>JAIOJX010000027.1:22405772-24805772 GCA_022376925.1 Tragulus kanchil | reverse complement strand
ACTATCAGAACAAGACACAATACTTTCAAGACAGAAGATCAATAACACAGAAGATCAATAATGTAATCTCAACAATACCTTACATACAGTCAAAAATTACTAGCTATATGAAGCAGGAGAAAAAAAAAGTCAATGGAAACAGATCCAGCACTAATAAGGCTATTAGAAAGGGCAAACAAGGTTTTTAAAACAGAGAGAGAGAGAGAGAGAATTTCAACAGAAATCATTTATTTAATGTAGTTTTAACTCTATAAATGTTAATTTACTTAAATAAATTTTAGTTCATTTTTTAATTTAATGGATGTTTTAGAACTTAGGAAATTTAAAAATAAATATGGGCTTAACGGTAAAAGAAACACTGCAGAAGAAAACATCAGTAAATTTGAGGGCAGGTTCATAGAAAATTTTCAAACTGAACATGAGGGTAGGGTGGAGGAAGTGAGCAAATGAGTAGGATCTTGGCAATTTGTTGGAACAATATCAAGCAATCTAAGACATGTATAATAGGACTCTCAGTACAACAAGAGAAGTAGAATGGGACAGAAAATATTTTTAAGAAATAGTAACTCTATATTTCAAAAAGTTTTAGCACCACCACATCTAATACATGGATTTATAGAGGTATTAGGATATAAAGCCAATATGCAAAAACCCATCAAATATTTATATTAGCAAGAAACACCGGAAAATGAAAATTTTAAAACAATTTCATTTACAAAAGTATCAAAACTATAAAATACTTAGGGATATATTTAACTAAAGATACATAAGAATTCTACAGTGAAAAGATGAAAATCTCTAAGAGAAAATAAAGAATACCCAAATAAATGAAAATTTATACCATAATCTTGAATTGGGAGAGTTAGCATTTTAAGATGCCACTTTCTTCTAAATAAATAGACAAATAGAATCCTAATTGAAATCCCAACAGACCCTGTAAAAATAATAAATAAAATTTGTATGGAATAAAAAATATTGCAGCAGAATCTTTTTTGTAGGAATTAACAACTTGATTCTAAAATTTGTCTTGAAAGCTAAAGGACCTAGAGTAACCCAATCTTGAAAAACAAATTTGGAGGACTGACATTACCTGGTTACAAGACGTTTCAAGATTTACAAAGAAGGAGAGAGTTTGTGCTCAGTTTATCACTCCACTGAAGTCCCAGTGAGTTGTTCTGGGGAGATGTGACATTTCTTAAATACTCCCATCAGAACACAATCCAAGCAGAGAAGATGGAAAACGCAGAAGACCATGGATCCGGCAGGGGTCTTACCAAGGGCATGCCTGTTATCTTGATCTTTTTTGCATTGCCTAAAATCAAACACAGTCATTCAATAAATGTCTGTAGTAGCAGTGCGTAAGGAAAGTTGTAGATTAGTCAGTGCAGGAGAAAAACAAAGAATGAGTTAATGGATGGACGGAGGAATGGATGGCTGGGCCAGTGAATGACAGGATCAGCCAAGTGAATGAGCTAATGGCTGAAGAAACATCTCTCTGTGGAACCAGCAGGGATGTGACAAGAGCAGGAAAAGAAGCTTCTACTTTCTTTGATTCTTTTTATCTCTCAGATCACAGGTACCATTTACTTCCCTCTTGGGAGCTTCATCCTCTGTGGCTGCCAATAAAACAGGACCCTTTGTCTCTTAATTAGAAAGCGAACATTTAAAAGCAGGGCTTCCCAGGGACTGAACACATAAAACAATCACCTTTGCTCCACACAGCTGTCCCTACACTGAGTTAAAACAGTCCTTGGGTTGCCCCTGATTTGGTTTCTGATCACACACAAGGATGTGTGTCCCTGGCTGACATTTGCCTCTTGTCTTTTAGAGCATTTCATCAGCCCAGCTGCCAAGAACCTGACACAGGAGCCCAGAGCCAGCAACTAAAGATACATAAGAATTCTACAGTGAAAAGATGAAAATCGCTAAGAGAAAATAAAGAATACCCAAATAAATGAAAATTTATACCATAATCTTGAATTGGGAGAGTTAGCATTTTAAGATGCCACTTTCTTCTAAATAAATAGACAAATAGAATCCTAATTGAAATCCCAACAGACCCTGTAAAAATAATAAATAAAATTTGTATGGAATAAAAAATATTGCAGCAGAATCTTTTTTGTAGGAATTAACAACTTGATTCTAAAATTTGTCTTGAAAGCTAAAGGACCTAGAGTAACCCAATCTTGAAAAACAAATTTGGAGGACTGACATTAGCTGGTTACAAGACGTTTCAAGATTTACAAAGGAGAGAGTTTGTGCTCAGTTTATCATTCCACTGAAGTCCCAGTGAGTTGTTCTGGGGAGATGTGGCATTTCTTAAATACTCCCATCAGAACACAATCCAAGCAGAGAAGATGGAAAACGCAGAAGACCATGGATCCGGCAGGGGTCTTACCAAGGGCATGCCTGTTATCTTGATCTTTTTTGCATTGCCTAAAATCAAACACAGTCATTCAATAAATGTCTGTAGTAGCAGTGCGTAAGGAAAGTTGTAGATTAGTCAGTGCAGGAGAAAAACAAAGAATGAGTTAATGGATGGACAGAGGAATGGATGGACGGGCCAGTGAATGACAGGATCAGCCAAGTGAATGAGCTAATGGCTGAAAAAACATCTCTCTATGGAACCAGCAGGGATGTGACAAGAGCAGGAAAAGAAGCTTCTACTTTCTTTGATTCTTTTTATCTCTCAGATCACAGGTACCATTTACTTCCCTCTTGGGAGCTTCATCCTCTGTGGCTGCCAATAAAACAGGACCCTTTGTCTCTTAATTAGAAAGCGAACATTTAAAAGCAGGGCTTCCCAGGGACTGAACACATAAAACAATCACCTTTGCTCCACACAGCTGTCCCTACACTGAGTTAAAACAGTCCTTGGGTTGCCCCTGATTTGGTTTCTGATCACACACAAGGATGTGTGTCCCTGGCTGACATTTGCCTCTTGTCTTTTAGAGCATTTCATCAGCCCAGCTGCCAAGAACCTGACACAGGAGCCCAGAGCCAGCTTGCCCTTGTCTGGAGCCCCTGCTCATCCCGGGCTCTGGCTGGGCTGCACCCTCACCCCAACTCTCAGTGCACTTTGCTGGGCTGGTGTGCCCCTCTCTCCCACTTCCCAGAAGCTGCCACTCAAGTTGTGGTTTGCATGTCCGTATCCAACACGAGAGAACCTCTGAGGTACACCAGAACTCTTCATCTGTGAAGCTCTTTATGAATGGAGGCTGAACACACATGGTAGAAGCTTGAGGAATGCTTAATGAATGCAAAAGAAGAAAAAAAAAATGTCTTTATGCCATAAACTTTTCCACTATCGGCACTAAGCTCTACAAGTGGAATTTCTAGAATTTCTCCATCACTGGGCAGAGAAGCGTGCTCCTTACAGTTTCTGGGCATTTGAACTCACACCACACACAGGCTAGGCTGGCCCAGTATATTTATGAATGAGGCTGCTGATGGCATTTCTACTGAGATGCCTTTGATCCAGAGAGAGATCTTCATCCTACCCTGCTTGATAGTTGTTTAGTTGCTTAGTGATGTTCAATTCTTTACGACTCCATGGACGGTAGCCTGCCAGGCACCTCTGTCCATAAATTCTCCAGGCAAGGATATTGGATTTCCTTCTTCAGGAGATCATCCCAGCCCAGGGATTGAACCCAAGTCTCTTGCATTGGCAGGCAGATTCTTTATCACTGAGCCACCTGGGAAGCCTAACCATGCTTCACGGGTATTCAGAAACCACATCTTCCATGGATGCGATTGCCCACTCCCTCCAAATCTATCCATCCGTCAGGAGGGAGGTAGAGGGCCTGGGTCTAGGTTCTACTGTTTCCTGGCCCTATGGCTCTGGACAATGCACTCAACTTCTCTGACTCTAGCTTCTTCATTCAAAAATACGAAGTTAAAACAGGTCCCTTTTGCCCCACACAGCTGTCCCTACACTGAGTTAAAACAGTCCTTGGGTTGCCCCTGATTTGGTTTCTGATCACACACAAGGATGTGTGTCCCTGGCTGACGTTTGCCTCTTGTCTTTTAGAGCATTTCATCAGCCCAGCTGCCAAGAACCTGACACAGGAGCCCAGAGCCAGCTTGCCCTTGTCTGGAGCCCCTGCTCATCCCGGGCTCTGGCTGGGCTGCACCCTCACCCCAACTCTCAGTGCACTTTGCTGGGCTGGTGTGCCCCTCTCTCCCACTTCCCAGAAGCTGCCACTCAAGTTGTGGTTTGCATGTCCGTATCCAACACGAGAGAACCTCTGAGGTACACCAGAACTCTTCATCTGTGAAGCTCTTTATGAATGGAGGCTGGACACACGTGGTAGAAGCTTGAGGAATGCTTAATGAATGCAAAAGAAGAAAAAAAAAATGTCTTTTGCCTTAAACTTTTCCATTATCGGCACTAAGCTCTACAAGTGAAATTTCTAGAATTTCTCCATCACTGGGCAGAGAAGCATGCTCCTCACAGTTTCTGGGCATTTGAACTCACACCACACACAGGCCAGGCTGGCCCAGTATATTTATGAATGAGGCTGCTGATGGCATTTCTACTGAGATGCCTTTGATCCAGAGAGAGATCTTCATCCTACCCTGCTTGATAGTTGTTTGGTTGCTTAGTGATGTTCAATTCTTTACGACTCCATGGACGGTAGCCTGCCAGGCACCTCTGTCCATAAATTCTCCAGGCAAGGATATTGGATTTCCTTCTTCAGGAGATCATCCCAGCCCAGGGATCGAACCCAAGTCTCTTGCATTGGCAGGCAGATTCTTTACCACTGAGCCACCTGGGATGCCTAACCATGCTTCACGGGTATTCAGAAACCACATCTTCCATGGATGCGATTGCCCACTCCCTCCAAATCTATCCATCCATCAGGAGGGAGGTAGAGGGCCTGGGTCTAGGTTCTACTGTTTCCTGGCCCTATGGCTCTGGACAATGCACTCAACTTCTCTGACTCTAGCTTCTTCATTCAAAAATAGGGCTGAGGAAACATCCTTGAGGGATAAAAATAAGTGAAACCTGAAATGTGAAAATTCACTTTATAGACATAAGCATTTGGCAATATGTCAAAAATTACACAGTTGATGTGGGCTCACATTTTGGACATCTACACCCCACGTCTGCAGATGGGCCGGCTATTCTTTCTGTCCCCTCCCGCCAAAGCTGCCCTGGTCTGTGTCCCTAGAGGCTGGCTCCTAGGAACTCCATCAGGCGGTCTCCTCTGCCCTCTGGCCTCCTACTTGGCTTCAGCCAAGGGCAGGTGGAGAAAGAGGTCCAGGTACTGACTCCCCCATTCCCTCCCGGCAGGTTCTTTCTTGGCCATGACTGCTTCCTCTCCTGACTCAAGGATGTAGCTCTGTCCCACCGCCCTCCTTCTAGCACAAGTCTTGAGGGGTTCTGGATATAGTACTCTCCCCTTTTAGTCCCCAAAGGAGTAAAATTTCCAATGTTGTTTTTTTTTTTCTAATACTGTATTCCTATCAGGATAAAAATTTTTTTGAACCCAACCAAGAATATGTGTACCATTATTCATAAATGAATACATGCACATGTGAGAGGTCCTGGGAAGAAAAGACAAGAGTCTGGAAAACACACTCTCTCTCTTTAAAGATAGTTTTGATGTGGACCATTTTAAAAGTCTTTATTGAATTTCTTATGTTATGGCGTCTGTTTTTATGCTTTTGGCATGAGGCCCCCCTGACCAAAAGGGTCTTCATCCTACCCTGCTTGATAGTTGTTTAGTTGCTTAGTGATGTTCAATTCTTTACGACTCCATGGACGGTAGCCTGCCAGGCACCTCTGTCCATAAATTCTCCAGGCAAGGATATTGGATTTCCTTCTTCAGGAGATCATCCCAGCCCAGGGATCGAACCCAAGTCTCTTGCATTGGCAGGCAGATTCTTTACCACTGAGCCACCTGGGATGCCTAACCATGCTTCACGGGTATTCAGAAACCACATCTTCCATGGATGCGATTGCCCACTCCCTCCAAATCTATCCATCCATCAGGAGGGAGGTAGAGGGCCTGGGTCTAGGTTCTACTGTTTCCTGGCCCTATGGCTCTGGACAATGCACTCAACTTCTCTGACTCTAGCTTCTTCATTCAAAAATAGGGCTGAGGAAACATCCTTGAGGGATAAAAATAAGTGAAACCTGAAATGTGAAAATTCACTTTATAGACATAAGCATTTGGCAATATGTCAAAAATTACACAGTTGATGTGGGCTCACATTTTGGACATCTACACCCCACGTCTGCAGATGGGCCGGCTATTCTTTCTGTCCCCTCCCGCCAAAGCTGCCCTGGTCTGTGTCCCTAGAGGCTGGCTCCTAGGAACTCCATCAGGCGGTCTCCTCTGCCCTCTGGCCTCCTACTTGGCTTCAGCCAAGGGCAGGAGGAGAAAGAGGTCCAGGTACTGACTCCCCCACTCCCTCCCGGCAGGTTCTTCCTTGGCCGTGACTGCTTCCTCTCCTGACTCAAGGATGTAGCTCTGTCCCACCGCCCTCCTTCTAGCACAAGTCTTGAGGGGTTCTGGATATAGTACTCTCCCCTTTTAGTCCCCAAAGAAGTAAAATTTCCAATGTTTTTTTTTTTTCTAATACTATATTCCTATCAGGATAAAATTTTTTTTGAACCCAACCAAGAATATGTGTACCATTATTCATAAATGAATACATGCACATGTGAGAGGTCCTGGGAAGAAAAGACAAGAGTCTGGAAAACACACTCTCTCTCTTTAAAGATAGTTTTGATGTGGACCATTTTAAAAGTCTTTATTGAATTTCTTATGTTATGGCGTCTGTTTTTATGCTTTTGGCCGCGAGGCCTCCTGACCAGGGATCAAATCAGCAAGCCCTGAATTGGAACGTGAAGTCTTAACCATTCAGGGAAGTCCCTTCACGCATCACTTACTTTTTCCTCGGCCTCTCCTTCTTCAACTCCTGGGAGTTCGTTCCTTTGCTTTATTCACTCAGCAAGTATTTGCCCAGTGCCTCCTCTAGGCTAAGATGGGTTGCTGGAGTGGTAATACAGTGAGAAAAACAGACCTTGCTGCCTGCGGGGGCCGCCGTTCCAGCCTCCTTTTACGTTAGACTCCGTGGGCCAGCGCCCTGCCTCCCAGCTGCCGCCCACGTCTTAGCCTCAGAACCTCTTTGCTATGTTGGCCTCCGCGTTGGAATGCAAGACCAACATGGCGCCGCCAGAACTGCTTGGACTGGGTTTCCGTCCCTCTGGCCAAAAGTCAGGACCGGCCAGGCAGCTGCCCTCTTTCTCCCACCCCTCCCGTGGGGAGCACCGTGGAACCAGAAAATCCACCCTCAGGCCTCGCTTCCACCGTGTGTTTTTGGCGTCAGGAGTTATATGGATCAAGAAACAGCCACCTCTTCCCTCTAACATTGTTTTATGGCATTCTTCTAACACGGCTATAAAAATAAAGTTTTTAAAGGCACATTCGCTGGAACGCTGGCCGGGCAGCAAGCCACAGTCCCGCCCGATGCTGTTGCCGGAGCCGAGTTCTTCCTGGGCCAGCCCCCCTTGCCCGGCCCCCCCTTGCCTGGCCCTCGCCGCTTCGGCACAAGCACAGCTCTTCCAAGTGACTTTCAGAAGCTGATGGGGGCCGTCGCTGTGTGTCTCATATGCATGCGTTCCTAAGAGCTCAGCTGCCCGCTGCTGTGGGCTTCTATCCAATGCAGCCCTGTAATGGACTGACTGTCCTCCAGCACGGCGCCACTTCACTTGCCTGGGCCATTTACTCCTTCATAGAATTTAATCTGCTGCTGAAATTCACTGCACTATTAATGGAAGCCAGGGCACAGAGCTGCAATAATTAAACCATTCACTCTGCACTCACTCACATGTACACACACGCACGACTCTCTCAGTGGATCCCGGGCGGAGTGTACCCACGCCACAACCCCAGGTTCAGCCCACAGAGCACCCAGAGCAGGGATTGCGCTCCTGAGTTAAAATCTTCAGTAACGGGGCTTACCCTGGTGGTCCAGTGGGTAAGGACACCGCCTTGCAGTGCAGGGGACGCTGGTTCGATCCCTGGCCTGGGAAGATCCCACGTGCCGCGGAGCGGCTGAACTGATGTGTCCAATCACCAAGCCGGAGCTCTGGTGCGCATGCGCCCAGAGCCGGCGCTCTGCGGCGACAGAGACCACTGTGATGCGAGGCCCACAGGAGCCAAAGAACAAAGACGGATGAAAATGGAGAAATGAAAGACCAATAGAAGTGGTCCGTCCATCCCCCTCCCTCCCTACCTCACCCCCCCAAAAGCTAAATAAATAAAATTTTTAAAAAATTAAAAAAAAATCTTCAGTAACTTAGCCCCTATAGATAAAAAAATCCCCAGTTCTTCCCCAGGGTCTGGGGTTCCCCCCAAGAGAGGAATTTGCCCTCATCGCCCAACCTCAAGACTCTGCCTGGCTGCTCCCCTCATTTTATCTAATTTAATTTTTCTCATTCACTTACTGTTGTTTAAAATGGTCTTGTTTATTTGTTTGTTGGTTTCTGTGTCTGGTTTCTCTTGCCGGAATTTCAGGGAGAGCAGGGATCTACCTGTTGAATCTCATTGCTGAGAATATAAAGGAGGCTCAGGAGACATGTCTTGAAGGAAGGAAGGAAGAAAGAAGGAAGCAAGGGAGGAAGGAAGGGTCTTTTTGGCTGCTAAGTACTCAGGTCCAGGCAATCAGCAGGAGTTGAGCTGGCCTCTGAATGATGGGACCAAGATTCCCTCTCCGCTTTGGGATCTAGGGAGGCAGGGAGGGAGAAGGAAGCCAGCCCAGAGTCCCTGGAGTTGGATGTGGAGTCAAACACTCCTGACATCGGAGGTTGAGGGAATGCAATGACATTGCCTGGCTTCTTATGGAACCTGAATTTAATCTGCTGAAATTCACTGCACTATTAATGGAAGCCAGGGCACAGAGCTGCAATAATTAAACCATTCACTCTGCACTCACTCACATGTACACACACGCACGACTCTCTCAGTGGATCCCGGGCGGAGTGTACCCACGCCACAACCCCAGGTTCAGCCCACAGAGCACCCAGAGCAGGGATTGCGCTCCTGAGTTAAAATCTTCAGTAACTGGGCTTACCCTGGTGGTCCAGTGGGTAAGGACACCGCCTTGCAGTGCAGGGGACGCTGGTTCGATCCCTGGCCTGGGAAGATCCCACGTGCCGTGGAGCGGCTGAACTGATGTGTCCAATCACCAAGCCGGAGCTCTGGTGCGCATGCGCCCAGAGCCGGCGCTCTGCGGCGACAGAGACCACTGTGATGCGAGGCCCACAGGAGCCAAAGAACAAAGACGGATGAAAATGGAGAAATGAAAGACCAATAGAAGTGGTCCGCCCACCCCCTCCCTCCCTACCTCACCCCCCCAAAAGCTAAATAAATAAAATTTTTAAAAAATTAAAAAAAAATCTTCAGTAACTTAGCCCCTATAGATAAAAAAATCCCCAGTTCCTCCCCAGGGTCTGGGGTTCCCCCCAAGAGAGGAATTTGCCCTCATCGCCCAACCTCAAGACTCTGCCTGGCTGCTCCCCTCATTTTATCTAATTTAATTTTTCTCATTCACTTACTGTTGTTTAAAATGGTCTTGTTTATTTGTTTGTTGGTTTCTGTGTCTGGTTTCTCTTGCCGGAATTTCAGGGAGAGCAGGGATCTACCTGTTGAATCTCATTGCTGAGAATATAAAGGAGGCTCAGGAGACATGTCTTGAAGGAAGGAAGGAAGAAAGAAGGAAGCAAGGGAGGAAGGAAGGGTCTTTTTGGCTGCTAAGTACTCAGGTCCAGGCAATCAGCAGGAGTTGAGCTGGCCTCTGAATGATGGGACCAAGATTCCCTCTCCGCTTTGGGATCTAGGGAGGCAGGGAGGGAGAAGGAAGCCAGCCCAGAGTCCCTGGAGTTGGATGTGGAGTCAAAAACACTCCCCTGACATCGGTAAGGTTTAGAGCAGGTTTGTGGCTCACTCCAATAACCCGCAGAAGTGACATTGCCTGGCTTCTGAGGCTAGGTCAGAAAGGCCCCCAACTTCCTTCTTGGGTCACTGACCATGTCTTGGAAGCCCTGAGCAGCCAGGAAAACAGGCCGATCTCCCCAAGAGACTGCCGCCGTAGTATGAGGAAGTGCAGGAGACCACAGCCAGGAATTCCCAGCTGGCTGCCAGCATCAGCGCCCAGCGGTGTGGATGAAGGACACACCCGTACAGCTGGAGGCTGTTGGATCTCAGCCCCCAGCAAACCTGCCCAGCGGATTGATTCCCAGGCGTTACAGAGCAGAGAAAAGCCATTCCTCCTGGGTCCTGTCTGAATCCTGACCCAAAGAATTTGAGAGTGTAATGCAGTTGTTTTTTTATTTTAGTTTTGACTACGCTGGGTCTTCCTTGCTGGGCATGGGTTTTCTCTAGTTGTAGTGAGCAGGGGCTACTCTGGACTTGTGGTGCTCGGGCTTCTCTTGTTGTGGAGCCTGGGCTCTAAGGTGTAGGCTCAGTTGCCCTGAGGCATGTGGAATCCTCCTGAACTAGGGATCGAACCTGTGTCCCTTGCGTGGGCAGGTGTATGCTCCACCACTGTTTTACGCCCCCAGTGTGGGGGTATTGTTTGTACAACAATAAGACCTGGGAATTCCCCAACACCCTCTGACACGGGTTGAATTCATATGATGTATGTGCTCAGTCGTGTCTGACTCTTTGCAACGCCATGGGCCCTAGCCCTCCAGGCTCCTCTGTCATAGGATTTTATAGGCAAGAATCCTGGAGTGGATTTCCATTTCCTTCTCCAGTGGGTTGAAATAGATCCCCCTCAAAGTCATAGACTGAAGTCTGGTCCCCAGAACCTCAGACTGTGACCTTATTTGGAAAGAGGGTTTTGACAGAAATAATCAAGTTGAAATGAGGTCATTCAGGTGGGCCTGAATCTGACTAGTGTTCTTATAAAAGTAGAAGATATTGGACATGGAAATGCCACCCAGGGAGAAGGTCGTGTGAAGGTCAGGGCCGAGACCGGGTGATGGATCAACGGGTCACAGATGCCCCGAATTGCCAGCCAGTCATCAGAAACTGGACAGAGGCCTGGCGCAGCGTCCCCCTTGGGGCTCCAAAAGGAAGCGGCCCTGCAGACCCCTCCGTCTCAGAGTTCAGGCCTCCAGAGCTGGGAGAGAGTCCATTTCTATTATTGAAGCCACTCAGTTTGTGGTACTTTATTATGACAGCCCTGGGGAAGAGATACAGCCTCCTACGCACTAATGCCCAGTGACAAGCGACCGATGCAAACAGCATTAAGCTGGGGACACCCTGAAGCTGGTGTGCGCAAGAGGAACCATGAAATGCGAGCTTATTCTGTCCCAACAGCACGTGAGCATCGAAAGGCTGAGGCCTCTGCATCCCTCCCCGCGCCCTGCAGCGAGCACCCCTCTGCCCAGCTCCCTCCCCAGGCACGGCTAAGCCTGAGGGATACCCAAAGAGATAGGGAAGTTGGGTTTTGAGTCCCCACTCACCGTCACCCTTGTTCCTGTGCCGTCCTCCACTGTACACTCAACCTGCTTCTGCCTTCTCGTGGAGTGGTCCCCAGCCGCGATCTCTTGCATGACAATCACATCTTACGTCTTTCCAAAATGGCCCTTTAAAAAAATCTTTGGATATTTTCCATTTTTTCGTCCTGGGCAGCTTCCTGTGAAAGAACAGGACTTGACGTGAAGAGCTGAGAGCTAGCCACCGTGAGAGCTCTAGGGGGACAATTTACGACCAGGGAGAGAACACGCCTCTTGGTGATGGAGTGAGAAGGATGCTCTGACAGAGTGAGCGCCCGCCCCAGGGGGCCTTACCTGTTTACTGCAGACCCAGTCCCGGGCCTGGAGAGGGTGCCTTTGAAGTCTAGCGGGTCTAGAGGTCCAGTCCTGTAACCCTGCCGTTCCACGTCGAGCAATGGTGTGGCCCAGGCAGGCTGGTCTTGATTTCGCTGCCAGGACATTGCAGGACCCTGGCACGCAGAGAGCCACTCAATAAATGGTCGTGAAGAGAGGGAGGCTGATGTTAACAAAGGACCACAGGCTGGGGGGCTGGAAACAATAGACACGGAGGCTCTCGCAGCTCTGGAGGCCTCCTCACACAGAAGCGCCTTTCAGAGTGAAATGCATGGGGCGTCGGGGAGACGGAGGAACCAAAGGCAGGCCCTGCCTGGCTTCCTCCCCTCGACAGAGCGTTTTCCCGCCACGGAGAGTGTTCCACCTGGGGTATTTGTGAAGGATGACTGACGACGACGAGGAATCTTTGTTGTGCTATCAGCTGTAATTATTTTAATTCAAACACACTCCCTCATAGGACTGACATCATAAATGCTGTTTTCTAGAACAAATAGCTGTCAGAGCTGTCAAGCAGGGCTGCTTACTGTTTTACATCATTACAATATTTAATTTCAACTCGGCAAATTTTTCTCCCCACAGAATCCTTTCAAGATGATTTCTTCTACTTTTATCTGGAAAAATTGGAGCCCAGAAGGATGAGAAGGAAGACGTTCTTTCATATCAGAATAATTGTTGATTTGGACGCTAAGAGGGAGGAAGCAAAGAAGAAAGGGGGAAAGAAGGGAGAAAGGAGGGAGGGAAGGGAGAAAAGAGGGAGGGAAGGAAAAAGTAAAGAAAGAAGGAAGGAAGGGGTGGGGGGAGGGGAGATGGCTGATTCAGGGCCTGCTTGGGACAGTTGTCGGCTGGCCAGGTAGAAGCGCCCGATAGCTGTTTCTCTTGCCACCTGAGAACTTTCAGGAGAAGGGGCCAATGAGCAAAGCGATCCCGGTGACCTGGTCACTTGCACTTGTGGAAACTTCTCTTTTTTCTTTTTTTTAAATTAATGTTGATTGGTGTATACTTGCTTTACAATATTGTGATAGCTTCTGCTGCACAGGAGAGTGAATCAGCCATCCACACAGCGGCAGTGAGCGTCACTCGGTCGTGTCTGATTATGCGACCCCATGGGCTCGCCAGGCTCTTCTGTCCGTGGAGCTCTCCAGGCGAGAATACTAGAGCGGGTAGCCGTTCCCTTCTCCAGGGGATCCCCCCAACCCAGAGGACTGAACCCGGGTCTCCTGCCCTACAGGTGGATTCTCTACCACCTGACCCACCAGGGAAGTCCATGTATCCATATTTTATTTTAGGTTTAAGTTTCCTTCCCATGTAGTAATTTGGAATCATATTTTTAATGGTTGGGTTGAAAGGTCATGAACAAACAAATGAACTCTCACTCATTCATGAACAGATGGACTAGGGAACTTAGATTCCGAGTCGGGTCAGTTTTGATTCAAGACCAGTAACTTCAGTTGCGAAGTGTATTAAACCGGTTTTATTTTTATTTTTTATTTGGGGGTAAATTTTTTTTTAGTTTTTGACCACTTTTATTGGTTTCCATTTATTTATTTTTCATCCATTTTCATCCGTCTTTGTTCTTCGGCCTGTGTGGGCCTCCCATATCAGTGGCCTCTCGCTCCAGAGCACCGGCTCTGGGCACACATGCTCCAGAGCGATGACTCGTCATTGAACACACCAGTTCAGCCGCTCCACAGCATGCAGGATCTTCCCAGGCCCATGATCGAACCGGCGCCCCTTGCATTGCAAGGCGGACTCTTTACCCACTGGACCACCAGGGAAGCGCCTGGGGGTAAATTTTTATTTTGAAATAGTTTGCAGTGGAGAAAGGCTACAAGAACAGCCCCAGGAGCTCACAGCACCCTTTACCAGATTCACTGCATGTTTATATTTTGTGTTTAAACATGTACTCACTCCCTGAACATGTTATTTTTTTCTTGCATCTTGTGAGAGTAAGTTGGAGACAACGTGCCCTTAACTTCTGGATGCTTCAGGGAACGTTTTCCAAAGAAGAAGAATATTCGTTTACATAGCCACAGGACAATGATCAAAATCAGGAAATGTATCATTGATAAAAATATGATCTAATCCACACTCCATATTTGTTAAGGACTGAATGTTAATGTCCCACCCAAATTCTTACATTGAAGGCTTAACTACCCCTCCATTGTGATGGTAGTAGGAGGCAGGACCTCTGGGAAATCATTGTGTTTAAGATGCATCACGAGGGTGGGGCCCCAACGATGGGATTAGTACCCTCATAGAAAGAAACGACCCACAGCCTTCACCTCCCTCTTTCTCTCTCTCTCTCCCCCTCTTTCCCATGTGAAGCTCTGCGTGTGGATTGCCTGCAAGCCAGGAAGAAAGGTCTTCCTGGACACTCCAG
The DNA here is from genome assembly GCA_022376925.1 of Tragulus kanchil. Taxonomy (NCBI): domain Eukaryota; kingdom Metazoa; phylum Chordata; class Mammalia; order Artiodactyla; family Tragulidae; genus Tragulus; species Tragulus kanchil. Next base: position 24,791,541 of record JAIOJX010000027.1, on the reverse strand, counting down.
CCCCCTAGTCTCAGACATCCAGCCTCTAGAACTGTGAGGAAGCAGATCTCTCTTGTTGAAGCTGGCCGGTCTGTGGCATTTTGCTATGGCAGCCGGAGGAGACTAATACCCTACTCAAAGCCCACCCATTATCCAAACGTGTCCTTTATTCCAGGGGTCTCCAACCTCCAGGACCTAGTGCCTGATGACCTGAGGTGGAGCTGATGTCATAATAATAGAAATAAAGTGCACAGTAAACGGAATGCCCTGAAATGACCTGAGGTGGAGGGCATGCCATCTCCTTTCCGTCGGCTTTCTCCATATCAGTGGCCTCTCGCTCCAGAGCACCGGCTCTGGGCACACATGCTCCAGAGCGATGACTCGTCATTGAACACACCAGTTCAGCCGCTCCACAGCATGCAGGATCTTCCCAGGCCCATGATCGAACCGGCGCCCCTTGCATTGCAAGGCGGACTCTTTACCCACTGGACCACCAGGGAAGCGCCTGGGGGTAAATTTTTATTTTGAAATAGTTTGCAGTGGAGAAAGGCTACAAGAACAGCCCCAGGAGCTCACAGCACCCTTTACCAGATTCACTGCATGTTTATATTTTGTGTTTAAACATGTACTCACTCCCTGAACATGTTATTTTTTTCTTGCATCTTGTGAGAGTAAGTTGGAGACAACGTGCCCTTAACTTCTGGATGCTTCAGGGAACGTTTTCCAAAGAAGAAGAATATTCGTTTACATAGCCACAGGACAATGATCAAAATCAGGAAATGTATCATTGATAAAATATGATCTAATCCACACTCCATATTTGTTAAGGACTGAATGTTAATGTCCCACCCAAATTCTTACATTGAAGGCTTAACTACCCCTCCATTGTGATGGTAGTAGGAGGCAGGACCTCTGGGAAATCATTGTGTTTAAGATGCATCACGAGGGTGGGGCCCCAACGATGGGATTAGTACCCTCATAGAAAGAAACGACCCACAGCCTTCACCTCCCTCTTTCTCTCTCTCTCTCCCCCTCTTTCCCATGTGAAGCTCTGCGTGTGGATTGCCTGCAAGCCAGGAAGAAAGGTCTTCCTGGACACTCCAGCCCCCTAGTCTCAGACATCCAGCCTCTAGAACTGTGAGGAAGCAGATCTCTCTTGTTGAAGCTGGCCGGTCTGTGGCATTTTGCTATGGCAGCCGGAGGAGACTAATACCCTACTCAAAGCCCACCCATTATCCAAACGTGTCCTTTATTCCAGGGGTCTCCAACCTCCAGGACCTAGTGCCTGATGACCTGAGGTGGAGCTGATGTCATAATAATAGAAATAAAGTGCACAGTAAACGGAATGCCCTTAAATCATGCCCAACCAACCCTCCGCAACCTGGGTCTATGGAAAAACTGTCTTCCATGAAACCAGTTCCTGGTGTCAAAAAGGTTGGGAACCACTGGTTTATTGCCATCTCCTGTCCGGTCCAGGGGCTGGTCCTAACCTGGGCTCATGAGTTGCATTTGGCTGTCATGTCTCTTTCACTTTCTTTAACTAGAAATAACTTTTCAGTCTTTCTTTTATAATAAGGTTGTTGAAGAATACAGGCCAGTGATTTTTTTTTTTCCCCATCATGCCTCTTTTATTTATATTTATTTTCATCCATCTTTTTATTCTTGGGCCTGTGTGAGCCTCCCATTGCAGTGGCCTCTCTCACTGCAGAGCACCAGCTCTGGGTGCATGTGCTCCAGAGTGCTGTCTCATAATTGGAAAACACTGGCCTAGCCGCTCTGCAGCACGTGGGATCTTCCTGGGCCAGGGATTAAACCAGTGCTCCTTGCACTGCAAGGTGGACTCTTTACCCACTGGACCACCAGGGAAGCCCCGGGCCAGTGATGTTATAGACGGCCCTTCAATTCAAACAGGTTCTTCTGCTGTTTCTTCACCAGAAAGAAGATGCAGGTTGTGCATTTATGATGGGATGGCCACGAAAGTGTGGAAGAGTGTGTGTGTGTGTGTGTCCTCAGTGCAACCTAGCAGGTGTCAGGCCCTGCCCATTCGTCCCCATATGTGTGGTTTTGGCCTTGACCCCTTAGTCTAGGAAGTGCCTGCCAGGCCTTCCCACGGCAGAGCCACCCTGCTCTCTTTGTATGAGGTTGACCAAAAATGTTCATGTGGGCTTTTCTGTAAGATCTTAACAGAAAGCCCAGATGAACTTTCTGGCCAATCCAATATTTGGTATATAATTTATGTGCAGATACTTGAAAAATACAGGCTTCTCATGTGGTGCTAGCGGTAAAGAACCCACCTGCTAAATGCAGGGTAGATGTAAGAGATGAGAGATGTAGGTTCAGTCCCTGGGTTGGGAAGAACCCCCGGAGAATCGAATGGCAACCGACTCCAGTATTCTTCCTGGAGAATCCCACGGATGGAAGAGCAGGGTGGGATGCAGGCCATAGGGTTGCACAGAGTTGGACACAGTTGAAGCGACTTAGCCTGCAGGTATGCACTTGAAGAATATAACCAAACTATAAGGAATTCCCTGGTGATTTGGTGGCAAAAACTCTATGCTCCCAATTCAGGGAGCCCAGGTTCGGTCCCTGGTCAGGGAACTAGATCCCACATGCCACAACTAAAGATCAAAGATGCCACGTACCACAACGAAGAGCTGGAACAGGCAAATAAAATACAATGAAATAAAATCAAATACAATTAAAAATAAACAAAACAAACTTTCTTTTAAAACATCCAACTGTAACTATACCTGACATTAATCCTATTCTTGGCCACAGTTTTCCTCACCCATGGATGATTTTTCTGACCACGTAACTCCATCAGCCCTTCTATATGTATCAGCTGGCCCCAAAAGCCTTGCAGCACGTGGGATCTTCCTGGGCCAGGGATTAAACCAGTGCTCCTTGCACTGCAAGGTGGACTCTTTACCCACTGGACCACCAGGGAAGCCCCGGGCCAGTGATGTTATAGACGGCCCTTCAATTCAAACAGGTTCTTCTGCTGTTTCTTCACCAGAAAGAAGATGCAGGTTGTGCATTTATGATGGGATGGCCACGAAAGTGTGGAAGAGTGTGTGTGTGTGTGTGTCCTCAGTGCAACCTAGCAGGTGTCAGGCCCTGCCCATTCGTCCCCATATGTGTGGTTTTGGCGTTGCCCCCTTAGTCTAGGAAGTGCCTGCCAGGCCTTCCCACGGCAGAGCCACCCTGCTCTCTTTGTATGAGGTTGACCAAAAATGTTCATGTGGGCTTTTCTGTAAGATCTTAACAGAAAGCCCAGATGAACTTTCTGGCCAATCCAATATTTGGTATATAATTTATGTGCAGATACTTGAAAAATACAGGCTTCTCATGTGGTGCTAGCGGTAAAGAACCCACCTGCTAAATGCAGGGTAGATGTAAGAGATGAGAGATGTAGGTTCAGTCCCTGGGTTGGGAAGAACCCCTGGAGAAGCGAATGGCAACCTACTCCAGTATTCTTCCTGGAGAATCCCACGGATGGAAGAGCAGGGTGGGATGCAGGCCATAGGGTTGCACAGAGTTGGACACAGTTGAAGCGACTTAGCCTGCAGGTATGCACTTGAAGAATATAACCAAACTATAAGGAATTCCCTGGTGATTTGGTGGCAAAAACTCTATGCTCCCAATTCAGGGAGCCCAGGTTCGGTCCCTGGTCAGGGAACTAGATCCCACATGCCACAACTAAAGATCAAAGATGCCACGTACCACAACGAAGAGCTGGAACAGGCAAATAAAATACAATGAAATAAAATCAAATACAATTAAAAATAAACAAAACAAACTTTCTTTTAAAACATCCAACTGTAACTATACCTGACATTAATCCTATTCTTGGCCACAGTTTTCCTCACCCATGGATGATTTTTCTGACCACGTAACTCCATCAGCCCTTCTATATGTATCAGCTGACCTCTACTATGAAGAAAAGCTTCCCCTTCACCCTGTTTGTGCTCTTTCGTGTATTTCGACAATTCCATCATCTCCAAACTCCTCTGCATAGCAGCCCTGCACTGAGGAACACTCGCCCAGGCTCAACCAATCCAGAAGGCTTTGTCCTGGGTGCCTGCCTCCTCCAGGGAGTTAGGAAAACCCAGAATCAGGGAAGGTCACTAATGCAAGAACACGCTTTTACAGAGAGCGCTGTGGGGCTGAAAAGAGAGAAGGATGGTGCCTAGAACCACCCTGCAGCCAGCTGAGAGGAGCCGCTCGGAGCCGGCCATCTGGCTGGCAGTGTGTTTTAAGAAGCGCCGGGGCAGGGCTTCCCCTGGTGGTCCAGTGGGTAAGGACACTGCCTTGCAGGGCAAGGGGCGCCGGTTCGATCCCTGGCCTGGGAAGATCCCACGTGCCGCGGAGCGGCTGGACCGATGTGTCCAATTACTGAGCCGGAGCTCTGGAGCGCATGCGCCCAGAGCCGATGCTCTGCAACGACAGAAGCCACCGCGATGGGAGGCCCACAGGAGCCAAAGAACAAAGACAGATGAAAATAGAGAAACAAAAGACCAATAGAAGTGGCCCGCCCGCTCCCCTCCCTCCTCAACACGATCCCCGCCCAAAATAAAATAAATAAATAAATCTTTAAAACAAAAGAAGCGCTGGGGCAGAGCCATGAGCTGCTCACGATGTATTGCCCTTGACTTAGGGACAGGGTTTCAGGGTGTTGGGAGACGGAGACCCCTGGGTCGGGGCTTTCTGGTGTTCCCCTCTGTGGTCTCAGGGCCACATCACAGACCCTCAACCTAGGTTGTCCTCCAGCACGAGGTGCGAGGGGCCAGTGAGCAAATAAACACAGGGCTGGTTCAAGTGGAGCCAGACCAGCACCTGCACTAAAGCATCACCCAGTGAGTCCACAGGGAGCAGGCAAGCACCTCGCTTGGCGCCAGAGCCAGTTATCAGGAGCCCTTTCTGGAGATGTGAGTCCAGCCTGCCCCTCTTGAATCAACTGAACTATAGCTTCCCCTTCACCCTGGATGATTTTTCTGACCACGTAACTCCATCAGCCCTTCTATATGTATCAGCTGACCTCTACTATGAAGAAAAGCTTCCCCTTCACCCTGTTTGTGCTCTTTCGTGTATTTCGACAATTCCATCATCTCCAAACTCCTCTGCATAGCAGCCCTGCACTGAGGAACACTCGCCCAGGCTCAACCAATCCAGAAGGCTTTGTCCTGGGTGCCTGCCTCCTCCAGGGAGTTAGGAAAACCCAGAATCAGGGAAGGTCACTAATGCAAGAACACGCTTTTACAGAGAGCGCTGTGGGGCTGAAAAGAGAGAAGGATGGTGCCTAGAACCACCCTGCAGCCAGCTGAGAGGAGCCGCTCGGAGCCGGCCATCTGGCTGGCAGTGTGTTTTAAGAAGCGCCGGGGCAGGGCTTCCCCTGGTGGTCCAGTGGGTAAGGACACTGCCTTGCAGGGCAAGGGGCGCCGGTTCGATCCCTGGCCTGGGAAGATCCCACGTGCCGCGGAGCGGCTGGACCGATGTGTCCAATTACTGAGCCGGAGCTCTGGAGCGCATGCGCCCAGAGCCGATGCTCTGCAACGACAGAAGCCACCGCGATGGGAGGCCCACAGGAGCCAAAGAACAAAGACAGATGAAAATAGAGAAACAAAAGACCAATAGAAGTGGCCCGCCCGCTCCCCTCCCTCCTCAACACGATCCCCGCCCAAAATAAAATAAATAAATAAATCTTTAAAACAAAAGAAGCGCTGGGGCAGAGCCATGAGCTGCTCACGATGTATTGCCCTTGACTTAGGGACAGGGTTTCAGGGTGTTGGGAGACGGAGACCCCTGGGTCGGGGCTTTCTGGTGTTCCCCTCTGTGGTCTCAGGGCCACATCACAGACCCTCAACCTAGGTTGTCCTCCAGCACGAGGTGCGAGGGGCCAGTGAGCAAATAAACACAGGGCTGGTTCAAGTGGAGCCAGACCAGCACCTGCACTAAAGCATCACCCAGTGAGTCCACAGGGAGCAGGCAAGCACCTCGCTTGGCGCCAGAGCCAGTTATCAGGAGCCCTTTCTGGAGATGTGAGTCCAGCCTGCCCCTCTTGGATGTTCCCACCCACCACCCCCCCTTCCCCTTAATTCTGATAACACGCAAGCTCATTAAACACAGCGTCCTCAGGCTTCAGCTTCCTCAACTGAAAATGACAACAATAGATTCTATTATCTCGAGGTCCCTGCCCCAGCGCGCGGATTCTGGAATCTAAAACTATCATCGACTTGGGACTTTCCCGACTCTAATGAAGGCAGAATCCCTTCCACAAAACCAAGAAATAATTACCCCTGACAGGAGAAGCAGAAACAGAATTGTGATTCATGCATCTTCTAATTGTTCTTCCCTTCTGTCCATTTTAACCTCCCCTCCCCAGACTTAGAGTAACATATGCTCGACACACGGGCGGACGAATAGAATCAGACATGAGCGTGGTGGTCGGGGGTGGCGTTCCCAGTCCGCTCCCTGCTCCCTCCCTCTTTGGGTGTCTCTCTGCTCTGGGTACAGAAGCTCACCGCCTGGCTCCTCGGCACAAATGTGCTATAAAACACCCATAAATTCTCCTGACATTCCAGTGACCTTCGTGGGGTCTGGAAGAGCCACATTTCACACCAAAGATGGAGCTGTAAATATTCTCTCCGTGCAGTAAACACCGGGCTGACGCCGGCACCTCACTCATGTCCTCTCTGTGCCTGCCACCTCACAGAAGAGATTTATTTACTGCCATGGAAAATTCCAGCCTCAAGGCAGGCAGCTTGCCACGACCCAGCGTCTCAGCATCTTGCTGCTTGGGGGGCTGCCTGCTCGCTGTCTTACACACACACACACACACACACACAACACACACTCTTCTGATTATAAAGCTGGGAGCAGGAAAGCCCCTGAGAAAATCGCACTAAAACAGCTCCTCATCTTAACAGTTCTTTCTGGGAGGTAAGGTTGAAAGTGATTTACATGTAATTTCGTTTGCTCTCTGCTCATCGGAATTTTATTTTGTCTTTCAGAATTTTTACTTTTTTAAATAAAATATTTATTAAGAAACAATGGGGGCTTCCCTGGTGGTCCAGTGGGTAAGGACACCGCCTTGCAGGGCAAGGGGCGCCGTTCCGATCCCCGGCCTGGGAAGATCCCACATGCTGCGGAGCGGCTGGACCGATGCATCCAATTACCGAGCCGGAGCTCTGGAGCGCATGCGCCCAGAGCCGGTGCCCTGCGACAACAGAGGCCACTGCGATGGGAGGCCCACACGGGCCAGATAAATGAAAGACCAATAGAAGTGGTCCGCCCACCCTCCTCCCTCCCTAACCCGCACCCCACCCCACCCCACCCCCAAAAAGAAACAATGGTTTCCCACTCCTGCTGACCCATCTAGGATCCTCCTCCTTGCTGGGTTGGGGAGATGGCGCACCTCGAGGTGCAGGTGGGCAGAGGGGAGACCTGGAGGATTCTTACTGTAGCCAGCAGCTCATACCACTGAGAGGCGCCTTCCGGTTTTCAAAATAATGTCGTGGGGCAGCTGAGAAAACCATCTGTGTTCCTAGCTCAGGGTGGGTCCAGAGAGCCACTCAGACAGTTGGACCGAGTCCTGTCTCTCATCCACTATCAGAAATCAAATTCCCAGAGGGTAGGGCTTCACGCCGCCCACCCCAGCGTCTCCGCCGCAGACACCAGGCTCCCCAGCACACCCGCCGGTTTATTTCTGCGGTTGTGATGCGGGTCCTGACCGAGAGGGCTCGCTGCCAGAATTGTTTGTTCAGTTCATTGATTAGCTATCTCTCAAGTTCATTGCCATCTCGAGGTAAGAGACGGGAAATTGGGCCTCAGTGGTTTCTCAAGGCTTGGGCTGCTCCTGATGATTAAACACAGCCACAACACATCCATCCTGGGCGGCAGCTCTGCCCAAGGTCAGACCTTCATGCAAAGCAGGAGCCCAGGTCCGCATGCCTAAGCACCCGGCGGGAAGGAAGGCCTGAAAGAGAATTTAGGAAACCAGGAAAGGAGAGGGGCAAGAAGGGAAGAAAGAGACAGGGAAAGGAAGAAAGAACAGAAGGTGCACTTTAGCAGTAGTTCTTAGAAGGGAACCCTCAACCAGAAAGCCTGGGGAGCCCCCCGCTTCCCCAAACAGCGGCTTCAAAGTGGAGTTCCCCTACAAAGAGCCTGAGCGTCTAAATGGGCACAAAAACCAAGTGAAGTGTGAACATCACCCAGTTCTGTCCAGCTCTTCCCAGCCCCGTGGACTGTAGCCCTCCAGTTCTTCTGTCCATTGAATTCTCTAGGCAAGCACACTGGAGTGGATAGCCGTTCTTTTCTCCAAGGAGTCTTTCCAACCCAGCAATCAAATCTAGGTCTCTTGCATTGAAGGCAGATTTTTTTATTCTCTGAGCCACCAGGGAAGCCAAGGGTGAGAGTTAAAAATTGGTGCCTTTAGCTTGGGTGACCTAGAAACAGCCAGAAGACCACCTTCCCCGGAGGACCCGCCGGAGATGTTGACCCAGGGAGCAGGCGCGAGGCTGGGAGCGACTCAGGCCACTGCGTGCTGCTGTCAGGAGAGGCCTGAGCTCCATACGCGGCCCAGGAGGAAAGTCAGGCCTGGAAGGCCAGCCTAGCCCTTGGCTTCCGCCCCACTCAGAGCAGAGACCTCCCACTCCAGGGAGACACGGGGTTTTCACGAGGAGGGCGCCGCCAAGATGCCCTGCCAGGTGGACGTGAGCCCCACGGCGTTGAGAAGAGGAGGCGTCCGCCCTGAGAACTGCCCACCTGGTTACCTGCGCAGGGCTAAGCCCTGCCATCTTTGCTGCCCCCAGAGCTGGGCCCAGGGCTTGCGAGACCCTCCCCGCTTTCGCCCCGGGATGCATGGTCCAGTGCGAGGGAGTCCAGACACAGTCACTGAGTGTGTTTGAGTACAGACACGAACGTGTGCCGCTGTGACCTGTCCAGGAAAGACTAAGAGGAAGGCCTCCTTCAGCCACAGAGAATCAGGAGGCGTCTCGGAAGAACTGGCTGGCAGGAGGCATTCCCAGTCTGCGCCGAGGGCCATGGCGGCAGGCGGTGGACGCGACTGCCTCTCCACAGCTACGAGGAAGCCACGGATGGCTTTGAGTAGGAACAAATGACACGATCAGATCTGCATTCTGAAAAACACAGAGCAGTCCTCCCTTATCTTCAGGGGACCCTTTCCAAGAACCCTCAGTGGATGCCCGAACACATGGGTGGGTGCTCCATTGCTTCCGTTGTGTCCAACTCTTTGCGACCCTATGGACTAGAGCCCACCAGGCTCCTCTGTCCACGGGGTTCTCCAGGCAGGACTACTGGAGCGGGCTGCCATGCCCTCCTCCAGGGGATCTTCCCGACCCAAGGATCAAACCCGTGTCTCTTAAGTTTCCTGCATAGTGCTAAACCCTATATAGATATGATTTTCCTGTCAGTGCATATGTATGATGGCTTCCGAGGTGGCACTAGTGGTAAAGAACCCATCTACCGATGCAAGAGACCTAAGAGACACAGGTTCGATCCCTGGGTCGGGAAGATCAGCCCAGGAGGACGTGGCTACCCACTCCAGTATTCTTACCTGGAGAATCCCATGGAGAGAGGAGCCTGGTGGGCTACTGTCCATGGGGGTCCATGGGGTCGCAAAGAGTCGGATACGACTAAGCACACTGCTCCTACCTAGGATTAAGTTTAATGTATGAATTAGGCGCAGTAAGGGATGAACCACGAATGATAATAAAATAGAATAATTATAACAATACACTGTAATAATAGTTTTCCATATGTGAGCTTTCTCTCGCTCAAAATGTCTCACTGTACAAATGTAATGCCTTTTGCATCTTAACTCAGCTCTCATAATGCACTGTGGCGGTAACTTCCGTAGTTTGAGGGGCAACAGCAAACCAAGCACGTATCTCTTCTCCCCTCGTCACAGTTTCAGGAGTACAGGATGATGCAAACTACGCTATGATTTTTTTCTTCCCTTATGGACTCGAGAACTTTCCCCATGTCCCTTAAAGTTTAGGAAGCATTTTCTGTTTCTATCCAGTTTGTCAGCCTCGCTACATCCTGGGCCCTGGGTCCATGATTGAGTAAAATCAGGATCACCCGAACCTTGGCTAGTGAATCATGGCTCTGTGTTTGAAATTTTGTGTTTATTATTCATTTCTATTTTTTTTTTCAAAAAATCTGCCATGAGGCTGTGTCTCCTTTAAAAGCAGACTCACAAAAGGTCGGCTTTGTTTTCCTTTTCAATCTATACAATTAGTAAAGGAAAAACCGCTTGTGCTGGTCACTGCTGGGGAGAGCTTCACCTGGTGACACAGGATTGTAAGCAAATGGTTCACATTCTCTCTGGAAAGTTGTGATTCCAAGTCTCTGTCTGTCTGTCAGCCTCTCTGTCTTTCTCGCTGCCGTGCACGCACCCGCATCCCCCACAACAGGTGAGCCTCAGCTGCTGTGCTGAGAAAACGCTTTTCTCAAAAGAGGTTGAGTGACTGAGTGACGGTTCCCCATACTCTCATAAAGGACGTTCCAGCAGTCTTTGAACCTAAGATTCAGACGCATTTCCCTAGAGAAGAGAGCCTCTCACCCAGAAGGGCCTGCCGCTCCCCAACCCACCCTGGACCTGTCTCCCCGCCTCTCCTGAGCCCCAGAGGACCTGGGGACACCTCCCCCCTCAGCTTTTCCTCTGTGGCTGGGCCAAGGTCCGATAGCAGGCCAGCGCCCTCAGCCGGCGGCCCGTGGAACTCCTCGGGCACCAGGGGCAGTGCCACCAGCTCTGACAGCCCCTCAGAAGGAACATCCCCTAGTCAACCAGCAAATGCACGTTCCCTGATCCTCCCCAGCTCGCCTACCCAGACCAAGCCTCGGCTGCCTCAGGCCCATTCTCGACATCTCTAATGAAAATGGTTTTCTCGTTCTGATCCTCATCTCTGGGGTGCCCCATTGGGGCCATGCACCCCAAGGTACCATAGAGAGGGGAACTGAGCTCTTCTCTTATAGCCTCAATTCTGCCAATAACCTTGATGACCCTCCTCCCCCTTGCTAGGGCTCAAAGGCCTGAGGAACTTGAGCCCGTGGGAAGGTGACATCTTTGAGGTCAGGGTTACTTCCCAAAGCTATAAAAACCCCAAAGGAAATGGTAAACCAGCCAGAAAGTTCCAGTGTCCTCAGATAGCACCACTGGGCAGGGGTGCAGGGTGGAGGGGAGGCTTTGGAATCCAGAGTCCTGGAGAGAAAATAGAGCCAACAGTTTTGGAGCAGAAAGCCTGGGGCGAGGCGGTGGGGTGAAGTGGCAAGGTTGCCCTGGTCGCTCCTTTTCAAGCACGAAAGCTTAGGCCAGGGGCTTCCCTGGTGGCCCAGGGGAAGAATCTGCCTTCCAATGCAGGGGATGCGGGTTGGATCCCTGGTTGGGGAACGAAGATTCCACATGCCATGGTGCAACTAAACCCGGGCACCGCCGCTACTGAGCCAGCGTGCTCTGGAGCCCGCAGGCCACAACTAGAGAGAAGCCCTGTGCCCTGCATCCAAGACCCGACCTAGCCAAATACCTGCTTCTTAAAAAAAAAAAGAAAAGAAAGTAAGAAAGCTTAGGGGTAAAGAGCATTCCACAGGGCTGAGCTGCGGATGTGGGGCCCCCCGCACCCTCCAGCTCCCTCCTGCCCCGACCCCCGGGCATGGGAGCCTCCAACGAGGCCTCCACCGCCTCCAGCAAAGAGACCATGTGCGGGTGTGATTGTTTGTCCCTGCGACGGCGTGTATGACGTGAACCGTGGCAAACACCGTAATGACTAATTTCAAACATTTATTACAATTCTTGAGAGACTTGAAAGCTGTCCTCGCTCTTGATTTTAATAAATGCAGTCTTGAAGCAGCCGCTTATCAAAGTGACACAAATTGTGTGGTAAATAGATTATGGCACAGCTGAAATACTGGAAAATGAGATCAGAAATGCTCCTTCTCTCCATTTAAAGCTCCACGCTGTCCTTCAGCCTGAGACTCTGCAGGCGGCCACAGGAGAAGGTACCATAGAGAGGGGAACTGAGCTCTTCTCTTATAGCCTCAATTCTGCCAATAACCTTGATGACCCTCCTCCCCCTTGCTAGGGCTCAAAGGCCTGAGGAACTTGAGCCCGTGGGAAGGTGACATCTTTGAGGTCAGGGTTACTTCCCAAAGCTATAAAAACCCCAAAGGAAATGGTAAACCAGCCAGAAAGTTCCAGTGTCCTCAGATAGCACCACTGGGCAGGGGTGCAGGGTGGAGGGGAGGCTTTGGAATCCAGAGTCCTGGAGAGAAAATAGAGCCAACAGTTTTGGAGCAGAAAGCCTGGGGCGAGGCGGTGGGGTGAAGTGGCAAGGTTGCCCTGGTCGCTCCTTTTCAAGCACGAAAGCTTAGGCCAGGGGCTTCCCCTGGTGGCCCAGGGGAAGAATCTGCCTTCCAATGCAGGGGATGCGGGTTGGATCCCTGGTTGGGGAACGAAGATTCCACATGCCATGGTGCAACTAAACCCGGGCACCGCCGCTACTGAGCCAGCGTGCTCTGGAGCCCGCAGGCCACAACTAGAGAGAAGCCCTGTGCCCTGCATCCAAGACCCGACCTAGCCAAATACCTGCTTCTTAAAAAAAAAAAGAAAAGAAAGTAAGAAAGCTTAGGGGTAAAGAGCATTCCACAGGGCTGAGCTGCGGATGTGGGGCCCCCCGCACCCTCCAGCTCCCTCCTGCCCCGACCCCCGGGCATGGGAGCCTCCAACGAGGCCTCCACCGCCTCCAGCAAAGAGACCATGTGCGGGTGTGATTGTTTGTCCCTGCGACGGCGTGTATGACGTGAACCGTGGCAAACACCGTAATGACTAATTTCAAACATTTATTACAATTCTTGAGAGACTTGAAAGCTGTCCTCGCTCTTGATTTTAATAAATGCAGTCTTGAAGCAGCCGCTTATCAAAGTGACACAAATTGTGTGGTAAATAGATTATGGCACAGCTGAAATACTGGAAAATGAGATCAGAAATGCTCCTTCTCTCCCATTTAAAGCTCCACGCTGTCCTTCAGCCTGAGACTCTGCAGCGAGGCGGCCACAGGAAACGTGGAGGTGAGAGACTTAGCCCTCGGCCAGGCGGCTTTTAATCGGCTTCTCCCCGCGTCCTCCCCTGCAACAGGACACTGGGCCGCCCGGCGTCGGCTGCAGCTGCCTCCTCCGGTCCTGCCCCAGCCAGCGGGCTCGGGGTACCCCGAGAGAGGCCAGGGACCTGCATCTGGGAACGGAGGGAGATGCTGGAGGGGGGCCCCGCTCCCCAGGGAAGCTGTGATAAAGCACGTCCCCCTCCCCGCCACGGCTACCTTTTAAGCTCCGCTGCTGATGAATTCCTGAGCATGTACTGTGTGCCAGGCCTGGTGCAGAGGCACGAGTGGCAAGGCCAGGCAGGCGCGCTCAGGGCCTTCCTGTTGGAGCCGGAGGCCGACTTACAGGCTGTAGATAAGAAGGCAGGGCTTCCCGGGCCAGCTGCGTTACAGGAGGACTGGAGGCCCCGGGGCAGCTCTGCCCCACGGAGCCGCAGCCTGACCCCGTGTCGTGGGTGCGCCCTGGCCAGGCCCCTGCCCTGCCCGGGACTCTGGGCACCCGTGTCAGCGGCCTCGCCCTTCCTTCTGAGGATGGAATGACCAGGCAAAACCCCATGCCTGGTCAAGGGCAGGAAAATCCCTGAACCAGGGAATGGCTAGGAGCCCCCAGGGGTTCACAGGGCTTCCCCACCTGGCACGGTTCCCTCCTAGGGGAGAGACCTGGTTAGACCAGTCCCATAGGTGGTCACTTGGCTCCTCGTCCCTGTGAAAGGCAGATGTATTGTCTTTGAGGAGATACACAGGATCCCGTTTGCCCCAGGAGGGAAGGGGGAGGCCGTCAGCCCACTTCACAGAAACGTCCGCGTCCGGCTCGCAGAGGCAGCGGCCATGCCAGAATCCCGACAGGAACGAGTTGCCACTGTAACTAGACGCGTGCCGTGTATTGGTGTTAAATAAGGTTCAAATAGAAAGCACGGTGTCTATGTATGCGCAGTTCGGGTTCCCTACAAGAAGCCTCCTTCTTAAAACCTCCACAGGGTCCCATGGTTACGACGTCACTTTTCAATGCAGGGAGTGTGGATTCAATCCCTGGTTGGGGAGCTAAGATCTCACATGCCTCAGGGGCAAAAAGCCAAAAGAGGAAACAAGTGATGTGGTAACACATTCCATACAGACTTTTAAAATGGTACACATCTAAAAAGAGAAGAAGAAGAAGAAAAGAAGGAGCCTCCTTCTTAAGACAGGCCCCTCCCACTCCTGGGTTGGGGGAGAATTGGGAGAGAGGGGCTCAGGGGGCGGTGGGGCCAACAAGAGTGGGTTGGGGTCTGGGGAAGGTGAGGGGTGACCTCCCAATCTCTTGTCTTCTCTTCCTCTATGGGCAGACGCTTGAGGACCCAGGAGTGCCCATCTGTGCCTCCGGAAAACGGAGGCTGTGGCATCCATGAGGACATCTTCAGGGTCTGATGGCTCCGAGGAGTAACTCTGATCTGTTTTATTTTTTTAAATAGACATTGAATTAAGAAATTAAATAGTTTATATACCTAAACCCCAGCTAATAGATATTAAATTTTATTATTTATTACATATTAATAATTCATGAGGATTTTCAAATTAAACATCAGCCCTCTAACAAATTAAATTTAAATAATTAAGTCTATTATTAGTGGAGGGAGATTGCCAGGATGGGGTTAGGAGGAAACGCGTGGCAGAAACTTTTTTTTTTTTTTTTTTTGTCAAAAAGGCATAGCATTGTATTATGTCCATTCTGTAGATGGGGCAAGGGAGATTCAGAAAGTTAAAGGATTTGACCCCCACCCCACCCCAGACCCAGAACACACGTGGGCTTCCCTGGTGGCTCAGACGGGTTAAAAAAAAAATCTGTCTGCAATGCAGGAGACCCGGTTTGATCCCTGGGTCAGGAAGATTCCCTGGAGAAGGAAACAGCAACCCACTCCAGTATTCTTGCCTGGAGAATCTCATGCACAGAAAAGCCTAGTGGGCTGATAACATTTCTGAGATGGGACTTAAGCCCTCGCCTGTTTATTTCCTAGATCCAGCCCACTGTTTGGAACAGACAAAGCATGTTTCCCCTTCCTGGCATGAGAACAGAATGGTTTCTTGGGCTAGAGGAGGGATAGGGTGCTAGATGTATTAATTTTATTGGAGAGAAGGATGTGAGGAAACAGGCAATGTTGAGAAGGGGAAACTCAGGTGAGGACGTCTACCCAGGGAGGAAGAGGGCACTCATCAGCCAAGGAAGGGCTGGCGTGGAGGGGCACGGAGAGATGGGCAGCTGCAAGCTCCCCAGGCGGCTGGCAGGTGCCATGAGCCCACCCCTCTCCAAGCCCACAGACAGCTGAGAGTAGCCCCCACCCCCTGCAATTCCTCATCCTGATTCCTGGAACCTAAGAATGTCACCTTATTTGGGGAAAAGGTCTTTGCAGGTGTAATTAAGGATCTCAGATGAGCTCATGTTGGATTATCTCGGTGTTCCTAAATTCAATGAAAAGGCTCCTAATAAGAAACAGCAGAGGGGCTTCCCTGGTAGCTCAGTGGTGAAGAGTTTGCCTGCCAATACAGGAGACACGGGTTCAATCCCTGATCCGGGAAGATCCCGCATGCTATGGAGCAACTAAGCCCGTGAGCCACAACTACGGAGCCTGTGCTCTAGAGCCTCGGAGCTGCAACTACTGAAGCCCGTGTGCCCTAGAGCCCGAGTTCCACAAGAGAAGCCACTGCAACAAGAAGCCTATTCACCTATTCAACTAGAGAGTAGCCTCCACTCCCTGCAAATAGAGAAGAGCCCGCAGCAGCAGTGAAAACCCAGAATAGCCAAAGATAAATAAATGAATAAAATTTTTTTGAAAAAGGAAAGAAACAGCAGAGGAGAGAAGCGAAGAGATGAAGGTCATGTAGAGACAGAGACGGGAGGGTTGCAGACATGAGCCCAGGAGAGCCCGTGGCCTCCAGCAGCTGGGAGGGGCCAGGAGCCGAACCACACGAGGGCCTCTGCAGGGAGGCTGGCCCTGCGGACACCTTGATGTTCCGGCCTCCAGAATCGCAAGCAAAGACATGTCTGTTGTTCGAAGCCACTCAAAGCATGGTAATCTGTCACAGCTAGTTAAGGGCTAGTGGCCTTGAGGACCAATGCAAACAGGTTATGACCTTTGTCCATTCTAAACATGGAATCCAAACATACAAGAACATGGGTTGGTCATGGTTAGTCTAGTTACAAGATGACTGTTTGCTTTACAGCCAGCCTCTTCTAAATGGAAAGCCTCCTTTATCCATTTCAAGTATCGATTGATTTGTATCTGTTGCTAGAATCTGTTGCTCCTAAGACAGTTTCCCCTCGTGGGGAAAGACTCCCCGGTTGTCTTTCTGCCCCTGGGTTCCCGAAGCCACGCCTTCCCTCTGCCCCCCTCTCTTTCCAGCAGCAGTCCCTCTGTTCTACGCCAGGGAGGCCAGTCTCATGTTCGCCCACCCTCTCCAAGCCCACAGACAGCTGAGAGTAGCCCCCACCCCCTGCAATTCCTCATCCTGATTCCTGGAACCTAAGAATGTCACCTTATTTGGGGAAAAGGTCTTTGCAGGTGTAATTAAGGATCTCAGATGAGCTCATGTTGGATTATCTCGGTGTTCCTAAATTCAATGAAAAGGCTCCTAATAAGAAACAGCAGAGGGGCTTCCCTGGTAGCTCAGTGGTGAAGAGTTTGCCTGCCAATACAGGAGACACGGGTTCAATCCCTGATCCGGGAAGATCCCGCATGCTATGGAGCAACTAAGCCCGTGAGCCACAACTACGGAGCCTGTGCTCTAGAGCCTCGGAGCTGCAACTACTGAAGCCCGTGTGCCCTAGAGCCCGAGTTCCACAAGAGAAGCCACTGCAACAAGAAGCCTATTCACCTATTCAACTAGAGAGTAGCCTCCACTCCCTGCAAATAGAGAAGAGCCCGCAGCAGCAGTGAAAACCCAGAATAGCCAAAGATAAATAAATGAATAAAATTTTTTTGAAAAAGGAAAGAAACAGCAGAGGAGAGAAGCGAAGAGATGAAGGTCATGTAGAGACAGAGACGGGAGGGTTGCAGACATGAGCCCAGGAGAGCCCGTGGCCTCCAGCAGCTGGGAGGGGCCAGGAGCCGAACCACACGAGGGCCTCTGCAGGGAGGCTGGCCCTGCGGACACCTTGATGTTCCGGCCTCCAGAATCGCAAGCAAAGACATGTCTGTTGTTCGAAGCCACTCAAAGCATGGTAATCTGTCACAGCTAGTTAAGGGCTAGTGGCCTTGAGGACCAATGCAAACAGGTTATGACCTTTGTCCATTCTAAACATGGAATCCAAACATACAAGAACATGGGTTGGTCATGGTTAGTCTAGTTACAAGATGACTGTTTGCTTTACAGCCAGCCTCTTCTAAATGGAAAGCCTCCTTTATCCATTTCAAGTATCGATTGATTTGTATCTGTTGCTAGAATCTGTTGCTCCTAAGACAGTTTCCCCTCGTGGGGAAAGACTCCCCGGTTGTCTTTCTGCCCCTGGGTTCCCGAAGCCACGCCTTCCCTCTGCCCCCCTCTCTCTTTCCAGCAGCAGTCCCCCTCTGTTCTACGCCAGGGAGGCCAGTCTCATGTTCAAAACCCCCAACTCCCCCACTGCCTACCAAGTGGAGCCCAAACTCAGCCACGCAGCCTGCCAGGCCATCCACAGGTGACCCAAGCAGCCCTGCTGGTCTTTTCTCTGGTCAGCTGTGCCGATGCTGAGCCCTGGGCACATAGAAAGCCGAGAGAGAGAACTGAGAGCCTCTGGGACGGCATTCGAGCCTTCAGAGTACCAGCCAGAGTTCTCCAGAGAGAGGTACATTTAAAGGAGTTGGCTCAGGCGACTGCGGGGCTGGCAGGTCTAAACTCCAGAGGGCAGGCCTGCCAGGCCTCTGTCGCGACCTGGAGCAGGATTTCTTCCTCCCCAGGAAACCTCAGGTTTTGCTCTGAAGGCCTTCAGCTGATTGGACAAGGCCCATGCACATCGTCACAGGTGGTCTCTTTTTCTTGAAGTCAGCTGCCTGCCCATGTTGACCACACCTACAAAATGCCTTCACAGCAATACCTCGATTCGTGTTTGGTGAAGTAAATGAGCACCACAGCCTGGCCATGCAGCCACAAGACTAACAGGACAGCTGGAGAGTGGGAAATAGACCCCCTATAATCCCACTTGGTTGTCAGATCCAGACAACACGTTCATGCTCTCACAGCGCGGGAGGCCAGGGGTCTCCAATCAAGGTGTGTTCAGGGTCAGGCTCCTGGCCACGATTCTGCGGGTGTTAGCGGAGAATCCTGCCTCGCCTCTTCCGGCCTCTGGGGGCTCCAGGCACTTCTCGACGTTCCTCGGCTTGTGCTGCCTCGCTCCGTTCTCTGCTCTGTGTCTCGTGGCCTTCTTCTCCACGCGTTTCCAAATCTCCTTCTTTTTTATAAGGATTTAGGGCTGACTGAGATCTGGTACTACCTCATCTTAATGAATTGCATCTGCAAAGCTACTGTTTCCAAAGAGGGCCGCATTCTGAGTTTTCAAGTAATCGCCAATGTGGGGGAGAGGTTGCTCAGCCTGGTTTCGTCCTTATTCAGCACGGAAGAGTTTCTCAGAACACGTGAGCGCTGGTGGGGGGAGGAAGAGGAGCGAGCGAATCTGTTGCTCCTAAGACAGTTTCCCTCGTGGGGAAAGACTCCCAGTTGTCTTTCTGCCCCTGGGTTCCCGAAGCCACGCCTTCCCTCTGCCCCCCTCTCTCTTTCCAGCAGCAGTCCCCCTCTGTTCTACGCCAGGGAGGCCAGTCTCATGTTCAAAACCCCCAACTCCCCCACTGCCTACCAAGTGGAGCCCAAACTCAGCCACGCAGCCTGCCAGGCCATCCACAGGTGACCCAAGCAGCCCTGCTGGTCTTTTCTCTGGTCAGCTGTGCCGATGCTGAGCCCTGGGCACATAGAAAGCCGAGAGAGAGAACTGAGAGCCTCTGGGACGGCATTCGAGCCTTCAGAGTACCAGCCAGAGTTCTCCAGAGAGAGGTACATTTAAAGGAGTTGGCTCAGGCGACTGCGGGGCTGGCAGGTCTAAACTCCAGAGGGCAGGCCTGCCAGGCCTCTGTCGCGACCTGGAGCAGGATTTCTTCCTCCCCAGGAAACCTCAGGTTTTGCTCTGAAGGCCTTCAGCTGATTGGACAAGGCCCATGCACATCGTCACAGGTGGTCTCTTTTTCTTGAAGTCAGCTGCCTGCCCATGTTGACCACACCTACAAAATGCCTTCACAGCAATACCTCGATTCGTGTTTGGTGAAGTAAATGAGCACCACAGCCTGGCCATGCAGCCACAAGACTAACAGGACAGCTGGAGAGTGGGAAATAGACCCCCTATAATCCCACTTGGTTGTCAGATCCAGACAACACGTTCATGCTCTCACAGCGGGAGGCCAGGGTCTCCAATCAAGGTGTGTTCAGGGTCAGGCTCCTGGCCACGATTCTGCGGGTGTTAGCGGAGAATCCTGCCTCGCCTCTTCCGGCCTCTGGGGGCTCCAGGCACTTCTCGACGTTCCTCGGCTTGTGCTGCCTCGCTCCGTTCTCTGCTCTGTGTCTCGTGGCCTTCTTCTCCACGCGTTTCCAAATCTCCTTCTTTTTTATAAGGATTTAGGGCTGACTGAGATCTGGTACTACCTCATCTTAATGAATTGCATCTGCAAAGCTACTGTTTCCAAAGAGGGCCGCATTCTGAGTTTTCAAGTAATCGCCAATGTGGGGGAGAGGTTGCTCAGCCTGGTTTCGTCCTTATTCAGCACGGAAGAGTTTCTCAGAACACGTGAGCGCTGGTGGGGGGAGGAAGAGGAGCGAGCGTGTGCAAAGGCCAAGAGGCTGGAAAACTTAATGCTGTGTCAGTATGGTTAGAACATTCTAGAAATGGGGCAGACTAGGGGTAGCTTGGCAGGCAGGGCCTAGTTAGGAAGGGGACTCTAGAACCATGTTCTGGAGTCCGCCTTCATCCTGAGCTGCGGAAAGGCCCTAACCCGGGCCCCCCAACTCCTCCATTTCCCCAGGGAGTTGGGGTCTCCCTGGGACATGGCAGAGGAGAAGGGTCTGCCCCTGGTTGCCTGCCTGCCTGGCCTCCCTCCAGAGGACCCTGAATCCTGCCTCCCACCAGCTCCGTCCACCTCCTGACCCTGAGTGCCCAGGACCCCAGTCACCCGTATTCCTAATTAGAGCACAGGCGGGATTTGGGGCCTCGCGAGCAAAGACAAAGGACGAGCGTAGCAGTGCACGTTTCGGGGGGGTGGGGCGTGGCTGGAAATGATGTGACGTCCTTCCTGATGACACTCAGAGCAGACCACGCCATGCAGGTGGCCCTCAGGCTGGACGGGGCCCTGGCTTCTGTTCAGAGACCTGCCCTCATGGAAGGAGGGCTGGGTGGAGGGTCCAGCGCTGCCACCCCCTCTTGGCACCTCAGCCCCTACACTCACCACACCCGCTCAAGCCCACAGCCAGAGAGTGGCTTCCAGGAGGACCAGCTCACACCTGGAAAGGCAAGGGAGCCAAAGAAAAGCCTTCTGCACCGTCCTAAACCCAAGTCTGCCCAGGCCGGTAAGTTCGGAAGGACTGAGCACCAGCTCCAGGCAGGCTCAGTTCCCTGCGCACATAAGATCAGACTCAAAAGTTCCCCCTCCTCGCTCACTTTCCTCCTTCTGGGGCTGCAGAGATTCCAGCCCACAGATGGCCGCCTCCCCTTACCTCCGCAGGAGCCCCTGTGTGGTCAGTAAAGCCTCAAACAGACACTTCCGAGCTCAAAGACAGCCTCACAGCCTCTACCCCAACTCCTCACATCCTAAATAAACATCTGGTGAGCACCACAGTCTGGGTCCCAGGACTGGCGTCTGCTTCCCACCCAGAAACGTGGTGTCAGGATCTAACTGGCAAAGACAGCCATCCAAGGTGGTCTTCCCTGGCCCTTTCCCTGCCCTTGCCCATTTCCACGTCCTCTCCTTGTCATTGCCCCCGCGTGGAGACCCCCAGATTTATTTTCCACCCCTGAGCTGTGTTTGCGGCCAGGCTGGGTAGAGCCGGGGAAGACGTTGGTGTTATGATGGAGATGCTAACAGGGCCTCGTCACCATGGCAACCTGCTTAGCGGAGCAGGGAGGCAGAGCAGGCTGTGGGTCTGCATTATCGGCGCTGGATGGTGGATTGCCGCTGCTGATTACTCAGGAACTTCTTCTGGGAGGGAGGACCTCCAGGAGGGGCTGCCGGGCCTACCCAGCTCAGTTGGGGTCCAGTCCTACCCCCAGGCAGGATATGAATTGCTTGACCTCTCCAGGTTGAGAACAGCAACTCTCATCCCCCGAGAGGAAAAGCGGATTCCCGTTCCAGGCTCTGGAAGAGCTTAGTCCCCAAGGATGCAAGAGAGGCAGAGAGGCCAGAGACAGGCTGCTTGATCCAATGTCCAACAGCTGGGAAGAAGGGCCCACCCTATCATTTCGCAATCGCTTCCCTTCCAACCCAGCGAGGAAGGCCAGAAGGATGGTGACGGTTTCCGCCTGCTGCAGCCGAGCCCAGGCGCCCCCACGTCCTTACCTGTGCTCTGCCGTCCAGCCTGAGGGCCACCTGCATGGCGTGGTCTGCTCTGAGTGTCATCGGGAAGGACGTCACATCATTTCCAGCCACCCCCACCCCGAAATGTGCCTCATCCAAATCCCGCCTGTGCTCTAATTAGGAATACGGGTCACTAGGGTCCTGGGCACTCAGGGTCAGGAGGTGGACGGAGCTGGTGGGAGGCAGGATTCAGGGTCCTCTGGAGGGAGGCCAGGCAGGCAGGCAACCAGGGGCAGACCCTTCTCCTCTGCCATGTCCCAGGGAGACCCCAACTCCCTGGGGAAATGGAGGAGTTGGGGGGCCCGGGTTAGGGCCTTTCCGCAGCTCAGGATGAAGGCGGACTCCAGAACATGGTTCTAGAGTCCCCTTCCTAACTAGGCCCTGCCTGCCAAGCTACCCCTAGTCTGCCCCATTTCTAGAATGTTCTAACCATACTGACACAGCATTAAGCTTTCCAGCCTCTTGGCCTTTGCACACGCTCGCCCTCTTCCTCCCCCCACCAGCGCTCACGTGTTCTGAGAAACTCTTCCGTGCTGAATAAGGACGAAACCAGGCTGAGCAACCTCTCCCCCACATTGGCGATTACTTGAAAACTCAGAATGCGGCCCTCTTTGGAAACAGTAGCTTTGCAGATGCAATTCATTAAGATGAGGTAGTACCAGATCTCAGTCAGCCCTAAATCCTTATAAAAAAGAAGGAGATTTGGAAACGTGTGGGGAAGAAGACCACGAGACACAGAGCAGAGAATGGAGCGAGGCAGCACAAGCCAAGGAACGTCGAGAAGTGCCTGGAGCCCCCAGAAGCCGGAAGAGGCGAGGCAGAATTCTCGCTAACACCTGCAGAGTCGTGGCCAGGAGCCTGACCCTGAACACAGCTTGACTGGAGACCCTGGCCTCCCAGCTGTGAGAGCATGAGCGTGTTGTTTCAAGCTCCTGTGGGGCCGGGCACGGGACCCTTGGCCATCCATTTTAATTGCTTCCCTTCCAACCCAGCGCGGGAGGCCAGAAGGATGGTGACGGTTTCCGCCTGCTGCAGCCGAGCCCAGGCGCCCCCACGTCCTTACCTGTGCTCTGCCATCCAGCCTGAGGGCCACCTGCATGGCGTGGTCTGCTCTGAGTGTCATCGGGAAGGACGTCACATCATTTCCAGCCACCCCCACCCCGAAATGTGCCTCATCCAAATCCCGCCTGTGCTCTAATTAGGAATACGGGTCACTAGGGTCCTGGGCACTCAGGGTCAGGAGGTGGACGGAGCTGGTGGGAGGCAGGATTCAGGGTCCTCTGGAGGGAGGCCAGGCAGGCAGGCAACCAGGGGCAGACCCTTCTCCTCTGCCATGTCCCAGGGAGACCCCAACTCCCTGGGGAAATGGAGGAGTTGGGGGGCCCGGGTTAGGGCCTTTCCGCAGCTCAGGATGAAGGCGGACTCCAGAACATGGTTCTAGAGTCCCCTTCCTAACTAGGCCCTGCCTGCCAAGCTACCCCTAGTCTGCCCCATTTCTAGAATGTTCTAACCATACTGACACAGCATTAAGTTTTCCAGCCTCTTGGCCTTTGCACACGCTCGCTCCTCTTCCTCCCCCCACCAGCGCTCACGTGTTCTGAGAAACTCTTCCGTGCTGAATAAGGACGAAACCAGGCTGAGCAACCTCTCCCCCACATTGGCGATTACTTGAAAACTCAGAATGCGGCCCTCTTTGGAAACAGTAGCTTTGCAGATGCAATTCATTAAGATGAGGTAGTACCAGATCTCAGTCAGCCCTAAATCCTTATAAAAAAGAAGGAGATTTGGAAACGTGTGGGGAAGAAGACCACGAGACACAGAGCAGAGAATGGAGCGAGGCAGCACAAGCCAAGGAACGTCGAGAAGTGCCTGGAGCCCCCAGAAGCCGGAAGAGGCGAGGCAGAATTCTACGCTAACACCTGCAGAGTCGTGGCCAGGAGCCTGACCCTGAACACAGCTTGATTGGAGACCCCTGGCCTCCCGCGCTGTGAGAGCATGAGCGTGTTGTTTCAAGCTCCTGTGTGGGGGGCGCTCCGGGACACTCACGCGGGGACCCTGCTAAGAGCACAGTGCCTCTGGGCGCACGTCCATCACAGAGGTGGCCAGGCGGTGCGCCCTCCACGTGGCTCTCCCAGCGCCATCTTCACCCTGGAGCTCTCTGTCGGGTGAGCCCAGGCTTCGTTGGAAAACACGGGGAGTTGAAGAGGGGCGTTCTCCCCACCGGCTCCCCGGTTTTCTGCTGACAGGTGTCCCCCGCAACAGCCTCTGTACTCACGAGCAGCACGTGGTTCCCAAAAGGACGAGACTCTGGGAGACTCTGTGCGGAGTTTCAGCCCCGCCCACTAGCAGCTGTGTGACGACAGCGGGGGACTTGCCTGTAACATGGGGGCGAGTCACCGTGCAGAAGGCACCCAACAGCCATCCACTCGCAGCCTCCGTTACAGCGCCTGCCAAGCTGCCTTTTGAAGTTGCTTCCCTCCTTTCTCTCCCCCAGGGTGGCGACTGTTGGTAGATGGGGACTGCGGTTTATCTGTCTCTTGCGAAATAGAGACTGGATGGCCATGGACGGTGGATGGCAGCGCTGAGCCAGCTAACAGGAAAGAGATAACCCGAACCCCAGGGAGATGAGGGGGTTTATAAGGTCACAAGCAATTGCAGATGGTGAGGAGATAGTCTTTCTTGGTGTCCAGCTCAAGACTTAAGTCTTAGTTTAAAATACTTTGACTTGGGAAAACGGCCCAGTCACCCAAACCCACAGCTCACAGCCCTCCTGGTGAGCCCCTGAGTGACTGCAGTCTCCCCTGGGCTGTCCAGGCCCCCGCTGAACACCCTTTGCACCTGATGGAGGAGGCTCCTACTTGCCTGTCCCTGTCCCTGGGATGGAGCTGCCCGAGGGGCAGACCCTCCTGCCTGGAGAACTTCCCCGCCTGGTACAGCTAGGTGCGACCATCCACCTGGAGGGCTGGTAGGCCACGGGGTCTCTTCAGAGACAAGCCCACCTCGTACGTTTGCTGAATTCCTAGGCCACCATGGTCAGTTCCTTTGTGTGCTTACAAAGTGAGACGCTGTAAAGTACACCCAAAGCAAGCCACCACTGTAGTGAGTGGAGAGTTGAGTGTGTGTGTGTGTGTGTGTATGCTCAGTTGTGTCCAACTTTTTATGACCCGATGGACTATAGTTCAACAGGCTCCTCTGTCCGTAGAATTTTCCAGGCCAGAATATTGGAGTTGGTTGCCATTTCCTACCCCATGGGTTTTCCTGACACAGGGATCAAATCTGTCTCTTGCATCTCCTTCATCAGCAGGTGGATTCTTACCACTGCACCACCTGGGAAGCCCAGTGAGCTGAAAGAAGGCCAAAAGACACGTCCGCCTAGAACCTGGGAATGTGACCTTGTTTGGAAAAAGGACTTTCCAGATTATATTATACTTCCTAGTGAAAGACCAAGTGCTTTTCTGCTATGATGGGGAACAAAGGAAGGCTATACGCTCTTACCACTCATTCAAAATACTGTAAGTTCCAGCTAGTGCAATAAGCCAAGAAAAGGAAATAAAAGGCATATAAATCTGAAGAGAAGAAATAAAGCTGCGCCTATTTGTAAATGGCTTCATTGTACATTTCAAAAATCCCAAAGAGGGCTTCCCTGGTGGTCCAGTGGATAAGGGTACCACCTTGCAGTGCAAGGGGTGCCAGTTTGATCCCTGGCCTGGGAAGATCCCATGTGCTGCGGAGCGGCTGGACCAGTGTGTCCAACTACCAAGCCGGAGCTCTGGAGTACATGCGCCCAGAGCCAGTGCTCTGTGACGACAGAGGCCACCGCGATGGGAGGCCCACACAGGCCAAAGAACAACAGCAACAACAAAAAAGCTAAGTGAATGAAAGATCAATAAAAGTGGCCAAAAAAAAAAGAGAAAAAAATCCCAAAGAATTAAAACACACACACTCACAAAATCTCTTAGAACTAGTAAGTGAGTTCAGCAAAGTGACAAGATACAAAACAAATATACAAAGAGTGTCACAGTTTTATATACCGACAATGGACACCAAAATTAAACAGCAATACCATTAGTAACCACTTCAAAAGAGAGAGGAATACTTAGGTATTAATTTAACAAAACTTAACATAGGATTTGTATGTTTAAAACTACACAATGGGGCTTCCCTGGTGGTCCAACGGTTAAAGAGTCTGCCTTGCAGTGCAAGGGGCGCTGGTTCGATTCCTGGCCTGGGAAGATTCCATATGCCATGGAGCGGCTGAACTGGTATGTCCAATTACGAGCCAGCACTCTAGAGCACACGCACCCAGAGCTGATGCTCTGTGACAAGAGAGGTCACTGTGATTAGAGGTCCACACAGGCCAAAGAATTAAGATGGATGAAAATGAATAAATGAAGGACCACTAAAAGAGGCCAAAAAAATTAATAAAAAAAAACAGAAAAACTATACAATACTGGTCAAAGAAACTGAGAGAAGCCTCAATAAGCAGAGAGACATACTGGGTTGATGGACTAGAAGACTCATTTCCACTCTTTCCAAACTGACACACAGGTAATGGAATTGCTGTTGAAATGCAAGAAAGATTTTTTGTAGTTATAGACAAAGCTATTCTAAAACTGAAATGGAAAAGTAAAGGACTAGAAGAGATAAAATGGTGTTGAAAAACAGTAAAATAAGATGAATCACTCTATTTTGAGACTTTTAACCTGTCTGCACTAATCAAGATTATGTGGTATTGGCAGAGATTTATATACGCAGAACAATGGAGCAGAACAGAGTACCCAGAACCAGACCAAAACAAATACACCCAAATGATTTTGGACAAAGGTGCCAAAGCAAGCCCATGGAGGAAAGATAGCTTTTTCAATAAATGTTGCTGGAGCAACGGGACACACCATCAAAAAAAAAATTTTTGACACGAAATTAGCTCTAAATGAATCATAGACTTATACATAAGGTATAAAGCTATATGGCAACCCATTACAGTGCTCTTGCCTGAAGAATTCCATGGACAGAAGAGCCTGGCAGGCTACAGTCCATGGGGTTGCAAAGAGTCAGACACAACTGAGTGACTAACGCATATAACGTTTTCAGAAAATAAAAAGAAAGATCTGAGATCTGGCCTTAGAGATCTAGGGTTAGTTAAAGAGTTCTTAGAGTTGACACCAAAAGTACAATGAATATTTAATTTTAAAAATATGGTAGGGACTTCCCTGGTTGTACAGCGGTTAAGCCTTTGCCTTCCAGTGCAGGGGGACAGGTTTGATCCCTAGTCAGGGAACTAAGATCCCACATGCCTAAAAAAACCAAACCAAACCATAAAATAGAAGCAATATTGTAGCAAACTCAATAAAGACTAAAAATAGTCCACATCAAAAAATCTTTAAAAAAATAAATAAAATGAATAACAGAGTCCATTAAAAAAATACGGTAAAAGCAAATAGTCCTTTCCTTATCTTCTCCACCCCAAGCCCACTTTTCACCAAAGGTCACTTCTATTAAAATCTTCTGTTAACTCCTTCCAGATTTTTCTCTGTATTTACTTATACACATATGCACCAATTTAGCAGAGTGTTTCATAAACAGAATACATGGATGGTCCCATGACTTGCATAATAAGAACTAACTGGCAACAGAGTGACAGAAACCTTGAGAAACTGACTCTAACCTTTTTGTTTTAAAACAGCGAGTAAATGCACTGGACCTCCCTATCCTCCCAATTGAAAGAAAACAGATTCTAAAGAGAGACAGAAGCTGTCAGAGGCTCTCCCAGGACACATGAGTCACAGAGCATTTCTGTAAATGATATCTTGCCCTGCAACTGTAAACCCTCTTTGGGGAGGGATGGGAGTGTCCACTCCAGAAGTAGATGGGGCTGCATGAGGTGCCACCTTCAAAAGACGAGCCTGGGCACGTGCATAAAGGAAATGTGGTTGTATATTGAGTACACACCGTGGAATATTATTTAGCCTTAAAAAAGAAGAAGCTCCTGTGGTTGGTATGAATAAAACATGGGTGAATCTGCATCACTCATGATGCTGAGTGAAATAAGCGAGACATAGAGAGACAAATGCCACAGGAAACCACTTATCGAGGAATCTCGATAAGAGATTAAAAGTCAGACTCACAGAAGCAGAAAACAGAAGGGCCGCTGTCAGGTGCTGGGGGTGAGGAGGGCAACAGGAAGGCGTTATAGTCAAAGGGCACACGTTTTGGATGTACAAGACGAGTGAGTCCTAAGATCTACTCTACAGCATGTGTGCTCTATGTCCTCAGTCATATCCAACTCTTTGCAACTCCGTGGACTATAGCCTGCCCGGCTCCTCTGTCCGTGGAATTCTCCAGGCAAGAATACTGGAGTGGGGTGCCATTTACTTCCCCAGGGGATCTTCTTGATCCAGGAATCGAACCTGGGTCCCCTGCATTACAGGTGGATTCTTTACCCTCTGAGTCCCCAGGGAAGCCCGCTGTATAGCCCAGAGTTCATATTACTATATTGTAAACTTAAACATTTGCTGAGATGCTACAGGTGTTCTGATAATCATAATAAACAAGGTGGAAGGAAACTTTTGGAGAGGATGAATCTATGCATATGGCATACACTGTGATCATGGCTTCACAGTATATACATATCTCCAAGCTCATCAAGCTGTCTATATTTAAAATGGACAGCATTTTGTATGTCAATCATACCTCAATTTTGTAAAATAAACCAGAAGAGCTAAAGGGAAGAGAAGAGGGTATGAATTTAACGACAAGCACCAGAGAGCTGGGAACAAACTGAAACCTTCCGGTACAAGCACATCCAAATACACACTACACACCCTCTAGAGCAACCTTCAGATCAAGGTGAAGAAGGATAGCCAAGGCGCCCTCAAGAAGAAAAGGTAGAAGAGCTCAATTCTCGTCTTGCTTCTGCTTGTCCCAGTAAGGAGAAAGGTCTTCAAACTGCAAAGATGAAAATAAAGCACAATGTCTGGCATCTTACAGGAACTGGGAACTGCTTGTTGAATTAAATGCAAAGAGGGGACAATGCAAAACAGGCACAGTGCAGAGAGAAAAGCAGCCACTTGAGCTGCTAGAAATGAGTTCTTTCCCCAGAGCCTGATCCCAGCATGCTTAAGCAGCCGACAGCCTTCATCTCCGCCGGTAAAGAGTCCACCTGCGATGTAGGAGACCCCGGTTCAATTGCTGGGTGGGGAAGATCCCTGGAGAAGGGATACGCTACCCACTCCAGTGTTCTGGGGCTCCCCTGGTGGCTCAAATGGTAAAGATTCTGCCTGTAATGTGGGAGACCTGGGTTCGATCCCTGGGCTGGGAAGATCCCTTGGAGGAGGGCATGGCCACCCACTCTAGAATTCTTGCCTGGAAGATCCCATGGACAGAGGAGCCTGGCAGGCTACAGTCCGTTGTGCTGCAAAGCGTCAGACACGGCTGAGCTACTCAGCACAGCCTTCATCTCAGGCTGCTAATTTGGAGAAATTATGGAGGGTGAAGGAGATGTGGAAAAACTGGCCATGAACCACTCTTGACCTGATTCTCAAAAAGAATCAAAGAAAATTCTAGAAATAATAGGCCAGTGAATGTGAGTAAATCGTTGAAAAAGGCTAAGACTATCACAGAGTTGACTCAAGAATGCAAAAGGAGACATAAAACGCAACTGGAAATGCTCCAGACGTAGAACGACCACGGGGATCTCATTTCCATTTTCAACGAGTTATCCGATTGATGGATGTAGAAAATGTCTCAGGCAATACATTGATTTGCATAAACATGTGTAAATTAGGTGGTTGGACAAGGACTCAGTGATGGAACCGTAGGGAAATTCACAGCTCGTTGAACACTGTGCAGAATAAGCAGCCTGGAAAGAGGGCCGTCACGGAGAGCCACAGGGCTCTGTTCTGTCCTGGAGCAAGTTGTACTTGGATAGAAGCAGGGGTGTGTTCTTCAAACAGGCAAATACAATGAACCCGAGAGGGATGGTTAGAACGAATGAGAATGCGTCATGACGAGCCAAGGAGGCCTGGCCTGGCAGAAGGAAATTGCTGACGATGTGTAGAGGTGGCCACCTTCACAGGGGTCACTGGGGACACTCGTGAGAGGAGAAGCCCGCACAGCCTGTGTTGTATTACTAACACATGGAACCCGCTCCTAAAAACTCCACGCACAGAGCAGATGGCAGTCGAAAGGGGACATTCTGTTCTGGATCTCCTTGTGTAAGGACGGGAACAAGCTAGGGTGCATTCTGGGGAAAGTATCTCGAAAATGAAGGGTCTGGAAGCAAGCGAGATGATGAAGAGAGGATGTCAGTTGGAGTTGGAGGAGAGATGGCCAAAGAGGGACCTCATCACAGGCTGTGAGCATATCAAGGACTGCGGAGAAAAAAACAAATGGTCATTGAAAACTCGAAGTGACCGTGGCTGGACCTGCCTCCCAGGGAGGGTGGTGCACAGTCCGTCAGCAGGAAAATAAATCTCACCCAAGGCAGGGCTGGAGCACAGGAAGGGGGACGTGGGTGCCTGGGCCACCGTGGCAGGGAGGGGACGGGCAGTGGTGTGGGAGGGGCTCCCTGTTGGGAGAGAGGATGGCCAAGGAGGATTAGGAGCTGGCTCTGTAAGCTTAATCCAGGTGGTGCTGTGGCGTGAGCCTCCTTCCTTCCTTGCTGGCATAAGGATACTGATGTGTTAGTGTTTGGAGAAAATGACCTGGGATTTTGCTCACAGGCGCTGTGTGGGGTCCATGAGGGCATGCTGAGATGACTAGTTCCCAGGGCCAGTGAAGGCAGGATGTCCCCAGGAGGTTCCATGGGAAGTTAGAGTGCCACCACATGCTGAAGGGAGCTTGGGGCAAGTTTTTCCAAAGCTCAGCAAGCAAAGAGGTTTGACCTAAGTGTGGTGCTACTCCCTCAAGAGAAGCAGGATGCAGGAGATGACCCCAGAAGGGAGAGCCTTCTCACACCTATGGGTCTGACTCCCGAGGCAGTTCTTCAACCCCGTGAAGTTTCAGCAGAAGAGATCAGCCACCTGATGGGGGTGCTTGAGGGGATTCTTTTTGTCTGTTTTTAAAGATTTTTTAACGTGGACCAGTTTTTAAAGTCTGCGTTGAATTTGCCACAACATTGTTTCATCGTTTGGCTTTGTGGCCTCAAAGCGTGTGGGATCTTAGTTCCCTGACCAGGAATCAAACCTGCCCCCCCTGCCTTGGAAGGCAAAGGCTTAACTCCTGGACCTCCAGGGAAGTCCCAGGAGGAGATTCTTGATGATGAAGGACCAAAAGCGAGTTTAATTGGCTGAAGGTTTTTAAAAACTGAGTGGGATGTGTTGGCTCACACAACTAGAAGTCCAGAACGTTCCACGCTGTTGGACCAGATGTGCACATCATGTGTTCAGAAAGTGCTGTCTGTCTCTCAACTCTGCTTTCATCTGTCCAGCCTTACTTCCAGGCTGTCGATACCCAAGTACCAGCAGAAACATAAGCCCCTGGCTCCCATCCCACAGACCCAGCAAGGCCATGCGAGGGGCCATGGCTTTCCTCTTTGTTTCTGCCAAGGTCCCAGGACCCAACCCACATCAGGCTGATGCCTCCACCTCAAATACATCAGGAGGACAGGGCTCACCGATTGGCCAGTCCTGGGCCGAGTGATCATTCCAGAGCAGGTGTGTGAGGGTGAACAGCAGCTACCTGTACCTGGGGCTCAAGTGGGTGACACGGGACCAGCTTCCATCTCAGACTGAAGGACTCTGTACGTCTTGAGTGTTCTGAGACCCAAAGAAGAGCCAAACACAGTTGCCGTTGCTGCTCAGTCGTGGCCGATTCTTTGTGACCCCGTGGACTATGGCACACCAGAGTTCCCTGTCCTTCACCATCTTCCAGAGTTGACTGAAACTCACAGTCATCAAGTCAATGATGCCATCCTACCATCTCATCCTCTGTCGCCCCCTTCTCCTCTGGCTCTCAATCTTTCCAAGCATCAGGGTCTTTTCCAACGAGTCAGCTCTTCACATCAGGAGGATGGAGTATTGGAGCTTCAGCTTCAGCATCAGTCCTTCCAATAACTATTCAAGGTTGATTTCCTTTAGAATTGACTGCTTTGATCGCCTGGCTGTCTAAGGGACTCTCAAAAGGTTAGTTGGCTTAGAAACACATTACCAGGTTCTCTGTAGTCCCTATTCACATTCTTCCCAGACTTGATCTTCAGACTGAAATTTGGGGGCTCTTGTACATAATTAAATATTGGCCTCTCCCCACTTTAAAAAGCCGTTTTGCTAAGACGAGGCCAGAACTTTCTTGTGTTGGGCTCAATGCCATTCCAAAATTCCTGGCACACAGAACAAGCACAAAGTACTCTCCAGAAGTCTTAAGGGTTCAGACAGGGCAGAGCTGGACTGCCTGGCTTCAGACTATACAACCGACGGGGTTCAGAGGAAGGTGAAGAAAGGCATCCTTAGTGTGCCAGGACTGCTTGCCTCTGTGCTGAAATGATTCCAAGTTCATGGAGGCTCAGAAACATGTGTGTCTTTTTGGGCCCTTTCTGGAAAAGTGCATAAGTTCTGAAGCTCAAGCACTAAGCCTTCATCTCAGGCTGCTAATTTGGAGAAATTATGGAGGGTGAAGGAGATGTGGAAAAACTGGCCATGAACCACTCTTGACCTGATTCTCAAAAAGAATCAAAGAAAATTCTAGAAATAATAGGCCAGTAAATGTGAGTAAATCGTTGAAAAAGGCTAAGACTATCACAGAGTTGACTCAAGAATGCAAAAGGAGACATAACACGCAACTGGAAATGCTCCAGACGTAGAACGACCACGGGGATCTCATTTCCATTTTCAACGAGTTATCCGATTGATGGATGTAGAAAATGTCTCAGGCAATACATTGATTTGCATAAACATGTGTAAATTAGGTGGTTGGACAAGGACTCAGTGATGGAACCGTAGGGAAATTCACAGCTCGTTGAACACTGTGCAGAATAAGCAGCCTGGAAAGAGGGCCGTCACGGAGAGCCACAGGGCTCTGTTCTGTCCTGGAGCAAGTTGTACTTGGATAGAAGCAGGGGTGTGTTCTTCAAACAGGCAAATACAATGAACCCGAGAGGGATGGTTAGAACGAATGAGAATGCGTCATGACGAGCCAAGGAGGCCTGGCCTGGCAGAAGGAAATTGCTGACGATGTGTAGAGGTGGCCACCTTCACAGGGGTCACTGGGGACACTCGTGAGAGGAGAAGCCCGCACAGCCTGTGTTGTATTACTAACACATGGAACCCGCTCCTAAAAACTCCACGCACAGAGCAGATGGCAGTCGAAAGGGGACATTCTGTTCTGGATCTCCTTGTGTAAGGACGGGAACAAGCTAGGGTGCATTCTGGGGAAAGTACCTCGAAAATGAAGGGTCTGGAAGCAAGCGAGATGATGAAGAGAGGATGTCAGTTGGAGTTGGAGGAGAGATGGCCAAAGAGGGACCTCATCACAGGCTGTAAGCATATCAAGGACTGCGGAGAAAAAAACAAATGGTCATTGAAAACTCGAAGTGACCGTGGCTGGACCTGCCTCCCAGGGAGGGTGGTGCACAGTCCGTCAGCAGGAAAATAAATCTCACCCAAAGCAGGGCTGGAGCACAGGAAGGGGGACGTGGGTGCCTGGGCCACCGTGGCAGGGAGGGGACGGGCAGTGGTGTGGGGGGGGCTCCTGTTGGGAGAGAGGATGGCCAAGGAGGATTAGGAGCTGGCTCTGTGCTTAATCCAGGTGGTGCTGTGGCGTGAGCCTCCTTCCTTCCTTGCTGGCATAAGGATACTGATGTGTTAGTGTTTGGAGAAAATGACCTGGGATTTTGCTCACAGGCGCTGTGTGGGGTCCATGAGGGCATGCTGAGATGACTAGTTCCCAGGGCCAGTGAAGGCAGGATGTCCCCAGGAGGTTCCATGGGAAGTTAGAGTGCCACCACATGCTGAAGGGAGCTTGGGGCAAGTTTTTCCAAAGCTCAGCAAGCAAAGAGGTTTGACCTAAGTGTGGTGCTACTCCCTCAAGAGAAGCAGGATGCAGGAGATGACCCCAGAAGGGAGAGCCTTCTCACACCTATGGGTCTGACTCCCCAGGCAGTTCTTCAACCCCGTGAAGTTTCAGCAGAAGAGATCAGCCACCTGATGGGGGTGCTTGAGGGGATTCTTTTTGTCTGTTTTTAAAGATTTTTTAACGTGGACCAGTTTTTAAAGTCTGCGTTGAATTTGCCACAACATTGTTTCATCGTTTGGCTTTGTGGCCTCAAAGCGTGTGGGATCTTAGTTCCCTGACCAGGAATCAAACCTTCCCCCCCTGCCTTGGAAGGCAAAGGCTTAACTCCTGGACCTCCAGGGAAGTCCCAGGAGGAGATTCTTGATGATGAAGGACCAAAAGCGAGTTTAATTGGCTGAAGGTTTTTAAAAACTGAGTGGGATGTGTTGGCTCACACAACTAGAAGTCCAGAACGTTCCACGCTGTTGGACCAGATGTGCACATCATGTGTTCAGAAAGTGCTGTCTGTCTCTCAACTCTGCTTTCATCTGTCCAGCCTTACTTCCAGGCTGTCGATACCCAAGTACCAGCAGAAACATAAGCCCCTGGCTCCCATCCCACAGACCCAGCAAGGCCATGCGAGGGGCCATGGCTTTCCTCTTTGTTTCTGCCAAGGTCCCAGGACCCAACCCACATCAGGCTGATGCCTCCACCTCAAATACATCAGGAGGACAGGGCTCACCGATTGGCCAGTCCTGGGCCGAGTGATCATTCCAGAGCAGGTGTGTGAGGGTGAACAGCAGCTACCTGTACCTGGGGCTCAAGTGGGTGACACGGGACCAGCTTCCATCTCAGACTGAAGGACTCTGTACGTCTTGAGTGTTCTGAGACCCAAAGAAGAGCCAAACACAGTTGCCGTTGCTGCTCAGTCGTGGCCGATTCTTTGTGACCCCGTGGACTATGGCACACCAGAGTTCCCTGTCCTTCACCATCTTCCAGAGTTGACTGAAACTCACAGTCATCAAGTCAATGATGCCATCCTACCATCTCATCCTCTGTCGCCCCCTTCTCCTCTGGCTCTCAATCTTTCCAAGCATCAGGGTCTTTTCCAACGAGTCAGCTCTTCACATCAGGAGGATGGAGTATTGGAGCTTCAGCTTCAGCATCAGTCCTTCCAATAACTATTCAAGGTTGATTTCCTTTAGAATTGACTGCTTTGATCGCCTGGCTGTCTAAGGGACTCTCAAAAGGTTAGTTGGCTTAGAAACACATTACCAGGTTCTCTGTAGTCCCTATTCACATTCTTCCCAGACTTGATCTTCAGACTGATTGGGGTCTCTTGTACATAATTAAATATTGGCCTCTCCCCACTTTAAAAAGCCGTTTTGCTAAGACGAGGCCAGAACTTTCTTGTGTTGGGCTCAATGCCATTCCAAAATTCCTGGCACACAGAACAAGCACAAAGTACTCTCCAGAAGTCTTAAGGGTTCAGACAGGGCAGAGCTGGACTGCCTGGCTTCAGACTATACAACCGACGGGGTTCAGAGGAAGGTGAAGAAAGGCATCCTTAGTGTGCCAGGACTGCTTGCCTCTGTGCTGAAATGATTCCAAGTTCATGGAGGCTCAGAAACTACATGTGTGTCTGTGTTGGACGCTAAAGGTCTGAGGTTTCTTAGAACTGCTCTGGGGGTCATACTGTTTAAAACCAGTGAGCAGCTAGGAAAGGGTGTGACCATCTCTAGCTCTGCCCAGGGTAGAGCAGGGCAGGGGAGCTGGCCCTGTTACAGGTGGGAGGTGAGCCCTGGGGGTGCGCATGATGAAGGCTTGACATGGGGCCATCAGACAAAGCGTTTCACTAGGTCTGTTTCAGCTCACACACCCCTGGGAAGCAGTGCAACCCTGGTGTAGTCAGCCCGTCAGAAGAAACAGAGGACCAATATGTTCCCCACTGAAGCACCTAAATAAATTTTAAATTGTTACTATTATTTTTGGCCGTGTGACATGTGGGCTCTTAGTTCTCCAACCAGGGATCAAACCCGCATCCTCTGAATTGGAAGCACAGACT
Organism: Tragulus kanchil; assembly: GCA_022376925.1. NCBI lineage: Eukaryota > Metazoa > Chordata > Mammalia > Artiodactyla > Tragulidae > Tragulus > Tragulus kanchil. The sequence continues at coordinate 24,755,842 of JAIOJX010000027.1, read as the reverse complement.
CTTAACCACTGAAGTACCCTGGAACTCCCCCTAGATATTCTTTTGTTTCGTTTCTATCTTTCTTTTTTCGTTTTTTAAATTGTGAATATATGATAACACATTTACAGGAGACTTGGAAAATACAGAACAAAGTGACATAGAGTTCCACTATATATTATGATTGTTTTAAATAGATAAATTAAGATTTTTTCATTGGAGTTTCAGTATCGAACTCTCAGAAATTTAAACTAAAAATAAAAATTAAGATGTTCTTTAGAATTGACTGCTTTGATCGCCTGGCTGTCTAAGGGTCTCTCAAAAGGTTAGTTGGCTTAGAAACACATTACCAGGTTCTCTGTAGTCCCTATTCACATTCTTCCCAGACTTGATCTTCAGACTGAATTGGGGTCTCTTGTACATAATTAAATATTGGCCTCTCCCACTTTAAAAGCCGTTTTGCTAAGACGAGGCCAGAACTTTCTTGTGTTGGGCTCAATGCCATTCCAAAATTCCTGGCACACAGAACAAGCACAAAGTACTCTCCAGAAGTCTTAAGGGTTCAGACAGGGCAGAGCTGGACTGCCTGGCTTCAGACTATACAACCGACGGGGTTCAGAGGAAGGTGAAGAAAGGCATCCTTAGTGTGCCAGGACTGCTTGCCTCTGTGCTGAAATGATTCCAAGTTCATGGAGGCTCAGAAACTACATGTGTGTCTGTGTTGGACGCTAAAGGTCTGAGGTTTCTTAGAACTGCTCTGGGGGTCATACTGTTTAAAACCAGTGAGCAGCTAGGAAAGGGTGTGACCATCTCTAGCTCTGCCCAGGGTAGAGCAGGGCAGGGGAGCTGGCCCTGTTACAGGTGGGAGGTGAGCCCTGGGGGTGCGCATGATGAAGGCTTGACATGGGGCCATCAGACAAAGCGTTTCACTAGGTCTGTTTCAGCTCACACACCCCTGGGAAGCAGTGCAACCCTGGTGTAGTCAGCCCGTCAGAAGAAACAGAGGACCAATATGTTCCCCACTGAAGCACCTAAATAAATTTTAAATTGTTACTATTATTTTTGGCCGTGTGACATGTGGGCTCTTAGTTCTCCAACCAGGGATCAAACCCGCATCCTCTGAATTGGAAGCACAGACTCTTAACCACTGAAGTACCCTGGAACTCCCCCTAGATATTCTTTTGTTTCGTTTCTATCTTTCTTTTTTCGTTTTTTAAATTGTGAATATATGATAACACATTTACAGGAGACTTGGAAAATACAGAACAAAGTGACATAGAGTTCCACTATATGATTGTTTTAAATAGATAAATTAAGATTTTTTCATTGGAGTTTCAGTATCGAACTCTCAGAAATTAATAGAATGACTGTGCAAAGAAGTAGAAGAATAGAGTAGACCTGAAAAGCATTATGAACCAATTTGACATAATTCCCCTAAATGTTCTTGGCACCATTCGATCCCGGCACCCTTCTCCGGGCTCCCGCCTGGCCCTTTCTTGGGTGAGCTGCCTAATGCCCCCGGCTGCTGCCTGCCCTCACAGCTTGTCATCTACACTCCCATTTGGGTAAACTTTCTCAAAAGCCAATGGTGGCCATCCCTCCTATTCCGACCATTCTTCCGTGGCTTCACCCCACCTTCTTTTTCCAATTGAGTGAAATGCATGTCACATAAAATCAACCACTATAACCGGGATGGTCCAAGGGCATTAAGTCCACGTTGTATAGCCTCTGCCACCGTCTCGTTCCAAAACATTGCCTCATCCCAAACCGAAACCCTTTACCTGTTAGCAGGTGCTTTTCCACTTGACGCTTCCCCCAAGCCTCAGGCAACCACCCATTTGCTTTCTAATTCTATGGATTTACCTCTTCTGAGCATTTCACATAAAGGGGATCTTACAGTATATGACCTTTGGGGTCTGGCTTATGAATCTGCCTACATGCAGGAGACCCGGATTCGATCCCCAGGTCAGGAAGATCCCCTGGAGAAGGGCATGACTACCCACTCCAGTGTTCTTTCCTGGAGAATCCCATGGACAGGGGAGCCTGGTGGGCGACAGTCCATGGAGTCACAAAGAGTCAGACACGATGGAAGCGATGTAGCACGAACGCGCACGCGCTCTGGGGCGCTGTCTTCTCTCAGAACACAGCACTTGTCCGTTGATGTGGTTCCCCGCCAGACCTCCAGTCCTGTCTCAACGTGGAAGGCCACTTCTGCCCGCTGCCAGCAGGCTCAGGGACACCCCCCTGACAAGAGTCAGGATGAGTAGTGACAAGGGGGTGGTGAGAGCGTGTCACTTGTTCATGCAGATGTGTTGCTATATACAAAGGACTGGCTGGCCTTTCTTCCTGGGAGCCAACCTTGAGCTCTCCTCTGATAGGCATGTCTTTGTTCTTCATGCTGGGTCCTGAAGCCTCTGCCACAGAGCTGACCCTTGGTGAGGGCAGACCCAGCCGAAAGACCAGCCACACAATTAGAGGGAAATCAAGTTCCATCCATCCCGCCTACTACAGAATAAAGGCCCCAGGAGAAACTCTGGACATGGGGTGAGTTTCCTGGTCAGTGATCACACATCCTTGTGCCCGGAGGGAGGACGCAGAAGCTTTGCGTCTGGACGCTCTCAGAAGACCTCACGCTGAGTGTCTCTCCTTGTGGCTGACTTTGATTTGAATCCTTTGTAATACAATAGTAGTTGTTCGTGCTTTCCTGAGTTCTACTAGCTGCTCTAATAAACTATTGACCCTGAGGGAATACATCTCAGATTTGGGAGCCTGGGTGGCCTGGGACCCTGGAGACGTGTGTTTGGGATTGAGGGAGGCAGTCTTGTAGTACTGACCCCTTACCTGTGAAATTGGTGTTGACCATGGATAGTCAGGGTCAGCCTCGCTCTCCATGCATCACCCCAGATCACCCCTCCCTGATGCTGTTAATATAACGCTGCACAGAATGGACAGGGTGGGGGTGGAGAGCAGGGGGGCGGGCAGTGCAGAGGAAGATACTCGTATTTTTTTAGCCCATCGGCCACTTCCAGAAATCCTTCTTTGTTGGCTAAAAGCAAACTCCTGTTTAGGATTGAGTGGGAAAGTCAGAAAAATAAGAACACAGTCGAGAAGATCTCTTTGGGCGACAGTCCATGGAGTCACAAAGAGTCAGACACGATGGAAGCGATGTAGCACGAACGCCAAGACGCTCTGGGGCGCTGTCTTCTCTCAGAACACAGCACTTGTCCGTTGATGTGGTTCCCCGCCAGACCTCCAGTCCTGTCTCAACGTGGAAGGCCACTTCTGCCCGCTGCCAGCAGGCTCAGGGACACCCCCCTGACAAGAGTCAGGATGAGTAGTGACAAGGGGGTGGTGAGAGCGTGTCACTTGTTCATGCAGATGTGTTGCTATATACAAAGGACTGGCTGGCCTTTCTTCCTGGGAGCCAACCTTGAGCTCTCCTCTGATAGGCATGTCTTTGTTCTTCATGCTGGGTCCTGAAGCCTCTGCCACAGAGCTGACCCTTGGTGAGGGCAGACCCAGCCGAAAGACCAGCCACACAATTAGAGGGAAATCAAGTTCCATCCATCCCGCCTACTACAGAATAAAGGCCCCAGGAGAAACTCTGGACATGGGGTGAGTTTCCTGGTCAGTGATCACACATCCTTGTGCCCGGAGGGAGGACGCAGAAGCTTTGCGTCTGGACGCTCTCAGAAGACCTCACGCTGAGTGTCTCTCCTTGTGGCTGACTTTGATTTGAATCCTTTGTAATACAATAGTAGTTGTTCGTGCTTTCCTGAGTTCTACTAGCTGCTCTAATAAACTATTGACCCTGAGGGAATACATCTCAGATTTGGGAGCCTGGGTGGCCTGGGACCCTGGAGACGTGTGTTTGGGATTGAGGGAGGCAGTCTTGTAGTACTGACCCCTTACCTGTGAAATTGGTGTTGACCATGGATAGTCAGGGTCAGCCTCGCTCTCCATGCATCACCCCAGATCACCCCTCCCTGATGCTGTTAATATAACGCTGCACAGAATGGACAGGGTGGGGGTGGAGAGCAGGGGGGCGGGCAGTGCAGAGGAAGATACTCGTATTTTTTTAGCCCATCGGCCACTTCCAGAAATCCTTCTTTGTTGGCTAAAAAGCAAACTCCTGTTTAGGATTGAGTGGGAAAGTCAGAAAAATAAGAACACTGAAAGATTTGAACATGGGCTGAGCCATTAGGGGACATCGTATGCATTCGCCTCCTTAGGTTGGAATGAGGAACCAAGGGCTGGTAGGTAGACCAGTATCACCGTCATTCCCACCCTCCCCCCATCCCCGTTGATTTCCCCAACCCCACCAAGTCGCTTATCAATGAAGAGAATTTAATGAGCAGGTGCTGAGGTTCTGGTCCTGTCTTGAGCAAGCGTGGGGGCCAGTGTGGGAGAGAACAGGCACTGGAAAGATGGCGGGGCATGCAGGAAGCTAGCAAGGAACACTGGTGCACATCTTTGCAGTTTGCAGTGGCAGCTTGGGACAGGTGCTGCCAGTGAAGTCATCCGGAAAGGTGGCCAAGGCCAGGTGGGGCTGCAGATGGAAGAGGAGGTCAGACAGAAGGAGGGCATGGACACCACCTAGGAGGGACGGATAGGCTTGAGCAAGGCACCCTGGGAGAGGGCAGGCACCTGCTGGCCTGAGGGCTGGAGCACTAGGAATCCGAGGTCTTACACTGGCTCTCAGAGCGACCAGCATTTTCCCATTTAACAGATGGGAAAACTGAGACCCAGGGATGCTGGAGAAAGTCTCCTCAGCTGGACATTTGTGCCCGAGCTCCTGGTGGATTTAACCACTCAAGATGATGAGTTTTCCCTCTTCTACCGTGACAGAGGGTCGTGCCCTCAGTCTCGAGGCCTGAACATCAGAACAATTTCTAGAGCAGAAGTCATGGCTCTCCTGAGCAGTACCTCCTGGGTTGGGAAGTTCATCACTCAGGTCCCTGAAAGCCCTTCCAGGGCAATGCAAACCACCAGAGAAGCAGGCAAGTTCTGGAAATCAGACTCAGGGTAAAGGAACCGTCAGATTACACACAAGCCCACAGAAAGTGTCCACAGTTTCCAAAGTCTCAAACCAGCAGGACCCAGGATGCTTCCTGGATCTCAGGGTGGGACCTGCGAGCCCACCTGGTGGAGGGGTGAACTGAACACCAGCTGGGGCTGCTAATTCCTCATCCACCCAGCTCAGCTGTAAGCATGGTGCTGACCCAAGAGGGCCGCTCAGACCCTGCGATGGGGGCCACGTGGAGAGTTACTTAAAAGCTTTCTGGGCCTCGAATTGCTCTTACAAAGCAACATTTTCAGAAGTTAAGCAATTAATCCAAACACACATGGGTTCAATTTCCTTGAAACAGAAATGGCTTCAAAAGCAAGCAAGAAAAAATGCCCAGGGATGAATCGCCTCTGAGTCTTGCCATCCACAGGCTTGTTGGAAGGAAGGCCAAGCTATTGCCCTGCTCCCCACGGCTCCAGAGCCCTACCCCCGGTCTTGGCAGAGGGAGAGGGGCTCTGGGGTAATCTCCTGCTAACCCGCTGTCCCCGCGCTGGGGGTTGAGGAAGGAAGGAGCTCACGTCCAAGGGGACGGGCAGGGACCCAAGTCCCTGCTTTCATGTGGACTGTCTTTGGGCAAAAAGGATACCAATAAGGAAATGAAACAAACAAGCCCACTGGATCCTGGGGCTCTGTCTCTTCAGAAGACTTTCTTCCTTCTGGTTTTCCTTGAGGTGAAGGAAAGGCTTTCAAAGCAAATGTCTGTTTTCCCCTCGCAACGTTTTATGATTTGGCCTCCATGATTCACTCGGGAGACAAATGTTTTAATAGAATCATGTCGAGACCTTCAATTGACCTCCCCAAACAAAGGAAATCAAACACAAGATGATGTTTATATAAACTTCTAAGGTCCAAGGGGAGTCAAGCCATCCGCTCTAAGTGCAGAAAGAAGCAGGGAGTTCAGGGCTGCCCTTTGCGGGGTCCCACATTCTGATGAGAAAGAGGGGGGCGGGCTGGGGCGCCCGCCAGGCTCCACCAACTCACACGCCGGTTCTCAGGCACACCATGTCACTCCGTTCCCATCTGCAAAGTTGGGGAAGAGAAGGTAAAATAATATTGAGTTTAGAAAGCTGAATGTCTGTGGAAGCATTATGTTATTTTTAAATGAGGAGACACTAGGCAAACGTTTGTGATTATTACCTGCCGAGGGTGTGGGACCCATACACTCTGACTGCCTCCGTGATGACAGCCCATGATTTATTTATTTTTCATCCGTTCCTTCCTCACTCCACTCCAGCCTCTTTCCCTCCTGCAGAGAAAACAAACTCGGAGTGTTTCCGTGCAATGCTCCAGTTTCACAGCTGCGAGGAACGGGACTCCCGGCCCAAAGCAGCTCTGACTCCAGGGCTGTCCACAGAATTGAGCCCACCGGCACCAGCTCCAAATTACGCTTCTGCCCTGGTTCTCTCCCTCCATTCCCCCTCCAGCTCTGTCCTCAGCCTTTTCACTTGGATGCCTAAGGGTTGTTTGAAACTTAACACGTCCATCCTCCTACCCTGCCCCTGGTCCACGCCCAAGCTCCAGCTTGCACCACCTGGGCTTTTCCATCTGAATGAACAGCCTTTCCAGCTACCCGCCTCCCCAGCTTGCTCTGGCCCAAAGGCTTGGCCTTCTCCCTGACTCTGCTCACACCCCACAGCCCATAGGACGGTCCCCCAGGAATCCAGCCCTTCCCACCTTCCGCGCCCTGGGACAGCCACCGCCACCTCCCGCCTGCCTTCTCCCAGACGCCTCCTGTGGGTCCCCTTGCCACTCCCCATCAGCTCTTCCCCAACCTCGCAGCCAGTTACACAAACCCCGTCACTCACCCACCAGTGGTGACCCCAGGCCTCACCCAGACCTGCCCACCACCAAGCCCTCGCTCCCACCCCTGTCTCCCCAGGCCAGGGAGTTTGCTGCCTCTGAGCCTTCCTGCTTGCCTTTCCCACTACCTCCAACCAACGCTCTTCTCTAAAACATCCTGCGGCAACTCCCCACCCTGTCTCAGCTCAGACCTCCTTGGTAGGGTCCCCTAGACGCCCATCTCTCCTATGCAGTCCCCGCCAGCAGCTACCTCTGCTGGGGTTGACTTTTCCGCATGGAGGTGCTCACCCTCTGAGGCATACTGTATTTATGGAGCTGCTCCCCACTCCGTGGGAATAGGGTTTTTTTTGATCCTTATTCACTGTTGTATCTCACTGAGGTCTAGAACAGCCGCTGGCGAGCGTAGGCATCTGTTTAATGAGGGCTTCCCAGGTGGTGCTAGTGATAAAGAAACTGCCTGCCAATGAAGGGGACAGAAGAGACTCAGGTTCAGTCCCTGGGTTGGGAAGATCCTCTGGAGGAGAGCATGGCAACCCACTCTAGCATTTTTGCCTGGAAAATTCCAAGGACAGAGGAGCCTGGTGGGCTACAGCCCTTAGGATCGCAAACAGTAGGACACGATCGAAGCGACTTTTAACACTGCTGAATAACAGTTGAATGCATGAATGTGTGAACAAATGAATGAAGACAACACTGGCCGAGACTTCCCACTCTGCTAGGGCTTGGGCCCTGTGGGGTCCTGCGTCGGCCCTCATGGGGTGCAGCAAGGGCACAGGCCTCAGCAGGTGCAAGCTCCCACCTGACAGCCATCTCCTTCCCTAGTCAGGGGTCTGTGCCTCTTCACAACCCGACAGCCATCTCCTTCCCTGGTCAGGGGTCTGTGCCTCTTCACAACCCGCCAAGCAACCTGGAGCGACGGGCCCAACCTCCTGGCCAGGGCCACCCACCCCCGCCCCCGTTGCCTGGAGTCCTTTCACTACTTCTGTGCCCTTGGCCTCTCGTGGTGGGGCGTGGGGGTCGTCTTCTAGTCGTTGAGGGTTGGATTGCTGCAGGAGAACCGGAAGTATCCCAGAACTTGTCTTCCTCAGCCCCTGACTGACGGGGTGAGCTATACATCCTCAGCTCCTGAAGCCCTGATTGGGACCACTCTTGGCTGTGACCATCACCTCCCAACCAGTGGCCAAGACTGATTCCATGCCCTTGAGTGGCCCCGTCCCCCTCGGCCTCACTTCCCACTCCACAGCTCTGTCTTCTGGGAATACCTCCTAACAAATACTTTTCTTGGGAAGCCTCATCTCAAGACCTGCTCATGGGAACCCTGGTCAAGGACACACCTTCCTAGGGTCAAGAAAATTCAAGTTAGACAGGGGCTGTGTACACTCCAGACACTACACTGTGTGCCTTCACCCACAGTCTCCTTACAACGTTCCAAGGAAGGGACAGCAGCACACCCATTTAAAAGATGAGAAAACTGAGGCCCAAGGTCTCACAGTAAAGGGCATCACCAGCACTCGAATATATGTAATTTCCTGACGTGAATGTCTGTGCCTTTCACTACTCTATATGATGCTCCCTGCAAGGAATAGCAGCCTTGAAATGCCACCTTATTCACCAGAAGGCATTGACTCAGATTAGAAACACAGGTGTGTGTATTACTTTTCAACCAATACATTGGGGTTTTTTTTTTTAATGGTGGTTTTTACTTTTTTAAAAAATTTTTATGTATTTGTTTATTTTGGGCTCTTCTAGGTTATCACTGCTTCCATAGGCTCTTCTCTAGATGCAGGGAGTGGGGGCTACTCGCTGGTTGAGGTGAGCAGGCTTCTTGTTGCGGTGACTTCTCTTGTGGACCTTGGGCTCTAGAGCACTCGGGCTCCATAGGTGTGGCTCTGAGGCTCTAGAGCACAGGCTCCATAGTTGTGACTCATGGGCTTAGTGACTCCATAGCATGTGGAATCTTCCCAGATCAGGGATCAAACCCGTGTCTCTTGCATTGGCAGGTGAACTCTTTACCACTGAGCTACCAGGGAAGACCCTCAATCAACACATTTTTTTTTCCTGGTCATGCTTCTTGGTACGCAGGATCTTAGTTCTCTGACCAGAGATCGAACCCTTGCTCCCTGCAGTGGAAATGCCGAGTCTTAACCTCTGACCCACTATCAAAGTCCCATTCAACCAACACATTGTTTAAAATACTGGGATGTATTTCCCCTTTTCACAACAAAATGGACTCAAAGTTGTATCCATCCCATCCCTGAAGAATTTGCTACATGAGAAGAAAAAGAAAATCATCGCGCTGTATTTTTAACTGATTGCTTGAGTGTGCCTGTTTGGTGAGATTTATTCTCTCATTAATCACCGTCCTCCCTTCATTCATATTAAATATAAAATTGATTAGGAAAGATCCCCATCATGGTTAAAAAAAATAATTAGCTGCTACATCATGTTGTCCACAGTGCGACAGGAAGGAGTGATTAAATTAGGAATATTAAAACCCCATTAATCTGCACTCAACTTAAGCTGTGCTTGTTCATCTGCAGTGGCGCTTATTATTTCTGACACTGAAAGATATTTGAATCACCAACTGCAACAAGGTCACTCGCTGAAAGATGTCAGGTCAGCCATTAGTCAAAGGCGGGAGAGGCAACCAGAAGTGAGGACTTCCCACATGTTCGGGAGGCCCATCCTCACAGATGTCATTCTGAAAAGCGGGGAAGCCCCACCTCTGGGCTGGCCTGGGTACAGGCACCTGCAGAGCCATGACCCATGCCAGCTCTCTGTCACCATCTGTGGGTCACCCGTGATGCCCAGGACCTGCCAGGGAGCCTCTGGGTTGGGATCCTCTGCCCCTGCCCCACCACGGTTCCCCCTTGCCCCCCTTAGTGCAGGGAGTGGGGCTACTGCTGGTTGAGGTGAGCAGGCTTCTTGTTGCGGTGACTTCTCTTGTGGACCTTGGGCTCTAGAGCACTCGGGCTCCATAGGTGTGGCTCTGAGGCTCTAGAGCACAGGCTCCATAGTTGTGACTCATGGGCTTAGTGACTCCATAGCATGTGGAATCTTCCCAGATCAGGGATCAAACCCGTGTCTCTTGCATTGGCAGGTGAACTCTTTACCACTGAGCTACCAGGGAAGACCCTCAATCAACACATTTTTTTTTCCTGGTCATGCTTCTTGGTACGCAGGATCTTAGTTCTCTGACCAGAGATCGAACCCTTGCTCCCTGCAGTGGAAATGCCGAGTCTTAACCTCTGACCCACTATCAAAGTCCCATTCAACCAACACATTGTTTAAAATACTGGGATGTATTTCCCCTTTTCACAACAAAATGGACTCAAAGTTGTATCCATCCCATCCCTGAAGAATTTGCTACATGAGAAGAAAAAGAAAATCATCGCGCTGTATTTTTAACTGATTGCTTGAGTGTGCCTGTTTGGTGAGATTTATTCTCTCATTAATCACCGTCCTCCCTTCATTCATATTAAATATAAAATTGATTAGGAAAGATCCCCATCATGGTTAAAAAAAATAATTAGCTGCTACATCATGTTGTCCACAGTGCGACAGGAAGGAGTGATTAAATTAGGAATATTAAAACCCCATTAATCTGCACTCAACTTAAGCTCTGCTTGTTCATCTCGCAGTGGCGCTTATTATTTCTGACACTGAAAGATATTTGAATCACCAACTGCAACAAGGTCACTCGCTGAAAGATGTCAGGTCAGCCATTAGTCAAAGGCGGGAGAGGCAACCAGAAGTGAGGACTTCCCACATGTTCGGGAGGCCCATCCTCACAGATGTCATTCTGAAAAGCGGGGAAGCCCCACCTCTGGGCTGGCCTGGGTACAGGCACCTGCAGAGCCATGACCCATGCCAGCTCTCTGTCACCATCTGTGGGTCACCCGTGATGCCCAGGACCTGCCAGGGAGCTTCTGGGTTGGGATCCTCTGCCCCTGCCCCACCACGGTCCCTGCCCCTTGTCTGTGGGTGCTTGAGAGCCCCGCCCTGTGATGACGATGACGCTAAGCTGGCCAGTGGCTCCTGCTAGACGCTCGCCCCTGCCCCGCCTGTGCTGGCCAGCTTCCATCTTTTCTTTCACTTAGCCCACCCTCAGCTCTGCACGGTGGCCACCTCTGCTGCCATTTATCAGATGAGGGGGTACGGTCACACAGCTGGCCAGTGTCAGAACTGGCATTTGGCCCCCAGGGGGACACATGTAGCCCCTTTCTCAATGTCCTCCACCAAGAGGGACTGGAGTCCCCCGGGGTCCCTCTGAGAGACTGCTACAGAGTCAAGGTGAAGGAATGTGGTCTGGGGCACCTCTCCATTTTGCAGAATTCAACCATTAAAGTCACAACCATCACAAACATCTACCTCCACGAAGCACCGCGCTAGGTGAGCGGAAACCTCTCCCGGAGCCTGGCTCAAGCCCTGCAGAGCTGTCGCCTGGGGAGCCGGGGCCAGGCCACCACCAAGCGAAAAGACCTTCTCACCTCCTCGTCTTCCTTTTGAGTGAAAATGTGGCTAACCTCTGCCGCTAGACGTCTGTGTGTGCATTTATTTCTTCTTCCCCTTTAACATCACTGGCCGTTCTGCCAGGGAGCCCAAATCACCCCTCAGACCTTTCATTCCTCTGGGCCTGGAGGGAGGGGTAGGGGAGATCGCTGTCTTGGCTACAACCTGTCCTCCTGATGGCTGGGCCTGCTCTGCATTCAGGGTCTCCCTGACCCCTCCTGCCCAGGGACGGAACCGGACGGAGAAGCAGTCTCTCCAGGACAGCTGCACGTTTCGCATAGAAAGGGCCAAGGTGAGTGGGGCTGGGGGAGGGACGCCAGGGTCCACCCTTGAGGGGTAGAGGGGTCTGAGACGAACAGGGAGCGACAGGCACTGGATAAATACTTCCAGGGTGGATGAACACATGCATGGATGCATGAAGTCACGGAACAGGAGCTGGGAGGCCAGGACTAAGTCAAGATAGAGACCAAGAGAGATGCAGGGCCAGATGTCAGAGTCAGGACAGTGCAGGAGGGCTCACCGGCCTTTTCCAGCAAGGCTCAGCCCCAGGGCTCCAGGGTGAAGGCTTCGGTCTCTGTCTGACCATCACTCCCCTCTTGGATACAAAACCAGGTGTCCTTGACCCTCCACTCCAGCCAGGAGAATATCTTCTTCTCATGCCCCTGAGCACCGTCTCTCTTCCCACGGCGTCTTCCTCTCCAGAGCCAGCCAGCTCTGCTCCCGAGAGAGCAGACCTTCTCCTCTGAGAGGCACAGCCCTGCCGTGACCTCCGTGGCTGCTCTCCACCCGTGACATCCAGCCTGCAGGGCCCAGAGCACCCACTCCCTCCTGTCCCTGCTCCTGGTGGGCTGGGTGCCAGAGCGCCCATGCTCAAGCCAGGCTGTTGAATTGAATCCAGGCGGGGCTGGAGACCCGCAGAGCATGCATGCATCTCTGTTTCGCTGGGGAGGAAACAGACCCCAGCGGGTCATGGGTTTTGCCCAGACCCCACGGCTGGCTGGTAACCAGTTGCTTAAAAGAAATGTGTGCAGTTTACTGAAGAGCAGAATTCCAACTTGGGTAGAAAGGGTTTTTTCCTAAGGAACCCCTGGAACGGTCCGGAGTTGGTTCCGGTTACACAGTGTTCTCTGTCTTGTTTTGATGCTTACCAGATGTGTCGGTGAGGGACAGGCCCAAAGGAGGATGCATGTGGTGGACCTGGGGACAAGGCCCCATCCCACATAACCACAGTCACGTGCTGCCGGCAGCGCCATAGACAGTCCAGGTCACAGAAGCCAAGCCGGCTGGCAGGCTGGCCCCTCAGTCGTCCCTCCTCAATGGCAGGGAAAGAGTTTCCCCTGCCCTCCCTGCCCCCCGGTGTTCTCTGCCTGAGGCCAATGTGGGGTTGTACCCACCCGGGCCATGGCCCAGGAGCGCTCAGCTGAATTACTGGAAAAAACGAAGACGCCAACCTGTAAAAACAGTCCCTGCTCCTGGCTGATGCCCGAAGCCGGCTATTTATAGGAGTGGTTTGGGACAGCCTGGGGCCCTCCCCACAGGTCTCCTCCGAACCGCCATGGAATCCACACGGGGAGCACGTGACAGCTGAACACAGAGAGTCCCTGGCACGCGGGCCCTGAAACCCAGGGCCGGCTGCCTGGCGACGCAGAGGACTGGATTCTGTTTTACTTGCCGCTGGTCGGCATGGCTAAGCGCACAGAGGATATGTGTGTTGATGAGGGTCAGAGCAGGGCCAGACCTCAGACCTCTCGGAAAGTTGGGGCTTCCAGACTGGGGACCAGACAGGACTGTGTTTCAGAGAAGCAACTTGAAGGCCCATCGTCTCCAGCACAAGCGCTTCGTTCATGTCCGGCTCCGCATGACCCTGTGGACTGTAGCCCCTCAGGCTCCTCTGTCCATGGGATTCTCCAGACCTGAATCCTGGAGTGGGGGGCTATGCCTTCCTCCAGGGGATCTTCCCAACTCAGGGATCCAACGCACATCTCTCGCATCTCCTGCGTTGGCAGGTGGGTTATTGACCGCTGAGCCACAAGACCAGAGGAAACTCTAAAAAGACCTGAGGGCACTTTCTTTGATAAGTTTGTTGACGGCATGAAAGATCCTGGAGAAAAGGTATTTTGTGGGTGACTTATGGGGAAAGGAAATAACAAGGACAAGAGACACCTCTTAGGGCCCCGTGTAGGGCCAACAGAGCGAGCACGTGCGCCTGGCAGCCCCTCCACCCCCCGCCCCACCTCCGCCCTCCCCTCCCCTGGAGCACAAGGCCAGCCTTGTCCTGGCCCTGAGACTGCACGGAGCATCGCACTGTGGGCATCCTGAGGCAGCCAGGAGGCAAGGGCAGCAAGGCACAGGCACAGGGCAGCCTGAGCAGGAAGCCGCCATACCTGATGATGGCTTCCCAGGCCCTGCATAAAGCCAGAACCGGATGGAAAAGGAAATCGACAGGGAGTGATGTGGGCTCTTTGGCTCCTCGTGTTTGATGAGGATGGAGAATGTGATGCTTCCGAGTTCTCCGCAGGAGGCGTGGCCTGGGCGGGTAGGGGCAGCCCTCTAAGGTGATGCTTGGGGTTTGCGAGGAGAAGGGAAGGGCTGGTGCTGTCCTCTGGAGCAGGGGTCCCCGGCCTCTGGGTTCTGACGCCTGAGGATCTGAGGTGGAGCTGATGGCTTTAAGAAGAAAGTCCACAATAAACACAACGGGCTTGAATCATCCAGAACCGCCCCCGGCTCCCCAGTCCATGAAAAGTTGTCTTCCACGAAACTGGTCCCTGGCATCACAAAGGCTGGGGACCCCTGATCTAGAGTGGAGACGTGGGGACGGAGCTTCCAGGGGGCTGGTGGCTTTGATGATGCGTCATCCAAGGGTGGGCAGGGGGAGGCTATGATGCCCTCACGGCTGCTGAGGGAACTCCATGCCAGCAGGGCCTCCTGGCCAGGGGAGTCTGTGCCCACACAAGGAGATGTCTGCTGCCTGGGGCTCTCGAAGAGAGCGACAAGCCCAGACGGATACTGCAAAGTCCAGAAAAAGGACGGGACCAGGACTAGATAAAAAGAAGTCCTGTCTGCATTGGAGACAACCGAGGGAGCCTCCCATGCGTCCAGGGCGGGGAGGGCGCTCAGACAGGCCCAGGGAATGTGGAACAAAGGTGTACATTCAGCAAAAGGACCGAGACCTCCGTCCCCACTCGGCTACTTACCCGGTGGGTGACCTCCTACACTCTGGGCCTCAGTTTCCATGTCTGGAAAATGGGGTCATTGTGAGGAGTGAAAGAGCCTGGAAGATGCCCCACAAATGCTGGGTGAGCCCAACTCCTTTGCATACCAGTAGGGGGGTACATTCAGTTAAAGTTCTATTTGAAAGTTCCAGAAAGACGACCCCCAAACAAAATAGGAGACAGAAATGTAGCCCCAAAGTTCTAAACAATTTTAGGAAGTGTGCTCTAGAAGGGTATGGTAGGTGGAAAGATTTCCCCTGACCCCCGTCAAGTTGCGTCCATGTCCTAATCCCCTGATGACTCAGAGAGTAAAGAATCTGCCTCCAGTGCAAGTGACGTGGGCTTGATCCCTCGTTCAGGAAGATCCCCTGAAGGAGGAAATGGCCACCCACTCCAGTGTTCTTGCCTGGAGGATTCCAAGGGCAGAGGAGCCTGGCGGACTGCAGTCTATGGGGTCTCAGAGTCGGACACAACTGAGCGACTTTCGCTCACCTCCTGGTGGCTCAGTGGTAAGGAATCCTCCTGCCAGTGCAGGAGACGCAGGTTCCGTCCCTGGATCTGGAAGATTCCCTGGAGAAGGAAATGGCCACCCGCTCCAGTATGCTCGCCTTGGAAATCCTACGGACAGAGGAGCCTGGCGGGCTGCAGTCCACGGGGATGAGCGTTGGACATGACTGAGCACACAGCAACTGCTCACCTGTGCCTCTCCTCCCCGTCACCGGCAGGCCAGGTCTGATGGCTCCAGGTGTCGCCCAGCTCATGGAGGGGCAGTCAGGACAATGCCAGGGGACAGAGGGCTTATCTGATCCCTCTTGCCTCCCCCTACCGCCTGGACCTGGGCACGTATCCTGGGGAGAGGCCACTGGAGAGGACCACAGGCCAGGCATGAGCCAGCCCCAGGACGGACACTTATATTGTGTGTTCTCTTTGGAGAAGGAAGAGAAGAAAAAGAGTTTTGAGTCATTTCCATATTTCAAAAACAAACCAAAACAAAGAACACCTATGCCTTTCGGCTCTTTCATCCGAGCTCATCTAGCTCCAGCCGGCTTGTTAGACACTGAGAGTGAAGTCACAGGGACGACCCCACAGAGCGCGAATAGGAGGTCCCACAGCCGGCCAGGGCCTGGCTCACTGCGTCCCCAGTGCAGCCTTGGGGCTGCCTCTCCCTTCACCTCTCCATCACGGTCACCTGCATGGCCCCTTGGGAAGTGTCTGATTAGCAGGTGCCCGCTTCCCTGGCCCCATGCTGGCAGGCTGCAGCAACGCAAAATGGTCACGTAGCTGAGGCTCAGGCGGCAGGCTGAGGCGCCGAGGCAGCTGACGAGGGCCTCCTGCATCTCCTCCAGCGAGAGACGCAGGTATTGGCTGCGGAGGGCAAGAATATTCACGGAGGCAATGCGTCTCCCTGGAGAAGGAAAGGTGACAGGGTAACACTCATCATCTTTAATCAGAGCCAGAGCCAGAGCCAGGGCCGTTGCCCCTGAAATAAAAGCTCCCACATCGTGGAAAGCTGGAGGCAGTGTGGCAAGCTGTTCGTTTCAGGGGGAAAAAATCAGCATGGCCCAGACAATAAACAATAGACAGGCTGCCCTCGCTGTCACTCCAGACTGCCCCAGCTCCCGGCACCGTGGGAACCCTCAGCCCAGTGGGGTCAGAGGAGCAGTTTTGGGATTCATCCTGAAATAGCAGGGGTGACCCTGTTTGCTGGTCCCCTTCTGGGATCCAAGCTGCTTGAATCACTTTGGCCTGAAATGGAATCACTAACTCCTCGCCTAGCAGGTGTGGATGCTGATCTTCATCTCTCACTGCTAAAAGTACCAACTGCCAGCATCTTTTCAGTGATGCTACGGCAGCTTCAGGTCTTGCTGTATCTCACCTCCCACAGCTGTGCGGGGCTAGGGGAGGCTCTGCAGGCACGAGCAGCTTCCAGAGCTGCCCTGGTTTGGGTGGACCAAGAGCAGTGCAGTCTCCCCAGGAAGAGGCTTGCCCACGACCCAGGACGGACACTTATATTGTGTGTTCTCTTTGGAGAAGGAAGAGAAGAAAAAGAGTTTTGAGTCATTTCCATATTTCAAAAACAAACCAAAACAAAGAACACCTATGCCTTTCGGCTCTTTCATCCGAGCTCATCTAGCTCCAGCCGGCTTGTTAGACACTGAGAGTGAAGTCACAGGGACGACCCCACAGAGCGCGAATAGGAGGTCCCACAGCCGGCCAGGGCCTGGCTCACTGTGTCCCCAGTGCAGCCTTGGGGCTGCCTCTCCCTTCACCTCTCCATCACGGTCACCTGCATGGCCCCTTGGGAAGTGTCTGATTAGCAGGTGCCCGCTTCCCTGGCCCCATGCTGGCAGGCTGCAGCAACGCAAAATGGTCACGTAGCTGAGGCTCAGGCGGCAGGCTGAGGCGCCGAGGCAGCTGACGAGGGCCTCCTGCATCTCCTCCAGCGAGAGACGCAGGTATTGGCTGCGGAGGGCAAGAATATTCACGGAGGCAATGCGTCTCCCTGGAGAAGGAAAGGTGACAGGGTAACACTCATCATCTTTAATCAGAGCCAGAGCCAGAGCCAGGGCCGTTGCCCCTGAAATAAAAGCTCCCACATCGTGGAAAGCTGGAGGCAGTGTGGCAAGCTGTTCGTTTCAGGGGGAAAAAATCAGCATGGCCCAGACAATAAACAATAGACAGGCTGCCCTCGCTGTCACTCCAGACTGCCCCAGCTCCCGGCACCGTGGGAACCCTCAGCCCAGTGGGGTCAGAGGAGCAGTTTTGGGATTCATCCTGAAATAGCAGGGGTGACCCTGTTTGCTGGTCCCCTTCTGGGATCCAAGCTGCTTGAATCACTTTGGCCTGAAATGGAATCACTAACTCCTCGCCTAGCAGGTGTGGATGCTGATCTTCATCTCTCACTGCTCAAAGTACCAACTGCCAGCATCTTTTCAGTGATGCTACGGCAGCTTCAGGTCTTGCTGTATCTCACCTCCCACAGCTGTGCGGGGCTAGGGGAGGCTCTGCAGGCACGAGCAGCTTCCAGAGCTGCCCTGGTTTGGGTGGACCAAGAGCAGTGCAGTCTCCCCAGGAAGAGGCTTGCCCACGACGCAGGGCACTGGAGTGTGATGTAGATGCTGTGCCAGCCCTCCAGCTGCCCTGTTCTCCCCACCCTGACCAGCCCCCCAGGCTTGAACCTGCATTGACAGCCCCCCCTTCTTGCTCACCCCCTTTGCTGCCCCAAGTGCTCAGAGAAGTGTTTCTGGCAGAAGAGAACATCTTTTGAAAAAAAAGTTATTCATTTTGGGTCTTGGCTGCCGTGGGATTTTCTCCAGTTGCAGCGAGTAGAGGCTATTCTCTAGTTGCGGTGCATGGCCTTCTCGTTGTGGTGGCTTCTCTTGTGGCAGAGCGTGGGCTCTGGGCGTGCAGGCTCAGCCGCTGCGGCACAGGAGCTTGGCTGCTCTAGGCCATGTAAGAGCTTCCTGGATCAGAGATCGAACGCGTGTCTCCTGCATTGGCAAGCAAGGGCTTTACCACTGAGCCACCAGGAAAGCCCAGAAGAGGGCATCTTTGTCACTGCGGCTCCAGGCACACTGAGGTCGCTGTTGCACAGTGGCTGCCATCTCCTTTCACGGTGGCCCCGTGGAGGCGGGCGGGGCAGTGGCACTCTGCCAACCAATGGAAGCCACATGCAAGCCAATCTTGATTTTTTTACACCTTAAAAAGTGCAGCAGGCACGTACAACCTACATGGAGAGAGCATGTGTGTGCGTAATAAGTTGCTTCAGTCATGTCTGACCCCCACGCTGCGACTAGAATTCACGTGCTGCAGTTAAAATAGCCTGTACCACAGCTGAGATCGGAGCCTCCGGGGGCCACAGCTAAGACCCGCGCAGCCAAATAACTAAGTCAATATTTTAACGTAAATAAATGAGTGGGCATAGCTGTGAAAATGTCTTCAATAATATTTCAAAACACTGAAAATTACTCATCGTATAGGCTCAGAGGCTTCCTAGCAGGGGGCTCCCCCTTTTGCTCAGTACCAACTGCCAGCATCTTTTCAGTGATGCTACGGCAGCTTCAGGTCTTGCTGTACCTCACCTCCCACAGCTGTGCGGGGCTAGGGGAGGCTCTGCAGGTACGAGCAGCTTCCAGAGCTGCCCTGGTTTGGGTGGACCAAGAGCAGTGCAGTCTCCCCAGGAAGAGGCTTGCCCACGACGCAGGGCACTGGAGTGTGATGTAGATGCTGTGCCAGCCCTCCAGCTGCCCTGTTCTCCCCACCCTGACCAGCCCCCCAGGCTTGAACCTGCATTGACAGCCCCCCCTTCTTGCTCACCCCCTTTGCTGCCCCAAGTGCTCAGAGAAGTGTTTCTGGCAGAAGAGAACATCTTTTGAAAAAAAAGTTATTCATTTTGGGTCTTGGCTGCCGTGGGATTTTCTCCAGTTGCAGCGAGTAGAGGCTATTCTCTAGTTGCGGTGCATGGCCTTCTCGTTGTGGTGGCTTCTCTTGTGGCAGAGCGTGGGCTCTGGGCGTGCAGGCTCAGCCGCTGCGGCACAGGAGCTTGGCTGCTCTAGGCCATGTAAGAGCTTCCTGGATCAGAGATCGAACGCGTGTCTCCTGCATTGGCAAGCAAGGGCTTTACCACTGAGCCACCAGGAAAGCCCAGAAGAGGGCATCTTTGTCACTGCGGCTCCAGGCACACTGAGGTCGCTGTTGCACAGTGGCTGCCATCTCCTTTCACGGTGGCCCCGTGGAGGCGGGCGGGGCAGTGGCACTCTGCCAACCAATGGAAGCCACATGCAAGCCAATCTTGATTTTTTTACACCTTAAAAAGTGCAGCAGGCACGTACAACCTACATGGAGAGAGCATGTGTGTGCGTAATAAGTTGCTTCAGTCATGTCTGACCCCCACGCTGCGACTAGAATTCACGTGCTGCAGTTAAAATAGCCTGTACCACAGCTGAGATCGGAGCCTCCGGGGGCCACAGCTAAGACCCGCGCAGCCAAATAACTAAGTCAATATTTTAACGTAAATAAATGAGTGGGCATAGCTGTGAAAATGTCTTCAATAATATTTCAAAACACTGAAAATTACTCATCGTATAGGCTCAGAGGATCAAGAATCTGCCTGCAGTGCAGGAGACACAGGAAGCACAGGTTCCATTCCTGGGTCAGGACGATCCCTAGAAGGAAGAAATGGCAGCCCACTCTGGCCAGAAAAATCCCACAGACAGAGGAGCCTGAGAGGGACTACAGTCTATGGGGTCGCGAAGCGCTGGACACAACTGAGTGACCAAGCACAGCCGAGCATAAACACAGGCACACCCACGTACACGAGAGATGTTGCTGAGGGTCCACATCCTTCTTTTCCTTTTGGAAGTTGCATTTGGGCTCAGCATCCTTCTCAACACAGCCTCTGAATGGCGGCCATCAATTACAGTCGGCTTTCAGGTGAAATCTACTACCCTCTCAGTAAGAGATCCTTCAGCAATAGGGATAACAGTCAAGGTCAGGACAAAAAAGTCAGCTAAAGTGGAGGTTCAGTAGCTCAATTCACAGAAGGCCAAGTGAGGGCAGTTATGGGTTATCAGGGCCCATCAAGGACCAGAGGTGGGCAAGGATAGGGATGAGGCTATTGGAAATTCAATACATTTCCTGCTGTGTTGCTCGGAACCCTGGGAGCAGAAAGTTGTGATTTTGAGATGACACATTTAAAAGGTTTGGGGTTTTCCTGCTGTCCCCAGTCCTGCAGGGGGCAAAGTGTTCTTTGAGATGTAGCTCCTCGAGAATGCCAGGCTCCCAGGGCTGGGGGGATGATGTGGAGGGCTTTTCTTAGTTGCCTGAGAATTGATAGATTTCGGGGGAAAACCCCGGCTTCATCCTTTCACGGTGGCCCGTGGAGGCGGGCGGGCAGTGGCACTCTGCCAACCAATGGAAGCCACATGCAAGCCAATCTTGATTTTTTTACACCTTAAAAAGTGCAGCAGGCACGTACAACCTACATGGAGAGAGCATGTGTGTGCGTAATAAGTTGCTTCAGTCATGTCTGACCCCCACGCTGCGACTAGAATTCATGTGCTGCAGTTAAAATAGCCTGTACCACAGCTGAGATCGGAGCCTCCGGGGGCCACAGCTAAGACCCGCGCAGCCAAATAACTAAGTCAATATTTTAACGTAAATAAATGAGTGGGCATAGCTGTGAAAATGTCTTCAATAATATTTCAAAACACTGAAAATTACTCATCGTATAGGCTCAGAGGATCAAGAATCTGCCTGCAGTGCAGGAGACACAGGAAGCACAGGTTCCATTCCTGGGTCAGGACGATCCCTAGAAGGAAGAAATGGCAGCCCACTCTGGCCAGAAAAATCCCACAGACAGAGGAGCCTGAGAGGGACTACAGTCTATGGGGTCGCGAAGCGCTGGACACAACTGAGTGACCAAGCACAGCCGAGCATAAACACAGGCACACCCACGTACACGAGAGATGTTGCTGAGGGTCCACATCCTTCTTTTCCTTTTGGAAGTTGCATTTGGGCTCAGCATCCTTCTCAACACAGCCTCTGAATGGCGGCCATCAATTACAGTCGGCTTTCAGGTGAAATCTACTACCCTCTCAGTAAGAGATCCTTCAGCAATAGGGATAACAGTCAAGGTCAGGACAAAAAAGTCAGCTAAAGTGGAGGTTCAGTAGCTCAATTCACAGAAGGCCAAGTGAGGGCAGTTATGGGTTATCAGGGCCCATCAAGGACCAGAGGTGGGCAAGGATAGGGATGAGGCTATTGGAAATTCAATACATTTCCTGCTGTGTTGCTCGGAACCCTGGGAGCAGAAAGTTGTGATTTTGAGATGACACATTTAAAAGGTTTGGGGTTTTCCTGCTGTCCCCAGTCCTGCAGGGGGCAAAGTGTTCTTTGAGATGTAGCTCCTCGAGAATGCCAGGCTCCCAGGGCTGGGGGGATGATGTGGAGGGCTTTTCTTAGTTGCCTGAGAATTGATAGATTTCGGGGGAAAACCCCTTCCAAAACAGGTTGGCCACACATCTGTAGTCACCACGTAATCAGAGAGCGCCGATTACCCAGGGTGCTGCCCAGAAGTCCCTGGGTGGATACATGGGGAGCCAGCGGTCCCTTTGGGCATCCCCAAAGGGAGAGGAAGAGGAAGACGAAGCTAGGAAGAGCCATTGCCTAGCGCCTCCTAGCTGAGAACTGATGCTCTCAGGACAGGAAGACGAAGAGGCTGAGCCGTGGAAATCCGTGGAGCTTGCAGAGGCAGGCAGAGGTGCTCCTGCAGCCAGAGGACAATTGATCCCCACTATCCTCATCTCAGAGGAAGGAGCGACGTTTCCCTGAGAAGGGGGTTGTTGGGTGTCCCTTCCCCCAGCAGAGCCTCTCCACAGCCTTGTGAGACGGTCTGATTCCAAGGACTGGATTTTCTAGATTAGGCCCTTTATTAACCCCAGGTTGGGAGGAGGGAGCAGATGGAGACAAGCGTCTGCCTGGCATCTTCATCTCTTCTCTCCCGTCCTCTATAAATCCATTCCAAGGCGGTGACATTTGCCGAGTGTATTTTCACGGGTCTCCATAATCCCTTCAGAATATTAAGGCTGCATTACTTTATCTTTGGTTACATTAACTTCAATTTTCCTTATGAGTTAGTATTTGGCTAAAAAATTAATATAGTGAAGTTGAAAAGAATCTTATGATAGGAAAAAGACTAATTTCATCTCTGACTGCTCAGATCCCGGAGTACACCGGGGTTAATGTAATTAACTTACAATTTGAGCCCGGGTTGTGTACATACACTGAATCTCCCCGCTGGAAACGAGATTAGATTTTATTACTCTATATATCCTGGTTATCTTCACCGAGCCTGCTTGGTGCTACAATGAAAACGCAGAACCATCTGGTACTGAGCCCGTGCAGTTTATTTAAGGATTTAATTAAATGCTCTAAATGGAGAGCTTCTCTGAATTAACATTTTAAATGTGACTTATTGCAGGTTTAATATTGTCTTAATGCCAACCTGGGAAACTCCATAGTCAAGTTGTTGACGTTCAAATTGAATTCATTTGGGTGGCTCCGGGGGGACCCATTAATTAATCTAAACAACTAATGGGGATTGGTTCTGACTTTTGATGAAGATTATTTACTGAGACAATTTGCAATGAATAAAGAGTCACAGTAGGCAAATGCTTAATTGAATTCAAAAAAGTCTCATTGTGTTTAATATCAGGGCTGCATCGTGTGAGTAAGCTTTGAAATACCATGAAAGGGCCGATTGCTTCAATCTTCTTAGCTGAGCGCTAATAACAAAGCAAATGGGTAATTACATTTTCCTGGGTAATTTGCTGCTTGCAAAAGGACAACAGGTCTGTCTGGCTAATCGCTTCCTCGGAAAGAAATGTCTGAAAGCATAAACTTTGCCCTCAGATGGCACATGGCCCTCCTGGCGACCGAAAGGCAATACCACAGACAGGTCTGAGCTGTACACGGCTGGGTCCTCACCCTCCAGGGTTCAGGAACCTGCCTGGCTCAATAAGCCCACCTCTGCTGCACAAAGAGCCCAAATAGCCGCCACCTTCTCTGTGCTTTGCTGCCAGACTCTTGAGTCTCTTGTGTGAGTCTGAACTACTCAAGGAGGAAGAGCTTGTCCAGCCCTCCCTGCTCCAAGGCGGTGACATTTGCCGAGTGTATTTTCACGGGTCTCCATAATCCCTTCAGAATATTAAGGCTGCATTACTTTATCTTTGGTTACATTAACTTCAATTTTCCTTATGAGTTAGTATTTGGCTAAAAAATTAATATAGTGAAGTTGAAAAGAATCTTATGATAGGAAAAAGACTAATTTCATCTCTGACTGCTCAGATCCCGGAGTACACCGGGGTTAATGTAATTAACTTACAATTTGAGCCCGGGTTGTGTACATACACTGAATCTCCCCGCTGGAAACGAGATTAGATTTTATTACTCTATATATCCTGGTTATCTTCACCGAGCCTGCTTGGTGCTACAATGAAAACGCAGAACCATCTGGTACTGAGCCCGTGCAGTTTATTTAAGGATTTAATTAAATGCTCTAAATGGAGAGCTTCTCTGAATTAACATTTTAAATGTGACTTATTGCAGGTTTAATATTGTCTTAATGCCAACCTGGGAAACTCCATAGTCAAGTTGTTGACGTTCAAATTGAATTCATTTGGGTGGCTCCGGGGGGACCCATTAATTAATCTAAACAACTAATGGGGATTGGTTCTGACTTTTGATGAAGATTATTTACTGAGACAATTTGCAATGAATAAAGAGTCACAGTAGGCAAATGCTTAATTGAATTCAAAAAAGTCTCATTGTGTTTAATATCAGGGCTGCATCGTGTGAGTAAGCTTTGAAATACCATGAAAGGGCCGATTGCTTCAATCTTCTTAGCTGAGCGCTAATAACAAAGCAAATGGGTAATTACATTTTCCTGGGTAATTTGCTGCTTGCAAAAGGACAACAGGTCTGTCTGGCTAATCGCTTCCTCGGAAAGAAATGTCTGAAAGCATAAACTTTGCCCTCAGATGGCACATGGCCCTCCTGGCGACCGAAAGGCAATACCACAGACAGGTCTGAGCTGTACACGGCTGGGTCCTCACCCTCCAGGGTTCAGGAACCTGCCTGGCTCAATAAGCCCACCTCTGCTGCACAAAGAGCCCAAATAGCCGCCACCTTCTCTGTGCTTTGCTGCCAGACTCTTGAGTCTCTTGTGTGAGTCTGAACTACTCAAGTGAGGAAGAGCTTGTCCAGCCCTCCCTGCTCCAGCTTTCACCTTCTGGGTCAACACAGGCAGACCTCTGCTTCCAGGGAATTGGAAGGTTGCTCCAGCAACCTGCACGGCCTCCCCTGTGTCCCTCCTGCACGGTCCAGGGCACCATCTCAAGATCACTCGGTTCACGGCACCCTTTCCCTGCTTTTTTCAAAGTGCGGTGCAGGACCAGCTGCAGGGTTCACCAGGTGTCTCCGGAAGGCAGACTCTCGGGCCTGCTCTGCCCGACGGAATCAGAATCTGCCTTTACCATGGACCCCGGGGGGACCACATGCACGTCCTAATTGAGACCCTTGATCCACAGCACCTATTCTGTGAGGGTCTGTGTTATCCTGTAGAACGAGCTTCTCTTCTCTCTGGTCCCGCTGACATCAGCTCCCCGGGACCCAGGCTCAGCTCTTCACTTCGGCGGGATCTGCAGTGGCACCAGAGACCACGGAGAGCCCGTGAAAAGGACAGAAATGACTGGTGATTTCTCCCCCAAATCTGTCTTCAACCTGGCCCAGTGGAGAGTCCTGAGAGCTCCCTGTATTGTGCTGGGCACCCCAGAAACCAAACCAGCCGAGGTCAGAGACATCAGCCTCCACCATGACTCCCTCCAAGCCCAGGGCTTAGGAGAGACTCAGCAAATATCTGCTGGGGTGCACCAGCTATCATTACTGTGGGATGACAGAGGCAAACAGCCCTGTGAGCACTTGCTCTAGATGATGGCCTGTCCTTGAACTCAGGGACTCGTGTCCCCGAGAAGATCCCACCACTCCACGTCCTGCCCCCCAGGTCTCACCGCCAGAATGCAGGCTTGTTCATGTTTCCGTGGAAACTATACCTGGTCTGATTTTGTAAAATCGCTTCCTCGGAAAGAAATGTCTGAAAGCATAAACTTTGCCCTCAGATGGCACATGGCCCTCCTGGCGACCGAAAGGCAATACCACAGACAGGTCTGAGCTGCACACGGCTGGGTCCTCACCCTCCAGGGTTCAGGAACCTGCCTGGCTCAATAAGCCCACCTCTGCTGCACAAAGAGCCCAAATAGCCGCCACCTTCTCTGTGCTTTGCTGCCAGACTCTTGAGTCTCTTGTGTGAGTCTGAACTACTCAAGCGAGGAAGAGCTTGTCCAGCCCTCCCTGCTCCAGCTTTCACCTTCTGGGTCAACACAGGCAGACCTCTGCTTCCAGGGAATTGGAAGGTTGCTCCAGCAACCTGCACGGCCTCCCCCGTGTCCCTCCTGCACGGTCCAGGGCACCATCTCAAGATCATTCGGTTCACGGCACCCTTTCCCTGCTTTTTTCAAAGTGCAGTGCAGGACCAGCTGCAGGGTTCACCAGGTGTCTCCGGAAGGCAGACTCTCGGGCCTGCTCTGCCCGACGGAATCAGAATCTGCCTTTACCATGGACCCCGGGGGGACCACATGCACGTCCTAATTGAGACCCTTGATCCACAGCACCTATTCTGTGAGGGTCTGTGTCATCCTGTAGAACGAGCTTCTCTTCTCTCTGGTCCCGCTGACATCAGCTCCCCGGGACCCAGGCTCAGCTCTTCACTTCGGCGGGATCTGCAGTGGCACCAGAGACCACGGAGAGCCCGTGAAAAGGACAGAAATGACTGGTGATTTCTCCCCAAGTCTGTCTTCAACCTGGCCCAGTGGAGAGTCCTGAGAGCTCCCTGTATTGTGCTGGGCACCCCAGAAACCAAACCAGCCGAGGTCAGAGACATCAGCCTCCACCATGACTCCCTCCAAGCCCAGGGCTTAGGAGAGACTCAGCAAATATCTGCTGGGGTGCACCAGCTATCATTACTGTGGGATGACAGAGGCAAACAGCCCTGTGAGCACTTGCTCTAGATGATGGCCTGTCCTTGAACTCAGGGACTCGTGTCCCCGAGAAGATCCCACCACTCCACGTCCTGCCCCCCAGGTCTCACCGCCAGAATGCAGGCTTGTTCATGTTTCCGTGGAAACTATACCTGGGGTCTGATTTTGTAAAACCTGGCCTGAGGTGATCTTTACCAAATAAACCCATGATGCCAAGGTAGTCCGGGTGACAGAAGCTTTGTTTGATAAAATGATTCACCAACACCGCCCCCCACCCAGAGGAAGCGTCCTTCACACATTTACATTTTCTTTCAGGCCACCAGTGGCTGAACTGAGAGCGAAAGGATGCGTTCATAAAGAAAGAAAGTAAAAGGGATAAAAAGCCAATGGACAGCACAGGAAACAATCAACAGAGAGAAAGCAACCTAAGAAGAGGGGAGGGTACCATAGACCTGATAGGGATTAACAGTCACAATATACAAGGAACTCTTCCACTCAACAGCAAGACAAAAACAAGCAAAACCCCCACACAACGTATTGAGTCCTGCCCCAAGGCCACAGAAGCAGTGCCCAGGACCAAGCCCAGAACCTCTGCTGCTGACTGAGTCCCTTTGTAACTGTGCCAAAACCCCCCAGTCATCACCAGCAGGCTTCATGGCCCCAAAAGATGCCCTAAAGCATCTTAACCAGTGCTCACCCTAAAACTCCTTAGCCAATCACCTAAAGCCAACCTTCTAGCAGGAGTTTTTCTTTGACTTTAGGCTGTAAACATTGGATACTAACCGGCAAAAAATGTCAACTCTCCCTTGTCTACCAGGCGGTCGGCCCTCTGCATTCACAGTGGCCTCATTATCTTTGCTCTTTGCTCGTAAACTCCCTCCCTGGGGCTTCCCTGGGGATCCAGTGGGTAAAGAGTCTGCCTTGCAGTGCAAGAGGCACCAGTTCGACTCCTGGCCCGGGAAGATCGCACGTACCGAGGAGCAGCTGGATGGGCGTGTCCAATTACGAGCTGGCGCTCTGGAGCTCATGCGCCCAAAGCCAGTGTGTTGCAACCAGAGAGGCCACTGCAATGGGAGGCCCACACAGGCCAAGGAATGAAGATCAGTGGAAAATAAAAAATGATGATTTAGAGGCAAAAAAAAAAAAAAAGGTGAAAAAGAAAAAAACTCACTCTCTTCTGAAATGTTCCGTGTCTGGAAAGTCTTTTCCTACCCGGGTCGTCCAGACACATCAATACAATCCAGATAGCCCAGTTTAAAAATGGGCAAATGACCCGAATAGACATTTCTTCAGTGAAGACATATGACCAACCAATGGGGACATAAAGGGTGCTCAACATTGCTAATTGTCAGGGAAACAGATCAAAACCACAGAGAGATACCACTTCACACCTGTCAGGATGGCCATTATAAGCAGACATAACCAGTGCTGGTGAGGATGTGGGGAAATGGGAACCCCTGTGCACCGTCGCCCCTGCCACGTAGAACAGTATGGAGGGTCCTTAAGATATTAAAAATTAGGAACTTCCCTGGTGGCCCAGTGGTTAAGGGTCTACCTCACAATGCAGGGGATTCAGGTTTGATTTCCAGTTGGGGAACAAAGATCTTACATGCCTTGGAGAAACTAAGCCCATGAGCCACATCTACTGGAACCCGTGTGCCACAACAGAAGATCCGACATGGTTATAATGGAGAGTCCAAGTGTTGCAATTAAGACCAGACACAGGCAAGTAAATAAATATGATACATAATAAATAAATATAATACATAAAATAAATATATTTTTTAAAAAACTAAAAATTAAATTACCGGCAATCCTACTTACAGGAATTTATCTCAAAGTTGAAAGAAACACCTTGAAAAGATAGTTGTACTCCTGCGTTCATTGCAGCATGATTCACATTAGCCAGGATGTGGAAGTGACCTAAATGTCCATCAGTGAATGAATGGATAAAGAGATGCGGTCTAGGGCTTCCCCGGTAGCTCAGTGGTGAAGAGCTCGCCTGCCAATGCAGGAGACATGGATTTGATCCCTGGTCTGGGAAGATCCCACATGCTGTGGAGCAACTAAACCCATGAGCCTGTCCTCTGGAACTTTGGAGGCGCAACTATGGAGCAAATGTGCCTCAACTATTGAAGCCCGTGTGCCCTAGAGCCCGAGTTCCACAAAAGAAGTCACCGCAACAAGAAGCCTGCTCACCTCAACTAGAGAGTAGCCCCACTCCCTGCAATTGGAGAAGAGCCTGCAGCAGCCATGAAAACCCAGAATAGCCAAAGAAATAAAATTTTTAAAAATTTTTAAAAAAGAAGAGGCAGTCTATTTGTACTAGAAACATTATACATTCTGCCTTAAGAAGAAAGGGTATTATGATATAAGCTACCCCACGGATGAACCGTGAGGACACAACGTGGACTGAAATAACCCGGCTTCAAAAGAACAAATACTGTGTGATTTCCCTTAGACGAGGGGTCTAAAGTAATCAAGCTCAGAGGAGCAGAAAGTCAAATGATGGTTGCCAGGGAGTGAGAGGAGAAAGGAGATGGAGAGATGCTGATCAAATAGTGTAACGTTTCAGTTGTGTAAGATGAAAAAGCATTCAGTGTACAACTAATGTCCTTCTAGGTAACTATAGTATATAACACACCTAAAATTTCAAGGGGGTAAAAGAAAAGAGCTGACTGATCATACGATTGCCTCCGTGTCAGTTGCTTAGTTTTAGCGAATGGACCATGGCTACTATGATATGTGAACAGGAAGGCTACTGGTAAAAGGCACCTGGCTGGGCTTCTCAGCCATAGCTCAGCTGAGGTTTTGAACTAGGTCGTTCTTGGCTGTGGGGGCTACCCTGTGCATTGCAGAGTGTTTAAGATCATCCCTGGCTTCCACACACGAGATGCCAGAAGCACCCCCCCCCCAAATGTGGCAACCAAGACGGTCTCCTTACCCTGCCAAGTGTTCCCTGAGAAGAACCACTGGTCAGCAATTTATAATCTAAAATCATTTCAAAATAAAAACTTTATATCATCATGCCAAAAGCATGACCCATGTAAGAAATCATCAATAAGCTGGATTTTATTACGATTTAAACTTCTGCTCTTTGAAAGGCGATGTCAAGAGAAGAAAAAGATATACTACAGACTGAGAGGAAAATATTTGCAAAAGGCACATCTGATAAAGAGCTGTGACCCAAAGTGTAAAAAGAACACATACAATTCAACAATAAGAAAATAAGCAATCCAATTTTTTTTAAATGCATGAAAGACCTTAACAGAAAGAGTCTCCTCATCAAAGAAGATATACAGATGGAGAATAAACATGTGAAAAGATGTTGCAGGTTGTATTTCATCAGAGAAATGCAAAAACAGCAAAGGCATCTACACACCTATTATTGTTGTTCAGTCGCTCAGTCATGCCCAGCTCTTCTCAGCTCCATGAACTGCAGCAGGCCAGGCTTGCCTGCCCTTCACTATCTCCTGGAGTCTATCCAAACTCATGTCCATTGAGCCAGTGGTGCCATCCAGCCGTCTCCTCCTCTGTCTCCCCCTTCTCCTCTTGCCCTCAATCTTTCCAAGCATCAGGGTATTTTCCAATGAGTGGTCTCGTCACATCAGGTGACCAAAGTATTAGAGCTTCAGCTTCAGCATCAGTTCCTCCAGTGAATATTCAGGGCTTATTTCCTTCAAGATCGACTGGTTTGATCTCCTTGCTGTCCAAGGGACTCTCAAGAGTCTTCTCCAGCACCACAATTTGAAAGCATCCGTTCTTCAGCCTTCTTTGTGGTCCACCTCTCACATCCACACACCTATTGGAGTAGCCAAGACACTGACAGCGTCAAATGCTGCTGAGAGAGTGGAGCGACGTGTGTTCTCATTCGTTGCTGGTGGGCACGCAAAAATGGCGCAGCCACTTGGGAAGATGAGCAATTTCTTACAAAACTAAGCATTCTGTAACCACCTAAGCAAGTGTGCATGTTGGTATTTACCCAAAGGAACTGAAAACGTGTCAACACTAAAACCTGCCCACAGATGCTTTGAACATGTTCCTAACTGCCAGAACCTGGAAGCAAGCAAGATGTCCTTGGTGAATGGTCAGCTGTGGCACATCCAGACGCTGGAATATTACTTAGGACAAGAAAGAAATGAGCTATCAAGCCATATCAAAGACACGGTGGACTCTTTGAAAGGCGATGTCAAGAGAAGAAAAAGATATACTACAGACTGAGAGGAAAATATTTGCAAAAGGCACATCTGATAAAGAGCTGTGACCCAAAGTGTAAAAAGAACACATACAATTCAACAATAAGAAAATAAGCAATCCAATTTTTTTTAAATGCATGAAAGACCTTAACAGAAAGAGTCTCCTCATCAAAGAAGATATACAGATGGAGAATAAACATGTGAAAAGATGTTGCAGGTTGTATTTCATCAGAGAAATGCAAAAACAGCAAAGGCATCTACACACCTATTATTGTTGTTCAGTCGCTCAGTCATGCCCAGCTCTTCTCAGCTCCATGAACTGCAGCAGGCCAGGCTTGCCTGCCCTTCACTATCTCCTGGAGTCTATCCAAACTCATGTCCATTGAGCCAGTGGTGCCATCCAGCCGTCTCCTCCTCTGTCTCCCCCTTCTCCTCTTGCCCTCAATCTTTCCAAGCATCAGGGTATTTTCCAATGAGTGGTCTCGTCACATCAGGTGACCAAAGTATTAGAGCTTCAGCTTCAGCATCAGTTCCTCCAGTGAATATTCAGGGCTTATTTCCTTCAAGATCGACTGGTTTGATCTCCTTGCTGTCCAAGGGACTCTCAAGAGTCTTCTCCAGCACCACAATTTGAAAGCATCCGTTCTTCAGCCTTCTTTGTGGTCCACCTCTCACATCCACACACCTATTGGAGTAGCCAAGACACTGACAGCGTCAAATGCTGCTGAGAAAGTGGAGCGACGGGAGTTCTCATTCGTTGCTGGTGGGCACGCAAAAATGGCGCAGCCACTTGGGAAGATGAGCAATTTCTTACAAAACTAAGCATTCTGTAACCACCTAAGCAAGTGTGCATGTTGGTATTTACCCAAAGGAACTGAAAACGTGTCAACACTAAAACCTGCCCACAGATGCTTTGAACATGTTCCTAACTGCCAGAACCTGGAAGCAAGCAAGATGTCCTTGGTGAATGGTCAGCTGTGGCACATCCAGACGCTGGAATATTACTTAGGACAAGAAAGAAATGAGCTATCAAGCCATATCAAAGACACGGTGGACACTTACATGCATGCTTGTATGTGTAAGAAGCCCATCTGAGACGCCTACATTCTTTGTTATTCATTTTGGAAAAAACAGATCTCTCTCTCTCTCTCTGGAGACAGTGAAAAGATCAGTGGGGGGCTTCCCTGGTGATCCAGTGGGTACAGTCTGCCTTGCAGTCCAGGCAGTTCAGATTCAATCCCTGGCCCAGGGGGATCCCACGTGCCACAGAGCAGCTCAAACGGCGTGTCCAATTACAAGCCAGCGCTCTGGAGCGCATGTGCCCAGAGTCGGTACTCTGCACTGAGAGGGGCCACTACGATGGGAGGCCCACACAGGCCAAAGAATAAAGATGGATGAAAACTAAACAAATGGAAAACCAATAAAAGAGACCAAAATTAAAAAAAAAAAAAAAGATCAGTGGGTTACCCAGGACTAGCTCATCTTAGAAATCCATTTTTCAGAAAATAACTATGGGGATTCCACTGGACTTGGATTTTCCAGGGTCCATCCTGGGAAATGTTGCTCTAGACCTGTAATTCTCGACCAGGGGTGAATCTGTCTCCTAAGGGGGTTTCTGGCAATCTCTGAAGATCTTTTTGGTGGTCATGTCCCGGGTAGGGGTATCATGCCATGGCACAGTATGTGGGAACAGACCAGGGAGGCTGCACATCCTACCCTGGAGCAACCAAGCCTGTGTGTCACAACTACTGAGCCTGTGCGCTGTAACCACTGAAGCTCATATGCCTAGAGTCCGTGCTCTGCGGCAAGAGAAGCCACGGCAAGGAGAAACCCATGTACCGCAATAAAGAGTGGCCCGTTCTCACTGCAACTCGAGAAAGCTGGCATTCAGCAGTGAAGACCCAGCACAGCCAAAATAAGTAAATAAATAAGAGTTCCCACACTTCAAGAGCTTATACAAACCAACGGGCTTTGGGGTTCCTTTTAGCAGAGATGGCTGTGATGGGCATGATGGGAAGAAAGTTGGCCTGAGGGCCTTAGGAACCAATAGCCCCCAAGAAGATGGCTGTGATGGGGCATGATGGAGCTATTACTTAGGACAAGAAAGAAATGAGCTATCAAGCCATATCAAAGACACGGTGGACACTTACATGCATGCTTGTATGTGTAAGAAGCCCATCTGAGACGCCTACATTCTTTGTTATTCATTTTGGAAAAAACAGATCTCTCTCTCTCTCTCTGGAGACAGTGAAAAGATCAGTGGGGGGCTTCCCTGGTGGTCCAGTGGGTACAGTCTGCCTTGCAGTCCAGGCAGTTCAGATTCAATCCCTGGCCCGGGGGGATCCCACGTGCCACAGAGCAGCTCAAACGGCGTGTCCAATTACAAGCCAGCGCTCTGGAGCGCATGTGCCCAGAGTCGGTACTCTGCACTGAGAGGGGCCACTACGATGGGAGGCCCACACAGGCCAAAGAATAAAGATGGATGAAAACTAAACAAATGGAAAACCAATAAAAGAGACCAAAATTAAAAAAAAAAAAAAAAGATCAGTGGGTTACCCAGGACTAGCTCATCTTAGAAATCCATTTTTCAGAAAATAACTATGGGGATTCCACTGGACTTGGATTTTCCAGGGTCCATCCTGGGAAATGTTGCTCTAGACCTGTAATTCTCGACCAGGGGTGAATCTGTCTCCTAAGGGGGTTTCTGGCAATCTCTGAAGATCTTTTTGGTGGTCATGTCCCGGGTAGGGGTATCATGCCATGGCACAGTATGTGGGAACAGACCAGGGAGGCTGCACATCCTACCCTGGAGCAACCAAGCCTGTGTGTCACAACTACTGAGCCTGTGCGCTGCAACCACTGAAGCTCACATGCCTAGAGTCCATGCTCTGCGGCAAGAGAAGCCACGGCAAGGAGAAACCCATGTACCGCAATAAAGAGTGGCCCGTTCTCACTGCAACTCGAGAAAGCTGGCATTCAGCAGTGAAGACCCAGCACAGCCAAAATAAGTAAATAAATAAGAGTTCCCACACTTCAAGAGCTTATACAAACCAACGGGCTTTGGGGGTTCCTTTTAGCAGAGATGGCTGTGATGGGCATGATGGGAAGAAAGTTGGCCTGCGAGGGCCTTAGGAACCAATGCCAAGCCCAAACTCTCACAAATCAGAGATGCAAAGGGCTGTGAAAAGTTAGAGCCGTGGTTGAGGAGAAGAGGGAGTGTCTGCGGGCAGGAGCTGTGACTGCGTAGGCTGACATCTACTATTCTGTTTATGAAAGAGATTCGTGTCGCCCACTCTTAGTCACAGGTGTATGACCCCAAACACGTGCTAGCAGAGAGGAAATACAGAAGAGATGCCTGACCACAGGAGACTCCAGGCTGAGAAGGAGCGGGAAGGGTAGCGCCCTTGTGGAGACCCCAGCCGAGGACCCTGCCCACGCCTGGAGAGAAGGGAGGCGGTCCACGAGCCCACCAGGCACCAGCATGCCGCTCCAGCACCTCCCCCTCTTCCGTCCTGCGGCGACCCCGCTCCAGTGCACAGAGAGGCAGCTTCGCAGGAACTCGGATTTTACGACCTTTATCTCATTGCCAACCTTCCAAATGCCAAACGCTGCCACTTGCCCTGGGGGAAGTAATTTCGTCTCCTACCCCAAATGTCAGCGCAGAAACTCACTTCAAACCCCTCTTACTGATTGGCTTCCTCCTGCTTCAGTGCCGACTTGACTCGGATGCCAGGCGTCGGAGACAAAGGGACTCGGCTCTGCCTCTCTGTGCTCTTCGGCTCCCTTTAGCATTAAAATTGCATGCTGCCACTTCCATGTCCTAAAAGAGACGTGGAAAATCATTTATTCACAGGAAAAAGCTTAACGATGATACATCCACGATATAAAATAATACGCAGCCACTTAAAACAAAGCATTGAAGACTATTGAAGGATATGGAAAAAATGCTCACATTATGATGTTAGCTGAACATCATGAAAAGCAGAATACAATCTGATCTCAAGTTTGTAAAAATAGGGAGAGAGAGAGAAAGAGGAGAGCAAAAAAAAAAAAAAACAAGAAAAATTTCCCTCTTATCTCCAGACAGAAAAAGTATAATTTGTTGTATTTTTTGTACTATCCTATGTTTTCCAATCTTCCCGCATGCATATGTATTGTTTGGATAATAGGTAATTAAAAGATCATCTAAAAAAAGAAAGCTTCCATGTTGTTTTTCTCTTCACGCTCAGGGCGATGATGCTTTCGCAAGTTGGGTGTGCTGTGCTAAGTCGCTTCAGTCGTGTCTCACTCTCTGCGATCCTAGGGACTGTAAGAGTCTCCAGGCTCCTCTGTCCACGGGATTCTCCAGGCAAGAACACTGGAGTGGGTTGCTATGCCCTCCTCCAGGGGATCTTCCCAATCCACGGATCGAACCCGCATCTCTTAACGTCTCCTGCATCTTCAGGCAGGTTTTTTACCACTACACCACCCGGGAAGCTCTTTCATACGCCACATCCCCACAAGAAGAGCCCAGGCACCTTCTCCCATAATTTATCTCAAAGAACTTCCCCAAAATGAACCCACAAAGGACATCTTCAGGGCACTTTTTTCTGCTAGCAGGCACGGGCAGAAAGGACCTCTTGGGAGAACACACGTGGCTCACTGCCACCAAGCCCGAGGTACAAAAGTACTCTAATGGCACAAACTCATTTCAATCACAAAATAAGAGCCCCTGTTCTACGAACGTTGACTCCTATAGAGTCTTCCAGAAGCCAGCTGCACCTGCAAGGTGCTCTCCAGATACAGGAACGTGTCTTAGACCTGATATCAGAGGTCGACAGGCAAGGGGAGCAGCTCTGGGTAGCCCAGTTCAGGAGATAGGTCCCTTACCTCAGGGAGGGGTTGAGGGGCTGGGTCTCGCCATGGTGAGCTAGACAAGCAAGACCTCCCAGATCAGAAAGCAAGAGGCTACGTGGGTCACCTCCCTCCAGTCCAACGTCTTGAACTGTGAGCACCAGAAATCCACCTGCCGTTTGCTCACCACCCTTGTCTCTTGGCGCACACACTGGGGAGAGTCCGGTGAGGTGGTTCCAGGACTGTTTCCCAGCTCTCACCAGGCAGCCCCTTTATACTGGGCACCTACAGCTAGGCAAACCCTGGTGGCTCAGGGTAAAGAACCCGCCTGCCAACACAGGAGGGGCAAGAGATGTGGGTTCGATCCTGTGTCGGGAAGATCCCTGGAGGAGGAAGCAGCAACCCACTGCAGTATTCTTGCCTGGGATATTTCATGGACGAGGTAATTAAAAGATCATCTAAAAAAAAGCTTCCATGTTGTTTTCTCTTCACGCTCAGGGCGATGATGCTTTCAAGTTGGGTGTGCTGTGCTAAGTCGCTTCAGTCGTGTCTCACTCTCTGCGATCCTAGGGACTGTAAGAGTCTCCAGGCTCCTCTGTCCACGGGATTCTCCAGGCAAGAACACTGGAGTGGGTTGCTATGCCCTCCTCCAGGGGATCTTCCCAATCCACGGATCGAACCCGCATCTCTTAACGTCTCCTGCATCTTCAGGCAGGTTTTTTACCACTACACCACCCGGGAAGCTCTTTCATACGCCACATCCCCACAAGAAGAGCCCAGGCACCTTCTCCCATAATTTATCTCAAAGAACTTCCCCAAAATGAACCCACAAAGGACATCTTCAGGGCACTTTTTTCTGCTAGCAGGCACGGGCAGAAAGGACCTCTTGGGAGAACACACGTGGCTCACTGCCACCAAGCCCGAGGTACAAAAGTACTCTAATGGCACAAACTCATTTCAATCACAAAATAAGACCCCCTGTTCTACGAACGTTGACTCCTATAGAGTCTTCCAGAAGCCAGCTGCACCTGCAAGGTGCTCTCCAGATACAGGAACGTGTCTTAGACCTGATATCAGAGGTCGACAGGCAAGGGGAGCAGCTCTGGGTAGCCCAGTTCAGGAGATAGGTCCCTTACCTCAGGGAGGGGTTGAGGGGCTGGGTCTCGCCATGGTGAGCTAGACAAGCAAGACCTCCCAGATCAGAAAGCAAGAGGCTACGTGGGTCACCTCCCTCCAGTCCAACGTCTTGAACTGTGAGCACCAGAAATCCACCTGCCGTTTGCTCACCACCCTTGTCTCTTGGCGCACACACTGGGGAGAGTCCGGTGAGGTGGTTCCAGGACTGTTTCCCAGCTCTCACCAGGCAGCCCCTTTATACTGGGCACCTACAGCTAGGCAAACCCTGGTGGCTCAGGGTAAAGAACCCGCCTGCCAACACAGGAGGGGCAAGAGATGTGGGTTCGATCCCTGTGTCGGGAAGATCCCCTGGAGGAGGAAGCAGCAACCCACTCCAGCATTCTTGCCTGGGATATTTCATGGACGAGGAGCCTGGTGGGCTACAGTCCAGAGGGTCGGGAAAGAATCGGACACAAGTGAGCACACACACACACACACACACACACACACACACACACACACAGCCATGTGATGTACACAAGCTGGAGATGAACTATCTGAAGTATGTATATGAAACACCTGGTCACTGCCTTTGTTTAACATAGCCCCGCTCACACTGGACCGGCCTCGGCATCACCCGGGCGACTCACTGAAACACAGGGTGCTGAGGCCATCTCCCGTTCCCCATTCAGCACGTCTGGAGGGAAGACCCCCAAATTTGCATTTGTAACAATGAGTCCCCAGGCAATGTGCTGCTGAGACTGGTGGTCAGGGGACCCCACTTGGAGGACCACTGAAGAGACAGCAGGAGACAGCAAGCTTGAAACCCATTAGTTCTATGAAAGTGGACACAGCCCCGGGACTGTCCCCTCGGGCTCATATCCAGAGCGTACCAACCTTGTCGCCGTCTGGGTGCCAGGCTTCCCAGGCAATGTAAGTGGCTCAGCGCCCAGAGTCCCTCCACCAGGAAATCTCCATCTTGGATGGAGTGGGTAGGAACAAGGCTGGCTCTCCTGCCTTTGTTTCTCGGGGCGTCTGTGCACTGAGAGGGAGATTCTGCCCAGCCCTAGCCGTTTCCTTGGCAGTCAGGTTGCCTGAAACTCATTGGAATTCAGGCTGCTCGTAAACACCTGCAGGTTTTGAGATTTTGCTGAGGTCCAGAGCTTGGGGATTTTGCTTGGGGAGTTTATCAGAGTTAAGTCGGTGTAGGTAAAAAGAGGTGGGTGTGTGTTGGGGGAGGCGGCGGGGGATCAGTGAAGATTAGTAAATTATTCACACATTTCTCTCTACCAGGAGGAAAGCGCGCCTTCCACTCAAGAATGCTTAAACATTATCAACACCTTGATCAACACCCTTAGATTTCCTTCATCCATTTTTAAAGGCAGCAGAAAAATATACATAAACATTTTAATTACAAAACGAAGCCACTCTCTTTTTTAAATATTGGGTTCTGCATTTACTGCCTCCAGGAGGGGGGAAGGGAGAGTCCAAGCATCGCAGGAAAATGGTTTTCATCATCCGCAAAATCCGATGCCCAAAATAGCCCCATTGTTGCCCTGGCAACTAGCATCCGCTCCCCCTGCTCCTCCCCCCACCCGCCCCATCCCTTTGCATATTGCTGCATATTTCTATCATTCTTTCCAGGCACAGTTCATAAACAGGACGGCATAATAAAGAATGTTATCACCGATGACTTACAGCCCAGCTGCGCCCAGCGAGATAGGAAGTGGCAAGCAAATACAATTTCATGCAGCGAGGGTAACAGATTGATTGTGTGCCCTTCAAATGTGATGCCACTTCTCTAAGTCAGCCCAAATTCAGAAATAAAGTTGGTCTCGCCCTTTTCCTGGCCGAGATAGACAATACACACAGGGATAATGCCCGGGGGTCTCATTAGGACTGGAACGATCTTGCCCGGAGACAGAGATTATTCCAACAGCCTCTCAGCCCCTCCCTGGCTTCCCCTCCTCTCCCTGTCAAGGGGCCAAGGCCCTGGGATGTGGGCCTGTTTGAATTCATTATCCCCTCTTGCCGGATTACTCTGCTCTGATGCCAGGGGCAGAGGGGGTGGGGCGGAGGCTGCAGCCGACGAAGATCAAGTGTGATTTTCCTGCGTCTTGGTACCTGGGCCCTCCAGCTCGCGGGATAGTGGCCTCCATTGTAGCCTCTCTCTCTTCGCGGGTTAGTGCAGGGAGAGTGGGCTCTCAGCACGACCCTCAAGAGCCACTTCTGTTCTGAGAGGCTTCTTTGAGGCCTGGGAGTTAGGGACCTGCCTCTCTCCCTCCCCCACCCACGCAGGGATGTAATGGAAGAAGGAAGGAGTCCCCAGGGTACAGGGAGCCACTTGAGAAGACGATTACAGAGAACAGGCCGTGGAGAGGGGGTTATGACGGGAGTGGGGGCAGGGTGGGGGATGTCAGGCGTCCGCGGCGGGGCAGGGCCTGCACACAGTTCGGTGGTCACTGCCTCCGAGACCTGCCCAGTCCCCACTGAGGACCTGGGGTTCCCCCCGAGCCCTTAGGCGGAGCCCACTCAGAACTCCAGGCCATCCTGTGACCAGGCCAGACCAGGAGAGCTCTGAGGGACGGTCCTCGGGGAGTGAGCAGGTAGGAAAACATGCTCCGTCCCTCGGCCGGAGAGCTGAGGGGCTGCCTGGGACCCGGGCACCATCAAGGCACCATTCACAGAGCCAGCCTGCAGAGGGACCTTGGCCCTGGTCCAGGGAGGGAGCCAGGTGCAATGGGGCCCCTCCTGGAGCCCACAGAAGGGAGGGAACGGGGCCCGGCCGTCCCTTGGGGGCCCCATATGCTCAGCATCCCGGGCTTGCTCTCCTCGACCAGCTGCAGCGCCCTCACCTGGCACCCCCTCACCTCTCACGGGTGGAGGTGGTGGAAGGGTCTGGCGATACAGGCAGGTGATTGTGTGTGCATGGCTGTGGGGGGGTGCTGCAGGGGAAATCAATAGGGCTGGGAGGGTTGTCTCTTTGTGTTCCCCAGGTTCTTGGCTCTGTGCAGACT
Organism: Tragulus kanchil; assembly: GCA_022376925.1. Taxonomy (NCBI): domain Eukaryota; kingdom Metazoa; phylum Chordata; class Mammalia; order Artiodactyla; family Tragulidae; genus Tragulus; species Tragulus kanchil. The sequence goes on along the minus strand of JAIOJX010000027.1, from coordinate 24,716,518 downwards.
GGACCCCAAGATACTCCCAAGGGAGCATTTATCGATTACCTGACGCCGTCCCCAAACCGTCGCGACTGAGATGCAGGAAGCAAGAAACGCTGGAGGAAGACTCAGCCGGCTCGCCACGGTTCACAGCAGCTCCCCGTGAGTCAGCCGGATGCCCTGAGACTGCCTCTCGGGATCGCATGCCTTTTTAGATATGTCTTTTAATTGAGATGAAATTTACGTAACATAAAGGTAACTGTTTTAAAGCGAATAAGTAATTCAGGGGTTTCTAGTACATGCACCATGTTGTGCAATCACTATTTCTAAGCAGTTCCAGAACATTCTATCACTCGAAAGGACCCCTCGACCCATCCTGTCGCCTCCCCGTCCCCCACCCCCATCACTGGCAGCCACCAAGCTACTTTCTGTCTCTACAGATTTCCCTGTCCTCTTTTCATATAAATGGAATCACGCTCATGTTTTTGACTTAGGTTAATGTTTTTGAACTTTATCATGTATCAGATCTTCATTCCTTTTTTATGGCTGGATGCTATTCCATGGGACCATAAACAGAGCTGAGCGGCAAAGAGTTGATGCCTTTGAATTGTGGTGCTGAAGAGGACTCTTGAGAGTCCCTTGGACTGCAAGGAGATCAAACCAGTCCATCTTAAAGGCAATCAACCCTGAATAGTCATTGGAAGGACGGATGCTGAAGTTGAAGCTTCAATACTTTGGCCACCTGACGTGATGAGCCGACTCATTGGAAAAGGCCCTGACGCTGGGAAAGATGGAGGGCAAGAGGAGAAGGGGGAGGCAGAGGATGAGATGGTTGGATGGCATCACTGACTCAGTGGACACGAATTTGAGCAAACTCCAGGAGATAGTGGAGGACGGCGATGCTTGGCGTGCGGCAGTCCATGGGGTTGCAAAGCGTCAGACACAACCGAGTGACTGAACAACAGCACTCTTCCACTGTGTGGATGAATCACACTGGTTTCATCTGTTGACAGACACATGGATTGTTTTCGCCTTTTGGCTTTTGTGAATATTGCTGCTATGAACACACATGTATATGCATTTATTTGACTACATTTCTTCAGCTCTTGGGGGTGTGTCTAGGAGTGGAATTGCTGGGGCCTATGGTCATGCTGTGTTTAACTTTCTGAGAAACCACCAAGCTGTTCCCCAAAGCAGCTGCACCCTTTCCCACCCCCGCCAGCAACGGGCAAGGATTCCCATTGCTCACCATTCTGATCAACACTTGCTACTATTTGTCTCGACTCCGGCCATCCTCATGGGTGTGAGGTGGTTTAGAGGTGCATGTTTCCCTGCTGACCAACGATGCTGAGCATCTTTTCAAGTGCTCACCAGCCCCTGCTGAGGTGTGACATTAGTTTCTCTTTTTTACCCTCCTTTGCAAAGAAGCATGGTTTGTCAATAAGTATCTTTATTTATAGCATCAAGAACTACAGACTAGACCTTGGGGCACTTGTGGCCCAGAACAGGGTCGGTCTAAGAGAGAGAAATTTCTACCTGTATTACTCAGACCTTCCTGATCACAGAGTCAGGACAGAGAACTGCAGCAGAAAACTGAAGGTTTTAAATAAATATGTAGCAACAAATTCTCAGTTGTTCCAGTAAAAGCGTTAGTCTCTCAGCCATGCTGAACTCTTTGCGACCCCGGGACTGTAACCCACCAGGCTCCTCTGTCCATGGGATTCTCCAGGCAAGAAGACTGGAGTGAGTAGCTATTCCCTTCTCCAGGGCATCTTTCCAACCCAGGGATCATGCCTGGGTCTCCTGCATTGCAGGTGGATTTTTTACAGTCTGAGCCACCAAGGAAGCTACAAACCCCCTGCTGAAAGGTGGGAGGATACGCATCTCTGGTTTCTTCCAAGCCGTAAGGGAGTTTCTAGAGAGGAAGTTCCTCTCTATCTTTTTTACATGCCGAAGCGTGAAAGTCGCGCCTGCCTCTTTGCGACCCCATGGATGAGCCACAGAATTCTCCAGACAAGAGAACTGGAGTGGGTTGCCATTTCCTTCTCCAGGGGATCTTCCTGGCTCAGAGCTTGAACCTGGGTCTCCCACACTACAAGCAGATTCTTTACTGTCTGAGCTACCAGGGAAGCCCGAGAATACTGGAGTGGGTGGTCTTTCCCTTCTCCAGGGGATCTTCCCAACCCAGAAACCGAACTGGGGTCTCCTGCATCGCAGGTGGAGTCTTTACCAGCGGCGCTACCAGGGAAGCTGGGCATGCAGAAGGAGGTTTGTAAATCCCATTTATCTTTCTCACCTGAGTACCTTTCTAAGAAAAGCAAACCAAAGTCAGCTGGGTGTTCTACAAATGAGGAGGGTCTTTGTAGGACAGAAAGTTCGCAGTCAATTCTTCCCTCTCCTAAAACCGTACACCCTGACACCATAAAACATCTCTACAGGCCGGGGGGGATGTTTCCCTGCTGACCAACGATGCTGAGCATCTTTTCAAGTGCTCACCAGCCCCTGCTGAGGTGTGACATTAGTTTCTCTTTTTTACCCTCCTTTGCAAAGAAGCATGGTTTGTCAATAAGGATCTTTATTTATAGCATCAAGAACTACAGACTAGACCTTGGGGCACTTGTGGCCCAGAACAGGGTCGGTCTAAGAGAGAGAAATTTCTACCTGTATTACTCAGACCTTCCTGATCACAGAGTCAGGACAGAGAACTGCAGCAGAAAACTGAAGGTTTTAAATAAATATGTAGCAACAAATTCTCAGTTGTTCCAGTAAAAGCGTTAGTCTCTCAGCCATGCTGAACTCTTTGCGACCCCGGGACTGTAACCCACCAGGCTCCTCTGTCCATGGGATTCTCCAGGCAAGAAGACTGGAGTGAGTAGCTATTCCCTTCTCCAGGGCATCTTTCCAACCCAGGGATCATGCCTGGGTCTCCTGCATTGCAGGTGGATTTTTTACAGTCTGAGCCACCAAGGAAGCTACAAACCCCCTGCTGAAAGGTGGGAGGATACGCATCTCTGGTTTCTTCCAAGCCGTAAGGGAGTTTCTAGAGAGGAAGTTCCTCTCTATCTTTTTTACATGCCGAAGCGTGAAAGTCGCGCCTGCCTCTTTGCGACCCCATGGATGAGCCACAGAATTCTCCAGACAAGAGAACTGGAGTGGGTTGCCATTTCCTTCTCCAGGGGATCTTCTTGGCTCAGAGCTTGAACCCGGGTCTCCCACACTACAAGCAGATTCTTTACTGTCTGAGCTACCAGGGAAGCCCGAGAATACTGGAGTGGGTGGTCTTTCCCTTCTCCAGGGGATCTTCCCAACCCAGAAACCGAACTGGGGTCTCCTGCATCGCAGGTGGAGTCTTTACCAGCGGCGCTACCAGGGAAGCTGGGCATGCAGAAGGAGGTTTGTAAATCCCATTTATCTTTCTCACCTGAGTACCTTTCTAAGAAAAGCAAACCAAAGTCAGCTGGGTGTTCTACAAATGAGGAGGGTCTTTGTAGGACAGAAAGTTCGCAGTCAATTCTTCCCTCTCCTAAAACCGTACACCCTGACACCATAAAACATCTCTACAGGCCGTGGGATGATCGGGCCCTGTAATCTATGGGAGCATTCAACGGAGGGAAATTGTGCTGAAAAATGACACCATGTCTCTGCCTCCTCCCTTATGGGGGGCGTGGGGAGGAGCCTCGTGTTCTGTGTTTTTGTCATCCCAGGTCGGGCACCTGTCTCCTCTTTGTCATCCTCCAGCGTCACGAGCGCACCTGCGCACTAGCTCGGGGTGTCTTGTCGTCTGCCAGCCGATACAGCCTCGAGGCTGGGCTTTGTCCCTGGGAAAATCCCGGTGGGGACCACCTGCCCTCTCCATCCTGTGTGCCACGAAGGCGCACCAGACAGAGACCCGCTCCAGTCCAGCGTCGACAGGTGCAGCGGCTCTGATGCCCGTGAGGAGAAGCCTGGGGTGAAAAGACTGAGTGGAGCGGGCGGGTCACCCAACTGCCTTCGGACCTTGAACCAGCTGGGCGATCTGCGACCCAGTCGCATTCCCTCGTTTCTGCTAAAATAGCTCCTTCACCTCAGGGCCGAGGACACGAGTCTCCTGACGCCTCTTTCTTCTGCTACCCTCCCCCATCCCACCGTGGGAAACAGAGCTCATTTGTGATGCTGGTTTTTTATTTATTATTTATTTATTTTTGGCTATTCTGGGTTTTCACGGCTGCCGCAGGCTCTTCTCTAGTTGCAGGGAGTGGTGGCTCCTCTCTAGTTGAGGTGAGCAGGTTTCTGGCTGCAATGACTTCTCTTGTGGTGGAGCTCGGGCTCCAGGGCACACGGGCTTCAGTAGTTGCGGCACGTGGGCTCCATTGTTGCCGCTCCGAGGCTCTAGAGCACGGGCTCCATAGTTGTGGCTCACGGGCTTCGTTGCTTCATAGCATGTGGGATCTTCCCGGATCAGGGATCTAACCCGTGTCTCCTGCATTGGTAGGTGAACTCTTTACCCCTGAGCTACCAAGGAAGCCCTGTGGTGCTATTTTCACGAGGGGAAGGGTCAGGGTGCTGAGGAGGGGTCACAGGAGGAAAAGAGGGTGGCCAGGCTGAGCCCTCGGCTCCATCGCTGAGGATGGACTCCGTGCCCCACACTCTGCTGGGTGCCAGGGAGCCCAGACTCCCAGAAGGCAGCTGTGATTACAAGGCACCTACTGTGCGCTGGGAAAGGTTATGCCCTTCCCTGAGGGTCCTGACTGCATTTCAGCAAATGGTAATAAGAGGCATGTGTGAGAACATTAGGAAAAAAGAGGTGGGCCCGACATGCAGTGGGTGAATCTGCCGTCACAGAGGCCGGGCTGAGCAATGATGGTCGTTACAGGGACAATATTCGAGGATAACATGAACCCGCCCTCGCCGTGTGCCAGGCACAGCTCCGCTGCGTGCCTCGTCTGCGCTTTCACGTCAGGCCTGCAGAAATGATCCGCTGGAAACAATGGCACCAACTACAAACACGACGCCACTGAGCACAGTTTGGGGAATTTGTCCAAAGTCACAGAGATGGCAGTGAGTGAGCAGAGATCTAAGGTCCGAAGTCTGTGGTTTAATAAAGTATTTTTCCTTCAGACCGATTGAGGAGAGGGAGTGCAGAGGGACGAGGAAAAGAAGGCAGTCTCAGCCCAAGGACCGGCAGCCTCCACAGTGACCTTAGGATGAGGGGTTTCCCTTTTGTTGGGAAACAGAGCTCATTTGTGATGCTGGTTTTTTATTTATTATTTATTTATTTTTGGCTATTCTGGGTTTTCACGGCTGCCGCAGGCTCTTCTCTAGTTGCAGGGAGTGGTGGCTCCTCTCTAGTTGAGGTGAGCAGGTTTCTGGCTGCAATGACTTCTCTTGTGGTGGAGCTCGGGCTCCAGGGCACACGGGCTTCAGTAGTTGCGGCACGTGGGCTCCATTGTTGCCGCTCCGAGGCTCTAGAGCACGGGCTCCATAGTTGTGGCTCACGGGCTTCGTTGCTTCATAGCATGTGGGATCTTCCCGGATCAGGGATCTAACCCGTGTCTCCTGCATTGGTAGGTGAACTCTTTACCCCTGAGCTACCAAGGAAGCCCTGTGGTGCTATTTTCACGAGGGGAAGGGTCAGGGTGCTGAGGAGGGGTCACAGGAGGAAAAGAGGGTGGCCAGGCTGAGCCCTCGGCTCCATCGCTGAGGATGGACTCCGTGCCCCACACTCTGCTGGGTGCCAGGGAGCCCAGACTCCCAGAAGGCAGCTGTGATTACAAGGCACCTACTGTGCGCTGGGAAAGGTTATGCCCTTCCCTGAGGGTCCTGACTGCATTTCAGCAAATGGTAATAAGAGGCATGTGTGAGAACATTAGGAAAAAAGAGGTGGGCCCGACATGCAGTGGGTGAATCTGCCGTCACAGAGGCCGGGCTGAGCAATGATGGTCGTTACAGGGACAATATTCGAGGATAACATGAACCCGCCCTCGCCGTGTGCCAGGCACAGCTCCGCGTGCCTCGTCTGCGCTTTCACGTCAGGCCTGCAGAAATGATCCGCTGGAAACAATGGCACCAACTACAAACACGACGCCACTGAGCACAGTTTGGGGAATTTGTCCAAAGTCACAGAGATGGCAGTGAGTGAGCAGAGATCTAAGGTCCGAAGTCTGTGGTTTAATAAAGTATTTTTCCTTCAGACCGATTGAGGAGAGGGAGTGCAGAGGGACGAGGAAAAGAAGGCAGTCTCAGCCCAAGGACCGGCAGCTCCACAGTGACCTTGGAGCCCAGGAGGTCAGCAGGTGCTGCCAGTGGGGAGGTCCTTCCCAGCAACCAGGGTGCAGGGGGGCGTGCCCGATCTTTTCTTTTTTTTAATTTTCGCCTTTTCATTGATTTTTTTATGTATCTATTTTCATCCATCTCCACTCTTTGGCCTGTGTGGGCCTCTCACCACAGTGGCCTCTCTCATTGCAGAGCACGGGCACCAGGCACATGAGCTCCAGAGCGCTGGCTTGCTATTGGACACACTGGCACATGGGATCTTCCCAGGGCCAGGGATCGAACCGGCATCCCTTGCACTGCAAGGCGGTGTCCTTACCCACTGGTCCACCAGGGAAGCCCTGTGCCTGATCTTTGAGGAGAGATTCTGACTGGTGATGGGGGCCATGGGCATTTCTGCACAAACACAGCTGTTCCCAAAACACGTTCCAATCAACCACCCTTAGCCTGACATCAGCAGCTGGATTTTTTCCCTTAATATATATATTTATTATGGAACTATTATTGACTTACAATATTCTGTTATACATATACACAAAGATTATTTTTGAAATTATTTTCCAATATAAATTATACAGATATAGCTCCTTGTGTTATGCAGTAAACCTTCGCTGCTTGTCGCATAACAGTTTTTTAAATGAGAAATCTAGCATTCTAGTCATACTAAGTCAAACAAGTAGAATCAAAATGTCATGATTTTTTTAGTTTGACAAAAATTCATACGTTTTGTAAAACATATGTTATACATATGTACACAAAAGTTTTTCCTATTTCTCTTGTTTTTTGTTCTCCCTGGGGAAACAACGGGCTGAGAAAACCAGGGACAATATTCGAGGATAACATGAACCCGCTCGCCGGTGCCAGGCACAGCTCGCGCCTCGCTGCGCTTTCACGTCAGGCCTGCAGAAATGATCCGCTGGAAACAATGGCACCAACTACAAACACGACGCCACTGAGCACAGTTTGGGGTATTTGTCCAAAGTCACAGAGATGGCAGTGAGTGAGCAGAGATCTAAGGTCCGAAGTCTGTGGTTTAATAAAGTATTTTTCCTTCAGACCGATTGAGGAGAGGGAGTGCAGAGGGACGAGGAAAAGAAGGCAGTCTCAGCCCAAGGACCGGCAGCTCCACAGTGACCTTGGAGCCCAGGAGGTCAGCAGGTGCTGCCAGTGGGGAGGTCCTTCCCAGCAACCAGGGTGCAGGGGGGCGTGCCCGATCTTTTCTTTTTTTTAATTTTCGCCTTTTCATTGATTTTTTTATGTATCTATTTTCATCCATCTCCACTCTTTGGCCTGTGTGGGCCTCTCACCACAGTGGCCTCTCTCATTGCAGAGCACGGGCACCAGGCACATGAGCTCCAGAGCGCTGGCTTGCTATTGGACACACTGGCACATGGGATCTTCCCAGGGCCAGGGATCGAACCGGCATCCCTTGCACTGCAAGGCGGTGTCCTTACCCACTGGTCCACCAGGGAAGCCCTGTGCCTGATCTTTGAGGAGAGATTCTGACTGGTGATGGGGGCCATGGGCATTTCTGCACAAACACAGCTGTTCCCAAAACACGTTCCAATCAACCACCCTTAGCCTGACATCAGCAGCTGGATTTTTTCCCTTAATATATATATTTATTATGGAACTATTATTGACTTACAATATTCTGTTATACATATACACAAAGATTATTTTTGAAATTATTTTCCAATATAAATTATACAGATATAGCTCCTTGTGTTATGCAGTAAACCTTCGCTGCTTGTCGCATAACAGTTTTTTAAATGAGAAATCTAGCATTCTAGTCATACTAAGTCAAACAAGTAGAATCAAAATGTCATGATTTTTTTAGTTTGACAAAAATTCATACGTTTTGTAAAACATATGTTATACATATGTACACAAAAGTTTTTCCAATTTCTCCTTTTCGTTGTTGTTGTTCTTTCTCAAGCCTTTATGAAGCATAGCAACACTTTACCATAAGGGTTGGGGGGTCAGTTTAAGGTTAAGGTTGAGTTTAAAGCAAAGGGAAAGGGAAGTGGGGGGAAGCGGTAACTTTAGCACTCACTTTAAGCTGGGAGAGGCAGAGGGTTCGGGTGAAGTGGGAGGTAGTCGGGGCTGGAGCTAGGGTAGGGCTAGGCTTAGCTTTACTGCAAGTGTGCTGGTGGGTTTAAGGTGAGGATAGTGTTTAAAGGAAAGGGGCATGGGGAGGGCTTGTGTGAGTTTTAGGTTTGCGTAAAATTGGGATAGGGTTCAGGTTTGGGTGAGATTTGGACGAGGATTAAGGCTAGGACTAGGGCTAGGGCTAGGGTTAGCTTTACCCTAAGAGATGGGGTCAGACTGAGGCTCGGATTGAGTTGAAATTAAAGGGAAATAGGGTGGGTGTTAGCTTCAGGGTGTGCATTAAGCTGGTAGAGGCAGAGGGTTTGGGGGAAGTTAGAGCTAGGGTCAGCGCTGGGGCAAGAATCGGGTTAGGATTAGCTTTACTGTAAGAGTTCCAGTCCGCTTAAGGCTAGGACTGAGTTTAGAAGAAAGGGAAACGAGAGGGCGTGTGTTAGCTATACCCCTGGTAGGACCGGGATCTTTGAGGAGAGATTCTGACTGGTGATGGGGGCCATGGGCATTTCTGCACAAACACAGCTGTTCCCAAAACACGTTCCAATCAACCACCCTTAGCCTGACATCAGCAGCTGGATTTTTTCCCTTAATATATATATTTATTATGGAACTATTATTGACTTACAATATTCTGTTATACATATACACAAAGATTATTTTTGAAATTATTTTCCAATATAAATTATACAGATATAGCTCCTTGTGTTATGCAGTAAACCTTCGCTGCTTGTCGCATAACAGTTTTTTAAATGAGAAATCTAGCATTCTAGTCATACTAAGTCAAACAAGTAGAATCAAAATGTCATGATTTTTTTAGTTTGACAAAAATTCATACGTTTTGTAAAACATATGTTATACATATGTACACAAAAGTTTTTCCAATTTCTCCTTTTCGTTGTTGTTGTTCTTTCTCAAGCCTTTATGAAGCATAGCAACACTTTACCATAAGGGTTGGGGGGTCAGTTTAAGGTTAAGGTTGAGTTTAAAGCAAAGGGAAAGGGAAGTGGGGGGAAGCGGTAACTTTAGCACTCACTTTAAGCTGGGAGAGGCAGAGGGTTCGGGTGAAGTGGGAGGTAGTCGGGGCTGGAGCTAGGGTAGGGCTAGGCTTAGCTTTACTGCAAGTGTGCTGGTGGGTTTAAGGTGAGGATAGTGTTTAAAGGAAAGGGGCATGGGGAGGGCTTGTGTGAGTTTTAGGTTTGCGTAAAATTGGGATAGGGTTCAGGTTTGGGTGAGATTTGGACGAGGATTAAGGCTAGGACTAGGGCTAGGGCTAGGGTTAGCTTTACCCTAAGAGATGGGGTCAGACTGAGGCTCGGATTGAGTTGAAATTAAAGGGAAATAGGGTGGGTGTTAGCTTCAGGGTGTGCATTAAGCTGGTAGAGGCAGAGGGTTTGGGGGAAGTTAGAGCTAGGGTCAGCGCTGGGGCAAGAATCGGGTTAGGATTAGCTTTACTGTAAGAGTTCCAGTCCGCTTAAGGCTAGGACTGAGTTTAGAAGAAAGGGAAACGTAGAGGGCGTGTGTTAGCTATAGGGTTCTCGTAAAGTTGGAATAAGGCCAGGATTCCTGTGAGGTTTGGAGTCAGATTAGGGCTAAGGCCTGGGCTAGGGTTGGGGGTTAGGGTTAGCTTTACTGTAAGAGATGAGGTAGGTGGAAGGTTAGGATTGAGTTTAAAGGAAAATGGTGTCTGGGGGTGTCTTCCCTGGGGAGCACCTCAGAGGAGCAGAGCTGGGAAGGAAGTGGACCAGAGGCCTCTGGAGAAAGGCAGACAAGGGCTGAGCCTCAGACTGCAGCCTCTGTCCATCACTGCAGGGAGGCCAGGAAGCGGGGCGGCAGGACATGCTTCCTGGAGTAGCTATACCTGGGGTGTAAGGAGGTTTTGGGCAGGACTCGCCTGGCCCAGCCAGCCATCCAGGACCATAGCAGGCCCTGCTAGTGGTGGCAAACTGTTTTGGGTCCTTAGAGGTTTAAACTAGACCTTAGCAACATCCCAGGCTGAGGGGCAAGTGTCATGACGGCCACAGAGATGAGTCCACTGCCCATCAGGAAGTGAGCCGGGGGCTTTGAGGAGCTTCCCAGGTGGAGCAGTGGTAAAGAATCCACCTGCCAATGGAGGAGAAGCCAGAGATACACATTCGACCACTGGGTCAGGAAGACGCCCCAGAAAGGAAACGAAAACCCACTCCAGTATTCTTGCCTGGGGTCACAAAGAGTCAGACACAACGAAGCAACTAAGCACGTAACACAGGCCACAATGAAAGAAAGCGTGCTCGCGTGCAGCAATAAAGACCCAACCAACAGGCAAATAAAAAAATAAAAAGTGTGGTGCCCTTGGTGTGCAGTGGAAACACGGTAAGTCAAATAAAAGCCACACAGTCATATCCCACCCCTCAGGTGCCAGGGGAATGAGGATACAGCCTCCAGTTGGACATCCATGTGAGAATTTGCTTTCTCTGCCCACAGCCACTAAAAATGCCACGGCTGCCTAGAGGGACTAGAGCATCTTTGGTGTTCAGAGGAGCCACAGCTTCTAAGATCCCCGCCAGCCCGCTGCTCAAAAGTGCCATGGCTAATCATCGCCGTGCCCTTCAGAGGTAACCAGCTGCTTGGGGGTGCTTCATGAGGACTTGTTGACCCACGCGCCATATGTAAAACACTTGGAAGGAACAAATAATTCCCACGCAAACAGCAAAAGGAGAGGCAATTTTCATCAGCCGAGACACCATAAATCTTGATGTGTTTTATGAATCTCACTTACATTTCTTATCCGACTTGTGCATAAAACTTCTCCAGATTTATACAGCCAACTGCATAAGTCATTCCCTTCCCCAACGGGCTCTATATCTTGATGACCTTTTAGAAACCAATGACTGCTTTTCTGTTGTTATCCATAATTGGAAAAGCACTGGAGATAAGAAAATTTATGGCAATGAATGATCTACCTGAGCAAAGCTATAAAGAACGCTGGATATCTAAAAGAGGGGCGGAGGGGCAGTCCCCTCTCCCTGTTTATCCAGCGTTATCTCTGCCAGCCAGGGTCCTCGGCAGCCAGGGTGCCCACAGCGGGCTCTGGAAACCCCATGGGACTCATGCAAGGCTGGTCCAGGCACTCTTGTTTGACATAGTGGTCCAGGAGTGATTCTGCCTTCTGGACGTAGAGGTCAAAAGACACAGTCCCCGATCCCAGCCAATTTCACTCCCCTTTCCATGTTGAGAAAGACCGTGCTTCAATGGTATCAAAAGATGGGCACAAATGGGTGGAAACCTGGACAGACTTTTCTCCAAAGAATACCTGCAGACAGCCTACAGGCTCGTGGAAAGATGCTCAATATTGCTAATTATTAGAGACATGCAAATCAAAACTACGATGTTGTGTCACAGCTCAACAGTCAAGATGTCTGCAGCTGTTGTTCAGTCACTCGGTGGTGTCCAACTCTGCGACCGTGTGGACTGCAGCACCCCAGGCTTCCAGTCCTTCACCATCTCAAACTCATGTCCATTGAGTCAGTGACACCATCCAACCATCTCGTCTTCTGTCAACCCCTTCTCCTTTTGCCTTCTATTTTTCCCAACATCAGGCTCTTTTCCAATGAGTCGACTCTTTGCATCATGTGGCCAAAGTATTGGAGTTTCATTGGAGCAATATTCACTGGAGCATCATTCCTTCCAATGAGTATTCGGGGTTGATTTCCTTTAGGATGGACTGGTTTCATCTCCTTACAGTCCAGGCAACTCTGGTTTAACCCCAATTCTCAGCCTTTCCTTGGGGTGAGAGGCAAAACATGGAAGGAACAAATAAATTCCCACGCAAACAGCAAAAGGAGAGCAATTTTCATCAGCCGAGACACCATAAATCTTGATGTGTTTTATGAATCTCACTTACATTTCTTATCCGACTTGTGCATAAAACTTCTCCAGATTTATACAGCCAACTGCATAAGTCATTCCCTTCCCCAACGGGCTCTATATCTTGATGACCTTTTAGAAACCAATGACTGCTTTTCTGTTGTTATCCATAATTGGAAAAGCACTGGAGATAAGAAAATTTATGGCAATGAATGATCTACCTGAGCAAAGCTATAAAGAACGCTGGATATCTAAAAGAGGGGCGGAGGGGCAGTCCCCTCTCCCTGTTTATCCAGCGTTATCTCTGCCAGCCAGGGTCCTCGGCAGCCAGGGTGCCCACAGCGGGCTCTGGAAACCCCATGGGACTCATGCAAGGCTGGTCCAGGCACTCTTGTTTGACATAGTGGTCCAGGAGTGATTCTGCCTTCTGGACGTAGAGGTCAAAAGACACAGTCCCCGATCCCAGCCAATTTCACTCCCCTTTCCATGTTGAGAAAGACCGTGCTTCAATGGTATCAAAAGATGGGCACAAATGGGTGGAAACCTGGACAGACTTTTCTCCAAAGAATACCTGCAGACAGCCTACAGGCTCGTGGAAAGATGCTCAATATTGCTAATTATTAGAGACATGCAAATCAAAACTACGATGTTGTGTCACAGCTCAACAGTCAAGATGTCTGCAGCTGTTGTTCAGTCACTCGGTGGTGTCCAACTCTGCGACCGTGTGGACTGCAGCACCCCAGGCTTCCAGTCCTTCACCATCTCAAACTCATGTCCATTGAGTCAGTGACACCATCCAACCATCTCGTCTTCTGTCAACCCCTTCTCCTTTTGCCTTCTATTTTTCCCAACATCAGGCTCTTTTCCAATGAGTCGACTCTTTGCATCATGTGGCCAAAGTATTGGAGTTTCATTGGAGCAATATTCACTGGAGCATCATTCCTTCCAATGAGTATTCGGGGTTGATTTCCTTTAGGATGGACTGGTTTCATCTCCTTACAGTCCAGGCAACTCTCAGGAGTCTCCTCCAGCACCACAATTCAAAAGTATCCATTCTTTGACTCTCAGCCTTTTTATGATCCAACTTTAACATCCGTACATGACAACTGGGAAAACCATAAGTAGCCATCATCAAAACATCTATAAATAACAAATGCTGAAAACGGTGTGGAGAAAAGGGAACCCTCGTACACTGTTGGTGAGAATGTAAATTGTCCTGTGAAGGACAGGATGATGGTTCCTTAAAAAAACTAAGAACAGAACTATTCTATGATCTAGTAATCCCACTCCTGGGCATATATCCAGAAAACATGAAAACTCTAATTCAAAAAGACGCATGTGGGACTTCCCTGATTGTCCAGTTGTTAAGGATCCACCTTCCAATGCAAGGGACGAGGGTTCAACCCCTGGTTGGGAAGCCAAGATCCCACAGGCCGCAGGGCCACAAAACCCCTGTGGCACAACAAAGATTCCACGTATTGCAGCAAAGACCCCACACAGCCAAATAAATAAATAGTTTTTAAAAAGAGGCATGCAGGGCTTCCCCTGGTGGTCCAGTGGATAAGGACACCGCCTTGCAGTGCAAGGGGCGCCGGTTCGATCCCTGGCCTGGGAAGATGCCACGTGCTGCGGAGCGGCTGGACTGATGTGTCCAATCACCAAGCCGGAGCTCTGGAGCGCATGCGCCCAGAGCCGGCGCTCTGTGACAACAGATGCCACCGCGATGGGAGGCCCGCAGGAGCCAAAGAACAAAGACGGATGAAAACAAAGAAATGAAAGACCAATAGAAGTGGCCCGCCCGCTCCCCTTCCTCCCCAACCCCCACCCAAAATAAATAAATAAATAAATCTTTAAAAAAAAAAAAAAAAGAGGCATGCATCCCCATGTTCATTGCAGTATTATTTACAACAGCCAAAATATGGAAGCCACCAAAGTGTCCATCAACAGATGAATGGATAAAGAAGACGTGGTATGTATTCCTACACTGGACTATTAGCCATAAAAAAAGAGAATGAAATGTTGCAATATTCACTGGAGCATCATTCCTTCCAATGAGTATTCGGGGTTGATTTCCTTTAGGATGGACTGGTTTCATCTCCTTACAGTCCAGGCAACTCTCAGGAGTCTCCTCCAGCACCACAATTCAAAAGTATCCATTCTTTGACTCTCAGCCTTTTTATGATCCAACTTTAACATCCGTACATGACAACTGGGAAAACCATAAGTAGCCATCATCAAAACATCTATAAATAACAAATGCTGAAAACGGTGTGGAGAAAAGGGAACCCTCGTACACTGTTGGTGAGAATGTAAATTGTCCTGTGAAGGACAGGATGATGGTTCCTTAAAAAAACTAAGAACAGAACTATTCTATGATCTAGTAATCCCACTCCTGGGCATATATCCAGAAAACATGAAAACTCTAATTCAAAAAGACGCATGTGGGACTTCCCTGATTGTCCAGTTGTTAAGGATCCACCTTCCAATGCAAGGGACGAGGGTTCAACCCCTGGTTGGGAAGCCAAGATCCCACAGGCCGCAGGGCCACAAAACCCCTGTGGCACAACAAAGATTCCACGTATTGCAGCAAAGACCCCACACAGCCAAATAAATAAATAGTTTTTAAAAAGAGGCATGCAGGGCTTCCCCTGGTGGTCCAGTGGATAAGGACACCGCCTGGCAGTGCAAGGGGCGCCGGTTCGATCCCTGGCCTGGGAAGATGCCACGTGCTGCGGAGCGGCTGGACTGATGTGTCCAATCACCAAGCCGGAGCTCTGGAGCGCATGCGCCCAGAGCCGGCGCTCTGTGACAACAGATGCCACCGCGATGGGAGGCCCGCAGGAGCCAAAGAACAAAGACGGATGAAAACAAAGAAATGAAAGACCAATAGAAGTGGCCCGCCCGCTCCCCTTCCTCCCCAACCCCCACCCAAAATAAATAAATAAATAAATCTTTAAAAAAAAAAAAAAAGAGGCATGCATCCCCATGTTCATTGCAGTATTATTTACAACAGCCAAAATATGGAAGCCACCAAAGTGTCCATCAACAGATGAATGGATAAAGAAGACGTGGTATGTATTCCTACACTGGACTATTAGCCATAAAAAAAGAGAATGAAATGTTGCCATTTGCAACAACTTCCACGGACCTAGAGATTCTCATACTAAGTGAAATAAGAAAAAGGCAAATACCTTATGATATCACTTATACATGGAATCTAAAAAAATGATACAAATGAACTTATTTACAAAGCAGAAATGGACATAGACAACAAACTTATGATTACCAAAGGGGAAATGCCAGAGTAGGGATACATTAGAAATATGCGATTAACAGATACACACCACTGTATAGAAAATAACCAACAAGGATTTCCTATATAGCACGGGGAACTGTATTCAATATCTGGTAATAACCTATAAGTGCTTCCTTGGTAGCTCAGATGGTAAAGAATCTGTCTGCAAGGCAGGAGACCCAGGCTCGATCCCTGGGTCAGGAAGATCCCCTGGAGAAGGGAATAGCTACCCAGTCCAGTACTCTTGCCGGGAGGATTCCACGGACAGAGTCTGGAAGACTGAGCTACCGCCAGTGTGCACTAAGTCACTTCAGTCAGGTCCAACGCTCTGTGACCCCTGGGACTGGAGCCCACCAAGCTCTTCTGTCCACAGCATCCAGCACACACATCCAGCTGCCCTGCGGGGATCACCTCCCGTCGTGGGAAAGACAGCCTCTGCCCAACTCGTTGCTGCCACGGACGCTTTCTGCCTGAGGCATGCAATGCCGTCAGGGACTTGGGAAGTGGGGAAAAGCCATGGGAGGGGAGCAAGCAGATGACTGGGGTGTCTCCTTCCAGGCCGCTCTCATGGCCGATCCCCGCCCCAGCAGACACAGCTCTGAACCAAAGCCCTCAGAGGACGAGATGCTTCCAGAGCCCCACACCAGCAGGAGCCCCCTCCCCATCCCAAAGCCCGGAAATACCCTCCTCCACCTGCTACCTCAGCAGAGCCCAGCACTGCTCTTCTCCCTCCCGGGGGTCTGCATTTCCGACCCTCCGTGTGTGGGGTCTGAACCCGGGGGCGCCCAGGGGCTCTGCGGGCAGCATGGAGGAACAATGCTAGCCCTCTGTGGCACTTGATTTTTCCAGTGGGGAGCGTGTATGCATATGTGCTTGTGTGTGTGCGTGCATGCGTGTGCCACTGTGGAATGCTGCCAGAGCAATTTGGTTTCCAAGGAAACGGTGTAAGGGTGCATAGGCTGCTGCCTGCGCTCAGCGAGTAGGAAATCCATGTCACCGTAGCCCCGGCTCCCCGCTGGAGCCCGGCCAATTACTGCCCTCTTGGTGGTGGACAGCCTGGAGGGCCGGCCTGCAGTGGAGCTGGAGAGGAGCCCCGGGACCCGGGAGCATCGACCCGCCCTGGGAGAGGACCTGGCTGGGCCAGCGGAGCTGAAGGAGCACTAGGTCGCAGGACAGGATTGATCCCCAGCCACCAGTCCCCCCAGTGGAAGCCAGCCGTGCACTGTCCCTGTCCTCTCCTGCCCCTGGGCTGCAGGGAGGGGACAGGCAGGCAGGCAGCAGGCCACCCCGGGCCCCTCTCCACCACTAATTATTCTCCATGATGAACATGGTATTATGTCTGACACTCAAAATAATCAATTTGGAATCACCACTCTGATGAGTTAATGGGCACTTGGTGGGTGTCATTTGAGAATCTCTCTGCAGAGTACAATTCTATTTTTAACAGCAGCTGCATTGAGTACACAAGCGGACAGGAAATGTGTGCTCAGGTTCCCAGCTCCCAGGCTTTCTCTCTCCCTCCCTCCCTCCCTCTCTCGCTCTCTGTCTTCACTCCTGCTTGTCCTGTCCTTCTGGGCTTTGACCCCATGAACTGGCAGTATATATTGGAGCGACTCCATTTCCTCTGATGAAATTATGGGTCCCCCTGCCCTGCTGAGCCTTGACGTGTGCTAGAGAATGAAATTTGTGTCCCTTCCTCAATTTCGTAGGCTGAATCATAACCCCCCAACGTGATGTTATCAGGAAGTGGAGCCTCTGGGAGGTGAGTATTCATGAAGGTGGAGTCTTCATGAATGGGATTAGTGCCCTTATGAACAAGACCCCCAGAGAGCTCCCTTGTCCCTCCCACCATCCAAGGACACAGCAAGAAGATGCCTATGAAA
The DNA here is from genome assembly GCA_022376925.1 of Tragulus kanchil. Lineage (NCBI taxonomy): Eukaryota > Metazoa > Chordata > Mammalia > Artiodactyla > Tragulidae > Tragulus > Tragulus kanchil. The sequence continues at coordinate 24,699,169 of JAIOJX010000027.1, read as the reverse complement.
CAGGAAGTGGAACCTCACCAGATACCACCTTTGTCTTGGACTTTTCAGCCTCCAGAAGTATGAGAAATAGATTCCCACGGTCTCTGGTATTCTGTTATAGCAGCTAAAACACACGGAGACAATGGGCCCACTGAATCCTCTGAATGTCCCCAGGAGGAAGTTTGGGTGGATGTTGCATTTCACAGGAGGAACACCAGGGCCCTGGGACTGGAAGTCAGAGACTCTGACCTCACACCCAGCAGACGTCTGCATTATCGACCCCAGCATCACGACCTGCTGTTGATGAAACAAGAAGCAGGGAGATGTAGGTAGGTGGGATATGTTTGTTGCAAAGACAGACTGCAGAAGAGGCAGACGATAACTCTCAAGCCTCGTAAAGGACCGCGGGCGGAGGTGGGCGGGCAGGTGGAGGAAACCTGGTCACCCACAGCCAAGTCTTGGATGGCGGAAGCTCAGCATCCACACAGGTATTCCTTTGACTAAGAGGCACGTTCTCCACATGGAGAGAAGTCACATTGTCAGTGGAAAGAACTGTGTGGGCCCAGAAGGCACATCTCATCTTCCCTTGGGCACCTGGGATGAGCTCCGTGAGGCAACTCTGGCCTGCATCTGTTTGTTCTGCCTCCACCCATCTGTACAAAGTCACTAAACCAAAGCCATCTTTATGACAGTGTTGAATGGTGGACGCTCCAAAAGCCCACGGGCCACTCCACAAACTCACTCAGGTCCACGCTCCGGAGGTGACCCTACTCCAGCTCGTGTGATCACCTGCCCAGCCACCTTTGGTCTTCCTAAGCTGAGCAAAGCAGACACCTGTCGTTGCCTCCTAGCATTCATATACACCCTAACCCAACAGCCTTTGCCTCTCAAGTTCCTGGCAGGAGCCCAACTCCTTTCCTGGGTTGAGGGAGAGAGCGTAGCTAACGTGTGCTAGAGAATGAAATTTGTGTCCCTTCCTCAATTTCGTAGGCTGAATCATAACCCCCCAACGTGATGTTATCAGGAAGTGGAGCCTCTGGGAGGTGAGTATTCATGAAGGTGGAGTCTTCATGAATGGGATTAGTGCCCTTATGAACAAGACCCCCAGAGAGCTCCCTTGTCCCTCCCACCATCCAAGGACACAGCAAGAAGATGCCTATGAAACAGGAAGTGGAACCTCACCAGATACCACCTTTGTCTTGGACTTTTCAGCCTCCAGAAGTATGAGAAATAGATTCCCACGGTCTCTGGTATTCTGTTATAGCAGCTAAAACACACGGAGACAATGGGCCCACTGAATCCTCTGAATGTCCCCAGGAGGAAGTTTGGGTGGATGTTGCATTTCACAGGAGGAACACCAGGGCCCTGGGACTGGAAGTCAGAGACTCTGACCTCACACCCAGCAGACGTCTGCATTATCGACCCCAGCATCACGACCTGCTGTTGATGAAACAAGAAGCAGGGAGATGTAGGTAGGTGGGATATGTTTGTTGCAAAGACAGACTGCAGAAGAGGCAGACGATAACTCTCAAGCCTCGTAAAGGACCAGGGCGGAGGTGGGCGGGCAGGTGGAGGAAACCTGGTCACCCACAGCCAAGTCTTGGATGGCGGAAGCTCAGCATCCACACAGGTATTCCTTTGACTAAGAGGCACGTTCTCCACATGGAGAGAAGTCACATTGTCAGTGGAAAGAACTGTGTGGGCCCAGAAGGCACATCTCATCTTCCCTTGGGCACCTGGGATGAGCTCCGTGAGGCAACTCTGGCCTGCATCTGTTTGTTCTGCCTCCACCCATCTGTACAAAGTCACTAAACCAAAGCCATCTTTATGACAGTGTTGAATGGTGGACGCTCCAAAAGCCCACGGGCCACTCCACAAACTCACTCAGGTCCACGCTCCGGAGGTGACCCTACTCCAGCTCGTGTGATCACCTGCCCAGCCACCTTTGGTCTTCCTAAGCTGAGCAAAGCAGACACCTGTCGTTGCCTCCTAGCATTCATATACACCCTAACCCAACAGCCTTTGCCTCTCAAGTCTATGCCGGTGGCAGGAGCCCAACTCCTTTCCTGGGTTGAGGGAGAAAGCACGTGCTGTAGGCTAAGCCATGAGTGTGTTCCACCTCACTTGGCACAGTGAGTGGTTCCGAGGTGGACTCGTTGACCAATGCAACCTCATGAGCACAGTCTCCGAAGCTTCGCTTGGATTTTTGGAACAAGAGCCTCTCTCTCTCCCTCACTGGCTGTGACCAAGGCAGCAGGGAGCTCTGAGGATCGGCCAGCAGCTGTGTGGGACCTGCAGAAGTGAGAGATGAAAACATACTTGCATGCACACACACAGGATGGCTGCCATGGTGTCCACGCATTGGAAGGTCCTCTTTGCAGATCACCCAGGCTTCTCTGCGAAAAGCGGCCAGCGGCCAGCTCCAACGCAGCCTGCTCCTCAAAATCTGGGCAGCTCCCAGATCTGGTCTCTCTGTTCAAGGACAACAGGAGGCATTTACACAGGCCAGAGTGGATAGGCCTCTTATTGCAGCCAACCCCTTAGAAAGCCAGACCACCCATTCCTGGCAAGGAGAGGCCAAGGGCTGCCCCCTCTGAAGCAAACCCCAGCCCTCTCCAGAAGTGGACAGTCAAGCTATCTTTATTCCGTTTTATTTCTGTGTCCTCTGGTCACATCCCACCCAGGAGGGAGGAGGGTGTGGAAATTCTGGCAGAGCATCTCTCTCCAGGGTGCCTGAGCCCTTAAGCCTGCAAAGATCGTAAACGTCCACACTGAAGTGTTTGCTGGGCACTGACAAGTTCACAGGCACTTGTGGAACTCATGGGAGCCAAAGTACAGCGAGATCCCTAGGGCACCTTTCCAAGAACCGAGGCGCTGTCCAAGGGACGGAAGGGTCCAGAGAAACACGAGTTTGCGCTTGGTGTTGTGAAATCAAGGGGGTCCCACCCAAGGGGCTGTGAGAAGACGCTGCAAAAGTGTTCAGACCCCTCATCCAGGATGTGACCTACGAGAAACCCAGGAGGGTGAGCAGACGGATCGTTCCAGCGCTCACGGCAGGCTCCGCACCCCAGACACCCAGGTGCGGAAGGGTGAAGCTGTCCCCAGGGGCACCCGCTGGAGTCCCCAGAGCTCCCCCTGCAGGACTGGCGGCTCTCTAGCGCTTGCTGGCTGAGAGATGGACCTCTGCTGTCTGCTGCGTTTGGTCCAGCCCTCGAGACAGCCTCACTCCCGCTTCAGAGAAGGCTCTGGGGGCCCCTCAGGGAGGAACGGGGCAGGAGCCAAAGAAGCAAGAGCCTCCGGAACACACACACCCCCAAGAAACACTGGGGGACCTGGGAGACGCTGCTGAGAACGTCGGATTTCCAGCCTCCGAAATGAGACTCAACCTGCCATTAATATTGAATGGGTTAGAGAGAGAGAAAAAAAAAAGACCTTCAAGTCATGTTAAGTCCAAAACTAAAAATTTCAAAACACAAAGTATGGACTACTTATTGTCCACAAAAGTACAAAGGCATTCCAGCAGAGAAAGGAGAGTCTTAATCTGGGATCATACATATCTGTAAACAACAAAACTCTGTAAAAGTAAAAAGTAGAATAAAAATTAAAAAAAAAATCATAAATAAATAAATAATAAAAAAGAAACTGCAGTGTAAAAAAAAGAGAACGATGGGGTGCTATTAAAAAATGGATATCTATACGCAAAAAAAAAAAAAAAAAAAAGAATCTCAACTCATGTCTTACACCATATGAAAAAATTGATAATGGAACACAAACTGAAACTTGTAGAAGAAAACCTTGCAGGAGAAAAATCTTGGCTTAGGGGAAGATTTCTTAGAGACAAAACAAAATGCACAATTCATTAAGGGGAAAGGGGGTGAACTGAACTTCTGCAGAACTGAAAGCGTACACTCTTTGAGAGACATTGTGAAGAAAACAAAAAGACAACCCTCGGGGAGCGAATATTCACAAAACACATGTCTGTTCAAGGACTCATATCCAGCATATTTTAAAAAACTCTCATAACTTAATAATACAAAGAATCCAATTCCAAAGAAAGAAAAAGATCTGAAAAGATACTTTACTAAAAAAGACATACAAAGGCAAATAAACACACAAGAAGGTGTTCAACATAAATTAAGACCACAATATGACATCACAGCACAGATACTAGAACGGCTAGAATTAGTTTTAGTCTCACAATAGCAAAATGTTGGTGAGACTGTGGACTCTCACACATGTTGGTGGAGATGCAAAATGGTACAGGCACGCAGAAAACCAAAAGTTTCTCATACAGCGGAGTGTACAACAGGTGGCTCAGTGGGTAAAGAGCCTGCCAGCAGTGCAAGAGATGCAGGAGACACAGGTTCGATTCCTGGGTTGGGAAGATCTCCTGGAAGAGGGCACGGCAACCCCCTCCAGTGTATTTGCCTGGAGAATCCCATGGACAGAGGACCTTGGCAGGCTACAGTCCATGGGGTCACAGAGTCAGACACGACTGAAGTGACTGAGCACACACAGGTATTTATAATATAATCCAAACTGGATACATGTGTCTCCACACACACCTGCTTGTGAGTGTTTACTGCAGCTTGGTTCATCATCATTTAAAACTGGGAACATCCCAAATGCGCTTTAATTGAGAACACATAGAAGCCACAGTGGTCTATCCACACAGTGGAACACTACTCAGCAACAAACCCATAAATGCACAGAGAGTAGATGGCTGACTTTCAAATGCATTACGTTCAGCGAGGGAAGCCAGGCTCAAAAGGCTACAACCTGTCTGATTTCAATTCTAGGACACTCTGAAAGGCAAAATTATAGGGAAAGGTAACAGATTATTAGCTTCCAGAGACCAAAGGGAGGGGAACTCTTGATCATAAAGGAACATGAGGGAAGTTCTGGGCTTAGGGAATTCATAGTGACGCATCTAAATTAAGGCGCTGGTTGCAACTCTGTACACAGTCACCGAAGCTCACAAGCCGTTTTCTAGCGGGGTAAATTGTGTTGCATGCAAATTCTACCCAAATTTTCAAAAAAAAAAAAAGGATACAATCAGAGAGAAGAAAAAAAGGATACAGTGGGTCAGATTGACCGCATTAAAATGTAAATTTGTAACAGGAATATAATCAATTTATTATCAATAAACGTAGCATGTGATCAGATCAGGGTGGTAATGTTGTGTCAAATAATTAATGTTAGTGATCCACAAGCATTTTCAAAACAGTCTACCCCGCGGTTGTAGTGTGCGGTCTCTACAACCTCACAGCCTTTCTTCCTTCCAGCAGGAGCCGGTGTTGAAGGCAGGGAGGCTTTGCACTTGTAGCTGGTGAGCAGGGGTGGAGGAGTAGGCGATGGTACTCCTGAGAGTCCTCTTCCCTTCCCGCCGTCTTCTCCACTGAGACGGGGCAAACAGAGAAGAAGGGGGGTTCTTCACCTGCCAACATCCTAGAGGTCGTCCACTGGACCTGTTGCAGGGAGAAAATCAATTCTGGCTCCTTGTTGCAAACTGGTTCTTTGACTTGCTTTCCGTTGCTATCATTATTATAATCATACTTAATGGCTTGCCTTGAGGACCCTGCCCCTCTGCCTGACTCCCCCTCTAAAATGCCTTTGTTCAAGCATCCTGTCTCCATGTAGATGGCAGGAAGAGAGAAGGTAACACTTTCCCTGCCTGAGGCAAGATTAATGGTCTTTCTGCTCTGCTTCCTCCCCTCCCCTCCTGTCTGATCTATAAAATAAGCGGGCATCCAAACCCCAATAAGATGGTTTATTCGAGGTGCCTGCCATCTATCCACACAGTGGAACACTACTCAGCAACAAACCCATAAATGCACAGAGAGTAGATGGCTGACTTTCAAATGCATTACGTTCAGCGAGGGAAGCCAGGCTCAAAAGGCTACAACCTGTCTGATTTCAATTCTAGGACACTCTGAAAGGCAAAATTATAGGGAAAGGTAACAGATTATTAGCTTCCAGAGACCAAAGGAGGGAACTCTTGATCATAAAGGAACATGAGGGAAGTTCTGGGCTTAGGGAATTCATAGTGACGCATCTAAATTAAGGCGCTGGTTGCAACTCTGTACACAGTCACCGAAGCTCACAAGCCGTTTTCTAGCGGGGTAAATTGTGTTGCATGCAAATTCTACCCAAATTTTCAAAAAAAAAAAAAGGATACAATCAGAGAGAAGAAAAAAAGGATACAGTGGGTCAGATTGACCGCATTAAAATGTAAATTTGTAACAGGAATATAATCAATTTATTATCAATAAACGTAGCATGTGATCAGATCAGGGTGGTAATGTTGTGTCAAATAATTAATGTTAGTGATCCACAAGCATTTTCAAAACAGTCTACCCCGCGGTTGTAGTGTGCGGTCTCTACAACCTCACAGCCTTTCTTCCTTCCAGCAGGAGCCGGTGTTGAAGGCAGGGAGGCTTTGCACTTGTAGCTGGTGAGCAGGGGTGGAGGAGTAGGCGATGGTACTCCTGAGAGTCCTCTTCCCTTCCCGCCGTCTTCTCCACTGAGACGGGGCAAACAGAGAAGAAGGGGGGTTCTTCACCTGCCAACATCCTAGAGGTCGTCCACTGGACCTGTTGCAGGGAGAAAATCAATTCTGGCTCCTTGTTGCAAACTGGTTCTTTGACTTGCTTTCCGTTGCTATCATTATTATAATCATACTTAATGGCTTGCCTTGAGGACCCTGCCCCTCTGCCTGACTCCCCCTCTAAAATGCCTTTGTTCAAGCATCCTGTCTCCATGTAGATGGCAGGAAGAGAGAAGGTAACACTTTCCCTGCCTGAGGCAAGATTAATGGTCTTTCTGCTCTGCTTCCTCCCCTCCCCTCCTGTCTGATCTATAAAATAAGCGGGCATCCAAACCCCAATAAGATGGTTTATTCGAGGCGCTAGCCTGCCATCTTCTTGGTCAATTGCTTTCTGAATAAGGTCGTTTTCCTTGCCTCAACACCTCGTCTCTCAGACTCATTCGCCGCCACGTGGCGAGCAGAGCGAGCTTGGACTGGATAACAGACCGAAACTCATGGAGGTCTCCGGAATGGTGTGGAACCCTGGGAGGGCAGGTGAGGAGGTGTGGAGGGAGGAGGCAGAGGGGATAGGGACCCCTAAGCAAGAGAGAACCTGGCTGAGAGGCGTGTTGGAGGGGCGGGTGGAGACCACCTGGGGGATGCCATTCAGCAGCCCGCCCTGGGGGTTTCTATTCTGACCCGGGACTTCCCGAGCAGAGCCAATCGAGATCCATGAGGAGCCGGTTTCCCCCAGTGGGGAGCAGCCCAGCCCAGAAGCAAACAACCTCATGACCCTGTCACTCTAACTAAGAGGGGTCACCAGCCCTTTGACCTCCGAGTATCTTGACCGAAGCCAAATAAGCGCTCCTGTTTGTTTAGGGAAAGACCTGCAAAGCCCAGCGTCCTGGAAGAGACGTCCTTCCTTCCGGCTAGAGGGACAGATTCCCCTCCCCAGCGGCCTGTAGGCAGGAGGAAGCACAGCTCTCTCGGTCAGCGCTGGGGGTCCACCGTCTTCAAATACAGGCGTCTTGCTTTTATAAAGTAGATGCACTTAATAAAGAAATAAAAAGCTTCTGTGGGGCACCAGCATCTGGGGACACACTGAGGCACACACCCCCCTGAAACACTGGAGCCAGCGCCGTCACCTCTCTGAACACCAGGCTGTTGTCCGAACCAACCCCGTCTGATCCCGGGGAGGGCTGTAAAGATTGTGTCTTCATAACCTCTTGGCGAGCAGATTCTCATCTTGGTGGGAAGCTCGGGGAGATGCTCCAGAACATCCTGGTAGCCTTAATCCATCCTTATAGAAGGTCGGTACCACCCACGACTGCCTCTGCGGCCATGTAGATGGCAGGAAGAGAGAAGGTAACACTTTCCCTGCCTGAGGCAAGATTAATGGTCTTTCTGCTCTGCTTCCTCCCCTCCCCTCCTGTCTGATCTATAAAATAAGCGGGCATCCAAACCCCAATAAGATGGTTTATTCGAGGCGCTAGCCTGCCATCTTCTTGGTCAATTGCTTTCTGAATAAGGTCGTTTTCCTTGCCTCAACACCTCGTCTCTCAGACTCATTCGCCGCCACGTGGCGAGCAGAGCGAGCTTGGACTGGATAACAGACCGAAACTCATGGAGGTCTCCGGAATGGTGTGGAACCCTGGGAGGGCAGGTGAGGAGGTGTGGAGGGAGGAGGCAGAGGGGATAGGGACCCCTAAGCAAGAGAGAACCTGGCTGAGAGGCGTGTTGGAGGGGCGGGTGGAGACCACCTGGGGGATGCCATTCAGCAGCCCGCCCTGGGGGTTTCTATTCTGACCCGGGACTTCCCGAGCAGAGCCAATCGAGATCCATGAGGAGCCGGTTTCCCCCAGTGGGGAGCAGCCCAGCCCAGAAGCAAACAACCTCATGACCCTGTCACTCTAACTAAGAGGGGTCACCAGCCCTTTGACCTCCGAGTATCTTGACCGAAGCCAAATAAGCGCTCCTGTTTGTTTAGGGAAAGACCTGCAAAGCCCAGCGTCCTGGAAGAGACGTCCTTCCTTCCGGCTAGAGGGACAGATTCCCCTCCCTCCCCAGCGGCCTGTAGGCAGGAGGAAGCACAGCTCTCTCGGTCAGCGCTGGGGGTCCACCGTCTTCAAATACAGGCGTCTTGCTTTTATAAAGTAGATGCACTTAATAAAGAAATAAAAAGCTTCTGTGGGGCACCAGCATCTGGGGACACACTGAGGCACACACCCCCCTGAAACACTGGAGCCAGCGCCGTCACCTCTCTGAACACCAGGCTGTTGTCCGAACCAACCCCGTCTGATCCCGGGGAGGGCTGTAAAGATTGTGTCTTCATAACCTCTTGGCGAGCAGATTCTCATCTTGGTGGGAAGCTCGGGGAGATGCTCCAGAACATCCTGGTAGCCTTAATCCATCCTTATAGAAGGTCGGTACCACCCACGACTGCCTCTGCGGCCTCGCTGGTCCATCCTTTGGGGCTCTTGATTGGCTGATATAGCTGTCTGTCAACAACCCAGAGAGCCAATTGGGTGGCAGTCTGTGGTCCAGGTGTGACGGGCTCCTGGAACAAATGCCCAGGACTCTCTGCACCGACATAGTGTCCACACACGTTTTCATGACTCTAATTCCTGGTGGAAGGAAAGCGCATGTCCCCCTGACCTGGTTCGCATTCACCAACAGAGTGACGTGGCTCCTGTAAGGTCTTGAGAGGCATAGGTGGTCTAAGGGGCCTCGACCCTCAGGGAAGGATCCGCTTCTTCTCTGATGGATGAGGTCTCCCCCCAGCCCTGCCTCGCAGAGGGACTGGGCGAGAACCCTTCTGTTTGCGGAGTGTTTGTATTTACACGTGGGCAAAGAATGAGTGAACCAACTCCTCAAACCCAGCTTCCTTTCCAGGGCAAGGCCCGTGGAGGCCAAGCTGGACAGCTCCCACCCCATCCTCACGGGTGTAGACACATCCGCTTCTATTTGAGCAAGGAGCCTCAGCGTCAGGAACAACGACAGCGCCCCTGTGGCTCTGCCCTTCCCAGCACGTCTTTCTGTCCCCACCACATCAACATCCTCGGGAGCTGGCCTTTCAGAACCCCGGGGCGGAGTTCATGGAAACCCCACAGACCTGGGCTCCGGGTCACAGGGTGCCCCGACTCCGCCCCAGTAAGCTTGGGACCTTGGACAAATCCTCGCGTCTCCCTGAGCCTCTTCTGTGAAGGGAGTGGGGTGAGGCTAGATGGCTTCCATGCTGCCTCCCAGCTCTCTCTGCCTCCGTGTCGACCTCTCTGTAGACATTTTCTCGCCGAGTCCAAATCTGGGAGCAAATACGACGCATGCTCACATTTTCCAAAGGGCCTCTCTCTCCTTCCCTGGCATCCTTTCCGTTGTTATTTCCTACCTGGCTCCCACCGGAGAAAGAATTGTTTCATCTCATTGTATGGCATGGTGATTATTAGCTACACTTTGGCCATTGAAGAAATTCCAGCCATAAATAATAATGATGATGATAGGAATAATAGGCACAGTCCCCTCCCCGCGTCAAAGCACTGGCTGACGCTTTTTTTTTTTTTTAACGCTACTCTGCCAAAGGCCTTCAGAAAAGGAGTTAATTAATATCCCTTGCTGTGGACTAATTCTCGTTTCAACATGTGGCTGTCATTTCTCTGTCATCATAGCTGATTTACAACAGGGTTTAATTAAATTCTCAGTACATTATTCAGCATTCTCCAAAGACAACACCATAGAGGCCCGGGGTATTTAAAATGTCACCTGCTGAGACATATCACCTCTCCTTAAATAAATATGACAGTGATCAAACTTTGGCTAATTACAGTGACTTAGTTATTTGTTTGTATGTTTTAATATTTAATTGCTTTCATGTTCATCCAATTATCGAGCAACAGCAAATAGAAATTAACTTTTTATCAGCGTGTTCCCAGCCCAGAATAAGCGCCCCAGAGCCTCCGTACAAGGGCAGCTACCCAGCCTGAGAGGATGGCGGCCTCGGTCTCAGCTCAGTGCACCGGTCGATTAAATTAGGGGGCAACCCTCCCCGCTTCTGCCCCAGCTCCCAGCTTGCCTGCCTTCAGGAGCATCTAACTCAAGGCAGCACGTTCTTTTCTGAACACAATCAGTGATTTCATTCCACACTGCCACCCCATGGCCCCTCGACGCAATTGCCCCGCCTCCTTAAGATGCTTATATTCCCGAAAGGAGGTGAAAGATAACCGTTGGGGACACACACCTTCGCCGGTGTCTCCGAGCTCTCACATGGGCAACCTGCGTTCTCCTCACCATCAGGGTGCCGTCTTCATGCTCTGCCAACTTTGAGGGCCTTCTGCCCCTCATTAGACATTCCAGCATCTTCTGCTGAGCTCCAGGGACAAAGGCAGGTCCTGAGACAACGTCAACTGTGTGCCCTTTATACCACGAATTCCAGCAGCCAGATGCACCGGCTGCTAAGAGACAGGGGCCAGGATGTGCACACAGGTGATATAAAGCACGGTTCTACCAAATGCTTAGCCAGACCCCAAGACAGGCCCCCCCCTCTGGGATTATCTCCAAAGTTCCCACCAGCTTCCTCCAACACAACATTTGACACTTTGATATTTACTTTTTTCCCAAGTCTAACCTCAGCATCTCAGAACCTCTGCAGAATACATATTTTTTAATGGACAGAGAATTAAGCCCTTTCCGGAACTCTTCAGCGATTCCAAATTGGATAAGTAAGCATGGTTTACCTTTAGCCTAACCCCCCAGTCTCAGGGGATGCTGTCTGAAAGCGTTCAACCCCAAAAAAAATCTCAGTACATTATTCAGCATTCTCCAAAGACAACACCATAGAGGCCGGGTATTTAAATGTCACCTGCTGAGACATATCACCTCTCCTTAAATAAATATGACAGTGATCAAACTTTGGCTAATTACAGTGACTTAGTTATTTGTTTGTATGTTTTAATATTTAATTGCTTTCATGTTCATCCAATTATCGAGCAACAGCAAATAGAAATTAACTTTTTATCAGCGTGTTCCCAGCCCAGAATAAGCGCCCCAGAGCCTCCGTACAAGGGCAGCTACCCAGCCTGAGAGGATGGCGGCCTCGGTCTCAGCTCAGTGCACCGGTCGATTAAATTAGGGGGCAACCCTCCCCGCTTCTGCCCCAGCTCCCAGCTTGCCTGCCTTCAGGAGCATCTAACTCAAGGCAGCACGTTCTTTTCTGAACACAATCAGGGATTTGATTCCACACTGCCACCCCATGGCCCCTCGACGCAATTGCCCCGCCTCCTTAAGATGCTTATATTCCCGAAAGGAGGTGAAAGATAACCGTTGGGGACACACACCTTCGCCGGTGTCTCCGAGCTCTCACATGGGCAACCTGCGTTCTCCTCACCATCAGGGTGCCGTCTTCATGCTCTGCCAACTTTGAGGGCCTTCTGCCCCTCATTAGACATTCCAGCATCTTCTGCTGAGCTCCAGGGACAAAGGCAGGTCCTGAGACAACGTCAACTGTGTGCCCTTTATACCACGAATTCCAGCAGCCAGATGCACCGGCTGCTAAGAGACAGGGGCCAGGATGTGCACACAGGTGATATAAAGCACGGTTCTACCAAATGCTTAGCCAGACCCCAAGACAGGCCCCCCCCTCTGGGATTATCTCCAAAGTTCCCACCAGCTTCCTCCAACACAACATTTGACACTTTGATATTTACTTTTTTCCCAAGTCTAACCTCAGCATCTCAGAACCTCTGCAGAATACATATTTTTTAATGGACAGAGAATTAAGCCCTTTCCGGAACTCTTCAGCGATTCCAAATTGGATAAGTAAGCATGGTTTACCTTTAGCCTAACCCCCCAGTCTCAGGGGATGCTGGCTGAAAGCGTTCAACCTTCCAAAAATAAAAATAATCTTTCCAAGGGCTTGCATCTTATCTCCCCAGCTCAGCTGTAAGCTCCTTAAGGGGCAGATCCAGAAACTAGCAGAGACTAAACCATGAGAGCAAAAGAAAAGTACCAATTGGCCTTCTGCTGAATGACCCAATGGCCTTTGCAGAGCTCCTGGCTCATGAAGGGGCAGATGGGTGCTGTGTAAAGAAATCCATGTGTTTACTGAGCAAATAATGCCTACTCTGCACTAGGTGTTGGCGACAACACAATGCAAAGTCCCTGTCCTTGGTGCTGGAGTCAGGAGGAAACATGAATTATCATGAGTGATTGGGGTGTTGGGGGTGGGGAGGAAGGAGGCCACAGGAGCACCGCCAGATGAGCTGGCTGGGTCTGAGGAGCCCCCAAAGCTTGCTAGGGAAGCCACGCGGTGAGCTGACCACTGGGAAAGACAAAGAACCTTTTTCATTTAGCAAAGAATAGGATACCTTCTGGAAATGTTTTCCTGGGGGCCCAGAGTTTATGCAAATGAACCCAGTCCAGAAGGAAGACTTCTGATTGGTCCCAGCAGGTGCTTCCCTGGCCGGCACAGCATCCGTGTGAGCATCTTCTTCAGGGTCCCCGAGGCCCAGGCTGGCTGTCACTCCCACTCTCTTCAGATCTGGGGGATTCTAAATTCACATCCAGTCCTTATTTTCCTTTCCTTGCAAACTAATTCTCCTTGATCAGCAAGTCCTTGGAGAAAGTGACAAGTCTTTAAATCCCATTTCTTGGCCAAGAACCACTGAGAAACTAGGACAGGGAAAAGGCAGAGGACACAGAACAGTGGAGGGAGACAAGGGCACTGGGGAGAGTCTGGACCTCGGGCCCACGCACCACTTGTCTGTGGACACCTAAAGGGCCCATGCACAGACCCCAAGACAGGCCCCCTCTGGGATTATCTCCAAAGTTCCCACCAGCTTCCTCCAACACAACATTTGACACTTTGATATTTACTTTTTTCCCAAGTCTAACCTCAGCATCTCAGAACCTCTGCAGAATACATATTTTTTAATGGACAGAGAATTAAGCCCTTTCCGGAACTCTTCAGCGATTCCAAATTGGATAAGTAAGCATGGTTTACCTTTAGCCTAACCCCCCAGTCTCAGGGGATGCTGGCTGAAAGCGTTCAACCTTCCAAAAATAAAAATAATCTTTCCAAGGGCTTGCATCTTATCTCCCCAGCTCAGCTGTAAGCTCCTTAAGGGGCAGATCCAGAAACTAGCAGAGACTAAACCATGAGAGCAAAAGAAAAGTACCAATTGGCCTTCTGCTGAATGACCCAATGGCCTTTGCAGAGCTCCTGGCTCATGAAGGGGCAGATGGGTGCTGTGTAAAGAAATCCATGTGTTTACTGAGCAAATAATGCCTACTCTGCACTAGGTGTTGGCGACAACACAATGCAAAGTCCCTGTCCTTGGTGCTGGAGTCAGGAGGAAACATGAATTATCATGAGTGATTGGGGTGTTGGGGGTGGGGAGGAAGGAGGCCACAGGAGCACCGCCAGATGAGCTGGCTGGGTCTGAGGAGCCCCCAAAGCTTGCTAGGGAAGCCACGCGGTGAGCTGACCACTGGGAAAGACAAAGAACCTTTTTCATTTAGCAAAGAATAGGATACCTTCTGGAAATGTTTTCCTGGGGGCCCAGAGTTTATGCAAATGAACCCAGTCCAGAAGGAAGACTTCTGATTGGTCCCAGCAGGTGCTTCCCTGGCCGGCACAGCATCCGTGTGAGCATCTTCTTCAGGGTCCCCGAGGCCCAGGCTGGCTGTCACTCCCACTCTCTTCAGATCTGGGGGATTCTAAATTCACATCCAGTCCTTATTTTCCTTTCCTTGCAAACTAATTCTCCTTGATCAGCAAGTCCTTGGAGAAAGTGACAAGTCTTTAAATCCCATTTCTTGGCCAAGAACCACTGAGAAACTAGGACAGGGAAAAGGCAGAGGACACAGAACAGTGGAGGGAGACAAGGGCACTGGGGAGAGTCTGGACCTCGGGCCCACGCACCCGCACTTGTCTGTGGACACCTAGGCAATGCTCAAGGCCAACCATGAGTCCCAGGAGTCTAGGAACTCTAGCTGGCCTTCTCCAGACGCCATGTGGCCCCTATAAGAATGTCCACTGACCCAGGGTGCTTGCACATACAGTTGTCCAAGAGGCCAGGCTTCAACCCCCGTTCTGCCACTTCCTCCTAGCTATGTGACCTTGGGCACACACTTAGAATAGACCTCAATTTTCCCATCTGTAAAATGGGAATCATTTGAGGACTAAATGTATAGGCTTGCAGGAGGATTGAAGGATAACCTACAGATAGTACGGTGTCGTGCCTGGTACTATAGAACTAGCTCTCCTAATCACGCCGACCACCTAGTGTGGCTGCCATCATTCCTGTTTCAAGGTGAGCAATCCGAGAACAGAGCAGGGAGCTACGCAGGGGGAGAGTGGAATTCAAACCCCAGCATGACATAAGGTCCCGCGTGCGCACTTGCTGTGATACCCACAACTGGCTCTTCCTTGCGGCTCTGCCGTGTGCCGCTTTGATCTCCTGAAGCCTGCGTTGTTGGTTAGTCTCTCAGTTGGGTCTGATTCTGCGATTTCATCGACCGCAGCACACCAGGCTTCCCTGTCCTTCTCTCTCTCCCAGAGCTTGCCCAGACTCACGTCCACTGAATTGGGGATGCTGTCTAACTCTCTCATCGTCCGTCGCCCTCTTCTCCTTCTGCCTTCTGTCTCTCCCAGCATCAAGGTCCTTTCCAACAGGTGGACGCTTCGCATCAGGTGGCCAAAGTACCAGAGCTTCAGCCTCAATCCTTCCAATGAATATTTCAGTGTGAATTTCCTTTCGGATGGATGGATTTGATCTCTTTGAGTCTTCTTCAGCACAATTCAAAAGCCTCATTTCTTCAGAACTCATGAAGCCTATGGACCCATTTAAAAGTATAACATTAAATTCATGAAATTAGGGCCCCTGGAAGTCTTTAAATCCCATTTCTTGGCCAAGAACCACTGAGAAACTAGGACAGGGAAAAGGCAGAGGACACAGAACAGTGGAGGGAGACAAGGGCACTGGGAGAGTCTGGACCTCGGGCCCACGCACCGCACTTGTCTGTGGACACCTAGGCAATGCTCAAGGCCAACCATGAGTCCCAGGAGTCTAGGAACTCTAGCTGGCCTTCTCCAGACGCCATGTGGCCCCTATAAGAATGTCCACTGACCCAGGGTGCTTGCACATACAGTTGTCCAAGAGGCCAGGCTTCAACCCCCGTTCTGCCACTTCCTCCTAGCTATGTGACCTTGGGCACACACTTAGAATAGACCTCAATTTTCCCATCTGTAAAATGGGAATCATTTGAGGACTAAATGTATAGGCTTGCAGGAGGATTGAAGGATAACCTACAGATAGTACGGTGTCGTGCCTGGTACTATAGAACTAGCTCTCCTAATCACGCCGACCACCTAGTGTGGCTGCCATCATTCCTGTTTCAAGGTGAGCAATCCGAGAACAGAGCAGGGAGCTACGCAGGGGGAGAGTGGAATTCAAACCCCAGCATGACATAAGGTCCCGCGTGCGCACTTGCTGTGATACCCACAACTGGCTCTTCCTTGCGGCTCTGCCGTGTGCCGCTTTGATCTCCTGAAGCCTGCGTTGTTGGTTAGTCTCTCAGTTGGGTCTGATTCTGCGATTTCATCGACCGCAGCACACCAGGCTTCCCTGTCCTTCTCTCTCTCCCAGAGCTTGCCCAGACTCACGTCCACTGAATTGGGGATGCTGTCTAACTCTCTCATCGTCCGTCGCCCTCTTCTCCTTCTGCCTTCTGTCTCTCCCAGCATCAAGGTCCTTTCCAACAGGTGGACGCTTCGCATCAGGTGGCCAAAGTACCAGAGCTTCAGCCTCAATCCTTCCAATGAATATTTCAGTGTGAATTTCCTTTCGGATGGATGGATTTGATCTCTTTGAGTCTTCTTCAGCACAATTCAAAAGCCTCATTTCTTCAGAACTCATGAAGCCTATGGACCCATTTAAAAGTATAACATTAAATTCATGGAATTAGGGGCCCCCCTGGAAGTCCATGGTCAGGACCCCTTGTTTCCATGGCAGGAGAAGCGGTTTTTGATCCCTGGTCCGGGAGCTAAGATCCCACATGCCGTGTGGTGTGGTCAAGAAATTAAATAAATAAAAACAGAGAATTACGATGGTAACAATGATACGGAATACCAGCTCTTAAAATATTTTTTTCAAAAGCAAGAGAGGATAACATATGTGCCTCTTTACTGATACATTAAATCAAGCAGAGTTGCGGGTTTAAAACCTCCGTAATTGTTAAGTCAGGAGGCATGTTAGGAGCATTTTGAGGTGTCTGCAACAATTTCAATGTAGTGGAGAAACAGTTGTGAGCAACATGAGGCTGTGTTGATTCTATTTATAAATGGAGGAAATGTTCAATTTCAGGAGAAGCTTCCTGAAAGTTGAGGATGTAAATTTGCCTCACTCAGGCTCCTGGACTTCCTGAATTCCCTCTGCAGACCCTCACAGGTCATGACCTCAGGCCTCCATCACTTCTCAGGAAACGCCAGCTACTGCCCTTGGGGACCTGGATTCCCCTTGAACTTCTGTGAAGACTGATGGCTTGCTTCCTCTGGGAACACAGACAGCTGCAGGTGGTCCGCAGACATAAGGAAGTCCCCCTCCGACTCCAGAATAAGACAGAGGTCAGACACTCCTTATCCACGCACCGGCTTCCTTCAAGAGGAAAATTACCTTGATATCCCCAAGCATACACAGTCTTTGGGGTAAAAAAAAAAGACAAAGCAATGAGCAAAATTGACCTGGGGCTTCCCAGGCGGTGCTGTGGTAAAGAATCCCGCCTGCCAATGCAGGAGCTGCAGAGACATGGGTTCAATTCCTGGGTCAGGAGGATCCCCGGGAGGAGGACATGGCAACCCACTCCAGTGTTCTTCCCTGGAGCGTCCCATAGCCAGAGGAGCCTGGTCGGCTACGGTCCACAGGCGCGCAGGGAGTTGGACACAACGGAGTGACTAACATCTTTTTATCTTGCACTTTGCCTGATGTTTTTAATGTCGACCCATGTTGTAATGTGTGCCAGTATTTTATTCCTTTTTTAAGGCTGAATGACTTTCCGTTGCACGCCCAGTTCAGAACAAGACACAGGGGTGAGGCCCGCAGAGAGATGGGGGTAGGGACACATAACGGGGTGCTGTTTGATTAGACTAATGACTAATAATGGCCCAAACCAGGAACCTAACCGCAAGTCAATTCATCTTTTTTTTTTTTTAAAGATTTATTTATTTATTTATTTTGGTGGGGTGGGGTGGGGAGGGAGGGGAGAAGGTGGGCCACTTCTATTGGTCTTTCATTTGTCCATTTTCATCCATCTTTGTTCTTTGGCCCGTGTGGGCCTCCCATCGTGGCAGCCTCTGTTGTCGCAGAGCACCGGCTCTGGGCGCATGCGCTCCAGAGCTCCGGCTCGGTCATTGGACACATGGGTCCAGCCGCTCCGCGGCACGTGGGATCTTCCCAGGCCAGGGCTCGAACCGGCGCCCCTTGCACTGCAAGGCGGTGTCCTTACCCACTGGACCACCAGGGAAGCCCAAGTCAATTCATCTTTAAAGCCATATAACAATGTTTAGGACAAGGAATTCATTTTTATAGCCACGGGAGCAGTGGAACTTCTAGGGTAACACAGATTTATTACAAATTACGCCTTCCCCACAAGTGGTTAATGTAAAGACAAAGCAGAAGGGCCTCCCTGGCCAGAGCCCCCTCAGGCTAGGTTGGAAAGCAAGGGTGGGTGTTTGAGGGATGGCCCCTAGTCTGCGCTCCCCAAATGGCAGACGCCTCCCGCGCAGCTCGGCGCCTCCCGTTCCACGGGGGACGTATGCAGCACACTGCTTCCTTCCCATCGAGGCCAGGGCACGGTGCCGTTCCCTGGCTGGCTGGTTGAGAGCCTGGGAGGGGAGGCAGAGGGGTGAGTGGTGCCCTTTCTCAGGCTCCCACATTCAGCTTCAAGAATTCTGCCTTCAAAGCCTAAGTTTTGATTCACTCTCTGCCCACCAACGCCCTGCCTTTTCCGACCAGCCATTGTCAGGTGGACAGCTGTGGAGACCCCGGGGTCCTCAAGTAGGACAGACTTCCCTACCCTCCATCTGAGACGATCAAGCTGCTTGTTTCCTGGGAGGACGCCAGGCAAGGTTTGGTGCCGGCGCCCCCTCGCCTCCCTGCTCACCACAGCCGAGCGAGCACCAGTCAGCAGAGCCATGTTCAGAAGCAGCACCCTGGCCTCACCTTGGCATTGCTGTTCAGCGGGTGGGCACAAAGCCTGGCATCTGCTTGGTAAAGCCCGTTTGCTGGTTCTGATGAGGAGCCTCTCTATGAACCCCTCCTCTCTGAAAGGCTCTCAGAGCCGCTTCTGCCCGCCGGGCCAGCTGAAATGATCCACATGGAACCCCAAGGAAACCGGCTTTGGTTCCTAAGGAACAAGGAACTCTGACACACCAGGCACCTAGGAACAGGTAGGGGGTTGTAGAGTGGACTGTGGGGTGTGAGGAACTCCTGTGCTTCTGAAACATGAAGGTCACTTTCCTCCGAAAGCCACAGGTTCTTAGGGACAGAACTGCGGGACTCTGACAGCTCTCGTCCAGACCCTGTCCAGACAGCAGGGAGGGACGGCGAGACCATACCCAAGCACAGAGCGTCCCAGCTGTAGGGTTCAGCCTTTCCAAACACCAAGCCCCCTGACCTCACTCTCTCCATCCACCAGTCCAGCCGTCCCTCCCAGATGCCTCACGAGATAGCTGGCTTGGGGTATTTCTTTTCCTTTTCAAAAGGTGTGTTAATGTAAAGACAAAGCAGAAGGGCCTCCTGGCCAGAGCCCCCTCAGGCTAGGTTGGAAAGCAAGGGTGGGTGTTTGAGGGATGGCCCCTAGTCTGCGCTCCCCAAATGGCAGACGCCTCCCGCGCAGCTCGGCGCCTCCCGTTCCACGGGGGACGTATGCAGCACACTGCTTCCTTCCCATCGAGGCCAGGGCACGGTGCCGTTCCCTGGCTGGCTGGTTGAGAGCCTGGGAGGGGAGGCAGAGGGGTGAGTGGTGCCCTTTCTCAGGCTCCCACATTCAGCTTCAAGAATTCTGCCTTCAGAGCCTAAGTTTTGATTCACTCTCTGCCCACCAACGCCCTGCCTTTTCCGACCAGCCATTGTCAGGTGGACAGCTGTGGAGACCCCGGGGTCCTCAAGTAGGACAGACTTCCCTACCCTCCATCTGAGACGATCAAGCTGCTTGTTTCCTGGGAGGACGCCAGGCAAGGTTTGGTGCCGGCGCCCCCTCGCCTCCCTGCTCACCACAGCCGAGCACCAGTCAGCAGAGCCATGTTCAGAAGCAGCACCCTGGCCTCACCTTGGCATTGCTGTTCAGCGGGTGGGCACAAAGCCTGGCATCTGCTTGGTAAAGCCCGTTTGCTGGTTCTGATGAGGAGCCTCTCTATGAACCCCTCCTCTCTGAAAGGCTCTCAGAGCCGCTTCTGCCCGCCGGGCCAGCTGAAATGATCCACATGGAACCCCAAGGAAACCGGCTTTGGTTCCTAAGGAACAAGGAACTCTGACACACCAGGCACCTAGGAACAGGTAGGGGGTTGTAGAGTGGACTGTGGGGTGTGAGGAACTCCTGTGCTTCTGAAACATGAAGGTCACTTTCCTCCGAAAGCCACAGGTTCTTAGGGACAGAACTGCGGGACTCTGACAGCTCTCGTCCAGACCCTGTCCAGACAGCAGGGAGGGACGGCGAGACCATACCCAAGCACAGAGCGTCCCAGCTGTAGGGTTCAGCCTTTCCAAACACCAAGCCCCCTGACCTCACTCTCTCCCATCCACCAGTCCAGCCGTCCCTCCCAGATGCCTCACGAGATAGCTGGCTTGGGGTATTTCTTTTCCTTTTCAAAAAAGTTGTGGTCAAATATATGTAACGTAACGTCTATCATTTAGCCACTCACAAGAATGCAATTCCTGAGCAGTCCAGTGGTTAGGACTCTGTGCGTTCACTGCAGGGGGCACAGGTTCGATCCCTGGTGAGGGAACGAAGATCCCGCAAGGTGCAGCCAAACAGTTTAAAAAGTGCAATTGATTGGTGTTCAATACAGTCACAGCGCTGTGTCACCTCACCACTGCCTAACGTTTTCTCATGATCTCAACTGAACCTCCGTCCCTGTTAAACGCGAACTCCCCCGTCCCCCACGCCAGCCCCTGGGAACCTCTGTTCTTTGTGCCTCTGTGAATTAAGCAACTCAGTTTCTTCATATAAGTGACATCATACAATATCTGTCCTGTATCTGGCTTATTTCACTTAGCATAATGCTTTCAAGGTCCATCCATATTGTACATATGCCAAAATTTCATTTCCCTTTATGTTCAAATATTAGCCCATGGTATTAGAGACCAAGTTTTGTTTCTCCATTCATCTGTCGATGGACACTTAGATTGCTTCCATGTTTTGGCTACAGTAAATACTACTGCTATGAACATGGGCGTACAAACATCTGTTCCAGTCCCTGTTCTCTATTCTTTGGTGTATATACCTAGTGGAATTGCCGGATCATATGGTAATTGCATTTTTGAGAGGCCCACAAATGGTTTTCCATGGCCGCTGCATCATTTCACATTCCCACCCCTCATACTCCAGGGTTCCAATTTCTCCACATCCCTTCCCACACAGGTCATCTTCCATTTGGTAAATAATAAGCCATCCTAGTAAGTGTGAAATGACATCAAATTTTCATTCTGACTTGGACTTCCCCTAATGGCTAATGGGATTGAGTGGCCTGGGTCTCACTGTGATGACTTGGGGAATATTTGAGAAAGCCCCCAGAGGTCCTTGGCGGCACCCAGCTGGCGTCGTGGTCCAGGAAGGCCTTGCTCCCCTGCCTCCGAGGTGCTGTCAGCTGAGCCCAGCCTGCTGCCTGGCCACCTCTCCTGGCCTTCTTGGGACAGGGCCAGACCCTCAGACACACTCAGCTCATTAGACTTCCCGAACTCTCTCAGGAAGCCTGCAGTTAGATTCCTCGGCTCCAAACTGGCTTGAATTTAGATTCCAACTTGAGCATTTTCTCCTTCACCTGAAAAATCTAGTTAAGAAGAAAAACTTCCCGCTTTGCCATTAGGGAAATTTTCACTGCAGGGGGCACAGGTTCGATCCCTGGTGAGGGAACGAAGATCCCGCAAGGTGCAGCCAAACAGTTTAAAAAGTGCAATTGATTGGTGTTCAATACAGTCACAGCGCTGTGTCACCTCACCACTGCCTAACGTTTTCTCATGATCTCAACTGAACCTCCGTCCCTGTTAAACGCGAACTCCCCCGTCCCCCACGCCAGCCCCTGGGAACCTCTGTTCTTTGTGCCTCTGTGAATTAAGCAACTCAGTTTCTTCATATAAGTGACATCATACAATATCTGTCCTGTATCTGGCTTATTTCACTTAGCATAATGCTTTCAAGGTCCATCCATATTGTACATATGCCAAAATTTCATTTCCCTTTATGTTCAAATATTAGCCCATGGTATTAGAGACCAAGTTTTGTTTCTCCATTCATCTGTCGATGGACACTTAGATTGCTTCCATGTTTTGGCTACAGTAAATACTACTGCTATGAACATGGGCGTCAAACATCTGTTCCAGTCCCTGTTCTCTATTCTTTGGTGTATATACCTAGTGGAATTGCCGGATCATATGGTAATTGCATTTTTGAGAGGCCCACAAATGGTTTTCCATGGCCGCTGCATCATTTCACATTCCCACCCCTCATACTCCAGGGTTCCAATTTCTCCACATCCCTTCCCACACAGGTCATCTTCCATTTGGTAAATAATAAGCCATCCTAGTAAGTGTGAAATGACATCAAATTTTCATTCTGACTTGGACTTCCCCTAATGGCTAATGGGATTGAGTGGCCTGGGTCTCACTGTGATGACTTGGGGAATATTTGAGAAAGCCCCCAGAGGTCCTTGGCGGCACCCAGCTGGCGTCGTGGTCCAGGAAGGCCTTGCTCCCCTGCCTCCGAGGTGCTGTCAGCTGAGCCCAGCCTGCTGCCTGGCCACCTCTCCTGGCCTTCTTGGGACAGGGCCAGACCCTCAGACACACTCAGCTCATTAGACTTCCCGAACTCTCTCAGGAAGCCTGCAGTTAGATTCCCTCGGGCTCCAAACTGGCTTGAATTTAGATTCCAACTTGAGCATTTTTCTCCTTCACCTGAAAAAAAATCTAGTTAAGAAGAAAAACTGGAGGTGTTTTTTTTTTCCTGCCTGCTTTTGCCATTAGGGAAATTTTCCCTTGTTATCTTTGATGCTAGCATTCCTGGTTCATATCACAATCACCCTCCTAGAGAAATCCCAGGTAATAAGCATCTCACCAGCATCCCCCACCCCTCAACACACACACACACACACACGCTCAGCTAGCCAAGCAAGAGAGCGTTCCTTCCAGCAGGCTGTGTGTGACCTCAGCCATCCAAGTCACATGAAGGAATTCATCCTCCCAAGGCATCTTAGAGATACGTTTTATTAAAGAAAGCAACCAGCCCCGATCTACGTAGTAAGCAAATTCTGATGGAACATTTTCTTACATTTTTGACACCGGTGGCACAAGTGCCTCCTAGATACATGACCCTTTGGCCAAATGGCGTCATGTCTCTCAGTTGCCCTTTGTTGATGTGAACCATTTTTAAAGTCTCTACTGAGTTTGTCATGCTATTTCTTCTGTTGTTTTTTTTTTTTTTTTTAAAGATTTATTTATTTATTTATTTATTGTGGGCGGGGGCTGGGTTGGGGAGGGAGGGCAGCGGGCGGGTCACTTCTATTGGTCTTTCATTTCTCTATTTTCATCCATCTTTGTTCTTTGGCCCCTGTGGGCCTCCCATCGCGGTGGCGGCTGTCGTTGCAAAGCGCCGGCTCTGGGCGCATGCGCTCCAGAGTTCCAGCGCTCCGACTCAGTAATTGGACACATCAGTCCAGCTGCTCCGCGGCACGTGGGATCTTCCCAGGCCAGGGATCAAACCGGCGCCCCTTGCACTGCAAGGCAGTGTCCTTACCCACTGTGCCACCTGGGGAAGCCCTATTTCTTCTGTTTTATGCTTTTTTTTTTTCTTGCCATGAGGCCTGTGGGGTCTTAGCTCCCTAACTAGGGATTGAACCCACACCCTCTGCATCGGAAGGCAAAGTCTTAACCCACTGGGCCACCAGAGAAGTCCCTGTTCCAAAATTTCCAACGTGGGATTTTTTGCAAGATCAGACAATATGTAAGATTTAAAAATTACAAATCCCTGACCGGGGCCATGTGACTGAACTTCTCAGCATCTCTCTATTCCATCTGTGAAATGGGCACAATATAACCTCTTTCATTTCCTATGACAAACACAAATAAAGGGCAGGTGTGCTGAATGGCCAAGGTTGTGGAGATAAGCAGACCCCAAGCCTTTCAGCATCACAGGGTCTCCTTACCCCCAGCCCTCAGGAGCTCTGGAATCGAGGGTAAGTGGTAAGGGCACAAGATCCCGAATGGTTTGGAAGTTTGAAGGAAGACAAAGGGTTCAGAGGTAAAAAATCTACTTGCAATGCAGGAGATGCTGGTTCAACCCCTGGGTCAGGAAGAACCCCTGGAGGAGGAGATGGTAACCCGTGGCCAGAGGAGCCTGGCAGGCTACACTCCACGGGGTCGCACAGAGTCAGACACAACTGAGCCACGGAGGACTGCGCCCAGGGCCCCTCTGGATGGGGCACCACATGGAATCCTCCGTGAGGAAAGGAGGAGGCTGTGAGCTCCAGGTGAGACCGTGTGATTCTGAAAGGCTTGGAGACGGAGCTCAGAACCAGTCACCCCGGGCCCCCAGAGCTGTCGTGCTCAGTTTTGGCTCACAGACTCCGCTCCCTCCCCAGGGACCACACAGAAGGCAGGGCCACATCCTCTGGTCCCCACTCTGGGAGGCCCCATCAGGAAGTGGGTCCCAGACATGACAAGCCGCAGGAGAAAGGGCACCGACAGCGTCTGGCATTCACAACCTCGCCAGGGCTTTGGGAAACCAAACGTGGCAGGATGGGGGTTGCCAAATGGGCCTTTCTCTATCAACTCATTCCTCTTTACTGCAACAACCTTCAAAAAATCCCATTAAGGGGAAAGTCTTCACAACTGGAAACACATGGCATCCTTCTCTGACAGGTGGGCAGAGTTGGTTTTTTTCTTGCCATGAGGCCTGTGGGGTCTTAGCTCCTAACTAGGGATTGAACCCACACCCTCTGCATCGGAAGGCAAAGTCTTAACCCACTGGGCCACCAGAGAAGTCCCTGTTCCAAAATTTCCAACGTGGGATTTTTTGCAAGATCAGACAATATGTAAGATTTAAAAATTACAAATCCCTGACCGGGGCCATGTGACTGAACTTCTCAGCATCTCTCTATTCCATCTGTGAAATGGGCACAATATAACCTCTTTCATTTCCTATGACAAACACAAATAAAGGGCAGGTGTGCTGAATGGCCAAGGTTGTGGAGATAAGCAGACCCCAAGCCTTTCAGCATCACAGGGTCTCCTTACCCCCAGCCCTCAGGAGCTCTGGAATCGAGGGTAAGTGGTAAGGGCACAAGATCCCGAATGGTTTGGAAGTTTGAAGGAAGACAAAGGGTTCAGAGGTAAAAAATCTACTTGCAATGCAGGAGATGCTGGTTCAACCCCTGGGTCAGGAAGAACCCCTGGAGGAGGAGATGGTAACCCGTGGCCAGAGGAGCCTGGCAGGCTACACTCCACGGGGTCGCACAGAGTCAGACACAACTGAGCCACGGAGGACTGCGCCCAGGGCCCCTCTGGATGGGGCACCACATGGAATCCTCCGTGAGGAAAGGAGGAGGCTGTGAGCTCCAGGTGAGACCGTGTGATTCTGAAAGGCTTGGAGACGGAGCTCAGAACCAGTCACCCCGGGCCCCCAGAGCTGTCGTGCTCAGTTTTGGCTCACAGACTCCGCTCCCTCCCCAGGGACCACACAGAAGGCAGGGCCACATCCTCTGGTCCCCACTCTGGGAGGCCCCATCAGGAAGTGGGTCCCAGACATGACAAGCCGCAGGAGAAAGGGCACCGACAGCGTCTGGCATTCACAACCCCTCGCCAGGGCTTTGGGAAACCAAACGTGGCAGGATGGGGGGTTGCCAAATGGGCCTTTTCTCTATCAACTCATTCCTCTTTTACTGCAACAACTTCATTCCCATTAGCAGCTAAAACTGAGAGCGACGTGACATTATTATCAAGGTAAATACATAATCACAGCAGGGACAGGTTTAAAAGCTGATTACTTATCCAACCAACTGGAAACACATGAGCGAAACCATCCTTCTCTGACAGGTGGGCAGAGTTGGACTTGCTTTGTAAACAAGTGCTTAAACGTTGACCTGGTGGGGAGGTGGCTCAGGAGACGAGGGTTCGATCCCTGGGTTGGGAAGGTCCTCTGGAGGAGCGAGTGGCTACCCAGTTCAGTATTCTTGCCAGGAGAATCCCATGGCCAGATTATACTGGCAGGTTGTACTCCATGGGGTCACAAACAGTCGGACTAACACACTTGGCTGGATACCTTTTTAACAGAGCACCTTTTCAGGAGCCGTCATTAGACGGGAGCGTGTTGCTTGGGGCGTGGGCCTTCGAAACCATTCCTAAGAGCATCTTGGTGCCTCCTAGCGACACATTCATGAAGGACTTCCCCTGTGGTCAGAGCAAACAGTTTTAGGGACCTGGAATGTGTCTTTAGAAATACATTTTGGGGTCTCCCTGGTGGTGGTCTAGTGGTTAAGAATCTGTCTTACAGGGCTTCCCTGGTGGTCCAGAGGATAAGGACACCACCTTGCAGTGCAAGGGCCGCTGGTTCGATCCCTGGCCTGGGAGATCCCACGTGCCTCGGAGCAGCTGGACCGATGTGTCCAATTACCGAGCCGGAGCTCTGGGCGCATGCGCCCGAGCCGGCGCTCTGCAGCAAGAGAGGCTGCTGCAACAGGAGGTCCACACAGGCCAAGGAGCAAAGATGGATGGAAATGGATACATGAAAGATCAATAGAAGTGGCCAAAAAAAGAAAAAGAAAATCTGCCTTACAATGCAGGGGACACAGGTTTGACCCCTGGTCTAGGAAGACCCCACACACCAAGGAGCAGATAACCCTGTGTGTCACAACTGCTGAACCCGCAAACTGCAGCTCCTGAAGCCCAAGTGCCTAGGGCCCGTGCTCCACAACCAGAGAAGCCTGTGGCCTGCAGCTAGAGAGCCAGGGCTTTGGGAAACCAAACGTGGCAGGATGGGGGGTTGCCAAATGGGCCTTTTCTCTATCAACTCATTCCTCTTTTACTGCAACAACTTCATTCCCATTAGCAGCTAAAACTGAGAGCGACGTGACATTATTATCAAGGTAAATACATAATCACAGCAGGGACAGGTTTAAAAGCTGATTACTTATCCAACCAACTGGAAACACATGAGCGAAACCATCCTTCTCTGACAGGTGGGCAGAGTTGGACTTGCTTTGTAAACAAGTGCTTAAACGTTGACCTGGTGGGGAGGTGGCTCAGGAGACGAGGGTTCGATCCCTGGGTTGGGAAGGTCCTCTGGAGGAGCGAGTGGCTACCCAGTTCAGTATTCTTGCCAGGAGAATCCCATGGCCAGATTATACTGGCAGGTTGTACTCCATGGGGTCACAAACAGTCGGACTAACACACTTGGCTGGATACCTTTTTAACAGAGCACCTTTTCAGGAGCCGTCATTAGACGGGAGCGTGTTGCTTGGGGCGTGGGCCTTCGAAACCATTCCTAAGAGCATCTTGGTGCCTCCTAGCGACACATTCATGAAGGACTTCCCCTGTGGTCAGAGCAAACAGTTTTAGGGACCTGGAATGTGTCTTTAGAAATACATTTTGGGGTCTCCCTGGTGGTGGTCTAGTGGTTAAGAATCTGTCTTACAGGGCTTCCCTGGTGGTCCAGAGGATAAGGACACCACCTTGCAGTGCAAGGGCCGCTGGTTCGATCCCTGGCCTGGGGAGATCCCACGTGCCTCGGAGCAGCTGGACCGATGTGTCCAATTACCGAGCCGGAGCTCTGGAGCGCATGCGCCCGGAGCCGGCGCTCTGCAGCAAGAGAGGCTGCTGCAACAGGAGGTCCACACAGGCCAAGGAGCAAAGATGGATGGAAATGGATACATGAAAGATCAATAGAAGTGGCCAAAAAAAGAAAAAGAAAATCTGCCTTACAATGCAGGGGACACAGGTTTGACCCCTGGTCTAGGAAGACCCCACACACCAAGGAGCAGATAACCCTGTGTGTCACAACTGCTGAACCCGCAAACTGCAGCTCCTGAAGCCCAAGTGCCTAGGGCCCGTGCTCCACAACCAGAGAAGCCTGTGGCCTGCAGCTAGAGAGCCACCTCCACTCAGTGTGACTAGTGAAGGCCCGGCGTAGCTACAAAGAACCCCCACAGCCAAAAAATAAAATAAATAATAATTCTTCATATAAAAACTTTGGTTTCCTTTTTTCCAACAGATTCTGAGAGAGTTGGCTCAGCCCCCACTGCAAAGCACCAGAGACGTGGGGGTTCAAAAGACAGACATGTGTCATCTCACAGTCTGGAGGCTGGACCAAGCTCAAGGTGCCCTCAGGGTCGGTCCCTCTGAGGTCTCGGTCCTTTGTGTGTGGACAGCCACCTCCTCCTGTTACGTGGTCATCCTTTCGAGCGTCTGTGTCCTGTCTTCCCCTTTCTCTCAGGACAGCAGTCCTGCTGCCTTATGAGTCCCCTGACAACCTCACTTCACCTCATCACCTCTTTAAAGACCCCCTCTCCCCACACAGGCACACCAAATACAGACAACCCCGGAGTCACTGGGCGAGTATGTGAATTTAGGAGAGCGCCCCCAGACCCAGAGAGAGTCCTGCGGACACATATTACCCAGGCTGGGGAGGGTTCCTGAGGACGGTGTCCGGCCCATTTCAAAGAACTCTCCCGGTTCTGTCCACTGGCTTTATTTATTTATTTATTTTTGAGGTGGGGTGGGATGGGGTGGGGAGGGAGGGGGCGGGTGGGCCACTTCTATTGGTCTTTCATTTATCTATTTTCATCCATCTTTTGTTCTTTGGCCCATGTGGGCCTCCCATCACGGTGGCCTCTGTTGTCACAGAGCGCCGGCTCTGGGCGCATGCGCTCCAGAGCTCTGGCTCGGTAGTTGGACACATCGGTCCAGCCGCTCCACGGCACATGGGATCTTCCCAGGGCAGGGGTCGAACCGGTGCCCCTTGCACTGCAAGGCAGTGTCCTTACCCACTGGACCACCAGGGAAGCCCTGGCTTTATTTATTTTTAAGAACTATGCCAGAGGGTGATTTTAAAATAATCATAAATAAGTGCCTCAAAAGCAGAAGGAACATGCCAGAACCTCCCAGACTTGAAGGACTGTCCTAATAAGAAAGGACGCAGATAACCCTGTGTGTAAAGCTCCCTGAAGCCCAAGTGCCTAGGGCCCGTGCTCCACAACCAGAGAAGCCTGTGGCCTGCAGCTAGAGAGCCACCTCCACTCAGTGTGACTAGTGAAGGCCCGGCGTAGCTACAAAGAACCCCCACAGCCAAAAAATAAAATAAATAATAATTCTTCATATAAAAACTTTGGTTTCCTTTTTTCCAACAGATTCTGAGAGAGTTGGCTCAGCCCCACTGCAAAGCACCAGAGACGTGGGGGTTCAAAAGACAGACATGTGTCATCTCACAGTCTGGAGGCTGGACCAAGCTCAAGGTGCCCTCAGGGTCGGTCCCTCTGAGGTCTCGGTCCTTTGTGTGTGGACAGCCACCTCCTCCTGTTACGTGGTCATCCTTTCGAGCGTCTGTGTCCTGTCTTCCCCTTTCTCTCAGGACAGCAGTCCTGCTGCCTTATGAGTCCCCTGACAACCTCACTTCACCTCATCACCTCTTTAAAGACCCCCTCTCCCCACACAGGCACACCAAATACAGACAACCCCGGAGTCACTGGGCGAGTATGTGAATTTAGGAGAGCGCTCCCCAGACCCAGAGAGAGTCCTGCGGACACATATTACCCAGGCTGGGGAGGGTTCCTGAGGACGGTGTCCGGCCCATTTCAAAGAACTCTCCCGGTTCTGTCCACTGGCTTTATTTATTTATTTATTTTTTGAGGTGGGGTGGGATGGGGTGGGGACGGAGTGGGTGGGCAGGCCACTTCTATTCGTCTTTCATTTATCTATTTTTCATCCATCTTTTGTTCTTTGGCCCATGTGGGCCTCCCATCACGGTGGCCTCTGTTGTCACAGAGCTCTGGCTCTGGGCGCATGCGCTCCAGAGCTCCAGCTCGGTAATTGGACACATCGGTCCAGCCGCTCCGCGGCACGTGGGATCTTCCCAGGCCAGGGATGGAACCGGCGCCCCTTGCACTGCAAGGCGGTGTCCTTACCCACTGGACCACCAGGGAAGCCCTGGCTTTATTTATTTTTAAGAACTATGCCAGAGGGTGATTTTAAAATAATCATAAATAAGTGCCTCAAAAGCAGAAGGAACATGCCAGAACCTCCCAGACTTGAAGGACTGTCCTAATAAGAAAGGACGCAGATAGTTTCCTCTGGGGTCAACCCTAGATGGCCCAGGAGGTGGCCAGGAGGGCAGGCGGAGGGGGCAGCCTGGCCTCAGGGACAGAGGGTGATCGCCTCACCCTCCCGCCAGTGCCCCCATGGGAAACTCCTTCATGGCCTCATTAGCAGCCATCCCCGCTCCTGGGGGCAGCTGTTCTACCCTGGGAGCCTTGGCGGCCCTTCCCCGGGGGGACGCAGGCAGGAGGCCAGTGCTTATCTGACGTGTGTCAGGTCAGATCACCAGCTTTCCTGAAAACATCTTCCTCGCCTGTCACCCTCGCCTGCAGCCACCCTGGGCCAGCAGTGGACACAGAGACAGACGGCCCCCCTAATGAGGCCAGGCAGGCGGCCCCCGCAGCGTGGTCCTCCTGGCTCTCCAAAGGCCAGTGGAACAGTCACCTTGAAGGCCACGGTCCCTGGGGGCTGCACCCCAAAAGCCCCAAGGCTGGTGTGGCTGAGAGGAGAGGGAGGGCCCTCGCTTTCCTGCCAGCCCATCCCTCCCAGGCTGCAGAAAGGAAAAGGAGGGACCCACTTTCCGGGGGATGCATCCTCGCAGCACCGCTGAACCCCGGTCCAAGGGGCCCCACCTGTGTCTGCCGCCCACAGCCTGCTTCCTGTATCGTCATCCTCGTTCGGATCTATTCATTTGTTGTCAATGCTGCACCTTAGCGTTTCATAGTCTGCCCCCACACAGCCTGGCCCGCTTGAGTTCCTGGTCCCTGCCACTCAGAGGGACCCCCACCCCGATTTTTGTTCTTCTCTTCCCGAAATAGCCGTGCCTTGTTCTAAAGTGGGGCAAGGGTTCCAGAGACCACACACAGGATGGAGGGGCTTCTGCTTGGAAGACGTGAGGTGGAAGCAGGAGCTCTTGACTAGCCCCTCAGGTCCCCTCCCAAGACACTTGGGCGCATGCGCTCCAGAGCTCTGGCTCGGTAGTTGGACACATCGGTCCAGCCGCTCCACGGCACATGGGATCTTCCCAGGTCAGGGATCGAACCGGTGCCCCTTGCACTGCAAGGCAGTGTCCTTACCCACTGGACCACCAGGGAAGCCCTGGCTTTATTTATTTTTAAGAACTATGCCAGAGGGTGATTTTAAAATAATCATAAATAAGTGCCTCAAAAGCAGAAGGAACATGCCAGAACCTCCCAGACTTGAAGGACTGTCCTAATAAGAAAGGACGCAGATAGTTTCCTCTGGGGTCAACCCTAGATGGCCCAGGAGGTGGCCAGGAGGGCAGGCGGAGGGGGCAGCCTGGCCTCAGGGACAGAGGGTGATCGCCTCACCCTCCCGCCAGTGCCCCCATGGGAAACTCCTTCATGGCCTCATTAGCAGCCATCCCCGCTCCTGGGGGCAGCTGTTCTACCCTGGGAGCCTTGGCGGCCCTTCCCCGGGGGGACGCAGGCAGGAGGCCAGTGCTTATCTGACGTGTGTCAGGTCAGATCACCAGCTTTCCTGAAAACATCTTCCTCGCCTGTCACCCTCGCCTGCAGCCACCCTGGGCCAGCAGTGGACACAGAGACAGACGGACCCCCTAATGAGGCCAGGCAGGCGGCCCCCGCAGCGTGGTCCTCCTGGCTCTCCAAAGGCCAGTGGAACAGTCACCTTGAAGGCCACGGTCCCTGGGGGCTGCACCCCAAAAGCCCCAAGGCTGGTGTGGCTGAGAGGAGAGGGAGGGCCCTCGCTTTCCTGCCAGCCCATCCCTCCCAGGCTGCAGAAAGGAAAAGGAGGGACCCACTTTCCGGGGGATGCATCCTCGCAGCACCGCTGAACCCCGGTCCAAGGGGCCCCACCTGTGTCTGCCGCCCACAGCCTGCTTCCTGTATCGTCATCCTCGTTCGGATCTATTCATTTGTTGTCAATGCTGCACCTTAGCGTTTCATAGTCTGCCCCCACACAGCCTGGCCCGCTTGAGTTCCTGGTCCCTGCCACTCAGAGGGACCCCCACCCCGATTTTTGTTCTTCTCTTCCCGAAATAGCCGTGCCTTGTTCTAAAGTGGGGCAAGGGTTCCAGAGACCACACACAGGATGGAGGGGCTTCTGCTTGGAAGACGTGAGGTGGAAGCAGGAGCTCTTGACTAGCCCCTCAGGTCCCCCTCCCCAAGACTGCACCCACACCCACGAGCTTGGCTCAGGCTCCAAGCAGGGCAGGGGGGCAGAACACTGATGCTCCAGTGCCTGGATGCTGCCCCCGGGTGCACAGATGGGACTCACCATCCTAAAGCCTTCCATAGCCCAGCCCCCACCACACGGGTCTTCTGAGCTCTTTTGTCTCCAATTAAAAAGCAAAATCTACACCCTGAAGGCATCACTTCTCCTCTTCCCTTTATCCTGCATGGGGATCAGCACAGAGGCGCCCTCAGGCTGCAGTAGACCGTAAACAGTAGCTTAAAAATACCTGGTCCAGGGAGGGGAGGAGCCGGACACAGGGCAGCCCTGGTCTCAGATCAGCTCCACAGAAACAGCCACGCCCGTGCCATGCTTGGCACTGCAGCATTCAGGGCCCTGGGCGGGCTGACTGCTGCGACGGCCACCTGCATCCCCAGGAAGCGCCCCAGCGTGGCCTCGGCTCCAGGAGGGGCTGCGGTGCTTCCGGCACGGGGGCGGGCTGGGGAGGGGCACCCACGGTGGTACACATCCCCACGCCCTGAGATGGGGAGGCTTTGGGACCTGAGACAATATTATCACGGGGTCTCATTAACCTCGCTTCCAGACAGAAAGCTTAGCCCATTACTGCTTTCTTGGTAGGATTTTTTTTTTCAGTCCTTCGTTATTATAAGAACATGAATATAGCTCTGATGAATGCGATATTAATTAATTACAGGAAGCCCCAGGGGGGGGGGGGGGGGGGGGGGGGGGGGCAGGAAAGGAGAAGGATGCTTCCAAGATCCTGGGGAGGAAAGGTTCCGGGATGCATCCTCGCAGCACCGCTGAACCCCGGTCCAAGGGGCCCCACCTGTGTCTGCCGCCCACAGCCTGCTTCCTGTATCGTCATCCTCGTTCGGATCTATTCATTTGTTGTCAATGCTGCACCTTAGCGTTTCATAGTCTGCCCCCACACAGCCTGGCCCGCTTGAGTTCCTGGTCCCTGCCACTCAGAGGGACCCCCACCCCGATTTTTGTTCTTCTCTTCCCGAAATAGCCGTGCCTTGTTCTAAAGTGGGGCAAGGGTTCCAGAGACCACACACAGGATGGAGGGGCTTCTGCTTGGAAGACGTGAGGTGGAAGCAGGAGCTCTTGACTAGCCCCTCAGGTCCCCCTCCCCAAGACTGCACCCACACCCACGAGCTTGGCTCAGGCTCCAAGCAGGGCAGGGGGGCAGAACACTGATGCTCCAGTGCCTGGATGCTGCCCCCGGGTGCACAGATGGGACTCACCATCCTAAAGCCTTCCATAGCCCAGCCCCCACCACACGGGTCTTCTGAGCTCTTTTGTCTCCAATTAAAAAGCAAAATCTACACCCTGAAGGCATCACTTCTCCTCTTCCCTTTATCCTGCATGGGGATCAGCACAGAGGCGCCCTCAGGCTGCAGTAGACCGTAAACAGTAGCTTAAAAATACCTGGTCCAGGGAGGGGAGGAGCCGGACACAGGGCAGCCCTGGTCTCAGATCAGCTCCACAGAAACAGCCACGCCCGTGCCATGCTTGGCACTGCAGCATTCAGGGCCCTGGGCGGGCTGACTGCTGCGACGGCCACCTGCATCCCCAGGAAGCGCCCCAGCGTGGCCTCGGCTCCAGGAGGGGCTGCGGTGCTTCCGGCACGGGGGCGGGCTGGGGAGGGGCACCCACGGTGGTACACATCCCCACGCCCTGAGATGGGGAGGCTTTGGGACCTGAGACAATATTATCACGGGGTCTCATTAACCTCGCTTCCAGACAGAAAGCTTAGCCCATTACTGCTTTCTTGGTAGGATTTTTTTTTTCAGTCCTTGCGTATTATAAGAACATGAATATAGCTCTGATGAATGCGATATTAATTAATTACATGAAGCCCCACGTGGGAGACGGGGTGGGGGTGGGGGGGCAGGAAAGGAGAAGGATGCTTCCAAGATCCTGGGGAGGAAAGGTTGCTGTGTAAACGCAGTTGTCTTTCCTCTCCCGACAGCAGGTCTGGTGGCTCCACAGGGTTTAAGCCCTGGCTCAGAGACAGAGGAGGAAAGTGGGGTGAGGAGTGTGGCATCCATGCGGGCAGAGGGGGTGGGGGGCCGAGGCACAGGCTGCCATCTCCTCCTACCACGAGCCCTGGTCGAAATCCGTTTCACATGTCCTAAACCGGCTGCTCCCAAGGCGGGCAGGGCTTAAGCAAGAAAAGTCTTCACTGCTATTTTTAGAGCCATTGAGAACAGTCTGTTGAGAGGCAGATTGTTCTCCAAAATATTTTGCAGGTGTCACTCTAACCTCCCTCTCCAACTCTGAGTCCCAGGGTGGGGCTGATAGGGACAAAGCAGAACAGGTAGGTGGTTGTAGAGTCCTAGTAGGGGGCGGTAGGTAGAACGGAGACACCTGAGAAAGGTTGGGAAGCCAGTGAGTTGATGATAACTCAGGAGAGCTGCTCCTTGTTCAGTAAAGCAGGCTCGACTGGGTATAAACAGCTGATGAAGGAGGAGTTGGCAAGGAAGCAACCAATGATGTATGTCTTGCATCTGCGTCTACTTCCGGGGGGCGGTCTTCTACCATCCTATATATATATAGCTGCCCACTCAATTGAGAGAGAGCAGAGCTTTCCTGCCTGCCCGCTTGCACTGCTTACAAGTACCCTATCCTAATAAATCCTCTTCTTGTCTATCACTCTGCTTCTCACTGAATTCTTTTTGCATTGACGCACGAAGAACCTGAGCCTCAGTGGGTCCAGACGTTGGGTGAGTGCTGGATTAAGTCCCGGCCGCGTGAGTTTGAGTCCCAGACAGGGTTTTTGGCAGGGATTGAGTCCTGACTATGTGGATTCAAGTCCCAAGCAGGGTTTTGGCTGGGGTTAAGCCTTAGCCACGTGGGTTCAAGTCCCAAACAGGGTTTTGGCTGGGTTCAAGTCCCAGCCACTTGGGTTTGAGCCCCAAACAGGATTTTGGCTGGAATTCAAGCTCTAGCCACATGGGTTCAAGTCCCAAGCAGGGTTCGATCAGGTCTGGGTCCTGGGTTTAAGTCTAAATCAAGGTAAAACCCTTTCAGGGCTACTGCCACAGAAGCCCACCCACTCCCCCCAAAAAGACCCTTCCAAGGGGAAATGTTAAGACTGAACTTGATAGGAAGGGACCATGCAGCCTGAGCTTCAAACAGCTCTGATGTCAGCAGCCACTTCCCAGGTGGCGCTTGGATACCAGCACCCCATTGCCCCCTAGCTCTGCCCACGTGAAGCAGGACAAGCCTGGCATTTCCAGGACCTCCACCTTCACTGGAAAAGACCCTGCTATTGGGAAAGACTGAAAGCAAAAGGAGAAGGGGGAGGCAGGGGATGAGAGGGTTAGATGGCACCACCCACTTTGTGAACAGCCAGAGTTTGAGCAAACTCTGGGAGATGGTGAAGGACAGGGAAGCCTGGCGTGCCACAGTCCATGGGGTCGCGACTTAGCAACTGAACACCACCACCATCTTCAGGAGATTTGCGGAGGAAACTGAGCAGACCCTCGGGGCAGGGGGCACACTAGCAGCATCTCGGTCAGTTGGGGAGAGGAGGTAGGTGCAGCGAAGGGAGCCAGGGGTCAGGTCTGGAGGCATGAGCTGTGGGTGCAGGCATCAGGCATTAGGTTCGTCTGAATTAGGTCCTCCATCTGGAAGGTCAGGGAAACAGGAGGCGTCCAGACTTGAGCTCAGGGGAGGGGAAGGCCTTTAACAAACACCACTTTGACGGGGGTCAGAGAGGCTCCCACTGGAGGGCGCTCTCGCCCCAGCCCTAACACAATCATCACTGTAGGGACAGGCCTGTGGCTGCAGGTGGAAGCCATCAAGTCTTCAGGCAGGGGCGGGGAAGTGAGAGGGAGGAGGAGCAGAGCACACCGGTTCCCTGGAATCCTCCCTCCCCTTCCTCCAGGAAGTCTCCCAGGCTTTCTCTCTCCTTGATAGGAACATTGATCAGATTCTAGTCTAACATCAAGGTCTCCCGTTATTTATTGGGGATTCTGCTATAGACAGAATAGGGCTTCCCAGGTGGCACAGTGGTAAAGAATCTGCCTGCCAATGCAAGGAGATGCAGGAGGCACAGGTTCAATCCCTGGGTCGGGAAGATCCCCTGGAGGAGGGCATGGCCACCCACTCCAGTATTCTTGCCTGGAAAATCTCACGAACAGAGGAGCCAGGCAAGTTATGGCCCACAGGGTCGCAAAACGTTGGACACAACTTAAGCAGTTTCGCATGCTCGCATAGACAAGTTATCTATGCTCCCCTCAGATTTCTTTGTTAAAATTCTACCCCTCAGAGTGATAGTGTTAGGAAGTGGGGCCTTGCGGGGAGGGCAGCAGGTCATGCGAATGACGGAATTATAAAATGGACCCCTTCTGCTCTGGCCCCTCCAGGCCTGTGAGGACACAGCGAAAAAGCACCTAGGAACCAGTAAGCAGGCTCTCGCCAGGCGTCCGATCTGCCCGTGTCTTGTCCTCCCAGCCTTCAGAACCGTGAGAGGTAAGTGTCTGCGGTCTCTAAGCCGCCTCGCCTGTGATATTTTTGTTAAAGCAGTTCAAACGGACTGAGAGACACTTCCTGCCAGACTGAACCAGGCTTAAACATTCGGAAGCGCGGTCCGTAAAATATCAGACACGGCGTGTGTGTTCCGAACCATTTCCCTTATCCACCTGAGCTGGGGACCCGGGGAAATTCAAGACAGATTTGGAGCTAAAGCAGATCCTCTTACTCTCTCCAAAGACCAGAGGAGAATTTTTTTTTTTTGCACATTTGTGCTGGATATTTTCATTCAGCGTCCATCCCCAACAGTTTGTATCAAGGGAGCCAGAACGCTAAAAGCCACATCTCCCAGAGGCCTGGCCTTTACAGGACACCAGATGTGATGGAGGGGCTGCCAACAGGCACGCTGATGTGGTATCTGGACAAGGAGGTTCTGACTCCACCTTTCACGGCCTTGTCTCCAGCCCCATGGGCACAAAGCCGTGGCGATGCCAGGAACGCTGGATCACAGCTGTAGTGTGTGACCTTGAAATTAGTGACAGCCCTTTATTGTCCATTGTGTCAGCCTTCCATTAACCCTATGAGCACCTGCCCTCCCATATTCAATCCCTTCTGGCTTAAAACTCCCAGAGTGGTTTCTGACTTTAAAGACATAGCTTCTAACATTTCATCAGTAACTATAATGTGCGCTGTTAGTTTTTGGTAGACCCTGATTCTTCTTAGATTCAGGCTTTGAAAACTGTTATTCAAGAGTGGCCACTGAATTGTATCATGTACCTTTTCCATGCCTGTTGAGATTGTCTAGTCCTATGATGTTTAAACCTTAAATTACTGGAGGTATTTCCGGGGCTGAGGGATCCAGTATCCAGGCTGAGGTTCTGGGCTTTCAGTACTAAACTGCACAACGTTGTCAAAAAATCAACTGAGACATCCTTAGTGACTAAGACGCTTCATTCCCAACGCAGGAGGCCTGGACTCGATCCCTGGTCAGAGAACTAGATCCCACCTGCCACAACGAAGACCTGGGACATCAAAACAAGTATATGTTTCTAAATATAAATAATCAGCCTTTTGAGGGGCACTGAGAATCAACCCAAGGCCTTGTGAGAGCATCTTAGAAACACTTTAGTATATTTTTGGGGTCTAGCAAGCTTTCCAAAACGGACTGAGAGACACTTCCTGCCAGACTGAACCAGGCTTAAACATTCGGAAGCGCGGTCCGTAAAATATCAGACACGGCGTGTGTGTTCCGAACCATTTCCCTTATCCACCTGAGCTGGGGACCCGGGGAAATTCAAGACAGATTTGGAGCTAAAGCAGATCCTCTTACTCTCTCCAAAGACCAGAGGAGAATTTTTTGTTTTTGCACATTTGTGCTGGATATTTTCATTCAGCGTCCATCCCCAACAGTTTGTATCAAGGGAGCCAGAACGCTAAAAGCCACATCTCCCAGAGGCCTGGCCTTTACAGGACACCAGATGTGATGGAGGGGCTGCCAACAGGCACGCTGATGTGGTATCTGGACAAGGAGGTTCTGACTCCACCTTTCACGGCCTTGTCTCCAGCCCCATGGGCACAAAGCCGTGGCGATGCCAGGAACGCTGGATCACAGCTGTAGTGTGTGACCTTGAAATTAGTGACAGCCCTTTATTGTCCATTGTGTCAGCCTTCCATTAACCCTATGAGCACCTGCCCTCCCATATTCAATCCCTTCTGGCTTAAAACTCCCAGAGTGGTTTCTGACTTTAAAGACATAGCTTCTAACATTTCATCAGTAACTATAATGTGCGCTGTTAGTTTTTGGTAGACCCTGATTCTTCTTAGATTCAGGCTTTGAAAACTGTTATTCAAGAGTGGCCACTGAATTGTATCATGTACCTTTTCCATGCCTGTTGAGATTGTCTAGTCCTATGATGTTTAAACCTTAAATTACTGGAGGTATTTCCGGGGCTGAGGGATCCAGTATCCAGGCTGAGGTTCTGGGCTTTCAGTACTAAACTGCACAACGTTGTCAAAAAATCAACTGAGACATCCTTAGTGACTAAGACGCTTCATTCCCAACGCAGGAGGCCTGGACTCGATCCCTGGTCAGAGAACTAGATCCCACCTGCCACAACGAAGACCTGGGACATCAAAACAAGTATATGTTTCTAAATATAAATAATCAGCCTTTTGAGGGGCACTGAGAATCAACCCAAGGCAGACTATAAGCTGAGAAGCTCTTGATCTTAGCAAACTGTAGCGTTTCAGATAAGAAGAGCATGACTGGGCTTTTCTTTCCTGAGGCTGCCTCCACCCTCCCTGCCGGAGGTTAGCAGTACACAGGTATCAGGGGGCGGGAACTGATTAGGGACAAGACTGCCTCCTGAGCTGAAACAAGCAGCGAACTAGCCAACAGTCTACCAGGGAGAACCTGGAAAGGAGAGAGCGTGGAGAAGCCCCGAGATCAGTTTTCCAAAATTCCTGGCTGACAGAGCAGCCAAAACAAGGAATAAATCATTTTTAAAAGAAAGAAAAGAGAATCCCGAGTTACTGCCATATATTATTTTAAATGTCCACTTTTGACCAAAACTTATGAGACAGTCAATTAAACAGGAATGCGTCAGCCCACCCCGGGAAATGCAGCAGTTGACAAAGACGGGCTCTGTGTCCTGATGTTGGAGTTCATTTCCAAGCACCTGTTAGACATCAGCTCAAAGAACGGAAGGGTGAAGACACTGCTAAAATGACAAATTGTATGTTCCATAGATTTTGCAACTGTTTTTAAACTGAATACGGAGGGGAAGAAGAACTAAAGGAAACTATGTTCACAGAACTAAAAGATGACCCCTCAACAGATCGTTTCAGTAGAGAAACAGGAATGATCATCCTAGAGATTGAAAATAAAATAACTGGAGTGAAAAATTCACAAGATGCACTCAACAGCAGACGTTAGGGGGCAGGGCCCTCCAGTAACTACCTAGAAAGGGAACCGCTCATCCACAGAGCAGGTGTGCGTTTACATCCGTGAGGAACGTTTGGAAATGAGCAGAGTTCTGCTTGTTCCCCATCTTTGCTAATACTTGCAGTGGTCAGAGCTTTAATTTTATTGAGTATGAATCCACAGTTCAAAAATCAACTGAGACATCCTTAGTGACTAAGACGCTTCATTCCCAACGCAGGAGGCCTGGACTCGATCCCTGGTCAGAGAACTAGATCCCACCTGCCACAACGAAGACCTGGGACATCAAAACAAGTATATGTTTCTAAATATAAATAATCAGCCTTTTGAGGGGCACTGAGAATCAACCCAAGGCAGACTATAAGCTGAGAAGCTCTTGATCTTAGCAAACTGTAGCGTTTCAGATAAGAAGAGCATGACTGGGCTTTTCTTTCCTGAGGCTGCCTCCACCCTCCCTGCCTGAGGTTAGCAGGACACAGGTATCAGGGGGCGGGGACTGATTAGGGACAAGACCGCCTCCTGAGCTGAAACAAAGCAGCGAACCAGCCAACAGTCTACCAGGGAGAGCCTGGAAAGGAGAGAGCGTGGAGAAGCCCCCGAGATCAGTTTTCCAAAATCCCTGGCTGATAGAGCAGCCAAAACAAGGAATAAATCATTTTTAAAAGAAAGAAAAAGAGAATCCCGAGTTACTGCCATATATTATTTTAAATGTCCACTTTTGACCAAAACTTATGAGACAATCAAATAAACAAGAATGCGTCAGCCACACCCCGGGAAATACAGCAGTTGACAAAGACGGGCTCTGTGTCCTGATGTTGGAGTTCATTTCCAAGCACCTGTTAGACATCAGCTCAAAGAACGGAAGGGTGAAGACACTGCTAAAATGACAAACTGTATGTTCCATAGATTTTGCAACTGTTTTTGACCTGAATACGGAGGGGAAGAAGAACTAAAGGAAACTATGTTCACAGAACTAAAAGATGACCCCTCAACAGATCGTTTCAGTAGAGAAACAGGAATGATCATCCTAGAGATTGAAAATAAAATAACTGGAGTGAAAAATTCACAAGATGCACTCAACAGCAGACGTTAGGGCGCACGGCCCTCCCGTAACTACCTAGAAAGGGAACTGCTCATCCACAGAGCAGGTGTGCGTTTACATCCGTGAGGAATGTTTGGAAATGAGCAGAGTTCTGCTTGTTCCCCATCTTTGCTAATACTTGCAGTGGTCAGAGCTTTAATTTTATTGAGTATGAATCCACAGTTCATGGTGGTTTTCACTTTCATTTTCCTGATGACAAATGATGTTGAACGGGTATGAATGGACTGACTGACCATTTCTGCATCTTTGTGTGTGTGTAATATTTGGTCCGGTTGTTCTGCCCATTTTTGAATGTTTTAAATTGAATTTTAGTACTTTTTATGATTATTATTATTTTATTTATTTGGCTGCACTGGGTCTTAGTTGTGGCATGTGGGATCTAAGCTGCCTGACCAGGGATCAAACCCAGGCCCCTTGCATGAGGAACACACAGTCTTAACCACTGGACCACCAGGGAAGTCCCACATTTTAGTAATTCCTTATGGGGCTGTTCTGGAGGCTCAGTGGAAAGGAATTCTTCTGCCAAAGCAGAGACACAGGTTTGATCCCTGGGCTGGGAAGATCCCTGGAGATGAAAATGGCACCCACTCCAGTAGTCTGGTCTGGGGAATCGCATGGGCGGAGGAGCCTGGTGGACCACAGCCCAGGGGGCTACAAAGAGTCAGACAGGACTTAGCAGTTAAATAGCAACAATTCTTTATAGATTCTGCATTCAAGCCTTTTGTCAGATGTATGTTTTGCAAACAGTTTCTCACCGTCGTGATTTGCCTTTTCATTTTCTCAGTGACATGGCACGGACTGCGTAAAGCTCATACACTAGAAAGTTTTCAAAACTGACAAAACCATCATCACGGGGGGCAACGTCAACAAGTGTCTCAGGAATTGGCAGATCAGTCACACGGAGAAGAGAAAATTCTCTGCAGAGAATTTCAATAGCGGCTGTAACCAGCCTGATTGTCCCAGGGCGCCCACTCTGATAGGTGTCATGAATTCTCTATACACAAGCCACCCAGCCATCTGGGACCCAAGGGCTATTTATACTGGGCCACGGAGTAAATCTCAACATCAAAATACCATTTTATGCCCAGCTTAGCAAATTAACTTTTTAATTTTTTTTTACCAAAATTCTTTATTTGGATTTTTCAATTGTGTTTTTCTGAAATGTTGAAATGAGCAGAGTTCTGCTTGTTCCCCATCTTTGCTAATACTTGCAGTGGTCAGAGCTTTAATTTTATTGAGTATGAATCCACAGTTCATGGTGGTTTTCACTTTCATTTTCCTGATGACAAATGATGTTGAACGGGTATGAATGGACTGACGGACCATTTCTGCATCTTTGTGTGTGTGTAATATTTGTTCCGGTTGTTCTGCCCGTTTTTGAATGTTTTAAATAGAATTTTAGTACTTTTTTTGATTATTATTATTTTATTTATTTGGCTGCACTGGGTCTTAGTTGTGGCATGTGGGATCTAGCTCCCTGACCAGGGATCAAACCCAGGCCCCTTGCATGAGGAACACACAGTCTTAACCACTGGACCACCAGGGAAGTCCCACATTTTAGTAATTCTTTATGGGGCTGTTCTGGAGGCTCAGTGGAAAGGAATTCTTCTGCCAAAGCAGAGACACAGGTTTGATCCCTGGGCTGGGAAGATCCCTGGAGATGAAAATGGCACCCACTCCAGTAGTCTGGTCTGGGGAATCGCATGGGCGGAGGAGCCTGGTGGACCACAGCCCAGGGGGCTACAAAGAGTCAGACAGGACTTAGCAGTTAAATAGCAACAATTCTTTATAGATTCTGCATTCAAGCCTTTTGTCAGATGTATGTTTTGCAAACAGTTTCTCACCGTTCGTGATTTGCCTTTTCATTTTCTCAGTGACATGGCACGGACTGCGTAAAGCTCATACACTAGAAAGTTTTCAAAACTGACAAAACCATCATCACGGGGGGCAACGTCAACAAGTGTCTCAGGAATTGGCAGATCAGTCACACGGAGAAGAGAAAATTCTCTGCAGAGAATTTCAATAGCGGCTGTAACCAGCCTGATTGTCCCAGGGCGCCCACTCTGATAGGTGTCATGAATTCTCTATACACAAGCCACCCAGCCATCTGGGACCCAAGGGCTATTTATACTGGGCCACGGAGTAAATCTCAACATCAAAATACCATTTTATGCCCAGCTTAGCAAATTAACTTTTTAATTTTTTTTTTTTTTTTACCAAAAATTCTTTATTTGGAATTTTTCAATTGTGTTTTTCTGAAATCTTGCCTTTAGAGATCATTTTTTATCAATTTTTAGTTATTAAACCTTAAAATTATAGTCACTAGTATTTACACTTTCAGAAGTCTCTTGTCAAATACAAGGTTGGTATGTGTTTGCCCTGATAGTGAATGTTAATGGAAGTGTACAAGTTCTGAAAGTTGGCTCATCTGTTCATTCGTCTATTAAATACTTGTTGAATGCCCTCCTTTCCGCCATGTGTATTCCTAGGCATTGGGAAAGTAGGAGCGAACAAAACTGACCAGGCTCTGCTCCTCCCAACCATCATCCACAGCTGTCTTTAATCTGCCAACAGGGTGTTTATTAACATTCTGGTACCAAAGTGGCTTTCTTCCTAATGGGACCAGAAGGATGGAAACAGAATTCAAACTGAGTATCTTTTTCTCTCTACAGTATTTTTTAATGTCAGGTCCCCAAACCAACCAAAATCATCTAGCATATCAGAGTCACTATGCAACTTATATTTTAGAAATGTGCTGTGTTGGGTCTTTGTGGTGGTTTAGTCACTTAGTCGTGTCCAGTTCTTGTGACCTCCATGGGCTGTATCCTCCAGACTCCTCTGTCCATGGAGTTCTCCAGGCAAGAATACTGGAGTGGGTTGCCGTTTCCTTCTCCAGGCACTTTTTAAATTTTTATTGATTGATTTTATTTCTGGCTATCCCGGGTTTTCACTGCTGCCGCAGGCTCTTCTCTAGTTGCAGGATGTGGGGGCTGCTCTCTAGCTGAGATGAGCAGGCTTCTTGTTGCGGTGACTTCTCTCGTTGTGGGCCTTGGGCTCTAGGGCACACGGGCTTCAGTCGTTGCGGCACGTGGGCTCCATAGCTGCGGCTCCGAGGCTCTAGAGCACAGGCTCCGTAGTTGTGGCTCATGGGTTTAGTGGCTCTGCAGCGTGTGGGATCGTCCTGGATTAGAGATCGAACCCACGTCTCCTGCATAGGCAAGCAAACTCTTTACCACTGAGCTCCCAGGGAAGCCCTAGCATATT
Organism: Tragulus kanchil; assembly: GCA_022376925.1. Taxonomy (NCBI): domain Eukaryota; kingdom Metazoa; phylum Chordata; class Mammalia; order Artiodactyla; family Tragulidae; genus Tragulus; species Tragulus kanchil. The sequence goes on along the minus strand of JAIOJX010000027.1, from coordinate 24,655,196 downwards.
ATTTTTCAAAATGAGAACATCCACTGCATTAAGAATATAGAGAGAAGAATGTCCTGTCCATCTTTGGCACAAAAATTGGTCCAAGCTTTTGGAGAATAACTTGACACTGTCTATCCAGATTATAAATGCATGTCTCTTGGCCCAGTTCTTCCACTGTCTTGAAACTATGCTCCTGAAACCTTGGTGCACCTGTGAAATACATGTGGTCAAGCATGTTTAGCCGGTGACATTAGTTCTGTGGCAATGCAAGCGACAGAAGTTTTGCAATTTGGTTCCAAGCAATTCATCTCTTGCCCGTCTGTGGTCCTCCTCTGGTGAGCTCCCTGACATGCCCTATGCTCACTTCCAGGTTAGGGCACCCCTATTCTCTGAGACTGGACTGATTAATTTTTAAAACGTTGGCTGAATGGATCACCGTAGAATCACCAGAAGCACATCGCCCACAACAGAGGTCGCGCTCGCAACTCCAGGCTCATCACAAGACCCCTGCCTGCACGCTACCCCCGGGCGTGCGTGCTGAGTCACTTCAGTCGTGCCCTATGAACTCTGTGACCCTATGAACTGTAGTCCGCCAGGCTCCTATGTCCATGGGATTTTCCAGGCACGAAGACGGGAGTGGGTTGCCATGCCCTCCTCCAGGGGATCTTCCTGACCCCGGACTAGACCCAGGTCTCTTGCATTGCCACTAGTGCCACCTGGGAAGCCCGGAGTGCTAGCCCCTCACCAGCCAATTTCCAGGTGTGCCCTCCAGCTCCACGGGATCCCTTACGTGGCCTTTGTCAACTTGTGCTGCTTTCCACCTTGGGGTCTAAGGCTCCCCTTTCCCCTCAGCTGAGTGCTGCCCCCTCCCCTGCTTCGTCTCTCCACCCCCTTCCAGCCTGCACACCCCTACACCGCTGGTGGGCACAGCGCAGCTCTGTCTGATCTGGGCGCCACGCCCTTGGCTCTCCAGCCCTGTGCGCCAATTCCATCCCGGACTTTAGTTACCAAACGGTCATCCGTCTTCCCCACCAGGCGACAAATTCCCTCCTTTTATGATTTAGGTTCCCCATAGGGAGCACAGTGCCAGGCCCATGGAGTTTTACCCCCCAAAATATTTCCCTTTTTAACTTGCATTTTTTTTGGAATAATTATTATTATTTCTTTTAAATTTTAATCAGAGTACAATTGCTTTACAATGTTGTGTTTGCTTCTGCTGTATAACAGCGTGAGTCAGCTATGTGTACACGTAGACCCTCTTCCTCCCTCCCACTCCCGTCCCACCCCTCTGGGACATCACAGAAGGCTGAGCTGAGCTCCCTGCACGCGACAGCCGCTTCCCACTGACTGCTTTCCACGTGGTCGTGTATATATGTCAATCTCGATCTCGAAATTCTTCCCACCCTTTCCTTTCCCTCTGTGTGTCCACAAGTCCCTTCTCTATGTCTGCATCTCTAGTCCTTCCCTGCAGGTCGGTTTTTCTGGATCATTTTTCTAGGTTCTATATACATGTGTTAATATACCGTATTCGTTTTTCCCTTTCTGACTGACTTCACTCTATATGACAGACGAGTTTTACCTGCTTCACTGCTAATGCCAAAATATTTCTTAAAGATACAGCTAATCACGAATAAAGAGAGAGAAGCAGGACTTCCCTGGTGGCTCAGTGGTAAGGCCGCCTCCCTTTCACTGTCAAAGCTCAGGTTGGATCCCCGATTTGGGGGTGGGAGGGCAGGGACTAACAACTAAAATCCTGCTAGCCCAGCGAAAAAAAGAGAGAGAGGAGAGGAGCAAAAGTGGGCCACTTATGTGTCAGGGAGCAGTGAAGAGCCCGGCTGAATGATAGAACCTGGAAGGTGGGTAGATCCCACCATTCAGCAGGCTTCTGTCCACACCTACGATCAAATTAGCTGGATTCAGAGCTTCAGAGGCAGGCACGGCTGCAAAGAGCAAGTTCGGCTTCCTCTGGGAGCTGCCGAACATCCAATTAACCTTTTAAATCCCCGAGAAGCAGCGCAGACCCCCATCTGCACACTTTCGTGTGCTCGGCGGTCGACCAGGGGCGAGGGCAGTAAATAGCAGCCTCCATTCGGAGCATCAAAGAGAAAACTATTAAAGCGGCATACTAAAAGAGTCAAAGAGATATTCCCTCCTTTTATGATTTAGGTTCCCCATAGAGCACAGTGCCAGGCCCATGGAGTTTTACCCCCAAAATATTTCCCTTTAACTTGCATTTTTTTTGGAATAATTATTATTATTTCTTTTAAATTTTAATCAGAGTACAATTGCTTTACAATGTTGTGTTTGCTTCTGCTGTATAACAGCGTGAGTCAGCTATGTGTACACGTAGACCCTCTTCCTCCCTCCCACTCCCGTCCCACCCCTCTGGGACATCACAGAAGGCTGAGCTGAGCTCCCTGCACGCGACAGCCGCTTCCCACTGACTGCTTTCCACGTGGTCGTGTATATATGTCAATCTCGATCTCGAAATTCTTCCCACCCTTTCCTTTCCCTCTGTGTGTCCACAAGTCCCTTCTCTATGTCTGCATCTCTAGTCCTTCCCTGCAGGTCGGTTTTTCTGGATCATTTTTCTAGGTTCTATATACATGTGTTAATATACCGTATTCGTTTTTCCCTTTCTGACTGACTTCACTCTATATGACAGACGAGTTTTACCTGCTTCACTGCTAATGCCAAAATATTTCTTAAAGATACAGCTAATCACGAATAAAGAGAGAGAAGCAGGACTTCCCTGGTGGCTCAGTGGTAAGGCCGCCTCCCTTTCACTGTCAAAGCTCAGGTTGGATCCCCGATTTGGGGGGGGGTGGGAGGGGCAGGGACTAACAACTAAAATCCTGCTAGCCCAGCGAAAAAAAGAGAGAGAGGAGAGGAGCAAAAGTGGGCCACTTATGTGTCAGGGAGCAGTGAAGAGCCCGGCTGAATGATAGAACCTGGAAGGTGGGTAGATCCCACCATTCAGCAGGCTTCTGTCCACACCTACGATCAAATTAGCTGGATTCAGAGCTTCAGAGGCAGGCACGGCTGCAAAGAGCAAGTTCGGCTTCCTCTGGGAGCTGCCGAACATCCAATTAACCTTTTAAATCCCCGAGAAGCAGCGCAGACCCCCATCTGCACACTTTCGTGTGCTCGGCGGTCGACCAGGGGCGAGGGCAGTAAATAGCAGCCTCCATTCGGAGCATCAAAGAGAAAACTATTAAAGCGGCATACTTTTAAAAAGAGTACAAAGAAGAATTACTAGAAATCCCCGAAATTACAAGTGTGGGTTACAGTAATTGCTAAATTACAGAGCTCCGGCTCTATCAGACACACACTCCCTCAGTTTGCACGGTTTTCAAGGGCTGTCTCGAGCTGATGAGAGCCATAAAGCTCGGTGGGAAGTCTGGCAGGGAGTTGAGTGGGGCTCACGGAGGGGCCCCCATTCTGGGCGAGGCTGGAATGCAGAGATGGGCCCAAACTCTTAAGTTTCTGTCCTCTAATCATGGATTCCCGTGGGGGAACAATACAGCCTGTGCTGGGGTTTGGAGGCAGAACTGCGATGGTAGCAGGGGCTTTATTATTATTATTATTATTAATTCTGCGGAAGCAGCAATGGTCTGTGGCCAATTGATTTGGAAACCCTGAGAATTTTTCCAGGGTCTTGAAGAATTATTTTCACCATTCTTAGCTGGGACGCCCGAAGTTTCCAGGCTAAGTTCTCTCCTCCTCTGAAAGTTACCACCCATTTCTGCCCAGCAACGGCCTCCTGTCGAACAGCACCCCCACCTCCATACATCACGTTCACATCCCCAGGGCCCCCCGCACACACCAGCTACATGTAGATGTCTCTCGCTGACACCTTTCTCTCTTTTTTTAATGAATTATTTATTTTTGGCAGTGCTGGGTCTTTGTTGCTGTGCACAGGTTTTCTCCACGTGCAGCGAACGGGCTTAGTTGCTCTTTGGCATGTGCGATTGGTCTTCCGGGACCAGGGGTCAGACCCGTGTGTCCTGCACCAGCGGGGAATGCTTAACCACTGGACCACCAGGAAGCCCATGTATAGCTCTCATATAGACACACCTTAGGCTTTTCATGCCGCTCCAAACACTTAAGGGCAAGATCTGGCCCCACCTACAAGGTGGCACTAGCGGTAAAGAGCCTGCCATTGCAGGAGACGCAAGAGATGCCGGTTCGATCCCTGGACTGGGAAGAGGCCCTGGAGAAGAACATGGCCACCCACTCCAGTATTCCTGCCTCCGTCATCCCACAGAGGATGGAGGAGCCTCATAGGCTTCATTCCGTGGGGTCGAAAAGAACCGGACATGGCTTAACGCCTAAAACCACATACACACATACTTTTAAAAAATCACCTATGACTTTTCTGAGATTCAGATGTAACTGGGCGACCTACCCGCATTTCTGTTTCCAGACTCCGGAAGCCTAGGAATGCAGCTGGGAAGGACTCCTTCCCCCACGCCACCCTGGCCACCCCTCAGTCCCTCTGTGCCTTGCAGGGACCCCATGGCGTTGCCAGCCCTATCCTCACAGCCTCTCCCGCGGCCCTTGTAGGTTTGGGCTTCTTCCTCTGGGACGGGCCCCGCTCTGCTCTCACACCACATCCTGCCACGGGGCAGGGGTCCCCTGCCTGCCCCCCGTCACTCCCAGGCACACACCTGAGCCACATCCACTGCTGTGAGATGGGGCTCCGGGCCCAGAAGGGCTGAGACACAGACATTCCTTGAACACTTATTTGAAGACTGTTAAAATAAACAGGGGCTCTGCTGGTGGCTCAGCAGCAAAGAATCCACCTGCAATGCAGAAAAGGCATGCAGGAAACACAGGTTCATCCCCCTGGAGAAGGAAATGGCAACCCACTCCAGTATGGTTGGGAATTCCCACAGACAGAGGAGCCTGGTGGGCTACAGTCCACGGGGTCCCTAAAGAGTTGGACGCGACTTAGCCACTGAACAATAACAAATGCATGATAAAGTTGACCATTTTAGCTATTTTTCAACGTACAAGACGTCCCTGGTGGTCCAGTCGTTGAAATTCCACGCTTTCAAGGTAACGGGGCGTGGGTTCGATCGCTCATCAGGGAATTAAGTAAGATCCTGTATGCTGTGTGTCGTGGCCAAAACCAAGTCTGTTCAGAGGCATTAAGTACATCGCCCTTGCTATGCAGCCATCACCACCATCCTCCTCCCAAACTTTCATCTTCCCAAACGGAAGTTCCCAAACCAATGTGTCCAACGACCGAGCCGAGTTCTGGAGCGCATGCGCCCAGAGCCGGTGCTCTGCGATGGGAGAGGTCACCGCGATGGGAGGCCCACACAGGTCAAAGAACAAAGATGGATGAAAACAAGTAAATGAAAGACCAATAGAAATGGCCTCCCCCCACAAAACCACTCACTTCCCCTGGCCCACTCGCCGAGCCCCAGGCACCGCCGCCTCTAGCTGAGGATACTCTAAGGGTGGTCGTTCTTCAGTTGCTCAGTCGCGTCTGACTCTCTGTGGCCCCATGGACTGCAGCTCGCTAGGCTTCCCTGTTCTTCACCATCCCCCAGAGTTTGCTCAAACTCATGTCCATTGAGTCGCATCCCTCAGGTGACGCCATCCCACCATCTCATCCTCCGTCGCCCCCTCCTCCTCCTGCCCTCAACCCTTCCCAGCATCAGGGGCTTTCCCAGCGAGTCACCTCTGTGCATCAGTTGGCCAGTGTATTGGAGGTTCAGCCTCAGCATCAGTCCTTCCAATGAATATTCAGGGTTGACTTCCTTTAGGACGGACTGGTTTGATCTCCTTGCAGTCCAAGGGTCTCTCAAGAGCCTCCTCCAGCACAAGTTGAAGGTATCAATTCTTCAGCTAAGGGGGAGAGGTTCTATAGACGCCCTGCCAGGAGGGCAGCCAGGCCGAGGCTGAGAGAAACGCCACGTGGTAGGCACCCTCAACCCCATCCTCCCACCCCAGCCCACTTTGCACCGTGGGGCCCCTGAGGGGACGCAGGCGCTGGGGTGGTCTCCATCCTGGCTGGGCCAGGGGCAATGCCGGGCTTTCCGAGGTCGCAGTCCCAAATTCAGCTCCGCCTGGGCGTGTCCTCAGCCCCACTCCCACACGGTCACTCCACATGGCTGTTTCACTGCTTCACGTTACGGGCTCTGACGACCGTACTAGTCAGGAGATGGAGGGGCACTTGGGTCACCCTCCACATGGCATCAGGGAATTAAGTAAGATCCTGTATGCTGTGTGTCGTGGCCAAAACCAAGTCTGTTCAGAGGCATTAAGTACATCGCCCTTGCTATGCAGCCATCACCACCATCCTCCTCCCAAACTTTCATCTTCCCAAACGGAAGTTCCCAAACCAATGTGTCCAACGACCGAGCCGAGTTCTGGAGCGCATGCGCCCAGAGCCGGTGCTCTGCGATGGGAGAGGTCACCGCGATGGGAGGCCCACACAGGTCAAAGAACAAAGATGGATGAAAACAAGTAAATGAAAGACCAATAGAAATGGCCTCCCCCCACAAAACCACTCACTTCCCCTGGCCCACTCGCCGAGCCCCAGGCACCGCCGCCTCTAGCTGAGGATACTCTAAGGGTGGTCGTTCTTCAGTTGCTCAGTCGCGTCTGACTCTCTGTGGCCCCATGGACTGCAGCTCGCTAGGCTTCCCTGTTCTTCACCATCCCCCAGAGTTTGCTCAAACTCATGTCCATTGAGTCGCATCCCTCAGGTGACGCCATCCCACCATCTCATCCTCCGTCGCCCCCTCCTCCTCCTGCCCTCAACCCTTCCCAGCATCAGGGGCTTTCCCAGCGAGTCACCTCTGTGCATCAGTTGGCCAGTGTATTGGAGGTTCAGCCTCAGCATCAGTCCTTCCAATGAATATTCAGGGTTGACTTCCTTTAGGACGGACTGGTTTGATCTCCTTGCAGTCCAAGGGTCTCTCAAGAGCCTCCTCCAGCACAAGTTGAAGGTATCAATTCTTCAGCTAAGGGGGAGAGGTTCTATAGACGCCCTGCCAGGAGGGCAGCCAGGCCGAGGCTGAGAGAAACGCCACGTGGTAGGCACCCTCAACCCCATCCTCCCACCCCAGCCCACTTTGCACCGTGGGGCCCCTGAGGGGACGCAGGCGCTGGGGTGGTCTCCATCCTGGCTGGGCCAGGGGCAATGCCCGGGGCTTTCCGAGGGTCGCAGTCCCAAATTCAGCTCCGCCTGGGCCGTGTCCTCAGCCCCACTCCCACACGGTCACTCCACATGGCTGTTTCACTGCTTCACGTTACGGGCTCTGACGACCGTACTAGTCAGGGAGATGGAGGGGCCATGGCTGTCTATGTTGGGACTGCCTGACGCTGGTCCCCCTGGTTCCCAAGGGCTGGAGGGGGCGGGGAAGGGAAGAGGGCAGTGATGTGGGCGACAGGCCGTGCCGACTCCCCAAGTAATTAGTCTTTAAATCAGGCAGACGGTTCAAGCCCTGCTCACTCTGGGCAGCTTTATTATTTACACTCCCTTTTCACTCTCAGTATTCACAGCCGTCCTCTCTGAACTAGAAGGACGATGCTGTCTCTGTCGGGACCTCGGCACTTCCGCAGCTGCGGCTCCACCACGGCCTGGTGGAACATCCCGTTTACAAAAGTGGCGGCTGAGCAGCTCGGCTGGGCGCCCGAGCATGGCAGGCGGCCTGCAGCAGACCCGTCCCCAGAGGCAGTGCTGGGAACCTGAGGCATGCGCTCCAGAGCTCCGGCTCGGTAGCTGGACACATCGGTCCAGCGGCTCTGCGGCGCATGGGATCTTCCCAGGCCGGGGATCGAACCGGCGCCCCTTGCACTGCAAGGCGGTGTCCTTACCCACTGGACCACCAGGGGAGCCCTACAGCAGAGGATTTGCTTGGTTGGGGAGAAGGAGCCCCATCACAGGGCCTTCCCTCCTGGGAGGGGCAGGTGAGCTGAGCAGACACTGTAGCCTGGGCCCTTCTTGGTCCCAGAGTGAGACTGGCTGTCATTTGAGGGGACAGCGGTGTAAGGGTCAGGAGCTGGCCGAACACAGTCTCTGGGTCCCTGGGAGGAGCAGCAGGATTCCTGAGCTGAGACCAGGGCTCGGAGGTGGTGTCGGCCCCAGAGGGTCAGGGCCAGAAAGAAGCTGCTGGTCAGGGGTGGCCACGGACGCAGTTCTAGTCTGGAGGAGTGAGGTGGGGCTTCAGTTTCCGGAACTGCCAAGAGCTACAAGGATCGAGGGACTGGGCAGAGCCAGAAGGGTCTTGGGACGCTGGCCCCTAGGGCTGCAACCCCACGGGTGAGCCGCCCCGTCCCCTCTCCTGGGCCTGCTGCACACACGGGTGTTGGTGACAAACCTCGGATCCTGGAAGCAGCGACTGTGTGTGGTCGCTGTCCAGTCCTTCATTTGGAGACGAAACCCACTTGCCTTCTCCTGAATGAGCCAACCTGCCCGACAGAAGGGGCACAGAGGCCCCGAGGGTCAGAGACAGTCCTGAGGCCGCCCAGCCTGTTGGTGGCTGAGCCCCGAGCCCAAGTCACCCAAGACCCAGTTCAGGGCGTTCTTGCTTCCCCCAGAGACAGGCTGGGGGCTTCAGGGGTTGAACAGGGACACCCCCTCATCCTTCCAATTCACATTCCCTCGGAACGTGGCCTTACGTGAAGATAAGACCTTTGCAGCTGTTAAGCTAAGGACGGAGATGAGATCATCCTGGATTAGGGTGGGCCTGAGACCCAACGAAAAAGACACAGAGGCCAGGAGAGGCCAGAGGCAGAGACTGGAAGCGCACTGCCGCCAAAGCTGGAAGGTGCAGAAAGGCTCCTCCCGGGACCTTCAAAGGGAGCCTCACCCTGCCAACACGTATCTTGGATGTCTGGCCCCCAGACTGCAAGAAAATCCATTGCTGTTGCTTTACGCCGCCGAGTTTGTGCTGCTTTGTAACAGCTGCTCCAGGCCACTCCGCCAGGAGGCATAAAGGCGCTGGTAAGGCCTGCACACAGCTGCAAAATACCCAGACCCCAGGCCTAGACGCCCAGCTCAGGACGCAGAAAAACCTGGCATGACTGCCTCGTACATTCTAGCCAATTGGTGACTGAGTTCTCTTGGAATAAATTGGTATGAAATGATTGTCAAACATCGACCAGCTCACAGGGTTCACTGCAACAGACTTCGATTTTAAGCAGAAAATGGATTTCCAGGATACAGTCGTAGAAGCAGCTCACAGCACGCCCCATGGAAACCAAACCGTGGCTGGGGCTGGTCAGGGGTGGCCACGGACGCAGTTCTAGTCTGGAGGAGTGAGGTGGGGCTTCAGTTTCGGAACTGCCAAGAGCTACAAGGATCGAGGGACTGGGCAGAGCCAGAAGGGTCTTGGGACGCTGGCCCCTAGGGCTGCAACCCCACGGGTGAGCCGCCCCGTCCCCTCTCCTGGGCCTGCTGCACACACGGGTGTTGGTGACAAACCTCGGATCCTGGAAGCAGCGACTGTGTGTGGTCGCTGTCCAGTCCTTCATTTGGAGACGAAACCCACTTGCCTTCTCCTGAATGAGCCAACCTGCCCGACAGAAGGGGCACAGAGGCCCCGAGGGTCAGAGACAGTCCTGAGGCCGCCCAGCCTGTTGGTGGCTGAGCCCCGAGCCCAAGTCACCCAAGACCCAGTTCAGGGCGTTCTTGCTTCCCCCAGAGACAGGCTGGGGGCTTCAGGGGTTGAACAGGGACACCCCCTCATCCTTCCAATTCACATTCCCTCGGACGTGGCCTTACGTGAAGATAAGACCTTTGCAGCTGTTAAGCTAAGGACGGAGATGAGATCATCCTGGATTAGGGTGGGCCTGAGACCCAACGAAAAAGACACAGAGGCCAGGAGAGGCCAGAGGCAGAGACTGGAAGCGCACTGCCGCCAAAGCTGGAAGGTGCAGAAAGGCTCCTCCCGGGACCTTCAAAGGGAGCCTCACCCTGCCAACACGTATCTTGGATGTCTGGCCCCCAGACTGCAAGAAAATCCATTGCTGTTGCTTTACGCCGCCGAGTTTGTGCTGCTTTGTAACAGCTGCTCCAGGCCACTCCGCCAGGAGGCATAAAGGCGCTGGTAAGGCCTGCACACAGCTGCAAAATACCCAGACCCCAGGCCTAGACGCCCAGCTCAGGACGCAGAAAAAAAACCTGGCATGACTGCCTCGTACATTCTAGCCAATTGGTGACTGAGTTCTCTTGGAATAAATTGGTATGAAATGATTGTCAAACATCGACCAGCTCACAGGGTTCACTGCAACAGACTTCGATTTTAAGCAGAAAAATGGATTTCCAGGATACAGTCGTAGAAGCAGCTCACAGCACCCGCCCCATGGAAACCCTTCAAAGCCTCCTTTTAATGAATAAATTAAGACTCTGTTCGCTTTTCAATCAACCCCTTAAATCAGTGCTTCTAAGTCCCTGAAAACCTCTCTTCCTCCCAAAAGGAGATGAAACAATTCCCCAGTGATCGCTTTCATGCTATCTTCACACTCATCAAAGGAGTCGCAGCACTTTCGGGGTCAATAAAGAGTAGGAAAAAAGAGAAAAAGAAATCCCTACTCCAGACTCTTCCAGGTTTGCATTTGGAACATTTATTTCAGGAAATACATTTTCAACACTTTGTTATTTATACAAAAAAAGAGACGAATTTCTCAGGAGGCACAGAGCGAAAGGCCACTGTGGAACAGATCCCAGTGAAACTAACAATTTTTCAAAAATCTGGCTACAGAGAAGGAAACGAAGGCATCCCGGGACGGGGCTGCTGGACCCGGGGCCGCACAGGCTGTCCCACGGCCGGGACCCCGACGCTGGCGACAGAGGCGTCCTTCAGCATCTTGGTTTTGGCAAAAATGGCAAGTCGGCAAGTACAGTTTCGCTCAGGGGTCCTTGCTCTCTCGGGTGGGCAAACACACAAAGCAATGACCTACACACCCACGCGCACACTGGCGGTCTGCACCCACCCTCACACTGTGCTGCTCCGGGGTCACAAGGAGCCAGCCTGGGGTCTGCGGGTGGTCCTGCAGCTTCCCGTGGCTGAGTGCCCCAGCCTGAGCCCTGCAAGCATGGAGCCCGGCTGGGGGCCCCGCACACCTGACCCCTGACCAGTCCCTGTCTGGGGGTCTTTATGATGGGCTCTGGCGGGTGGGGAGGAAGGTGCAGGGGCCCGGGCCCGTTAGGGCAACACAAAGTCAGGCCAGACTGGCCTCCCACCTCCCTGGTCGTGATGTCAGCAAGGCCTTGGGCGGGAGGGCCGTGTACCTGGGGTGGCCAACTGGGTGTTCACTAACCCAGCGCATCTGGGGCCCAGTGGCGGCCTAGACAGACAGACGCTTCCCCAGTCACACGGGGAGGGGCAGGACCAGCATCAAGGCCACAAGGGCCACCCAGAGCTTCCCCGGCTACAGGCTACGTACCCCCCACCCCCACTTCCTTCCGGCACCTGCCGGCACTTCCTCCTCGGCTGCTGACCAGATTCACTCGCTTCAAACTTTCCTTGACTCAGAGGGGTAGGGTGCCTCTTTTTCCTTCCTTTGAATCCCTAATCCAATTTCAGCAGGGGGTGGGGGTGAGGGAAGGGGGCAGGACACAAGGGGAGAAGACACCCCTCCCTCTCTCCAACGTGTCCCCATTTCCTGTCTGAGGGGACAGCTGGTGAGGGCGGGCGGCTCGCGCGGACGGCTGAGATAAAGGCACTTTCTGCTGGAGGGCAGGCTCGCAGGCGGGGGTTGGGCAGCGACCAGTGGGCAACGAGGGTCTCGTGGAATGAACGGCTCTCCCCTGGGGCGGGGGCGGGGCAGGAAGGGGCCCCAGGTCCACCAGGAGGGTCCCCTTGTCCCGTGGGCACCATCCTGCCACGCTCCAGGGGCACTAAGAGCTGTGGGCCACTCCCGGCCCCGGGGAGCCGGGCCTGGGGTCGGGACTGAGTCAGTGGTCCTCCTGCCCCCGCGGGACCTCAGGGATGGCCAGAGCCAGCCCCCACTCCAAGGCAACCCCCAGCCGGAGTCCCCGTAGTCAGCGGGCTAATACAAACATACTCAGAGGGCACTTGTCCTCTTGTGACGTGGCAGGTGTAAAGGGGCAGAGATCGAGGACACATGGAGAAAATTATATAAAATAAAAACGGGGCAGGTGGGGGGAGGGAGACGGAAACGCCTCAGGGCGGGGTCCTGGGGCAGGCGGCGCCTACATCTCCTCGGCTTCCGGCGCCTTCTCCTCGACGCCGTTGGCCACGGCGCTGCTGCTCTCGTGCAGGCGCTTGACGCGGTAGGCTTCGAAGTGGATGGTGCTGGTGATGTCTTTGATGTTCTGCATGTGTGTCCTGGGAGGGGCGTGGGGCGGAGGGGTCACGAGGAGGGCCACGGGCACGGCGGGGGGCCGGGGGAGGCTGGCCCTGCCCACGCAGCCTGCCCTCCCCAGCCCAGTCCCCACTGCTTGATTCCAGGCGCTTCAGCCCCATGAGGACAGAGAAAGCCCGGATAGGAGCACATGGTTGGGGAGGACGGGTCTCCATGGCAACCCCAGCCCCCTCTTAGGACCACCTGTTCTGTCACTTCTCTTTCTCTGGGTCCAGCGCAATAGCCTGTCCACGGACGGGCGGAGTGCGGAGGCCCCAGCCATGGCAGGCCTAGGGGGTCCTTGCTCCGGTTTAGAAGAGCCAGGGCTGCCGGCAGGCAAAGGGCAGTGGCATGGGGTAGGCAGGGAAAAAGCCTGGGGTGGGGCCACTGGCACCCTTGTTAGTTATGTGTTCAAGCGTCCCTTCTGCACCGATCATCAGGGCAGGTTTGGAGAGGGGGTGTCAGGAGGGCCTGAGGTGGGCGTCCTTCCTCAGCCAAGCTCCCAGCCCGGGGCGGTGGGGGTGCTGCTCCTGGAAGTCATGTCCACCCCCAACCTGGAGCCACGAAGGATACCCCCATCCCTCCTACCAACTTCATCCCTGCCACCCATCCTGCCAGCCGAAGAGCTGGAAGTCCCTGGTAGCCTGAAGGGGGGCTCCATCTGCTCCGTCCACCTGTCCAGGCCCACCCCTACCTACCCACCTGGCACGAGGAGGGGCCGCTCCTTGCCGGGGCTCAACAAAACTGAGGTGGGGCCTCCACTAGGTCAGAGGATGGGAGGCAGGGTCTCCCCGACTTGCCCAGCCCCCGAGACCTCCTGGGGCTCAGGCTGCAGCGATGCGAACCAAACTCCCAGGGAAGAGTAAAAAGGATTGCCACTTCTTGCTTCATTGCAAGGTATTTTTGACAGTGGGGACCCAAGCAAGAGGGCAGAAGAGCGGGGCACGCAGGCTGCTGCTCCAGACCCCGCCCCTTCCGGGCTATCAGGCCCCACCCCAAGCGCCAGGCCCACCCGACTCTCACCTGATGAGGAGGTCCCGCAGGTAAGCAAACTCACAGTGCATGGTGTTCTCGACTGCAGAGAAGAGACGCAGTTTAGTCAGGCAGCCCCCCACAGCGCGGTGGGTGGGTGGCAGGGGGGAGCGGCACCGCCACCTCAGTCCCCACTGCTTGATTCCAGGCGCTTCAGCCCCATGAGGACAGAGAAAGCCCGGATAGGAGCACATGGTTGGGGAGGACGGGTCTCCATGGCAACCCCAGCCCCCTCTTAGGACCACCTGTTCTGTCACTTCTCTTTCTCTGGGTCCAGCGCAATAGCCTGTCCACGGACGGGCGGAGTGCGGAGGCCCCAGCCATGGCAGGCCTAGGGGGTCCTTGCTCCGGTTTAGAAGAGCCAGGGCTGCCGGCAGGCAAAGGGCAGTGGCATGGGGTAGGCAGGGAAAAGCCTGGGGTGGGGCCACTGGCACCCTTGTTAGTTATGTGTTCAAGCGTCCCTTCTGCACCGATCATCAGGGCAGGTTTGGAGAGGGGGTGTCAGGAGGGCCTGAGGTGGGCGTCCTTCCTCAGCCAAGCTCCCAGCCCGGGGCGGTGGGGGTGCTGCTCCTGGAAGTCATGTCCACCCCCAACCTGGAGCCACGAAGGATACCCCCATCCCTCCTACCAACTTCATCCCTGCCACCCATCCTGCCAGCCGAAGAGCTGGAAGTCCCTGGTAGCCTGAAGGGGGGCTCCATCTGCTCCGTCCACCTGTCCAGGCCCACCCCTACCTACCCACCTGGCACGAGGAGGGGCCGCTCCTTGCCGGGGCTCAACAAAACTGAGGTGGGGCCTCCACTAGGTCAGAGGATGGGAGGCAGGGTCTCCCCGACTTGCCCAGCCCCCGAGACCTCCTGGGGCTCAGGCTGCAGCGATGCGAACCAAACTCCCCAAGGAAGAGTAAAAAGGATTGCCACTTCTTGCTTCATTGCAAGGTATTTTTGACAGTGGGGACCCAAGCAAGAGGGCAGAAGAGCGGGGCACGCAGGCTGCTGCTCCAGACCCCGCCCCTTCCGGGCTATCAGGCCCCACCCCAAGCGCCAGGCCCACCCGACTCTCACCTGATGAGGAGGTCCCGCAGGTAAGCAAACTCACAGTGCATGGTGTTCTCGACTGCAGAGAAGAGACGCAGTTTTAGTCAGGCAAAGCCCCTCCCCAGCAGCGCTGGGTGGGTAGACGGGTGGGGCAGGCGGGGAGCACCGCGCACCTCAGCTCCTGACCTCCGGAGGGGTCCGCTCTAGCGCGGAGGTGGCACTGTGCCCCGGCAAGACAACTTCAGGGGAGAGAGCACTGCGCTACGTGCAAGGGGGCTGTGGGCCCACCGTTCCACCCTGGGGCCCCGGGGGTGTCCCAGGAGAGACCTGAAGAGGAGAGGGAAGCTGAGGATGGACCAAAGCTGGGGTTTCTCTCTCATGTGCTCAGGACACCACCAAGGACACGTGTACACAGGCCACGCACCAGAGGCAACCGTTTGCGCTGAGCTCAAGAACCAGCAAAACGGAGCCACACGTTGCCTGGGAAGGTGACAAAAGGGCACACGCAAGCCCCTCGGAGGGCTGAGCACCAGCCGAAGATGCACTCTGAGGAGGTGGGAAGATGGGCCGGGAGGGCTCCCAGGTCCCCAGGTGGTGCGGGAGTGTGCAGAGAGGAGTGTGCAGGGATGCGTGTGCAGGAGGGCGCTCTGCGGTGTGGGCACGGCTTTCCAGCGGCGGCGAGTGGCGTCACTGGGCTGGAGGAGGCTGTCCTCGGCTGCTCTGTGGGGCGTCCGGCCGCAGGAAGGAATCCAACCTCCGACCACGCTACAGGCGTGCGCTGAGACGCCTCATGTGTGGTTATAGGGAGGTGGGGCTCAGAGAGCGAAGAAAACGGGTCAGCTCCGGTTCCACAGCCCGTGAGGCCTGGCTCCCAGGTCCAGGCTTCCCCATCTCAGGGCAGCAGGGCCTTCCTCAGAGTTAAAGGGTGGACGAGCCAGCAGGCGGGGCCAGGGGGACCAAAGGGCTGAGTGCCCCCCAACCGGGCTTCCCAAGGAAGAGTAAAAGGATTGCCACTTAATTGCTTCATTGCAAGGTATTTTTGACAGTGGGGACCCAAGCAAGAGGGCAGAAGAGCGGGGCACGCAGGCTGCTGCTCCAGACCCCGCCCCTTCCGGGCTA
The DNA here is from genome assembly GCA_022376925.1 of Tragulus kanchil. Classification (NCBI taxonomy): domain Eukaryota; kingdom Metazoa; phylum Chordata; class Mammalia; order Artiodactyla; family Tragulidae; genus Tragulus; species Tragulus kanchil. The sequence goes on along the minus strand of JAIOJX010000027.1, from coordinate 24,639,699 downwards.
TCAGGCCCCACCCCAAGCGCCAGGCCCACCCGACTCTCACCTGATGAGGAGGTCCCGCAGGTAAGCAAACTCACAGTGCATGGTGTTCTCGACTGCAGAGAAGAGACGCAGTTTTAGTCAGGCAAAGCCCCTCCCCAGCAGCGCTGGGTGGGTAGACGGGTGGGGCAGGCGGGGAGCACCGCGCACCTCAGCTCCTGACCTCCGGAGGGGTCCGCTCTAGCGCGGAGGTGGCACTGTGCCCCGGCAAGACAACTTCAGGGGAGAGAGCACTGCGCTACGTGCAAGGGGGCTGTGGGCCCACCGTTCCACCCTGGGGCCCCGGGGGTGTCCCAGGAGAGACCTGAAGAGGAGAGGGAAGCTGAGGATGGACCAAAGCTGGGGTTTCTCTCTCATGTGCTCAGGACACCACCAAGGACACGTGTACACAGGCCACGCACCAGAGGCAACCGTTTGCGCTGAGCTCAAGAACCAGCAAAACGGAGCCACACGTTGCCTGGGAAGGTGACAAAAGGGCACACGCAAGCCCCTCGGAGGGCTGAGCACCAGCCGAAGATGCACTCTGAGGAGGTGGGAAGATGGGCCGGGAGGGCTCCCAGGTCCCCAGGTGGTGCGGGAGTGTGCAGAGAGGAGTGTGCAGGGATGCGTGTGCAGGAGGGCGCTCTGCGGTGTGGGCACGGCTTTCCAGCGGCGGCGAGTGGCGTCACTGGGCTGGAGGAGGCTGTCCTCGGCTGCTCTGTGGGGCGTCCGGCCGCAGGAAGGAATCCAACCTCCGACCACGCTACAGGCGTGCGCTGAGACGCCTCATGTGTGGTTATAGGGAGGTGGGGCTCAGAGAGCGAAGAAAACGGGTCAGCTCCGGTTCCACAGCCCGTGAGGCCTGGCTCCCAGGTCCAGGCTTCCCCATCTCAGGGCAGCAGGGCCTTCCTCAGAGTTAAAGGGTGGACGAGCCAGCAGGCGGGGCCAGGGGGACCAAAGGGCTGAGTGCCCCCCAACCGGGCTTCCCAGGTGGCCCTAGGAGTAAAGAACCTGCCTGCCAATGCAGGCAGGTAGACCTGAGAGATGTGGGCTCAGTCCCTGGGTCGGGAAGCTCCCCGGAGGAGGGCATGGCAACCCACTCCAGCGCTCCTGCCTGGAGAATCCCAAGGACAGTGGAGCCTCGCAGGCTGCCGTCCACAGGGTCACACAGAGTTGGACACGACTGAAGCGACTTAACACGCACGCACGCCCTACTGAACACGGAGCCCTCCAGTGCTCCTGATTGGACTTGACTGGCTCCCTGCCTGGGCTCTGCACGCCCCTGCCCTCCTCCTTCCTCCCCACCCTACCCTGCAGGGCTGGGCCCACACGAGCGCCTCCTGCCGGCGCTCAGGTAGCCTTTTCCTCTAACGTGGAGAAGCACTGAGAGGCGTAGGAAGAACGGGGCTCTGAACCTGGAGTGACCGGCTGCCTGGGCACTGCGCCCCAGGTTGGGCAAGTCCTTCTGGCCTCTCCCACCCCCAGGCTTCCGCATCTGTAATGCCTCCCAGCTCTCAGGGGCAGGCGAGGATGACCTGAGTTAACCGTGTGCTTTATCACACCCGCCTTCCTCTGAAGCATTCAGGCAGCTTCCAAGGGTGAGTGAAGTACCTCAGGACGGGGGTGTGCTACCAGTGGGAGGAAGGAGACAGAACCGGGACGAGCCCAGAGTGGCCTGTTCTCGGTCAGCTCCCAATTCATAAGGTCCCAGAGATTTAAAAAAAAAAAAAAAAAAAGTGGGTGTTTGGGGGAAGTTCAACTATTCTAAGAGCAGAAAGGTCCTCCAGGGCCTCATGAAGGCTGCCTGGGATAGAAGAATCAGCCCCTTCCAACCCCCGGTCACCATCTTTACAGGTTCCGCGGGGGCTGCTTCCATCCCCACCCTCAAGTGAGCTGGTACCACCAGCGATGCCCAAGTCATTCCAAGCGCAGGATCCAGGTCAGACTAGACAAACCAGGGGGTCAGCTCGGTTCCACAGCCCGTGAGGCCTGGCTCCCAGGTCCAGGCTTCCCCATCTCAGGGCAGCAGGGCCTTCCTCAGAGTTAAAGGGTGGACGAGCCAGCAGGCGGGGCCAGGGGGACCAAAGGGCTGAGTGCCCCCCAACCGGGCTTCCCAGGTGGCCCTAGGAGTAAAGAACCTGCCTGCCAATGCAGGCAGGTAGACCTGAGAGATGTGGGCTCAGTCCCTGGGTCGGGAAGCTCCCCGGAGGAGGGCATGGCAACCCACTCCAGCGCTCCTGCCTGGAGAATCCCAAGGACAGTGGAGCCTCGCAGGCTGCCGTCCACAGGGTCACACAGAGTTGGACACGACTGAAGCGACTTAACCCGCACCCCACGCCCTACTGAACACGGAGCCCTCCAGTGCTCCTGATTGGACTTGACTGGCTCCCTGCCTGGGCTCTGCACGCCCCTGCCCTCCTCCTTCCTCCCCACCCTACCCTGCAGGGCTGGGCCCACACGAGCGCCTCCTGCCGGCGCTCAGGTAGCCTTTTCCTCTAACGTGGAGAAGCACTGAGAGGCGTAGGAAGAACGGGGCTCTGAACCTGGAGTGACCGGCTGCCTGGGCACTGCGCCCCAGGTTGGGCAAGTCCTTCTGGCCTCTCCCACCCCCAGGCTTCCGCATCTGTAATGCCTCCCAGCTCTCAGGGGCAGGCGAGGATGACCTGAGTTAACCGTGTGCTTTATCACACCCGCCTTCCTCTGAAGCATTCAGGCAGCTTCCAAGGGTGAGTGAAGTACCTCAGGACGGGGGTGTGCTACCAGTGGGAGGAAGGAGACAGAACCGGGACGAGCCCAGAGTGGCCTGTTCTCGGTCAGCTCCCAATTCATAAGGTCCCAGAGATTTAAAAAAAAAAAAAAAAAAAGTGGGTGTTTGGGGGAAGTTCAACTATTCTAAGAGCAGAAAGGTCCTCCAGGGCCTCATGAAGGCTGCCTGGGATAGAAGAATCAGCCCCTTCCAACCCCCGGTCACCATCTTTACAGGTTCCGCGGGGGCTGCTTCCATCCCCACCCTCAAGTGAGCTGGTACCACCAGCGATGCCCAAGTCATTCCAAGCGCAGGATCCAGGTCAGAGCAGCTGAGCTGGGGCACAGAAAACCAGGCTCCCTAATTTCTCAACGATTTCTTGACCATTTCCTTTACCAGCGGCCAGCAGGGCCCAGGTTGGCCACCAGGGGGCAGCAGAGGCGCGCCAGCTGCTGTGCCGCCCGTCCCAGGCCCCCATGAGCCCTTTGTTTTTCCTTTTTAAATTCATTGGGGCCGCGCCACTTGGCCTGTGGGATCTTGGTTCCATGACCAGGGATCGATTCCGTGCCCCCTGCACTGGAAGTGTGGAGTTTTAACTAGTGGACCGCCAGGGCAGGCTCTATCCCAAACTTCTCCGCCCACCAAAACACTTCACCAAAAGGTTTCCAAACAGCAAGATTTCTGGAAGAGAACGGAATGGAAGAGGCAGGCCGAGGCAGGAGGAGCCCAGGATGAAGCCTAATGAGACCGGCCAGGTGGGACAAGGAGGTAAGGGAATTTAACCCAGGTAAAGTGAGCAGGCCCGGGAGTGCTTCACCAGATCAGTTTTCATCGTATCGGGTTACTGCTGATATAATGTTAGCCTATCAAAAATGAAAGTTATCTACTGCCCTGGAGGCTCCAATGGCCTTTGAGACATTCTCTAATTTTGCTAAGTTCTACTACCCACTTTATGGATGGTGAAAACGGTGCCCAGGGAATGAAGGTTACATGCCCAAGGTCACCGGGACATGCCCCAGGTCATAAGCTAGTTAGAGCCCTAAACCAACCCTAAGCCTAACCCTAGCAACTGCTGGATTTTCTGCTTCCTCCTCTATGCTGGGCCTTTCAGCCAAGTGAGCAAGAAGCCAAGTGGTCTATTTTCACCTAGAGAGGGAAGGATGGCACAGAGAGGGTGGTAAGGAAACACCCACGTCCACCCAACCCAGGGTCATGGCCACCAGCTAGGGGGTGGATTGTGTCCCCCAGGCGTCCAGCTCCCAACCCTGGGCACTACTGAACCAGACCTTATTTGGAAAAAGAGTCTTTGAAGGTGTAATTAAAGTAAGAGCCTCAGCAACTTCCCTGGTGGCCCAGTGGTTACGAGTTCACCTTCCAATGCAGGGGATGCGGGTTCAATCCCCCATCGGGGCACTAAGAACCCACATGTCAGGGGCCTACTAAGTGCTGCAGCTATAAATAAATCTATACATCTATAGATCGATACATCTATAAATAAATAAATCTATCTCAAGAGGGGATCATCCTCGATTTAGGGCAGAGGGCCCGAAGGTCAGTAACAAGTGTTCTTATAAGGAGAGACAAGACGCAGGCGCACAGAGGAGGGCTGAGGAGAGACGGTAGGGCTGCATCCACAAGCCAAGACCTGCAGGCAGCCGGTAGGAGGGCGGCAGGGGACAGAGTCTCCTCTGGGGCCTCCAGAACACTGAGGCTACAACTTCTGTGCTGGTTTGCTGCAGAAGCCCCGGGACATGCAGATGTGGGAGTCCGGGGAACTCCTGGAGGGTGGGGAACACATCTCTTTCTCAGCTGCACAGAGCGACCGCCCAACCCTTTCCTCGGCCCTGAGATGGGGTGATTTGTCCAGGATCACACAGCACGCCTGGGCAACCCCAGCCCTAGGACCCTGGCAAAGCCTGTTGTACCTCCTTCCTCCTGGATGTTTCCCCACTAGTGAGGGATCAGGGTGCAGGCACAGCTCCATCAGCGAATGGTGGTGGGCCCCAGACACACCACCTGCCCTTTCACGTCCCCCCAAGTCAAGCGGGAACCTTGGGGAGCCCTCCCTGTGGCCAGAAGGGTGTCGATGAGGTCCCGAGAGTGCCAGGACAGTCCCGGGCACGCAGCTCCTGGGAAGCAGAGGCACCCTCTCTCCTGACCTGTCTGGAGGCCCCAGGAGCCAGCGCTGCGTTACCTTCGATGGTGCCCCATTTGGTTTTCCTTCCAAGGATCCTCTTCCCATTTACTTGATACTCGTGGTCACTGCCCACCACGGCGAACGGGATCATCTCCTGAGGGAGGAGCAGGAGGTGTTGGTCACTCGTGCATGCAAAGGCCGGTCCACTCCCTGGGCTCCTGGCAGGAGCTGCCCTGAGTCGGCCCCCAGCACTGGGACCCTGGGCCTGAGAGGGCTGCGCATGGACCCCCTGGCACTGACCCCTCCTAGCCCAGGTACCACCGTTCGGCTCGAGGCCATCCCACCCAGGTCCTCTGGCAGGACGCGAGGGGCCTCTGGGAAGAGCGACCTGGTTGGTGCACTCACCCGGAACTTCTCATTCACCATCCGGTCCTCAGAGTCCTCGTCAAACTCCTTCTGGGGGTACACATCGATGCCATTGGACAGCAGGTCTGCAGTGATCTGGGGTCCAGAGGGAGAGATGTGAGCACCGTCACGCTCTGGACAAACCCATTGGGACCCGCTGAGGCCGCGACCTCCACAAAGTGAGGGGCCCTGAGGAGACGGTAGGGCTGCATCCACAAGCCAAGACCTGCAGGCAGCCGGTAGGAGGGCGGCAGGGGACAGAGTCTCCTCTGGGGCCTCCAGAACACTGAGGCTACAACTTCTGTGCTGGTTTGCTGCAGAAGCCCCGGGACATGCAGATGTGGGAGTCCGGGGAACTCCTGGAGGGTGGGGAACACATCTCTTTCTCAGCTGCACAGAGCGACCGCCCAACCCTTTCCTCGGCCCTGAGATGGGGTGATTTGTCCAGGATCACACAGCACGCCTGGGCAACCCCAGCCCTAGGACCCTGGCAAAGCCTGTTGTACCTCCTTCCTCCTGGATGTTTCCCCACTAGTGAGGGATCAGGGTGCAGGCACAGCTCCATCAGCGAATGGTGGTGGGCCCCAGACACACCACCTGCCCTTTCACGTCCCCCCAAGTCAAGGGGGAAACCCTTGGGGAGCCCTCCCTGTGGCCAGAAGGGTGTCGATGAGGTCCCGAGAGTGCCAGGACAGTCCCGGGCACGCAGCTCCTGGGAAGCAGAGGCACCCTCTCTCCTGACCTGTCTGGAGGCCCCAGGAGCCAGCGCTGCGTTACCTTCGATGGTGCCCCATTTGGTTTTCCTTCCAAGGATCCTCTTCCCATTTACTTGATACTCGTGGTCACTGCCCACCACGGCGAACGGGATCATCTCCTGAGGGAGGAGCAGGAGGTGTTGGTCACTCGTGCATGCAAAGGCCGGTCCACTCCCTGGGCTCCTGGCAGGAGCTGCCCTGAGTCGGCCCCCAGCACTGGGACCCTGGGCCTGAGAGGGCTGCGCATGGACCCCCTGGCACTGACCCCTCCTAGCCCAGGTACCACCGTTCGGCTCGAGGCCATCCCACCCAGGTCCTCTGGCAGGACGCGAGGGGCCTCTGGGAAGAGCGACCTGGTTGGTGCACTCACCCGGAACTTCTCATTCACCATCCGGTCCTCAGAGTCCTCGTCAAACTCCTTCTGGGGGTACACATCGATGCCATTGGACAGCAGGTCTGCAGTGATCTGGGGGTCCAGAGGGGAGAGATGTGAGCACCGTCCACGCTCTGGACAAACCCATTGGGACCCGCTGAGGCCGCGACCTCCACAAAGTGAGCGGCCCCAGGCCTGGAGTCCGGGGTGGGCTCTGGGGGGCTGATGACCCTGATGCTCTGCCATTCCTGTGCCTCCTGAGTGGAGGAAGGGCAGCTTCAGGCCTGCCTGCTGGCGACCACAGCCGCTCAAGAGACCCGGGGCAGCACCCCGGGCATCTCCCTGTCCCTGCCTTCCAGCTCATCACACCAAGAAAATCACTCAGGCTTGCCGAGTCCTCCCCGCCCTGAGTTCCACCTGGAAACCCTTCTCCTGCAGCCAGCCCGTCCTGCACAGGAGCACCTGCTTGTGTCCAACGACCACCACCCTCAATAGTGAGAGCTGCCCCGCGGATGGCGATCCGCGAAAACACCCCGTGAAAAGCCGTCATTTCTGCCCCGAGTGCACACGAACGCCGGGGTGCAGCTTCTCATTCCTCTTCCCTCTGGACACATCCGTTATCAGGGCACTGACCTTCCCTAGGCATGCTGGGAAAATCCCGGACACCTGGGCTGCGGGCGGAGCCCCGCGTGGGGAGGGCGGGGCTTCGGGGATTAGCGGGAGGGGCCTCCCCCTGGCTCACTGAGGTAGAGGCGCTGCAGGGAGCGCAGCCCAAGTGGGACGGATGCAGAGAAGGAAGCGACCAGCTGTCCCCTGATGGAAACTGTCTCTTCCATCTAATGAAAACCTGACATGGGCTTCCCTGGTGGTCCAGTGGGTGAAGAGTCCACGTTGCAGTGCAAGGGGCACCGGTTCTATCCCCGGCCCGGGAAGACCCCACGTACCGCGGAGCGGCTGGACCGGTGTGTCCAATTACAAGCTAGCGGTCTGGAGCGCATGCGCCCAGAGTGGGTGCTCTGCAAGGAAGAGAGGCCACTGCGATGGGAGGCCCATACCGGCCGAAGAATAGAGATGGATGAAAATAAATAAATGAAGGACCAATGAAAGAGGCCAAAATTAACAACAGAAAAAGACACAAAAATGAAACTGTGGCATCGAAAAACCTTAAAAAAAAAAAAACAACAAAAAAACCCGGACAGGGCTTCCCCTGGTGGTCCAGCGGGTAAGGACACCGCCTTGCAGTGCAAGGGGCGCCGGTTCAATCCCTGGCCTGGGAAGATCCCACGTGCCGCGGAGCGGCTGGACCCATGTGTCCAATCACCGAGCCGGAGCTCTGGAGCGCATGCGCTCAGAGCCGGCGCTCTGCAACAGAGGCCACGGCGATGGGAGGCCCACAGGAGCCAAAGAACAAAGACGGATGAAAATAAATAAATGAAGGACCAATGAAAGAGGCCAAAATTAACAACAGAAAAAGACACAAAAATGAAACTGTGGCATCGAAAAACCTTAAAAAAAAAAAAACAACAAAAAAACCCGGACAGGGCTTCCCCTGGTGGTCCAGCGGGTAAGGACACCGCCTTGCAGTGCAAGGGGCGCCGGTTCAATCCCTGGCCTGGGAAGATCCCACGTGCCGCGGAGCGGTTGGACCCATGTGTCCAATCACCGAGCCGGAGCTCTGGAGCGCATGCGCTCAGAGCCGGCGCTCTGCAACAGAGGCCACGGCGATGGGAGGCCCACAGGAGCCAAAGAACAAAGACGGATGAAAATAGAGAAATGAAAGACCAATAGAAGTGGCCCGCCCAGCCCCCTCCCTCCGCACCCCACACCCCACAAAAGATAAATAAATAAAATTAAAAAAAAAAAACAACAAAAACCCGGACATGTTGTGCCTGATGGCCCCTCACCCACCCTGCTCCCGCCTAGGGGCGGGGGCGGGGGACGGCGCAGGTGGAGCCCTACCCGCTGCTTGAAGTAGACTCTCTCCTCCAGGGTCAGCGTGTCGGCCTTGGCGATGACCGGGACGATGTTGACCACTTTGCTCAGGCGCTTCATGAACTCGATGTCCAGGGGCCTGAGGCTGGAGCAGGAGGACGCGGATGAGGGCGGGGCGCGAGGGCCGTGGGAACAGGGACAGAAACGAGGAACGAGGGCCCACTCCACCTAGCGGCAGCTGAGGGAAGCCCCTGGGGTGCCTCGGGGGCTCCCAGAAGGGTGCACACGCACAAGGTCAGGGCTGAGGGCTGCGCACCAGCCAAGCCACAAGGGACGGTGACAGAAAAAGGAAAAGGGCTCCTGGAACACAGCGGGGGCAGGAGGGGCGGGGCCGGGCCGGCTCCAAGCCCCTGTGGGCGAGCTCCCAGAGCCCGCAGCGGGTCCACTCGGGGAAGGGCTGTCAAGCTGGGTGGTGGACAGGTGGGTGGGACACGGTGTCGGGGCAGAGGAAGCCCCGGGGCACTCAGGCTGTGGACCTCCGCCCACCCGCCCCGGGCAGCGCTGAGCACGTACGAGTGGCCCGTGGCGGGGATGAAGTACAGGCAGCAGTGGACGCGCGTGTCGGGGATGCGCTTTTTCCGGTTGATGTTGACCTCCTCCTGCAGGTACTTCTCGTACTGGTCGTTGATGAACTTCATGATGGGCTGCCAGCTGCACGGAGGGCCCCGATCAGCCGGGGCAGGGGTGCCGCACGGCCCAAGCTTGGGGGCAGCCCCGGCCCCCTCAGCCGCAGGTCCCTCCCTCCCCAAGTCCCAGCCCAACAACACCGGGTCGGGGGACTGTCGGACATTCTGAGCAGAACAGAGACCTGAACCAGCCTCCCATGCTGACCTTCGAGCCCAGGGTGGGGAGGAAGGGGCAAGATTCCCAGCAGCCCCGTGAGGGCTCTTCTGCCCAGGTTCCCTCACCAGTTCTCATTGTTGATGTGGTCCCCGAACCCCGGCGTGTCGATGACGGTCAACTTCATGCGGACGCCCTTCTCCTCGATATCTGGACAGAATCACAGTCCCTGATAAATAAATAAAATTAAAAAAAAAAAACAACAAAAACCCGGACATGTTGTGCCTGATGGCCCCTCACCCACCCTGCTCCCGCCTAGGGGCGGGGGCGGGGGACGGCGCAGGTGGAGCCCTACCCGCTGCTTGAAGTAGACTCTCTCCTCCAGGGTCAGCGTGTCGGCCTTGGCGATGACCGGGACGATGTTGACCACTTTGCTCAGGCGCTTCATGAACTCGATGTCCAGGGGCCTGAGGCTGGAGCAGGAGGACGCGGATGAGGGCGTGGCGCGAGGGCCGTGGGAACAGGGACAGAAACGAGGAACGAGGGCCCACTCCACCTAGCGGCAGCTGAGGGAAGCCCCTGGGGTGCCTCGGGGGCTCCCAGAAGGGTGCACACGCACAAGGTCAGGGCTGAGGGCTGCGCACCAGCCAAGCCACAAGGGACGGTGACAGAAAAAGGAAAAGGGCTCCTGGAACACAGCGGGGGCAGGAGGGGCGGGGCCGGGCCGGCTCCAAGCCCCTGTGGGCGAGCTCCCAGAGCCCGCAGCGGGTCCACTCGGGGAAGGGCTGTCAAGCTGGGTGGTGGACAGGTGGGTGGGACACGGTGTCGGGGCAGAGGAAGCCCCGGGGCACTCAGGCTGTGGACCTCCGCCCACCCGCCCCGGGCAGCGCTGAGCACGTACGAGTGGCCCGTGGCGGGGATGAAGTACAGGCAGCAGTGGACGCGCGTGTCGGGGATGCGCTTTTTCCGGTTGATGTTGACCTCCTCCTGCAGGTACTTCTCGTACTGGTCGTTGATGAACTTCATGATGGGCTGCCAGCTGCACGGAGGGCCCCGATCAGCCGGGGCAGGGGTGCCGCACGGCCCAAGCTTGGGGGCAGCCCCGGCCCCCTCAGCCGCAGGTCCCTCCCTCCCCAAGTCCCAGCCCAACAACACCGGGTCGGGGGACTGTCGGACATTCTGAGCAGAACAGAGACCTGAACCAGCCTCCCATGCTGACCTTCGAGCCCAGGGTGGGGAGGAAGGGGCAAGATTCCCAGCAGCCCCGTGAGGGCTCTTCTGCCCAGGTTCCCTCACCAGTTCTCATTGTTGATGTGGTCCCCGAACCCCGGCGTGTCGATGACGGTCAACTTCATGCGGACGCCCTTCTCCTCGATATCTGGACAGAATCACAGTCCCTGCCAAGCTCAGGGGGAGAGCCAGGACCTGCGTACCCACCCCTCACCGGCCAGGCTGCCCGCCCCGCCCCGCCCTCAAGAGGCCACGGTGATGCCAGCCTGCAGCCATGAAGCCCCTGCCTGTGAGTCTTGCTGGAAAACTCAGCTGTCTCCAGGGGGCTCTGACAGGGGCCTGCAGGGGTCCTAGAGAGCATCCCTAACCCCTCACCCTCATCCCGGTCTCCACAGGCCGAGAGGTGCTCTCTGGAGTCCCCCGCTCGAGGGCCGCGAGGGCCCTGCCTTGGCACCCCTCCCTCCAGCCGCCCCGGCTCTCACCGTGCGTGATGGACTTGATCTCAATGGTCTTAGGGATGCGCTCCTCTGAGGTGGGCTGCACGGACTTCCGGCTGATCTTGGATTTGAAGAGGGTGTTGATCAAGGTGGACTTCCCCAAGCCACTCTGCCCTGGGGGGAGGCCGGGGCCGGTCAGCGGGGCGCTCCAGAGGGCGGCCCGAGGTCCTGGATGTAGCGACGCCTGGCCTCGCCCCCCAGCTCCCCTCGGTGGGGCTCCAGGTCAGGGAGGCTGGGAGGCCATGCCCAAGCGTTCCCAGCACACTGGCAGAGCAGGACATGACCTTCTGAACACAGGGGTGGTCACACCGCCCCATGCGAGGTCCCGGGGCGCCCGGGAGGGGCCGAGACGCAGGCAGCGTCGGGGAGGCAATGCCGAGGGCAGGTTCCTTCCGTGCAGCACAGCCCTCAGCTGCTGACACACTAGGACCCCCATGAGGTTTAACGGGAAAGCCCTCAGAGCCCCTCACCCTGGGTCCCTAGGGGGCTCTGTATCCCCCTCTCCACGGCCAGGCCACCCCCACTGCAGGGCTCTGGGCCAAAGCCTGTGGGACCGGGGTCCCTGCCTCCCAGGATCACCGCCGAGGAAGAGTGCACACGCTCAGCCATCTGTCCTGCAGGCAGGCTCGGCACCCTGTCCCAGACGCGTCCGAGTCCCGGGCCCTGCCCAGTCCTCCAGTTCTCATTGTTGATGTGGTCCCCGAACCCCGGCGTGTCGATGACGGTCAACTTCATGCGGACGCCCTTCTCCTCGATATCTGGACAGAATCACAGTCCCTGCCAAGCTCAGGGGGAGAGCCAGGACCTGCGTACCCACCCCTCACCGGCCAGGCTGCCCGCCCCGCCCCGCCCTCAAGAGGCCACGGTGATGCCAGCCTGCAGCCGTGAAGCCCCCTGCCAGTGAGTCTTGGTGGAAAACTCAGCTGTCTCCAGGGGGCTCTGACAGGGGCCTGCAGGGGTCCTAGAGAGCATCCCTAACCCCTCACCCTCATCCCGGTCTCCACAGGCCGAGAGGTGCTCTCTGGAGTCCCCCGCTCGAGGGCCCCGAGGGCCCTGCCTCGGCACCCCTCCCTCCAGCACCCCCGGCTCTCACCGTGCGTGATGGACTTGATCTCAATGGTCTTAGGGATGCGCTCCTCTGAGGTGGGCTGCACGGACTTCCGGCTGATCTTGGATTTGAAGAGGGTGTTGATCAAGGTGGACTTCCCCAAGCCACTCTGCCCTGGGGGGAGGCCGGGGCCGGTCAGCGGGGCGCTCCAGAGGGCGGCCCGAGGTCCTGGATGTAGCGACGCCTGGCCTCGCCCCCCAGCTCCCCTCGGTGGGGCTCCAGGTCAGGGAGGCTGGGAGGCCATGCCCAAGCGTTCCCAGCACACTGGCAGAGCAGGACATGACCTTCTGAACACAGGGGTGGTCACACCGCCCCATGCGAGGTCCCGGGGCGCCCGGGAGGGGCCGAGACGCAGGCAGCGTCGGGGAGGCAACGTCGAGGGCAGGTTCCTTCCGTGCAGCACAGCCCTCAGCTGCTGACACACTAGGACCCCCATGAGGTTTAACGGGAAAGCCCTCAGAGCCCCTCACCCTGGGTCCCTAGGGGGCTCTGTATCCCCCTCTCCACGGCCAGGCCACCCCCACTGCAGGGCTCTGGGCCAAAGCCTGTGGGACCGGGGTCCCTGCCTCCCAGGATCACCGCCGAGGAAGAGTGCACACGCTCAGCCATCTGTCCTGCAGGCAGGCTCGGCACCCTGTCCCACAAGAGGCGACGTCCCGGAGTCCGCGCGGCCGTCCTGCGGCCAGGCGGGCGCCCTCTGTGTGGCCCTGGGCAGCCGCGGGAAGGGAGACTCACCAACCACCATGATGTTGAACTCGAAGCCCTGCTTCATGGCCTTCCTGCGCATCTGCTCCAGGATGGAGTCGATCCCCACGTAGCCGAAGTCCATGGAGGCCTTCTCGTTCCTCGGCGCGGGCGGCTGCTTGAGCGCGGCGTCTCTGGGGGTGTCCGCCATGTCGCCGGCGCTGCCGGGAGCTGCCTCGGGGGCTACGGGAAGAGAGGCGGGCACTTTAAGGGGCTGAGGGGGCGGAGCACAAGCAGGTGTCTGCTGAGCCCCCGCATCCTCAGGCGGGCAGACGGAGGCTCAACCATCCCAGAGACCCCGGAGAAACGGCCCGGAGCCGGACCCCTCGGGCCCAGCGGTCCTGCAGCCTCTCTGCCTGGCCCACAGACCCTCACTCATCTCAAGCTGCCAGCCCTGCCCAGACCCCCGAGCCCCTTTCTCACCTGAGCTGCACCCCGGAGTATGCCCTGAGGAGGGCGGGGCGTGCTCTGTGCCCTCCCCCACCTCCTGTCCTGCAGGGAGCACCCAGGGGGCCCCTCCCCGCCTGCTCCTGACTCAGGCCCTCACACCTGCTGCTGCAGTCTAACGGCTGAAGGGCCCTGGAGATCCAATAGCCAGTGACTGGGCCCAACCCTGAGCCGGGACAAAGGAGAGGACAGTCTTCTGAAGGGAGGATGCAGGGAGGCAGCCATGGCTAGTCCCAGCCCCGGCCACTGGCCCTGGGGCAGCGGGCGTGCTGGAGGTGGGGTGCTCTTTGGGGACAGGAGGGCCTGGACGCAGGGCGACTTCCTCCGGGACCAGTGGCTCCTGGGAGGGGGCAGGAAGGAGAGAGGCCCGGGCAGCAGGGGCAGGTGCTGCCCCTCGCCCTGGACAGGACCCAGGGGGCCGTCTTCTCTCTGCGCACCTGCGGGCCCACCCCGCCACCCACAGGCTGGGAGGCAGTTTTGCTTTCAAGTCTGCGGTAGGCAGACGGGGTTGAGCTGCTCAAAATAACTCTGGCCGCTTCGGTCTATGGGTCAGAGCGTTCCTCCTTTCCTCCGGGGCGGCCCTAAGAGTCCACGGGCCCAGGCTGGAGGCCTGGGGGTCAGGGGCGATGCCCAGAAATGCCCCAGTGAGGGCCTGCGGTGCACCCAGCCATCGGGGCGGGTCAGGGGGCTCAGGACAGTGAGAATTCTCCACCAGGGTCGGCCACATCCCCCGCTACGTGGTCCATGCCCAGACCACACCCTTCCCAAGGGCCCTCCCGCTCCCCTTCCCCACACCCGCGGGTCCAAGCTGTTCCCAGCCCCTCTGCCAGCTGAGCAGGATTTCCAGCTTCATCCTGCCTCCCAGGGAGAATCGCAGTCTCTCCTCCGGGGCACCCGGAGCTCACGGAAACGACCACACAGCGAGTCCCGAGTCCCACCGCCGCCCCCAGCCCCGCGAGCCCCTCCCACCAGCCCTCAGCAAGGATTCGGCAGGTTCCACGGCATCGGCCCCCAGGTGCCCCGCTCTCCAGGTGCCCACTGCCAAGGTGGACAACCAGCCTTCCCAGACATGCCCTCCGACCCGTTGCCTCTTGCCCCCCGCCCCGGGAGCAGCGGACACAGGGTGCCAGGCCAGGAAGGACACTGCCGAGCTTTCCGATAAACTGCCTTTCCGTTTTCTGGAGAAATAACCGGACTCCGCCCCACCCCCCAGCTCCCACCTCTGCAGGCCCGTCTGTCTTGGGAGCCTCTCGGGGAGCCGAGATGGGGCCCAGCACCCTCTCCCCTCTGACATACCCGGGCCAGCAAGACAGTAAAGAGGACAGATGCCGTTAGCTTACAAATCCCAGAGACGGGGGATGTTGCTGGTTGGCCCCCAAGTTAGCCACTAAGGTCCCCCTTTCCTCTACCCCAAACAGGCATGGCCGTTCCTGCTTCACAGAATGGGGGTACCAGGCACGGAACATAACACACAGAACAAAGCCAGGGGCTCCCGGGGCCTCCACACGTCTCTCCTAACAACAGACGGATGCCTGAGGCTCCTGCTCCATACCCTACCCCAGCCCCCAGCCCCAGAGGCAGGGACCCCCATTTGATTGCCATCTGGGGGCCACCTCCCCGCACAGCCTGGAAGGCCTTTGCCTCTACTCAGAAACACTCTGCCCGGGGCTCCACCATCGTTAAATAAACAAAGACCAGAGCTGCATCTGGCCTGAACGTGTGGCTTTGGGGCTGCTTCCTGGAGACAGACGTGGGGCCGTCTTTTGGGACAGCAGTTCAGCCCTGCCCCACGTGACCGAAAATTGCTTCCATCTGTCTGCAGGTCTGGGCGCCATTCTGCCCGGCCCCCCTCCCACACCTCCCTCCGTCCCTTACCCCCAAGCAGCGTGGTGGGGGTGGGGAGCGCCCCTGAACTCCCCGCGCCCCCCTTCCCTCCAGGGCCTTGGAAGCAGCAGAGCCAGCGACACCCCCGCAGACACACTACCCAGAGCAAAACATCCTGCCCACCAAGGCCCGCCGGAGACATCACAGAAACACAAGCGGCATGCTCCCCGCTCCCCGCTGAGAGAAGGGCCTGGCTGGGGGGCACAGGTGAGGGGCCCTCCCCCCAAGGCCCCTCCTCCAGGAGGCCCCCCGATGGGCCACCCCCATCCTGCCTGCCAGATGACCTGCAAACCCAGGACCTTCCCTCTACGCCCACCGGACCAGGAGGCTTTGGGATCTGCCTTCAGGACCCCCTGGGGGAGTGCAGAGCCCCAGCCAGCCAGAGGGGACAGCGGAGACTGCTTTCCTGTGTGACTTCTGAGCGCTTAAAATGCAGCTAGACTAATGGAGGAACTGAACTTTTACTTTATTTAATCTTAATTCATTTCCATTTAAAGCACGGTGCGTGGCACGCTGGCCTCCTCCGCGGCCCAGCGGTCAAGACTCTGGCCTTCCAATGCGGGGAGTGTGGGTTTAACGCCTGGTCAGGGACCTAAGATCCCACGTGCCGCCAAGCACAGCCAAGACATTTTTAAAAATTGTTTAGATTTTAAAAAGAAAAGAAAAAGAAGGGCAAGGGACAACGTGACTAGACAGCACAGACGTCTTGTCTAAGCTACTCTTTGTATAAAGGGGGTATGCTTTTTTTCTGAAATGCACTGGAAGCGGCCTGGTCACCCGGAGACCCCCAGTCCTCTCGCTTCACATTCACCCCTGTGAGAGCTGATGAACGTCTGTCGCCAGTGAGGAGGGCCGTGACCCATACGGATCCCCAGAGAGTCTTCAGAACCCTACAGCAAGGGGACGCTCGACCAAGACTCCTGAATGAACGGGGTCCTGGGAAGACTCCCACGGTGGTGGGGGGCACAGACCCTCCACAACAACCCACGTCCAGTCCCGCCTCCTCCGGATCCGCCCAGCCCCCAAGACCTGTGTCCAACCCGCCTCCTCAGTGACTTCTGCCTGCGGCTCCTTCTCTTCCTCACAGCGTCCCTACCTGTTTTTGTTTCACATCCAAACTTCATCCAATGCTATTTACAGGAAAGGGAAGTTCTTAACAGAAAACTACCAAGTTTCACATTTACATCCAAGAGGACTTTCACTGCAACCTCGGCAGCCACTTTTAAAGAGAGAGCCCCACTCTTTAAAAGTGGGAAACGCATGTTCAGAGAAGTTAAGGAACTTTTACCCAAGATCACACAGCACCACCTGCTGCTACTTTCCTTTGCTTGGGCAAGGGGATGGAGGATGAGCACAGACTGCCATATCTTCTCCTTCCCAAAGCCACACTTTGGAGGAGGGAGTACCAGGTTGGCGGGGGTGTAGCGGGGAGTGGCACAAAGCAGCTCCGCAGGAAACACCTAAAGGCCGTCCACCCACGGATGAAAGGCAAATACAACGCGGTGAATCCACACAGTGGAATGTGACTCATAAAAACACCGATATCCTAGATGAATGGACATCAAGATGTGGTGTATGTATATAATGGGATACTACTCAGTCACAAAAAAGAATGGAATAATACCATTGGCAGCCACATGGATGGACCTAGAGATGATCATACTCAGTGAAGTAAGTCAGACAAAGACAAATATCCTATGATATCACCTATATGTGGAATCCAAAAAAGTAATCCAATGACCTTATTTACAAAACAGACTCACAGGCACAGAAACAAACTATGATTACCAAAAGGCAGAAGAGAGGAGATAAATTAGGAGTTTGGGATTAGAAGGTAAAAACGACTATAAATAAAATAAACAACAAAGGCTCACTGTGTAGCACAGAGAAGATAGTCAATGGAACTGAATCTCTTGGCTGTTCACCAGAAACACAGCACTGTAACCAGCCGTGTGTGTATCTCCACTAAGTGGCTTCAGTTGTGTCCAACTCTCTGCAACGCTACGGACTGTGGCCAAACAGGCTCCTTTGTACATGGGGCGCTTCAGGCAAGAACACTGGAGTGGGTTGCCATGCCCTTCTCCAGGGGATCTTCCTGACCCAGGGACTGAACCCCAGTCTCCTGCATTAGCAGGAGGACTTTTTTTTTTTTGACCACTTTTATTGGTCTTTCATTTATTTATTTTCATCCATCTTTGTTCTTTGGCCTGTGTGGGCCTCCCATTGCAGTGACCTCTCTCATTGCAGAGCACCAGCTTTGGGTGCGTGTGCTCCAGAGCTCTGGCTCGATAATTGGACGCATCAGTCCAGCCACTCCGCAGCACATGGGATCTTCCCAGGCCAGGGATCGAACTGGCGCCTCTTGCACTGCAAGGCGGAGCCTTTACCCACTGGACCACCAGGGAAGCCCTCAGGAGGATTCTTTACTGTCTGATCTACTGGGGAAGCTCCATAAATCAACAGTACTCAAAACAAAAGAGAGAGAGAGAGAAATTAGCAATGACATATACACACTACCTTGAGTGAAAGAGCTAGTGGGAAGCTGCTAGAAAGGCCAGGGAGCTCAGTTCCGTGCTCTGGGATGACCTAGAGGAATGGGGGTAGGGGAAGGAGGCTCAGGAGGAAGGCAGACATGCACACGCATAGCTGATTCACCTTGTTGGACAGCAGAAACTACTGCAACACTGTAAATCAACCACACTCCAATTTTTTAAAGAATTTAAAAAAAAAAGAAAGCACTTATGTCCCAACATGTTTCAGCAGATGAACGCTGAAAATACTACGCTCAATGAAGAAGCCAGACAGGAAAAGCCACATACGTTAAGAGTCCATTTAAATGAAATGTCCAGGGCTTCCCTGGTGGCCCAGTGGGTAAGGACACCGCCTTGCAGTGCAAGGGGCGCCAGTTCGATCCCTGGCCTGGGAAGATGCAACGTGCTGCGGAGCGGCTGGACTGATGTGTCCAATTACCGAGCCGGAGCTCTGGGGCGCACGCGCCCAGAGTCGGTGCTCTGCGACGACAGAGGCCACCGCGATGGGAGGCCCACAGGAGCCAAGGAACAAAGACGGATGAAAAATAGAGAAATGAAAGACTAATAGAAGTGGCCCGCCCGATCCCCTCCCTCCCCACCCCACCCCCCGAAAGATAAATAAATAAAATAAATGTTTAAAAAAAAAATAAAATAAATGAAATGTTCAGAAGAGGCAAACCCATTAGGACAGAACAGATCGGGGGCAGCCAGGGGCTGGGCCATCAGGCTCATGGGACTTCCTTGGGGGATAAACAAAACCCTGACACGGGGAAAGGCTGAAGGCCAAAGCAGAAGGGGGTGGCAAAGGATGAGATGGTCAGACAGCGTCACCGACTCAATGGACAGGAGTTAAGCAAATGCCAGGAGACAGGGGAGGTCTGAGAAGCCTGGTGCGGGGCCGTCCACAGAGTCACAGAGTCGGACACGACTGAGCGACGGAACAACCTGGAATTAGGTCCAACACTGGAGACAAGTCTGCTGACACACCCGCTCACGGGGTGAACCGTGCGGCCTGGGGAGTCTCTCTCAGGGAGCTGCTCAACAAAGGCAGAAAAGATGCTCTTGGTAGAGGTGGACTGCAAGGAACCCGTGATGCCCACAAGGCCCACAGGCGCCCACCAGCCGGCTGTACGGCTCGCGGACAGCTGAGGCCCGGACACCCGACGCAGGCCTGAGGCTCCTGTGCCCGCCTCCCCAGGCCCCATGCTGTCCAGATGCAGAAGCAGTCCCGTCAGCAACCAGCAAGGGCATCCAGACCGGCCGGAGGAAAGGGTGGTCGTGGCTCTCCCAGGCCCCCCGTGTGAGCCCAGAGCAGCACCTGTGGAGAGGAGAGGTCCTCTGCCACGGGGGCCCGCGGGGCCACCTCTTCTCAGGAACTGATGGGAGGGGAGCTCCTACATCGGGGAGGAAGGGGTCCCCTTCTCTTCCGAATGGTTCATGTCGGAGAGTGGGAGCTCCACTCCCACTAGGAGGGGGCTCTAGTTCATAGACTCAAGCAGCTTGAGAAAAAAAGGGAATCCTCATGCACAGTTCATGGAAATTTAAAATTGGTACAGCCAGTGTAGAAACAAGTATGGAGGTTTCTTGAAAAATTAAAATTATTATATGACCCAACAATCCTACTTCTGGATATATATCTGAACAAAACCAAGAACATTAATTTGAAAAGATGCCTACACCCCAATGCTCACAGCGGCGTTATTCACAATCGCCAAGACGTGGAAGCAACCTAGGTGTCCATCAACGGAGGAATGGATAAAGAAGACATGGTCCACACTGCACACTGGAATATTAGTCAACCATCAAAAATGAAAATTTGCCATGTACAATAACAAAGGTGCCCTTGGAGGGTATTACGCGATGTTAAGTAAGTTAGACAGAGAAAGACAAACACTGGATGAGATCACTAATATGTGGAATCTAAAAAATACAGCAAAAGAAAACAAAACAAAAAAATATAAAATACAGCAAACTAGTGAATATAACAAAGAAGAAGCTGACTCACAGATACAGAGAACAAACTAATGGTTACCAGCAGAGAGAGGGAAGCAGGGCTGGGGCAATAAAGGGGAAAGGGATTCAGAGGTACAAAGTACTATGCATAAAATAAACCAGAAGGGACTCCCCTGGTGGTCCAGTGGGTAAAGACACCACCTTGCAGTGCAGGGGGCACCGGTTCGATCCCTGGCCTGGGAAGATCCCACGTGCGGTGGAGCAGCTGGATTGGTGTGTCCAATTACGAGCCAGCGCTCTGGAGCGCATGCGCCCAGGGCCGGTGCTCTGCAATGGGAGGCCCACACAGGCCAAAGAATAAAGATGGATGAAAATAAATAAATAAAAATTAAAAAAAGAGGCCAAAAAATTTTTAAAAACAACAACAAAAAAAAAACCCAGAAGGATATTTTGTGTAACACAGGGAATATAGCCAATAGTGTATAATAACTATAAATGGAGTGTACGCTTTAAAAACTGTGACTCACTATACTGTACACCTATAACACATCATAGTGTACATCAACGATACTTCAATTCTAAACCAAAGGTATAAACAACAGACATAGAAAAGGATCGTGGAGTCCCAGTGGACCAGGGCCACACCGTGATACGTTCAACACTTACGGGGGCCTATTACCTAGTGACCAAAAGAAGACACGATAGGCTGGAGGTCAGTCTGAATGAAAACATTGGGGGCACACAGGAGCATGGAGCTCATTTATCCACAGGTCCATCAGCCCAAACTCCCAGGTGGAGTCCCTGCAGTCCCGTACAAGCTAGGAACCCAGTCTGGCACAGCCATTCATGATTTCCGTGTATGTATCATAAGCCTGTTTTAGATGCTGTTTAAAGCTAAAGGCAGGGCTTCTCTGGTGGTCCAGTGGGTAGGGACACCACCTTGCAGTGCAAGGGGTGCCGGTTCAACCCCTGGCCTGGGAAGATCCCACGTGCCGTGGAGCGGCTGGACCGATGGGTCCAACTACCGAGCCAGAGCGCTGGAGCGCATGCGCCCGGAGTCGGTGCTCTGCAACAACAGAGACCACCGCGATGGGAGGCCCACACGGGCCAAAGAACAAAGATGGGTGAAAACAGAGAAATGAAAGACCAATAGAAGTGACCCGCCCACACCCCTCCCTCCCCAACCCAACCCTCCACCCCCCAAAAAATAAATAAATAAAGCTAAGGGCTCTCTTCCTAAAATAATCAGATATCAAGGCAGTCAAGTGCAAATAAATATGGACAATTTGGGGGAGGTTCATCAAAGAACCTCATAGCTTTTTTTTTTTTTTTAAACCTTTATTTTACTTTTAACTTTTACAGAGTTTTGTTGTTTACAGACCCCATAGCTTTTTTTTTTTTTTTTTTTAAAGATTTTTTTTTATTTATTTTTTTTTGGGCGGGGTTCGGGTTGGGGGGGGGGGGGAGTGGGCGGGCCACTTCTATTGGTTTTTCATTTCTCTATTTTCATCTGTCTTTGTTCTTTGGCTCCTTTGGGCCTCCCATTGCGGTGGCCTCTGTTGTCGCAGAGCACCGGCTCTGGGCGCATGTGCTCCAGAGCTCCGGCTCGGTAATTGGACACATTGGTCCGGAATTGGACGACTTCATTGGTCACCTATAACACATCATAGTGTACATCAACGATACTTCAATTCTAAACCAAAGGTATAAACAACAGACATAGAAAAGGATCGTGGAGTCCCAGTGGACCAGGGCCACACCGTGATACGTTCAACACTTACGGGGGCCTATTACCTAGTGACCAAAAGAAGACACGATAGGCTGGAGGTCAGTCTGAATGAAAACACTGGGGGCACACAGGAGCATGGAGCTCATTTATCCACAGGTCCATCAGCCCAAACTCCCAGGTGGAGTCCCTGCAGTCCCGTACAAGCTAGGAACCCAGTCTGGCACAGCCATTCATGATTTCCGTGTATGTATCATAAGCCTGTTTTAGATGCTGTTTAAAGCGAAAGTCAGGGCTTCTCTGGTGGTCCAGTGGGTGGGACACCACCTTGCCGGGCAAGGGGTGCCGGTTCAACCCCTGGCCTGGGAAGATCCCACGTGCCGTGGAGCGGCTGGACCGATGGGTCCAACTACCGAGCCAGAGCGCTGGAGCGCATGCGCCCAGAGTCGGTGCTCTGCAACAACAGACGCCACCGCGATGGGAGGCCCACAGGAGCCAAAGAACAAAGATGGATGAAAATGGACAAATGAAAGACCAATAGAAGTGGCCCGCCCGCTCCTCTACCCTCCACCCCCCAAAAAATAAATAAATAAAGCTAAGGGCTCTCTTCCTAAAATAATCAGATATCAAGGCAGTCAAGTGCAAATAAATATGGACAATTTGGGGGAGGTTCATCAAAGAACCTCATAGCTTTTTTTTTTTTTTTAAACCTTTATTTTACTTTTAACTTTTACAGAGTTTTGTTGTTTACAGACCCCATAGCTTTTTTTTTTTTTTTTTTTAAAGATTTTTATTTATTTATTTTATTTTGGGCGGGGTTCGGGTTGGGGAGGGTGGGGAGTGGGCGGGCCACTTCTATTGGTTTTTCATTTCTCTATTTTCATCTGTCTTTGTTCTTTGGCTCCTTTGGGCCTCCCATTGCGGTGGCCTCTGTTGTCGCAGAGCACCGGCTCTGGGCGCATGTGCTCCAGAGCTCCGGCTCGGTAATTGGACACATTGGTCCAGCCGCTCCACGGCACGTGGGATCTTCCCAGGCCAGGGATCGAACCGGCGCCCCTTGCATTGCAAGGCGGTGTCCTTACCCACTGGACCACCAAGGAAGCCCCCCCATAGCTTTTTTGATGAAACTAACTTGGTCTGGTGTGAACTTAGAAGTTAATCAATTTATCTCTCAATGTAACTTCTCAACATACAAAGATGTTCTGGCTTCCACAGTCAGAGAAGGATGAAGAAGAATTTTAAAAAGTGATCAAGGAGGGTTTCCTTGGTGGCTCAGTGGTAAAGTGTCTGCCTGCCAATGCAGGAGACGTGGGTTCGATCCCTGGGCTGGGAAGATCCCATATGCTTTGAAGCAACTAAGCCCATGAGCCGTAACTAGGGATCCTGAGCTCTAGAGCCCGTGTGTGCTCTGCCACAAGAGAAGCACCGCAATGAGAAGCCCGTGCACCTCAGTGAAGAGTAGCTCCTACTCACCAGAGCCAGAGAGAGCCTGCACAGCAATGAAGACCCAGCACAGCCAAAAATAAATTTAAAAATTTAGAAAAAGATCAAGGAGTCATGGTAGTCCAGTAGTTAGGACTCTGTGATTCCCCTGCAAGGGGTCCAAGTTTCATCCTTGGTTGGGGAATAAGATCCTAAAAGCCACGTGTCATGGACAAAATAATTTTTAAAAAGATACAAAATAACCATAAAAAAAACTAGGGCAGCGGGCAGGGGGAATTCCCTGGTGGTACAGTGGATGTGAATTCGCCTGCCAAGGCAAGGGATGGGAGTTCGATTCCTGGTCCAGAAAGATTCCACATGCTGCGTAGCCACGAAGCCCGAACCCTTGTGACTGCAGAAGCCTGTGTGCCTAGAGCCCGTGCTCCAATACAAGAGAAGCCACCGCAAAAAGAGACCTGTGCACCATGACGAGAGAGGAGCCCCACCTCGCCACACTAGAGCAATCCCGAGCGCAGCAACGAAGACCCGCAGCCACCAAAAATAAACTTAAAAAAAAATTTTTTTAAAATATGATCAAAGGCAGGAAAAGAGGATAAGGGCAGAGGTTACGAGCAGCTGGTCTCCAGGCCTGAGCCCGAAGGAGAAAGCTATGCGGGCTGGGCAGGGAGATAAGGGCTGTCTTTCTCTGCGAGGCTTTGAAGGTGAATCTTTTCCCACTTAAGAGATTCCGCTTTTCCTTGTGTCCCCATGAACTGACCCCAGCCACTGCAAACTCCCGATAAATGTTCCGGGGGAACTTCCTGTTCCCTTCTAAAGATAGAAACACTGAATATAAATGACCAAATTTTGCAAATTTGTGCAGGCGGGGATCAAGACATGCATTTTTAAAGCGCACTGGGCTCTGCACTGAGTTCCACTAATTCAATAAGTACTTCCAAATGGAATTACACTTCACACTTTGTATAGGGCAGGAAGCCTCTCCCCAAGTGTGATCAGGAACCGGGGAGGCCAGAAATCTGAGACCCTGCCCTCTGGTCTGAAACAGGGCTTAGAAATCTAGCACAAAGGCGAAGGCCTCTCCGGAAGAATGAAGAGGGTTTTTACAAACGCAAGGAGCTGCATCTCTCCCCCTCTGGGAGCCCGTGATCTTTCCCAAGAGGAGACCCCAAATGAAATCACAGCTTTACGGTTTCCGAGCAGGGACAGACTGGGTGGAAAGCCTTCCCACGACCCTGAGCCTTTGGCCGGACCTGGGAGGGGGCACGGCAGGAACCGAGCCCGCTTCCCTCGGGGTGCCCCAAAGTCCAGGAGGGAGGCGGTGGTCCTGCACTTTTATTGCCTGCCCTTGTCTCTCGCCAAACCCTTTCAAGCAAACTTCTTTCCTTCTGTCCAGGAAAGAATCTCAAGAAGCTCTTCACTTCTGCCAACACGGTTTCAATTGGCGTCGGTCGGTGGAGCCAGATCTGAGGACACGCAGCCGCCCCCACACCCCAAGAAGCCACCTGCAAATGTGCCTAGAGCCCGCGCTCCAATACAAGCGAATCCACCGCAAAAAGAGACCTGTGCACCATGACGAGAGAGGAGCCCCACCTCGCCACACTAGAGCAATCCCGAGCGCAGCAACGAAGACCCGCAGCCACCAAAAATAAATTTAAAAAAAAATTTTTTTAAAATATGATCAAAGGCAGGAAAAGAGGATAAGGGCAGAGGTTACGAGCAGCTGGTCTCCAGGCCTGAGCCCGAAGGAGAAAGCTATGCGGGCTGGGCAGGGAGATAAGGGCTGTCTTTCTCTGCGAGGCTTTGAAGGTGAATCTTTTCCCACTTAAGAGATTCCGCTTTTCCTTGTGTCCCCATGAACTGACCCCAGCCACTGCAAACTCCCGATAAATGTTCCGGGGGAACTTCCTGTTCCCTTCTAAAGATAGAAACACTGAATATAAATGACCAAATTTTGCAAATTTGTGCAGGCGGGGATCAAGACATGCATTTTTAAAGCGCACTGGGCTCTGCACTGAGTTCCACTAATTCAATAAGTACTTCCAAATGGAATTACACTTCACACTTTGTATAGGGCAGGAAGCCTCTCCCCAAGTGTGATCAGGAACCGGGGAGGCCAGAAATCTGAGACCCTGCCCTCTGGTCTGAAACAGGGCTTAGAAATCTAGCACAAAGGCGAAGGCCTCTCCGGAAGAATGAAGAGGGTTTTTACAAACGCAAGGAGCTGCATCTCTCCCCCTCTGGGAGCCCGTGATCTTTCCCAAGAGGAGACCCCAAATGAAATCACAGCTTTACGGTTTCCGAGCAGGGACAGACTGGGTGGAAAGCCTTCCCACGACCCTGAGCCTTTGGCCGGACCTGGGAGGGGACACGGCAGGAACCGAGCCCGCTTCCCTCGGGGTGCCCCAAAGTCCAGGAGGGAGGCGGTGGTCCTGCACTTTTATTGCCTGCCCTTGTCTCTCGCCAAACCCTTTCAAGCAAACTTCTTTCCTTCTGTCCAGGAAAGAATCTCAAGAAGCTCTTCACTTCTGCCAACACGGTTTCAATTGGCGTCGGTCGGTGGAGCCAGATCTGGACAGCGGCCAACACGCAGCCCGCCCCCCACACCCCTTCGGGAAGAGGCTCCCTTCTGTTCTTCCATTTCCAGCCCGCCTCCGCCCCCGCCTCCCGCAGAGCTCCTCACCCGGGCTCAGCCGCCTATTGAGACATCAATCTCTGGTGCGAGCAGGCTCCAGCCTGCACCGCGTCCTCAGAGGCGGCCTGCAGAACCGGAGAAGCCCAGGGATGAGGCCTCCACTTCCTGTGTCGAGGGATTTATCGTTCGCTCCGTGTTCCGCCGCCCACTGGCCTTGCAAGCTCAGGGAATGTGCCCCCGAGCCGCCTCCCGCCCCAGGGTTCCAGCGCGAGAGACCCTGCCCCGAGGCCGCCCCGGGAATCCAGCCCCCGCCAGCCCGCCCACCGCGTCCCAGGCGGTCGGCCGCAGAGATTCCGTTAGTTCTTGGCAAGTGCTGGCAACGTTCAAGAGAGAAAGGAAAGATCTTCCCCCACCGAGGGATGGAAAGTGGCCATTTGTCACAGGGTGGAATCCCCCGGCCCCCTCGCCGGGCCAGCCGGACTGTCGGCAGATGCTCACCAGAGCTCCGCGCCGGGGAGGCTGGGGGCGCCTCCCCCCGCAGCGGGTGAGGTCATGTAAAACAACAGAAACTAGACAGGGCTCTCGGGGGTGCAACAGGGTGGCCCCCTGCCAGGAGCGAAGCAGGAAAAGCACTCTTCCCCTCAAAGATATCGAGCAATCCTCCAGTGCAGTCCCTCCGCTCAGGCTCAGGGAGGCTGCCTAAGGTCTCCCCAACCCGCCGTCCGCCCTGGTCCCTTTGGAGAGGCCGGGGCTGAAGGCAGGGCCAGGGAGGGGGCCCAGCGGAGGGGCGCGTGCCCAGGCCAGGAGCAGACACCCGACCACTGGCCCCTTACGGAGGCAGGACACCTCGTACCACTGGCTGGGGGATCCGGGGAAGGTTGTGGACAAAGGAGGGAAGGGTCGGCATTCTGAACATGTCGCCGTCCACTGACAGGCAGCTCCGGCTCCGGGCTGATGTAAGTCGAGGCAGCCGCTGTCCTGTCCCCTCCCCCAGCCCCAGCTTCTTCCTGCTCAGGAGGCCAGGGGGCAGGAAGGAGTGTGCGCATAGCTTAGGGACCCGAGAGGCCACCCTCGCAGGGCTCCCTCTGCTTCTACTCAGCTAGACGGCGTCCACCTGCCCGCAGGGCTGCCCAGGGCCCTGCCTGTCGGGAAGACCCCCCTGCTCCCCACCCTGACCGAGCCCCTGCTCTCCCAAGGGAGCCACTCGGCAGAGCGGACCTGTGACGACTCGGGACACGCCCTGTGCCGTGGCAAAAAGCGCAGCCTGAAGCTAGACAGGGACAGACGGCCACCCATCCACTCAGGGACGCGCATGCACTCGTCTGCCTCAGGCGCATCCCAGAAAAAAGCAGGGTGTGTGGACAGTGGGCTTCTCCCCTGAAACACTGCCTGTGGGAGGCGCTGGCCACGGGCAGGATGCACGGAGAGCCCTGAGCCCCGTGTGGGTCAGACGCCAGGCAGCCGCCCGCATCCTGCACCTCCCGCACGCGCCCACTGTGCACGGCCCGAAGCTCGGGTGCCCGCTGGACTTGGGGCTCTGACCAGACGGAGCCGCCCGTCCTCTGACGAGCGACGTGCACAGGGGTCCCCTCACCCCAGCTTCTCTGCTGCTCCTCCTCCGTCTCTAGCTGCGGGTTCTCAGCTGCCTCGCTGGCGGCTCCTTCCTCCACCTGTAAAACCAGGACTGGCCCCAGCTGGACACGGTCCCCAGTGACTCTCCCCATCGTCCGGGCCTCCCATGCCACCTCTCTCCAGAGTCACACACCAGTGCCGACCAGGATTCCGCGGAGACATCCCAGGGCGCCAGGCCCCCGCCCAGAGCTGCGTCTCCACGGCCCCTGCGCTGGTGGAGCCTGGCCGCCTCCCGCTCCGCATGCACCGAACAGGACTCTGGACCTGCATCACCCGACCCCAGGAGTCACGGCATCTCCACCTACCCAATTATCACAGCTAGAAATCCAGGGTCCCTCCTTCCATCACCCCAAATCCAGACACCCACCCCAAATCCCATCAATTTGAGTTTTTATTTGCAGGCAGTCCCCTGGCGGCTCCGCCAGTCCACGCTAACCCCACTCGCTGCTCCCCTCACCCCGCGGCACGGTCCGTGCTTCTCAAAGCACCAGGAAGGCCTGTGTCAAACAAAGTGATCTCGCCACTCCCCTGGCCTGAAAGCCCGACTGGCTGGGCTCCCCCTGCACCCGGGACAGCACCGGATCCCGAGGCCCCAGAACCCTGCAGCAGGGATCCCGCTCTATTCCAGGCTCCCTACGTGACCCTGGGCAAGTGGCTTGACCTCTCTGGACCCCAGTTTTCTTACGCGTAATACGGGACACTACCTGCCTCGTAAGCGCGCTCGAGGACCAAACACGCTTGTTCACGCAGCAGAGAGAACCGTCCCTGGCACGTCAACGCTCCGGGCGTGTGTTAATAACCACAAGCCTGTGCCCCGCTCTCCGGTTGTGACATGTGCACGGTCTCCCCGGCGCCTTTCCTCTCCTCAAGCGAGGCTCCTCAGAGAGGCTCTCCTTGGGCGCTGCTCCCAGGGACTCCCGGGGTCCCGAGGTTCTCTTTCCGAGGGGCCTCGCTCACAACCTGCAGCTGCGGGCGTTTTCTTCATGGGACACCCAGGTCTGTCTCCCTCGCTGCTCACGAAACCTCACACACCACAGAGCCCAGGGGGTAAGATGTCCAATGAATGACAGGGCCGCTCGCTGCCCTTTCCTCCCGGCCCGCCTCGCTCTTCCCAGAGCCTCGCAGGGGCCGCTGCTCGGGTCCATCCAGGGGGCGCCTCTGCAGCCCCGGCCCCTCTGCGAGGTTCTCGGGGTGCCGGCCTGCATCCTTTCCCACGGGCTTGCCCCTGCTCGGCCTCCAGCGTGTGGCAGCGTGTGAAAGAGATGGGAGTGACTTCGGGTCCCGTCTTCCTTTGGGAGCCACGGAGCTCTCAGGGGCGGGAAGGAGGCCCTTCCTGGGACAGCGCCTGTCCATTCAGGAAGTTCTGCTCAGGAAGCGGTCCCCGGGGGACTGGGGGCGCCGCAGAGGCAGGGAGACCGGGCTGCCCCTCATCCTATCCCGTTCCTCCTGCGCGTGTGGAAGTTGCTTGTCTCTTTGCTTCAATTTTGACTGCAAATGTACGGATGGAGGCCTGCCAGGCCCCTCTGTCCAAGGGATTCTCCAGGCAAGAATACTGGAGTGGGTTGCCATGCGCTCCTCCAAAGGTTCTTCCCAGCCCAGGGATCGATCAAACCCACGTCTCTTAAGTCTCCTGTCAGGAGGGCTCTTTACCATTAACGCTACACCGGGGAAGCCCACCCGCTTCCTCACCCATCCCTACCTAACTGGGGCTTCAGGGCATGTGAGGCCTCTCCCCAAAGTGTGAGGCAGGCAGGGCTGCTGGGGAGAAGGGAGAGGACTCGGGTCTGACACCTGGGCTCTGTCTCAACCCCGAAACCTCATCCACGCTGCTCCCCGCTCCCAGGCCTCCCGTAGCAGGCCTGACCAGTGCTGCGGTGAACAGTGGGTCCCCTCTGTGGAGCGGCCAGGCCACCGGTCACTAGGCATCCGTTAATCTGCTGTCCAGCAGTTAAATGTGACATAGCACCAGCTCAAACTTAAGAGTGGTTTGGTCAACTGGCAAAGCGTATGAATCCGGACCAGCAGGGGCTCAGCAGAAGGACCCAAATGCACCCGACCCCGGCCCCAAGGAGCCTGGCCGAGAGCACAAGGGGCCGGGCCGGGCCGTCCGAGGAGGGCTGACCACCACCCGTCCGGGCTGCCCGGGGCACAGCGCTTCACAGTTTACAGAGCGCTCAGACTTGCTTTATCGTATCCGTTCCTCGTCTTCACATCCTTCCTCAGACGCTCCATTTCCTGCCGAGCTCGGGGGGTCCATCCAGGGGGCGCCTCTGCAGCCCCGGCCCCTCTGCGAGGTTCTCGGGGTGCCGGCCTGCATCCTTTCCCACGGGCTTGCCCCTGCTCGGCCTCCAGCGTGTGGCAGCGTGTGAAAGAGATGGGAGTGACTTCGGGTCCCGTCTTCCTTTGGGAGCCACGGAGCTCTCAGGGGCGGGAAGGAGGCCCTTCCTGGGACAGCGCCTGTCCATTCAGGAAGTTCTGCTCAGGAAGCGGTCCCCGGGGGACTGGGGGCGCCGCAGAGGCAGGGAGACCGGGCTGCCCCTCATCCTATCCCGTTCCTCCTGCGCGTGTGGAAGTTGCTTGTCTCTTT
This sequence comes from Tragulus kanchil, assembly GCA_022376925.1. Classification (NCBI taxonomy): domain Eukaryota; kingdom Metazoa; phylum Chordata; class Mammalia; order Artiodactyla; family Tragulidae; genus Tragulus; species Tragulus kanchil. The sequence goes on along the minus strand of JAIOJX010000027.1, from coordinate 24,610,082 downwards.
GCTTCAATTTTGACTGCAAATGTACGGATGGAGGCCTGCCAGGCCCCTCTGTCCAAGGGATTCTCCAGGCAAGAATACTGGAGTGGGTTGCCATGCGCTCCTCCAAAGGTTCTTCCCAGCCCAGGGATCGATCAAACCCACGTCTCTTAAGTCTCCTGTCAGGAGGGCTCTTTACCATTAACGCTACACCGGGGAAGCCCACCCGCTTCCTCACCCATCCCTACCTAACTGGGGCTTCAGGGCATGTGAGGCCTCTCCCCAAAGTGTGAGGCAGGCAGGGCTGCTGGGGAGAAGGGAGAGGACTCGGGTCTGACACCTGGGCTCTGTCTCAACCCCGAAACCTCATCCACGCTGCTCCCCGCTCCCAGGCCTCCCGTAGCAGGCCTGACCAGTGCTGCGGTGAACAGTGGGTCCCCTCTGTGGAGCGGCCAGGCCACCGGTCACTAGGCATCCGTTAATCTGCTGTCCAGCAGTTAAATGTGACATAGCACCAGCTCAAACTTAAGAGTGGTTTGGTCAACTGGCAAAGCGTATGAATCCGGACCCAGCAGGGGCTCAGCAGAAGGACCCAAATGCACCCGACCCCGGCCCCAAGGAGCCTGGCCGAGAGCACAAGGGGCCGGGCCGGGCCGTCCGAGGAGGGCTGACCACCACCCGTCCGGGCTGCCCGGGGCACAGCGCTTCACAGTTTACAGAGCGCTCAGACTTGCTTTATCGTATCCGTTCCTCGTCTTCACATCCTTCCTCAGACGCTCCATTTCCTGCCATAATTAGCTGACACTTTTGAAATCAGACCAAAATAACGAGACCGACAGTAGCAACACGTTCTCCGGCGAGTTGCGACAAAACCTCAAGGCGGGGGCTCGCCGGTCCCCGGGGCCTCCGTCATGCGCTGGGACCCGGCAGGCCCTGCCCGCCCCGCAGGCAGACCCCAACCTCCCCCCGACACTCTCCGCGCCCGGTGGGACCTACTGTGGGTCACGCAGGCCCGGAGTCCTCCGACGGATGGATCTATGCCTCCAAGGATCTACACCGCGGCCGCAGTCAGTACAGAACCTGGCGCCCCCGAGGGTGGGAGCCCGGCCCCTCTCAAGTCTCCCCAGCCAGCGGCTCCGGGACGGAGCCACATTCATATGGTAATTTCAGCCTGAGAACTGGCGCGGAGCAGAGGCCCCTCCAGCTGCCGGGTGGGCGGGCGGGAGGAGGAGGGAGGAAGCCTGACCTCTCGGCGGGCTTCCCCGGGGCCCTCCGCAGCACACTCCTGAGCTGAGAATGGACACAGCGGGTGCCCAGACGTGAGCAGAAGTGGACCTCTGCTGGATGTACGTGTGCAGTGGTTTAAAGAGACAACCAATGGGCGTTCATTCTACAGCTCAGCTTGTCTGCGTGTGATGCTCGGAACAGTCTAGAAACCAGCTTGTTGCTCCTGCAGGTCTGGGGAGACCGTGGCCACCCTCACCCTCTCCCTGGACCTCAGAGGCAGGGCCCTCCCCGCCCCCAGCCCTGCATTTCCACCGTCCCAGGAAGGAAATGCCTCTCCTACCCCCAGAGCCAAGGCTGGTGGGGAGGGGCATGCATCCACTGACTCCTTCCTCTCACGAGCTCACTGCCACAGGCTCCCCGTCTCCCCAAGAGAGGACACTCCAGCCTTCCCTTTCTCCTTTCTGCCTTACTCTGGGCCCTGGGCAGGACAAAGAAACTCAGGGGCTCCTCTGTTCCCCACCCCTAACTCATCCATGCGTGTAGTCCACACTGATCCATCCTGTCCCGCGGAGCTCGGCTCTGGACTCAGTGCAACCAGAGAGCCCCCAGTCGGTTGCACAGAGGCAAGACATGCAAGAGGCTGACGGCCCCTGGGAGTGGGGCCCAAGGGACCAACAGGGCACCCCCACTGGGTGTGAGTGAGCCACGCTTTCCCAAGAGAAATGAAGCACATGTGCACACCAACGTTCCCAGCTGCACAATTCACAAGAGCTACAAAGTCGACACAGCCCAAACGCCCCTCGGCTGATGAATGGATAAAAGCAGCGGCAGGCAGCTGTAGAGCTGAGTACTATGCAGCCATGAACAAGGGAGCACGGACCAGTTACACGTGGATGAACCTTGAAAACAGTGCCCTAAGTGAGAGGAGCCAGGTACAAAAAGCCACCTACTGAAAAAAAAAAAAAAGACAAAATGGCCACTGACTACATGATTCCACTTATATAAGATACTTAGGACAGACAACTTCACAGACAGACAGCAGATTCACAGTTGCCCAGTGCTGGGAGCAGGCAGAGGGAAATAGACAATGACCACTAATGGACACGAAATCTCTTTAGGGTGGCAAACACATTCTGGAATCAGTGGTGATGGCTGTCTGTGTGAATATATGGGAAACCACTGAACTGTACACTTTCAAAGGGTGAATTTTCTGGAATGTGAATTCTACCTCTGTAAAGCTATCACCAACAACAAGAAGGCTGAGGCCTGAGCTCCCCAGGGAACCAGGGCGGGAACTGCGTCCTCTGGTCCCTGGCCGCCCCCACCCCACCACCTGCATGCCCACCTCCACTGTCAAGTCTGCAGCCAGTGGGCCGGGTGGAAGGCCGATGTTCCTCAGCCACGGGTGACCTCTCCGCCTGCGCGGCCTGCCCCCCTCACCAGCAGTGCTCACAGGAACTCCACATGAATTCTTTAAAAAGGGCCTCAGCGCCACAGGCTGGAACCTGTCAAGACACTGAATGACCTGGGAGCAGGCCCTGTTTACAGAAGGAAGCCGCAGCCCGCACCCCGAAGGAGGGGAAGTGGCAGCAAAAGCCGCCGATCGGCAATCGGAAAGGTTGAACTGGGCTCGTCCCACGTCTCTGGGCAGGAGGGCCAAGGGGTGCCCAGACCCCTTCCCAGGACACCGCCCAGACCCCCTGCCCACGCCTGACCCAGCAGGCGCGCAGCCACCCGGGCTGCAGGACCCAGGCCAGCAGTCACCTGCAGCCCGGCAGGACCAGTCAGGCGCAGGGGCTGGTCAGAGTCCTCAGCGCCGGCCCTGGAGGAAACGACCCACAGCGGAGGCTGGAGCTGCTCGGGGGCCCACCCTAAATCCGTTAGAGGCCCAAGTCCTCTCCCCCACTATCCCCAACCCTCAGGATGCCAAAAAAGCCACAACAGAGAGAGAATTCAGTTAAGCCCCACTTTTACAAGGTGGCGCCAGCCCCAGAAGGGATGGGACGCCCAGGTTTCTCAAGGTTTAATTATAACGTTAGCACTCAGGTCTTGGGGTGCCCTGTGCTGTGAATCAGTTCCTAACTTCCAGCTGTCCTTGGGGAGCCCCATAGTGAGCTGAAGGGAGCCCACAGAGAGGGGTCTGCCGCAACTGTACCCACCCCACAAAGCCCGAAGACAACCTCCTGCTCTCAACTCACACATCTGCCCCTAAGCCAATGAGCTGGCAGCAGGCTGAGTCCAGAACTGAGGCGCACACGGGGGTCACCGTCCACCCCTCCGTGGCCCATGGGGGGCCCCAAGCACAGTGTCACCTCTTCAGCTCAGGACTGTAGAGCCGATGCCCCCCCCGCAAAGCATTTCTGGATGAATGCACAGGGAAGTGAAGGAGTGAGGGGGACGGAGGCAGCTGCTGGCACACAGCCGGGGTCTCGGGAGCCTCAGGGAGACAGGACCGGGCCGTCCGGTTCCACAGGGAGCCCCGGAGGGCGCCGGGGAGGCAGCCAAGACGATGGAGAGATGGAAAAGGGCAGCTAGGAACTCTGCTTCCTGTGCAAGCAGGAAGCAGGCACCTGCGGAGGGGGTGCTGTGGGGGGTCTCCACGGAGGCAAGGGGTGAAAAGCAGCTGCCCTATCGGTCCACCGCCACCTGGACACGCGGCCCCTATCTCGTGAGCCCCCGCCTCGCCCTGACCATGCCCCTCACCCACCGCGCTCCAGCCTCAGACGGTGGCCGTGGAGGTGGGGTGCATGGCAAGCGGCCAGAGCCCAGAGGACACAAGCCCCTTGCCACCTGCCCTCATCGGCCTCTCACGGGCAGCAGGTGTCCCACGGAGGGAGGGCCTTCTGTCTTTCCTGTTTGTTACACACACCGAGAAAGGCAGGCAGCGCCCCACAGCTGGGGATGAACGTCCTGTAAATGAAACTCCTCGACAGGAAGACTGGGGGCTCCAGGCACCCGACCCTGAGTCACCGTGGCGGGGGGATGGCGCCCGTTGTGGGGCCCCGGGCTTGGTGGGCTGACGACTAAGCCACCTGGGGTGACCGGGCTGACACAGCAGAGCGTGTGGCCCACGCCCTCCGTCACCGCAGGGCCGAGGGGGGCTCCCCCGCGGGGGGCTGTGCTCCCGCTCGACCGCTCTGCACCCTCGGCCCCCAAGTCGCAACCAACAAGGCTTCTCCCTTCAGCTCAAGGGGGCTGCGGTCCACCCGCCGTTAGAATCTCCCGGCCCCACCACCGACCCCGGCAACCCGCGGCTCTTCCCGGTCCCAACAGGCGAGGAACACAAGACTGGGATCCTGTCCTCTCTCCCGGACGGCTCCCTCAGCATCAGAGGGTGGAGGCGGGCCCTGGGGTCATCTTGACCAGTCCCCCGTCCCCGAAATACATATTCAAGTCACCAAAGAAACGCTGCTCTTCGGTCCTTTATCTTAAAAAAAATAATAATAATTTTAAAAAGGCTCCAAGGAGAGCTTGTGAGAAGACAGCAAAACAAATACCTGTTCTTACAAGGCTCCCTCGAGCTTGTCACGGAAACCACAGAGTGTCAGAAAACACAACGAAACGCCCCGAGCCCGCAGGCGGCTCCTGCATCCAGAGAGCTGCAGCCAGAGGGCACCCGGGCATCCAGGCTGCCCCCCGACAGAGAGAGCCCAGCCCGACAGAGGGGCCCGTCCCGGGCAAGACACCCGGACGGGACAGAGGCAGGACACAGATGCCCCCACCGGGTATGCGGGGTCCCCCTCACAGGAGGAAGCCTCACTTTCTTTCTCCTGGGAAAAGGGAAAGTCTTACCTGCAGTCAAGAAAATGCTATCTGCTGTCGAGGCCTGGCGACAGGCCTGGGAGATAAGATAAAAGATACGGAGGCAGGAGGAGGCACATTCCACGGGGGATGCCGGCAAGGACGCTGGCTCTTGCAACGCTGTCGTGGGCGTGAGCGCCTGACGGGGCACCCAGGGCCTGGCACGCACAGGGCAGGAGAGGGGCAGGCGTCCTCTCTGGGGGACGTGGATCCGGAAGACCCCGCCACACCCACACCGGGTGCAGAGGAGCCCAGGGTGGAGGGTCTCTCCTCCCCAAAGGCTCGGGGTGGGGGGTCCGTGTGGGCAACTGAGCCTCAACCCGGAGTCTCCGAGGGCGACCAGGGGGCTCAGGTGCTGCCATCTCTCAGGGGTGCGGCCCCACCCCCAGATTCAGGAAAGGGACAAGAACTGGGGTGCCTCTGTGATGATCAGGCTACCACACCCTGATGAAAGGGGTTGAAATCATTCTTTAGGCAGAGATAGCCGGGAAGGGAGAGGAAGCTAACTGGTCCACCTTCCATCTTTCAGGCCCTCGGCCCCGCCCCTGTCACCAAGGCCCAGCCCCGCACGCCAGGCAGGTCGGGGAAGCAGTTCCCGTGGGCTCCTTGCGAACTGTGCTCCGAAGGTGGACAGGTGAGCCCAGGCGAGGCCCAGTAGCCACTCAGGCCCCTGCAGAGGTGGCATCAGAGCTCCCTGGGCCTCTCAGGCTTAAGCCCTTCTCTGCCCTCAGCCTCGGCGGTGATAAAAAGAGAAGAGGGGCAGGTTTGGACCCACCCGCCCGCCCACACCGCAGGGCAAGCTATTTCGCCGACCGCTCTGCCAGCCCCAGGACAAGGCTCCCGGGGAGCCCGCTGGGAGGTGGGCAGGCTGGAGCACCCTCCCCGCTCTGATCAGCCCTGCGCCTTCGCGGGCCCCCCAGGCTGCTCAGCCGGCAGGCTCCCCACGGGAGCTGGCCGCCCAGCCGCCCCCTCAGGGGCACTGCAGGTGGGGGGCACCGCAGGGAAGGCGTCAGGAGGCTCCACCGGGCCGCTGAGCACAGGTCCCTGCCTGTCCCAGGATCCAGGCTGGCGCTCCACAAGCAAATCCCGGCCTGGTGCCGGAAGGCAGAGGCCTGGGAGGGGAGTCCCAGCCAAGGGCTACGACTCCTGCTGGAAGCACCAGCCCCAGGTCGGGGGAGCTGGGACCCCAGGATCCTCAACGCCGGGTCACATCCAATCCCTGAAGCCCCGTGGCCTCTGTGGCCCAAGCTGAGGTTGTGGGCAGGGAGGGGAAGAGGGATGGGCGGGCACAGCAGGCAGAGAAGGCTGACGGCCACTCCACGGCAGAGGACCCGGCCAGGGGCTCAGGGTGGCCAGCGAGCACCTGTCCACACCTCACAGGCTGAAATTAAAGTCCTCCTTCCTACGCCCCCGGCCAGTGGGGGTGGGAGGGAGCCCAGAGCCGTGGCTGGTCTGGGACAGGCGGCGCTGGAGGGAGCCGTGTGGGGGTGACGGGCTTCCTGAGAGAAGCCAGCACTGCTCCACGCTGGTGGGGGGCTCTCCTGCCGCGTGCCCCTCGGCCCCTGGGAAACCTCCTTCCTGCAAAGCCGCCCTCTCCGGCCCTATGTGCTGAGAGCAGCTCGGGCTGGCGGCGACACACCAGGAAGTGGGGAGAGCTCGGTGGCCGAGGAAGCCAGCTGGGGGTGGGGCAGCAAGTCAGCCCCGGGACCCTGGTGGCCCTAAAGGGTTCAGGGCTTCTCGGGGGAAAGCCCTGGGGGACCCCGTCGTGGAGGCCTGGCAGTCAGGGAAGGGCCCCTCAGGCCCACGAGGCTTGGGGTTGATGGGGGCCAGCGACCGCGTGGGGCATGTTCTGCCTCGTGGCTGCCCCCTTCTCAAGCAAACAGGGCTCTGTCTCCTCTGGGTCTGAATGCCCGGGGCCCCCGCCCACCGCAGGGCCTCCCCACGTACCGGGTAAACGGCTGTGGCCCTGTCACAGGGCCAGCCCCGAGGAAGAGTCCGGCTGAAACACAGACCCCGGCGGACCCCCCAGCGCTGCAGGTGCCGCAGCCCGGAAGTGATGAGGGGGGAGGGGGCGGTAGGGGTGCCCAGGAGGGGTGGGCAAGGGTCACAAAAACCACACTCGTCTCCTGAGATGGGTGTAAAAAGACGCTGGCCACAGAATAGGCCTCCTTTCCCAGAGGCGCCCTGACCCAGAGAAGACCCAAGAGGAGACAGGCGGGAAGGCCCGCTTTCCAAAGAGACCCCACGTGGACACCAGCTCCCCGCCCCCAAATGGTTATACCAGGCTGTTCTTCTTCCTAGTTCCTGAAAAGGAGCCCCCGGTGGCCAGAGAAACGACACTTGTGTAAACACCCATGGAGGCCCTACATTTCAAGGCAAAACGACAATGAACGAAGGATGGAAAGCCCGTATTTACGAAAAACTGGGGGCAGCCTTCTTCTCACTCCTCCCCGGCAGGTTCTTTCAAACTGAATTCCAACCAGCACGCAGTTCCCCACAGCCAAAAACCCGGCTGCATGGACCACTGCCGGATGGCACATTTTTCTCCAGGAGAGGAATTTCAAACCTCTCCCTGGTGAGCAGAGATGCTTCCCAAAACCTCTGACAGAAATGCCAGCAGAGGAGAGACAGGGAGCTGAGGACAATGGGCAGCAGCCTGGGAGCCAAGGAGTCGAGCCCCAGGGGACGTTTAGGATGGAGTTTCCAGCCGATGGCACTGCCCGTGGAGGACCAGCCTGGGAGCCTGAGAGGCCGCGCTGGGCCAGCCACGGGACTGGAGTCCGGGGGTCCTCCCAACGTCGCAGCTCGGCCAGAAAAGCCCTTTGGAAGGCATGCCCCGAGGTGCAGCTTCCTCACCCCTGCTCGGCACGGCGTGGCTGGGCGGGTGCCCTCTCGCTCCATCCTTCAGCAGAGCACCTGCGCGCCAGCCCCCACTCCGCGACCCAATGGCCCCCTGTCCAGTCTGCTCCCAGCAACATTGCAAACGTCCCAAACGCCCCCCAGGAATCGGGACAAGCTGCAGCAGAGACTCCCCAGTTCACAATGCCGGTCGCGAGAGCTCGGATTCCGGCACTTCTAGCGTCTGGCAGACCTCATCTCCAGCCGGTCGTCCGCTAACCCGCCTGCCCCTAACGGCTGACCATCTGGACACAGGACGGCTTCAAGAGGCAGCAGGGGCCGATCTGCACTTTCTCCCTGGCCCTCCTGGAAGTTAGGCAAGCCCCTGGCGAAAGGGAAACGGGCTCCAGAAACCCCTGGAGGAGGACTTAACCACTCGGGTAGCCGGCCAAATATTTACAAAGACGCAGCTGTGATACACAAAGCCCTCGTCTTCTGCTCCGCGGCCGAAAATCTGGGCCCCGCATGGAGACCGAGCTCCCGCCACCCCACTCCTGGGGCCGGGGGGGCTGTCCCACTGGCGAGGGGGGCCGAGCCCAGCGCGCGGGGTGCCCCAGGGAGGCGCTGCTCCTGCCCGGCCCTGCGCCAGGGGGAGGGCTGCCCGGCGGCCAGGTCACCTGAGGGCCCCCTGCAAGCGGTGCGAGGCTGGAGGGAACAAAGGGAGCAAGGACTCACCCAGCAGCTGAGTCGGGCTGCGCCGGCCGCCTGAGAGCGCGGCCCGCCCACCGGGTCACATGGCTCAGAGCCGAGCAGAGGATCAAAGGGGCTTTGTGGCCGAGGAACAAGGAGCCTCCCAGAGCGCTGGCAGAGGTAGGGAGGGACCGCGACAGCCTCCCTGCAGAGGGAGGCTCGGAGGGGCAGCGGCTCTGATGGGGCAGGGCGAGGGGAGGGGGCCAGGCGGAGAGAAGGGACGGCACCGGCAGCCGCCCCCACCCCGAGTGCACTCTCTGTGTCCAGGAAACGGCAAGACGCCCAGTTCCCAAGCCAGCCTGAGTCACCCCCAAAAAGGAAAGCGACATGGTTCCCAGGGGAAGAGAGACAAGGTGAGAGGCTCACCTGGACAGACGGCCAGGCTGCCCCTCCTCCCAGCCCGTCCCGGGGTGGAGAGCCCGGAGATGCCTACGGGCACCCTCTCCCTGCCGCCCCGCCCTCGCTCTGCCAGGTGCACCCCCACCCCGGGTCCCAACCCCCTAGCAGCTCAGAGGACGGGCTGCCCTCCCCAGCAGGTCCAGGCTTCCCGGCAGCCCCAGGGGTGGGAGCAGGGCCAGCCCCGCTCTGCCTGCGGTGGTGGAAATGACCCGGGAGGGGAGAGGGGAGGCACGGCAGGGGCTGGGGAGGCGGTGGTGGTGGCCAGCTCACCTTGAGCTCTTTCTTCTGCCCGGAGCCTCCGAAGATCACTGTCGGATCCGGCTCCTGCTCCTCCAGCCCCTAAGGCCCTAGGATGACTCACGGAGTCTCCTCTCTCTCCCACCCCCCGAAGGAAGTGCCCTCGGGAGCTCCGCCAAAAAAGCCCATCCCCTCGTCTTCTGCTCCGCGGCCGAAAATCTGGGCCCCGCATGGAGACCGAGCTCCCGCCACCCCACTCCTGGGGCCGGGGGGGCTGTCCCACTGGCGAGGGGGGCCGAGCCCAGCGCGCGGGGTGCCCCAGGGAGGCGCTGCTCCTGCCCGGCCCTGCGCCAGGGGGAGGGCTGCCCGGCGGCCAGGTCACCTGAGGGCCCCCTGCAAGCGGTGCGAGGCTGGAGGGAACAAAGGGAGCAAGGACTCACCCAGCAGCTGAGTCGGGCTGCGCCGGCCGCCTGAGAGCGCGGCCCGCCCACCGGGTCACATGGCTCAGAGCCGAGCAGAGGATCAAAGGGGCTTTGTGGCCGAGGAACAAGGAGCCTCCCAGAGCGCTGGCAGAGGTAGGGAGGGACCGCGACAGCCTCCCTGCAGAGGGAGGCTCGGAGGGGCAGCGGCTCTGATGGGGCAGGGCGAGGGGAGGGGGCCAGGCGGAGAGAAGGGACGGCACCGGCAGCCGCCCCCACCCCGAGTGCACTCTCTGTGTCCAGGAAACGGCAAGACGCCCAGTTCCCAAGCCAGCCTGAGTCACCCCCAAAAAGGAAAGCGACATGGTTCCCAGGGGAAGAGAGACAAGGTGAGAGGCTCACCTGGACAGACGGCCAGGCTGCCCCTCCTCCCAGCCCGTCCCGGGGTGGAGAGCCCGGAGATGCCTACGGGCACCCTCTCCCTGCCGCCCCGCCCTCGCTCTGCCAGGTGCACCCCCACCCCGGGTCCCAACCCCCTAGCAGCTCAGAGGACGGGCTGCCCTCCCCAGCAGGTCCAGGCTTCCCGGCAGCCCCAGGGGTGGGAGCAGGGCCAGCCCCGCTCTGCCTGCGGTGGTGGAAATGACCCGGGAGGGGAGAGGGGAGGCACGGCAGGGGCTGGGGAGGCGGTGGTGGTGGCCAGCTCACCTTGAGCTCTTTCTTCTGCCCGGAGCCTCCGAAGATCACTGTCGGATCCGGCTCCTGCTCCTCCAGCCCCTAAGGCCCTAGGATGACTCACGGAGTCTCCTCCTCTCTCCCACCCCTGCGGGCTGAGAAGGGAAGTGCTGAAACCCCCCTCGAGGGATAGGGGCTAGGTGGTCCCCAGAGGAGGGAGCTTGGGCGTGTCTCTGTCCGGGCTGGGCCTGGACGTTGGACGCTGGGATCTGGCAGATCCATCCTGTGCCACGACCTCTGACCCCCGAGGGAGTGAGTCACTCCCAGGCAAGGGCGGGGCCCACTGGGCTCAGGCTGACGCCCACAGGAGGAGGCAGCTCCCGCGGGCTGGTGTGGGGGTCATCCCGGCGCAGAGAGTGGCCAGTGCAAATGCCAAAGAGCGTGACTGGCACTTGCGGAGGCTGTCTTAGGGCCAGGGACACCAGCCAGTCCATTCTGCGGCCTCCAGGAGGAATCCCCGTTGAGCCCTCGCGGGCCAGGCCACACCCCAGGTTTCCCAGATCCCCCACGTAGTGAGTGGGCAAGGCCCCGAGGGCACCTACGCCACTGGCCACGGGGCAGGCTGACCACCTCCACCACCACGCCCCTCGGCAGCCGGCCCTTCCCAGCCGCAGCCATTCCCACCCTGACAGCCAATGGGCTCCGCAACGGCCTCTGAGGTCTGGGGGGTTTGCCACAAACGCTTCAGGGGGCTGTGCTGCAGACCCCTCCCCACCCCCATGAGGAGCGTCCACCCACAGCTGCTGCCACCGGTCTCCAGGCTCTTGGCCAGAGCTGGGGGAGTGACCGGGGGAGGAAATGCATGTCCAGAGCCATCATTCGAACCTCAGTGGGAGGGAGGCTGTGGTGGATCCCAGACATGGGCCTCAGAGTCAAAATCGGATGGAGGCCCCTCTCCTCCTCGAACTGCTTTATTATTCAGTATCGGCTGCCCTGGACCTCCCTCATCTGTAAAATGGGCACAATCAACTCCCGCTGCAAGAATTAAAATGAGACACGTGTGTGTCCAGAAACAGGAAAGGCATCCACTCCCCCCAAACACAAATCCCTTTCCTTCAAGAAGGTGATTTCCAGACAGTCGGGAGGCCCAGCCCCTCTGACACCTCTGCTCGCTTGCTGCTGTTCACGTGTTCAGTCTTGGCCGACTCTTTGGGACCCCACAGACTACAGGCTTCCCTGTCCATCACCACCTCCCTGAGTTTGCTCAGACTCATGTCCATTGAGTCAGTGATGCCATCCAACCATCTCATCCTCCGCCATCCCCTTCTCCTCCTGCCCTCAGTCTTTCCCAGCGTCCAGGTCTTTTCCCGTAAGTCGGCGCTTCCTGCCCACTTGGCTGGGGCCTAAGACACAGCTCCAGGACCCAGCGACCAAGGAGGCCAGGCCAGGCGTCAGGGTCAATCAACACGGAGCCTGCGCTCCATGCCTGCCCTGGCAGCCTCCTGGCCCCCCACGCTCCCCTCAGAGCCTCCTTCCAGCAACTTCCTCCCCCAGCTTTCTGGCCCCAGAGCCCACCCTCAGGGCCGGTGACCCCTGCCAGGCACCCACGGCTGCTCTCCAAGCCCATCCTTCACCCTGCCGGCTGATCCCTGCTCCAGCCCTAGATGGCCGGTCGAGGAGGCGGCCCAGGTGCTCTGTACACGCGCCAGGCTCCTCCTGTCACTTTCCCTCGCTGGTCACCGGCGGGCGCCCCCAGAGCACAGAAGAGGAAACTCCTGCACCTGCTGAGCCCCCCAGTTCAGGGACTTCTCCCACACAGAACGTCTGCCCCGGCACCACTCACAGTCCACTGCCGCTCAGCACGCACTCGGCGTCCGGGGAGCGTGGCCTGACGCCCGGGCAGCTGCCCGTCCAATCCTCCAGCGGAACCAGGAGGCCGGCCCCAGGTGTGGTTTTAATGTCTGTAGTAACCACAGTGAAAAATATGAAGAACTGGGGGACATTTATTTTAATGTATTCTACATAACCTAACAGAGCCAGAGTACTACCAACCTAACACGACATCCATAGAAACAGTTCGAGATATTTACATTCTTTCTTCCTTTCTTACCAAAATCCAGCGTGCATTTTGCTTTTGGCCACAAGGCATGTGGGATCTTGTTCTCAGACCAAGGATCGAACCCACATCCCCTGCCTTGGACACGTAGCATCTCAATCACTGGACCGCCAGGGAAGCTTCCAGTGTGTGTTTTATACCTACAGCACCTGGTGATTTGGACTGTTCACAATTCAAGTGGCCACAGTGGCCAGTGGCTGCTGTCCTAGACACGCGGCTGTCTACAGTCTCAATTTCACCCTGAGATCACAACAGTGGCTTATCTGGGTCATGTTTAGCAACAGACGAGTAGCCATGCTGGTGGGTGGTCCCGGACCCACAGCGCATCGACTGTGAGACACTGTCGAGGCCACTGATCCCTCCGTCACAGTGTCCCCTTTCTGGGGACGTCAGGGGACGTGATTCTCAGCTTCCACCATCAGGAGCAGCAGATCTTCTCCTAAGAAACCGCTTTTCCAGATGTGGGCTAAGCATCCGTCAGACGGCTCCAAAGACATTGGTTCCTGTGACTGCCCACCCATTCTTTCCCGGGCTCCCGAGGCAGAAAAATGTCTCAGGGGTGAGCTGGGTGCTTCCCTGGCGGCTCAGTGGTGAAGAATCCACCTGCTAAGGCAGGAGACACAAGTTTGCTCCCTGGTCGGGGGATGATCCCACAGGCTGTGTGTGGAACAACTAAGCCCGGGTGCCATAACTACTGAGCCTGTGCTCTAAAGCCCAGGAGCCGAAACCGCTGACGCCCAAGAGCCCTAGAGCCTGAGCTCTGCAACAAGAGAAGCCACCGCAGGAAGCCCGCGCCCAGCAACGAGGAGCAGCCCCTGCTCGCCAAAACTAGAGGAAAACCCACACACGGCAGGGAAGGTGACCTTACGCGGCAGGACTGAGTCTGAAGGGGAGGAAGGACTGTGAGACAGAGATCGTGGTTATGTGAGTGGGCCCTGAACGCAGCCAGCAGGCTCCTTAGAAGAGCGGTGCAGAGAGGCGCGTGAAGAATATAGAGACGATGGCCGTGTGACAATGGAGGCAGAGAGCGGGGTGAGGTGGCCCCCAGCCAAGGATGCCGGCGGCCCCCCGAAGCCGCAGGCAGCGAGGACAGACGCCCCCCGGAGCCTCCAGACAGAACCAGTCCTCCCGCGTGACTGAGTCCAGCGTCCCTGGGTTCAGACTTGTCACTGCCAGAGTAAGAAGGATAACATTTCTGTTGTCTTAAACCGCCAACTGTGTGGCCACCTGCGACGGCAGCCACAGGAAGGTCCCGCAGCCCCGCAGTTTGGAACTCAACCCTGTTTAAGCAAGGAGCTTCCTGGAGAGAGGAAGCGAGACCCTCTCAGACCTGGAAGGGAACTCGCCCCAGGCCCCGCCTCTGTGAGCCGGACCCTCCAGACCCGATGGCGTGCAAGCTGGGCTTGGGGGAGGTGGAACTGGACTCATCTGCAGAAAGCCTAGGAGGCACCCCCGCCGCATTGCCGGGCTCCGGCTGATGTGCAACGGGGGTTGGGGGGGGGGTCCCACAGTATCCTTGACCAGACGCGGTGGGCTGTTTCCACCTGCCCGGGAGCAGGCTCCACCACCCCCCCTCAGGCATGCCCAACAGAAGGGTCGCCGGGGCAGCAGCCCTGATCCGCTGTCCCGCAGCAGGGCTCCCCCCGGCAGCCACCAAGGAACAGTCGGGGCTCCACCTCCTGCTGGGCCAACTGGGTGAGGAGCACAGCATCCTGTGAGGGAGGCGCCGGCCCTGCAGGGCAGGGGCCCTCCTGCGATGCGGAAAAGAAGGAAGTGGCTACACGGCATCCTCCCCGCTCCCCCTCTCACCACACTCAAGCGCAGGCCCGACCTGGTGCCCAGGGCCCACGTGCTCCTCCTGCCAAGCCCAGAATGCCTGGTGGTGAGCACACAGCTCAGCCCTCCTGCCAGCTCCCTTCCGGCCCACCCCAGGCAAACCCAACACACGGCAGCCCCTGCTCGCCAAAACTAGAGGAAAACCCACACACGGCAGGGAAGGTGACCTTACGCGGCAGGACTGAGTCTGAAGGGGAGGAAGGACTGTGAGACAGAGATCGTGGTTATGTGAGTGGGCCCTGAACGCAGCCAGCAGGCTCCTTAGAAGAGCGGTGCAGAGAGGCGCGTGAAGAATATAGAGACGATGGCCGTGTGACAATGGAGGCAGAGAGCGGGGTGAGGTGGCCCCCAGCCAAGGATGCCGGCGGCCCCCCGAAGCCGCAGGCAGCGAGGACAGACGCCCCCCGGAGCCTCCAGACAGAACCAGTCCTCCCGCGTGACTGAGTCCAGCGTCCCTGGGTTCAGACTTGTCACTGCCAGAGTAAGAAGGATAACATTTCTGTTGTCTTAAACCGCCAACTGTGTGGCCACCTGCGACGGCAGCCACAGGAAGGTCCCGCAGCCCCGCAGTTTGGAACTCAACCCTGTTTAAGCAAGGAGCTTCCTGGAGAGAGGAAGCGAGACCCTCTCAGACCTGGAAGGGAACTCGCCCCAGGCCCCGCCTCTGTGAGCCGGACCCTCCAGACCCGATGGCGTGCAAGCTGGGCTTGGGGGAGGTGGAACTGGACTCATCTGCAGAAAGCCTAGGAGGCACCCCCGCCGCATTGCCGGGCTCCGGCTGATGTGCAACGGGGGTTGGGGGGGGGGTCCCACAGTATCCTTGACCAGACGCGGTGGGCTGTTTCCACCTGCCCGGGAGCAGGCTCCACCACCCCCCCTCAGGCATGCCCAACAGAAGGGTCGCCGGGGCAGCAGCCCTGATCCGCTGTCCCGCAGCAGGGCTCCCCCCGGCAGCCACCAAGGAACAGTCGGGGCTCCACCTCCTGCTGGGCCAACTGGGTGAGGAGCACAGCATCCTGTGAGGGAGGCGCCGGCCCTGCAGGGCAGGGGCCCTCCTGCGATGCGGAAAAGAAGGAAGTGGCTACACGGCATCCTCCCCGCTCCCCCTCTCACCACACTCAAGCGCAGGCCCGACCTGGTGCCCAGGGCCCACGTGCTCCTCCTGCCAAGCCCAGAATGCCTGGTGGTGAGCACACAGCTCAGCCCTCCTGCCAGCTCCCTTCCGGCCCACCCCAGGCAAACCCCCACCAGGTGCAGTAGGTGCTCCCTGTCGAGTGCCAAGAGAAACGTCCCTCCCTCCCCGCTGTGGGCAGGGCGCTGGGCTCCTCCACAGGAGGGCAGGAAGGGCACGGCGGGTTGGAAGTGGGGGTCTGGGAAGTGGGGGGCTGATGTGAGCTGGCAACACAGGTGCCACATGCCCCCAGGGGTGGGGAGCCCATGGGCCCAGAGGGAGGCAGACCTCAGGGAGGTGCTGGCCCATGCACAAGCCCCACCATCCCCAGGGAGGACCCCAAAGCCCCAGAGCAAAGGCCCAGGTTCGCACAGGGGAGAGAGGGGCCCGGCCGCAGTTTCTCTCTGGAGCAGAGCGAGGCTTGTAGGGGCTGGGGATCACCTTGGGTTGACATCTTTATTTTTTCCACTTCCTTTTCAACTTGACCTAGGAGAACGTTCAGGCTGCCCCTCATCTCAAAAACAAGTCCACCCCTCACTTCCTTTGGCCCTGCTCCCTCCTCCAACTGCAGGCTCGCTTTCCTCTCTGAACAACCCAGCCTCAGCCGGCCTCTACAGCTGGTCCACGCTGCGGCTTCCCCCTCCTCACCGCCCACTCACTTCTTAACCTTTGCTCTCTGGCTTCTGCCCATTTCACCATTAAAAGCGACCTCTTGACACCACTCAGGGCCAGCCTCCAGGTCCTCCACCCCACCGGACCTCAGGGGCAGCACGTGGCATGCATTAACTACCCCACCTAGCAGGGCGCCTCTCCCCGTTGCCCTCCTCTCCTCACCCCCCAAGACACGGGGGTCTGCTCTCCCAGCCTCTCAGGAGAGGCTGGCCTTAACTAATGACACCAGCTTCAGCCACAACCTCCAGAACAATGCTCCCAGTGCAGTCACCTCTCTAGGCATGCTGTGTTCTAAGGCTCCTACACTCCGCATCCAGGTCCCACAGTCACCCAAACCCCAACTAAAGTCACCACTTTAGGACTTTAGTAAAAGTCACCACTTCCAGGAAGCCCTCCAGATGTTCCGTCAGATATGACCGCCCACGTGCTCCTCCTGCCAAGCCCAGTGCTTAAAGCCCTCCTGCCAGCTCCCTTCCGGCCCACCCCAGGCAAACCCCCACCAGGTGCAGTAGGTGCTCCCTGTCGAGTGCCAAGAGAAACGTCCCTCCCTCCCCGCTGTGGGCAGGGCGCTGGGCTCCTCCACAGGAGGGCAGGAAGGGCACGGCGGGTTGGAAGTGGGGGTCTGGGAAGTGGGGGGCTGATGTGAGCTGGCAACACAGGTGCCACATGCCCCCAGGGGTGGGGAGCCCATGGGCCCAGAGGGAGGCAGACCTCAGGGAGGTGCTGGCCCATGCACAAGCCCCACCATCCCCAGGGAGGACCCCAAAGCCCCAGAGCAAAGGCCCAGGTTCGCACAGGGGAGAGAGGGGCCCGGCCGCAGTTTCTCTCTGGAGCAGAGCGAGGCTTGTAGGGGCTGGGGATCACCTTGGGTTGACATCTTTATTTTTTCCACTTCCTTTTCAACTTGACCTAGGAGAACGTTCAGGCTGCCCCTCATCTCAAAAACAAGTCCACCCCTCACTTCCTTTGGCCCTGCTCCCTCCTCCAACTGCAGGCTCGCTTTCCTCTCTGAACAACCCAGCCTCAGCCGGCCTCTACAGCTGGTCCACGCTGCGGCTTCCCCCTCCTCACCGCCCACTCACTTCTTAACCTTTGCTCTCTGGCTTCTGCCCATTTCACCATTAAAAGCGACCTCTTGACACCACTCAGGGCCAGCCTCCAGGTCCTCCACCCCACCGGACCTCAGGGGCAGCACGTGGCATGCATTAACTACCCCACCTAGCAGGGCGCCTCTCCCCGTTGCCCTCCTCTCCTCACCCCCCAAGACACGGGGGTCTGCTCTCCCAGCCTCTCAGGAGAGGCTGGCCTTAACTAATGACACCAGCTTCAGCCACAACCTCCAGAACAATGCTCCCAGTGCAGTCACCTCTCTAGGCATGCTGTGTTCTAAGGCTCCTACACTCCGCATCCAGGTCCCACAGTCACCCAAACCCCAACTAAAGTCACCACTTTAGGACTTTAGTAAAAGTCACCACTTCCAGGAAGCCCTCCAGATGTTCCGTCAGATATGACCGCCCCTGCCCGCTTTCGTGTTTCCCGCCTCACATCCTGATTAGGAGTACTTGCCCGGCTGACTTACTCACCTCTTCCTAGGCTCCTAGGCAATGGCTTGACACTTGCATAAACAGTTTGTGAAACTCAGCAGCAGGAAGGCCTCATTTCCTCTTTTATAAGAAGTGCTCCCCCACCCTCACTGTCAGGTGGCAGGCACCTTTAACACACATTCTTTCTTCCTCTTGAAAAGCTATCATTAAATCAACAATGTGTCAGAAATTATTTGATGGTATCTTAACTCTCATTTGCAGCCAACTCTATTATCCTGGTATGAAGATACTTTGTAGCTGAGCGGTAGCCTCCGGCACCCTTCCAACCCCACTACCCTATCCTCCCTGCAGAATCCTGAACTCCCAGCAATAAAACAATCAGATCCCTCATTGATTTCCAAAAGAAACCCAGTGTGTATCACACCAGGGTGTCAGGAGGGAGGACCACCAGGTGGGGGCGCTCCAGGCTGGCGTTATGCGTGTGACGCTCTGGACCTCCTTATCCGTCGCTGAAATCACCACCAAAACAAAAGTTCAGCAGCAAAAATGGCCAACTTTTGAGTTCAACAGTACACGGTTTAGTATTTAGAGGTGGGACTGAGAGTCTGGAACCAGGGAGCCAGAAGCAAGCCACAAGAGCAACTTCTGGCTTCTGCCCAGAGGTTCTCAAGTCAAAGGCAGGTCCCTCTCCAGCGATTCTGTTTTAACTCACCAAGGTGTAGGTTACTTAAAAATTCCTCGGGAGACTCTAGTGAATAGCCAGGATTGAGAACTGCTGGTTAGGACCGACCGACACACAATACCCTTGAGATCTGGCAAGATCTTGGTAACATTTAAAAGCTAGGTGTGTCCAAGAGACACGCCAGGGTTGAGTGGCAGGGAGGGGGAGTGTTCGTCGTTCAGCCATGTCTGCCCCTTCGTCGTCCCGTGGACTGTAGCCCACCAGGCTCCCCTGTCCATGGGATCCTCCAGGCAAGAATACTGGAGTGGATTGCCATCCCCTTCTCTGGGGGGGTCTTTCCAACCCAGGGATCAAACCCCAGTCTCCTGCATGGCAGACAGACCCTTTACTGTCTGAGCCACCAGGGACGCTGGGGGTGGGGGGCGGGAGAGTCACCAGTTCCACAGCGGGTCCAGGGCCAGAGGGGCCGCGGGCAATTCCATGGGCAAGGCTTGGCCTTTTTATTAAGGGTCTCCGCGGTGCTTGCTGCCTGGCTGGGAGTTGGAAGAAAGCCCGAGAAAGACACCTAGAAAAGGGTCCAAGGCACACTGCTGTGGCCTAAGACTTGGGACAGAAGGCATTCGAGTCCTGTAAGTCCTATCTGCCTCAAAGCAGAGCCTTGCAGAAGAACTCAGTCGACAGGAAGCCCCTCCTCTGAGCAAGCCTGGAAGATCGACTCTCTCGCAGACTGGAATCTGCACACCTCACCTGCAGACGACCGCCACAAAGCTACCGAGCTCTCATCTCGCCTCCACGGGTCTGTTCACCCTTCCAGAGTCCTTTGTCTTCCATTAAGTATTCTCCTCTCCCTCCGCTTCTCCTACTAAGAAGGTGTGTATATAAGCCCTAAATCCTCAAGCCCCACTGAGTCACATTTTTCTGTGAAATCCCTTACTTAGGTGCTTAAGTCTGTCTTTTCTCTTCTCTTGCTAATGTGGCTCTTGGTTTAGTGTGCAAACCCCCTAACGCTGAAGCTAAGAGGTTAGAGGAAAAGTTTTCCCTCCCCAACACCTGTGTGTGTGTTAAGTTGCTTCAGTTGTGTCCAATGCTTTGCGACCCTCTGGGCTGTCGCCCGCCAGGCTCCTCGGTCCACGGGACTCTCCAGGCAAGAATCCTGGAGTGGGATGCATGCCCTCCTCCAGGGGATCTTCTGGACCCAAGGACTGAACGTGCGTCTCCTGCACTGCAGGCAGATTCTTTGCGGCTGAGCCAACCAGGGAAGGCCCAGGCCTTGGTGCAGGTCACCTCAACTCAAAACAGAAGCGACCTGCACAGAACAAGCTCCCAGCTATGCTGTCTGACAACATGCAAAACCGTATCATGCACTACTGAGAGAAAGAGAGGCGGCACCACACAAGTTCTAAGGTAAACGTGAGAAGGATAAATAGACACACACGAACGCAGGTCAAGTCTGGTGAGAGAAACAGGATGTGCAAATATCTGCTGCTCAGGCTGGACGGAGGCACTCAGGTGCTGCATTCATGGGGACAGTGCACATGGTTTTTAATTTAATTTTTATTTATTTACAATTTCTTCTTCTTTTTAAAAACTTCTGATTGGCACTGCTCAGCATGTGGGGTCTTAGCTCCCAACTGGGGATCAAGGCTGCTCCCCCTGCGTTGGAAGCTCAGCGTTTTAACCACTGGACTGGTAGGTACGTCCTTGCAGGAGGTGTTGCTTTTTTTTTGCAAGTAAATCTTCGCAGACGTCACCTCCCAAGCCTCCACCTACCCACCTGAGCCCAAGGGCAATGAACCCACCTGCCCTCTGGCTGTTCCAAGGAGGCGGCTTCCTACCCTCCTTGAGGGGTTTGGGGGACGGTGGTTTGAATGAACCATGTCAACCTACTCCGAAAACCACACAAAGCTTCTAACCAAGGGGAGTCAGCGACTCCGGCCTGTGTGCATGACTTGGCCGAAAACGCCCCAGCCCGAGAAGCCCTGCTCTCCCCTCCAGGGTGGAGGCCTTGGCCCCACATGTGAGGGATGAAGGCTTCGACCTGCCACTTAAGGTGTCTGATGTGAGGCTCTGTCAGGCCCAGGCCCACCTAATGGGTGTGCCTGGGACCCCTCTTACCTTTAGCAAAGACAGGGGAGGGGGTTGGGCTGGGGATAAAACTGCCGCCGATGGGAAACTCAACAGCTCGCTTAATTGGGAATTGGGCCCAAACCAGCCCAGCCAAGCTCTTTCTTCTCCGTTCTCTCCTCCCAGACCTGGGAGCTCAGCAAATTCAAGGCTGTGAAGCAATGGGTACATGACCTCTGGCTACTTACTCAGACGGGGGACAGCGACCCTTCCCAGCTCGCTTCACAAACCTGGGGATCCCCTGTACCAGACCCTCCAGGCCCAGGGGCCATTCACGAGAGCTCTAGGGCCCGCGGTCCAAGCCAGGCAAGCTTCCATGTCACCGGGGAAACCCAGACTTTGAGGTTAGAAGGATGGGCGTTCAGATCTGACACTTGGGCTTCGCTGGTGGTCCAGTGGGTAGAGAGTAGAGAGTCTGCCTTGCAGCGCCAGTTTGATCCCTGGCCCAGGAAGATCCCACCTGTTGCGGAGCGGCTGGACCCATGTGTCCAATTACGAGCCAGCGCTCTGGAGCACATGCGCCCAGAGCCGGTGCTCTGCATTAAGAAAGGCCACTGCAATGGGAGGCCCACACAGTCCAAAGAATAAATAAGTAAAAAAAAAAAAAAAAAAAATCTGACACCACTACTTATCAGCTGAGCGACTTGGGGCAAATTTCTTTATCTCTCGGGAATGACTGTCTCATCTGTCAAAAGGGGCAGGAATTCCTCTCTCACCGGAATTCAAGAACAACAAGAAGGAAAGAGACGGCATGTGTGCAGACTGGCACTGCGCCTGGCATCTAGGCAGACGCTCCACAGCACTGCCCCCCGCCTCTTCTCAGGCGTGGAAGCTGGGGAGACAGCCTGCAGGCGGGCAGCATCCCCCAGCTCCCCAGAGGAAGCACGGAGAGGAATCAGCAGCAGCTGTTGACAGACACGAAAAGCTTGGATCCCCAATGAATTTCATGTATCAGTGCTTTTAAAATCTTAATGGTGCATCCAAAAGATCTGAGAAATTTCTCTTGTAAAAGCACATTAAGAAAAAGAAAAAAACAGGAATAGATCTTGCAAACATAATAATCAGTGAAGAAGCCAAAAAGGAAAGGATACTACATGAGACTATGGTAATGACTCAACGGACACGAATTTGAGCAAACTCCGGGAGACAGCGGACCGAGCAGCCTGGTGTGCTGCAGTCCACGGGGTCGCAGAGTTGGCCGTGCCTTAGCAACTAAACAACAACAGTAACAATTTAGATGAAGTTTAAAGCCAGGAAAAACCCTCCGTGCTGAGGCAGTCTTTCCATCTCCTGATGACAGCGGGGACTTCATGAACCTGTGTTCGTGAAAGGTCTCTTACCACAAAGAACCGTGTGCCCCAAAAAGGAGGCGCTGGTTAAAAAAAAAGGTGAAAGCTGAATCAGGTCTGAAGCTGAGCTCACACGCCTGTACCTCTGTCTGCTTCCTCGCGGTGATCTGTTCTGTGATAGGTCATGAGGGGAGAAGCTGGTGAAGGGCACAGAGGAGCTCTCTCCTAGGACTTCTGTGAGTTCTGAGGAGTCTAACATTATTTCAAAATTTAAAAAAAAAAAAAAAGTAAGTACTTTCAAAGGTGCTCCCCTCCAACTGCTAAAAAGATGCTGCCTGATTCATGCATCATATAATAAAATCAACTGGATTTGTCACACGCCAAAAAAAGTATATGCAAAATGTGAAATGCCATACACATTTCATCCTGATGTGCCAGTTAGAAATGAGAACTGGATGATTTCATGTGTCTGTGTCTTCCTTTATCTCCTGGACACACGTGTGCAGCAGACAGGCATCTGTCAGGTACGGGGATAGAGTGGAGCTTCAGGGGCCTGCCCACCCAGGCCCCGGCCTCCGGACAGAGCTAAGGGACGCCGCATCCCATACCAAGGGCCATAGAGCACACCACGGAAGCTGCTCTTAGAGAAGATCCCACTCCAGTGGGAAAGCAGACCTGCGGGCCGAGGGACCGGCAGGCCATGTGTCCGGGAGTAAGTCCCAGGGGAGCCGCGGGTCAGCAGGTCAGGAGAAGTGTCAGCTGCCGAGGGTCACGTGATGAGGCTGGAACACTGTTACTCAGTGTCAACCGGGCTGTTTCTCCAGACCCCAGGACAGGATGACCACAGCGGACGGGAGCTCTGTGGTCCCCACGTAGCTCAGAACACCGACACGTCATGGCCAGAGGCAGGAGCCTAACCCTGCCAGCTGCTGGCCCTGGGTGCCGATGGGGGAAGCATGGTCTGCAACAGGACTCACCAAGGTCTCTGGGAGCCCTGGTCAGGCTGGGGCACCTGCAGCGGTCTCCTCAGTCAGGGCCGCTGGCACTTCCCCAATCTCAGGCCACAGCCCTTCCAGGGCTGTAAGGCAGGGACCTGGAAGTTTAAAGCAGCCCCGGGACTTCTTTGAACCTTGTGTTCGTGAAAGGTCTCTTACCACAAAGAACCGTGTGCCCCAAAAAGGAGGCGCTGGTTAAAAAAAAAGGTGAAAGCTGAATCAGGTCTGAAGCTGAGCTCACACGCCTGTACCTCTGTCTGCTTCCTCGCGGTGATCTGTTCTGTGATAGGTCATGAGGGGAGAAGCTGGTGAAGGGCACAGAGGAGCTCTCTCCTAGGACTTCTGTGAGTTCTGAGGAGTCTAACATTATTTCAAAATTTAAAAAAAAAAGTAAGTACTTTCAAAGGTGCTCCCCTCCAACTGCTAAAAAGATGCTGCCTGATTCATGCATCATATAATAAAATCAACTGGATTTGTCACACGCCAAAAAAAGTATATGCAAAATGTGAAATGCCATACACATTTCATCCTGATGTGCCAGTTAGAAATGAGAACTGGATGATTTCATGTGTCTGTGTCTTCCTTTATCTCCTGGACACACGTGTGCAGCAGACAGGCATCTGTCAGGTACGGGGATAGAGTGGAGCTTCAGGGGCCTGCCCACCCAGGCCCCGGCCTCCGGACAGAGCTAAGGGACGCCGCATCCCATACCAAGGGCCATAGAGCACACCACGGAAGCTGCTCTTAGAGAAGATCCCACTCCAGTGGGAAAGCAGACCTGCGGGCCGAGGGACCGGCAGGCCATGTGTCCGGGAGTAAGTCCCAGGGGAGCCGCGGGTCAGCAGGTCAGGAGAAGTGTCAGCTGCCGAGGGTCACGTGATGAGGCTGGAACACTGTTACTCAGTGTCAACCGGGCTGTTTCTCCAGACCCCAGGACAGGATGACCACAGCGGACGGGAGCTCTGTGGTCCCCACGTAGCTCAGAACACCGACACGTCATGGCCAGAGGCAGGAGCCTAACCCTGCCAGCTGCTGGCCCTGGGTGCCGATGGGGGAAGCATGGTCTGCAACAGGACTCACCAAGGTCTCTGGGAGCCCTGGTCAGGCTGGGGCACCTGCAGCGGTCTCCTCAGTCAGGGCCGCTGGCACTTCCCCACGTCATCTCAGGCCACAGCCCTTCCAGGGCTGTAAGGCAGGGACCTGGAAGATGCGGTAGCAGCTGCTCCTCCAACTCCCCCCCTCCCCACACTCACAGCCAGTCCGCTTTGCTCCCTGGCAGTCCTTAACCGCGAAAGTTCCACCGCGGCCCCCTGTCACACCCTAGCCGTGCAGGCTCCCTTCTCTGGGCCTCAGCTTCCTTCCTCATTGCAAAACAAGTGGGTAAAGAGTCTCTTTCAGCTACAGAAGTCTCAGTCTAGGGGGAAATAAAAGCCACAAAAAGGAGGCAGGTGGACCGGGCCACACCTTAGCCTTTATTTGTGAAAAAGGGAAACAGTTTTGCACCTGGTTTCTTTCCTGCTCGGCCTCGGAGAGTGCCCTGTAAAGGCCTGGGCTGGGAGCATCTAGGGGGCCCAGACTCTGCCAGGGCTCAGGAGACGGAGGAAATGCCTCCCGAATTCTCCCAGAAGAGGATCACCGCTTCCGGTCTTCGCTTCTGCTTGCTGTTGTCACAAATCACGCAGCGCAGGAACTCAGAACAGCACAGGGTTTTTTGAGAGCTCTGGGAGTCAGAAGTCCAGCACAAAGTCGCAGAGCTAAAACCAAAGGCTGGCTCCAGAGGCTCGGGGAGAATCCCTTTCCTGGCCGGTCCCAGCTCCCGGAGGCCACTGTGTTCTCGAGCTCCTGCACCCCACCCCACCCCCCACTCCGTAGCATCTTCACGGCCGTCGTGGCCAGTGGAATCTCTCCCCCACCCCATTCCTGATGCCAGCTTGCCTGCCTCTTTCCCCCACTTCTAAGGACCCTTGTGATTAGACCGGGCCTGTGTGGATTATCCAGGATCATCCCTCTAGATGATCCAGGATAATCTCCCTACTTTAAGGCCTATTGATCAGCAACCTCGATTCGCCTTTGCCTTGTGGCCCGACGCAGTCGCACGTCTGGGGATTAAGACACGGGCATCTTTGGGAGTCATTTTTATGCCGCCCCCACTAACCCAGGTACTGGAAGGAGACAGAGGGTGGGATTGCAAACCCAGGAGGCTGCCTGCTTGGGTTCAGATCCTTAGTAGCTGAGGAACCCAGTTATTTTCATCTGTAAAACGAGATATGTACCTGAGAGCATTCCCAGGCGGTGTTAATGGTAAAGAGCCCCCCTGCCAATGCAGGAGACCTAAGAGTCATGGGTTCCGCCCCTGGGCTGGGAAGACCCCCCGGAGGAGGGCATGGCAACCCATTCCAGTATTCTCGCCTGGAGAATCCCAAGGACAGAGGAGCCTGGGGGTACAGTCCACGGGGTCGAAGAGTCGGATACAACTGAGCGACCTCGCGCACACACTGAAGGGCAAGGGTCCCCAGCCTCTGGACGTGGGCCAGTACTGGGCTGCTCGTGGCCTGTTAGGAGCCAGGCGGCACAGCAGGAGGTGCACCCAGACAAAACCAAAACCATCATCCCCGAGGCCCGCGGCCGTAGAAAAACCGTCTCCTACAAAACTGGCTGGTGGTGCCGAAAAGATTGGGGCCGGCTGCCCGAGAGGGACCTGGGGGCAACAGAAATCCCACCCTCGGCTCTCCTCCAGGACAAAGCTGGGGTTCACCTGGGCTCCCCCAGAGTGGTACCTGGCCACCCCAGAAGGGTGACAGGCCAGGGCCACAGCGATGGTGCAGCCGGCTCGCCCGTGGCCTCCCCCTCACCGGATCCACAGGAGGCCAGCGCAGCCGGCGACTCCCCCGTCCCCTCGTCAGCTCCCACAGTGTTGGCATCCTCGCAGTGGGAGCACAGAGAGCCCCCATCCTCCGCCGAAGAGAACCGGTCACAGTGAGGCAGCCTTGTGTCCAGAGAGATGCATTTAGGATCCCTGAGCCCAGGTCCCTCCAGCGGCACAGCAGGGAGGCCCCCGGGGGTTGGGGTGGAGGCCGTGGGCGAGGGGTCAGTGTTCTGCTCCCAGGAACCGGGCCACTAGGTCCTGACAGCCCAAACCACGGGCCTCCCTCCTCTGCCAGGGTACTTACTTTCCAAGCACAGCCGCATCAGGCGTCCACACTGGACAGGCCGAGCGGACCCAAATCCCACGGTAGCTGCCACGTGGAGAGGCACAGACAGAGGGGCATTCTGGGCTGTGTGGCCTCAAGGAAGTCACTCTGCATCTCTGGGCCTCCTGATTGCAAACCCAGGAGGCTGCCTGCTTGGGTTCAGATCCTTAGTAGCTGAGGAACCCAGTTATTTTCATCTGTAAAACGAGATATGTACCTGAGAGCATTCCCAGGCGGTGTTAATGGTAAAGAGCCCCCCTGCCAATGCAGGAGACCTAAGAGTCATGGGTTCCGCCCCTGGGCTGGGAAGACCCCCCGGAGGAGGGCATGGCAACCCATTCCAGTATTCTCGCCTGGAGAATCCCAAGGACAGAGGAGCCTGGGGGTACAGTCCACGGGGTCGAAGAGTCGGATACAACTGAGCGACCTCGCGCACACTGAAGGGCAAGGGTCCCCAGCCTCTGGACGTGGGCCAGTACTGGGCTGCTCGTGGCCTGTTAGGAGCCAGGCGGCACAGCAGGAGGTGCACCCAGACAAAACCAAAACCATCATCCCCGAGGCCCCCGGCCGTGAAAAACCGTCTCCTACAAAACTGGCTGGTGGTGCCGAAAAGATTGGGGCCGGCTGCCCGAGAGGGACCTGGGGGCAACAGAAATCCCACCCTCGGCTCTCCTCCAGGACAAAGCTGGGGTTCACCTGGGCTCCCCCAGAGTGGTACCTGGCCACCCCAGAAGGGTGACAGGCCAGGGCCACAGCGATGGTGCAGCCGGCTCGCCCGTGGCCTCCCCCTCACCGGATCCACAGGAGGCCAGCGCAGCCGGCGACTCCCCCGTCCCCTCGTCAGCTCCCACAGTGTTGGCATCCTCGCAGTGGGAGCACAGAGAGCCCCCATCCTCCGCCGAAGAGAACCGGTCACAGTGAGGCAGCCTTGTGTCCAGAGAGATGCATTTAGGATCCCTGAGCCCAGGTCCCTCCAGCGGCACAGCAGGGAGGCCCCCGGGGGTTGGGGTGGAGGCCGTGGGCGAGGGGTCAGTGTTCTGCTCCCAGGAACCGGGCCACTAGGTCCTGACAGCCCAAACCACGGGCCTCCCTCCTCTGCCAGGGTACTTACTTTCCAAGCACAGCCGCATCAGGCGTCCACACTGGACAGGCCGAGCGGACCCAAATCCCACGGTAGCTGCCACGTGGAGAGGCACAGACAGAGGGGCATTCTGGGCTGTGTGGCCTCAAGGAAGTCACTCTGCCTCTCTGGGCCTCCTGTTTCCTCCTCGAGAAACGGCAGGAGCAGGGTCAGGGGATTCCATGCATCACACGTGGATGCACGGCCTCCGGCGTCCAGAGAACAGCTCCCCAGACAAAGCCTCTGGAACCCAGGGCACTCTCTGCCTGAGCAACACTCGGGGACATTCTTTACACTGGGTCCCCCGTGGTGGCCCCTAGCCATGCCTCCCCCAGGGGCCCTCCCAACACCAGGACGGGGTACTGGGAGCCTTCGGCTGCTCCCCAGGGCCCGGCCTGGCTGCCAGGAAGTGGTTTTTGCCCACGCCCGCCCCAGTCTCCATGGAGAAAGGCCAGCACAGCCCAACAGGAGGCCGTAGGTGGCAGGGGCCAAAGGGGCCAAGCCATTCTCTCCGGCAGGGCAGGGGCGGGAGGGAAGTGGAGGGAAGCAGGCACGTGACTCCAGCCTGCGGTTCTCAGGGGAAGGGCGAGCCCCAGGCAAAGGGAAGCATCCCGCCCCCCAGCTGTGGGGGAAGGGAAGGGACGCTGGCCTCACACCCCCACGCCTGGCGCCTGCCCAGGGCCTCCCCCAATCCTGGAGGACCCTGCCCCCATCCTATCTCAGGAGAGAAAGCGAGGCTCTGTGCGTTGCCAGATTCCCGTAATGAATCCCACATTCATGCCGTCCTCTTGTGCTTATTGGAAATGCTCCCTCCGCCTTCTGGGTTCCCTGTGAACAGCTGGTCTGCAGAAGTCCGCAGAACTGAATGTGCAGGGCGGCGGAGGTGCCTGAGCAGGGAACCAGCTCTCCTCGTGTCCGCCCACCCCTTCCTCTGAAGAGGAGGTCGCTCCGTGCCTGCCCTTTCCCTGGGAAAGCCGGGGAGGAAGCCAGGGACAGGGGATCCACCAGTAACTCTTTCACTTCCAGGGCACCACGCCGAGGAGGCCAGCCTGGACAGCAGAGCCGCCGCCCTTCCCTGAGCCCCAGGCACGAAAGCACACAAGGTCAAGGGCCAGAGAACCCCGGCTCTGCTGGGAAAGGGCTTTTCCGCACCTGTTCCCAGCCCTCGCCCTGAAAGAAGTGCACGGTGCCCAGACTTGCAGGTGGGAGCGAGGAAGCCCCCAGGAGGCGGACCCCTCACCGATTCCATGAAGGCAAGGCTCAGACACCCCCACTGCGCTGCCTGCACATCTGTGCAGCTCTCGAGCTCGCTCCCAGCACCCCGACAACCTCCTCCGACAAATTCAAGAGGCGAAGAATTGTCAGATGCTAAGGCACCCACAAGTCCAGTAACGGTTCATTAGCCCAGAGGCGCCTGTCTCTCCCACCTGCCCCATCCTGTATCAATGTTTTTCTGGGCAGTGCCGACCAGCCGTCACGGGCAACTCTGGCCCCACCCCGAGGATGGGTGGGCCATGTGGCCCCCGGCCTGGCTGCCAGGAAGTGGTTTTTGCCCACGCCCGCCCCAGTCTCCATGGAGAAAGGCCAGCACAGCCCAACAGGAGGCCGTAGGTGGCAGGGGCCAAAGGGGCCAAGCCATTCTCTCCGGCAGGGCAGGGGCGGGAGGGAAGTGGAGGGAAGCAGGCACGTGACTCCAGCCTGCGGTTCTCAGGGGAAGGGCGAGCCCCAGGCAAAGGGAAGCATCCCGCCCCCCAGCTGTGGGGGAAGGGAAGGGACGCTGGCCTCACACCCCCACGCCTGGCGCCTGCCCAGGGCCTCCCCCAATCCTGGAGGACCCTGCCCCCATCCTATCTCAGGAGAGAAAGCGAGGCTCTGTGCGTTGCCAGATTCCCGTAATGAATCCCACATTCATGCCGTCCTCTTGTGCTTATTGGAAATGCTCCCTCCGCCTTCTGGGTTCCCTGTGAACAGCTGGTCTGCAGAAGTCCGCAGAACTGAATGTGCAGGGCGGCGGAGGTGCCTGAGCAGGGAACCAGCTCTCCTCGTGTCCGCCCACCCCTTCCTCTGAAGAGGAGGTCGCTCCGTGCCTGCCCTTTCCCTGGGAAAGCCGGGGAGGAAGCCAGGGACAGGGATCCACCAGTAACTCTTTCACTTCCAGGGCACCACGCCGAGGAGGCCAGCCTGGACAGCAGAGCCGCCGCCCTTCCCTGAGCCCCAGGCACGAAAGCACACAAGGTCAAGGGCCAGAGAACCCCGGCTCTGCTGGGAAAGGGCTTTTCCGCACCTGTTCCCAGCCCTCGCCCTGAAAGAAGTGCACGGTGCCCAGACTTGCAGGTGGGAGCGAGGAAGCCCCCAGGAGGCGGACCCCTCACCGATTCCATGAAGGCAAGGCTCAGACACCCCCACTGCGCTGCCTGCACATCTGTGCAGCTCTCGAGCTCGCTCCCAGCACCCCGACAACCTCCTCCGACAAATTCAAGAGGCGAAGAATTGTCAGATGCTAAGGCACCCACAAGTCCAGTAACGGTTCATTAGCCCAGAGGCGCCTGTCTCTCCCACCTGCCCCATCCTGTATCAATGTTTTTCTGGGCAGTGCCGACCAGCCGTCACGGGCAACTCTGGCCCCACCCCGAGGATGGGTGGGCCAGTCTGCCTCCAAACAGGAAAAGGCCTGGGAGACCTGACTCCACCTCTGCCACGAACCTGCTGTGTGACCCTGGCCAAGTCATCAGCCCTCTCTGAGTCTCAAAGACAAGAGGGAGCAAAACCAAAGGTCTGAGGAGGCTTAGGAGCCCTGGAGTCCTGAATTCAAATCCTCGTCTGCCACATCCACGAGCTGTGTGCTCCTGGGCAGGTTGTTCTAACCTGTCTGTGCCCCAGGTTTCTCACCTGAGAAATGGGTACAGTGACAGAATCGACTGCACAGGTCTGTCAGGAGGACTAGATGAGATCAAGAGACCTGTGACTGTGTGGGAAGTCCCTGGGGATGGAGTGGGGACACCATGACCACTGCCACAGCCATCAGGGATCCTGTCCGGCCCCGGTGGCCCTGAAGAATGCAGGGAGAACATCTCTGGTCCTCGGCCACTCTCCTGTCCTCAAGTCCCTCTGCAGAGAGCAGCCACAGCTGGAGCGCAGCAGGGGTTTCCAGTGACCCACCCGCCTCCCGAATCTGCCATCCCAAGGCCCCTGAGTCCAGAAGATTGAACCATCCCTCCAGTAAACCACGCCTTACACTGCCTCTCCCCAACAAACCTTACCTCGCCTGCAGCGGGGGCAGGCAGGGGGCAGGGAGAGGCCCAGGGATGCCTCGGACTTGAGGCTGCGGGAGTAATCCAGGCTGAAACGGAGCTGCCCACCGCCAGGGAGGGTCTCCCTACTGGCCGCCGGCGCCCCGCCAGCCCTGTCCACGGCCACACCACTCCCTCGGCTGCGCGTCCCCTGCCCTCTTCTTCCCTCTTCTCCAGCCACGCTCCCTGCAGCCCTGCCGGGAGGACAGGGTGACCGCGGCCCAGCCCCACGGCCGTCAGGAACCGGCACTGGAGTCACAGCCTGAGCTGGTCCTGCCCTCGCGCAGGCGGCCCTGTTCTAGGGAAGCTTCTACAGAAGGTCGGCCGAGGAGGAACAGCCCGGATCGAGGAGGCAGCGCCCGCCTCTCCCAGGAGCACATGGAGCTCGGCCTGCAAACGCCAAGCCAAGGGCCCTTCGACAAGCGGGAGAAATGAGACACAGACACACGCAGAAGGCCTGGAGCTTGGCGTGTCTCCTGTAACACACGCGCGTGCACACACACACACAGGCTGACGTCTAAAGCCAGAAGAGGGCTCGGTGCTGGGGAAGCCCCGCCCCGCGGGTCAGGGAGGTTCCACACCAGCTCCCTCCGGCAGGCCCGGGAGCAGGGGGCGGAAGGCACTAATTGGAACCATACGCTGCGCTGCGACGGAGAGCGAGGGGGCGGGGAAGGAAGCCCACCGCCACATGGGGAAGGCCGGGTGGGGGCCCGGACAGAGCAGGGTGCCCTCCCGCCACCCTGCAGGGAAGGGCGTGCAGAGAGACAGCCTGCCCGCTTCCTCCTCCCGCGCTTCCTTAGCTACGGACTGTCCCTGGGACAGCTGGACTGCACTCAGAGGTCAGGCGCCAGCCCAAGTCGGTCCCCCACCCCCCACCCCAGAAGGCCAGCTGGTCGGGGCCGTGGGCGCGGCCCGGCTTCCGGGGTGGACAGCCGGCCTGTTTCAGCTGGGGTGGCAGATGGCGCCTCGCTCCTCGGCCCGAGGAGGCCGCCACGAGTCTGGTCAGGAGGGGCTGTCCCTACGCAGCTCAGGCCAGTTGGAGCCAGGGTTTCTATTGCGCGCGTGGGTGCTAAGTTGCTTCGGTTGTGTCCCACTCTTTGCAACCCCGTGGACTGTGGCCCCACCAGGCTCCTCTGCCCATGGGACTCTCCAGGCAAGAACACTGGAGTGGGTTGCCAGGTTCTTCTCCAGGGGATCTTCCTGACCCAGGAATGGAACTGGCGACTCCTTTAGTGCAGGCAGATGCTTTACCACTGAGCCACCAGGGAAGCCCCGGGTGCCTATGATCGAAGCCAAAGCCTCCTGTTGGAGCAGCTGCGGGCACAGCGGTCAGAGAGGGAAGGCTCTGGACAGCAGAGCAAGAGCTGACCAGACTCCTGCCGAGGGCCGTCCAGACACCCCCATCAGCCCCCCACAGCCCCCCGCTCAAGCCGAGAAGGACAGAAGCTGCTGGGAGAAGGGGCTTCAAGGGAGTCGGCCTCGCCCTAAGAACAGTGACTGCTCTGGGTCGTGGCTCCCATGGCAGTGATGGTCCTCGTGATGGCTTCCAGAAGTCGCATGCCACCTACAGGGCCCGGCATCCGAGATCCAAGGATGTACTCAGAACGGCCGCTACCACCAAAGCTAACGCCGAGTGAGGCTCGCGACGCGCGGCCCCCGTAGGTCCTCGCCGCAGCCCCACCCCAGCCTCCCTCAGGCTCTCCTCCTTTCACAGATGCGGGACCGCGCGCCGAGGAGCCGGGCAACCTGGCCCAGGTCACACAGCGGGAAGGGACAGAGCTGGCTGCCTCCCTGCCAGCTTCCCAGTGTCCCCCTCGAGGACAGAGTGACGGGGCCGCCGGGTAGGCGGCTCTCCAAGATCCTCACGCTCCACTCGGAAACCCTCAGCGTCAGAAGCAGCTCCGGGCCTGGCACCGAGGCGGTCTCAACAGGCGAGTGACGAATGAACAAGCAAGTGAGCGAGAGCCTGACCGCGGAGGAGGACCCCCGGGACGCGGAGGGAGCACGGTGAAAGAACCCTGTCCCAGGAAGGCAGCGGTGACGCCAGGCCCAGCCTGAGCTCTTCGCGAGGATGCGCGAGCTGGTTTCTTCGGGGCCATGAGCCCCTTCTACAGAGGGGCTGCCCCCCCCTTACGCCAGCTCAGGCCAGTTGGAGCCAGGGTTTCTATTGCGCGCGTGGGTGCTAAGTTGCTTCGGTTGTGTCCCACTCTTTGCAACCCCGTGGACTGTGGCCCCACCAGGCTCCTCTGCCCATGGGACTCTCCAGGCAAGAACACTGGAGTGGGTTGCCAGGTTCTTCTCCAGGGGATCTTCCTGACCCAGGAATGGAACTGGCGACTCCTTTAGTGCAGGCAGATGCTTTACCACTGAGCCACCAGGGAAGCCCCGGGTGCCTATGATCGAAGCCAAAGCCTCCTGTTGGAGCAGCTGCGGGCACAGCGGTCAGAGAGGGAAGGCTCTGGACAGCAGAGCAAGAGCTGACCAGACTCCTGCCGAGGGCCGTCCAGACACCCCCATCAGCCCCCCACAGCCCCCCGCTCAAGCCGAGAAGGACAGAAGCTGCTGGGAGAAGGGGCTTCAAGGGAGTCGGCCTCGCCCTAAGAACAGTGACTGCTCTGGGTCGTGGCTCCCATGGCAGTGATGGTCCTCGTGATGGCTTCCAGAAGTCGCATGCCACCTACAGGGCCCGGCATCCGAGATCCAAGGATGTACTCAGAACGGCCGCTACCACCAAAGCTAACGCCGAGTGAGGCTCGCGACGCGCGGCCCCCGTAGGTCCTCGCCGCAGCCCCACCCCAGCCTCCCTCAGGCTCTCCTCCTTTCACAGATGCGGGACCGCGCGCCGAGGAGCCGGGCAACCTGGCCCAGGTCACACAGCGGGAAGGGACAGAGCTGGCTGCCTCCCTGCCAGCTTCCCAGTGTCCCCCTCGAGGACAGAGTGACGGGGCCGCCGGGTAGGCGGCTCTCCAAGATCCTCACGCTCCACTCGGAAACCCTCAGCGTCAGAAGCAGCTCCGGGCCTGGCACCGAGGCGGTCTCAACAGGCGAGTGACGAATGAACAAGCAAGTGAGCGAGAGCCTGACCGCGGAGGAGGACCCCCGGGACGCGGAGGGAGCACGGTGAAAGAACCCTGTCCCAGGAAGGCAGCGGTGACGCCAGGCCCAGCCTGAGCTCTTCGCGAGGATGAGCGAGCTGGTTTCTTACGTGGGTGTCTCTATGAGCCCCTTCTACAGAGGGGAAAACAGTACCTCAACCAAGGTCTCGCTACCAGGAAGGGCCACGGCCACGCGCGCTCTCACACGTCTCAGAGAGAACCCCACGGGACAAAACAAGACAGTGTTGAGGGTCCCCCCGCCCACCGCCCCGGGCCAGCGTCCACCCTCTGCCGAGGCTCTTCAGCATTACCAGCCTCCACAGCCACGAGCCGGAACTGAGCCTGATCGCTTCCCAGGGCGAGGCGCGGGGCACGCGTGGGAGGGTCTCCCGGGTGGGGGGCACTCTTGTCGGGGGCAGAGCGACGTCTCAGATCACTTGTGTTAAGCACGTGGGTAGGGAAAAGACGGGAAGAAAACACCAAAATGCGAACAGCGCTCATGTCTGTAGCACTCAATTACTATTGATCCTCTTCTCTATTGTTTTCTAAGTAAATTATTTTTGTCATAAGTAGGCCTAATTGTTTAAATTGTAATGGGATTTTTTTCAGCTGGGAGGACAGATGCCTCTGAGCCTCTCGGGAGTCCTCACGCCTGCCCACCGCCTCACCTGGCCAGGCGGACGGAGCCTTCCAAGGAGCGGTCCACCCGGCCCGGGCCAGGCCCCTTCTCCTCCACGTGCAGAGCTGGCTCCTGGCTCCACCGGCCCGGCCACGGGGCCACTTTCCGCGGGGCTGCAGCGAGGCGGTGGGTGCACCGGGGGCTGGTGTCAACACAGCTCTGCTTCGTCCACACCCTGGGGGTCCCTGTCTCCACCCAGCAGGACAATCGCAGGGAAAATGTGAGCAGGGTGTGATGGGAGAGACGTTCCTGGAACACATGTGTAAAACCTCCACTGTGCCCAGTCCTCTCGGAGGACGTGAGGCCTCCACTGCCCCCTACTGACCGGCCAGGGCTCAGAGAAGCTGCCAGAGGGTGGGGGAGTGCTCCATGAGGCCACCACTGGGGTAACTGGGGGTACCACAGGGCGCAGGCGGCCTGGGAGGGCAGCCTCTTACCTGGGCCACCTCCCGTCTCCAGCAGTCACCATCCCTCTTTCTCTGGCCCTAAAGATGGACAGTGCCGGCGTCTGCACACACACTTCCCAGGTGAGAAGCCAGGCTCTGCCTGGGCCGTGCGCCCCACGGTCCATCCCGCCCGAACAGGCCCCCAGGGTCTGCTGCCGCAAGGAAGAGAATGTGGGCGCCGACAAAACCCAGAGGTGCCGGGCTCCAGTGCACTCCTGGGGATGGGCCAGGAAAGGACTGGACAGCGGAGCACGGGGCGCGGGGCAGGGTCACGGTTCTGCAGCAGGAGAGAAGGCAGGCGGGAGGGCGCTCGTCCACTGCCCCAGAGACCCTCCCAGCTCCAGGCGGGTCTGGGACGGCCCCTGTGCGTCAGAGCCCTGCAAGGCACGTGCAAGCCGCCAGTCCCAGGCTGCTCTGCCCTCCTCCAGCCCTGCTGTTTTCCATGCACAGGGGCGGTCGGGGCAGAGACAGCCCTGGGCAGGTGCCGTGGTATCTCAGCCTCCCTCTCTCTCCTGAAAATGAGGGCACGGCGGTACGCACGTCACAGGGTGACCCCAGTTCCCAGGTGAGTGGTCCTGACACCACCAGCTGCCCATACGCCGAGACCACCCCCACTCCAGATGTGAACCCTGAAACAGCAGCATGGAGGGGTGGGTACCAGAAGCCGGCCCCTCAGCCTGTCCCTGCCAGCTCCTCCGTGTGACCTGCATGCCCCTCCCCTCGATGAACTGGAGTTCCCATCCGCTCTCAGGCTCTCTGCCTGGCTTCCGCCCTCACTGCTTAGGACGTCAGCTCCAAACCAAACCCTCACAGCGTCTCCCTCTCCAGCTCCAGCTCCCATCTGTGATTCCTCCAACCGTCCCTTCTCCAGGAAGGAGACTGTCCCCAGACACTGCCTCGGAGGGACCGCCCCTTTCTGATCACAGAAAACAGGAACAAGGCTTCCAGCCAGCCTCCCCGGCCCCTCTAGGACGGACATCACCTGGGTGGCCGAGGCCCAGAGCTGCCTGTCCACGTCAAGAAGCCGCGGCCTGGGCTTCCCCTGGTGGTCCAGTGGGTAAGGACACCGCCGTGCAGTGCAAGGGGCGCCGGTTCGAGCCTTGGCCTGGGAAGATCCCACGTGCCGCGGAGCGGCTGGACCGATGTGTCCAGTTACCAAGCCGGAGCTCTGGAGCGCATGCGCCCAGAGCCGGCGCTCTGCGACAACAGACGCCACCGCGATGGGAGGCCCACAGGAGCCAAAGAACAGAGACAGATGACCATAGAGAAACGAAGACCAATAGAAGTGGCCCGCCTGCTCCCTCCTTCCCCAACCCGACAAACCCAGAGGTGCCGGGCTCCAGTGCACTCCTGGGGATGGGCCAGGAAAGGACTGGACAGCGGAGCACGGGGCGCGGGGCAGGGTCACGGTTCTGCAGCAGGAGAGAAGGCAGGCGGGAGGGCGCTCGTCCACTGCCCCAGAGACCCTCCCAGCTCCAGGCGGGTCTGGGACGGCCCCTGTGCGTCAGAGCCCTGCAAGGCACGTGCAAGCCGCCAGTCCCAGGCTGCTCTGCCCTCCTCCAGCCCTGCTGTTTTCCATGCACAGGGGCGGTCGGGGCAGAGACAGCCCTGGGCAGGTGCCGTGGTATCTCAGCCTCCCTCTCTCTCCTGAAAATGAGGGCACGGCGGTACGCACGTCACAGGGTGACCCCAGTTCCCAGGTGAGTGGTCCTGACACCACCAGCTGCCCATACGCCGAGACCACCCCCACTCCAGATGTGAACCCTGAAACAGCAGCATGGAGGGGTGGGTACCAGAAGCCGGCCCCTCAGCCTGTCCCTGCCAGCTCCTCCGTGTGACCTGCATGCCCCTCCCCTCGATGAACTGGAGTTCCCATCCGCTCTCAGGCTCTCTGCCTGGCTTCCGCCCTCACTGCTTAGGACGTCAGCTCCAAACCAAACCCTCACAGCGTCTCCCTCTCCAGCTCCAGCTCCCATCTGTGATTCCTCCAACCGTCCCTTCTCCAGGAAGGAGACTGTCCCCAGACACTGCCTCGGAGGGACCGCCCCTTTCTGATCACAGAAAACAGGAACAAGGCTTCCAGCCAGCCTCCCCGGCCCCTCTAGGACGGACATCACCTGGGTGGCCGAGGCCCAGAGCTGCCTGTCCACGTCAAGAAGCCGCGGCCTGGGCTTCCCCTGGTGGTCCAGTGGGTAAGGACACCGCCGTGCAGTGCAAGGGGCGCCGGTTCGAGCCTTGGCCTGGGAAGATCCCACGTGCCGCGGAGCGGCTGGACCGATGTGTCCAGTTACCAAGCCGGAGCTCTGGAGCGCATGCGCCCAGAGCCGGCGCTCTGCGACAACAGACGCCACCGCGATGGGAGGCCCACAGGAGCCAAAGAACAGAGACAGATGACCATAGAGAAACGAAAGACCAATAGAAGTGGCCCGCCTGCTCCCCTCCTTCCCCAACCCGACCTCCACCCAAAGTAAATAAATAAATAAATAAATCTTTTTTAAAAAATTAAAAAAAAGAAGAAGCCGCGGCCTTTCCTGAAGCCCCCCGGATTCTCTGCCGCCACCCCCACCACTCGACCCTCTCGCAGCCCCTCCACCCATGGAGTCGCCGCAGCCCAGCCTTCCAGTAACTTTCCATCGCGCCGTCTGGGCCAGTGCCAGCCCTGCGTTCCGCCAGGTGGCTGCAGGAGCCAGCGGGCAGGCCGGGCAGGGGGCCTGTGGGTGTCGGCCGCAGCGGCACATGCAGCCAGGCTTCCTCCCCGCACACGGGCCCGCTGGCCTGCCCGGGCCCCGGGGGGGGGCACAGCCAACAGCCACCACCCACACGCTCGGCCCTGGGGAGCCGGTGCAC
The DNA here is from genome assembly GCA_022376925.1 of Tragulus kanchil. Taxonomy (NCBI): domain Eukaryota; kingdom Metazoa; phylum Chordata; class Mammalia; order Artiodactyla; family Tragulidae; genus Tragulus; species Tragulus kanchil. The sequence goes on along the minus strand of JAIOJX010000027.1, from coordinate 24,572,666 downwards.
GGAGCGGGAGGCCTGCCAACGCCCCCACGAGACGTGGCGGATGCCGTCCATAGGAGCAGCACTCAGCATTTAGTATACGCTGACTGTGTGACCAGGGCTGCGCCATGTCCCTCCCCGACGTCATCCCAGTACACCCCCACGTCTGTCCCCACTCAGAAACGACGAGACGAACTCTGAGGAGTGACCCAGCCTGCCTGGAAGAGTAAGTGGTGGACCCAGAATGTGAACTCAGGCCCCGCTCCAGCCTCCCTGCCTCTGCTTTCCTGGAGCCTAACGGAAGCCAAAGGCCAAAGTAGGGTTCCGTGAACTGCTGAACCCCACCAGCTAGGAGGCACTGCCCCCCTCCACTGACACCTCACCCCCGCCCCAGACTTCTAGCATTTCCCTTCCAGCACTGCCCGGCACCACTCAGGCTCTTGCTGTGTGACCAGGGTCCGTGTCCTAACCTCTCTGGGCCACATCTTGAAAATGAGGACACAGCAACACCAAGCTGCTCCACGAGGTCACAGCTTCCTCTGAGCACAGTGCATTCCCCCAGCCCCACCTTTAGTTCCTCTTTCCCTAGGTAAGAAGGCTGAAGTTCCAGAGAGCACCCTAGGTCACCCGGTTTGCAGGTGGCTGCACACAGCTGAGCCCACGCTCCTGCCTGTCAGCAGACCAGCCCGCTGCGGTCACCGCACGAGTGGAACCTGCCGGGCTCCCCACCCACGCTCAGCGGCGGGGCCAGTCCTCACAGCTCGCTTCCTCATCAGGCCCCGCTGCGGCCCCCACAAGGCACGAGGTCAGAGGTCCCGCCTGAATCCGGGGGTCTGCGGCGTGGCCACGGGCCGCCCACGCGGGCCGTCCGTGCCTCCTGCACTGCCGTGCGGCTCCAGGAGGTGCCCGGGAAGCACTGGGCCCTGGCTCCCCGGAGGGGCTGGACACGCGGCAGCGGTGCGGCAGGGACGCCTGCAATCAGGCGGATCGAACCGCAGAGGCCGCCGAGCCCGGGGAGGGAGGCTGATGAAACAGAGCCGGGCGGCCCGGAGCTCCCCGACAGGCCACGCAGAGCCTGAGGGGCAGGGCCTGGGCGCCGTCCAGGGGCCGCTCCCCTCCCCGCCCGCCTGGTCTCCTGGGGTTCCGCAGGCGGGATCCCTCAGGCCCGCCCACGGTCTCCCCCTCGCCCAAGGCGGACACTGCCGAGCCAAAGCAGGTTGTCCTGCTGGCCCGGGAATCCTTCTCAACACAGGGCCGCAGGCAGCCAGGATGGGGGGCCCCCCCCGAAACACGCCCGCCGCGCTCGGCCACGACCCAGAATGTGAACTCAGGCCGCTGCCCCCTGCCTCTGCTTTCCTGGAGCCTAACGGAAGCCAAAGGCCAAAGTAGGGTTCCGTGAACTGCTGAACCCCACCAGCTAGGAGGCACTGCCCCCCTCCACTGACACCTCACCCCCGCCCCAGACTTCTAGCATTTCCCTTCCAGCACTGCCCGGCACCACTCAGGCTCTTGCTGTGTGACCAGGGTCCGTGTCCTAACCTCTCTGGGCCACATCTTGAAAATGAGGACACAGCAACACCAAGCTGCTCCACGAGGTCACAGCTTCCTCTGAGCACAGTGCATTCCCCCAGCCCCACCTTTAGTTCCTCTTTCCCTAGGTAAGAAGGCTGAAGTTCCAGAGAGCACCCTAGGTCACCCGGTTTGCAGGTGGCTGCACACAGCTGAGCCCACGCTCCTGCCTGTCAGCAGACCAGCCCGCTGCGGTCACCGCACGAGTGGAACCTGCCGGGCTCCCCACCCACGCTCAGCGGCGGGGCCAGTCCTCACAGCTCGCTTCCTCATCAGGCCCCGCTGCGGCCCCCACAAGGCACGAGGTCAGAGGTCCCGCCTGAATCCGGGGGTCTGCGGCGTGGCCACGGGCCGCCCACGCGGGCCGTCCGTGCCTCCTGCACTGCCGTGCGGCTCCAGGAGGTGCCCGGGAAGCACTGGGCCCTGGCTCCCCGGAGGGGCTGGACACGCGGCAGCGGTGCGGCAGGGACGCCTGCAATCAGGCGGATCGAACCGCAGAGGCCGCCGAGCCCGGGGAGGGAGGCTGATGAAACAGAGCCGGGCGGCCCGGAGCTCCCCGACAGGCCACGCAGAGCCTGAGGGGCAGGGCCTGGGCGCCGTCCAGGGGCCGCTCCCCTCCCCGCCCGCCTGGTCTCCTGGGGTTCCGCAGGCGGGATCCCTCAGGCCCGCCCACGGTCTCCCCCTCGCCCAAGGCGGACACTGCCGAGCCAAAGCAGGTTGTCCTGCTGGCCCGGGAATCCTTCTCAACACAGGGCCGCAGGCAGCCAGGACCTGGGGACGGGAGCCAGCCCCGCCCTCGAAACACGCCCGCCGCGCTCGGCCACGACCCAGAGCCGCCGGCCAGGGGACGGGAGGCGGGGCTGCCCCCACAAGGAGCAGGATGCCTGGTCCTGGTCCCTCCTCTGGGGGCTTCCAGAATGCACCCTGCCTCTCGGTTCCCGGGGCTCTGCCCTCACTCGGCCTCCCAGGGCCTGGGCGGGACAGGCTTTGGAGCCGCCCCGGTCCTGGCCTTCCGCCCCGCCGTCCACCCACACTGGGTTAGTCCCCAGAGACACTGCCTCTCCCCACCCCACGGCACCTGAGCTGGTTGCTCTGGGGACGGCCCCTCATCTGATCAGGCTTCAGGCCCACCCCACACTGGGCTACACCCACGGGTGTCCTTCCCACCTCCGGCCTTTGCTCACAGGTTCCTCTCTCTCTGCCTCCCAACTGTGCCGGCCACCAGGAGGCCAGGGCTCAGCAGCCATCGCTGCTCAAGGCTGCCTGCCGAGTTATGACGATGCCCCTCTACCCTCTATCCTAATTTGACACCAAACCTCTCACTTTCCAAGGCTCATCAGATGCCACTTCTTCCAGGAAGTCTTCTCTGACTGTTCCAGCTAGAGGATCCACCCTGAGAGTCCTCTAATGCTAAGTACTCGACAGGTGTGAACTGGGCACCACCAGCATGCCAGGGTCTGGGGTCACAGCCAACTTCCCCTGACCTCATGGCACTCACACTCCACGTGAACAAACCGGCAGTAAGAATCTTGGGATCCTACATCAGTGGGCACACGAGCATATACGCAGGAACCCAGGACAAGGTCTGGGGAATGACATCCCAGGGAGGAACAAGCTTTCAGGGGACAAACCTCTGTGTTCCCAGGAGCCGCCAGGCCAGGGGGCTGCATACCCACGGGCAGGGAGCGGGTGTCCCAAGGATAGGAGGCACCCACGGGAAGGCTGAGGCTGGGAGCGGTGTGAACCTACTCTCCGTGCAGAGCATCACTGGGCCTGCCAGAGGCCACCGCACACCTCCAGGGGGCGCCCTTCACTCACAGTACAGGTGCGGCTGCTTCTGGGGGAGGTGTGGGGGCCCTGCGGGCCACTGTGGGCAGAAGACTGCGGCGGGGGGGACATCAGGGCGGCCTCTGTCCAGACAAGGGGCTGGGGCTGGAGGCGGAGGGAGGGTGTGTGCCCGGAAGGACAAGGAGCGTGCGGATACGGGTCTGCTTTGGAGGCAGCCGCGCCTGGCGGATGATTCCCAAATTTCTGAGGCCGAGGCAACTGGGCGGGCAGATATGGTGCTAGTCTGGAAGGCTGGGGTGTGGACGTAGGGTGAGGGCTTGGCTGGGCTGAGAAGGGTGGGAGGCACCCAGGGCGGCTTGGGGAGAGGCGGGGCTGTGGAGGGGCTCCGGAGCCTCCCCTCCCTCTGCCCCCTCCTCCTGGGAGCCCGGGCTCATCCGATTCCATTCAGCGCTCTGCGCCACGGCCCCCGGGGCAAACACAGACAAACACCTTTAAGAGCGAGAATCTCCCCTCACATCACGGGCAGGAGGCAGGCAGAGCTGGGCGAGCCCGCGCGCTCCAGCTCCAAGCTGCACAGAGGGCTGTATTCCACGCACACTCCCTGAGCACGGAGCAAAGGCCTGCTGGAAGGGTGGAGGGGCTGGGTGGAGGGGCGGGTGGACCTGCGGGTAACTGGCAGATCGCGTGCAGAGCCAGGGGAGGCTTGACGGCCTGTGGAAGCCCAGTGGGCAGGGTGGACACTCTGCCCCAAGTGACGTCCCCCTCCATTTCCAGGAAGTGTGACCCCACTCCCACCCCCACCCCACGCTGTTCCTGGCGCCCTGCCCTTCTCCAAGCCCCGCTGACCCGGGCCTGGGAAGACGGAGCCGGCTGTGGGAGGTCGTGCCACCCGGGGACGGAGTGTGCCGGAGGACCCAGCTGCACAGGAAACCGGGTCACTGGCCTCTGGAGCCTCCTGGGTTCGCAGGCCAGTCTCCAAGGGTCCATTGCTGTGGGGCCCTCCCCTGCAGCCAGGAGGCCTTGACCCCCACCTGCGGGCTCCAGAGATCTAGGAAGGGGACGAGGCTGCCCACCCAGAGAGAAACTCTGCCTCCGGTCACCACCTCTCCGGGTCCCATTTCGGCCGTGGGGACGCTGCCCTGCGCTTATGGACCCAGAAGGGGCCTCAGCCCAGCCAGCCGACCAGAGGCGACTCCAGTGGCCCAGAAACCACAGCACGGAGTCCAAGCCAGCCCTGGCTCTGACGTCAAACAGCTCCGTATTCAAACTCAAAGCCGAATTCGCCACTTCCTGCTGTGTGACAGGGGCAGGTTACTCAGCCTCTCTGTGCCTTGGTGCCTTCTTTACACATCCTAACAGTGACTGTTTCTAAGACTGCTATCCAGATACATCCCACGAAGCGCATGAAGCCACCTCCGGGCCGGCGCTGGAGCGTGCCAGCGTGCAGGGAGCGGTCTCTGTGATTAACGAAACATTAATAAAGGCGAGGAAGGGAATGACAGCCTCCCCACAGTGTCCCTAAAATGGATACAAATCAGAGAGGCTCTCAAAGCCCCAGCACTCGAGCCAAGGGCAGGCTCCCAGGTCTCGCTGCCAGCTCGTCGGCTGCGTCCCTGCAGAACGCTGGCTCCCGGCTGCAAGCCGGCCCGGGGCAGGACGCCACCTCCAGATGATCTCACAGCTGGCACCTGCTTCGCAAGCACATGGCTGGACTTTCCAGATCTTTCCTCCCCTCGCTCTGACCTTCCCCTACTCACTCACCCCCACACACTTTCTTAGTCACTCTCTCCTTTCATTCCTGTTCAGAAACAAAGAACGGAGGCCAAACGGGACAGCTGGCTCCCTGGAAGAGCTTCTCTGCAGCCCGACCGGGTGGCAGGCACACTGAGGGAGGCGTGGGGCCGGGCGGGGTCCTCACCGCAGAGCCTCGGTCTGCGGGTGGGGCGCACGGTGGGGTTACCAGGTCCCCTGTGCCCCAGGAGGAGCTGGCCTGGGGCCATGTGGCTAAAGCCTCCTGGGCAGACCGTACCTTGCTCGCTCACACACACACACGCACACACACGCGCACACACACGATCACAAACACTGCATCAGTCCTCCGTCTTCGGGGATGGGATGGGGAGAGACCTGGAGGGTTCCTAAGCCACCAGGACACAAGATGTTCAGGGGGACTGACGTTTCTCATCTTCTACCCACGGCGTGGCCAGCAGGCAGATGTGACCTCAGCCCACAGGTCTTCTCTGCAGCTGAGCCCCGATCAAGGCCCCAGTGGGAGGAGGGGAAGTCTTAGAAGAAGGCCGGACAGCCGTTAGAGTCGGATTAGTAACTTCCTTTGCAGAAATGCCCCCACACCCCACAGACCCTGGTCCCTTTATTGGGCCCACCCGGGAACCACCTTGCGTGACAGGGGCAGGTTACTCAGCCTCTCTGTGCCTTGGTGCCTTCTTTACACATCCTAACAGTGACTGTTTCTAAGACTGCTATCCAGATACATCCCACGAAGCGCATGAAGCCACCTCCGGGCCGGCGCTGGAGCGTGCCAGCGTGCAGGGAGCGGTCTCTGTGATTAACGAAACATTAATAAAGGCGAGGAAGGGAATGACAGCCTCCCCACAGTGTCCCTAAAATGGATACAAATCAGAGAGGCTCTCAAAGCCCCAGCACTCGAGCCAAGGGCAGGCTCCCAGGTCTCGCTGCCAGCTCGTCGGCTGCGTCCCTGCAGAACGCTGGCTCCCGGCTGCAAGCCGGCCCGGGGCAGGACGCCACCTCCAGATGATCTCACAGCTGGCACCTGCTTCGCAAGCACATGGCTGGACTTTCCAGATCTTTCCTCCCCTCGCTCTGACCTTCCCCTACTCACTCACCCCCACACACTTTCTTAGTCACTCTCTCCTTTCATTCCTGTTCAGAAACAAAGAACGGAGGCCAAACGGGACAGCTGGCTCCCTGGAAGAGCTTCTCTGCAGCCCGACCGGGTGGCAGGCACACTGAGGGAGGCGTGGGGCCGGGCGGGGTCCTCACCGCAGAGCCTCGGTCTGCGGGTGGGGCGCACGGTGGGGTTACCAGGTCCCCTGTGCCCCAGGAGGAGCTGGCCTGGGGCCATGTGGCTAAAGCCTCCTGGGCAGACCGTACCTTGCTCGCTCACACACACACACGCACACACACGCGCACACACACGATCACAAACACTGCATCAGTCCTCCGTCTTCGGGGATGGGATGGGGAGAGACCTGGAGGGTTCCTAAGCCACCAGGACACAAGATGTTCAGGGGGACTGACGTTTCTCATCTTCTACCCACGGCGTGGCCAGCAGGCAGATGTGACCTCAGCCCACAGGTCTTCTCTGCAGCTGAGCCCCGATCAAGGCCCCAGTGGGAGGAGGGGAAGTCTTAGAAGAAGGCCGGACAGCCGTTAGAGTCGGATTAGTAACTTCCTTTGCAGAAATGCCCCCACACCGCCCCCACAGACCCTGGTCCCTTTAGGGTTTGGGCCCAGGAAGCTGCATTCAGATTCCGAGGTAACCACCTTGCTTAGAAAACACAGACCTGGAGGGTAGATCAGACCCTACAGACGGTAAGAGCGGCCTCTCCCGTGGGGACTCGCCCCTTGGTATCAGCAGGAGCCTTGCTCGCTGGGACCAGCCCCAAGCAGTCCTGGGGAAGGAGGGCTGCAGGGGTAGGTGGGTAAGCAGGGGTCAAGGGGAGAGTTTTCCAGGGTCCCCTGTCCCCTCCAGGCCTCTGTTTCCCACTCCAGCTGCCCCCATCTTGAGCCCTCAGGCAGAAATCTAGGCACCTGCTTCCGAGACCCAGACCAGAAATGAGGGGAAACGGAGACAGAAGCTCCCCTTCTCGTCCCCCGGGCCGTGCGGATGGGCTGACCTCCCAGAAAGCCAGGCCGTCGCTGCTACCGTTCTGGCCGCCTCGCCCGGCCCCAAGGCAGCGCTGACAAGAGCAAAGATGCCTTGCTTCCCACCGCGCCTCCACTGGACTCTCTGACGTCCCGAGGGCCCCGCCCAGGGGGCTCAGCAAGCACGGGACAGGGCCTGGGCTGTCCAAGGTGATGGCCATCAAGACCTGAGCCAGCCCCGGGGGGTAAGACTCGTCCGCTTCCTTCCTGGGCCCCAGTGCAGCCAGAAGCCCCCACGGAGAGCCGCCCGCATTCACGCCTCCCTCCGCCACCCACCTCAGCGCCTTGCTGAGCCCCATCAGGCGGAACCACTCCAAGCTCCAGAAGGACAGAGAGCCCTGGAGAGCCCACAGAAGCCCCGCTGAACACAAAGACGGCTGCTCCGGGAGCCACGGGACCCTCGGAGCCAGGGAGCAAACCCGGCAGGCAGGGACGACGGTCTCCCTCTCCGGGGCCAACCAGGAGGCGGCGACGGGGGTCTTCGTTCAGCCCCTCCCCAGCCAAGAAGGCACATCACTCCTGCCCCCCGCCACCGCCCCCAGCCCGGCCAGAACCCCTCCGCGGGCTCTTCAGCAGCACTCAAGCTGGACTTAGGAGGAGGGATGGGACGGGGAGGAAGGAGAGAGAGGATGGGGCAGGCCGGGGCTGGTCTGGGCCGGGGCGGTGGCGGCTGTGACCAGCGAGGAGGAACGGGACTTCCAATCTGTGCCCACTTTCGCCCACAAACAGCATCTTATTCCAAGCTCCACAACAGCTGAGGGGCTCCAGGGAGGGGGAGTCCCAGAGTCCCTCCTTTCTAACTGGAGTCTTCTTTCATTTCATCATCTCGTGGCACTTTTTGAAAGAAAGGAAGAGGCCAGAGGAGGCTGCCAGCCGGGGCTCCTCCACATCCCATTCCAAGCTTCAGGGCAGGGACCCAGCTTCAGGCGTCAGCCCGGGGCCCCGGGTGGCCAGCGCTACCGGAGAGCCTCTCCCCAGGGTCACATCCAGACGACTGGAGACCATGGCAAGCAGCCAGAGCTCCCCGCGCCTTGGTTAACTAATCTGGAAAGGGGGCTGATGGAGATGCCCAGAAGCTAGCCTTATCCTGCCGGAGCTGTTAGGCTGGTCAGTATTACCAACTGCTCAGTCTTCTTTTCTGGCTGAGATCAGGATTTCCCTAACGATCGCCACAGGGATCCGGACCTGGATAGACCTGGAAGGTCTCGTTTCAAGCCCCAGCCGGAAGGCGCTTGTGCCAGCTGGCCTGCCGCAGGGAAGGAGAAAGCCAAAGAAGGAGCCAAGCATGCCTGAGGAGGGAACGTCTGGCTGGGAGGACCCACCCAGGGCCCCACCACACACCCGACAGGAAGGGGGCTCAGAACACTGCCCCGGCCCCACCAAGCCCCATCAGCACACGGAACCGCCTGGGTCCTAACAGAACCACCCATCCCTGGAGCCAGGCTTCTTGCCGGCTTGAAGGTCCAGGTGGGCTGGTCCAGGCAGGGCTGCCCAGGCATTACGGAGACAGGCACTGCGGCCTGGGGACCCACGCCACCAGAGAGCAGAGCCCCAATACCCGCCCTGAACGTGCATGCGTAGAAAGCAAAGACTTGGGCAGAGGGAGACTTGCTGCTGAATTAACTATCAAGAAATTCAGCCTCCAATTCAATGACAGAGGCTTTCTCTCCTGAACAAGGCAGAGCCAGGAAATAAACCACCCCCTCCCTAAAAGCCGGGACAGGGGTTCAAGGTCTGCCCCGTTCCTGCGCCAGCTCAGCCACACGGCTCCCTGCAGCCTGCCTGTCATCCTCCCTAGAGACACGGGAGTGGCCAACCCCCCAGCTGCCACGGAAAAGAAGCGAGGCTGTGCCTCCCCGGCCGCCCTCCTCCATCCCAGGCTCCCCAGCCGTGCCCCACCACGGCCCCCACGGCCTGGGCCGCCAGCCTGAACTCACCTGGTGGGCGCGGGGGGCCGGGGGCCCCGAAACCCTGGCAGGCGGCAGAAAGCCGCAGCTGCGGGGCCTTGTCTCAGGAGGTGCCCCAGCCCTCTGTAACCCGAGCCCTGCGTGCCGGCCCATCAGGCACCGGATGGGCATTACTCAGCAGGTGAACGGGCAGGGAGCCACCGAGCTCAGGCAAGTCGGCCGCAGGACAGAACCAAGGAGCGAGGATCACCCTGGGGTGAAAACAGAGTCCCCTCCTGGGCTGGGGTACCGGACAGTGCAGACTCCGGGGAGCACACGGGGGTGACGTCAGGACCCGGGCACGCCCTGGGGTCACCAGGGACAGTGGCGACCACGGGGGCTGCCTCTCCCCCCCCTCCAGCCGGGCTTCCCGACCCCACGCAGAAGAGAGCGAGGACACACCGTGTTCTGCTCCAGGCTGCGTCTGCGAGGGTGACCTGCCCCGGAGAGGGGGACAGAGCCCCTTCATTCAGCAGCAGCCTCCTCACGCCCCTCGGGGTCTCCTAGGCAGGGTGCTGGGCGACGTGACAACCAGGCCTCCCCTCCTCTGAGCTGTGGCCGCCGTGGGGAACCTCCCAGCTCCTCCCAAGCCACAGGGGCCTCACCTCAGGTCAGACACGCCCCCTGCAGCCGGTCCCACAGCCCCGCATGGGAAGCCGGACTCGCGGCCTCAGCAAGTGGGCAGGGCCCCCGCAGGGCCTGACCTCCCTGAGACCCCCGGAACCAAACCAGCTGTTCCACCAGCACGGGGAGCCCCGAGACGGAGGGTGCTTTGGCAGAGGGAGACTTGCTGCTGAATTAACTATCAGGGCCCCAAAGAGGCTTTCTCTGAACAAGGCAGAGCCAGGAAATAAACCACCCCCTCCCTAAAAGCCGGGACAGGGGTTCAAGGTCTGCCCCGTTCCTGCGCCAGCTCAGCCACACGGCTCCCTGCAGCCTGCCTGTCATCCTCCCTAGAGACACGGGAGTGGCCAACCCCCCAGCTGCCACGGAAAAGAAGCGAGGCTGTGCCTCCCCGGCCGCCCTCCTCCATCCCAGGCTCCCCAGCCGTGCCCCACCACGGCCCCCACGGCCTGGGCCGCCAGCCTGAACTCACCTGGTGGGCGCGGGGGGCCGGGGGCCCCGAAACCCTGGCAGGCGGCAGAAAGCCGCAGCTGCGGGGCCTTGTCTCAGGAGGTGCCCCAGCCCTCTGTAACCCGAGCCCTGCGTGCCGGCCCATCAGGCACCGGATGGGCATTACTCAGCAGGTGAACGGGCAGGGAGCCACCGAGCTCAGGCAAGTCGGCCGCAGGACAGAACCAAGGAGCGAGGATCACCCTGGGGTGAAAACAGAGTCCCCTCCTGGGCTGGGGTACCGGACAGTGCAGACTCCGGGGAGCACACGGGGGTGACGTCAGGACCCGGGCACGCCCTGGGGTCACCAGGGACAGTGGCGACCACGGGGGCTGCCTCTCCCCACCCTCCAGCCGGGCTTCCCGACCCCACGCAGAAGAGAGCGAGGACACACCGTGTTCTGCTCCAGGCTGCGTCTGCGAGGGTGACCTGCCCCGGAGAGGGGGACAGAGCCCCTTCATTCAGCAGCAGCCTCCTCACGCCCCTCGGGGTCTCCTAGGCAGGGTGCTGGGCGACGTGACAACCAGGCCTCCCCTCCTCTGAGCTGTGGCCGCCGTGGGGAACCTCCCAGCTCCTCCCAAGCCACAGGGGCCTCACCTCAGGTCAGACACGCCCCCTGCAGCCGGTCCCACAGCCCCGCATGGGAAGCCGGACTCGCGGCCTCAGCAAGTGGGCAGGGCCCCCGCAGGGCCTGACCTCCCTGAGACCCCCGGAACCAAACCTGCTGTTCCACCAGCTCGGGAAGCCCCGAGACGGAGGGTGCTTTGGCAGAGCGCCTGGAGACCTCACTGGGACGGGCAGGAAAGGAGGTCTGCTGCATCCTCAGGGCCTCAGAGGGCAGAGCCGGAAACCAGCTGGGCAGCCGAAGCCGGGTCAGCAGGTCCGAGTGGACAGGGCTGCCGTCCCACCATCAGCCGCCCGGACCCACGAGAGTCCAGGCCTCTCCGGGGAGCGGGGCTGCCTCGTCGTTGCCCACGTCCACACCATGGCAAGGCCGTCCGCGCTGGACAAGAGGCCACGAAGGTGCCACTGGGGACGGCTGGCCCTGTGGGTTGGGGGCTTCAGTAAGTGTGACCTCAGGTGCCACTCTACCAGCAGGAACCCAGAAGGGTGTGAGCAGCCGCCCCTACCCGCAGGGTCCCACAGGTGACGAAATCGCAGAGGTCACAGCAGACGATCTTTTTCAACCTGCACGACCAACACCGGAAGCCCTGTGCAGGAGGGGCTCTCCCAGGGGACCACCCCAAACCCAGTGAGAGGGCGAGTTCCTAGAGCACCTTGACTGGAGGATTTCGGGCTGAGGATCATTCAGATACTTGGAGTGAGGGAATAAAGTCTGGGGGTGTATCTAAGAAAATCCCCAAATGAACATGAACACACACACGCACGCACGCACGTTACTTTTAAGACAGTCACCATTGGTGAAGAACAGTTAACTTCCCCTGCCTGGTCCAAAGTCCTCAGGAGCTGCCTGGCCGGGTCAATCAGACACCCTCACCAGCTCCCCCCAGGATACACTGTTTCCATCTCCGACTCCACACCAAGCTTCAGAGCCTTTCTGATTCCCTGACTTGGACTTTGCAGATCCCCGCTGCCTCTGTCCCAGAGCACAGCGGACTTAGGGGAAACAGATCCATCTCTCGGGGTCCCTGCCCTAACCCCGGGCCCAGACCAAGAGCCCACCTGAGCCCTCCCGCCGCCTCTCTGTCCTGCAGCCAAATCCTCAGCCCCACCCACCCCTGCTCCCTTCTCAAAGCTCAAGCTTTTTCTTAGTTATTTATTATTTTCATCCATCTTTATTCTTTGGCCTCTGTGGGCCTCCCGTTGCAGTGGCCTCTCTCGTTGCAGAGCACCGGCTCCGGGCACACGCGCTCCAGAGCGCTGGCTCGTAACTGGACACACCGGTCCAGGCGCTCCGCGGCACGTGGGATCTTCCCGGGCCAGGGATCGAACCGGCGCCCCTTGCCCTGCAAGGCAGACTGTCTACCCACTGGGCCAGCAGGGAAGCCCTGATTCCTGACATTTTTGTGCCCCCTTCCCATCAGGTTCTGAGCCCCGCGTGTCTCCCTTGCCCTGACCTCGACCCCGGTCTCCTCGCTTTCACCACCGACGTTCGGGTCTCCACACCCACGACCTCGAGCCCACCCTCGACACAGTCACGGCCTCCTGGGGCCGCGGGTGATTCCTTCGCCTGCTTCACTGGCCGCGTGAGCCCTGGCCACAGCTACGGACGTTACGACTCTGTTTGCTCTGTGTATCCTCTGCCTTCTCCCATGAGCACAGGACCTCCAGGAGGACGGGACTTTTGTGCATACAGCCCCCTTGAATGCCTCAGTGCTGCGAGAAGTGCCTGGTACACGTCATCCCTCAGCCCTTCTCCAATAAACAAACACTCCTGGCATGAGCGTCTCTAGGAAATCCGATCGGGCCCTGGCGAAACACTTCGGACGGATTGGCCTCCTCACCGGCATCCAACCCCACTCCGGGCTGGCCCTGCTTCAGCCCACCCTGTCAGCCCGCGTGTCCCCAACTGGGGATCCTGACGCTCTACTGGGTCCTGAAAAAGACTGAGTGGATTATAACCAGTCCTTTTTTTTTTAATGTGTAAAAAGAATACATTCGTAACAAGCAAAAGGCAGAAACAACCCAAATGTCCCTCAGCTGACGAATGGATAAACACAGTGTGTTCAGTCCATAAATGGAGTATTACTCAGCTAGGCAAAGGGATGCAGTCTTGATCCAGGTTACAGACCACAGCAATATGATGCGAAGGGAAGGAAGCCAGTCACAAAAGACCACAGGCTGTATGATCCCATCTCTAAGAAATGTTCACAACATGCCAATCTACAGACAGAAAGAAGGTCATTGCTTAGGGACGGGAAACACAGGGCTGGGGACAGGAGGTGACAGCTAGAGGGTACAGGGATTCTTTCTGAAGTGATGAAAACTGACTATAATTGGCTGTGGCAGTGGTTGCACAACCCTGTAAATAACTAAAAACCACCGGATTGTACGCTTTACATGGAAGAAGTGAGTGGTAATGAGAACAGGATCTCAACACAGCTGTTTGTTTGTTTGTTTTTAACTTCATGCCATGCGTTTTTTCTTATTTATTATTTTTATCCATCTTAATTCTTTGGCCTGTGTGGGCCTCCCATCGCAGTGGCCTCTCCTGTTGCAGAGCACTGGCTCTGGGCTCAGAAGCTGCGGCTCCCAGGCTCTAGAGTAGAGGCTAAGTAGTTGTGGCTTAGCTGCCCCAAGCATGTGGGATCTTCCCAGATCAGGGATTAAACCCGCGTCTCCTGCATTGGTAGACGGGCTCTTCACGGAGCCACCAGGGAAGCCCTTGAGGGGATTTTAAACACTTTAAAGAATGGTTTTCTAGAAAGAAGAAAGATATAGAATAGGAGAAGAACACTCCCTCTCCCCCAACTCAAACAAACCTATGGAAAGAAACCTTTTTAAAGGACAAGTCTCCCATAAAAGTATCCGGCTCAGTTTCACCAGTGAATTCTTTAAAAGTTTTTACACAGAGATGATTGTGTAGCTGCTTAAAATGTTCCAGAACACAGAGGGAGGGGGTAAGGAACGCATCCAAATTATTTTTGCTAAGCCAGCATGACACTGACACCAAAACTGATAAAAATAGCAGGCACACGCATGCTGTGGACCAAGCTCACACGTGTGTGTTTGTGTAAGAACCGTGTACCCTCACCTCTCTGCTTAACCCCAAATAAATGCCAGTGGATTCATGATTTCAGTACATAAAAATGAAGCCATAAAAGCACCAGAAGAAAACCTGAGTGAATTTTTCCCCTATGATTTTGGAATGCAAGAGGCCTCTAAGCAGGACATCAACCCTCGCAAGAGAAAAGAAAAAGAATGAACTTGACAACCTAAGGATTCAAAACCTCTGTTAGAAGAACACATGAGACACAACATTAAAAGTCAACAACTGAGAGAAAGAAGGTCATTGCTTAGGGACGGGAAACACAGGGCTGGGGACAGGAGGTGACAGCTAGAGGGTACAGGGATTCTTTCTGAAGTGATGAAAACTGACTATAATTGGCTGTGGCAGTGGTTGCACAACCCTGTAAATAACTAAAAACCACCGGATTGTACGCTTTACATGGAAGAAGTGAGTGGTAATGAGAACAGGATCTCAACACAGCTGTTTGTTTGTTTGTTTTTAACTTCATGCCATGCGTTTTTTCTTATTTATTATTTTTATCCATCTTAATTCTTTGGCCTGTGTGGGCCTCCCATCGCAGTGGCCTCTCCTGTTGCAGAGCACTGGCTCTGGGCTCAGAAGCTGCGGCTCCCAGGCTCTAGAGTAGAGGCTAAGTAGTTGTGGCTTAGCTGCCCCAAGCATGTGGGATCTTCCCAGATCAGGGATTAAACCGCGTCTCCTGCATTGGTAGACGGGCTCTTCACGGAGCCACCAGGGAAGCCCTTGAGGGGATTTTAAACACTTTAAAGAATGGTTTTCTAGAAAGAAGAAAGATATAGAATAGGAGAAGAACACTCCCTCTCCCCCAACTCAAACAAACCTATGGAAAGAAACCTTTTTAAAGCACAAGTCTCCCATAAAAGTATCCGGCTCAGTTTCACCAGTGAATTCTTTAAAAGTTTTTACACAGAGATGATTGTGTAGCTGCTTAAAATGTTCCAGAACACAGAGGGAGGGGGTAAGGAACGCATCCAAATTATTTTTGCTAAGCCAGCATGACACTGACACCAAAACTGATAAAAATAGCAGGCACACGCATGCTGTGGACCAAGCTCACACGTGTGTGTTTGTGTAAGAACCGTGTACCCTCACCTCTCTGCTTAACCCCAAATAAATGCCAGTGGATTCATGATTTCAGTACATAAAAATGAAGCCATAAAAGCACCAGAAGAAAACCTGAGTGAATTTTTCCCCTATGATTTTGGAATGCAAGAGGCCTCTAAGCAGGACATCAACCCTCGCAAGAGAAAAGAAAAAGAATGAACTTGACAACCTAAGGATTCAAAACCTCTGTTAGAAGAACACATGAGACACAACATTAAAAGTCAACAACTGAGAGAAAGCAGGTGTATCAACTACAACAAAGGTGTATAGGAACACCTTAAAAAAAAAAATTCAACAAGGAAAGGATTAACCACTCAACTGGGAAAAAATAAACCAAGGGCAGGAATGAGTCGTTCATAGGGAACCTCCGGCCCCTAACCTGTAGAGAGGAAAAGATAGCCCGCCCCTCACTTAATAAGAGAGGCACAGAATCAAACACCCATCAGAGAGCCTCCTGCCTCTCGGTCCATGGTAAGAGGCACATGGTACCTCTTCGCTGTCACCATGAAAATTGGATGTACTACTTTAGAGGCCAAGGTGGCAACATGGATCAACTTTTCAACGCACACATTCTTTGGTGCAGAAATTCTACTCCTAAAGGTCGCTTCAACAGTCACACGCACACACATACAGGCGTGAGGATGCTCCTGAAAGCCTCGTTTATCACAAGCGTAGTTGGACAAGAAGGACAGGACCGTGTAAGAGCCGAGGACGCAGCTGTTGAGAGGAATGCACCAAATCTACATCCGCAGGGTCAGTAAATGGGAAAAACACACATACGCACATCCAGAAGGACGGGACTCCCCTGGGGAAAGGGTACGTTTTCACATTTCACATGACCTTGACTTTTTCTGGTCTACCAACAGCCATGCACTGCTTTTAAGAATTAGAGAGGAGGACTTCCCTTGTGGTCCAGTGGGTAGAGCATCCACCTTGCAGTGCAAGGGATACCGGTTCGATCCCTGGCCTGGGAAGATCCCACGTGCCGTGGAGCGGCTGGACTGGTGTGTCCAATGACAAGCCAGCGCTCTGGAGCGCATGCGCCCAGAGCTGGTGCTCCGCAACAAGAGAGGCCACTGCAATGGGAGGCCCACATAGGCTGAAGCATAAAGATGGATGAAAATAAAAATATAAAAATAAAAGAGGCATGATGGGGAAAAGAAAAATTCTGCAAAAAAAAAGAAGAGAATTAGAGAGGAAAAGGTGACAGGGCAGATGGTGCAAAGGGATCCAGGAATATAGAACAGAGCATGGACCACAAGCTCGGGGAGGGAGGGGCCCCGTGCGAGGCCAAGCCACGCCCGTTCATTTACTAAGGCTGCATTTGGTTTTCGTTTATGAGCTTGTTTAACAAAACCTCCCAGGGGTCTGGGGCCGCACTGGCGGTCCTCATATGTTAGCACTTTTGTTCTAACGATGCTATGCAGGAGGAATTAGGCCCACTGTGACTTGGGGAGCACAGATCATCAGGCTACGGGCAGAACAGGCAACCAGAGGGCCATTTCTCCCACGAACAAGCGGACAAGGCCTCCCGGATGGCTTCCTGCTCAAACATCCTATGTTTCAGATGGAAGGCGGGGGACTAGGTGATTGTCCAAGGCCACCTGTGAGCCCCATTTCCTTGCTGGGACCAGCGCTGGTCTCTCTGAACTGCACTGGACAGACCAGGGATTCTCAAACCTGGTTCCCTAGAGCCCTGGGGTTCCAGAGGGGTGTGCCCCGTGGCAGCATCGGAATGGAAATTGGGGGCCCCCCTGCTCAGAGAACTGGATGCTCCGTCGTGGGCACCAGCTGTCTTTGCTCATTAACCACAGCCAGTAGCTCTGGAGCTCCTGGGATTGAAGGGGGCCTCCTGTGACACCCACAGAAAGGCTCGGGGCAGGGAAAGCCACACTGGATCAAACACAGAAAGGCGGTCACGCCGTCCACAGCTCTCGAACCTGCAGCCCTGGGTCCACCTTCGGCCACGTCAGGCCACCGAGAACCATGTGGCGCCACCCTTCAGGCCGCCTGTCCAAATCTGGGGTCTGGGGAGGGTGGCCCACACTGCGGGTCGCCGAGCGGGGGCCCCAGACACCCCCCAGCCCCGGCGCTGAATGTGCCCTCTGTCCACAGAGCGTGGCTGGCTGCCGCGGGCGCCTCCCCCGGACAGCAGCCCCATTGTGCACGCCCTGGCTCCAGCAGCTGCTGGGCCGAGAGGCCGCGGCTGCAGACCCAGCCCCTCTCCGGGCAGCTGCTCAGCTTTCAGGACGGGCACCAGGGAGGCCGCCCCCAGCTCCGTCCCGGGACTAGGCTGGGTGGTCAGGGACGCAGCCCCCAAGCTGCAGGGAGGCGGAGCGGGGACCTGCCGGCCGCGCGGCCTCCCTGCCCAGCCCACAACTGCGCTGGGCTCTATTTAAGGCATTCCGCAGCTGCTCGGCTGCATTCCCTGGATGGGCCCTCACCACGAGGCCGGGCTTGGCAGACAGCTGGGAGGGCCAGGGAGGGAAGCGGGCGCTTTATCCTGGGCCCCGGGGCCAGGCTCCATCCTCCCCGCCGCCTCCCCGGCCCCGCCTCAAAGGAGACACACCTGGGCCTGGCGGCTCCTCCACCTCGTCCTCCCGTCCCCTTGGGCATGGGGACTTCCTGCTTCAGGACGAGATGTGCGTGGGCCCCGGGGTCAGCACAGAGGAGAACGTCTGTCTTTAAAAAGGGGAAAGAGAAAGGTGCCAATCTCTAAAGGTGAAGGGGTGCTCTGGAGCCAGGGCACCAGCCCAAAGGAGCCCGGAGCAGCGGGCTCTAGCACGTAAGACAGCCTGGCGGGACGACTGCCCCTGTCCCCCTGGAATAGGAATGGGTAGTCCACACAGGAGAACATTCTGCAGGCTGAGGGCCCGAAGCGCGGCGAGATTCAGGTTCACGGCTCTGACTTATCAGACACGAGCGAGCCCCTCATCACGTGTGACGCTCCTGCCCCACGCCAGGAGCTAGGACCCAGAGTGGCCCCCAGTCAGTGGGGTGTCTCGGGAGCCTTTGCAGAGCGGGCCCTTCCTCCCTAATCGGACGACTACCCTTGCTCCTCCACTTCACGTCTCTGACCTCCACAGAGGCTTCTGGGACACATCACAGGCTCCCCACGTCATAGTCTGGCCCCTCCCCCCTTCAGACTCAGCTCAGAACTCACTGTCCCCAAAGCCATCTCTGCTTGGGCTCCTCCATCCCCCTGTCCTGCAGGGGGTTCCGGGGAGTCCTGGGCTTGCAGCTCCCACGGTTCCCCACGTGGGGAACAGATCTTCCCTATTCTGTCCCAGGCCCCCAGCCCGGAAGGCGGCAAGCTCACCTGGTTCCCCAGAAAGCCACGCCCACCAGCAGAGGTGTGGTGGGAGCAGGGTGTCTGACGTCACCTTCCTCAAGACTCTACCCGTGACCGAGGATATTTCCAGAGGTTTGAAGCGGGAGGGAAACCCTACCACGACTCTTGCTTGCTGCATTTGCCCCACCCCAATACAAGGGACCCCCAGTACCACACCCGTCTCGGCCACTGGGGACGGCACAGGTGCAGCTGAATCCGGAAGGCTCAGACCACCAGCCCTGACGGCCTTGGGCCAGCAGGCCCAACCCCGCCCTCATTTGACAGATCAAGAAACTGGGGATGGGAAGTTGGCGGGGGGAACAAGAAGGGGTGGCTCAGAACCAGTCGTCAAGTACCAGGACACGCCCAAGACCTCAGCCGGGCACCCTCTGGCGACAGTCCCCTCGCCACGCTGCCCGGCCACCCCGGCCTCTCCTACAGCCTGTAGTGAGCATCCAGAGACGGCAAAGAATCAGACCCCCGAGGGAACGGCCAGGGCCAGCCTTATAAGGGCCGCCTTGGGGAAACTTGGCCAGTGGAGCCAAGGGGGCGGCTCCCTGGGGAGGCAGGGCCAGGAGCCTGCCACGCGGACGTGGTTCTGGGCCCTGGAGCCCAGCTCCACCCAGAGCACCCAGGCAGGGGCCGGGGAGAGCAGGGACCTGGAAGAGGAGGCGGGGCTGTCCCAGAACTCGAGAGAAGGGCAGAGATGGAGCGCCCAGTCCACAGACAGAGGCTAGCAGCCTCAGAAACCAAGCACTCAGCACGCCGGGGTGAGCGAGCAGACCAGCGGGTTCAGGGCTAACCTGCTGATTAAAACAATCTGCTGGGTTCTTGGAGGGTCCCATGGGGTCCTTGAAAGTCCCTGTATTTGCCTACAAGAGCCACCGAAAAGCCCCCTACATCACTCCTCTAGCATTGTTTTATTGAGCATCTACTATGTCCAAATCACTCAGCATCCCATAAGAGTTTTGTTTTTTTTTTTTAAATGACAACAGCCACATCCTTAAGTAACCTAGAATCCAGTATGAGGCCCGCAGGGAATTCTGAAGAAAACAGCAAATATTAAAAATGGAAAGTGCAGCCTAACAGGTACATTATAGCTCTTTACCAATGTTTATAATTTTTAAATTTAAAGAAACAGTACTGTTAAAACCTGTCTTTGTGTTAAAAAAAAAAAAACCTCACAAAAGAAAAAGGTTCATACACAAACAATTTATATTTCAAGTCAAACACAAGGTATACTACATGAGAAAGATGCAAAAAGGCACAGAAATCTGAGGACGTGAAGCTACTTCCAATTAGTGGGAGAGGGGCCATTTGAGCAAGGTTTTGAAGGATGCATAGGAGTTCAAAAGCAGTGATATGAAGAAGAAGAAGAAGGCTAGAGATCAGGAAGTCAGGGCAGAATCGTAAGGAAAGATGGCCTGCGGGAGACCATGAAAGGACCAGAGGTGGAGAGGCTGAGAAGCAGAGAGGTGTGACCTGGACAAGCAGGTGAATTGATTTGGGGCCACCCCAGGTGAATGAAGAGTGGACACAGATTTCATCAGTGCCGTGCTTTAGGGAGGTCAGCAGAGATCCTAGGAGACCCTTCCTGTATCCAGATCACCATCTGGAAGGCTTCCCGGAGGTAGAGGCAGAAGGCTGAGTCTGATCAGATGGCAGAAAGCTGCCAATCTCCCTGATCCTGCGCCCCTACGGCACCCTCCAGCCATTAGTGGGGAGGACACAGTGGGCAGTCAGACCAGAGCCTGCAGGCTGCAGGGCTTCTGGGAGTGCCCAGCCCAGGCCCCCAACCCCACCCATGCAACGGCAGGTCTACAGGGAAGACGGACAGGAAGTGCGGCCGAGGGACAAGCAAACCTGTGCCTGAAGCGGCTGAACCGGCTGAGACAGGAGGAGGGAGAGGGAGAAACCGACAGAGCCCGAGAACAGGAGCTGGGAGTGGGGGGCTCAAATCTAGGGTCCCCCATGAAGCCTCAGCCACAGATGCCAGGAACACCCCTCCATCCAGCCCTGCCCTCCACCTGCACCTGCCCAGGACCTCAGGGCTGGACACGCAGGGCCAAGCAGGGCGAGGCCACATTCCCCAGCCCCAGCGGGCCTTGCTTCCCCCTCCCAGCCCACCCCTCGCCCTGTGTCACTTCCAGGCGCACCCCACAGTGACTTCTGGGGTGCTGTTTGAATGGAAAGCATTCTGCCAGGAAGACTCATTCAAGCCCCACCTCCTTCCTCGGCAGCATCCATCCAACCGCTGCTGGCTTCAGACGCATCGAGAACTTCTCACCCTGGGAGCACGGGGCTCAGAGAGCCGCCTCCCCGCCCATGAGGCACAGAGGAGTGGGCTCTGCACACGCGTGACTGCACACGCTGGACCGGCACAGACACCGAGCCCCAGCTCACGCTCCACGCGGACGGCCGCCCTGGCCCACGGACCTCTCCACGCTGAGCTGAACGCCCGTCTGCACAGAGGGGCCGCGGGTCCGGAGTGCTCAGACACTGCAAACTCTCTTCCCTGGAAAAACTGCACCGTCCTGGCCCCGACACTAGGCTCCCCCACACCCCTGGACTGTGGCCTCAGCCAGGGACGCGCGTCCTCCCGCTCTTTGCCTGGTTAAATCCCAGCAGTGTCCGCCCCTGGGGGAAGACCTCCTTGGAGGGGCCCAGGGCCCGGCCCTGATGACCCAGGCTAGTGCCGCTCTGAGCAGACACCCGCTGCCTGAGCCCCCGAGCAGGACTGCCTCCTGGGTATCCAGAGCCAACGCTCATCAAGAGCTGGATGGTGACGACGGTCTCCCCAGTCACTTCCTGTTTGACTCAGCTGAGCGTGAACACCTCACCCCCTGGGAGGGAGGCATATCCGGCAGCAAAGGCCCTGGACCAACAGAAGAGAAGGAGGAAATGGCCTCCCGGCCGCTCCCCAAACACAAGCCACGTGTCCTGACACGGTGCCTGGGGGGTGGGGCGGCTTTGCAGGGTCACATCGCAGAGTCACAGACCAGGGCTGGAAGGGGCCTCCGGTCCCTGCTGCCAGAATGTGGTCCACTGTCACCGGAAATTCAGAGTCAGCCGCCGGCCCATCCAGACCTGCTCAAACGCACGCCTGGAGCAGAAGGCAGCTGCGCCACCAACACCCCACCCTCAGCCCATCGCAAGCCCCTGAGTCCACCAACCGTGGAAACATTCTCATTCAAAAAGGAAAACCAGGGACTTCCCTGGCGGTCCGATGGCTAAGACTCCCCGCTCCCAATGAAGGGGCCCAGGTTCAATCCCTGATCAAGGAACTAGATCCCAAATGTTGCAACTAAGATTTGGTGCAGCCAAATAAATTTTTAAAAAAGGAAAACCAGAAAGAACTCAAAGCAGGGACTAGAGATACTTGTACAGCCAAGCTCACAGCGGCTGTATTCATGATCATCAAGCCGTAGGAGTCCATCAACGATGGATGGGGAAGCAGTGTGGACTACACATACTACAGAATATTATTCAGCCTGAAAAAGGAAGGTAATTCTGATCTGATTCTCCGCTAGCTCAACTTGTAAAGAATCCGCCTGCAATGCAAGAGACCCCGGTTCGATCCCTGGGTCAGGAAGATCCCCTGGAGAAGGGAACGGCTACCCACTCCAGTATTCCTGCCTGGAGAATCCCATGGACAGAGGAGCCTGGCAGGGATTCCAGCACGGGGTCACCAAGAATCAGACACAACTAAGCAACTTTCACACGTACAGACAACATGGACGAACCTTGAAGACATGCAAAGTGACACAAACCAGAGACAAAGGACAAATATTTAGGATTCCACCTACATGAGGGCCCCGGAGTAGTTCAGCTCACAGAGACAGAAAGCGCAGGCGGCGCCCGGTGCCGAGGGCGGCAGGAGCTAGCGGGAAGACAAGGAAGCCGTGGGGCCGGACGCTGGTGACGGGCACACCACACATACTGCACTCAATGCCTCTGAACTGTGCGCTACAAGCAGCCACAATGGTCAGTATTACCTTATTCCTATTTTATCACCTTAAAAAATCATTTTTAAAAGGTACATCAAAACCCCAGAATGTCCTGCCTGTCCAAGCCAAGGGACACTTCCTGAGCATTTACTGAGCTCTGAGTCCCGGGTTCAGAACTGGACCCAGCGTTCACCAGGCTCACCAACCAGCCAGCACCTTAACACAGCCTGAGAGGCCGGGACCCCCGCGGTGCGGTGGGGGAAGCCGCGGGGCTTCACAGACAGGACAGCGTCCCCTCCCCCCCGGAGCCCTCCCACGAGCACAAGGCCAGGTGTGGACCCTGCAAACGCGGACGCCACGTCCTTGATCCCCCCCACCCAGAAGAGTCCCCCCGAACGGAGCTGCGGGCAGGAACCACAGGGCTCCCGGGCCCAGGAACCCTCCTTGTGCCCCTGAAAACCCCAGCCTGCACAGATGAGGTGCCTCATGCTTCCTTCGCCTCTGGCCACAACCCTCCCCCGGTCGGGAAGAAGACCCTCCCAACTGCCTCCTCCCGCGGCTGGCTGCCTCTGCCCTGGGGGCACCTGCAGGGCAGTTGTAACCCTTCTAGAACGCCAGTCTGACTCTCCAAGGCCCAGGGACCAGTGGCCACCGGGAACATGACAGCCCGTCCTGGGGTCTCAAGACCGTCGTGCCCCACACGAGCCCGGCCGTTCCTGCCACCGTGTCCTGGGCTCACAGAAGAGGTTACACCATGGCTCTGCTGACCAATGAAAGGGGACCCTCACAACCCAGAGATGTTTTGCAGAGTCTAACTCAAATCCAACTCGCAGGGCTTCCCCTGGTGGTCCAGTGGGTAAAGACACCGCCTTGCAGTGCAAAGGGCGCCGGTTGGATCCCTGGCCTGGGAAGATCCCACGTGCCGCGGAGCGGCTGGACCGATGTGTCCAGTGGCCACCGTGATGGGAGGCCCACAGGAGCCAAAGAACAAAGACAGATGAAAATGGAGAAATGAAAGACCAATAGAAGTGGCCCGCCCATCCCCCTCCCTCCCCACCCCACCCTCCAAAAGATAAATAAATAAAATTATTAAAAAAAAAAAAAAAAAATCCAACTCGCAGCATTGTTGTCCATGGTGGGACAGAAAGAGCCCCCCAGCACCCGCCCCTGAGACTTAGGAAGCACAGCTCATCCCCCAACTCAATACTCAGCTTCTTCCTCCAAGATTCCGCGGCGGAGACAGCTCCCCACCCCACGGCCCCCCAAGTCCTCACCGCCCGGGTGACGGGCACCTTGCTACTCACCCTCCTGGCTCCTGGGTGGGGCCTCGGCCACGGGGGCCTGGGGCTTGGGCTCCAGCCGGCTCTGCAGCTGAGATACTGGGGCGGGTTCTGAATTCTCCAGGGTCTGGGGTGGGATGGGGGAGGCGGGCCCCTCGGCTGGCTTGGGCACCTGGATCTCGACCCTCTTGGGGGCTGCGTCGGCGGCGGGGACGGCGGGCACCTCGGGGATCTTGGAGGCGGGGGGCTCCATCCTGCGGTGGGCTGACTCCTGGGGCTTGACGATGGTGATCTCCGTCCTCCGAGGGGCGGGCTCTGGCGTCTTGTGGGCCAGCGCCTCGGCCCGCTTGAGCCCAAACCGGGACGGCCCGGTGGCGCCGGCGTTCTCCACCTGCTTGGACGAGATGTCAATGGAGAGCTCGGTGCGCCGGGACACGGGCTCCGCCTTGGGCCCGGAGAGCTCCACCCTCCGCAGGGCGGCCTTGGGGGATCGCTGGCTCAGGGAGTCTACATGGCGGGCGGCGGGCTCTGCGTTCTTCACCCCCAGGTCCTGGAACTTCTGCGTGGAGCTGGCCACGGAGGCCCGGAGCAGGGGCGTCTGGACCCGCCGGGGAGGGGTGGAGTTGGGCGTCTCGACCTCCTCGACCTCGAACGACCTTTTCAAGGCTGGAAGAGAAATCGAGAAGAACGAGATGAGGAGACAGCGAGGAACATCTGGAAACAGCCCGTGAATGGTGAACCTCGGAAGGCGGCTGGCGGGGATGCCGCAGCCAGGAGGCGAGGAGGAAGACTCGGGCTCTTGACCGCTCAGGAAGAAACGGAGACCGCCCCACTCTGCTAGGGGGCTGAGGCACCGGCAGCCGCATGTTCTGGGAGAGACAGAAAAGAGTGAAGCTCGCAGGACCCGCTGTGTCCTCTGTCCTGCAGTGGCCGCGGCCCTGCCAGCTCCATTTCCTGTAAGGATGCCCCCCCTCAAGGAAGGACTTTGACTTCTTTCTTGTCATGGCCTCCCTCGTCCCCTCCACCCAAACCAGAGACCATCAGCACACACCCCCGCCGCCAGCGACAGACAGGAGACGCCCCCGATAACCACAGCCACAACCGCGACCAGTCAGAATCTCGAGGGCAATGAGGCCAGCATATCCATGAGTGTGAACAGCCAACGTTGGGACTTTTAACACAAGCAAGGCTTACCACGCAGGCTTTCCCGGTGGCTCAGACGATAAAGAATCTGCCTGCCCTGCGGGAGACCTGGGTTCAGTCCGCAGGTTGGGAAGATCCCCTGGTGGGGGGCACGGCAACCCACTCCAGTGTTCTTGCCTGGAGAGTCCCCAAGGGCACAGGAGCCTGGCGGGCCACAGTCCATGGGGTTGGACGTGACTGAACAACCAAGCACGGCCCAAGGTTCACCCGGCACAGCCACGTTTGCTCCCTACCCTGATCCTAAGGTGAACGTAATGCTCTCATCCCCTGATACAGATGGGAAAACTGAGGCCCGAGCACTTAAGGAATGTGCCCAGCAGCGTCAAGTGAGAGGCAGAGCCGGATGACCCTTCTACCCCTAAGGCTCAGGGCTCTAACCACTCAGCAACCCCGTCTGGTGGAGGCACGGGGACCTCGTTCCTGAGTCTCTTGTCCTCTCCCCGGCTGCCTCTGCCTCTACCCTGTGCTACGTGCTCCAGCCAGACCGAGGTCCCCATGGGACGCTGACCACTCAATCCCCATCCCCCACACAGCCCAGCCTTTCTGCCTGGCCACCCGCCCTCTCAGCCAGGATCTGCTCCCTCCAAGGCGGCGGGGACAGTGCCCGTGGCGCCGCCAGCCCCAAGGTCCCCGCAGCCGCGCTGCAAACGAGAACCAGCTGCTCCTGGTTATAAACACCAGAGCAGGAAGGGCCCCCGTGGCAGGACCATTCACCATACTTGCCGGCTGGGTCCTCAGCAGCCTACAGCATCTCGTCCACCTCCTCCCCGCCCCCGCCGCCTCACAGCCCCAGGAGCCCAGGAGGACAGGGACCACCCTCTCAGTTCCTTTCCCCCAGCCTGCGACGGGTCCGCAGCCCCTCCCTCCAAGTTCCAACACAGCCCTCACCTCTTCCCGGTGGACCGTACCTCCTTCAGGAGACCAGGGCACGATGGGAGCCGGAGGGGCGGGTGGCCAGGGGCCTATGCACTCTGAAGCGCTGGATGTGGAAGGAAGAAAGGGCACCCGAGACCCTGACACCTGACCGCTGGAGCTACCAGTTCCCCAAATGCGGCAGCCCCTGGGGGGACCCTCTCAAAGCCCTGGGCATATACGTCCTTCTGGATGGAGAGAGGGCACAAAATCCCGGGCTACGCAGCTCAGCCCTCCCGCGGCCCTGCAGGAATGGCGGGAGAGGGACCGTGCAGGTGCGGGGAGGAATTTTTATAATTTTTTAAATATATTATCTCATGAGTTTTAAATGCTAGCATCCACAAAGTCAAACAGCCTCTTTAAAAACACGGTGTGGTCAAACAAGATCGCATCCACGGGCTGCAGTCAGTCAGTGAGCGCCACCATGACTTTGGGGTTGGTAAGTTTCAAGGTCAAAGGTGGCAGGGAATGCCTCTCCGGGGACCCCAACCTGGTGCAGCTCTGCCTCTCAGGGGGGGTGGGAGGGGGTGACCAGAAAGATACTGCTGGGGGTAAACCCAAGAAGCCAGAAGCACCAGAGAGAGGTCAAGTGGCTATTAAACTAGCCAGAAAGTCCAGGGCCAAATGCCCAGAACTGTGAGCATTCATGGGGCCCGGGGCCTCCCGAGACATCTGGTCTACCCCGGCTCTGCGCGCATGCTGTCCAAACGTCCCTGCTAACGGCTCCTGTGTGTCTGTGAGTCCCCGGGAGGAGGGGCCCACACCCCACACCCACCTCAGCACATGCATGTCCAGGAGTCCTTCGTGCTAGGTCCTCAGGGCAGGGCTGGGAGAACAGGAACGGGGTGGGCGAGGGCTCTTTTCCAGCTTTGCCCACGGGAAAAAGACGCCCTTTTCCCGAGAGTCCCAGCGAGGTCTGTGCCCTGTTTGAAGAGGCCCTCTCCCTGGGAGCCTACTGGAAAGCGCCTCCAACTGTGGCTCCCATATTAGGACCCCGCCCCAAAGCAAGAGCCTCCCTGACCCCGGCATCTGCAGTCCTGATCTGGCGGGAGCTGGAGCCAGACCGGCACGCACAGATCCGCTCCTCCCGGGACACGGCGCCTCCACCAAATGCACACCCCGGCCCACCGCCGTCCTCTCCTCTCTCTGATGGCTCTTCCTGGCACTGGTGTTCCATCCTAGCGCGTGCCAGCCCCCAGCCCTGCGCTATCTACACGCTCAGCCTTCGGCTCTATCGTCCCCACAAGCGTCCACGGCCCGGCACCACCCCCGCGGCGCGTCTGGTGCCGAGAGGACAGGGGCGGTCCCCGTCGGGACGGGCTCTGCTCGGCAAACCTCCAGGGCTGACGGGTGTCCTCGAGGGCTTTCGGCAAGCGCGCCTGCTGCTGCTCCTCCAGGGAGCCCGCCCAAAGCCGGGCTGCCTCTCGCCTCCTCCCAGAGCCTGCCCAGGCCCCAGGCAGTGCACACTCTCTCTCCCGAGTCATCCCGGCCCCCCCTGTCTGCTAGGAACGAGAAGAGAGCTGGGGTCTTCTCCTCTGTTCCCCGAGCCAGCTCTCCGTCCCTTTCTGGGCCTCAGGGGCTTTCTCTTCAGAACACAGAGCCCAGGCCGGATCGCAGGTCTGCAGCGGTGGGTCCAGGGCAGGGAGGCCCCGGGCCCTCAACCCTATCGCAGCCTGAGAAGTTTCACTTCAAACAGAAAAGACACCCCCGCCCCACCACCAAGATGACGCCCAAGTCCCCATCCCTAGACCCGAGAAGGTGACCTTAACTTGAAGAAAAACAGTCTTTGCAGATGTCATGAAGGTAAGGACTCAAGGAGAGACTATCCTGGATTTAGGATGGGCTCTAAAGCCTCTACGTCCTGGATGGCTCATCGGTAAAGAATTCGCCTGCCATGTAGGAGCTGCAGGAGACGGGGTTCGATCCCTGGGTCGGGAAGACCCTCTGGAGGAGGCAACGGCAACCCCCTCCAGCATTCGTGCCTGGGAAATCCCACAGACAGAGGCGTCTTGCGGACCACAGTCCGTGGGGTCACAAAGAGTCGACACGATTGAGCAACGAGCACTTCCACTTTAAGCTTGCTTCAGCTTTAGCTGACAGATATGCAGGGGTGTGTGTGTGTGTGGACTCAGCATGTCACATGTCTTCATCAGAGAAAGAAGAGAGCGGGCTGAGACACGGGGAGACGGTGCTGTGAAGAAGAACAGGCTGGAGGGACGCGGGCAAGCGCCAAAGACGCCCAAGCCGCCAGAAGCTGGACGAGGCCGGGAGGGATGCTTCTCGAAAGCTGGCCCTGCTGACACCTTCATTGTGAACTTCCGGTCTCCGGAACCACGAGTGGTAAATTTCGGTTGTTTACGCCACGCGATGGCTGTCGTGCTGTCGCCGTCCCAGGCAGTTAACGCAGGGACCACGAGGCAGACGAAACCCCGGGGTGCCGGCGCCTGGGGCCCTTCCTGCCAGTGCTGCCACCCTGACTCCGCAGCCAGCCCCGATCCTGCCCTAGCCACGCTCAACCAACGTCCCACACACGGACCGACGGAAGTGCGGCTGAGTTCCAGAAAACCTCTGCATCGGGGACGCAGTGGAGGAAAAGCAGCCTCCTTTTCCCTTTCCCAGAATCCCGCAAGACCCGGGCTGGTGGGGGAAGTCATCACAGAATAACATCCCTCTAGGTTTACCCCCAGATATTCGGTGACGAAACCCAAGATCATTTTCTAAGGCAGGCTCTGCAGGGGACGTCCCGGGAGCAGCTGTCTCTACACAAGGGTGTCGTGACACGCTGAGCACCCAGCCGGGAAACATTAGGAGGCGGCTCGTCACAAAGCTGGCAGGACAGGGTCCTCTGGCATCCTACCCCACCACGGGGGTCCGAAACACAAGCTCCAGGTCCTGCTCACACACTCACAGCCACCCCACCCTCCCCAGGGTCAAACTCTCCCCACAAACCGCCTGCATTTCCTCTTTGGAGAATGGCTATCACCTACTAGGGGAGCGGGTACTTTTTTCACTTCACTCTTTCCCCCCAGCTGCCGGCAGAGAGGCAGCCCAGGGTGTCCACGCGCGGCTGCGGAAGCCAACCAGAGCGTTCAGGAGTTGGTCATTTCGCCGAATGGAGGCCCCTCGGTGGCCCCACCTGATGACCAGCTGTCTGACGGAATGACGGGCAGAGAGTGGCCTTTTGCTGAACCAGGGCAGCAGGAAGTGGTGTGAGGCTGCTTCCTCTCTTGCTGGCAGGACGCTAATGCCCCCAGTGGGCAGGCAAGAGACCCCCAGCCAGACCGGATGAAGGCACGGCTGGGGGGCACCAGATACGCACAGGACTGCTGAACGGGGAGGGTCCTCACCCTGCTGTCTCCCACAGGGCCAGGGGCCAAGCGCTCCTCACATCGTTTCCCAGGAAGCACACGCCTTCCTCCCTCTCGCGAATGCAAGTCCCCCCACGAAAGCCAGGCTCGAACCTCACTTGCTCTCAGAAGCTCTCCTCTGGCCCCACTCGCCCACCCCCAAGCGCTCAAGAGCCTGAAGACTGGCGTGCCCTGTGGCCCACCGCTAAGAGTCACCCCCCAGGAAATCATCAGACCTACAGAAAGATTTATGCACGGGACGTTTGCATCAGCATGAAAACAGCAAACAATGCTGGAAACGATTCGAGTTTACATAGATGTTCTGAACCCATATGCCGGAGCCTTGCAAAGTCATCAAAATTCGGGATCTGACGATGAGAAATGCTGAGAATATGAAGTAAAAATAGCAGGAACCAAGATGCGTGCGCGGCTTGACGTCTCCCTCTCTCTCTCACACACACACACACACACACACACGTGCAGGGCGTCCACACATTCGAGGGAAGCAGCCGTCTCTGGATGGAATTAAGGTGGCTGTTTAATTCATTACACTTTCCTGCCTTCTCCCAAGGTGCCTGTGCTAATGTGGGTCACTTCATATTTTTGGGGGATAAAACCATCAACACTGTTCTTAAAAAACAAGCCTTGCTAAGAAGACGGGGAGGGTGTGGATACCCGCGCTCTGGCCCAGCCTCTCCCCAGTCCATCAAATACCTACAGTTTCGGCTGCCAAGCAGGCCCGGCTGCCTGGCCAGATGCAAACCTCCCGGCATCGTGCCCGTGGGGGTCGGGGCAGGAGCGGCCTGGATCTGGGCCTGTTTAAGGAGGAATGCGGAGCACACAAGAGGCCATTGTGAGGGCCCAGCTGTGAGCAAACCTCTCTCAGCTCTGGAGCACACCTCGGTCTGGGGAGGGGACGTGGGGTGACCCATACGGCTCTGCTCCAGCCTGGGAGAAACGTCACGCCAGGAAGTAATAAAGAACAAGGTCAGAGCCAAGGTCATCTCCCGTGGGAGCAACCACATAGCCACGGCCCATCTCGGGGGTCCGATTCTGGGCTCAGGCTCCAGGAGCGGAGGCCCTGGTCAACGGGGATCTCTTCCGAGCTGCAGCAAAGCAGGCTCTGTCCCGAGGACCAGTGGCCACGTGGGAGCCAGGCTCAGACCCTCAGCGTGTCAGGTGGAGGGCACCTCCCGGCTCCCCGGCCTGAGGCCGCAGAGAAAGAGCACAGGAAAGCCCCACCCTGAAGTCAAGTGCATGGCCATCAGAGCAAGTCCCGGGTCTGTGTGACCCCTGGGATGGGTTGGACACAGCCCCCCGGTTCCAGTCTCCTGAGGTGCTGGGGCTGCAGCTGGGTGGACAAACTCCCTCCCTTCTGGGTGGCAGGGAAGACGGAGGAAGAGTCAGGGACCAATGGGTCAGTCCCTGAAATAACACTCCCACAGAGGAAAGGAACCTCAGGGCCACAAAATCAAGACTTGGCCCCAGAGAAAGAAGGAATTTACTGCGGAAAAGGGGGCCAGGCAAGGTCAGGCGAACGGTTCTAGGCAATGACCCCGCGTGCGTCGGATGCACTGATGGCTGACCAGATGTTGGGGGGAAACGTGCAGCCTGGACACACTGTGGGCTCCTGCCTGGGGACCAAATGCAGGGGCTCGAGGGGGGCGGCATGATCACGGCCATCTCTGGGCCTCCACTTCCCACGCGCCAGGCCACAGGCGCTGACCCAGAGGTGCCCAAGCGGCAATCACGACTGCTCTGGGTATAATTACCATCCACGTGTGCCCCCCAAGAATGCACGTCCAGTATCTGCCCCTATCCCCAAAGGCATCCCCTGGCGCCCACCAGGTGCCCATGCCCAGAAGGCGGGCAGGGGTTAACACTCTTTCCCAGGAAACATCCTTGAGGCAGCGCACTGAAGGGCAAACACTCTGGGATCCCCCAGCACCCCCAGGAGCATCTCAGTGGGAGGGAGTGTCCTCCGGAAGCAAAACAGTCCAAAAGGAAGTGCTTAAAATAGACACCGTGGCCCAGCAGAGCCCAGACAGGAACGTGGGTAAACAGCACGGGCAGCGGGTGGCCCTGGGTCTCCCATCGAGAAACACGTGTGTTGAACAACGACCCAGCCAAAGGCAAAGTCCAAACGAAGAGACAAGGCCCGGCACTAGCACCCACAGCTCGGTATCCTCCCCTCCGGCCTCTCTCCCACCCTGCCCGAGCAGGCCTGGCCGGACGGTGGGTCCAGAAGCTGCCTAAGGACCTTGTCTGGCACCAGCCTCACCCTGCCTCCCAGGGTCCTAGACGCAGGCGCGGTCACCGAGGACACGGGCCACCCTGGGCTGAGCCGCACACACGGCGGAAGGCAGCACCAGCCCTGCTCCCGGCCCTGATCGGACACAGGCCTGCAGATCGCTACACCCGCACCCTCCCAGGCGGCAGGCCTGTGACCTCTGGACCGGAGGACCCGGCTGAGCCACTTCCGCTCAGCCCCGAGGGGCCACGCGGGGCAAGTCCAGCGTCCCTGAGAACCAGAGGTTCACCAGGCAGTGTCGACACCCAGGCGAAAAACGTGAGGTCCACCTCACCGTGTGTGTGCTAAGTCGTGTAGGGCCCTTTACAACCCTGTGACCTGGACTCCACCAGGCTCCTCTGTCCACGGGACGCTCCAGGCAAGAATACAGGAGTGGGTGGCCACTTCCTCCTGCAGGAGCTCTTCCCGACCCAGGGATCAAACCCGCATCTCTGACGTCTCCTGCCCTGGCAGGCAGGCTCTTTACCACTAGCTCCACCTGGGAGGGTCCTCAACCTTGCCTCTCCCCCAATTTTTTTTTTCAATGTGGAGCATTTTAAAAGTCATTTTGCTTCTGTTTTATGTTTTGATTTTTTGGCCATGAGGCATGTGAGAACTCAGCTCCCCAACCAGGGATTGCACCCACACCCCCTGCATTGAAGGTGACGTCTTAACCACTGGACCGCCAGGGAATGTCCCCTGCGCCCCAGTTTATTTTGAGGAGTGTCTTTTCCTTTGGCTGTTAGGACATGGGCACTTGGGGGGCCTTCCTGCTCCTCAGAGCCTCCTCCCCAGGAGGCCTGGCCCGCCGCCCACCCTGCAACAGCGACGTGCGAAGGAGATGGGCTGGGCCCGCCAGCTGGGTTCCCAAGTTGGGCCAAGAGAAACAAACAGGCCCCCTCCTCCCTCCCCAGGCTGCCACTCACCACCAGGACACGCTCAGTGCAGCCCTTCCCGCCCAAGACGCTTCCAGGCACAGAAAGAGCACAAGGGTGATCCCAGCCCCCTCAGCTCAGGACACGCACAAGACCCCTCCACACAATAAGCAGCGAGTCCAGTGGCCGCTGTGATCAACAGCCGGCCCTTGGACTGCAGACCTTCTCTTAATCTCCAAATTCATTACGTTAATGTCGCCCTGGAAAAAGTTCTCTGGCACCCTGGCAAGCGAGGACGCAGGCGGAACCAGCCGTCCCAAGCGCAGCTACGCGCTCTAATCCACTTAGAATGGATCCTGTCTGATGCCTTTATAAGGACTTTGAAATCGTAGGCTGTCGGCAAAGGACATCGGTCCAACAGTGGCCCCCCGAGATGATGTGTCAGAGCCCTAACTCCCGGCGTCTGTGAATGTGATGTGGAAAAGGGGTCGCTGCAGATGTACTAAGGGTGGGCTCTCAAGGCAAGACCCTCCTCCATGAGGGAGGGCCCTGAGCCCGGACAGGTGGAAGGGAGGAACCGATGGAGAAGCCGCTTGAAGATGGCAGGACGCGGGCTTCCCTGGTGGTCCAGTGGGTAAGGACACCGCCTTGCAGTGCAAGGGGCACCGGTTCGAGCCCTGGCCTGGGAAGATCCCACGTGCCGCGGAGAGGCTGGACCAATGTGTCCAATTACCGAGCCGGAGCTCTGGAGCGCGTGCACCCAGAGCCGGTGCTCTGCGACAACAGAGGCCACCGCGATGGGAGGCCCACACGGGCCAAAGAACAAAGATGGATGAAACTAGACAAATGAAGGACAAGTGGAAGTGGCCCGCCCACCCCCCTCCCTCCCCACCCCCACCAAAATAAATAAATAATTAAATGTTTAAAAAAAAAAAAAAAAAAGATGGCAGGACGCGCCCACAAGCCAAGGATGCCGGGGACTCTCAGCCATCGCTGGAGCTGGAAGAAGGGCCTGGAAGAGACCCTCCCTTGGATCTCCAGAAGGAGCCGACACATCTGACCTCAGGAGAGAGCACACTTCTAGTGCCTGAAGCCCCCCACGTCCGGGGCACCTGGCCACTGCGGGAAATTCACGTGGCGGGAGGACACACGACAGGTTTCTCCGCTGCCGTGAGCTTTCGGTTCAGCCTCCTCAGCCTCTCACCTCAGCTGACTCGCCCTCTCTGGAGGGGCACACAGGCGCCCCGGAACCCAACTGGCAGGTGGGAGGGGCCGCTCCCCTCTGCACCTGCATCAGCGGCCAGCTCGTCCCGGCCCTTCAGAACGGCCGCTGCCTCGGCCCGGCGGCCCCTTCCCACCGCTGGCCGCCCCCCTCGCCCAGCCTCTGAACCTCCCCACCTCCGTCGCCCTGGGGGTGGTCCCCCTGGGACGTCCTGCCCACCTGGGACGTCCCTGCTCACGCCTGTTGATTCACTGTCCTCCGTCAGGGCACCCTGCACCCCAACGGCAGCCTCTCTGGGCAACCAGTCTCCTGGTCGGCTTGCTAGGCAGGTTCATTACCCGTGTTCCCCTCCTGCCCCCTCCTCCACTGAGCAGGGTGATGGCTCTCGGGGTCGGGGGCCACCTGACAGCAGAGACCCTGGCAGGCTTTGCAGGACAGCCACATAGCAACTCCGGCTTCAAGAACTCGCCCTCTACTGAGAAAACCACAACAAACACTCCGAGGAAGCCACTTCTCAACCTGGGGCCTCTTCCCCCTCCGGCCATCTCCCGGTTCCCTCTGGCTCTGGGGACACTGGGGGCATTCCAGGCCGCCTCTAACAGTCACCCCGAGACACTGGACTTCCCTCTTCCCACAATAAAATCAGAGTGATGGGAACATGAGTCCGTTCAGCCCCATCTGCCCTCCCCCTCACAGGCCAGCTGTGGGCTCTTCTCTGCAGAGAGCGCAGAGAGAGAGGACAGACAAACAGGGCTGAAGCCACACCCACTCAGAGATGCGGGCAGATAGGGGAAGAATTTCCTGACCCAGGTGGGGATGCGGGGAAGGCGGGGACCGGGCTTCCTGAAAGGCCAACGAGGTGTGGCCGTGCCTGTGGGGGACAGGGGGGCAGAGAGGACCTTTCTGGCCTCCGCAGGTCAAAGGTTCCCTGGAAGGGCCGCCAAGGAGGGCAGAGGGAGCCCCTGGCGGGGGACTGCCTTTAAAACCCGAAGCCCCAGGCTGCAGCTCCAAGGGCTCAAAGGTTACAAGGCCCTTTAACCCACACGCCCCGCCTCCTCCAGCTGCCCCAGCCCCCCGGGGATCCTGGCCGGGACAGAGGCCAGAGTGGCGGGTTCCAGGTTGGAACACAGCCCCTCCCACGACCAGAGGGTCCCACGGAGGGCTGTTCCCTGGATGCTCCCCCCAGCACCACCCCCCTTCCCAGCCCCAACCACAGAGCAAGGATCATCCCGTCCAGGAAAAGGTGCTGTGAACAAGCCATCCGTGGCCCTGCCAGTTCTTCCCACATGACTGAGCCTGGGGGCAGAGCAGGACCCAGAGACCCCCAGAACACACGGGTCGGTCTCAGCTCCGCGACCCCAGGCTGAGCTGTCAGGCCAGGGGTTAGTGCGACAGTCCCTCCTGGCAAAGCTACTGTTCCTTTCTCTGTCCTCAGCCCAGTGGGAGCTGGCCCTTTCCCATCCAGTGGGCAGAGGTCCCACCCCGCTGACTAGAGCAAGAAGTGGGGCAAACACTTAAAAAATGCAAAAAAAAAAAAAAAAGCCTAACACCAGGGGCTGCTGGGCCCAGGTGGAGCCCTCTATTAATCATGCCAGGGGGACAGATGGAGCTCCACGTGTCTCTGTGCTGGGGCCTGAGGGCGGGGGCAGGCGGGCGCTGCCCAGGCCCATGGGAGCTCTAGTCTAATTACAGGGGAGGGTGACCCCCAGGCGCAGAGTTCAGGCCTCCGTCAGAGCAGCACCCAGGAGTCCAGCCGCTCCCCCGGGCCTCCCGAGGAATGGAGTGGGTCACGGCGCATGACCCCAAAATGTCCAGGCCGGGCTGGGCGAGAGGAAGGAATCTCGGGAGACTGCAAAGCCCTCCAGGCAGCCAGGCGGGCTCTCGGGTTCCGAGGAGGACTGGGTCTCTGCCCTGGAGGACGGGGCAGGGGGCAGGGGATTGGCAGAGAAGGAGGAGTCCAGAAGACCGTAAGAAGGAAGTGGGTTTGGGCAGAGAGGACCTTTCTGGCCTCCGCAGGTCAAAGGTTCCCTGGAAGGGCCGCCAAGGAGGGCAGAGGGAGCCCCTGGCGGGGGACTGCCTTTAAAACCCGAAGCCCCAGGCTGCAGCTCCAAGGGCTCAAAGGTTACAAGGCCCTTTAACCCACACGCCCCGCCTCCTCCAGCTGCCCCAGCCCCCCGGGGATCCTGGCCGGGACAGAGGCCAGAGTGGCGGGTTCCAGGTTGGAACACAGCCCCTCCCACGACCAGAGGGTCCCACGGAGGGCTGTTCCCTGGATGCTCCCCCCAGCACCACCCCCCTTCCCAGCCCCAACCACAGAGCAAGGATCATCCCGTCCAGGAAAAGGTGCTGTGAACAAGCCATCCGTGGCCCTGCCAGTTCTTCCCACATGACTGAGCCTGGGGGCAGAGCAGGACCCAGAGACCCCCAGAACACACGGGTCGGTCTCAGCTCCGCGACCCCAGGCTGAGCTGTCAGGCCAGGGGTTAGTGCGACAGTCCCTCCTGGCAAAGCTACTGTTCCTTTCTCTGTCCTCAGCCCAGTGGGAGCTGGCCCTTTCCCATCCAGTGGGCAGAGGTCCCACCCCGCTGACTAGAGCAAGAAGTGGGGCAAACACTTAAAAAATGCAAAAAAAAAAAAAAAAGCCTAACACCAGGGGCTGCTGGGCCCAGGTGGAGCCCTCTATTAATCATGCCAGGGGGACAGATGGAGCTCCACGTGTCTCTGTGCTGGGGCCTGAGGGCGGGGGCAGGCGGGCGCTGCCCAGGCCCATGGGAGCTCTAGTCTAATTACAGGGGAGGGTGACCCCCAGGCGCAGAGTTCAGGCCTCCGTCAGAGCAGCACCCAGGAGTCCAGCCGCTCCCCCGGGCCTCCCGAGGAATGGAGTGGGTCACGGCGCATGACCCCAAAATGTCCAGGCCGGGCTGGGCGAGAGGAAGGAATCTCGGGAGACTGCAAAGCCCTCCAGGCAGCCAGGCGGGCTCTCGGGTTCCGAGGAGGACTGGGTCTCTGCCCTGGAGGACGGGGCAGGGGGCAGGGGATTGGCAGAGAAGGAGGAGTCCAGAAGACCGTAAGAAGGAAGTGGGTTTGTACAATGAGACTGGCCACAGCTGGACCTCGAGAAGACTCTGGAAGGAGCTCCTAGGAGCCGCTCAGCTGTTCCGAGGCACACCGATGGGGGCTGAGGGAGGCCACCCCCAGGACTCCTCTCCAGAGGCCTTACCAGGCCCTCAGCAGAGATGGCAAGCTCCTGGGCAACTCCACACAGCCATCCGGAACTCAGGGAGGACCCTGGCGGCCCGGGGGTAAAGAATCCGCCTGCAGTTCAGGAGACCCAGGTTCGATCCCTGGGTCAGGAAGATCCTCTGGAGAAGGCAATGGCTACCCACTCCAGGATTCTTACCTGGAAAATCCCATGGACAGAGAAGCCTGGTGGGCTATAGTCCACGCAGTCACAAAGAATCAGACACGACTGAGCGACTAACACTTTCCACTTTCACCGGAGACCTAAAGCAAGCCGGACACAGCCTCCAGGCTGGGGCTGCATCACGGGGCGAAAAATCAGAAACGGAGCGCCATCACCCTGTGGGGACACAGCTGGGGAGGCTCAGACCCGGGGAGGCCTTCGGTCAGTCAAAGTCACGCCATTAGGGCCATCCAAGCCTGGTCTCCGGATTCACACCCAGACACCCTGCCGCCCCCGAGGTCGGCCGCTGCAGAAGGGCAAGCAGCAGCCCACAAGAACAGCTGAGTGTCCTAACCTCCAGAAGCTGTGAGCGTGACCTTGTTTGGAAACAAGGTCTTTGAAGATGAAGGGCCTTGAGATGAGATCACCCTGGAGTTCGGGTGGAATCTGCCTGCCAAGGCAGGAGAAGCAAGAGGCTATGTGGGGTTGATCCCTGGGTCGGGAAGATCCCCTGGAGGAGGAAATGGCAGCTGACTCCAGCGTTCTTGCCTGGCGAATCCCACGGACAGAGGAGCCTGGGGAGCTACAGTCCATACCTCAGAGAGTCGGGCACAACTAAGCAACTGAGCACACAAAACCTGAGAGGGAGGGTCCTCCTGAGAGTGGAGACGGAGAGACAAGGCACACGCTGGAGGAACGTGACTACCGGCGGGCACCCGGGTCAGCGGGACCCCAGCAGCTGGGCGAGAGGCTGGGCAGACAGAAACAGACCCACCCAGCCACACCGTGAATTTGGACTTTCTGAACTCACAACAGTGCAGCCTGTGGTCTCTGCTGGGGCCACAGGACCCACACGCTCCTCCAACCCCAGCCCCTTCCGGGTCTTTGCACCTCACCTCGCTGAACCGACGTGCCGCTGTTCTGTTCTTCTGAGCACCTTCCAGGGGCCGCCCCGCCACGGCTACCTCGCTTATTCTTTTCTCTTCACATTTGTTCTTTGAGCCTGTGAGGGTTCACGTGGCCCCCTCAGGTTTAGGGAAAACCTCCAGAGACAGAATGGACCTGTCTCCCGAGCAGGGTCGGCACCGTGCCCTGGCCATCCTCGGGGGCTGACCAGCCTTACACGCACCCCCTGTAAGGCATCCTTCCATCTCCTGCGCTTTCTTCCCCAGAGTCTAGCACCTCTGGGACAGGCAGTGGGGACAGGTAAGTCACTCCCCAGCCCCGCACGGAGCCGCACCTCCCAAAGAGACCACCCCTCAAGTCGTCTTCTGGCATGCAGGCGAGGGGAACCATTAGAGCTGCATTCAGGAAACTCTAAGCCCTCCATGCCAGAGAGCGCTCTGAGAGGCCCACCCCCCCCACCAGCCAGATAACCTCTGACCTGCCTGCTGGCCACGCGGGGCCCAGCCTGCCCGCCACCACCTCCCTGATTCCCACCCTGCTGAGCCCCCAGGCCGCCAGACCCTTCCAGCCACCGGCTGCAGGGACCACGTGGAAGGGAAAGCGAGAGGGCCGAGCCCTGTCCCATAACCACGCCGGGACACCACCCGGGTCCCCTGCATCACCAGGGACTCAAGCAACCCACACAGCAGGGAGGCTGCCTCTCGGGGGCAGGGAGGCTGGAAGCAGCAGAAAGAAAGTGCGAGCAGGAGACAGGGCTGCAGACCAGAGAAATTCTTAATTAAAAGTGGAGGAGAGCTTCCCCTGGTGGTCCAGTGGGTAAGGACACTGCCTTGCAGTGCAAGGGGCGCCGGTTCGAGCCCTGGCCTGGGAAGATCCCACGTGCCGCGGAGCGGCTGGACCGATGTGTCCAATTACCGAGCCGGAGCTCTGGAGCACATGTGCCCAGAGCCGGTGCTCTGCGATGACAGACGCCACCGCGATGGGAGGCCCACAGGAGCCAAAGAACAAAGACGGATGAAAATGGAGAAATGAAAGACCAATAGAAGTGGTCCGCTCGCTCCCCTCCCTCCCCAACCCGACCCCCGCTCAAAATAAATAAATAAATCTTTAAAAGTGGAGGACTTCAGCCAAGCTGTCCTCAATGGGACTTCTGGGTGTGGGAGGGTCTGGGGGGCTCTGCCGACGACCCAGAGCTGGGGGCCACCGGACGATGTGCAGAACTGTCGCACGTCCCTCGACGCCCCACCCAAGCCAGGCAGCTGACCTCTCTGGCCTCAGCACACTGGTTTCTTCGAGCTGGGACACTGAGTGACCCCATGAGGGCCATCTTGGGGTCTGCCGCCAGCTCCAAGTTTCTCTCATCGCTCCTGCGACAGGCTCAGAATTGCAAGCCGTCAGCAGAGGTGGAGGGGCCGGACCAGCCCACCTTCCCTCCCGGGCCGAGGTCGAGGACCAAGGCTCGGGGCCACCATCCCAGCGGCTGAGAACACAGCCGCCCCGCCGCCTGCAGAGCTGGTCCTGCCGCCTGCAGCTTTGGGCTTCACTCCGCAGGCACCCCAATCCAGAGCTGCAAAGAGTCAGCGGGAGGCGGGGTCCTGGCTCAGGCACCACTGGCCAAGTCT
The DNA here is from genome assembly GCA_022376925.1 of Tragulus kanchil. Taxonomy (NCBI): domain Eukaryota; kingdom Metazoa; phylum Chordata; class Mammalia; order Artiodactyla; family Tragulidae; genus Tragulus; species Tragulus kanchil. Next base: position 24,533,196 of record JAIOJX010000027.1, on the reverse strand, counting down.
CTCTGAGTCTCTCACACTGGGTGGGAAGTTGGGTTCGGTGAGCTTTCTTTCTGACAATGAACCTTGAAAAATAATTTCCATTGCCCTCTTCTTTCTGGAAAAAATCACCCACCCTGTAGCCCAACCCTTCCAGCCACCGGCTGCAGGGACCACGTGGAGGAAGCGAGAGCCGAGCCCTGTCCCATAACCACGGGACACCACGGGTCCCCTGCATCACCAGGGACTCAAGCAACCCACACAGCAGGGAGGCTGCCTCTCGGGGGCAGGGAGGCTGGAAGCAGCAGAAAGAAAGTGCGAGCAGGAGACAGGGCTGCAGACCAGAGAAATTCTTAATTAAAAGTGGAGGAGAGCTTCCCCTGGTGGTCCAGTGGGTAAGGACACTGCCTTGCAGTGCAAGGGGCGCCGGTTCGAGCCCTGGCCTGGGAAGATCCCACGTGCCGCGGAGCGGCTGGACCGATGTGTCCAATTACCGAGCCGGAGCTCTGGAGCACATGTGCCCAGAGCCGGTGCTCTGCGATGACAGACGCCACCGCGATGGGAGGCCCACAGGAGCCAAAGAACAAAGACGGATGAAAATGGAGAAATGAAAGACCAATAGAAGTGGTCCGCTCGCTCCCCTCCCTCCCCAACCCGACCCCCGCTCAAAATAAATAAATAAATCTTTAAAAGTGGAGGACTTCAGCCAAGCTGTCCTCAATGGGACTTCTGGGTGTGGGAGGGTCTGGGGGGCTCTGCCGACGACCCAGAGCTGGGGGCCACCGGACGATGTGCAGAACTGTCGCACGTCCCTCGACGCCCCACCCAAGCCAGGCAGCTGACCTCTCTGGCCTCAGCACACTGGTTTCTTCGAGCTGGGACACTGAGTGACCCCATGAGGGCCATCTTGGGGTCTGCCGCCAGCTCCAAGTTTCTCTCATCGCTCCTGCGACAGGCTCAGAATTGCAAGCCGTCAGCAGAGGTGGAGGGGCCGGACCAGCCCACCTTCCCTCCCGGGCCGAGGTCGAGGACCAAGGCTCGGGGCCACCATCCCAGCGGCTGAGAACACAGCCGCCCCGCCGCCTGCAGAGCTGGTCCTGCCGCCTGCAGCTTTGGGCTTCACTCCGCAGGCACCCCAATCCAGAGCTGCAAAGAGTCAGCGGGAGGCGGGGTCCTGGCTCAGGCACCACTGGCCAAGTCTCTCTGAGTCTCTCACACTGGGTGGGAAGTTGGGTTCGGTGAGCTTTCTTTCTGACAATGAACCTTGAAAAATAATTTCCATTGCTCTTTTCCTGAATACAGAAAATGAATACGCAATGCAGGAAATTCGCAGAACACAGAAAAATGAAGGGAAAAACATTTATCAACCCACAACCCCAAGAAACCCTTATCAATATTTTGTCAAATATCCTTCCAATCTGTTCACTGCGTGCACACACAAATACTTGTAAAGCAGGGTCATGCAGAGGCACGGCTCCGGGCCTTCCTCCTCCAGCCTCAGGTAGCCAGCACGGTTACGTATGCTTGCATTCGTTGTCCAAACTCCTTTGTGGTTCTAAAGTTCTGATTCCAGATCATTTTCAGCCCCAACACACCATCAGAATCATTTCTGGAGCTTCTTAGAAAACAGACTACTGGTCCCCGCTTCCCAGAGTTTCTGTCCAGAGGGCTGGGTGGGCCTGGCACCCCAAGACTGTCTGGGGAGAAAGCGAGCAAGGACCGCTCCCCTCGGGTGGGCTCACGAGCCTCCTCTCCATCCCCATCCCGGGAATCCTGCGAGAAGGAAGCCCTAGGCATCCAGCCCTCCCGAGGCAGCCCCGGCCCGGCAGCTCGCCTGCCCCACCCTCCTCAGGGCACCCAGGGTCTCCATCCAGCCTCAGCGGCCAACATTCCACCCTGCGCCAGGCGCAAACCAGAGGGCGACCTGGGAACCGCTAGGGTAGGGGCCCACGGGGCGAGGGGCATGTCGGTCACAAGGCCCTCAGACCTGCCCAGCAGTATCCCCTTAGAGACGGTGGAAGGGGACCTCCCTGGCCGTCCAGTGGTTAAGACTCTGTCTTCCAAGGGGGTATGGGGTCCTATTCCTGGTGGGGGAGCTAAGATCCCATCTACCCCATGGCCAAAATAACCAAAAACATAAAACAGAAGCAACAAGTCTCTATCCAGAGTTTACAAATGGTTCACATCAAAAATAATAATAATAATAATTCAAAAAAAGAAAAAGAGAGAGAGAAGGTTAAAGCCTCCCATGGCCTCCATACTAACTCACCAACTCCAGGAAACGGGCACAAGAGAGGCCCGGAACTGGCGTCCAGAGCCCGAACCAGCCTCCAGCCAGCCTCCCCGCCCCACGACCCCCAGAAAAGCCATCATGTTCTCCTGTGGGCAGAAGCCAAGCTTGTCCATGTTGGCCCCTGCTACAGACTGAATGTGTTCCCCCAAATTCACAGGCTGAATGCTCTCCCCCATGGTGATGGGGCCTTGGAGACAGAGCCTTGGGGGGTGATGGGATCAGCCCTCTTACAAAAGACACTCCTGAGAGCTCTCCTTCCCTTCCTGCTCTGGGCAAACACGGTGCAAAGCCGCCGTCGCGAGGCAGTGAATCTGCCAGAGTCTTGGCCCTGGACGTCCAGCCTCCAGAACTGAGAGAAGTAAATGTTTGCTGTGCAACCCCCTGGCCTGTGGTCTTTGCGTTACAAAAGCAGTTCCACTTTTTGTGAGGGACTGGGGTGTCCTAGGAGGCTCTGAGAAGCATTTGTTGCCTTGAATCTTTTTTTTTTTTTTTTAATGGTTTCTTCTTTGGTGGGGGGTGGGTTGGGGAGGAGGGGGGCGGGCGGGCCACTTCTATTGATCTTTCATTTCTCTATTTTCATCCGTCTTTGTTCTTTGGCTCCCGTGGGCCTCCCATCGCGGTGGCCTCTGTCGTCGCAGAGCGCCGGCTCTGGGCGCATGCGCTCCAGCGCTCCAGCTCGGTAGTTGGACACATGGGTCTAGCCGCTCCGCAGCACGTGGGATCTTCCCAGGCCAGGGCTCGAACCGGCGCCCCTTGCACTGCAAGGCGGTGTCCTTACCCACTGGACCACCAGGGAAGCCCCCTCTGTCTTGAATCTTTAACTCATCTTTTACAGAGCGCTCAGCACGCACCAGGCATGACCCAGAGGGCTCTCAAAACCGGTACACGACACATCGGCACGGCACCTGCAGGGTGGGCCCCGTGATTCCTGTGTCACAGACGTCGTCACCGAGCTGGAAAGTGACCGGGCCAGGATGGGAGCAAAGGGAACATCTGCCAGGCCCCAGGTTCTGGCCCCCGAGCTGTCCCCACCCACCACGGCTAAGCAAACTGAGATGTCCATTCCAATCAGGCAGAAGCAGCCCTAAGAGGTGGTCCGGGGGGCAGGTGCACCAGGGTCTGCCTTCCAGGGTGGCCTCAGGCCAGCTGCGACTATCATGACGTGTCTACCTTGCTGGGTTCCAGGAGGACCAAGAACCCTTGAGTACAGAGTGCCCAGCCTGGGCCTGGCATGCAGTAGGTGCTCAATACAGAGATAGTTACGAAGAACAAGAACCTGCGCAGTCACAGGAAGTGCCTGTGAGCGAAGGGGGAGCCGCTGGAAGGGCCGGGACTTGGGTCAGAGACAAAACATTCGGGAGGGAGGCTGGGACCCAGCAGCTGGCTCCAGGACAGCTGTTCTAAGAGCCAGGCTCCATCAAGTAAATACTAGGAGAGATGCAAATCTCTGACCATCCCTCGCAGCCCGGCTTCCCTGGGAGGCTGCAGCCAGGACAGGGGCAAGATTTCCTCCCTCGGCAGTGCCCCCACCCCTCCCCCAGCAGCCCCCAAACTCCTCTTCCAGGGCAGGAGCTGCGGTCAGGGCAGCAAGCAGGAGGGAGGGGACACAGCCCCCGCTTGCCCTCTGCTCTGCACCGGGCCTGCCCAGGTGTCAACGGATGAGCGCCTTCCCCATCTCACCCCCGAGGGGCCCCAGGCCTGTTGAGGGTCTTTACTGTAGTTTAGCAAGAGCGCAGAGCAGCTCTAAGGTCTCCTGATGGAGGCCCCAGGGCGGGACGTTCGCCACTCCAGACCCACTGCACCCTCACTGCGGGCATCCATCACACCTCTTCTTCCACCTGTATGACGCACTGCCCACGTCTCTCCCCACAATCTGCCCAGGAGGAGAGCTGGACCCGGCGCCCCAGGCCCCACCTATGCCTGCAGGCACAGCCCGCTCCCACCGCCTTCTGCCTCAGTGCCAAGGGCACCTGTGCCAGGTGTGGGCCTCACAGCATCTTCCAAACTCCAAGTCAGCAGAAATCACCACCTGAGCCATCTGCTTACAGACCCCAGTAAACTTCGACCCAGGCCTCTGCTTGGTGGCTCCTCCTCCAGGAAGCCTTCCTGGACCTAACCCTCTCCTGGGCTCATGCCGGGAGCCCCGAAACGTGGAACAGAGCTAGCACTTAGCTGGCGCCCACAGTTAACTGTTGAATAAACAAACGCATGAGCTGGCTGCCTCTCCCACCCTGCTGTCCTGCTCCCGGCCCACCAGACACGGAGGGATTCCAGCACTTACTTCATTCCGAACTAAAGCAAAAAAAATCCCAAACCCAGTTACTTTACTGAGCGCTCCTCCCCTGACCTGCGATGGGGGACAGGAGGCAGGGGACAGCAGAGAAGGCCGCCCCTCCGGGCCTGGGACAGAGCCAGGAAAACTTGTATGCTTTTACTGTAGATGATATCTGTCTCCGGGGACTCAGGGCAGGGGCCTGGCCTGCCCTTCGCAGGGAAAAGTGCCCACCCACGTGGAAAGGAGGCCCAGATACTGGCTTCCTGCACCCAGGGAGGGGCCGGCCAGGCTCCAGGCTGAGACCCTGCCAAGGAGAGTCTGGAGAACCAGCAGGCCGCTGGTCACCGGCAGTGAGAAACAGAAGCGACTCCATCTCACAGAAGACGGGAGGGGAGAGGATGAGGTGGCCCGAATCTAGGCCGCGCTGCCTGGGACACCATTCTTTCTTCCTGTCAAGAAGAAGCGATGAGACCATTCCTTCTGCAGGCAGAAAGGCAGCCATCTGTGCTCCAGCGGCTCCTTCCCCACTTCCAGGGGGCCCCTCAGCCAGTCTCCCACGAAGACCCGAGGCCTTCACCAGCAGACAGTCGAAAGCCCACGGTCAGAGAGTCAGCAGTGTGCATGCCTCGAAAGGCAGGGCAAGGCTGTGGATCTGGCGAGCAGGAAGTTGGACAGAACTATCATAAAGCAGCGGACACAGGCCGCAAAGAGCTCGGGGCGCCAACCCCTCCTGGCCGGAGAGGGAACAACCAGTCCCACACACTCCCAACTCGGTCTCGCTAAGACCTCGGCGGCTGGACAGACTCAACTCCCTACCCCGCCCCATTCCCTGAAAGAGCCCCCAAAGGTCCTGGGGGTGCCCCTGCTTCCCCTATTTGTACCCAGGGGACACTGTCCCATCGAACCCCTAGCCAGAAAGTCCCTCAGAGGCTGCAGCAGCCAAAGGAGGAGTGGAATGGACGGGAGGCGGGGGGAGGTCACCTCTCCTGCCGCCCCTTCCCTATCCCACCTGCCCTCCCTGAAGGTGCCTGAAGGCAGAGGCTCCCTCCGTGTCCTGGGGATAGAGACACAGGAAGCGGTAAGCCATGTGTGGGGAAGGCACGCTAACGTGTGCAAGGCCAGGTCCCCTGATTTTCTGAATGTTTGCAAGTCACGGCGGAGTCGGGCTTCCCCAGCGGGGCCAGCGACTCTGGGGACAGAAAAGGCGGGGGGCGGCTGGGCGCAGCATCCCGGGAGGGGCTGTCAAAAGACTCAGGAATGTGAGAGAGAAGGTCAACGGAGCAAACCACTAGACCCAAAAAAGAAAGAGGCAGGTTGCCCAGAATGCGAGAAAATAATTGCAAATGAAGCAACTGACAAAGGATTCATCTCCAAAATAGACAAGCAACCCAGGCAGCTCAATATCAGAAAAACTGCCCAACCAAAGAACGGGCAAGAAAACCTAGACAGACATTTCTCCAAAGAAGACAAAGCGATGGCTAATAAACACAAGAGAAAATGCTCAATGTCATTTATTATCAGAGAAATACACATCGAAACGATTAATACAATGAAGTATCACCTTACGCTGGTCAGAATGGACATCATCAGAAAAATCTACAAACAATAAATACTGGAGAGGATGTGGGAAAATGGGAATCCCCTTGCATTGCTGATGGGATTGTAAAATGCTATAGCCACTAAGGAGAACAGTATGGGGATTTCTTTAAAAGCTACGAATAAAACTATCATATGATCCAGCAATCCCACTACTGGGCATGTATCCTGAGAAAACACCTTTCAATTCTGAAAGACACCTGTATTCCAGTGTTCACTGCAGCACTAGTTACAACGGCCAGGACATGGAAGCAGCTTGGATTTCCATCGACAGATGAATAGATAAAGAAGAGGTGTATATATTCCCTATATGCAATGGAATATTACTTAGCCATAAAAAGGAACGAATCTGAGTCCATTCTAGAGAGGCAGATGAAATTAGAGCCTGTTACACGGAGTGAAGTCAGTCAGAAAGAGAACAACAAATATAGCATATCAAGGCATATATATGGGATCTAGAAAATTAGCACTGATGAACCCAGTAGGGCTGCACCAGAAACGCCAATACAAAGAACAGACTTGTGGCCACCGAGAAGGAAGGAGAGGGTGAGATGAATGAAGAGAGGAACACTGAAACATACAGACGGCTACGGCGAGCCGGCTTCTGAGACAAGGAGCTCGACTCGGTGCTCTGGGACAGCCTAGCGGGCTGGGAGCGGTGGGAGGGGGAGGGAGGGTCAAAAGAGAGGGGATACACATATACCTGTGGGGGGTTCGTGCTGATGAATGGCAGATGCCAGCACTTCGCCGAGCAATTATCCTCCAATTAAAAATAAATAAATTTAAAAGGGAAGAGGCAGGGTGGAGCCTCATTTCTGGGCGCCCCACCTCCCCTGCAGCCCCGCTCTGCCCTGCGGGGGCTCTCGCAGCCTCTTGTCCCCCTGCCTACATCTCTGGGCACTGGCAGCACTTTTTTTGAAAAATGACAATAAACGCGAAGTTTCCAGACCATCTCCTGGTCCAGGCTGAATGGAGCCTCCGGGCTCTGTCCAGACAAAATCAAACAGCCGGAGTCCAGAAGTGCCCCCAGCGCCGGGGGCGTCTAAGGGCCCACCCCTGGGTCTGTCTGGCCAGAGAGACGACAAACCCTCAGTCTTCTGGGACCGTGTTCCACAGACAGCCAGCCCGTTTCATCTCATAAGCAACTCAGTCTCCAAATTTGGGAAAAACGGAGAGAACGCTGCTGGAAAGACAGCCACTGTTTTGACCAGTCTGCCTCAGTGGTTTTCATCAAGAGAAAGCAAAGGAACTTGTTTCCTGGCTGGGTTTCGGGAAGGAACCCCAAAAAAGACACCCCCTGAGGGCCTTGACCTCTGATAGGTCAGAGCTGCTCTTGTTGCCCGGCCCACTTGACCCCCGACCTCACCCCATTCTAAACACCCCACCAGGTCTTCGAGGGTCTACACCATGCACCCAGGGTCCCTGCCCTCAGGGGTCCCCATCAGGAGCCCCTGGGCTGGCCTGGCACAGCCCTCTGTGAGCAGCCAGCAGCACCCCGCTGCAGCACCATGGGTGAGGGGCCTGCAACTGGCCAACAGGAGGGGAGCGGGCGGATCCACGATGGCTGAGCTGAGCCATGCTGGGGGACGGGGCTTCCCCTGACCTCCAGGCATTCAAGGAGAAAGCGAAGGGGAGGCCCCGTTCTGCTCAGCCAGGCCCAGGATGAGGGCGGCAGCACCCCCACAGGGGCCTGCCAAGGCCACAGTCACCAGGCTGAGAAGGCCTAAGCCCTGCAGGGTGAGTGTCCCATCTGCCCTTGGCACTATCACACCATGAACAGGCTGCAAGGCCAGTGTTCCGCCGGCAGGACAGCCTTGCCCACAAACAAGGCCTGAGCCAGTACCCACCGGGTGTCGTGGGTCGGGCCCGGGGCTGCCGCCGAGCCGGGGGGCTCGAGAGTCAGGGGGCTCCTTTCTCCAGGCACGGAGGCCCCAACCCAGCCCCAGGCCCACTCCCTCCCCCATCGGAGCAGGGGTGCAGAGCTTGCCACCCCCGAGAGCGAGCTTAAGACACTCGACTCTGGCCTCTGCGTCCTGGCTTCATCCCAAGGCCCCAGAGGGGACTCCCCGCCAAGCTCCTGAGCTGCAGCACCATCAGGAGTGGCGAAGGGCTGCTGGCCACGGAGGACGCCCCGGTCAGCACGCCCTGTCCCTGACACCAGTCCCCGATTCCGACTGCCTTTCAGGAAGGCTAGCAGCCAGCAGAGGCCTGACCCCACTGTCTTCCAAGCCAGGTCGTCTAGCGTAGACCTATGTCGTTGTCTGCAGGATAGGCCCACAGTCCACCCATCAGGGTGCTCTGGGGTGGGGGGACGGAGAGGAGGCTGAGATGACCTCCCCAGTGAAGGAACCCTGCAGGCAGCCCACTGGACCCAAGCTCCCAGCTCTACAGTGAGAGAGAGTGACACCTCCAGACAGGATGTCTACTAGCCCCGGAAAGGACTCCCACGCTGGCCAACAGCCCAAGTTCCGGTTCCGAATCTACCGTGCTGACCATGGTATACAGCCACACTACCTACCACCATGTCCCCCAGCCACGTGGGGACCCAACAGACCCGTGCCTGTGGCCTCTGAGCCCCTTTTCCTTCCATCACCCAGATGCTGGTCCACACCCACCTGATCCCTGCAAACACCTGCCCCCACCTTGAGCACCACACGCCTGCACACAGGAACCGGGCTCAGGCTGCAGGCTACCTTTCCAAGAAGACCCTTGGACTGAAGTGTTTATACCCCCACTTAAGGGGAAACTGAGGCCCAGGGGCCAAGACGCCTCCACCACCCAGCCGTCCAATGGCAGCTTCCTACACATCACTTCCCCCAAAGGTCCTCTGGATGCACACTCTGCCCGTTTGTCCCTTTCAAACCTTCCTACATGGGCCTCCCTGGAGGTCCAGTGGTTAGGACTCCATGCTTTCACCGCCAAGGGCCGGCGTTCAATCTCCGCTCAGAAGCTAAGACCCCACATGCTGCGAGGCATAGCCAAAAAAAAAGGAACTTCCTGGAAACATCTATGTCCTCCAGAAAGCCTTTCCAGATGGACACTCTACAGTACAGGGTGTCCCTGCCCACCCCTTCCCCCTGGCCCACATCTAAACCTCAGCCCCACTGATGACAGGGTCCCTTCCGCCACCTGGCACTTCCTCACAATCGAGTCAGTGAGTGAGTCTAGCCCCGGGCGCTGGTCACAAGCGCACCAGACCAACGCAGCCAGAGGTGGTCGGACCCATCAGAAAGGCAGCCGCGAGCAGGCGCCAGCAGAGTCGAAGGAAGCCAAGTTCCCTTCGTCTAACAAGCGCTCTCATGCCACCATGGCTCCCGCCTCCAGGCGAGGACTGCGCGGAGGCTGTGTTCTCAAGAGCCCGCGAGTCTCACCGAAAAGTACGACTCATCACTCAAGAGGCCCACCGGCGTTAATTAGCAGCCAACCCACACCCGTCACCAAGCTAGGCCTTGTCCTCCTGGGAGGAGAGGGGCACCTGGACCCAGCTGTCGAGGGAGCCCTGGTCCAGACGCTTGTTTGGGCTCCCAGACGAGCAGGTGCATCTGCGAGGTCTCGTCTCCCCGGGAGACCGTCTCCCTGCCTGCCGCCTGCTCTCACGCTCGGGGGCCAGGGCCTGCTTGAGCTCCAGGGCTGGGCTGGCGGGGTCCAAGAGGCGACGTCAGAGGGTTCAGAAGGGCACACACATCCTCCGGGTGGGAGAGACGGCTCTGGGGCCGGAGCTCCTGGGTCCTGGGCCAGACTGCGTCTCAACCAACATCAAGGACGGTCAGGATTCTTTCAGCGCATGCAAATCTGGTTACAGAAACACTGCTGGGAAAGTAGGCCAACAGCTGGCACTTGGCAGGGCTTTTGTTACACAAAGACCCGAGTTGTAATAGCGTTTCCGATAACAGAGCTGGCCTGCGTTCACTAGACAACACGCCATCTGACTGCCCTGGACTTCACCAGCCAGGAGCCCGATAGGGACGGGTCACGTCCGCCACCCCACCATGCGGAGTGACGAGGGCTGAGGCCACCCGAGGCCCATCTTCCGACAGGAAACGAGACTCTAAAAGACTCAGAAAAAGACTGATTCAGCAAAATACTCTCCCTGTCCCTACTTCCTGGAAACATCTATGTCCTCCAGAAAGCCTTTCCAGATGGACACTCTACAGTACAGGGTGTCCCTGCCCACCCCTTCCCCCTGGCCCACATCTAAACCTCAGCCCCACTGATGACAGGGTCCCTTCCGCCACCTGGCACTTCCTCACAATCGAGTCAGTGAGTGAGTCTAGCCCCGGGCGCTGGTCACAAGCGCACCAGACCAACGCAGCCAGAGGTGGTCGGACCCATCAGAAAGGCAGCCGCGAGCAGGCGCCAGCAGAGTCGAAGGAAGCCAAGTTCCCTTCGTCTAACAAGCGCTCTCATGCCACCATGGCTCCCGCCTCCAGGCGAGGACTGCGCGGAGGCTGTGTTCTCAAGAGCCCGCGAGTCTCACCGAAAAGTACGACTCATCACTCAAGAGGCCCACCGGCGTTAATTAGCAGCCAACCCACACCCGTCACCAAGCTAGGCCTTGTCCTCCTGGGAGGAGAGGGGCACCTGGACCCAGCTGTCGAGGGAGCCCTGGTCCAGACGCTTGTTTGGGCTCCCAGACGAGCAGGTGCATCTGCGAGGTCTCGTCTCCCCGGGAGACCGTCTCCCTGCCTGCCGCCTGCTCTCACGCTCGGGGGCCAGGGCCTGCTTGAGCTCCAGGGCTGGGCTGGCGGGGTCCAAGAGGCGACGTCAGAGGGTTCAGAAGGGCACACACATCCTCCGGGTGGGAGAGACGGCTCTGGGGCCGGAGCTCCTGGGTCCTGGGCCAGACTGCGTCTCAACCAACATCAAGGACGGTCAGGATTCTTTCAGCGCATGCAAATCTGGTTACAGAAACACTGCTGGGAAAGTAGGCCAACAGCTGGCACTTGGCAGGGCTTTTGTTACACAAAGACCCGAGTTGTAATAGCGTTTCCGATAACAGAGCTGGCCTGCGTTCACTAGACAACACGCCATCTGACTGCCCTGGACTTCACCAGCCAGGAGCCCGATAGGGGACGGGGTCACCGTCCCGGCCACCCCACCATGCGGGGAGTGACGAGGGCTGAGGCCACCCGAGGCCCATCTTCCGACAGGGGAAACGAGACTCTAAAAGACTCAGAAAAAAAGACTGATTCAGCAAAATACTCTCCCTGTCCCTACACGGGGGTCTCTCTCCACCGAACCCTGAGAGTTTCCTCAGAGGGAGGGCAGGAGCCAGGGTGGGAGGTTCACGGAGAACACTGTCCCTCTGGCAGTCCCCAGGGGAGCCCTGAATCCACAGACGCTTCCAAAATAGGAGGCGGCTGAATTCCCAGGCCACCTGGGCGGCGGCGGAGCTTGATGACCTCACCCTCAATCCTCCACGGTAGGTAAGGGGACGAGCAGAAATAGCAGGATGAAAAGAGAAGAGTGTTCCCCAGGGAAGGGAGAGGGAAGAGCCCGGGATTGGCAGCATCGCCAGCATTCAACTGGGGGAGGTCCCCTGGAGAGGGAAATGGCAACCCACTCCAGTATTTTTGCCAGGAGAATTTCATGGGCAGAGGAGCCTGGTGGGCTACCATGAAATCTCAGAGTCGGACACGACTGAGCGACTCACACACACACACACACAAACACACCCCTCCACCTGAGACAGCTTCCCGTCTGCCCCGCAGGGCCTGCAGCGCTGGCCTGGATACTGCTGCCGGCCCAGACCTCTAGCAAACACCCTAACAGAGCCAGTGGGCTCCAACCACAGGGCTCCCGTCTGCTCAGGTTGAAAGTCACCCCCGGCAAGCCCGCGGCTCAGAACTTGCCAGGCTCTGGTGGTGGCCTCTGGGGCCACCATCCTTTAGCCGCCAAAGAGCTAGAGATTCCTCTCACCCGTCTGTCCCTACCTTGCAGAAAACGAGACACCAGGTGGGCAGCCCGGACGGAGGTCCCTGCACTGGCCCCACGGAAAGAGACCAGCGCTTCTCCAGCTCCGATTTCGGCCACACCGGCTGCCTCCCCAGGATGGTCTGCGCTCCCGGCCGGCAGGTCCTCCGTGGCCTTGCTTGTCTGACCGTCACAAGCTGGCCCCTCTTACGCTCCAGCCCTAACAAACCGGCTCACTCCTGCCTCCCCTGCCTATCTCTGGCTTGAACGGGCTCCTCCTCCCGCCCCCACCCAGATACCGCCTCCTCCACCTCGACCTTTCTCTGCCCTGGCTCTGCCAGCCTGTCTCACCCGCGGTCGCTCTGGGTCAGACTCCTCCGGTCCTGAACGCTCCTTCCCACGTCTGACTGTCCAAGGCTGTCCCTCTCAACACCCAACTCCACTCCAAGGGGAGGCCACCTTTCTGATCGCCAAGCTGGCCATGCGGGCGCACACACACAACGTTCCTCGGGGGCCTCTAACTCCCCTGCCTTCAGAGACTCCGCAGGGGACACCACAGGGTGACGGCCGTACACAGGGAACCAGAGGGTCCAGGCTCTGCTCCCCCAGAGTGAGAGATCTCCCCCCGAAAGCACGGGGCTGCCAACTGCTGCACCAGGACGGTCTCAATGAGGCCATTGTCTCGACCAAATGAGAGGGTCGCCAAGCGGCCTGAGAAGCAGCCGCGGAGGCCGCTGGCGTCTCCAGACGGGGCACTTTGGGGTGAGGATGGAGTTGCACACAGGCCCCAGGGCAGAGGCGCTAACAACCTCCACGGCAAGAATTATGACAGAGCACACGACCCCCAAGCCGCCGCCTCCTGCTGCCTCTGGGCTCCTGACCTGCTTTCAGGTCAGGGACTGCAAGCCAGCCAACAGACCTAACTCGCAAAGGCCACAGGAGAAAAGCACACAAAGCCTGGAACCTGAAGGGAACAGCCATCAACAGGTCGACCCGTTCTCCACTCAGACACTTAGGAGAAGAAAGGTCCCCAAGGAGCTTTCTGAAACAAGAGTTCCAGGAAAGCAAGACAGAAGGAAGGAGACTCGAGCAGACCTGGGTATGAGCGCCCGCCCCAGGAGGTCTGGACGGCAAGGTACCAGCCATCACAGCTCAGCAGACCCTGAACTCTTGCTCCGTGTCAGAAAAGTTCTCCCTTGCAGAGCCAGCCCCCAGCAGACCCAGCCCTTGCACAAGGCAAGCTGGCCACTGAACCCCACCCCCTCGGATCTCTCCACCCCCTGCTAAGCCAGTCCAAGCCCAGCCCAGAATTACAGCTGCTGGGGCTCTGCCTGGGGTCCAGCCAGGCTCTGCTTCCCAGAAGTGCCCCCGGCAAATGGGACTGACTCCCCCAGGTGGGCCAAGTGCAGGGCTTGGGCTTTGGGAGCCCAGACGGTGGCCTGGATTCCGCCTTGGGGGAGGAGGACATGTCCACAAGGCCTGGCCCTGGGATTTCTGTTAACTCCTTTCAACCCTGCCTTCCCCGGGTCGGGTCCACCAGAGGGCTCTGCCCAAGGCTGCCTGGGAGCCCCTCCGAGGGGCGGGGGCTCCAGATCTCAGCAGAGGGAGACCCGCCCCTCAGAAATCCGGCCGCCCCGAAGTGCTAGAGACTATTGTGTGAGCTTCCCTTCCTGCAGCTTTATTTACTCCCCAGGAGGCAGGACGGCAGAGCCACAGGCAGTCACGAGGACGCAGGAAGGCCACACACACGAGCCCGGGACCTGGACATCCTACCGCATCCGGTGGGAGAAGCGCCCCAAGTCTCTTCACACTTTCTAAGCCCCAAAGGACGAGGGGCCCAAAATGCGCTCCCTACCGGCACGCAGGGCCCTCCTTCCCTCCCACGGCCGGACTCCAGGAGGCAGCTGAGGATATCCCCAGGCCCGGGGCTTCCAAAGGGACGCCCTTCTTTAGACTCGCTGCGGCCTGGACCGTGTCCACTCGGGTCCCTCCCCAGTCCGGATTCTGCTCAGTCCCGGGCCCCGAAATTGGTGTGGGGGAGGGGGCTGTCCTGCGGGCGGGACGCGGGGACGCCTAATTAACTCCCCGAACCCGCCCCAGGGCCCTCGAGGCCAACGGGCAGCGCGGGAGGCTGAGGGCTGAAGGGCAGCCAAGAGGGACCCAGCGCGCCCGGGTCCTTCGAGGACGAGCCCTCGAGTAGACTGTCGGCGCTCGACAAACACAAACAACAATAAAAGGAAGGAAACCAGGCGGCAGCGCGCAGGGCGAGCGCGGGGGCCAGCAAGGACGCGCGGTCCCCACGTCCCCCTACCGGGGTCCTCCGCGCAGGCGACGCGCACGCGGGGCTGGGGGCGCGCGGCGCTAGGGCGCCCCATCGGGGTCCCGCCTCCCCATCCGTGCCCCTGTCTCGCGCTGGGTCCTCCCCGAAGAGCCCCCGAGCACGCCTGCCGCACGATGGGCGGCCGGCACCCACCTTCGAAGTCCGAAATGATTCCGTCCAGCTGCGCGTTGACCGCGGGGTCGGACATGGTGGCTTTCGGGCGGCGAGGCGCGCGGAGGGCGGCGGCGAGGCAGCGCCCGGGCCGGCCGCGCCCGCGCTCCCGCCGTGCAGAGCTGGCCGCCGGAGCCCCTCGGCCCCTGGGCTCCGCTGAATGAATGGGGGCGGCGAGCGAGCGCCGCTGCTCCCCGCTCGCCGCGCCCCGGCCCCGCCCCGCCCCGCCTCCCGGGCGGATCAGGTTCCCGCACCCGCGCCCGGCCTCGCCGTCTCGCACTGGCTGCTCCGGCCGCCTGTCAAGGCCGGGCGTGGGGGGCTGGGGCCCGAGCAGCCGCCGCGGGACCCGCCGAGTCCCGGGCGCCCGAGCCGAGCGGCCCCCTGCTCCCCGCCTGGCCCGCGCCCAGGGGACGGCGACGGACGCGGCCTCGGCGCCCGCTCCCTGGACGCCCCGCGGCGGCCAGATGCGGGCGGATGTGAAGGCCGGGCGGCGGCGCGGGGGCGGCGCCGAGGGGAAGAGGTTCCTCCCCTTCCCTGGGGTGCAGGGCCCCTTCTGCGGGAGGCTTTCTGTACGCAGCCCAACAAAGTTCGCCGCCGCCTTCCCGCGCTCAGCGCCTGCAAGGGTTAAGCGCTCGGGCGGCCGGCAGGATCCAGGATCGCGGCCTGTTGGCCTGGAGCCGAGGAGCGTGGGGCGATCGCGAGTCACGTGACTCGGGGGGAGCGGGGGCGCCGGATCCCACGGCTCGGGGCGTCCCTCCAGCTGCTCCCTACTTCCAAGCCTCCGTCCCCGAGGTCGCTGCCGTACCCCGGGGGCGGTGTCAGAAAAGGCGCTGGCCCAGCCGGGGCGGAAACACTGGTCAGAACATCCAGGGACACGTGCCGCCCCCACGCTCCACAACAAGGGGCTTCCTGAAGGCAGAGCTAGACCACCCCCCACCACCGGGTTCTGCCTAGTAAGGAGCAGGTAGTTCAGAGTATCTGAAGTAGGAGTTGGGGGAGGGGGAAGGGAGCAAGGGACAGTGAGACTTGGCCCCATCTGGCCTCGCCCTCCAGGGTAGTTCATTTCTTTCTCCATCCATTCGATTAACTTTGATTAAACCCTATTACCTACTAGGCAGGCAGGTCCCGGGGACCGGGGACAAAAGGAGGAGCTGGGACTTGAGAAGCAACGGGAAGGGCCCCCTAAGTCTGGCACCAGCCGTTGGGTAGGAGGGTCTCTGCCAGTCCCCCCAGCCAGTCAGGATCCTTCTCTCTCCCACCATTTCCCTAGACCCCAGGGCCTCAGAGGCCTGTGTGAGAAGTCATGGCAGGAAATGATGCTTCCTGAACTGGTGGGCAGCTGGGCAATAGAGTGCCCTGGGGGTGGCCTGGGAGTGCCCAAGGGCTCTCCTGCCCTCCCGGCCCCACGAGGCCCTGGGGATGCCAAGGCCTGACTGCCAGCCGGGTCGCTCGGGGCCTCTCAGTGGAGAACGCACTCGGTTTGAGGAGCTTTTTTAAGTTGATGAAATCGGGTCCTTCCTTTTTAAGAAACGTTGTCTCTTCCGCTCATGCCTAATTTTTCCGTGATCTGTGGACAGGGAACTGGCCGGGCGGCGGCGCGGCGGCGCCGAGGGGAAGAGGTTCCTCCCCTTCCCTGGGGTGCAGGGCCCCTTCTGCGGGAGGCTTTCTGTACGCAGCCCAACAAAGTTCGCCGCCGCCTTCCCGCGCTCAGCGCCTGCAAGGGTTAAGCGCTCGGGCGGCCGGCAGGATCCAGGATCGCGGCCTGTTGGCCTGGAGCCGAGGAGCGTGGGGCGATCGCGAGTCACGTGACTCGGGGGGAGCGGGGGCGCCGGATCCCACGGCTCGGGGCGTCCCTCCAGCTGCTCCCTACTTCCAAGCCTCCGTCCCCGAGGTCGCTGCCGTACCCCGGGGGCGGTGTCAGAAAAGGCGCTGGCCCAGCCGGGGCGGAAACACTGGTCAGAACATCCAGGGACACGTGCCGCCCCCACGCTCCACAACAAGGGGCTTCCTGAAGGCAGAGCTAGACCACCCCCCACCACCGGGTTCTGCCTAGTAAGGAGCAGGTAGTTCAGAGTATCTGAAGTAGGAGTTGGGGGAGGGGGAAGGGAGCAAGGGACAGTGAGACTTGGCCCCATCTGGCCTCGCCCTCCAGGGTAGTTCATTTCTTTCTCCATCCATTCGATTAACTTTGATTAAACCCTATTACCTACTAGGCAGGCAGGTCCCGGGGACCGGGGACAAAAGGAGGAGCTGGGACTTGAGAAGCAACGGGAAGGGCCCCCTAAGTCTGGCACCAGCCGTTGGGTAGGAGGGTCTCTGCCAGTCCCCCCAGCCAGTCAGGATCCTTCTCTCTCCCACCATTTCCCTAGACCCCAGGGCCTCAGAGGCCTGTGTGAGAAGTCATGGCAGGAAATGATGCTTCCTGAACTGGTGGGCAGCTGGGCAATAGAGTGCCCTGGGGGTGGCCTGGGAGTGCCCAAGGGCTCTCCTGCCCTCCCGGCCCCACGAGGCCCTGGGGATGCCAAGGCCTGACTGCCAGCCGGGTCGCTCGGGGCCTCTCAGTGGAGAACGCACTCGGTTTGAGGAGCTTTTTTAAGTTGATGAAATCGGGTCCTTCCTTTTTAAGAAACGTTTTCTCTCCCTCGCTCATGCCATGGATGTTTTGAACTATGTTCAGCCCAGTGAGTCTGTGGACAGGGAACTGCAAAACCACAGACATCTCAGATGCGCGCACGCTCTGCCTGGGAGCAGGGGCTTCAGCGACGGAGTCACCACTGTGGTCGCCAGCACCCCACCGGCCCCCACACCGGCTCTCGCCAGAAAACCAGTGCCTGGACCCGCCTGATGGTTCAGTGCTCTGGCCACCTGCCCGCCCTGTATGTGGGAGTTGGGGGTCCACTCCTGCGAAGAAACAGCGTTATGGCATAACCCCTGGGAAGATGCTGGGTCGCAGGGTTGGGGCAGCGTCCAGCCTGGGCCACGGCATTCTTCTCCAGTGTTTTTATAAAAAGCACCGGTCAGTGTAGACACACCCATGCGAATTGTTCTCCCAGGGAGCTGGCTTGGAGTTCTACCAGATTCGCACAGGGTCAGCTTAAAGTGCCTTCGTCGCTTCCATCCACGGGGGAGCGACACAGACTTCTGTTTATCTCCTCGGGGAGCCCCGCCAGGGTGCGCCCCCCACCAAAATGCTCGCCGTGGGAGCCCCAAGGACAATGGCAGAAGGGAGCGGACTACCCAGGCCAGAATGTTGGCACGACTGAGCTCCAGAGCCCACGGAGTCTCTCCCCCCCGGGCTCCGGCCCTCTTCCACTTAACCACTAAGGGCCCCCCCACTTAACCATCGAGGCCGCCGTTGCCAGGCCTGGACACCTCCAGGTAAAGAGATTCTCCCGCGTCCCCTCAGGAAACCCAGCCCGCACTTGGTCCCAGCCAGGAAGTTCACCCTTGTATCTAACCGGGTCTAATTGTCCATCATTTATTTCCTCTTTTTCTGTCCTCAGAGGAGATGGGAAACAGCTGGGCAATAGAGTGCCCTGGGGGTGGCCTGGGAGTGCCCAAGGGCTCTCCTGCCCTCCCGGCCCCACGAGGCCCTGGGGATGCCAAGGCCTGACTGCCAGCCGGGTCGCTCGGGGCCTCTCAGTGGAGAACGCACTCGGTTTGAGGAGCTTTTTTAAGTTGATGAAATCGGGTCCTTCCTTTTTAAGAAACGTTTTCTCTCCCTCGCTCATGCCATGGATGTTTTGAACTATGTTCAGCCCAGTGAGTCTGTGGACAGGGAACTGCAAAACCACAGACATCTCAGATGCGCGCACGCTCTGCCTGGGAGCAGGGGCTTCAGCGACGGAGTCACCACTGTGGTCGCCAGCACCCCACCGGCCCCCACACCGGCTCTCGCCAGAAAACCAGTGCCTGGACCCGCCTGATGGTTCAGTGCTCTGGCCACCTGCCCGCCCTGTATGTGGGAGTTGGGGGTCCACTCCTGCGAAGAAACAGCGTTATGGCATAACCCCTGGGAAGATGCTGGGTCGCAGGGTTGGGGCAGCGTCCAGCCTGGGCCACGGCATTCTTCTCCAGTGTTTTTATAAAAAGCACCGGTCAGTGTAGACACACCCATGCGAATTGTTCTCCCAGGGAGCTGGCTTGGAGTTCTACCAGATTCGCACAGGGTCAGCTTAAAGTGCCTTCGTCGCTTCCATCCACGGGGGAGCGACACAGACTTCTGTTTATCTCCTCGGGGAGCCCCGCCAGGGTGCGCCCCCCACCAAAATGCTCGCCCGTGGGAGCCCCAAGGACAATGGCAGAAGGGAGCGGACTACCCAGGCCAGAATGTTGGCACGACTGAGCTCCAGAGCCCACGGAGTCTCTCCCCCCCGGGCTCCGGCCCTCTTCCACTTAACCACTAAGGGCCCCCCCACTTAACCATCGAGGCCGCCGTTGCCAGGCCTGGACACCTCCAGGTAAAGAGATTCTCCCGCGTCCCCTCAGGAAACCCAGCCCGGCACTTGGCCACGCTCCCAGCCAGGAAGTTCACCCTTGTATCTAACCAAGCGCTCTAATTGTCCATCATTTATTTCCTCTTTTTTTTCTGTCCTCAGAGGAGATGGGAAACAGCTGGGCACCACTCTTCACATAATAATTATCTTCTCCGAACTGGAAGACAATCCAGTTGCTCCTCAGCCTTCTCTTTCTCAGCTTAAATCATCCATCCCAGCCCTTTAATCATCCCCGTCCTTTGATCACTTCTGTTGACTGTCCAGACTGGGGCCCCAGGACTTTAACAAGGCCCAGCAGGACGGGGAGGGCCTGCCTTCCTGACCCCCTTTCCCAGCACCGGGGTCTGGACAGACGATCCTGGTAGGTGGCTGGGCAGATAAAATCAGCAGCAGCAGCAACAGCAGAGAGAAGAAAATGAGCTTAAATTCAGCAAGAGAAAAAGAACCGCGTGGTCTTCGAATTCTGTGATGGTGCGCTCTCCCAAAGCCATGGGAGAAGACAAGATGGCTTGGAGGCCTGGCCCAAGGGGAAGGTGTGATCGGGGGGACCTCAGAGGGGCCACCTACCTCGCAGGTCCACCATGAGACATGTGCTGGGGTCGACGGTGGGCCCTCAAAAGATATGTCTATTCTGAACCTCAGAATGAGAACTGGCTTTGTGTGACAACCTCTGTAGGTGTTCAGGGTCTTGAAATAAGATGAGCCTCGATTAGAAGGGGTTCTGAATCCAAAGACCGGTGTCCTTATAGAGACAAAAAAGGAGAAGACACAGGGGCACAGAGAAAAGAGCCACAGGACCTCAGAGGCAGGGGCGGACGTGATACAGCCACAGATCAACGAACCCAGAAGCTCGAAGCCACAAGGTTAGGCTCTTCCCCGGAGCCTCCAGAGGAAGCTTGCTCTGGGACTTCCCTTCCCGGGTGGTCCAGTGGGTAAAGAATCTGCCTGCCAACGCAGGGGATACGGGCTCAATTCCTGGTCTGGGAAGATGCCACACGCCACGGGGAGCTAAGCCCCTGGGCCACAACTACCAAGCTCTCGCTCGAGCTCCTGAGAGCCGCAACCACTGAAGCCCTCGAGTCTGTGCTCCACAAGAGAAGCCCGCGCACCGCAACTAGAGCGTGGGCCCCACTCGCCGCAATTAGAGAAAGCCAGTGCGCAGCAACCAGACCCAGTGCAGCTACAAAATAAAAAAGGAAAAAATTTAAAGAGAGACTACTGGCTCTGCGGACAGACACCTTGATTTCAGACGTCAGGTCTTCAACCGTGAGAGAATAATTTTTTGTTGTTTTAAGCCCCCTGATTTGTGGGTCTTTGTTACGGCAGCCCCAGCGCACTCCTGCAGATCTTAACCTCCTGTTCGAATCATACCTTTAGGCCAAAGCTGACTCTCCCCAAGGATGTCTCATAAACCACAGAATCCACAGTAGGTAATGAACGCTGGCCGGCAGGTAGGCAGTTGGACGAACTGGGGCGTGGGGCACTCAGACAGCAAATTTTCATTAAAAAACCTGAAGGCCAGGGAGGGTAAGAAGGGTGTAGTGTGAAGCCCTTCTGGAGATGGAAGGAGCAGGCCTGACGGGAAACCCCACGGGTCCAGCCCAGGTAGAGTGACCCTTGCAACACATGGGAAGAGCCGGAGGAGGAAATGGATGGGCGGAAACAGCAGTCTGGCACACCCGGCGGCATCCCTGACCCAGCGCTCTGGGGAAGCGTGGGGAGCAGAGTCAGGACAGTGGCCCTTTGCCCAGCCCAACCGGGCCTTTGGACCGGACACCACATGAGTGGACCATCTGTCTCCTCTGGGGCAGGGGGCATATGATCTCAGCTCTGCATGCACCTGGCGCCTAAGAAGGCCTCCCGGAGCCCTAGAGCCTCCAGTCCATAAGCTGCTGGGCCTTCCACAGCCCCCAGTCTCACCATCTCGGTAAACAGCGCCACCCTCCACCTACCATTCAAGCCAAGTGTCAAGGCCTCACCTTCAAGATCTCCCTTTCCCTACCGATCCCCCGCCCCCTGCCACCATATCCAAGCCATCAGCAAGTGTCTACTTCAAATCTATCCGTGGATCAGTTTCCACGTGACCTCCTCAAGGGCCCCCACGCCAGCCCTCCCCCTCCACCAGGAAGGTTCTGCTTAAGGTTTAACAACCAGCAAACACAATATACCTGATATACAGCCTTTGCCTGTTTCTGTGATATAAATACTCCCATCTTGCCCAATTTGGGAGCTACCAAGGACTTGCCCGGTGGCTCAGATTGTAAAGAATCTGCCTACAATGCAGAAGACCCACCTGGGTTCAATCCCTGGGCCAGGAAGATCCCTGGAGAAGGGCACGGCAATCACCTCCAGTATTCTTGCCTGGGGAAGTCCAGAGGTGAAGAGCTCAAGAACAAAGATGATGGTTGAGTGTAGCACGAGATCTAGGAAGTGGAGAGCTTTGTGTATTTATTATCTTCATTCTTAACAAGTGTAATGAGTTACGGCAGCCCCAGCGCACTCCTGCAGATCTTAACCTCCTGTTCGAATCATACCTTTAGGCCAAAGCTGACTCTCCCCAAGGATGTCTCATAAACCACAGAATCCACAGTAGGTAATGAACGCTGGCGGCAGGTAGGCAGTTGACGAACTGGGGCGTGGGGCACTCAGACAGCAAATTTTCATTAAAAAACCTGAAGGCCAGGGAGGGTAAGAAGGGTGTAGTGTGAAGCCCTTCTGGAGATGGAAGGAGCAGGCCTGACGGGAAACCCCACGGGTCCAGCCCAGGTAGAGTGACCCTTGCAACACATGGGAAGAGCCGGAGGAGGAAATGGATGGGCGGAAACAGCAGTCTGGCACACCCGGCGGCATCCCTGACCCAGCGCTCTGGGGAAGCGTGGGGAGCAGAGTCAGGACAGTGGCCCTTTGCCCAGCCCAACCGGGCCTTTGGACCGGACACCACATGAGTGGACCATCTGTCTCCTCTGGGGCAGGGGGCATATGATCTCAGCTCTGCATGCACCTGGCGCCTAAGAAGGCCTCCCGGAGCCCTAGAGCCTCCAGTCCATAAGCTGCTGGGCCTTCCACAGCCCCCAGTCTCACCATCTCGGTAAACAGCGCCACCCTCCACCTACCATTCAAGCCAAGTGTCAAGGCCTCACCTTCAAGATCTCCCTTTCCCTACCGATCCCCCGCCCCCTGCCACCATATCCAAGCCATCAGCAAGTGTCTACTTCAAATCTATCCGTGGATCAGTTTCCACGTGACCTCCTCAAGGGCCCCCACGCCAGCCCTCCCCCTCCACCAGGAAGGTTCTGCTTAAGGTTTAACAACCAGCAAACACAATATACCTGATATACAGCCTTTGCCTGTTTCTGTGATATAAATACTCCCAT
Source organism: Tragulus kanchil (assembly GCA_022376925.1). Classification (NCBI taxonomy): domain Eukaryota; kingdom Metazoa; phylum Chordata; class Mammalia; order Artiodactyla; family Tragulidae; genus Tragulus; species Tragulus kanchil. The sequence continues at coordinate 24,510,782 of JAIOJX010000027.1, read as the reverse complement.
CTTGCCCAATTTGGGAGCTACCAAGGACTTGCCCGGTGGCTCAGATTGTAAAGAATCTGCCTACAATGCAGAAGACCCACCTGGGTTCAATCCCTGGGCCAGGAAGATCCCCTGGAGAAGGGCACGGCAATCACCTCCAGTATTCTTGCCTGGGGAAGTCCAGAGGTGAAGAGCTCAAGAACAAAGATGATGGTTGAGTGTAACACGAGATCTAGGAAGTGGAGAGCTTTGTGTATTTATTATCTTCATTCTTAACATAATGAACCTGTAAGTCATTTAATTCATACCATGTACATCTCTGATTTAATTTTATAATTTTGTCTAATAGAGGGATGCATTTTAATTGTGGTAAAATATACATAATATCAAATTTGTTGTCTCCACCACTGATACGTGAATGATTCAGCGGCAGCAAGCACACTCACGATGCCGTGCAGCCACCCCGCGGCCACTTCCACACTGCCTGCCCCTTCCCACGCGAATGCTCTGTTCCCAGCACAGCTCAGCGGTAATGGATCTGCCTGCAGTGCGGAAGATGCAGGAGACGTGGGCTGGATCCCGAGGTCGGGGTGATCCCCTGGAGGGAGGCATGGCCACCCACTCTGGTGTTCTCGCCTGGAGACGCTCACGGACAGAGGAGCCGGGCGGGCCACCGTCCGTGGGGTCGACAAAGAGTCAGCTTCGTGACTGGACGACGCTTTCTCAAACGTACATTGTATGAAACGGAAATCCCGTGTTTTCTATCATAGAGTCACAACTGTAACGACGGCTGTGTGGACCAACGGGCACACAGAATGTCTCCAGAGTCGACAGCTGGCTCTCGTCCGAGTGCTGCCCGCCCCTCTCGTGTCCTGGCAAAGCCTCCCGATGGACCCGCTCACTCTGCTCTCCCTTGTCTTTGCCCCAGCATTCAGGGTGAAAAAGCCAGATCAGACGACGCGACCCCACGGCCTCGTCCACTCTGAGTGCAGACTCCTCCCGGAGGCTGCCACGGGCCCTGCCCTGGCCGCCACCTGCCGCTGCGGCCTCACCGACTCACCCGGCGCCCCCGCCTCCTCCCGCCTCTCCCCTCTGCCTCCTGCTGCCTGACACCAGCCCTAGCCATCCTCTCCGCCTGGACCACGGCCCCAGGCCTTCCCCTGCTGGCTCCCCGTCTGTCGATTCCATTTAAATGGACCACCCCAGGGCCCCTCGGGAGGCACCTTGAGTCACTTGCTCCCTTACCTCCAAGCCCGCGACGGAGACCTGCTGAGATCCCACCTCCCATGTCCTGTTAGACCCTGTGGAGTGACAGAATTCAGTTTCCTTTGCGGGGTGGTAAGGTCACGGGGACCCCTGATGGTGAACCGGCCCAAAGGAGCAGAAGGGTCCTCGGGGACCCCACCCAGACTCTGTGCGTTCCCGCCGGCATCACACAGACCAGCCCCTGTGTTCCGGGCGACAGGCCCCGCCAGGCCCCCGTGGCCCTTAATCACCCCGAGACATCAGCGGCAGTCACGCTTCAGACCACAAAGTCTCCCTGGCTGCCGACGCTGAATCTTCCCATCAAGCCCGTCTGCGGGTACCGTTGACATTTAACCGGCGTGTAGGCTCCAAAACCCCCTTTCACCATCTGCCTGATGGCTTAAATGCAACCAGAAGGTTTCACTTCAAAGGGGAATGCCGTTGCCTTAGCACATGACCAATCTGTTCCCCAAACTTCCCAGTTCTCGCCCCGGCCTGCTCTGCTGGGAGCACTTAGAGCCAGCTCTGACCAGAGGAGCCCAGCCCTTATCTCGGAGGCAGGGGAACTTTCTAAACAAAGTCCTGCTCTTCTAAATCGTGCTGTCGAGCCGCTGAAGGCAGCTCCTGGCCTCCAGGCTTCAGGCAGTCAGGCCCTCCATCCTCCTGGAGCCCTAATCCCCACCCCACAACTCCAGCTGACGGAGGATGCTCAGGTCTGAACCAACCGACGCGCCCCCCCATCCCAGCTCTACCAACGTGACCAAGGCGGCCACACTGTCCGCCCCTCCTATCTTCCAGATTCACTGCCCATGTCACTGCGATGATATTAAACCCTCGGGGGCCCCGGGAGCCAGGGCAGGGGGAGGCGGCTGCTAACACAGGGGGCAGAAGGACCTAGCGGAAATTATGACTCTGCAAGATGCCTCCTCACCAGCTGAACCCAGACTGTGGCTCTGGAGAGTCACTTGTTTATCCACGCGTCCAATGGGCTTCGGATGGGCAAATGCAGCTGTCTGGGCCGCTGGCGTGGTGAGCTATCACCCAGATACAGAGGGCGGGGAGGAAGGCTCTTCTAATGACTCACGTTTTATTCGCGATTCAACCCGCTTTACCCAGCCCCACAGCTCTCTCTTCCCACCCCGCGCCCCCGAGACAGGGCTTTGGAATGAACCCAAGTCCCCAACTTCTAGCAACCCGATGAGGCTGGGGACGCAGAGATGAGGTGGGGGACACTCAGCCTCCCACAGCCCCAGCTGATGGGAAACCCCCTCGGGCCCTTCCAATGGCTCAGCACAGGGCCTCAGGGGAGTGGCCGGCCTGGGACCGACCCAGCCTGGAAGCAGCGATGCAGCAAATGCCTGTGTGTCCTGTGTGTCAGCCCGCAGACTCCCCATCCCCCGGGGCAGCCAGGAGACTCGGCCAGGCCACATCCCCAGAGGACAGGCTGTCCCCAGGGGCCATCGCTGTCCTGGCTTCCTTGCCACTTTTGCCCAGCCGGCGCCCTGCGTGCAGGGCTGAGGCTGGAAGCCGCTCGCCACTGCTGCAGCGCAGGGACGAGGCTGAGTCACCGGCTGCCCTGGTTCCACGTCAGCAAGAACAGCGGGAACAACGGGATCCGAGCGGAGAAGAAGGGGCCACAGGGCCTCTGCGGCCGCACTTATTTTTGAAGCCACCGCAGTGACCAAGGCGACATTATCCCTGGGGATAATGCCAGTCAGTCTGGCCCCTTGGACTGTGGCCACCTGCCCTGACAATACCCCAGCCCACAGCCAAGAGGGGTGGCCAGTCAACACGGGACAAGCGGGGAAGCAGGCCCGTCTCCACCTTCTCCTGCATCCTCTCAGAAGGATCTTCACGTCTTCTCCTGCATCCACAAACCCTTCTGGAATCCCCTTCAACGCCTTCCCCCTAAAATACTCATCCACCCAACCCTTGTACACCTCCACTGATGGGGAGATCAGTACTTATCATGTTGCTCACTTGATCTTTAGCCAGTTTGGGCTATTTTTAAGAGATGGGGCTACTTCCCTGGTGGTCCAGTGGTTAAGACTCCATGCTCCCAATGCAGGGGGCCCGGGGTTCAATCCCTGGTCAGGGAACTAGATCTCACACGTGGCAAAGTAAGCCTTCACGTGCCAAAACTAAGACCCGGCCCAGCAAAATAAATACATATTTTAGAAATAAATAATATTTTTAAAATAAAAGAGATGGGGAAGACGGGGGAAGGGAATGAATCAAAGCCTGTCCGAATATAGCTTTTGCCCATGGAAGAGGTATCACTGCACTCCTTTCCTGTATACAAAAGTAAAAAGAAGAGACAGGAGCATGGACTGTAATCTCACTACCAGATCTTTCGGGGGGCCTGGAATGAGGGGCACCTGCCCTCTCCACAGCCAGAATGTGAGGAGGGCTCCCTGTCAGGCTGGGTTCTCTTCCACCCCGCGCCCCGTCCACAGTGAATGTGAGAGCATCCTGTGACCCTGGACGTGCCCCGTGACCACCTGCCGTGACCCCCACGGAAGGAGAGGGCCCTGAGGGGCTGGCCGGCCGCCTGGGGACAGAATGCTCTGCGCGGGAGGGCGGGCGGCAGGGAGAGCGGGCGGGCGGACGGCCCCTCCCGACAATCTGGGACTGCTTTTCTGGACAGTGACATCTGCCCACTCTGGGCGCTGCTGGAGCCAGCCGGCAGGCCCATCGACCTCAATGGACCATTTGTCCCTCGTGTGAAGTGACCTCCGGGACGTAACGGGTTTGCTATTAACTCACCCGCCTCCTGCTCTGCTCCCTCCCCCCAGCATGACTCACTCGCCCAGAGGACTTGGCAGGGCCCTTGCCACCCTTGCCAGGGGGTTGCCCGCTCTGGCCCGGCTGGGTGAGGGGAGAGACCAACACGGAGGACACAGGCAGGGCGGCTGGAGGCCAGGGGCCCAGGGCCCCCACGGCTTCCCCGGGACGGTCTACACCCGGGGCCCCTGCAGCCAGGGGTGTGTCCCTCTGAGTCTCCCTGGTTTCTGGGGCCCAGGGAAACCATGCCTCTACCCACCTAGGGACAGACCGTCTTCCAGAAGTTTCTCACAAGCAGGGAGCCAAGAGGGCGAACGCGTGTGGAAACTCCCTCTGAAGCTGCTGAGGACCAATAACAACCCTGCACATCTCTGGGAGGAGGTGTGAGGGTTTGTTGGCTTGCTTTCCATTCATACGAAACACTCGGGTTCTCTCACCCACTCAGCCACAGCCTCTGGGGGAGGGCCCTCCCAGCTGGCCTGCCTAACTGGGGTCCCGGCGGCCCCTACGCTGAAGCCCTCCCTGCTGGTACAGTGGCTAAGAATCTGCCGTGCAGTGCACAGGTTAGATCCCCGGCCCGGGAACTAAGATGCCACACGCCCCGTGGCCACGAAGCCCGCATGCCGCAAGCGCGGAGTCCACACCCCGCAGCTAGAGAGGCTACGTGCGGCCACCGAGAGCGCGCATGCCGCAACCAAGACCCAAGGCAGCCAAATAAATATTAAAAAGTAAACACAGGCCAGTGCGACCAGTCACCCTCCAAATACAGTGAGGGCGCAGCCAGGCCTCGGTCTCCGGCCAGCCACCCCGATCCCCTCCCTGTGCTTCTCCCCGCCCTCTGCGCAGGCCTGGCTGCTCCTGGCCCCTGGACAAGCCCGCTGTCACGGCTCTGTCCCGTCTTACTCTGCTCCCTCTGCCTGGCAAGCCTCTCCCGCCCTCCGTGGCCTGGCTCGTTTTCAGTCCTCTGCAGGGGCCTCCCTGACACTTACCGGGAGCCCCCTTGAGCCCCTGGGTGGAGCAGCTCTCGTCTGGGCCCCACCACCGGTTTTCCCAGTGGCCAGGGCAGCCTCTCACCCAGATCATTTGCCCGAGGGGGACGCCCAAGAGCTGGGATCAGCAGGTGGGCTTGCAGGAGCAGAGAGTCGATATGGGGGAGTGACTGTGTTCTCCTGCCGAAGGTGAGGAAGCCAGCTGGGGCACCCCCAGCCAGAGGAGGAAGGAAGCCACACACCTCAGGCCTCCTCTGCCGCGCCCCGCCTTCCTGCCAGCCAGAGGGGCCACCTGCTCAGCACAACTGTTCTTCCACAGAGAGAAATTTCTCACCTTCCAGAACAGGGTGGGGACATGACAGACGGGGCCTCGTCTACCCTGGCCACAGGGACCACGGAGTCTGGATCTCCGTGGCGCTTCCATCCACGTGGCCACAGATGTGGGCCTGCCATCTCTGCCCTAGGGAGCACACATCTGGAGCTTCGGGGCTCCAGAAGGGGGGTGCGGGGAGCCCACCTGTAGCTGAGGCCGCTTCACAAATAGAGGACAGATGCAGATCCAGGCGGAGACGCTGGCACCGGGGGCCACACTTCCAAGGAAGTGAATGAGGACATTCTAGGCCCGTGAATCACCAAGTGTCCGCACATCTGGACAAGCCACAGACCCATCCCCCCACACTGGAGAGGAGGAATTTGACACAGTTCACACATGGTGCATGTGGACTTCTGGACCAGCAGGATGTGCAACACAGCAGCTGAGAGGTCTGACCACTTGCTTATGAACAATCTAGAATGTTGATCCAAGAAAAGGTCCAGCATTGTCTGGCTGTGCTGAATCTCAGGACACGTGTTTTTGCAGAAACCGTGTCACTTTCCCACTCCGCCTCTCCCCAGTGAGGCGCAGCCAGGCCTCGGTCTCCGGCCAGCCACCCCGATCCCTCCTGTGCTTCTCCCGCCTCTGCAGGCCTGGCTGCTCCTGGCCCCTGGACAAGCCCGCTGTCACGGCTCTGTCCCGCTTACTCTGCTCCCTCTGCCTGGCAAGCCTCTCCCGCCCTCCGTGGCCTGGCTCGTTTTCAGTCCTCTGCAGGGGCCTCCCTGACACTTACCGGGAGCCCCCTTGAGCCCCTGGGTGGAGCAGCTCTCGTCTGGGCCCCACCACCGGTTTTCCCAGTGGCCAGGGCAGCCTCTCACCCAGATCATTTGCCCGAGGGGGACGCCCAAGAGCTGGGATCAGCAGGTGGGCTTGCAGGAGCAGAGAGTCGATATGGGGGAGTGACTGTGTTCTCCTGCCGAAGGTGAGGAAGCCAGCTGGGGCACCCCCAGCCAGAGGAGGAAGGAAGCCACACACCTCAGGCCTCCTCTGCCGCGCCCCGCCTTCCTGCCAGCCAGAGGGGCCACCTGCTCAGCACAACTGTTCTTCCACAGAGAGAAATTTCTCACCTTCCAGAACAGGGTGGGGACATGACAGACGGGGCCTCGTCTACCCTGGCCACAGGGACCACGGAGTCTGGATCTCCGTGGCGCTTCCATCCACGTGGCCACAGATGTGGGCCTGCCATCTCTGCCCTAGGGAGCACACATCTGGAGCTTCGGGGCTCCAGAAGGGGGGTGCGGGGAGCCCACCTGTAGCTGAGGCCGCTTCACAAATAGAGGACAGATGCAGATCCAGGCGGAGACGCTGGCACCGGGGGCCACACTTCCAAGGAAGTGAATGAGGACATTCTAGGCCCGTGAATCACCAAGTGTCCGCACATCTGGACAAGCCACAGACCCATCCCCCCACACTGGAGAGGAGGAATTTGACACAGTTCACACATGGTGCATGTGGACTTCTGGACCAGCAGGATGTGCAACACAGCAGCTGAGAGGTCTGACCACTTGCTTATGAACAATCTAGAATGTTGATCCAAGAAAAGGTCCAGCATTGTCTGGCTGTGCTGAATCTCAGGACACGTGTCACTTTCTGCAGAAACCGTGTCACTTTCCCAGCTCCGCCCTCTCGCCCCATCGGCCAGCAAAGCCTCAGCTATCCAGAGCACAACACAGCGACCTCCACTGCTGGTCTCCCAAGCCGCCCTCGTCCATCAGGGCACCCCTAGGTCTCAGCAGGAATGGACCTTCAGTTCAGGACAAGGCACGATCTTCCAAGGATGGTGAGCTCTGCTCAGCAGGAGCCCTCTATAGAGACAGAAATCAGTTCTCAAACATCAGCAAGATCTTTGTTAAGAAAGGATGAGGGGCTTCCCCTGGTGGTCCAGTGGGTAAGGACACCACCTTGCAGTGCAAGGGGCGCCGGTTCGAGCCCTGGCCTGGGAAGATCCCACGTGCCGCGGAGCGGCTGGACCGATGTGCCCAATTACCGAGCCGGAGCTCTGGAGCTCATGCACCCAGAACCAGTGCTCTGCAACAACAGAGGCCACCATGATGGGAGGCCCACAGGAGCCAAAGAACAAAGACGGATGAAAACAGAGAAATGAAAGACCAATAGAAGTGGCCCGCCCGCTCCCCTCCCTCCCCAACCCGACCCCCGCCCAAAATAAATAAATAAATAAATCTTTAAAAAAAAAAAAAGAAAGGATGAGCGCGACTTGCCGGGTGGTCCAGAAGCTACGACTCCAAGCTCCCAAGGCCAGGGGGCCTGGGTTCAATTCCTGATGGGAGAACTAGATCCCACAAGTTGCCACCAAGACCTGGTGCAGCCACGTAAATTACAAAAAAAAATAGGATGAAAGGCCAGGCCAAGACAGTGGTGCGCTGGTCAATGTTTAACAACCTGATCCAGGCGGAGACGCTGGCACCGGGGGCCACACTTCCAAGGAAGTGAATGAGGACATTCTAGGCCCGTGAATCACCAAGTGTCCGCACATCTGGACAAGCCACAGACCCATCCCCCCACACTGGAGAGGAGGAATTTGACACAGTTCACACATGGTGCATGTGGACTTCTGGACCAGCAGGATGTGCAACACAGCAGCTGAGAGGTCTGACCACTTGCTTATGAACAATCTAGAATGTTGATCCAAGAAAAGGTCCAGCATTGTCTGGCTGTGCTGAATCTCAGGACACGTGTCACTTTCTGCAGAAACCGTGTCACTTTCCCAGCTCCGCCCTCTCGCCCCATCGGCCAGCAAAGCCTCAGCTATCCAGAGCACAACACAGCGACCTCCACTGCTGGTCTCCCAAGCCGCCCTCGTCCATCAGGGCACCCCTAGGTCTCAGCAGGAATGGACCTTCAGTTCAGGACAAGGCACGATCTTCCAAGGATGGTGAGCTCTGCTCAGCAGGAGCCCTCTATAGAGACAGAAATCAGTTCTCAAACATCAGCAAGATCTTTGTTAAGAAAGGATGAGGGGCTTCCCCTGGTGGTCCAGTGGGTAAGGACACCACCTTGCAGTGCAAGGGGCGCCGGTTCGAGCCCTGGCCTGGGAAGATCCCACGTGCCGCGGAGCGGCTGGACCGATGTGCCCAATTACCGAGCCGGAGCTCTGGAGCTCATGCACCCAGAACCAGTGCTCTGCAACAACAGAGGCCACCATGATGGGAGGCCCACAGGAGCCAAAGAACAAAGACGGATGAAAACAGAGAAATGAAAGACCAATAGAAGTGGCCCGCCCGCTCCCCTCCCTCCCCAACCCGACCCCCGCCCAAAATAAATAAATAAATAAATCTTTAAAAAAAAAAAAAGAAAGGATGAGCGCGACTTGCCGGGTGGTCCAGAAGCTACGACTCCAAGCTCCCAAGGCCAGGGGGCCTGGGTTCAATTCCTGATGGGAGAACTAGATCCCACAAGTTGCCACCAAGACCTGGTGCAGCCACGTAAATTACAAAAAAAAATAGGATGAAAGGCCAGGCCAAGACAGTGGTGCGCTGGTCAATGTTTAACAACCTGCTCCGGTGGACGAGGGAGCGAGTGATTGATGATGTTTGTCAACAGCCGTGATGTCAGTGTTTCTACCACGGCAGAGTTCAAGCTACCAACGTGACCTGACTGTACACGGAGTTGGCAAAAGACGTGCCTGCCACTGGCGGAGCCTCTCGGATCTCTACAGCTGGTTCTTCCATCGTGGGAGGCTGACCAGTCTAGGAAGCCCTTTGCTGGCCAGCACACCGACAGGCCAGTCCAGTCCCCTGCCCACCAATGTGACGTGCGACAGGTTTCAGAGCTCAGGGAGAAAGACAGCGATGATGACTGACTGCTGACGTTTGCCCCAGCCTCAGGATGGGAGACTGGTGCACGTCGTTGCCATTTGCCTTGCTCGACCTAAGACACTGCTCCTGCCCCTGACGTCGGGGCGAAGGTCACCTCCTCGGCGGACTCTTTCCCAGTCTCACCTTGCCCGTGAGAAATCTCTGCCACAGAATTTACTACCACTCTGCACAGTCCAAGGAAATTATTGGGGGGGAGGGGTGGCACAGACCCTAAATGCTCCTCCAGTACCATCCTCCCTCTCTTCCATAGTAACAGAAGTTTCAGTTCGGCACATGGCTGCCCAGCTAAAGAATACATTTCCCAGCCACCTCTGCTGCCAGGAGTGTGGTCACGTAATAGGGTCATGGCTATCAGAACCCGAAATGTGTAACTTTTAGGAGACGCCTGTCCCTTCCTCCCCAACCCCGGCTGGAGTGCAGACATGATGGCAGGAGCTGAAGCAGCTATCTTAGTTCACGAGGCGGAGGCTGCGTGTTGAGGATGGTCAGGCCACAGGGGAGGAAGAAGCTGAGTCCCTGCCGCTCTGGGCCACCATGACTGCTTATCCTTGGACTAGGAAGTGGAAGAGGAAGGAACTTCTCTCCTGCTTAAGCATCTGTGGTGTCAAGCAGCCAGACGGCACCCTGGCTGACGCCGTGTGTGCCCAGCATCCTGCTGGTCTAGGCAGGAAAGGGCAGGGCAGGGCTCCCAGCTTGAAGCCCTGAGCCTCTGGCAGAGTCTAATACAGTTAAGTGTCGTTCAGAAAAATGAACAGTCTGGTTCACCCAAGTTTGTTTTCTCTGTTTTGACGTTTGAAACTGGAAAAGAAAACCGGAGCTTAACAGACGACACACGCTAACACAAAGCAGAGAGGACGGCAAACACAAATGTGTCCAGCCTAGGCTGAGACGGCTCCGAAGAGTGATGTGTTGGGATAGACTGTGAAAGTCACCAACACAGTCGGACGCGGGCGGGACGGAAGAGAATGGCAAAGGGTCCGTGAAACCGGCAGGAACTGACAGGAATGTCAGCAACAAAGACGGTGCCCAGAACATCAGGAGGTGCGGAGCCTGGGCTCTGGTCAGACGGCAGGCGCTGACCCAGGGCAGTTACTCACGGGGCTCTGAGATCAGGGGCAAGTTACGGCACCTCTCCGAGCTCCCAGGGACTATGTTAAAAATAACCACACCTGGATCAAAAGGATTAGTGAGAGTAAGTGGAAAGTCATCTCGCATAAAACAAGAGCTTGCTGAATGGTAGCTCTGGAATTATCTGTAATATACAGCGTAATCTCCTTGTTTTATGGCTATGAAAACGGGACCTAAAGACTTCCTTGTGGTCTAGTGGGCAAGATCCTACGCTCCCAATGCAGGGGGCCTGGGTTCAGTCCCTGGTTCGGGAACTAGACCCCACATGCCACAACTAAGAGTTCACACACCACAACAAAGATCAAAGGTCCTGCATGCCGCAGCTAAGATCCAGCATAGCCAAATAAACAAATAAATACATTTTAAAACTAGATCTAGAGAGGCAGAATGGTTTGCTGAGGGTCACATGGCTGTTGCTGGCAGAGTCAGGATGAACTCCTCCTGCATGCCCTTGGTGTGTAAGAGCTGTCCTCGATGAGTTTAAGGACTAGGTGGGGGGTTCACGAGGCGGAGGCTGCGTGTTGAGGATGGTCAGGCCACAGGAGGAAGAAGCTGAGTCCCTGCCGCTGGGCCACCATGACTGCTTATCCTTGGACTAGGAAGTGGAAGAGGAAGGAACTTCTCTCCTGCTTAAGCATCTGTGGTGTCAAGCAGCCAGACGGCACCCTGGCTGACGCCGTGTGTGCCCAGCATCCTGCTGGTCTAGGCAGGAAAGGGCAGGGCAGGGCTCCCAGCTTGAAGCCCTGAGCCTCTGGCAGAGTCTAATACAGTTAAGTGTCGTTCAGAAAAATGAACAGTCTGGTTCACCCAAGTTTGTTTTCTCTGTTTTGACGTTTGAAACTGGAAAAGAAAACCGGAGCTTAACAGACGACACACGCTAACACAAAGCAGAGAGGACGGCAAACACAAATGTGTCCAGCCTAGGCTGAGACGGCTCCGAAGAGTGATGTGTTGGGATAGACTGTGAAAGTCACCAACACAGTCGGACGCGGGCGGGACGGAAGAGAATGGCAAAGGGTCCGTGAAACCGGCAGGAACTGACAGGAATGTCAGCAACAAAGACGGTGCCCAGAACATCAGGAGGTGCGGAGCCTGGGCTCTGGTCAGACGGCAGGCGCTGACCCAGGGCAGTTACTCACGGGGCTCTGAGATCAGGGGCAAGTTACGGCACCTCTCCGAGCTCCCAGGGACTATGTTAAAAATAACCACACCTGGATCAAAAGGATTAGTGAGAGTAAGTGGAAAGTCATCTCGCATAAAACAAGAGCTTGCTGAATGGTAGCTCTGGAATTATCTGTAATATACAGCGTAATCTCCTTGTTTTATGGCTATGAAAACGGGACCTAAAGACTTCCTTGTGGTCTAGTGGGCAAGATCCTACGCTCCCAATGCAGGGGGCCTGGGTTCAGTCCCTGGTTCGGGAACTAGACCCCACATGCCACAACTAAGAGTTCACACACCACAACAAAGATCAAAGGTCCTGCATGCCGCAGCTAAGATCCAGCATAGCCAAATAAACAAATAAATACATTTTTAAAACTAGATCTAGAGAGGCAGAATGGTTTGCTGAGGGTCACATGGCTGTTGCTGGCAGAGTCAGGATGAACTCCTCCTGCATGCCCTTGGTGTGTAAGAAGCTGTCCTCGATGAGTTTAAGGACTAGGTGATCCGTGAGAAACCTTGAAAGTGAGACTGCAATATTTGGCAATGATTCTGTACACAATCAGGCTGAGCATAACTTACTTCAAAATACACCAAAAATAAATGTAAGGCGAACCCACGAATGGAGAGATGGATAGATAGGCAGAGAGGTGATAAAGCAAGCGTTATTCACAGTTAACGGTAGAATCTAAGTGATAGGCGGCGTACAAGGGTAAAATGCTTCTCGCTCGGCCGCCTCTTTGACAGTTTTCACAATAAATGTAGGGAGAAGAGAGGTAACAGACAGTCACTACAGCAGTTGGAGGGCTTCCCAGGCAGTGCTAGCAATGAACAGACCGCTAGCCAATGCAGGAGACGCAAGAGACATGGGTTTGGTCTCTGGGTCGGGAAGACCCCCTAGAGGAGGGCGTGGCTGCCCACCCCAGTAGTCTTACCTGGAGAATGCCGTGGACAGAGGAGTTTGGCGGGCGACAGTCCGTGGGGTCCCAAGCAGTCAGACCCAACTGAAGTGCCTGAGCACACACGCCTAGCATTTGGACCAGGAGCCGAGCCCAAGAGAGCACGCCTCAGGATCCCCACGGGGCGCGTGTGGATGAATCTTCTTTCTTTGATCACAACAGGGACTTCCCTGACGGTCCAGTGGTGAAGACTCTGTGTTCCCAATGCAGTGGGGCCCGGGTTCGAGCCCTGGAACTAGATCCTACATGCCGCAGCTACGATCCAGAGCAGCCAAATAAATAAACAAATAAATAAAGATCAAGCAAAGGGACTTCCCGGGTGGTCTAGTGGCTAACCATTCACCTGCCAATGTAGGGGACAGGAGTTCCATCCCTGGGGGAAGATGCCACACGCCGAGAGGCAACGAAGCCCAAGCCCACGTGGCACAACTCCTGAAGCCCGTGTACCCTAGAAGCTGTGCTCTGCAACAAGAGAAGCCACCGCAGTGAGAGGCCCAGCACCCCAACTAGAGGGCAGCCCCCGCTCGCGGCAACGAGACAGAAAAGTCCTCGCGGCAATCAGACGCGGTACGAAAGAATTGTTTTAATTAAAAAATAAGATTGCGTGAAGGGTGCTTATGGAGCAGGTGTGCTTTGAAGGTCAAAGCCCCCACCCCGACCCCTGCTTCTTCCTCTAGCCAGTCCTCTCCACGCCAGGACCTGGAGGACCCTACAGCTGGCGTGAGCCAGCCCAGGCGACCCTCCAGCCCTTTCCTGGCCTAGGACAGACGCCCAGACTTCAGCTCCTCCCCATGCTCTCCTTCCTGAAAGGAGGGTCTTCAAGCCCCGCCCCAGGGGTGTGTTCCCCCAGCAAGCACTGCAGTCAGACCTACTCAGGCTCCGGTTGCTGCGGCCCCACCCTGTCCTGGAGGCCCCACTTACAGAACCAAGAGAAGAAAGGAATGGACGGGGCAGCGCTGGTGGTCAGGCAGGGGTGGGGGAGACAAAGATGGAGGAGTAAGAACTAGAGGAAAACCAGGAGGAGGCGCTGTCCCGAGGCCACGCTCTGCTACGTCCATTGTCTCCTATAATTACATCACTGCCCCTTATTCCTCGCAAACCCCCGGGATGCAGGCACTCTAGTACCCCCGTTTCTGCACAAGAGAGGAGGTTGGGGGCGAACAGGGCGCCTGTCCAGGCCACCCTGTTTCAGAGGCACTGCTGGGGCTGGGCTCCATCTGTCTGGTCCCCGCAGCCCCTGGTGTAGACCGAAAAAGGCTTCAGGGTAGCAGGGGACTCGGCTTTGAGACCTTGCAAGAGGCTCTAAAGGCCTGGGAGCCTGGATTCTAGGCCAGGCCAGGGGTGCTCCCTGCGGAGGGGCGGGACGGAGCCAGCGCTCACAGTATCTGCGGGCGGAGGGCTAACTGAGCCCAGAGGCAGCACAGCGTTCCCCAGAAGAAGCTCGGCCGGCAGCCTGCTCCCCAGTCCCCCGGGATGGGCGTCCTGGTCCGCAGTACCTCTAGGGCCTGGGAATGCCCTCCCAGCAGGGAGGACCCCACCCATTGCTGTTCAAAGATTCAGATGCTGATTTTCTTCTGAGGATGGACACTCTAAACCTCGACACAAAGCAGCCAGGAGTGCTTCTGAAACCTCCACCGATTCTGCATGGATCCCCTCACATCCCTCATTGTGAAAAACGCTGCGGCCACGGTGGGTGGAAGGCGGGTCTCCAACCACCAGATAGAAGGAGCAAGGGATGGGCACGCGAGCCTGGAGCCGCCTTCCTCAGGCTCTTGGCACACAGCTGTGCGACACAAATGAGCAGGCACAGAACCTGGGACACAAGGAGGCAGGACCCCTCACGGGCCAGCATTCCAGAGCAGGATCCTGGCAGCCAACCACGGGGCGGGGTGAGGGCGGGGGAGGAGGTGCGTGCGCACAAGCTCGTGGCACATGTGTGGCTGACAATCACCCGGGAATCTGGCCCAGAGCCTGCCAGCGACAGGGCGCTGGTAATCCCCAGCTGCCATCCTGACGCCACTCAAGATGCCGTCCAGGGCGGAAAGGAGTCACTGTTTTCAAGGTCACACACCCCAAAGGGGAGCCCCGCGCCAGAGGACAGAGATGGGCATTTAGGCCAGAGCCACCAGCTCTCAGTCACGTGGGTTAGCGGGGGCGAGCACGGACCCATTCATTCAACACTGTTACTGAGCAGCTACGAAGAGCCCAGCAGCTCCGAGAAACGTCTCAGTCTTTTCCTGGGCTGACGTCCTAGGAAGAACTGGGCTCTGGCATCACACAGACCTAGGGAGACCCCCTGGCTCGGCTAAACTGTTAGCTGGTAGAGTCCGGGCAAGTTCCTCAACGTCTCTGAGTCTATTTCCTCGGAAAACTGTACAGTCTCACCGAGACGATGCCTGCCGGCACCCAGTACTGGCCTGGGTCCCAGGACTGGATCGATGGCTCGTTGACCAAAGCGTGACAGATGGGCGCCAGGCCTTGCGCTGTGCTCTGCTCCCCGTGGGAAATACTCAAGGGATGATCCATCCTCGTGGCAAGATGCGGGGAGGTCGCAGCAGGAGGCAAGCCAGGCCCCTCCAGCTGCTTCTCCAGAAACTTCCCTAAGAGGAGAAATGATCACCTCAAGCGCCTTCTCCCCTGACAGCTGCCTGGAGCCCTGAGCAAGCCTGATGGCCAGCTCCGCGGTGGCCCGAGGGGATTATGGGAGTGAGTTTGAACCTGACCAGTGACCAATTCAGTGGACCTATGTTTGAGCAAAGTCTGGGAGATGGTGAAGGACGGGGAGGCAAGCTGCAATCACGGGGTCCCTAAGAATCAGAAACTGGGCGACTGTGACCTCCAGAGAGTAGGGGGTCATTCGGCCCTCCTTCCAGTTGGAAAGAAAGCTCCAGACTGGGCAGGGATGTCGGGGAAATTCAGTTCCTAAGAGCTGGACCAGACCAGAGGGACCAGGCTGCAAGAATGTCCCTTAGTGCCTGAAGCAAGAGGGGGCCACGGGGAGATCCAGACCCTGACCGGGGCTCTGGCTGGCAGGAGACCGCATCGCATAAGAGGATCTGAGTGGATGAATGGGCACGGGTATAGGTAAGGGGAAGACAGACCCTGGCGAAGCCCCTGACTTCTTTATGCTTCTGTTTCCCCGTCTATAAAATGGGACACTACCTCCTTCCAAGACTTGTCATGACAAGAAAATTCTTATTTACAACATGCTTAGAACAGATCCTGGCACAAAACAATGACTCTAGGTTTGCTAAATAAGTAAAAAGAGTCTGACACATGGGGGACGTCCCCAGTGGTGTCGTGGTTTAGACTCTGCACTTTCACTGCAAGGGGCACAGGTTCAATCCCCAGATGGGGAACTCCGAGAAACGTCTCAGTCTTTTCCTGGGCTGACGTCCTAGGAAGAACTGGGCTCTGGCATCACACAGACCTAGGGAGACCCCCTGGCTCGGCTAAACTGTTAGCTGGTAGAGTCCGGGCAAGTTCCTCAACGTCTCTGAGTCTATTTCCTCGGAAAACTGTACAGTCTCACCGAGACGATGCCTGCCGGCACCCAGTACTGGCCTGGGTCCCAGGACTGGATCGATGGCTCGTTGACCAAAGCGTGACAGATGGGCGCCAGGCCTTGCGCTGTGCTCTGCTCCCCGTGGGAAATACTCAAGGGATGATCCATCCTCGTGGCAAGATGCGGGGAGGTCGCAGCAGGAGGCAAGCCAGGCCCCTCCAGCTGCTTCTCCAGAAACTTCCCTAAGAGGAGAAATGATCACCTCAAGCGCCTTCTCCCCTGACAGCTGCCTGGAGCCCTGAGCAAGCCTGATGGCCAGCTCCGCGGTGGCCCGAGGGGATTATGGGAGTGAGTTTGAACCTGACCAGTGACCAATTCAGTGGACCTATGTTTGAGCAAAGTCTGGGAGATGGTGAAGGACGGGGAGGCAAGCTGCAATCACGGGGTCCCTAAGAATCAGAAACTGGGCGACTGTGACCTCCAGAGAGTAGGGGGTCATTCGGCCCTCCTTCCAGTTGGAAAGAAAGCTCCAGACTGGGCAGGGATGTCGGGGAAATTCAGTTCCTAAGAGCTGGACCAGACCAGAGGGACCAGGCTGCAAGAATGTCCCTTAGTGCCTGAAGCAAGAGGGGGCCACGGGGAGATCCAGACCCTGACCGGGGCTCTGGCTGGCAGGAGACCGCATCGCATAAGAGGATCTGAGTGGATGAATGGGCACGGGTATAGGTAAGGGGAAGACAGACCCTGGCGAAGCCCCTGACTTCTTTATGCTTCTGTTTCCCCGTCTATAAAATGGGACACTACCTCCTTCCAAGACTTGTCATGACAAGAAAATTCTTATTTACAACATGCTTAGAACAGATCCTGGCACAAAACAATGACTCTAGGTTTGCTAAATAAGTAAAAAGAGTCTGACACATGGGGGACGTCCCCAGTGGTGTCGTGGTTTAGACTCTGCACTTTCACTGCAAGGGGCACAGGTTCAATCCCCAGATGGGGAACTAAGATCCACATGCCACGTGGCATGACCCAAAAAAACACTGGCACACGATTACATGCTTACAACAAAACTTGGCATATTGTAAATATCGATAGCTGGGTTATTGATAGCTGGTGTTCTTGAATCCTTCTATCCGAACCAGGAGGAGCCTCGAGTGCTGAGCCCTGTACTAGGGACCCTGGAGCAGGAGGGCCTCTGACAAGAGGGATTTGTCTCTGTGCTTAAAGCTGCTTCAAGCCCCCGACTGGGGTGTGTGTGTGTGTGTGTGTGCCATGAACACGTGCAAGGGACAGGCATGTGTTCGTCCACACATGTGACTCTCTGCACGTGCTTACCCAGAGCTCGTCCAACACAGCTCTAAATTATGATGTCAGGGCCCGGCGAGGGAGGCTCGGATTCCACGGGGACCAGGTGAAGCGAGCTTTCGCTCAGCACAGGTGGCCAAAGAGCAGGTGGTGGAATCAAGTCCACTTGACACCCTGCCCTAAAGACAAAGCAGAGTGTGTGGAGTCTGACGGTGAAGAGCTCTTGTCCCAGACATATTTCCAGTAGTATTCCACTTGGAAACTCAAGTTCTCATAAAATAACAGACACCTGGCATTGGCAAGAATCTGAGGTCCTTTCTACAGCAATCCTGAACAATCTCCACACAGTCCCTGCGTGAATACCTTTAGGCACGGGGAACGCACTCCTTTACAAAAGAACTTGCTCCATTGTCAGAAAGTGTCCTGTTACCTTCCAAGTATCTGGTTCTGGTTTTCTGTTTCAGAGGAACTCAAAATAAGCCCCCTGCAGGACTTCTCTGGGCGCCCAGTGGTTAAGACGCCAGGCTCCCAATGCAGGGAGCCAGGGTTCAATCCCTGGCCAGGGCACTAGATCCCAGATGCCACATGCCACAGCTAAGACCTGGAGCAACCAAATACATAAATATTAAGAAACCAACCCCCCTGCTTCTTCTACATGACAACTCTCCTCATATTTGGAGACAGCGACCGTAGCTTGCTTCCTTTCCGCCTCGCCTGTCCAGGCAACCACCTTCGTGTCCCCTTCTCTGACCCGTCTCAAACTGCCTCCTGGGGCCCCCACTGTCCGTCCACATTCTCCTTCCACATGGGCTCCTGGAGAGGCTCCTCAGTCGAGAAAGCCTGCTCTAGACGGAACTGTGCCGCGCCCCTCTAACACGTGGAGACCTACTGCCCAGAACCTGTGAACGGGACCTTATTTGAAAATAGGGAAACTACAGTGGGGAAAGAGGCGTCTCTTTCACAAGGGATTTGTTCCCACATGCTCTGTGAGACGTGCTTCCGCGGTGACCCCGACCCTGCTGCAGGCCACCGTCGACCCCCGCCACCGCAGGAGACGTCAGATTACTCAGAGTTTTTCAGAGACTGAATTATGGCTAGCAAGAAGAGTGCAATGAGGGGTGGAGCTAAGATGGCAGCGCAGAAGGACGTGCACTCATCTCTCCTGCAAAATCGCCTGAATTGCAACGAGTTCCTGAAAAGCCATCGACAGGAGGAGGTTGAATCCCATCACAAAAAAGATACCCTACATCGAAGAGCAAAGGAGAAGCCGCAACAAGACGAAACTCTGCCGGCCAGAAGGGAACGGCAAGACACATTTAAAGCGCTGAAACAGAATAATCTGCAACCAAGAATACCCTTTAAGGATCTCATTCAAAATTGATGGAGAAATCAAAAGCTTTACAGATAAGCAAAAATTAAAAGAATTTAGTCACACCAAACCAGCCTTACAACAAGTGTTAAAGGGACTTATATAGACAACAAGCATAAGAGAAGAAGAAGATCCACAAAACAAAGCCATCAGAACATCTAAGAAGATGACAATAGGATCATTTGTATCAATAACTACTTTGAATGTAAATGGACTTAATGCCCCAACCAAAAGACACAGACTGGCTGAGTGGATTCAAAAACAAGACCCATACATATGCTGCCTAAAAAAAAAAAAGAAAGAAAATAGGGTTTTTGCAGATATGATCAAGACGTTCAAGGGGCAGCCCTGGCCACTTGAACACCTGCTGTCGAGGGTCTCCTATCATCCTGGTTCCCCCCAATCTGGCTCACTCTGGGGACCCCAACGCCCTTCCTGCACCCCATCTTATCCCGGGATCCAAGGACCGACCCGGAACCTGCATTTTACCAGGTTTCCCCGGTGACTCTGTCAGCCAGCTAGAGGGGCTCTGGGTCGGGTAATCTTCGCCCAGGACCTCAGAACAAGGCCCAACGCAGAGCAGGGCTACGCCAGACCTAGAGAGACTCCGTGGGGCACAGGCCGTTCTCCTGAGCCCTACAGAACGGGGGCACACGACGCCAAGCGCACCAGGCGCTGCTGGCAAAGCCCGCTCTTCTGAACCTGAACTGTTCCCACCCACTCCACTTTCTGTTCCTTTGAATGAACACAAAAACATGGTTTTGTGCCAAAGGTGGGGCCTGCAGTTTCCCAGAGTCCAGTTTCCCGTCGGGCCTAGGTACCAGCCACAGGAGCGCTCGGTGTGGGTGTCTGTGTGTGTGCGCGTGTGTGTCCGTGCGTAAGCGTGCCCCGCCACGTGCAGCCTGGGGAAGGGTGGAGAAGCTCACGGAAATTCTTTCTGGTGTCAGGAAGACAGAGAAATGGAAAATGAGACCACACACGCCCACCCCCACACCCCGCCAGAGGGAAGGCCCTCCCTTCCTTCACCTGGAAGGACCTCTAGGAAATGGAAGATCCACCTGGAGCATCTCTGCATCCATCAGTCCTCCCAGGCGTGCAAGGCCTTTCTCCCCGGTTCCGCTGTGCCTCCCACTCTTACCCCCACCTCACTTCCTTCTCCAAGTTCCTTTAATCCCTCCGCGGCAGGCTCCAGCCCCCACCTTTGCATCTGGGTGTGAACCATTTCCTCTGCAGGCATGTGTGTGCGCACGCACGCACACACACAGAGAGCGCTTGGGGGAGGAGCGAGACAGGCTTCTTTCCGCAGAGCAGAAGAGGGGCTTCTCTTCCTGGTCCCCTGGGCCTGGCTCTTCCTCTGGCACAGCTGCACCAAGCGAGCTGCCAGCAGGCCTCTTCCCGTGCACCAGCTCCGGCCCCCCAGCTCCCCAGCCAACACTTGGACACGAGTGGACATGTCCTGGTAAACACATCCTGTGCGTCAGCTCTGTCCAACTTGTGCACACCTTCCCGAGGTTTCTCAGCCACCCAATAAGCCGCTGCCACAGACTAACGCTGGCTTCCCAGGTGGGGCCGTGGTAAAGAATCTGCCTGCCAGTCCAGGAGACGCAAGAGACGCAGGTTCAACCCTTGGGTCAGGAAGATCCCCCGGAGGAGGAAATAGCAACGCACTCCAGGATTCTTGCCTGGGGCAGAGCGGCCTGGCGGGGTAATGTCCACGGGGACGCAAAGAGTCAGACACACAGACACGACGGGGCATGAAGCATGATGCTTATTCAACCTTTAATTTTCCAAGGAACCACCAAACTGTTCCCCAATGAGTTTGTAGCATTCGACATTCCCACCAGCAGTGCCCAAGGGTTCCAGTTTGCCCACATCCTTCCCAACGCATGCTATTTTCTGTTTTTGTTTATTATAACTGCCTTTCTAATGAGTGTGAGGAGGTATCTCATTGCAGTTTTGATTTGTGTTTCCCAAGGATTAGTGATGTTGAGCATTTTCTCAGGTGCCTGTTGGCATCTGCATATCTTCTTTGGAGGCCTTTGGTCACTTTTTTTTTTTTGCCTCTAAAGTCGTAATTTATTTTCATCCATCTTTATTCTTTGCTCTGTGTGGGCCTCCCATTGCAGTGGCCTCTCTCACTGCAGAGCACCGGCCCTGAGCACATGCACTCCAGAGTGCTGGCTTGTAATTGGACACACCAGCCCAGCTGCTCCACAGCACATGGGATCTTCCCCTGCAAGGGAGCGAACCGGTGCCCCTCGCACTGCAAGGCGGACTCTCTACCCACGGGACCACCAGGGAAGCCCCAGTCAATGTTTTAAATTGGGTTGTTTGGGGTTTTCTGTGTATGATTGAGTTGTAGAAGTTTTTAATATATTCTGGATATGAATTCCTTATCAACTATATGATTTGCAAATATTTCTCCCATTCTGTGGGTTGCCTTTGCATTCTGTTGATCACCATCTTTGATCCCCAGAAGTTTTTAATTTTGATGAAGCTAGTTTACCTATTCTTTCTGTGGTTGCCTGTGCTTTTCTGTGTCAAATACAAGAAACCATTGGAAATGCAATGTCCCAGAGCTTTCCCTTACATTTTCTTCTAAAGTAGTTCATTCTTGTCTTTGCTGTTTCTATGTTCCTCAGAGTCCTCTTTCACTCTTGGAATAGTGAACTACCTTTTGCCCGTTAATAATTCTTCACTTTTCACTTTGCTGTTCAAATGACTGGTGTGGTTTCTGTTTCCTGCCCAGGCCCCAACTGATCCACCAAGTGAGTAGAAGGAAGGAAGTAATGAAGATAAGAACAGAAATCAAGGAAATAGAAAATGGAAACAAAGTACAGCCCCAAATTGGTTCTCTGAAAAGATCTACAGATCAATAAACTCATAGCCAGACTGGGAAGGAAATAACACCCATCTTATTCAAACCTTTACAGAAAATAAGAGAAGAGGGAACCCTCCAAACTCATTTTATAAGGCCAAAATAGTCCTGACCAAGACATTACCAAAACAAACAGAAATTACCACACCAATATGCCCCATGAATCTATACATACACACACACAGACAAAATCCTTACAGAAAACAAACTAGGCAAATCAAATCTAGCAATACATAAAGACACAATGTATCAACTGAGCTTCCTAGACTTACTCCAGGAAGGCAAACTTGGTTTAATATTCAAAACTCAATCACTGTGGGACTTCTTGGCAATCCAGTGGTTGGTTAAGAGCTCGCGCTTTCACTTTAGGGGGCACAGGCTCAATCCCTGGTCAGGGAACTAGGATCCCTTATGCTGCATGACACAGCCAAAAAATTTTTAAAAAGGCAATCATTGTAATTCATCGTTAATAAGGATAAAGGAGAAAGTGATCGTCAATAGAGACAGGAGAAGTATTTACTGAAGTCAACACCTGTTCTTGTTCAAAACTGAAAAATTCGGGATAGAAGGGAATCTCCCCAGTCTGACAAAAGGCATATATGGAAAACCTATGTTTAATATGATATGCTCTGACACAAGGCAAGGAAGCCCATGCACCGCTGTATTCAGCAGTTTCAGCAACTGCAATAAGGCATGAAAAATAAAGTCATCCAGATCAGAAAGAAGTAAGGCTGCCTGTCTTCAAATAACATGGTTGTTTACTTAGGAAATCACAAAACATCTGCAAAACAAGTACTGGAATAATAAATGACTTTGACAAGGTCACAGGACATACCATTGTACACAAAAATCCACTGCATGTTATATCATCTTCATATACTAGCAGCAACTAATTGAACATAAAACATTAAATGTATGTGCAATTTACAATAGCACCAAAAAAAAAAAAAAAAAAACCCTTGTAATAAACTTAACTTTTGACATGAAGAGCTTTTCACTGAAAATTACAGAACAGAATACTGTGGAGGTTAGAGAAATACAAAAAGACCTTTAACAATGGAGACATTAATATTTAATTAATTAAAAAATTTTAAAAAGATAAGAAGATTCAATGTTACTAAAATGTCATTCTCCCTAAACTGAACTACAGATTCAATGCGATTTCCATCAAAATTTGCATAGTATTATAGCACAGGGAACTACAGTCATTATCTTGTAATAACCTATAATGGAAAATAATTTCAAAAATAATGTATGTATAACTAAATCACCTTGCGGCACACCAAAGACACTGTTAAGTCAACTATACCTCAATCATACATATATATTAAGAAAAAAGTATTTCACGGTATTTTTGTAGAAGTTGACACTATTTCAAAAATTCATAAGGAAATTCAAAGGACCAAGTATTCTTGGCCCAAAGCAATGATTTGCATATACTGTGAGATCCTATTTCAAGGCTTATTTTTAAGTCACATTAATCAAGAGAGCATAGTGTGGGCAAAAAAAAAAAAAAGACAAAACTACTAATAAAATACAAGAACAGAGCTTCCCTGATGGTCCAATAGGTAAAGAGTCTGCCTTGCAGTGCAAGGGGCGCCGGTTTGATCCCAGGCCCAGAAAGATCCCACGTGCCGCAGTGTGGCTGAACTGGTGTGTCTAATCGCGAGCCAGTGCTCTAGAGCACATGTGCCCAGCATGTGCTCAGCAACGGTGGAGGCTGCTGCAATGGGAGGCCCACAGGCCAAAGAATAAAGATGGATGCAAATAAATATAAAAAGAGGCCAAAATTAAAAAAAAAAAAAAAAAGAAAGAAAAACCCACACAAGAATACTGACATATAGCCACATACATAAACTTAACTGATTTTCAACAAAGATGCCAAGGTAAGTTCATGGGGTTAAGAGTGTCTTTTCAACAAATGGGTCTAGAACAACTGGATGTCCACACAGAAAAGACAACAAAATGGACCTTAGCCCCCGACGTCTTACCTCACAGAAAAATTAACTCAAGATGGTTGCAGAACCCAACCTAAACAGAAAATTCTAACTCGGAGGGGTGGGATGAGGGGGAATGGGACATACAAATGACTAATTTGGAATTATACATATCTGGAAACAGTAAAACCTTGTAAAATCATAAAAGCAAAATAAAAAAAAACTTGTGATTGTGGAAAAAAAATGTTCTAACTCTAAAACTTTTAGAAGAAAACATTGAAAATACCTTCACCACATGGAGGTAGGCAAAGCCTTCTTAGAAAGGACACAGGGGTAGAGAGGTAACCACAAAGAAAGAACTTCATTAAATTAAACTTCATCAGAACGAAAATTACAAACTTCTGCTCAACCAAAGCCATATCCTCAAGAAAGGAGTGGGGGCTTCCCTGGTGGTCCAGTGGGTAAAGACGTCACCTTGTTGTGCAAGGGGCACCGGTTCGATCCCTGGCCTGGGAAGATCCCACATGCCGCGGAGTGGCTGGACCGATGTGTCCAACTACCGAGCCGGAGCTCTAGAGCGCACGCAACCCGGTGCCGGAGCTCTGCAGCAAGAGAGGTCGCTGCAATGGGAGGCCCACACAGGCCAAAGAATAAAGATGGATGAAAATAAATAAATAAAAGAGCAACAGACATGGCCAAAAAAAGAAAAAAGGAAGGAGTGGGCAAGTCACAGGCTGAGAAAAATATCTGCAATTCATATATCTAACAAAAGACCAGTATCCAGAAAGAGCAAGAATAACCCAGTTTTCAAATGGGCAACAGATTTGAAAAGACATTTTGAAGAGGAAAATATATGAAAGGCCAATAAGCACATAAAAATGTGCTCACCAGTCTGAGTCATCAGACAAATGCAAATTGAAGCCAGAATGAGACACCACCACACGCCCACCAGAATGACTGCATCGCGAACGAGGACACGGAGCCTCCGGAATGCTCCAGCATTGCTGGTAGGCGTGTATAATGCTCCAGCCACTTGGGATAAAGATGTGGCAGTTTCTTATCAATCTAACCACATTCCTATCCTCTGGCCCCACAATTCTACTCCCTGGTATTTACACAAGAGACATGGAAGCCTATGTCCACAAAAAACCTACACAAGAATCTTTATTCCCAAGACTTCCAAAAGGCAAACAGCCATGAACAGAATGGTGACATGTTCATGCAGTGAACATGACACAGCCATCATGGAACAGTTACTGTTATCTGCAGAAACATGAGTACATCCGAAAATACATATCCATATTCAAACTGGCAAAATTAATAGTGGAAAAAAATCAGAAATGAGGGAGGTGGAGGCTAAAATTAGCCAGGAAAGGGATACAGGCATACTGGGGTGATGGCGACATGCTATATTCTGACAAGAGTTGGGATACGGAGAACGGTACGGTTAAGATCTGCACATTTCCTGGTACGGCCGTTTTACCTCAAAGAAAAAAAAAAGAACCACAAACAAATACTGGATTCTGGTTAACGAGAGGCAAACGGAAGTGTCCGCAGGGTCACATGAACTGCTACCAGCAACTGATTCAGAAATGCATCCAAACATCCACACCAGCTGTCGGAGGGAGGGAGGGAGGGGCGTGTGACGTGGCCAAGGGCAGAACGTGCAGGGCGGAATCAAGGTGGTGGGCGCAGGCTGTTCACCCCGTAATGCTTTCATCTTTCCTGTGTGTCAGAGGCTTTTCATAGCCAAAAGCAGGAAAATTTTAAGAGACTGAGACACATCAACTAAAAAACAAGAGAACAAGAAGAGGTAGCGGCGACCCTGCTCCGAAGCCCTGAGCACTCAGCCTCGCTTGGCCAGGTTCAGGACCACCTCCCTCCAGGGCTGCAGTGCTCCAGCCCTGGTGCCGGGGAGATGCCAGCCTCATGGTATTTCCTGAGCTCGCCACCTGCCACCTCCATGGCTGCAGCAGCCACTATGAGTGGAAAGAACACGGGAGCAGCCTCTTGCCACAAATTCAGCGAAAATGAAAACCTAGCAGGGGCTGGGCTCTCGAGAGCCTGCACCGCCACCTCCTGGAGGAAAGGCTTCCCGCACCTGAATTCCTGCCCTCTTGTGGGTCCAGCTTCACAGCAGCCCCCTGGCTCCCTCCCAGGCCTCAGCCAGGCCCTCCCTGCAGTAAATCCGGAGCTGAGATGCATGGAAGCTGCACGTGTCCAGAACTCAGGCCCCTCTGTCCACACCTCCTCAGGAGGATCGCTGCTCCCCTGTCCCCTCCAGCTGCGATCAGCCTGGAAGGGAAACGGGGGCTCCAGGGCATTCCCGGAGGTCTGCCCCCCATCACCTTCAAACACACACCTTGAGCTGTGGCCCCTCCCCGGTCACATAGGCTCCTAATCAGCCCCAGCCCCGCCTGCCTGGCCGCCGCGCCTCCCCTGCGCCCCTGTGCGCCTCACCCAGGGGCCAGGCCCGATCCCCAGGGCCTCAGCCACTGCTCTGTCTCAGGAGGAGGCTCTGACTCGCCCCAGCTCTGAGGGCCAGTCGAGAACACCCGATATCCACGCCTCCCTCGGAGTCGGGAGGCAGAGCTGGGGAGAAACCGCAGAGGCTCCGAGGGGGCCAGTGGGACGGGACAGCATCCTCAGACAGGCTGGGCACGCAGGGCCGCCGCTCCACGTGAGGGCCCGGGCAGGCACAGACTCAGGACCCAGGACTCAGGCCACCTCCCCGCCCCTGACTCGGTCAAGTGTCCAGCAAACCACAGCCTCCATGCTCGGAGGCCACAAGCACTCCCTCCTAACGGCGGCAGCGGCGGGGCAGGGTGGGGCTGGCCTCCACGGCAGCGTGTCCAGCGGCCTCTCCCACCCCCAGGCTCTACCCAGCGATCAGAGGCCCTTCCGCGCCCGCTGCTTGAGTGACGGCGACGGCCGCCCCTCCGGGCCCCCTGCTTCTCCTCCCTGCCTGGCACGGGCGAGTCTTAGCAGCCACAGGGCACGCGGGTCCTGTCGCTTCCTCCACGTGGCACCCATGACGCTGTGAGGAAAAGAAACAAACCCTCAGTCAGACCTCCAAGTCCTGGCATGACCTGTCCCTCTCCGTCCTGGTGGACGCAGGCTTGCCTTTCTCCTCCAAAAACACAGTCCACCCATCTGCACCTCCATGATGTTCTAGCCTCAGGGCCTTTGCATCTGCTGTTCCCTTTGCCATAATGCCCTTCCTCTGGATCTTGGCCTGGTCAGGCCCTTCTGGCCGTGGAAGCTTCAGCTCAATGTCACCCCCTCAAGGAACATGCACACCCTGAGTAACAATCACATGACATCACCTGTTGTTTGCTTTTCCATCTAACGTCACAAACTGATGAGTTTATGAGTTAGCTGCCTGACAGCTAGTTCAGACTGCCAGTCCCACAGGAGCAGGGACTGTCCCCGCCTTGCTCCCTTGCTCCCTTGGCCAAGTACTTAGGAGACGCCTGCCCGGAGGAGGACCTCCATACATATTTGCCGGATAACTGGGAAGACTGATGTCTATAGCGGTCCCGAGCACAGGAACCCAGAGGTGTCATGACCTGAGATGAACTCAAAGGCCACGACCTGAGATGACCCGACAGTGGCCACTGACGGCTCACACTCAGCGGCAGGAGGGAGAAGGGGGACCATGTGGAGGGACGGACGCTGGGTGTGGGTCGCAGCCACCTGGAGCCTGGCAGCTCTTCACACCAGCCGACAGGCCCAGCCCCAGAGCACTCTCTTTACTGTCCGAGCCTCCAGAGACCGCCCTCCAAAAGCGTTTTCAAGTTTTCAGAGTGAACATTCAGGGCCGGTGTTTCTTTGCTAATTCCAAGGGGTGTGTTGCTTTGTTTATTCAGCTTTGCTCAAGTCAGAGTTTCCTCGCTCGCTAAAAATAGAGAGAAGAAAGAAAGAATGAAAAGTGGGAGAGAGGATCCGAAGGTCTAAGTCAGGTTCCAAGCCGCGGGCTAGGAGGGGTATCCAGGAGCTGAGACCTGCGTCGCTAACTCTGCTGAGTTCCAACAAGGCCTGAAGCCCAGAAGAGGCTGCGATGGTGGGCCAGTGGTTAGAGGAAACCTCCCCAGTCTCTCCACTGGGCCTCATCCGACCCCACGCCCAGCCCAAGGGGAGTGGAATCCACAAGGAGCCCGGCTGCAGAATCCATGTGACCGCAGCGGAGGTGGGACCACAGTCTGAGGGACTCTGGGCAAAGTGGTTTCAGTGCTGGTTTCTGGACTTAAGTTCATGCCCAGATGGACAACAGGGAGGACCAACTCTGAGCAGGAAGCAGAGAGAAGCCAGGATCCAAGAAGCGAGGAGACAGAATGAGAGCGGAGGAGGTTTCTGAGACAAAGTGTGGGAAAAGACGAACAGACACACAGCCAGGCATCCTCACGTGCAAGCCAGGCAGGGAGATCACCGAGCCCAGAAGGCCCGTCTGACAGTGGCCCCGGGCCTGGCTTGCCCCAGGCAGAGCCCATGTTCAGCCATGTGCCGGGCCAGAGCTGAGGCTCCCTGGGCGGCCTGAGAGGGGACGGTTAAGGCCAGGTCCAACCCAGAATTTCTCCCACTTCCTGCCACCCAGTGCAGTCAGATTGGGTGAGAGTGGAAAAAGAAAAAGAAAAAACAAAAAACGGAGTGAATCAAGAGCCCAGGATGTGAATGTGGAGCCTTCCCTCTCATATCATGTGCAAAAATGAACTCAAAATGGGGACTTCCTTGATGGTCCAGTGGTTAAGGCTCTAAGCTCCCGGTGTAAGGGGCCAGGGTTTGAGCCCTGGCTGGGGAACTAGATCCCGCATGCCACAACTAAGACCCAGAGCAGCCAAATAAATAAATACATACTTGAAAAAAAAGAAGAAGAAAAAAAATAATAACTCAAAATGGATCAAAGGCCTAAATACAAAAGTTTAAACTAGAAAAGTCGTAGAGAGAAGCATAGGGGAAAAAGCTTCATGACCTCGAGTATGACACCAAAATCATGGGCATTAAAAGAAAAAATAAATAAATGGAGTTTCATCAAAATTAAAATCTTCAGGGGACTTCCCTGGTGGTCCAGTAGTTAAGGATCCACCTGCCAGTGCAGGGACACAGGTTCCATCCCTGCTTTGGGAACTAAGATCCCCCATGCTGCGGGGCAACTAAGCCCATGTGCCTCAGCTGCTGAGCCCACGCTCTAGAGCCCATCCTCCACAAGAAGAGAAGCCACTGCAACGAGAAGTCTGCCCACTGCAGTGAAGAGCAGGCCCCGCTCGCCGCAACTAGAGAAAGCCTGCACAGAACGACGAGACACAGTGCAGTCAAAAATAAATCAATAAATAACATTTTCAACTTTTGTGCACCAAAGACTACCAACACAAAGAAAAGGCAACACACAGAATGGAAGCAAATATTTACAAGCACACGTCTGATGAGGAATTAACATCCAGAATATATTTAAAAAAAAAAAAAAAATCTCCTAGGACTTCCTTGGCGGTCCAGTGGTTAAGATGCTGCATTTACATTCAGGGGGTTCAGATTCAATCCCTGGTTGGAGGGTACTGGGAGCCCACATGACAACATGGTGAGGTAACAAAAAGTTTCTATGACTCAATCATGATAAAAATAACCCAACTAAAAATTAGCAAAGGGCTTCCTTGCTCAAGGGATGGGCCTGGCTTGCCCCAGGCAGAGCCCATGTTCAGCCATGTGCCGGGCCAGAGCTGAGGCTCCCTGGGCGGCCTGAGAGGTTAAGGCCAGGTCCAACCCAGAATTTCTCCCACTTCCTGCCACCCAGTGCAGTCAGATTGGGTGAGAGTGGAAAAAGAAAAAGAAAAAACAAAAAACGGAGTGAATCAAGAGCCCAGGATGTGAATGTGGAGCCTTCCCTCTCATATCATGTGCAAAAATGAACTCAAAATGGGGACTTCCTTGATGGTCCAGTGGTTAAGGCTCTAAGCTCCCGGTGTAAGGGGCCAGGGTTTGAGCCCTGGCTGGGGAACTAGATCCCGCATGCCACAACTAAGACCCAGAGCAGCCAAATAAATAAATACATACTTGAAAAAAAAGAAGAAGAAAAAAAATAATAACTCAAAATGGATCAAAGGCCTAAATACAAAAGTTTAAACTAGAAAAGTCGTAGAGAGAAGCATAGGGGAAAAAGCTTCATGACCTCGAGTATGACACCAAAATCATGGGCATTAAAAGAAAAAATAAATAAATGGAGTTTCATCAAAATTAAAATCTTCAGGGGACTTCCCTGGTGGTCCAGTAGTTAAGGATCCACCTGCCAGTGCAGGGACACAGGTTCCATCCCTGCTTTGGGAACTAAGATCCCCCATGCTGCGGGGCAACTAAGCCCATGTGCCTCAGCTGCTGAGCCCACGCTCTAGAGCCCATCCTCCACAAGAAGAGAAGCCACTGCAACGAGAAGTCTGCCCACTGCAGTGAAGAGCAGGCCCCGCTCGCCGCAACTAGAGAAAGCCTGCACAGAACGACGAGACACAGTGCAGTCAAAAATAAATCAATAAATAACATTTTCAACTTTTGTGCACCAAAGACTACCAACACAAAGAAAAGGCAACACACAGAATGGAAGCAAATATTTACAAGCACACGTCTGATGAGGAATTAACATCCAGAATATATTTAAAAAAAAAAAAAAAATCTCCTAGGACTTCCTTGGCGGTCCAGTGGTTAAGATGCTGCATTTACATTCAGGGGGTTCAGATTCAATCCCTGGTTGGAGGGTACTGGGAGCCCACATGACAACATGGTGAGGTAACAAAAAAAAAGTTTCTATGACTCAATCATGATAAAAATAACCCAACTAAAAAATTAGCAAAGGGGGGCTTCCCTGGTAGCTCAGTGGTAAAGAATTCACCTGCCAATGCAGGAGACATGGGTTCGATCCCTGATCCGGGAAGATCCCACATGCTGTGGAGCAACTAAGCCCATGAGCTTCAACTACGGAGCCTGTGCTCTAGAGCCTCGGAGCTGCAACTACTGAAGCCCGTGTGCCCTAGAGCCCGAGTTTCACAGCAAGAGAAGTCACCGCAACAAGAAGCCTGCTCACCTCAACTAGAGAAGCTCCCACTCCCTGCAACTAGAGAAGAGCCTGTGGCAGCAGCAAAAACCCAGAATAGCCAAAAATAAATAAATACATAAATTTTTTTAAAAAACACCATTGATGGACATTTAGGTAGCTTAATTTAAAATAAAAAACATTAACAAAGGGCCTCAATAGACATTTCTCCAGAGAGGACATGCAGATGCCAACAGGCACACTGGAAGAGACTCAATATCACTAATCATGAGGGAAACGCAAATAAAAACTACAATGAGGTACCACGTCACACTTACTAGGATGGCTGCTAAAAGGAAAAAAAAAAAAAGAAAAAACAGAAAATAACTACAGCAGGGACTTTCCTAGTGGTCCAGCAGAGAAGACTCCATGCTCCCAATGCAAGGGGCCTGGCTTCTAGCATATGCAGCAACTGAAGATCCTCCATGCCACAACTAAGACCTGGCACAGTCAAATAAAATAAACAAATATTTTTTAAAAATTAGTATGGCAGCGGGTTTCCCTGGTGGTCCAGTGGGTAAAGAGTCTGCCTTGCAGTACAAGGGGCACCGGTTTGATCCCTGGCACAAGAAGATCCCACGTGCCATGGAGCGGCTGGACCGGTGTGTCCAGTTGTGAGCCAGCACTCTGGAGTGCATGCGCCCAGAGCCGGTGCTCTACAACGAGAGAGGCCACTGCGATGGGAAGTCCACACAGGCCTGGGAATTAAGATGGATGAAAATAAATAAATGAAGGACCAATGAAAGAGGCCAAAATTTAAAAAAAAAAAAAAATTAGTATGGTGGTTCTTCCCAAAATTAAACACAGAATTACCACGTGATCCATGGCTCACACAGTAAAGAATCCGCCTGTAATGCAGGAGACCTGGGTTCCATTTTGGGGTGAGGAAGATCCCCTGGAGAAGAGAATGGCACCCCACTCCAGCGTTCTTGCCTGCAGAGTCCCGTGGACAGAGATGCCTGACAGGCAACAGGCCATGAGGTCACACAGACACAACGGAGCAACTACCCATTCACTTTCTCCGTATGACCCAGTAATTCTCCTCTGGGTGTGTACCCAAAAATAGCTGAAAGCAAGGACTTGAGCACATATCTATACACCCGTATTTATGGCAGCACTTTTCATAAGAGCTAAAAGGTGACTCTCTCAAAAGAGAGATCACAGATAAAATACAGTCTATCTCAATCACGGATCCTGTTCTGCTCAAAACAGGAGGGGTCCCTGACACCTGCCACAACATGGAACAGCCTTGGAATCATGAAGTGAAATAAGCCAGTCACAAAAAGACAAACGGTGCTTGATTCCACTTACATGAGGAACCTGAAAGAGTCAAATTCAGAGAGACAGACAGAAAGCAGAAGAGTGTTGGCCAGGGTCAGGGAAGAGGAGGGATGAGGAGGAAGTGTTTAACAGAGCTTCACTTCGAGGAGATGAAAAAAGTTCTGGAGATGAATGGAGAGTTGCACAACCACGGGACTGCACTTAAGGCCACTGAATTATACACCTAAAATTATATAGAAGGTACATTTTATATCATGATACCACATACATGTGAAGTCTGAGAAGAAAAAAAAGGCTGCTGTTTCGTCACTAAGTCATGTCTGACTCTTCAACTCTATCTCCTCTGTCCATGGAATTCTCCAGGCAAGAATACTGGAGTGAGTTGCCGTGTCCTCCTCCAGGGGATCTTCCCGACTCTGGGCTCCAATGCACAGTCTCCTGCACTGGCAGGCGGAGCCATCAGGACGTCCTAAGAAAGGGTGCAAATGTACTTACCTACAAAACAGAAATAGAGTCACAGATGAAGAAAGCAAACTATGCTTACCAGGGAATAAGGGGGTCAGGGTAAACGGGGAGACTGGGGTGGACATACACACTACCACATGTAAAACAGATAACTAGTAAGGACTGGTAACTTAGCACCGGGAACTCGACTCCGTGCTCCACAGGGGGCCTCCCTGGTGGTCCTGTGGTTGAGGCTCGTGTTCCCAGTGCAGGGAGCCCAGGTTCAATCCACGGTCAGGGAACTAGATCCCACATGCTGCAACTAAAGACCCTCAGTGTACACTGGTGAGAAGGAAAAGTGGGTGAGAGATATGGAAAGAGCAGCACGGAACCCTATACTATCTTATGTAAAAGAGAAAATTATCGTCAGTGCGCTGTGGGACTAAGGAATCATACATGGGGGCTATGTGATGGCCTAGAGGGGTGGGATGGGGGGGATGGGATATACATGTGACTAATATGGAATTATACATACCTGTAAACAACAAAACTCTGTAAAATCAAAAAAGCAAAATAAAAAAACTTGTGATTGTGAACAAATGGATCATTAAGATGAATAGATAAAGGACCAATAAAAACGGCCACAATTAAAAAAAAAAAAAAAGACCCTGAATGTTGCAACAAAGATCTCATGTGCTACAACTAAGACCGAGGGCAGCCTAAGGAATTAATTTAAATAAATATTATTTTTAAAAATACTCTGTAATGACCTACTTGGGAAAAGAATCTAAAAAAGACTGGGTTCTATGCATCTGTGTAACTGATTCACGTTACTCTCCATCAGAAACTAACACAACATTGCACATCAACTAAACTCTAATACATTTTTTTAAGAAGGTACATTTTATGTTACGTACTTTTTACCACAATTTGTTTTAAGAGTCCAGAACCCCCGGCACCCGAGCTCCTTCTAGTTCAGAATGACTGCCGCGACCACTCTGGACCATCTCAGTCTCGCACTCTATTGTTATTGAAGACAGTTCTTCACTACATAACAATGTGATTGTCATGCCATTTCTTAGTAGGACTTTACACTGAAATAAATCCTCTCATCAGGAAAAGTTTTGGACAAGATCAATTTGGGGCGCAGAGAAAAAAAATTACAAGGCATCAGGCAAAGGCGTCCCTATCAGGCAACCTGACCCAGGTACCAAACCGTCCTAGGACCACTCCGACCCCAGGGCCGCCCCGGGCCTGACCCTACCAGTAGGGAACACAAGGCAGCTCTGGGCAGGAAGGTGTCTGGAAGTGGGTCCAGCAGGCTGCCCCACACCAGGGGCAGGGGACCCAACAGCAAAGGCTAGTGACCAGCGTGGGGAACAGCGAGGGATCTTACGACACGGAATTACCCTGTGCCTCCAGGATGCATGGGGACAGGAGTGGGTTGAAAGGTCGCCCCTGAAAAGCCACATTTACCTGAAATCTGTGGGCATGGCCCTATTAGGAGAAAGGCCCTATTTGCAAATGTCTTTAAGAGGAGGATCTTGAGTTCTGGTCATCTTGGATTATCTGTGTGCTCAGTCATGTCTGACTCTGTGATCCCACGATGGTAGCCCGCCGGGCTCCTCGATCCACGGGATTTCCCAGGCCACAATACTGGAGTGGGTTGCCATTTCCTCCCCAGGGGATCTTCCTGACTCAGGCAGTAAACCTGTTTCTCATGCGTCTCCTGCATTGGCAGGTGGATTCTTTACCCCTGAGCCACCTGGGAAGTCCCAGTGGATTATCAGAGCGGGCCCTAAATCCAGCAACAAGCATCCTTATAAGACAGGAGCAGAGGAGATCTGAGTCATAGAAGAAGGATGACGACAGAGGCGGAGAGAGTGAGTGAGTATCCACCAGTCAAGGATGCTGAGGAGCACCAGCTGCCACCAGAAGATGCCCAAACAGGAGGCTCTCTCAGGGCCTCCTGAAGGAACCAACCCCGGGACACTTGATTTTGGACTTCTGGCCTCTAGGGCTGGAAAAGGATCCACTGGTGTGGCTGTAAGCTCCCCAGGTGGCAGTACTCGGAGCATCCCTGGGAAACCAAGACCTGGGTCGGTCAGAGCGGGAAGACGAAGAGGACCAGGAGGGCCTGGGGCAGAGCGTCTCACCTTGGACATGAGAAAAGTCCAGCTCTGGCAAAGCAGATCCAGGACGCTGATGACCACAGCGTCTGACCATGGTACGGGGACAAAGCGCCCGAGATAAGAGGGGCCATCAGAGTGAGGCCCGAGGCACGCCTCCCGCGATGGGGGCTGTCCAGCCCCCTGCTCTCCTCACGGCCATGACACAGGAGCCCCCACACAGATCAGAGAACCAGCTCTCTCCTCCCGGGTGAGCCAGGGACAGAGACAGCGTGGCCTGGCCCTCGCCACCCCCCACACCGGCCTTCACGACCAAGCAGAAACGTCCACATTGCGGACAGCTCACCGTGCGGCCGTTCCCATCCTTCCCGAGGCCCAGCTGAGCGACGTCCCAGCCCCCCAGTGGAAAGTTCCCTTCCTGGAGAGCCTCCCTGCTGAAACACAAGCGCTTGGAACAAGATAAAACTGCTGGATTTGTAAAAGCCACAAAGCCAGTCCAGAACAAGGAGAAAAACGCCGACCCTTGGCTGGAAGGAGCGGCCCGTGTCTCAGCAGCCAGCCACTGCTCCGTGACTCATCCCAGCCCGCTGACAAGCCCTCCGGCATCTTCCCAGGGCACGGCCGCAGCCTCGAGAGGGCTGGAGGCTGCGTGGCTGCAGGAGAGGCCCCAGGGCCCCAGGTCTCAAACCAAGCGGGAGCGGCGTGGTCTTGGGAGACAGGGGAGGGAGAGCTGAGACCTTCCGAAGTGGCCCACACCTGCCCCAGGCCCCCTCGCCACGGACCCTTCCTGGACAGCTGCTGGACAGCAGCCGAGGGCCAGCCAGACACTCCGTAGATGCCAGCCCAGCGGGCCACGGGCAGGGACAGGCTCTTCTGGAAGCTGGCGCATGGGCCCCATCCACACACACTGCACACCCAGGCGCCAGCCCCACCGCCGCCCTGTGTGCCGGTGGCGATGGAGGCGGTGACGGCCACCACCTGATGGGGTCCTAGAGGGACCGTGACTGAGGGCTGCAGGCGGGGAGCCTGGAACCAGCTCGCAGCCCCCTGGCTGCAGCCTCGGGGCCGCGCTGAGCTGACTCCCTGCCCTCACAGGTTAGGAAACGGAGCCCAGGGCTGCAGAGGTCCCAGCGGGGACAAGGTGGCACCCCCCAAGAACTGCTGAAGCTCTGAGTTACCATTAAAGGTCTGACCAGGTTTGGGGAACGTGGGGGACAGCTTGGAGACGGGCCTTTTCTGGAACCCGTTTCTAATCCAAACGTTGAAAGAAATAAGTATCTTTCAAAACGCATCCAAATGAGGATTTCATAGAAAGTACCAGCTTTCCTCAGGCAGAGCCCGGGAGGAGGTCCCCCTTTCCCTTCTCATCACGCTGTCCTCGGCTGAGGCGCGGTGCTCGGCACGCCTGTGAAGTCGTGGAGATGAGCGTGTGTTCAGTTCGTGAAAAGCTCCTGGAGTTTGCTCAGCCCGGGGAGACCCCACTTCTGATTGCCCAGAGAGCCTCCCAGCCCTTGGGCCCTGGCTCTCCCGGTGGTCACCCCACGGGCCTTGGAACAAGATAAAACTGCTGGATTTGTAAAAGCCACAAAGCCAGTCCAGAACAAGGAGAAAAACGCCGACCCTTGGCTGGAAGGAGCGGCCCGTGTCTCAGCAGCCAGCCACTGCTCCGTGACTCATCCCAGCCCGCTGACAAGCCCTCCGGCATCTTCCCAGGGCACGGCCGCAGCCTCGAGAGGGCTGGAGGCTGCGTGGCTGCAGGAGAGGCCCCAGGGCCCCAGGTCTCAAACCAAGCGGGAGCGGCGTGGTCTTGGGAGACAGGGGAGGGAGAGCTGAGACCTTCCGAAGTGGCCCACACCTGCCCCAGGCCCCCTCGCCACGGACCCTTCCTGGACAGCTGCTGGACAGCAGCCGAGGGCCAGCCAGACACTCCGTAGATGCCAGCCCAGCGGGCCACGGGCAGGGACAGGCTCTTCTGGAAGCTGGCGCATGGGCCCCATCCACACACACTGCACACCCAGGCGCCAGCCCCACCGCCGCCCTGTGTGCCGGTGGCGATGGAGGCGGTGACGGCCACCACCTGATGGGGTCCTAGAGGGACCGTGACTGAGGGCTGCAGGCGGGGAGCCTGGAACCAGCTCGCAGCCCCCTGGCTGCAGCCTCGGGGCCGCGCTGAGCTGACTCCCTGCCCTCACAGGTTAGGAAACGGAGCCCAGGGCTGCAGAGGTCCCAGCGGGGACAAGGTGGCACCCCCCAAGAACTGCTGAAGCTCTGAGTTACCATTAAAGGTCTGACCAGGTTTGGGGAACGTGGGGGACAGCTTGGAGACGGGCCTTTTCTGGAACCCGTTTCTAATCCAAACGTTGAAAGAAATAAGTATCTTTCAAAACGCATCCAAATGAGGATTTCATAGAAAGTACCAGCTTTCCTCAGGCAGAGCCCGGGAGGAGGTCCCCCTTTCCCTTCTCATCACGCTGTCCTCGGCTGAGGCGCGGTGCTCGGCACGCCTGTGAAGTCGTGGAGATGAGCGTGTGTTCAGTTCGTGAAAAGCTCCTGGAGTTTGCTCAGCCCGGGGAGACCCCACGATGCTGCCCACCACTTCTGATTGCCCAGAGAGCCCCTCCCAGCCCTTGGGCCCTGGCTCTCTGGTCCCCTGGTGGTCACCCCACTGGGCCTCGCCTTGGTCATCTGTGAAAATGAAGGCTGGGCGAGAGGCCCCTGCCACCCAGCCCAGCGGAGTGACCATCTTCCCAGGCCCCGGGCCCTGCTACCCCCGCCAGGCTGAGCGCAGGGACTCCTGGCCCCCACCCTGCTCACTCCAGCTGGCCCAGGTCACTGAGCTCAACCAGGAGATGTGGTTTCCCCAGCCCTGCCTGCCGCCCATCTCCAGGGCCGCCCTACCTCCTGAGGGTGGTCGAGGTGCCCATTTGTGTGTGCCTAGTGGGCCCGGATGCACACGCACACCCACACCACGTCAGCAACCTCCCGGCCTGTGGCTGCCCCGTCAGCCCCGACATCACCCTGGGATCCGACGGCCCCGTGCATGGCAGGCAAGGGGCCATCCTCAGAGGAGTCCTCAAGATGTGCCTCCCTTCCCCCCCCGCCGGCCTCTTGGGGAGTCCACACCCTCCCGCCACCCCTTCAGGGCCAAACAACAGACCCGGCGGATGACACCTGTGGAGACCCAGGGCCAGCTCAGAGCACCTGCAGCCCGGAAGCGGAGGCCCCAGGCTGTCTCAGGCTGCACAGTGCACCCCAGCACCTGGCTCAAGGGGCGCGCCTAAGGTGGTGAATGGGAATGACTCCTGATGATGTCAGACGCTGACCCAGGACACCACGCCTGGGAGAAGGCTCCCAGGAGGCTCCACCCAGGAAACAGGGGCTTCTGACCAAGGGGACCGAAGAGCAGCAGCCTCCTCTTTCTCCACTTGGTTCTTGCCCTGCCCTGGGGGATCTGAGCTCGCTCCCTGGGGGCTGCCCACATGGGACCCAATCCAGGGAGCTGCCCCCTTGAGCCCAAGGACCACTCGTCTGCCCTCACGCCTTGCCCCGACGTGACCGCCAGACATTCTAATCCGTGATTCCACCCCAGAGCCCACAGCTCTGGCCTTTCTATCCTAAGCTGTCCCATCTAGGATGATCTCACGGCCCTCCTGCCCGTCCATGGAGCCCAGGTGAGGTCAGGACCTGGACGACGCCAACACCCGCAAGTAGGGTCACCTTGGTCAACTCCCCCAAGCTTCCGGCCGAATAGGAGGCGCTCCCTACACTGTGCGTGTGCAAACACACACACATGTATCTTGTCTGGGCACCAGGAGCTCCCAGCCCTGTAATCAACTCCCGGAAAGGCACCGAAAGGCTATTTCAGGAAGGAGACCAAGACAGCCTGGAAGACGGACTTCAGCCAGCAGCAAACAAACAAACCACACGGTGGACAAACCAACCACAACCGGCGTCTGGTGCCGCCGGCCCGGGTACCGGCGCCGCGTCGGGTGCCCTCCACCCTTTCCCGCACTCAGGCACCCACCATCTCAGCATTCGCCGCGGTCTTCAGATGCAAATGCGGCTCGCTGGGAAATGAAAGAGACAGAGAGGAGGGAGAGCCGAGTTTTAAATAAAAGCCAGACTGAACGAAGCTTCACTTTCGGAACATTACGGAACATTGTGTCCCAGGAACTCAAGGGCAGTAGAGTGGAAAATAAATAGGCACCCCAAAATGAGCCAAAGTGACCCCTAGGTGCTTACGTCCCGAAGCAGAAAGCAAGCTCTGAGTGAAGAGGAAGGGGCAGCGTGGCAGGAAGGAGGGCCACTCGCCTACCTGTGATCCGGTCTCTCTCCATCATTGCGGATATATTTAGCAGCAGGCGGGAGTCCCAGCGTCCCCCTTTCCAGAGGCGTCCTCCCCTTTCTCACCCCGTTGCCCTCCCTTTTTCTGCCTCCTCCTCCTCCAAAAGGAAAGGGCCCCCCTCGGCCTACTCTTCGTACCCAGGACACCAGGGGGGCCCCGGAGGCTCCACCCAGGAAACAGGGGCTTCTGACCAAGGGGACCAGACATTTTTTACTTGGTTCTTGCCCTGCCCTGGGGATCTGAGCTCGCTCCTGGGGCTGCCCACATGGGACCCAATCCAGGAGCTGCCCCTTGAGCCCAAGGACCACTCGTCTGCCCTCACGCCTTGCCCGACGTGACCGCCAGACATTCTAATCCGTGATTCCACCCCAGAGCCCACAGCTCTGGCCTTTCTATCCTAAGCTGTCCCATCTAGGATGATCTCACGGCCCTCCTGCCCGTCCATGGAGCCCAGGTGAGGTCAGGACCTGGACGACGCCAACACCCGCAAGTAGGGTCACCTTGGTCAACTCCCCCAAGCTTCCGGCCGAATAGGAGGCGCTCCCTACACTGTGCGTGTGCAAACACACACACATGTATCTTGTCTGGGCACCAGGAGCTCCCAGCCCTGTAATCAACTCCCGGAAAGGCACCGAAAGGCTATTTCAGGAAGGAGACCAAGACAGCCTGGAAGACGGACTTCAGCCAGCAGCAAACAAACAAACCACACGGTGGACAAACCAACCACAACCGGCGTCTGGTGCCGCCGGCCCGGGTACCGGCGCCGCGTCGGGTGCCCTCCCCCCTTTTCCCCGCACTCAGGCACCCACCATCTCAGCATTCGCCGCGGTCTTCAGATGCAAATGCGGCTCGCTGGGAAATGAAAGAGACAGAGAGGAGGGAGAGCCGAGTTTTAAATAAAAGCCAGACTGAACGAAGCTTCACTTTCGGAACATTACGGAACATTGTGTCCCAGGAACTCAAGGGCAGTAGAGTGGAAAATAAATAGGCACCCCAAAATGAGCCAAAGTGACCCCTAGGTGCTTACGTCCCGAAGCAGAAAGCAAGCTCTGAGTGAAGAGGAAGGGGCAGCGTGGCAGGAAGGAGGGCCACTCGCCTACCTGTGATCCGGTCTCTCTCCATCATTGCGGATATATTTAGCAGCAGGCGGGAGTCCCAGCGTCCCCCTTTCCAGAGGCGTCCTCCCCTTTCTCACCCCGTTGCCCTCCCTTTTTCTGCCTCCTCCTCCTCCAAAAACACTCTTTGTCTGGTCTAATTTCTTCAATCTGTTGCAATCACGAATGCATCCAAATTACCACATTTCCATGTGCTGATCATATGTTTGTGCTCCAAACTGAAGTAGCATTGTCTCTTGGAATCGTGGAGGGAAAAGGGAGCGAAGGAGGGAAAGAAAAGGAGAGGCGGCAGCAGGGGCCGGACGTGAGTCTTGAAAGGCTCCCTCCGTCCCCAGGGTCCTCAGGGCCGAGGAGGACCAGCCGGCGGGGGCTTTGTGCAGTGGCTCCCGAGGTGCGGCGTGTGGCTTCCGGCGCCTTCTCTCCACCCCCTCCAGCCTCTCCGCCGCCCGGGCTCTCGTCTGGCTGCTCCTTTTTAATATCCACTTGGAGAAGCTTAACTTAGCCTCTTGGAAACCAGCTCACAGAGTCAAATTCCTGGCGACTTGCAGAGTCTTTCATTCCCCCCCGGCCCACGACGATGCTGCGATTTCCTCCGGTTTGCGCGTTTGCAAAGCCTGGTTCCTGCCCGCCCGGCCTCCCCTGGCCTCCCCTCCACCTCCGCCGGCCCTTCGCCCCCACCCCAGCCTGGCCCGGCCGGAAGGGGGGGCAGGCACGCCCCAGGCCGGCTGCCGCGCGAAGGTTCAGGAACACCTGCCGGGGATGAGCTGGAGAAGTGCCCCCGCAGAAGCCCGGGTGTCCCGTCCGCCCGCAGGGACCGAGGAGCTCACGGAGGGGCTGGCCGTCCCGCCAGAGACGGGAGCGCGGGCTGGAGACTTCCTGGAAGATTCCTACCGCTCGCTCATGAGTCAGTGAGTCTCCAGCCGTCCCCGGGGAGGGCGCGCAGCGCCTCACCACAGATTCCCCAGACTGGGCGCCTCGCGGGGAGGGGACAAGGGCCTGGCGGGGCTGCAGGCTCGGCGCGGCTCCCTGCTGCTCACCTGGGGTCCCGGGGCTGCTCCTCTGGCGGCTCAGGGGCGGTTGGTGGGAAGCAGGCTGTCAGAGGAGGCCGGGGAGCCTGTGGCTAGGGGCAGCCCCTCGGCTGTTTAAGTTTCATTCACCTCAAGGGCTCACACTGGCAGCCCGAGACACAGAAGCAGGCTTTGTTTGCCTGCCTGACCCTGTCTAAAGCAAATGCTGAATGTGTGCCCATGTTGAACACTTGGGCAATTTCACCCAGAACTCTGGAGTTTCCACACCGGAGGAGCCCTCCTGCCCGGCCTGCAGGGGCGGGTTGAGAAGAGCACTACCCTCTTTAAATGCAACTGCGTTTTCTCCTCTGCTGAGATCCACACGGCCCGTCAATCATGTTCATTATCTGCCGGCCCCTCCCCCAGGTGGTGTCTGAGGGTGAGGTCCCTCCCCAGGGTCACCGGAGCTACATGTCACCAGAAGAGAGGCATCCACAAATTCTCTGTTCGATGGCCCCCTTCCGCCCAGGGTAGGACTCCAAATGTAGTTTGCTAGGTCGGGAGGAGATGGGGAGGACAGAGGATGAGATGGTTAGATAGCATCACCGACTCAACGGAATTAAGCAAGCTGGGGGAGACGGCAAAGGACAGTAGAGCCTGGAGCACCGCAGCCCCCAGGATCTCAAGGCATCAGAGCAACAGCAACAAGGTAGTGAGGGCATCATCGTGTGGTGGGGGTGACACCTTTTGGGAGACCTCAAATGGCCACCCCCACCCCCAGCAGAGTCTGAAGGACAG
Organism: Tragulus kanchil; assembly: GCA_022376925.1. Taxonomy (NCBI): domain Eukaryota; kingdom Metazoa; phylum Chordata; class Mammalia; order Artiodactyla; family Tragulidae; genus Tragulus; species Tragulus kanchil. The sequence continues at coordinate 24,469,143 of JAIOJX010000027.1, read as the reverse complement.
CCCCAAAGGCGGCCACCTGCACAGCGAGGAGAGGTGGGGCGCCCTGGAGGCTGACCTACGGCCCCTGCCCCTGAACGTGGGAAACTGCTTGGAGAAAGAGTCACTGCAGGTGGCATCAAATAAAAGATGCAGAGCTGGGAGACTTCCGGATCACTGGCTGGGGGGTGGTCCTAAACACCATCATGTGTGTTCAGGACAGGGGCAGAGGGAAGTGTCACACACACGCGTGGCAGGGGATGCACAGGCGCAGCTGACAGACGTGTCAAGGGCCTGCCTTGAGGAGGGGAGAGACGAAGCCGCAAGCCAAGCGAGGCCGGCGGCCCCAGAGGCCAGAAGAGGCAAGATTAGCAGTTCTCTCCTGGAGCCTATGGAGGGACCCGGGCCCTGCTGAGCTGGGCTTCAGACTCCTACCCCCAGAACCGAGAGGGAAGGCACGTCCGCTGGCTGCGGCCCCCAGGTCCCTGGTGACGGGTTACAGGTACCGCAGACGGAGCAAAGAGCCAGGGCTCTTGGACGATGCTTTCCGGTGATTATATTTCACTCTAAGGCATTCCATGAAACCAGCCACCAACAACCGAGTTATAACCACGGGAATCGTGGAGGTTTTTTGATGTGTTTATTGCATCTCTTTAGTGATTCTGAAAAAACAATTCCTTATTGTTTTTTCTCTGATTATTAAGGCACTCGTGGTAAAGAATCCTTCTGCCAACACAGGAGACGCAAGAGACGTGGGTCGGGAAGATTCCCTGGAGGAGGACAAGGCAACCCACTCCAGTATTCTTGCCTGGAGAATTCCACGGACATAGGAGCCGGCAGGCTACACTCCATAGGGTCGCAGAGAGCCGGACAAGACTGAAGCAATTTAGCGTGCACACCTATGCTCACTGCATTCAATTAGAAACTACAGGAAACAGATTGAAAAAGAAACCCCTTCAATGCCGCAGGGGACCCTGTGGCACCAATTCCCAATACCAGTCCCTGGAGTCTCCTCTGTCCTTCACTGTCCCCCCGAGTTGGCCAGCTGTGGGGTGGGGGGTGGCCGGGCAAGAGGAAGAGCCCGATCGTGGCCTCGGGCAACCTGGCCACTTCCTGCAGGCGCCGGCTGCACACACGATGGATTTCGTTGCTGCGGTCAGTGCAGCTGCGGAGCGCGGCGCTGACCCTCGGTTTTTCTCCAGCACAGTCTGGCTCCATGTCCAGTCCCCAGTCACGCCTAAACCTCCAAGCACGCTGGCCCAAGCGGGCGATCATTTGAAACCGAAAACCTGGCCGCACCAATTGGCTCCAACGGAGCTCTGTGAGCCCTGAGCCACGCAGAGGCCAGGCGCAGAGGGTCAGGCCCAGCAGAGGGAGAAGGGCAGCCGACCCCCACTGTTTACGGAGACCTGGCCTCGTCCCCAGCCAGGTCCCCTGGCCAGGTCAGAGCTCTCCATGTGACTCTTTCCTCCAGCATTAACGGCGGGAGCTCTGTGGTTATGAAAACTCCGTCCAGGTCCTAGACCCACCAGGCACGGGAGCGCAGCGAACCAGTGAGCAGTGCTAGTGAGGGGGTCAGCGTTTAAACCAGCACCTCCCCAAATCGGCCGACACCTGCCGTCCCAGGGAGGCAGATGCCCCCCAGGCCGCAGTTCTGGGCACTTCTGCTTGTGTCAGTCAACACATCCCGGCTCCCAGCCCTCCCAGCCTGCCCTTGTCCTGGGGTGGCCCAGGAGCCCCTTCCAGACGGTTCGAAGGGCAGTTTCTCTACCTTGGACCCCCACAGACCTACACCTGTGATCTGCATATGCCCTGTCACCTTCTTTTTTATGACATCGTCACCAAAGAAGGGCCCAGTGCAGAGTATGGAGGAAGAGTGAGGCCCGCTCTAAAGACAGTGTTTTCCTCAAGCACTCAGCTGGAAGGGGACGCAAGAGACGATCCCAGGAAACCCTGACCTCCCAGCACAATCCAGGAGCCTGGGCTGGCCCAGCCGCGCAGAAACGGGGCAGGCGCTCCAGGGGACTTGGACAGGGACAGCTAGGGCCTCCCGAAGCTGTTGGCAAGAGGGGCGCAGCCTTTTTCCTGGGCCCTTTCTGGGAAGGGCCCGTGAGGAGGAGAGGAATCAAGCTGAAAGAACACTTTCTGAGGCTCTGGGCTCAGATGCTCTGCCACCTCTCACCTCCTCCACACCTCATGCGGGTACCTTCGGGAATCCTCCATAATTGCCTCTTAGCTCTGTGGGAGGTGAGGTATTCCTGGTGGCTCAGCGGTAAGGAATCTGTCAGCCAGTGCGAGAGATGTGGGTTTGATCCCTGGGTCAAGAAATGCCCCGGAGAAGGAAATGGCAACCCACTCCAGCTTTCTGCCTGGGAAATCCCATGAGCAGAGGAGGCTGGGGGGCTAGCGCCCGTGGGATCACAAAAAGCCAGGCTCCAGTGAGCAACTCAACAACAACATGGGCGCTGCCAGCCCCTCACTTTAAAAATAGACTTTTCCATTGTTTTCCTGCTCATCCTGAGACTCAACCACTGGAGTTCACTTCCCTGAGTTAAAAATAAAGAAGCTCCATCCCCCGCCCCCCTCCCACTGACCCTCCTGCAGTCACAGCTACTGTACCCGCCAGCAGGGCAGGCAGCCGGCGAGACCCTCCAGGGCCGGCCCCAGTCTGGCCGCCTGCAGCCTCCCAGAGCAAGAGAATTCCGGGCCTGGGGCCGGCCGCATTCCTCTCCAGAATCTTCTCTCCCCTTTTTATTGTGCCTCAAGTTTCGGCTGTGCCTAAATAAATACAATCCAGCTCCTCTCTGCCCTGGGGACGGCTGCAGGGTTTACTGGGGCAAACAGCCTGGGCCGGCCTGTTGCTTTGGGAGTTCTTCCAGGTCAGTGTGGAAGGAAATCTAGGCAAGGGAGAGAGGCGGCCCAGACGGGGCCAAATTCCACCACTAACGGCCCTCACGTTCAGCCATCCATCCCCAGTTGCCGTCCTGCCGGCGCTGGGAGCTGGCAGCCGGCGCTTTATTCACAAAGGCCCCCTGATGCCTGTGCAGAGCAAGAGGGATCCAGCAGTGTGGAGACCAGGGCCAGAGTCTGTCCCAAGACCCCTGCATTTAAACTCTTCAGAATACAAGAGAATCCCCAAAGAGCTGGTGTCTTTCACTTCCCACTGGGAACCCAACATTCTGCCGGCTCAGGGCCCCCAGTAAAGGCTCACGGGATGAACAAGAGATCTGAGGGTCTAGTGTGTAGACTAATCCAGACCAGCCCTGCCCCCAAGCACTTGCTGCGCTGATGTAAATGCCACATCTCTGTCGTGGTCAATATGGCGGCCACGTGTGGCTGCTGAGGGCCTACAGCTGCCGGAGCTGCTAGCCGGCGCTGGCAGTGGCTGATGCTACTGAGTAACGGAGTTTTTAATTTGTGTTAAATAAATAGTCTCAATGTAAAGGGCTACTGTGCCTGCCAGCGGCCCCATTGGACTGGGTCTGCCTCTTCTCCACCTCCTCCCTGGAGACCCGGCGTTCTCCACACGCCTCTTCCCCAGAAGGCAAACAGAGAGAAAAGCTCCGCATCAGCCACCGTGAAAGATGACTGATGTTTCTATTTTAATTTGCAGGGGGGGAGGATAATTCCGCCACCCCCACCCCATCCTAGCTTCTCTAATCAAGCTCTCATCAGCACTATTTACTGGTTGCCTGCATGTGTCGTAAGAGCGCCCAGCCTACAAGATGACGAGGCAACAGTCATCCCCACCACCCACGGCTAACGGAGCTGACAGTCTGGGTCCAATTACCCTGGAGAGAGAAGAGCTTCCAGAGCTGTGGCCCCTCGGAGCAGGGAGGGGCAGAGGCTGGACCGGGAAGGCCAGCCAGGCAGGGGGTCTCGGGCTGGGTTCACCTTTACCCCATGGGGAGGAGGAGAGCGAGGGTTCTTCCACTCGGAGGACCACACCCAGATCTGCCTTCAAGAATCCTGGGGGCCCAGGCCCAGGCCCACAGGTGGGGCTCAGTGAAGCCCTCTAGATGCTGAATGGACAGGAAAGAGCCTCTGGTGGGAGAGACGGTGGGGATGAAGGGAGACATGGAGGCCTGACCCACGCACGGACAAGCTCACGGGCGGCCCATCTGAGGGCCACACTCAGGGGCAGTGAGTCGACAAGGTCTTGGCCACCTGCTGACCGAGGGGTGCTTGGGGAATGGCGGTCAAGGACGCCACTGAGCGTCCTCGTTTGAGTGCCTGGGTGGATGGCGAGGCTGAGAGGTGAGAGAAAGGAAAGAGAGGGTGTCGGTGATGGTGGCGGGAACGACAGCCGGGCATGCCTGTGAGGGCCCAGGTGTCAAGTGGCCAAGACTCCAGCCAAGTTTCTTCCTGGGCCAGCCCCCCCACAAGGACACGCCCTCCCTCCCGTGGTGACAGGGCGGGCAGCTCTTCCGGGCCGCCCTGGAGAAAGGGGGGGCAACGAGACGGACAGCCCCACCCCTCTCCTGTGCCAGGGCAGCTCTGTGACAGGACACCAGGATGGGGCCTTCATCGGGCCTGGAGCGGGGCCCCTTTCCCAAGGAAGGGGTATGTGAGCCAGGGCGGGCAGGGGGCTGCAGGGACCGCAGCCAGGGCTTCATGCTGGGGACCCCTTGTCAAGGGCGGGGACACAGCCCAGGCAGCAGGGCATTTCGAGAGCGCCTTGCATGGGTGGCTGTTGGCCACTCGCGATCACACAAGCAAGGGGCACTCACTTCCTGCAGCTGCTTCCACGAATCACCCCACACCGGGTGGCTTAAAATAAAAGACACTGATTCCCTCCCAGTCCGAGAGGCAGACGTCCAAAGTAAAGATGTCAGCAGGGCCGCGGTCCCTCCAGAGGCTCTGGGAAAGAAGCCCTTCCTTCCGGCTTCCGGCCTCCCGTGGCCCCAGGCGTCCCGTGGCATGCGACTGCAAAGCTCCCGTCTCCGCCCCCGCCTTCACACGGCCTGCTTCCCGTGTGTCCGTGACTCTCTTCTCATCAGGAGCCCAGCCACTGGATCTCGAGCCGCCCGATTCTAGTATGACCTCATCTCCAAGGCCCTGACGAAGCTCTAAAAGCCCCTAACAAAGTCACTTGGGCTTCCCTGGTGGCTCACACGGAAGAGAATCTGCCTGCAGTGCAGGAGACCTCAGTTTGATCCCTGGGTTGGGAAGGTCCCCCGGAGAAGGGAATGGCTATCCACTCCGGGATTCCTGCCTAGAGAACGCCATGACTCATCAATGGGGTTGCAAACAGTCGGACACGAGTGAGCGACTTTCACTGAGGTTCTGCGTGAATATGGATCGGGGTGATTGGCACTGTCGAACTCGCCACAGAGGGAAGAGGGTGGGACGGCGGGTGAGGCCACCAACCCCAGCAGCATTGGAAGAAGGAAAAGCAGGACCCAGCCACACCCCGGATGTCAGGGCCGAGGCCCGGGAATCCCAGCCAGGGGGCAGATCCGCTGGGCCAGGCAGCACGGAGGTGAGGAAGCAGGCGGAAGGGAGATGCCGTGGGTGCCGTGGGAACAGGGGCAAAGGTCGGCGGGAGACTGGTCTGGGAGGCGGCCGCCCAGGGTGGTTACTCGGGGCACAGGAAGGGGGTCAGTGTGGGAAGGCAGAGCGGAAGCCACTTGGGAGGGCCCTGGGTGAGCGTCCCCAGGGCCCAGGAGGTCTGCCCAGGGGAACACACACACGCGAGGGACCCAGGAGAATGGGTCCAGCACAGTCTGCAACAGAATAAACCTTCCACGGGCCTCCAGTAACTGGCGGAGGGGCAGCAAACTCTGCCTCCCCACAAGAGCTACACAGAGCCACATGGATACGTGGATCCATCTCAAGGTTGTTCCATATCTCGTGAAAACGCAGAAGGCGGCAGCTGACTCCCCTCGCACACGTGATGCAACGCTGCCGGCATCGGGAGCAGAGAATGCCCCAGCGTTTCGTCGGCAGGCATATCGCACACGGTACAGGCTCCCCCGGCGGTGAGACGTGCTAGGTCCAGACAGGTGCTCACCTCAGCAGGGACGAGGATCACCCAAGCGCTCGGGCCACACCTGTAACATCTTATTTCCTGAGCGGGATGGTGGGCGTATGGGTGTCATATTCTTCACATTAAACAAAAACATTATTACATGTTTATTTATTTGGCTGTGCCAGGTCTTACTTGTGGCACGTGGGATCTAGTTCCCTCACCAGGGATCGAACCCAGGTCCCCTGCATTGGGAGCATGGCGTCTTAACCACAGAACTGCCACGGAAGTCCCCTTCACACTTTTTTATATGTCCAACAACTTTCTTTTTATATATATATATAAGGGACAGAAAGTGGGCTTCCCTGGTGGCTCAGTGGTAAAAAGTTCACCTGCCAATGCAGGAGACACAGGTTCGATCCCTGATCCGGGAAGATCCCACGTGCTGCGGAGCAACGAAGCCCGTGAGCCACAACGACTGAACCTGTGCTCAGAGACGCAATGATTGAGCCCATGGGCCACAACTACTGAAGCCCGTGAGCCCTAGAGCCCGAGTTCCACAACGAGAGAAGTCACTGCAACAAGAAGCCTGTTCACCTCAACTGTAGAGTAGCCCCCACTCCCGGCAACTAGAGAAGAGCCTGCAGCAGCAATGAAAACCAGAATAGCCAAAAATAAAAAAAATAAAAAAAAAAAAAAAAAACGGACAGAAGTGAGTGAGCTTGTCACAGGGCTGACCGTGTTCAGTCTGAGCCGATGGACTGCAGCCCGTGCCAGGAGCAGTCATCGCTAACAGACGTGTGAAAACCTGAAATAAAGGGAAGAGCGGCACACCGAGGGGCCCTGGCCTTCTAAGGGAGGAGATGGGGTTCAGAGTCCAGACACAAGGAGTCAGGCAGACAGGGGGACAGAGGTCAGGCTGTGAGGAGGGGAGGGGGCAGCGACTCCCCGTTGAGAGGCAGGGGGTTCAAGAAAGAGCCCCACTCAGACCAAGGTCTCAGCTCCAGGGAGGCAGGAATGAGAGCTGGGAGCCAGGAAGACGAGGAAAGGGTGTCTGGGCTGGCGCCCGCAGAGGCCCCCAGAGATGAGATTCCCTGTGTCAGCAGGCGGCTCCCTGGGAAACCCAGATCACGGCTTGGAGCTTCGGGCTGGGGCAAATTACGCCTTAGGCTTCCAAGTGGAGCCGTGGTCACGGCTGCCAAGTGCTGATGGCACAGAACCAGCTGCTCTGGGCACAGGGAAGAAATGGCCAGAAGCAGCCCGTCCACGCAGCCCAGGGAGTCGGCCTCCCAAGACCTCACTCCCAGAGCGCAGGGCTCTCCCCCAGCCCGTCACGTGGATGGGTCCGGGACCCCGCCCAGCTGCTGAGACAGAGGGGTACACAGTGGCAGAGGCGAGGGGCTCCGAGAAAAGTTCCCGTGAACGGAGCAGCAGCAGGGCAGCCCAGTGGTTAGCAGCCCAACGTGTCTGCAGGGGGCGGAGCTTCCACTTAACCACAGACATGACTCACTCACTGCCCCAGCGCCATCCTTCCTGTCCCACAACCAGGCCGTCCTGCAACGCAAGGGCCACCCCCACCCTTGTGGGGACATCCAGCCTGCACGTGCCGCCCCCACCTCAAAACCCACTCTCCCACCCCCCTCCCTGCAAAGAGTCACCCTCGGTTGCCGCTCAGGCCTAGGGGTGCCCCGTCGGCTGGAAGGGGTCACCTCTAGAAGACAGACCTGGAGAGAGTTTGGGCTGGCCCCGAAAGTGGGCCCGGGACCATTTAGGTTCAGAATTCTGGGGTCCCAGAGAGCCGGCACGGTCTGCAATTGTCTATAATTTCATAGCCATCAGCCACATGTAGATATTAAGAGGGAATCAATACAAAATAAAATTAATTAAACAATTCTATGCAAATGAATGAATACAATTGACAATGTACCATTCAGGCCAGCGGTTACGGTCCTGGATGATGCAGATACAGAACAATCCCACCAAGACAGAAAGCCCTACTGGATACGGCTGGTCTAGAAGCCAGCATGTGGGAACCACCCCTCCTTCTAAAACAGCGGCTGTGTCACCAGGACGTCCGTCCAGCCTGGGGTCTAGCACCCCGTAGGTCCTCAGCACACCTCTGTCATCTCTGAGGGGAGGCCAGTCCCTTCACCCCCGAGCCCCCGTGTTCTCTGACAAGAGCCCGTGGATGGAGCCCAGCCCCTGGGCCCGGTCCCTGGACCTGACGACAAGGACGCAAGCTCAGCTCCCGGGATGGCCACACGGCGGTCAGGTCTGGGAGGCTGAAGACGTCCAGAGAGGCGCAGCACACACACTCGGCCGGGGCCCCGAGGCGGAGAGGTGGAGCCTCGCACCCCTCCACCGCTGCCCAGGCCGGGCGGGAGCAGACTCTCCTCCGAGCCTGTGGGCAGTCACTCCTGCCCCAGACGCACCACAGGGGCCGAGGCTGAACGAGCCACTTACCCGGGCCAGTCGGGTCGCCAAGTTTCCGGAGACGGCCGCTGGAGGTCCGCGTGACTCCTAGAGACAGGGGCAGAGGGCAAAGGTCACCCAAGGCCACCAGAGGAAGGACAACACTGGGCCTGTCCTGACCTGTCCCTCCTGCCAGGGGCTCCAGACCAGGAAACCCACCCTCTGGGGGGCCAGAGGCCCTAGCCCTCCCCACGGACACCTGGCCCAGCAGGCACCGCCACCGCCGCCTGGAAGCAGGCCAGGCACCAGGTCAAACCTTTATACATTCTCCCACCTGACCCTCACGACTCCATTTTGCAGATAAAACTGCCAAGTCTCCGTAGGGTTGCGTTACTTGTCGCTAGGAGGAGCTGAGCTCAGGCTAAAGCCCAGTCCGTCACCTCTAAAACTTGGGCCTGGCTCCAGGCTGGCGGCTGCCGGGACCGTCTGCAGCATGGAGAGGTGCTGGCATGGGTCAGGCGGGCGCTGGCCCCGGAACAACACACGTCTGCCTTGCTGGGAATTGGGGCTCCCTACCCCAGCTCTGTAACACAGGGGAAGCCGGGCTGGACTGGAGGCTGTGGAGGACGCACTATTCTCCCCCGAGCCACCCCCGGGAGAGCGCGAGAGCAGGGCCCCGGATTAACTCGGCCCTCTATGCCCCCCTGCACACGCCCCTTCGCCCAGCGCTCGATCCTTGAGAAGGCTCCAGGCAGGCAAGTCCCAACCTGAGCAGATCTGCTGAGGGGCTGAGCCGCCCAGGCTCCCGACAGGTTTCTAAGTGGGAGCAGCAAGCGGTCGTCCCGTTGCTCCCAAGGTCACAGCACTCTGGGGCCTGCTGTCCGGGTGACCAGGCCACCCTGCAGAAGGCACTGGGGACAGCCAAGGTGGCCCAGTGGAAGCCTTCCCCACGGCCAGCAAGACAACACTAGAGAAGAACCCGCAGCCCAGGACGGGCCCGGGCTGGACCCAGACACCCGCCCGCAGCCTCCGCCGTCCGACATGCACCCGGATGGCCGGGGTCGGACGTGCCAGCCCCTCCCCTGCTGGGGCTCAGGGCGGGGCGGGGGTGAGGTCTGCCAGAGACACTCATTCATTCATTCATGCATCACTTATTCCACAAACCCACTCCTGAACTATGACCGACCAGAAGCGAACGCAGTCAGCTTTGTTTTGAAAGTTTCCAGCGTCCCGAGCAGGGCGGCCTGCAGACGTGGTCTTCCTGTCAGTCCCACCCCATCCCAAGACTCCTCACGCCGCCAGGATGACTCAAGAGCTGTCAACAGGACGGGGGAGGGCTGTCCTTCAGGGTCTGCTATCAACAGATACCTGCCACGACGCTCTGGCCTCCTCCCAGGTGCAGAGAACCCCAAGACAGCCCCAGCTTTAGTTGAACTCATCCACCACGTAAACAACACAGCAAGAGACGCATTTGATGTGCGGTCCCCAAGGCAGGTGAGGACTGGGACCCAGGGTGACGGGTGAGTCTCTGAGGAGATGAGGGCCAGGTGGACGCTGGACTCCCACGGCCCCCGCTGCACGGCAACTTCGTCCTCCTGCTTATTCAGTGTGACAGTCCACAAGGCCACCACCCCCATTTCACAGATGAGGAAGATGAGGTGCAGAAGCCTTTAAGCTATCAAGACTCCTATAAAGCCCCCAGCCACAACAATGACAACCGCGATGGCTGACTGTGTCTTTTCACTGGATCGCATGGCTCTGCTCAGTGGCTTCCACCATGTATTACTCTTTGCAACAATGACACCACCCTGGACCTGACAATCTGGCCCCGGATTAACTCGGCCTCTATCCCCTGCACAGCCCGCCCAGGCTCCCTTGAGAAGGCTCCAGGCAGGCAAGTCCCAACCTGAGCAGATCTGCTGAGGGGCTGAGCCGCCCAGGCTCCCGACAGGTTTCTAAGTGGGAGCAGCAAGCGGTCGTCCCGTTGCTCCCAAGGTCACAGCACTCTGGGGCCTGCTGTCCGGGTGACCAGGCCACCCTGCAGAAGGCACTGGGGACAGCCAAGGTGGCCCAGCGGAAGCCTTCCCCACGGCCAGCAAGACAACACTAGAGAAGAACCCGCAGCCCAGGACGGGCCCGGGCTGGACCCAGACACCCGCCCGCAGCCTCCGCCGTCCGACATGCACCCGGATGGCCGGGGTCGGACGTGCCAGCCCCTCCCCTGCTGGGGCTCAGGGCGGGGCGGGGGTGAGGTCTGCCAGAGACACTCATTCATTCATTCATGCATCACTTATTCCACAAACCCACTCCTGAACTATGACCGACCAGAAGCGAACGCAGTCAGCTTTGTTTTGAAAGTTTCCAGCGTCCCGAGCAGGGCGGCCTGCAGACGTGGTCTTCCTGTCAGTCCCACCCCATCCCAAGACTCCTCACGCCGCCAGGATGACTCAAGAGCTGTCAACAGGACGGGGGAGGGCTGTCCTTCAGGGTCTGCTATCAACAGATACCTGCCACGACGCTCTGGCCTCCTCCCAGGTGCAGAGAACCCCAAGACAGCCCCAGCTTTAGTTGAACTCATCCACCACGTAAACAACACAGCAAGAGACGCATTTGATGTGCGGTCCCCAAGGCAGGTGAGGACTGGGACCCAGGGTGACGGGTGAGTCTCTGAGGAGATGAGGGCCAGGTGGACGCTGGACTCCCACGGCCCCCGCTGCACGGCAACTTCGTCCTCCTGCTTATTCAGTGTGACAGTCCACAAGGCCACCACCCCCATTTCACAGATGAGGAAGATGAGGTGCAGAAGCCTTTAAGCTATCAAGACTCCTATAAAGCCCCCAGCCACAACAATGACAACCGCGATGGCTGACTGTGTCTTTTCACTGGATCGCATGGCTCTGCTCAGTGGCTTCCACCATGTCTTACTCTTTGCAACTCTATGGACTGTAGCCCACCAGGCTTCTCTGTCCATGGGATTCTCCAGGCAAGAATACTGGGTGGGTTGCCATTTCCTTCTCCAGGGGATCTTCCCGACCCAGGGATCGAACCCGGGTCTCCTGTGGCTCCTGCATCACAGGCAGATTCTTTACCTCTGAGCCACCAGGGAAGCCCAACACCTGGATCACAGGGTGCCCAGATATTTGACGAAACACTCTTTCTGGCCGTGCCTGTGAAGGTGTTTCCGGATGAGATGAGCATTCGGTTGGTGGTCTGGGTGAAGCGGATCACCTCCCCCGTGTGGGTGGGCATCTTCCAGTCCCTTGAGGCCTGAACAGAACAGAAGGCAGAAGAAAGGAGAATTCTCTCTCTGCCCGACCGCCGACGCTGGAACACAGGCCTTCTCCTGCCCCAGGACGGAGCGTCGGCTCCCCGGCACTCTCAGTCCTCAGACCTGGACTGCATCCACCAGCGGCTCCCCTGGGTGTCCCGCTTGCAGACAGCAGATGGTGGATTCCTCAGCCTCTCCATTGGCCTGAGCCAATTCCTCATGGTAACTCCTTCCCCTCTGCTCCTGGAACCGCTGTTCTGATGAACCCTGCCCATCGGCAGCCTCACAAAGCATGGTGCGGGCGTCCTCCCTTGGTGCACGCCTGATGCAAACGGAAAGTCCTGCTAGTAATGAACACCGCAGCCTTTCTCGGAAGTTGAACCAGAATTGTGGCTGCAGGCTGGCCCTGCCAGACAGGCCAAATGGACCACAGCCTCAGGCCTGCGAGGGCAGGAGGGACCGGCATCGGGCAAGGTCCCTTAAAGCCAGGAGAGGGCAAATCCAGAGTGGCTGACTCCTGAGCTGGGGGGAGAGGAAGGTGGGGGAAGGCGCTGCCCCCAAGGTTGGGAAGGCAGAGGCATGAGCGTGGGCACCCCCAGCCCCAGCTCCTGCCTCATTTCCACAACGGCTGTGGCCTCTCCATGAGGAAGATGAGGTGCAGAAGCCTTTAAGCTATCAAGACTCCTATAAAGCCCCCAGCCACAACAATGACAACGCGATGGCTGACTGTGTCTTTTCACTGGATCGCATGGCTCTGCTCAGTGGCTTCCACCATGTCTTACTCTTTGCAACTCTATGGACTGTAGCCCACCAGGCTTCTCTGTCCATGGGATTCTCCAGGCAAGAATACTGGGTGGGTTGCCATTTCCTTCTCCAGGGGATCTTCCCGACCCAGGGATCGAACCCGGGTCTCCTGTGGCTCCTGCATCACAGGCAGATTCTTTACCTCTGAGCCACCAGGGAAGCCCAACACCTGGATCACAGGGTGCCCAGATATTTGACGAAACACTCTTTCTGGCCGTGCCTGTGAAGGTGTTTCCGGATGAGATGAGCATTCGGTTGGTGGTCTGGGTGAAGCGGATCACCTCCCCCGTGTGGGTGGGCATCTTCCAGTCCCTTGAGGCCTGAACAGAACAGAAGGCAGAAGAAAGGAGAATTCTCTCTCTGCCCGACCGCCGACGCTGGAACACAGGCCTTCTCCTGCCCCAGGACGGAGCGTCGGCTCCCCGGCACTCTCAGTCCTCAGACCTGGACTGCATCCACCAGCGGCTCCCCTGGGTGTCCCGCTTGCAGACAGCAGATGGTGGATTCCTCAGCCTCTCCATTGGCCTGAGCCAATTCCTCATGGTAACTCCTTCCCCTCTGCTCCTGGAACCGCTGTTCTGATGAACCCTGCCCATCGGCAGCCTCACAAAGCATGGTGCGGGCGTCCTCCCTTGGTGCACGCCTGATGCAAACGGAAAGTCCTGCTAGTAATGAACACCGCAGCCTTTCTCGGAAGTTGAACCAGAATTGTGGCTGCAGGCTGGCCCTGCCAGACAGGCCAAATGGACCACAGCCTCAGGCCTGCGAGGGCAGGAGGGACCGGCATCGGGCAAGGTCCCTTAAAGCCAGGAGAGGGCAAATCCAGAGTGGCTGACTCCTGAGCTGGGGGGAGAGGAAGGTGGGGGAAGGCGCTGCCCCCAAGGTTGGGAAGGCAGAGGCATGAGCGTGGGCACCCCCAGCCCCAGCTCCTGCCTCATTTCCACAACGGCTGTGGCCTCTCTCCATGCACCTATCATGGAGATGCACTGCATACGACACACGGGCATGCTTACCATCTGTCCCCCGACCCCATACGTGCACAGGAGCTACTTAGAGGTCAGCTGTCCTGGCCGAACGTGGCACCCATGAGCGACAGCTGAGCCCATAAATCCAGCGCATCCCTGATATAGAAACAGCAATGGTGAGAAATGGAGAAGGATCAGGCCCCACATTCCTGTGGATCAAGTCACTTCCGGCCGTACTTCCCCCCAGACCAGCTGGACGCCCACCCTTCTGGACAAAGATAAAAAAAGAGAGAGTGAGTCCGAGCAGGTTAAACCCCAGCCCCAGGCATCTGAGCCCCCAGAGCCAAACTGACCGTGGGGGTGGAGCCATGTCAATAAGGAAGACAGCCTGTCTCAGGGCTGCCATGATGATCAGCGGGTAAAGAATCTGCCTGCAATACAGGAGTCACAGGAGACGTGGGTTCAGTTCCTGGGGTGGGACGATCCCCTAGGGAAGGGCATGGCAGCTACTCGAGTATTCTTGCCTGGAGAATCCCACAGACAAAGGCGCCTGGCGGGCTACAGTCTGAAGGGTCACAAAGAGCTGGATATGACTGAGCGACTATACACACACACGGCCTGTCTCAGATTTCTGGAGTAGAGTTATGTTTTATTGACACTGTTTATTTTTCAGATTTTCCGAAACGTGCGGCTGGTGCCAGGCAGCCCCTGGCACAGAAAAGATGCCAGGCTCGCTCCCTTAAAAAAGGAGGGGAGGTGGCCGCCCGGGATTCCTGAGCCTGGGGCCGCCACCACCAAGAGCCCTGAGAGAAACCCCAGACCTACAGCAGCTGAAATTCAGTTCCTCGGGCCTAGCTCCTTAGGCCTGTGTCCGAGGCCAGTGAAGAGGTAGCCGGAAAAGCCTCCAAGACAATGAATGGCTCAGTCCTTCCAGTGGAGAACTGAGTTATTTTTATGTGATTTTAAAATAAAACATACTCTGAAAGAGAGTAGGCGATTTGAAGTTCAGCTCTCTGGTATCATCCCAAACTATATTATTTGAGTTCTCAGAGGCCAGGGAGGCAGGAAAGCCTGCAGTCGGACAAAGAGGATTCGATTTCAGACCTCCCCTTTCCAAGCCTCAGCTTTCCCATCTGCAGAATGGGGACAGAAATGGGGATTACTCATGGGGGACTAGGATTAAATGAAGTCACACACTGTAGGCACTTGGCATAGTGCCTGGCACAAAATAAACACTCAATAGGTATTATCATGTTTAGGATATTCATGGTATAATGTAAATTATTACAATAATAATTATTGGGACTTCTCTGCTAGTCTAGGGGTTAAGAATCTACTTCCCAATGAAGGGGATATGGGTTCAATTCCAGGTCAGGGAACTAGATCACATAGGCTCCAACAAAGACTGAAGATCTCATGTGCCACTGCTAAGACCCAGAGCAGGTCTTAAAAAAGAAGAAGGACTTCCCTGGTGGTCCAGTGGCTAGAGAGTCTGCCTTGCAGTGCAAGGGGCACTGGTTCAATCCCTGGCCCAGGAAGATCCCACATGCTGCGGAGCGGCTGGACTGGTGTATCCAATTACAAGCCGGAGCTCTGAAGCGCATGTGTCCAGAGCCGATGCTCTGCAACCGGAGAGGCCACTGTGATGGGAGACCCACACAGGCCAAAGAATAAAGATGGATGAAAATTAATAAAAAAAAAACAATAAGAGAGGCCAAAAATTTAAAAAAAGAAGAAGAAGAAGAAGAAAAGAGGCTTAGCTGCAGCCCTGTTAAAGAAAAAATTACCGTACGACAGCCACATATGCCAGCCTGGACCCAGGGATCTACACTTGGACACACACAAAGCTTGGCTGCCCCGTGCGGATGCCCTTAAACAACATGTAAGTTACAACCAAAGCGCCTTGCCTGTGGCGGCCAGGGTGCTGCTGCCCCAAGCCCCTCCCACTAAAGGAAATCGACACGGCCTCCAGGATGGACTGGACATTAGAGGAAGGTGAGACGGTGTCACCATCCAGAGAAAACAGTCAGGACGGGGGCGCTGAGAATCCCAGGGCCTCCCCTACCTGCCGCACCCCAGAAACTCCCCAGTTGGAGTCACCTAGGCCAGGGCCAAGGACATTTCCCGAATGTTCACAAACTCCAGGCCAGTGACAAACACTGGTCAGGTTACACAGGTGGCGGTCACAAGATCAAAATACAGTCCAGGGACTTTCCTGGCGGTCTGGTGGTGAAGAATCCACACTTCCACTGTAGGAGGTATGGGTTCAGTTTCTGGCAGGGGACCCAAGATCCCACATGCCACACACACAGCACGGCAAAAAGAAAAGAAAAAAATACCACTTCAGACGGGATGAGACAGAAGACCAGAGGAGGCAGTGAATGGGGGCTGGCTGCTCTCCCACCTCCCAGAGAGAATGAAAATGCTGCATTCCACCCAGGAGAGAAGGCCAGAAATGGAGATGGGGCTCCTTGGTCCTTGAGAGGACGGGAGTGATCCTGGGCAGGGAGAGGAGATCTGGGTGCCCTGGGGAGCACGGTCTTGTAGAACCTGCTTCAAGGCGGGGAGCTGCACCGCAACCTGACCACAGAGCCCACCTCCAGGGGAGCAGCCTGGTGCCCTCCCTGACCCTGCGCCATCGAGCAGCCAGGTGCCCCCCAACTGACACAGGAGCCTGGCAGAGCAATGCTGGCCCCCGAGTCTGGGAGCCTGGATGTCTACCTCATGGGTGTGCATATAATTTGGGGAGCCTGGGTAAGAGAGAGAAGGATACAGCTACTCTGGAGATCTCTCACGTTTTCCCTTTCAGTCACATTTTTACAATAGAACCTGGTAAAATGCAAGGGGAGATGGGCACTTTGGAGCTAGTGTAGATTATTCCATTAATGACGGGGGACCTCACGCACCATCATCTTCTACTGGAGGCACAGAGCCACGGTTCCCACCTGTGATCAAGCTGGCCAGACCCAGCCCCGCTGAGGTCTCTCAAAGTCCTAACGTTTAAACCCAAACAGGTAGGGGAAGGGGGCAAAGCAGGGATCAGGCTGTCCCCAGGGACGACGATGTGGCCACAAGCATGCGAGTATACACGTGTGTGCACACACCCTCTGCTCTTGTGCTAATGGTGAGAGGCACGGGACAGTCCTTCCCAGCCAGAAAAGTCACCATTTTCTCCAAGGGGAGCTCTGCAGGAAGGAGTGCTGTGCAAACTCATGCACAAACACCCATTTTCAATCAGGACAAGTGTTTATCTACAGAAAGGAACCAATGCTCAGTTTTTCCTTAGAAATCACGCGAGTCCCTCAGGAGAGCACAGAGTCAGCGGGGCCTCCTGTCTCTCTCTCCAGCTGCCCCAGGACCCGTCTTCCCCTTCTTCCGAGGCTCCTGGGCTCACAGAGGCTGTGAAGGGCTGTCCGGATCAAAGTCGAAGTCAAGGGTTTCAGCTGGAAGTGAAGAGTCACATTCCAGGCTTATCTTCAGAGGAACCTGAGATAAGGAGATAAGCCTCCTTCCTCTTCTCCCTCCTCTGCCCTTGGCCTTTGCTGCCCACAGAGGTGTGCGCTGAACAGGTGCCCAGGACAGCCTTCCTCCTTCCTCCAGGCTGGCAACCAGGGCTGTGGATCAAAGGGAACCTCAAGGATTCATCCACAAGGCGAGGAGCCCTTTTGCCTTGGTGACCTAGTCCAGCATAAGACTTAATGCTGCAGGAGGTTCTGTTTTCCACAAAGCTTGAGGCCTCAAATCCAGGGGTTCAAGTCCCTTCTCTGACTCCTGCCCTCACCTGCCATTCTCCGTGTCAAGTGCTCCTGGCCCACAGCCTGCCCAGCTACAAAGCCCCAGCCCAAAGCGGGCCTGGCATCTGACATGGACGGCTAGGGTGGGGCCAAGGCAGAGCCACAACACAGGAGAGAGTAAGAGAGGTCAGTTCAGGTGCTCAGTCGTGCCTGACTCTTTGCGACCCCATGGCCTGCAGCACGCCAGGCTTTCCTGTCTTTCACCATCTCCTGAAGCTTGCTCAAACACATGTCCATGGACTCAGTGATGCCATCCAACCGTCTGGTCCTCTGCTATCCCCTTCTCCTTCTGCCTCTGTTTTTCCCGGCATCAGGGTCTTTTCCAATGAGTCGTCTCTTCGCATCAGGTGGCCAAAGTATTGGAGCTTCAGCTGCAGCATCAGTCCTTCCAAAGAATAAGAGAGACCAGGGTACAAATCCACCTCCAGTTCCAGCTTTCATTGCATTTGGAGGCAAGTTTTCAGTCTTTCTGTGCCTCAGTTTCCACACCTACCAAATGCAGACTCGTGAAAATACTACTGAGCATCTTTGCACCAGGCACTGTGTAAAGAGCTGGGCACACAATGGTGACCAATAGTGAGCTGGCCATTCTCTTGATGGGCACTCCCGCTCCAGGAGGAGGCAGCAGCAATGTCCCGCTCACAGGCCAAAGAAGCGCCATGTGGAGGGCTCGGCTCGGCTCCACCCAGCAGGCGGCAGCAGCATGAAGGCCAAGTTCCTCTTGTGACTTCAGAGCTGACTAAGGACCCACGGAGCCCTTCCCTTGAGGGTTCACCAGTTGGGCGTCTGCACCCTGGGTCCCACTCACGTAAAAGACATCGCCATCTAAAACACGCGATACTTGGGAATTCCTTGGTGGTCCAGTGGTTAGGACTCCATGTTTTCACTGCCAAGGATGCCGGTTCAGTCCCTGGTCAGGGAACTAAGATTCCGCCAAAACAATAACAAACACAAAAACAAACCAAGTAACAAAAAACACGACACTCAGTTAAATCTGAATTTCAGATAAGCAATAGATAATGTAAAGCAAAAGTGTGCCCCCTCCGTCATTTCTTTCCCTTCCCAGGCTCTTTTTTAGGAGCTGACCTCTGCAGGCTGAGCTCTCCAGGTCCCCAGGTCTATAGCGTTCCAGTTGGAATCAAACTATAAGGGAGACGGCGAGGCGGGGGCCGGGGAGAACCAGGGTTGATCTTTTCCCCGCTCTCTGCCCCGGAAGGTTTCTCTAGCAGCAGGATCTGTCTATTCTGCAGCTGCAGCTCCTGCTGGGCAGGTTCACCTTCGTCCAACCGCCTATCAAGTGACCCTGATCCCTGGACTCCAATAACATGCCTTCCACCTCTGATCCTCCAATGGCGGGTGTTGGGAGGGTGCACAGTGGTTTTCCCGACGTTGATCTGTTTGTCTCTGAGAAGCTGAGGGAGTCGTCTCTTCGCATCAGGTGGCCAAAGTATTGGAGCTTCAGCTGCAGCATCAGTCCTTCCAAAGAATAAGAGAGACCAGGGTACAAATCCACCTCCAGTTCCAGCTTTCATTGCATTTGGAGGCAAGTTTTCAGTCTTTCTGTGCCTCAGTTTCCACACCTACCAAATGCAGACTCGTGAAAATACTACTGAGCATCTTTGCACCAGGCACTGTGTAAAGAGCTGGGCACACAATGGTGACCAATAGTGAGCTGGCCATTCTCTTGATGGGCACTCCCGCTCCAGGAGGAGGCAGCAGCAATGTCCCGCTCACAGGCCAAAGAAGCGCCATGTGGAGGGCTCGGCTCGGCTCCGCCCAGCAGGCGGCAGCAGCATGAAGGCCAAGTTCCTCTTGTGACTTCAGAGCTGACTAAGGACCCACGGAGCCCTTCCCTTGAGGGTTCACCAGTTGGGCGTCTGCACCCTGGGTCCCACTCACGTAAAAGACATCGCCATCTAAAACACGCGATACTTGGGAATTCCTTGGTGGTCCAGTGGTTAGGACTCCATGTTTTCACTGCCAAGGATGCCGGTTCAGTCCCTGGTCAGGGAACTAAGATTCCGCCAAAACAATAACAAACACAAAAACAAACCAAGTAACAAAAAACACGACACTCAGTTAAATCTGAATTTCAGATAAGCAATAGATAATGTAAAGCAAAAGTGTGCCCCCTCCGTCATTTCTTTCCCTTCCCAGGCTCTTTTTTAGGAGCTGACCTCTGCAGGCTGAGCTCTCCAGGTCCCCAGGTCTATAGCGTTCCAGTTGGAATCAAACTATAAGGGAGACGGCGAGGCGGGGGCCGGGGAGAACCAGGGTTGATCTTTTCCCCGCTCTCTGCCCCGGAAGGTTTCTCTAGCAGCAGGATCTGTCTATTCTGCAGCTGCAGCTCCTGCTGGGCAGGTTCACCTTCGTCCAACCGCCTATCAAGTGACCCTGATCCCTGGACTCCAATAACATGCCTTCCACCTCTGATCCTCCAATGGCGGGTGTTGGGAGGGTGCACAGTGGTTTTCCCGACGTTGATCTGTTTGTCTCTGAGAAGCTGAGGGACATCAAACACCAGGGCCCTTGGTTCATGTACATCCATTTCAAGTGACAGACTGACAAGGCCCATAGAAATACGTTCACAGAGCCAAAGTGTTTTTGTAAAATCTTCAATAACAGAATAAAGTTAAACCCCAATCAGTTATGATTGCTTTCTCTTTCTACTCTGAGTTCTTGCCCTCCTTTCTTTCTCCTTTCTCCTATGAAAGGTACTTTTCACGCTAATGAAAAGTTGAATTGGGAAAAGACTTTCTTTGGGTTGAGTCAGATTTTATTTTCATAGTTCACAGTTATTTCTATGCATAGCAAGTGACCACCTGTCACGCCATGTTCAGGCCGGGAGGACTCCTTCTGTAAGGGTTAAGAGGGAAAGGGGCAGGGCACAATTTTTGAAAAGAATGACAGCCCAAGGACACAGCATAAACCCATTAGAATCAAATGGGTCCAAGATGGCAGACCAGACCTTGATCCTCAATTAGCAAGCTAAATGACACACCCAGAGGCACCTGACAGTTCCACCCTTTCCCTCTTTAGCTGGAATAATCCTCCTACTCATTAGCATATGGAATTAAACCCATAAAAGCTAAGAGCGCCATGTTTCGGAGCCACTGGATTTGCTCTGCCATGGCCCACACTCAGTCTGTGGAGTGTGCTTTCTCTGAATCTGAATAAATCCATTTCTTACCTATCACTCTGTCTCTTGCTGAATTCTTCTCTGCAAAGAGACATGAAGAACCTGAACCTTAGTGGGTCCAGACACTGGGCGAGTGATTTTAATTACCAGGGTTTTGGCTGGGTTCGAGTCCCGGCCGCATGGGTTCAAGCCCCAAACAGGGTTTTGGCTGGGTTCGAGTCCCGGCCACATGGGTTTGCAGGTTTGCTTAAGTCTGGGCCCTGGGTTTAAGTCTCAAATTGAGGTTGAACACTTCCACTTCCAACTTACTTTTCCTAATCTGTCTGCTATGCAAAATCTGAAGGAATAAGATATGAACGTGTCTGCTATATTTAAAATGAATAACCAACAGGGACCTACTGCATAGCACATGGAACTCTGCTCAATGCTATGTGGCTACCTGGACGGGAGGGCAGTTTGGGAGAGAATGGATACAGGGATATGGCTGAGTCCCTTCACTGTTCACCTGAAACTGTTACACCACTGTTAATCAGCTATACCCCAATACAAAATAGAAAGGTTGAAAAATAATAAAATACATGGAAAAAAGATATGAATGTAGCCTGCAGTGCCCGTTGCCAGAAAGATGTTTCCCTGGTAGCTCAGTGGCAAAGAATCCACCAGTCAATGCAGGGGACACGGGTTCAATCCCTGATCTGGGACGATTTGACAAGGCTTGGAGCAACTAAGTCCGTGCATCACAACTACTGAGCCTGTGGTCTAGAGCCCGGAAGCCGCAAGCAACTACTGAAGCCCCAGCACCCTAGAGTCCGTGTTCCACAAGAGAAGCCCTGGCAATGAAAAGCCTGAGGACCACAACAAGAGAGTAGCCCCACTCGCCACAACTAGAGAAAAGACCCCGCAGCAATGAAGATGGCAGACCAGACCTTGATCCTCAATTAGCAAGCTAAATGACACACCCAGAGGCACCTGACAGTTCCACCCTTTCCCTCTTTAGCTGGAATAATCCTCCTACTCATTAGCATATGGAATTAAACCCATAAAAGCTAAGAGCGCCATGTTTCGGAGCCACTGGATTTGCTCTGCCATGGCCCACACTCAGTCTGTGGAGTGTGCTTTCTCTGAATCTGAATAAATCCATTTCTTACCTATCACTCTGTCTCTTGCTGAATTCTTCTCTGCAAAGAGACATGAAGAACCTGAACCTTAGTGGGTCCAGACACTGGGCGAGTGATTTTAATTACCAGGGTTTTGGCTGGGTTCGAGTCCCGGCCGCATGGGTTCAAGCCCCAAACAGGGTTTTGGCTGGGTTCGAGTCCCGGCCACATGGGTTTGCAGGTTTGCTTAAGTCTGGGCCCTGGGTTTAAGTCTCAAATTGAGGTTGAACACTTCCACTTCCAACTTACTTTTCCTAATCTGTCTGCTATGCAAAATCTGAAGGAATAAGATATGAACGTGTCTGCTATATTTAAAATGAATAACCAACAGGGACCTACTGCATAGCACATGGAACTCTGCTCAATGCTATGTGGCTACCTGGACGGGAGGGCAGTTTGGGAGAGAATGGATACAGGGATATGGCTGAGTCCCTTCACTGTTCACCTGAAACTGTTACACCACTGTTAATCAGCTATACCCCAATACAAAATAGAAAGGTTGAAAAATAATAAAATACATGGAAAAAAGATATGAATGTAGCCTGCAGTGCCCGTTGCCAGAAAGATGTTTCCCTGGTAGCTCAGTGGCAAAGAATCCACCAGTCAATGCAGGGGACACGGGTTCAATCCCTGATCTGGGACGATTTGACAAGGCTTGGAGCAACTAAGTCCGTGCATCACAACTACTGAGCCTGTGGTCTAGAGCCCGGAAGCCGCAAGCAACTACTGAAGCCCCAGCACCCTAGAGTCCGTGTTCCACAAGAGAAGCCCTGGCAATGAAAAGCCTGAGGACCACAACAAGAGAGTAGCCCCCACTCGCCACAACTAGAGAAAAGACCCCGCAGCAATGAAGATCCAGCACAACCAAAATAAACAAATAAAATTAAAAATAATAATAACAATAAATGCTTGTTTTGGGGCTTCCCTGGTAGCTCAGTGGTAAAGAGTTCACCTGCCAATGCAGGAGACACAGGTTCGGTCCCTGATCCAGGAAGATCCCACATGCTGGGGAGCAACTCAGCCCATGAGCTACAACTATGGAGCCTGTGCTCTAGAGCCTTGGAGCCACAACTACTAAAGCTCGTGTGCCCTAGAGCCATAACAAGAGAAGTCACCACAACAAGAAGCCTGCTCACCTCAACTAGAGAGTATCTCCTACTCCCTGCAACTAGAGAAAAGCCAGCAGCAGCAGTGAGAACCCAGAATAGCCAGAAAGTAATAAATAAATAAATTAAAAAAAAAAAAAAAAACGCTTGTTTGGTTTCTTGGAACTATCCCAGGAATGCTGCAGAAGGCAATCATCTTGGGCAATACTTTATTAAATTAATTGCTTGCAAAATTTTCCAGTATGCAGTCGGTCCATGTCTCACAGCTATTAGCAGGGTCACTGCAGCACCTCTAGCCCAGTACAGACTCCTCCGTTCAGGGTCCCGAATCACCCAGAAGAGTGCCAACGTCCGCAGACTGTTTAAGGGCTCCGGTGAGAGGGCGGTTACGTGATTTGGCAACCTCTGCTCTGAAGAGCCATTCAGACTGAAATTAGGGAATCCACGCATGAAATCCGATTTAAAGTGGAAAGAGTTGAATTAAAAATGGTTTGTACAGAGAATTCGCAACTCAGGGAAAAAAAAAAAAACAACGTTCTATCCCTTTATATTTAAATCAAACAGTACCTCCTGTGCTTGTGGAAACAAGTACTGAAGGGAACACAGAAAGCAACATTGTAACCAACAAGAGTGGAGACTTTCACTTTCATGGTCACATTGTTTCCTAACGAACAATGAACAAGATTACTTGGGACTTCCCAGGTGGCTCAGTGGTAAAGAATCCACCTGCCAGTGCAGGCGACACAAGAGAGGTGGGTTGGATCCTTGGGTCAGGAAGATCCTCTGGCGGAAGGTGTGACAACCCACTGCAGCCTTCTTGCCTGGAGAGCCCCATGGATGGAGAAGCCTGGCCGGCTGCAGTCCACGGGGTTGCAAAGAGTCAGATAGAACTGAGCAGACCACAATGAACCAAGTGAACCACCAAATAAAGAAATAAAGGCAACAGAGAAAGAAGAGATACACTGTGTCTTTCAGAAAGTTTTGCTTTAAAAAATAAAGTAAGGCACAGACATGGCAGCTAGAACATCAGTCCCTCCGTGACCAGGAAGGTATGGCCACCAGGAAGATCGGCTCCCCACGGCTGAGGGTTTGCTCCTCACAGGTTAGGGGCGCTCATGTGAACCGGACGTCCACCAGCTCCCCCGCTCCAGCCCCTGCGAGGCTGCCTCTGCCCTCCGCCGCTTTCCACCACCTGGTGGAGTCCCCATAGTCTCTACACTGGGCAACTTCCGCACGAAAACCCAGCACCTGCCCCTGGGCCCTGTGGCTAGAGTCCAAGTCCCGTGTTCATTAGTGAGCTTTGCAAACCACCCCCCACATCCCTCCTGGTTGATTAGTCCAGTCCTTTGGTTGGAAGATGACAGGGATTGCACTTAACCCACTTCCAAGCAGCTTTGGGTTACAGGAGCCTTATTCCCCAGCTGAGCCCTGATCCTGCTGGAAACAGGAGGGACCGTCCAGGGGAGGAGGGCTGTGAAGGCCCCAGGATGCAGATCAGATCAACCCACAGGACACGCCGAAGGCAGCCTGCCAGCTTGCCTCTGCCCAGCCCCTGCCGGTAAACCATGCACGCAGGGGTGATCCCTGGCCAGGCAGATGGTCGCCACTGCGGCCCCCACACGCCTGGCCCAGCTGGGACAAGAGGCATAGGCATGGCTGTCAGAGAGGCCTAGGGTGGACGCAGCCAGCCTCCAGTTTCCAGGCTTCCCAGAATACCCTTTAAGAGGGGACTTCCCAGGTGGCTCAGTGGTAAAGAATCCACCTGCCAGTGCAGGCGACACAAGAGAGGTGGGTTGGATCCTTGGGTCAGGAAGATCCTCTGGCGGAAGGTGTGACAACCCACTGCAGCCTTCTTGCCTGGAGAGCCCCATGGATGGAGAAGCCTGGCCGGCTGCAGTCCACGGGGTTGCAAAGAGTCAGATAGAACTGAGCAGACCACAATGAACCAAGTGAACCACCAAATAAAGAAATAAAGGCAACAGAGAAAGAAGAGATACACTGTGTCTTTCAGAAAGTTTTGCTTTAAAAAATAAAGTAAGGCACAGACATGGCAGCTAGAACATCAGTCCCTCCGTGACCAGGAAGGTATGGCCACCAGGAAGATCGGCTCCCCACGGCTGAGGGTTTGCTCCTCACAGGTTAGGGGCGCTCATGTGAACCGGACGTCCACCAGCTCCCCCGCTCCAGCCCCTGCGAGGCTGCCTCTGCCCTCCGCCGCTTTCCACCACCTGGTGGAGTCCCCATAGTCTCTACACTGGGCAACTTCCGCACGAAAACCCAGCACCTGCCCCTGGGCCCTGTGGCTAGAGTCCAAGTCCCGTGTTCATTAGTGAGCTTTGCAAACCACCCCCCACATCCCTCCTGGTTGATTAGTCCAGTCCTTTGGTTGGAAGATGACAGGGATTGCACTTAACCCACTTCCAAGCAGCTTTGGGTTACAGGAGCCTTATTCCCCAGCTGAGCCCTGATCCTGCTAGAAACAGGAGGGACCGTCCAGGGGAGGAGGGCTGTGAAGGCCCCAGGATGCAGATCAGATCAACCCACAGGACACGCCGAAGGCAGCCTGCCAGCTTGCCTCTGCCCAGCCCCTGCCGGTAAACCATGCACGCAGGGGTGATCCCTGGCCAGGCAGATGGTCGCCACTGCGGCCCCCACACGCCTGGCCCAGCTGGGACAAGAGGCATAGGCATGGCTGTCAGAGAGGCCTAGGGTGGACGCAGCCAGCCTCCAGTTTCCAGGCTTCCCAGAATACCCTTTAAGAGTTCTGGGGGGCCTTCCCTGGTGGTCCAGTGGGTAAGGACACCGCCTTGCAGTACAAGGGCCACCGGTTCGATCCCTGGCCTGGGAAGATCCCACGTGCCACCAAGCGGCTGGACCGACATGTCCAATTACTGAGCCGGAGCTCTGGAGCACATGTGCCCAGAGCCGGTGCTTGGCGACAACAGAGGCCACTGCGATGGGAGGCCCACACGGGCCAAAGAACAGAAGATGGATGAAAATAGATAAATGAAAGACCAATAGAAGTGGCTCGCCCGCCCGTCCCCTCCCTCCCCAACTCGCCCCCCACCAAAAAAAAAAAAAAAGAGTTCTGAGGGGACCAAAGCCAGAAGAAGAACAAAGGCCCCCCCCAACCCCTCACAGGGAAAGAAACCCTGACACTACTCTCTGGTGGGGAGGGGGTGATCTGGCCCTTCTCACCCCACCCAGCACTGCCAGGGACCCTTGGGAAGCTGGGGCCCACAGACGCAGGCTGGAGCGGCCCTGCAGGGCTCCTCTGTCCCCTCACATCGCTCAGAAAATGACCATGACCCGCGCTCCTTCCAGAGACGGCCAGCAGCGGCGGCCCCGTGCCCTGGGATCAGCTTACTCTCCCCTCTTCCTGTGCCGGAGGCTTGCAGGCTGCCAGCAGTCACGCTTCACAGAACCAGGTCAGATGAGCCCCGGAACAAAGCTTGGTTGTTGTAGGGCTTCCAAGAGGTCACTGACGGCAGGACACCCGGAGCCGCCTCCCCTCCCCCCGGCTGCACCTCAATGGCACCGCTTCACGAGGGCTGCAAATGGACCTGGGCCCTGGGTGGGGACAGGGAGATAAGGCAGGGAGAAACTGGGCTGGGAGCAGAGGGCCACACTCCACACGCCCTTGCCGAGCAGCGCTGAAAGCCACCAGTCTGTAAGAAGGAGCCGGCCCTCAGCATTGCCCAGCCGACGCTTCCGGAATGAATGACTGCACCTACAGGAAGGCTCAGCACAGGTCAGAGACTCCAAGGAGCCGGGCACCTGCAGCTCAGCCTGGCTGCTCTACCAAAACCAAATGTATTACACCTCTCGGCAGAGTTTCTGGGCCCCGTTACAGCTGCCCGACAGGCGAGGGGCAGGGCTGACCTGCCCGCCAGCCTCAGGGATCCTTCCGTTCTCCCATCAAAGCTCAGTGCCCATGGTCCCATGCCGGGGCCCCGTAACCACCGGGACGGGCTCCCTTTGGTCAAGGCTTCTAGACGGGCAACGTCTCGCAGCTGTCACTGGCCCTCACTGGCCAAGGTCCTGCCTCGCATGCCGAGGGGCCGTGACTTCGTGCGCTCCTCCCTGGATCCCCAGGAGGCTGCTCCTGGCCACACACCCACCAATTCCCCCAAAATCCCCCGGCAGTGCCTAGGGTTGGGGAGTTTCAAACAGCTCCAGGGGTTTCCTTGGTGATCTAGTGGTTAAGAATCCACTTTGCAACGCAGGGGAAGCGGATGTGACCACTGGTCGGGGAACTGAGATCCCACATGCCACAGGGCCACTAAGCCCACACACCGCAAGGAGAGACAGCCCGCGGGCTCCCAGGAAGATCCAGCCCAGTCCCACACCCACAAATTATAAAAACAAAAACAGAGAGAGCTCCAGCAGGGTGTAGGAGCCCAGCAGGTTACCTCCTTCCCCACTGAACCCCTCCCACCCGCCAAGGCCTCACAAGCCCCGCAACCACCGTCCCCCAAGTCCCCCAAGACCGGGACCTCTCTCTGCAGCCCCCTCCCCACAAGGCCACCAGCAGGGATCCGCCCAGGAACTGGCACTGCTTGGAGCCCTGGGGCCACCAGGCCCAGCACTGCTGTGTGCTCAACCCTGCTTATCAAGTACATCTTAAGCAAACTGCAGAGCCCACGCAAGGCTGCTCACGGACAAACAGCAGTGTGTGCAGAAACAAGGTCCCACCCACAGGTCCCCTCCAAGTCTCAGAGGAGACGGGCCCAGGAAGCCAGGTGGAGGATGGGGGGTGCCTTCTCCAGCTGCAGGGTCTCCAGGGATAGGTCCTCTGCGGATATCACCCGGGAGCTCCAAGGAGCCGGGCACCTGCAGCTCAGCCTGGCTGCTCTACCAAAACCAAATGTATTACACCTCTCGGCAGAGTTTCTGGGCCCCGTTACAGCTGCCCGACAGGCGAGGGGCAGGGCTGACCTGCCCGCCAGCCTCAGGGATCCTTCCGTTCTCCCATCAAAGCTCAGTGCCCATGGTCCCATGCCGGGGCCCCGTAACCACCGGGACGGGCTCCCTTTGGTCAAGGCTTCTAGACGGGCAACGTCTCGCAGCTGTCACTGGCCCTCACTGGCCAAGGTCCTGCCTCGCATGCCGAGGGGCCGTGACTTCGTGCGCTCCTCCCTGGATCCCCAGGAGGCTGCTCCTGGCCACACACCCACCAATTCCCCCAAAATCCCCCGGCAGTGCCTAGGGTTGGGGAGTTTCAAACAGCTCCAGGGGTTTCCTTGGTGATCTAGTGGTTAAGAATCCACTTTGCAACGCAGGGGAAGCGGATGTGACCACTGGTCGGGGAACTGAGATCCCACATGCCACAGGGCCACTAAGCCCACACACCGCAAGGAGAGACAGCCCGGGCTCCCAGGAAGATCCAGCCCAGTCCCACACCCACAAATTATAAAAACAAAAACAGAGAGAGCTCCAGCAGGGTGTAGGAGCCCAGCAGGTTACCTCCTTCCCCACTGAACCCCTCCCACCCGCCAAGGCCTCACAAGCCCCGCAACCACCGTCCCCCAAGTCCCCCAAGACCGGGACCTCTCTCTGCAGCCCCCTCCCCACAAGGCCACCAGCAGGGATCCGCCCAGGAACTGGCACTGCTTGGAGCCCTGGGGCCACCAGGCCCAGCACTGCTGTGTGCTCAACCCTGCTTATCAAGTACATCTTAAGCAAACTGCAGAGCCCACGCAAGGCTGCTCACGGACAAACAGCAGTGTGTGCAGAAACAAGGTCCCACCCACAGGTCCCCTCCAAGTCTCAGAGGAGACGGGCCCAGGAAGCCAGGTGGAGGATGGGGGGTGCCTTCTCCAGCTGCAGGGTCTCCAGGGATAGGTCCTCTGCGGATATCACCCGGGAGCTCCAGGCACACGGCCAGCCTGCCCTTACGCCTGGACGTGCGCTCCAGGCCGTGGCTTCTGGAGCAGCGATCGCGGGTCCCTCTGCACCCGTGCTGGCCTGAACTGGTCACCCAGAGGGTTCCAGCAGGAAGGTGGGCTGCTGCAAATTCAGGTGGTGCGTCGCCATGTGAAAGGACTCAGCTTCTGGAACCCTCAGGGCGGGCTGGGGAGGTGCTGACAGCTGGTGACTGTGCTGGGGGCTGACCTAGGGGGCCAGGGGTGGGCGGCGGGCAGGCATCTGCAACAGGCCGGGAAGGGGACAGGCCGCAGGATTCAGGCTCTGCCGGCTCCGCCAGCTCCGCCAGGACCCGGGGGCCTCTGGGTCCACAAGGGTCCATGACCTTCAGCCCAGGTCCAAAGGAGCCATGGGCTGAGTGCCTGAGGTGCCTTTCTCTCCTCCCAGGTCCCTGCAGAAGTCTGAGCGAGCAGGCTGAGACCTGAGGAGACAGAGGTGCGGCAGCAGGAAGGGGGCGGAGGGGCCGGGCCAGAAGAGGAAAGGAGCCACCGGGCCTCACACCCTCCCTTCCTCGCCCTCACCCCGGGCTCCCGCACCAAGAGTGCCTATCTCCTCTCCCTTCCCAGAACTCAGCTCCCGGGGCGCTGGGCGTGGGGAAGGCTGTGTGCCCTGCTAACGTCTCTAACTCGCTTCCTCTGGGCGCAGCCTCCCGGCCTGCCCAGGGCTCTGCGTCACAAGGGCAAGAGCTTTTCAACCTCTGGTAGACCGGGAACAGCTCTGGGATCTCCTGAAAGTCACCAAGCATCTCCCAATAATTCCCAAGTGCCCTTCGGCCTGGTTTTACTCCCCATTTTTGGGGCTCACGGGCCTCAGCTAGTACGCTCACCACTGAGAATTCCCAGTGGGTCCGGGGCCACTGAAAGGCCGGCTCCACCTGACACAGGGTGCAACTAGAAGCCCCAGATTCAGGACACTGGAGAGCTTCCGACAGCAGCCCGCTCTGATGCCAAGGGGCAGCGGGAGAAGCCTAGATCACACGCCTGGTCTCCAAGCCAACAGAGGCCCAGGAAAGGTGCCAGCAGCCCCCGGGCATCCTGGCAAAGCTGGTAACAAAGCTCCTTCTCGCCCCTCCTGAGGCTGGCGAGGATAATGAACAAGTTATGGACAGGCATGCAAGCCTTTATGCATGCACTCATTTCATCTTTACAACAAACCAGCATTGTCCCTGTCTAACCAATGAGGCAAACGAGACACGCAGGACTGAGGCGGTGCCGGCGTGGGATTTAATTCTGGGAGCCCGTGCTATGAACCACCGGACCACACTGCCTGCAGCTCTGCCCGGCTGGAGAGCGGAGTGAGGTGCATCCAGAAAGAGCCTGGAGCAGGGCCGGAGTGGCCAAGAGCGGCTCTCACCTGGCTTCCTGCAATCCCACTGGGGACTCACTCTGTTCCCCACCCACAAGGATCCTTTATATTCTCTACCTTCTCATCCTGCCTGGAGAATTCCATGGACAGAGGAGCCTGGTGGGCCACAGTCCATGGGGTCGCAAAGAGCTGGACACAACTAAGAGACGAACGCTTTCCCTTTCACCCTTGCTCAAAGTTCCTCATTCTTCAAGGCCCAGTTCAGTTTCCGCTCGCCCAGAAAACGCCTCCCTGAGGAAATTCAGTAGCACCTGGAGCCCAGACTGGTCAGTGGGGGGCGGAGTGTTAACCAGCCAGGGCCCCACCTGCAGCCGGCCTCCCGTGAGAACACGGCTTACTTGCAAGCAAGGGCCACGTGTTTCCATCATCTTTGCACCCTCGAGGCCCTGGCTGTGTCCTGTGAATGTATACCTAAGGTACTCAGGATCCCCTCAAACGTATTTTTGAAATTCCCCCCATTTCAGAGACTTCAAAGAGCTCAAGCCAGCTCTACCAAGCCCACAGCTGATTTACTGTGGAGCCCACAAACAGGTCCCAGAGTAATAACCCCATCCAACCCACGTGAAAAATAAAAGTCCTCCTGTTGGCTGTCCTCGAAGTTTTGACACTGGGGATTTTTCAGTTTGATGCTTTCCTGAATTTCAGGGCACTGATGCTACATAGGAGTCAGTCTAATCTCCAGCTCCAAGAGGACCCGGACCGCCTCAGAAGGGGGCCAAGTGGCCAAGCCACCCCAGGGCCAGACCCCTCCAACCCAAGCCCACACGACGGCTTCAGAGTGACCCCGCTGGCCTTGGACCATCGCCAGGAGGAGAAGGAGCTGGAAGAGGTCCAAGCTCTCCAGGCCTGTCCTCCAGGGCCTGCCCCTTCGGGTAAATACTGGAGCCACGGCGGCCGCCTTTACAAGAGCTGGTTTCTAACCACCTGCGACTGCCACTTCTCACCACTTCAAAACCGTCCTCTTATTTTTTTTTTTTTTTTTAATTTGCTAGGGCTGGAGAAGGCAGGCATGGAGAAGAGACATCCAGTCTAAACTGCCTCAGAGGCCCTCTGGCGTCTATGTAGGAGGGTCTCAAAGGCCCCCAGGAAAAGGCCAGCTAACTGGGCGGGTGGGGGGCGGGGAACTCTGGTGGCCCCAGTTGTACAGACTGATCAGCAGGAGGCAAAGTGTGAGGCGCCAAGGGCAAGCGCCCACTGGTGTCCCTGGGCCACACTGGGCTGCAAAGCTCAGGGAAAGGGCGATGCCCACAACCATCTCAAGTATTTGGAACATGTTGGGAAGGGGGGCCGAGGGCCAAGTCCTAGCATACGCCACCTGGGAGCCCCCCACATCATCACATCAACTACCCCACACTCCAGAGAGGGAGTTGCGTTCAGGACCGTGCGTTCAGGGCCATGCTGCTTGCAAAGAGGGTGAAAGTTGAAACTCTAAGCCACTGACCCGGAAGGCCATTTTAAGGGAAGTCCTGAGTAATAATCTCTCTCTTTAAGATGAGTTATTCTTTATGACTTATGTTGTTTCTGAATGTGGAAAGCAGAAGACCGAGAAAAGGTCCCAAAGCCAGAGGGATGGCCCAAATGATCTCTTCAGCTCCAACTAAGGACCATGACTCTGTCCTCTTATCAAGAAAAATTAATTCACGTGTCCTTGGCAGAAAACTTCACGTCCAAGTAGATTAAGAGGAAGAACATGAAGAGATATTTTGCAGAGTGAGCAAAATGCTATTTATAGCTTGACCATTAAGGAAGACAAAGAATCTGGCCTGAGTCCTCTGGGGAAAATCACAAAGGAAAAAGGAACAAGTCTGTATTACCCTTATCGTGACCTTCAAGGCATGTGGTCTCGGTTTACCCATCCTCCGAATGGAACTTGTGTACCCAAGGGGAAAACACCAGTAAAGGATCTGGAGCACAGGAAGAGAACTGGTCAGGTCCCCCGACCCGCGTCATGTCAAGCCGGCTAGTGGCACTCCGATGCCAGCACACCCCAAGGCATCCTGACACCCAAAAGGTGACCCCGAATGGGCTTCAGCTGGAGCTGGACGGTCCCATTTGGCGAACCTCGGGTGCTCCACTGGATAGAGGAATAACGGGGGCAGACCTGAAGAAAGGATGCTAAGACCTGGCCCACCACGGCTGGAGGCTGACCTTGGAAATCCTCGGTACAGCCCCCTGCCAGGCACGCACACGCCCGGACTCTGGGCGCCTATAAAGCCAGCGATTCCGGAGAAGGCGCAAGGGAAGCGGAAGGCAGCAGCTGCCACCGTGGCTCCCCCAGACACCTAAGCAAGCGGTGGCCGACAGATGGGGGCAGGAGACTCTCCGCTAAGGCCAGAATCGGGGCCCAGCCGTCTAGGGAGGTCAGAGAGCACCCGCACTCCCCACGGCACCGAGGGGCTCGGACGGGCGCGCAGGCCGAGACCTGGGAGCGGCGGCTTGGACCAGAGGAGGAAGCCGAGTGTGTCAGGGGCCCCAACGCCTCCAGGACCCCGAGATCCCGAGCCGGGTGGAGGGGCGTCCGTGGGCCGGTGGAACGCGCCACACCGCAAAGCCTGCCCCGGGAGCCCGGCGCCCCGCGCTGTCCCCGCCTCGAGGACCCGCTCAGGTGAGAAGGGCTCGCCGGGGACCCCGACCCCGCCCCGCTCCGGGCGCGGCGCCCACCTGTGTACGACTTCCTCATGGTGCCGCCGCGGCCGCCGCTCCCAGCGCAGTGTGGCGGCCAGGCCGCGGGGCGCCGGCTCCCGGGTCGCTAATCCCGGGCCTGGAGGGGGAGGGCTGGGCGGGGAGGAAGGCCGGCCCCGCCCCGGCCCGGCCCGCGGAGGTGCGCCCGCGCCCCGCCCCGACGGCCGCGCACCTGGCGGCGCCCCGCGGGCGGCGCGTCCCGGCCCCCGGGCCGGAGGGGCAGCCCAGCCGGGTTCCGCGCTCGCCCCCGTCCAGCCCGGGCGCCTCCCCGCCGCCCCTGCACTGCGGCCCGGACGCGAGCGGCCGGAGGATGGGGGTCGCCAAGGTGGAGACCGTCCCCAGCCGCCACACCCCCCTGGCACGAATGGTTCCTCCCGGGGCGTCGCCGGCACTTTCCAGTCCCGAGCCTGGGCGGGGAGGGGCCTCGCCAGGTGGCCGCGGGAGGAGGGCGCGGGGAGCAGCCGCGGGGGCGTGGCGTCGGCCCAGCCCGGGGGTCGGAGTCCGGAGGCGGGCCAGGTGGACTCGGGCAGGGCTGGGCCGGCCAAGTACTGTGTTTGGCCCGCTACTTTCCTGATGATCCAGAGGGAAGACTGCATTGAAGCTTTGAGGGACTGCAGCCTCGGTTCGCTCATCTGTAAAATGGGTACGTTGGACCAGCCCATAACTTCTGTTCCATCAAAGAAGTATTGAGCACCTTCCCGGCATCAGATACTGTGCGCGGGCGCGCAGGTACACAGGCGCGCGTCTGTATAACCCGGGAAGTGCAGACAGTGAGGAGAAGGGGAGTTCCTGAGCAAAAGCTGTGCCGAAGACTTCTCTCTGCTTTTTTATCCTTAAAGTAGGTTTCCATCATAAAACGATTTCTTTTAATACCGAGGGTGTTGTCAGAGTTTTGCTGAGGTGGTTCCAAAACAAGGGTTTTTTTGTTTGTTTGCTTGTTTTTTAATATATTTCTCTTTTCTTTTTCTTTCGTTTTCTTTTTTTTTTTAGCCGTTTCTATTGGCCTTTTGCTAATTTCCATCTTTGTTCTTTGGCCCGTGTGGGCCTCCCATCGCACTGGCCTCTGTTGCTGCAGAGCAGTGGCTCTGGGCGCATGCGCTCCAGAGCTCCGGCTCGGTAATTGGACACATCTGTTCAGCCGCTCCTCGGCACGTGGGATCTTCCCAGGCCAGGGATCGAACCGGCGTCCCTTGCACTGCAAGGCGGTGTCCTTACCCACTGGACCACCAGGGAAGCCCTCTTTTTCCTTTTTTAATCCAAAACAAGGTTTTAAAGAGTGAGCAGGAGTTTGCCAGACGAGCCAAAGTGTTCCTGGAAGAGGGAAGGGCGTGGCCAAGCCGGAGGCGCTCTTCCCCGAACCTGCTGAGACAGATTCGCAGACCCTGGGAGGCACCTGGGCGGAAGAGGGAGCCGAGGCGCCGATTCTGAAGCCGCAGACTCAGCAAAGGGCGCCATGCTGCCTTCTGCTAGACAGTCCCCGAAGGTAGAATTGACCTCGCTCAGACACCCTCTTCCCTTTCTGGGGGGACCGGGCCTCCCCAGCCGCCACACCCCCCTGGCACGAATGGTTCCTCCCGGGGCGTCGCCGGCACTTTCCAGTCCCGAGCCTGGGCGGGGAGGGGCCTCGCCAGGTGGCCGCGGGAGGAGGGCGCGGGGAGCAGCCGCGGGGGCGTGGCGTCGGCCCAGCCCGGGGGTCGGAGTCCGGAGGCGGGCCAGGTGGACTCGGCAGGGCTGGGCCGGCCAAGTACTGTGTTTGGCCCGCTACTTTCCTGATGATCCAGAGGGAAGACTGCATTGAAGCTTTGAGGGACTGCAGCCTCGGTTCGCTCATCTGTAAAATGGGTACGTTGGACCAGCCCATAACTTCTGTTCCATCAAAGAAGTATTGAGCACCTTCCCGGCATCAGATACTGTGCGCGGGCGCGCAGGTACACAGGCGCGCGTCTGTATAACCCGGGAAGTGCAGACAGTGAGGAGAAGGGGAGTTCCTGAGCAAAAGCTGTGCCGAAGACTTCTCTCTGCTTTTTTATCCTTAAAGTAGGTTTCCATCATAAAACGATTTCTTTTAATACCGAGGGTGTTGTCAGAGTTTTGCTGAGGTGGTTCCAAAACAAGGGTTTTTTTGTTTGTTTGCTTGTTTTTTAATATATTTCTCTTTTCTTTTTCTTTCGTTTTCTTTTTTTTTTTAGCCGTTTCTATTGGCCTTTTGCTAATTTCCATCTTTGTTCTTTGGCCCGTGTGGGCCTCCCATCGCACTGGCCTCTGTTGCTGCAGAGCAGTGGCTCTGGGCGCATGCGCTCCAGAGCTCCGGCTCGGTAATTGGACACATCAGTCCAGCCGCTCCTCGGCACGTGGGATCTTCCCAGGCCAGGGATCGAACCGGCGTCCCTTGCACTGCAAGGCGGTGTCCTTACCCACTGGACCACCAGGGAAGCCCTCTTTTTCCTTTTTTAATCCAAAACAAGGTTTTAAAGAGTGAGCAGGAGTTTGCCAGACGAGCCAAAGTGTTCCTGGAAGAGGGAAGGGCGTGGCCAAGCCGGAGGCGCTCTTCCCCGAACCTGCGGAGACAGATTCGCAGACCCTGGGAGGCACCTGGGCGGAAGAGGGAGCCGAGGCGCCGATTCTGAAGCCGCAGACTCAGCAAAGGGCGCCATGCTGCCTTCTGCTAGACAGTCCCCGAAGGTAGAATTGACCTCGCTCAGACACCCTCTTCCCTTTTCTCTCTCCTGTACTTTCCTCGAGGGTCCAAGAAGCATTTTCATTTCCTGCCGGAGAGTAGAAAACCTGCCTGAGCAAGAACTCAGGCACACGTGGTTCCATCGGATTGACCCACCTGCTCCCCTTCTTAAGAAATCTGTCCAGCCCCAGCCCGGCAGGTCTGGCCATGTGACCTCCCCGGGGGACTCCACCTGGGCCAGCCTCCAGCTGCTTATCTGGGAACCTGGGGAAAGGAGCAGCCACAAGCCTGGGGGGTGGAGATGAATGGCGAACAGCCCTCATGGGCTCTGGGATAGCCACACCACCCTGGACTCCCCCAGGGACCGCTGGCACAGGCTCCTGCTAACGTCCTCTGGCCAAGGCGGAGGCCTGAGCTCTGTCCTGCTTCTGGCCGTAGGCCTGATGGTAGCACTCCTTCCTGATGCCTGGCCTTCCCGAGGCCCAGCGGCCTCTCCAGCGTCTGCCTCATGGGCACGTTAGGGGGTGGTTGGCTCATTTAGCTCAAGTCAGAGGCGCTCTGCACACACGCGTCCTCTGAGAAGATGGATCCTGGAGTCACGGAGGACCCTTAGGGTTCTCTGCGTGTGGTTGGCCCCTCCGTGCTGGCATTTCTGTGTGTGTTTGGGTGAGGCATGTCGGCATTTTCAGGACCATGACTGCCAAGTACCTGGGCGCCTAGGAGCCAAGGCACCTATGCTGTAGCGATACTGTGTGTGTGTGTGTTCAGTCACTTAATCTTATGTCCAGCTCTTTGTAACCCCATGGACTGTAGCCTGCCAGGCTCCTCTGTCTATGGGATTTCCCAAGCAAGGACACTGGAGTGGGTTACCATTTCCTCCTCCAGGGGATCTTCCCAGCCCAGGGATCGAACCCACATCTTCAGGGCAGGCAGATACTTTTACCACTGAGCCACCTGGGAAGCCCTGTGTTGTGGTGATACCGCGCATATTAAAAGGCCCAAAATCTGAAGGACAAGAGAGGAAGGGAAGGAGAGAGAATGAGCGCATGAAGGCTCATTGTTCAAGCATAAAGTTTTAATCTTACGGACCACTCGCTAGAATGTGTGATGTCATCACTTGCCTTAATGACTTGTTCGGTCACTAAGCTGTGCCTGACTCTTTGCAGCCCCGTGGACGGCAGCACGCCGGGCTCCTCTGTCCTCCACTATCTCCCGGAGTTTGCTCAAATTCATGAGTAGAGGATACCAAACGTCAGTCATTTTCTCGTGGCTCAAGGTTGTCATAAATGACGTGTTTAACTGTGACAGACTCACATCCTGCTGTGTTGCTCCTTCAGCATAAACGTTTTCAGACCAAGCCTTTCCGAGAATCTTCGAAGGAGGCCCTGCGGTAGGTATTCTCACTCTCAAGGGGATCCGCACCCTGCATCCTCCTGTGGGGGCAGAGGGGGCTTCACTCACACTGTCTTGTGCTGAGTGAAAGAGGGCAGTCTGAAAACTACCGTGTTGCCGTAGGCCTGATGGTAGCACTCCTTCCTGATGCCTGGCCTTCCCGAGGCCCAGCGGCCTCTCCAGCGTCTGCCTCATGGGCACGTTAGGGGGTGGTTGGCTCATTTAGCTCAAGTCAGAGGCGCTCTGCACACACGCGTCCTCTGAGAAGATGGATCCTGGAGTCACGGAGGACCCTTAGGGTTCTCTGCGTGTGGTTGGCCCCTCCGTGCTGGCATTTCTGTGTGTGTTTGGGTGAGGCATGTCGGCATTTTCAGGACCATGACTGCCAAGTACCTGGGCGCCTAGGAGCCAAGGCACCTATGCTGTAGCGATACTGTGTGTGTGTGTGTTCAGTCACTTAATCTTATGTCCAGCTCTTTGTAACCCCATGGACTGTAGCCTGCCAGGCTCCTCTGTCTATGGGATTTCCCAAGCAAGGACACTGGAGTGGGTTACCATTTCCTCCTCCAGGGGATCTTCCCAGCCCAGGGATCGAACCCACATCTTCAGGGCAGGCAGATACTTTTACCACTGAGCCACCTGGGAAGCCCTGTGTTGTGGTGATACCGCGCATATTAAAAGGCCCAAAATCTGAAGGACAAGAGAGGGAAGGGAAGGAGAGAGAATGAGCGCATGAAGGCTCATTGTTCAAGCATAAAGTTTTAATCTTACGGACCACTCGCT
Source organism: Tragulus kanchil (assembly GCA_022376925.1). Taxonomy (NCBI): domain Eukaryota; kingdom Metazoa; phylum Chordata; class Mammalia; order Artiodactyla; family Tragulidae; genus Tragulus; species Tragulus kanchil. The sequence goes on along the minus strand of JAIOJX010000027.1, from coordinate 24,431,730 downwards.
AGAATGTGTGATGTCATCACTTGCCTTAATGACTTGTTCGGTCACTAAGCTGTGCCTGACTCTTTGCAGCCCCGTGGACGGCAGCACGCCGGGCTCCTCTGTCCTCCACTATCTCCCGGAGTTTGCTCAAATTCATGAGTAGAGGATACCAAACGTCAGTCATTTTCTCGTGGCTCAAGGTTGTCATAAATGACGTGTTTAACTGTGACAGACTCACATCCTGCTGTGTTGCTCCTTCAGCATAAACGTTTTCAGACCAAGCCTTTCCGAGAATCTTCGAAGGAGGCCCTGCGGTAGGTATTCTCACTCTCAAGGGGATCCGCACCCTGCATCCTCCTGTGGGGGCAGAGGGGGCTTCACTCACAATGTCTTGTGCTGAGTGAAAGAGGGCAGTCTGAAAAGGCTGCGGACCGTGTGATGCCCGTTGTATAGCATTCTGGAAGAGGCGGAACGTGGGAGACAGCTGTTCGTGGTTGCCGAGGGCGGGGGCAGGGAAGAGGCGGAGCACGGGGAATTTTAGGGCTGTGGCTCTGCTCAGGATGAGACCGGAGTGGTGGATGCCGACGTGAAACGTGTCCAAAGCCACCAGAGGTACACCACCACCCGGGAACCCCGGTGTAAGCTACAGACTTACTAATAACCAGTCAGTCAGTTAATTAACAATCAAACGTCGGTAGCGGCTCCTCAATCATGACAAATGCACCACACTAACGCAACATGTTCATAAGGACAAGGGGACAGTGCCTATGGGAATCCTCTGATTTTTATTAAATTTTTTTATAAGCCAAAAACTGCTCTTTTTCTTTTTTTGGCCACACCACGAGGCACACAGGATCTTAGTTCCCCAACCAGGGGAGCGTGCGCCCTACAGTGAAAGAGGTGGGTTCTAACCACTGGACTGCCAGGGAATTCCTTGAAACTGCTCTTTGGGGGCGGGGGCGGAGGGGCAGCTAAAGAAAAAGGTTTGTGGTTAAGGTTTTTAGCTCATGGAGTGGATTTTAAATTAACACGTCAGCATTCCCCAGGGTTTTTAAGGAATTAATAAACTTCTTGGACTCAGTGGGAGGAAGGCAGGACAAAACTGAGAAAGGCTTTTCGACTCAGTCTTCTAGAGGAAGGACGTAGGCTGAGAAAGCTATTTAGTTGCAAACTCAGTTTTCTGATGAAAAAGGAAGTATGACTCAGGACTGCGCCAAGGCTGGGAGAAGCACCCCGGGGCCAAGTCCTGGAAGAACCCTGTGAGGCCCCATCTGCCCTGACTCACAGAGCTGGCTCACTGGGGTGGGGGTGGTGTGTGTGTGAGACTTTCGGGGTCTTGGGGCTGGGAGAGTGTCTTTTGCACATGGAGAGATGTGAGCTGGTGTGGCCGAGGCAGGCTGTGTCAGACTGCGTGTTCCCAAAACGGCCACATCAGTCTCCCTGCCCTCCCGCTCCCTCACCTGTGAGCACGGTGTTCCTCCTGGTGTCCACTCCCTTTGAAACTGGGAAGATTGGTCCCTGGTATCCACTCCCTTTGAAACTGGCAAGATTGGTCGTGATTGTAACCCTTGAGTTTGGAGCCCTAGGACACTCTGTAAGGTCCGTCTACCCAGAGACCGCTGTTGGCAAGGAAGCCAGAGCATTGCAGCAGTGTGAGTTACCTGTTGCCACATAACACGTTAGGACGAACTTAGTGGCTTAACATGACACACGTCCACCCAGGTGTAAGCTACAGACTTACTAATAACCAGTCAGTCAGTTAATTAACAATCAAACGTCGGTAGCGGCTCCTCAATCATGACAAATGCACCACACTAACGCAACATGTTCATAAGGACAAGGGGACAGTGCCTATGGGAATCCTCTGATTTTTATTAAATTTTTTTATAAGCCAAAAACTGCTCTTTTTCTTTTTTTGGCCACACCACGAGGCACACAGGATCTTAGTTCCCCAACCAGGGGAGCGTGCGCCCTACAGTGAAAGAGGTGGGTTCTAACCACTGGACTGCCAGGGAATTCCTTGAAACTGCTCTTTGGGGGCGGGGGCGGAGGGGCAGCTAAAGAAAAAGGTTTGTGGTTAAGGTTTTTAGCTCATGGAGTGGATTTTAAATTAACACGTCAGCATTCCCCAGGGTTTTTAAGGAATTAATAAACTTCTTGGACTCAGTGGGAGGAAGGCAGGACAAAACTGAGAAAGGCTTTTCGACTCAGTCTTCTAGAGGAAGGACGTAGGCTGAGAAAGCTATTTAGTTGCAAACTCAGTTTTCTGATGAAAAAGGAAGTATGACTCAGGACTGCGCCAAGGCTGGGAGAAGCACCCCCGGGGCCAAGTCCTGGAAGAACCCTGTGAGGCCCCATCTGCCCTGACTCACAGAGCTGGCTCACTGGGGGTGGGGGTGGTGTGTGTGTGAGACTTTCGGGGTCTTGGGGCTGGGAGAGTGTCTTTTGCACATGGAGAGATGTGAGCTGGTGTGGCCGAGGCAGGCTGTGTCAGACTGCGTGTTCCCAAAACGGCCACATCAGTCTCCCTGCCCTCCCGCTCCCTCACCTGTGAGCACGGTGTTCCTCCTGGTGTCCACTCCCTTTGAAACTGGGAAGATTGGTCCCTGGTATCCACTCCCTTTGAAACTGGCAAGATTGGTCGCGTGATTGTAACCCTTGAGTTTGGAGCCCTAGGACACTCTGTAAGGTCCGTCTACCCAGAGACCGCTGTTGGCAAGGAAGCCAGAGCATTGCAGCAGTGTGAGTTACCTGTTGCCACATAACAAGTTAGGACGAACTTAGTGGCTTAAAATGACACACGTCCACCATCACACAGTGTCTGTGGTCAGGAACCCGGACACCACTTAGCCACACGATCAACTTCACAGCATCTCACAGACCGCAGCCGAGGTTTGCCTGAAGGCTCAGCTGGAGACGTGTCCACGTTCAACCTCACTTGGTTGTTGGCCGCCTCAGCTTCGCAAAGGCTCTTAGATGGAAGGCCTCAGGGTTTAGCTAACTAGATGTGACTTCCTTGCCACGTGGGACTCCCGACTTAGCAACGTGTCCACCAAAGCCAGCTAAAAAGATGTTCCACCGCTCAGTCGTGTCCGACTCTTGGCGGCCCCGTGGACTGCAGCGCGCCAGGCTTCCCTGTCCTTCACCATCTCCTGGAGCTTGCTCCAACTCACGTCCATTGCTACCCAACCATCTTATCCTCTGGTGCCCCCTTCTCCTCCTGCCCGCAGTCTTTCCCAGCATCAGGGTCTTTTCCAGTGAGTTGGCTCTTCACAAGAAAGATGGTCAGCTGTCAAAATGGACGTTACTGTTTCACAATCTGTTCATAGAAGCAACTGCCCGTGAATACCAGGAGGTGGGGTTCACTGGAACCGTCTCAGAAGCCATCGGCCATGGGGAGGCCACAGAGGCTGCTCTGGTGGCCAGTCCTGGACTTTAGGTCTTCCCAGCCCAGGCGCTAGAAACATGAGCGCGGAGCCCTCTCCCGTCCTTAGTACCTTCTCCTGTCTTCCTGCCTCAGCCACGACCTGTGCCCTTTGCCTCCATTTCTGGGCTTTACGGCTTCTGCTCACTTTTTCTCCTCTTCCTGTCAGTTTCTGGTCTTTCCCCCCTGCCCCCCAGTGGCTGATCCCCCCAGGTTTCCAGGCCTGAAGGTTTCCAGACACTTTGGCGGGCCACCTGGGGGCATTGCTTCTGTTTCTTGACCCCGGAAGGACCAGCTCAGGCGACAGTCTTTGCTTCCTGAGCTCAGCGCCTCTGCTCTCTCCCCTGCTTGGCTCAGCATCTCTGCTGTTGACTGCTGTCTGACGTGTGGCTGTCCCCGAGCTTGAACTTGTCAGACGACGGAGGCCTCGCTGCGTGTGCACAATTTACAGTAAAGGTCTGGCGGCAGTGACGTTCTGCTCTGCCTTGTGGGAGTGTATGCCGCCCCACCCTTCCAGAAAGCACTTGGCAATAAAATGTAAATGAGTTTAAAGAGTGCCCATGTGCTTTGTCCCAGCGATTATATTGTTTTCTCATTGGTTGAATCAATATATATTTCTTGATGACTCATGATCGTCCCTGCCCTCTAAAACTTATATGTTAGTACTTTAGAAACAAACCTTAACCAAAGAACCACATAAGAAAGGACCGTGAGGCCTGCCCTGGTGGCCCAGTGGGTAAGACTCTGTGCCTCCAGTGCAGACGGTGTGGGTTCAATCCCTGGTCAGGGAACTAAGATCCCACCTGTCACAGCTTGGCCAAAAAGAAAAATATAAAGTATGCTGTATGCAGCTTAAGTTTTATTTTTAAAATGGAAGAAGGTACAGGAAGGGTATATACTAATAAGTCTGCATCTGGTCTAGAATCTGGGAGGGCTTTTCTGTAGAAAGAGAGATGGAGCTGAGAGCAGGAAGATGAGGAAGAATTAACCAGGAAAAACAGAATGGAAATAGATTGCAGACAGAGAACAGACTGCGCAGAGACCTTGCGATGAGGAGAAACATGGTGTGTGTAGGAACTCAGACATACAGCAGATACCACTCTAATGCCAGAAAGAGAAGAGGAACTGAAGAGTCTCTTGAGGAGAGTGAAAAAGCTGGCCTAAATCTCAACATTCAAAAGCCTAAGATCATGGCATCCGGTCCCACCCCTTCGTGGCAAACAGAAGAGGAAAAAGCAGAAGCCGTGACAAACTTTCTTGGGCTCAAAAGTCACTGTGGACAGTGGCTAAAGCCATGAAATTAAAAGACTCTTGTTCCAAAAAAAAAAGACAAAAAAACGCTTGCTCCTTGGAAGGAAAGCTATAACAAACCTAGGCTGCCTATTAAAAAGCAGAGACATGGGCTTCCCTGGTGGTCCAGTGGGTAAGGACACCGCCTTGCAGTGCAAAGGGCGCCGGTTCGATTCCTGGCCTGGGAGGATCCCACGTGCCGCGGAGCGGCTGGACCGATGTGTCCAACTACCGAGTCTGGGCTCTGGTATGCATGCGCCCAGAGCCGGTGCTCTGCAATAACAGAGGCCACTGCGATGGGAGGCCCACACGGGCCAAAGAACAAAGATGGATGAAAATAGAGAAATGAAAGACCAATAAAAGTGGCCCGCTTGCTCCCCTCCCTCCCTGCCCCTCCCCCCAAAATAAATAAATAAATCTTTAAAAAAAAAAAAAAGTGGAGACATCACTTTGCCATTAAAGGTTCATATGGTCAAAGCTGTGGTTTTTCCAGTAGTCGAATATGGATGTGAGAGTTGGAGCATAAAGAAGGCTGAACACCAAAGAACTGATGCTTTCAAATCGTGGTGCCAGAGAGGACTTTTGAGAGTCCCTCCCTTGGACAGCAAGGAGATCAAACCAGTCAATCCTAGAGGAAATCAACCCTGAATATTCATTGGAAGGACTGGTGCTAAAGCTGAAGCTCCAATACTTTGACTGCCTGATGCAAAGCGCCAACTCATTGGAAAAGACCTGATGCTGGGAAAGATGGAGGGCAGGAGAAGGGGCAACAGAGGATGAGATGGCATCACCAAGTCAATGGACATGAATCTGAGTAAGCTCTGGGATATAGTAGAGGACAGGAGCCTGGTGTGCTGCAGTCCATGGGGTCACAAAGAGTCAGACGCTTAGCGACTGAACACCACCACCATACTCATCTCATGGGGCTAGGGAGAGCGTACATCAGCCGGGATTGGGCCTTAGAAGGACACACCATAGATGACGCCTCTGACCTTTGGCCCCGCCCCCTCTGCTGCCTTGCTGCCTCCTCCTCTACCACCTTGCAGGAAGAGGAGCCGGGGTGAACCTTCTGAAGGGAAAACTGTATCCCAGGACTGAGGGAGGGGCTGGCATCCTCACTGACATTCCACCAGTAACTTCGGCTCAAGGGGAAGCTGGGCGTCTCGGGGAAGCCTCCATAGGAAATGACGGGCTGTCCCCTGTCTTGGGTCTTGTCTCCATCACAGCCTTGCCTATCCACTCCACCGCAAGCACATTCCCACCCACCGTCCGCGCCCCTGGGCCACCCCCGCGGGCTTCCCGGGTAGCGCCGCTGGTAGAGAATCCCCCTCCAATGCAGGAGACCCCGATTCGATTCCTGGGTTGGGAAGATCCCCTAGAGAAGGGAATGGCAACCACTCCAGTATTCTTGCCTGGAGAAATCCATGAACAGGGGAGCCTGGCAGGCTACAGTCCATGGGGTCGCAAACAGACAGGACTAAGCAACTTTCACTTTCATGGACCCTCCCGATCCCGCCCCAGTGCCTTTGCTCCTGCAGTCGCTTCCCCTTGGAACACCTTTTCTCGCACGCTAATTGAGTCTTCAGAACCAAGTGGAATTCCTCATCCCCCTTCCCCCTGTTCCCCCTTCCCCTCCTTCTCCTCCTCCTTCTGTTCCTTCTCTGTGGGACTTCTCCCCCTGGGCCACTTCCCCAGCGCTTATCTCTGTAGCTGGGTGAAGCTGGAGTTAGCTGGATCCATTGGAATCCCTCAGGGAGCCACTCAGCCCGTTCAATAGGAATCTCTAAGGCAGAGCTCTCTAAAGGCTCCCTGGGCCGAGCCCCAGGTCTGGACTGGCTGTCAGCATGATGCCTTCCTGCACTGAACCCAAACTTCTGTGCCTTCACTTCCTTGTCTGCTTCATGAGGATAAAGATGCCTGTCCTGGCCTGTCCTGGGGAGCGGTGCCCTTGAGTGCCCAGTGGAGCGAGAGGGCTGCCATGCACAGAGCGGGAGGAACGGCAGTCCGTGGGAACCAGGACCCAGGGGGACAGGAAGACCCAGTGTCTCCACTTATCACAAGAGCCATCACCGTCCAGTTCTCCAGAGTAAGTGATTCTTCACTGGCTTTCTTTAAAAACATAAACACAGGGCCTGCCAGACAGAGCCAGTGGGAGTGTCGAGAAAGGGCTGGCCGCCCCCAGGGGCTGCAGGTGGCCGAGCGTCACAGAGGGGAGCCTGGGAGACACGCTGGTCCCCGACCCACGCGCTGGCTCTCTCTTGGCAAACCCTCTGTCCTCTTGTGTTCTGAGAGTGCCCCTCACGGGGATATCCCCGGTGCTCCAGTGGTTAATTAAGACTGCGCTTCCACTGCAGGGGTGTGGGTTCGATCCCGAGTGGGGAGACTAAAATCCCACGTGCCACACGGTGTGGCTAAAAAATTAAAAGTATCCATGAAATTGCCCGATAAAATGCAAGACGCCCAGTTAGAGTGGAGCTTCAGATAAGCAACATACAATTTTTATAGCATGTCCTATATAGTATGTGGGATATACTGACGCTAAAAAATTATTATGTATCTGAAATTAGAATTTAAGTGGGCATCCCATAATTTTAGAGCTTCTCTGGTAGCTCAGATGGTAAAGAATCTTCCCACAATGCAGGAGACCCGGATTCCATCCCTGGGTTGGGAAGATTTCCCTGGAGAAGGAAATGGCAAAACACTCCAGGATTCTTGCCTGGAGAATTCCATGAACAATTCTTACTTGTTAAAGCTGGCACCGCTGTGACCCCAAGCCCTAGGCCACTTCCCCAGCGCTTATCTCTGTAGCTGGGTGAAGCTGGAGTTAGCTGGATCCATTGGAATCCCTCAGGGAGCCACTCAGCCCGTTCAATAGGAATCTCTAAGGCAGAGCTCTCTAAAGGCTCCCTGGGCCGAGCCCCAGGTCTGGACTGGCTGTCAGCATGATGCCTTCCTGCACTGAACCCAAACTTCTGTGCCTTCACTTCCTTGTCTGCTTCATGAGGATAAAGATGCCTGTCCTGGCCTGTCCTGGGGAGCGGTGCCCTTGAGTGCCCAGTGGAGCGAGAGGGCTGCCATGCACAGAGCGGGAGGAACGGCAGTCCGTGGGAACCAGGACCCAGGGGGACAGGAAGACCCAGTGTCTCCACTTATCACAAGAGCCATCACCGTCCAGTTCTCCAGAGTAAGTGATTCTTCACTGGCTTTCTTTAAAAACATAAACACAGGGCCTGCCAGACAGAGCCAGTGGGAGTGTCGAGAAAGGGCTGGCCGCCCCCAGGGGCTGCAGGTGGCCGAGCGTCACAGAGGGGAGCCTGGGAGACACGCTGGTCCCCGACCCACGCGCTGGCTCTCTCTTGGCAAACCCTCTGTCCTCTTGTGTTCTGAGAGTGCCCCTCACGGGGATATCCCCGGTGCTCCAGTGGTTAATTAAGACTGCGCTTCCACTGCAGGGGTGTGGGTTCGATCCCGAGTGGGGAGACTAAAATCCCACGTGCCACACGGTGTGGCTAAAAAATTAAAAGTATCCATGAAATTGCCCGATAAAATGCAAGACGCCCAGTTAGAGTGGAGCTTCAGATAAGCAACATACAATTTTTATAGCATGTCCTATATAGTATGTGGGATATACTGACGCTAAAAAATTATTATGTATCTGAAATTAGAATTTAAGTGGGCATCCCATAATTTTAGAGCTTCTCTGGTAGCTCAGATGGTAAAGAATCTTCCCACAATGCAGGAGACCCGGATTCCATCCCTGGGTTGGGAAGATTTCCCTGGAGAAGGAAATGGCAAAACACTCCAGGATTCTTGCCTGGAGAATTCCATGAACAATTCTTACTTGTTAAAGCTGGCACCGCTGTGACCCCAAGCCCTAGACCTAGATCAGTAGTCCTTAAAGGAAGTTTAGACCATCCCCCATTCCCAGTTCCCAAACACCAGGCTGGGAACTGTGACTGGCCTGTGACAAGTCCTCACCTGTCAGAGATAAAACGAAACAAGTGAGCACAATACAAAGAGGAAGGTTCTGGAGTTTTGTTTTCGGCTTTTTCTCTTTTTTTAAAGTGAAGCTGAAGATGTTCAAAGGACTTGGTCTTTTTTTAAAGATTTTTTTTTTGCCTCTTCTGTTAGTGTCTTTTTTTTTGGCTGGGGGAGGCGTGGCTGGGTGGAGTGGGGAGGGAGCGGGGCGGGCGGGCCACTTCTATTGGTCTTTCATTTATCTATTTTTCATCCATCTCTGTTCTTTGGCCGTGTGGACCTCCCATCGCGATGGCCTTTGTTGTTGCAGAGCACCGGCTCTGGGTGCATGCGCTCCAGAGCTCCAGCTCGGTAGTTGGACCCATCGGACCAGCCGCTCCGCGGCACGTGGGATCCTCCCAGGCCAGGGATCAAACCGGCGCCCCTTGCACTGCAAGGCGGTGTCCTTACCCACTGAACCACCAGGGAAGCCCAGATTTATTTTCTATTTATTCATTTATTTATTTTTTGGCGGCGCTGGGTCTTCGTTGCTGCACCCAGGCTTTCTCTGGTTGCAGCTGTCGAGGGTCTGCTCTTCACTGCAGGGCCAGGGCTCTGGCATGCAGGCTCAGGAGATGTGGCACATGGGCTCAGTGGACCCAGGCCGTGGGACGTTAGTTCCCCATGAAACTAGCGATCACGCCTGTGTCCCCTGCACTGGCAGGTGGACCCTACCACTGGACCACCAGCAAAGCCCCAAAGGACAGGTCTGTATTCTGAAACTTTCCCTTGCCATGTGTATAGGTATCTTACATGAGAAAAAGCCCTTTAAAAAACGGTAATAGGAAGTCTTTTAAAATGTATCTTTTTGGCAAAATGAAGTCCTAGTCACTCCATCTTAAAATCTCCAGTGAACAAGACTTCCCTGGAGGTCCAGTGGCTAAGACTGCGTGCTCCTGATGCAGGGGCTCAGGGTTCAATCCCCGGTCAGGGAGCTGGATCCCACATGCCACAACTAAGAATTTGCCTGCCAGAACTAAAGATCCCGCATGGTGCAGTGAAGATTGGAGATCCCACCTGTCACAACTGGGACCTGGCAGAGGCAAATATATAAACAAAATAATGCATATATATATATATATATAAAAGAGAGTTCTCACCCTGCAACTAAAGATGATGCGTGCCTCAACTAAAAACCATCCCACATGATGCAACTAAGACCCAGGGCAGCCAAGTAAATAAATAAACAAATTTTTTCAGTGTCCAATAAAAAAAAAAACAACACACAAACAAAACTGGATTGTGAACTCCCAAAGACAGAGGAGGTCAAATGACTGTGCCCACACCAGCATCCGGTGGGTGGGTGCAGGCGCCAGGCTCCGGCCCTACAGCCTCCCACCCTGGGCCCCTCTGGGCCCCGTCAGACGTCAATATTCCTGCTCAGGCCCTCCACCCCTGTTCCCCACTGGCATGCCCCACTTTTCCAGCCCTCTTCCCCCACCCCAGCCCTGCCTCTCAGAGCTGTTCTCTGAAGGAGGGACCATCTGGCCATGCCCTCCCTGCCGTGTCTCTTCCTAGCTGGGGTCCTTGGGAAAAGCCCTTGACCTCTCTTGCTCTTGGGATGGAGACAATGACCCCACTGGTCAGGATCAGGTAGAGGCACCCAAGTGTGTTCCCATGCTATGTCTTCACGTTGCACACTTATAATCTGTGCAGCTGGTCTGGTGTCAATGCTGTAATTCAATAAAATCATCGTTTATTAAAAATGAACAGCTAAGTTCCATTAACAAAGAGGCTTCAGACGCCCCGGGCGATCCAGTGGTTAAGAATCTGCCTTCCAATGCAAGGGATACCAGTTTGATTCCTGGTCAGGGAACCGAGATTCCACATGCTGCTGCAAGGCAACGAAACCCCTGTGCCTCACGGAAGATTCCATGAATCGCAGCGAAGACCCAACACAGTCAAACAAATAAATAGTTTTTAAAAAAAAAACCAAAGAGACTTCCCATAGAGAGAAGCTGAAACGCTTTATCTTGCTAGGAAATGTGATTTGTAATTTGTTGTTGTTTTTACCTCCAGCTTGTAAGTGGCAACAGCAATTTATTATTTGTTGCCTGCATGCAGCTGGCAGAACCCACCACTCAGGAGTAAAAATGTCTTCAGCTGAGCTCACATTTGGGTCCGTTTACTGAGGCTTTATTTTTTAAAATTAACCTTCCAACCCATTACATTCCAAGAAGGTAAAAAGTCAACACTTGCTTTTCATTTTTTAATGGGCCTACAGCAAAAGGAAGTATTTAACCGCCCCCCCAAATAGATGGCACTTTAAGTTCATTTTTCAAGTCTTTCCATGTAGCCATAAAAGACAGAGGAGACAGATAATTCATAAATCGAGAAACTTAAAAGGCATAACCAGGTTTCCCTGGTGGTCCGGTGGGTAAACGGGTTCCATCCCCGGCACGGGAAGATCCCACGTGCTGCAGAGCAGCTGGACCGGTGTGTCCAATGCCCAGAGCCGGCGCTCTGCTGCAAGAGAGGCCACTGCGGTGGGAGGCCCACACAGGCCAAAGAATAAAGATGGATGAAAATAAATGAAAGACCAATAAAAGTGGCCAAAAATTAAAAAGGCATAATCATAACAAAAATATAAGATGCCCATCTCCCTGTAACAGACACGAAATAAAGCAAGGTCTGGAGCCACACTGTGCGTCTGGAGAAGTTGAAGGAAGCAATCACAGCTTCCAACCCATGAAACCCAGGGACTGAGCAACGGGGTCCCCACATGCCGACAGGAGGTGGGTTCTCTGAGTCAATAGGAAATGCCTTCATTGTTCTGGAGCAGGGCCACCAGGAGGCCAAGTGGAAGCAGCTGGAAAACCAGGGAAGGAGGTGGAATGGGGGAGGACTGAAGAGAAAGAAACGTCTATCGAAGATGAGCCGAGAGGGCGCCAGCTCAAGGTCCCCCAGCTGCTCACCCGCACTGCCTTCGCCCGTTCCCGGCGCACCTGCCGGCACTGTGCTCGTAACCACTCTGCTGTCCGATCTGGCCCCTCAGCTGCACCGCTCAGCAACCTCTGGGCAAGCCCGGCTCGGAGCGTCCAGCACCCCATCTGACACATGCAGGCTTTGTCTGTTCTTCTCTGCTTCCGGGCATGGGGGAAAGCCCAGTGGTTCCTGCCCTGGGCGGGGCTTGGGAATAGAAGAGAGGTTATTTTCAGCCTGGACACAGCATTTAAAGACATATTCACCAGCAAGGCCTGCTGGGGACGGGCCTCGGGCTCTGACCGCAGGCACTGAGCCCGCAGCTCATGGCACTGCCCGCCAGGCAGCAGGCTGGCCCAGCCCTGGGCAGCGGCGGTGACTCAGTCCTAGGAAATTACAGGCTTCCCAGATCGTGGGCCGAGAGGGCCCTAAATACAGGCTGCGAGGAGAGCAGGGCAGAGCCGGGGTGGGGGCAGGGCCTCTGCTGAGGGTGACCTGGGTCACACCTTCCTCCCCAGCAAAGAGGGGTGAGGAGAACTCAGACAGGCCTGGGAGATGGAGGACAAAGAGAAGGGCCCCAGCAGGAAAGGAGGGGAGGGAGTGCAAGACAGGCCTGGGGCAGTGAGTGGGGGCTGGCCCTGCCTCAGCTCCTCCTTCGTGATGGAGAAGGAGCCCCCTCCGAGAGAGAGATTAGCCCTGTCCAAACGCTGGCGTCTGGAACCTTCCAGCGCTCCAAATCGTAATCGCCTAGGAGATCAAACCAGTCCATCCACAAGAAAGTCAACCCTGAATATTCATTGGAGGGACTGATGCTGAAGCTCCAATACTTTGGCCACCTGATGCAGAGGGTCATTGGAAACACCCTGATGCTGGGTAAGATTGAGGTCCGGAGGAGACGGGAGCAACAGAGGATGAGATGGTTCGATGGCATCACCAACTCAATGGACACAAGCTTGAACAAGCGCTGGGAGATGGCGAAGGACAAGGAAGCCTGGCGTGCCGCAGTCCGTGGGGTGGCATGACGGGGCGAGTGAGCACACACAGGGCAGGACTGCGAAGTGTTCTCCCTTTATTGCATTCCTGACCCAGGGCTGGGCTGCGGGTTAGGATCCGTGAGCCGGCAGGAAGAGCGGGGGCGGGGGCTGATTCATCCCCGCGCCCCTCCGTCCCAGGCCCCGCCTTCCTCCCAGCGCAGAGTTGGGCACAGAAAGGGACATTCTGTTTCTGGCAGGAAATGGCAGAGAATGAAAAAGCACTGGCCTCTGGGGGCGCCCTCTCCTCCTGTCCTAATGCCCCAGAGTCGCCTGCCTCCTCGGCCTCCCGTCGGGGCCCCCCTCCCCCGGGGACGGGGGTGTACACACTGACTCAGGTGCCTCGATTCCGGGCGATAAGGAGCCGGGAGGCTGGAGGGTCCTGAAAGGCAGCAGCCATTCCTCTGAAACAAAGGCCCGTGTTGGACCTCTGAGCGTTAGGACCGTGAGACTTTCTAGAGGTTGGGCAGCCCCCTTCCTGAGGTTGCTGCCCGGTCAGCAGGCTCAGACCCTGGGCGACAGGAGAGGAGCAGAGAAAGGAGATTTGGTCTCAAGAGGTCTCTGGGCTCAGCGGGGTCCATGGGGCTCACCCCAGCGTCTCTGTTTCTACTCCAAAGGCCGCAACAATCCTCACAACCCCGCACTGGCCAGGGTGACCAGCCTCTGGGGCAGAGGCCGTCTTCCAGGTGGGCTTCTCCCTGCTGCCTCCTGGGTCCAACAGGAGACAGTTCCTCCTCTGTTCACAGAGGAAGGTCTTCCTGCCACCCTCCAGAAGAATTAGCCCTGTCCAAACGCTGGCGTCTGGAACCTTCCAGCGCTCCAAATCGTAATCGCCTAGGAGATCAAACCAGTCCATCCACAAGAAAGTCAACCCTGAATATTCATTGGAGGGACTGATGCTGAAGCTCCAATACTTTGGCCACCTGATGCAGAGGGTCATTGGAAACACCCTGATGCTGGGTAAGATTGAGGTCCGGAGGAGACGGCAGCAACAGAGGATGAGATGGTTCGATGGCATCACCAACTCAATGGACACAAGCTTGAACAAGCGCTGGGAGATGGCGAAGGACAAGGAAGCCTGGCGTGCCGCAGTCCGTGGGGTGGCATGACGGGGCGAGTGAGCACACACAGGGCAGGACTGCGAAGTGTTCTCCCTTTATTGCATTCCTGACCCAGGGCTGGGCTGCGGGTTAGGATCCGTGAGCCGGCAGGAAGAGCGGGGGCGGGGGCTGATTCATCCCCGCGCCCCTCCGTCCCAGGCCCCGCCTTCCTCCCAGCGCAGAGTTGGGCACAGAAAGGGACATTCTGTTTCTGGCAGGAAATGGCAGAGAATGAAAAAGCACTGGCCTCTGGGGGCGCCCTCTCCTCCTGTCCTAATGCCCCAGAGTCGCCTGCCTCCTCGGCCTCCCGTCGGGGCCCCCCTCCCCCGGGGACGGGGGTGTACACACTGACTCAGGTGCCTCGATTCCGGGCGATAAGGAGCCGGGAGGCTGGAGGGTCCTGAAAGGCAGCAGCCATTCCTCTGAAACAAAGGCCCGTGTTGGACCTCTGAGCGTTAGGACCGTGAGACTTTCTAGAGGTTGGGCAGCCCCCTTCCTGAGGTTGCTGCCCGGTCAGCAGGCTCAGACCCTGGGCGACAGGAGAGGAGCAGAGAAAGGAGATTTGGTCTCAAGAGGTCTCTGGGCTCAGCGGGGTCCATGGGGCTCACCCCAGCGTCTCTGTTTCTACTCCAAAAGGCCGCGCAACAATCCTCACAACCCCCGCACTGGCCAGGGTGACCAGCCTCTGGGGCAGAGGCCGTCTTCCAGGTGGGCTTCTCCCTGCTGCCTCCTGGGTCCAACAGGAGACAGTTCCTCCTCTGTTCACAGAGGAAGGTCTTCCTGCACTCACTGCCCTTTCAACAGACACTGCCTCACTCAGTCAAATAATTAGGAACATCCAGCCTGGATAGGACGGGGCAGACAAGAGTCTCTCCCTGCTCCTCGCTGCTAAGCACAGCTAGAAACCCTGGGATGAAGCAGGAGGCAACCAAGAGGGGTCCTGACGAGTGGAAGGGGAAGGCGAACTGATCAGGGACCCCACAGCTGAGTCTGGACAGGGAACAGCCAGGCGTCTGTGATCCCGTCCCCGGGCCCAGCAGGCGCAGGGGACCCAGGTGTGCGTTCCCCCAGCGGGCTCGCTGCTCTCCCGGGCTGCCTCAGAGCCACGCCACACACAGGCTCCACCAGGCAGAACCAGCAGGGGCACCGAGCTGGAGCCCCCGGCAGGAAGTGACCAGGTTTCAGATGGCTTTTGTTTAAATCGTCACATTGGATATAGAATTCCCGTGAGGAGGAAAGTGCATCATACCTACATTTCTGTTCTTTCCATTGTTCTTTATGCCTTCCTGGTGCTGTAAGATTCCTTCTTTGATTATTTCCTCTCTGCTTTAAGAATTTCCTTTAGCAATTCTTTAGATCTGTTGGCTGACAGAGGAGGCCTTCCATTCCAGAAGGATAGTTTCACCAGATTTAAAATTTACAGTCGAGGGCCTTCCCTGGCGGTCCAGTGGCTGGGACTCTGATCTCTCACGGCAGGGGACACGGGTTCTGTCTCGGGTTGGGGAGCTGAGGCCCTGCCTGCCGCAGAGCGCAGCCAACACCAGCCAGCCAACAGGCGTTCCATCGCAGGCTGCCCTCAGACCTTGCTGGGGGACAGGGGTCCTGGCGCCCATCTGTGAGTTCAGCAGACAGGAGTCCTGCCTCCTCGCTGCTCAGAGCCCAGCTCAGTATCTCCTTGGAGGCGCGCCTCGGAGGCACCCCCAGCCAAACCCAGCAGGAGCTAGGCTTTTGGTGCATCCTCTGACCTCACTCCTCCTTCATGGCTCTCCACTCCCTTGTAATTAACTCAATGCTATATAGTTAAAGGCTCGGTTTATTACAGCGGGCAGGTGAACAGACATGGGGACGTCTTTAGGAGCTCACCGACTGGCGTAAGGTGAGTCTAGGACAGGCGAACAACGGTGGTATGACCAGGATGGGGAAGAGGCTGCTAGATGAGCATAGAGCAGGAGCGTCTGCCCTAATGTGGAGGTGTGGGGTTCCTGGAGGAGGTGGCCTCCCGGAGGTAAAGCTCCTCAGGCTAGGCAGAGGAAAGAATGTTCCCAGCAGAGATGGTCACTGATCAGGGACCCCACAGCTGAGTCTGGACAGGGAACAGCCAGGCGTCTGTGATCCCGTCCCGGGCCCAGCAGGCGCAGGGGACCCAGGTGTGCGTTCCCCAGCGGGCTCGCTGCTCTCCGGGCTGCCTCAGAGCCACGCCACACACAGGCTCCACCAGGCAGAACCAGCAGGGGCACCGAGCTGGAGCCCCCGGCAGGAAGTGACCAGGTTTCAGATGGCTTTTGTTTAAATCGTCACATTGGATATAGAATTCCCGTGAGGAGGAAAGTGCATCATACCTACATTTCTGTTCTTTCCATTGTTCTTTATGCCTTCCTGGTGCTGTAAGATTCCTTCTTTGATTATTTCCTCTCTGCTTTAAGAATTTCCTTTAGCAATTCTTTAGATCTGTTGGCTGACAGAGGAGGCCTTCCATTCCAGAAGGATAGTTTCACCAGATTTAAAATTTACAGTCGAGGGCCTTCCCTGGCGGTCCAGTGGCTGGGACTCTGATCTCTCACGGCAGGGGACACGGGTTCTGTCTCGGGTTGGGGAGCTGAGGCCCTGCCTGCCGCAGAGCGCAGCCAACACCAGCCAGCCAACAGGCGTTCCATCGCAGGCTGCCCTCAGACCTTGCTGGGGGACAGGGGTCCTGGCGCCCATCTGTGAGTTCAGCAGACAGGAGTCCTGCCTCCTCGCTGCTCAGAGCCCAGCTCAGTATCTCCTTGGAGGCGCGCCTCGGAGGCACCCCCAGCCAAACCCAGCAGGAGCTAGGCTTTTGGTGCATCCTCTGACCTCACTCCTCCTTCATGGCTCTCCACTCCCTTGTAATTAACTCAATGCTATATAGTTAAAGGCTCGGTTTATTACAGCGGGCAGGTGAACAGACATGGGGACGTCTTTAGGAGCTCACCGACTGGCGTAAGGTGAGTCTAGGACAGGCGAACAACGGTGGTATGACCAGGATGGGGAAGAGGCTGCTAGATGAGCATAGAGCAGGAGCGTCTGCCCTAATGTGGAGGTGTCAGGGAAGGCTTCCTGGAGGAGGTGGCCTCCCGGAGGTAAAGCTCCTCAGGCTAGGCAGAGGGAAAGAATGTTCCCAGCAGAGAGCCATAGGTCACTGTGGGGCTAAACAACCTGGGTCAGAATCCCAGGCTTTGTGTCCACCCCCAGTCTGTGATTTCTGTTTGCCTCAGTTTCCCCATCTTTAAGACTGAGAAGCAACTCAGGGTGTGTGGGGGAGGACAGGGTAGTACAGTGTCACCCGCCAGGTGTGACGAGGCTCAGTGAGGACCCGCCCTGAGAGGGAGGTGGGAGGCCTAGTTCCCCCTGACCTTTGGAGCGTGTCCACTGAAGGGCTCAAGGCCCAGCACGAGGTGTCAGATCCTTTCCCAAGCTGCCCAGTCTCCTGGCCTCCATCTTCCTCCCAGGACCTTCTGCCGGTGGGAAGGACCAGGTGACCCTGGTCAGAGACGGAAGGTGGCCGGGTGCCCTCCACCTGTGCGCCAGCAGGTGGTGCTGTTGCCCATCAGACCCAGACAGGGGCGCCCTTCCAGCAGGCCAGAGGGAGAGGAATAAGGGCAGGGGTGGGGTGTTTTCGTCAGTTAAGTGTGGAAATTATTATATATATGAATATATATAATATTATATATTTATATATATATTTAATTGATTTATTTGGCTGTGCTGGGTCTTAGCTGCGTCAGGCAGGGTCTTGATTTTCCTTGCGGCACACAGGCTCTTTAGTTGCAGCATGTGGGATCTACCTCCCTGACCAGGGATCAAACTCAGGCCCCTTGCATGGGGAGCGTGACGTCTTAGCCCCGGGACCCCCAGAGAAGTCCTGAGCGAGTCCCCTTTGTCGTCCCCATCCACCACCCCCACCCCGCCACCCCAGAGAAGAGAGAGCTGAAAATTCAAGCCCGTTTTCAAGTGTTTTGTTTCTAATCATCCTGGAACCGTGGCATTGGAGTGGAGAACCTTCGAGATCTTCTCCTTGGCAGAACAAACCGGCTGGCAATTCTTGACCTCTGCTCGTGCGGCCCCCCACCTCCCTAGGGCCGAGGTGTTTTCCTGCGACTGGTTTCACCCCACAGGCACCCTCCTCTACTCTCAGGCCTCCGTCGGGTAGAGCAGAAGGTCGGGTCTCAGAGAGGCTGAGACTCACACCAGAGCCCGCGGCCAGGGACTGGGAGGCGGAGCTGGAAGTCTGATCCCGCCTGCCCAAACCGGATTCCCTGGGCGACAGTCTGCAGCCTCAAGCCCCCTGGAGGACTGGAGGCTCCAGCTCCCTGCCCTGCAGCCTAGAAAGGACCTTGACGATCCTTCTCGATCCTCCACTCAACCACGCCCACCTGTCAGACTCCACGGCAACCGCCCTGATCACCGGACGCTTGGCCCCTGTTCTCCTGGGGCCGGAGTCTGGGGGTCCCTGCAGAGGAGAGCACGGGGGTGTCTGGGCAGGTGGTGCTGCTTAGATCAGGTGGTCACGACCTGGGAGAGTGATGGCAGGTGCAAAGGCCCTGGGGCAGACACCAGCTTGACTTCCTGTGGTCACACCTGAGAAAGACATGGAACCCTGAGTGTGAGTCAAGGTCCTCGGGTCACCTTGCGTCATCACCACGAGCAGCCTCCTCGCAGTAGCTAATATTTACAGAGCACCTTCTGTGAACACCAGGCTCCATGCTAGCGGAGCACACCGCTCTATTTTTCTAAGTCATTAATTAATTCGTTTGTCTGTCTGTGCTGGACCCTAGTTATGGCACGCGAACTCTTAGTAGGGAGCGTGTGGAATCTAGTTCCCCGACTAGAGATTGAACTCCAGCCCCTGCGTTTGGAGCTCAGAGTCTTAGCTGCTGGACCCCCAGGGAAGTCTCACCCTGCACTTAAAATCTCCAGATTGAAAGAGGTCCCACAGCTGCCCCAGGGCCTGACAGGCAGCCAGGCGGAGCTGAGGCCCCTTGCATGGGGAGCGTGACGTCTTAGCCCCGGGACCCCAGAGAAGTCCTGAGCGAGTCCCCTTTGTCGTCCCCATCCACCACCCCCACCCCGCCACCCCAGAGAAGAGAGAGCTGAAAATTCAAGCCCGTTTTCAAGTGTTTTGTTTCTAATCATCCTGGAACCGTGGCATTGGAGTGGAGAACCTTCGAGATCTTCTCCTTGGCAGAACAAACCGGCTGGCAATTCTTGACCTCTGCTCGTGCGGCCCCCCACCTCCCTAGGGCCGAGGTGTTTTCCTGCGACTGGTTTCACCCCACAGGCACCCTCCTCTACTCTCAGGCCTCCGTCGGGTAGAGCAGAAGGTCGGGTCTCAGAGAGGCTGAGACTCACACCAGAGCCCGCGGCCAGGGACTGGGAGGCGGAGCTGGAAGTCTGATCCCGCCTGCCCAAACCGGATTCCCTGGGCGACAGTCTGCAGCCTCAAGCCCCCTGGAGGACTGGAGGCTCCAGCTCCCTGCCCTGCAGCCTAGAAAGGACCTTGACGATCCTTCTCGATCCTCCACTCAACCACGCCCACCTGTCAGACTCCACGGCAACCGCCCTGATCACCGGACGCTTGGCCCCTGTTCTCCTGGGGCCGGAGTCTGGGGGTCCCTGCAGAGGAGAGCACGGGGGTGTCTGGGCAGGTGGTGCTGCTTAGATCAGGTGGTCACGACCTGGGAGAGTGATGGCAGGTGCAAAGGCCCTGGGGCAGACACCAGCTTGACTTCCTGTGGTCACACCTGAGAAAGACATGGAACCCTGAGTGTGAGTCAAGGTCCTCGGGTCACCTTGCGTCATCACCACGAGCAGCCTCCTCGCAGTAGCTAATATTTACAGAGCACCTTCTGTGAACACCAGGCTCCATGCTAGCGGAGCACACCGCTCTATTTTTCTAAGTCATTAATTAATTCGTTTGTCTGTCTGTGCTGGACCCTAGTTATGGCACGCGAACTCTTAGTAGGGAGCGTGTGGAATCTAGTTCCCCGACTAGAGATTGAACTCCAGCCCCTGCGTTTGGAGCTCAGAGTCTTAGCTGCTGGACCCCCAGGGAAGTCTCACCCTGCACTTAAAATCTCCAGATTGAAAGAGGTCCCACAGCTGCCCCAGGGCCTGACAGGCAGCCAGGCGGAGCTGAGGCCCGCAGTCACTGAGCCCTTGCCGGCCCCCTGACGCCAGGGCGTCCTCAGCTCGGTCGGCAGGGGTCCAGCCCACAGGCGGGAGATGGGACACACGCGGACTCCAGGGCTGTGGGACTCATGGACAAAGATAAGAAACCCCCGTCGGGCTCTGGCTGAAGCCGTCCTAAGGGGGTGGGGAGGCCAGGCTGGAGACAGAGGCGACCTTCTGCTCATGGGCAGGCAGCTCCCTTAGCCGCTGACCCAGGGGACAAAGTCGGACGCTGGGTTCACGCACGCTGTTCTGGGTCAGACAGACTCAGGCCTCCGGGTGTGTCCGCGCCTCACACCTCACGCACACGCTTCTGTTGCTGCCCCCCAGATAAATGTGTTCGTGATTTAGCAAATTCCACACCGTGTCTAAGTTCACGCATTAAACAAAATCAGGGAGTCATCACAAGGGAATCTGGCATCACCGGCAAATTCTTGCCAGAGGCTCCTTTCAGCAACTTTATCTCAGAACACATCTTCAAATCCGATCTGACTGACGGAAGGTGCTCACCGAGGAGCCTGCAGTCACGTCGGACCTTGGCGTCGGCCTGAGGATTTGCTGATGGCAGTGAAGAGGGTCCGTGAGGCCCAGCGATACGGCGGGAAGCTGCCCGGGCGTCATCTGGACATGAGCACGTCGCTGTCTGGTCCAGACGTCCAGGCCCGGATCTGCGAGGTCACGTCCTCCGTACGGGATCAGGTGGGCGCGTCTGTGTCGGGGGCTGGAATTCAAATGCACTCAGCTCTTGGTCCCATCAGGGAGATTCATTTCTGCCCAGCCTGAGTGTCGGCAATCTCAGCGTGGGAGACGTGGACCTTGGAGGAATGCGAGTTGCATCCTTCATTAAAACCATGCTCCTCCCACCTGCCGCTGCCTTTGCAATGGGCAGAGTACCCATCTGGGGGGGCGGGGTCAGAGGTCAAGGGCCAGGACTCACTGTGTTACTTTGGGCACATGTCTTAACCTCTCTGGGCCTCCCTTTCTTCCTCCCAGTCATGTGAGGGTTGGACGAGCACAGTGAATCTCAACTGGGATTAGTCTTGCCCCAGGAGGGGATAGTGGGCAGCATCTGGAGAGACCACCGGTTGTCACAGCTGGGAGATGCTATCGGCATCTGGAGGCCAGAGGCCGGGGATGCTGCCAAACACTGTGCCGTGCAAGGGACAGGCCCCACCGGGGGAGAATGAGCTCGCCCGGGTGTCAGTAGGGCTTCTTTTGTGGCTCAGATGGTAAAGAATCTATCTGCCTGCAATGCAGGAGATCCGGGTTCCATCCCTGGGTCGGGAAAGTCCTCTGGAAAAGGGAATGGTTACTTGATCCAGCATTCTTGCCTGGAGAATCCCATGGACAGAGGAGCCTGGCGGGCTGCAGTCCATGGGGTTGCAGAGTTGGACACAAGTGAGCAACTAATGCTTTCCCTTTTGGCGGGGCCAAAGTTGGTGCTGGCCGTCTGGGGGACAGGAGGGGACCAAGGCCAGCCCCGGCCGGGCAGGCTCAAGCGGAGAGGTGGAGAGGGCCCACTGGCCAGTTCTTCTCCCATCCTGAGGCTTTGCAGGGACCCCGGTGACATTCCAATGGGCTCCCTCTGGCTCTGGGAGCAGCAGAGATGTGAGGGGCTGGCGGCCCAGCCTGGAGCTTGTGACTGAACCCTGGGGACTTGGGGTCAAAATGTCACCTCAGGGCCCCTCAGAGTGTGGGGCGACTGAGGCCCGGACCCGCCCTCGCTCCCCCATCTGCCTTCGTTTGTTCCTCTGGCAGGCCTCCCTGTAGCCTGGTGGGTGTGAGCCAACAGTCTTTATCTTCCGTTATAAAAACCTGCGCTCCCCTTTCAGATCTGTCCTGGGAAGCAGACCCTGCCCGGGAGATGGCCATCCACTCCAGAAGCCCAAACTGACCCCTAGCGACTGACCCCCAGCAGACCAAGCCCGTGTTCCAGGGAAAAACCGGATAAAGCTTTCCCTACTTGTCTCTACTGGTGATTTTTCTAAACCAAACAGCTTCCTAGGACGCACACTGAAGTGTTTTAACATCAGGCAGTAAGAGAAATCACTTACTCTCTCAGAAATCGCTGCTGGTTGGCTACTTGGCCGCGTTTCTGGGATTCCGCGCGGACTTGGGAACGCTGCCGGCTTGTGTCCACACCAGGGCGCTTTCGAGGGGCTGCTGGGTGTGGGACGTGTCGAGGGGCAACCCCTGAGCAAACTGGCATCAGGGCTGCGATGTTCCTGTTTTTAAACAATTCTTTCTTTGACTCCACCAGGTCTTGGCTGCTCTTCACTGTGGCCTGCCGGATCTCCGAGTTGCAGCACGCAGGATCTAGTTCCCTGACATCCCCTCCGGGTCGGGGTGGGAGGGCAGGGACAGGGCCTCAGGGCAGGGCTCAGGATGTACCTGTCAGCGGGTGGTTCCTGACCCAGGACTTTTGGAAACCCAGCAGGTGCCCCACCGCGCCCGCAGGGCTGCCCCCTGGCTGGACCAGGGCCACCTTCCCCACCAGGCCCTGGAGGCCGGCCCCCCGGGCCCAGGCTTCTTCTTGGGGCCCACGAACATATTTTCATTTCTCTTAAAATCAGAAGGAAACCTGAGCACAGCGTCCCGTGGTCTCTGGGGGTGGGGTGGAGAGGACGAGCGGCTCCAGGTTCCCCTTTGGAGCCCAGACCCCAAGGGGACACCTGAGCTCCACAGCCCAGGGCTTCACATCCACAGTCGCTCACCTGAGGCTCTAACCGGCCACGGCTGGTGGAATCCGTGGATTTCGTGAAGCCCGTGGCCGTGGAGGGCTGGCGGTCCCAGAGCGGAGCGTCTAAGGACCCCAGACTGGACCGCGCGCCTTCATGCCTCCGGCCGTAAACCGTCCTCGTCCGTGGTGTCCGGTGGAGGAAGGCAAACGTGCCGAGCCCGTGGGGTCAGAGTAATGCCTGTCTGTGAGCCCAGGGGCTTCCCAGGTGGCACCAGGGGCACAGAACCCGCCTGCGGCTGCCGGAGAGGTAAGAGACACAGGTTCGATCCCGGGGGGACGGGGGGATCCCCTGGAGAAGGAAATGGCAACTCAGTCCAGGATTCTTGCCTGGGAAATCCCAGGACAGAGGAGCCTGGCGGGCTGCAGTCCACGGGGCCGCAAAGACTGGACACGACGGAGCACAGCACGGCCACTCTGGGAGACAGTGAAGGACAGGGGAGCCCAGCACGCTGGCGTCCACATGGTTGCAAACAAGTTACAAACACCCTCACGGACACAGACCTGTATATTGTGAGCAAACATCTGGGCCTCACAGCCCAGCGAAACTGACCCATATCATGAACCATCACACCCCTGCTGAGGTAAGGTTTGCGTCGACATGAGGGCTGGAGAATCTCCTCGCATGACTCAAGACTCCACGGGCAGAGCTGAGAAGAGCCGACCCATCTGGCCCAGGGATCTCCGAGTTGCAGCACTAGTTCCTGACATCCCCTCCGGGTCGGGGTGGGAGGGCAGGGACAGGGCCTCAGGGCAGGGCTCAGGATGTACCTGTCAGCGGGTGGTTCCTGACCCAGGACTTTTGGAAACCCAGCAGGTGCCCCACCGCGCCCACAGGGCTGCCCCCTGGCTGGACCAGGGCCACCTTCCCCACCAGGCCCTGGAGGCCGGCCCCCCGGGCCCAGGCTTCTTCTTGGGGCCCACGAACATATTTTCATTTCTCTTAAAATCAGAAGGAAACCTGAGCACAGCGTCCCGTGGTCTCTGGGGGTGGGGTGGAGAGGACGAGCGGCTCCAGGTTCCCCTTTGGAGCCCAGACCCCAAGGGGACACCTGAGCTCCACAGCCCAGGGCTTCACATCCACAGTCGCTCACCTGAGGCTCTAACCGGCCACGGCTGGTGGAATCCGTGGATTTCGTGAAGCCCGTGGCCGTGGAGGGCTGGCGGTCCCAGAGCGGAGCGTCTAAGGACCCCAGACTGGACCGCGCGCCTTCATGCCTCCGGCCGTAAACCGTCCTCGTCCGTGGTGTCCGGTGGAGGAAGGCAAACGTGCCGAGCCCGTGGGGTCAGAGTAATGCCTGTCTGTGAGCCCAGGGGCTTCCCAGGTGGCACCAGGGGCACAGAACCCGCCTGCGGCTGCCGGAGAGGTAAGAGACACAGGTTCGATCCCGGGGGGACGGGGGGATCCCCTGGAGAAGGAAATGGCAACCCAGTCCAGGATTCTTGCCTGGGAAATCCCAGGACAGAGGAGCCTGGCGGGCTGCAGTCCACGGGGCCGCAAAGACTGGACACGACGGAGCACAGCACGGCCACTCTGGGAGACAGTGAAGGACAGGGGAGCCCAGCACGCTGGCGTCCACATGGTTGCAAACAAGTTACAAACACCCTCACGGACACAGACCTGTATATTGTGAGCAAACATCTGGGCCTCACAGCCCAGCGAAACTGACCCATATCATGAACCATCACACCCCTGCTGAGGTAAGGTTTGCGTCGACATGAGGGCTGGAGAATCTCCTCGCATGACTCAAGACTCCACGGGCAGAGCTGAGAAGAGCCGACCCCTTGAACGCCTGGGAGGCTGGGCTGCACATCTTTCATATGGCCACAAGGTGGCGCCCGTGGGCTCCATTCCCAGGATGGAGCCCCCAGAAACGGCCTAGTTCTGTCCTTGTGTCTCACTTTGACACAGAGTGGCTGGGCTGGCACACAGAGGCTCAGTCGTTTGGATACCCCAGGGCTCAGACTGACTCTCTGTCGCCGTCAAAATGGGTCCTGGTGACTGACCGAGCTCTTAAACCCAAAGGCAAGGTCAGAGTAGGAAACAGTCTGGTTGCTTCTATTTGCAGGAAGAGAAAGGACGGGTCACGGGCAGGACACGGCAAGCGGCAGAGCTTTAACGGGACCGGCCTCAGGTTTTCTCCTGGAGGACTCCAAGAGCCTGCCGTCACTTGCTGCTAGCTGGCTGGCATGGCTCTACTCTTCTGGGCGTGGACACAACCTATGCTGCTGCTAGTACACCCCGGGCCTGGCGCCTGAGGGTACGTCCCCGGGCCTGGCGCCTGGGCCGTGGGTACCAGCAGACCCCCCTTGGATATCCAGGTAAAAGGAGGAGATTCCCAATTTAAGAGCCATCGTTATTTTCTGTGTAGTGAAAGTAACCTACCTCAAGCCCTAACTAAAACAGAAAACAGCAAACCTTGCTTTCGTAAGATAAAACCGACACGGAAGAGTCCACATCACATCCGCAGCTCTGTGAGGTCGCCCCACGGCCCCCATAGCCTGAGCTGCTCCGCCAGCAGGAACCCGTCACAAGGCCACGTGAATCTCTAGTTAATACCGTTTGGTCTGGCCCATGATTAAAAGTCTTTTTAACTGAGATTCCTCCATTCCTCTCTTTCCCTCACAGTTTATCTGTTGAAGAACCCAAGCCTCTTGACCTGTTTCCCATAGTTCAGGCCAACACCGTTGCCCGCCTTCTGTGCTTTCCTGCCCATCGGCAGCGAGATCCAGAGCCCAGATCAGTTCAGGCCAGAGGCCTCACAGCTCTGCAGGTCTCCTGAGGCACAGAAGATGCCGGCGTCTCTCTTTCTGTGACTTCAGCCGCTGGGGATGCTTAATGCCTGTATCTGTTCACTCACTGGGGCTGCGAAACAGTGTTCTATTATTCCTTCACCATGAAGTGGCCAGCTTACTCCCCTGGGCAGTGTCCTCCAGCTATTGTCCAATGAGGAAAGGCAGGATAAACTCAGCTTCTTTGTACTTAACCAGCTTTCAAAATTGGTTCCTTATCATCCTCCAAAGGGGATCGGTTTTTATATAAAAATTACTTAGTTGTGAATTCATGCATTTTCACACTTGCAGTGGGTTGGAAGTTGATTGCATTCTATTATTTCTTTGGTTGCCCCAGGTCTTAGCTGTGGCGGGGAGGGCCATTTTTAGTTGCACGGGAATTCTCAGTTGCAGCATGTGGGATCTAATTCCTTGACCAGGGCTGGAGCCCAGGTCCCCCTGTGGGGAGCGTGCAATCAGACCACAGGGAAATCCGCAAACATGCTGCATTCTTGACCAGTGAAAGCCTCACGTCAGCTCCCGAGTCCTTGTGACCTGACACTGGCGGCCTTGGATCACTTCTGTCCTCTTTGATGAGACACGATGTCCTGGGCTCCTCTTGTACAGGTCTTGGATCAGACCTGGAATCAGCCATTTCTCTAAGAATGGCTTGTTTCTTTAGAGAGGAAGGGTATTTGAAGACCATCATCTGAGCGCTAGGGATTCTCAATGTTTATGGGCTGCTCATTGTTTTAGGCATAGGTATGTTTTCCCACGACCTTCAGTGGTTCCGTTTAAGAGGTACCGACACAAGGTCCACATCCTCGCAGCTCTGTGAGGTCGCCCCACGGCCCCCATAGCCTGAGCTGCTCCGCCAGCAGGAACCCGTCACAAGGCCACGTGAATCTCTAGTTAATACCGTTTGGTCTGGCCCATGATTAAAAGTCTTTTAACTGAGATTCCTCCATTCCTCTCTTTCCCTCACAGTTTATCTGTTGAAGAACCCAAGCCTCTTGACCTGTTTCCCATAGTTCAGGCCAACACCGTTGCCCGCCTTCTGTGCTTTCCTGCCCATCGGCAGCGAGATCCAGAGCCCAGATCAGTTCAGGCCAGAGGCCTCACAGCTCTGCAGGTCTCCTGAGGCACAGAAGATGCCGGCGTCTCTCTTTCTGTGACTTCAGCCGCTGGGGATGCTTAATGCCTGTATCTGTTCACTCACTGGGGCTGCGAAACAGTGTTCTATTATTCCTTCACCATGAAGTGGCCAGCTTACTCCCCTGGGCAGTGTCCTCCAGCTATTGTCCAATGAGGAAAGGCAGGATAAACTCAGCTTCTTTGTACTTAACCAGCTTTCAAAATTGGTTCCTTATCATCCTCCAAAGGGGATCGGTTTTTATATAAAAATTACTTAGTTGTGAATTCATGCATTTTCACACTTGCAGTGGGTTGGAAGTTGATTGCATTCTATTATTTCTTTGGTTGCCCCAGGTCTTAGCTGTGGCGGGGAGGGCCATTTTTAGTTGCACGGGAATTCTCAGTTGCAGCATGTGGGATCTAATTCCTTGACCAGGGCTGGAGCCCAGGTCCCCTGTGGGAGCGTGCAATCAGACCACAGGGAAATCCGCAAACATGCTGCATTCTTGACCAGTGAAAGCCTCACGTCAGCTCCCGAGTCCTTGTGACCTGACACTGGCGGCCTTGGATCACTTCTGTCCTCTTTGATGAGACACGATGTCCTGGGCTCCTCTTGTACAGGTCTTGGATCAGACCTGGAATCAGCCATTTCTCTAAGAATGGCTTGTTTCTTTAGAGAGGAAGGGTATTTGAAGACCATCATCTGAGCGCTAGGGATTCTCAATGTTTATGGGCTGCTCATTGTTTTAGGCATAGGTATGTTTTCCCCACGACCTGAAAGTACAGTGGTTCCGTGAAACCCTTTATTAAGTCGACCTGGCATTAAGAGCAGCAGCAATTACCTTAGGGGATGCCTGGCTGACACAGGCGCAGAGTAAGCTGGGATACAGACGCTCAGACACCGGTGACCGCCGCGGCGGCCACACGTGGGGACGCTCAGTGCGGCTCCTGGGAAGAAGTCCGGGAAGGCCTCTCTCGCCGCGCGGGGGTGCTGCCTCTTTAAGCGCTGCTGCAAAGCCAACGCTGAACGCTCTCTTCACTCTCTGCCTGTTTTCCTAAAAGCGAAAATCCTCTTTGGATTCATTTCTGTTATCAAAAATGGGTACTAAGGGAGGTCTTTCATAAAAGCAACATGGTGGAAGGTCATTCTGCAGTCAAATGCTCTACCCCTGAGCTATACCCCCTGGAAGGTCATTCTGGAAAAGCAGAGGATCCCGGTGTGTCTCTGGGTGTGGGCTCAGTCCCTTCGGTGGCGTCCAACTCTGTTACCCGCGGGCGGGAGCCCGCCAGGCGCCTCTGTCCACGGGAGGCTCCAGCCAAGACTGGAGTGAGCTGCCATGCCCTCCTCCAGGGGATCTTTTCGACCACGGGATCCAGCCCACATCTCCTGCGCTGCCAGCGGATTCTCTACCGCTGAGCCAACAGGGACGCCCCAGGTATGTGTGTATCCACTGTCTATAGGCTATGTACGCACTCACACACGGATACATCAGCAGCGATCAATACGTATCATGACTTCGTGGCCCAGTAACAAAACCCCGTCGCCCACTGTTAGGGCGCCCCGCTTCACTGTGGCTCTGAGACAGCGATGGGCAGCCGGGGTCAGCTGCCCCCAGCCTCGCCTGCTGTTCCTACTGCTCTGGCCACCACGATGAGAACGTGACGCTACACCAAAGGCTTGAAGAGTGGGCCCAGGGGACAGCAGCGCGGGAAGGCATTCATGGAGAAGGCTTTCCTTCCCTCAGGGACAGGCTGGCGGAGGCAGTAGGACCTCCCGCAGGTGCTGCTGACGGGCGCCGCCTCCTGCCTCGAGTGCCAGGGGGCAGGCTTACCACCCAGGCCGAGCAGCGGGCGTGCGGGAACACGCAGGGCTCACCCGCTCCAGCCAGGCCCGGCCGCTCCCTCGGGGCACTCCCACCAAGACCGGCACCCTCGCCGGCCTGATGGGGGAGGCCCTGCTCCTCCACCAGGGCCCCCCGCCACCCCGCAGACCCAAGGGCAGCAGCCCGGGCCAGGCAGCCCAGGCTTCTGTAGGCCCACCCTGGACCCCTGATGAAAAGATCTGTTTTGTTACTGAAGAAATCTCCCAGGCTCT
Organism: Tragulus kanchil; assembly: GCA_022376925.1. Classification (NCBI taxonomy): domain Eukaryota; kingdom Metazoa; phylum Chordata; class Mammalia; order Artiodactyla; family Tragulidae; genus Tragulus; species Tragulus kanchil. The sequence continues at coordinate 24,403,040 of JAIOJX010000027.1, read as the reverse complement.
TCAAATGCCTTTTTAAATTTCATCAGAGATGATCAGTGAAAATGCAACGTGGTGTACATTTCTTCTTGCACATCAACTATGGAAACATTTTTGTATGATGAGAAATACTGATGTCACATCCCATGTTAAAATTACTGTCACGTTCAGCCTCACTGCATGTAATACAGACCAAACCCTTCCGATCATGTGCTCTGGGGAGGGTTCTTCAGTCAATGAAGTTTTCATTTACTCTCTATACAGAACACGGGGCACCCCGCCCGAGTCCCGTTTGGCTCCGTGGAGTCTGAGGAAGACGGCAGCCTGTGCTCTGACTGGGGGGTGGCGGGGAGGGGTGCGGGCTCGGCGGGCTCGGCAGCTCAGCGTCTCAGCCTGCGCTCAGGACCGGGGACGCCGGCCCGGCACGAGCCAGCCGCTGGCCTCGAGCTTCCAGAAGGCCAGCCTCGGGCTCCGGCATCTCCGCTCTGTCCCATCTCCCAAGTCTCCCAGGAACGTCATACTTTTCAAGGGAGACTGCTGTTTCACAGTAAGAAACAGACATTCTTTTTTTTTAAACAGTTCACATTTATTATTGATAACGATAAAAAAATCTTTTAAAGACTATCCGTATTGTATTACCAAGAGTGAGGTAATATGTTTACAAAACATTTACAGAATTTGATACGTAAATAATGATATTAGGAAAGAAGGTGATTAAGACACTCGGAAGAAGGGACCCCCGAGGGCCGTGAGTGCTGACAGGTGGAGTCACAGCAGCATCGAAACGGAGGGCGGAGGGGCCGACGCAGGGCCAGGCTCCCCCGCGCGAGCGCGGCTCCCTGCCCACGGCCCTCGCGAGGAGGACGGAGGAGGGCGCTCAGGAGCGAACCCTGGAAGGGATGTGCAGTGATGTGCTTTGAACTCTTATCAGAGATGCAGTCAACTCTCTGGGGATAAAACATGCCACTTCTGAGTCAACTCAAAAAGAACTGATCTTCAGCCTGGGGGAGGGGTGGCTGCAAGCCAGACAGTTCTACAAACATCCCTGGGCTGAGGTGGGCTGCGGAGTGGAGCGTTTTCTTGGCAGCTGTCAGTAAAATCGCCATCTGAGACACACAGAGAGACAGAGAGAGAGAGAAAGAGAAAGGACCGTCTTCAGGTCCTTAGAATCTGGGAACGGGACGCACCAGCAGGCAGCAGTGCGGTGCACTAACCAGCCCTACGGAGCTTTCTGGAAACAAGCTGGGGCAGCGAGGGGCTCCTGAGAGAAAGGCACGGCTGCGCCCGCACAGCCCCGGAGCAGCCAGGAGAACCCTCAGCGCCCGGCGCCCGCGGAGCCTCGCGGACCGGGAGGCCGGCTCGCCTCCCCCCAAGCCCAGGGAGGCCGCCCGCGGGCACGCGCCGTCCACCCTGCCCGCCGGCCACGGGCGCCCTCCCGGCAGGCAGACAGCGGCGCAGCCTGGGGTCCGGGCCCGTCACAGGCGGACGACGGCACGAGGCTCCCGGCCCGGACCCTCACGAGCAGGGCCTCCGCCACGCACGCCAGCACGCGACACGTCGTCATCAATAGCGGAGATGACCCCAAAGCCACAACCGGACAGTCACAGAAAACCTGCTTTTCCCATAAGAAGCTGAGGAAACAAGGGCCAGTAACAGGCAGGCCAGGCTTGGCGACGGGAATCCAAAAGGAAAAATAAAAAGCAAACCAGCCTCACACTCTGAGCTGCTTCCAGGACATCAAATCCTTTGTTACGTGAGCTAAGTTTCTACTCGCCCCACGCCCCACCGCCGCACACCCAGCCCTGCACACACACGCGGGCGTGCACACACACACCCACCACTGCCTTTCACAGGAAGCAGGGCTCCCGCGGCCACGGGGGAGAACGCCGGCCGGCCACACGGGGCAGTTTCAGAATGCCCAGCGGGCCTCGGGGTCCCCGACACACCCGTCCGGAGCCGGGGGGCCTCCCGGGCGCCGACGCGACCAGGCCGTGAGGGGTCTGGGGGGCAGGTCGAGAACGAGCTCAGAAGGAACACGTGCAGGGCGGACAGAGACGCACCAGAGGACAAGCGTGCGGACGCCCTCGGCCCGCGTCCACAGACAGAGCAGGCTGCTCGCTAAGGACCGGAAGGTTTGGGAGGAGGAGAGGGAAACACACGTTTAATGATGACGGCGTTCTTCCTGGCGTCACGGGGGCTCCCCGAGAGCCCCCGACCCCCAGCAGCCACTTCACAACAGCAGGTCTCTCTGTCCCCAGGGCCTGGCCGGGCGCCCACAGGTCCCTCTGAGTCCTTCCGGTCAGGCGGTGTCTGCTCGGAGGAAAGGAACCTAGCGGGCGGCCGCTGTCCGCGGACCGAGCTGGCCACCGGCAGGGAGGCGGCGGGCCGGCGGGGCGGGGGCGGCCGCAGCTTCTGCTCCGCGGAGGAAGGCGGGTCGCCGTGGACGGGTGGCGGAGGGACTTCATCCATAGGGGGCAGTGTGCAGGTGGCTGGAATCGGGTTTTGCATCCACGTTGGAGACAAAGTCAACCTCTTAACCGGTGTCTACACTACTTGTTCTTGAAGAGAGCCCTTGTGCTCTGGCTGGATTTTGTGCACACTGTATACAAAATCTATGGCTATCGAGTGAGAGTTAAAACTACCTGCGAGATGGCCGCGGGCTCAGTGACTACCATCTGGAGAGCTATGTGCTACCTAGAGGGCCCGAGCAGTGCACGCCGCGGGGCCGCGGGGCGGGCGGGCGGCGGTCTGAGGCGGCGGGCCGTCCCTCCGCGCGCCGGGCACTACCTGGAGATCATGGAGCTCGAGTGGGACTGGCTGGACGAGGTGGTGGCGGCGCTGAGCTGCGAGAACCCGCTGTGGCTGGACTCCAGGCTGGTCATGGAGCCTCTGCAAGCAGCACGGGGAGGGGAGGTGTGAGTCGCCGCGGCGGCCGCCCCTGCCCACCAGGGCCCGCCCCGCTCCCGCAGTCCCGCAGCCCGCGGCCGCCGCACTCAGCAACGACCGCGTGAACCGCCCGGCCGCCCGGCCGGCCGCACGCACCTGAAGTCCTCGGAGCCGATCACCTCGGTGTAGTACATCACCTTGCACTTGTGGGAGGGCACCTGCAGGGAGGCCAGCACGTCGTCCACGCGGGGCAGGCTGGTGGCGGCGCAGGCCGGCGTGCCGTGGAACCTCCACTGCAGGATGTAGAAACCCGGCCAGCGCGTCACGTGGGAGCCCTGGAACGAGTCGGGCACCAGCTGAGGACCACCTGCTCCCCAGGTGCCCCGCCACAGGGACAATGCCCGAGGGCGCCACGTCCGGGTCCACTGGATGGACATCAGCCACTGACCCTCTCGACGCAGGAAGGGCCAGCGACCCTGGTTCATGACCAGGGCTGGTTCCACGCTGCCTCCGGGGCGTCGACCCCGCAGCCGGGCCTCTGTCAGGTGCCGAGGCGGCCCCGGGAGGGAGGCTGAGAGGCTGCCTGCCCCCAGGACGCCCCCGGGAGGGAGGCTGAGAGGCTGTGTGCCCCCAGGACGCCCCCGGGAGGGACGCTGAGAGGCTGTCTGCCCCCAGGACGCCCCTCGGGAAGAGCGAGCAGGCGCCCGCGGGGTGGGGGCGGCCGGGGCGGCCCTCTGCTTAACCTCGAGCTGAGGGGATCTGTAAAGGCCTGCTAGACCAGGCCGCACTCTGGCCTGCTTTCAGTGACCGTTCCGGAGCACCCTGGGTTAAAAGGGGGCCACTCTAAAGCTGAGTGACAACCTGTGAAAACCGCTTTCTCCTGTTTCTGGAGCTAAAGACTGTGCTACGGCTTCATGTGTCCATTATTTTTAAAACTGAACACTCTGTCACCGCTTCTAAGACCACCAAAACACTGGCAGGGCTTATCCCTGAACACCGTAAAGGCAACAAAATCATGCCTCTGTTATGAAAGTCAGAAGCTCAAAACCACCATTCTGCGCTGAGGCACTCGGAACAAGGAGCCAGCATTTGAAACGGACAGACAGAGCACTGAGCACAGGAAAGAAATGAGAACGCTCGGCAATGACAGCTCCCGGCTCCCTGAGTCCCTGTTTCTCTCCTTTCTATTTGGCGTGATTTTCCTGAAGGAGACGAATGCTGCTGGTCAAAGGTCGTCTTGGCAGATGCCTGAATCCCAGCTGAGCGTAGGCCCTGCCTGCCTTCTCCTTCCTTCTGTATGGCTTTGGTGAGAGGAATTCCAGAGATAATTCACGGCTTCGGACACCAGTCACGGACCCTGCTGAGCCCGGAGCTCCTCTGAGAATCACTCAGCTTCCCGAGGCTCCCCGACTGGAACTGGGACGCACAGAGCCGCCCGGCCGCCGACCCGAGACCCGCTCCGCCAGACGCAAGAGGCGGGCCGCGGGGGCTCGGGCGCCCTACCTGCACGCTCTCCCCTTCTCTGCAGATCAGAGGCGACTCCACCATGCTGTAGTCGCGGCCCAGCTGCCAGGCCCTGTCGATGAGCTGCACGTTGTTCCCTCCTGGGGAGGTGATGCTGTGCGCCCCCAGGGAGTCCTTCTTGGGCGGCTGTGGCGACCTCTTGGAGTGGTAGATGTTAAAAACAATGTCCCCTTTGCACACGTCAAAATCCCAGGTGATCACCGAGGAGGCGTCCACGATCTGGATGAGAATCTGGAAGGAGCGGCTGTGTCAGGGCGCTGAGGTGGCCGAGCCTCCGGGCTGGTGCCGTGGCGGCGCATCCCCACCCGCTCTGCCCCTGGGCCGGGCATCACACCCAGACTCCTCGCGCGACGGCGCGGGCCTGCTGCGTGTCACGGGCCGGGCTCTGCACGGACAGCCACGCCACGCTTCCCCTCACATGCACTCTAGATGCTCTAAGCTACTGGTCCTGGCTGTAAGAAAGGCCTTAATACAGAACAGAAATGACGCCAGGCACCACAGAAGTGGTTCCGAGAGCTGCTCTGAGCAGAACGGCACAGGGAAGGTCCCAGAACAAAGAGCCCCAGGGGAACAGGAGGAAAGCCTCCACACGACACGGGGCGGGGGCTCGTGGAGGGGTGCTCTGCCCCTGGCTGCCGGACCGGGTGGGAAGGGGGAGCCACGCGGCCTGGGCGTGGGGAAGGGCTGGGTGTCAGCGCCCAACCGAAGCGCTGAATTTCATGCGGCACCCACACAGCGTCCCAGCAGGGAATGATCAAAGTTTCCAGAGGCTGAGAATGAAAACCAGCTGTAAAAGTTATGCGGTCACTAAAAGGTCTCAGCAGGCTCTGCGCCCCACGCGCCCTGGAATCGGCCGCTGAGCCCTCCGGCCGGTGTGCTAGTTTCTCGTCCAGCAGCCCCTGGCCCCCGTTGCCACCTCTCACCGCCGGCAGAGCCACGCAGAATTTCCCTAAAGAGCAGATTCCACACACACAAGAGCCGTGGCCGCGCACAGCACTGGCACCAGCGCCACCACGGGGGCTCCAGGGCCAGGCTCCTGGGACGCCAGCCCCGCCGACCAGCCCAGCGTTCACTGCGGGACAAGGGCCTCAGTCCTCACTTCACGGGACCCGTCCTCGATGTGAGCCCTACTGAACCCACCAAAACATTTACATCGAAATCCTGTTGGAGGTGATGCTGTGCGCCCAGGAGTCCTTCTTGGGCGGCTGTGGCGACCTCTTGGAGTGGTAGATGTTAAAAACAATGTCCCCTTTGCACACGTCAAAATCCCAGGTGATCACCGAGGAGGCGTCCACGATCTGGATGAGAATCTGGAAGGAGCGGCTGTGTCAGGGCGCTGAGGTGGCCGAGCCTCCGGGCTGGTGCCGTGGCGGCACATCCCCACCCGCTCTGCCCCTGGGCCGGGCATCACACCCAGACTCCTCGCGCGACGGCGCGGGCCTGCTGCGTGTCACGGGCCGGGCTCTGCACGGACAGCCACGCCACGCTTCCCCTCACATGCACTCTAGATGCTCTAAGCTACTGGTCCTGGCTGTAAGAAAGGCCTTAATACAGAACAGAAATGACGCCAGGCACCACGGAAGTGGTTCCGAGAGCTGCTCTGAGCAGAACGGCACAGGGAAGGTCCCAGAACAAAGAGCCCCAGGGGAACAGGAGGAAAGCCTCCACACGACACGGGGCGGGGGCTCGTGGAGGGGTGCTCTGCCCCTGGCTGCCGGACCGGGTGGGAAGGGGGAGCCACGCGGCCTGGGCGTGGGGAAGGGCTGGGTGTCAGCGCCCAACCGAAGCGCTGAATTTCATGCGGCACCCACACAGCTTCCTAGCAGGGAATGATCAAAGTTTCCAGAGGCTGAGAATGAAAACCAGCTGTAAAAGTTATGCGGTCACTAAAAGGTCTCAGCAGGCTCTGCGCCCCACGCGCCCTGGAATCGGCCGCTGAGCCCTCCGGCCGGTGTGCTAGTTTCTCGTCCAGCAGCCCCTGGCCCCCGTTGCCACCTCTCACCGCCGGCAGAGCCACGCAGAATTTCCCTAAAGAGCAGATTCCACACACACAAGAGCCGTGGCCGCGCACAGCACTGGCACCAGCGCCACCACGGGGGCTCCGCGGGCCAGGCTCCTGGGACGCCAGCCCCGCCGCGACCAGCCCCGCGTTCACTGCGGGGACAAGGGCCTCAGTCCTCACTTCACGGGACCCGTCCTCGATGTGAGCCCTACTGAACCCACCAAAAAGCTGACATTTTCAGTGTGCTGACATAGAAACACTCCCCAGATACACGGTGACCCCCAAGAACACACTGCGCCACCGAGATCTGTCCCTAACCCGGACGAGAGCGGCCGGGACCTAAGGAACGACAAGAACCCGGCCTCCTCCCGCCCGCGTCCTCCAGACAAGAAACTGACACAAATAATCCCCAGGATGGAGCTGTCGCCCCTGCAGAGGCTGTGGGTAAGGTACACCAAGCCTGTCTCTGCTCTCGCAAACCACAGTACACTGTCCAGTCGCCGCACGAGGCCCGGGTGGCCGTGAGGGAGCCGCTCCGGCCAGGAGGACGGAGGAGGAGGAAGGGGTCAGCTCCCAGCTGCCACCACCGGCCCGGCCGCTGAGCGCCGGCTCCAGGCCGGGAGCCACTCCCACAACCCTGAGCTGCAAACCTCGGCAGGGAGCCCAGGGCCGGCCACTTAGCACGGAGGCCCTCACGACCCCAGAGTGCACACGTGTGTAGAGACACAGGCGCCTCTTGCTTCTGCACCACCGCATGACAGCAAAACGGGAACACAGGTACGAGCTTCTCCTCAGCTCCATCAAACTTACAAAAACGGGTGAATTCCTTAAAAGATAATAAATAACCAAACCCAATCAAGAAGAAACAGAAAATACAAATGGTCCTGCTGAGGAGTTCCATTAAACTGAGGATTACGAAATCTCCCCACTGTGGGAGGCCTGCGAGGCACCCCGTGTGACCCAGATGGCGGGATACTGCTCTCCTGCAGGGCCCCTGACCAAGGGCAGCCACCTGCTCTCCCGCCAGCATCACAGCTACCTGAACTGCAGACCAAGGGTCAGCACAAACCTAACGATGATGGCTGGAAACAGCATCTGATCCTCTAAACGACCCCCGGGGGGAGACCCACGTGAGACCCTCTGTGGGCACAGGGGCCCAGCCCCGGGCCTCCGCCCCAGCGCCCACCTCGTGCGGAGCCCCCTTGAAGACGCTGGCGGACTGGTAGATGGTTTCGGTCCAGAGCTTGAGGTCTTCATTCTCCAGCTCCTCCGCGGTCCTGTACAGGGACTTGGGCACCAGGCCCCCCTCCGGCACTTCACACTGGAAATGAGGTTGAAACGCAGCCGTGAGCGCTGTGCCCGCGCCGATCCTGAGACCCACGCGCCGGGTGCGGCGGCCTGATGCGTGCAGCTCCCCGGAGCCACTGAGGGCACGGGCAGCGCTGGCCGTACTGTAAAATCCTCTGCACTACTTAGCAAAACACCTGAGAAAACCACCTCGATGCATGTGTCTCGCTGTCGACAAAGGAGAACAAGCTGAGGCGGGCCGGCCCCAGCTGTCACAGCAGTACCTGTGCGGGACCGGACCCAGTACCGAAGCCGGCTTCTGTGGGAATCGTAAGCATTTACATTAGGCTGCAAAGGAAAAACCTCTTGCTGAGCTGCATTCTCCACAGCTACAGGCATTACTTTTATTATACGTGAACGTGGGCAACACATACAACCCACGAGGAAAGCTTAGGGTCTGCCCAGATCAAATGACTGGTCCATGACACCAGCCAAAAGATTACGAAGAGCAGCATCTTCTGAGTTTGCCTGAAACAGGCCACATTAGAATTTGCTCATTTCCTAAGTTTCCTGACTGACCTGGATACATTCTAGCTGGAAGGAGCGGCCTCGTGGGGCGGCACTCTTTTATGACCGGCCCTCCGGCGCCGGCCCGACGGTGGTCCCGCAGAGCCGCGCGGAGGCCTTCACGGCCACAGCGGGGACATCGCCACTAAGGAAGGGATTCTTACCATCGTGAACGCGGCACGGGGGAGTCAGACCCCCTCCCGCTCCAGCCCGATTGCTCTCATCCTAACCGGAAGGAGCGCCCTCGCGGGGCTGGGCTCTGTGACCACGCGTCTGTGTGTTTCTACAGCTCCGACCTCAAGCTTCAATCTCGGGGCGCCGGCTGAGGGCTGTCCTCTGACTCACTGCCTGCACTGCCCTGCGGCTCCATCTGTGACGCCTCAGAGCAGGAGGAAGGCCTGAGCACTGAGCTCAGCTCTGAACTCCTCTAAGCATCCGGAAGGATCCCCCGAGCCCCCACGGTGAGCTGAATATGTGAGGCAGCCAGGCCTCCCTGTGGTGTCCCCTGCCACGCCAGCAGGACGCGGGGACCTCCCCAGGCTTCCGTTTTCTCGGCCTGAGGCCAGGCCGTCCTGCCGGGGCGCCGTACAGTGTGTGAGGAACTAGACTTCTCTGACTCCCGCATCACACGCCCGCCCCCATCTCAGGACGGGGCGGGGGTCGCCTGCCTGCTCACCCAGCAACACATAACCAGACAGGACGCGCCCCCTCAACTAGCCCTTCTAAATGCCATCCTGACTCCTGCCAAGGCGGAAGCCTTTTTGAGAATTAATTTGAGTTTTTAAATGTTCTTTTAAAAATGCAAAGCCCCTCTAAAATGGGTAAAGAACCTGACTGATGAAAAGCCAAGTGCCTAAAGTCAGCTGCAATTACCTGACTCTAAACAAACTTTCACTAGTATTTAACAATGAAGAATGTGTGTGTTATCAAAAATTACCTAAACGGTTCTGCTTAGTTGAACGCAGCATCAGACAGAGGCCAGCCCCAAGCCAGACTGAAAGACAAACTATCCAGACCAGAAGTTCTGAAAATCATCTGTGCCAACCAACATCCACCTCTCGTGCCTGCGTAAGTCAAGCATGCTACCTGCCTAGATGCATACCATGCACTCCCCACTCAGGAAATCTGGAATGATCTCTTTGTCGATGTAGTCCAGCAGGCCTCCCGGCCCCTGGTAGTCATTTCCCGCGTAAATGAGGAACTTCCTTCTGGTGTTGTCGTCGATGAATGGACTAACCTGTAAATAATTAGCAAAGACCATGTACTCGTATTTGCTTTGCTGCAGGTCAAAGATTAAATAAAATCACACATTGTTAACGATGAGCGCTGGGATTGGGGGAATTCAAGTTTTTGTGTTTTTTTTGGCCACTTCTATTGGCCTTTCATGCATTTATTTTCATCCATCTTTGTTCTCTGGCCTGTGTGGGCCTCCCATCACAGGGGCCCCTCTCGCTGCAGAGCACCGGTTCTGGGCACATGCGCTCCAGAGCTCCAGCTTGGCAGTTGACACATTGGTCCAGCCACTCCACGTCACGTGGGATCTTCCAAGGCCAGGGATCGAACTGGCACTCCTTGCACTGCAAGGCGGTGTCCTTACCCAGTGGACCACCAGGGAAGTCCCTCCCCCACCTTTTTTGGCCACTTCTATTGATCTTTCATTTATTTATCTTTGTTCTCTGGCCTGTGTGGGCCTCCCATCACAGTGGCCTCTCTCGCCACAGAGCACCGGCTCTGGGCGCATGCGCCCCAGAGCTCCGGCTCAGTAGTTGGGACACACTGGTCCAGCCGTTCTGTGGCACATGGGATCTTCCCAGGCCAGGGATCAAACCGGCGCCCCTTGCACTGCAAGGCAGTGTCCTTACCCACTGGACCACTAGGGAAGCCCCTCCCCCCCTTTTTAATATTTATTTATTTGGCTGCATCAGGTCTCAGCTGTAGCAGGCAAGCTCTTACTTGCAGCATGTGGGATCTACTTCCCTGACTAGGGACCAAACCCAAACCCTCTGTGATGGGAGCTCAGAATCTTAACCGCTGGACCACCAGGGAAGTCCTAGGGTTCAAGTTTGATATACTTTTTCTGTAAAGTCCAAACGCATGGAACACTTGGACACTTGGGAGGTCTGTCTTCCCTTAAATACTGAGACACTCAGCTCTCCCCGTGTTTGTTTTGTCTCTTAACTGGTTACGTGACTTTGAGTCACAGACACATACACGGGCATGAACACACGCAAGTGGCTACGAGTTACGGAAACAAACCCACCAGCGTCCAGAGGACGGGAAACACCCTGGGGGCGCGCAGGATGAGCAGGCGGCCCAGCGTCTCGGGGTAGTTGGCCTCCACCACCTCGATGATGCGCAGCAGGGCCTTCACGCCCGGCCGCCACAGGTGGCGCATGTTGAGCCCCTCCAGGTCCACCAGGCAGGTCCACGAGCTGCAGGAGAGACGAGCTGTGCTCAGCGTGCACACACGCGGCCCACCACGGCCCGGGGCCACGGCGCTCCTTTCTGAGGTTCTACATGGTTACTTGGGTCCGTTCCCAGTAACACAGCAGGCCTTAAAGATCATGGTGGAGTGAACTCTACTGCTCTCTGCCTGTATCAAGACGTGGGACGGGTGTGGCAGGACCCCTCCTCCAAATACCAAAGCCACCAAGAGCTAAGGGACCGGGACCAAAGCTGCGGCCAGCGAGGGAGGCCCCGTGCGGCCCTCGACTTGCTGCGCCCCGCTCCTGACCCCGTCGGATGCGCGTGGGTGGCATTTAAACACATGTGTGACTGAGCGGGGCCCCCCAGTCTTCAGCAGTTACTGACTCAAGGACTGGGACAGGCACCAAGAACAGAACTCAGAGTCCCCGCCCTCCTGAACTTCTGTGCTGGCCAACCATCTAGCCCCTCCCCAGCGCACGTCTTCAGGACCGCTACCGTAACTACAGGCTAGGTTTAAGAGCGCACAAGCGTTTTTCCCTGTCCCAACTCCTCGGCATCCCCTACCTCTCCAAAAAGAAGCAAAACCCAGCCACCCGCAACCCTGGGCTCCCAGGGACCATGAAACTACCGCAGGTCAACCCACGCCGACTGAGGGGACAGCAAAGCCCAGGGCGGAAACACCAAAACCCAGTCCCTCAAGACCAACCACATCACCTGTCCTGCATGTTTATCTGGTCTACCTCCTCGAACACCAGGGAGAACGGTAAACTATTTGGACCTGGTCCTAAACACCGAACCAAATTTTGGTTTTAAAAATCAACTAGAAACACTCAACTCCTATTCTCAACAAGTCAGGAGGGAGAACAGGACCCCACAGCTACCTGATAGGCCGGCCGAAGACTTTGGTGTTTTCTTCACACCGTCGCAGCCCTTCTTCGTTGATGGAGAGCACCTGCGCACGAGAGAGCCAGAGAAGCTCCGCCACCAGCCCACGGGGCCGACGCGCCCCGCCCCGCTCCGTGGGTGACAGGAACCCAGCGTGCTTCCGGGGCGCGTCGACCCAAACACCCCTATCTGAGTCCTGACACATTCATTCACGTGCACAGACATGTCACAGAGGAAGAGGCTCTCTATCTCAAAGGGAACGGGTGCTGTCCTCCACGGCCAAGGGGACACTCCCTGAGAGGGGTGCCAGGCGTCACACGTGCGGGGAGGGCACGCCCTGCCGGCCTGTCTCCAGGGCGCGCGGCGGGAAGAGCCGGAGGTGAGTGCTGGCTGCCGGGCCACCCCGCGAGGCCAGGAGAGGGGGCCGCGGACAACCCACCTCCAGTCCAGCCGAAGGGACCGTTTCGAGCTGGAGTCACACTCCCTTCCCTGGCAGATGCGGTCTACCCGCACACCTGTGTGCACGCGTGTGCGTGTGGACGTCCACAGGCCCAGCCTCAGGCACCCCAGAACAGGCAACGTCTAAAGTGCCCTCAAGTGGATGGTCTATGTGACGGATTCTAGACGTGCCTTCCATGTCTCTGTTCCCTTGTTTCTAACGTTAAGCACAACATTCTCCTCGTCATAACTGCGCACGCTGCGCAGGCTGCCCAGGAGGGGTCGGGGCGGCCGGGGAGGAGGCGCTCTCAGCCCTGATCGAGGAGGCTAAGCGCCTGGCTCTCGGCCCTGCCGGGGCTGAGCGCGCTGTCGAGGGGGCCGAGCGGACAGGCGCCTCCAGAGCAGGGCGAGGGCGGAGGGCGGGCCGCGCCGCGGGCAGGGGCAGGAAGCTGGCGCCAAGCCAGGCCCCGCGACATCGCGAGCGGCTCTGTGTGTCGCTGTGTCTGTGCTTCCCCACCACGAGAAACCTCTTCACCAGCTCCGTGCCCTCTTTTGAAGTTTGTAAGATACAAGAAGGCATCTTCCTCTCTAACCATGAAAGCGATACACGCAGCTGTGACGGGACCGCTGCCCTCCCCCACCCCGGGGACAGAGGAAGGAAGCGAAGCCGCGGCCGAGTCCAGCGTCCTCCGCGGGCAGCACTCACGTATCTCAGCAGGGCCTCCTCGCCGAGGGCTCTCACCAGGCCTTTGGTGTCCATCTGGCCCAGCCGGAGCACGTAGAGGGGCCGCCCGTCTGCGGGGAAGGACAGGGGTCCTCAGCTGCGCTCCCCGAGCCAACCTGGAGACCCAGCTCTAAGGCCCTGATGGGGAGACGGGCCCTCCCACGGGCCAGGGAGCCCCGCACTCTCTCCTGCTCCAAGCAGCAGCAGCTGGCTTTGGCGGTGCCTGTAGGAGGCCTGCCCAATCTCTCCCCACCAGAATTGTAAAAGGAAGAAACAAAGTCAGCTGGTGGAGCAGGTTATTAGCAGGGTCCCGGAGATGCCTGCCCGGGGTGAGGGGCACCTGGTGGGCCCTGGAGACGCCTGCCTGGGGTGAGGGGCGCCAGGGGGAGCTCAGCCTCCATCGGGCTCAACAGCCTAACCTGACTGTCCTGCAGGGAGATGTGTGCAGTGCCATGGGAGTGAACGGCTGCCCCAAATTAGTCATTTTAGGGATGCTGTTCCTGGCCTGTTTGATGCACAAAACCTGGCGACACATCGTCAGGGATACTGCAGAGGTTAAGTCAATGGACAGTGCCTTTACTAACACTCTGCTCCTGAGGAAACTCCCCTTTCAGAAAAGTTTTTTCTTTTAGGTAAGTCAAACTCCACCTCACTAAGGAACGAAGTGGACCCAGCTGGCCGGGTCAGAGCGTGTGGCCAGGCGGCAGCAGCCTCGGGCCCGCCTTCCCCACTCTGCAGGGCGCCCCCAGGGCGGCAGCCGCGACGCGGGCGCCCGCTCGCACACGCTGGGAGGGGCTGGGGAAGACGGCGCCCATCTCGTCTCCACGCCAGGCTCCAGCTACCTTTGTCGTGGTGGTGCCAGCCGCCCGCGTAGTAGTCCTGCAGGACCTGCGGAGGGTGCCAGGTGTCCAGGATGTAGTCCACCTGGTGCTGCTTGCGCCAGGTAAGAGACTGGCACAGGGTCTCCCGGGCCTTGTCGATGTTGAAGTCCCGGGCGCGCAGGAACCGGAGAATGTGCTCGTCTTTAGGGATCTAATGAGAGAAGGAGACGTTTCTAAGCGATGTAAAAAGTTGCTCAGGGGAAAAAAGCAAGTTACCAAGGGGATAAGACTCTCAAAGTCTCACTTCTAATTGAGAGCAAGCAGCGTTAGCGCAGTTTAAAATTAGCCACTTCCAGAACAGCCTCCTTAATGCCTTAGAGACAGCATTATTAGTCTGAATAATCTTTACACTATTCCTGTTTTAGCGGCAGCAAGGGAGAGCGAAGGCGTAAGTGATGTATGAAACACCAGCTGCTTCAGCTCACTGAGCTAACCTACCAGTCTGCATGCTCTGCACACGCTCCTGTACACATAGTCCACATAAACAAAACTTCAGAACGCAGAGCGCTGTTGCTGGTGGGGTGGTGGTGCGTGTCCTGACACACGGGACCTTCTCCAGGGTCTGCGCCGGGCAGCCGACGAGCTCGACAGGCCGGCTTCCCCGAGTGAAACGCAAGGCTGCGTCATGCCGGGGTCTCCCTGGCCCGGCCGTCCTCATCCCTGGCCATGCGCCCCCTCTTACACGCGGCTGAGGTACACAGGAGGGGGGGTGTCGCTGGCACCCCTGACCGCCCTCCGCCAGAGACAATCAAACACTGAGATGGCTCCGTCTCCTCTCAGGAAGGATCCCCGAGACGTGGCAGTGGCTGGGAACGTCAGTTCCAGAGCCAAGTGGCCTGGCTGCAAAGCCCACCCCCGCAGTGACCACATCTAAGACGCCGGGCAGGTTACTGAGCTTGTCTGTGGGCACAACAGGGGAGATAAACACAGCACCAGCTCCTGGGGCTGCTGGGGGGACAGAGTAAAGATCTTAAACCACGGTGCTCGCGCCGCGACGCGGCGCCCGCCGCACACGCTGGGAGGGCTGGGAAGACGGCGCCCATCTCGTCTCCACGCCAGGCTCCAGCTACCTTTGTCGTGGTGGTGCCAGCCGCCCGCGTAGTAGTCCTGCAGGACCTGCGGAGGGTGCCAGGTGTCCAGGATGTAGTCCACCTGGTGCTGCTTGCGCCAGGTCAGAGACTGGCACAGGGTCTCCCGGGCCTTGTCGATGTTGAAGTCCCGGGCGCGCAGGAACCGGAGAATGTGCTCGTCTTTAGGGATCTAATGAGAGAAGGAGACGTTTCTAAGCGATGTAAAAAGTTGCTCAGGGGAAAAAAGCAAGTTACCAAGGGGATAAGACTCTCAAAGTCTCACTTCTAATTGAGAGCAAGCAGCGTTAGCGCAGTTTAAAATTAGCCACTTCCAGAACAGCCTCCTTAATGCCTTAGAGACAGCATTATTAGTCTGAATAATCTTTACACTATTCCTGTTTTAGCGGCAGCAAGGGAGAGCGAAGGCGTAAGTGATGTATGAAACACCAGCTGCTTCAGCTCACTGAGCTAACCTACCAGTCTGCATGCTCTGCACACGCTCCTGTACACATAGTCCACATAAACAAAACTTCAGAACGCAGAGCGCTGTTGCTGGTGGGGTGGTGGTGCGTGTCCTGACACACGGGACCTTCTCCAGGGTCTGCGCCGGGCAGCCGACGAGCTCGACAGGCCGGCTTCCCCGAGTGAAACGCAAGGCTGCGTCATGCCGGGGTCTCCCTGGCCCGGCCGTCCTCATCCCTGGCCATGCGCCCCCTCTTACACGCGGCTGAGGTACACAGGAGGGGGGGTGTCGCTGGCACCCCTGACCGCCCTCCGCCAGAGACAATCAAACACTGAGATGGCTCCGTCTCCTCTCAGGAAGGATCCCCGAGACGTGGCAGTGGCTGGGAACGTCAGTTCCAGAGCCAAGTGGCCTGGCTGCAAAGCCCACCCCCGCAGTGACCACATCTAAGACGCCGGGCAGGTTACTGAGCTTGTCTGTGGGCACAACAGGGGAGATAAACACAGCACCAGCTCCTGGGGCTGCTGGGGGGACAGAGTAAAGATCTTAAACCGGAGTCTAGTGCACGGTCAGCACTCAACAATGGCTGCTCTGACCACAGCGGGTACGTTCTCGAGGACCGACACAAACGGTCCTCAGACTATGGGTGCTGGTGACAAGACCAACAGAACTAGAGGAGGCCAGTGCAGAAGCCAGGAGCGGCCCGGACACACGGACCTGCCTCTGTCCTACGCTGGTCCCTCTGATGATCGGAGGACTACAAAAATCTAATTTCTTATGAGGCTGCTTACTAAAAACCTCAAAATCAAAGCCCACACAGTTTTGTTTGTTTGTTTTTTAAAGATGTAGACCATTTCAAAAGCACTGAATTTGTAACCATCCTGTTTCTGTTTTATGTTGTGGTTTTTTGGTCACAAGGCATGGGGCTCTGACCTCCCTAATCAGGCACAAACCTGCACCCCTGCACGGGAAGGGGAGTCTTAACCCTTGGACCACAGGGAAATCCCAAAGCCCAAACAGTGTTCATCTCTAAATAACCTGTGAACTAACTACTTCCAAACCTTCTGAAAAGTAAAATGAACACTTGGAATACAGTATTACTTTGTAACTTGATACGTAATTGTTTTTAAGACCGTTCTCTACGACATCTATAAAAATGCAGCTAAACACATCGTAACCAGCCACAGGAACTCGGCCGCCGCACACAGGGACACACAGATCCAGTGGCTGAGACTGGAGGGACACGCCAGCGACGGTCACCAGACACGCTGACTCTGAGCGACGAGGAGCAGGCCTGGGCGGCACAACAGCACACGGCGCGCGGAGGCTCACTTTGCCCTTGTGCGTCTCCTGCAGCCACTGGCGAAGCCGGATGAGGCAGCTCTCCTGCAGAGGAGTCAGGTCGCCCAGGTATCTCTTGATGTAGTCTGCGTCTAGCTTGTCTGGAAAATAAATTACGGGACGTTCCTGACACTAAGAACACTGGAACTTGAAGGCTTCCCAATTCCCCGCACTGGGTGACGTTTCCGTGCGGCTCTGAGTCGGAGAGCAGAACGAGCCGTGGGGACAGTGGACCCTGACCAGCCACCCGAGGGACTCCTGACGACCGCCTTTAGATCCAGTCACCGCGGAGCCACCGGAAACATGCTGATTCCACAACCCCTCCGCCTCGATTTGCCAAGTTATTAACTCTGTTCACAACAGAACCATGGCTGTTACCGGTATCTCATAATATCTAATTCAGAGTTATGTAAAGAGGATGCACAGGATGTAAAACTATGAATTCAAACGAGCAGATCTAGACCCGTTCTATATGATTAAGAACACAGGAAATCCTCTTCATGGTAAAGTAACATAAACTGGAAGAGTGAGACTTCAAATTAAGCATAGCAAAAAAAATTTCACAAAGTGAAAAATAAAACACATCCCGAGCCAATTAAAATCCCTGTCGCCTGCTGAGAAGTACCGAAGGCAGAGCTGAGCTGCAGAGAAGAACGTTGGTGAAATAACCACCAATGGTTCTGAAGGACTTCTAAGGGCAGTGCTCTTGTAGCGCCTTGTTTGACAATGGCATGAGGTTGAGACATTCAAAAAGGGGTGGGTGGGTGGCAGTGAGTGTGCGTGTGTGTGGAACACAGGAAAGGCAGCACAGCACCACGGAGCCTGCCACCGACCAGCTGCGTGTCTCTGTGAAGGTTACTTGGTCTCTCTGAGCCTCAGTTATTAACGTGCATATAAAATGAGGACCATAAGTTTTTCCTACCTAAAAGTGTTTTTCCTACCTAAAAGCGACTATTACTAAAATGAGAGAACATTCACAAAGTGCTCAGAACAGCGCCTGGCATCTAGGAAGCCAAAAACGGGTGTGCTGATGATATAATTGTGTTAAAAGGATCAGTTCCTACCTTACAATTCCCTGAAGATACCTTCAACTAAAATGAAAACCATTTCCTGGTCTCAACAAAAGAGTAACTTGATACAGCCCTTTCTGCCCCCCCGCCCCTTTTTTTAAAAATCTCGTAAGTTTCTTCATTCTCAGAAGAAAATAAAATGAATGTGTTACGTAAGCCAGAGCCAAGGGGACAGTAACAAGGCCAATTTTTGGCTTGTGTCACAGCTACGTGTCCCTAGAGGCAATGGTTCCAGGTCAGCCTGGAGTCTTGCCCTCAGGATGAGGCCCCTCTCGGACCCACCATCAGGGGTCCCCGCCGCAGGCTCAGGTGCCCCACTTGGGCTGCCGAGGGGCTCGCTGGTCAGCCCTTCCTTCAGCGTGGGGTCCGGCATGACGACAGTGAGACACGCGGCTGGTTTCTTGCAAGACAAGGTGGGCTCGGAGGAGGGGGCGGTGGCAGGCGGAGTCCAGCGGGGCACGAACGTGATGCCTTCTTCCTCCAACTGACGAAGGTAGTACACAGGAAATCCTCTTCATGGTAAAGTAACATAAACTGGAAGAGTGAGACTTCAAATTAAGCATAGCAAAAAAAATTTCACAAAGTGAAAAATAAAACACATCCCGAGCCAATTAAAATCCCTGTCGCCTGCTGAGAAGTACCGAAGGCAGAGCTGAGCTGCAGAGAAGAACGTTGGTGAAATAACCACCAATGGTTCTGAAGGACTTCTAAGGGCAGTGCTCTTGTAGCGCCTTGTTTGACAATGGCATGAGGTTGAGACATTCAAAAAGGGGTGGGTGGGTGGCAGTGAGTGTGCGTGTGTGTGGAACACAGGAAAGGCAGCACAGCACCACGGAGCCTGCCACCGACCAGCTGCGTGTCTCTGTGAAGGTTACTTGGTCTCTCTGAGCCTCAGTTATTAACGTGCATATAAAATGAGGACCATAAGTTTTTCCTACCTAAAAGTGTTTTTCCTACCTAAAAGCGACTATTACTAAAATGAGAGAACATTCACAAAGTGCTCAGAACAGCGCCTGGCATCTAGGAAGCCAAAAACGGGTGTGCTGATGATATAATTGTGTTAAAAGGATCAGTTCCTACCTTACAATTCCCTGAAGATACCTTCAACTAAAATGAAAACCATTTCCTGGTCTCAACAAAAGAGTAACTTGATACAGCCCTTTCTGCCCCCCCGCCCCTTTTTTTAAAAATCTCGTAAGTTTCTTCATTCTCAGAAGAAAATAAAATGAATGTGTTACGTAAGCCAGAGCCAAGGGGACAGTAACAAGGCCAATTTTTGGCTTGTGTCACAGCTACGTGTCCCTAGAGGCAATGGTTCCAGGTCAGCCTGGAGTCTTGCCCTCAGGATGAGGCCCCTCTCGGACCCACCATCAGGGGTCCCCGCCGCAGGCTCAGGTGCCCCACTTGGGCTGCCGAGGGGCTCGCTGGTCAGCCCTTCCTTCAGCGTGGGGTCCGGCATGACGACAGTGAGACACGCGGCTGGTTTCTTGCAAGACAAGGTGGGCTCGGAGGAGGGGGCGGTGGCAGGCGGAGTCCAGCGGGGCACGAACGTGATGCCTTCTTCCTCCAACTGACGAAGGTAGTACTCGATGATCTCTTTGCCCTTGGGAGCAGAACCAGTGTCCAGGTTAGTGGGTACTGCGCTTTCAAGTTATTCGTCCCTTGTGAGTTTTTAAAACCTTGATGAAAACTGGCTACAGAACGAATAGGAAAAAGAAAAGCCAAATACCCCTGTGGGCTTTTCCCCCAATATTTTTACTTCCCCTTCTCGAGAGGTCTAGGAAATCTTGTCTCCGATGACATTTTTTATATAACTAGTTAAAAACTCTGATCTACCACCCTTGTACTCAGTCTGTTTTGTGTCTCAATCCAAATGCTTTCCAACACCACTGAAAACAAGCCTTCAGAAATCACCCCGATTCCACAAGATATGCACCAAAATGCCACATCGATGAGCAGCGTTAGCAGAGCGAGAAGAAAGGCTCATCCAAGACAAGTCTCGCCCCTCACGCCTCTCAGGGG
This sequence comes from Tragulus kanchil, assembly GCA_022376925.1. NCBI lineage: Eukaryota > Metazoa > Chordata > Mammalia > Artiodactyla > Tragulidae > Tragulus > Tragulus kanchil. Next base: position 24,383,477 of record JAIOJX010000027.1, on the reverse strand, counting down.
CCCCAGAGACCCCTGAAGTGCCTCCTCGAGAGAGCAGCCTCACCAGCAGGTCCCGACGCCAGCGCCGCCGGCCCCACGGTTCCGAGCAGGGGCCGCCCCGGCCAGCGGCTGCGCGTGGCCGCCTCACCTCCGCCACGACAGTGTTGTCTGCAGCCCCCAACCGTTCACCCACTGGGACCCCTGCCTAAGCCACTCCCAGCACCACGAAGGACCTTCCGTGGGGCATCTCAGAGACTCTCCCTCCATGAAACCCCAAAAGAGACTTACCTTTTAATGTTGCTGGTATACTGTTTCATTGCAATTTTTCGAAAACGGTGCATCTCAGAGCCAAGGGGACAGTAACAAGGCCAATTTTTGGCTTGTGTCACAGCTACGTGTCCCTAGAGGCTTCCAGGTCAGCCTGGAGTCTTGCCCTCAGGATGAGGCCCTCTCGGACCCACCATCAGGGGTCCCGCCGCAGGCTCAGGTGCCCCACTTGGGCTGCCGAGGGCTCGCTGGTCAGCCCTTCCTTCAGCGTGGGGCCCGGCATGACGACAGTGAGACACGCGGCTGGTTTCTTGCAAGACAAGGTGGGCTCGGAGGAGGGGGCGGTGGCAGGCGGAGTCCAGCGGGGCACGAACGTGATGCCTTCTTCCTCCAACTGACGAAGGTAGTACTCGATGATCTCTTTGCCCTTGGGAGCAGAACCAGTGTCCAGGTTAGTGGGTACTGCGCTTTCAAGTTATTCGTCCCTTGTGAGTTTTTAAAACCTTGATGAAAACTGGCTACAGAACGAATAGGAAAAAGAAAAGCCAAATACCCCTGTGGGCTTTTCCCCCAATATTTTTACTTCCCCTTCTCGAGAGGTCTAGGAAATCTTGTCTCCGATGACATTTTTTATATAACTAGTTAAAAACTCTGATCTACCACCCTTGTACTCAGTCTGTTTTGTGTCTCAATCCAAATGCTTTCCAACACCACTGAAAACAAGCCTTCAGAAATCACCCCGATTCCACAAGATATGCACCAAAATGCCACATCGATGAGCAGCGTTAGCAGAGCGAGAAGAAAGGCTCATCCAAGACAAGTCTCGCCCCTCACGCCTCTCAGGGGCCCCAGAGACCCCTGAAGTGCCTCCTCGAGAGAGCAGCCTCACCAGCAGGTCCCGACGCCAGCGCCGCCGGCCCCACGGTTCCGAGCAGGGGCCGCCCCGGCCAGCGGCTGCGCGTGGCCGCCTCACCTCCGCCACGACAGTGTTGTCTGCAGCCCCCAACCGTTCACCCACTGGGACCCCTGCCTAAGCCACTCCCAGCACCACGAAGGACCTTCCGCGTGGGGCATCTCAGAGACTCTCCCCCCTCCATGAAACCCCAAAAGAGACTTACCTTTTTAATGTTGCTGGTATACTGTTTCATTGCAATTTTTTCTACCGTACTTTCAAAACCAAAGAAAGATTTAATATCTAAACTTGCAGACTGTTCAAAACAGGTCCAGTCTTCATTTTCAGGGTGAACCTGCATGTAAAAAAGAAAGTATTTCCATCTGTTATACTGATGACGGAGAACATCATTTGCTCCCCAGTCCACTGGTACCCAGGGGAAAAACACTTATTTCACTAATAATGTTATTATCACGAAAACAGTAGATGGAAAAATTACACAGAGAGATTCAGAATTATGAAAAGGCTCAAATAAAATTTCTAAAAGATTCTCAAAATGACTATTAAAAGGAGCGCTTCATCCCATGCTTGGTAGTGCTCATTCATGCACCGTCTTTCTTGAGCAGTGTTCTCTATGATGAACAAAACCAAGATCCCTGCCTTGTGCAGCAGGAGGAGATGACAACTGGCCATAGACCTCCCAGGTAAGAAGTGACCTCAGTGCTGGAAGACAAGTGCTACGGGAAAGAGGAGAGTGGGTGCAGGGATAAGGAGAGGACTTGGAGGGCAGCTTCCAGAATTAGACAGGTGCGCAGGGCTGGCTTCCTCGAGAAGGAGATCTGAGCCAAGCCCGCAGGAGGGAAGGAAGAGGGTCGAGCTGAGGTCTGGCGGCCGAGGGAGCAGTGAGAGAAGAGGCCTTGGGCAAAGCATGCCTGCATGACCACAGGCAGCGAGGTGGCGGGCAGGACACTGAGGAGGGAGCGAGAGAAAACGCAGAGCCACCGCGAGGCCCCTGGTTTTTTTCCCGAGTGAACTGCAGACATGCAGGGCTGGGCCCAGAGGAAGCATGGCGCAGTCTGAACGGGTCTCTGTGAATCCAGTGTCGAGGACACATTCCAGGAGGGTAAGGATGCAGACAGACCTCCTGGGTTACTCCAGGGCTCGGGTCAGGGAAGTTCTTGCAAGAGGAAAGACGGGAGGCAGAAGTAAACGACTCAGATTCAACCTCGATGGGCCACACATCTCTAAAGTGGTAGCGTGGGCCCGGGAAAAAGCACGGCGCGTTCATATTAAAGAACAAACCAGGGCGTCACGCGGCCACCTTAGCAGCCACGACGATGCAATCCATCCACAGGCACCCCGCTTGCCACCCTGCTGCTCCCGCTCAACCAGAGACGTCGTGTGATGAAAAGCCGCCCTCCCAGCCAGAGGCACCTGCTGTCGAGCGGGGAACCAGCCCAGCAAAAGGCCCGCGCCGCCCACCCGCGCCAGGACTCACGCTGTAGCAGCAGTGCTCGTTAATGATGACCCGGTTAGAGAACGTCTCATTATGAGCCTCAATGTGCAAAGTACGTTCCCGAGAGTTGAGAGAGTTTTTCAATTATGAAAAGGCTCAAATAAAATTTCTAAAAGATTCTCAAAATGACTATTAAAAGGAGCGCTTCATCCCATGCTTGGTAGTGCTCATTCATGCACCGTCTTTCTTGAGCAGTGTTCTCTATGATGAACAAAACCAAGATCCCTGCCTTGTGCAGCAGGAGGAGATGACAACTGGCCATAGACCTCCCAGGTAAGAAGTGACCTCAGTGCTGGAAGACAAGTGCTACGGGAAAGAGGAGAGTGGGTGCAGGGATAAGGAGAGGACTTGGAGGGCAGCTTCCAGAATTAGACAGGTGCGCAGGGCTGGCTTCCTCGAGAAGGAGATCTGAGCCAAGCCCGCAGGAGGGAAGGAAGAGGGTCGAGCTGAGGTCTGGCGGCCGAGGGAGCAGTGAGAGAAGAGGCCTTGGGCAAAGCATGCCTGCATGACCACAGGCAGCGAGGTGGCGGGCAGGACACTGAGGAGGGAGCGAGAGAAAACGCAGAGCCACCGCGAGGCCCCTGGTTTTTTTCCCGAGTGAACTGCAGACATGCAGGGCTGGGCCCAGAGGAAGCATGGCGCAGTCTGAACGGGTCTCTGTGAATCCAGTGTCGAGGACACATTCCAGGAGGGTAAGGATGCAGACAGACCTCCTGGGTTACTCCAGGGCTCGGGTCAGGGAAGTTCTTGCAAGAGGAAAGACGGGAGGCAGAAGTAAACGACTCAGATTCAACCTCGATGGGACACACATCTCTAAAGTGGTAGCGTGGGCCGGAAGAAGCACGGCGCGTTCATATTAAAGAACAAACCAGGGCGTCACGCGGCCACCTTAGCAGCCACGACGATGCAATCCATCCACAGGCACCCCGCTTGCCACCCTGCTGCTCCCGCTCAACCAGAGACGTCGTGTGATGAAAAGCCGCCCTCCCAGCCAGAGGCACCTGCTGTCGAGCGGGGAACCAGCCCAGCAAAAGGCCCGCGCCGCCCACCCGCGCCAGGACTCACGCTGTAGCAGCAGTGCTCGTTAATGATGACCCGGTTAGAGAACGTCTCATTATGAGCCTCAATGTGCAAAGTACGTTCCCGAGAGTTGAGAGAGTTTTTCTGGATAAAGTAAACATAATCCACTCCTGCAATCTTCAGAACAGAAACACAAAGAAAAGGGCTTAATTAACACCATCGAAGTGGAACAGAAGCAATAATCCCCCAAATTCATTTTGGTTCTGGGCAGGAGGCGGGGGACTGCCTTTTAAGACGTCCTTCCCAGTTACCTTTTTCAGCAGTCGAGGGGCATCTATGTCCAGTTTGCAGCGCCTTTCTATAACGTGAATGGCCCCGTCTTCGCTCTTGAATTCATTCACGGTGTCACTGTCTACAAACATGGGTATCAAAGGACAGGTCGGGAACCTCCTTTCATAGGCCTGCGAACACAGTTTTGAAAAAAGAAAGTGAACAAAGATGCAACTTGGCAGTCTGGCATTGATGGAATAAATGGAATAAAGTCACGTCTAAGTACACACCAGAGCATGACATCACAGCTACTTTCATCTTTACACCTTCAGCCTTCATGATTTGATAACAGAAAAAGACATTCTATGTGCATGGGATGGAACACTCAGCACAGCAAAGATGTCAGCTCTCCCCGAGTGGATACAGAGGCTTAACGTAACTCCTTTAAAATCCCCGCAAGATCTTCAGCTAGAACAATGGCAAAAAAGAAGGCTATGTCGGGAGACTCCGCATCCCCTCTCAGCATGGAGGCTCACTACGTGGCTATGGAAACCAGACTGGGCACCGGCGGAAGGAAGGCTGCGTGGGCCAGTGGGTGGAGCAGGGAGTCGCATGCACATGACCCACACGAAGCGACCCCAAATGATGTTTTAACAGAGCGGAGAAAACAATTCAGTGGAAGGAGGATGGCCTTTTCACACATATTATTAGAGAAATTACACATTCATAGGCAAAAAAAATTAAATAAACTGACCCGTAATGAACCCCACACCTTATATAAAAACTATCTCAAAGTGGATCATGAACTTGAAACATTTTTGTAACGTATTTTTAAAAATACATTTTTGCACCATGAGACTTGTAGGATCTTAGTTCCCAGACCAGGCATCTCGGTAGGCAAAGTACAGCAAATTAACCACTGGTCTGCCAGAGAAGTTCCTGTAACAGCCTTCAAGTGACAAAATTATAGAAAAGCAGAAGAGATTAGTAGTTGCCGGGGGTGGGGCGGGGGTCAGAAGGGTGTGGGCGTGGCTCTAACAGGGTGACAGGAGGGGGACCCATGGGAGATGCTCCGCGTCCTGACTGCAGGGTGTCCACAGGCCGGTGGTGAGGATGCAGGACAGTCTCCCTGGATGCCACGACCGGAGGAAATGGGTAAAGGGCACATGGAATCGCTCCATAGCATTTCTTGGGGAAAAAAAGCTATTAATAATCCTATGAGTCCATCATTATTTCAAAATAAAAAACTTAAACAAAAGAAAGGAAAAGATTACTATAAAATTCGCCCAAACTTGTGGGAAATGCACTTCTGCCCAGAGTTAGCCTGGTCGGTAGCAGTCTGGGAAAACGGCTGATCTGAAGACACTGCTGAAGTCACACTGAACAGCAGCCACCAGGGCCTCACAGGTGTGCACAAACAGGAACCCATGGGCATTTGAGGACAAGGGTCTGGCTGTGAAAAATGAAGCCAGGGCTCGCCCCGCCATCCTGCTCCCCGCCAGGGAAGGCACCGTGCGGCGCTGGGCGGACGCCACGCCCCTCAGGCTGCAGGAGACATGAGGACGAGGGGAACTGGGGCGTCCCATCTTAAACTGATGGCAACCAAGCGCAGATGTGAGGAAGAAATTTATGGCTGGAAAAGGTCAAGTGCTACAGACTGCTCCAACGTTACCCCTAAAGAGGCGCGGGCAGTTTCCGAGGACCATCCTGTAAAAACGTCGGCCTTCCCGGAGAAGCTGCCGTTTGACACGTGAGCCAAGCATCCCCTTCACACCAGCAGCCACAGGACGCGCCGTGAAACACCGAGCGATGGAGAGCACCTCCCTCAGGGCGCTCACGACCGCGCCGTCTAAGGGAGTCCCAGCTTTCCGCGTGCACCTCATCCTCCCCCATCGCCACCTAAGGCTACCCCGGTCTGACACACATCTGCTGCCCACCCGCTGTCCCTGCATTCACAAGGTGCCAGGCGGGGCAGCGTGGGTGGAACGGAAGAGGAAACAGACAGCTCAGGACACAGGCAGGGAGACTTACAAGGGCGTCCTAAGAGTAAGCCGGGGCCGCGGGGGCTCGAGGAGAAGAGGAGACACAGCCTGGAGGGACGCGTGCTCCGGAAAGCTTCACGGGAGAGGAGCCTACCCACTGGCCTCAGCATGGAAGGGCTGTTCCCAGTCCGTGGCGCGGGGGAGGGTGTTTCAGGAAAGAGCACCCAGGGGTGCGACCCTGAGGAAACCCTGGGGTGAGCAGGCACCCGCGGACGGCAGAAGAGGGTCTGGTGCCCGGCACTGTGATCCTGAGACAGCCACGCCCCTGCTCCCACCATCCACGGGGCCTGGCCCCCAGGGCAGGTGCGGGGGTACCAGGATCAGCGGCAGAACAGAAGGCCCGGCCGCCCTGGAGCTGCCCTCGTGGGAAAGGAGGGGACACCACCATGTGACCAGAGGGTCTGGAAGGGAGCCAGAGCTCACGGGGTGACCAATTACATCTATTTTTAATGTTTTCACTTGGGGAGTTGAAAATATATTCCTCATACTTATCTACTCCCCTCCATTCAAATATATTCTGAATCCCAGAACTGCTACCATTGGGATGATAAATCACATGAAAATTCTCCTTTTGCCTTTTTAAATAAACAACATTGAAGAAGTTTATTCAACTGCTGAGATCATATCACAGATAATTTAAGCCTCAATGAAGCCCTAAAATTTGTTAGTATTAAGTACCACACACATGGACAATTCTAGAAAAAAGACTGCTGACTATCCTTTGTTCTCCACACTGACACTGTCTAAACTGACTTCTAAATTTTACTATATTAAAAAACAAAAACAGGTTTTGTACATTCCAGTACTATGACAGGTCAAGAAATCGAGAATACGAGGGCTTCAAAAAAACAGTTCTTCTTAAGTCACGTAAAGGGTAGAGCAAGCCCTTAGCAAAAAACAACCTATACGCGGGTCTCTACCATTTAAGTATCTTTTATATCATTTGCAAAATACCCACAGCATCCTTTAAATTCCTGCAGTAAAGTGGTCAGCATAAGGCAGGCTGGCCCTGGGTTTAAAACGGAGTAGCGACTTCCCATCCAATCCCTGTAGATCTCTCCCTGCAGGCTGGCTCTTTTTCACCTCGGTACCCCGTAACCAGATGGCACTTGAGGCATCTGGGCTGAAGAGCCACTAACACAGGGGTCGGCGTGTTCCTCTCCAAAGCTCTGTCGGTGCGGAAAGTGGTTAGAAAGCACCTACTCTCCTCCCTCCAGCCCGCCCCAGAGGCAGGGTGACGCCCGGCACCAGGCAGAGACCACGTCCTATTTCTCTTTGATTATCCAGGAAAATAAGGGCCTTACTCCATGCCTAAAACAGAGTCAGTGTTCAATCAACATTTTCTGAAATGTGGAATAAGAGCTTTCTAAACAAATCAATGAATCCAGCTTTCCGCTTTTGTGCTCACTTACCCTGGCTTATCTTTCAGAGACAGGGGAGGCTAATGAATTTTACGTACTGTTAGCACAGAACACCCTAACTTTCTAGAGGGTTAAGGAAACGGAAGACTGCAAGAAGTTGGCAAAACTTGAGTATCTGAAATTGCTTACGATACCAGCAGTGTTCTTGCCTGAGAAATCCCACGGACAGAGGAGCAGGGAGGCCTACGTCCTATGTGGTCACAAAGAGATCAGTTCAGTCACAAACAGCGGGACACGACTGAGCGACTAAATAACACCACCCCTGGTTTTCCAGCACAAACTAAAACCTATAGTTCCTGACTCTGGAGAAAGTCCAAGTTTATTCAACTGATTCGTAAACCACCTTTGTATTAAGTACCACACACATGGACAATTCTAGAAAAAGACTGCTGACTATCCTTTGTTCTCCACACTGACACTGTCTAAACTGACTTCTAAATTTTACTATATTAAAAAACAAAAACAGGTTTTGTACATTCCAGTACTATGACAGGTCAAGAAATCGAGAATACGAGGGCTTCAAAAAAACAGTTCTTCTTAAGTCACGTAAAGGGTAGAGCAAGCCCTTAGCAAAAAACAACCTATACGCGGGTCTCTACCATTTAAGTATCTTTTATATCATTTGCAAAATACCCACAGCATCCTTTAAATTCCTGCAGTAAAGTGGTCAGCATAAGGCAGGCTGGCCCTGGGTTTAAAACGGAGTAGCGACTTCCCATCCAATCCCTGTAGATCTCTCCTGCAGGCTGGCTCTTTTCACCTCGGTACCCCGTAACCAGATGGCACTTGAGGCATCTGGGCTGAAGAGCCACTAACACAGGGGTCGGCGTGTTCCTCCAAAGCTCTGTCGGTGCGGAAAGTGGTTAGAAAGCACCTACTCTCCTCCCTCCAGCCCGCCCCAGAGGCAGGGTGACGCCCGGCACCAGGCAGAGACCACGTCCTATTTCTCTTTGATTATCCAGGAAAATAAGGGCCTTACTCCATGCCTAAAACAGAGTCAGTGTTCAATCAACATTTTCTGAAATGTGGAATAAGAGCTTTCTAAACAAATCAATGAATCCAGCTTTCCGCTTTTGTGCTCACTTACCCTGGCTTATCTTTCAGAGACAGGGGAGGCTAATGAATTTTACGTACTGTTAGCACAGAACACCCTAACTTTCTAGAGGGTTAAGGAAACGGAAGACTGCAAGAAGTTGGCAAAACTTGAGTATCTGAAATTGCTTACGATACCAGCAGTGTTCTTGCCTGAGAAATCCCACGGACAGAGGAGCAGGGAGGCCTACGTCCTATGTGGTCACAAAGAGATCAGTTCAGTCACAAACAGCGGGACACGACTGAGCGACTAAATAACACCACCCCTGGTTTTCCAGCACAAACTAAAACCTATAGTTCCTGACTCCCCTGAGAAGTAGAAGCAGTCCAATTTTATTACAATATTTTATTAGAAGCATTTAGATACGTTTTAGCTGTATCTGGAAGAGTTTAGAAGAAATGACACCTCAGTTGCAGTGAGCAAACTTGGTGTCCAGTTCTTGTTTTTCAGATACCACTTCCTAGTGAAAAGGAAGCTGTGCTCCTTGGAGAAATGGCTGATTACGAGTCTGGGGCAATAAAAGGTCAAGGTGAGTCTGAAGTCTTTCTTACCAGAAATCAAGGAAGTGCTCAATGCGTGATGGGGAACCAACCTGAAGGGGTGCCCCTTGCCAATCCCAGGATAATTCGAGCACCAGAAAGAAAGAAGGTGGCAATGCGTTACAAACCATATAGAGATACTCAAGAAAGACGGGCAGGGGAGGAAATTTACAGAAAAAGATCATCTAATAAACACAGAAGGAATGACAGAATTAGAAAAACCATGATTCTACAACCATCAATTTATAATAAGCGATTCAGGCAAGGATCATCAAGGGACGCTACAGAAAGGAGGCTGCTGGAAGACACCACAGCCTCAAATTCTGTCCTGCTGGCTGAGTGACAAGGCCCAACGGAACTGCTACAACAGAAGCCCTGGGAGACGCCACTTTCACCCAGTGACAGTCTGGGACAACCTGACAATCCTACGGATGCACTGGAAGCACACACAAACCCACGTGACGTGAACAGTGAACTAAAGCTAGTTGCGAGGAGCAATCAGATGACCCAGATTTATGGAAAATTCTACAAAACAACCAACTGGGACCCCTAGAAAAGAAAAACCTGTCAGGATTTCCCTGGTGAGCCCAGTGGTTAAGACTCCACCTTCCAGTAGGGGTGTGGGTTCAATCCCTGGTCAGGGAACTAATGTCCCACATGCCATGGGAACGACCAAAATTTTAAAAGGAAAAAGAAAAGTGGTCAGCGTCCTGATGAACAAAGAAAGCAGGGAAATGTCTACAATAAAGACACCTGAAGAGACAGGACTATGGATTGCACCCTGCCCTGGCTCCCGGACTGGAATAAAAACAGCTCTAAAGAATGGATTACAAGAGCTGGTGTTCTGCCATGAGTGAGGCCACCGTGATGGGAGGCCTACAAAGGCCAAAGAATTAGGATGGATGAAAACAAGTAAATGAAGGACCAATAAAAGAGGCCAAAATTAAAAAATAAAAAGATATATAGGGCTTCCCTGGTGGTCCAGTGGGTAAGGACACCGCTTTGCAGTGCAAGGGGTGCCGGTTCGGTGCCTGGCCTGGGAGGATCCCACGTGCTGCGGAGCGCCTGGACCAATGTGTCCAACTACTGAGCCGGAGCTCTGGAGCGCATGCGCCCAGAGCCAGTGCTCTGCAGCGAGAGAGGCCACTGCGATGGGAGGCCTGCACAGGCCAAAGAGCAAAGATGGATAAATGAAGGACCAATAGAAGTGGCCAAAAAAAAGGATTACATGTTAGTATTATTCTATCAGGACCAGATTTCTCAGGTGTGATAATGACAGCTACACAGAAGAACATCTTTTCTTCAGTATTTTGGGCAAAAGTGTTAAGATATATGTAGCTAACTTTCAAGTGGTTCTGTGGACAAAAAAAAAAAAAAGTGGTGTGTGCATGAAAGAGCACACTCAAGCAAACGAGTTAGTTCAACAGGTGCAATGTGCACAGCGCCCACTAGACTTTGGCAACATTTTTTTGACTGCACCAGGTCTTAGTGGCAGCATGTGGGATCTAGTTTCCTGAAACCAGGCCCTCTGACAATCCACGGATGCACTGGAAGCACACACACACACGTGACGTGAACAGTGAACTAAAGCTAGTTGCGAGGAGCAATCAGATGACCCAGATTTATGGAAAATTCTACAAAACAACCAACTGGGACCCCTAGAAAAGAAAAACCTGTCAGGATTTCCCTGGTGAGCCCAGTGGTTAAGACTCCACCTTCCAGTAGGGGTGTGGGTTCAATCCCTGGTCAGGGAACTAATGTCCCACATGCCATGGGAACGACCAAAATTTTAAAAGGAAAAAGAAAAGTGGTCAGCGTCCTGATGAACAAAGAAAGCAGGGAAATGTCTACAATAAAGACACCTGAAGAGACAGGACTATGGATTGCACCCTGCCCTGGCTCCCGGACTGGAATAAAAACAGCTCTAAAGAATGGATTACAAGAGCTGGTGTTCTGCCATGAGTGAGGCCACCGTGATGGGAGGCCTACAAAGGCCAAAGAATTAGGATGGATGAAAACAAGTAAATGAAGGACCAATAAAAGAGGCCAAAATTAAAAAATAAAAAGATATATAGGGCTTCCCTGGTGGTCCAGTGGGTAAGGACACCGCTTTGCAGTGCAAGGGGTGCCGGTTCGGTGCCTGGCCTGGGAGGATCCCACGTGCTGCGGAGCGCCTGGACCAATGTGTCCAACTACTGAGCCGGAGCTCTGGAGCGCATGCGCCCAGAGCCAGTGCTCTGCAGCGAGAGAGGCCACTGCGATGGGAGGCCTGCACAGGCCAAAGAGCAAAGATGGATAAATGAAGGACCAATAGAAGTGGCCAAAAAAAAGGATTACATGTTAGTATTATTCTATCAGGACCAGATTTCTCAGGTGTGATAATGACAGCTACACAGAAGAACATCTTTTCTTCAGTATTTTGGGCAAAAGTGTTAAGATATATGTAGCTAACTTTCAAGTGGTTCTGTGGACAAAAAAAAAAAAAAGTGGTGTGTGCATGAAAGAGCACACTCAAGCAAACGAGTTAGTTCAACAGGTGCAATGTGCACAGCGCCCACTAGACTTTGGCAACATTTTTTTTTTTTGACTGCACCAGGTCTTAGTGGCAGCATGTGGGATCTAGTTTCCTGACCAGGGATTGAGCCCAGGCCCTCTGCATTGGAAGCTCAGCGTCTGAGCCATTGGACCATGGAGTCCCCTAGACTTTAGCGACTTTTAACAGAAATTTTTCAAAATAGAAAGTTGGGGAAAATATTAACAGAAACAGTCCACATGTAAACCAACAGTGCCTTTGCATGTAACTGATCAAATACAACATTTTCAGTTTTATACATGAAACTGTATATAAATGTTAGGTTTGTCCACAGCCCAAGCCCAAGCCCAAGACGGAGGCCAGGCGTGCAGCCAGGGGGCCCTGCTCCTCCTTGTGGGGCCCCCTGCCCCGCCTGCTCACTGCCGCTCAGAGACATGGGCTCAGGGAGCTCAAGCTTCTGGTTTTTCAAGAGAAGCCAGCAATCCCAATTTTATGAAGCAGCCCTATTTGAGAAACCCTGTTTGGGCCAAAGAGCCCACACTCGGAGGCCTTCAATTTTATCTCTGTAGGAAGAAATCTCTAGAAGTGAGGAAGAAGCGCACGTTCCAACCAGCACCAGGATCCAAAGAAAAGAGCAAAGGTTAGCTTTCGAGCATCTTACTCTTGTTTACCAGTTATCCGCAGTACCGTCAGACCACTTCCTAATCACACTCAACATTTTTTCCAATACAAAACCCGAGAAAGGCTGAACAAAAGGAACTCTTCCAGAAGTAATTTCTTCAGGGGGAGAGGCATGTCCTTTGATGTCTCCTCTTGAAAGGAAAAAATCATAACCACTGTAGTCCTCTGCTGGCTCTTTCTGTCTGACGGGGAAGCCACACGATAGCCTCTTCCATTGGCCCCTGAGAGGAGCGCCACTTCTGGGTAACTGCTCCCTCCTACCTTCCGACGCCCACTCTGCCTCTTTCAAAAGGGAATTCTGAGCCTGCAATTTGGGAGCCTGGCAACAGCACTTTCAGTTTTGAACCAACCTTTGAATGTAATTGTGACATATTAAAAGCCAGTACTGTGCTAAAGAAAATCGTATTTTAGTGAAGACATTTCAACCTGTGAATTAATGAGCTTAACATTGCGTTCTGCCAGGAAAACCCATCAAAAGCAATTCCGTTTCAAGAACCCACCGTTACAGTGAACTATGTGCACAGCCAATTTAGCAAACCGACGAAGCCAGCCGCTTCCCGTGGAGCAACTTGGCTATCCCACAGCACCAGACACGACCTTCACAAACAGGCCGGTTTCATGCCGGAAAGAATCAGGGAGCGCAAAAGCTAATGGAGGCTTTCATATCTCTGGGAAGCTGAAGTCATGAAGTGTCAGTCGTTCAGTCCTGTCTGACTCTTTGCAACCCCACGGACTGTAGCCTGCCAGGTTCCCCGTCCATAGGGTTCTCCAGGCAAGAACACTGGAGTGGGTAGCCATGCCCTTCTCCAAGAGATCTTCCCGACCCAAGGATCGAACTCAGGTCTCCTGCATTGCAGGCAGATTCTTTACTGTCTGGGCTACCAACAAAGCCCATAATTCAGTTAGTCACTGTATACGTCATTCGTCCAAATACTTACTGACACCCCAATCAGATGAGCTATCTTCAAAGAAGTACAAGACTAGCAAACGAACAGTGGTGAAATGGCACACACAGCTGTATCTATCCCAAAGTGGTTTCCCTCCAGCCCCTGTCTTCAGATGGACCGATACATCAGGCTTGGTACCCGCTAGTAAGATCAAACAAGAACATATAATGAATATACTAAACCTAAGAAGAGACAGATATAAAAATGTAATATGCTCCGAGCCATTTCCCTCTAAGATCAAACATAAATGAAGCTTAAATTATGAAGTTCATCTTAGACAAGCTCAAATTCCACAGCCCTTCAAACACACTTTTCCCAGAGGTAGTATTTCATCTGGAAAAGACTTTTGATTTCAACCCGTGGTGCCCTAACGTCTTCATAAGGAAAGGGCATCTAAAAGACTCATGCAACCCAATAGAAGAGGCTGGTTCCTTTGCTAGAACCTTCTCATTATAAGGTGATGACGTGATCAATGCAGAAGGCACGCTCAGAGCTGGAGGACCAGACAGGGACGGCGTTGCTCACACACCGCGCACCACAAACACTTGCAACTCCAAATATTTTGGACATTTTTTTTTAAAAACTAAGAGCATATTCCTTTCTCCCCACACCTGCCCTTCACAGTTAGCACACAGTGATTAAGCAGCTCAGGTTACTGTTGATAAAGGAGCCAGACAACCACAGGGCAGAACGGGAGGAAACCGCAGGGACTCTACACGGAGATGCCACGGTCCTTCCACTCAAGCCCACTCCTCTGCGCCGACAGTTCTAAACATGAAACAGTTTTCTTAAGGGGTAAGAAGCTTCAGAATCACTTCCTAAAATCCGCACCTTTCCTCTGGGGAGTCAGCGCACACACCCTGGGCTTGTGTGCCACGTGGGGTGTGGGGACCACCTGAAGGAAAAGTCACCGCACCCAGTGACCGTCGCCTCCGCCCTTCGCCCACACGGGCTCCGCCTTCCCCACCTGCCCCTTGACGGGCCTTCCGGTGACGATCTGCAGGCAACGGTGACACATTCTACAGGACCTGGTCAAAATCACCCCCAAACTAAAAGACTTCACCTGGAAAAAGTTTCAATTCCACAGAGAGATCAATAATCTGATTTATCCATACTATGGGATGTTTAGTGTCCAGAAAGAAAAAACCAATAGGAGGGTTTTTGACCTCTTAAAATAATCCAGGTTAGTGACACCTAAACTGTACTTGACCCTGCTCCAAAAGGCAGCGATCCTGCAGGTCTGAACGAGCAGGCGGTGGAAGCGCTGAATCCAAAGCACTGATGGCGGTCTCTTCCCCAACAGCAACACAAGCTGGTCCTAGAAAGTTCTACCCATTTTAAGAGTTTCTACCACAGATTATTTTCCTAAATCTCAGGTCCTAGAAACAAGCACTAGGTACGTGGCATGCCCCCCACCCCGGTCACCAGGAGCAAAGAAACAGAGGAGTGGGTACAAAGGAGCCGTGGGCAAATAGTAACAAAGACCTGGGATGTCACCCACAGAGCGTAGCCGGACAGGGCCCCCTGCCCCATGACCCCACTCCACACCACAGAGCGGACTGTGGCTGTGCGTTCCTACCTCACATCCGACCGTCACGTGTCCTGCCGGCAAAGTGCTCTCGGCTCATGGGAGAGAAATGCCTACCTGTCAGTATCTTATAACGTTCAGCAAGGAGCGCCATGGCTCCTAAGTATCTGAGGCATTGTTATGAGGACAAAACAAGCGGGAACACAAAGAATTAAAAGAGTCATCCAAACTTGTGACAAGCTGGCTTTTTACAGCGGCTAAAGCCACTAGCACGGGGCTCTCACTTCAGCCTCAGCGCACAACAGAGGCCGGTCTCAGGTGGGCCCTGGCTCAAGACCAAGCGGACCTCCCCTTCTCCCCTCGCTGAACCTGACATATTTGTGGATGCTGCACCGAAAAAGCCTTGACTTCTCAAGGTCTTCCGCACCATTGTACCTCAATATTCTTGTCATGTGCTCCTCTCCAAGAATTGCCAGGCAAGACCTGCAAACTTCTGTTAACGCACTCTAACAGATTGACAGAGCTACTGGGTTTTCAAGTAAAACTCAAAGGATAATCAGCATGCTTGATTAACTGCATCTTCTGCATGTTAATTCAGATTAGCAATCGGTGGCCCACACTTGTCCAACTGTGCCATGTTCCTAAACGGTCTCAAGACTGACTGACATTCAGACAACAGCCTGGGGGCCTCATACTCCCAGTGGGTTTATTATCTTGAAGATAATCGTGGAGACATTTCTGACTGGTTATCTGGGGTCATCTGTCCTTGAAGCACTGCCACTTGGTACAGAATGTCAAGAGGTTCCCAAATTTTGGTTCACAGCACCCTTGCAATCTCAGCAACTTTTTTGCAGTACCCCAAGGCCAAAAGAAATACCACTTATTCAACCATGGGGTCCAAACAACTGAAAAAGCATCTGGGTCGGGCTTCCCTGGTGGTCCAGTGGGTAAAGAGTCCGCCTTGCAGTGCAAGGGGCACGGGTTCGATTCCTGGCCTGGGAAGATCCCATTTGCCGCGGAGTGCCAGCACTTTGGAGCGCATGAGCCCAGAGCTGGTGCTCTGCAACGAAAGAGGCCACTGCGGTGGGAGGCCCACACAGGCCAAAGAATGAAGATGGATGAAAATGAATGAACAGAAAATCAATAAAAGAGGCAAAAATTAAAAAAAAAAAAGAAAAAGCATCTGGGTCTTAATAACTTAGTAATAACCGTTTGAAAAATAAAACACTTAGTAAGTTGAAGGAAAAAAATGTTTTCTGTTTTGCTCCTAAATAATGAGAATGACGTGAGGATGTGTGTGCACCTCTTAAAATCACACTGGACCACGCTGCCGCTGCTCTAAGCTTCTGCTCTAAAGCCCAGCTCCACAAGATGGGCGCCCATCAGAGGAAATGCGCTGGGATTCTGAAACCACGCACCACTTTGAGTCAGCAGTCTGCCGAGCTTCCTCAAAAACGGAAACTCTCCTGTAGCCCTGCGGGGCTCTGGGCTGTGTCAGAACACAGGTGGGGAACTCTGGCTTGAAGTACTTGCCTATAAAACTGTTCTTCAAAATACAAACAGGGACTGTCCACTGCCAAGAAATGCTTTGCAAGGCAAGGGGAATGGGGCTCAACCCCTGGTTAGGGAAGCAAGACCCCTGTTCAGGGGGAGAGCTAAGCCTGTGGGCCACATAAGTCTGTGTGCTGCAATGAAGGATCCCACATGCCACATTAAGACCCAAGGGAGCCAAGTACATATATTTTTTAAATGAAAACAAATGAGCTTCAATCCAACGGATCATCCCCCCCCCACCCCACCCCGCCATCAGACTTTCTGTCAAAGATACGAAGGGTCCAGTGCTCAAGTTAAGTTTCCAATTTCTGCAAAAGCCCTTCAAAACCCTGAGAGAGGGGTGAGTAAACTCTCCCCATAAGTGAAGGGCCAAACAGTAAATACTGTCAGCCTTCTGGGCCAGACAGTCTCTGCGACAAATACTCAACTCTGCCTTTTGAGGACAGAAGCAGTCACAGACAACATGTGAACAAACTGAATATAGTTGGATTCCAATAAAACTGTATTTATAGAGACTGCAATTTGAATTTTATATACTTTTCACGCATCATGAAACAGTCATGAATTTTTCCAAACCGCTAAAAAAACCTAAAGGCAATTTTTAGCTTGTGTGTAAAACAAGACAGCAAGCCATCACATGTCCACTTCAGATCTAAGTGATTAACAGGTTCCATTTAATCATTTTCTCACAAAAATTCAAGAGTTATTTTAAACGTCAAGCAGTCAAAACCGTAAAGGATAAAACACTTAGTAAGTTGAAGGAAAAAAATGTTTTCTGTTTTGCTCCTAAATAATGAGAATGACGTGAGGATGTGTGTGCACCTCTTAAAATCACACTGGACCACGCTGCCGCTGCTCTAAGCTTCTGCTCTAAAGCCCAGCTCCACAAGATGGGCGCCCATCAGAGGAAATGCGCTGGGATTCTGAAACCACGCACCACTTTGAGTCAGCAGTCTGCCGAGCTTCCTCAAAAACGGAAACTCTCCTGTAGCCCTGCGGGGCTCTGGGCTGTGTCAGAACACAGGTGGGGAACTCTGGCTTGAAGTACTTGCCTATAAAACTGTTCTTCAAAATACAAACAGGGACTGTCCACTGCCAAGAAATGCTTTGCAAGGCAAGGGGAATGGGGCTCAACCCCTGGTTAGGGAAGCAAGACCCCTGTTCAGGGGGAGAGCTAAGCCTGTGGGCCACATAAGTCTGTGTGCTGCAATGAAGGATCCCACATGCCACATTAAGACCCAAGGGAGCCAAGTACATATATTTTTTAAATGAAAACAAATGAGCTTCAATCCAACGGATCATCCCCCCCCCACCCCACCCCGCCATCAGACTTTCTGTCAAAGATACGAAGGGTCCAGTGCTCAAGTTAAGTTTCCAATTTCTGCAAAAGCCCTTCAAAACCCTGAGAGAGGGTGAGTAAACTCTCCCCATAAGTGAAGGGCCAAACAGTAAATACTGTCAGCCTTCTGGGCCAGACAGTCTCTGCGACAAATACTCAACTCTGCCTTTTGAGGACAGAAGCAGTCACAGACAACATGTGAACAAACTGAATATAGTTGGATTCCAATAAAACTGTATTTATAGAGACTGCAATTTGAATTTTATATACTTTTCACGCATCATGAAACAGTCATGAATTTTTCCAAACCGCTAAAAAAACATAAAGGCCATTTTTAGCTTGTGTGTAAAACAAGACAGCAAGCCATCACATGTCCACTTCAGATCTAAGTGATTAACAGGTTCCATTTAATCATTTTCTCACAAAAATTCAAGAGTTATTTTAAACGTCAAGCAGTCAAAACCGTAAAGGATAAAAACCTGAAACAGAAAGGATCATGAGGCCAACGGACCGTCACTTACTGAATTTGTACTTAACTGTTCTCCGTTATGGGGGGATCGGCCCCAACAAAGGCACATCTAACTTACCCACACAAATTTGGCTATGTACATTTAACCCCAGAAAGGGGTGGAGAGGCGAGGAGAGGATAAACGTGAGTGACAAGGGCACCTCCTCCACTCAATGAGCTGATAAGCTCCAGAGCCACCTCTTCCAGAACCTGCAAGCCACTTAACCACATGTGGCTATTTAAATTTAATTAAAAGCAAATAACATTAGAACTCAGTTCCTCGGTCTCACTGGCCACATTTCAAGCTCAAGACGTTGTTCTGATCTTTTTGGCTGACTAAAAGAGTTAACTTGAATCTACAGCTAACACTCTGACCTGACCACCGCACATCCGTTCTAGTTGCTGTCCTTAGAATGTCTCTAAGGCTGTGGAGGCAGAGGCTGAAATAATCAGCCTTATCACAAATTTCTTCTCTCCATGAAGCCCAGAGTCATTCAGATGAACGAACCTATGCAGTCTGAGTTTCAAATCTATTAACTAGGCTTTTTAAATTAAAGCCTTTTGTCTAGAAGCAGAAAAGAAGGCTGTGCCACCTCTTTAAGATTTGCTGGCATCAGAGAGAAATTTTTAAAAACAGGCAGCCTCTGAATGCATACCAATCAAAGAGCCAACTTACAGCTAAGATTATGGGGCTTCCCAGATGGCTCAGGTAAAGAATCCACCTGCAATGCAGAAAATGCAGGTTCAAAAGAAGCAGTCCACTCAACTTGCCTTTTGAACAGAACATGAAAATGTGAACAAACTGAATATAGTTGGATTCCAATAAAACTGTATTTATAGAGACTGCAATTTGAATTTTATATACTTTTCACGCATCATGAAACAGTCATGAATTTTTCCAAACCGCTAAAAAAACATAAAGGCCATTTTTAGCTTGTGTGTAAAAACAAGACAGCAAGCCATCACATGTCCACTTCAGATCTAAGTGATTAACAGGTTCCATTTAATCATTTTCTCACAAAAATTCAAGAGTTATTTTAAACGTCAAGCAGTCAAAACCGTAAAGGATAAAAACCTGAAACAGAAAGGATCATGAGGCCAACGGACCGTCACTTACTGAATTTGTACTTAACTGTTCTCCGTTATGGGGGGATCGGCCCCAACAAAGGCACATCTAACTTACCCACACAAATTTGGCTATGTACATTTAACCCCAGAAAGGGGTGGAGAGGCGAGGAGAGGATAAACGTGAGTGACAAGGGCACCTCCTCCACTCAATGAGCTGATAAGCTCCAGAGCCACCTCTTCCAGAACCTGCAAGCCACTTAACCACATGTGGCTATTTAAATTTAATTAAAAGCAAATAACATTAGAACTCAGTTCCTCGGTCTCACTGGCCACATTTCAAGCTCAAGACGTTGTTCTGATCTTTTTGGCTGACTAAAAGAGTTAACTTGAATCTACAGCTAACACTCTGACCTGACCACCGCACATCCGTTCTAGTTGCTGTCCTTAGAATGTCTCTAAGGCTGTGGAGGCAGAGGCTGAAATAATCAGCCTTATCACAAATTTCTTCTCTCCATGAAGCCCAGAGTCATTCAGATGAACGAACCTATGCAGTCTGAGTTTCAAATCTATTAACTAGGCTTTTTAAATTAAAGCCTTTTGTCTAGAAGCAGAAAAGAAGGCTGTGCCACCTCTTTAAGATTTGCTGGCATCAGAGAGAAATTTTTTTAAAAAACAGGCAGCCTCTGAATGCATACCAATCAAAGAGCCAACTTACAGCTAAAGATTATGGGGCTTCCCAGATGGCTCAGGGGTAAAGAATCCACCTGCAATGCAGAAAATGCAGGTTCAATCCATAGGGCGGGAAGATCCCCTGGATTAGGAAATGGCTACCCACTCCAGTATTCTTGCCTAGGAAATCCCATGGACAGGGGATCCTGGAAGGCTACAGTCCGAAGAGTCACAAAAAGTTCAGACACGACTGAGCGACTGAATGACAAAAACACAGGTAAAGATCAGCTAATTTTTTCAAGATGTGGTTTTAAAGGCCTCTTCTAAAGGGATTCTGGGGGCAGAGGGACCACTGTCAGAGCACCCGGCCTTCGTGCCTCTTAAAGCCACACTCCAACCCCTGCACACTCCCCTCCTGTCCAACTCCCCCCCCTGCACCCCTCCCTCTCTCCTCCCAAGGGTCACAGATCTAGTTTTGCTTTCTGCCTGGAATGTAACTTTAGTAACTGGTCTTCTTTCTTTCTTTGGTTTGCCAACTGAGAAGTATCTCTTTGTTTTCTAGTTTACAAATAATCCTGATTTTAAAACGATAGGTTTTACTCTTGATTCTTATGGATCCAAAATATCAGAAGGGTACTACTGAATCAAAAACTGTTTTTTTTTTTTTAATGCCAATGTTTCCCCTGCAATGTGCATGAATAAATCGTGGTATGTTCATGAAACGGAACACACTTCCACAGTGCATTGTGATGAACTATGTTTCATACATACATGTATGAATCCAAAGGAACTATGCTGAATCAAAGAGGCCAGACCCCCAAAAAAAAAAAAAAAGAGTTTATATGATTGTATTTCATTATATTCTAGGAAATATGAACTAATTTATAAGAACAGAAAGCAAATCAGTGGTTGCCTGGGGGTGGAAGGTGTGTGGATACATGGGAAGGAGAGAGAAATCACAACGTGGCACGAGGCACTTTCGGGGTGATGGATGTGTTCACTATCTTAACTACGGTGACGGTTATTAATAGAAATTAAAGCCTTTTGTCTAGAAGCAGAAAAGAAGGCTGTGCCACCTCTTTAAGATTTGCTGGCATCAGAGAGAAATTTTTTTAAAAAACAGGCAGCCTCTGAATGCATACCAATCAAGGAGCTAACTTACAGCTAAAGATTATGGGGCTTCCCAGATAGCTCAGGGGTGAAGAATCCACCTGCAATGCAGAAAATGCAGGTTCAATCCATAGGGCGGAAGATCCCTGGATTAGGAAATGGCTACCCACTCCAGTATTCTTGCCTAGGAAATCCCATGGACAGGGGATCCTGGAAGGCTACAGTCCGAAGAGTCACAAAAAGTTCAGACACGACTGAGCGACTGAATGACAAAAACACAGGTAAAGATCAGCTAATTTTTTCAAGATGTGGTTTTAAAGGCCGCTGCTAAAGGGATTCTGGGGCAGAGGGACCACTGTCAGAGCACCCGGCCTTCGTGCCTCTTAAAGCCACACTCCAACCCCTGCACACTCCCCTCCTGTCCAACTCCCCTGCACCTCCCTCTCTCCTCCCAAGGGTCACAGATCTAGTTTTGCTTTCTGCCTGGAATGTAACTTTAGTAACTGGTCTTCTTTCTTTCTTTGGTTTGCCAACTGAGAAGTATCTCTTTGTTTTCTAGTTTACAAATAATCCTGATTTTAAAACGATAGGTTTTACTCTTGATTCTTATGGATCCAAAATATCAGAAGGGTACTACTGAATCAAAAACTGTTTTTTTTTTTTTAATGCCAATGTTTCCCCTGCAATGTGCATGAATAAATCGTGGTATGTTCATGAAACGGAACACACTTCCACAGTGCATTGTGATGAACTATGTTTCATACATACATGTATGAATCCAAAGGAACTATGCTGAATCAAAGAGGCCAGACCCCCAAAAAAAAAAAAAAAGAGTTTATATGATTGTATTTCATTATATTCTAGGAAATATGAACTAATTTATAAGAACAGAAAGCAAATCAGTGGTTGCCTGGGGGTGGAAGGTGTGTGGATACATGGGAAGGAGAGAGAAATCACAACGTGGCACGAGGCACTTTCGGGGTGATGGATGTGTTCACTATCTTAACTACGGTGACGGTTATGTATATCATCCAATTATGTATCTTAAAATGGTATAGCCTATTTGTCATTTATACTTTAATAAAGAAGACAAAAAAAACAACAGAAAACATAAACACATATAGCTTTAATTGGCAGGCCAACTCCGCGGAGCACTTCTAAGAGTGACCAGTATTTCCTGATAAAGAAGCTGGATTCACTGTCATCAGTACAGCAGGAAAACTCAAGGCTAGGTGAAAAGGAAAGCAGCATAATGCCATCATCCGTAATTGCCAAAACCAGGAAGCACTGAGATGGCCTACGCAAGGTGAATGGATAACCAGTCTGTGTGGTACTGCCATGCGGAGAGGTGGGAGAGGCTTCAACGATGACTGTTGAGTAAAATGTGAACAGGCTGCAGACTGGATGATCCCACCTCTCTGACACCTGGAAGAGGCAACACTACCGAGAGAATACAGGCCCAGGGGCTGCCAAGTGTTGAGGGGCGCGGAGAACGGAGGGACGAAGGGAGAGGCACAGAGGAGCTTCAGGGCAGAGAAACCACTCCATGCGACACTGTCCTGGGGCCACGGGGCAGAGCCCACAGGCCTGTAAAACACAAGAGTGAATCCCAATGTAGACAATGGACTCTAGTTACTAAAATGTATAAACGCTGGTCACCAACTGAAACAAACACCACGCAAGATGATGATATAGAGGAAGCCATGGAAGGGTATATAGAAATGCTGTACTACCTGCTCAATTTTCTGTAATGTAAACCTAAAACTGCTCTAAGCAGTGAAATCTAGGGTTTCCCTGGTGGTCCAGTGGGTAAAGAGTCAGCCTTGCAGTGCAAGGGGCGCCGGTTTGATCCCTAGTCAGGGAAGATCACATGTGCCACGGAGCAGCTGAGCTGATGTGTCCAGTTACGAGCCAGCACCCTGGAGCGCATGCGCCCAGAGCCGGCGCTCTGCTCCTGGAGAGACCACTGCAACAGGAGGCCCACAGAGGCCGAAGAATAAAGATGGATGAAAATAAACAAACAACCAATAAAAGAGGCCAAAATTAAAAAAAAAAGAAAAAGTAAAATCTATTAAATATGACAAAAAAGAAACGAATCAACTAACACCATGGCCAAAGGTAAAAGCCTGTTAACTACTTGTACTACAGGAAAACAAAAAAAAAACCCAACTTCTTCTAAGAAGAACCTAGATCAATCATTATGTCGTGTTTTCAGCATTCTCTCCGTGACAGGCGCTTCAGGACAGGCACCGGGATGCCGGAGCGGAAGGCCAGCGTCCTCCCCGCCCAGAGCTCGCACCAAGGCGGGCAACAGGCAGGAGCAGCCCCCACGGCCGCACCATAAGCAGGTTCAGAGGTTAACGCACATACTGGCAGGTAGGCTCATACTATGAGATGCTTCTCCCCACTTTAAAACGAGGAAACAGAGGCTGGGGGAGGCCACGTCCCAGGATCTGAACGCAGGGCAGTGTCACGTCTCAGCATGCAGGCCCTGGAGGAAAGGCCCAGCTCCAAGCCCAGGTCTACCATCACAGAGGCCTTGGGAAGATCACCAGCGTCACTGAGTAATCCATCTCCTTCATCTTAGTTTCTTCATGATCGTTGATGCACGGAATTTAGAAGATTAAGAAAAAGTAAAACGTAAAGTGTTTGGCAGCCCTGACACAGAATTAATACTCAAAAAAAGAGGCAAAGGGTGTGTAATCACTAAGCAAAGACACGGCTGCCCACAGGCCAGGAACCGGCTTAGCTCAGCACAGAAACAGGAAGAGAACCTTTCTACTATGAATGGCTTTTTTAAAAAATGCACCCTCAAACTCCTTATGCTCACCAGGCTAAAATGAGAACTGTATCCTCTGTGGCCCTAAAAAACTCAAGCTGTAAATATCATGAGACTTGGCTGGAAACCAATTATTTTAAGTTTATAATTAGCCAATTGAAAGAAAAAAAAAGGAACAAGGTGTAAATAATGTCAAAGAGGTCTCTTTTCTTCGGTAAGGAAAAAGCCAACAGACTCAAAGACAGAAGTGATACCACTCTGATTTAGGGATTGAGAGTAAAATATTCCCTCTGTAGTATGGAGAAAATACAAGAAATACATGGATTTAGTTCTCCAACTCATGCACTAGCTGACTCTAAAGCAGGCAGAAATGCCCTGAAGAGAACATGAGCAAAGCTGGAAAGAGAACTTTCATAAAATAAATTGGAGGGGACTGTTGAACAAGATATTCTCTGAAAGGCTTTGGGCCAAAAGCGTAACACTAATGTTAACTACTTGTACTACAGGAAAACAAAAAAAAAACCCAACTTCTTCTAAGAAGAACCTAGATCAATCATTATGTCGTGTTTTCAGCATTCTCTCCGTGACAGGCGCTGCAGGACAGGCACCGGGATGCCGGAGCGGAAGGCCAGCGTCCTCCCCGCCCAGAGCTCGCACCAAGGCGGGCAACAGGCAGGAGCAGCCCCCACGGCCGCACCATAAGCAGGTTCAGAGGTTAACGCACATACTGGCAGGTAGGCTCATACTATGAGATGCTTCTCCCCACTTTAAAACGAGGAAACAGAGGCTGGGGGAGGCCACGTCCCAGGATCTGAACGCAGGGCAGTGTCACGTCTCAGCATGCAGGCCCTGGAGGAAAGGCCCAGCTCCAAGCCCAGGTCTACCATCACAGAGGCCTTGGGAAGATCACCAGCGTCACTGAGTAATCCATCTCCTTCATCTTAGTTTCTTCATGATCGTTGATGCACGGAATTTAGAAGATTAAGAAAAAGTAAAACGTAAAGTGTTTGGCAGCCCTGACACAGAATTAATACTCAAAAAAAGAGGCAAAGGGTGTGTAATCACTAAGCAAAGACACGGCTGCCCACAGGCCAGGAACCGGCTTAGCTCAGCACAGAAACAGGAAGAGAACCTTTCTACTATGAATGGCTTTTTTAAAAAATGCACCCTCAAACTCCTTATGCTCACCAGGCTAAAATGAGAACTGTATCCTCTGTGGCCCTAAAAAACTCAAGCTGTAAATATCATGAGACTTGGCTGGAAACCAATTATTTTAAGTTTATAATTAGCCAATTGAAAGAAAAAAAAAGGAACAAGGTGTAAATAATGTCAAAGAGGTCTCTTTTCTTCGGTAAGGAAAAAGCCAACAGACTCAAAGACAGAAGTGATACCACTCTGATTTAGGGATTGAGAGTAAAATATTCCCTCTGTAGTATGGAGAAAATACAAGAAATACATGGATTTAGTTCTCCAACTCATGCACTAGCTGACTCTAAAGCAGGCAGAAATGCCCTGAAGAGAACATGAGCAAAGCTGGAAAGAGAACTTTCATAAAATAAATTGGAGGGGGGACTGTTGAACAAGATATTCTCTGAAAGGCTTTGGTTACAGGGAGCCCCAAATCAGGCGTAACACTAATGGTTTTAACATCTTCCAAGAAATGAAGAAACACTGCTTGATGGAAGCACTCAAGTCAGGAGGCTAATGGCTCAGCTCCCATCTCAGCCTGAATGAACGTAGACATTAGACTGCGATTCCCACAGCCCTGGAGAGTGACCTACTGTCCGCAAGACATGGCCTCCTCTGGGGCACCCTGCACAGCTGTCCCCGGCTGCAGCGGAAGGCACGGCCTCAAACCACTTTAAAATCAGAGCTCCTGGAGACTTCCAGCCACTCCCTCCCACCACGCCCGCCACCCAGCTATCAGGCACTGGACTCCTGAGCTACCCCGCAGTGTCCTTTCCCTCCTCTCCCTGCAGCTTTGTCACTTCAGGATGAAGACACAAACCAGGGAGCCAGAGGGCAGAGCCTGGACTCTGTCACCAGCAGGCCTTGATGTGAATCTCAGCGGGACCCCCTACAAGCCCCAGCCTTCTGTTACAGAAAAGAGGAAGCAGCGCTGCAAGCCACCAAAGATGGGGCACAAGGGGAGAGCTCACGGCTGGGAACCGGGCCAGACACAGATCAGATCAGGGCAGACAGAGGCTGGGGGAGGAGGACCAGGGAGGAACGTCAAAGCAAAGACGGCACACTGGCTCTGTCCAGAATCAGGAAAGCCCAGGCTCTGTGAGCCGCCTGCTGACGACGAGACCCGGGTGTGCGGGGGGAGGGTAAGCCAGATGCAGGCGGGCTGGGCCGCCACTCAGAACCACGGTGCCTGGGCTATCTGCACCAGTGACAGTGGGTGAGGCAGCCAGGGCAGGCCAGTCACCTGGCAAGCAATCTGAATCTCAGTTTCCTCATTTGTAAAGTCGAATTAGAGAAGCACTACCCCAAAGGTATAAACCTCATGATAGGGCTGTATGGAGAAAATACAAGAAATACATGGATTTAGTTCTCCAACTCATGCACTAGCTGACTCTAAAGCAGGCAGAAATGCCCTGAAGAGAACATGAGCAAAGCTGGAAAGAGAACTTTCATAAAATAAATTGGAGGGGGGACTGTTGAACAAGATATTCTCTGAAAGGCTTTGGTTACAGGGAGCCCCAAATCAGGCGTAACACTAATGGTTTTAACATCTTCCAAGAAATGAAGAAACACTGCTTGATGGAAGCACTCAAGTCAGGAGGCTAATGGCTCAGCTCCCATCTCAGCCTGAATGAACGTAGACATTAGACTGCGATTCCCACAGCCCTGGAGAGTGACCTACTGTCCGCAAGACATGGCCTCCTCTGGGGCACCCTGCACAGCCGTCCCCCCGGCTGCAGCGGAAGGCACGGCCTCAAACCACTTTAAAATCAGAGCTCCTGGAGACTTCCAGCCACTCCCTCCCACCACGCCCGCCACCCAGCTATCAGGCACTGGACTCCTGAGCTACCCCGCAGTGTCCTTTCCCTCCTCTCCCTGCAGCTTTGTCACTTCAGGATGAAGACACAAACCAGGGAGCCAGAGGGCAGAGCCTGGACTCTGTCACCAGCAGGCCTTGATGTGAATCTCAGCGGGACCCCCTACAAGCCCCAGCCTTCTGTTACAGAAAAGAGGAAGCAGCGCTGCAAGCCACCAAAGATGGGGCACAAGGGGAGAGCTCACGGCTGGGAACCGGGCCAGACACAGATCAGATCAGGGCAGACAGAGGCTGGGGGAGGAGGACCAGGGAGGAACGTCAAAGCAAAGACGGCACACTGGCTCTGTCCAGAATCAGGAAAGCCCAGGCTCTGTGAGCCGCCTGCTGACGACGAGACCCGGGTGTGCGGGGGGAGGGTAAGCCAGATGCAGGCGGGCTGGGCCGCCACTCAGAACCACGGTGCCTGGGCTATCTGCACCAGTGACAGTGGGTGAGGCAGCCAGGGCAGGCCAGTCACCTGGCAAGCAATCTGAATCTCAGTTTCCTCATTTGTAAAGTCGAATTAGAGAAGCACCTACCCCTAAAGGTATAAACTTCCAGCTGCAAGTAAGTCCTGGGATCGGAAGACACAGCACAGTGACCATCGTTCACTGTACCAGATTGTCCATGTAAAAGCTGCTGAGAGATCTTAAAAGTTTTCATCGAAAGGGGGAAAAATGTGCAACTGTTAGGTGATGTGTCAACTAAACTTATGATGGTAATCACTTCACAGCATGCACACAGATCATGACATTGCACACCTTAAACAAACATGTCAGACATTGATCACGTCGCAGTCAAGGGGCCAAGGGGTGCTGCCTGTCCCTCTGTGGCATCCAGCCCTGCTTTGCCTCCGGTTATAGGATTAACATTCTCCAACGAAACTGCCTGAAAAGCTTTAAGCTTTAAGTTCAAAACATGATACAGTTGTATTCGAGGACTATTCACAATCTCAAATTTTCTCCACGAAAAAGAAACAGGATCAGGAGAATCACAAACACAAAAGGACATTTTCACCGGCTCTACTCCCCTGCATGGTAACAAAACAGAGTGTTACTTTCCACGGCTCTAAGCCAGACCCAGAAGCTGAAGACACTGGCAGCCCAGCGCTCCGCTCAGCCTCACCGTCAACACTCGGTTAAACCTGCCGTCAAAGAACCCTCAGCCCGGACCCACCGTCCGGAAGGGCTGCCCTCTATCACTGGGCATAGCTGGGCCAACAAATGAATGTCTAGCCCCCCCAACCTCTGATTAGTTTCTGCCCTGGCTGAGTGTCAAACAAAACTCAATTTAAGGAGCTGGCTGATCTGGATTCACGAGGCAGAGCAACACCTCTGGTTTAGAGACACAGCTTGAGTGACTTCTTCTCCAGTGCCCTCCTGTCGATGCCTGTGCAATGGGCTCCTGGGGCTCCGGCAGGAGAAGACGAGTGCGCGTCCTTCTGCTCCGCCATCTTGATCTCGTCTCTGGAAGAGCCCCAAGGAGTCGCCCAGCTCTGACATGAGAGGCAGAGGTCAGTTCCTGGAGAAGAATGCACATCTGAGTCCAGCAGCTGGTCGGCTTGAGGCCAATGCTGCTCCTTCGCAGGCGGGTAGGAGAGGCCACATTCGTGGGCGGGTGAGCAACCCTTTCAAAAGATGAAAGCTTCCCTGGACTTTTTTGCTGCAAGGCGGAACACAGCACAGTGACCATCGTTCACTGTACCAGATTGTCCATGTAAAAGCTGCTGAGAGATCTTAAAAGTTTTCATCGAAAGGGGGAAAAATGTGCAACTGTTAGGTGATGTGTCAACTAAACTTATGATGGTAATCACTTCACAGCATGCACACAGATCATGACATTGCACACCTTAAACAAACATGTCAGACATTGATCACGTCGCAGTCAAGGGGCCAAGGGGTGCTGCCTGTCCCTCTGTGGCATCCAGCCCTGCTTTGCCTCCGGTTATAGGATTAACATTCTCCAACGAAACTGCCTGAAAAGCTTTAAGCTTTAAGTTCAAAACATGATACAGTTGTATTCGAGGACTATTCACAATCTCAAATTTTCTCCACGAAAAAGAAACAGGATCAGGAGAATCACAAACACAAAAGGACATTTTCACCGGCTCTACTCCCCTGCATGGTAACAAAACAGAGTGTTACTTTCCACGGCTCTAAGCCAGACCCAGAAGCTGAAGACACTGGCAGCCCAGCGCTCCGCTCAGCCTCACCGTCAACACTCGGTTAAACCTGCCGTCAAAGAACCCTCAGCCCGGACCCACCGTCCGGAAGGGCTGCCCTCTATCACTGGGCATAGCTGGGCCAACAAATGAATGTCTAGCCCCCCCAACCTCTGATTAGTTTCTGCCCTGGCTGAGTGTCAAACAAAACTCAATTTAAGGAGCTGGCTGATCTGGATTCACGAGGCAGAGCAACACCTCTGGTTTAGAGACACAGCTTGAGTGACTTCTTCTCCAGTGCCCTCCTGTCGATGCCTGTGCAATGGGCTCCTGGGGCTCCGGCAGGAGAAGACGAGTGCGCGTCCTTCTGCTCCGCCATCTTGATCTCGTCTCTGGAAGAGCCCCAAGGAGTCGCCCAGCTCTGACATGAGAGGCAGAGGTCAGTTCCTGGAGAAGAATGCACATCTGAGTCCAGCAGCTGGTCGGCTTGAGGCCAATGCTGCTCCTTCGTAGGCTGGTATGAGAGAGGCCACATTCGGTGGGCGGGGTGAGCAACCCCTTTCAAAAGATGAAAGCTTCCCTGGACCTTCAGTGCTGACCAGTTATTTTCATTGTAATGTTACTTAAGTATGTACAAACTAGGCAGAAACTCCTGCCATTATAAAATTCAAAGTAACGATATACATTCAACGGAAAGGACGACAATTTGTTGAAGACCAAGTCCTACTTCAACGTGACTATGGGACTGACGGGCAGGGTACAGCGGCTTTCACATTGGCAGGCCCTCGCCAAGAGACGCTGCGTGGTGATTCACTGTTCCCACTACTTCTCTCTGTTTAAACCTTTATTTGCTCAGCCGCCTGTCTGAGAAGTAACTTAGCTTATACTTGGCCCAAACCTATCATTTACGTATCAATTCCACCTCTATTCTTTTTGTATTTGCTTTCAACCATTAAAATAGTGTTGTCTGCCAAACAAACACAATCCAAAAACGGGCAGAAGACCTAAACAGACCTAATTTTCTCCAAAGACATACAGACGGCCGACAGGCACAGGAAAAGATGCTCCACACCGCTAATTACTAGACAAATGCACATCAGCACCACAATGGCATCACCTCACACCGGATCAGAATGGCCTTCGTTAAAAAGCCCACAGACAACAAATGCTGGAGAGGGTCCGGAGAAAGGGGAACCCTCCTACACTGATGGTGCAGTTGGTGCAGCCGCTGTGGAAAACAATACGGAGGTTCCTTAAAAAACTAAAAATAGGGCTTCCCTGGTGGTCCAGTGGATAAGGACACCGCCTTGCAGTGCAAGGGGCGCCAGTTCGATCCCTGGCCTGGGAAGATCCCACATGCCGTGGAGCGGCTGGACCAATGCGTCCAATTACTAGCCTGTGCTCTGGAGCGCGTGTGCCCAGAGTGATGCTCTGCAGCGAGAGGCCACCGCGATGGGAGGCCCACAGGAGCCAAAGAAAAAAGATGGATGAAAATAAATAAATGAAAGAGCAACAGAAGTGGCCAAAAAAAAACGCCATTCTAAACAAACAAACACTAAAAATAGCGTTGCTATATGAACCAGCAATCCCACTCCTGGGCATGTATCTGAGAAAACCCTAACTGGAAAAGACACATGGACCCTAAGGCTCACTGCAGCACTATTCACAGCAACCAAGACACGGAAGCACCCGAAGGTCCATCAGCAGATGAATGGATGAAGAAGATGTGGTCTATCAACATACACAGCACACTAACCAATCCCTGCTGAAGAAGTAAAGGACACTAGTCAGAAAACACAGAGGGGATGTCCCTGGTGGTCCAGTGGCTAAGGCTCCATGTTCCCCATGCAAGCGGGCTGGGTCTGATCCCTGGTCAGGGAACTAGATCTCACATGCCGCAACTGAAGATCCTGCATGCCACAACTAAGACCTGGCACAGTCAAATAAAATAAATAATTTTTAAAAAGAAAACACAGAGGTATATATATATATATCTTTAAGTAGATCTTTATACTTAAAATAGCGGTCTCTGTCAATAAACCTTGAAGGTCAAATATTGTAACAGGCCACAACTACTCGAGCCCAAGGCGAACAAGAACGTCTGGGGCATGACCAAGGGTTTCTCTTCTCTTAGTCTTTTGTATTTAAAAGTTATGTCAGTGATCCAAGATCCAACAGAATCTAAAACATACCAGGCCTTTCCAAAACGATTCCTAATCCATAAAAGTTCTTGTCTAATAGAGAGCAAACTGAGTATCTGTGATAATAAAAATAGCAGTTTTGCCTATTCTTCCTCACATGAAGCTGGATTTGGCAGAGTGCTGTTTCACTTCTCCAGAGTGGAAAAAATAAGCCTGTGGACCTCGGAAGAGCATGTGGTGTTCCAGGGACTTGCAGCTGTCAGTTTTTATAGATGCCATGTGTTTGCCCACATAAAAGAATGTAATGAGCTAGGGAAATATGAGCCGGCCACATGAACCAGAATAAAATGCCGTCATCAGTACGCTGATAGCAGGAGTTGGTTTAATCCACCAGGAAAATATCTGTCAAGCACAGTTTATTACATGTCTATTACACACGCTGGCCTCACAGGAGCCAAAGAAAAAAGATGGATGAAAATAAATAAATGAAAGAGCAACAGAAGTGGCCAAAAAAAAACGCCATTCTAAACAAACAAACACTAAAAATAGCGTTGCTATATGAACCAGCAATCCCACTCCTGGGCATGTATCTGAGAAAACCCTAACTGGAAAAGACACATGGACCCTAAGGCTCACTGCAGCACTATTCACAGCAACCAAGACACGGAAGCACCCGAAGGTCCATCAGCAGATGAATGGATGAAGAAGATGTGGTCTATCAACATACACAGCACACTAACCAATCCCTGCTGAAGAAGTAAAGGACACTAGTCAGAAAACACAGAGGGGATGTCCCTGGTGGTCCAGTGGCTAAGGCTCCATGTTCCCCATGCAAGCGGGCTGGGTCTGATCCCTGGTCAGGGAACTAGATCTCACATGCCGCAACTGAAGATCCTGCATGCCACAACTAAGACCTGGCACAGTCAAATAAAATAAATAATTTTTAAAAAGAAAACACAGAGGTATATATATATATATCTTTAAGTAGATCTTTATACTTAAAATAGCGGTCTCTGTCAATAAACCTTGAAGGTCAAATATTGTAACAGGCCACAACTACTCGAGCCCAAGGCGAACAAGAACGTCTGGGGCATGACCAAGGGTTTCTCTTCTCTTAGTCTTTTGTATTTAAAAGTTATGTCAGTGATCCAAGATCCAACAGAATCTAAAACATACCAGGCCTTTCCAAAACGATTCCTAATCCATAAAAGTTCTTGTCTAATAGAGAGCAAACTGAGTATCTGTGATAATAAAAATAGCAGTTTTGCCTATTCTTCCTCACATGAAGCTGGATTTGGCAGAGTGCTGTTTCACTTCTCCAGAGTGGAAAAAATAAGCCTGTGGACCTCGGAAGAGCATGTGGTGTTCCAGGGACTTGCAGCTGTCAGTTTTTATAGATGCCATGTGTTTGCCCACATAAAAGAATGTAATGAGCTAGGGAAATATTATCCGGCCTCATGAACCAGAATAAAAATGCCGTCATCAGTACGCTGATAGCAGGAGTTGGTTTAATCCACCAGGAAAATATCTGTCAAGCACAGTTTATTACATGTCTATTACACACGCTGGCCTCACAGACCCTGAGGTCCTCATTTCTGTTTTCTCTACCACGTCCCTTCCTTTAGGGTAGGAGTCCACCGAACACATCCCCCAGCTCACTTCTGCACCTGCTTTCAGATGCTCTTCTTTCTTTGTTAAGAAAATAATGGTAATGGCAACCGTGAGATGTCAATTAAAGCTCTACCTTGAATAGCTGGAATAAAACACAGTGGCTAAATTCAAAGACAAAAAAAAAAAAAATCTAGAGAGATATGCACTTATTTTTGGTTGATGTGATAGTCAACTAGACTTTTAACAGTAAACACAACAGCCAAAAAGTGGAAGCAACCCACCTGTCCACTGATAAAAAAAAATGGATTCATAAACTGTAGCGTGTATGTGTATACACACACACACACACACACACACACAAGAGTATCCAACTTTAAAAAGCCAAAAGCTTCTGATACGTTATAACATGAACGACCTGTGAGGACGATATGCCAGGTGAAACTAGCAAGTCACAAAAGGACAAATACTGTGGGATTTCTCTTATATGAGGACCTAGAAGAATCAAATCTACAGAGACAGAAGGTAGGAAAGGCCATGTCTCCTGGGGGCTGGGGGGCGCGGATGGGAGTCAGCGGCCAGTGGGGAGACTCTGTTTGGGAAGAGAAGGCTCCACAGAGGCGCACTGGTGATGGTCGCAGGACATGTGACCAGACTCAAGGCCACTGGACTGTACACTTGGAAACAGAGCAGTAGAGGGTATGTTGTGTGTATTTTACCACCTGAATAAAGAGTATAAATCTACTTCACCTGAAAATGAGCAGATAAAGCCACACAAGTAACTCAGCTGAGATAAGCCAAGTTTGCGAACACAGTTTTGGTGTCACTACACCAACTCACAAACAGCAGTCTGGGTAAGCACATAAAGCAAGTATCCTCCCTTCAGTACACGCTAAACCCTTCTAAAGAAAGCATAATGCAACAAGAATCTCTATTACACAACCTGTTAAAAGAATCAATCCTTTCCAAGATTTTAGAGTAAAAAAAAAACGTTACAGCTGAAATCCAGTTCCTTTCTTCCTACTCCATTTGCTACAAATTAAATTAAGGACATCTGAACGGGGTCCTCCCAACCTATGCAGGCCCCAGAGCCTCCTCCAGGTCTTGTGAGACCCAACTGCTCGGCCTGCCCTGGAAATCCTGATACAGGAGAGAAGCAGAATTTAAACAGTCCCTTCCTTTAGGTTTTAGGGGGTCCACCGAACACATCCCCCAGCTCACTTCTGCACCTGCTTTCAGATGCTCTTCTTTCTTTGTTAAGAAAATAATGGTAATGGCAACCGTGAGATGTCAATTAAAGCTCTACCTTGAATAGCTGGAATAAAACACAGTGGCTAAATTCAAAGACAAAAAAAAAAAAAATCTAGAGAGATATGCACTTATTTTTGGTTGATGTGATAGTCAACTAGACTTTTAACAGTAAACACAACAGCCAAAAAGTGGAAGCAACCCACCTGTCCACTGATAAAAAAAAATGGATTCATAAACTGTAGCGTGTATGTGTATACACACACACACACACACACACACAAGAGTATCCAACTTTAAAAAGCCAAAAGCTTCTGATACGTTATAACATGAACGACCTGTGAGGACGATATGCCAGGTGAAACTAGCAAGTCACAAAAGGACAAATACTGTGGGATTTCTCTTATATGAGGACCTAGAAGAATCAAATCTACAGAGACAGAAGGTAGGAAAGGCCATGTCTCCTGGGGGCTGGGGGGCGCGGATGGGAGTCAGCGGCCAGTGGGGAGACTCTGTTTGGGAAGAGAAGGCTCCACAGAGGCGCACTGGTGATGGTCGCAGGACATGTGACCAGACTCAAGGCCACTGGACTGTACACTTGGAAACAGAGCAGTAGAGGGTATGTTGTGTGTATTTTACCACCTGAATAAAGAGTATAAATCTACTTCACCTGAAAATGAGCAGATAAAGCCACACAAGTAACTCAGCTGAGATAAGCCAAGTTTGCGAACACAGTTTTGGTGTCACTACACCAACTCACAAACAGCAGTCTGGGTAAGCACATAAAGCAAGTATCCTCCCTTCAGTACACGCTAAACCCTTCTAAAGAAAGCATAATGCAACAAGAATCTCTATTACACAACCTGTTAAAAGAATCAATCCTTTCCAAGATTTTAGAGTAAAAAAAAAACGTTACAGCTGAAATCCAGTTCCTTTCTTCCTACTCCATTTGCTACAAATTAAATTAAGGACATCTGAACGGGGTCCTCCCAACCTATGCAGGCCCCAGAGCCTCCTCCAGGTCTTGTGAGACCCAACTGCTCGGCCTGCCCTGGAAATCCTGATACAGGAGAGAAGCAGAATTTAAAACCATTAGAATCTGCATCCCAAACCAACCTTCTGTTGAATAAAATAAAGATAATATGTGTTTGAGGAAGAGCTTTCTAAGTATTAATAGTATATATACTGCAATACAACCGTCTCTTTAATCAATTTTCTTTTTAAAATATGTACTTTGTAGCTTTAAGTTCTGAACAGCTTTCTCCCCTACTCTCATCATGCCTCTTTCATTGTATATTTATTTTCATTCATCTTTTACTCTTTGCTGTGTGTGGGCCTCCCACTGCAGTGGCTTCTCTCATTGCAGAGCACCGGCTCTGGGCACATGCACTCCAGGTCGCTGGCTATTAATTGGACACACCGGTCCAGCTGCTCCACAGCACGTGGGATCTTCCCAGACCAGGGATCGAACCTGTGCCCCTTGCACTGCAAGGCTGACTCTCTACCCACTGGACCACCAGGGAAGCCCCTGAACATGGTTTTTAAAACATCTCAGCATTAAACTAGGAAAAGGAACACACACATTTTATGATTAGAATTACCTACTGTTATTGAGTAACTTAATTCATCAAGAAAAAGAGTCATGTAATAACTAACCTCTCGGGTTTGAACCTGTAGAGATGGTAACAAGAAAATCAGAATACCATTCTACCAAAGTCAAGAATTTTTAAATGAATTTTATGTTTTGTAGGAGAACCAGAGAAATGAAAATTTTGGGTCACAAAGAGTCAGACGTGACTTAGTGACTGAACAAATTCATCACGATGGGAAAAACGCCACTCAAACACTAAGTAATATATAAACCAGGACATGGTTTTCGGACAGATGCAGTAATTATAAGTTTCAGTTCGCTGAACATAAACTCTAAAAACCAATTTGCATCAGATTCCTTCAAAACATGGTGTAAGTAGTAAATCCAACTAAAACAGTACGTTCCAATGTGACCTTCTGTCAGAAGTTTCTGCCGGGACAGATAGTAATTGCTACAAATTAAATTAAGGACATCTGAACGGGGTCCTCCCAACCTATGCAGGCCCCAGAGCCTCCTCCAGGTCTTGTGAGACCCAACTGCTCGGCCTGCCCTGGAAATCCTGATACAGGAGAGAAGCAGAATTTAAAACCATTAGAATCTGCATCCCAAACCAACCTTCTGTTGAATAAAATAAAGATAATATGTGTTTGAGGAAGAGCTTTCTAAGTATTAATAGTATATATACTGCAATACAACCGTCTCTTTAATCAATTTTCTTTTTAAAATATGTACTTTGTAGCTTTAAGTTCTGAACAGCTTTCTCCCCTACTCTCATCATGCCTCTTTCATTGTATATTTATTTTCATTCATCTTTTACTCTTTGCTGTGTGTGGGCCTCCCACTGCAGTGGCTTCTCTCATTGCAGAGCACCGGCTCTGGGCACATGCACTCCAGGTCGCTGGCTATTAATTGGACACACCGGTCCAGCTGCTCCACAGCACGTGGGATCTTCCCAGACCAGGGATCGAACCTGTGCCCCTTGCACTGCAAGGCTGACTCTCTACCCACTGGACCACCAGGGAAGCCCCTGAACATGGTTTTTAAAACATCTCAGCATTAAACTAGGAAAAGGAACACACACATTTTATGATTAGAATTACCTACTGTTATTGAGTAACTTAATTCATCAAGAAAAAGAGTCATGTAATAACTAACCTCTCGGGTTTGAACCTGTAGAGATGGTAACAAGAAAATCAGAATACCATTCTACCAAAGTCAAGAATTTTTAAATGAATTTTATGTTTTGTAGGAGAACCAGAGAAATGAAAATTTTGGGTCACAAAGAGTCAGACGTGACTTAGTGACTGAACAAATTCATCACGATGGGAAAAACGCCACTCAAACACTAAGTAATATATAAACCAGGACATGGTTTTCGGACAGATGCAGTAATTATAAGTTTCAGTTCGCTGAACATAAACTCTAAAAACCAATTTGCATCAGATTCCTTCAAAACATGGTGTAAGTAGTAAATCCAACTAAAACAGTACGTTCCAATGTGACCTTCTGTCAGAAGTTTCCCTGCCGGGAGCAGAAGTAACGCAAGAAGTGAGCACATGCATTTCAGGACTTGCTCATTCTTCAGACAAATCCATTTCTGAGGATTTTCTG
Organism: Tragulus kanchil; assembly: GCA_022376925.1. NCBI lineage: Eukaryota > Metazoa > Chordata > Mammalia > Artiodactyla > Tragulidae > Tragulus > Tragulus kanchil. The sequence goes on along the minus strand of JAIOJX010000027.1, from coordinate 24,346,319 downwards.
TATGTGCGGGACAAAGAGCAAAATGTTTCAGTTGCCACCCTGAAGACGCTTGTGTGAAAGTGAGAAGCCAAGCCCCTGCAGGGCAGGGACCAGCAAGGTGCCAGAGCCCAGGGCAGGAACTCCTGGGAGAACTGGACCGGAGAGAAGGACGGGGAATGCCCTCCGGGAAACACCGCGGCACACTTGGGGACCGGCCAGTGACCCCAGATAACTCGACCAGGGAGCACGTGGGGGCCTTGCCTAGGGAGACAAGCGACGGGGAGGCAGCAGAGCTCAGCACAGGGCTGAGGACCTGGATCCAGCGTGAAGGTGAGGGCAGCCCCCGAGGTGGCGCCGTCAGATGTGCCATCGGGCGACTCTGCAGCAGCGACCCTGAGACAAAGCGGCTGGGGCCGACCGGGATGGGATGCAGGGCCAGGGTCCCTGCGGGGACGGGGACGTGAAGGAAGCCGTGACCAGAGGCGGCGCCCACACGGTCAGAGAGGCAGGTGCTCACCCAACTGAAAAGACAGCCTCGACAGGCGAGGGCGCGGCGCGGCCAGGGCTGGGGCGGCCAGGGCCGCGGGGTCTGGGTCTGGGCGGCGGCGGCCCTCCTCCGGGCAGCGGCGCAGAGGAAGGCAGAGCTCTTCAGAGGAACTCTGTTTCCACACGCGTGTGTGGGCTCCGCTGGGTGCGCTCCCCGTGCGGCACGGGGAAGGGGTGGGCCCCGTTCAGACACACTGAGCCTGCCGTGGGCCGGCCGGGCGGCGTGGCGGGAGCCGCCTAGACACCTGCTAGCTCCTAGGGGCAGGCCGAGGATGCGCTCTGAGAGCGCTGGTTTACACTGACAGGTGAAGCCACGGATTTAAATGAAGTTGCCCCAGAAGAGACGCCAGGTGAGAGGGAGTTAGATATTCCTAAAACAGCATGAACCGCCAATGAAAACACCTGTGACATCCAGAAAACACAAACGATTCAACTGGGGGGGTCTCAAAATAGCAAAACAAGCTGTCATTAGAGGAAGAGCCCACCTGTACCCAAGAAGGCAAGGAGGTGGGTCACGTAAGAAAGCAAGGGCGACCAGAGGGAGGCCCGGAGCCCGGGGAGGCAGAGCGCGTCTGCCAGCCACCTGGTCAAACGTGCGAGACAGTCAGGACCTGGATGCGTATCGCCCACTCTGATACACACCACTGCGTGTGAGCAATGCACTAGGAATACCCTAGTGCAGAAACGCAAAATGCATGTGGCAGCGTTCTGAAAGGAAGAAGGATTCAGTACCTATCACAATATATATAGCAATTATCTTTCAGAGGGATAATTACATTAATCTACATAGATACATACAAAGACTTTTCTAAAAAGAATAACAACAACAAATAAGCAAGGCCAGCGCTCTCACGATCCAAGCCCACCTTTCAAGGAACTAGTAATGTGGCACCTGCCTTCTGGTGCATCATGTAAAAATGATCCACTAAGAGTATATAGGACGGTTCCACTTTACACAGGTTAAATAGCAAGAAAGATCGATTATCACACCTGTCAACCAGAAATCCTCTCGAGTGAATCTGTGAGCACTTCCCCAACCAGACCGACATCCCCATTTGAGGCTCCCATGCAAGAAGCACAAAGAAAGGACAGTCAGGGCATCTGGGACACCTCTGTGCACCGCACACGCCCTGCTCAGTGGTCCCCAAGTGCCCACTGCAGACACTCCACAGAGGGCCTCTTAGTCAGACCTGCCAATCCATTAACTCCCTTGACCTGCTCTCTATGAATAGTAGGATCAATGAAGTGGGTTAAAAAGTAATTATAAATGGAAAGACTCAGTTTAACTTGGGGAAAAAAATGTTCTGCATCCTATTTGCAACTCAAAATTATGAAAGATGATCGCTGGGATGAGAAGGGAGCAGCTGATTTTAATCGCTGGCTTCACGAGCTACTGGCAAATGTTTAGACAAAGCTGCTATAAAGTAGCTGAACTGACTGACATGAGGTCTGCGCCTCCTCCCTGGGCCAGTATGCCGTAAGGAACAATTAAATTAGCAAAAGGTTAAGGTAATTGAAAAAGACAAATGACCCAGTTTCTGTAACAAAGCGATGACATGAAAGAAAACAAAGGGAGAGGAGGATGTGAGGGAACAGAGGAGACTGAAGAAACACAATAAACTGCAAGCAACCGTTTATCTGAAGCAGGAGCCAAACAAGTTATAAAGAGACACGGTGTCAGCAGAGACTGTCAGCACGTGGATTCGGCCTGGATGACGTCAAGGAGTCAGTAAACTTCTCAGGTGTGAGAATGACCCTGCGGCTACCTTTTAAAGAGAAAAGGGTCCCGGGGTTCTCTGGTGGTCCGCGGAGGGAATCGTCTTCCAGTGCCAGGGATGTGGGTTCAATCCCCAGACGGGGAGCCAGGAGCCCGCAGGATGACTGCCACAACTAGAGAGAGGCCCGGGTGCCACCCCGAGAGACCAGAGGCAGCCAAAGAAACACCTTTTTTTTTTTTTTTTTTAAGTCTGCCGTTCGAGCTGTATTTCAGGATGAATTAACAAGATGCCTGCAATTTGCTTTCTATACACCAGCAGGAGGAAAGCAGGGAGAATAACTCCCTGGCAAAAAGCCGACACTTCTGAAGCTGGGCCATGGGCAAGTGGGCATTCATGAAACCTTTCTTTTTTATTTCACGCAATACAAGGCTTACCTTTTTTTAAAAAAACAAAAACAAAAACAGGTAAATCAAAACAGCAAGGAGCTGACTCAGATCCTGCTTTATTTCTTCTTGAAATAGCTCCTACTGAACCACAGCTGTCTTCACTCGATCACGTTAAAGGTGACTCGGGAAGCATAATGTGCTGGGAGTGGGTTTAAGAGAAGAGAAAACGCCTGGCTCTGTACTCAACAGCTCGCGATGGAAGTATAATGTAACTGTTCATTTTCAAAGCCAAGTAAGTCTGACCGCATCCCAGGTTTTATTAAAGCAACAGAATTTACACTATGGCATTCAAAAACTTGATAAACGAAGAGTACAATCTCCCCCACTCTAATAACAATTGACCAGGCTCCCTAACAACCCATCAGAGAAACAGGATCACTTCCCTTCCCCCCAGGCTGAACAGAACTTTTAAGGCACTGAGTCCCAAGTGCACAGTGCTTACTCCTTTGAGTGAAAATAAATTCTGCTGCACATTAGGCTGACTGAAGATCGAACTATACCTCCCTTAATGAAAAAGATGTATTTCAACATCACACCTAACCACCAGAAACCTGGAAACTAGAGAAAGGTTTAGGGATAAAATCTAGGATGAGAAGAAGAGAATGCGCTTTAAAAAGAAAATGACAGACGGAATGAAAATACTACATAACCAAAGTAAAGATACAAACCGATGTGCGTGGGACTGAGGACAGAGGAAGAAAACAGAACCAGAGGAAAAGTGACCGGGATACACAGGCCTACCCCAGGTCCCCCCACGACTCCCCAGCTGTCCTAATACACAGACTTTTCTGGGTGAAGTGAAGTTTAAATATAAATACAAAAGTCTGTTTAAAAGAGACACACAGTCATAGTTCACCTGTCAACAAGTGACCCCACTGATTCATTTCAGCCTGCCTTTGGGGGTGGGACGGGGGAGGTTTCAGAAAGGGAGAGCGGAGGCCCTGGATGTTTCCAGGCCCCGCCTCTGGCACGGGCACCCGTGGCCCGTGTGGTTCTCGCGCGGCGTCACAACAGTCTACACGAGGGGCCGGCTGAGTCCCCAGGCGCGGAGGGAGTCTGCGGCGGGGCCCCCTCTGCACCTGGTATCACAGGAGACCTCCTCCTTTCACCCTCCGGTTTCGGTGGGAAGACATGTGATCCCTGAGGAAGGAGGAAAGGAAAGAAAACAACCAGAGAACAAAACAAACCAAGTAAAACAGACTGAGAGGGACAGAAGGGCAGGCTGCAGGGGGAGCCACGCGGTATCTGCACGCTGAAGGGGGCTTCTGGTTACTCCACCCGCGAAAGTACACTGCTTAACCTACTAGCCAGTGTGTCCAATGGGTTCTGCATAATTTATAAAGATGTAAACCAAAAAACCCAACTTCATCACAAAAGGGCATCGCTCCTATGGAGGCACTGGTTCACTCAGGGATCACAGCAAGCTGCTCCTCATCCATGGAGAAAACAGAAAGCCCATCTGAAGACAGACCACAGATCTGAGCTTGACCACGGCTCCCCCACTCAAAACAATTGACCAGGCTCCCTAACAACCCATCAGAGAAACAGGATCACTTCCCTTCCCCCCAGGCTGAACAGAACTTTTAAGGCACTGAGTCCCAAGTGCACAGTGCTTACTCCTTTGAGTGAAAATAAATTCTGCTGCACATTAGGCTGACTGAAGATCGAACTATACCTCCCTTAATGAAAAAGATGTATTTCAACATCACACCTAACCACCAGAAACCTGGAAACTAGAGAAAGGTTTAGGGATAAAATCTAGGATGAGAAGAAGAGAATGCGCTTTAAAAAGAAAATGACAGACGGAATGAAAATACTACATAACCAAAGTAAAGATACAAACCGATGTGCGTGGGACTGAGGACAGAGGAAGAAAACAGAACCAGAGGAAAAGTGACCGGGATACACAGGCCTACCCCAGGTCCCCCCACGACTCCCCAGCTGTCCTAATACACAGACTTTTCTGGGTGAAGTGAAGTTTAAATATAAATACAAAAGTCTGTTTAAAAGAGACACACAGTCATAGTTCACCTGTCAACAAGTGACCCCACTGATTCATTTCAGCCTGCCTTTGGGGGTGGGACGGGGGAGGTTTCAGAAAGGGAGAGCGGAGGCCCTGGATGTTGCCAGGCCCGCCGCTGGCACGGGCACCCGTGGCCCGTGTGGTTCTCGCGCGGCGTCACAACAGTCTACACGAGGGGCCGGCTGAGTCCCCAGGCGCGGAGGGAGTCTGCGGCGGGGCCCCCTCTGCACCTGGTATCACAGGAGACCTCCTCCTTTCACCCTCCGGTTTCGGTGGGAAGACATGTGATCCCTGAGGAAGGAGGAAAGGAAAGAAAACAACCAGAGAACAAAACAAACCAAGTAAAACAGACTGAGAGGGACAGAAGGGCAGGCTGCAGGGGGAGCCACGCGGTATCTGCACGCTGAAGGGGGCTTCTGGTTACTCCACCCGCGAAAGTACACTGCTTAACCTACTAGCCAGTGTGTCCAATGGGTTCTGCATAATTTATAAAGATGTAAACCAAAAAACCCAACTTCATCACAAAAGGGCATCGCTCCTATGGAGGCACTGGTTCACTCAGGGATCACAGCAAGCTGCTCCTCATCCATGGAGAAAACAGAAAGCCCATCTGAAGACAGACCACAGATCTGAGCTTCGACCACTGAGACCACTGCCACGTCCTCTCACGAAAAGCTCACGTGCACAGATGGACACCCACTGACCAAGCGTATCCGAGTGCCCACTGTGTGCCTGGTGCCAACACGGGAGGAAACAAGGGGAAAACGGTCTCCGCCCTTGAGGAACATGCACAACAGTTGGACAGCAACACTCGGGTGCCTTGAAGAATAAAAGAAACTAATTATCTACCACTGACTGCACCACGAAGGAGTCAGCGGAAAAGGAGACGTGGCGTCAGGGAAGGGGTGGGCCTGCGAGATTCAGACGAGATGGCGCACCCGTCTAAGGAAGGAAGGACGTGCCAAATGATGGGGGTGGGGGCCGGAAAGCACACATGGCAAGCAGGGACAGCACAGAATAGGTGGAAACATTCACGCCGGGAAGTCGGCATAAGTATAAAATAAGCTTGAACAGAGAAGGTAGGACATAAAGGGCCTTGGAGGAAAAGCAAAGTGGGTTGAGAACACATGACTGGTAACAGAGATCACTTCCCCAGCGGGCTGGCAGGTGGAAACAGCAGGAGGATGCAGGATGACCCTAAGGGATGAACCAGTGAGTGAGAGGAGGGCAGTTCCAGTCACGCCCTCTGAAGGCTGGACCGAAGGCGGAGCTCAGGAGAGAAAGGCACTGAGATGTGACGTGAGGGCACCGCTAGAAAATGCACCTGCTAGAGACGCAGGCTGCCAACCGGGCCTGGGAGCGCGAGGCAGGATGGAGCTCAGGGAGCTCGGGGAGTGCAGGGTGAGCAGATGTGTGGGGTGACCGGAAGCCCAAGGAGTAACGGAGCCTGGGACCCCTCTGCCAGCCCAGAAGCCGAGATTCCACACTCTCAACACAGCAGGCCTGGGTTCGATCCCTGGTCAAGGAACTAGATCCCACATATTGCAACCAAGAGTTCCCACGACACGCCTAAAGATCCTGTGTGCTGCAACTAAGACCTGGGGCAGCAAAAGAAATAAACAAATAAAACAAGGCTCCCAACGCCAGCAGCAGGGCCTCTCCCATCACTAGCCATGGTCCAATCTCACGACCAGAGGAGCTCACAGAATCCCCACCAAAAAAAATCTGAAGACAGACCACAGATCTGAGCTTCGACCACTGAGACCACTGCCACGTCCTCTCACGAAAAGCTCACGTGCACAGATGGACACCCACTGACCAAGCGTATCCGAGTGCCCACTGTGTGCCTGGTGCCAACACGGGAGGAAACAAGGGGAAAACGGTCTCCGCCCTTGAGGAACATGCACAACAGTTGGACAGCAACACTCGGGTGCCTTGAAGAATAAAAGAAACTAATTATCTACCACTGACTGCACCACGAAGGAGTCAGCGGAAAAGGAGACGTGGCGTCAGGGAAGGGGTGGGCCTGCGAGATTCAGACGAGATGGCGCACCCGTCTAAGGAAGGAAGGACGTGCCAAATGATGGGGGTGGGGGCCGGAAAGCACACATGGCAAGCAGGGACAGCACAGAATAGGTGGAAACATTCACGCCGGGAAGTCGGCATAAGTATAAAATAAGCTTGAACAGAGAAGGTAGGACATAAAGGGCCTTGGAGGAAAAGCAAAGTGGGTTGAGAACACATGACTGGTAACAGAGATCACTTCCCCAGCGGGCTGGCAGGTGGAAACAGCAGGAGGATGCAGGATGACCCTAAGGGATGAACCAGTGAGTGAGAGGAGGGCAGTTCCAGTCACGCCCTCTGAAGGCTGGACCGAAGGCGGAGCTCAGGAGAGAAAGGCACTGAGATGTGACGTGAGGGCACCGCTAGAAAATGCACCTGCTAGAGACGCAGGCTGCCAACCGGGCCTGGGAGCGCGAGGCAGGATGGAGCTCAGGGAGCTCGGGGAGTGCAGGGTGAGCAGATGTGTGGGGTGACCGGAAGCCCAAGGAGTAACGGAGCCTGGGACCCCTCTGCCAGCCCAGAAGCCGAGATTCCACACTCTCAACACAGCAGGCCTGGGTTCGATCCCTGGTCAAGGAACTAGATCCCACATATTGCAACCAAGAGTTCCCACGACACGCCTAAAGATCCTGTGTGCTGCAACTAAGACCTGGGGCAGCAAAATAAATTAACAAATAAAACAGGGCTCCCAAGGTCAGCAGCAGGGCCTCTCCCATCACGTGCTCCAACAGTCCAGTGCCCGCCTCCCAGCCACTGTGCCTCGAGGGCTGGCTCCTGGCGCCTCTTCTCCTGAGGTCTTGCCCCCACTCTGACCCCCTTTCCACCCCACACTGCACTCTGCTCCACGGACTCGCCCTCCTCTCCTCACTTAAGAAGGGCCACGCACACCAGGAGGGAGGAAGCTGTACTTGAAGCTGGTTAAGCTCTGGGATCTGTGCTTTACCTCAGAAATTTCCAGACGAAACACTCAGATCCAAGCATCTCTGGACCACATTTGCCACCCAAGTCCCTTCTCAGCGGGTCACCTCCTCGGCCAGGGGAGACCTCAGGTCCCGGAGGGCAAAGAGACAGGAATGTCCTTCACGGATGAAGCTCTCCTCCCACAGGTCAGGCAGAGCAGCCCTGGGAAACAGTTCTGGTCGAGCCAGGAAAGGTCACTCTTCAAGGACAAGAACCCTCCACAAAGATTCCAGGTTAAACGTGTGATAAAAGAACAGACCGATCCCAACTCCCCAGGGAAGCATTCACTTCTCTGAGTCTCAGACTCCCCGCGCTCAGAGCGGGCTGAGCTGGGGGATTTCTCAACTCACTGAAGCTCCAAGCACGGTTTCTGGGCTCACATCTAACAACAGAATGCCCCTCAGATGCCACAAACGCCTGCTGAGACACCTTCACTTCAATGTTGCTTCTTTACCATTAACACTTATGTGATGTTTTAATTCTACCAGTATAATGACCCCCCAAAAAACAATCAGTTCAGTCGCTCAGTCATGTCTGACTCTCTGCGATCCCACAGACTGACAGATCATCATTAAATCAGTCAAAATAATTAACACACTAGGTACCAACTGTGTACCTCCTACGGACATGGGCACTTTCTACCTCAACCCGTTCTGGCAGTTCTAAATTACAAGAAAACTCTTGCTTAAACAAACAGAGGCTTAAGTGGGGGGAACAGCATTTCCTCCATGGTCATCACAGAAGCCTGCAGATCAGGACGTGGATCCGCCCATCGACACCACACACCGACCACCTGACCGACACTTTCGTTACAGCCACTGGCTGTGTCCACTGAAGCAGCCACTTTTGGAGGGTCTCAAAAATATTTCTGTTGAAGCTCTGGTTCTGTTCTTGCATTAACAGTACACGTCTTTGCTCACTATGAATAAACTGAAAAGAACGTTTTAGAGGAACTCATCTGTACTTCTGTTTTTCCTCAATGAGAGAAAAATAAAGCAAGGAAAACCCTGAGGGTTTAATATCCTGCAATTACAGTCAGAAAAGCGCATGTGACACCATGAAAGTCACTAGACTTTACAAACATCTGAGTTTCTACCTACTTCTGGAAGGAAAGGGGTAACAGATTTCACTCTCGGATTAAAAATAATAATTCCTAACAAGGCAAAAAAAAAATTAGTACTGCTTAAAACAGAAGCAAGTGAAGAACCAGTGAATTTTAAAAGGTTGAGGGGTAGCTGAGAATTCCAATTTCCAAGTCTTCTGTACATCTCTGCGTAAAAGTGGCAAGGAAAACTAGGCCATTTTGAAAATCCTGAAGAAAGGAAAATAAGGAAGCTGTACATTAACAAGCAAAACACCTCTTTATTATACTGAGTGTTTGCTTAAGAGACTAGTCTTAGTCTCAAATGATCAGATTTGCATTAACATTTTAAAATCATCCTTAATATTTTGGAAAACATAAGGCCCCAGGCTCACGCCTGTCCCCTCCACCCAAGGCATCTCCCAGGTTCACTGCCCCCTCCTACCCGACGCCAATCCTGCAGCACCGCCAGCCCCTGCCAACCAGAAGGGAACAGGTGACCAAGCCCTTGTGAGGAGTCCACACGACGGCCAGCGACGAACATCCTGGGACCGGGAGAACGATCAGATCAAGTCTCTCTCTAGAACCTGAACTAGGAAATGTGAACAGAATTGCTCACTTAGAAACTGAAAGAACGCCAACAAGAAGTGCCACAGAGTCAGACTGGGGCCAGAGCTCTGACCAGCTGAAAACCCGTGTGAGCTGAGGCCATGGGGGAGGGGAAGGCAGGCGAGTGAGAAGCAGCCGGGCGGTGGGGGCGGTGGGGGCGGGCAGATGGAGGCGGCAGAGTCCCAGGGGTGAAGTTCCGGGGCCAGCTGCTACCGAGAAGCTTCCCACTCCACACCAGGTTCCTGGAGCTCAGCCAGCTCACATTCCTGGATTTCTGCATGATCCCATCACACACAGCCTGTGTTCCAACACCACCACCCTCCCCTCGGGCCACAGTGGGTCTCTGCTCCTTATGATCAAAGGACCAAACGCCAACCCAGCCAACAGCAAGGAAGCCTTGCTGATAAGCCATTAACATAAAATACTGAACAGTCCTAGTACTGAGTGAGAAGACAGAATTAAAATATGCTCCCTCCCCCAAAACAGCCCCCAACCCTCACACCTGACAGAGAATGGGCCCAAGGGAACTTTCTGAGGGAAAGGATGAACGGTTCTGCATCTTGAAAGAGATGCATGTCACTGTCTTGTCAAAACTGATCAAACTGCAAACCTAATGTGATCATCTCGCTGTCTGCAAATGACACCTCAATTTAAGAAACAGACACCCTAAATCCTAATGGTTCCCTTGAGAGGACTTGAGTTTTGTTTTGTTTTCCAAAACTAAATTGATCTGGGGGAGTTCTCACATTAACAAGCAAAACACCTCTTTATTATACTGAGTGTTTGCTTAAGAGACTAGTCTTAGTCTCAAATGATCAGATTTGCATTAACATTTTAAAATCATCCTTAATATTTTGGAAAACATAAGGCCCCAGGCTCACGCCTGTCCCCTCCACCCAAGGCATCTCCCAGGTTCACTGCCCCCTCCTACCCGACGCCAATCCTGCAGCACCGCCAGCCCCTGCCAACCAGAAGGGAACAGGTGACCAAGCCCTTGTGAGGAGTCCACACGACGGCCAGCGACGAACATCCTGGGACCGGGAGAACGATCAGATCAAGTCTCTCTCTAGAACCTGAACTAGGAAATGTGAACAGAATTGCTCACTTAGAAACTGAAAGAACGCCAACAAGAAGTGCCACAGAGTCAGACTGGGGCCAGAGCTCTGACCAGCTGAAAACCCGTGTGAGCTGAGGCCATGGGGGAGGGGAAGGCAGGCGAGTGAGAAGCAGCCGGGCGGTGGGGGCGGTGGGGGCGGGCAGATGGAGGCGGCAGAGTCCCAGGGGTGAAGTTCCGGGGCCAGCTGCTACCGAGAAGCTTCCCACTCCACACCAGGTTCCTGGAGCTCAGCCAGCTCACATTCCTGGATTTCTGCATGATCCCATCACACACAGCCTGTGTTCCAACACCACCACCCTCCCCTCGGGCCACAGTGGGTCTCTGCTCCTTATGATCAAAGGACCAAACGCCAACCCAGCCAACAGCAAGGAAGCCTTGCTGATAAGCCATTAACATAAAATACTGAACAGTCCTAGTACTGAGTGAGAAGACAGAATTAAAATATGCTCCCTCCCCCAAAACAGCCCCCAACCCTCACACCTGACAGAGAATGGGCCCAAGGGAACTTTCTGAGGGAAAGGATGAACGGTTCTGCATCTTGAAAGAGATGCATGTCACTGTCTTGTCAAAACTGATCAAACTGCAAACCTAATGTGATCATCTCGCTGTCTGCAAATGACACCTCAATTTAAGAAACAGACACCCTAAATCCTAATGGTTCCCTTGAGAGGACTTGAGTTTTGTTTTGTTTTCCAAAACTAAATTGATCTGGATAAATCTCACAAACAATGTTGAGCGGAAAGAAGCCAGATGCAAACACACTTGAGTTTCTAGTTGTACACAGAGCAGACACAGAAATTCATCTCTGTGTCGGGGTCCAAATAGGGGCTAACTACCAAGGACCGGGAGGAGCCGGGGTCTCTCGCGGGCTGGAAGGCTCTAGTTCTTCATCTAGGTTCACACTGGCACTTTCATCCAGGTGCATTTCCTGACAGAGGCAGTCTCCTATCACACATTACACCTCAACCGTAACACAGAAGAGACAGGGAGGAAAAGAATTTGTTGTTCAGTCTGACTCTCTGCAAAAATAATTGCTCACTTAGAAACTGAAAGCACGTAACAAGAAATGTCACAGAGTCAAACTGGCACCAGAGTTCTGCCCAGCTGAAAGAGCACAGCTGAGGCCCACAGAAAGAACACGTTAAGAGTAACCTAAAAGGGACTGGAAAAAGGTGTTTTTTTTTTTTTTTTGCCTCTAGTGGAATGCTCATTTTGAGCTAATCTCTTTGGGTAAATAACAAAGAAAATTAAGACTTTTAATTACCCCTTTTGTGGAATTCTAATATGACTCATAAATTTGATATTAGCGGGAGAAACACATTTCAGAACATTCTTTAGAATCCTGTAAATCAAACTCCATCCTACAGTGTTCAATTCCGTATAGAGAATTCAGCCACAATCTAAAAGAGCAGCAGAAGGGAAAAAAGCACTCTTCACATCCCTTTCCTATTTAAACAAGCAAAAAAAAGAGCAAAATCCAGCGGAAGGCTTATTTAGTCACAATCCCACTTCTGTATTTTCAAAGGGAGAATTAACTGAAGTTCGCACACGACCCTAAGGTGAATTTTTTAAAAATATAAACATGTAGATTTTGATTTTCAGAGACTTAAGAGTTTAAAAACCATTTCACAAACTCGATAAAGTTCATAAGCATAAAAACGAGAGAAGTCCTAATGGAGCGAAAGATAACCAAACTGGAACACCTAGGAAGAAAAGAAGCTGGAGGGTGAACTGCGAAGTACTTACAGCCATAATCAGTTCAAAGGGATGCTTATACACCCTCACGGGTGACTGGTATTTCTGCACCATGACTGCAGTAAAACAGCAATCCTTTCACACCTGCAAAACACAAACATTCGTGATAAATAACCCTGGAGGGGGAAAAGCTTGCATCTACACAACACACGACAGTCTAAGGAACCTCAACGGGCCCCCTAATTCCATGCACACACAAGTCAGAAGATGATGCTTCACCCTACCAGGGCGAGGGAAAGCAGGAAGACTGGAAGAAAAGGCGAAGAAGCCCACGCGGAGCAAGGGGAGCAGCGCTGGTCGGAGGGCTGGAGGACTCCATCGCCCCTCCAGTCCCGCCACCTCGCCCAGGGCGGCCCCAGGTCCTCCACAGCAGGCAAATGCCGTGATTCGATAATTCGGATCACCCATCAGGTTAGTTCTTGAATCATGTTCTCTTTAGCAGCTTCCATGAGAAGCTAAATAAAAACGGTGGCACTTCAAGATAGTAAAGCCTAGGCCAGGGCTTCCCTGGTAGCACAGTGGAAAAGAGTTCACCTGCCAATGCAGGAGACACGGGTTCGAACCCTGAACCACGAAGATCCCACATGCTATGGAGCAGCTAGACCTCGTGAGCCACAACTATGGAGCCTGTGCTCTAGAGCCTCAGAGCCGCGACTAATGAGCCCGTGTGCTCCAACTACTGAAGCCCATGTGCCCTGGAGCCTGAGTTTCACCACAAGAGAAGTCACCACAGCAAGAAGCCTGCACACCTCAACTAGAGGGCAGCCCCCACTCCCTGCAACTAGAGGAGAGCCTGTCGTAGAAGTCAAAATACACAGTAGCCAAAAATAAATACATAAATACAACAAATAAACCTGAAAAAAAATTCAGAGACAAAGGAGAATTAACTGAAGTTCGCAGCCCTAAGGTGAATTTTTTAAAAATATAAACATGTAGATTTTGATTTTCAGAGACTTAAGAGTTTAAAAACCATTTCACAAACTCGATAAAGTTCATAAGCATAAAAACGAGAGAAGTCCTAATGGAGCGAAAGATAACCAAACTGGAACACCTAGGAAGAAAAGAAGCTGGAGGGTGAACTGCGAAGTACTTACAGCCATAATCAGTTCAAAGGGATGCTTATACACCCTCACGGGTGACTGGTATTTCTGCACCATGACTGCAGTAAAACAGCAATCCTTTCACACCTGCAAAACACAAACATTCGTGATAAATAACCCTGGAGGGGGAAAAGCTTGCATCTACACAACACACGACAGTCTAAGGAACCTCAACGGGCCCCCTAATTCCATGCACACACAAGTCAGAAGATGATGCTTCACCCTACCAGGGCGAGGGAAAGCAGGAAGACTGGAAGAAAAGGCGAAGAAGCCCACGCGGAGCAAGGGGAGCAGCGCTGGTCGGAGGGCTGGAGGACTCCATCGCCTCCAGTCCCGCCACCTCGCCCAGGGCGGCCCCAGGTCCTCTACAGCAGGCAAATGCCGTGATTCGATAATTCGGATCACCCATCAGGTTAGTTCTTGAATCATGTTCTCTTTAGCAGCTTCCATGAGAAGCTAAATAAAAACGGTGGCACTTCAAGATAGTAAAGCCTAGGCCAGGGCTTCCCTGGTAGCACAGTGGAAAAGAGTTCACCTGCCAATGCAGGAGACACGGGTTCGAACCCTGAACCACGAAGATCCCACATGCTATGGAGCAGCTAGACCTCGTGAGCCACAACTATGGAGCCTGTGCTCTAGAGCCTCAGAGCCGCGACTAATGAGCCCGTGTGCTCCAACTACTGAAGCCCATGTGCCCTGGAGCCTGAGTTTCACCACAAGAGAAGTCACCACAGCAAGAAGCCTGCACACCTCAACTAGAGGGCAGCCCCCACTCCCTGCAACTAGAGGAGAGCCTGTGGTAGCAGTGAAAATTCAGAGTAGCCAAAAATAAATACATAAATAAAACAAATAAACCTAGGACACTCAAAAAGACAACTGGAAAAAATAACACTGTGTGTCTCAAATTATGGGATACTCCTCAAAAGTCCTTTTCCAAGGAAACTTGTCAGTCTCCATTTTCTAACGGCAGCAGACCTCAACTTCAGGGACCAATCTTCAAATGGCAGATACTCCAAGCCCTCTGGTTAGCGGCTTCCCTGGCTTCTTCAGCCTCAAAGAGCTGAATTATTACAAAGCAACCGACTGAAGGAATCCTCCATCCAGGGGCCACATTCACATGCTGGCCCCGGCCTATGTGGATTTTTCTGAAAACACACTTTTATTTGGAGGCCTCTGTGAGACTTCACTTCCCTATTTAAAAGGGAGAAAAAAAAAGAAATCCAAAGAGCCTACCTGCCCTGCCGAGGATAATCATTAAGAATGTTACTTTATGGTGAATATGAGGAGAGGATATTCAAAAGTACAAAATGGAATATCCTCAAGGACCCCCAGGTTTAGCCGTAAAGAGAGAAAAAATGACAAAGGTATACCTTATCTCATAAGACTGCTATGTTAATTACACTTAAACAGGTCTGGAACTTCCTCCGGCATGTTTCCCATATGTCTCAGAAAGACCAGGTTCTCGCAGCAAACACTCAGTATCTGGCAGTCTAGAAACTACTCGGGAGAACTCCGGTCAACCTCAAGCAAGTCATTTGACTTCCCCGGGGACTCAGTCCACCTCTGTCAAGCGAGGTCTGGGGTGAAATAATCTTGAAAGACTTCCAGCTCTAAAATCATGAGACTCAAGAGTCAAACTCCTGACTCTACCACAATCAACTGGAGTGGCCTCATTAATCTTGATTCTGGGACTGGCAGGTCCTGGTGTGCCGGGAGAGCATTCTCTTTAGTTTTCAACCTGATAATGCTGGTGCACAGCAGGAATTCAATAACCTGTTACATTTTTAATTAGGAGAATTAATTTTTAGGATATCTCCCCCAGAAACAGAGAGTGATTACTGGGTATGAAAACGGTGGGGGGGCGCGGGGAGGCGGAGAGAATTAAAAAAAAAAAAAAGAAAAAACAGGAGAGAAATGCTCGGTTAAGGCTCCATAACACCCATTCGGGATTCCACTGCCTGGCAGAACCCGAATCGACTACGCTCAAGAACCTGCTAATTCACGAGTTTCTGAACTCCTGCCAGTTCCCAGCTTCGGACGCTCTGGTCTCATTTTCTAACGGCAGAGCTTGACCAATCTTCAAATGGCAGATACTCCAAGCCCTCTGGTTAGCGGCTTCCCTGGCTTCTTCAGCCTCAAAGAGCTGAATTATTACAAAGCAACCGACTGAAGGAATCCTCCATCCAGGGGCCACATTCACATGCTGGCCCCGGCCTATGTGGATTTTTCTGAAAACACACTTTTATTTGGAGGCCTCTGTGAGACTTCACTTCCCTATTTAAAAGGGAGAAAAAAGAAATCCAAAGAGCCTACCTGCCCTGCCGAGGATAATCATTAAGAATGTTACTTTATGGTGAATATGAGGAGAGGATATTCAAAAGTACAAAATGGAATATCCTCAAGGACCCCCAGGTTTAGCCGTAAAGAGAGAAAAAATGACAAAGGTATACCTTATCTCATAAGACTGCTATGTTAATTACACTTAAACAGGTCTGGAACTTCCTCCGGCATGTTTCCCATATGTCTCAGAAAGACCAGGTTCTCGCAGCAAACACTCAGTATCTGGCAGTCTAGAAACTACTCGGGAGAACTCCGGTCAACCTCAAGCAAGTCATTTGACTTCCCCGGGGACTCAGTCCACCTCTGTCAAGCGAGGTCTGGGGTGAAATAATCTTGAAAGACTTCCAGCTCTAAAATCATGAGACTCAAGAGTCAAACTCCTGACTCTACCACAATCAACTGGAGTGGCCTCATTAATCTTGATTCTGGGACTGGCAGGTCCTGGTGTGCCGGGAGAGCATTCTCTTTAGTTTTCAACCTGATAATGCTGGTGCACAGCAGGAATTCAATAACCTGTTACATTTTTAATTAGGAGAATTAATTTTTAGGATATCTCCCCCAGAAACAGAGAGTGATTACTGGGTATGAAAACGGTGGGGGGGCGCGGGGAGGCGGAGAGAATTAAAAAAAAAAAAAAGAAAAAACAGGAGAGAAATGCTCGGTTAAGGCTCCATAACACCCATTCGGGATTCCACTGCCTGGCAGAACCCGAATCGACTACGCTCAAGAACCTGCTAATTCACGAGTTTCTGAACTCCTGCCAGTTCCCAGCTTCGGACGCTCTGGTCCAAACAAACGTCCTACGTGGGAATCCGGAGTTACAACGGCCGAGTGGCATCGTGGACCAGGGCAGCCTCTATTGCATGACAATCGGTGCTTTCAAATTAGCCAATGGCCGGACTCATCGAGTTCACCCCCAAGCAGGCTCTAGGGGCGGCGTGGGCCCTCCTCCGCTTGATCAGGGGGTCCAGCGCGGGGGTTTCTCGAGCCCCCAGCCCCAGGAGAGGCGGGGAGATGCGCCAGCGGGCGGCCGGGACCCCAAACTCCGCTTCCCCCAGGACGGGTCCCGGGTGGGATGATCGGTGAGTGGGGGCGGGGAGGGGGAGACCAATCCTGCAGGAGCTGCACCGGGGAAGACAGGCCGGAGCGGGGCCAGCCGAGGGCCAGCCGAGGGCCCGCCCCCGACCCGGGCTGGGGAGCCGGGGAGAGTGGAGGGGAGCCGAGGGGCCGGGAAGAGTGGGCCAGGCGGGGTTGGGCGCGCGAGAGCCCCGCGCCGCCCGGAGGGGCCGGGCCGGGGGCGCGCTCGGAGCCCGCCGAGGAGACGCGCGCCTACCTCTTGTCAGAAAAGCCGGGCCGGGGGCGCGGGGCGGCGGAGGGCACTCATGCTGGCGGCTCCGCGGGGCCGTCGCTGTTCCACTGCCGGCGGCCGCAGCTCCGCCGCCGGTTCCGGGGAGTGGGCCGGGGGGCGGGAGCGGGAGGGGCGCGGCGAGGCTCGAGTGGTTGTTACGGGTGACGGGGAGGGCGGGGCCGGGGGGGGGCCCCCGGAAGGGGCGCGCGTGCGCAGAAGCGCCCGAGGGAGGGAGGCGGGCGCGACGACGGTTGCTAGGGACGGGGGAGGGGGCCCCGCGGGGACCGAGCCGAGCGGCGCAGGCCCAGCTCCAGCCCGGCCGACGTGGGAGGCGCTCGGGGCCCAGAAGCCCCGCAGGCCTAGCCAAAGCCGCCTGGCCCCGCCCTTGTGGCGTCACGGGGCGGGGCTTGGGTGAGGGGCGGGGCTCCCGAGGAGCGAGGCGGAGGCGGCGGGGACACAAAGGGAACCGCGGCGAGCCGGTCCCCGGGGGAGTTCCGCTGCCTTGAAACTGGGAAGTCTGAGAGGCATCGAAATAGCCCAGGCCTTCCGCTTTTGCCGGCGCCCAGAGCCCGGGCTAGGCCGCCTGCCCTGAGCTTGGTCTGACCGGCGCGGGAGGCTCTCGGTGCTTCCTCATTTTTGTTGACTTCTGCAGTGCCCCGACCGCATTCTCGCCGAGTAATGCAGATGAGGCAAACGCCCGGGCCGGGGAGGGGCTGGGTGCGACCCGGCAGCATCTTGTCAACACGTTCAGGCTGTGCAGTGGAACTAAGCCAAGTGGATCTGGCGTTTCAGCCAGAGCTCCAACTAAGCACAAGTGTGATACACACAGACATTTGGGGGTTCTTAAGAGAAGCGGATGACTACGGAGGGACAGGACGCACATCCACCCACACAACAAGGCTGGTTTTGTAGCCAGCGTGCAGTTTCTCCATCGATGCCGCTGTTGTTCCGTTCGCATTAGTCACCCTGGGTGGCTGTGCATTCGACGCTGCCTGTGCACAGCACGTTTTTAGAACTGTTTTGGAATTTCCTTCAGGGCCAGCTTACCAGTCACACAAGAAAATCATCCATGACTTGATCACACCTTGTTTTTCAAATCGTCATTTTCCAACTTGATCACCCACCCTACTTATGAGACTCAACCAGGACGGGCTTTTGCCTGTTTGTACAAATCACATCCACCTTCAGAAGATGCTGGGAGAAAGACGCCACCCAGTAAAGTGCAGCACTTATGAAATGATCTCGCCCCCAAATTGACCTCATCTGATAAGGCTTTAGTCGCAACCACCAGTTTATTGGAAACAGATACCAGTACCGAGGGGGGAGATTATCAGCCAAGCACAGACCGTGGGAAATACCGCAGGACAAACACATTGTTTATCAAAGTGCAATGGAAAAAAATAGGATAAAGGACACACAGTAGATCAAAAGAGACCGAGGAATTTATTTTAATGTATGTATTATATATCAATTTAAAATTTTCACACTTAAAAGTACATTTTTGAACAATCCAAATTGTTGAAATCATTACCCAGACTTCCCTGGTGGTCCAGTGGTTAAGAATCCACCTGCCAACGAGCCGGTCCCGGGGAGTTCCGCTGCCTTGAAACTGGGAAGTCTGAGAGGCATCGAAATAGCCCAGGCCTTCCGCTTTTGCCGGCGCCCAGAGCCAGGCTGGGCCGCCTGCCCTGAGCTTGGTCTGACCGGCGCGGGAGGCTCTCGGTGCTTCCTCATTTTTGTTGACTTCTGCAGTGCCCCGACCGCATTCTCGCCGAGTAATGCAGATGAGGCAAACGCCCGGGCCGGGGAGGGGCTGGGTGCGACCCGGCAGCATCTTGTCAACACGTTCAGGCTGTGCAGTGGAACTAAGCCAAGTGGATCTGGCGTTTCAGCCAGAGCTCCAACTAAGCACAAGTGTGATACACACAGACATTTGGGGGTTCTTAAGAGAAGCGGATGACTACGGAGGGACAGGACGCACATCCACCCACACAACAAGGCTGGTTTTGTAGCCAGCGTGCAGTTTCTCCATCGATGCCGCTGTTGTTCCGTTCGCATTAGTCACCCTGGGTGGCTGTGCATTCGACGCTGCCTGTGCACAGCACGTTTTTAGAACTGTTTTGGAATTTCCTTCAGGGCCAGCTTACCAGTCACACAAGAAAATCATCCATGACTTGATCACACCTTGTTTTTCAAATCGTCATTTTCCAACTTGATCACCCACCCTACTTATGAGACTCAACCAGGACGGGCTTTTGCCTGTTTGTACAAATCACATCCACCTTCAGAAGATGCTGGGAGAAAGACGCCACCCAGTAAAGTGCAGCACTTATGAAATGATCTCGCCCCCAAATTGACCTCATCTGATAAGGCTTTAGTCGCAACCACCAGTTTATTGGAAACAGATACCAGTACCGAGGGGGGAGATTATCAGCCAAGCACAGACCGTGGGAAATACCGCAGGACAAACACATTGTTTATCAAAGTGCAATGGAAAAAAATAGGATAAAGGACACACAGTAGATCAAAAGAGACCGAGGAATTTATTTTAATGTATGTATTATATATCAATTTAAAATTTTCACACTTAAAAGTACATTTTTGAACAATCCAAATTGTTGAAATCATTACCCAGACTTCCCTGGTGGTCCAGTGGTTAAGAATCCACCTGCCAAAGCAGGGGATCCCTAGTTGGGGAAGATCCCAAAAGCCTGACCTAGATTACATGCCTGTCCCTGAACCGAGCTGTTGATCCAGAGGGCTCAATTTCCATTTCTGGGTCACATGATCCCAACAGCACAAGCAGGGATAAGTCTCCACTGAAACGTTGCACACTCACAGTGATGGAAGGTAGTTTAAAAAACAAGCAAACAAACACGAACAGTATCTTCAAGCAGTATCCTTAAGATACATGAACAGATTCCCAAGATGAATAATTCAAAGAGAACAACACTCCTCTAGATGCCTAAGTTATGGTATGTTCGATTGTTTTAAAGTCAGTTCTGTTGGGCAAGTGTCCACAGTCTGTACTGAACACCATGCTACAGAGCTAAGCAGAAAGATCCGGTCCTCCTGGGACTTCCCTGGTGGTCCAGTGGCTCAGAATCTGCCTTCCAATGCAGAGGATGCAGATTGGATCCCTGGGCAGGGAACAAAGATCCCACATGCCTCGGGGATCACCACAACTAAGACCACTGCAGCCAAATAAATAAATATTTAAAAAGAAAAAAAAAACAACGGTGTTTTTAACACAGTTCTGATTATGTCAGATGCTTGGAGAGGCAGAAGGTGAGCAGGATATGGAGTGGGGTAGCAGGGTCAGGCTGTCAGCAGCCAGAAGCCCAAAGTGAAAGTGCCTAGACTAGACAAGGCGTCTCTGTCCCTCACATGTGACTCAAGTCCAGGAAAGTCCAGGGTGAGAATGACCCCCCCATGATCACGGTCAGCTGCCAACTCCCTGAAGACCAGCTGATGTGGAGGCAGGCAGCCTGCGGTCTCACCATCAGCGACACAGATTCCTTTGGCCTTGCTGCTTTTGTTTTGCCTTCATCCTGCTGTCTCTGCCTGCGGCAAGTAGGAGGCGAGGACAAAGAGGACCCAGCGTTCCTGGAGAGGTGCTTCCTTGGAAGTAGGGTGTGTGTGTGCAGTGGTGTGTGTGTGACCAGCAGAGCAAAGGACAGGCCTGGGGCCCCAGCAGAGACTACGCTGCTGCTCCTGTCTTCAGGTGCTGTGCTTTGTCGCTCAGTCGTGTCAGACTCTGCGGCCCCATAGACTGCAGCCCACCTGGCTCCTCTGTCCACGGGGGTTCTCCAGGCAGGAGGACTGGAGTGGGCTGCATGCCCTTCTCCAGGGGATCTTCCCAACCCAGGGATCGAACCCAGGTCTCCTGCATCATAGGCGGATTCTTTACCGTCTGAGCCACCAGGGAAGCCCTGTCTTCAGGTGCACAGCTGCTCTCTTCCTCAGACAGTCTCTTAAGGTCTTATCATGAAAGTCTCTGAAACACCTAGAGCAAGCCCTTAGCTTGAGGAGGGTCTGTGTCTCCTCTTACTTGGTGGGTGGACGCATTGGTGGGTGCTTTGCACAGGCCACTTATCACGTGCCTTTGGGATGGAGACCGAGTCCACAGCAAGACACTCTTCCTTTGAGTAACTCCGTGGAGTCCTCACCAAGAGCCTGAGTCTGAAACTGCCGTTCCTAATGGTCACCTCTGACCAACAACAGGATGTGGCACCCCCAACCTGGATGCAGACCCTCTGACCTGTTACATCTTGTCCAATAGGACTAACCTGAGCTTGGGACCCTGTCACCAGTCCCTCTGACCACATCTTCTCCATCCATCTTAGCACAGTGTCAAGAGTCACTTCAAGGAAAGCTCAGGGGGTTGTTGACACCAAGAGGATGGGGGTACAGATGAAGGAAGGGTCATTGTAGAAAGGACACTGGGAGGCAAGCGACAATGTCAGGTAACATTTCAGCGTGCAGAGCCTAACCTCTTGTCCACAAGAGTGAGATTAAACAGGACGTAGATCTGAATGATGCTTTCGAACATTGCTCGGTGTCAGGGTTAATGAAATAGGCTGTGCTCTGAGCACTTGGGCTTCCCGGGTGGCTCAGTGGTGAAGAATCCTCCTGTCAATGCAGGAGATGTAGGTTCGATCCCTGGGTCAGGAAGATCCCCCAACCAGGAGAAGGAAATGGCAACCCACTCCAGTATTCTTGCCTAGGAAATCCCACGGACAGAGAAACCTGGCAGGCAATAGTCCCTGGGGTGGCAAAGAGTGGGACACGATTTAGCGACTAAACAACAGCAATGAGAGCACATAGTCGTGTCAGACTCTGCGGCCCCATAGACTGCAGCCCACCTGGCTCCTCTGTCCACGGGGGTTCTCCAGGCAGGAGGACTGGAGTGGGCTGCATGCCCTTCTCCAGGGGGATCTCCCCGACCAAGGGATCGAACCCAGGTCTCCTGCATCATAGGCGGATTCTTTACCGTCTGAGCCACCAGGGAAGCCCTGTCTTCAGGTGCACAGCTGCTCTCTTCCTCAGACAGTCTCTTAAGGTCTTATCATGAAAGTCTCTGAAACACCTAGAGCAAGCCCTTAGCTTGAGGAGGGTCTGTGTCTCCTCTTACTTGGTGGGTGGACGCATTGGTGGGTGCTTTGCACAGGCCACTTATCACGTGCCTTTGGGATGGAGACCGAGTCCACAGCAAGACACTCTTCCTTTGAGTAACTCCGTGGAGTCCTCACCAAGAGCCTGAGTCTGAAACTGCCGTTCCTAATGGTCACCTCTGACCAACAACAGGATGTGGCACCCCCAACCTGGATGCAGACCCTCTGACCTGTTACATCTTGTCCAATAGGACTAACCTGAGCTTGGGACCCTGTCACCAGTCCCTCTGACCACATCTTCTCCATCCATCTTAGCACAGTGTCAAGAGTCACTTCAAGGAAAGCTCAGGGAGTTGTTGACACCAAGAGGATGGGGGTACAGATGAAGGGAAGGGTCATTGTAGAAAGGACACTGGGAGGCAAGCGACAATGTCAGGTAACATTTCAGCGTGCAGAGCCTAACCTCTTGTCCACAAGAGTGAGATTAAACAGGACGTAGATCTGAATGATGCTTTCGAACATTGCTCGGTGTCAGGGTTAATGAAATAGGCTGTGCTCTGAGCACTTGGGCTTCCCGGGTGGCTCAGTGGTGAAGAATCCTCCTGTCAATGCAGGAGATGTAGGTTCGATCCCTGGGTCAGGAAGATCCCCCAACCAGGAGAAGGAAATGGCAACCCACTCCAGTATTCTTGCCTAGGAAATCCCACGGACAGAGAAACCTGGCAGGCAATAGTCCCTGGGGTGGCAAAGAGTGGGACACGATTTAGCGACTAAACAACAGCAATGAGAGCACATAGTTCTGAGTCTCTGGTGGCCCCACCCACCCGGGCATATGCAGGTTTCACTCTGACCAACTCCTGGAACAAGATCAGGTCTCTTCCACTTCTACAAGAGGTCCCTTTCTCATTTAGTAATAAAAGGGTAAGATTACGACAGCCTTGAAGGCCTGACAGGTTCTCCTGACGTGGGCCATCTGGCAAAGCTTCCAGCCTGGAAAAGTACAAAAAATATAGGTTACCCTACAGGCACAATTTCTTTCTTGAGCTCTGGCGGTCATCCAGTGGCTTTGAGCTAATACCATTGCATCACTCCCAACCTGGGAAAACTTCAAGCCAAGAAGACAGATCTGCAAAAGCTGTCATCTGGCCGTACGCATTTCTAAAATACTTCATTTCAATCTGGAGAGGCAAAGCTCCCCATATCTTAATTGGTTTCTCTGCCTCCAAGTCTTTCCACATCCAAGGCACTCTCCATGCTACTGGCAAATATTTCTTTCAAACACACCCCCCACACACACACACCCATAACACAGACTCACTCCTTTGCTCAAAATCTAACACTGATGACAGAGGTAAATTTCAGCTCCGAAGTCTGCCATCAGAGATGTATAAATCCTTCCTTTGTTCAAAATAATTTTAGTTTCATCTCCACTTGATATGCTCTTTTATTCATTCCTCTGTTAACTCAGCAAACATTTATTCAGCCCCATAATTTATTCAGACACTGTATTTAGCACAGGAGTGTGGGAAGATCCACTGTATAAAAACAGATCTTCCTTCAGGGGGCTCAGCCTACAGCACAGGACGGGCATGTAAACAGTGACAACGTAGCCCCGTCAAGCTCTGCCACCCCTCCCTAAAGCCTTTCCTTTCGCCTCTTCTCCTCTGCGTCTTTGCACCTGGCACTTTCAGTATAAGGCACTGATGGGACTTCCTTGGGGGTCTAGGTGTTAAGACTCTTTGCTTTCAATGCAGAGGCCTCAGGATGGATCCCTGGCTGGGAAACTAAGATCCCACATGCCATGTGTGGCAGAAGGAAATGGCAACCCACTCCAGTTCTTGCCTAGAATCCCACGGACAGAGAAACCTGGCAGGCAATAGTCCCTGGGGTGGCAAAGAGTGGGACACGATTTAGCGACTAAACAACAGCAATGAGAGCACATAGTTCTGAGTCTCTGGTGGCCCCACCCACCCGGGCATATGCAGGTTTCACTCTGACCAACTCCTGGAACAAGATCAGGTCTCTTCCACTTCTACAAGAGGTCCCTTTCTCATTTAGTAATAAAAGGGTAAGATTACGACAGCCTTGAAGGCCTGACAGGTTCTCCTGACGTGGGCCATCTGGCAAAGCTTCCAGCCTGGAAAAGTACAAAAAATATAGGTTACCCTACAGGCACAATTTCTTTCTTGAGCTCTGGCGGTCATCCAGTGGCTTTGAGCTAATACCATTGCATCACTCCCAACCTGGGAAAACTTCAAGCCAAGAAGACAGATCTGCAAAAGCTGTCATCTGGCCGTACGCATTTCTAAAATACTTCATTTCAATCTGGAGAGGCAAAGCTCCCCATATCTTAATTGGTTTCTCTGCCTCCAAGTCTTTCCACATCCAAGGCACTCTCCATGCTACTGGCAAATATTTCTTTCAAACACACCCCCCACACACACACACCCATAACACAGACTCACTCCTTTGCTCAAAATCTAACACTGATGACAGAGGTAAATTTCAGCTCCGAAGTCTGCCATCAGAGATGTATAAATCCTTCCTTTGTTCAAAATAATTTTAGTTTCATCTCCACTTGATATGCTCTTTTATTCATTCCTCTGTTAACTCAGCAAACATTTATTCAGCCCCATAATTTATTCAGACACTGTATTTAGCACAGGAGTGTGGGAAGATCCACTGTATGAAACAGATCTTCCTTCAGGGGGCTCAGCCTACAGCACAGGACGGGCATGTAAACAGTGACAACGTAGCCCCGTCAAGCTCTGCCACCCCTCCCTAAAGCCTTTCCTTTCGCCTCTTCTCCTCTGCGTCTTTGCACCTGGCACTTTCAGTATAAGGCACTGATGGGACTTCCTTGGGGGTCTAGGTGTTAAGACTCTTTGCTTTCAATGCAGAGGCCTCAGGATGGATCCCTGGCTGGGAAACTAAGATCCCACATGCCATGTGTGGCAGCATGAGTTAAAAAAAAAAAAAAAAGGAAAATGGCGCAGGGCCTGAAATGAGATTGTAAAAGAATGGGGTCTGCCTTTCCCTTTCAACTGTAAGTTGCTTGGGTCTTGGGATCACATCTACTCATGCTCTTCTTCCTGAGCACTTGGCATTTTCCAGAATCCTATTAAATACTGGTTGGGTTGAAGTGCTGAGTCTTAAATTAGGCCTTTATTCTGAGTGCATTTGGCACATCTCTCCACCCCCTTGCACTGAGCTGATGCATCTCTGGGAGCGATGCTCTCAACCCCTCCCCCTTCCACGCTGTCCCCTGTGTCACCAAGTGAGGACATCGAGCTTAGGGAAGCAGCCCAGCTTAAGAGAATTGCAGCCGTGTGCCCTGGAAAGCCTAGTGCTCATCCGATGAGATTTAGGACAAGAAAAGATGACCCGAGGCTTTTGAGCTTCCGGCTCAGAGGAATAAAAATAGGCACCCCAGTCAGACTTCTTTCTGGTTTGTTTCTTTTGAAAATTATTGCCCTTGCTTCTCCTTCCCTGGGTGCAGCTGTGTGGCCCTTTCAGAGGCCAGATGGGCACTTAGATTAGCAAGTCAGCAGCTCCACCCGGGCTATTCTGCCTTGGGCCACCTGGGCTGGAGTGGGGTGGCCTCACGGAAAGGAGTGCTAACAAGGGACAACCAAAGGTCACAGAGCAAGGGGAGACGTGGTGAGGGTCAGAAGCAGAGGACCCAAAATCCGATTAGTAAATCCTTTCCCCAGGGCTAAATATGGAAAAGAATGTCCTCCGCTTTCAGTCCCGTGGGCGCAGACTGGACCACATAGGGAAGAGACGGGGCTGTCGGAGCCCAGAACTCCCCCACTTCCTTTTTGATGTGGATGAAAGACAGGGCCACATCAGACCCCCAAATCTCCTGTGCCACAACCAAGCATCTTACAGCTTTGTCCCCAGCATGTTCTGTGACCTTCTGCTGAAAATCATACGTCTGCTCATTTCACATTTGCTGAAAATTTGTCTCCCACCACTTCCAAGCACATCAGGGCCTGTGTGCCATCTCAGTAGCCCAAAGCAACTTTTAGGACTTTTCTGAAGTGGGGGGGGTGGGGGGCCTTCTTTTTTTTAAATCAGAAGTTGATGCAATTTGGTGTCAGAAATCTATCTCACGGGGTTGCTAAGTTTAGATAAGAAAATGTTTGTGAAACACTTTAGAAATGGTTGGGCTGCCCACAGCCAGGCATCCTACACAGCTCTGCCTTCGGAATGTTCTCTAAGCACAGATTATTATTCTCCTGCCTACCCCTGTGGTTGCTTACCAGAGATGTTCTCTGTTATTTAGAGAAGTCCCTCTCCCCATCTTTGGGCTTCCTTGGGCTTCCCTAGTGGTTCAGATGGTAAAGAATCTGCTCAGTGCAATGGAACCCTCCCCTTCCACGCTGTCCCTGTGTCACCAAGTGAGGACATCGAGCTTAGGAAGCAGCCCAGCTTAAGAGAATTGCAGCCGTGTGCCCTGGAAAGCCTAGTGCTCATCCGATGAGATTTAGGACAAGAAAAGATGACCCGAGGCTTTTGAGCTTCCGGCTCAGAGGAATAAAAATAGGCACCCCAGTCAGACTTCTTTCTGGTTTGTTTCTTTTGAAAATTATTGCCCTTGCTTCTCCTTCCCTGGGTGCAGCTGTGTGGCCCTTTCAGAGGCCAGATGGGCACTTAGATTAGCAAGTCAGCAGCTCCACCCGGGCTATTCTGCCTTGGGCCACCTGGGCTGGAGTGGGGTGGCCTCACGGAAAGGAGTGCTAACAAGGGACAACCAAAGGTCACAGAGCAAGGGGAGACGTGGTGAGGGTCAGAAGCAGAGGACCCAAAATCCGATTAGTAAATCCTTTCCCCAGGGCTAAATATGGAAAAGAATGTCCTCCGCTTTCAGTCCCGTGGGCGCAGACTGGACCACATAGGGAAGAGACGGGGCTGTCGGAGCCCAGAACTCCCCCACTTCCTTTTTGATGTGGATGAAAGACAGGGCCACATCAGACCCCCAAATCTCCTGTGCCACAACCAAGCATCTTACAGCTTTGTCCCCAGCATGTTCTGTGACCTTCTGCTGAAAATCATACGTCTGCTCATTTCACATTTGCTGAAAATTTGTCTCCCACCACTTCCAAGCACATCAGGGCCTGTGTGCCATCTCAGTAGCCCAAAGCAACTTTTAGGACTTTTCTGAAGTGGGGGGGGTGGGGGGCCTTCTTTTTTTTAAATCAGAAGTTGCTGCAATTTGGTGTCAGAAATCTATCTCACGGGGTTGCTAAGTTTAGATAAGAAAATGTTTGTGAAACACTTTAGAAATGGTTGGGCTGCCCACAGCCAGGCATCCTACACAGCTCTGCCTTCGGAATGTTCTCTAAGCACAGATTATTATTCTCCTGCCTACCCCTGTGGTTGCTTACCAGAGATGTTCTCTGTTATTTAGAGAAGTCCCTCTCCCCATCTTTGGGCTTCCTTGGGCTTCCCTAGTGGTTCAGATGGTAAAGAATCTGCCTGCAGTGCAGGAGACCTGGATTTGATCCCTGGGTTAGGAAGATCCTCTGGAAAAGGGAATGATTACCGACTCCAGTATTCCTGCCTGGGAAATCCCATGGACAGAGGAGCCTGGTGGGCTATAGTTCACGGGGTCGAAAAGAGTTGGACACAACTGAGCAAGTAACACTTTTTAACATGCTTCCCTGTCTTCAATTTCCCCCAAACAGAAAAAATAATATGAAGAGTATTGTTTGAAAGATCCATCCTCTCTTGAATGACTTCTTTCTTGGGAAACCACTTTCTAAAATTCCAAGCTACATGGGATCTGCAGAGATCAGGGGAGGTACACAGAGATGATCATCTTGCTAGGATGGGCACAACAGTCCTTGCTGCCCTCCAGACTCACAACGCTCACTGGACCAAATGCTTAAGTGTGAATAAATAACTGAGGCTAACTGGGTCATGCCCACCAGTCCCGCTCCCTCCGTGGCTGCTGACAGGCACTATGCTTTTGCCAGCACATGACCCTTGGATGCCTCCGAGACACCAGCTGGCCTTCAGCTGCTCTCCAGAAAGGTGCGATGACTCCAGGGCAAAACCAGGGGCCAGCTCACCCTCGTTCCACATCCCCTCCCTCCCAGCCGGACACAAGCGACACGTTTGAACCTTACGCAGCGGGTTCGCCATGTGGACTCAGGAAGCACCTGACGCTGGTGTGTTAGTTTCCTGGGGCTGTCATAACAAATTGCCCCAGAGTGGGTGGCTTGAAACAATGGAAGTTTATTTTCTTACGGATCTGGAGGCCAGAAGTTCTGGAGGAAAATCAAGGTGCAGGTGGAGAGGTGCTCCCTCCGAGGCTCTAGCGGAGGCTGTGTCCTGCCACTTCCAACTTCTCTGGCCCCAGGCATCCCGTACCTTAGGGTTGCATGCGTGTCCTTCCATCTCTGCATCTGCCTTTTCCCTGTGTTTCTCCGAATGTCAAACTTGTCTCACCTTTCTCTGTAAGGACTCTAGTCATTGGATTTAAGTGCTGAAAGTGTTAGTTACTCAGTTGTGCCCAACTCCATGACCCCATGGACTGTAGCCCACTAGGCTCCTCTGTCCATGAGATTCTCCAGGCAAGAATACTGGAGTCGGGAGCTGTTCCCTTCTCCAGGGGATCTTTCTGACCCAGGGATCAAACCCAGGTCTCCCACATTACAGGCAGATTCTTTATGGACTGACCTACTAGGGCCTCCCTAAATCCATGATGATCATCTCTCTCCTCTAGACCCTCAACTTAACTGCATCTGCAAAGACCCTATTGCCGAATCAGGGCATCTCCCAGCTACCTGGGGTTAGGACTTCGATAAATCCTTTGTGGGGAGCCCCCATCCCGCCCTCTGCAGTTGGTTAAAATGAAAGTCTAGTTGGAGGGAAGGGGGTCTCTCCTGCTCGCTCCCCTTCCACTGCCTCATCATATCAACTGAGGTGAGAACAAGGTACTCACAGCCCATGGAATGGGGGTGGGGGAGCTCTAGGACTCCCATTGCACGTGCTCTTGCCTGAGCCCCAACAGCTGTGGCCACTAAGGAAAGCAAGGCTAAAGGAAGGACAAGGCGGACCTGCTGTCCACTTCAGGGCCCAGGCTCTGAACGAGCCAGAGAACAAAGACCCCGCTGTCCTTGGTCCCTGGGGGCGACCTCTATGTCACCCCCAGTTCACCAAGCTCCGAGGCTCACCACGTGCATCTGCAGAGGAGCTTGCCTCCCAGGACCCACTTGGCAACACAAAGGGCTTCTCTGTGGACCAGCTTCTTGGCAGCTCAAGGGGCCTTCCAGCAACCCCTGTGATGCTGGCAACCTGGGTTTATTCTACACTCAGGGCAACTGAGGTACAAGGGGGCCTGCCTGTTGAATCCCAACAGAGAATTTGGATCGTTGGAGCCAGGGGGCGGGGCCTCTCACCCACTATGATAACCGACTATGGTGCCCTGTTTAATTTAGTTACTGTTTAAGCCTCATGCTCTACTGACTGAGCTAGCCAGGCGGGCTTCATTACTGTTTAATAGCAGCCTCCTCTGCTGCACTAAGTGCTTTACATGCAACACCACGGATCCTTACAAGAGCCCATTTTGCTGGTGGGGACACCAATGCGCATACCCAGTTAGTAACTTCCAGGGCAAAAACTGTGACCCTAAGATAGTTGGACTTCAAAGCTCACGGATGTATTTCCCTTGCATGAACTTCTCTCTGGTTAACTCACAGTTTTTGTGGTTTTGGTGTTGTTTTTTTTTTTGCCACTTCTAGTGATCTTTCATTTATTTATCTTTGTTCTTTGGCCTCTGTGGGCCTCCCATCGCAGTGGCCTCTCTTGCTGCAGAGTACCAGCTCGGGGCACATGTGCTCCAGAGCTCCAGCTCGGTAGTTGGACACATCGGTCCAGCCACTCTGCAGCACGTGGGATCCTCCCAGGCCAGGGATCGAACTGGTGGCCCTTGCACTGCAAGGCGGTGTCCTTACCCACTGGACCACCAGGGAAGTCCCATGTTTTTGTTTTTGCTTCCAGTTCACCAAGATCAAGACCTGAATGCCCAGGTGTCTTGGTGAAAAGCCCATCACCCTTGAGCAGGTAGGCTTGTGGACACTCAGGTGGTGTCTGGCAGAGTACGTGATGGACAGAGCACCTGCATATCCCTGGACATTCTTCTGAGCCCATGAACTGGAAACGTATCTGGACTTAAGATATTTCCATATGGCCTCGGTATAGGAGTCAAATAGGCGTGACTCATAAATTCTTGAAATAACCAGTGGCAATAACCTGCATGACTCTTTAATGTTCCATTTATTCTTCCATCCGCTCATTGTTCTGAGATTTATAATAATGGAACTCCCAAATGCCTAGAACGTGATGTAATGGAGGCAAAAAAAAAAAAAAACACCACCTTGATTAAGTTCAGTGCTAAATGAAATTAAACGTATCCTTAACTTGATGAAAATAATACGAAGTTATTTTTACCCTGTCTTTGTCTTTTCTCTCTCTTTAAGTCCACTTGTTTGCATGCCCTGAGTAGCAAAAACTATGAGGTCAATTTAGATCTCCATACCAAGCAAAGCTTATTCTCTGAGAGAAGACACCGAACCCTCTGTTTTCCTTTCTGTGTCACTTGCATTAAACAGTTTAGCTGCTGTACCACAGACTGAAAGGAACCAATGACTTCTCAGCAGCTTGCTGAAAGCAATAGCAAGAAAGTTTATGGACCCAGGAAAACCCGAGGTGCCCACAGTGGCTCCCCATGTCCCGCCCTCCGATCTGAAATGCTGGAATCCAAGCCATTGCCAAGACCATTTCATTCATCTTGGCCAAGCCCTTCAATGGTTAAGAAGTCTGAGATGAATGAAATATGAAGATGTGGTATATATATATATATATATATACACACACGCCATAAAATCTTACCCAACTATGAAAAGAATGAGATAATGCCATCTGCAACAACATGGATGGATCTAGAGATGATCACACTAAATGAAGTCAGACAAAGACAAATATCATATGATATCACATATTTAGAATTTAAAATATGGTGCAAATGAGCTTATCTACAAAAGAGAAACAGACTCACAGACAGAGAGCACAGACTTGTGGTCGCCAAGAGGGAGGGAGATGGGAAAGGGATAGCTTTCATGCAAACTCACCAAGATCAAGACCTGAATGCCCAGGTGTCTTGGTGAAAAGCCCATCACCCTTGAGCAGGTAGGCTTGTGGACACTCAGGTGGTGTCTGGCAGAGTACGTGATGGACAGAGCACCTGCATATCCCTGGACATTCTTCTGAGCCCATGAACTGGAAACGTATCTGGACTTAAGATATTTCCATATGGCCTCGGTATAGGAGTCAAATAGGCGTGACTCATAAATTCTTGAAATAACCAGTGGCAATAACCTGCATGACTCTTTAATGTTCCATTTATTCTTCCATCCGCTCATTGTTCTGAGATTTATAATAATGGAACTCCCAAATGCCTAGAACGTGATGTAATGGAGGCAAAAAAAAAAAAAAACACCACCTTGATTAAGTTCAGTGCTAAATGAAATTAAACGTATCCTTAACTTGATGAAAATAATACGAAGTTATTTTTACCCTGTCTTTGTCTTTTCTCTCTCTTTAAGTCCACTTGTTTGCATGCCCTGAGTAGCAAAAACTATGAGGTCAATTTAGATCTCCATACCAAGCAAAGCTTATTCTCTGAGAGAAGACACCGAACCCTCTGTTTTCCTTTCTGTGTCACTTGCATTAAACAGTTTAGCTGCTGTACCACAGACTGAAAGGAACCAATGACTTCTCAGCAGCTTGCTGAAAGCAATAGCAAGAAAGTTTATGGACCCAGGAAAACCCGAGGTGCCCACAGTGGCTCCCCATGTCCCGCCCTCCGATCTGAAATGCTGGAATCCAAGCCATTGCCAAGACCATTTCATTCATCTTGGCCAAGCCCTTCAATGGTTAAGAAGTCTGAGATGAATGAAATATGAAGATGTGGTATATATATATATATATATATACACACACGCCATAAAATCTTACCCAACTATGAAAAGAATGAGATAATGCCATCTGCAACAACATGGATGGATCTAGAGATGATCACACTAAATGAAGTCAGACAAAGACAAATATCATATGATATCACATATTTAGAATTTAAAATATGGTGCAAATGAGCTTATCTACAAAAGAGAAACAGACTCACAGACAGAGAGCACAGACTTGTGGTCGCCAAGAGGGAGGGAGATGGGAAAGGGATAGACTGGAAGTTTGGAGTTAGCAGATGCAAACTCCTATATATAGAGTGAATAAGCAGTAAGGTCTGTCTGTATGGCCCAGGGAACTGTATTCAATACCTTGTGATTAAACCATAATGGAAAAGAAGATGATAAAGAACATGTATGTATATATACAACTAAATCACTTTGCTGTACAGCGTAGATTAATACAGCATTGTAAGTAAACTGTCCTTCAGTAATAAAATAAAATTTGAGAAAATTTGAGATGTTTAAGAAGTCTGCACCAATAACCTCTGATAAAAACTGTAACTCCTGGGGCTTCCCTGGTGGTCCAGTGGGTAAGGACGCCGCCTTGCAGTGAAAGGGGCGCCAGTTCGATCCCTGGTCTGGGAAGATCCCACGTGCCGCAGAGTGACTGGCCCTAAGTGTCCAACAGCCGAGCTGGAGCTCTGGAGCGCAAGTGCCCAGAGCCAGTGCTCTGCAGCGAGAGAGGCCACTGCAACGGGAGGCCCACACAGGCCAAAGAACAAAGATGAAAATAAATGAAAGAATAAATAAATAGAAGTGGCCAAAAAGAAAAAGGAAAAATCTAGAACTCTTCATCTGCTCAAACCTGTTCAACTCTGTAGCTCCTCTGTCCATGGGATTCTCCGGGCAAGAATACTGGAATAGGTTGCCACTTCCTACTCCAGGAGATCTTCCCCACCCAAGCATCAACCCCTCATGTTTGTCACCTCCTGCCTTGGCAGGTGGATTCTTTACACTGTGCCAACTGGGAAGCTCCAGGACTCTCCATGGTTTAAGACAAAACTTAATTTTGAGCCATGGACACCTTAAGGAAGGAACTTTATTAGTGAGGCAAAGAGCCTAAGTCCATGGTCTGGCTCATGTGACCAGTGATAGGTACACCTGAGGAAATTCAGCCTGACTCCGGGCTGTTTGTCACTCCAACATGGATGGATGATCACACTAAATGAAGTCAGACAAAGACAAATATCATATGATATCACATATTTAGAATTTAAAATATGGTGCAAATGAGCTTATCTACAAAAGAGAAACAGACTCACAGACAGAGAGCACAGACTTGTGGTCGCCAAGAGGGAGGGAGATGGGAAAGGGATAGACTGGAAGTTTGGAGTTAGCAGATGCAAACTCCTATATATAGAGTGAATAAGCAGTAAGGTCTGTCTGTATGGCCCAGGGAACTGTATTCAATACCTTGTGATTAAACCATAATGGAAAAGAAGATGATAAAGAACATGTATGTATATATACAACTAAATCACTTTGCTGTACAGCGTAGATTAATACAGCATTGTAAGTAAACTGTCCTTCAGTAATAAAATAAAATTTGAGAAAATTTGAGATGTTTAAGAAGTCTGCACCAATAACCTCTGATAAAAACTGTAACTCCTGGGGCTTCCCTGGTGGTCCAGTGGGTAAGGACGCCGCCTTGCAGTGAAAGGGGCGCCAGTTCGATCCCTGGTCTGGGAAGATCCCACGTGCCGCAGAGTGACTGGCCCTAAGTGTCCAACAGCCGAGCTGGAGCTCTGGAGCGCAAGTGCCCAGAGCCAGTGCTCTGCAGCGAGAGAGGCCACTGCAACGGGAGGCCCACACAGGCCAAAGAACAAAGATGAAAATAAATGAAAGAATAAATAAATAGAAGTGGCCAAAAAGAAAAAGGAAAAATCTAGAACTCTTCATCTGCTCAAACCTGTTCAACTCTGTAGCTCCTCTGTCCATGGGATTCTCCGGGCAAGAATACTGGAATAGGTTGCCACTTCCTACTCCAGGAGATCTTCCCCACCCAAGCATCAACCCCTCATGTTTGTCACCTCCTGCCTTGGCAGGTGGATTCTTTACACTGTGCCAACTGGGAAGCTCCGCAGGACTCTCCATGGTTTAAGACAAAACTTAATTTTGAGCCATGGACACCTTAAGGAAGGAACTTTATTAGTGAGGCAAAGAGCCTAAGTCCATGGTCTGGCTCATGTGACCCGAGTGATAGGTACACCTGAGGAAATTCAGGCCCCTGACTGCCAGTTTGGACCTGTTTGGTTCTTATCTTCCCAGAGATAAAACAATACCCTGAAGCAGAAAGAGAGAAGGCCTTTGTTCCTGCTTAGTCCGTGATTACTTTCCATGAAGGAGCAGAAAACCTTCATAAACAAAGGAGACACAGCTTCTGCCAAAATCCTCAACTGTAGTTCTTACTACAACAAGGGTAATTTTACTTATTTAATTTTTGGCTGTGCTGGGTCTTCGTTGCTGTGCATGGGCTTTCTCTAGGGGCAGAGAGTGGGGTCTGCTCTCGTGCTGCGGTACACCAGTTTCTCATTGCTGTGGCTTCTCTGGTTGCAGAGCTCGGGCTCTAGAGCCTGGAGTCAGCAGTTGTGGCACACGGGCTGAGTTGCCCTGCAGCACGTGGGATCTTCCTGGACCAGGAATCAAACTCATGTCCCCTGCATTGGCAGGTAGATTCTTAACCACTGAACCGCCAGGGAAGTCCAAGGATAATTTAAAATTTCTAAATAC
Organism: Tragulus kanchil; assembly: GCA_022376925.1. NCBI lineage: Eukaryota > Metazoa > Chordata > Mammalia > Artiodactyla > Tragulidae > Tragulus > Tragulus kanchil. The sequence goes on along the minus strand of JAIOJX010000027.1, from coordinate 24,311,355 downwards.
CAATGTGATATTTTAAAAGTATAAAATAGTCTATGCCACAGCAGACTGTGTACACAGCATCCACTGAGCATGGCTTCCTTCCCAAGGCCAGACTGTGCAGACGCCCCCCGTCCTCCACTTGCAAGGGGCTCCGGGAAAGCTGGCTCCTGCCCCAGCTCTGGCAGGTAAAGCAGGCAAGTCTAAGGCATTCCTTCTCTCAGGGACGGGGTTAGGAGTGGGCATGTGACCCATAAATAAATAGAAGTGGCCAAAAAGAAAAGGAAAAATCTAGAACTCTTCATCTGCTCAAACCTGTTCAACTCTGTAGCTCCTCTGTCCATGGGATTCTCCGGGCAAGAATACTGGAATAGGTTGCCACTTCCTACTCCAGGAGATCTTCCCCACCCAAGCATCAACCCCTCATGTTTGTCACCTCCTGCCTTGGCAGGTGGATTCTTTACACTGTGCCAACTGGGAAGCTCCAGAGGACTCTCCATGGTTTAAGACAAAACTTAATTTTGAGCCATGGACACCTTAAGGAAGGAACTTTATTAGTGAGGCAAAGAGCCTAAGTCCATGGTCTGGCTCATGTGACCCGAGTGATAGGTACACCTGAGGAAATTCAGGCCCCTGACTGCCAGTTTGGACCTGTTTGGTTCTTATCTTCCCAGAGATAAAACAATACCCTGAAGCAGAAAGAGAGAAGGCCTTTGTTCCTGCTTAGTCCGTGATTACTTTCCATGAAGGAGCAGAAAACCTTCATAAACAAAGGAGACACAGCTTCTGCCAAAATCCTCAACTGTAGTTCTTACTACAACAAGGGTAATTTTACTTATTTAATTTTTGGCTGTGCTGGGTCTTCGTTGCTGTGCATGGGCTTTCTCTAGGGGCAGAGAGTGGGGTCTGCTCTCGTGCTGCGGTACACCAGTTTCTCATTGCTGTGGCTTCTCTGGTTGCAGAGCTCGGGCTCTAGAGCCTGGAGTCAGCAGTTGTGGCACACGGGCTGAGTTGCCCTGCAGCACGTGGGATCTTCCTGGACCAGGAATCAAACTCATGTCCCCTGCATTGGCAGGTAGATTCTTAACCACTGAACCGCCAGGGAAGTCCAAGGATAATTTAAAATTTCTAAATACCAATGTGATATTTTAAAAGTATAAAATAGTCTATGCCACAGCAGACTGTGTACACAGCATCCACTGAGCATGGCTTCCTTCCCAAGGCCAGACTGTGCAGACGCCCCCCGTCCTCCACTTGCAAGGGGCTCCGGGAAAGCTGGCTCCTGCCCCAGCTCTGGCAGGTAAAGCAGGCAAGTCTAAGGCATTCCTTCTCTCAGGGACGGGGTTAGGAGTGGGCATGTGACCCTATTCTGACCAAGGAGACTGCCAAGGAAGTTTGCAGTGGCTTCGGGAAGGGCTTGGGCAGTCTAAAAAGGAGACACCAGAAAGAAGGGCTCATTTCTGTGTCTGGACCCGTGGCTGTGTCCACTCTGAGTCCTGGGACTATGACAGCTGCTCTGTGCCCACAAGAGGAAGTGGCCTTTGATGGGGGTGGAGGGCCGGGCCACAGAGAGGAGAGGTGACGGAAGCAGAGCAGGTCACTGGTGACATGAGCGCCATGCCCGGGCTCCCCATCTTGCTAGCCTTCCGTCATGGGCACTTGCCCATGTCCGCACTGTGCAGTCCACCCTGAGGGAGAGCTTTTGGTTCCTTGTAGCTAAAAGTAGCCTGAGCCCCGGCTCATTTAGAAGTGTGTTTAAATGCAGAAACACGTAAAAAAGAAAATAAAAATCCCCCATCATCCTACCACCCAGTAAGAACCACAGTTTATGCTTTGTTGCTTTTTCATCCTTTGTTGGGGGTGCTAATAGCTACCAAAGGCACACACTTGGTTTTTGTAAGAAATTCAAATAGCACAACTGTTGAGCACAGAAATAGCTGTTGTAGCCCCAGCCCTCGGTGATGCATTCTCGGCAGTCTGTCGTCTGTTCAGGACATTTCCTCCGCTATGTCAGTGTTTTCTCATGTAAGCCTGCTCCTGATGGATGAATGGCCCACCCGACCTTTTGAGCACATGCGCAGGTGAACTGCAGAGTGACTCAGCCTAGCAGAACATCTGAGCTCTAAGAGTGGGAAGCAAAGAATAAAAGGAACAAGCGAAGGAGTTTCTCCTCCTTTTTGCAAGCTGAGCTGATCTAGGAAGAGGAAAAAAGTGGAGAGAGCTTGAATCTCAAGCACAAAGGATTTGGGTTCAAATTCCTGATTCACTGTTGAAGGCTTTGTGACTTTATGCAGGTTGCTTAACCATTCTGAGCTGATTTTCTCAGCTGTAAAATGGACATAATGATGCCTATCAGACGGGTTTCCTTGGTGGCTCAGTGGTAAAGAATCCACCTGCGATGTAGGAGATAGGAATTCAATCTCTGGGTCAGGAAGGTTCCCTGGAGAAGGAAATGGCAACTCACTCCAGTATTCTTGCCTGGAGAATCCCATGGACAGAGGAGCCTGGAGGGCTACAGTCCATGGGGTCGCCAAAGAGTTGGACACGACTTAGTGGCTCTAAGCGATGCCTCACAGAGTTGTGAGGGTTGAAAATAAAGCATGTGATCCAGACGCAGGAAATGGTAGCCCTTGTTTGAAATATTAGCCAACGTCCCATATCCCTTTCTAGACTCTTCTATTACATCGAGAGTGTTTCTTCGTGACCCCCTCTACTCCCTCCACCCCTACCTCACCGTCCTCTCACCCCCGCCCCGTGTTTCCTCCATCTGTGTTAGCCGGGGTGTTCTTTGCTGAGGACAACAGTATCCACTCTTTGTTAAAATTTTGAGCCCCCTAGAAGTGTCCTTGTAGCTAAAGTAGCCTGAGCCCGGCTCATTTAGAAGTGTGTTTAAATGCAGAAACACGTAAAAAGAAAATAAAAATCCCCCATCATCCTACCACCCAGTAAGAACCACAGTTTATGCTTTGTTGCTTTTTCATCCTTTGTTGGGGGTGCTAATAGCTACCAAAGGCACACACTTGGTTTTTGTAAGAAATTCAAATAGCACAACTGTTGAGCACAGAAATAGCTGTTGTAGCCCCAGCCCTCGGTGATGCATTCTCGGCAGTCTGTCGTCTGTTCAGGACATTTCCTCCGCTATGTCAGTGTTTTCTCATGTAAGCCTGCTCCTGATGGATGAATGGCCCACCCGACCTTTTGAGCACATGCGCAGGTGAACTGCAGAGTGACTCAGCCTAGCAGAACATCTGAGCTCTAAGAGTGGGAAGCAAAGAATAAAAGGAACAAGCGAAGGAGTTTCTCCTCCTTTTTGCAAGCTGAGCTGATCTAGGAAGAGGAAAAAAGTGGAGAGAGCTTGAATCTCAAGCACAAAGGATTTGGGTTCAAATTCCTGATTCACTGTTGAAGGCTTTGTGACTTTATGCAGGTTGCTTAACCATTCTGAGCTGATTTTCTCAGCTGTAAAATGGACATAATGATGCCTATCAGACGGGTTTCCTTGGTGGCTCAGTGGTAAAGAATCCACCTGCGATGTAGGAGATAGGAATTCAATCTCTGGGTCAGGAAGGTTCCCTGGAGAAGGAAATGGCAACTCACTCCAGTATTCTTGCCTGGAGAATCCCATGGACAGAGGAGCCTGGAGGGCTACAGTCCATGGGGTCACCAAAGAGTTGGACACGACTTAGTGGCTCTAAGCGATGCCTCACAGAGTTGTGAGGGTTGAAAATAAAGCATGTGATCCAGACGCAGGAAATGGTAGCCCTTGTTTGAAATATTAGCCAACGTCCCATATCCCTTTCTAGACTCTTCTATTACATCGAGAGTGTTTCTTCGTGACCCCCTCTACTCCCTCCACCCCTACCTCACCGTCCTCTCACCCCCGCCCCGTGTTTCCTCCATCTGTGTTAGCCGGGGTGTTCTTTGCTGAGGACAACAGTATCCACTCTAGTTAGTTTGAGCCAAAGGGAGTTTCTGAAGGCTAGAGAGCGCACAGAATTGTCGGGAGGACCAGAGCTGCAGGCACCAGGCAGGATTCCAGGAACAACCGACTCCCGGAGTCACCCCGGGTCACCGAAAGAGCCGCCACCTCTCCAGGATCAGGAAGCTGCCAAGTCAGCTCGATCTCCAGAGCCAGGCTCCTTCTGCCACAGCCCAGGCCAACACAACGATGCTCGGCTTCCTGTCTGTCTCCACGTGTCAGTTCTGAGTCAAAGTCTCCTGCAGGAGCATGTGATTAGTTGAATCTAAATCGCACATCTGAACCCCAGTAGGTTTTACATTTCTGTGTTGGAAAGGGGATACTTACAGTCTGGAGATCTGATTACGATCAGAACGGGGAGAAGAAGGCTCAAAACCTCGGGGACAGCCTGAGATTCTGGGCGGGGAGCAGCCAAGGGCGCATGCCCGGAAGTGCTGTACCTCTGCCCCTGTCCGTTGGAGACAGCATTATGAGATGCTCCAGTTGTGAATATATCCCCCTGGTTGAGCTCAGAGGAGAGGGGCAAAGCCAGGTGATTCAACAATCCCTAGGAATCAAGTTTAATGGGCCCTTCACATTGCATTTGTAAGAAGATGCTTGGGATGTGGGATTCAGGACATGCTCCCCCATAATACAGCCCCTTGGTTTAGTAAATATTTTAATTGGAAGGAGTTTGAGAAAATGCCGGACGAAGGAAGTTCATGCTGATCTTCCTCTACTTCTCCCTCAAATAAGTCATGACACGCTTATGGAAGAGACACCCTCTCTACCTCCCCAGAGGACATGAGCAGACTCATCCCCAAAGACAAAGGGACCCAGGGACGAATCCAAACAGGACTCACCAGACATTTTCACCAGTTTCCTACCCTCACTTTATACTCTTTGGCTTGTCATATTCCTCCACAGGGGCTTACGAGGTGGCTCAGCGGTAAAGAATCTGCCTGCCCATGCAAGAGACACAGGTTCAATCCCTGGGTTGGGAAGATCCCCTGGAGAAGGAAATGGCAATCCACTCCAGTATTCCTCCCTGGGAAACCCATGGACAAAGGAGCCTGGAGAGCTACAGTCCATGAGTTTGCAAAGAGTCAGACCATGACTTAGTGACTCAATAACAATGACAATTTCCTATACAGCTGTCCACCCCATCAAACCTAGCAAAAAAATACTCGAGTTGAACTTGTTTCTTTGGGTCTTCATTTCCACATGAAATCTCCCATGTTACAAAACATTTACATTACAGACAACTGTATGTTTTTCTTCTGTTTATCTGTCTTTGGCAGCTTAATTTTAAGGCCCAGTCAAGGACTTTGAGAGAGTCAGGAAAATGGTTTCCTTTCCTACATATGTCAACTCTAATCTCTGATTCATGAAATCTCAGGCAGTGTAACAAATGAGCTGAAACTGTGTTCAGTGAAATAAAGGAAGGTACTATGAGTTAGGGCAAATGCAGTCTAAGGGTCAGAGAAGCGTAGGAAAGTTCCCACAATCAGACTCCTGAAATTTTTCTTGCTTATCTTTGTTGTTTTTTTGGCTGCATGGCTGTGGATCACGTGGCTCATGAGCTCAGTTATGTCCGACTTTTTTGCAGTCCCATGAATTGTAACCCACCAGGCTCCTCTGTCCATGGAATTTTCCAGGCAAGAATACTCGAGCAGGTTGCTGTTTCCTCCTCCAAGGATATCTCCAACTCAGGGATTGAACCTTCCTTGGCAGGCAGATTCTTTACCCCTGAGCCACCTGGGAAGCTGTGGCACGTGGGATTGAACCCTGACTCACGTGACCAGGGATCAGATTGTCAGTCCCTGCTTTGGAAGTGCAGAGTCTTAACCACTGGACTGCCACGGAAGTCCTGTTTCTCCTAAGCTGCTGTCTTTCCTATGGAAAACCAAATCAAAACATATCTTATCAGCTCTGATTTTTCTAATAACCACAGTCTTTACTCCTGGAGCAAGACAGCTGTGAGCATAGGCTGATTTATGTAATTCAGGGATTACACACATGACTGGAGTATGAACAGTTGGCGTGTCAGGACCCTTTGAAGTGAGCCAGACCACAGCCCTCTTCTTACGGATGAGGATGTTGCTCAATGTCTGCTATTCTTTGGAGAGTGAAGGTTATTGGATCGCCCACCCAAACCTGGGGGTCAACACTCCAGTATTCCTCCCTGGGAAACCCATGGACAAAGGAGCCTGGAGAGCTACAGTCCATGAGTTTGCAAAGAGTCAGACCATGACTTAGTGACTCAATAACAATGACAATTTCCTATACAGCTGTCCACCCCATCAAACCTAGCAAAAAAATACTCGAGTTGAACTTGTTTCTTTGGGTCTTCATTTCCACATGAAATCTCCCATGTTACAAAACATTTACATTACAGACAACTGTATGTTTTTCTTCTGTTTATCTGTCTTTGGCAGCTTAATTTTAAGGCCCAGTCAAGGACTTTGAGAGAGTCAGGAAAATGGTTTCCTTTCCTACATATGTCAACTCTAATCTCTGATTCATGAAATCTCAGGCAGTGTAACAAATGAGCTGAAACTGTGTTCAGTGAAATAAAGGAAGGTACTATGAGTTAGGGCAAATGCAGTCTAAGGGTCAGAGAAGCGTAGGAAAGTTCCCACAATCAGACTCCTGAAATTTTTCTTGCTTATCTTTGTTGTTTTTTTGGCTGCATGGCTGTGGATCACGTGGCTCATGAGCTCAGTTATGTCCGACTTTTTTGCAGTCCCATGAATTGTAACCCACCAGGCTCCTCTGTCCATGGAATTTTCCAGGCAAGAATACTCGAGCAGGTTGCTGTTTCCTCCTCCAAGGATATCTCCAACTCAGGGATTGAACCTTCCTTGGCAGGCAGATTCTTTACCCCTGAGCCACCTGGGAAGCTGTGGCACGTGGGATTGAACCCTGACTCACGTGACCAGGGATCAGATTGTCAGTCCCTGCTTTGGAAGTGCAGAGTCTTAACCACTGGACTGCCACGGAAGTCCTGTTTCTCCTAAGCTGCTGTCTTTCCTATGGAAAACCAAATCAAAACATATCTTATCAGCTCTGATTTTTCTAATAACCACAGTCTTTACTCCTGGAGCAAGACAGCTGTGAGCATAGGCTGATTTATGTAATTCAGGGATTACACACATGACTGGAGTATGAACAGTTGGCGTGTCAGGACCCTTTGAAGTGAGCCAGACCACAGCCCTCTTCTTACGGATGAGGATGTTGCTCAATGTCTGCTATTCTTTGGAGAGTGAAGGTTATTGAGTCAGTAGGCCTCAGCAGAGACTGTCTCAGGCCATCAGGGATGTCTGACGCCCTAATTATAAGGGATGGAAAAGGCAAGGAATGTGACTCATTAATGAGGTCTATCAGTGAGATGCTATTTTGCATTCACTCATCATAATTGATTTCCTCAAATATTGACTCTATCCAGCAGGCAGATAAAAGAAATGCTGCCTCTTGTCCTGCCAGAGAGCCGTTATCCTCAATAACAACGCAGTCTGTTCTTCCATGGAGATTGTTGTTGTTTAGTCGCTAAGCCATGTCCAACTCTTTTTCGACCCCATGAACTGTAACCCACAGATTCCTCTGTCCATAGGATTTCCCAGGCAAGAATACTGGAGTGAGTTGCCATTTCCTTCTCCAGGGGATCTTCCAAACCTGGGGATTGAACCTGAGTCTCCTGCATTGCAGGCAAATTCCTTACCACTGAGCCACCAGGGATGCCCCTCTATAGGAAAACCAGCTCCTTTATGAGGTTTTCGTCCAGTGAATGCTGTGATTTGAGATTCACCCTTTCAACAGCTGGAAGAAGCAGCACAAGACAGAAGCATAGACATCACTCACAGCCCTTAAGGAAAGGCAACCTATCGATCTGCTGGACTATGCCTCCCCCACGGCTGCATGCGAAGGTGGCTCTTGGGACCCTGCTCATCAAGGCAAGGAAGCCAGAGCTGCCTTCTTCTTGCTGAAGATGGTGGGATGGTGACTGGAAGGTCCTAGTTATTTTTTTCTTGTTCTACCCACCCTGGGGTTACGTGCCAGTCAAAGCCTGTGCTCCCTGCATAATAAGATAGGAATGCTGTGCCGAGGCGATGCTAATGGCAACTAAATATAGCCGGCAGCTTCTAGGTGCCTGTGTGCCTGCACGCACATTAGAACAATTACGGGAAGGAGGTTTCCGTGCTGCATGATTATAGTCTTGACTTTAGGGAAGCGCGCACTTCTCTGGCTGGGTCTAGGGCTCTCCTGCTGTTCAAGGACGTTCATTCCTGAGCCTCGGCTGAAAATGCTCTCTCCTCTGTGACCTGTGGACTTGGTGGCGTCCGGGGTGGTATTACGTAACAGAAAAGTGTCCATCGTCACCCGGAATGTGTGAGGCTCAAAGGACAGGCCTCCGTGGGTGGAGATTAATAGACCTCATTAATGAGTCACATTCCTTGCCTTTTCCATCCCTTATAATTAGGGCATCAGACATCCCTGTTGGCCTGAGGCAGCCTCCGTTGAGGCCTACTGCCTCAATAACCTTCACTCTCCGGAGTGACCTGGTTGGATGATGCATTTTTATTTTAATTTAATTTTTATTGAAGTATCGTTGAGGTATAATGTTGGGTTAGTTTCAGGTATACAGAGAAGTGATTCAGTTACACACACACACACATATATTTTTTTCTCAGATTCTTTTCCATAATAGGTTACTATAAGGTATTTCACATAACTCCCTGTGCTATACAGTAGGTCCTTGTTTATCTGTGGGTGATAAATTTTAAGATCACTGATTTTTAAACCTCAAGGAGAAGGAGGGAGACAACAGCTCTTTTTTTTTTTTTTTTTAGTATTATTTATTTGGCTGCACCAGGTCTTAATTGTGACATGAAGGATCTTTCGTTTCAATGAGCAAGCTCTTAGTTATAGCATGTAGGATCTAGTTCCCTTCTAAAGAGCCATCGACTGTGCCCACTCTCAGTGGCTCTAGGGATCCACATACCCCCAGCTTCTGGGGCATCAGGGTGACCAAAATAAACCAAGGGAAACTGTGGGCCCAGGTGATAGGGTAGGACTGGGAAAATCAAATGCTCCCTGACATCCAGTTGACCTTGGAACTGACTTAGATCAAAAGGTCGCCTCGATGCTGGCCTCCAACCCTTAAGCCTTTGGATCATAGCTCAAGAGAACATCAGAACCAGCCTTGTGCATGGGATGTTGGCCATCTCAGGGGCCGGTCTTGTTTGTAGGATCTTCTCCCCACGCTGGGTCATTTTAAAGGCCATTGTAAAATGCCGGATCAGTCCCTTTCAAAAATTAATGTGATTAACGAATTGATTCGGGTTAATTAATTGATTTGATTAATTCATATTTAATTAAGTAATTAATTAGGATGTGTAGTTAATTAATTAACCAACAGGGTCTTAGTTGTGGTGGGACTTTCGATTCTTGGCCTGGCATGTGGATCTTTAGGTGCAGCATGTGGGATCCAGATCCCTGACCAAGGACCAAACCTGGGCCCCCTGCCTCCAGAGCGTGGAATCTTAGCCACTGGACCCCGGGAAGCCCCTCATTCCTTTTTCAGCGTAGATTCTCACTGAGAGGCAGCCTCCGTTGAGGCCTACTGCCTCAATAACCTTCACTCTCCGGAGTGACCTGGTTGGATGATGCATTTTTATTTTAATTTAATTTTTATTGAAGTATCGTTGAGGTATAATGTTGGGTTAGTTTCAGGTATACAGAGAAGTGATTCAGTTACACACACACACACATATATTTTTTTCTCAGATTCTTTTCCATAATAGGTTACTATAAGGTATTTCACATAACTCCCTGTGCTATACAGTAGGTCCTTGTTTATCTGTGGGTGATAAATTTTAAGATCACTGATTTTTAAACCTCAAGGAGAAGGAGGGAGACAACAGCTCTTTTTTTTTTTTTTTTTTTTAGTATTATTTATTTGGCTGCACCAGGTCTTAATTGTGACATGAAGGATCTTTCGTTTCAATGAGCAAGCTCTTAGTTATAGCATGTAGGATCTAGTTCCCTTCTAAAGAGCCATCGACTGTGCCCACTCTCAGTGGCTCTAGGGATCCACATACCCCCAGCTTCTGGGGCATCAGGGTGACCAAAATAAACCAAGGGAAACTGTGGGCCCAGGTGATAGGGTAGGACTGGGAAAATCAAATGCCCCCTGACATCCAGTTGACCTTGGAACTGACTTAGACCAAAAGGTCGCCTCGATGCTGGCCTCCAACCCTTAAGCCTTTGGATCATAGCTCAAGAGAACATCAGAACCAGCCTTGTGCATGGGATGTTGGCCATCTCAGGGGCCGGTCTTGTTTGTAGGATCTTCTCCCCACGCTGGGTCATTTTAAAGGCCATTGTAAAATGCCGGATCAGTCCCTTTCAAAAATTAATGTGATTAACGAATTGATTCGGGTTAATTAATTGATTTGATTAATTCATATTTAATTAAGTAATTAATTAGGATGTGTAGTTAATTAATTAACCAACAGGGTCTTAGTTGTGGTGGGACTTTCGATTCTTGGCCTGGCATGTGGATCTTTAGGTGCAGCATGTGGGATCCAGATCCCTGACCAAGGACCAAACCTGGGCCCCCTGCCTCCAGAGCGTGGAATCTTAGCCACTGGACCCCGGGGAAGCCCCTCATTCCTTTTTCAGCGTAGATTCTCACTGAGAGTGATGAGAAGGAAGGGGTAAGGCCTTAAGGGATTCTTAAAGATCTGAAGCCCCAAACTAAACCCTTTCCCCTCAAGTCCACTGGGATGAAGGACTTTCTGACCCTCAGCCCTTCTCCCTATTTCTTCCTGCAGGAGGTGGCCAGGACCTGTAGGGGACTGAGTTTTCTTGGGCAATCTGGTCGTGACCGGCCAACTCCACGGGGAAAATTCTCATCTAGGGCTTGATCTTGAAGTTGCTCTCTAATTCATCAGGTCTGTCTAAAAGCTATAGAGCACATCGATCACCATTAGGCTGTCAAAACATTCATTCAGCCGATGAGAATAGCTTATTGGGGCTTTTAAAATTACCAACCTTTTGCAAAGATGTTGGTTGGGTTGCTGCGTGCACCCAAAAAGTGCCTTTGCATGCAGATCATTTCAGTAGCATTTTCTGCAGAGAATAAAGACTGGAGACTATCCAGTAGGTGGTACTCAACAGACCCAGAGATAACCAATTATGGTAGATGAAATGATGCTCGAGATTTCATTTTGTAACAATGGGGTATTGGCCTGGAATCACGGTCCCCAAACTCCTCCTATCTGCCAACTGGCCTCCACCACGGCCACAGCGTGCAACGAAGTGAGGTGAGGAATTATCCAGCTGGCTACTGGGTGCCCTCCCGCGTGGCTCCTTGGGGGAATGGCACCAGGTTGCGGAAGAGTCTGTGAAACTGTTCGAACATGCTGTTGTGGATGAAAGCATCCTTTCAAATCCCCACTCAAACTCTCTGACATTTAAGCAGATTTATGTCTGTGCTGGGCTTCCCGGTTAGCACTAGTGGTAAAGAACCTGCTTGCCAGTGCCAGTGCAGGAGACAGAAGAGACCTGGGCTTCATTTCTGGGTCAGGAGGATCCCCTGGAGAAGGACATGGCAACCCACTCCGGTATTTTTGCCTGGGAGATCCCTTGGACAGAAGAGTCTGGCGGGCAATAGTCCATGGGGTCCCCAAAGAGTTGGACATGAATTAGTGACTAGACTAACAAACTTGCAGTGAAGAGCACAAATTTCGGGTCTGTTTTCCTGTGTGTAGACATTCAGTGAACCAGCCTTGTGGATCAAAATAAGGAGCACTTTCCATTCCCAAAACTCCCTTTCCTCTGTCCAGCACTTATACCCCCTCCCCCAAATGGCCAGTTTTCTGACCTCGATCATCATAGAGTTCCTTCTGCCTGTTGTGGGGCTCTGTGGTTGTAAATGGAACCATGCCGTGCGCTGAAACCAGGCTTTTTCCTCACTCCTCAAAGTGTCCTAAGTACCCTTTTGCCATAGAGCTGGACCTTCATTAGTTTAGTCCATTTCCCCCTTTGTCTATGATTGCTTTCGGTTTGGGGATAATTTTGAGACTTGATGATCCAAGATGCATCAGGTTTCTTTTACTGATAGAGGTTGGTGGACCCGGGACGAAAATCCATGTGCACACACCCTTCCGGCTGGATCCTCACAAGCTGTCACCGGAGTCACTTTCTTAACTGATCTTTGCAAGACCCGGGCTCTCTGGAGGATACTAATGTCTGACCCCACTGAAACAATTGGTTTCTCTCTCTCTCTCTCTTTTCTTTGGCTGCTCCACGAGGCATGCGGGATCCTAGTTTCCCAACCAGGGACTAAATCTGTGTCCCCCTGCCGTGGCAGCGAGGCAGCGTGGTGTCCTAACCACTGAACTTCCAGGGAAGTCCCTGGAAACCTTGTTTCCTTCCGTCCGACATGGCCACTTCCTCCTTAGCAACCAAGAAGGTACCTCCTCTCGGAGCGCAGTCAACTGTCTAATTACTCCAGCCGACAAGCCACTTGGGGAATGGCACCAGGTTGCAACTGTGAAATGAACACTGCATCCTTTCAAATCCACTCAAACTCTCTGACATTTAAGCAGATTTATGTCTGTGCTGGGCTTCCCGGTTAGCACTAGTGGTAAAGAACCTGCTTGCCAGTGCCAGTGCAGGAGACAGAAGAGACCTGGGCTTCATTTCTGGGTCAGGAGGATCCCCTGGAGAAGGACATGGCAACCCACTCCGGTATTTTTGCCTGGGAGATCCCTTGGACAGAAGAGTCTGGCGGGCAATAGTCCATGGGGTCCCCAAAGAGTTGGACATGAATTAGTGACTAGACTAACAAACTTGCAGTGAAGAGCACAAATTTCGGGTCTGTTTTCCTGTGTGTAGACATTCAGTGAACCAGCCTTGTGGATCAAAATAAGGAGCACTTTCCATTCCCAAAACTCCCTTTCCTCTGTCCAGCACTTATACCCCCTCCCCCAAATGGCCAGTTTTCTGACCTCGATCATCATAGAGTTCCTTCTGCCTGTTGTGGGGCTCTGTGGTTGTAAATGGAACCATGCCGTGCGCTGAAACCAGGCTTTTTCCTCACTCCTCAAAGTGTCCTAAGTACCCTTTTGCCATAGAGCTGGACCTTCATTAGTTTAGTCCATTTCCCCCTTTGTCTATGATTGCTTTCGGTTTGGGGATAATTTTGAGACTTGATGATCCAAGATGCATCAGGTTTCTTTTACTGATAGAGGTTGGTGGACCCGGGACGAAAATCCATGTGCACACACCCTTCCGGCTGGATCCTCACAAGCTGTCACCGGAGTCACTTTCTTAACTGATCTTTGCAAGACCCGGGCTCTCTGGAGGATACTAATGTCTGACCCCACTGAAACAATTGGTTTCTCTCTCTCTCTCTCTTTTCTTTGGCTGCTCCACGAGGCATGCGGGATCCTAGTTTCCCAACCAGGGACTAAATCTGTGTCCCCCTGCCGTGGCAGCGAGGCAGCGTGGTGTCCTAACCACTGAACTTCCAGGGAAGTCCCTGGAAACCTTGTTTCCTTCCGTTCCCGCGACATGGCCACTTCCTCTCCCCTTACCCAGCAACCAAGAAGGTACCTCCTCTCGGAGCGCAGTCAACTGTCTAATTACTCCAGCCGACAAGCCACTCTTCAGAACCTCGTGTTCTAGGCAGGAACTCTTCCCTGTACTCCTTGGACGATAAAGAGCGTTCCTCAGCGAAAACTGAGTAAACAAGTCCTCACCTCTATTCCGGGTAACATGGCAAACGTTAAAACTGAAGCCATTGGCCCGATGTTAGTTCCAGCTATTCTGTTGTTTGCATAGAAACCACGGAATCGAGAAACACAGGGGAGCCCAGAGTATTCCAAGGGAAATGTTTTCAGGCTGACAAATTATGACACCACTTTCCAAAAATGTGCACATTAGGATATTGGCACTTTCTGCATTTAGTTAGCGTAGAGGAGAAAAGCCTGCTCAACTGGAGTGCAACTGGGGACTCTGACGCCTGGAAATGAGCAGGAACTAAGCACTCATGGATGATTTTGGTTCTCTCAGATTCTATGGAAGAGTATATGCTTCCAGTGCCAGGCACGAGAAGCAAGCGGTACAGAAGCGAGGCAGAATGTAGACCTTTAGGGGTTTTCCTGGTGGTCCCGTGATTAAGACGTCACACTCCCACTGCAAGGAGCACAGGTTCGATCCCTGGTCAAGGAGTGAAGATCCCACATGCCATGTAGCCAAATAAATAAGTAAATCAATAAAAATTTAAAATAAAATACTGTTAATATCTTTACGTTGGCTTAAAGCCAAATGAAAGAAACTCTTCACTTCATGTGGTTGTGGGAGTTGCACATGACCCACGAGTTCCCAAGTTCACCAGCTGAAGGGCTGTCCCTATGTCCCCGGCCCTCTTTCTACAAAGCAGAGAAAAGAACCATCCAGCTTCAGAGACCTGCTCAGAGGAGTAAGTGAAATGCAGGCGCCAGAGCGAGCCCATTGCCTGGTGTGGGCTAAGTGGTCCTTTGCTACTGTCTAGTCACTAAGTCACGTCTGACTCTCTGCAACCCCATGAACGGTAGCCCCCCAGGTTCCCCTGTCCATGGGATTTCCCAGACAAGACGACTGGAGTGGGTTGCCATTTCCTTCTCTAGGGATCTTTCCCACCCAGGGATTAAATCTGCATCTCCTGTGTCTCGTGCATTGCAGACAGATCCTCTACCACCGAGTCACCTGGGAAGATCTGAGCGAGCCTTAGGCGGAAGCCGTCTTAGGTTCTCAGCATTTGGTTCCTGGCCCTGTGGGTCTCCAGTGCAGTTGGAGGAGTTAATACGATTCTTTATCTCGGACCCAGAATCTGAAGTCATTAAACGCCTACATGGAGCAGCTGTTTCCCCCAACTTCATAAGCAAGCCCCAGATACTAAATGCACACTCGGGGGACAAAGGAGCCCTTATAGGTGACGATGGGCCACTGACATTGTGCAGAGTGGAACGCTGTTGCCACGCAAGGACTCACAGGTGAGTCAGCTGCCGGGAGGTGAGGGCACAGCGTGAGGACACTCAGGACCTGCTCAACTGGAGTGCAACTGGGGACTCTGACGCCTGGAAATGAGCAGGAACTAAGCACTCATGGATGATTTTGGTTCTCTCAGATTCTATGGAAGAGTATATGCTTCCAGTGCCAGGCACGAGAAGCAAGCGGTACAGAAGCGAGGCAGAATGTAGACCTTTAGGGGTTTTCCTGGTGGTCCCGTGATTAAGACGTCACACTCCCACTGCAAGGAGCACAGGTTCGATCCCTGGTCAAGGAGTGAAGATCCCACATGCCATGTAGCCAAATAAATAAGTAAATCAATAAAAATTTAAAATAAAATACTGTTAATATCTTTACGTTGGCTTAAAGCCAAATGAAAGAAACTCTTCACTTCATGTGGTTGTGGGAGTTGCACATGACCCACGAGTTCCCAAGTTCACCAGCTGAAGGGCTGTCCCTATGTCCCCGGCCCTCTTTCTACAAAGCAGAGAAAAGAACCATCCAGCTTCAGAGACCTGCTCAGAGGAGTAAGTGAAATGCAGGCGCCAGAGCGAGCCCATTGCCTGGTGTGGGCTAAGTGGTCCTTTGCTACTGTCTAGTCACTAAGTCACGTCTGACTCTCTGCAACCCCATGAACGGTAGCCCCCCAGGTTCCCCTGTCCATGGGATTTCCCAGACAAGACGACTGGAGTGGGTTGCCATTTCCTTCTCTAGGGATCTTTCCCACCCAGGGATTAAATCTGCATCTCCTGTGTCTCGTGCATTGCAGACAGATCCTCTACCACCGAGTCACCTGGGAAGATCTGAGCGAGCCTTAGGCGGAAGCCGTCTTAGGTTCTCAGCATTTGGTTCCTGGCCCTGTGGGTCTCCAGTGCAGTTGGAGGAGTTAATACGATTCTTTATCTCGGACCCAGAATCTGAAGTCATTAAACGCCTACATGGAGCAGCTGTTTCCCCCAACTTCATAAGCAAGCCCCAGATACTAAATGCACACCTGGGGGACAAATGAGCCCTTATAGGTGACGCATGGGCCACTGACATTGTGCAGAGTGGAACGCTGTTGCCACGCAAGGACTCACAGGTGAGTCAGCTGCCGGGAGGTGAGGGCACAGCGTGAGGACACTCAGGACAAGGGCCCCAGCCGGACTCCCACCCCCGCCCCCCCACCCCCCGCTGCCTCTAGAGCGGATCTGAGCCATTTCAACTTCCTCTTACTTGGGAAGTGGGAAGTAAAGGGTGATTTCCTTGATTTGTACCAAAATTAGAAAAGAAAAAGGCAAGTGAAGGGACTCAGAATAAGAATTTTGTTATTGTTTTATTTTCTGGACTCCTCCTTAGATGCATAAAATCAGAACTTCCGCAAAGATTTCAACCATCATCAATCCCCTCCCAACAGGTTCCGAGACAATTTGGGAAGACTGATTTCTCTTTCTGGTAAAGAGACGTCAACGCCTGATGAGAATTCCCAGACACAGAACTACCATGTGTGGGTGTTAAGTCGCTTCATCATGTCCGACTTTATTTGACCTCATGGGCTGTAACCCACCAGGCACCTCTCTGTCCATGGGATCCTCCAGGCAAGAATACTGGAGTGAGCTGCATTTCCTCCTCCAAGGGATCTTCCCGACTGAGGGATCAAACCTTCGTCTCTTATGTCGCCTACATTGGCAGGCGGTTCTTTACCGCTAGCGCCACCTGGGAAGCCCCCCAAATTACCAGAGTTCCCGTCTGTTCGCCCATTTGCCTTTCCTAAAAGTCCTTTGTTTTCCCATAATTGCCCTTCTTCCCCTCCCCTGCCCTGTCCCTTATTCAGAGGGTTTGTTGTTATTGTTCAGTCTCTAGACTGTGTCTGACTCTAGACTGCAGCGTGCCAGGCTTCCCTGGCCTCCGGTATCTCCCAGAGTTTGCTCAAACTCAAGTCGATTGAACGGGGAATGCTATCCAAGCATCTCATCTTCTGGTTTAGAAGTCCCTAATTCTAACCACCTCCTTGAGGCACATTTTTCATGATCTCTTGCATACTTGCATGAATCTTAACTTTCATTCGCATTCCCCCACGCAGTAAACAAAAAGAGGGTAGAAGAAACATTTTCCTCCCTGCCTCTGGAATTCATGTCTTTACTGTAATGGACGGGGGCCACTGACATTGTGCAGAGTGGAACGCTGTTGCCACGCAAGGACTCACAGGTGAGTCAGCTGCCGGGAGGTGAGGGCACAGCGTGAGGACACTCAGGACAAGGGCCCCAGCCGGACTCCCACCCCACCCCCACCCCGCTGCCTCTAGAGCGGATCTGAGCCATTTCAACTTCCTCTTACTTGGGAAGTGGGAAGTAAAGGGTGATTTCCTTGATTTGTACCAAAATTAGAAAAGAAAAAGGCAAGTGAAGGGACTCAGAATAAGAATTTTGTTATTGTTTTATTTTCTGGACTCCTCCTTAGATGCATAAAATCAGAACTTCCGCAAAGATTTCAACCATCATCAATCCCCTCCCAACAGGTTCCGAGACAATTTGGGAAGACTGATTTCTCTTTCTGGTAAAGAGACGTCAACGCCTGATGAGAATTCCCAGACACAGAACTACCATGTGTGGGTGTTAAGTCGCTTCATCATGTCCGACTTTATTTGACCTCATGGGCTGTAACCCACCAGGCACCTCTCTGTCCATGGGATCCTCCAGGCAAGAATACTGGAGTGAGCTGCATTTCCTCCTCCAAGGGATCTTCCCGACTGAGGGATCAAACCTTCGTCTCTTATGTCGCCTACATTGGCAGGCGGTTCTTTACCGCTAGCGCCACCTGGGAAGCCCCCCAAATTACCAGAGTTCCCGTCTGTTCGCCCATTTGCCTTTCCTAAAAGTCCTTTGTTTTCCCATAATTGCCCTTCTTCCCCTCCCCTGCCCTGTCCCTTATTCAGAGGGTTTGTTGTTATTGTTCAGTCTCTAGACTGTGTCTGACTCTAGACTGCAGCGTGCCAGGCTTCCCTGGCCTCCGGTATCTCCCAGAGTTTGCTCAAACTCAAGTCGATTGAACGGGGAATGCTATCCAAGCATCTCATCTTCTGGTTTAGAAGTCCCTAATTCTAACCACCTCCTTGAGGCACATTTTTCATGATCTCTTGCATACTTGCATGAATCTTAACTTTCATTCGCATTCCCCCACGCAGTAAACAAAAAGAGGGTAGAAGAAACATTTTTCCTCCCTGCCTCTGGAATTCATGTCTTTACTGTAACCTGTTAAAGGAAAATTACTTAAAAACCCTTGTTAGACACGGTTAAGAGAACTGATTCCAGACTATCATGGTGTGTATGGACCACAGCAAGGGGATTTTACAGTAGGCGAGAGAGACTGGGCTCCTGTTAGGAATACAGTGTGGGCAAGTGGAAACATATGGAAAATTATTGAGGAAACCTCAAAGGTAAGGGGGGTTCTGGCTGAACTGACCTAACAGGATTCTTGCTGAAGGCAGGCTAGGTACGGCAGGGGTCACACATCACTTAGGGGATGGTGAAGGGTCAGGAATCTGATTAGATATTGAGGATGGCCGGGCTCTGGTTAAAGCAACGCAGCAGGACTCTTGCTAAAACTAGATTTAACGGTGAGGTGCCTAGGGTAAGGTCCAGGGGCTGGAGGAAGGCTCAGTCAAACAAAGAATCTTTGTCAAAACTTACCCTCCCCGGGACTTCCCGCATGCAGGCGACATGGTTTGATTCCTGGTCGGGGAACTAGATCCCACAGATCACAACTAAGAGCCCACCTGCCGCAAAAAAGACCTGGCACAAATATATAATTTTTTAAAAGTGAAACCCTTTTTTTTTTAAAAAAAAGCTATCCCCATTTAGTCCTTTTTCAAAAATTTATTTATTTAGCTGCATCAGATCTTAGTCGCACCACAAGAGATTTTTCCTTGCAGCTGGTGGGCTTCTCTCTAATTGGGCTTAGTTGCCCGGTGGCATGTGGGATCTTAGTTCCCAGACCAGGGATCGAACTCAACCCGATGGGCTGCAAGGATTGCAGCACGTCAGGCTTCCCTATCCTTCAGCATCTCCCAGAGTTTGCTCAAACTCATGTCCACTAAGTCGATGATGCCATCCTGAACTAGGACAATGTGAGCACTGAACTAGGACACTTCCGTTTTGTTCCTAGAACAAAAGTATACCTAGAAAGGCCTTCTTAGCCAAGTCAGGTATTTAGCTTCAACAGGTATGATGCCCAGGCCAAAAAGAGGGACTCTTTACAAAAAAAAAAAAAAAAAAGGTCTAAACCAGGCTTGGGACAGAGGTCTTTTTTTGGGGGGTGGGGGGGCCACTTCTATTGATCTTTCATTTATTTATCTTTGTTCTTTGGCCTGTGTGGGCCTCCCATTGCAGCGGCCGCTCTCATTGCAGAGCACTGGCTCTGGGCGCATGCGCTCCAGAGTTCCGGCTCAGTAGCTGGGACACATCTGTCCCACTGCAGAGAGGCACGTGGGATTTTCCCAGGCCAGGGATCAAACCGGCGCCCCTTGCACTGCAAGGCAGTGTCCTTACCCACTGGAACACCAGGGAAGCCCTGGGACAGAGGTCTTTAGACTCATATCATTCATATTATCCTTCTGGGGAGAGATGAGCACCCCTGATAAAATTCCTAGGTGTTCTGTGGGAAACCAGTTTTCTACCCACCCAGAGGACTGTCAGGGCCTTTAGCCAGTGATTTCTACTGCATTTAGCCTGACAGTGATACTTTCTTATAAAATATACCAACTAAAAATGAACGTCTTTTTTTTGTTTGTTTGTTTTTTAGAAAAATTGACCTATAGGACCTTCAGGGAAACCCTGTTTCTGTTTCATAGATATGTTCATTCGTGTCATATTTTAGATTCCACATGTAAGTGATATCATATGCTATCTGTCTTGCTCTTTCTTTTTTTTTGTCTTGCTCTTTCTTACTTCACTTAGTAAGATGATCTCTAGTTGTAACCAAAAAATGAACTTCTGATTTGGCCAACAGAGATCTCTCCCCTTGCCTTTAAGATTGTAACAAAACTTTAACACAGGGGCTTCCCTGGTAGCTCAGTGGTAAAGAGTTCACCTGCCAATGCAGGAGACACAGGTTCGATCCCTGATCTGGGAAGATCCCACATGCTGTGAAGCAACTAAGCCCGTGAGCCACAACTGTGGAGCCCCTGCTCTAGAGCCCCAGAGCCACAACTACAGAGCCCATGTGCTGCAACTACTGAAGCCTGTGTGCCCTAGAGTCCAGGTTCCACTACAAGAGAAGTCACCACAACAAGAAGCCTGCTCACCTCAACTAGAGAGTAGCCCCCACTCCCTGCAAGTAGAGAAGAGACTGTGGCAGCAGTGAAAAGCCAGAATAACCCAAAATAAATAAATAAATAAACTTAAAAAAAAAGTTAAACACATACACATTAGGAACTTCTCTCGTGGTCCCGCCGCCAAGACTTTGCGCTTCCAGTGCAGGGGTCCCGGGCTTGAAGATCCCTGGTCAGGGAGCTAGATCCCATGTGCCACAACTAAAGATCCCCCATGCCTTAACTAAGACCTGGCACAGTCAAATCATAAGTAAAAAATATATTTAAAAATTAGAATGGCTAGATTACTTAATGTGGTAGACCTCACTCGAGTCAAGTCAAGCTAAGAGGCTACTGTAAATGTAGGAAGAATTGGCAGGAAGTTCAAAGAAAGCTCAGCCAAAGAAATGGCGAGACAGTTATGGGGGTGGACGTGAAAAGGCCAAGGGTGCTTTTGCATGGGCACAAGAGAGGAACCTCTGAATGGTGAGAGCAAAGAGAGGCGAGGCAAAGGGAAGCCCAGGGAGGCGGTCAGAGCCCAGCCTGAATCCACAAGGAAGAAAGGAAATGGGCCAGGATGGAGAAGGTGAGTCAAAAAGAGCAGCACACTTGTTATTCAGAAGCAGGAAGATAAGCGACTTCCCCAGTGGTCCTGTGATTAGGACTCGACCCTCCCAGTGCAGGGGGCCTGGGTTCAAACCCTGGTCAGGAACCTAGGTCCCACGTGTCGCAACTAAGATGCAGAGCAGCCAAATAAATGAACTCATAGTTTTAAAAATAAATAAGACAATCTTTACCATATGCTGGGTACTGAATAAGTACTTTTTTTAAAAAAGAAGAAACAGCCAGATAAGGGACTTCTCTGGTGGTCCGGTGGTGAGGACTCCACGCTCTCACTGCTAAGGGGACGTGTTCCATCCCTGGTGGGAAAACTAAGATTCCGCAAGCCACGAGGCATGATAAAAAAAAAAAAAAGAAAGAAAGAAACAGGGAAGTGCATGACTTGGAAGGGGCTGAGCTGAGGGGAGAGGACTGTGGGGAGCAGGCAGCTGCTGTTCACTGTCAGCCTTTCCATCCCATGAATTTTTAAACTAGTGCATTATTGAGCACTTCAGGAAAAAAAAAAAAAGCTAAACTAAAAACAAATACCCAGCAGTGTTGACACAAATCTAACATGACCAGGGAAGTGAGGCCTTTATTTCATCTTGACTTCTTAACATCTTCTTCTGAATGCTCCCCATTAACTTTCTTTCTTTCTTTCTTTTTTTTAAAAAGATTTATTTATTTATTTTGGGCGGGGGTCGGGTTGGGGAGGGAGGGGAGCAGGCGGGCCACTTCTATTGGTCTTTCATTTCTCTATTTTCATCCGTCTTTGTTCCTTGGCTCCTGCGGGCCTCCCATCACGGTGGCGTCTGTTGTCGCAGAGCACTGGCTCTGGGCGCATGCGCTCCAGAGCTCCGGCTCGGTGATTGGACACATCGGTCCAGCCGCTCCGCGGCACGTGGGATCTTCCCAGGCCAGGGATCGAACTGGCACCGGTGCCCCTTACACTGCAAGGCGGTGTCCTTATCCTCTGGACCACCAGGGGAAGCCCCCCATTAACTTTCAAAGGAGTAATTAACTCCCAAGTAATCAGAAACAAAGAGGGCACATTATTGAAGGGGATTTTTGGAAGCCTTGCCCACAGCTCATTAAGGTTCTCCGTCATGATAGAAAGTGACAACCTCATCAAGTTTGCAAGTGGCCACAAAGGTTGGAAGTTTGACTCAGAGGGGACAGCCCACACAGGTGGAATTCTTAACTGTCCCGTGAGCAGGTGGCTTACATAGCTGGCTGATGGGAGTCCGCTATTAAAAACCCACATCCTTGGATGAACATAGAGCCAGTTATACAGAGTGAAGTAAGCTAGGAAGAGAAAAACAAAGATCACTTATAAATGCATCTATATGGAATCTAGAAAAACGGTACGGATGAACCTATTTGCAGGGAGGAAATGGAGAGGCAGAGTGAACTTGTGGAGGTGGGGCGGGGAGAGAGTGGACACACATACGCTGCTCCGTGTCAAATAGACAGCTGGAGAGGCGTTGCCATGGGAGCCAGCCTGGCTCTCTGCAATGACCTGGAGGGACGGAGAAGGGGGAGGGGAGCCCAAGATGGAGGTGGCGTATGTATGTTCGCATGTGTGCACGCGAAGTCACTGCAGGCGTGCCTGGCTCTTTGTGACCCTATGGGCTGTACCTGCCAGGCTCCCCTGTCCATGGGAGTCTCCAGGCAAGAATACTGCCGTGGGTTGCCATGGCCTCTTCCAGGGGATCTTCCCGACCCGGGGACTGAACCTGCGTCTCTTAGATCTCCTGTACTGGAGACTCTCGGCACCTGGGAATTACGGTTGATTTGCATTGCCATATGGCAGGAATCAACACAACACTGCAAAGCAATTATCCTCCAATTAAAAAAAATAAACCACATCTTGGTTTTGTTAACAGGGAAGTTGTTGTTGAAAGAAAACGGGAGTCCTGTTTTAACCTCATACAGTAATCTCAGTGTCCAGCTGCCAGTGGCTGCGTCCTAAGGCAGCGTTCGTTGCCGTCACACATCTGCCCAGCAGACGGGCGGAAGGGACACAGGCGCTTCCAATGACTTCGCTCCACTAGAGTTAAATGTGCAATGAAGACCTTCTTTTCTGCTGCAGCTGCAAAACTGACTGGAAAAAGATCAGAACGACTAATGGTTTTCAATTATGTGTATCCACGTGCCACCATAACAGGCCTGGAACGTATAAAGATCATACAGGGATGTGCTTTTTCTAGTTTTCTGGATGGTGACGTGAAAGAGTGTGTGCAATTCTTGGTCTCTCGTGTCCAACTCTTTACGACCCCACGGACTGTAGCCTGCCAGGCTCCTCTGTCCATGGAATTCTCCAGGCAAGATCCTGGAATGGGTAGCTATTTCCTTCTCCAGGGGACTTTCCTGACCCAAGGATCGAACCCTGGTCTCCTGCATTGCAGGCACTTTCACTGAATGATTTAAATGACGCACATCTACTCTTTAGAAGACAAGTACATGGGTCCTATGGGGCGGAAACAGGCAAGAAGACAATCACAAAGCGCTCGAGCTCTGGTGGAAGTGGGCATGGGTGACCGGGACAAGGGTCCTTGCTGCGGAGCCAGGCAGGTCTTAGGTAGCCTCTGACCTCATCTACAAGTGAAGGGCAAAGGGTGTTCCTTTGTGAAGAAGGTCATTTCCCCCAGGAACTTCACTCATCACATCTAAACATTTTTCCACATCGCTCATCTCAGGACATGGAAGTTATGGCTCAGCAGAGCCAAGAGTGAAAAACTCCTCCAGCCGCCAAGAGAAAGATAACACTCCCTGATCTTGGATCGGCTCAACAGGCAAATGTGTTTGTACAAGAATAGGACACACTTCTAATACTAACTACTTTATTGTGGGCAGGGGAGCCGGAAAGGTCCCTAAGAGATGAGAACATGTGAGCTACTGATGCTAATCAGAGTGAAAGCCAAAGTCTCACCATTTCCAATCAGGTCCTGCAAGACCTGGTCGCATATAAGAGGTACTGGATGCTAATAAATGATTCTTCATTTTGTTAAAAAAAAAAAAAAAAAAAAAGACCCGGTCCCTAGCTCCCTGCAGCCTTCCTCACAAACCTTGCTCGCCGTCTGTTGCACTGGCAGCCTTAGTGGCTTGTGCCCTGGCTGTTCCCCCTGCCTCGGATGCTTTTCCAGGGTGTCACATGACCTACTCGCTTCTTTTAGGATTCTGTTACAGGTCACCGATCTGGGTCCTTCCTGACTACCCTAATTGAAATTGCGGGAACTTTCCTGGAGGTCCAGTGGTTAAGACTTCCCGCTCCCAACACAGGAGGCATGAATTCAGTCCCTGATCGGGGAACTAAGATCCAATCACCTGAGCAGTATGTGGTGGTGGGATGAATAAAAATGAATTAAAAAAATGAAAACCTCATCCTTAACCCCCTCCTAGCCCAGCGTTCTCACCAGCCCCCACCCCCCCTAGAAACCATGTTACCCCAGGACTCTAACGATGCCACTATCTCCCCTGCACTAGAAGCTCACCTCCCCTAGGATGAGTTACCCCGGTCTTGCTTTCTGTCCTGGCCTCACTCAGCCAGCAGGAAGTGTCCGACATCTGTTCAATCCATCCGAAACCTGTCACCAGGTTTATAAACCAGAGAACATGGAGTAGTCAGTTACACTTCCAGCGTTGTGACTTTTTTTCCCAGATCAACAGCATTTTTCTGACAGACGGTCATCGACCCTCTGAACCACGTGGGCTCTGTACGAACTTGGTTCAGTCTTGATTTGTACCTTTCAATGTCAAGTATGAGCCCTGTTTTGGCCAGAGATGCTTCTAGATCCTTAACACCCCGTCTGGGATTTCAAATACTGGTATGGATTGCACTGGATTCCTCATCAAAGAAAAGCTTTCAAGCTGAGTAGAACCATTTGTTGTCACCAGGAGTGACTCTGGACAGAAGGCTGCATAGCGAGGTGCTTTGATCTCCAAGCACAAGTGTCCTGTGACTGAGCTTGGCTCAGGGGGCCTGCAATGTGACAAATACTTTCTGGGAACTCTGTGCAGCCGAGATACCCTGGCAGATTCCTAAGAAAGAGCCCCACCATGCTGGGTAGTCTTCTGCATAACTTTCTGGTGAAATAAAGTCTTGGCTAAATTTGAAAAAAAAAAAAGAACCATCAACTCCCCAAAATAAAGTAAATAATTAAAGCAGAAAATCCCCCACAAAATCCACAAAGCTCTATACCAAATTACAAGAGAGAGCAATCTGGTGTAGGGGTCCGCCCTCTAGTGGATAGAGGAAGAAGCGCAAAATCTTGATTGGATAGACGTATTCTATAGCTTATTTTTTGTTGTTTTCTGCTATGATTCATTTGTGTCCCATGGCCATTTTTTAAAAAAGATTTATTTATTTACATTGACTGCGCTGGGTCCCAGTTGCTTCGTACAGGCTTTCTCTCGTTGTGGAGAGTGGAGGTTACTCTCTAGGCATGTGGGATCTTCCTGGACCAGGGATCGAACCCAAGTACCCTGTCATACAAGGCAGACTCTTAAACCACTGGACCACCAAGGAAGCCAGCCATTTTTTCTCCTTCCTTTTTTTTTTTTTTGCCTCTAAGTCATCATTTGTTTTCATCCATCTATTTTTATTCTTTGTCATGTGTGGGCCTCTCATTCTCTTGTTGCAGGGTACTGGCTCTGGGCGCATGCACTCCAGAGTGAGGGCTCGGAATTGGACACACCTGCCCAGCAGCTCCGTGGCACATGGGATCTTCCTGGGCCAGGGATCAAACCAGTGCCCCTTGCACTGCAAGGTGGACTCTTTACCCACTGGACCACCAGGGAAGCCTCCGACCATTTTTAACATTAAAAAAATTATTTCTTAGAGATCACATGTTTAATTATCCATTGCTACTATTATTTGATTCCTGAGTTAGGAAGATCCCCTGGAGGAGGAAATGCAACCCACTCCAGTATTCCTGTCTGGAGAATCCCACGGATAGAGGGGCCTGGTGGACTACAGTTCGTGGGGTCACAAAGGTGTTGGCCATGACTTAACAATTCAACAGCAACTATTAAAGTACCATCTTTTTTGAAAAACTGGACTCTGCCTGCTTCAGCCCTGTCACATAATCCAGAGGAACGAGTGTCATAAATGCTAAGGCTCACCCAGGACCCAGCAGCCTATTACACATATGCACGCATATTCTTTGGGGACAATAAGCATGCTGCCACCATGCCTCTGCTAGCTGAGGCCAATCCCACAAAGGGGCTAGAATGGAGTGAGCAGGAGACAGCTGGGGAACATTCCAGGAGCCACAGGCAGGTGTGCGATCAGCCACACGACATGTTCTCACAAGTCGCCTCCTGTGGGTTCGAGGTTTCCCTCCACCGCCCACTCAGGCACCCAGCACGCTCTCTGTGTAGGGGAACTAACGAAGACTAATGTCGTCGGAATTCCTCGGCGGTACAGTGGTTAGGACCTGGCGCTTTTGATCTCGGGTGACCTCGACCTGCAGTGACTTGAGACAGGGTTTTGATTCCCTGCCAGAGATGGAAGTCAGGCCACAGTAGTGAGAGCGCTGAATCCAAGCCAGGAGACCACCAGGAGGGCTCCCCTGAAGGCTGAGAGGGTAAAGAAGTCACCTGCCAATGCAGGACATACGAGTTAGGAAGAGAAGATCCCCTGGAGAATGGCATGGCTACCCACTCCAGTATTCTTGCTGAGAGAGCCCCATGGACAGAGGAGCCTGGCAGGCTACAGTCCATAGGATCACAGAGTCGGACACAACTGAGCGACTAACACACACGCAGACCACTGGGAGTCAGTGCCCAGTGACAAGGCCCTGGCCTGTACAGCTAGGCAGAAATAAATTCCTACAAAGACCGAAAGTAGTGAAACAAGTAAAGTGTTTATTAAGAGAAAAAAGAGTCCATGTGGATAGACCCACAAGTAGGCTTGGCGGGGAGCTGCACCCTTGTGATAGTTTGAATCACTTTTATGGGGCATTTCTTCTGATTTCCTTTGGCCAATCATTGTGCCTTGTCTGGTCTGTATTTGGCATATCTCAGGGTCCACCCGTGTGTGTGTGTGTGTGTGTGTGTGTGCGCGCACACGTGCACACACACACGCTCCCTTAGCCAAAGTGGATTCTAGCAAAGAGGCCTATGAGTAGGCTGGCATCACTTACTGGGCACCCCTCCCCCTTTTTGACCTCTCTGCATGTATAGTCAAGGAGATCTCCTTGACTTCAGGAATGAGGAATATGTGGTCTTTTATCTCTTATCTGGCCAGGACCCAGCATCCTCTCTTGCTAGTTATGAAGCTTTTATCCACAGGGAATGAATTCCAGCTGCTTACCCTGGGGCTTGTCAATCTCCTGCCTCACTCTCACTTGCAAGATCCAGATTTGATCCCTGATCAGGGAAATAAGATCCAGCAAGCCATTCAGCATAGTCAAAAAAAGAAGACTGTTGCCTTGAGACTCAGTCACAGACAAAGACCGAAGTTTCAGTGTTAAGAAGCCAAATCCTGGGGCTTCCCCGGTAGCTCAGTGGTAAAGACTCCGCCTGCCAATACAGGAGACACAGGTTCGAACCCTGGTCCGGAAAGATCCCGCGTGCCATGGATCAACTAAGCTCGTGCGCCACAACTATGGAGCCTGTGCTCTAGAGCCACGGAACCACCATTACTGAGCCGAGTAGAAGAGAAGTCCCTAGGAGAATGGGCCACCAGGAGGGCTCCTGAAGGCTGAGAGGGTAAGAAGTCACCTGCCAATGCAGGACATACGAGTTAGGAAGAGAAGATCCCCTGGAGAATGGCATGGCTACCCACTCCAGTATTCTTGCTGAGAGAGCCCCATGGACAGAGGAGCCTGGCAGGCTACAGTCCATAGGATCACAGAGTCGGACACAACTGAGCGACTAACACACACGCAGACCACTGGGAGTCAGTGCCCAGTGACAAGGCCCTGGCCTGTACAGCTAGGCAGAAATAAATTCCTACAAAGACCGAAAGTAGTGAAACAAGTAAAGTGTTTATTAAGAGAAAAAAGAGTCCATGTGGATAGACCCACAAGTAGGCTTGGCGAGAGAGCTGCACCCTTGTGATAGTTTGAATCACTTTTATGGGGCATTTCTTCTGATTTCCTTTGGCCAATCATTGTGCCTTGTCTGGTCTGTATTTGGCATATCTCAGGGTCCACCCGTGTGTGTGTGTGTGTGTGTGTGTGTGCGCGCACACGTGCACACACACACGCTCCCTTAGCCAAAGTGGATTCTAGCAAAGAGGCCTATGAGTAGGCTGGCATCACTTACTGGGCACCCCTCCCCCTTTTTGACCTCTCTGCATGTATAGTCAAGGAGATCTCCTTGACTTCAGGAATGAGGAATATGTGGTCTTTTATCTCTTATCTGGCCAGGACCCAGCATCCTCTCTTGCTAGTTATGAAGCTTTTATCCACAGGGAATGAATTCCAGCTGCTTACCCTGGGGCTTGTCAATCTCCTGCCTCACTCTCACTTGCAAGATCCAGATTTGATCCCTGATCAGGGAAATAAGATCCAGCAAGCCATTCAGCATAGTCAAAAAAAGAAGACTGTTGCCTTGAGACTCAGTCACAGACAAAGACCGAAGTTTCAGTGTTAAGAAGCCAAATCCTGGGGCTTCCCCGGTAGCTCAGTGGTAAAGACTCCGCCTGCCAATACAGGAGACACAGGTTCGAACCCTGGTCCGGAAAGATCCCGCGTGCCATGGATCAACTAAGCTCGTGCGCCACAACTATGGAGCCTGTGCTCTAGAGCCACGGAACCACCATTACTGAGCCCACACGCTGCAACTACTGAAGCCCATGTGCCCAGAGCCCAGGCTCTGAACAAGAGAAGCCACTGCACTGTAACAAGGAGTAGCCTCTGTTTACCACAACTCTAGAAAAGCCTGTGCAGCAGTGAAGACCCCGAATGCAAAAAATAAATACAAATAAAATTACATATTAAAAAAATAACCCACATTCAGGTAGCATTTCAGCAGATGGAAACAGGACAGGACGTGAAGACATGCGTGTTTAATGTTCAGGGCTCTAGAGGTGGTTCCCCTGGAGACCCTCCGTCCTCTCTCACTGGGAATCGTGTAGGATGATCGGCCGGTTCCATGTCACCACAAGCTCCAAGGAACTGTGTTCCCATGTCGCATTTCTAGCATTGGGCTTGATGCAAATCCTTCCCCTAAACCATAACCTCCCACCAAGGCTGGGGAGTTTGTCTGACTGTGGAGGGCTCCATTTCGCTCTGATATCCAGAGCCTGAGAGCTGGGAAGAGTCCTGGGGGTGTCCCATGGGGGCACCCTCTGCTTTCTGGGCTGTGAAAATTGTGGTGCCCAAGGAGGAAAGAACAAGGCAAACTAGGAGGGTCTTGGAATGCAAGAAGAGATAAAGCAGACCCTTATTGTCCTCCCCTCCCCCGGCCTGTAGTCCACCACCCGGTCCTTAAGACTCCTTCGCCCCTCCTTGGACCCTCCTGTCTTTCCCTCATGCTGTAGTCATAATTCCTCCCCTGCTCTCCCTGCAGTTCTCACAGTGTCTCCCTCTTTCTCCCTTAAGGTGGCCCATTGTACTGGCAGCGACTCTTCCTCTCACTCTGCCTCATGTCTGGAAATTCTTTTCCAACCCACGCACGGACCTCGACACAAAGCACCCCAGCTTTCTTCAGGAGAAGGTCAGAGGTATGTTGGTTCGCATGACTGCGCCACCCATGGGTGACCAAGTTGCTTTTCCTTCAGCAGGGGCTTTCCAGGCCTGTCCTCCAGATTGGGCTGACAATTTAGCGACGAGATTCAAAACGTTCGCTCTGATATCTCCACCTGCTTGTTGGGTTCTGGCCCACATCCCAGAAGGTCACCATAATTTCTTGATCCGGTGTGGTTGCAAGAGGATCTCCGGATCCCTAAAAACTTCATTGAGCCCAGGCACCCTGCTCTTTCGGGCTTGCCTCCTCCCATCGCGGGTGTTCTTCCAGGAAAATGACCAGGCACTGCCCCAGGAAAGCTACCTGGGAAAGAGCCATACCCAACTCCTGACTGTCATCTGGCTTCTTCCTCCCGCTGGGTTCTCTCATGTTTCTACCCCAACAGTCCTCATTTGCAGATCCTTTGATTGCAGCCATCTATGGGGAATACGAAGCAGTTCACCATAGTTTGGATCTTTATTCCCCTAATGGCATTGACCACCTTTTTATTTTTAATATATTTTAAATCTTGGCCTCTTTTATTGGTTTGTTTATTTTATTTATTTTCATCCATCTTTATTCTTTGGCCTCCGTGGGCCTCCCATTACAGTGGCCTCTCTCGTTGCAGAGCTCCAGAGCACTGGTTCGTAATTGGACACAGTGGTCCAGCTGCTCCGTGGCACGTGGGATCTTCCAGGCCAGGGATCAAACTGGTGCCCCCTGCACTGCAAGGTGGACTCTTTACCCACTGGACCACCAGGGAAGCCTGCTCACCTTTTTAAAATTTTAATTAATTAATTTATTTATGTTTGGCTGTGCTGGCTCATTGTTGGGCACACAGGCTTTCTCCAGTTGTGGTGAACTGGGGCTACTTTTCATGTGGTGCATGGGCTTCTCATTGCGGTGACTTCTCTTGTGATGGAGTACGAGCCCCTGTGCACCCAGGTTTTATTCTTTGTGCCGTGAGGACTCTGGAGCTCAGGTTCAGTAGTTGTGGCACACAGGCTTAGTTGCTCAGAGGCACACGGGATCTTCCCGGACCGGGGACTGAACCCATGTTCCCTGCATTGGCAGGTGGACTCTCAACTACTGGACCACCACCACAGAAGTCCCAGCGTTGATTGTCTTTTCATGCCATTATCAGCCCTTTGTATCTCTTCTCTAGATTGGCGAATTTAGCGACGAGATTCAAAACGTTCGCTCTGATATCTCCACCTGCTTGTTGGGTTCTGGCCCACATCCCAGAAGGTCACCATAATTTCTTGATCCGGTGTGGTTGCAAGAGGATCTCCGGATCCCTAAAAACTTCATTGAGCCCAGGCACCCTGCTCTTTCGGGCTTGCCTCCTCCCATCGCGGGTGTTCTTCCAGGAAAATGACCAGGCACTGCCCCAGGAAAGCTACCTGGGAAAGAGCCATACCCAACTCCTGACTGTCATCTGGCTTCTTCCTCCCGCTGGGTTCTCTCATGTTTCTACCCCAACAGTCCTCATTTGCAGATCCTTTGATTGCAGCCATCTATGGGGAATACGAAGCAGTTCACCATAGTTTGGATCTTTATTCCCCTAATGGCATTGACCACCTTTTTATTTTTAATATATTTTAAATCTTGGCCTCTTTTATTGGTTTGTTTATTTTATTTATTTTCATCCATCTTTATTCTTTGGCCTCCGTGGGCCTCCCATTACAGTGGCCTCTCTCGTTGCAGAGCTCCAGAGCACTGGTTCGTAATTGGACACAGTGGTCCAGCTGCTCCGTGGCACGTGGGATCTTCCAGGCCAGGGATCAAACTGGTGCCCCCTGCACTGCAAGGTGGACTCTTTACCCACTGGACCACCAGGGAAGCCTGCTCACCTTTTTAAAATTTTAATTAATTAATTTATTTATGTTTGGCTGTGCTGGCTCATTGTTGGGCACACAGGCTTTCTCCAGTTGTGGTGAACTGGGGCTACTTTTCATGTGGTGCATGGGCTTCTCATTGCGGTGACTTCTCTTGTGATGGAGTACGAGCCCCTGTGCACCCAGGTTTTATTCTTTGTGCCGTGAGGACTCTGGAGCTCAGGTTCAGTAGTTGTGGCACACAGGCTTAGTTGCTCAGAGGCACACGGGATCTTCCCGGACCGGGGACTGAACCCATGTTCCCTGCATTGGCAGGTGGACTCTCAACTACTGGACCACCACCACAGAAGTCCCAGCGTTGATTGTCTTTTCATGCCATTATCAGCCCTTTGTATCTCTTCTCTAGAGATATGTTTGAGTCCTTTGCCCATTTTTAAATGGAGTTTCTTCTATCTTTGTTGTTGGGTTTTAGAAAGTTTATCTGCATTAATTACTGGGTTTCTGAAATATACTGCATCCAAAAAAAAGGGGGTTTACTGATAAATGAAGGCTGGGGTCGGGTCCAGCCTTTTTATGTCACATGCAGAGAAGCAGAGGCCCTTGAGGCTGAACCACACGGTAAGTAGGCTAACCAGAGTGCCCACCCTGTCAAAAGGCAGATTCCAAGACTGTTGGTTCTGTCTCCTAACACCCAGAGGACGAATGGCTTCTGGCCCGGAAGAGTCATGCAGCTTCTCTGCAGCCCTGCTTATCTCACTTGGAAAACAGGACTGATCACTGCACCTACTTACCCTTGGCTGCAGGCCCCCAGCTGCCTTAGGCTTCCCTTGCTCTAGGGCCCTCCACTCCAGGTTGGGTCGCGCCTCCCCGTTGATCAACATCTGGCGGCTGCGGCCCCTTTAAGGCGGCCATGGAGGACCCAGTTTCAAGGCCAAGAAGCTCTTCTAGCTGCCACCTCTGTGGTAAGCCGTCACTTACGGCCGGAAGTGCGTGTGCGGAGTGGCTTTTGACTCTAGATTAGGAAGGGAACGTTGCCACGTGTTCTCTGGGGTCGGAGGGGATGTGCTTCCTCGCTTCCAACAGGTGGCTAACCGCCAGCCCGCAGGGTGACGCCGGTCCGCGGCGCCAGTTCCCGCCTTGCGGCGCAGACGGAGCTCCCCCGACCCGGATTTCGGGAGCCCCTCCCAGTGTAGTAACTGGGGCTTGGACGGAGGAGGCCGAACGCCGGCACCAGGATCGGGGTGAATGGCGGCTCTAGGACGCGGTCCACCCCGCCGAAAAGCCTTGGATCCCAGGCTGGGAGGCCAGCGTGAGTTTTGGGGGGGTGTGAACATCCGGTGAGACGTGTCTTCTTAGAGCACGTGGTGTTCATCTCTTTCCCCAGGGTCTCACCAGACAAGGAGAGCTCTCTGGACCCCGGCGACGGGATGACGGCGTTGCCATCTTTGCTACGCGTCTTCCGTGAGCGTGGAGCGTCTTCGGAGTGACGTCCGTTTGGGGGACCCAGGTAGGTCGAGTGTGGAGACGCAGAGTCCTGAGGCCGATGGTCTGGTGAGAGGCTCCGGTGTTGTTGAACCTGCCCAATTGTGGGTGCAACCTTGTACCAGGCAGCCCGACCCTGACCTACATTAAATTCCTAGGAAGACTTTTTCCTGGGTTTTGAATTTGCAGTAACAGGTGTGAACATTCTAGCAGCAGTTTGATGATCATGTATGATACTGCAAACAGACCTTTCCGCGGAAAGAACAAAACCTTAATAACAGCGGCCGTGTATATTTGTTTTATTCAGTATTTTATGATACTATGGCCAGGCACCGTGCTAAGCGTTAAGGGCAACAGCCCTTGTTCTCAGGAAGCAGCAGTCTAGGTGGGGAGATAAGCCGAAAAAGTAGAAATTCAAGCTGAGGTTACTCTGAAGGAAAGCACAGTCTTACAAGAATACGTGTTTCAAAGAACCTGATGGAGACTGTCTTTCGTGAGGATGGTACTCTTGAGTGGACTCTGAAGGATGTGTAGGAGTTTGGTGGGAAAGTGGTGGGGGCAGCATGTGCAAAGGTCCAGTGGCCTCGCTAGTGTGGCTAGTGGAGGAACTGGGAAAACGCCCCTGCAGCCTGGAAAGTAGACTGGAAAATGGTGTGAAAAAGAAGCTGAAAAGGTGGGGAAGGGCCAGGCCGTATAGGGTCTGCGGCTTATAGGAGGATGTGGGGCTTTGTCCTGAGAATAATCTGGGGACAGTGTGGATTTTAAACAAGATGTGCTAAAAACTGCAATTTCAGAAGAGCCTTTTGCACAGAGCCCCACAGTCAAGCAGAACTTTCTGTGGTGCAGGAAATGGTCAGTATCTGTGCTGCCTAGTTGGGGCCCACAATCCTGGAATGAAATTTTACTTTATTTTTTTGACTGCACTGGGTCTTTGTCGTGGCGCCTGGGCTTAGTTGTTCTGTGTCGTGTGAGACTGTTCCTGGACCAGGGGTGGCACCCACGTCCCCTTGCTTTATCACCAGACAAGGAGAGCTCTCTGGACCCCGGCGACGGGATGACGGCGTTGCCATCTTTGCTAGCGTCTTCCGTGAGCGTGGAGCGTCTTCGGAGTGACGTCCGTTTGGGGGACCCAGGTAGGTCGAGTGTGGAGACGCAGAGTCCTGAGGCCGATGGTCTGGTGAGAGGCTCCGGTGTTGTTGAACCTGCCCAATTGTGGGTGCAACCTTGTACCAGGCAGCCCGACCCTGACCTACATTAAATTCCTAGGAAGACTTTTTCCTGGGTTTTGAATTTGCAGTAACAGGTGTGAACATTCTAGCAGCAGTTTGATGATCATGTATGATACTGCAAACAGACCTTTCCGCGGAAAGAACAAAACCTTAATAACAGCGGCCGTGTATATTTGTTTTATTCAGTATTTTATGATACTATGGCCAGGCACCGTGCTAAGCGTTAAGGGCAACAGCCCTTGTTCTCAGGAAGCAGCAGTCTAGGTGGGGAGATAAGCCGAAAAAGTAGAAATTCAAGCTGAGGTTACTCTGAAGGAAAGCACAGTCTTACAAGAATACGTGTTTCAAAGAACCTGATGGAGACTGTCTTTCGTGAGGATGGTACTCTTGAGTGGACTCTGAAGGATGTGTAGGAGTTTGGTGGGAAAGTGGTGGGGGCAGCATGTGCAAAGGTCCAGTGGCCTCGCTAGTGTGGCTAGTGGAGGAACTGGGAAAACGCCCCTGCAGCCTGGAAAGTAGACTGGAAAATGGTGTGAAAAAGAAGCTGAAAAGGTGGGGAAGGGCCAGGCCGTATAGGGTCTGCGGCTTATAGGAGGATGTGGGGCTTTGTCCTGAGAATAATCTGGGGACAGTGTGGATTTTAAACAAGATGTGCTAAAAACTGCAATTTCAGAAGAGCCTTTTGCACAGAGCCCCACAGTCAAGCAGAACTTTCTGTGGTGCAGGAAATGGTCAGTATCTGTGCTGCCTAGTTGGGGCCCACAATCCTGGAATGAAATTTTACTTTATTTTTTTGACTGCACTGGGTCTTTGTCGTGGCGCCTGGGCTTAGTTGTTCTGTGTCGTGTGAGACTGTTCCTGGACCAGGGGTGGCACCCACGTCCCCTGCGTCGACAGGGGGACTCCTAGCCACTGGACCACAGGGACGTCCCTGAAATTTTAAATGTCAGCGGCCACGTGTGCCTAGTGGCTGTTGTGTGGGACAGTGCAGGTCTCGAAGTTACTAGAAGGGGAAGCGACATCCTTACTGAAATCGTAGCCCCCAGGGGTCATTTCCTGGACGAAGGCCAAGACAGGTTCCACTTGGGGAGTGTCCTCCGGTTCATCTTCCTGGGGATCTCACACAGTAACTACGGGTGGAGCTGCCTTTCATTTTTGTTTTCTTGCTGTGGTTTAGCCTGCCTTCTTTGCCTGTTCTGTTGTCGGCACGCTCATGGGGAATCGATCCTTCAGCACACTGGAATACGTACAGCGGTCAGCACGTTATGCCCCTGCTTTGGAGGATGTCAGGAGAAGTGTGATCCCTGGTGTTCCGCGGTTTGGAGTGCAGAGAGGGAGACGGCGGGAAGTGCCCTGGACCCCAAGAAGGCAGGTTGTAATCCTGTGGGGAAGTAAAGGCCGTTTCCAGTTGATGAAACGTGAGGAAGGCGGGAAGCATGAATGTGCGTAAGAGGACTGGGGAGCTCAAGAGTTGGGGCCAAACCACGGGAGCGACACAACAAGAGAAAGGGAGGAACACCTGGGAATCGACGGGCTGGTATTGAATTATGGGGACTTTAACAGAGGTTGGTCTACTGTGCCTGGGATGGCAGGTTTCTGCGGCCCCCCATGATGGTGGCCGGTGCCAGGTGTGCTTGGGGTGGGGGTGGGGGTGCTAGGAAGTCACCGGGACGCGGCCTGTATGCTTGGAAGGAAGGGGGCCACCACATCGTATTCTGGGTGGAAGTTAAATTTTAGGTTTTGAAGCGTATTTGATTGTGTTCACGGTTTTAGATTCTTTGAATATTCAGACTTGCTGAAGTTGAATAAACTGTACTTGAAGTTGATGAACTGTACTTTCTTTGCAGGTGAGTTCACTGGAAGATGCATGTGTGTGTTGGATGAAAATCTGCTGAGTTCGTTTCTGCCTGAAATGTAACAGTTTCAACATTTTCGAGTTTGTTCGGTTTAATTCTTGTAATGCATACTTTTTGAATGAGGACCTGCTTAAGACCTGTTTTGTATGAATATAATAAAAGGAGTCCGACTCAAGGAGACTGTCCATGCACGTCATGGGGTCTGTCCTCTCTGGGTTCTGTGCTTAGTGACCGCACCAAGTGTGTCGCCTTGGCCTCTGAGGGCGCCGTGGGGCGCCTCAGTTTGTGGCTGCAGCGTGACTCGCTGTCACACCCACTCTGCGCTGCTGATTCCCTGGACCTGTGACGTAGGCCCCGAGCCCCTCGAGCCCGGGCTTCTCAGTCTGCGAGAAACTCGCACACCCCAGGTGCTCACTTGTCGCAAGGCTTGGGGGCTTTGTGTTACAGAGGTCGGGCCTCTGCTGGCCCTGGATGGAGCCCTGATTTTCAGCAAAGGTTACTCCAAGTTCCCGTGTCTTTGGATATTCCTCCTTATGTTGAGGTGGAGAAACGGAAGGCCAGCCTGTGTTTTGATCTTTCTGTTGTGGGCAGGGCGTTACAGTACGTAAGCTTTTTTGCTGTAGAGACCAGTCCGCAGTCCAGGCCGGAGTGAAATCTGCAGTCTGTTATCAGTCCTTGTGCACCTGTCTCCAGACTCAGGCAAACAGCGTGATACACATGTTGTTGTGTGTATGCTGTAGAGTTAACCCGGCGTTCACGGCGCTCCAGAGCCAGCTCGACCGTCTGTGTGTCCTGCTTCCTGAGTCATCACCTTGTCCCCACACAACTTAGAGAAGAGGAGCCTGGTGGGCCACCGTTGCTTAGCTGGGCAGTTTCCACTCATGTCTTTCGGTGTGGTGGTTCAGAGAGGCCCAGAAGCTCTCAAAGCCGTGTCACCTCTGAGTGGCTCTGGCCATCCTCTGAGGTCAGGGACTCGAGCAGTCCCAGGGTGCAGCAGACAATGGCCACCTTCCGTCCCCACTTGGCAGGACACGCCCTGGGGTCCAGGGACTACCACGGTTTGAATGCCACAGTATCATGGCAGTGTGTGCTTGTTTTCACTGGAAGATGCATGTGTGTGTTGGATGAAAATCTGCTGAGTTCGTTTCTGCCTGAAATGTAACAGTTTCAACATTTTCGAGTTTGTTCGGTTTAATTCTTGTAATGCATACTTTTTGAATGAGGACCTGCTTAAGACCTGTTTTGTATGAATATAATAAAAGGAGTCCGACTCAAGGAGACTGTCCATGCACGTCATGGGGTCTGTCCTCTCTGGGTTCTGTGCTTAGTGACCGCACCAAGTGTGTCGCCTTGGCCTCTGGGGGCGCCGTGGGGCGCCTCAGTTTGTGGCTGCAGCGTGACTCGCTGTCACACCCACTCTGCGCTGCTGATTCCCTGGACCTGTGACGTAGGCCCCGAGCCCCTCGAGCCCGGGCTTCTCAGTCTGCGAGAAACTCGCACACCCCAGGTGCTCACTTGTCGCAAGGCTTGGGGGCTTTGTGTTACAGAGGTCGGGCCTCTGCTGGCCCTGGATGGAGCCCTGATTTTCAGCAAAGGTTACTCCAAGTTCCCGTGTCTTTGGATATTCCTCCTTATGTTGAGGTGGAGAAACGGAAGGCCAGCCTGTGTTTTGATCTTTCTGTTGTGGGCAGGGCGTTACAGTACGTAAGCTTTTTTGCTGTAGAGACCAGTCCGCAGTCCAGGCCGGAGTGAAATCTGCAGTCTGTTATCAGTCC
Organism: Tragulus kanchil; assembly: GCA_022376925.1. Taxonomy (NCBI): domain Eukaryota; kingdom Metazoa; phylum Chordata; class Mammalia; order Artiodactyla; family Tragulidae; genus Tragulus; species Tragulus kanchil. Next base: position 24,273,617 of record JAIOJX010000027.1, on the reverse strand, counting down.
TTGTGCACCTGTCTCCAGACTCAGGCAAACAGCGTGATACACATGTTGTTGTGTGTATGCTGTAGAGTTAACCCGGCGTTCACGGCGCTCCAGAGCCAGCTCGACCGTCTGTGTGTCCTGCTTCCTGAGTCATCACCTTGTCCCCACACAACTTAGAGAAGAGGAGCCTGGTGGGCCACCGTTGCTTAGCTGGGCAGTTTCCACTCATGTCTTTCGGTGTGGTGGTTCAGAGAGGCCCAGAAGCTCTCAAAGCCGTGTCACCTCTGAGTGGCTCTGGCCATCCTCTGAGGTCAGGGGACTCGAGCAGTCCCAGGGTGCAGCAGACAATGGCCACCTTCCGTCCCCACTTGGCAGGACACGCCCTGGGGTCCAGGGACTACCACGGTTTGAATGCCACAGTATCATGGCAGTGTGTGCTTTGTATCTGATACCCCCAGCACGCACTCTGGAGGGGAAAGGGTCCTGCCCTGGCTTTGAGAGTTGGACCCTGGCCTGCTGCTTTGTCCCTTTCTTCAGTGACACAGCAGGGGAGCACTTCCAGCCCACCAGGTTTCCTGTGGACTGTCTCATCCCCACCACAACCATATGAAGCAGGGGAGCTGGCAGAGGCAGGCCCTGAACGCTGAGAGAGCGCTCAACACCACACCCAGGCGCCACTCCAGAGGTGCATTCCAAGCAGGGCTGCCAAATTTAGCAAAATAGGTTGCCCGGGTTAAGCTTGAGCTTCAGGTAAATGGCATCTTTTTTTTTTTTTTTAGTATAAGTATATCCTAAATATTGCAAACATTATGTTGTTTATTCAGATTTCACCAGGTATTCTGTATTTTATTTGGCAATGCTAACTGCAAGGCAGAAAAGCCACTTGCTTCTGTGAGGAAGTGGGGGACGAGCAGAGAAGGTCCCGCAGCGTAGCATAATATGCAAAGCGAGGGCCAGGAGGGCCTGAGTCCTCGAGTCTGAGGACCCATTTTGGAAAATAGGCCTCTTGGTCCCCAGGGCCAGCCACAGGGTCTCCCCAGGCACAGGCGTGGCGGTGTGTGTGTGCGGCCCGTGGTACCTGGAGACTTGCTCGCGAGGGGAACGGGGCCTTGGGTACGCAGGGGTCTGGTGCGAGGCAGAGGAGACCGGGTATCGGATTGGAGTTTGTGGTGGCAGCTGACCCTCTGTGCAATGTGGGCTTCAAGGCATCAGCCCGGGGCTCTGCAGCCGTGGAAGCCGGCAGGACATTGAGGAGCCGGAGCCAGGACAGAGCCCCACCGTGACCCTGAAAACTTCAACAGTATTGGATATAACGCAAGCCACGCAAGTAATTTTAGACGGTGATAGTCACATTAAAACAGTAAAAAAACGACTTCCCTGGTGGTCCAGTGGGTAAGGACACCGCCTTGCAGTGCAAGGGGTGCCAGTTCGAGCCCTGGCCTGGGAAGATCCCACGTGCCGTGGAGCGGCTGGACCGATGTGTCCAACTACCGAGCCGGAGCTCTGGAGCGCATGTGCCCAGAGCTCGTGCTCTGCGACAACAGAGGCCGCCGCGATGGGAGGCCCACACGGACCAAAGAACAAAGATGGATGAACATAGACAAATGAGAGACCAATAGAAGTGGCCCGCCTGCTCCCCTCCCTCCCCACCCCTCCCCCACCAAAAATAAATAAATAAATCAATCTTTGGGAAAAAAAAAAAAAAACAGTATAAAATGGCTCCCCTGGTGGTCCAGTGGGTAAAGAGTCCACCTTGCAGTGCAAGGGGCACTGGTTCAATCCCTAGCCCGGGAAGATCCCACGTGCGACAGGAAAGGCTGGACGGGTGTGTCCAATTACCAGCCAGCGCTCTGGAGCGCGTGCGCCCAGGGCCGGTGCTCTGCAGTGAGAGAGGCCACTGCGATGGGAGGCCCACACGGGCCAAAGAATAAACATGGATGAAAATAAATAAACGAAAAATCAATAGAAGAGGCCAAAAAAACCTTGGAAAAAAAAGTAAAAACCAGGTGAAGTTAATTGTAATAACATTTCAGTTAGCTCAAATATATGCCAAAATATAACTCAGCTATGCCAGAATTGCTGTTGCAGTGAATAAAAATTTGAGCAGACTCCAGGAGATACTGAAAGACGGCAGCTTGGCGTGCTGCAGTCCATGGGGTCATAAACAGTGGATACGACTTAGCAACTGAACAACAGTTGCTTGAATGTGCAGTCATACGAAAATCATTAGTGAGAAATTTTCCTTTTTTTTTTTAACTGGGCCTTTGGAATCCAGTGTGTATTTGACGCTTACGGCGGCTCCTCTGTGTTTGCAGCAGCCCCGTTCCCCGTCTCCATGGTCACGGGCGGCTGCCACTGTGGCGAGTGCCCAGCTGAGCCCCGCAGGCTGGTCCAAACCCCGCCCTGCTTCTCCAGAAGTACAGGGAAGAGGGAGGTCACACCACAGAGACTGGCATTTCTGTCCTTGGTCCTTTCATCTTCAGAGCAAGCTCAGAGACAGGGTATTACCGTGGGGAGTTTTAGAGGACCTCAGGGTCACTGGACAAGTCCTGGTGTGTGCCTCCAGCCACCTGACGGCCCCCACGTCTGCCCAAATCTGTGATGTCCTCAAGGTCATTGCAGGGACAGAACTCCCAACCAGCCAAGGGCTCCCCCTTCAGCCTTCTGGCTGGTCAGCTCACTCAGCGTTTTGGCTGCCAGGAAAACTGGTTAGTTCTGGTCAAGCCAGCTCTGCCCTCCCAGGCAGTGTCCCCTGGCAGCTCTCCAGGGTGGGACGCGAGCCTGGCTGAAACCATACCTGGAGGCTGAAAGCTGACCGGCTCCATCTTGCTTTTTGTGAAAGGAGCCGCTGGGGACTGAGGCCCTCGAGGGCCCGATGTAAGCCCTTGCCCGAGCAGGTAGGGGCAGCCCCCCAGCCCACCCAGCACAGGCTTACGAGCATCTCGGGGACAGCTGATGTGTTACCATTAAACCTATTCATTCCGCCGGGCACTTTGAAGGGCCCCCCTGATTACTGTCACTCAGCGGGGCGGCCGGAACCAATTTCCCGAGGATGATGGATTTCTTCTCATTTGCTGCTCTCATGCTGTGGTTCCTTCTGGGAGCAAAACACTTTAAAAAGAGGCCATCTCCTGGGACTAACCTCCAGGGGAGGGGGCTTCGGAAGGGGCGGTGTCCTGGGCAGCCCCTACTTGGTCCCCTCTGCATGGACTTTGGGATGGTTGACCCCGGAGGTACAAAGGAGGCCAGGTGGGAGCAGAGGAGAGGAGGGAGGGGCAGGCGAGGGCAGAGGATGAGGCTGGGCGGGTAGTCTGTGAAAGAAATTTTCCTTTTTTTTTTTAACTGGGCCTTTGGAATCCAGTGTGTATTTGACGCTTACGGCGGCTCCTCTGTGTTTGCAGCAGCCCCGTTCCCCGTCTCCATGGTCACGGGCGGCTGCCACTGTGGCGAGTGCCCAGCTGAGCCCCGCAGGCTGGTCCAAACCCCGCCCTGCTTCTCCAGAAGTACAGGGAAGAGGGAGGTCACACCACAGAGACTGGCATTTCTGTCCTTGGTCCTTTCATCTTCAGAGCAAGCTCAGAGACAGGGTATTACCGTGGGGAGTTTTAGAGGACCTCAGGGTCACTGGACAAGTCCTGGTGTGTGCCTCCAGCCACCTGACGGCCCCCACGTCTGCCCAAATCTGTGATGTCCTCAAGGTCATTGCAGGGACAGAACTCCCAACCAGCCAAGGGCTCCCCCTTCAGCCTTCTGGCTGGTCAGCTCACTCAGCGTTTTGGCTGCCAGGAAAACTGGTTAGTTCTGGTCAAGCCAGCTCTGCCCTCCCAGGCAGTGTCCCCTGGCAGCTCTCCAGGGTGGGACGCGAGCCTGGCTGAAACCATACCTGGAGGCTGAAAGCTGACCGGCTCCATCTTGCTTTTTGTGAAAGGAGCCGCTGGGGACTGAGGCCCTCGAGGGCCCGATGTAAGCCCTTGCCCGAGCAGGTAGGGGCAGCCCCCCAGCCCACCCAGCACAGGCTTACGAGCATCTCGGGGACAGCTGATGTGTTACCATTAAACCTATTCATTCCGCCGGGCACTTTGAAGGGCCCCCCTGATTACTGTCACTCAGCGGGGCGGCCGGAACCAATTTCCCGAGGATGATGGATTTCTTCTCATTTGCTGCTCTCATGCTGTGGTTCCTTCTGGGGAGCAAAACACTTTAAAAAGAGGCCATCTCCTGGGACTAACCTCCAGGGGAGGGGGCTTCGGAAGGGGCGGTGTCCTGGGCAGCCCCTACTTGGTCCCCTCTGCATGGACTTTGGGATGGTTGACCCCGGAGGTACAAAGGAGGCCAGGTGGGAGCAGAGGAGAGGAGGGAGGGGCAGGCGAGGGCAGAGGATGAGGCTGGGCGGGGTAGTCTGTGAAGGGGATGGGAGCCGGAGGGGCAGCTAGCCCGTAGCTCCTGCTTGAATGTCCTCGAGGCAGCAGTTCTCAAGTCTGGGCGCGCTTCAGAATCACTGGGAGCTTTAAAAATCCTGACACAGACGTCCCTGGGGGTCCAGTGGTGGGGACTCCATGATCCTAATACAGGGGACACAGGTTGCCGACCCAGGCATCAAACCTGGATCTCTTGCATTATCAGGCAGACTCTTCATCTCTATTGGCCACGTTCTGCAGTAACTTCCCAATGCGGGGATCGAATTTGCATCTGCCTGCGTCTCCTACAGTGCAGGCGGATTCTTCGCACACGGAGCCACCTCTCCATGACGGCTGGGGGCATAGTTACACCCACCGCGGAGGTAGGGTTAAATGGAATCTGATTTTTTGTCCCTGGTACAAAAATGGTCTCAATACATAGGAGTTTTCATTCCTCGACGTAGGTGGGCAAAGACGCTTGCCTATTCAGAAGGACAGCAGTCGTAGGGATCTGAATCGAAAAGCCATCTCATCAAGTCCCGTATTTCTGACATCTCACCGTGTTTTACAACATGTCAGCGTTACCAGATTCTTCGCTGCGTTTCTTCTCCCGCCTTTCGATCAGACCAGCGGCCGCAAGACGAGGAGATGCGCGTGTTTTATAAACACTTTCTCCCTCCCGTGGGTTTCTTGGCAAGTGTCGGATGCCATTGTGCCACCGAGAGTCAGCCCGGGGCCGCGGGAGGCTGGCTGAGGTTGCTGTGCCGCTGGGGCGTTTATTCATCATTCCCTCCTGTGCTGCTTCCCGCTCGTCACTCAGCCCAGCAAACACTTAATGGGTCCTGGCTCCCGCGAGGCCTTGTATTTCAGGAGGCTCTGTTGGGTCTGCTGCTCCCTGCACTGGCAAAAGAAAAGAGGGAGGCGAGCAGTGGGGGGTTGTCAAGTATTATTCTCCCCTGTCCTTCTCATTTTTAGGGCTTGCGGACACACAGGACTTATTTATATTCTGACGCGGGAAGAAGCTGGCTCTGCACATGCCCGCCGGGTAATTGAAGTGACGGTCTGTAGAATTTTTCCGCTTCCTGTCAGCATGCGTCGAGTGATGACAGCGGCTTCTGAAGCAGAGACTGCTCTTGCGAGCGCTCGCCGAGGCTTTCCGAGGCTCTTCAGCGGCCATTTTGACTTTGTGAACAGTGGCTGGCTCTTCGGTTACTGCACGTGTGCTGTGCGGGCCGATACCGAGTGATTCTCAGAAAGTCCTCCCGGATAGAGAATGATGGAAACGCAGAATAGGGAAGAATCTTCGTATTCTAAGAAGAGGTCCTAAGCTTTATTTATTTATATTTCCAGGCAGACTCTTCATCTCTATTGGCCACGTTCTGCAGTAACTTCCCAATGCGGGATCAATTTGCATCTGCCTGCGTCTCCTACAGTGCAGGCGGATTCTTCGCACACGGAGCCACCTCTCCATGACGGCTGGGGGCATAGTTACACCCACCGCGGAGGTAGGGTTAAATGGAATCTGATTTTTTGTCCCTGGTACAAAAATGGTCTCAATACATAGGAGTTTTCATTCCTCTACGTAGGTGGGCAAAGACGCTTGCCTATTCAGAAGGACAGCAGTCGTAGGGATCTGAATCGAAAAGCCATCTCATCAAGTCCCGTATTTCTGACATCTCACCGTGTTTTACAACATGTCAGCGTTACCAGATTCTTCGCTGCGTTTCTTCTCCCGCCTTTCGATCAGACCAGCGGCCGCAAGACGAGGAGATGCGCGTGTTTTATAAACACTTTCTCCCTCCCGTGGGTTTCTTGGCAAGTGTCGGATGCCATTGTGCCACCGAGAGTCAGCCCGGGGCCGCGGGAGGCTGGCTGAGGTTGCTGTGCCGCTGGGGCGTTTATTCATCATTCCCTCCTGTGCTGCTTCCCGCTCGTCACTCAGCCCAGCAAACACTTAATGGGTCCTGGCTCCCGCGAGGCCTTGTATTTCAGGAGGCTCTGTTGGGTCTGCTGCTCCCTGCACTGGCAAAAGAAAAGAGGGAGGCGAGCAGTGGGGGGTTGTCAAGTATTATTCTCCCCTGTCCTTCTCATTTTTAGGGCTTGCGGACACACAGGACTTATTTATATTCTGACGCGGGAAGAAGCTGGCTCTGCACATGCCCGCCGGGTAATTGAAGTGACGGTCTGTAGAATTTTTCCGCTTCCTGTCAGCATGCGTCGAGTGATGACAGCGGCTTCTGAAGCAGAGACTGCTCTTGCGAGCGCTCGCCGAGGCTTTCCGAGGCTCTTCAGCGGCCATTTTGACTTTGTGAACAGTGGCTGGCTCTTCGGTTACTGCACGTGTGCTGTGCGGGCCGATACCGAGTGATTCTCAGAAAGTCCTCCCGGATAGAGAATGATGGAAACGCAGAATAGGGAAGAATCTTCGTATTCTAAGGTCTTCACTAGAGGGAGGTTGCCTATAAGCTTTATTTATTTATATTTTTTGCTGATAAGCGTTAAATTACACATAATGGACCATGTCCGGGAACCCCGCCTCCCAGATAATGAGCTTGAAGGTCAAATACCTTTGTTTAGAGACTTCCAAGGCGGCACTAATGGCAAACAAGCCCCCTGCCAATGCAGGAGACACAGGAAATGTGTGTTAGATGCCTGGGTGTGGGCAAACAAAACCAGTGAAGGTTTTGTGGCTTTGGCTGAGCCAGGAGAAAAGTGAATTGGGAATGAGAACTATACTAGAAAGATCTAAGACAAGTGATTTGATTCACATGGGCTTATTAGCTGGGGATATACTGATTGGCAACAGGTGGGAGATCGGCTGTGGACTTTGGAATGCCAGGTCTATGCAGACTCCTTAACTTCTTGCTGGTACTGTTGCCCCCTGCTCAGAGCCATGAGAATCATCATTGAGTAGGGCTGTGACTGAAACCAGCCCATGCTAATCTCATTCCCTGTAAACTCCTGGAGGCTTCAGCACTGAATAAAAGCGGACTGGTGAATGTGTTCAGGGCCTTGACCCAAGAGGTCTTGAGCCCCCCTCGTTCTCATCCTTTCTGTATGTCTGTGTGTATTTCTTAAAGTCTCGTCACACCCACTATTCTCTATGCACCCACCCGGCTGACGAGCTGCGGCACCTGGGTCGGGAAGGCCCCCTGGAGGAGGGCATGGCACCTACTTCAGTGTTCTTGCCTGGAGAATCCCATGGACAGAGGAGCCTGGTGGACTACAGTCCATGGGGTCGCAAAGAGTCGGACACAACGGAAGCGACGTAGCAAGCATCCACGCACCTTTGTTTAGCTCGTAGGAAACAGTCTGCCCCGGCCCACCTGTGCATGCCTGCAGGGAGGGAAGAAACCATACATCCCTTCCAGAGGCTGCCTGGAAATGTTCAGCTTAACTCCCTCCTCTTTTAGTATGAAAGAAGTCTGAATTCTAGCTCAGGCAAGATGATTCTTTGGGATGCTAGTCCACTGTCCTCCTGGTCTGCCAGCTTTCCCAGTAACGTCTCTCTTCCTTGCCCCAACAGCTCATCTCGATGCACTGGCCTGTCACGTGGCAAGCAGTATGAGCCTGGACTTGGTAACGTCTTTCTGCATTCTTCTCCCCATGTTTCCCCATCCCTCCTTCTTTACTGCACCTGTAACAATTTGCCCAGGACAGAAGTCAGTGTAGCAGAGGGCTGCGTACACAGATTCTTGAGTCCGACGTCCCTGAGTTCAAACCCTGGGGCTGCAGCTGTGGACGGTGAAATCTTTGCTTCTAATTCTTTACTCACTCCTGGTAGCAGAATGAGACATTTGTTGATTTGTCTGCACTGGGTCTTAGTTGCAACTCACGGGCTCTTCAATCTTAGTTGCTGTGTATGAAATCTAGTTCTTTGACGAGGGATTGAGCCCTGGTCCCTTGCGTTTGGAGCTCGGAGTCTTAGCTACCGGATCACTAGGAGAGTCCTGGGGCACTGAAATTTAAATTTCACTTGATTCCTGTCACAAAGCATTCCTCTTTTAAGGTTTCTATTTTGTTCTTTTTACCATTTACAAATGTAAAAACCATTCTTAGCTGTGGACCATAGAATGAGGTGGTGCGCTAGGTCTGGCCCACTGGCCACAGTTTGACTCCCCTCTAAATCTCAGCTTCTTTTAATCATAAGATGGAGGTAACAATAAAATATTTCCCTCTGGGGAAATGAAGTGATGTATAGGAATGGCTTTGACAGTGAGTAATCTACGATGGTCGAAAGTGAAGTCGCTCGGTTGTGTCCAACTCTTTGCGACTCATGGAAGAGCCATTGAATTCTCCAGGAAGGATACTGGAGTGGGTAGCCTTTCCCTTCTCCAGGGGATCTCCCCAACCCAGGGATTGAACCCAGGTCTCTACATTGTAGGTGGATTCTGACCTTCTGAGCCACAAAGGGAAGCCTGAGAATACTGGAGCAGATAGCCTATCCCTTCTCCAGGGGATCTTCCAGATGGAGGAATCGAACCGGGGTCGGTCTCTTGCATTGTAGGCAGATTGTTTACCAGCTGAGCTACAAGGGAATCCCCTGATGGTTAATCATGATGAATTATGAGCAGTCATCATGACTGTCTTCTACAGTCCTGTCATTCTAGTAGAGAGTGAGAGATGTGCCCTTCCCCCCAAATCAAGAGAGGGAGTGATTCCCTTGCAAGCGAATCAAATATGTGGGGTTCCGAGGGGACCGCTTTCAGAGCTAGGGATCCCTGCAAGGAGAGGCCATGGGCAGCTCACGCCCCGCCAGGTTCCTGTGGGTCTGCCATCTTCTCCACCCCAGCTCACAAGACAGACCGGGGCACGGAGGCTGCCCAGAGGAGCCTGGCCTGCATGCTCTGGAGTTCCGTGTGTAAAACACGTGGAAACAGATGGCTCCTCCTGCCCAGAGTCTCCTGAAGGCAGAAATGTGACCGGAGCCGCGGGCAAAGCCTGCGTAAGTAGGGACAGTGAGGAGACGGCCCAGGGAGAAGGGATAGGAGATCCCCCGACCCGTGTCTTCACAGGGACAGTAGAGGCCCTCAGCAACTCCTGCAGTTTTGTGTCAGTGTCAGCGACCCAAGAAGAGACCGGCGTCGTGGACTGCCCAGGCTGCCCCCGAGGGGACCCCTGGGAAAGGCCCAAGGATACATGGGAGTTCCCGCCAGAGGGGTATGGAGGTGCGGTCTGGCATGAGTCTGCACAGCACTCGTGAGATTCAGGGGATGGGGGAGGATGGTCTCCATGAAGACCACCTTGTGAGCAGAAGCTACCCAGGGCAGGCCAAATCAGAGTCGACGGGCAGGGAGTGCCTTCCACGCCTGTCTCAGGGCCCCAGCTGGCCTGGGCGGGAGACAGGGACCCTCGAGAGCTTTGAGCTCCATGTGAGGCACTGATTTAAAGCTATAGAAGGATTTGTAATAACTGAACATGATGGGGAAACAGCGGGATCTGCTTGGGCTCTCGGTAGGAGACGGGAAGCAGAATTTGATAAAGTGCTGACAGCATTGATTAGAGAAAAACGTTTAGAGAGATAGCCTATCCCTTCTCCAGGGATCTTCCAGATGGAGGAATCGAACCGGGGTCGGTCTCTTGCATTGTAGGCAGATTGTTTACCAGCTGAGCTACAAGGGAATCCCCTGATGGTTAATCATGATGAATTATGAGCAGTCATCATGACTGTCTTCTACAGTCCTGTCATTCTAGTAGAGAGTGAGAGATGTGCCCTTCCCCCCAAATCAAGAGAGGGAGTGATTCCCTTGCAAGCGAATCAAATATGTGGGGTTCCGAGGGGACCGCTTTCAGAGCTAGGGATCCCTGCAAGGAGAGGCCATGGGCAGCTCACGCCCCGCCAGGTTCCTGTGGGTCTGCCATCTTCTCCACCCCAGCTCACAAGACAGACCGGGGCACGGAGGCTGCCCAGAGGAGCCTGGCCTGCATGCTCTGGAGTTCCGTGTGTAAAACACGTGGAAACAGATGGCTCCTCCTGCCCAGAGTCTCCTGAAGGCAGAAATGTGACCGGAGCCAGGGCAAAGCCTGCGTAAGTAGGGACAGTGAGGAGACGGCCCAGGGAGAAGGGATAGGAGATCCCCCGACCCGTGTCTTCACAGGGACAGTAGAGGCCCTCAGCAACTCCTGCAGTTTTGTGTCAGTGTCAGCGACCCAAGAAGAGACCGGCGTCGTGGACTGCCCAGGCTGCCCCCGAGGGGACCCTGGGAAAGGCCCAAGGATACATGGGAGTTCCCGCCAGAGGGGTATGGAGGTGCGGTCTGGCATGAGTCTGCACAGCACTCGTGAGATTCAGGGGATGGGGGAGGATGGTCTCCATGAAGACCACCTTGTGAGCAGAAGCTACCCAGGGCAGGCCAAATCAGAGTCGACGGGCAGGGAGTGCCTTCCACGCCTGTCTCAGGGCCCCAGCTGGCCTGGGCGGGAGACAGGGACCCTCGAGAGCTTTGAGCTCCATGTGAGGCACTGATTTAAAGCTATAGAAGGATTTGTAATAACTGAACATGATGGGGAAACAGCGGGATCTGCTTGGGCTCTCGGTAGGAGACGGGAAGCAGAATTTGATAAAGTGCCGCTGACAGCATTGATTAGAGAAAATATAAAACCATTTTATGTTTATACCCCCGAGTCTGAGATGCTCAATAACCCAGCTAGGCAACTGATTACAAGCCTCGTATTTTCTCTCCACCCCTGCTCCACTGCCCCGGGGGAAGTGTTACAAGTCCGTTTCACCTTTTTGTCAAAGGAAGGAAGGAAAGCTCTGTTGGATGACTATTTATAAGGACACACTGAGACCCAGTGTTCGCCTTTTATCACTGGAACTCCCCTGGATTAGGTGTAACCTCAGTTCCCTTTCCACTCGGAAGACTTGACTTCAGGTTATGTATGATCCGCGTAGCTTATAAAACCACGTGCGTGCTAAGTCACTTCAGTCTCGACTCTGTGACCCAATGGACTGTAGCCCGCCAGGCTCCTCTGTCCATGGAATGTCCTAGGCAAGAATGCTGCGGGGGGGTTGTCATGCCCTCCTCCGGGGGCATGACAACCCGCATCACTCGACTCTCATGCACTGGCAGGCACGTTCTTTACCAGTACAGCTACCTGGGAAGCCCAGAAAACCACGGACATTCACCTGAGAGAGAGAGTTTGTGCTTTTGAGCTCAAAGGAACCAAATGTTTGTTTCCTTTCTGAGCCTTTCCTCTGCTCTTCCTCTTAAAAGTTCCCCGTTTGAACTTTATCTTCTCTACCAGCACAGTCTAAAGACATAAAGAGAGGTGTTGCCAAAATATTTTTACAAATAAAGCACTTCTTTAGGGCTTCCCCTGGTGGTCCAGTGGATAAGGACACCGCCTTGCAGTGCAAGGGGCTCCGGTTCGACCCCTGGCCTGGGAAGATCCCACGTGCCGCGGAGTGGCTGGACTGATGTGTCCAATTACCGAGCCGGAGCTCTGGAGTGCATGTGCCCAGAGCCAGCGCTCTGCGACAACAGACGCCACCGCGATGGGAGGCCCACAGGAGCCAAAGAACAAAGACGGATGAAAATAGAGAAATGAAAGACCAATAGAAGTGGCCCGCCCGCTCCCCTCCCTCCCCAACCCGACCCCACCCAAAATAAATAAATAAATAAATCTTTAAAAAAAAAAAGAAATAAAGCACTTCTTTAAAAAAAACTGAAAATCAAGTGTGTGTTCCCTTGAATCATATAATGCGACAGTGACCAGCTTCCCGCCTCCACTGCACACCTGACAGGTATAATGTTCGCGCAGGTGATTGGCCACTGTGAGCCTGTGCGGGGCTGAGCAGGTGGCTGGAGGCTCAGGAGAGAGGGTGAGGCGTTCTCACAAAGGCAGCGGAAAAAGTTGGAGGGCAACGTTTTTCCAAGGAAAGTAGCCAGAAGAGCATCGCAGGTATTAAGAACAGAACTCAGCGGCCCTAGGTGAGCTAGGAAGTATGAACAGGAAGGAGCGCCCTCTGGATTACAGGCTGGTCGGAGGGTTAAGGGAAGAGTGAAGAAATGGGAGTGTGGCAGCCGTTTGGCCAGGTATCTCACAGAGAAGCGGCTAGAATTCCCTCTGCTGCAGCCTGGGTCTCATCCACATCTGGGGAGTGGCTGACTGCAGAAGTCAGAGCATGGGCTTTGGGGTCTCAATCCTAGCCTAGCCTAGTGACCTTGACCAGGTTAATTACCCTCCCTCAAAAGCCTGTACTTCTTTCTTAATAAAGTAGAAACAATTTCTGTCTCAGAGGCCGTTCTGAGGATTAGGTGAGAACATCTCTAAAGCTCGCGGCAGGCACCTTGTTCCCTGGGAGAGGTTATATGCCCCTTGATTCCCCCCTCCCCACCACCTTTCTTCTGATTCCACAAGAGGGAAGCAGTAGCCAAGGGTCCAAAGGACACACATTTCCCCAGGTGAAAAGGGTTTAAAGACCTTCCAGGTGGTGGTTTTTAGGATTGGCGATTGGCAGGGTGGAACGTTTTCAGCTGTGAAGAACCGGAGGGGAGCAGGACCCAACCACACACCTGTACCTCCTTTCCCAGGCTCCCCGTGTCTGTAGCTCATATGATCGTCTGCAGCTTCCGGGTGGCCTGGGACTGGAGAAAAGAGCCACGGGGGTCTGAAACCACCACAGGGGACTTCAGGAACCAACTCGGCACGAGTTGGTTGGAAAAACATAATTCCCACCGAAGACCCATCTCCTGTCTCTAAAATAGAAACACATCGGCAAAGCCGACCTGTCAAGCTCTGAGAGGGGGGAGGTTGACTGGAGTGCCTCAGGTCTCCAGGGGAAGCCAGTGGTAACATGTGGATCTGAGTTAGCACCACCAGCAGATGTCAATTTCCACGGGTGCCCAAGAGTCAGGGGTTGAAATCACCTCGTAGCTACAAGAACACAAATCGCATCTTCTTCCATGTTATTTTGAGGCTACTGCTCAAGAGAGACAGAGAGAGGCAAAGAGAGAAACTGACAGATGGGTGTGTGGGGACAAGAGAAAGTGAGAGAGGGAAGGGGAGAGAGACAGAGACAAGACAAAGAGACCGACAGATGGGTGTATGGAGATGAGAGAGACAAAGAACGCACGAGGGAAGGAATCTCAATAAAAGAATTCCAAGTCCAGTGTTTGTCTCTCTGAAAGTTCTCATTTTTCAATCTGCCACAGGGATGTCGGCGCTCATGTGCGAACACAATTCTCTATAATTCTGCAGCGCCAGGGCCCAGTGACAGCCTGAGTCTGGGGACATGTCACCCATTTGTTCTTCTGACCTGAATCCGCTGCACATCATCCATCGGTCCTGGCTGGAGGGAGCAGAGTGTGGCCACGCTCCCCGGATGCGCAGTCTGTCTGCATCTGTGGAGATGCCTCTGCAGAAGGGATGCGGTGGGACTGGTCCCAGGTGGGTCCCCTGGCCTCCTCTGTCCCTTTCCCTCGGGCAGTCTCTGAGGTCCTTGCAGCTCAGACCATCCTGAGGTTGACTGCCCTGGAATGATCTCCCAGCGACAACTATCAAGTTGCTCTGGAAATCTCCTTTATTCTGTGCTTCAGGGGTTCTAAGGAAGGGCAGCTTCCCAAGCAGAGCGGTCAGGCTGACTTTGCAGTGATGTTGGGGATGGGGGGTGGAAACACGGCGGCAGCCCTGGCGCTAAGGAGGCAGAGGTGCCCAAAGAGGAAGTGGGCACGCGGGCGTGCTAGTGAGCAAAGGACTCTTGGAACCGTCCGCTGCTTTCTCACCCCTGGCTGGCCTCCCATCTGCTTCCTGCCAAGCCTCAGTGATCCCCTCGATGAGGCCCCCACCATGACCGTGCAGCTTGTGCTGGGGTCCTGTGGTGGGATGGGAGAGGGGGTTATCAGTCCAAAACACACCAGCCGGCGGCATGTTTTATGAGATTCTGAAAGCGTGGCAAGTGGAGGAAAAGTATTCCCCCAAGCTTCCCTCAGAAGAAAGAGGGAGAAAATGGGGAATGGGAGAGATGAAAGGCTTTTTTTTCTTCCCCAAATTGGAGCCACACTTCAGATGAAAATAATGTGTCTTGAAGGTGGTGATAAGATACGAGAGAAAATTGCTCTGGAAGCGTTTAAGGCGGCGCCTCCCTCTTATCTCCTGGTACCCCTGCCCCTGGGAGACCGTGTTTTCTGCTGATTGAAAAAAGCCCAGTATGTGGAACAAAAGCCGGTCTCTGAGAACATTAGCCCATTGTTTAAAGTGCTTAATTTCAAACCTTCAACACTTTCCTCTTTAAAAAAAAACAAAACAAAACAAAACAGCAAATCTACGCGGCAACTGCAGGGAGGCGACAAGACAAGGCTGCCAATTAGCGCTGTGTCTTGTTCGCTTGTCCAACTGCTCTGTCTTTTGTTAAAGCCATAAATGCGTTTTTCCAAGCCACTTGGCTTCTCGGATGCTGTATGTTTAATTTGCCTGGAGCATTTCACAGATTGGGTGCTTTTCAAGTGTCTTTCATTAGAGCTTGGTGCAAGCCCATCCCTTCCCAGGCACTGCAGTGCTCAGCTTAACAGGCAGCCTTCCTGGCTGACTTTTGTCAGAGAAAATGTGTCGCTTGTGGTTATGGGTTGCCATGTGGCCCCTCCACATTCAGGTGTCGCAGTCCTCACTCCCTGGACCTCAGCACCTGACTTTATCTGAAAGTAGGGTCCTTGCAGACATGACGCTAAGATGAGGTCATTAGGGTGGGCCCTAATTCAATATGACAGGGCTCCTTATCGTAGGGGAAATTTGGTCACAGAAACGTGCACGGAGGAAAGATGGCCACCCAAAGCCAAGGAGCTAGGGTCCTTCATACAGGGCGTGCTAGTGAGCAAAGGACTCTTGGAACCGTCCGCTGCTTTCTCACCCTGGCTGGCCTCCCATCTGCTTCCTGCCAAGCCTCAGTGATCCCCTCGATGAGGCCCCCACCATGACCGTGCAGCTTGTGCTGGGGTCCTGTGGTGGGATGGGAGAGGGGGTTATCAGTCCAAAACACACCAGCCGGCGGCATGTTTTATGAGATTCTGAAAGCGTGGCAAGTGGAGGAAAAGTATTCCCCCAAGCTTCCCTCAGAAGAAAGAGGGAGAAAATGGGGAATGGGAGAGATGAAAGGCTTTTTTTTCTTCCCCAAATTGGAGCCACACTTCAGATGAAAATAATGTGTCTTGAAGGTGGTGATAAGATACGAGAGAAAATTGCTCTGGAAGCGTTTAAGGCGGCGCCTCCCTCTTATCTCCTGGTACCCCTGCCCCTGGGAGACCGTGTTTTCTGCTGATTGAAAAAAGCCCAGTATGTGGAACAAAAGCCGGTCTCTGAGAACATTAGCCCATTGTTTAAAGTGCTTAATTTCAAACCTTCAACACTTTCCTCTTTAAAAAAAAACAAAACAAAACAAAACAGCAAATCTACGCGGCAACTGCAGGGAGGCGACAAGACAAGGCTGCCAATTAGCGCTGTGTCTTGTTCGCTTGTCCAACTGCTCTGTCTTTTGTTAAAGCCATAAATGCGTTTTTCCAAGCCACTTGGCTTCTCGGATGCTGTATGTTTAATTTGCCTGGAGCATTTCACAGATTGGGTGCTTTTCAAGTGTCTTTCATTAGAGCTTGGTGCAAGCCCATCCCTTCCCAGGCACTGCAGTGCTCAGCTTAACAGGCAGCCTTCCTGGCTGACTTTTGTCAGAGAAAATGTGTCGCTTGTGGTTATGGGTTGCCATGTGGCCCCTCCACATTCAGGTGTCGCAGTCCTCACTCCCTGGACCTCAGCACCTGACTTTATCTGAAAGTAGGGTCCTTGCAGACATGACGCTAAGATGAGGTCATTAGGGTGGGCCCTAATTCAATATGACAGGGCTCCTTATCGTAGGGGAAATTTGGTCACAGAAACGTGCACGGAGGAAAGATGGCCACCCAAAAGCCAAGGAGCAGACTTCCCTGGCAGCCCAGTGGATAAGAATCCACCTGCCAATGCAGGGGACACAGGTTCAATCCCTGGTCCGGGAAGACCCTACAGGCTATGGAGCCACTAAGCTCGTGTGCCACAAGTACCGAGCCAGCACGCAGTCCGTGGTCCACAAGGTGAGAAACCCGAGCACTGCAATGAGGAGTAGCCCCTGGCTGCCGCAGCTAGAGGGAGCCTGTGTGCAGCAACAGAGAGCCAGTACAGCCATAAATAAATAAATACAAATATATACAAAAGGTCAAGGGTATGTTTTTAAAAACCAAATGAAAAGCTAAGGAGAAGAGCCTGGACGAGATTCTCCCACCATCCATCCTTAGAAGGACTCAGTGCTGCAGACCCCTCGATTTCAAACTTCTGACTTCCAGACCCGAGAGGGAATAAATTTCTACTGTTTGAGCCCCCGGTCTGGGGTGCTTTGTCACAGCAGACACAAGAAGCTCAGACATCATGGGAAAACCCCTCCGTGGGCTGGATGGTGCCAGCAGCTGCCTTGTGGCTGAGCCAGGGGAGTCCTGCCACGTGGCTGAGCGTGCTCGATTAGGGCGAAGCGTCCGCTTTATTCCACCCTGTTTCTCAGGCTTCTCCTCGTTCGCCTCACCCACCTGACCCACACCTGGAACCACGCGTCCAGGAGGACAGGTAGGGGTGGGAGGGGCCTGTGGTCTCCGCTGCCCCTTCGGCACCAGCTCCTATGGCCCTGCTCTGGCCGCCCTCGAGGTGCCGGGGTCTCCAGCGTCTTGCTCTGGACGGCACAGCCCTGACCGCTGCCGGACTGTCGTCTTCCCCAAGGCCCTTGTGGGTAACACATTTGCTGACCCAGGTTTCTAGGACGTGTTTTTACACTCAGAACAACTGCCCGGACACTTGTCCTTCAGAGGCCTGCTGGGGCAGGCAGGTGCTGAGGCAGCCTCTGACCATGAGGCGGACTGGGCGGTGTGGCCTCCATCAGTCAAACGTGCACGGAGGAAAGATGGAAACCCTAATTCAATATGACAGGGCTCCTTATCGTAGGGAAATTTGGTCACAGAAACTGCACGGAGGAAAGATGGCCACCCAAGCCAAGGAGCAGACTTCCTGGCAGCCCAGTGGATAAGAATCCACCTGCCAATGCAGGGGACACAGGTTCAATCCCTGGTCCGGGAAGACCCTACAGGCTATGGAGCCACTAAGCTCGTGTGCCACAAGTACCGAGCCAGCACGCAGTCCGTGGTCCACAAGGTGAGAAACCCGAGCACTGCAATGAGGAGTAGCCCCTGGCTGCCGCAGCTAGAGGGAGCCTGTGTGCAGCAACAGAGAGCCAGTACAGCCATAAATAAATAAATACAAATATATACAAAAGGTCAAGGGTATGTTTTTAAAAACCAAATGAAAAGCTAAGGAGAAGAGCCTGGACGAGATTCTCCCACCATCCATCCTTAGAAGGACTCAGTGCTGCAGACCCCTCGATTTCAAACTTCTGACTTCCAGACCCGAGAGGGAATAAATTTCTACTGTTTGAGCCCCCGGTCTGGGGTGCTTTGTCACAGCAGACACAAGAAGCTCAGACATCATGGGAAAACCCCTCCGTGGGCTGGATGGTGCCAGCAGCTGCCTTGTGGCTGAGCCAGGGGAGTCCTGCCACGTGGCTGAGCGTGCTCGATTAGGGCGAAGCGTCCGCTTTATTCCACCCTGTTTCTCAGGCTTCTCCTCGTTCGCCTCACCCACCTGACCCACACCTGGAACCACGCGTCCAGGAGGACAGGTAGGGGTGGGAGGGGCCTGTGGTCTCCGCTGCCCCTTCGGCACCAGCTCCTATGGCCCTGCTCTGGCCGCCCTCGAGGTGCCGGGGTCTCCAGCGTCTTGCTCTGGACGGCACAGCCCTGACCGCTGCCGGACTGTCGTCTTCCCCAAGGCCCTTGTGGGTAACACATTTGCTGACCCAGGTTTCTAGGACGTGTTTTTACACTCAGAACAACTGCCCGGACACTTGTCCTTCAGAGGCCTGCTGGGGCAGGCAGGTGCTGAGGGCAGCCTCTGACCATGAGAAGCGGACTGAGGGGCTGAGTCCTAGAACATCCTCGACGCAGCGGATGCCTGACCGCTTGCACCTGCTTGGAACAGGGAAGCGGGAGGAGATGGGTGTCTGAGCTGAGGCTGCTTCGTGGGGTAGGGGCAACTCTATAGCCTTTCTCTTTTCTGGCCATGCCATGTGGAATGTGGGATCTTAGTTCCCTGACCAGGGATTGAACCTGTGCCCCCTGCAGTGGAACGGTGGCATCTTAACCACCGGACCACCAGGGAAGTCCCTCTGTAGCCTTTTAAAGACAGGAAATGATGGAGCTGCTCATAGGAAGTGATTTCTGGTGTGAACAAGGCCACAGAGGACCACCATTCTGAGGTGGGAGCCAACAAGCTCAGAGTGGAGACGGCAAAGCAAAACTGAGTCCCCCTAAAACTAGGTTCTTCTGAGTTTATGACTCCAACACCGGAACGCCAGACTGGTTGGAGCCGATAAGGCTGATGATGGAGATTCCTGGAGCTTCGCCCTGTTTCCTCTCCACCAGTCTGTCAGAGGAAGGTCACGCACCTGCAGCCCGCCACCCAGGTGTTGCCTATAAACACTCCTTGCCATCCAAGGGAGAGTTGGACCATAACGAGGCTGAGCAATGAAGAATTGATGCTTTTGTATTGTGGTGCTGGAGAAGACTCTTGAGAATCCCTTGGACAGTAAGGAGATCAAACCAGTCAGTCTACAGGAACTCAACCCTGAATATTCATTGGAAGGACTGATGTTGAAGCTTAAGCTCCGATGCGTTGGCCACCCTGTTTCTCGTCTGCCTGCCCCTGAACCACGCGTCCAGGAGGACAGGTAGGGGTGAGGCCTGTGGTCTCCGCTGCCCCTTGCACCAGCTCCTATGGCCCTGCTCTGGCCGCCCTCGAGGTGCCGGGGTCTCCAGCGTCTTGCTCTGGACGGCACAGCCCTGACCGCTGCCGGACTGTCGTCTTCCCCAAGGCCCTTGTGGGTAACACATTTGCTGACCCAGGTTTCTAGGACGTGTTTTTACACTCAGAACAACTGCCCGGACACTTGTCCTTCAGAGGCCTGCTGGGGCAGGCAGGTGCTGAGGGCAGCCTCTGACCATGAGAAGCGGACTGAGGGGCTGAGTCCTAGAACATCCTCGACGCAGCGGATGCCTGACCGCTTGCACCTGCTTGGAACAGGGAAGCGGGAGGAGATGGGTGTCTGAGCTGAGGCTGCTTCGTGGGGTAGGGGCAACTCTATAGCCTTTCTCTTTTCTGGCCATGCCATGTGGAATGTGGGATCTTAGTTCCCTGACCAGGGATTGAACCTGTGCCCCCTGCAGTGGAACGGTGGCATCTTAACCACCGGACCACCAGGGAAGTCCCTCTGTAGCCTTTTAAAGACAGGAAATGATGGAGCTGCTCATAGGAAGTGATTTCTGGTGTGAACAAGGCCACAGAGGACCACCATTCTGAGGTGGGAGCCAACAAGCTCAGAGTGGAGACGGCAAAGCAAAACTGAGTCCCCCTAAAACTAGGTTCTTCTGAGTTTATGACTCCAACACCGGAACGCCAGACTGGTTGGAGCCGATAAGGCTGATGATGGAGATTCCTGGAGCTTCGCCCTGTTTCCTCTCCACCAGTCTGTCAGAGGAAGGTCACGCACCTGCAGCCCGCCACCCAGGTGTTGCCTATAAACACTCCTTGCCATCCAAGGGAGAGTTGGACCATAACGAGGCTGAGCAATGAAGAATTGATGCTTTTGTATTGTGGTGCTGGAGAAGACTCTTGAGAATCCCTTGGACAGTAAGGAGATCAAACCAGTCAGTCTACAGGAACTCAACCCTGAATATTCATTGGAAGGACTGATGTTGAAGCTTAAGCTCCGATGCGTTGGCCACCTGATGCAAAAACCGACTCACTGAAAAAGCCCCTGATGCTGGGAAAGACTGAGGGCAAGAGGAGAAGGGGGCGACAGAGGATGAGATGGTTGGGTGGTGTCACTGACTCAATGGACATGAGTTTGAGCAAACTCTGAGGGATAGTGAAGGACAGGGAAGCCCAGAGAGCTGCAGTCCACAGAGATGGAGAGTCGGATACGACTGAGCAACTAGCCGCTGTTCTGGAACACTCCTGGCTACTGGGTCTGGGAAGCCACTAGATGGCAGTAAAGACCAAGCCTGGACCCAGTCTAACTGAGGAAGGAGGCGTAGAGGGGAAGAAGGAACCCAGAGGCGCCAGGGAAGGGGACACTTGAGTCACCTGTGTTGGTGAGGGACCCAGGAAGGGGGACCAAAGGGCCAGTGTTGGGGAGTATGGGCTGAGAGCCCCAGGGCTGAACCCACAGAAGCCTTCTGCCTGGAGGGACATTCCTTGGGGAGTCCACCTGGCCTCCCCATTTTGAAGCAGGCTGCTTTCTAGAGCCCCGGGCCTTCCTCATGGGGCTTCCAGGGCCAGAGGCTGATGCATGGCAGGCCAGGGAGACCCACGGAAGTGGGGGCTGCTGAGGGCATGCAGACCTGTGGGAGAAAGCTGGCGCCACCACCTGCCAGTTGGTGATACAGCCGGGTTACCAAACCTCGCCTTACCTGGGAATTCAGGGTCTGGACGGAATCTACCTGGTCAGCTCACAGGAGACAGCGCCCGGCACTCAGTTCAGCCCGAAGCCCACGCCATTACCAGCAGCACCAACGCTGTCATCCCCCTGGTTGTTAGTGGGGCAGGGGGAGCTCAGAAAAGTGGGACAGGGGGTTCCCTGGTGGTCCAGTGGGTAAGGACACCGCCTTGCAGTGCAAGAGGCACCGGTTCGATCCCTGGCCTGGGAAGATCCTATGTGCCGCGGAGCGGCTGGACCGACATGTCCAACTACAAGTGGGAGCTCTGGAGCACATGCGCCCAGAGCCAGTGCTCCGCAGCGAGAGAGGCCGCGGCTGGGAGGCCCACACGGGCCAAAGAACAAAGATGGATGAAAATGGACAAATGAAAGGTCAATAGAAGTGGCAAAAAAAAAAAAAAGAAAAGTAAAGTGGGGCAGAGGGGAGAAAGACAAAACCAAGCCAAACCCGACCCTTCTGTCTGTACGGATCACCTGGACACGGAAGCCCAGCTTTGAATGGCATCGCGGTCCACCCAGGCTCATTTAGATATCGTCCAGGGTTGCTCAGGGCATCTGCACAGATGTACCCAGGTTCCTTGCTGCCATCAAGGGGCACCCCATGTGCCAAGTTCCTGTTGGACAGGGCTTCTATCTGCTGTTATCTGTGAGGGTCAAGGGCGATACAGGAGTTGTGTCCCGGAAGAGGGGCCCGCAGGTGAAAGCCGAGGGAGCAAGCCCCAAACTGGACCTCGGTCTGGGGATCAGGCTAACAGTGGGAGCCACGGGCGGGGTCTATTGAGAAAGGATCGGGGCGGGGCAGAAGGTCCAAGAGGCCACGTGCCGGGAGGCTCAAGGGGCTGCTGGCAGGGGAGAAACCCCAGAGAGAAAGTGGGGCACGCCAGCCTTCAGGTCCTGCTGCAGCGGGTTTGGCGAATGAGGCTGAGCAGGGCCGAGCGGGGCGCGGGCAGCCGGCAGCACCTTCACCAGCCTCATGGAGGCGTTTGCTTGGATCTCTGGAGGAAAGCGGGGAAGCTTATGGGGATGACAGGAATCCGTGTGTCCCCTCCACGAGCCTCTCTGTTCAGAGTACTCGCTTCTGTAAACACTGAGAAAAAGCGTCAGCAAATGAAGGTCTCCTGGTCACTGTGAGCATTGTGTTTTTCATTCACTTCACGAACATCACACAGGATCCCTCCAAATCAGTTCATCAAGATCTCTGGGAAGCTCTGGAGAAGCCTCGTTTGTCAGCAAGCCCGACCACACTCCCTGAAGTCACAGCCGTCCTGCTGGAGGCTGCGCCGGCTCTTTGGACCCGGCGTTGACCGTGACGAAAAGGCAGCAGAGAGGCTTACTGAAAACATTGTAAGTTCTTAAAAAATAAATACAACCATCATAGCTAACCTCTGTGGAGTGTGTCTGATGAACCAAGCATTTTCTGTGTATCGTTGTTGTGTTGTTTAGTCACTAACTGGTGTCCAAGTCTTTTGTGACCCCCGTGGACTGTAGCCCACCAGGCTCCTCTGTCCGTGGAATTTTCCAGGCAAGAACACTGGAGTGGGCTGCCATTTCCTTCTCCAGGGCATCTTTCCTACCCCAGGTATCGAACCTGGGTCTTCTGCAAGGCAGGTAGATTCTTTACCACTGAGCTATCCGGGAAGCAATGGTCCCCAATGATGTCCTCCTCTTCTGGAGCCTGCGGCGATGTTAGTTTCCTGGTGTGCAGTAAGCGGTTAAGTTCCTGTTGGACAGGGCTTCTATCTGCTGTTATCTGTGAGGGTCAAGGGCGATACAGGAGTTGTGTCCCGGAAGAGGGGCCCGCAGGTGAAAGCCGAGGGAGCAAGCCCCAAACTGGACCTCGGTCTGGGGATCAGGCTAACAGTGGGAGCCACGGGCGGGGTCTATTGAGAAAGGATCGGGGCGGGGCAGAAGGTCCAAGAGGCCACGTGCCGGGAGGCTCAAGGGGCTGCTGGCAGGGGAGAAACCCCAGAGAGAAAGTGGGGCACGCCAGCCTTCAGGTCCTGCTGCAGCGGGTTTGGCGAATGAGGCTGAGCAGGGCCGAGCGGGGCGCGGGCAGCCGGCAGCACCTTCACCAGCCTCATGGAGGCGTTTGCTTGGATCTCTGGAGGAAAGCGGGGAAGCTTATGGGGATGACAGGAATCCGTGTGTCCCCTCCACGAGCCTCTCTGTTCAGAGTACTCGCTTCTGTAAACACTGAGAAAAAGCGTCAGCAAATGAAGGTCTCCTGGTCACTGTGAGCATTGTGTTTTTCATTCACTTCACGAACATCACACAGGATCCCTCCAAATCAGTTCATCAAGATCTCTGGGAAGCTCTGGAGAAGCCTCGTTTGTCAGCAAGCCCGACCACACTCCCTGAAGTCACAGCCGTCCTGCTGGAGGCTGCGCGGGCTCTTTGGACCCGGCGTTGACCGTGACGAAAAGGCAGCAGAGAGGCTTACTGAAAACATTGTAAGTTCTTAAAAAATAAATACAACCATCATAGCTAACCTCTGTGGAGTGTGTCTGATGAACCAAGCATTTTCTGTGTATCGTTGTTGTGTTGTTTAGTCACTAACTGGTGTCCAAGTCTTTTGTGACCCCCGTGGACTGTAGCCCACCAGGCTCCTCTGTCCGTGGAATTTTCCAGGCAAGAACACTGGAGTGGGCTGCCATTTCCTTCTCCAGGGCATCTTTCCTACCCCAGGTATCGAACCTGGGTCTTCTGCAAGGCAGGTAGATTCTTTACCACTGAGCTATCCGGGAAGCAATGGTCCCCAATGATGTCCTCCCTCTTCTGGAGCCTGCGGCGATGTTAGTTTCCTGGTGTGCAGTAAG
The DNA here is from genome assembly GCA_022376925.1 of Tragulus kanchil. NCBI lineage: Eukaryota > Metazoa > Chordata > Mammalia > Artiodactyla > Tragulidae > Tragulus > Tragulus kanchil. Next base: position 24,249,870 of record JAIOJX010000027.1, on the reverse strand, counting down.
CGGTTAACCTTCCAGAGAGAGACTCCCGGGAGGTCAGTTCTGAGCCCTTGGAAGGTCCTGCCTGATCAGTGTCTTTGGTCAGCCAGGTCGTCGGTGCTAATGAAGTGCCTTGGTGGTGAGGGGTGGGGCTTGGTGAGCTTGAACCACAAGGCATCCGCTTGACTTTTGGAGGAGGCTGCAGACTAAATTCAACCGTGTGTCTGTATGAGAGACCCAGTGAAGACTACACCAAGGCTCAGGTGAGCGTCTCTGGTTGGCAATGTTCTGAGTGTGTTTTCACACATTGTTGCTGGGAGAATCCAGGGCCATCCACGTGGCTTCCCTGGGAGATAGCATCTGGAAACATGTACCTGGTCTCTTCCCACTACTGACTTTAATCCATGTCCTTTCACTGCAGTAGAGCATAACTGTATATAACAGATTTTCTCCCTGCATTCTATGAGTCTTTCTCGTGAATTATCAAAACAGAAGGGGATCTTGGGGCCTTCCAAATGTTGCACATGGCAAAAGGGACTTTGCAGGTATAATCAAAGTTAGAGATCTTAAAACAGGGAGATTATCTGGGATGACTGGCAAGGTGAGTGGCGTCTAATCTCATGAGCCTTTAAAAGTGGAGACTGTGTTCCAGCTGAGCTCAGAAGAGGAAGCAGAGAAATGTGACGTGTGGCAGCCCCTCCACCTGCCACTGGTCACGGGGGCACGTGGAAAGCAGGAGACAGAATGTCAGCATCGCTTGGGAGCAAAGACTGGCCCCAGCCGACAGCCAGCAAAGGAGGGAACCTGGATGCTACAAGCTTCACAGAACTGAACCTGGCGATAACCTGAATGACCTTGGAGACAGATTCTTCTCAGCACTTGCTGACCACAGCCCCGCCTGGCTGACACCTTGATTTTGCCCTTGTAAAACCTAGAGCAGAGAAACCAGCAGACCAACTGGACTTCTACCCTGTGAGCGAATTAATTGGTGCTGTTGTAAGCTACTAAATGTGTGGCAGTTTGTTACAGCTGCACCAGGAAATGGATGCACTCACCCTTCGTGTGCTCTTGGCCTTTCCGTTTTCTAGACCAAATTGCCTGATCTCTGGCCCCCTTGCAGTAGCGGGTCCCATCCTGGGTGTCTCCAGGGCCCGTTGCTCTCAGCCCCGGCTCCAAGGTTGAGGCCAGAGTGTCAAGGCTCAGAGGTGCTTTTGAAATTTTCAGTACGAAATGGGGTCTTGGGAGCCTGGCGGGAGAAGCAGAGAAGATGTGTTTGGCCCAATCTAAGCTATTTTGAATCTCAACACAAAGATTCCAAATCTAGAAACCTTCTCCGGCACGCAGACTGCATGGAAAACTGAAGTTGCTTAAATATAATTATCTGGCTTTATGCTGAGTTAAAGAAAGCAGACGCAAATTAAAAAAAAAAAAAAAAAGAAGAAAGCAGACGCAAAAACGTCCATTCTGTGTGATTCCTTTTCTGTGAAGTTCTAGAATAGGCAAAACTAATCAATGTGACAGAAATCATAATAGTGTTTTCCGGTAGAGTGGGCGTGGGGGAGGGGAGGGACTGACTGGGGAAGGACAGGAGGGAGCTTTCTCGAGAGACAGACGTGTCCTAAGCTTTGATAGGAGTGTGGGATTCCCTGGGATGGTATTTGTCAAAAATCCTCCAATCGGGCTTCCCTGGTGGTCCAGTGAGTAAGGACACCACCCTGCAGTGCAAGGGGCGCAGGTTCGATCCCTGGCCTGGGAAGATCCCACGTGCCGCGGAGCGGCGGGACCGATGTGTCCAACTACCGAGCTGGCGGTCTGGAGCACATGCGCCCAGAGCCAGTGCTCCGCAACGAGAGAGGCCACTGGGAGGCCCACACAGGCCAAAGAACAAAGGTAAGTAAATGAAAGATCAATAGAAGTGGCCAAAAAATATATATGTATATATTTTTTAAATCCTCCAATTGGGCATTTAAGATATATCCACTTCAATATGTGTAAATCATACTTTGATTAGAAATTAGAAATAAAATTAGAATAATTGCTTAGAAAAAATAATTGAGTAAAGCAAACAAACTTTTGTCATTGAGAGGACAGGAGCTGTAGCTATACAGATAAATTTCTCTCTAGAACCTTGTGTGGCAAGCTACTAAATGTGTGGCAGTTTGTTACAGCTGCACCAGGAAATGGATGCACTCACCCTTCGTGTGCTCTTGGCCTTTCCGTTTTCTAGACCAAATTGCCTGATCTCTGGCCCCCTTGCAGTAGCGGGTCCCATCCTGGGTGTCTCCAGGGCCCGTTGCTCTCAGCCCCGGCTCCAAGGTTGAGGCCAGAGTGTCAAGGCTCAGAGGTGCTTTTGAAATTTTCAGTACGAAATGGGGTCTTGGGAGCCTGGCGGGAGAAGCAGAGAAGATGTGTTTGGCCCAATCTAAGCTATTTTGAATCTCAACACAAAGATTCCAAATCTAGAAACCTTCTCCGGCACGCAGACTGCATGGAAAACTGAAGTTGCTTAAATATAATTATCTGGCTTTATGCTGAGTTAAAGAAAGCAGACGCAAATTAAAAAAAAAAAAAAAAAGAAGAAAGCAGACGCAAAAACGTCCATTCTGTGTGATTCCTTTTCTGTGAAGTTCTAGAATAGGCAAAACTAATCAATGTGACAGAAATCATAATAGTGTTTTCCGGTAGAGTGGGCGTGGGGGAGGGGAGGGACTGACTGGGGAAGGACAGGAGGGAGCTTTCTCGAGAGACAGACGTGTCCTAAGCTTTGATAGGAGTGTGGGATTCCCTGGGATGGTATTTGTCAAAAATCCTCCAATCGGGCTTCCCTGGTGGTCCAGTGAGTAAGGACACCACCCTGCAGTGCAAGGGGCGCAGGTTCGATCCCTGGCCTGGGAAGATCCCACGTGCCGCGGAGCGGCGGGACCGATGTGTCCAACTACCGAGCTGGCGGTCTGGAGCACATGCGCCCAGAGCCAGTGCTCCGCAACGAGAGAGGCCACTGGGAGGCCCACACAGGCCAAAGAACAAAGGTAAGTAAATGAAAGATCAATAGAAGTGGCCAAAAAATATATATGTATATATTTTTTAAATCCTCCAATTGGGCATTTAAGATATATCCACTTCAATATGTGTAAATCATACTTTGATTAGAAATTAGAAATAAAATTAGAATAATTGCTTAGAAAAAATAATTGAGTAAAGCAAACAAACTTTTGTCATTGAGAGGACAGGAGCTGTAGCTATACAGATAAATTTCTCTCTAGAACCTTGTGCATTGCCCCCCCACCCCATTTTTTCAATTTTTTTTTTAAGATTTATTTATTTATTTGAGGAGGGTGGGGTGGGGAGGGAGGGGAGCAGGCGGGCCACTTCTATTGGTCTTTCATTTGTCCATTTTCATCCATCTTTGTTCTTCAGCCCATGTGGGCCTCCCATCGGGGCGGCCTCTGTTGTCGCAGAGCACTGGCTCTGGGTGCATGCACCCCAGAGCTCCGGCTCGGTAATTGGACACACTGGTCCAGCCGCTCTGCGGCACGTGGGATCTTCCCAGGCCAGGGCTTGAACCGGCGCCCCTTGCACTGCAAGGCGGTGTCCTTACCCACTGGACCACCAGGGAAGCCCCTGCCCCATTTTTAATTCTATTTTTAAATGCACTAAAAACTGTGCTAGTCGGCTTTGCTACACGGACTTCAAACTGCATGAGCTGCAATAAATATCATTTTATTTTGTTTATTTATTTGAAAAATATTTATTTTTGGCAGTGCTGGGTCCTCTCTGCTGTGTGAGGGCTTTTTCCAATTGCGGGGATCAGGGGCTCCTCTCGGGCGCATGGGCTTCTCATGGAGCTGGCTTCTCTTGTTGTGGAGCACCGGCTCTAGGTGAGTGGGTTTCAGTGGCTGTGGTGTGTGGGCTCAGGTGCCCCTCAGCATGTGGGGTCTTCCCAGAGCAGGAATAGGACTGGTGTCCCTTGCATTGCAAGGCAGATTCTTTTTTTTTTTTTCCTTTATTTTAAAGATTTTACAGAGTTTTGTTGTTCAGCAACATGTATGTTCCCAGATCATTCATATGTATATCCCTGGACCCTCCCCCCACCCAGTTCCTCCCCTCCCATCCCTCCAGACCATCGCCCCAAGTGGTTGTGGGTACTCCTATTCCCCTAGCACAATGACAATTGCTATCTTTTCCACACATGACAGTATAGGTTTCCATGATACTCCCTCCATGCCTCCCTCCCACTGTTTGGTCTCCACAATGTCTTTATGTCTATTCTCTGTTTTTTCATGAGTTCACAAGGCAGATTCTTAACTACTGGGCCACCAGAGGAGAGCTAGATCTCCTTTTAGACTTAGTATATCTAAAACATACCCTTCAACAGGCAGGCATGGCTCTGGGATTCAATGGTGATGGACAGACACTGGTCTATTTCTTTCTCTTTTTTTGCCGATGTGTGTATTATCTTACACACTGGTCTATTTCTGCTGTTCTTTGTCCATGTGGGCTCTAGTTGCACAGGAAGGTCGTCAGGGTCTGAGGGGCTGGGAAAGGATGGGAATCTGGTATTGGCTGATTTCAACCCATCAACAAGAACACAGCCTTAAATTACACGGTTATCTGGTATTTTCACTGTATAAATCCAGTCAGACACAAACAACCTCAAGAGTATAGATCACAAAAAACGTAGCAATAAGCAAGTGATGAGTTTGAGTATTCGTGGTCTCTTTCTTTAATGTACGTTGTTGTAAGTTTACATAATATATTTTTTAAAAATAACGACCACCTTTAGCAATTACTTTGCCAAAGAGCGGAACATTTCACCGTTTTATAAGCCAGTCTGAGCTGGCTCTGTGACCCCACTGATGAGACCGAATACGAGACAAACAACCCAAGTAGCTCAAGCTGGGAGTTTGGGCAGCAGCCAAGCCATTGAGAAGTCCAGTTGGAAGAATGGAACTTTTCTAAGCAACACTCTCCATGGAGATAACACAGCCCCTGGGAATGTCATGAACAGAATAAGCCCTCAGCAAGCCTGGTCCAGGAAACAGGCACTTAACCTTCTCAATTCCACCCCACTGCTCCTTTGTGTATGATCTTAATACCTTGTAATTTGATGCCCTCGTTTTCAGTTTTTCGTTGATTTTCCTGCCTCTCTTCACAGCGTCTGTTTGGTTTCCCATGTCCTCTAGTGGATTTCAATATCTGGAGGTGAGTCGGAGTTTTTTTTTTTTTTTTTAAAGATTTATTTATTTATTTATTTCGGGCGGGGGTCAGGTTGGAGAGGGAGGGGAGCAGGCGGGCCACTTCTGTTGGTCTTTCATTTCTCCATTTTCATCTGTCTTTGTTCTCTGGCTCCTGTGGGCCTCCCATCGCGGTGGCGTCTGTCATTGCAGAGCACTGGCTCTGGGCGCATGTGCTCCAGAGCTCCGGCTCAGTGATTGGACACATCGGTCCAGCCGCTCCACGGCACGTGGGATCTTCCCAGGCCAGGGATCGAACCGGCGCCCCTTGCACTGCAAGGCGGTGTCCTTACCCACTGGACCACCAGGGGAAGCCCGAGTTGGAGGTTTTAAGCTCCTCCACGTCCAGTTCTGTTGGTTGACGGTTGTCAGTCTCAGTTGAACGCTGGGATTCCCTTGGAGGCTTTTGAAAATTCTGAGGCCTACGTTCCACCCCTCTCCCTGATTTGAAATTAATTGCTCTTGGGTGCAGTCAACGATGGGTGATTTTGAAACTCCTCAGGCAATTCTAATGTGCAGCTCAGCTTGAGATATGATTCACATTAGTTCATTCTTTCACCAGGTGCTGGCTAGGTTTCATTCATTCCTTAAACACTGACCTCCTCTTTATGCACCAAGTCCCTGATACAAGCCAGGCATTGGGGAAACAGATGACGAACCCATCTTCTCAGCCCCTGAGGACTTTGAAGTGAAAGTCCAGGGGGGAAAACTGGCCACCAGGTAGTCTTGTTGTCTATTCTCCAACACCCATGGCAAAAAGGGACCACAAGTTCCTTCTATCCCTACATGGACATCCTTTTGCAATATGGCCTTATCGATCCTGCCATCCAGAGGTGAATATCTCCTCTACGTCCCCTAGACTTGGCCTGGCCTTGAGATTTGCTTTGACCTGTAGAATGTGGCAGAGATGGCATGTGACATGGGCTGTGTGCTCAGTTCTGACTCTTTGCAGCCCCGTGGACTGTAGCCCGCAAGGCCCCTCTGTCCATGGAATTTCTCAGGCAAGAATACTGGAGTGGGTTTCCCTTTCCTACTCCAAGGGATCTTCCCATGTCAGGGATTGAATCTGCGTCTCTCGTGTCTCCTGCACTGACAGGTGGATTCTTCACTGGTGGCATGGGATGAGTTTTGGAAAACCACACGCTTTGGGGGGACCATCCTCCAAAAGACTGCCCTCCACTCAGATACCAGCCACAAGTTCCAGGGTCCCAGACTCACACTCACTTCACACCAGCTGGTGGTGAATTTGGGGGTCCCCAGACCCACTTTCAGGTTGAACAATTCACTTAGAATGACTCACAAGCCTCAAGAAGATGCTCTATGTACTCCTAGAGCTTTATTACATGGATGAAAGTTAGAACCTACCAAAGGGCAAGGCGAAGGGCAGGTCGGGGTCCAAATATGAAGCCTCCAGCCATCCTGCCCATGGAGTCCTGGACGGAGTTACTATCTCCTGGCAACACTTGAATCTTGTCAACCAGGGAAGCTCGCCCAGCCGCAGCGTCCAGAGCTTCCACTGGGGAAGCTTCCGTCACCTACTGCCACAAGGCTGACCTTCAGTTTCCAGTTTCTTTACAAGTTGCCACTGATGCGGTATGTCCTAAAGCCCAATCATAAATCACGTCGGTTTTAAGTTCCAGGGTCTAAAGCTCCATCAGGCAGGACATCGCAGCAGCCTAGAGCTCATCGTCCCGTGGCTGAGGGCAGAGGCCAGACCTCCCTTTGGTTAACGTTAATTCTTTGCTCAGACATCATATAACTTCTGAGCCTAGACTTTAAGAGACCTTACAATTGCCACTGGGGCCCTCTTATAAACTCCCTGCACCTTGTGAAAAAGTCCGGAGTAGTCTTCCTGGGAGTGGGAGACCCCCTCAATGTAGCGCCAATGCAGGAAACACAGGCGATGAGGGTTTGATCCCTGGGAAAGGGAAGATCTCCTGGAGACGAAAATGGCAACCCACTCCAGTATTCTTGCCTGGGAAATCCCACGGACAGAGGCGCCTGGCGGGCGAGAGTCCATGGGGCTGCAAAAGAGTCAGGCCCAACGCAGCTACGAAATAACAAAAAGAATAGTTTCAAGGCCAGTGACTGGTTCAGGAAGGACACGTGACTCCCTTCTGACCAATGAGTGCTGAGAGGAAGTCTGCTGAAGAACTTCTAGGAAAGACTGTCATGGCTCTTCCTTTGGAAGCTATTCTCTGGATTCAAAGCCTGGAGCTGCCTCAGCCATCTGGCAGCCCCGAGGGGAGCCAGCCTGGAGCCCTGGCCAACACCCTCGGGAAGGCAGAGCAGGGAGAGAGAGCAGCTGGGTCCTTGGGACCGTGTGATCAGCAGACCGCAGCCTGCTCCCTGCCCCCTCCCCACAGCTCCTGCCCTGGAGAGAGCAAACTGTATCGATAAACCCAGATTGATTCAGGGTCTCTGTCATCTCACATAAAAGCACCTAAACTGATTTACCATCAAGCAATCGCCAAATGCTGTGACAGATGCTGGAACGGAAATAGACTCAGAACCTACTGGGTACAGCTCACTTAGGTGTTTCGTGAAGCTTTTCTTGGACAGAGCAGGTGGGGATGTTGGGGTGCAGATATTGGGAGGTGAGGGGTGGGGAGAGCACTAGCCCTTCTCTGTGTGTCCCAGTTTCAAGGTTAGGACATCAAGGTATAGGGACCACTTGACAGCCAACCTGAGGAGTGCCCTGCGCATCCCCAACACTCAACTCGAGGGGTGCGGAGTTGGCGAGGGGGACGCTCTAAGCCCTTCAAAGATTCCCTGGAGTGGGTGGAGGAAGTGGGGCTGCTTCCTAACACATTTAGGAAGAGACTCCTTTACGGTCTTCGAGGAGAATTAAAAGGGATTTACACTCCAGGGTTTGGATTAAAGAGACAAATAAACCCTCAGTTATTGGATTAGCATCGCCGAGGCCTAGACGGATTCAACTTTCTTCTGGGTGCTCTGCGAGCAGGACAGTGGAATCGCAGAAGCACTTGGCTACTGTCCAAACCCAGCCTCAGGGCTGCTAAAGCCTTTTGTCTCTTTGGGGCATGGTCTAAAAATAAAAAATAAAGTCCAAAGTTCTTAGCACAAACCATTCAGATCCCACATCGTGACTGGCGTCCTTTTCCCAGTAAATATAGGTCCAGGAACAAAGCAAAAGAAGAGGGCAGAATGGAATGATGGAGCTGGGGGCCTACAAAATCACTCGAAGCTCAGTCCCTCAAGGTCAGAGTCTCTGCATCAGGGCTTGGGGAAGTGTGCAAAACAGGAAATCATCTGTGACCATAAAGGTTATTTGTGTGAAAAGCAGGCTTGGATGGAGACCCTGGTGTGACTTCTTTTTTTTTTTTTTTTAATGGAATTAGGCTTTCCCTGTGGTCCAGTGGTTAAGAATCTGCCTACCAATACATGGGACATGGGTTCGATCCCTGGTCCGGGAGGATTTCACATGCCACAGAGCAACTAAGCTCCTAAACCATTGCTTTTGACCTGGGAGCCGCCGCTCCTGAAGCCCACGTGTCTAGAGCCCGTGCTCTACAACCAGAGACACCATTGCAACCAGAAGCCAATGCACCACAACTAGAGAAAGCCCGTGCATCGACAGAGACCCAGCACAGACAAAAATAAAAATAAGTAACAGGCAAAATGGAGTTAAAAACACATAACATAAAATAACCCTTTAAAAACAAACAGTTCAGTGGGCATTTGGTATATTCTCTGTTGAGCAACCGTCACCTCCATCTAGTTCCAGAATATTTTTATCACCTAAAAAAAACCCCTGGGGGTTTCCCCAGTGGTCCAGTGGGTAAAGAGTCCGCTTTGCAGTGCAGGAGGCACTGGTTTGATCCCTGGTCCTGGAAGATCCCACATACCACAGAGCAACTGGACCTGTGTGTTCAATTACGAGACAGAGTTCTGGGGCGCATGTGCCCAGAGCTGGTGCTCTGCAATGAGAGAGGCCACTGCGATGGGAGGCCCACACAGGCCAAAGAATAAAGATGGATGAAAATAAATAAATAAAAAACCAATAAAAGAGGCCAAAATAATAAAAAGTTTCAAAAAACCCTGGACCCATTGACTGGTCACTCCCCATCCCTTCCTCTCCCCACAAATGCCAGTCTCCTTTCTGAATTTACCTATCCTGGACATCGCAGATGAATGGAATCAAATGATATATGCCCTTTCATGTATGGCTTCTTTCACTTAGAATAATATTTTGAAGGTTCATTCATGAGTCATGTGTTCATGCTTCATTCCTTTTTATGGTTAAACAGTATTCCAGGAACAAAGCAAAGAAGAGGGCAGAATGGAATGATGGAGCTGGGGGCCTACAAAATCACTCGAAGCTCAGTCCCTCAAGGTCAGAGTCTCTGCATCAGGGCTTGGGGAAGTGTGCAAAACAGGAAATCATCTGTGACCATAAAGGTTATTTGTGTGAAAAGCAGGCTTGGATGGAGACCCTGGTGTGACTTCTTTTTTTTTTTTTTTTAATGGAATTAGGCTTTCCCTGTGGTCCAGTGGTTAAGAATCTGCCTACCAATACATGGGACATGGGTTCGATCCCTGGTCCGGGAGGATTTCACATGCCACAGAGCAACTAAGCTCCTAAACCATTGCTTTTGACCTGGGAGCCGCCGCTCCTGAAGCCCACGTGTCTAGAGCCCGTGCTCTACAACCAGAGACACCATTGCAACCAGAAGCCAATGCACCACAACTAGAGAAAGCCCGTGCATCGACAGAGACCCAGCACAGACAAAAATAAAAATAAGTAACAGGCAAAATGGAGTTAAAAACACATAACATAAAATAACCCTTTAAAAACAAACAGTTCAGTGGGCATTTGGTATATTCTCTGTTGAGCAACCGTCACCTCCATCTAGTTCCAGAATATTTTTATCACCTAAAAAAAACCCCTGGGGGTTTCCCTAGTGGTCCAGTGGGTAAAGAGTCCGCTTTGCAGTGCAGGAGGCACTGGTTTGATCCCTGGTCCTGGAAGATCCCACATACCACAGAGCAACTGGACCTGTGTGTTCAATTACGAGACAGAGTTCTGGGGCGCATGTGCCCAGAGCTGGTGCTCTGCAATGAGAGAGGCCACTGCGATGGGAGGCCCACACAGGCCAAAGAATAAAGATGGATGAAAATAAATAAATAAAAAACCAATAAAAGAGGCCAAAATAATAAAAAGTTTCAAAAAACCCTGGACCCATTGACTGGTCACTCCCCATCCCTTCCTCTCCCCACAAATGCCAGTCTCCTTTCTGAATTTACCTATCCTGGACATCGCAGATGAATGGAATCAAATGATATATGCCCTTTCATGTATGGCTTCTTTCACTTAGAATAATATTTTGAAGGTTCATTCATGAGTCATGTGTTCATGCTTCATTCCTTTTTATGGTTAAACAGTATTCTATTTTACAGCTGTATCATGGCTTTGGAAGCTGTGAAAAAGAAATCATTCCTTTGCATGGCTTCATAATACTCCATTGTATAGGCGGACCCTGTTTTGTTTATCTGTTCACCCACTGATGGGCATTTGGGTTGGGTTCACCTTTTGACTACTCTGAATAGTGCTGACCGAACATTAATATACATGGATTTGTTTTGATACCTCTAATTCTTTTGAATGTATTTCTAGGAAGTATTGACAGAACTTCCTAAAGGGTAAATGTAAGCAAGCAGGCACATACACATGTTCACACATGTTCCTGAACATGTATGTAAACACACACATCCAAGAACCCGACAGGTGTGGGGTTGGGAAAACATGATTGCTCTTACATTTGAATGGTGGTATATAAATAGCATAACACAGGCTCCCACATGGAGTAAGAACAAAATCCCAACCCCTCACGGAGAATGACCAGATAAGTGATGGTATATTCAGAAGAAGGAATACAATACAGTTAATATTTTGCAGGACTCATGACCTGGACTCATGAGACTTTGTTCAGTAGAACAGGCGGAAGCAAGAATGTCATATGCTATATGATCCTTATTTGGTTAAAAAAAAAATCCATGTGCACAGATGAAGGGCTGAAAGAAAAGGTGTGACAAGTCTACAGGCTTTATTTTCCCCCCTTGTAATTCTATATTTTACAATTTTCTACACAGAGAATAATAGGAGGGGACTTCCATGGTGGCCCGGCGGTTGAGAATCCTTGCAATGCAGGGGACCTGGGTTCAATTCCCGGTCAGGGAACTAAGACCCCACATGCCTCAGAACAGCTAAGCCTGCACACCGAAATTAGCCCACGCGCTGCAAGGAGAGATCCCACACGACACAATAAAGATCCTGTATGCCGCTACTAAGACCGAACACAGTCAAATACATAAATACTAAAAAAGAAAATACTAGGAGGATTAAAGGAGCTAATGCATCTTAAAGACTTAGACCAGGGCTTGATGCACAGGACATGCTCTGTAGGTATTTGCTCTGATTATAATGATTTCTGCTTAGAATCGGACACTTCTAAAAGAAAGACACGTCCTTCTTTCTACCTCATCTCGGAATTGGAGCATGTGCCATGAGGGGGCAGGGAGCAGCTGGGGGGGAGGGCAGGAGCTGGCTCCACCCACGTGATAAGACAGCTTCTCATCCCAGACACTGGTCCCTGCTTGGGGGGTGGGGGTGGGGGGGCGGTGTAGGCAAGACCCCACCCCGGCCACAGAGATCCCCATCCAGTCTGGAGATCCTGTGAAGAGGCCTTCCACCTTCTGTCGACAGGCTGTTGCTAGAAAAGGCATAGATAGCATCTGCCCAGAGCCACGGTGACACCTGAGGAGGGGTTAGCCCCAGGGGAGGTGTAATTTTCAGGTATTCAGGGATCTCTGCAGGGTGAGGAGGGGTGACAGAGGATGAGAGGCTCGGACGGCATCATGGGCTCAATGGGCACGAGTCCGAGCAAGTTGTGGGAGACAGCGACAGACAGGGAGGCCTGGCGCGCTGCCGTCCGCGGGGTCGCGGAGTCGGACAGGACTAAGTGACTGAACAAGGATAACAGCCAGATGGAAAGCGCCCAGTACAGGTCTCTTCCATGGATACCTAGAGCCTGGGGAGGGGCAGGAGGGCTAACAGGGGACAGGAAGGGGTGTGCTTGTACGCCCTGCTTTGCACCCCCTTTCAGGTATCAGCAAGGCATCTTGGATGCCAGGTGCGCAGACGCTGTGCCTATATGGCTTTGCCACAAGGGGGCGCTCCAAGCACCAAGAGGAGCTTCCATGCGCCACCTTTAAAAGAAAAAGGGAAACCATGATCATCTTCTCCTGGTGAGGGGCTGTATATATAACTGCCGGTGCATACAGGGCAAAGGAGGAGCTGATGGGCATTTGGAGTCATTTCTCTGCCTGGCCTGAGGACAAGGCCTGAAGGTGGGGGTATGGCCTTCTGCCAAGACATTTGCTTTTCCCGAGAGGCTGGTCTGGCCAGGTGCATGAGGCTGAGAGGCTGGAGGCCGGGATCTGGGTGCCCAAAGGGGCCCCAGAGGACGAGGGGGAGGCTCTGAGCCCATCCCTGTCAGCAGGTGGCCTGGCTGCCTGGAAGCTTCCGAGGGCAGGAAGGGCCCTGGGTTGTGGGTTTAACAGTGGGCTTGGGTCCTGAGTTACCTGTTCAGAGTTGAGGCCTGTCTGCTGGGGTCTCCAGAACCTTCTGCCACACAGCAGCTAAATCGGACAGTATTTACCGAGTGCCTGGCCTTGTGTGACATCGTGTGCGTTCTGACGGCCCACAGGATGCCACGGTGGAATGTTTCTGCCCCAGGCTTTCTGAGATGAAACTCAGTCTCACCTCTGCTGTCAGATCCCAGGCCTCCAGCCCAGAGCATGTGAACACACATGCACACGTGTGTACCCCTGCGCACACACATATACACAGATGCATACACATACACACTCCTGCTGGGAGATGTGAGGAGACACTCCAAGATGAACAACAACAAAAAAGGTAGAGACGGATAGAAGCCAAACCTCCAGGCAGCTAGTTACCTGCAATCAGCTCTACTGAGTCGTGACTGAAGCAGAAACCCAGTGATTTGACCACTGCCAGCCCCTGGAGCTGCCACTAATGTCATTTGCTTCTAAGTGGGGCCGGCTGTGCTTTTCTGGTGACTCAACGCCGGTGGGGTAGCCGAGGAGGGAAGGGGCAGACCTGGGCGGGGCCAGGCTCCACAGGGGCGGGGCCAGGGGCCCAGGCTCAATAGGGGCGGGGCCAGGCTCCACAGGGACCAGGCTCGAATTCCGGCGGGGAGCTGGGGTATCCAAGCGCCCCCACCCAGGGAGGTGATGGAGAGGTAGGGTGAGGCTCCCCTTCTGCTGGTTGCAGACCTGTGACCTCAACCGTACTCTGCTTTGTGCGTAATCTTTTTTTTTTCATGTTTATTTATTTATTCGGCTGTACCAGGTCTTAACTGCCGCGTGTGGAACCTAGTTCGCTGACCGGGAAACGAGCCTGGGGGCGGGGAGCGAGGGTGGGGCCTGCATTGGGAGCACAAAGACCCAACCACTAGACCACCAGGGAAGTTCCTGTGCATGACCCTTTGACCTTGAAAGCAGTACTAGGAGTTTTCTGATTCTGCCTCGGGTGCTATGGGGCCACCCCCTGCTGTGCTCTTAGGGTGGTGGGCTGCTGTGCTCACCCGCTTCTTGGTTGGGGGTTTAGAGACGGCCGCTTCCGGCTTCTGGCTGAAGTGCTTCCGAATCTGGCTCCTACTGCCCCAGGCTCTCTCTCCTGTCCCTCTCCCTGTTCAAAGCCCTTCTCTCCTCTGATACCTCAAAGTTCTGTCCTGAACCTCACAACCCTTTTTTTTCCCAAAGGTATTTTGTCTTTTAAAATAATTAGTTGATTAATTTTTGGCTGTGCCGGGTCGCCGTTGCTGCACTTGGGCTTTCTCTCATTGCTGGGGCTTCTCTTGTTGCAGAGCAGGGGCTCTGGGTGAGCACTGGGCTCAACCCCTGGTGGCCCATAAGTGGGGTCCCCGTAGGCAGGGGCAGTCTTAAGATACACATACACACTCCTGCTGGGAGATGTGAGGAGACACTCCAAGATGAACAACAACAAAAAAGGTAGAGACGGATAGAAGCCAAACCTCCAGGCAGCTAGTTACCTGCAATCAGCTCTACTGAGTCGTGACTGAAGCAGAAACCCAGTGATTTGACCACTGCCAGCCCCTGGAGCTGCCACTAATGTCATTTGCTTCTAAGTGGGGCCGGCTGTGCTTTTCTGGTGACTCAACGCCGGTGGGGTAGCCGAGGAGGGAAGGGGCAGACCTGGGCGGGGCCAGGCTCCACAGGGACCAGGCTCGAATTCCGGCGGGGAGCTGGGGTATCCAAGCGCCCCCACCCAGGGAGGTGATGGAGAGGTAGGGTGAGGCTCCCCTTCTGCTGGTTGCAGACCTGTGACCTCAACCGTACTCTGCTTTGTGCGTAATCTTTTTTTTTTCATGTTTATTTATTTATTCGGCTGTACCAGGTCTTAACTGCCGCGTGTGGAACCTAGTTCGCTGACCGGGAAACGAGCCTGGGGGCGGGGAGCGAGGGTGGGGCCTGCATTGGGAGCACAAAGACCCAACCACTAGACCACCAGGGAAGTTCCTGTGCATGACCCTTTGACCTTGAAAGCAGTACTAGGAGTTTTCTGATTCTGCCTCGGGTGCTATGGGGCCACCCCCTGCTGTGCTCTTAGGGTGGTGGGCTGCTGTGCTCACCCGCTTCTTGGTTGGGGGTTTAGAGACGGCCGCTTCCGGCTTCTGGCTGAAGTGCTTCCGAATCTGGCTCCTACTGCCCCAGGCTCTCTCTCCTGTCCCTCTCCCTGTTCAAAGCCCTTCTCTCCTCTGATACCTCAAAGTTCTGTCCTGAACCTCACAACCCTTTTTTTTCCCAAAGGTATTTTGTCTTTTAAAATAATTAGTTGATTAATTTTTGGCTGTGCCGGGTCGCCGTTGCTGCACTTGGGCTTTCTCTCATTGCTGGGGCTTCTCTTGTTGCAGAGCAGGGGCTCTGGGTGAGCACTGGGCTCAACCCCTGTGGCCCGTGGGCCCATTGCCCCAAGGCAGGTGGGGTCTCCCCAGATCAGGGATCAGACTCCTGTCCTGTTCACTGCCGGACAGGTTCTTAGCCAATGAACTCAGAAAACTGCCCTATCTCCCTGCACCTCGTGCTGGGAGGGCCTGTTCATGAGGAGTAAGGAGAGGCTTTTTTTTTTTTTTAAGCTTTTATTTTACTTTCAACTTTTACAGAGTTTTGTTGTTTAGATTAGTCATATGTATATCCCCCCATCCCACCCGTGCAGACCGTCACACAGCACCCCTGTAGGATACCCTTTTCTCACTGAGCAATGACTATACCTCTTTAGGAGAGGCTTTTGTGCAATGCCCCACTGGAATCTGTCCGTGGAGGTTTGTAAGAAGGAGGCCTCCCAGGTCCTGGGTGGAGGAGGGAGTGAAGGATTAAAAAAAAAAGGAAAAAGACAAGGAGGAGGGGCAACGGGGGGGGGGGGCGGCGGGGAGAAGGCCCTCCTGGTGGTATGGTGGGATGTGGGTTCCAGATGGTCTCTTAACGACCCCAGAGGCAATGGAAGGGATATTTGCACTGTCCTGCTCCAGCCGTTCAGAGAGGCCTGCTGCCCTTGGAAGAGACAACCCACCCTATAGACGGCTGTAAGCCCCCCTCACTGAGGTCCCCCGGCCCTCATGATGATGCCTGGACTCCCTGAAGCCCAGCCTGTCCAGAGATGACCCTCTCTGTGAGGCTGCTGCCTGAGCAGGCCCCGCGATCCATCCTGAAACCAGAGAAATGCACACAGAAAAAGTAGAGTCAGGACTTGAACACAGGCCTCTTGAACTCCCAAGCCTGGACTCCGCCCACTGGAACTTCCTTTCACTATTTTCCTAGGGTTGTGTTTGTGTGGGGGGTCAGTCATGTCCGACTCTGTGTGACCCCATAGACTGTAGCCCGCCAGGGTCCTCTGTCCATGGAATTTTCCAGGCAGTTTATATAGGGTTTGAACACCGCACAGAGTTTGAGATTGTTATGACTCTTGAAATAAAGTCATTCCTGGGGGTCCAGTGTCTTGGTTCATTTGCCAGGTTGCTGAGGTTTTCTGGGTCTGTTTCACCTGTGTGCAGATGCAGAATAAAGTGACTTTCTTAAAGCCAGAGGGATGCGGAGTTTCTAGGGGCTCATTTTAAAGCAGAAGGAATAAAAGTGTTGAGAGCAGAGGTTCAACCTTGGCTGAACATGAGGCTTACTTGGGGAGCGTTCAAAACAATCGTGCTGCCCTAACTGTACCCCAGGTCCATTAAATCAGGATCTCTGAAGCGAGGTCCTGCCATCCATATTGTTTAAAGCTCCGGGAGAATTCCATTTGTTAGCCAGAGCTGAGAAACCCTTGCATCAGAGATTCCCCTAAGGGGGTGATTCTCCACTCTGCCTGGGCATTTAGATCCTCCTCTAGGGAGAATGTTAAAACAAAAAAAAACAAAAAAAAACCCCGATGACTGACCTCACCCCAGAGGGCTGGATTGACTTGTTTGGGGGAAAAAGGCTCCCTAGTGAATCAGAAGTGCGGGCAGGTAGAGAAACTTTACTCTAAGGTGGTCATCCTCCTTCTCCGAGGCTGCTAGGAATTAGAAGGCAGAGGCTGAGCAGGAGCTGCAGGATGTAACATTTGCTTTGCCTGGAGGAACCGAGGGGAACCGGTGCTGCCTTTTGACTGCCTGTCTTGCCTCCACAGCTGCCACTGGCCTTTCTTTCCAAACCATTTCACCCATCGTGGTCCTCACCAGTGCAGCACACCCTGCAAACCTGGGGTTGAGAGAGGGCGATCTCTCAACGCCGCGGGAAAACGCCATTGGCAAAGTGGGCGGGGCCGGGGCTGGAGGACGTCATTTCCCGAAAACGCGCCAGCAGAAGAAACTTGGGGTGGTTCCTTGGCCTGCCCTCGTCCAGAGGTCAGCCCAGAGGCTTCCTTGGTTGCTCAGTGGTAAAGAATTCTGCTGCTGATGCAGGAGACACGGGTTCAATCCCTGACCTGGGAAAATGCTGCGGAGCAAGTAAGCCCTTGTGCCGCAACTACTGGCCCTGAGCTCTAGAGCCTGGGAGTCACAACTACTGAGCCCATGCGCCTCAACTCCTGAGGCCTGCGTGCTCTAGAGCCCGCGCTCCACAAGAGAAGCCACTATACAATGAGAAGCCCGCGCACCACAACCAGAGAATAGCCCACCCAGGCGCCAAGACCCAGTACAGGCAAAACCAAAAAGAAAAATAAAGAGGGAGGCCTGGAATCTGGAGGCATTCGGAGATGGCATCCAGACTGTCTCGCCCTTTAGAACAGACCACAGGGGCTTCCCTGGTGGTCCAGTGGGTAAGGACACCGCCTTGCAGTGCAAGGGGCGCCGGTTCGATCCCTGGCCTGGGAGGATTCCACATGCCGCGGAGCAGCTGGACTAATGTGTCCAATTACTGAGCCGGAGCTCTGGAGCGCATGCGCCCAAAGCCAGTGCTCTGCAACCACAGGGGCCACTGTCATGGGAGGCCCACACAGGCCAAAAGAACAAAGATAAATAAATGAAGAATCAATAGAAGTGCCCCCCAAAAAGAACAGACCACGACCGGGGGACTGCTATTCGTGGTGACACACGCATTGTTTCCTGGAGAGAAATGAAAGAACCTGAGTGTGTCTTCCCGCAGAGAACTTGCTTGTGGAGACGTGGCTTGCTGACTGCCTACAGGTGCACAGAGTGCCCTCAGGAAGGAGGTGTCAATCCAGTCACTTCCTAGCTCACAGAGGACCGAGGCTCACCCATAGCAGCAGGATCTGGGCTTCACTTCTTGCCTATCAGGACAACGCTACCCTGTGCTTTGTGAGCTGTTGGGTTGACTGATGAATTAACAGCCACGGTGCCAGGCCTTGCTGATTTACCACACTCCCTAGATGAAGACTGAAATCCTTGCCTTTAGGACCTCCCTCAGGGGCCAAGCCAGCGGAAGCCTGGACCAGGCTGGGCATGGAGGCAGGTGGCTTCTGGGTGGGCGTTCTGATCACTCATCCAACCTTCAGCTGGTCTTGGGATGGGGTTTTTTTTCACCTGTCAAGTCGGATAATTGTGGTACTTAACTGGATCTTGTGAGGCTCAAACCCGATAATGCACATGAATTGGCTTTGAAAAGCATTTCCAAGGCATATAAACACAAGGGATTACAGGGTGAGGTCCTATGGCTCTGCGGTGCTGGGAGGCTGTGGGCACAGGCCATGATCCCCCATGGAATGGGGGACTGCAGAATTCATCGCCTTTGGAGGCTGTGTGCATAGTGAAGAGGAACAGGGCGGGGGTGGGGGAGGAGCCTGACCTTTGCCTTTTGTGGCAGTCTGGGAACTTGAAACACTCAAACCCTTCGTTCTTCAAAAGCTTTATAGTCCTTCAGAAGCTTGTCTCTCGGCAGATCCACTTCTCACAGGTACGCGGCTAGATGGGGCTCATTAACTCACGAGTTAATGCAGGGGCTAATTAAATGCTTTTGACACGTGTTACCATCTGCTGAGACTGGAGCTCTGTCTGTACGTTCTGTGGGTTTAGTAAAGCCTTGGAGTCCCCACCACCCCTCGGGTGGAGCTCCTGTGTGGTTTCAGCCCCAGAACTAAGCAAACACGATCAGAAGATGGATTCGATCCTTAACGGATCTCCATTTTAAGACATAAGCTTTGGGGATTTTTACGAAATTACTTCAGTTAATTAAAAAAGAGGAACGCTTTGAAGTAATTTACTGATGTTTATGCATTTGGTCCCAGAGTGGTCTCCGTGGATACACTGAATTCTGGCTTTCCCTGTCACTGACGGCAACAAGGAGACGCTGAGATTAATTATTAACATTGATTTTTTGGAGTCATCAGATGAATCCCTCAGTAGGTCTGAAGAATCCTGGTCAGATGGGCTTGGAAAATTGATTGAAGAAAGGGTCCTTGTTATTCTCTAGTAAATACGGGAAGAGAGCATTCCCAGGATCACAGGGCTGTGGCTGGTGTCTCCTGGGCTCTACCCTGCTCCCGTGCCCTAGCAGTAGTCTAAAGCTTCTTTTAATTGAGTTTCATGTTTGCATTTGGTTTTAGGAGAAAGGACTTAGGAAACTTGTATTCAAAAAGAGTGCTTCGCCACTTCTCGTGGAGTGTCTGTGGCTTCCTTAGCGATTAGTAAGGGCTTTTGATATAAACCAGACGGGGTCCTTTGTCAAGTATGTGTGCTGAACACACCTCCTTTCACTCTGTGGATTGTGCATCCCTAATAAGCAATCTGCACCTGCCGAAAGAGAACCAGGCATTATAGGCGACTAGTGAAGACTACCT
Source organism: Tragulus kanchil (assembly GCA_022376925.1). Classification (NCBI taxonomy): domain Eukaryota; kingdom Metazoa; phylum Chordata; class Mammalia; order Artiodactyla; family Tragulidae; genus Tragulus; species Tragulus kanchil. The sequence continues at coordinate 24,230,325 of JAIOJX010000027.1, read as the reverse complement.
ACAGGAACGTCCCTGGCAGTCCAGTGGTTGAGAATCCACCTTCCAATGTAGGGGACTTGAGTTCAATCCCTGGTCTGAGAACTAAGATTCCCCATGCCCTGGAGCAACCAAGCCCATGTGCTGCAACTAGAGAATTCGTGTGCTACAACGGAAGATGCATGCAAAAATCCCACCTGCCACAACTGAGACTGATGTAAACAAGCAAACAAAAAGACTACTTATAAATAGTCTTACCAACACAGCAAACCTGGATCTGACCAACCGCTTGGTCCACCACCAAGTCACAGGAAATACGGGGGAAGAATAAACTGGGTAAACCAGACCATGGGGTGTCAGATTCAGCTCATAGGACTCTTTACAGGACAAGTGAGCCTCCTTGTCAACAAATAAGAAGCAAGAAAATTCGGTAGATTTAAAGAAATGGAAGAACCATACGAACCAATTACAATATTTGAAACTCATATGGATCTTAAGCTTTGGGGATTTTACGAAATTACTTCAGTTAATTAAAAAGAGGAACGCTTTGAAGTAATTTACTGATGTTTATGCATTTGGTCCCAGAGTGGTCTCCGTGGATACACTGAATTCTGGCTTTCCCTGTCACTGACGGCAACAAGGAGACGCTGAGATTAATTATTAACATTGATTTTTTGGAGTCATCAGATGAATCCCTCAGTAGGTCTGAAGAATCCTGGTCAGATGGGCTTGGAAAATTGATTGAAGAAAGGGTCCTTGTTATTCTCTAGTAAATACGGGAAGAGAGCATTCCCAGGATCACAGGGCTGTGGCTGGTGTCTCCTGGGCTCTACCCTGCTCCCGTGCCCTAGCAGTAGTCTAAAGCTTCTTTTAATTGAGTTTCATGTTTGCATTTGGTTTTAGGAGAAAGGACTTAGGAAACTTGTATTCAAAAAGAGTGCTTCGCCACTTCTCGTGGAGTGTCTGTGGCTTCCTTAGCGATTAGTAAGGGCTTTTGATATAAACCAGACGGGGTCCTTTGTCAAGTATGGGGCTGAACACACCTCCTTTCACTCTGTGGATTGTGCATCCCTAATAAGCAATCTGCACCTGCCGAAAGAGAACCAGGCATTATAGGCGACTAGTGAAGACTACCTACAGGAACGTCCCTGGCAGTCCAGTGGTTGAGAATCCACCTTCCAATGTAGGGGACTTGAGTTCAATCCCTGGTCTGAGAACTAAGATTCCCCATGCCCTGGAGCAACCAAGCCCATGTGCTGCAACTAGAGAATTCGTGTGCTACAACGGAAGATGCATGCAAAAATCCCACCTGCCACAACTGAGACTGATGTAAACAAGCAAACAAAAAGACTACTTATAAATAGTCTTACCAACACAGCAAACCTGGATCTGACCAACCGCTTGGTCCACCACCAAGTCACAGGAAATACGGGGGAAGAATAAACTGGGTAAACCAGACCATGGGGTGTCAGATTCAGCTCATAGGACTCTTTACAGGACAAGTGAGCCTCCTTGTCAACAAATAAGAAGCAAGAAAATTCGGTAGATTTAAAGAAATGGAAGAACCATACGAACCAATTACAATATTTGAAACTCATATGGATCCTGATTCTAGTAAAGTTGTACAGTGGTTGAGACACTTGGAGACATTTGTACCTTGTCTGGATATTCGATGTTGTGAATGAACCAAGCCTATTTCTTTAAAGTGTGCTAATACTATTGTGCTTTTAAGAGCGTTCCCCTTTCAGCAATGTCTACAGAAATATCTACGAAAATGTTAAGAATGTGCTTAAATATAATCTGATGGGAAAGGAGATTATTCCCACCGCCAGCTCCCCCCATAGACTAAAACTGATCTCTTTTTTTTGTCTATACCGGGTAGAATACGGGATCTTAGTTTCCCAACCAGGAATCAGACCCAGGCTTCCTGCAGTGGAAGTACGGATTCCTCACCACCAGACTGCCAGGGAAGTTCTAGGGACCGACTGAAACTGAATTCACCAAAGGCTGATGATTATTGAAACCAGGTGATGAGTCCATGGATATTCATTACAGTTACCTCTATTCATTGTAGTATAGTATAAGTATTATAGTATCTCTGGGTAATCATTAGAAACTTTCTACAATGAAAAGGGAAATACTTAGGATTAGTGTTAGCTTTAAGGTTCGTGTTAAGTTTGGGATAGGGTTCGGGTTAGAGTTGGGCCAGGGTTAGGGTTAGGGTTAGGTTTAATATTAGAGTTGGGTTATATTTAGTATTAGGATTGTAGTACTAGTGAAGGGACATGCATAGGGTTGCTATTAGCTTTAGGTTTTGCAGTAAGTTTGGGATAGGCTTAGTACAGGTCAGAGTTGGGCCAGAGTTAGGGTTAGGCTTAGGGTTAGGGTTCATGGAAGAGCTGGGTTAGGGTTAGGGTTAGTGTTGGGATGTGAGTGAAGGAAGAACTAGGACTGTGTTAGCTTTGAGTTCAGGGTAAGTTTAGGATAGGGTTAGTGTTCGGGTTAGGGTTGGGCCTGGATTGGGGTTAGAGGTAGATTTACCATAAGAGTTGGGTTAGGTTTTACAGTTTGGATTGGGTTCAAAGTAAAGGGAAGTGGCTAAATTAGGAATACATCTTTTGGCAGACCATCTGTCTCAATGTGTGCTTTGAAAAATATGGTCACCTAGCAATGTTCCCTTATGAGACTCTAAAAACGGAAAGCAGGCTGGCAAGCGAACATCGCTCTTGTTCTCAAAGTGAACTGCCTGCCTCAGCTTCGTGGACCCTGGAAACCTCCTTCCTGCCACAGCTGGCTGGATCTGGGGCTGCCTGGAGAAGCCAGCGGGGAGAGGCGCTGGGGCTCTCTCTACAGGAAAAGAGCGAAGCAGCCCACCCTTGCCTCTGGGGCCTCAGTCTGTCTACAGCTGGCCGCTCCAAGAGATACCGACACAGCATAGTCTGACAGCATTGTCTGCGTTCTCCTGTTTTCTGCATCTCTGGGGCTTCCACTATGGCCAAACGGGGCTGACCTTTGGGACACCCCACCTCTCCCATCTGCCTGGCCCTCATGAAATCAGATATAGCAGCTGGGAATCCCCTAGAGAAGCGGAGGCAGCTCAGGACTGAAGGATCCTGAAGACTGTGAGGGAGATGCGGGGGTCGCTGTGTGGCCGAGCTGAGTTTCAAGTACGGAGGCTCAGAAGCATCCAGGGGGCGGCTTGGTGATAGCGCAGTAGAGGGGATTCGAGGATGGCGCTTAGGCTGGACCAATTACCTGGATGATGTTTTCACTTCCACGACCTTTTCTTTTTGTTTCTATATCACTTGAATATCAGTGAGGGCCCAAACAGGAAGTAGAAAATGCTCCAGGTATTGAAATCGGAGTGCACTTAGGTTGGGGAGGTTGGAAGGGCAGTCAGATGTGCCATCATACCGCCCTGCACTCTCACTCGGAGAATGTGCTGTGGGCCTGGAACATGTCCTCAGAGAGACCAGAGAGCCTGCACGGACACCTCCCTTTGTCTAGGGACATCTTTATCTGCTCTGGGCTTGATTGTACGTCTTGGTTTGGCTTAGGCGGGTCTGCCGTAGGGCATGTGGCCAGCCTCACTGTTAGATCTGTTCCTGTTCCTGGCGGGCAGGAGTGGGGGTCCCTCATCTGCAGCATGAGAGCGATGCTTGCTGACTGTCAGATGGCTCGGTGCCATCTGTGAAGGGAGACCCACTGGCTGTGGGGGACCAACACGCTCTTTAAAAAGAGAAAGTTATTCAGCTGTGCTGGATCTTAGTTGCAGCTTTCAGGATCTAGTTCCCTGAATTGGGATCAAACCCACGCCCCTTGCATTGGGAGTGCGGAGTCTTAACCACAAGGCCAACAGGGAAGTCCCAGGACGGACTTGGAGCCGGTCTTGCCCTTCTTTTTTTTTTTTTTTTTAATTTTTTTGGGGGGAGCGGGTTGGGGAGGGAGGGGGGCAGGCAGGCCGCTTCTATTGGTCTTTCATTTCTCTATTTTCATCCGTCTTTGTTCTTTGGCCCGTATGGGCCTCCCATCGCGGTGGCCTCTGTTGTTGCAGAGCACCGGTTCTGGGCGCATGCGCTCCAGAGCTCCGGCTCGGTCATTGGACACATCAGTCCAACTGCTCCGCGGCATGTGGGATCTTCCCAGGCCAGGGATCGAACCAGCGCCCCTTGCACTGCAAGGCGGTGTCCTTACCCACTGGGCCACCAGGGAAGCCCAAAATTAACCGTTTTTTGAAAAGACTTTTAGAGGCTCTGTACTTCCGCTGAAAGGGATAAGGGTTCAATCTCTGTTCGGGGAACTGAGATCCCACATGCTGCAGACAAAAAGTAAAAAATAATACAAAATTAAGAATTATTAAAAGACTTTATTGGGTAAAGCAGTTGTAGGGTCACAGTAAAATTGCACAGAATGTCCAGAGATTTTCCCCTAAACCCCTCCCTCAGCTCCTGCACAGGCACCCCATTATCAACCTTCTCCCTCAAAGTGGCACATTGATTACAACGAATGAACTTACACAGACACACCGTCATCACCTAGAATCCATCATCTGATTAGGGTTCCCTTGTGGAGTTGTACATTCTATTGATATTTAAAAATACTTATTTATTTAGCTGCACCACGTCTTCGCTTAAGCGCCTGGCATCTTTCGGTACAGCATGTGGGATCTTAGTTCCCTGAGCAGGGATCAAACCCACATCCCTTGCACTGCAAGGTGGATTCCCAGCCCCTGGACCCCCAGGGAAGTGCCTGAACAAATGTTTGCAGATGCTTTCCTATCCCATCACAGCACTGCAGAGATCTTACATGTATCACTATTACAAAATTACAGTGGTTCTTAGGACTTCCACTCCGTCATGCTTTCATGTGCTGGTAAAAAAACTACATAGCTTTCTACTGTCTTTTTCCTTCTTTAAACATTTTGACAACTAGATTTCAATATAGTTGGAAGTTACCTGCTTCGTGGGGCACTGGTCGTAAACAGCTCGTTTCTGTAATAGTATTCCTCAGTATGGCTCCAGGTGCCCATCTCTCTACCAACATGCTCCCTGCTCTGTAAGCATGATGCCTGAGAAACTCAATTCACCTTCTACCACCTGCACTCCTTGACTCACCCACTCCATTTTCCTTTACCTTTTCCCCTTGGCTACCAGGCAACTCCCACTCACCCTTCAAAACCCAGCTCACCTATGACTGACAATGCCTCCAAACAGTGTTGGTCACTCCCATGGCTCCTCTGTGGGCACACGATCAGACACCTGCTGGTTGACTAGGAGGGCTTCCCTGGGGGCTCAGATGGTAAAGAATCCACCTGCCATGCAGAGACCTGGGTTCGATCCCTGGGTTGGGAAGATCCAGCCCGCAGTAGGCAAATAATCTGCTCTTCCTCTTCCCGCAAACAAATGTACCCTCTTGGATTCATATGCCACTCTTTTAGAATTTGGAGGGAATGAGAGAAGATTAGCCAGGTGATTCCTTCGGCACTGTCCATAGTAAATAACTTCACCTTTCTAGACTCTGTTTAGAAAATCAGAGTCATAAGTCTTTGCACAGTGGTGGCGTGAGAATTAAAAGGGATAATGTGTGCAGAGTGCCTGGTACCTAGTAAGTGCTCAGTAAACGGGAGTTGTTATTATTTCTACAAGAGAGCAACAAGTCACGGGCCAAATGATGAAATAGATGAGTTATGAGAGAGTTCACAGGAGGAAGAAGTTACCTCCAGTGGAGGGGTGGGGATGATGTGGGAACAGACATTTGCATCTGGGAGTGCCTGGTGGAAACGGCAAGGCTGTTTCTCACGCCAGCGCTCAGAGGTGTCTGGGCTGGTGCAAGGGATATCATCGCGGAATCAGCCTTAGCTTCCGTCCTCCTTGAGCATTTCATTCCTCCACGCTGGAGTGGCTGATTGCAAATTGTCTCTTTCTATTCATTCCAGCAAGGAATTTGACTAGGCAAATTCTATTTAGTCATGTTGTTGTGTGTGTTTTAAAAGTGCTTGAAGAATCGTCCAACAATCTGTAATTCGGGCTTTTCCCTGAGAGAGAAGGGGCTTGACCCCAGTTAGTCTAAATTAGAGCAGGTTTGGGAAGAGAGAAGCCAGAAGCCACCCACAGGGGACCACCTGCCATCCCTGTTCTCTCCTCGAAGATTATCTGGGGGCATGTGGGGTGACATCAGCCTCTCCCCAAGTGTAGACCTTAGGACTCCATGCAAAACACCGCTTCCTCCAAATAAATAACTGTTGTGATGGCTTAATTGTCTTCGTGTGTGGTAAGTCACTCTTTGTCTTTGCTTTTCTACACACTTCTGCCAGCCTTCATTCCAGGAACAGAAGTGGGAAAAGGTCTTAGGGGTTTGTGCCATGCCTCTTGGGTGGGTAGTCTGTGAGGAGATCAGTCCCCAGTGTGAGGCTCCTCCCCCACCTGGTCCACTACCTCCCTTTCATTGTCTACCTGCTGTCACCAGCCCCAGCCTCGCTCCAGGGGACAGGAAGCTGCAGCAATCCTGAGGCTCACTGGGGAGAGGAGCACGGTGCTTGTGAGCAGCGATCAGCAGGCTGTTTCTAGTCCTGGTCTCTCTCCTGTTTGTAAAATACAGACAAGGTGGTTGTAGGCATTTCATGAGTTAAAAATTATAAAGTTCCAGGCAACGATGTCACTTTGCTGACCAAAGTTCACATAGTCAAGCTACGATTTTTCCAGGAGTCATGTATGGATGTGAGGGTTGGACCATAAAGAAGGCTGAGAGTCAAAAAATTGATGGCTTTGGACTGTGGTATTGTAGAAGGCTCTTGAGAGTCCCTTGGACAGCAAGGAGATCAAATCAGTCAATCCTAAAGGAAATCAACCCTGAATATTCACTGGAAGGACTGAGGCTGAAGCTCCAATACGTTGGCCACCTGATGCAAAGAGACGATTTGTTGGAAAAGACCCTGATGTTGGGAAAAACAGAAGACAAAAGGAGAAAGGGACAACAGAAGACGAGATGGTTGGATGGCATCACTGAGTCAATGAGTTGGATGGCATCACTTGCTCAATGAGTTTGAGCAAGCTGAAGGACATGGGAAGACATGGGAGATGCTGAAGGACAGGGAAGCCTGGCGTGCTGCACTCCATGGGGTCGCAAAGGATCGGACACAACTGAGTGACTGAACTGAACTGAACTGGGACTTCCCTGGTGGTCCAGTGGTTAAGGCTCCACGTTCCACTGCAGGGGGTGCAGGTTCCGTTCCTGGTCGGGAAACTAAGATCCCATGTGCTGCACAGTGCAGCCAAAAATAAAAAAAATATGAATGTCTAAAAGCTGTGTCCTGCCCAGAAGAAGCTCTCCCTGCATGATTGTTCAATTACATCCATTCATTCTTCACTCATTTATCTCCTATACCCCATTCTTTCATTGTTATAACTTTTTCCTCTTATTATTTGTTCAGTTATTCTTCCTTATTCACCCCGCAGGTCCTGAGTGCTTGCTGAAGTGCTGACTTCAACACTGGGGACCCGAGGATGAACAGCATGGATGTGGCTCCTGACCAGGGAGCGTGATCAAGGCCACTCCGGACACATCCCGTCTGCCCCATGCTGCACCCTGGAGAATGCTGGGTCCTGTGAGTTTAGGCGATAGCCCAGGTTTCTTAGCTGGGAGGTAACAGGGGAATGAGATCCTCCCTGAGTCCACCTCGTTAGGCCCCCAGATACCTGTAGCCATACCCCCAACACCTCCTACGTGTGGGGCAGGAGGCCCCCCTCTGGGTGCTGGCAGAGTCGACTTGTTCCTTCTGGTCATGGAGAAAACCTCTGCCCTCCAGACATCACTGGCCTAAGGTCACTGGCCATTGGAGATGAGGCTGTTAGTTCTGGAATAGGGCTCAGTGGGAGCTGTAGGTCTGAGAGCCGCCCACATGCAGGTAGAATTCAGTATTCTGTCAACCTGCAGGGGCTCTGTTCCTGGGAGAAAGGATTTCTCTTTTCTGAGATCTGGTAGAAAATGAGAGCTGTCTCAGATCCTTTTTGGCCTGTGTCGCTCCTGCCCATCTTTCCATACATTTTCATTAACAAATGTAGGAATTTAATCAGCACTGATTTCAACATGATTTAAAGTATTCCACGCACGCATGCTAAGTCACTTAAGCTGTGTCTGATTCTTTGCCACCCAGTGAATGGTAGCCCTGCCAGCCTCCTCTGTCCATGGGATTTCTCAGGCAAGACTATTGGAGTGGGTTGCCATGCCCTCCTCCAGGGGATCTTCCCAGCCCAGGAATCAAACCCAGGTCTCTTACGTCTCCTGCATGGGCAGGTGGGTTCTTTACCTCGAGCCATCAGGGAAGACCTTTAAAGCTCTCTGGATTCTGGCAATTCTGACTGATGTGCATTTGTATATGGTAAATATTGGTAAGATCGGGCTTCCCTGGTGGTCCAGTGGGTAAAGAGTCCACCTTGCAGTGCAAGGGGCACGGGTTCGATCCCTGGCCAGGGAAGATCCCACGTGCCACGGAGTGGCTGGACCCGTGTGTCCAATTTCGAGCCAGCGCTCTGGAGCACATGTGCCCAGAGCCGGTGCTCTGTGGCGGGAGAGGCCGCTGCAGTGGGAGACTCACATATGTCAAAGAATAAAATATGGATGAAAATAAATATAAGAAACTAACAGAGGCATGATGGGGGGAAAAATCGGTGAGATCAGTAGATGCACAGACCTGGTATGTCAGTAAACAGAATATACATGATTTTATCTAAAGTCCTGTCGGTGGACTGAACTCGGTCTGCATGTTTTGATTTTTGATCTCTGTACCTCCTTCCAAGATGCGAAAATCCCAGAACTGGCTTAGCTGTAACCCAAGTTTGGGCAGATGCTTTTATCCAGAGGCCTCTGCACGGAGTATTGACTCTGGAAGACTACTCATAATGACGGTAGGACTCGCAGCGCCCCAGGCTGAGACCGGCCTGGTCTGTGTTAACCAATGACTGCCTGGAAAACAGCTTCAAGGAGAACTGGCCAATCAGATTTCCGGACAAACATCGGCGTACGATAGCTGCATCACACAAGCACTCTGGATGAATCCTGCTCATTTTCACAGGTATTTCTGCACCGAAAGATCCCTCTGCTTATTGGGATGTGTGCTGCCCATCATCTTGCATCTGGGTGCTTGAAGACCTGTCGGTGGTGGGCAGGACATAAGTAATGGGGACCAAGAAGCCGGCTGGGCCCTTGGCCATCAGAGCCCCCAAGGGGCCCTTGTGCCACATCAAGGAGCAGAAGTCACTAGTTAGGGCAGGACAGACCCTGATAAAGTACCTAAACGCCACCATTGGTGGGGTCAGTAAGTGTGATCCCAGAGAGGGAGCCTGGGGTTAGGAGGAACCATACGAAGGTCAGAAAATGTCTTCAGGGACTTTCTCAGAAAGCTGATAACCCTATTGCTGGAAAAGACCAGGCCTGGAGAAGCTGGTGACGCGGACCTCTTGATGTAAACATCAGCTCCCTGGCTTCTGGCTGGTTCAGTCTCCCCACGGCCAGTGCTTCTTCCCCTCAGTGTGGCTCAGTCCAGCCAACAGCACCCCAACCGGGCTGCTTTCCCAGTCAGCTTCGTGTGAGGGCTCAGCCCTGGGTTAGATGCATGTCTGCCATCAACTTGAAGCACTTAATATTTTTTGAACAAGGGGCCCGACAGTTTTATTTTGCACAGGGGGCCAGAAATGAGGTAACTGGCTATGTTCCTTACATATTGGAATTTTCTGCTTTCTTGTCTGTCTCTCCTTGAGACTGTTGTAGTTTATTCCCTAAGTCGTGTCTGGTTCTTTGCAATCCCATGGATGTCCCAAGAGTTGCCCCCAGGCTCCTCTGTCCATGGGATTTTACAGGCAAGAATACTGGAAGGGGTTGCCATTTGACCCAGGGATCAGATCCACATCTCCTGGGTCTCCTGCATGGCCAGGCAGGTTCCTTACACTGAGCCGTGCTCTTCCTGCACTCAGGGCCCTAGGAGAAGCCCAATTCTGGCTCCAGGTCAGCACCTGTCTCAGTGGTTCCTGGCAGGTGGCACAACCTGTTGGCTGGTCTGGTGGGGCTGCCGTTCATGGGCTGCAAGGGAGTCTCTGCTTCTGAAGTCCATTCCCGGGGAAGAACTTAACAGCTGGGTTGCCATTTAAATATCCTAAAATCGCTACTAGGAGTTTAGTCTAGGGTGGATTTTCACGCATGCAAATGAAATGTGTCTTTGCTCATGTAGCGAGCTTGTCAGAGAAACATTTGGGGAGCAAACTAGGCTGGGCGTGTGGGCAAGAAATGGAGCGGATCCAAAGAGAGGGGGCAGCTGTGTGTCCCCTCCCTCGGCAGATGGGGAGGGTCTTTTCAGATGAAGGAGGTGAAGTCAATAAACCGGCACTCAGCTGGGCCTGTGGGCCAGGTGCCGACAATGAGGTGCACGCAAGAATAAATTCTTAATTTTCCCACTCTAATTTCATCCTTTCCCCTGGAAGCTCCAGACTGAGCAGCTGTTTAGCAGGAAAGGAAATTCAAAGCAGGGTAATAAAGAAGATTAGGTGGCGAGAGCAGCTAGTGGTGCGGAACTGTATTACCCATGCTTCTGGCTTCTGTTAGCTCAGTGTCTTCACACACAAATGCCACACCTGCCTTGTTCTGGACAACTCGATGATTCTTCCTGGGGCATTTGGCCTTGGCCTCCGGCTCCGCCACCTGCTTCCACCTTCCGTCCCATCCCCCCTCTCACTGTCCAGCCCGCACCTCCGGCCAACTCAGAGGGCGTCCTCCTCCCTGGGGGCCACGCGCTTCCAATTCAAGAGTCCACCTCCCAGCCCCCTTCCTCACCAGGCTCCCACGCCTGACCTTAATCACCCCAGCACCAGCCCCTCTGGCCCAGAGCCAGCTGAAATGACTCGAAGTAGCCAATCCTAGGCCTGCTCGCTCTGCCTCGCCCTTTCTTTCCGAGAAAAGCCCAGTAAAAGCTCCTGCTCACGGCCCCTTCCTCTCCCTTGGCTTTCTGACGGGTGCTGACGTTTCCTCACGTGCTCCGTGAAACGGTAGGTGCCCCTCTCTAAGCAACCCTGAGCAATGAACTGTGTTTTCATGGCGGTCATCTCCTGATCTCTTGTCCGTACCATACCTCAAATTTTTTAGTCATGCACTCTCTTTTAAAACTAACAAACATGGAGGTTTCTTGCAAACATCCAGGCTTCTTGCCCATCTCCAGGGTAGGCAGAAGAATTATGCTGGTAGTTTTAAAACATCTGCCAGAGTGGAACTTGTCTAGAAGACAAAGACTTTGTTACATTGTCTTTTTAGTTTAGAAGCTTTCACTTTTATTGTAGTGAATTATAATCTTATTCTGTATAATTTTTGCTTTGGGGATTTTAGGAAGCCCTTCTCTATCTTAAAGTAAAAAAAACAGATGTATTATATTTTCTCCTAAGAGATTTAAAGGTTTTCTTTTTCACATCTAGGACTTTAATTCATCTGAAATTGATGTTCATGCATGGTATACGATACACCCAGGAGCTCACTGGTAAAGAATCCACCTGGAATGCAGGAGACATGCATTCAATCCCTGGGTCAGGAAGATCCCCCCAAAAGGAAATGGCAGCCCACTCCAATAGGCTTGCCTGGGAAATCCCATGGACAGAGGCTTATGGTGACTACAGTCTGTAGGGTCCCAAAGGAGTCAATACGACTTAGCGACTCACCAACAACATGATGAACACGCATTTTAGGTTTTTCTTCACAGAGAGCCAGGCATCCTCATACCACTAATAGCATGACTCCCTTGTCCTACTACTGACTTGCCCAGATGGCTGTGTCGTTTGCCAAGTTTCCATGAATGATCCTCGGCTCTGGTTTCCCTATTCCATCTCATTGGTTTATTTGTCTTAGATCCAAACCACTGTTTTATTTCTATACATTGCTTTATAGTAAGTATATACCCCTGAAAAGATAAATTTCTTATCCATCTCGACCTTAATCACCCCAGCACCAGCCCCTCTGGCCCAGAGCCAGCTGAAATGACTCGAAGTAGCCAATCCTAGGCCTGCTCGCTCTGCCTCGCCCTTTCTTTCCGAGAAAAGCCCAGTAAAAGCTCCTGCTCACGGCCCCTTCCTCTCCCTTGGCTTTCTGACGGGTGCTGACGTTTCCTCACGTGCTCCGTGAAACGGTAGGTGCCCCTCTCTAAGCAACCCTGAGCAATGAACTGTGTTTTCATGGCGGTCATCTCCTGATCTCTTGTCCGTACCATACCTCAAATTTTTTAGTCATGCACTCTCTTTTAAAACTAACAAACATGGAGGTTTCTTGCAAACATCCAGGCTTCTTGCCCATCTCCAGGGTAGGCAGAAGAATTATGCTGGTAGTTTTAAAACATCTGCCAGAGTGGAACTTGTCTAGAAGACAAAGACTTTGTTACATTGTCTTTTTAGTTTAGAAGCTTTCACTTTTATTGTAGTGAATTATAATCTTATTCTGTATAATTTTTGCTTTGGGGATTTTAGGAAGCCCTTCTCTATCTTAAAGTAAAAAAAACAGATGTATTATATTTTCTCCTAAGAGATTTAAAGGTTTTCTTTTTCACATCTAGGACTTTAATTCATCTGAAATTGATGTTCATGCATGGTATACGATACACCCAGGAGCTCACTGGTAAAGAATCCACCTGGAATGCAGGAGACATGCATTCAATCCCTGGGTCAGGAAGATCCCCCCAAAAGGAAATGGCAGCCCACTCCAATAGGCTTGCCTGGGAAATCCCATGGACAGAGGCTTATGGTGACTACAGTCTGTAGGGTCCCAAAGGAGTCAATACGACTTAGCGACTCACCAACAACATGATGAACACGCATTTTAGGTTTTTCTTCACAGAGAGCCAGGCATCCTCATACCACTAATAGCATGACTCCCTTGTCCTACTACTGACTTGCCCAGATGGCTGTGTCGTTTGCCAAGTTTCCATGAATGATCCTCGGCTCTGGTTTCCCTATTCCATCTCATTGGTTTATTTGTCTTAGATCCAAACCACTGTTTTATTTCTATACATTGCTTTATAGTAAGTATATACCCCTGAAAAGATAAATTTCTTATCCATCTCAAAGATTGTCTTGGTAATTGTTGGGCGTGGACATGGTGGCAGGTGTGGTGGGCCACGGGATGAAGACACCAGGCTAGGGGTGGTAAAATAAGATAGATGGAGTCTGGGTTCCTGGCCAGCCTCACAAAGCACAAATATCAGCCCTGGACCACCGCCAGATATTCCCATGAGGGAGAAATACCCATCCTTCTTAAGCCACTATCAATTTGCATGGATATCAATTAAATGTAGCCAAATATTTATCTTGGGTCTTAATATTTTTCTTATGTATTAACTTAGCTGAAGATCTTGGTGAAATATTGAATCAAAATGATGAAGCAGGCAACCTTACCTTGTTACGGGCTTTAGAGAAAATAATTCTAATGTTTTATCACTGAGGATGATGCTTTTTTGGTAGATGACCCTTATTGGTTTAAGAAAACTTCCATTCATTCTGTTTGCTGAGAATTTTCTTTAAAACATTATGTGTGGGGGGCTTCCCTGGTGGCTCAGTGGTGAAGAGGTCTCCTACCAATGCTGGAGACATAGGTTCAATCCCTGATCCAGGAAGATCCCACATGCCTTGGACCACCGCAACTACTGAGCCTGTGCTCTGGAGCCTGGGAGCCCCAACTCCTGAGCCCATGTGCCCTAAGTGCTGAGGTCCACTTACCTAGAACCTGTGCTCCACAACAAGACCAGCCATGGCAACAAGAAGCCTGTGTACCCCAACTAGGCAAAAGGCCCAAGCATGAATGAAGATCCAGCACAAAGATCAATATAATTATATAAAAAATTATGAGTGGATATTCCATTTTATTGAATGCCTTCACTGCATCTATGAAGATTATTATATACATGGACCTTCTCCTTTAACCTTTTAATATGGTGTATGACTTTAGCAGATATTTAAGTGTTAAGTTGTCTTTATGTTCCTGAGTTGAAGACTGTGCTCACGATCAAGTATTTATATATAGTTTGCTGGATTTGGTTTGCTAATTTTGATATAGGATTTGTGCATCTGTGTTCCTGTTTTCCTTGGATGTACTGTTTTATTTCTATACATTGCTTTATAGTAAGTATATACCCCTGAAAAGATAAATTTCTTATCCATCTCAAAGATTGTCTTGGTAATTGTTGGGCGTGGACATGGTGGCAGGTGTGGTGGGCCACGGGATGAAGACACCAGGCTAGGGGTGGTAAAATAAGATAGATGGAGTCTGGGTTCCTGGCCAGCCTCACAAAGCACAAATATCAGCCCTGGACCACCGCCAGATATTCCCATGAGGGAGAAATACCCATCCTTCTTAAGCCACTATCAATTTGCATGGATATCAATTAAATGTAGCCAAATATTTATCTTGGGTCTTAATATTTTTCTTATGTATTAACTTAGCTGAAGATCTTGGTGAAATATTGAATCAAAATGATGAAGCAGGCAACCTTACCTTTTACGGGCTTTAGAGAAAATAATTCTAATGTTTTATCACTGAGGATGATGCTTTTTTGGTAGATGACCCTTATTGGTTTAAGAAAACTTCCATTCATTCTGTTTGCTGAGAATTTTCTTTAAAACATTATGTGTGGGGGGCTTCCCTGGTGGCTCAGTGGTGAAGAGGTCTCCTACCAATGCTGGAGACATAGGTTCAATCCCTGATCCAGGAAGATCCCACATGCCTTGGACCACCGCAACTACTGAGCCTGTGCTCTGGAGCCTGGGAGCCCCAACTCCTGAGCCCATGTGCCCTAAGTGCTGAGGTCCACTTACCTAGAACCTGTGCTCCACAACAAGACCAGCCATGGCAACAAGAAGCCTGTGTACCCCAACTAGGCAAAAGGCCCAAGCATGAATGAAGATCCAGCACAAAGATCAATATAATTATATAAAAAATTATGAGTGGATATTCCATTTTATTGAATGCCTTCACTGCATCTATGAAGATTATTATATACATGGACCTTCTCCTTTAACCTTTTAATATGGTGTATGACTTTAGCAGATATTTAAGTGTTAAGTTGTCTTTATGTTCCTGAGTTGAAGACTGTGCTCACGATCAAGTATTTATATATAGTTTGCTGGATTTGGTTTGCTAATTTTGATATAGGATTTGTGCATCTGTGTTCCTGTTTTCCTTGGATGTACTGTTCTTGCCTGCTTTGGGGATCAAAGTTCCACTACTCTTATAAAAAGAGTTGGGAAGTTCTTCCTCCCTCCCCTACCTTAGGAAATTTCTTTGGAACAATTTGTTATCTTATAAGGGTTAAGTAGTCCTTGAAGAATTGGTAAAACTTATCTTGGTATTACTATACAAAGCTTACAAGGACAAAACTGACTTGGTAATATTGTCCAGGTTCGTGCTTTTTATTGCCGATAGATTTGTGACTATTGGTTTAATGTTCTTTATACTTACAGGGTTTCCATCATTTTTTGAGACAGTTTTGCTCATTTCCATAGATTTGTCTGTTTCATCTACTTTTACACATTTTGACATAAAGTTGTCACTAGTGCTGTCTTTATTTCTCTAAAGAACTCTGTTGTGGGAACTTCACTGGAGGTCCCATGGCTAAGAATCCACCTGCCAATGCAGGAGACATGGCTTGATCTCTGGTCGGGGAACTAAAATCCCACATGCTCATATGCCATCTGTGCGTTGCAACAAAGATCCTGCGTGCCACAGCTGAGACCTGATGCAGACAATAATTTTTTTTTTAAGAAGCTGAAGAAGTATCAACCCTGAATATTCAGGGTTGCTGAATGCTGAAACTGAAGCTCCAATTCTTTGGCTACCTGATGCGAAGAGCCAACTCACTTGTAAATATACTGATGCTGGGAAATATTGAGGACAAAAGGAGAAGGGGGCAGCACAAGCTGAGATGGTTATATAGCATCACCAACTCAATAGACATGAATTTGAGCCAACTCTGGAAGATCGTGGAGGACAGAGGAGGCTGGTGTGCTGCAGTCTGTGGGGTCGCAAAGAGTTGGACATGACTTAGCAACTGAACAACAACAAAAGAATTTTTTTTTTTTTTAAGTTTGGCCTCTTTTACTGGTTTTTTATTTATTTATTTTCATCCATCTTTATTCTTTGGCCTGTGTGGACCTCCCATTACAGTGGCCTCTCCTGTTGCAGAGGATCGGCTCTGGGCGCATGACTCTAGAGCTCTAGTTTGGGTTGCTTTTTCAATTTTGATATAGGATTTGTGCATCTGTGTTCCTGTTTTCCTTGGATGTACTGTTCTTGCCTGCTTTGGGGATCAAAGTTCCACTACTCTTATAAAAAGAGTTGGGAAGTTCTTCCTCCCTCCCCTACCTTAGGAAATTTCTTTGGAACAATTTGTTATCTTATAAGGGTTAAGTAGTCCTTGAAGAATTGGTAAAACTTATCTTGGTATTACTATACAAAGCTTACAAGGACAAAACTGACTTGGTAATATTGTCCAGGTTCGTGCTTTTTATTGCCGATAGATTTGTGACTATTGGTTTAATGTTCTTTATACTTACAGGGTTTCCATCATTTTTTGAGACAGTTTTGCTCATTTCCATAGATTTGTCTGTTTCATCTACTTTTACACATTTTGACATAAAGTTGTCACTAGTGCTGTCTTTATTTCTCTAAAGAACTCTGTTGTGGGAACTTCACTGGAGGTCCCATGGCTAAGAATCCACCTGCCAATGCAGGAGACATGGCTTGATCTCTGGTCGGGGAACTAAAATCCCACATGCTCATATGCCATCTGTGCGTTGCAACAAAGATCCTGCGTGCCACAGCTGAGACCTGATGCAGACAATAATTTTTTTTTTAAGAAGCTGAAGAAGTATCAACCCTGAATATTCAGGGTTGCTGAATGCTGAAACTGAAGCTCCAATTCTTTGGCTACCTGATGCGAAGAGCCAACTCACTTGTAAATATACTGATGCTGGGAAATATTGAGGACAAAAGGAGAAGGGGGCAGCACAAGCTGAGATGGTTATATAGCATCACCAACTCAATAGACATGAATTTGAGCCAACTCTGGAAGATCGTGGAGGACAGAGGAGGCTGGTGTGCTGCAGTCTGTGGGGTCGCAAAGAGTTGGACATGACTTAGCAACTGAACAACAACAAAAGAATTTTTTTTTTTTTTAAGTTTGGCCTCTTTTACTGGTTTTTTATTTATTTATTTTCATCCATCTTTATTCTTTGGCCTGTGTGGACCTCCCATTACAGTGGCCTCTCCTGTTGCAGAGGATCGGCTCTGGGCGCATGACTCTAGAGCTCTAGTTTGGTATTTGGACACACTGGTTCGGATGCTCCACAGCACATGGGATCTTCCCAGGCCAGGGCTCGAACCGGTGCCCCTTGCACTACAAGGTGGACTCTTTACCCACTGGACCACCAGGGAAGCCCCCAAAGAATTATCTTAAAAAAGAACTCTACTGTTTAGTTATATCTGCCTTTGCATTCCTGATAATATTCATTTGTGATTTCTCTTCTTTTCATGGTCTTTACCTCTAAGAGTTTATCTTCTTTCTCTCCTCGAAGAATCAACTTGGCACTGGTTAATTATTTCTTTTGTAGATTTTGTTTCACTAATTTCTGTACTGATTTTTATGATTTCCTGCCTCCTATTCTTTTAAAACTTTCTCTGATATTCTAATTTCTTGTGTTGAATGCTTAATTAATTTTCACTCTTACTCGTTAATGAGTTTTTAAAATTATTCATTACTGCTTCTGTTATTTCCCCTGTTTGGAAATGTAGTTCTTTCATTGACATTCAGTTCTAAATATTTGATGCTTTTTTATTATGCTTTATCTTCTGAATTATTTAGAAGTATCCTTTTCAGTTTCCAAACAGTTGTGATTTCTCATTTCTTTAGTGTCAGGAAATAATCTAGATGATATCAATTTTCTGGTATTTGTTGAGCTTCCTTTGTAGCCTAGTATCTGGTTAAATTGGTTAAGTATCAGATGCATGTTTGAAAAGAATATTTAGTATTTTTTCATGCATTTTTTTCTGGCTTTTTGATAAATATTGAGGACAAAAGGAGAAGGGGGCAGCACAAGCTGAGATGGTTATATAGCATCACCAACTCAATAGACATGAATTTGAGCCAACTCTGGAAGATCGTGGAGGACAGAGGAGGCTGGTGTGCTGCAGTCTGTGGGGTCGCAAAGAGTTGGACATGACTTAGCAACTGAACAACAACAAAAGAATTTTTTTTTTTTTTAAGTTTGGCCTCTTTTACTGGTTTTTTATTTATTTATTTTCATCCATCTTTATTCTTTGGCCTGTGTGGACCTCCCATTACAGTGGCCTCTCCTGTTGCAGAGGATCGGCTCTGGGCGCATGACTCTAGAGCTCTAGTTTGGTATTTGGACACACTGGTTCGGATGCTCCACAGCACATGGGATCTTCCCAGGCCAGGGCTCGAACCGGTGCCCCTTGCACTACAAGGTGGACTCTTTACCCACTGGACCACCAGGGAAGCCCCCAAAGAATTATCTTAAAAAAGAACTCTACTGTTTAGTTATATCTGCCTTTGCATTCCTGATAATATTCATTTGTGATTTCTCTTCTTTTCATGGTCTTTACCTCTAAGAGTTTATCTTCTTTCTCTCCTCGAAGAATCAACTTGGCACTGGTTAATTATTTCTTTTGTAGATTTTGTTTCACTAATTTCTGTACTGATTTTTATGATTTCCTGCCTCCTATTCTTTTAAAACTTTCTCTGATATTCTAATTTCTTGTGTTGAATGCTTAATTAATTTTCACTCTTACTCGTTAATGAGTTTTTAAAATTATTCATTACTGCTTCTGTTATTTCCCCTGTTTGGAAATGTAGTTCTTTCATTGACATTCAGTTCTAAATATTTGATGCTTTTTTTTATTATGCTTTATCTTCTGAATTATTTAGAAGTATCCTTTTCAGTTTCCAAACAGTTGTGATTTCTCATTTCTTTAGTGTCAGGAAATAATCTAGATGATATCAATTTTCTGGTATTTGTTGAGACTTCCTTTGTAGCCTAGTATCTGGTTAAATTGGTTAAGTATCAGATGCATGTTTGAAAAGAATATTTAGTTCTGCGTGTGTCTCGATCGGGTTTTGTTACTTATGCATTCAAATCTTCTACAGCCTTACTAATGAAGCCATGATTTTCTGACAGAGAAATGCTCAAAATTTCCATTGTGATTGTCAGTTACTAGTTTCTCCTGCAGTTTTGCCTCTTTTTTTGGCCAGCCTGCACAGCTTGTAGGATCTTAATTCCCCAACCAGGGATTGAATCCAGGCCACAGCAGTGAAAGTGCCAAGTCCTAACCACTGACCACTAGGGAATTCCCACTTTTGCTTTCTGTGTGTGTGTGTATTTTATTTTATTTTATTTTTTAAAAAAGATTTATTTATTTATGACGGGGGACAGGTTGGGGAGGGAGAGGAGCGGGTGGGCCACTTCTATTGGTCTTTCCTTTATCTATTTTCATCCGTCTTTGTTCTTTGGCTCCTGTGGGCCTCCCATCGCGGTGGCCTCTGTTGTCGCAGAGCACCGGCTCTGGGTGCATATGCCCCAGAGCTCCGGCTCGGTAATTGGACACATCAGTCCAGCCGCTCTGCACAACACGTGGGATCTTCCCAGGCCAGGGATCGAACCGGTGTGCCTTGCCCTGCAAGACGGTGTCCTTACCCACTGGACCACCAGGGGAAGCCCTGTGTGTGTATTTTAAGTTTCAGTTATGTCTGACTCAGCAGCCCTATGGACTGTAGCCTGCCAGGCTTCTCTGTCCACGGGATGATCCAGGTAAGATGTTCCCAACCCAGGGATCAAACCCGCCCCTCTTACCCTCCTGAACTGGCAGGTGGATTCTTTACCCATAGTGCCACCTAGGAAGCCCTTGCTTTCTATATTTGAAACTAAATAGAGACAGAGAGGCTCAGGTTTGGCATCTATTTTTAATGAATTATTTCTTTTATTATTGATAAAGACTTGCTTTCTGTCTTAATGACCCTTTCCGGCAGTATACTGTGATGCCGACTCTCTTCCGTGCGTATGTATTGATTTCAATCTTTGTTTTCAACCTTTCTATGTTGTTTGGGGTCAGCTGTATCATTTTGCACAGGTGGATTTTTTTCAACCAATCCTGTCTATTTTTTCCGTCCAGGGAGTATGAGTCAATTAAAATGCAAGTGTAATATATGTACTATTAGTGCAATTACAGATATTTTGAGAGGGCTGTTTAATGCTTTTTTAAATGAATGATTATGTTGTTTATTTATTTGCCATACTGCGCAACCTGCAGGAACTTAGTTCCCAACCAAGGGTCAACGCTGTGCGCCCTGCTGTCGAAGTGTGGAGGCTTCACCTCTGGTCCACGAGGGAAGCCCCTATTATGAGTGTATTGGGATTTACACCTAGTCTCTTATTTATCACATCTCTTCCCTAGTTTTTTCTCCTATCTTACATGCCAATCTCAGCAAGCATTTTAGTTTGTCTTTTTTCACCCCCCTTGATTCTTCATAATTACTCATATTACTGTTAGTTATAGTCAGTGCTTATTAGGTGGGTTATCATTTAAATCATTCTGGATTTAACTTGTACTCTAAGCCTCTTAGCAGTTCAGTGAGGATTCATGAATAGCAAACTTTTTGTCTCTGTCTGAAAGTGTGTGTATTATATCCTACAATTTAGGGTGACAGTCTAGCTAGGCATATAATTCTAGGTTTATAGCACTTTCTCTCCCTGCTTCACCAACATAGCATTGCTCTCTGGCATCTGCTGATGATGCTGAGAACTGGCGGTTAAACTTCTTTCTTTGCAGGTTGTGAGTCTTATTCCTTTGGTTGCTCTTAAGACCTCTGTGTCTTTTTCATGCTCTCTCATTTCTCCACAATGTGTCTAGATGCCTATTTATTTGTGTTTGTCCTTTGTGAATACAATGACTGTTCACTCCGATGACTCATTCTTTCAATCATGTAAATACTCCATAATTTCTTCATTTTAAATTTGCCTCTCCCCATGGTGTTTATTCTCCTAGGCCTCTGAAGATGTGTCTTCTCCCTACTCATTCTCTCTTCCATGTTTATGTGTTGGATCCTCATATTTCTTGTTCTCTTTTTATATCTCGCACTTCATTGTGGATGATTTCTTCCTATGTATCTTCTATGTCTCTAATTCTTTCTTTAATGTTGTAAAAATTGCTATGTATCTCATTAATTTGCACTTTCCATGACAACATTTTTTTTTTTTTTTTTTTTACTTTAGGGATGATTTTTTTATCTCTGCCTTTTCTCTTTTCCAAATGGTATGGCTCTGACTCTTTCTTTTACTCCTCATATCGTTTAAAATACACTTTAAATGTAAAATACACTTTCAATGGATTTCAGATGTCCTGTTAACCTTACTGGGGAGCTACTTCTCCTTTTGGTATTTCTCATGTCTCTTTTTTGTGATGGTTTGTTTACAGATTTTCTATTTATTCTATTGTGGCTCCATATTAAGTGTGTGGCCCTGCCCTGTGGGCATCCAGCTTGCTCCTGGTTGTAAAATGGCTCCTGGAGAGAAGTTTCATGTTGGCTTCTGCCAGGGCGCAGGTGTTTAAATGGTTCTGGATCAGGTTTTGTGTTATTCTCCTGACTTGGACTTTCTCCATCTCTTGGATTTCATAAAACTACACCTTTCCTCTGTTTTTGGCAGAGTCCTGGGGTTTTGATTTCTGACAGATGGATTTTTTTTTCCGTTTAAGTCTCTAAGTCACTGGCCCAGTCAGGTGGAATTTTTCTAGTCCCCTTTGCACCAGCTTCAGGGCAGGCAGGCTCGATCACTTCAGTTGTGTCTGACTCTTTGCGACCCCACAGACGGCAGCCCACGAGGCTCCTCTGTCCGTGGGATTTTCCGGGCAAGAGTATTGGAGTGGGTTGCCATGCCCGTCTCCAGGGACTCTTTCTAAACCAGGGATCGGCCTATGTCTCATCAGTCTCCTGCTTTAGCGGAGGCGGGGTTCTTTGCCATTAGCGCCACCTCAGGGTAGGGATGGGGAGCTCAGAAAGTCTCTAACGTGCCGGCGACATCCAAGCCTCACCTCCTCGGGACACATCTGAACCTCAGCCTCCACTACCCTGCTCCTGTCTTCAACGATCCATTTTCCACCCTGTGATTAGTTTTTCCTCCCTTTTGAGTGTGAATACTCATTTTTAAAACCTTCTGGTAGTGGCATTATATTCCATGCTGCTAGAACAGACGAGAGCCCTGAATCCTGACTACTAGACCACCCGAGAAAGAAGAGGCGAGAGGAAAGTCCTCGTCCGCTCTGTCTCCAAGTTGCTGGAAGCCCCTGTCCACCTTTCACCTGCTCTCCACCAGGTTTTAACACAGACACAGACACGTTTCCAAAGACCCTCAGAGAGCGTAGGCAGGAGGAGGGACATGGACAGTCAGGGAGAGGAGGATGGATAAATGATGCTGGAGGGACACCTGACTCGAGTGAGCGCAGGGCTCGTCTCTGCAGGGACAGGTTTGGGGAGACCTGGTTTGGGGTCAGGCAATTGGAGAGGACCCTCCAAAGAGTAGCTCTCCTATGGTTGACTCTGTTATCCTCTCAACGGTAACAACACCTCCTGGGAATGAGCACCATGGTTGTCCTTGGTCCACACTGCTGTCCAGCCCGGTCAGCTACCTCCCTGTCACAGAGGTCTGGCCTGCAGACCATCTTGGCCCCTGAGCGCAACAAGACTTGTGGTTCGAGAATGCAGGACAGAAGGAGGATCCTGGAGGAGAAGCTTCACAGAGAGCCAAAAACAAAAGAAAAAATCGCACTGGGGAGGAGGCATCAATCTTGTAACACAGAAGCTTGCTCGCTTCCGGTCTCCAGTCGAGCTGAGGACATAGGAGGAAAGGAGCTCCTCTATCGTCAGGATCACTGAGTGATCGCTTGGAACTTCAAGTCTGGGATGGGCCCTTCAAGCCGTGTTTCATGGGAGACATACTGCGCCCAAATCGGGAAGAAGAAATACGGTTGTTAGACAGCTAATGGTACACCATTCATCTGGGGCAAAGCAGCGAGGTTCATTAAGCTGGCCAGCCCCGCCTTGGAAGAGGGAATGATAACATAGCCTGAGGAAGGAAGACAGACCCTGGAGAGAAGCAAGGTAGAGGAGGCTGGTCTTCCAGGCCTCGACTCGCCAACAGGGAAGGGAAGGAGCTGCAGGTTTGCTTTCTTCCCTGCTCCCTGCAGGGAATGTTTTGACTCCTTGGCACAGACTTCCAAAAAGAATCCATGAATCTGACGGGCCACCCACTACCCCTCTTCCAAGATCACCAACTTCCACTGTTAAATTCCCACCCCTAAAACCTTTATGCAGAAGCTTGTACCATCACCCCAACCTTTGGGTAATCAGAAAATGCAGAACAAACTCCCCTCCTTGAGAAAGAGCTGAAGCCTACCAGCCCAGGGAAATCTACATGCAAATCCAGACACTTTGTGGTCTTCCCAGTGCAGCACTTTTGGTCTCCAGCCAGGTTGCGAGCAAAGATAAGACAGGCTCACAGTAGATTGCTGGAACTCCCAGGATGAGGGGTTTCTGTTTGGGCAGGGACCCGGGCAAGGGTGGCCCCAAATCATGTCAGAAGGTCTCTGCTTTGTCCCAGAGAGCTCAGTGGCGCAGGGCTCCTCTGCAGGGACAGGTTTGGGGAGACCTGGGGTCAGGCAATTGGAGGACCCTCCAAAGAGTAGCCCCCTATGGTTGACTCTGTTATCCTCTCAACGGTAACAACACCTCCTGGGAATGAGCACCATGGTTGTCCTTGGTCCACACTGCTGTCCAGCCCGGTCAGCTACCTCCCTGTCACAGAGGTCTGGCCTGCAGACCATCTTGGCCCCTGAGCGCAACAAGACTTGTGGTTCGAGAATGCAGGACAGAAGGAGGATCCTGGAGGAGAAGCTTCACAGAGAGCCAAAAACAAAAGAAAAAATCGCACTGGGGAGGAGGCATCAATCTTGTAACACAGAAGCTTGCTCGCTTCCGGTCTCCAGTCGAGCTGAGGACATAGGAGGAAAGGAGCTCCTCTATCGTCAGGATCACTGAGTGATCGCTTGGAACTTCAAGTCTGGGATGGGCCCTTCAAGCCGTGTTTCATGGGAGACATACTGCGCCCAAATCGGGAAGAAGAAATACGGTTGTTAGACAGCTAATGGTACACCATTCATCTGGGGCAAAGCAGCGAGGTTCATTAAGCTGGCCAGCCCCGCCTTGGAAGAGGGAATGATAACATAGCCTGAGGAAGGAAGACAGACCCTGGAGAGAAGCAAGGTAGAGGAGGCTGGTCTTCCAGGCCTCGACTCGCCAACAGGGAAGGGAAGGAGCTGCAGGTTTGCTTTCTTCCCTGCTCCCTGCAGGGAATGTTTTGACTCCTTGGCACAGACTTCCAAAAAGAATCCATGAATCTGACGGGCCACCCACTACCCCTCTTCCAAGATCACCAACTTCCACTGTTAAATTCCCACCCCTAAAACCTTTATGCAGAAGCTTGTACCATCACCCCAACCTTTGGGTAATCAGAAAATGCAGAACAAACTCCCCTCCTTGAGAAAGAGCTGAAGCCTACCAGCCCAGGGAAATCTACATGCAAATCCAGACACTTTGTGGTCTTCCCAGTGCAGCACTTTTGGTCTCCAGCCAGGTTGCGAGCAAAGATAAGACAGGCTCACAGTAGATTGCTGGAACTCCCAGGATGAGGGGTTTCTGTTTGGGCAGGGACCCGGGCAAGGGGAGCCGTGGCCCCAAATCATGTCAGAAGGTCTCTGCTTTGTCCCAGAGAGCTGCAACAGATAGTGAAAGTGTTCTACCTCGATTTGAGACTTACACCCAGGGCCCAGAGCTGATCAAACACTGTTTGGACTTGAACCCACATGGTCAGGGCTTAACCCCAGCCAAAACCCTGCTTGGGACTTGAACCCACGTGGCTGGGACTCGAACCCAGACAAAACCCTAGTAATTAAAATCACTCACCCAATGTCTGGACCCACTGAGGCTCAGGTTCTTCATCTCTCTTTTCAGAGAAGAATTCAGTGAGAGACAAAGTGATAGGTAAGAAATGGATTTATTCAGATTCAGAGAAAGCACACTCCACAGACAGAGCGTGGGCCATCACAGAGCGAATCCTGTGGCCCAGAAAACACGGCGTTCTTAGCATTTATGGGCTGGGTGATTCCATATGCTAATGAGTGGGAGGATTATTCCAGCTCTTTTAGGGAAGGGGCAGAACTGTCATGGCGCTTCTGGGTGTG
This sequence comes from Tragulus kanchil, assembly GCA_022376925.1. NCBI lineage: Eukaryota > Metazoa > Chordata > Mammalia > Artiodactyla > Tragulidae > Tragulus > Tragulus kanchil. Next base: position 24,205,026 of record JAIOJX010000027.1, on the reverse strand, counting down.
TCATTTAGCTTGCTGACTGAGGATCAAGGTCTGGTCTGCCATCTTGGACCCATTTGATTCCAATGGGTTTATGCTGTGTCCTTGGGCTATGTCATTCTTATCAAAAATTGTGCCCTGCCCCTTTCCCTCCTAACCTTTACAATAGCACTGTAATAAAGGCACTTAAAAAAAAAATAGAAGACATGCAAAAGAAAATTAAATAGTTTCAGATATTACAAAGCCAAGCTTTCTAAAGGCATGACACTCCCGAGAGGATGTCTCTCTCACTGTCTGAGTCCACTTGGTCGCGGGCCACGCCTGCCTTCCATGCTTCAAGGCTCACGGCCACCTCGCCCTGGTGTTGCCTAACATTGAACATCACTCCATGCAGGCGAAGCGACACAAAGGCAAAGAAGTCCCGAGTCTCAGGGGCTCCTTGCAAACCGCGTCCATCGCGGGTCATCTGGGCCCCTGCCCACCCCAGAGGTGACAGGGACAGAGGTTGGACACAGATCCAGGGACACAGGGGCAGCAGGAGCTGGAAAGGGCAAGAACGAATTCTCCCCTAGAGACTTGGAACACAGTCCTGTGACACCTTGATTTCTGACCTCTGGCCTTCAGGATCGTAAGAGAATCCTTTTCTGCTGTTTCAAGTTCACGGGACTTTGCCACAGCAGCTACAGGAAATGGATACAAAGATGGATCCTCTCTCGGGGACCCAGGCTGAGAGAGCAGTCTCTACCCAGACCACTGGAAGTTTTCCTGGAAGGAAAGGAAAGCAAGGCATAGGGCTTCCCTGGTGGCTCAGTGGTAAAAAATCTGTCTGCCAATGCGGGAGTCACAGGTTCGTTCCCTCCAAAAGTCTGTGTCCATATTTCTACTCGGCATCAGTGTAAGAAAACTGTGAAAAAGGGACAGAAGCAGGATTCCAGACAGGATCAGGTGTATTCATATTGGGCTTAGTAGGAGCCACCATGAGGGATCTGGCTACACAGACGTGACTGGGAGAGAGAGGCAAGCAGAGCGAGGGCAAAGAGGGTGTGAGAGCGTCCCAAGGGAGGTATCCAAGAGAGCGGGGTCCAAGGCAGAGTGGGGTCCAAGAGAGGTCCAAGGGAAGGGCCCAAGAGAGAAATGGCGCAAGGGGATGGACCTTAAGTATCTGGGTGTGCCAGGGGATGGGCTGGTACTGAGTGTCCGCAGGTAGGAAAGCTTAGTGCCCACAGAGGTCATGGCTGCAAGATGCTGGAAGGTGGGTGGGGTTAAACAAGCTTTTGCAGTCTTCACCTCCATCAATCAGTTCAGGAAAGGCCAGTGTTTTGGCAACAGGAATGCTGAAGGAATCCATGGAAGCCAGGAGGGGCTGCTTTTCTTTGCAGCCTGATCCAGCAGTGTGCCTATAAATGGGCAAAGCTCACTTACCACCTGCCTGCTGGAGCCTCCAGGAGCCCCTCGAGCCGGCCAACAGTCCGGGGCTCCTGGATTTTCTGCTTTCGCCTGCATTTGTTCTGCACATGTGTGGCCTCCCTCACAGAGCTGGGAACCCGGTTAAGGGATGTAAGTGGGAAATATGGAAGCCAAACTCAGGACAGTGGGAGAGCAGGAGCTGGAAAGGGCAAGAACGAATTCTCCCCTAGAGACTTGGAACACAGTCCTGTGACACCTTGATTTCTGACCTCTGGCCTTCAGGATCGTAAGAGAATCCTTTTCTGCTGTTTCAAGTTCACGGGACTTTGCCACAGCAGCTACAGGAAATGGATACAAAGATGGATCCTCTCTCGGGGACCCAGGCTGAGAGAGCAGTCTCTACCCAGACCACTGGAAGTTTTCCTGGAAGGAAAGGAAAGCAAGGCATAGGGCTTCCCTGGTGGCTCAGTGGTAAAAAATCTGTCTGCCAATGCGGGAGTCACAGGTTCGTTCCCTCCAAAAGTCTGTGTCCATATTTCTACTCGGCATCAGTGTAAGAAAACTGTGAAAAAGGGACAGAAGCAGGATTCCAGACAGGATCAGGTGTATTCATATTGGGCTTAGTAGGAGCCACCATGAGGGATCTGGCTACACAGACGTGACTGGGAGAGAGAGGCAAGCAGAGCGAGGGCAAAGAGGGTGTGAGAGCGTCCCAAGGGAGGTATCCAAGAGAGCGGGGTCCAAGGCAGAGTGGGGTCCAAGAGAGGTCCAAGGGAAGGGCCCAAGAGAGAAATGGCGCAAGGGGATGGACCTTAAGTATCTGGGTGTGCCAGGGGATGGGCTGGTACTGAGTGTCCGCAGGTAGGAAAGCTTAGTGCCCACAGAGGTCATGGCTGCAAGATGCTGGAAGGTGGGTGGGGTTAAACAAGCTTTTGCAGTCTTCACCTCCATCAATCAGTTCAGGAAAGGCCAGTGTTTTGGCAACAGGAATGCTGAAGGAATCCATGGAAGCCAGGAGGGGCTGCTTTTCTTTGCAGCCTGATCCAGCAGTGTGCCTATAAATGGGCAAAGCTCACTTACCACCTGCCTGCTGGAGCCTCCAGGAGCCCCTCGAGCCGGCCAACAGTCCGGGGCTCCTGGATTTTCTGCTTTCGCCTGCATTTGTTCTGCACATGTGTGGCCTCCCTCACAGAGCTGGGAACCCGGTTAAGGGATGTAAGTGGGAAATATGGAAGCCAAACTCAGGACAGTGGGGAGAGCAGGAGAAAAATTAAACCTCATTGTCTCCGAAATGTTGGAAGGGCTCTGGGTTAATTGCAGTGCCAGGAGCAGTGAGTGGGATCCACAAAACACAGTCCTCCACGGTGGCCAAGGCAACTTCTGGAACACTCCTTAATTAATAGCTGCCCTTCCCTGCAGTGGTTTCTGGGTCTGTCATCAGCCAATTGAACTGTTCTCCTGGAAACAAAGACCTGTTCGGAGGTGCCAGGCTTCCAGTAATTTCTTTCCTCCACCTCTTTGTCTGGGAAAGAGTTCACTGAATGGCGTGTCCAATGAGTTCCATTTCTCAGTGACAAAAGCCCTCAGTAAGCGGGGGTGGGGAGGCAGTTGCTATAGGGACGGGGGTGGGGGTGGGGGTAGGTCACTCTCTCCATTTGCAGAGGAACAATGAGAAAGTCACGGACCCTCAGCAGGAAGCCTGAAGGTGAAATGACCATGGTCTCTGAGTTCTCCCCCTCATCTCTGGGTGAGAGAGAACATACACCACGTGGTTGGTGCCAGAGCAGGATAAGAAAATTGCCCCAAAACCTCTGGGGGCCCTGCATGGTGACGTTTCTGCTTCCGGTTCTTTCCAAATGTGTTTGCAGGACGCTTCCCCGTCCCACTCTCCTGGGAGATGGCACACAAATGTTGTTGTTGTTATTTAGTTACTAAGTCATGTTCAACTCTGTGCAACCCCATAGACTATAGCCTGCCAGGCTCCTCTGTCCGTGGATTTTCCCAGGCAAGAATACGGGAGTGGGGTTGCACAGGTGTAGGCTGTGCATTTAAACGTATAACCATCCACCATAAGAACAAGCTGAGAGGAGACAGCTTCTGGGTCTGGGAGGCAGGTGGGATGACCAGAAGGAACTCCTTGCTGTCACTATCAGGCAGAATTTGTGCTGATTTTGCTTTTAGCTGAGGATGATGCAAAGCAAAAAAAAAAAAGGGCAAGCACAGAGAAAGGCCAGGAAGGACCCCATCTCTGCTGGTCCCGAGGCAGGACTGCGGTCCTCGCACCCAAACAACCTTCCCCTCCCCGCCACGGTCTCTGGCCCTCCCCATCCCAGGCTCTGGGGCTCAGACTTCCGGCAGGCATGGGGAATGCAGGTATGCCCTGCATCTGCAGAGCCCATGAAATGGGAATCATAGTTCACTCCCGACTCAGGAAAGGCCTGGGCACCAGACAAAGGGTGTTCTCAGCAGAATAATGGCCCCTAGAGATGATCGTGTCCTGATCTCATGGCATGCTGTAATAAAGGGTATATTTCATCCTTGTCCTGGGTCCCAGGCACAGAGCTCCTGAGACCCTCAACATCTCCTCAGTGTCAGGAATGTCCTCTATCATTTATAAGGAGCCCTCACTTCTTAAAAAAATTGACGTACAGTGTTTCAGGTGCACAGCAAAGTGATTCATATATATATGTGTGTTCTTTTTCAGTTTCTTTTTTACTAATATTACCAGATCTTAAATATAGTTCCCAGTAGGTCCTTACTGGTTATCTGTTTTATATAGTTATGTGTATCTGTCACTCCCAAATCCCTCATTTATCCCTCCCCTCTAACCCCCCTTGTTTTTGGGGGCGTGCAGGTTGAGGAGGGAGGGGGGCGGGCAGGCCACTTCTATTGGTCTTTCATTTATCTATTTTCATCCATCTTTGTTCTTTGGCCTGTGTGGGCCTCTCATAACAGTGGTCTCTTTCATCATAGAGCACCGGCTCTGGGCACATGCGCTCCTGAGCTCTGGCTCAGTAATTGGACATGTCGGTCCAGCCGCTCCACGGTATGTGGGATCTTCCCAGGCCAGGGATCGAACTGGCGCCCCTTGCACTGCAAGGCGGTGTCCTTACCCATTGGACCACCAGGGAAGCCCCCCTCTAATCCCTTTAGATCTCACCTGAATCTATATTAATGAGGTAAATTAGAGTGCCCCCCACCATCCCACCACAGATGGCCTCTGGATGGGGCTGGTCTCCAGAAAGACCAAGTGATTAGAGGGACTTTTAACCCCAGCCACTGGTCAAACCTATGGTATTCCCCATAGTCATGTATGGATGTGAGAAGGCCAGGACGGACCCCATCTCTGCTGGTCCCGAGGCAGGACTGCGGTCCTCGCACCCAAACAACCTTCCCCTCCCCGCCACGGTCTCTGGCCCTCCCCATCCCAGGCTCTGGGGCTCAGACTTCCGGCAGGCATGGGGAATGCAGGTATGCCCTGCATCTGCAGAGCCCATGAAATGGGAATCATAGTTCACTCCCGACTCAGGAAAGGCCTGGGCACCAGACAAAGGGTGTTCTCAGCAGAATAATGGCCCCTAGAGATGATCGTGTCCTGATCTCATGGCATGCTGTAATAAAGGGTATATTTCATCCTTGTCCTGGGTCCCAGGCACAGAGCTCCTGAGACCCTCAACATCTCCTCAGTGTCAGGAATGTCCTCTATCATTTATAAGGAGCCCTCACTTCTTAAAAAAATTGACGTACAGTGTTTCAGGTGCACAGCAAAGTGATTCATATATATATGTGTGTTCTTTTTCAGTTTCTTTTTTACTAATATTACCAGATCTTAAATATAGTTCCCAGTAGGTCCTTACTGGTTATCTGTTTTATATAGTTATGTGTATCTGTCACTCCCAAATCCCTCATTTATCCCTCCCCTCTAACCCCCCTTGTTTTTGGGGGCGTGCAGGTTGAGGAGGGAGGGGGGCGGGCAGGCCACTTCTATTGGTCTTTCATTTATCTATTTTCATCCATCTTTGTTCTTTGGCCTGTGTGGGCCTCTCATAACAGTGGTCTCTTTCATCATAGAGCACCGGCTCTGGGCACATGCGCTCCTGAGCTCTGGCTCAGTAATTGGACATGTCGGTCCAGCCGCTCCACGGTATGTGGGATCTTCCCAGGCCAGGGATCGAACTGGCGCCCCTTGCACTGCAAGGCGGTGTCCTTACCCATTGGACCACCAGGGAAGCCCCCCTCTAATCCCTTTAGATCTCACCTGAATCTATATTAATGAGGTAAATTAGAGTGCCCCCCACCATCCCACCACAGATGGCCTCTGGATGGGGCTGGTCTCCAGAAAGACCAAGTGATTAGAGGGACTTTTAACCCCAGCCACTGGTCAAACCTATGGTATTCCCCATAGTCATGTATGGATGTGAGAGCTGGACCATAAAGAAGGCTGAACACCAGAAAATTGATGTCTTTGAACTGTGATGCTGGAGAAGACTCTTGAGAGTTCCTTGGACTGCAAGGAGATCAAACCAGTCAATCCTAAATCAATCCTGAATATTCATTGGAAGGGCTGATGTTGAAGCTGAAGCTCCAATACTTGGGCCACCTGATGCGAGGAGATGATTCACTGGAAAAGACACTGATGCTGGGAACAATAGAAGGCAAAAGGAGGAGGGGATGACAGAGGACGAGGAGGCTGAGTGGCATCACCGGGTCAATGGACATGAGTTGGAGCAAGCTCCAGGAGATGGTGAAGGGCAGGGAAGCCTGGAGTGCTGCAGTCCATGGGGCTGCAAGAGTCGGAGGTGACTGAGGGACTGAACTGAGCTGGTCTCCAGGGAAGGAGAGGGACCTGGAGACTCAGCTGAGTGAAAACTCTTGAACAAGATGAGCCTCTGTTTGGTGAGGCTGGCTCATCACAGCTCCACAGGGACAGAAGAAACTTCTGCTTCCAGGACACTTCCAGATGGACTTCATCTGCATCCTTTATCGGGCTCAAATGCTCAGTCATTTTCAACTCTTGGCCACCCTGTGGATGGTAGGCCGCCAGGCTCCTCTGTCCATCAGATTCTCTAGGCAAGAATACCAGGGTGGGTGCCATTTCCTCCTCCAGGGGATCTTCCCTACCCAGGGATCGAACCCCAGTCTCTTGCATCTCCTGCACTGGAGGCAGATTCTTTACCGCTGCACCACCTGGAAAGCCCATTCAATGCTCTGTGATGGCATAAATAGAAAGGAAATCCCCCAAAGAGAGGATATAGTTATACGTACAGCTGATTCACTTTGCTGTATAGCAGAAGCTAACACCACATTGTAAAGCAGCTATACTTCAATTAAAAAAAAAATTTAAGTCTAGAAAGAATGAGAATTTCTAAAAAGTCTTTAACATGAAGTAGAATTTTAAAATGTTTATATAGCTTTCCCTTTCTACTTTTCGTTTCCTATTTCCTGGCCCACCATCCCACCACAGATGGCCTCTGGATGGGGCTGGTCTCCAGAAAGACCAAGTGATTAGAGGGACTTTTAACCCCAGCCACTGGTCAAACCTATGGTATTCCCCATAGTCATGTATGGATGTGAGAGCTGGACCATAAAGAAGGCTGAACACCAGAAAATTGATGTCTTTGAACTGTGATGCTGGAGAAGACTCTTGAGAGTTCCTTGGACTGCAAGGAGATCAAACCAGTCAATCCTAAATCAATCCTGAATATTCATTGGAAGGGCTGATGTTGAAGCTGAAGCTCCAATACTTGGGCCACCTGATGCGAGGAGATGATTCACTGGAAAAGACACTGATGCTGGGAACAATAGAAGGCAAAAGGAGGAGGGGATGACAGAGGACGAGGAGGCTGAGTGGCATCACCGGGTCAATGGACATGAGTTGGAGCAAGCTCCAGGAGATGGTGAAGGGCAGGGAAGCCTGGAGTGCTGCAGTCCATGGGGCTGCAAGAGTCGGAGGTGACTGAGGGACTGAACTGAGCTGGTCTCCAGGGAAGGAGAGGGACCTGGAGACTCAGCTGAGTGAAAACTCTTGAACAAGATGAGCCTCTGTTTGGTGAGGCTGGCTCATCACAGCTCCACAGGGACAGAAGAAACTTCTGCTTCCAGGACACTTCCAGATGGACTTCATCTGCATCCTTTATCGGGCTCAAATGCTCAGTCATTTTCAACTCTTGGCCACCCTGTGGATGGTAGGCCGCCAGGCTCCTCTGTCCATCAGATTCTCTAGGCAAGAATACCAGGGTGGGTGCCATTTCCTCCTCCAGGGGATCTTCCCTACCCAGGGATCGAACCCCAGTCTCTTGCATCTCCTGCACTGGAGGCAGATTCTTTACCGCTGCACCACCTGGAAAGCCCATTCAATGCTCTGTGATGGCATAAATAGAAAGGAAATCCCCCAAAGAGAGGATATAGTTATACGTACAGCTGATTCACTTTGCTGTATAGCAGAAGCTAACACCACATTGTAAAGCAGCTATACTTCAATTAAAAAAAAAATTTAAGTCTAGAAAGAATGAGAATTTCTAAAAAGTCTTTAACATGAAGTAGAATTTTAAAATGTTTATATAGCTTTCCCTTTCTACTTTTTCGTTTCCTATTTCCTGGCATTTCTAAGGCAAACTATATTACTTGTATTCTTAAAACACAATAAAACACATTCTCAGGCTTCCCTTGTGGCTCAGTGGATAAGAGCCCGTCTGCCAATGCAGGAGACACAGGTTCGAGCCCTGATCCGGGAAGATCCCACATACCGCAGAGCAGCTAAACCCACACATCAACAAAGACCCAGCACAGCCAAAAATAAATAAATAAAAGTTATTTAAAAAACAAAAACAAAAAACACATTCTCTAAATAATAAACAAAATGTCAGACTGAAAAAACAAGAATGTAAAGATTTTGAATAAATAAATTTTAACTACCCACCCCCCACCCAAAAAAAAAGAGAGAGAAGTAAGACACAGAAAGAACCGGCACGTAGTTTGTAGGAGGATAGGAGGGACCAGGTTTCTGATTCCAGCCTCCAGGACTGTGAGGAATAAATGTCTGTTGTTGATAATCCCACAGTCTACAGTGATGGGTCACAGCAGCCTGAACTAAGAGATGGTACCAGCGCCCAGGAGCTGGAGGTGGGTGGAAGAGGTGAAAGGAAAGAAAGCTCCAGGGAGGAGGGTTTGGCCTCCATCTTTTGCAAAGAATCCCAGGCATGCAGAGGCTGCCTGAGAGAACGCAGCAGACAGGACTCCCCCCCAGCACACTGTCTGGATCCCAAGAAACATGTATCACATGGCGTGCACTGGTGTGTGTTCCAGTGAACAGGGAAGCTGTTCATCCACACAGGCTGGGGGTGGGGGTGGGGCGCAGTGCATGGGCAGGAGCACCCCCACCCATGTCCTCTAAGGAGACCCCAGCCTGGGGTCGCAGAGCATAGCCAGGGAGGCCAGACCCCCTTCAGAGGATGGTTCTTTTTTTTTTATTTTCCTCAAACTTTTTTTTTTTTTGGCTGTGCTGGGTCTTTGTTGATGTGTGGGTTTAGCTGCTCTGCGGTATGTGGGATCTTCCCGGATCAGGGATCGAACCTGTGTCTCCTGCATTGGCAGACGGGTTCTTATCCACTGAACCACAAGGGAAGCCCCAGAGGATGTTTCTCAACTTGGGTCAGGGAGGGAACAGCCCTTGGGCATGTACACTTTGACTTGTGTTCACAGCCAACTGGTCAGAAAGGTGTTTTCCCTGAATAGCTCATGTTGAAGAAGTCCTAGGCAGGGACTTACAGGGCAGTCCAGTCGTCAAGGCTCCAGGCTCCCAGTGCAGGGACCAGGTTCGATCGCTGATCAAGGAACTAGATCTAAGAGAGTTTGCATGGTACAACTAAGACCTGGCATAGGCAAGTGGGACAAAAAAAAAAAAAAAATGGAAAATGAAATAAAGAAGCAGCAGGCAAGCTTTTGTAAACAGTCAAGATCTTCCTGAGGAGGCCAGGAAAGAGGGCCTGCCCTGCAGTGACCCAGTAATTAAGGGAAATCAGAACCCTCAGGAGCAATAGTGCCTTGGGTCCCAGACGGGCAGGACCAATTCAGTCCCTGCTGGGGCAGCTGTGAAGAGAAAGCAGCACAGTCCCTCAAGGGAAGGTAGAGAACAGGCGAGAGAAACAAACCATAAAACTCCTGTATTTTCTGAGCCCCAAATTACGCCTGGATTCCCTCCTTCACCTTGAGAATGCATTTACATAAAAAGGATGGCAGGAGCAAGGTCTGTTCCCCGTGGGCACCCCCATCCCCACCCTCTGCAGCCTGGGGGCTTCAGCTATTCCCGGGTTTCCCCTGCGTGTCACCCCTTCCAATAACCCCCTGACTCCAGGTAACCACAGTGCATCTGGACCATTGCCCAGACAGTCATCATCTGAAGTCCCATTCTTTTGTGCACTGAACAACCCTTCTTTACGGAAAAGGATAAACTCTCATGAGCAGAAATAGAAAATCTTGCAAATATATATATCTGTTAATACAATGATGAAATTGCAAGGAGAGGAATGACGTCGGTCAGCCTGGGGACCCTGTTCCAGGGAAGACACAAACCTCTTCCCCTATCACCCCTGCTCCCAAATCATCCTTGGAGTCCAATCCTCTTCACAAGGGTTGGGTCCCTGAAACCTGGAAGTGAGTCAGAACGTCGTGAGTCGAATTCTTTTTCCAGTGCCCCGAGGGGGATTGTTCTTTAAAAGGGAAGCCTTGGGGACTTCCTGGTGGTCCAGTGGCTGAGGCTCCAGGCTCCCAGTGCAGGGACCAGGTTCGATCGCTGATCAAGGAACTAGATCTAAGAGAGTTTGCATGGTACAACTAAGACCTGGCATAGGCAAGTGGGACAAAAAAAAAAAAAAAATGGAAAATGAAATAAAGAAGCAGCAGGCAAGCTTTTGTAAACAGTCAAGATCTTCCTGAGGAGGCCAGGAAAGAGGGCCTGCCCTGCAGTGACCCAGTAATTAAGGGAAATCAGAACCCTCAGGAGCAATAGTGCCTTGGGTCCCAGACGGGCAGGACCAATTCAGTCCCTGCTGGGGCAGCTGTGAAGAGAAAGCAGCACAGTCCCTCAAGGGAAGGTAGAGAACAGGCGAGAGAAACAAACCATAAAACTCCTGTATTTTCTGAGCCCCAAATTACGCCTGGATTCCCTCCTTCACCTTGAGAATGCATTTACATAAAAAGGATGGCAGGAGCAAGGTCTGTTCCCCGTGGGCACCCCCATCCCCACCCTCTGCAGCCTGGGGGCTTCAGCTATTCCCGGTTCCTCTGCGTGTCACCCCTTCCAATAACCCCCTGACTCCAGGTAACCACAGTGCATCTGGACCATTGCCCAGACAGTCATCATCTGAAGTCCCATTCTTTTGTGCACTGAACAACCCTTCTTTACGGAAAAGGATAAACTCTCATGAGCAGAAATAGAAAATCTTGCAAATATATATATCTGTTAATACAATGATGAAATTGCAAGGAGAGGAATGACGTCGGTCAGCCTGGGGACCCTGTTCCAGGGAAGACACAAACCTCTTCCCCTATCACCCCTGCTCCCAAATCATCCTTGGAGTCCAATCCTCTTCACAAGGGTTGGGTCCCTGAAACCTGGAAGTGAGTCAGAACGTCGTGAGTCGAATTCTTTTTCCAGTGCCCCGAGGGTGATTGTTCTTTAAAAGGGAAGCCTTGGGGACTTCCCTGGTGGTCCAGTGGCTGAGACTCCTCGCTCCCATGCAGGGGCCCAGGGTTCGATCCCCGGTCAGGTAACTAGATCCTCCATGCCTCAATGGACGATCTCACACATGGCAATAAAGATGCCACAACCTAGCCCTGGCACAGCCAAAACCATTTTTTAAGACATGGTAAAAAATATATATATTATTATGTACTTTAGCTCTCTTTATTCTATCCTTTTTATGGTAAAGCTGATTTTTTAAAAAATATTTATTGGGTTGGGTTGGGTCCTAGGAGCAGCACGTGCGAGCTCTTGGATGCAGCAGGTGGGCTTCTCTCTGGCTGTGGCTGGTGGGCTCAGTAGCCCCTCAGCATGTGAGATCTTCGTTCCCCAACCAGGTATTGAACCAGGGTCCCCTGCATTAGAAAGCAGATTGTTACCCACTGGACCACCAGGGGAAAACCCGGAAAACTGATTGTTGACTTGTGTCTTTGGATCTGGAAAGAGTGTCCGTGAGGGACAGGATGGGCAGCTACCAACGCTTGTCAGTAATGGCCTAGCCAAACGTTCTGGGACAATGGGCAGTTCGCAGGGCATGGACGTGGGGAGAACTTGACCCAGTGTGCACTTTTGTGGGGAAGCAGCCATAAAGACTTTGAGCCCTAAAGCCCCAGGTCAGGGGAATCAACTGGCTTCTCTGTGGATGGCCTTCTGCCTGTGACCTCTGTGACCCCATGTGACGATCTGACAGAGCCTCGGTGCTCCCCTTAGCATCCCGCATCTCTCCTTGCTGTCAGGGCTGTCGCAGATGAAACTGCTATGACTGTTTCTCTGTGAGTCTTTGAGTACATACATTTTCATTTGTCTCGAGTAAATACATTTTCATTTCATTTGGGAGTGGAATGATGGGTCCTTTGGTAGAAGGATGTTTAACGTTTTTAAAAAAAGAACTGCTTTTCCTTCCCGCCAGCAGCATCTGAGTGTTCCAGGTTTTCCACGCCTGTCCAACATTGGGGTTGGGTCCCTGAAACCTGGAAGTGAGTCAGAACGTCGTGAGTAATTCTTTTCCAGTGCCCCGAGGGTGATTGTTCTTTAAAAGGGAAGCCTTGGGGACTTCCTGGTGGTCCAGTGGCTGAGACTCCTCGCTCCCATGCAGGGGCCCAGGGTTCGATCCCCGGTCAGGTAACTAGATCCTCCATGCCTCAATGGACGATCTCACACATGGCAATAAAGATGCCACAACCTAGCCCTGGCACAGCCAAAACCATTTTTTAAGACATGGTAAAAAATATATATATTATTATGTACTTTAGCTCTCTTTATTCTATCCTTTTTATGGTAAAGCTGATTTTTTAAAAAATATTTATTGGGTTGGGTTGGGTCCTAGGAGCAGCACGTGCGAGCTCTTGGATGCAGCAGGTGGGCTTCTCTCTGGCTGTGGCTGGTGGGCTCAGTAGCCCCTCAGCATGTGAGATCTTCGTTCCCCAACCAGGTATTGAACCAGGGTCCCCTGCATTAGAAAGCAGATTGTTACCCACTGGACCACCAGGGAAATCCCGGGAAAACTGATTGTTGACTTGTGTCTTTGGATCTGGAAAGAGTGTCCGTGAGGGACAGGATGGGCAGCTACCAACGCTTGTCAGTAATGGCCTAGCCAAACGTTCTGGGACAATGGGCAGTTCGCAGGGCATGGACGTGGGGAGAACTTGACCCAGTGTGCACTTTTGTGGGGAAGCAGCCATAAAGACTTTGAGCCCTAAAGCCCCAGGTCAGGGGAATCAACTGGCTTCTCTGTGGATGGCCTTCTGCCTGTGACCTCTGTGACCCCATGTGACGATCTGACAGAGCCTCGGTGCTCCCCTTAGCATCCCGCATCTCTCCTTGCTGTCAGGGCTGTCGCAGATGAAACTGCTATGACTGTTTCTCTGTGAGTCTTTGAGTACATACATTTTCATTTGTCTCGAGTAAATACATTTTCATTTCATTTGGGAGTGGAATGATGGGTCCTTTGGTAGAAGGATGTTTAACGTTTTAAGAAAAGAACTGCTTTTCCTTCCCGCCAGCAGCATCTGAGTGTTCCAGGTTTTCCACGTCCTCTCCAAAGTCATCCCAAGAGGCACGCGGAGCGATCTCATGATGCTTTTAATTTACTTGCATTTCCCTGCTGGCTAATAATGATGAGCATTTCTTTCGGAGCTTCTTTGCCATCTGCATATCTTTTTCTGTGATGTGTGTGTTCACATCTTTCGTCCGTTAAAAAAAATGGGCTATTTGTCTTCTCATCTCATAGAAAGAGTACTTTGTACATTCTGTGTTGGTAGTAGTGGGATGAGGGGCCAGTTCTTCATCTTTTCATGCTATCATCTCTGTATCTTGAGTCCTTCCAAGCTGACTTTCAAAACCCCCAATCCCAGGCTCTTGCCAATCAGAAGCTTTGATTTTGAAGCTCAGCCTTACCTTCTCTGCTTTTCGGCTCAGTCCTACCTCCCCTCCACCCCAGTGCGCCGGGCTCTGGTGAGGGAGTGCATGCCGCTTCCCAGGGTCAGCTGGATGGCTTGTTTCCAAGCTGCTTGGTCCCTGCTCCACCCAGGGTCTGTGAGCTGCAGCCCTCGCCTCCTCCCCCAGGGCGCTCTCTGAGCAGAACCTCCCAGCATCCAGGTGATAACAGAAGGGGTTTCAACAAAGGAATCCTTGATGTCCAAACCTAGGAAATTCTGGGCTGTAAAATTTGGACCCAGGTGAGGTGGGGGGGCGGGATACCAGCTCCCCCTGTCAGACCCTATAGCTCTTAGAGAATCCTGCAATTCTTGTCTTCACGTGAAGCAAGTATCTTTCTGAGTCCCACATCAGCCCGGAACTAGGCGGTCAGTTAGAAAATTACACCAAGCTTCCTCCCCCGACTCCACCACTGCCTTTCTGCCCAACAAGATCCCCAATTCCCTGAATTTGCTAGCAAATGGTAGATGATTCCCTCCAGCACCTCCCTGTCTATGGGCACCTTGATATCCCCGCACCAAGATGGAGCTGCCTTTTTTTTTTTTTTTTTGTGGTTGCAGCATGTGAAGTAGTTGTGACATGTGATATCTAGCTCCCCGACCAGGGGTTGAACCCAGGCCCCCTGCCCGGGGAATGTGAAATCTTAGCCCCTGGACCACCAGGGACATCCCCTGGAGCTGTAGTATTACTTCAGAGCAAACCCCTGCTTCTCCCAGTTGCTACTGTGTCCTTTTCCATAAGGTGGGCTATTATGCGTGTGCTATGTCCACAGTACCTTGTCCAGTTCCCCCAGGAGGATGGAAGTGCCTCCAGGGCAGGAAGTCTTGCACAACACAACCGTTCCTGCATCTCTGAGAGCGCGCCTGGCAGAGGCACAGCAGAGTGACCGTGGGTTGCCTGAGGATGATCCCGGGAGGTCAAGCTCCTTGGGGTCAGCCTCGGGGCCTCTCCCTCCTGATGCACGGCCTCCCTTCAAGTTGTCGGGTCTCTGAGGGGTGGGAGGATACCTTATCTTTCCATCCTGGACACAGAGAGAGGCGAAATCACACCAATCTGCCTCCCTTGACCCCACCACCGCCTTTCTGCCCAACAGGATCCCCAGTTCCCCGAATTTGCTAGCAAACGGCGGATGATTCCCTCCAGTACCTCCCTAGGCAGCCCAGGAGACACTGGTGAGGTCGAAAGCTGTTGCTATGGCAACAGGATCAGGGATTTGATGCTGAAAGGCTTGGTCTAAGGGGGATCCCTCCTGCGCTCCTGGTGAGGGATATGTGAGTTGGGTGTTGGGGGGTACTTGGGGCAGGACCACTTTGTGAAGTGGAAACCACTGAGGCGTTGATACACCTGGATGCTTCTTCCAAATGTGTTACTTTCTTGATTTCTCTGACCTTCAGTGCCTCCCTAGAAACGCCACTGGCTTAGCAGATGTGAGGTGCCCAGCCTGGGCCTCCTATGTAGTGGAAGTCAGGAGAAAGGGCTCTTGGTCCCCAGAGCCCTGGCCTCTGGGCAGCACCACTCAGGGTCAGGGGTTCAGAACCAGTGGGAAGGGTGCTGGCTGGGGACAGTTTCCCCTGACTCTTTCTAATCCCATCCCAGTCTCCCAGCTGGTAGAGCCTTCACTCAACGATCCTTTCTCGTCCCAATCTCATTCCTGGCAGCTCCGTTCCTGACCCCTGATACTCTCCCCGCTCCCTTCACAACAGACCTGCCCAGGCTTGCCTTCCTTCCGGGCCTGCTTCCAGCTGGAGAAAATGCACATGCAAATCAGTCAAGGCCCCCAGGTCTCTGCCTAGAGTATTCCCTAGATGGCATCTTGCCTTTCCCAGGGGACAGCACGCTGGAATCCATGTGGCTCGGTGTCTCCCCTGGATCTGAGGGGTGGCCCTAAGGGTGGGGATTCTAGGATTCGGATGAGCTGCAGGACAGACTGCGCACGTCGGGAGGCAGACCTTAGGAGTAAGTCAGCTAGAATATTTCTACAGATGTGAACAACATTGTCCTCATAGGTCCGTCTTTTAATCCCTCCCAAGTGGCATGATTAGCCATGGGAAATATTAGGCCGTCCCAGGAAGGCCTCGGGAAGCCACCAGATCTGAGTTCATAGACCCGTACAGCTACAGGGCCAGGGTCTTTTGCCATCGGAGCTACGGGGAAGCCCCCAGCTGGTGTGATATATCTGGCTTTTGATAAACACTGAGGAAACACCTGAGGATGGATGAGGCTTTAGGAAGAGATGATATAAAGCTGAGAGTGATTAATGGGCAATTAAAAGCTAATTTTCGGGGCTTTCCCAGGTGATCCAGCAGTTAAGGCTCCATGTTCCCACGACAGGAGGCTCAGGTTTGATCTCTCATGGGGAACAAGATCCCACATGCCACAGCTAAAGATCCTGTGTGCTACAATGAAGAAAAACCTGGCACCGTCAAATAAGTAAGAGTTTTTTAAAAGCCACGTGTGAAAGATGGAGGGCCTTCTTGAGAAAGCATAAGAGGCTTTGATCTCTTGGACTGAGACCTCAGTTTGGACCCAAGATATGACCCTCGAGAGTAGCAGAAGGCTAAGCTTCTCATTCAGAAAGATCTGTCATGACAATGTCAGAGCCCTGGTTGGGACAAATCGGACCCTAATACATGGGATAAGAACTATGGGCTGATGCTCCCCAAATCTTGAATTCCAAGATTTCCCCAGACTCTCTGAGACAGCTGAGAGGTTCATGACCACATAAGGGCAGCACCCAGTCTCCCAGCTGGTAGAGCCTTCACTCAACGATCCTTTCTCGTCCCAATCTCATTCCTGGCAGCTCCGTTCCTGACCCCTGATACTCTCCCCGCTCCCTTCACAACAGACCTGCCCAGGCTTGCCTTCCTTCCGGGCCTGCTTCCAGCTGGAGAAAATGCACATGCAAATCAGTCAAGGCCCCCAGGTCTCTGCCTAGAGTATTCCCTAGATGGCATCTTGCCTTTCCCAGGGGACAGCACGCTGGAATCCATGTGGCTCGGTGTCTCCCCTGGATCTGAGGGGTGGCCCTAAGGGTGGGGATTCTAGGATTCGGATGAGCTGCAGGACAGACTGCGCACGTCGGGAGGCAGACCTTAGGAGTAAGTCAGCTAGAATATTTCTACAGATGTGAACAACATTGTCCTCATAGGTCCGTCTTTTAATCCCTCCCAAGTGGCATGATTAGCCATGGGAAATATTAGGCCGTCCCAGGAAGGCCTCGGGAAGCCACCAGATCTGAGTTCATAGACCCGTACAGCTACAGGGCCAGGGTCTTTTGCCATCGGAGCTACGGGGAAGCCCCCAGCTGGTGTGATATATCTGGCTTTTGATAAACACTGAGGAAACACCTGAGGATGGATGAGGCTTTAGGAAGAGATGATATAAAGCTGAGAGTGATTAATGGGCAATTAAAAGCTAATTTTCGGGGCTTTCCCAGGTGATCCAGCAGTTAAGGCTCCATGTTCCCACGACAGGAGGCTCAGGTTTGATCTCTCATGGGGAACAAGATCCCACATGCCACAGCTAAAGATCCTGTGTGCTACAATGAAGAAAAACCTGGCACCGTCAAATAAGTAAGAGTTTTTTAAAAGCCACGTGTGAAAGATGGAGGGCCTTCTTGAGAAAGCATAAGAGGCTTTGATCTCTTGGACTGAGACCTCAGTTTGGACCCAAGATATGACCCTCGAGAGTAGCAGAAGGCTAAGCTTCTCATTCAGAAAGATCTGTCATGACAATGTCAGAGCCCTGGTTGGGACAAATCGGACCCTAATACATGGGATAAGAACTATGGGCTGATGCTCCCCAAATCTTGAATTCCAAGATTTCCCCAGACTCTCTGAGACAGCTGAGAGGTTCATGACCACATGTAAAGGGCCAGCACCCCCTGCTTGAAGACAGCATGGAGGCGCCCCACCCCCACCCCCTGCAAAACAACACACATCCTTTTCAAAAACTGCTTCCACCCCTCCTCCTTCCTGGCTACCAACAAGTGGGGCAAGTCTGCAACACAACCCAGCTGAGGGCACTCTGGGCCTGATGAACAAGGAAGACCCCATCGCAAAGGAGCTTGGGAAACAGCGGCTGGTTCCAGCAGAAGACAGACAAATCCGCACACAACCGATGCGGAAGGTGCTCGACCAGGTAGGTGGAACCTGGGGCCAGGGAGGGGAGCACTCTGCTGGGCAGGGACTCCTGAGTACGATGCAAACACTCTATCGGGATGGCTCCCAGCAGTGTGGAAAGGCGATGACTAGGAGAGGTAGAAATGCCAGAACTCCTAGGGCCCAAAAGGGCAGACAAGCGGGCGTGTTTGAGGAGATATACCAGGAAAGGCCAGAAAACCTCCAGAGGGGCAGGCACTGTGGGACGGCCTGAGCACACACCGTTTACCAGAGCCCGTGGAATGTGCTGGAGAGAGGGTACCTGCCTCTGTGAACAGTGCCTTGGTGACTCCACTGTGAGCCCAGGCTGATGGGGGGTGGCACCATTGTCCTACTGGAGGGCTGATAGCCGCAGGCGGGAGAGGACCCCCCTACTCCACTCCACGGAAGCAACAGGCCACATGGTCGCCCTTAACCATCAGCATCTCAGTGACTGCAGTGATTCAATGAGCGGCAAGAGAGACCGCTGTCTTTTTTTTTTTAAATAACAGTTTTATTTATTTATTTATTTGGGCGGGGGTCGGGTTGGGGAGGGAGCAGGGCGGGCGGGCCACTTCTATTGGTCTTTCATTTCTCTGTCTTCATCCGTCTTTGTTCTTTGGCTCCTGTGGGCCTCCCATCGCAGTGGCCTCTTGCTGCAGAGCACCGGCTCTGGGCGTATGCGCTCCAGAGCTCCGGCTCGGTGATTGGACACATCAGTCCAGCCGCTCCGCGGCACGTGGGATCTTCCCAGGCCAGGGATCGAACCGGCGCCTCTTGCACTGCAAGGCAGTGTCCTTATCCACTGGACCACCAGGGGAAGCCCGAGACCACTGTCTTGGTACCACTCCTTGAGGCCTTCATGGCCAAATCCATGGACATTACAAACGCATCCCTTGAACCCAACAAGTCTCCTGGAAACCCAATCCCTTGGGATCCAAACAGAGCTGCTCACTTTTCAGTATCGCCCCTCCTCCTTCCTGGCTACCAAAAAGGGGGCGCCCCCTGAGGGCACTCTGGGCCTGATGAACAAGGAAGACCCCATCGCAAAGGAGCTTGGGAAACAGCGGCTGGTTCCAGCAGAAGACAGACAAATCCGCACACAACCGATGCGGAAGGTGCTCGACCAGGTAGGTGGAACCTGGGGCCAGGGAGGGGAGCACTCTGCTGGGCAGGGACTCCTGAGTACGATGCAAACACTCTATCGGGATGGCTCCCAGCAGTGTGGAAAGGCGATGACTAGGAGAGGTAGAAATGCCAGAACTCCTAGGGCCCAAAAGGGCAGACAAGCGGGCGTGTTTGAGGAGATATACCAGGAAAGGCCAGAAAACCTCCAGAGGGGCAGGCACTGTGGGACGGCCTGAGCACACACCGTTTACCAGAGCCCGTGGAATGTGCTGGAGAGAGGGTACCTGCCTCTGTGAACAGTGCCTTGGTGACTCCACTGTGAGCCCAGGCTGATGGGGGGTGGCACCATTGTCCTACTGGAGGGCTGATAGCCGCAGGCGGGAGAGGACCCCCCTACTCCACTCCACGGAAGCAACAGGCCACATGGTCGCCCTTAACCATCAGCATCTCAGTGACTGCAGTGATTCAATGAGCGGCAAGAGAGACCGCTGTCTTTTTTTTTTTAAATAACAGTTTTATTTATTTATTTATTTGGGCGGGGGTCGGGTTGGGGAGGGAGCAGGGCGGGCGGGCCACTTCTATTGGTCTTTCATTTCTCTGTCTTCATCCGTCTTTGTTCTTTGGCTCCTGTGGGCCTCCCATCGCAGTGGCCTCTTGCTGCAGAGCACCGGCTCTGGGCGTATGCGCTCCAGAGCTCCGGCTCGGTGATTGGACACATCAGTCCAGCCGCTCCGCGGCACGTGGGATCTTCCCAGGCCAGGGATCGAACCGGCGCCTCTTGCACTGCAAGGCAGTGTCCTTATCCACTGGACCACCAGGGGAAGCCCGAGACCACTGTCTTGGTACCACTCCTTGAGGCCTTCATGGCCAAATCCATGGACATTACAAATACGCATCCCCTTGAACCCAACAAGTCTCCTGGAAACCTATCCCAGAGCTGTCCCTCATTAAGAAAAAGGAATCCAAAACTAGAGGCTGCTCATCTTTTCAGTATCCCGCATGGGTAGTGGTAACCAGACTCACACAAGCCTCATCTAATTGCATAGACCTTTGCACCTTGGTCTGACCTACTTTCACTCTGGGTTAGGAAATTTCACAGTGCTGAAGGGCAGGTGCCAGCTCACAGAAAGCAGTTAGCTATGCAAATGAGTCTTGTCTAATAATAATTCAAATGAATTTTGTCTGGAAGAGATGCAAATACTTTCTGTCCTGTAGAAATGCTAATCCCAAAGGTTACAATCTTATTGCCCGGGAGTTTATACATTAACCAGTTTTCTATGTAACAGCTGCCTTATTCCGGATTTCTTTCAGGGCTTCTGTGCGTCCAGTTTCTCGAATTCTCTTTGAACCAATTTTGCAGTCCTGCTGCTTCCTCCATTTATGAGTTCAAGATTTCGGACACACAGTCACTTTGTAGTCATATAAGAATCACGCTTTGTGCTTTTTGAAAGTAAAACTTTGACCCATAGCCCATCTACATATAGAAGCGTGTGTGGTATTGCTGTAAGAGCCAAGTATTGGAACTGAATGGCAATCAGTAAGGAACAGGTTAAATTAATTATGGTGCAGAGACGAAGACATATTCAGCTCTTACAAAGGATGCGACAACTGTGCATTGGAAAAAACTCAGACTTAATGTTAAATTTTAACATGGCAGCGTTGCGTATGACATGAGCTCATTTGGGTAAAAGAGGAGAATACCTGCCCCTTCTTGCGACAGATGGATGGATAGATTCCTATATCTCTCTTAACCTATGTCGACTCTTCCTCTCATTGTCCCTCTCTTCCTCTCTCTCTCTTCCTCTCCTAAGAGCATTTCTGGAAGTTTACGTAAGACACTCAAACCAGTATTTACCTCTGGAGAGAATAGATGACTTGGGAAAGTGGAGGGAAGAGGGAGAGACACTTTTTACTGCAAAACCTTCTACTTTGGGGATTTTGTGTCATTTACATATATATTTTTTTTCCAACAAGCAAATTAATAGAATTTCAATAGGGGAAAAGAATGCCCGGAAGAGAACACAATATTCTAGAGATGAGGGAATGGTGCACAGGGCTTAGGACCACAGCCTCTGAGTGTTGAGTGTCTCTAAATGTGGACTAAGTCTGCGATGGCTTTCCCCCTAAGGTTTATCGTTGTGCTGTTAAATGCAGTTAAATTTGTAGCTTGCACATGGACTGCTTTGTATGTTTTGACAAGTGTATACCGCCGCATAACCACAGCCGTAACAACCAAGGTGCCACGCCTTCGAGGTTCGTCTGTGTGATTCACGTAGCATAGCTCGTTCCTCTTCACTGCTGAGAACGGTTCCATTGCGTGAACGCTCCACGGCTCATCGGCTCGCCCACTGAGGGGCACCGGGTTGTTTCCAGTCTTTGGCAGCTATGAACAAAGCTGCTGTAGACGTTGTCATAGGAGCTTCTGTGTGAACATGGTTTTTCCATTTTTCCTGGATGTGGAACTTAGTGTTACCCAAACCAGACTTGGGTCCCCTCACCTGTGTCCGTAAAGACAGCTCCCTGAGCCCAGGCTGTGTGGAAGGAAAGGGCAGTGGTTGTTGTCAGGGCCAGACAAGGAGTCCAGGGCCGCTAATGCTCTGAAAACCTGAGCTCCCTAATGGGTCTCAGGGAAGCATTTGGGTAGACAGGGTGGGGGGGGGTGTCCCAGGACTTGCGATCGGCTCCTGCATGATGCTGAGCGGTTGATGGGGAAGCAGCAGGGTGGTGGCACGGGTTCACGTGACTCTGCAGACTCCGGTCCCTCGGGAGGCCACCTGCTCGTGGTCCTCTGTAACTAACCTCTTCCGTCTGGGGGCGTTGAGCCCATGTAAGACAGCTCAGGGGTCAGACGTGGTTACCCATGCCCTTCAGGGAGGAGCTGAAGACCTTGTGGCTCCCACAGGGCTGATGGACTCGAAGCTGTTACCTCTTCTCCCGGCCTGACTGTTGTTTCTGTCACTGCCTGTTCATATCCTTCCGATCACTCATCCTCGAGCCAGGCTCTCGTGATCCAGGGGAGGACTGGGAGACTACAGGGTTTCTACGAACGAGAGGCAGGCAGAGGGCGTGGGAAGGACGGTGGGTCCTGGGAAGGTCCCAGAGGCATAGGAGGCTGGGTGTGCTCGGCTTTGTAAGACACCATCAGCCATTTCCCAGAGCACCTGTCCCATTTTGCCTTCCCACCAGCCCTGGGCTCTGTATCCTCTACTACCGTATCATTAGACCACGCCAGTCCCCTCCGGAGGGAGAATTCCATGTGAGCCTCATAGGGCAGGTTTATTTTTAGAGCGCTCCTCCAGCTCCCGCAGCGCCTCCCAGTGCTGGCTGGGAGGGCTTCACAGTCCCCTCCTGGGTGCCACCATCCTGCTTGGTGGCCTTGGCATTCCCTGCCAGTTGTTTGAACCTCTTTAGCAAGTTGCCTGCTGGGGTTTGGTTGGGTGAGAAGCCCAGGGATGGGGAGGGAGGAGCTGCCACGGGTGCTGTTGTCTTATAAACAGACCCTCGGTGGCTCCCCGTCCTCAGCAAACACGCTTCACTCTAGGGTTCTGCCGTGTCTCTGGCCCGGAGGGCCTCTCAGAGGCTGAGCTCAAGAGGCCCCGGGCCTGGAACATTCCCAAGGCCGCTAGGTTGGGAATTTTGGAGGGTGAAGCCCAGGCCCTTCTCTCCCCGCAAGGTCCTGGAGAAACAGTCGCATTGCTGTGGGTCCAGATTCCCGGTCCGTCCTCCACCCGCTGCATGGCCCTGCTGGCTGCCCAAGCCCACGCGGCCCCTTGAACCCGGCAGAACTCCCCTCAGCACGTCCTCACTTGTGCAGAGCAGGAGGGGAAGCCCTTATAGACAGAGGGAAAACCAGGACGCAGGCGGAGGAGGGGTGTGGTGTGCAGGAAGAGAAAGGGAATAGGAAGTGAGATCTAACTTTGAAAGGAATGTAAGACAGCTCAGGGGTCAGACGTGGTTACCCATGCCCTTCAGGGAGGAGCTGAAGACCTTGTGGCTCCCACAGGGCTGATGGACTCGAAGCTGTTACCTCTTCTCCCGGCCTGACTGTTGTTTCTGTCACTGCCTGTTCATATCCTTCCGATCACTCATCCTCGAGCCAGGCTCTCGTGATCCAGGGGAGGACTGGGAGACTACAGGGTTTCTACGAACGAGAGGCAGGCAGAGGGCGTGGGAAGGACGGTGGGTCCTGGGAAGGTCCCAGAGGCATAGGAGGCTGGGTGTGCTCGGCTTTGTAAGACACCATCAGCCATTTCCCAGAGCACCTGTCCCATTTTGCCTTCCCACCAGCCCTGGGCTCTGTATCCTCTACTACCGTATCATTAGACCACGCCAGTCCCCTCCGGAGGGAGAATTCCATGTGAGCCTCATAGGGCAGGTTTATTTTTAGAGCGCTCCTCCAGCTCCCGCAGCGCCTCCCAGTGCTGGCTGGGAGGGCTTCACAGTCCCCTCCTGGGTGCCACCATCCTGCTTGGTGGCCTTGGCATTCCCTGCCAGTTGTTTGAACCTCTTTAGCAAGTTGCCTGCTGGGGTTTGGTTGGGTGAGAAGCCCAGGGATGGGGAGGGAGGAGCTGCCACGGGTGCTGTTGTCTTATAAACAGACCCTCGGTGGCTCCCCGTCCTCAGCAAACACGCTTCACTCTAGGGTTCTGCCGTGTCTCTGGCCCGGAGGGCCTCTCAGAGGCTGAGCTCAAGAGGCCCCGGGCCTGGAACATTCCCAAGGCCGCTAGGTTGGGAATTTTGGAGGGTGAAGCCCAGGCCCTTCTCTCCCCGCAAGGTCCTGGAGAAACAGTCGCATTGCTGTGGGTCCAGATTCCCGGTCCGTCCTCCACCCGCTGCATGGCCCTGCTGGCTGCCCAAGCCCACGCGGCCCCTTGAACCCGGCAGAACTCCCCTCAGCACGTCCTCACTTGTGCAGAGCAGGAGGGGAAGCCCTTATAGACAGAGGGAAAACCAGGACGCAGGCGGAGGAGGGGTGTGGTGTGCAGGAAGAGAAAGGGAATAGGAAGTGAGATCTAACTTTGAAAGGGGGGCCGAATTGGTAGCTGGAGAGAACGTGGGCTTTCCTGCTGGCTCAGAGGGTCAAGAATCTGCCTGCAATGCAGAGACTGGAGTTCGCTCCCTGGGTCCGGAAGATCCCCTAGGGAAGGGAATGGCGACCCACCCCAGCCTTCTTGCCTGGAGAATCCCACGGACAGTCCACGGGATGGCAGAGTCGACATAATGGAGCTGTGACACTGGTGTAATGCCCTCCCCCTCTCCCCTCAGCCCACCCCATTCCACCCTCACCCCCTGCCAACTTTCCTAGCACCAGGGCCTGAGGTGGGGAGTGGGGGTGGTGGACTCTCAGTTCAGAGTAGACCCCAGAGGGGCCGGAGGGAATGGTGGAGGCTGGGGGGCAGCCGGTTTCTGGGCAGGAAGAGTTCTCAGGAGTAGTGGCGCAGAGTCGGGGGGACGGAAGGAGCTCCTGATTCATGCCAGGCTCCATGCCAGGCACGCACGCCGAGCTCATTAACTTCCCCCTAAGCCTCAGATCCAGGTCTTACAGCCTCCACCTTCCCAAAGAGCAGGGGGAGCCTGGCCTAAGGAAATTTCTGTTCTCACTGTCAAAGGCTGGCCCTGGGCTCGGGCAATCGATCCTGCCCTCCAGGAGCCTTCGACCTGACCCCGTCCTCCTAACCCCACCCGGGAGAAGGAAAGGGCTGGGGACTGCTGGTCACTGGGGTCCCCGGCATTCCCGGCTCCTCATACATAAAACAGGAGGAACTTTTCCTCCACAGCTGATCAAAACCTCCAGGCAAAGATTGCAAATGAAGGCCCCTGTCAAGTCATTTCCCTTGCAAATGAAGCCGCTGCTCCAGAATCTTTTCCTCTTTCAGACCTCACCAGCTCCGCCGTCGACCCAGGAGCCCAGGGCTGCTGGCTCGCCCGGTCTGTGAGCAGGTAGCTGGCACATTTCAATCAGCTTGACGAGTCCCCCATAAGCAGATGGGGCATCTTCGATCCCTGATCCCCTGCCCTCGCTGAAGCCCAGGGGCCTGGGCTCCCATGCCCAGCTGTAATTAGCAGATTTATAAGACTGGGGCCCCAAAGCCAGGTGTAGCTGGAGAGATCTGCCGAGCATGTCAGGCTAGACCCTCACCAAGCCTCTCAGAAGCCTAGGGACTGAGACTTCCTAGCGGAGGTGGGGAACCCTGGGGAGGGTGCGGCAGAGAGCCAGGGACACACACACCAGATCTTAAGGAGCCCCCAGTCGGACCTGGTGGAGGGACCTCAACTTGCAGAGCTCAGCCCCAGATAAACCAAGATAGAAAGACCCATCACTCACTCTCTGGGCGTCTGGAGTCTCCCTATCCGTAAAATGCAGTAAGACAGTTATCTGTCTTGTAAAGCCGTTGGGAGTAGTCAATGAGATGGTCTGGGCATAGCCCTGGCTACGGTATCTGGCACTTAGAAAGCATTTCATAAATGTTAACAGTGATTTACATCAATATTCTAACAGAGCCAACATCAGGTCACCTCTACCGCGGGCAGCTGCCTTGTAGGAGCATCAGTCACTGCAAGAGGAGGGAGCTTGGCTAAGTCACCTAGCCTCTCTGTGCTTTCCTGTCCTCATTCCATTTGTGGGATCGGTGAGGGGACTTTGATAAAAGAACTCGAGGACACGAAGAAGCCCACAGACTAGAGCCAGATTCCCAGGTCCAAATCCCGGGTCCACGTGGCTGCGTGACCTTGGGAAAATTACTTTACCTTTCTGTGCCTCGTGGTCTTCATCAGTATGAGGGATTACCGTATCAGCCATGCCAAGCACTATGAGACGCTGCTAAAGGATAATTTCTATAAGTAAAACCATGGCTCACATAGAAAATGAACATGTAGCAAAGATTTTCTTGACCTTATTCATTCCTGAGGGAACCAAGATGTTACAACCTGTTCAAAGGAAAATTCAAAGAACACACACGTGTGAGTAGTTGGGAACGCTGACATGAATTTACAAACAGATGTAAACCTGACCTCCCGCACGATTGCATTCCATCAGACTCGGCTCCTGTCCATGCCTATGGACAAAAATTGTGTGCATTATTATCAGTTTTCTACAACTTAGAGTTGTCATCTTCGATCCCTGATCCCCTGCCCTCGCTGAAGCCCAGGGGCCTGGGCTCCCATGCCCAGCTGTAATTAGCAGATTTATAAGACTGGGGCCCCAAAGCCAGGTGTAGCTGGAGAGATCTGCCGAGCATGTCAGGCTAGACCCTCACCAAGCCTCTCAGAAGCCTAGGGACTGAGACTTCCTAGCGGAGGTGGGGAACCCTGGGGAGGGTGCGGCAGAGAGCCAGGGACACACACACCAGATCTTAAGGAGCCCCCAGTCGGACCTGGTGGAGGGACCTCAACTTGCAGAGCTCAGCCCCAGATAAACCAAGATAGAAAGACCCATCACTCACTCTCTGGGCGTCTGGAGTCTCCCTATCCGTAAAATGCAGTAAGACAGTTATCTGTCTTGTAAAGCCGTTGGGAGTAGTCAATGAGATGGTCTGGGCATAGCCCTGGCTACGGTATCTGGCACTTAGAAAGCATTTCATAAATGTTAACAGTGATTTACATCAATATTCTAACAGAGCCAACATCAGGTCACCTCTACCGCGGGCAGCTGCCTTGTAGGAGCATCAGTCACTGCAAGAGGAGGGAGCTTGGCTAAGTCACCTAGCCTCTCTGTGCTTTCCTGTCCTCATTCCATTTGTGGGATCGGTGAGGGGACTTTGATAAAAGAACTCGAGGACACGAAGAAGCCCACAGACTAGAGCCAGATTCCCAGGTCCAAATCCCGGGTCCACGTGGCTGCGTGACCTTGGGAAAATTACTTTACCTTTCTGTGCCTCGTGGTCTTCATCAGTATGAGGGATTACCGTATCAGCCATGCCAAGCACTATGAGACGCTGCTAAAGGATAATTTCTATAAGTAAAACCATGGCTCACATAGAAAATGAACATGTAGCAAAGATTTTCTTGACCTTATTCATTCCTGAGGGAACCAAGATGTTACAACCTGTTCAAAGGAAAATTCAAAGAACACACACGTGTGAGTAGTTGGGAACGCTGACATGAATTTACAAACAGATGTAAACCTGACCTCAGCACAGCCATCGATTGCATTCCATCAGACTCGGCTCCTGTCCATGCCTATGGACAAAAATTGTGTGCATTATTATCAGTTTTCTACAACTTAGAGTTGTCACAAACGCTCAAAGATGACGCAAAGCAGAGATGACCCCCAAAGTGTGTAAGGATGCCCGGGAAGAGGTTTGGGGGTTTTGTCCGGGTCCAGGTCTTTCTCAGCATAAATGACTCATTGAACACACAGTGCCCAGTATACAGGAAATGTTATACAAGTTTGTGTTAAAAATAATGTGGAAATACATAGATGAAGGCCAACCAAGTAAGAGTAGGCCATGATCATATATTCAAGGTTGCTGCAACCCCCCTCACTGTTCATTCAGTAGAAATGCAAAGTCAGGCAGGAGAGGGGGAAGGTTTTGGGGGGCTGCAGGTGTGCCCTGGAGCTGACAGCCTGGGCAAGCTGCTGTGTGTGGGGGGGTCTCCATTAGAGGTGCTCTCTGATTGGCCCTAAGTTAGAGGTGAGGACAACAATTAGGAATGGTGCTGATTACAAATCAAATCTTAACTGTTTGGAGCCCATTGTTAATCGGGGTGGTTGTTGGCCTCCCCGGATGTTTGGGAGAAACAGTGGTCTGACTTCCTCTGAGTCTGACTTACAAGCCAGCCGTCTGGCTTCCTGGACTGGGGACTGTGAATAGGGGGTAGGTTTCTTGGGCTGGTTGCCGCAGGTTGTGAGTCAGAGTTCTATTTTTATAAACAGACTGGCCATTGTCCATTTGGATATCAAGTCAATAACCACAGCGCCAGATGCCTTGGACCCGCCGTCCATGGTCATTACCATCAGCTGTTACTCGTTGACTACACGCACTAGCCAATTCTAACTGGTTTAAGCAGAATCAGGGGTTTATTGCCTTGGGAGCTCAGAAGCCATTAGGAGGCTGGAGAGCCAGGCTGGGGAGGACGGGAGCCAGAGTGACGCCAGCCCCGTGCCCAACACCCCCTGTGTCGTCTCCGTCTCACTCCTGGAGAGAGGGTCCTGGGGGAGGACGCAGGTCCTGCTGATCTGCCTCGGGTCACGTGCCACCAAAAGAGGGAAGTGACTATCCTCCCAAGGGAACTGGGGCTCTGCCACCACAGGAGCAATGCCCCGTTACTGGATCACCAGAAAAACACCCGTGCCCACTCAACCCCGGGACGTGGGTGCCATGGAAATATCCATGTTTCCCGGTGGGAACAGTGAGGCACAGTGAAGGTGGGATTCAAACAGATTCAAAGTCTGCTCTCTTCAAAGCTCAGGCTCTTCCCCTCTGTGTCCTTTGGCCTTGTGCAGGTGTCCTGGTGTGCAGCTCCCACCTGCCCCCACATCACAGCACCTGGAGCCCTCCCCCATCTTTGAATCTGGAGTCTTCTCTGCCTACCCACTCTTGAAAGTCCATTCCCATCACGAGTTGCCCTGTGCGTGGCCCAGACTCTCAGAGTGTGCTCAGACTCCCGACCCTTGAGTCAGGGATGCCATCTAACCATCTCACCCTCTGTCACTCTCTGATCCTCCCGCCTTGGATCTTTGCCAGCATCGGGGTATTTTCTAGTGAGTCGGCTCTTCGCGTCAGGTGGCCAGCGTATTGGAGCTTCAGCATCAGTCCTTGAAGGTGCCAACGCCAAGTCTTCGGCTGGTGCAGGAGGTGCCCCACCTGGGGAAGCTCCTAGGCTGATGGGGTTGGGGCAAATGCTGGTGTCCTTGGGCTCTCCCCACTTTCCTAGACTCCACGTTCCTCCACTTTCCTCTGCGTACATCCACAGCCCCCCACTGGTGAGAACAGCTCCTTTGAGATTCCTTTTGCATTTTCATTAATTTCTATTGAATAATTGAAACCGGAAAATTAATACTTTCAACCTAAACCTGAATTGCAGTGTGTGTGTCTTTTATAATTGTAATTCCACTGGAGTCTGAAATATTTGAGCGAGTCCTCCTTCTCCAGGGACGGAGGAAACACAGCTCTGTCTGGAGGGCTTAAAACACAGTGCTGGGATCAGGCGGCACACTCGGACAGTGCTTTTTAATTAACGGGTGGATGGAAGGAAACAAGGACCCCAAAGATCCTGCCAGCTGTATATAGAAGCCTCTAAAATTAGGGATGATTCTCCCTACCTTCTGGGCTGGTTTCTTTCATCAAAAATGCAATGGAAGTTGCCGAACACCAAGGGGCTGAGTACATGGCCCCCCAAAGTTTTGCTTTTCCTTTCTTTCCTCTCCAATGCCATGCCACCTCACATCTGGATGGGATCTGCCTCCAGTCTTCCCCCAGAGGCAGGATTCTTAAAGGATCGGCACCATCCTGAGCCCTGGAGTGTGCTTAATGATGAGGGGTAAGCAGCTTTGGCCTGCAGCCCTCAGCGTGGCCTCCTTTGGGGAAAGCCAGGTGAGTGTTCTAGTACTTCCAATTCTCCCACTCCTGGCAGGAATTGGGGGTCCTCAGGGTCACCTCAATGCTGTTCCCATTAGCCTTACTTGGGATACAGAAGGATGAGCGTCTTGGATTTTAGAGAAGCAGAAAGAGCAAACAAGAAGGACAACCGCAGATGGTCCACGTCCATGTGACTGCTGGTCTCCAGGAGGGGCCCTGGCATCCCGATGTGTCCTGTTCATTCCATCCTTTCCCCAGGAGAAAGGGAAGGACACAATTACTATCCAGAGTCAGCAGTGACCCAAGGCCCCCTGGAGGAGGTTTTCCCCAGGGGGCTCTCCACAGAAAAAGAATAAGGCTCATGCAGCCGGGGAAGCCAGGAGGGGACCCGGTTGGGGAGAGATGGAAAGCTGAGTGGGAGGCAGTCCCCAGGGGGAAGCTACCTCCCAGGCCCACCTGCAGGGCCCTTGGTGAGGGGGGAGATGCCGAGGGAAGGCTTCTCCAGGCTCCACCTGTCCTTGTTCAAGAGTGGGATGCCCCAGCTGGCTGATCATTACAAGCCCTGGCAGGTCAGGCTTCTGCTGCCACCATTTCCACTGGCATCTAAATGCCTCTCCATCTGGCAGTCAACCATAGTACCTAGAGGGTCCAGCCCAGGTCCCAAACTGGACTCTCTGAGCACCACCTCCCCGTCCCCATCTTTGCTCTTCCCGCACTAGCCTCTTTATTCCGCCTTGCCCCAGTGCCTTTGCACAGGCTGTTTGCTCTGCCTGGCATGCTTTTCCTTTCAGCTCATGTCCTTCAGCTTCCTGGCCCAGTGCCAGCGCAGGAAGCGTGATCTTATAAATCAGCAACCGTCTTCCCACCTCCACTCTCCCTCTCCTTCTCGCTGTCATTTCCTTATAAATTTTTGTCTCCTGTCTGTCTTCCTTCCACTAGCTGCAACATGCTCTCAATGGGAGCAGGTATCTTTTGTAACCAGAGACCCTAAATAGGACTCAGCACATAGCAGGCTCTCAGTAAGCACTTGCTGAATGAGTGGATCACAATTTCTGGCGAGGGGAGGAGTGCAGGGTGCTGGGTCTAAGAAGGGACAGTCTCAACTTCGGGCTCCGTTGGCACGGAGGCCACGTGGTCCAGGACTGGCGCCAGTGGCGATGTCTTGCCTCTTCGTGGAGGGCAGCCCCCTGCTTCTAGGCCATCTGCTTCCCTCCCTGCCGCGGGCCACAGCGGCTCAGCTCTCTCAGACTTGAGGGCCCACCCTGATTTTCGGGGGTCCCCTCCCTGGGCCCCTTCCCATGCTTTCTGGCTGCACCTTTATCCCATGACCAGGCCCCATCTGCAAAGCTGGGATCAGAAAGAGGTGTGGGCGCGTCGGAGCTAGTATTCCATGGGCAAATCAAAGTCTATAGGATGCTGCTTTTAACTATATTTGGGCACAATGTACCCTGAGGCTTTTGGTGGTCAATGGCTCTCAATAAACAGTTTCCTCATTAATTATTATTCATTATTTTCAGTGGCAGGGGAGAGGCAGGGCGTTGCTCAGCCCACAGCCGTAAGTCAGCTGTCAAATTCTTGGGTAAGTGAAGCTCCAAGAAGCTGCCCTGTTGGCTCTGTCAAGCCTGCCTTGGCCCAGGTGGGAGAGAGGGCAGCCTGAATGAAGCCAGAGCCGTGAAACGCAAAAAAGGCTGAGGGGAGGGGAAAAACACTGGCAAAACCACCCCTTCCGCCCCATGAGACGGAGCCCCTCCTTGGTTAGTAAAGGCTTTGTCTTTAGCAGAAGGGGAAAGAGAAGAGAATTACCACTTACTGAACAATCACTGAGGTGCCTTACATGTGGGATAAACCCATTTTTCATAAACAAAATGCGGCTAAGACTTAAAAAACCCTGATCTGTAGCTGTGCCAATTTCTAAGGTATAAACAGTCCTACTATGGCCAGTTTCAAGGCAACAATGTAATGCTTGGCTTGTAAAATTCCTAAAAATTTAACAACCATGTCTGCAAGCCAGTAGGAACCAACCCAGTCTCTCAGAGTGTGTAATGGGATTCAAAATTTCCCTGCAAAGAGGTGGCATAGCTAGTTAATTTCGTGGATCAGCTTAACTATGCCACCTGTGCCAAGATATTTGGTCACAAAATCATCCTTCGTGTGTCTCTGAGGGTGTTTTGGGATGAGATTAACATTTGAGTAAGTAGGCTGAGTAAAACAGATTGCTCTCCCCAGTGTGAGTGGGCTTTGTCTAATCAGTCGAAGGCCTGAATAGAACAAAAGACTGAGCTCCCCTAGGAGAAAATACTGCTTTCAGACTTGAACTGAGCATCAGCTCTTCTCTGGTGAGAAGCCAGGTGGTCCTCTGTTCAGAGTTTGTACTATCCAGTCTCCATAATCACATAAGCCAATTTCTTAACATAAATCTCTTTTACATATGTGCATATCCTGTGTGTACACATATCTACATGTCTGATTCTCTGGAGAACCCTAATGGGCACGGCAAGGGAGAAGACAGGGAAGAATTAAGTTTGCTAGTCGGCTGACTTTGAAACAGGGAGATTGTCCTGTGTAATCCAGAAGGGCATAGTGGAACCACAAGAGGGCCAAGGAGGGCCAGTGTCCAAGTGATGAGATGTGAAAAAGACTTGACCAGCCATCGCCAGCTTTGAGGATGTAGCGGGGCCACGGACCAAGGAATGTGGGCAGCCTCTTGAAGGAGGAACAGGCAAGGACTGATGCCTTCCCAGAGTCTCTAGAAGGAATGCAGCCTTGCAGATAACCTTGATTTTGGCCATGAGACCCATCTCCAACTTCAACCTCCAGAACTGTAAACGAATACATTTGTGTTGTTTGATGCACTAAGTTTGTGGTCATTGGTGACAGCAGCCTCAGGGAACTAATATCAAGATATGTTGTCCGCGGTTGACTAGACGATGCACCTAAAGTTCAAAAAAGCAGGCTGCCCGGGTTGCCATAGTGATGTACGTCAAAGGCGTTTGAGCCCAGGGCTGCCTGATTCCAAAGCCCAAGTTCTTTGTTCTGTCTCCTGTGAAAAGCCACTCTTGAAATATAAATGTCTTTGGGGAAGGTTACCAACTTAGTTCTACTTCAGCCTAAGTAACTGGAAAGTTTTCTTCGCAGAACACCAGAAAACAAACCACCAAAACTGCAGTGTCCAGGTGAAGGCGCAGCTGAGCTTGTGACCAGGAAGGAACCCGTCCCGCCCTGGAGTGAGTGTGGCCCAAAGGCAGCTGGAGAGGAAGACTACCCCGTGGTAGGTGTAAGCAGACAGACTTTTAAGTCTGTGAAGCTAAGGCGTTCCTAAGTCCCACACCGAGAGGCTTGGGCGTTGACCTCTCCTGGAGGCAGGAGGTGTGGCCTGGGGTTTGAGGCTGGGAAAAGCAGCCTCTTAAGGACCACAGCTTTCACAGAAATTACCTGTCCTGGGGCAGGGACACAGGGAGGAGGCTGGTCTGGTTTCCTGAAAGAGGCAAAATACAAGGAGTTGTTGGCTGAGCACTTTCCAGAATGGATGAAAAGCAGGTGTCATCAGATGCAGGGATCCCAGTGAGTCCCATTACCCCAAGCCCCAGATGTGAGTTCCAGAGACATGGGCACTAGATAGGAGACTTTCTATCTTCTGGGTCAGATACTGCACCAAACCCTTACGCTGGGCCAACCTTTGTTGAATGAGTGAGTGATGGGGAACAAGATGGAAAATGAGGACGCCAGCTTTAGACAGACTGGGAACTCACACTCTACCCACCCCTCCATCCCCGA
Source organism: Tragulus kanchil (assembly GCA_022376925.1). NCBI lineage: Eukaryota > Metazoa > Chordata > Mammalia > Artiodactyla > Tragulidae > Tragulus > Tragulus kanchil. The sequence continues at coordinate 24,171,907 of JAIOJX010000027.1, read as the reverse complement.
GGACTCCAGAATGGGGTGAGCAGGAGAAGGGTTCTTGGCGACCGAGGCTGGGGCAGGGGGTATCAAGCATCCGGGTGTATCTCACACGAGTCCTAGGAGCCCCTGCCCTCAGCGTGAAACTCCAAAAGCCAAGTGCCCACCCCGACCAAGCCCTGGGGACTGCCCTCCCCAAAGGGTCTGGACGAAAGAGGTGGACTATGGTCAAGCCTGGGCAGCCAGGGTCAGCACCGGGACCAGCAGGGGTCGCTGAGAGCTGCGTGGGAAGAGCACCCAGCTCAGGGGAATCAGCTGCAATGTGTCTCCAGAATCACGCATATTCAAATATATGCAGAAGTCGAGTTCGGGCTATATTTAGCAGAATCAGAGGGAAAGGATGGAAGGCTAAATTGAGCAGAGTCGACCTGGGAAGTCAGGCTTGCGGGGCCACACCCCTCCTGGTGGAAGTGCTGGATGCTGCTCCCAGGTGCCCTAAGGGCCCACGTTTGGAGGTTTGGGTGAGGAGGACCAGCGTGACCCACAGCCTGCCTGCACCCCTGGGCTCCAGCATTGTTTTGTCTTTGAGGGTTTTTATTGAGCCAGCACCACGCTTTTATGAGGCACGATGAAGTGGGCCTTGTGTGCTGGGGCTGATGGCCTGGCCAGGGAGCCATTTGGCTGCTGACTGAGGGCGTTTGGTTCTGGCCTCTGGGCTGGTTACCTCTCTCTCCCGTGATTATCTTTAAAAGCAGCAGCAATCTGACCCCTTCTGTATTCGTTTCCTGCAGTTGTGGTAATCAGTTATCACAAACTGCATGACCTAAAAGAGCAGAAATACATTATCGGTTCTGGAGGCCCAAAAATAAAAGGGATTGTTGGCTGAGCACTTTCCAGAATGTAAAAGGTTCCAGAGGGGATCCCAGTGAGTCCCATTACCCCAAGCCCCAGATGTGAGTTCCAGAGACATGGGCACTAGATAGGAGACTTTCTATCTTCTGGGTCAGATACTGCACCAAACCCTTACGCTGGGCCAACCTTTGTTGAATGAGTGAGTGATGGGGAACAAGATGGAAAATGAGGACGCCAGCTTTAGACAGACTGGGAACTCACACTCTACCCACCCCTCCATCCCCGAGGACTCCAGAATGGGGTGAGCAGGAGAAGGGTTCTTGGCGACCGAGGCTGGGGCAGGGGGTATCAAGCATCCGGGTGTATCTCACACGAGTCCTAGGAGCCCCTGCCCTCAGCGTGAAACTCCAAAGCCAAGTGCCCACCCCGACCAAGCCCTGGGGACTGCCCTCCCCAAAGGGTCTGGACGAAAGAGGTGGACTATGGTCAAGCCTGGGCAGCCAGGGTCAGCACCGGGACCAGCAGGGGTCGCTGAGAGCTGCGTGGGAAGAGCACCCAGCTCAGGGGAATCAGCTGCAATGTGTCTCCAGAATCACGCATATTCAAATATATGCAGAAGTCGAGTTCGGGCTATATTTAGCAGAATCAGAGGGAAAGGATGGAAGGCTAAATTGAGCAGAGTCGACCTGGGAAGTCAGGCTTGCGGGGCCACACCCCTCCTGGTGGAAGTGCTGGATGCTGCTCCCAGGTGCCCTAAGGGCCCACGTTTGGAGGTTTGGGTGAGGAGGACCAGCGTGACCCACAGCCTGCCTGCACCCCTGGGCTCCAGCATTGTTTTGTCTTTGAGGGTTTTTATTGAGCCAGCACCACGCTTTTATGAGGCACGATGAAGTGGGCCTTGTGTGCTGGGGCTGATGGCCTGGCCAGGGAGCCATTTGGCTGCTGACTGAGGGCGTTTGGTTCTGGCCTCTGGGCTGGTTACCTCTCTCTCCCGTGATTATCTTTAAAAGCAGCAGCAATCTGACCCCTTCTGTATTCGTTTCCTGCAGTTGTGGTAATCAGTTATCACAAACTGCATGACCTAAAAGAGCAGAAATACATTATCGGTTCTGGAGGCCAGAAGGCTGAGATGAAGGTGCTGGCCGGGCCACGCTCCCTCCAAAGACTACAGAAAAAAAAAAAAAAGAAAGTCTTCCTCTGCTGCTTCCAGCTTCCAGCACTGCAGGAACCCTTGGCATTCCTTGGTTTGTATCTACATAGCTTTAATCTCAGCTCCGTCTCCACATTGCCTTCTGCCCTGTGTATGTACGTGCCCAAATTTCCCTCTATTGTAAGAACTCAGGGCCGGTCCTAACCCACTGTGATTCGATCTTAACTACATCTAGCAAGACTTTCCAAATAAGTCACATTCACACTTCCACCGGCACTGAGGTTAGGACTCCAACACATCTTTGGGTGGAAGGTAGTGTTAGGGTCAGGGCATGGCACCGCCCACCTCCTTCTACCTGAGGATAGCACCCCACTCCCCCACCCCAGCAGCTGTGGCTAGGGGAAGGCCCTCAAGTGGGCACCTGAATATCTTGTGCAGGGCTTCCCTGGTGGTCCAGTGGGTTAAGAGTCCGCCTTGCAGTGCAAGGGGCACTGGTTCAATCCCTGGCCCAGGAAGATCCCACATGCCGTGGAGCAGCTGGACTGGTGTGTCCAATTATGAGCCAGTGCTCTGGAGCGCATGTGCTGGGAGCTGGTGCTCTGCAGCAAGAGAGGCCACTGCAATGGGAGGCCCTCACAGTCCAAAAGAATAAAAATGGGTGAAAATAAATAAAAAATTAATAAAAGAGGCCAAAAATTTTAAAAGAGAGAATACCTGGTGCAGCTGCAGGCCGGGTGCAGCTCTCTCAGGAGCCTGACTGGTCTCGCTTGCCAGGAGGGGCGGTCCACGCCTCGTCGCTGGGGGCAGCTCTCGGCCTTCACAGCTCGCTTACTCAACACCCTCCTTGTCTCGCTCATCGCCTCCTGGGTCATACCTGCCTCACCTCATTTCCTCCTCAAGCCCCGTGTATGCTGGGATCCTTTTCCTTGTAACACCCAGTGAAATAAGGTCAGCCCCACGGCAGCAGGTTGGGGCCTGGATGCCAGCCTGCGCCCGACCGCGTCATTCGTTTCCTGCAGTTGTGGTAATCAGTTATCACAAACTGCATGACCTAAAAGAGCAGAAATACATTATCGGTTCTGGAGGCCAGAAGGCTGAGATGAAGGTGCTGGCCGGGCCACGCTCCCTCCAAAGACTACAGAAAAAAAAAAAAAAGAAAGTCTTCCTCTGCTGCTTCCAGCTTCCAGCACTGCAGGAACCCTTGGCATTCCTTGGTTTGTATCTACATAGCTTTAATCTCAGCTCCGTCTCCACATTGCCTTCTGCCCTGTGTATGTACGTGCCCAAATTTCCCTCTATTGTAAGAACTCAGGGCCGGTCCTAACCCACTGTGATTCGATCTTAACTACATCTAGCAAGACTTTCCAAATAAGTCACATTCACACTTCCACCGGCACTGAGGTTAGGACTCCAACACATCTTTGGGTGGAAGGTAGTGTTAGGGTCAGGGCATGGCACCGCCCACCTCCTTCTACCTGAGGATAGCACCCCACTCCCCCACCCCAGCAGCTGTGGCTAGGGGAAGGCCCTCAAGTGGGCACCTGAATATCTTGTGCAGGGCTTCCCTGGTGGTCCAGTGGGTTAAGAGTCCGCCTTGCAGTGCAAGGGGCACTGGTTCAATCCCTGGCCCAGGAAGATCCCACATGCCGTGGAGCAGCTGGACTGGTGTGTCCAATTATGAGCCAGTGCTCTGGAGCGCATGTGCTGGGAGCTGGTGCTCTGCAGCAAGAGAGGCCACTGCAATGGGAGGCCCTCACAGTCCAAAAGAATAAAAATGGGTGAAAATAAATAAAAAATTAATAAAAGAGGCCAAAAATTTTAAAAGAGAGAATACCTGGTGCAGCTGCAGGCCGGGTGCAGCTCTCTCAGGAGCCTGACTGGTCTCGCTTGCCAGGAGGGGCGGTCCACGCCTCGTCGCTGGGGGCAGCTCTCGGCCTTCACAGCTCGCTTACTCAACACCCTCCTTGTCTCGCTCATCGCCTCCTGGGTCATACCTGCCTCACCTCATTTCCTCCTCAAGCCCCGTGTATGCTGGGATCCTTTTCCTTGTAACACCCAGTGAAATAAGGTCAGCCCCACGGCAGCAGGTTGGGGGCCTGGATGCCAGCCTGCGCCCGACCCGCGTCTTGTAAGAGCTGGAACAGGCACTTTCATTCCTGTCCTGCCTTTTGAGCTGGGGGACAGGTGGCTTCACAGGCAGAGCTGGGGGCAGCAGGAGGAGCCTCTCCCTAGCAGGGTCCTAAAAAGGTCCTTCCTTCCACACACTTTAAAGGAACTGTTGGGATCACTTTGAAAGTTACTACACAAGATGCTGGAGGGACCAGCAGGACTACTGGGCAGAAAGATGGAAATTAAAATCTGAGCCTTTCCCCCTGAGTCTTCAGGGTTGGTCTAAGTTCTTTGTATGTTTCGTAGAATTCTCCAGTGAAGTCGTCTAGTCCTGGACTTTTGTTTCCCAGGTGATTTTGGTTTTGTTTTAAATTACAGATTCTATTTCATTTGTAGTGATCAGTCTGTTGAACTTACCTGTTTCTTTTTGAACTTTATTTTGTCAGGCCGTATGCTTTTAGAAATTTGTCCATTTCTTCTAGGTTGTTCAATTGGTTGACATATACATGTTCATAGTATTTTCTTTTGATTTTTTTTTTTTTTTTTAAATTTCTGCGGGATCAGTTGTTATGTCTCTTGTTTCATTTCTTAAGTTTGCTTATTTGGGTCTACTTTCTCCTTGCTGAGCCTGGCTAGAGGTTCATCAATTGTTTTAATCCTTTCAAAAAACATTTATTGATCTTTTCTGTTGTTAAATAAAATCTCGACTTCATTTATCTACTCTCTAATGTTTATTATTTCCTTTATTCTGCTGACTTTGGGTTTTTTGTTCTTTTTCTAGTTCTTTTGCGTGGTGGGCTAGATTGCTTGAGATTTTTCTTGTTTCTTGAGGAAGGCATGTGTCTGAACTTCCTCTTAGAACTGCTTTCGCTGCATCCCATAGATTTTTGTGCTTTTGTAGTCATTTGTTTCCAAGATTTTATTCGATTGTACACTGAAATAAGGCTCAGCTCGCTTACTCAACACCCTCCTTGTCTCGCTCATCGCCTCCTGGGTCATACCTGCCTCACCTCATTTCCTCCTCAAGCCCCGTGTATGCTGGGATCCTTTTCCTTGTAACACCCAGTGAAAGAAGGTAAGCCCCACGGCAGCAGGTTGGGGCCTGGATGCCAGCCTGCGCACGACCCGCGTCTTGTAAGAGCTGGAACAGGCACTTTCATTCCTGTCCTGCCTTTTGAGCTGGGGGACAGGTGGCTTCACAGGCAGAGCTGGGGGCAGCAGGAGGAGCCTCTCCCTAGCAGGGTCCTAAAAAGGTCCTTCCTTCCACACACTTTAAAGGAACTGTTGGGATCACTTTGAAAGTTACTACACAAGATGCTGGAGGGACCAGCAGGACTACTGGGCAGAAAGATGGAAATTAAAATCTGAGCCTTTCCCCCTGAGTCTTCAGGGTTGGTCTAAGTTCTTTGTATGTTTCGTAGAATTCTCCAGTGAAGTCGTCTAGTCCTGGACTTTTGTTTCCCAGGTGATTTTGGTTTTGTTTTAAATTACAGATTCTATTTCATTTGTAGTGATCAGTCTGTTGAACTTACCTGTTTCTTTTTGAACTTTATTTTGTCAGGCCGTATGCTTTTAGAAATTTGTCCATTTCTTCTAGGTTGTTCAATTGGTTGACATATACATGTTCATAGTATTTTCTTTTGATTTTTTTTTTTTTTTTAAATTTCTGCGGGATCAGTTGTTATGTCTCTTGTTTCATTTCTTAAGTTTGCTTATTTGGGTCTACTTTCTCCTTGCTGAGCCTGGCTAGAGGTTCATCAATTGTTTTAATCCTTTCAAAAAACATTTATTGATCTTTTCTGTTGTTAAATAAAATCTCGACTTCATTTATCTACTCTCTAATGTTTATTATTTCCTTTATTCTGCTGACTTTGGGTTTTTTGTTCTTTTTCTAGTTCTTTTGCGTGGTGGGCTAGATTGCTTGAGATTTTTCTTGTTTCTTGAGGAAGGCATGTGTCTCTATGAACTTCCCTCTTAGAACTGCTTTCGCTGCATCCCATAGATTTTTGTGCTTTTGTAGTCATTTGTTTCCAAGTATTTTCTGATTTCCTCTTTGATTGCATCGCTGGCCCATTCTTTTTTAGTAGCATATTGCTTAGTCTCCAGGTAATCTTTTTTTCTCTCATTTTTTTCTCTCAGTGGTTGATTTCTAGTTTCATATCATTGTGGTCCAAAACAATGCTTGAAATCATTTCTATTCTCTTAAATTTGTTGGGCTTATTTTGTATTACACTTTGTGTTCTATCTTAGAGAATATTCCACGTGCGCTTGAAAAGGAAAAATCTTACTTATTTCTGGCCGTGCTGGATCTTTGCTGCTGCACAAGGGGGCAGCTCCTCATGGTGGCCTGCAGGCTTCTCTGTGAGGTGGCTTCCCCCTCGGGGCACAGGGACTTCGGTCGCTGTGGGGCATGCGTTCAGAAGTTGCATGACAGGCTGTCAGTTGCCTCCCAGCAGGTGGAATCTTCCGGTACCACGTTCCCTGCATTGGCAGTCAGACCGGACCACCAGGAAGTCCCCATGCTACGTCTTTTGATCAGAGCATTTAGTCCATTGACATTTAAAGTAATTACTGATGAGACTGTGTGTGCCGCCATTTCAAACCTTGTTTCTGGGTTGATTTTGTAGTTCTTCTTTGTTCCTCTTTTTCTTCAGTGTTCCCATGCTTTCTGTTTCTTCTGTATTGCGCCTGAATTCTTTCTTTATAGTTTGTTGTGATTCTTCTGTATGTTCTTGATCTCTGGTGACCCTGTGTAGACTGAGTTCAATGTTCTTGGTGCAACGGCTGTTTGGGATGTGGATGCCTGCCACATCTTTCCTCAGGGTCTGCAGGCCATTGCCCCTTGATGGGGAGCATGTTTGGTGCTGTGGTGAGCATAGCCTACGCTGGCTGTGGGGTAGGGGGCCTCTCTGCTCTGTGGCTGTTACAGTCCTTTGGGGGACAGGATCTGCTCCCCAGCTGTTGGAATAACCACCCCCCAGATCTGGCTCTAAGCTGCAGTGTGAGGCAGGTAGGAACGGAGTGTTCCCAGTGAGAAGAAACCCTTGTCTTTTCCTCCCCAAGGGCTGTCCACAGGGGATATGCAATTCTGTAATGCTGCCCGCAACCCGGAGTGCACCTGGACCCGCCCTTGCTCGGGGACACTGATGACTGGCTGGGATGTCAGCCCTGCCCTGGCACTGTGTGCACTCACAGAGCCCTGGCTGCTGTCGCTGTGCCCTGCCTGAGTGAGCGGACAGTGGAGGGTCCTGTGGCAGACTCATGGCCCGTCTCGTGCACACTAACAGGGGCGGCCCGGACCACGTGCCAGGCCCTTTGGGCTGTTTCTGCATGGCTAGATCAAGCCTCCCTGGGTCTGTCCTCTTCGCCCCAGCCGCTGCACATGCTGTATCCACGAGCAGCAGCGTGTTTCGGGCTGGAAGGTGCAGTGATGTGACAGCTGGTCTCTCTCCACCCCGCCTGCCTGGCAGCAGGTCAGCACCTGCAAGCTCCTCTCAAGCAAAGTCCAGGCCACTCTGGCTCCTGAAGGCAGAGGGGGCTCCCGGGACAAGGGGCCCTTTCCTCTTTCTCAGCTCCCTCCCAGGGGTGCACGTTCCATCTTGTTCTTTTTCTTCTTTTTCTGTCCTACCCTGTAACTGGGGATCCTTCTTGCAGCTTTAGTTGTGAAGGCTCTTCTGTCAGCTTTCCGATGGCTTTTCAGTGAGCCCTGTGTCACGTCGTTTTGACGTGTTTGTTAGGCAATGAGAGGCTCATCCTTCTACTCCACTGTCCTGACCGCCCTCCCCTGTTTAGTCTTCTTATCACGATCTGGTTTAGGCTCTCATCAAAGTGCCTTTATGTTCTCTGACCTCGCGGCAGGCACAGCTGGCAGAGGCCAGAGCCAGGGCACAGAACTGGGGACAGCCTGCCAGTCAAGCAGGGTCCCTGAAGTCACAGTGCTGCGGTGGCGGAGGGGCCCGTGGGCTTCTGCAGGCCATTGCCCCTTGATGGGGAGCATGTTTGGTGCTGTGGTGAGCATAGCCTCGCTGGCTGTGGGGTAGGGGGCCTCTCTGCTCTGTGGCTGTTACAGTCCTTTGGGGGACAGGATCTGCTCCCCAGCTGTTGGAATAACCACCCCCCAGATCTGGCTCTAAGCTGCAGTGTGAGGCAGGTAGGAACGGAGTGTTCCCAGTGAGAAGAAACCCTTGTCTTTTCCTCCCCAAGGGCTGTCCACAGGGGATATGCAATTCTGTAATGCTGCCCGCAACCCGGAGTGCACCTGGACCCGCCCTTGCTCGGGGACACTGATGACTGGCTGGGATGTCAGCCCTGCCCTGGCACTGTGTGCACTCACAGAGCCCTGGCTGCTGTCGCTGTGCCCTGCCTGAGTGAGCGGACAGTGGAGGGTCCTGTGGCAGACTCATGGCCCGTCTCGTGCACACTAACAGGGGCGGCCCGGACCACGTGCCAGGCCCTTTGGGCTGTTTCTGCATGGCTAGATCAAGCCTCCCTGGGTCTGTCCTCTTCGCCCCAGCCGCTGCACATGCTGTATCCACGAGCAGCAGCGTGTTTCGGGCTGGAAGGTGCAGTGATGTGACAGCTGGTCTCTCTCCACCCCGCCTGCCTGGCAGCAGGTCAGCACCTGCAAGCTCCTCTCAAGCAAAGTCCAGGCCACTCTGGCTCCTGAAGGCAGAGGGGGCTCCCGGGACAAGGGGCCCTTTCCTCTTTCTCAGCTCCCTCCCAGGGGTGCACGTTCCATCTTGTTCTTTTTCTTCTTTTTCTGTCCTACCCTGTAACTGGGGATCCTTCTTGCAGCTTTAGTTGTGAAGGCTCTTCTGTCAGCTTTCCGATGGCTTTTCAGTGAGCCCTGTGTCACGTCGTTTTGACGTGTTTGTTAGGCAATGAGAGGCTCATCCTTCTACTCCACTGTCCTGACCGCCCTCCCCTGTTTAGTCTTCTTATCACGATCTGGTTTAGGCTCTCATCAAAGTGCCTTTATGTTCTCTGACCTCGCGGCAGGCACAGCTGGCAGAGGCCAGAGCCAGGGGCACAGAACTGGGGACAGCCTGCCAGTCAAGCAGGGTCCCTGAAGTCACAGTGCTGCGGTGGCGGGAGGGGCCCGTGGGCTTCTGGCCCCCACAGGGACGTCCTCTGGGCAGCCCGACACAGCACCGACTTTGTAGACGGGGTGACAATGTGGAGGAGGGGCCTGGGGGGCGGCAGCCGTCCACCCGCCCCTACCCTGGGTGTCTACACCCCTTCCTCCTCCCGGCCTGGGCGTCCCAGGAAAAAGATGAGAAATAGCCCCGCTCTTCCTCTGCACCTCACATCCCAATAAAATATTTATTATTTCAAGAAATAAATCTTTAAAAAAAGAGAGAAAAGAGAATCTCTATTGCTTTCCCCCAACAGGTCAGGTCCTTTGTGACTACCGAAGTTGCCAGGGCCGTAGGGGCCGCCCACGTAGAGAGGGCTCTTGGACGGGAGGCATTCACCCGCCAGGCCCACCGCGACCTAGTCCCCCTCTCTGGAATCAGGATCCTGCAGCTGCCCCTCCCGGAAGGGTGGATGGGCAGGCCTAGGTGGGCGGGGCGGGTTGCCAAGGGAGTGGGGTGAAAAACCAACCGGGCTGGGGTGGCAGTGTGTCTGACTGCCTGATGTGTTTCCTCAGGCAGGGCTCAGGGCGAAGGGGAAGGCATGCCACACAGAGATGGACGGACAGCTGGATCCCAAGAAAGTCTGAGGCTGGAGGTAGGGACACGGATGCAGCACGGCGGGCGGGCAGGTAAGTGGGGGCAGCAGGCCTGGCATCCAGGAAGTGGCCCGGGTGTGCTGTGGGGCCAAAGGTCCATCTCAGGCCCACAGAAGCTGCTTGGGAGGTGGGGCGGGGCTGAGGCTTTGGAAAGAAATCCACGGTCTGGAATCACAGTCATGCTGGGAGAGGTTTCAGGAAATGCCCAAAGTGAAGAGAGTTGGAACAAGCAAGGAGGAGGCAATTCAACCCAAGGTCCAGGGGGTCCCTGCAGCCCTGCCTGGGGAGGGGAGGGGAACCGGGGGAAGCTAAGAGGAGGCGTCGGCAGGGCCCCACCCTGGCCTCCCCCGGCCTCCCGCACTTTCTGTCTGCATTCCAAACAGCTCCACAGGGGCAAGGCTGATCTCATGAAACTCGGCGGACACGCTTAGAACAAGCAGGGTCCCTGAAGTCACAGTGCTGCGGTGGCGGGAGGGGCCCGTGGGCTTCTGGCCCCCACAGGGACGTCCTCTGGGCAGCCCGACACAGCACCGACTTTGTAGACGGGGTGACAATGTGGAGGAGGGGCCTGGGGGGCGGCAGCCGTCCACCCGCCCCTACCCTGGGTGTCTACACCCCTTCCTCCTCCCGGCCTGGGCGTCCCAGGAAAAAGATGAGAAATAGCCCCGCTCTTCCTCTGCACCTCACATCCCAATAAAATATTTATTATTTCAAGAAATAAATCTTTAAAAAAAGAGAGAAAAGAGAATCTCTATTGCTTTCCCCCAACAGGTCAGGTCCTTTGTGACTACCGAAGTTGCCAGGGCCGTAGGGGCCGCCCACGTAGAGAGGGCTCTTGGACGGGAGGCATTCACCCGCCAGGCCCACCGCGACCTAGTCCCCCTCTCTGGAATCAGGATCCTGCAGCTGCCCCTCCCGGAAGGGTGGATGGGCAGGCCTAGGTGGGCGGGGCGGGTTGCCAAGGGAGTGGGGTGAAAAACCAACCGGGCTGGGGTGGCAGTGTGTCTGACTGCCTGATGTGTTTCCTCAGGCAGGGCTCAGGGCGAAGGGGAAGGCATGCCACACAGAGATGGACGGACAGCTGGATCCCAAGAAAGTCTGAGGCTGGAGGTAGGGACACGGATGCAGCACGGGCGGGGCGGGCAGGTAAGTGGGGGCAGCAGGCCTGGCATCCAGGAAGTGGCCCGGGTGTGCTGTGGGGCCAAAGGTCCATCTCAGGCCCACAGAAGCTGCTTGGGAGGTGGGGCGGGGCTGAGGCTTTGGAAAGAAATCCACGGTCTGGAATCACAGTCATGCTGGGAGAGGTTTCAGGAAATGCCCAAAGTGAAGAGAGTTGGAACAAGCAAGGAGGAGGCAATTCAACCCAAGGTCCAGGGGGTCCCTGCAGCCCTGCCTGGGGAGGGGAGGGGAACCGGGGGAAGCTAAGAGGAGGCGTCGGCAGGGCCCCACCCTGGCCTCCCCCGGCCTCCCGCACTTTCTGTCTGCATTCCAAACAGCTCCACAGGGGCAAGGCTGATCCCTCATGAATCACTTCCCACTCTGCGGCCCCTTCGTCGGGCCATCGGGCAACCACCACCTTGCTTCCTCTGTCAGACACCCAGGGGCCCCCTCCTGGGCTCAGGAAGGACAAGGGCCCTCTCTCCATCTGGCCCAGATCTGCTCTTGCACGAAGCAAGAGGCCTCTGACCACCCGCTCCTGGGCTGCTCAGTGGGAGCCTTGCACCAAGCCCCAGCGGCCTGGCCACTGTGCTGCCATGTGCCGTCGGGACAAGAACGAGAGCCTGGGGCGGGCACCGGGCCCTGGGCAGAGCCGCCCCCTCCGCAGACCTGGGCACCCCTCTGCTCTGCCCGCGTCCCGGCCAAGGAAGACGGCTCCAGCTTGGGGGCGTCGAGGGGAGGCGGGTCTCTGGAGCTCGGAATCTGCTGGTGCTTTCTCCTGCGGCGGGGAGGGTGGCCGGTGGGCGCCCTCACAGGCAGTCCTGGCACAAGGCCACCTGGCCCTGGCGGAAGTCTCGGCAGGGGCAGAGCCGGCGGTACTTGGTGCTGGAGCCGGCGCAGCTGAAGAGCAGAGGTTCCTTCTGCAGGAAGCACTCCTGGCCGGGCTGAGCGAAGGCCGGGTACAGGTGGTTCATCTCCGACTCGATGCCGTCACAGGGCACCTGCAGCCTGCGGGGGCACCGCGCGAGGCCGTCACTCAGCGGGCACTGCCCACTCCCCAACCCCGGCCCGCCCACTCCAGACCCAGAGATGCTTCCAGGAGGCACCAGCAGCAATGCTCGGGGGCAGGAAGGCGGGGCCGCAGGCTGACCCATTGAGAGGAATCGGGCAGCTTCTGTGGCCTGGACCTAGAAGATGCTCGGACAGGCTGGGCAGGGGCTGAGGTCTTGCCAAGAGTGCGGCAGCCATGATGTGGAGACCTACCTGCCTGGAAAGTGCCTTTTGGACCCTTCCTGACTCTCTGGGAAGCACTGAGTGTGCCCACTGCTGGCAGGGCCCAGAGGAGGGTGGGCAAAGGCGGTCAGGGGAAGGAGGAACCACAGGGGCGGCCGGCTGGGCTGGGTCGGGCAGGGGCTCGCTCACTTCTGGAAGGCGTCCTGGCTGTTGAGGAAGGGGAAGAAGGAGGGCTCGCAGATCAGCCCGTGGTCCCGGCAGGTGTCGGTGCAGGCCCTCCCCTCGGCAGCCAGCCAGGCCCGGAGGGAATGCGTCGGGGGCCAGGCTCCCAGGGCCCAGCTGGCGTTGAGGGCCCATGCGAGGTGGGTGGCGTTGGGGGCCAGGATGAAGGGACTCGGCGGGGCTCGGGCCCCAGGTGGGGCAGGGCCCGGGGCTGCACAGAAGTCCTGCCGGGAGGAAAGCAGTGCTAGGAGGAGAAATGGGCGCCTGGCTCCTGCCAACTCACCCTACTAAGGTGGGAAGGGAGCGTCCCGATTTCCCCCGACTCATTACCAAACTTTGAAACAACTTTGTCAATAAAAACTGAAGTCTCCGTGTTTCTATGCTCTGATAGGGAGGTTGGGACGCGAGAGCTGGGGGCCCCGGGCAGGGGCGCCCCAGGCCCTGTCTGTGAGCAGTACTGCTGGCCCCCCAGTGGCCATCTCCACCCTCTTCAGGGAAGGAAGCAGACTGGAGAGAGACTTGGGGGGTTAAAGCACCCCGGGCAGAGCCGCTCCATCCCTGAGACAGAGAGCAGGGGCCCCGTGTACCTGGTGCTGGATGTAGGCGTGGATGCGCTCCAGCATCCCCTCACACGTGTACTCATAGGGCAGGTAGGGGTCCACCTGCGGGAGAGACAGGCGGACTCACGGGGCCGGAGGAGCCCTGGGCCTCCCCGCACCTGGCTGCTCACGCTAGGAGCAGAGATCAGGGGGCTCTTGCATCCTGGACCCCGCGAGCCCACCTCCCCATCCTCTCTGCTGCAGGGGGCCCTCGGGGTCTCAGGACCGCTCCTCTCTCCTCAGCGCCTTCCCAGAGACACCCAGTTTCTCCTCTTTCCCGAAAGCTCAGCATTCCATCCCCTCCTGGGCTGTCTGCTCTTCCCAAGATTCATCCTCCTGGCTAGATGTCACCTCCTCTAGGACGCAGACCCAGACTACCACTCCCTGTAAACGCCTGTGAAACGACCGCTTTCCTTGGCGCCCACCCCCGGCTTCCCCAGGGCAGAACACATTTCTGATGTGTCCCTTGTCTCCCATGCGCTCTAGAACCAGGACTTGTCCACCACTGAATCCCTGCGGCCTGGCCCCGCCCGTGGTACACAGGAGTCACTGGGAAAATAGGAAAAGCGTCCCCAGCGGCCTCGCCTGCCCACGATGTGGAAATTTCATGCAAAGGAACACGGCGTCTCCCAGCTTGATGGCGTGAGTGAACTTTGTAACATTTTCTGCCCAGACCGGGTACCTGGGAGCGACATGAACGAGGTGCCCCAGACAGAGGCCACAGTCTAAACATCAGAGCGACAGGGAGGAAAGCAGTGCTAGGAGGAGAAATGGGCGCCTGGCTCCTGCCAACTCACCCTACTAAGGTGGGAAGGGAGCGTCCCGATTTCCCCCGACTCATTACCAAACTTTGAAACAACTTTGTCAATAAAAACTGAAGTCTCCGTGTTTCTATGCTCTGATAGGGAGGTTGGGACGCGAGAGCTGGGGGCCCCGGGCAGGGGCGCCCCAGGCCCTGTCTGTGAGCAGTACTGCTGGCCCCCCAGTGGCCATCTCCACCCTCTTCAGGGAAGGAAGCAGACTGGAGAGAGACTTGGGGGGTTAAAGCACCCCGGGCAGAGCCGCTCCATCCCTGAGACAGAGAGCAGGGGCCCCGTGTACCTGGTGCTGGATGTAGGCGTGGATGCGCTCCAGCATCCCCTCACACGTGTACTCATAGGGCAGGTAGGGGTCCACCTGCGGGAGAGACAGGCGGACTCACGGGGCCGGAGGAGCCCTGGGCCTCCCCGCACCTGGCTGCTCACGCTAGGAGCAGAGATCAGGGGGCTCTTGCATCCTGGACCCCGCGAGCCCACCTCCCCATCCTCTCTGCTGCAGGGGGCCCTCGGGGTCTCAGGACCGCTCCTCTCTCCTCAGCGCCTTCCCAGAGACACCCAGTTTCTCCTCTTTCCCGAAAGCTCAGCATTCCATCCCCTCCTGGGCTGTCTGCTCTTCCCAAGATTCATCCTCCTGGCTAGATGTCACCTCCTCTAGGACGCAGACCCAGACTACCACTCCCTGTAAACGCCTGTGAAACGACCGCTTTCCTTGGCGCCCACCCCCGGCTTCCCCAGGGCAGAACACATTTCTGATGTGTCCCTTGTCTCCCATGCGCTCTAGAACCAGGACTTGTCCACCACTGAATCCCTGCGGCCTGGCCCCGCCCGTGGTACACAGGAGTCACTGGGAAAATAGGAAAAGCGTCCCCAGCGCGGCCTGCGTCCTGCCCACGATGTGGAAATTTCATGCAAAGGAACACACGGCGTCTCCCAGCTTGATGGCGTGAGTGAACTTTGTAACATTTTCTGCCCAGACCGGGTACCTGGGAGCGACATGAACGAGGTGCCCCAGACAGAGGCCACAGTCTAAACATCAGAGCGACAGAGCCGCGCACGCCGGGGCTGATGCCAGCAGATGGATGTGGTAGATGGTGCCCGAAAAAGTAAAGGGAATAGAGGAGGTGATAAGGGGTCTGCCTCCTGAGAGAGGAGACTCCCACTGCCTCTTGTCTCTTCTTCCCTGACCACCCCTGCCCTGTTTACGTCCACTCTCGGTGGCCCAGTGCACCGCCACCTTGGAGGAAAGATCACCCCGGTGGGCAGCAGGGAAGAGAGGGCGAACATGGGAGACGGTCCCTCTCAGACTCAGAGAAAGATCTGTTTAAGCCTTTGACACCCCTGCCCCACTCCCCACGTGAGTGAGTGAGTGTGAGTGTTTGTGAGTGTGTGGCCACCACGGCCACCCAGACAACCTCCTGTCAATGCTGTGTTCCAGCCAGCAGCGCCAGAAATCAGGTCATTTCTGGCCTGGTAGTGAAATCTTGCAGGTCTGCCCAAGGCCGCACTCCCCTCCTTTCTCATCCGAGATGGGAGTCAGAGCCCTATATTGCCTCCTGCAGACACCACCTCGAAGGGCTGGAGGCCCGTCCTGAGCCCTCTGGCCAGGGCTCATCCCCGACTTCAAGCTGAGGAGGGTCTCAGGGAAGCAGCGCCCCCCACCAGGACAGGCTCTCGGGGATCAGACCCCACCCATCTGACCCTGTCCCAGCACGCCCTTCACCTGCGCTGTGAGACGGTGTCCTTAATTCGGGGGCAGCTTTGGGGTCCCAGAGGACCCCCAGGTCCTCATCCCGCCACCGCGTCACAGCCCAGTGGCCGGGACGGCCTCTCAGCCCTGTGCTCCGCACAGCCGGTCCCAGCCCGAGCTGCTGGCCGCAGAGGCCCCGGCCGCCAGCTGCCGCCCCAGCAGCTCTCCATGGCCTCTCGTACAAGGCTTCAAGTCCTCGGTATAAATAAGCCCCCTAGAGATGAGCCCTCCAGATGTCACCGCCTGCTCTAGCAGGCTGCTAGCTATCCCCTCGGTTTAAGATGAAAACCTCCCAGATGGCGTGAGTGAACTTTGTAACATTTTCTGCCCAGACCGGGTACCTGGGAGCGACATGAACGAGGTGCCCCAGACAGAGGCCACAGTCTAAACATCAGAGCGACAGAGCCGCGCACGCCGGGGCTGATGCCAGCAGATGGATGTGGTAGATGGTGCCCGAAAAAGTAAAGGGAATAGAGGAGGTGATAAGGGGTCTGCCTCCTGAGAGAGGAGACTCCCACTGCCTCTTGTCTCTTCTTCCCTGACCACCCCTGCCCTGTTTACGTCCACTCTCGGTGGCCCAGTGCACCGCCACCTTGGAGGAAAGATCACCCCGGTGGGCAGCAGGGAAGAGAGGGCGAACATGGGAGACGGTCCCTCTCAGACTCAGAGAAAGATCTGTTTAAGCCTTTGACACCCCTGCCCCACTCCCCACGTGAGTGAGTGAGTGTGAGTGTTTGTGAGTGTGTGGCCACCACGGCCACCCAGACAACCTCCTGTCAATGCCGTGTTCCAGCCAGCAGCGCCAGAAATCAGGTCATTTCTGGCCTGGTAGTGAAATCTTGCAGGTCTGCCCAAGGCCGCACTCCCCTCCTTTCTCATCCGAGATGGGAGTCAGAGCCCTATATTGCCTCCTGCAGACACCACCTCGAAGGGCTGGAGGCCCGTCCTGAGCCCTCTGGCCAGGGCTCATCCCCGACTTCAAGCTGAGGAGGGTCTCAGGGAAGCAGCGCCCCCCACCAGGACAGGCTCTCGGGGATCAGACCCCACCCATCTGACCCTGTCCCAGCACGCCCTTCACCTGCGCTGTGAGACGGTGTCCTTAATTCGGGGGCAGCTTTGGGGTCCCAGAGGACCCCCAGGTCCTCATCCCGCCACCGCGTCACAGCCCAGTGGCCGGGACGGCCTCTCAGCCCTGTGCTCCGCACAGCCGGTCCCAGCCCGAGCTGCTGGCCGCAGAGGCCCCGGCCGCCAGCTGCCGCCCCAGCAGCTCTCCCATGGCCTCTCGTACAAGGCTTCAAGTCCTCGGTATAAATAAGCCCCCCTAGAGATGAGACTGCCCCTCCAGATGTCACCGCCTGCTCTAGCAGCTGCTGCCTAGCTATCCCCCTCGTGGTTTGAAGCCCATCACCGGAGGTTCACAGCCGCCCCCCTCCGCCCAGGCGAGGGGACCATTCGCAGGACCATCCCACCTGCCGTGAGCCTCCCCCTGGAGGAGCCAGCCTGCCTGGAAATTACTCCCATTAGGTCTAATTACAGGTGTGCACGGGGATCCATCTCGACCGAGTGGCAGGCGCTGGTCCTGTGGTAATGAGGGCGGGATGAGGGGGAACAGTCTCGTCTCCGCCCTCCCCTGCCCTGCGCTCCCTCCCCTCCCCTTGAATCGCCTCCCTCTGGACAGAGAGATGCCTGAGGGGCAAACTCAAGGAAGCTGAGAGACCTGGAAAGGCTGAGAGGCCCCGCTGCTCGTCTGCTTGTCGGGAGGGGGACAGGGTGGGGCAGCTGGGCTGGTGCCTCCGGCCCCTCTCACCGCCCCTACCCCATGCAAAAGGCCCCTTGACGTGCACCAGCTGCCGCCTCCCTCAATGCCAGCCCTCATTCGCTCTCTGGGCTCCTGCCGGCGGTGTGTTTTCTAAACCAGGATGATCAGTTACCCGGGGGGTGTGCTTAAAACGCAGCCGCCAAGGCCAGGCTGGATTGGAAATCCAAAGCCGGGGACAGGCCCAGGAGTCTACATGTTAAACACCTCCCAGGCCATTCTCGGCTTAACCCCGAGAGGTAGGGCAGGAGCTTGGGGGTTACAGGCAGAGGGGCCACAGGCTGGTTTGGGGTCTGGCTGCAAGTCAGCCCAGTCATTTTGCAATACCTTGGTTCCCAGACCCCCTGTCCCAGCACGCCCTTCACCTGCGCTGTGAGACGGTGTCCTTAATTCGGGGGCAGCTTTGGGGTCCCAGAGGACCCCCAGGTCCTCATCCCGCCACCGCGTCACAGCCCAGTGGCCGGGACGGCCTCTCAGCCCTGTGCTCCGCACAGCCGGTCCCAGCCCGAGCTGCTGGCCGCAGAGGCCCCGGCCGCCAGCTGCCGCCCCAGCAGCTCTCCCATGGCCTCTCGTACAAGGCTTCAAGTCCTCGGTATAAATAAGCCCCCCTAGAGATGAGACTGCCCCTCCAGATGTCACCGCCTGCTCTAGCAGCTGCTGCCTAGCTATCCCCCTCGTGGTTTGAAGCCCATCACCGGAGGTTCACAGCCGCCCCCCTCCGCCCAGGCGAGGGGACCATTCGCAGGACCATCCCACCTGCCGTGAGCCTCCCCCTGGAGGAGCCAGCCTGCCTGGAAATTACTCCCATTAGGTCTAATTACAGGTGTGCACGGGGATCCATCTCGACCGAGTGGCAGGCGCTGGTCCTGTGGTAATGAGGGCGGGATGAGGGGGAACAGTCTCGTCTCCGCCCTCCCCTGCCCTGCGCTCCCTCCCCTCCCCTTGAATCGCCTCCTCGGGACAGAGAGATGCCTGAGGGGCAAACTCAAGGAAGCTGAGAGACCTGGAAAGGCTGAGAGGCCCCGCTGCTCGTCTGCTTGTCGGGAGGGGGACAGGGTGGGGCAGCTGGGCTGGTGCCTCCGGCCCCTCTCACCGCCCCTACCCCATGCAAAAGGCCCCTTGACGTGCACCAGCTGCCGCCTCCCTCAATGCCAGCCCTCATTCGCTCTCTGGGCTCCTGCCGGCGGTGTGTTTTCTAAACCAGGATGATCAGTTACCCGGGGGGTGTGCTTAAAACGCAGCCGCCAAGGCCAGGCTGGATTGGAAATCCAAAGCCGGGGACAGGCCCAGGAGTCTACATGTTAAACACCTCCCAGGCCATTCTCGGCTTAACCCCCCCGAGAGGTAGGGCAGGAGCTTGGGGGTTACAGGCAGAGGGGCCACAGGCTGGTTTGGGGTCTGGCTGCAAGTCAGCCCAGTCATTTTGCAATACCTTGGTTCCCAGACCCTTCTGTTCTGATGATTTTTAATTACCTAATTAACACAATTAAACAGATGTTCATGGTTTTAAAACGTCAAGAGAAAACAAGGCCAAGTGAATTTTCCTTGACCCCAGACGCCCAGACCCTCCCCCATGTTATCAGTTTCTTGTGTGCCCAGCCAGAAACAACAGTCACATGTGAACAGATGAGTAGGCTCACATGTGCGGACACCTCCCCCACTCCAGGGAACACTGTTTCCACAGGGCTGGGATCCGGCTCACCGAGCTCCCCGAGGGATCTAGGAGGTGGGGTGGGAGGATCTGAGGCATGGGGTGGACCAAAGCCGTCCCCGTCCCCGTCCCGTCCCCGAGCCCCCAGGTGGAAGCCTCGGAGGACTGCTTTTGCACGGGGCGGGGAGAGGGAGAAAGAAGAGAGTCCGGGGTCGGGGGGTCTCTGCCAGGACAACTTCCCCCAGCACCCTCCCCGATACTGTTCGTGATGGGCTTGGTCACCCAAGTGCCGAGAGCTGACCACCCCTGTCCTGCCCCCGAGCCGTCGCAGCCCGCGAAGGATGGAGTCAGGTCGCCTCACTTCTGAGGACGGTCAGGATCTGAGTACCTCACCTCTCGGAGGTCCCCGCCGGTGCTGAGCACCAGAGGCCTGCAGACAGGCTAACCTTCCTCATACACACCCTGACTCGCTGTCTCTCTAGAACCTTCCTGTGGTCACCTCCCAAACACACTTGTGCTCAAATCCCTGTCTGGGGTCAGCGTCTGGAAGAGGCCAGTCTCAGGCCGTGACCTGGGGGACCTCCCACCCGAGGAGGATTCGCGTCAGCGAAGCTTAAGCGCCGGGTGGAGGGCTCTCCCCACACCACTGATGAAGGGTCCCGGGGCTCAGCCACTTTGCAAGTCAACCCGGCCATGGCTGTTACAACTAGAGACATGCCTAGGCTGTGACGTGGCGGTTTCCTAGAGAAACACCCCCAGACAGGAAGGAAGAATGGGGGTGGGGTGGGGGTAGAGAAAAGGATTAGGTTTTTCTGGGGCCATTTGCTAAGGTGGGGAAGGCTGAGTGGGAATGCAGGAGGATGTTCAGAAAAATGCAAAGCTGGCAGTCCAATGGTTAGGACTTAGGGCCAGGGGTTCAATTCCTGGTCGAGAACTAAGACCCCATAAGCCACACAGGGCAGCCACCAAAAAAGAAAGAAACCACAACCCAACGCAAACCTGCGTCACCGCCGGGACACCCAAGCAGAGCTCTGGACCCAAAGCTTAGCGCTTAGGACGCTAGGGGGCCTGTGCCTGCTGGCCTCTGCCCCGCGCCCGGCCGCAGCCCCGGCCTCCAGGGAGCTGTGCGGCCCCCCCCCCCCCCAGCATGGCTCTCCCTCATGGGGGCCCCAACCCAGAAGCCAAATGCTCTCCACCTCTACCACAAGCCCGTCCCGAGCCGCACATCTCCCCTAGCAAGGGCACACTCAGTGAACAAACGTGGAAGTGGGCCGGTAAGGGGCCAGCAGGAGTGGCTATTTCGGCTCCACCCGGGGTCTGAGCTACAGCAAGAAGTGGGTCCAGCGCAATTTGGGCGAGCAGAGCGCCCCACTTGGCGCGCACAGCCTGACCTCTTCTCGACCGGAAGGCACCACAAGAGCACAAGAGTCAGACGCCGGAGGTGCCAGGAGACTCCGCACAAGCCCCTCCCGGCCCCCTCCCCACACGCATGTACCCCCCAACACCAACCTGACTTGCCGGAGGAAACACAAGGCTCTACATGCCTGCTCCCCCAAGCGGGCACCACCAGCGCCACCCCAGACCTCGCGTGAAAGGCAGGGCTTCAGCTCCCCGCAACCCGCTGCACCTGGACCTGGGCTTGAACCAGATCCCCAGGTGCCCCGTGTCCACGGAGACGAGCAGTGCCGAGACCACAGAGATACCAGGAGCTCCCAGGACGTTCACGCCTTCAGCCTGAAAGGCCACTCTGGGCTACGGGCCCAGCACGCTTCCGCCGCGCCCCTCGGCCGTCGCCTTCCCAAAAACCGCTCTGCGCCTGACTCCTGCTGGGAGCGCTCACGGGACCTGGCCTCCAAAGACATCCCATAAACGATTCTGGATCCAGGGCTGCCCTGGAAGGTGCAGGCTGCTCCACGTCTCCGCCCCCAGTGCCTCGACACACACACACACACATACCCAAGTCAGTGGAAGAGGCCCCCGTGCAAACCTGCGCACCCAGGTCTGAACTCACCAGGCGGAGCCATCCGTTAGCAACCACAGCCAAGCCCCAAAGGGCAGGACGCTGGCGGGCCTGACGGGATCCGAGTCTCACCTGGATTGTCATGATCGCCTTGATGGCCGCTTCGAACTCCTCTGAGTTGTTGTAGTCCACGGTCCACACGTGGGGCTTGCCGATGAAGTTCTCCGCGTAGGGGTGCTGGGAGAACACCTAGCCACGGCACGGAGACAGGCGGCTTCCCCCTGCGCTGCCGGGTGGGCGGGGCGAAGGGGCGCAGCCCCGCCCACCTGGCCCACCCCTCCCTTCGCCCCGTGCTTCCGCCTCCCCCTTCCAGGAGCGTCCAGGGGCCCGTCTCGGAGCCCCCAGTGTGGGCCCAGGCCCTTCCCGCTCACCTCTCTGGAGGTGGGCTTGCCCCGGAAGAATTCGTGGTTGAGGGAGCTGTGGGGCGGGCTGAAGCGGGACTGCAGGAAGACACAGCCGTTGGCGATGGCCTCCAGCGGGGCAGGGCCCTCGTAGGGGAAGCCAAAGCCTATGAAGAGCTGCAGGGCCGAGGGGGCAGGAGGATCAGGGAAGGCCGGGGATCACAGTCCGGGAGCCCCAGGAAGCCGGGGGAGAAACTGGGCTCGGGACTTTCACAAGAGGCAGCGGGGGCAGTAGACAGCGCAGGCCAGCTGTGTGCCTCGGCCATTGTGAAATGAGGAGGCCTAGTTAGATGACATCAATGGCCTCTTCCTGCTCTAAAGACTATGATTTGGAGCGGAAGCGAGGAACAAGGGTTCCCAAGCTTACAAGGCTACTCCTATAGCTGATGTCAAGGGACTTTTACTCCCTCACCCAAAACACATTCATTCAGCACCTGGCTTGTACTAGAAGGCGTGTTCACAGGGCTGGGCCCCTGGAAGATGATAGAAATGATTCTGAAACTGGGATTGCCAGGTAAGGTTGTTCAGGTCGCTCACTGCACAAAGGCATCCTCTCTCCACCCCAAGACACACCCCACGTATCCAAGGTGCCTAAGGAAAGGAGCTGCAGTGAGATCAGGAGGACCTCACAGCTGGCTAGAGACCCTCCAGCCTCAGCTGACATGACCCTTCAGGGTCCAACAGCAGGATCAGGCTCCAAGGACACGGTTCAGGGACCACCAGATCAGTCGGTGGTCCATTGGAACTCCAGCCAGGCTGCCCCGCTGCTTGCCCCTCAGCCTGCCCTTCTATCCCCTCAGTGGCTCTGAAATTCGCGCCTGACCCAGACGTTGGCTGGAATGGACTGGTGTTACGGGGGAGCAGGTGGGCAGCCCAACTCCTCTTCTGCATCACTGGGCCCCACCCAGCTCCCTCTCCCTGTGGGGCCTCCTGGTCTCTGTGCCGGGCTCTGGCCAGCACCGAGGAGACCCGGGGCAGCAGAGTGAGCTGGGGCATGTGCACACGTAGAAGGGGCCACGAGGAACGGCGGCAGGGACGGCAGGCACGTACGGGTGGCCTCCTGGGCATCTGTGGCCGGGCCAGGGTGAGGGTGGAGGGCTCACCTTGGCCTTGCGCAGTAGCTGCTGGAACTCAGGCTGTGGCAAGAGGCCATGATTCTTCACAAAGGCCGGGACTTCGGGGGGCCGCTGGCTCTCATAGTACACGGTGCCGTGGATCTCCATGTACTTGTTCAGGATGCTCAGGAACTTCTCTTTCCCCTGGAAGAGGAGGAGGAGATGGGGGCCTTGCTCCGGCCGCAGACGGCAGAATCCGCCGAAGAGACACCCCTGGTCAGGAAGTCAGAAAGCATGGGCCCAGTCCCTAGCCAGCGGGGTGACCCAGAGGAGACCCCTCTCCTCTCTCTGGTCCTCAGTTTCTTTATCTGTGAGTTTCAGAGGTTGGACGAGACCAGAGGCTTTAGGCTTATTTTTAGCCACGGACCTGCTGTCTTTCCAAACGTCTCTCACAGCATCCCACATTTAATTAGCCTCTAAAGGTCTGTATAGTCAAAGCTACGGTTTTCCAGTAGTCATGCACCGATGGGAGAGGAACCATAAATAAGGCTGTATAGGGCAAGATGATAGAAATGATTCTGAAACTGGGATTGCCAGGTAAGGTTGTTCAGGTCGCTCACTGCACAAAGGCATCCTCTCTCCACCCCAAGACACACCCCACGTATCCAAGGTGCCTAAGGAAAGGAGCTGCAGTGAGATCAGGAGGACCTCACAGCTGGCTAGAGACCCTCCAGCCTCAGCTGACATGACCCTTCAGGGTCCAACAGCAGGATCAGGCTCCAAGGACACGGTTCAGGGACCACCAGATCAGTCGGTGGTCCATTGGAACTCCAGCCAGGCTGCCCCGCTGCTTGCCCCTCAGCCTGCCCTTCTATCCCCTCAGTGGCTCTGAAATTCGCGCCTGACCCAGACGTTGGCTGGAATGGACTGGTGTTACGGGGGAGCAGGTGGGCAGCCCAACTCCTCTTCTGCATCACTGGGCCCCACCCAGCTCCCTCTCCCTGTGGGGCCTCCTGGTCTCTGTGCCGGGCTCTGGCCAGCACCGAGGAGACCCGGGGCAGCAGAGTGAGCTGGGGCATGTGCACACGTAGAAGGGGCCACGAGGAACGGCGGCAGGGACGGCAGGCACGTACGGGTGGCCTCCTGGGCATCTGTGGCCGGGCCAGGGTGAGGGTGGAGGGCTCACCTTGGCCTTGCGCAGTAGCTGCTGGAACTCAGGCTGTGGCAAGAGGCCATGATTCTTCACAAAGGCCGGGACTTCGGGGGGCCGCTGGCTCTCATAGTACACGGTGCCGTGGATCTCCATGTACTTGTTCAGGATGCTCAGGAACTTCTCTTTCCCCTGGAAGAGGAGGAGGAGATGGGGGCCTTGCTCCGGCCGCAGACGGCAGAATCCGCCGAAGAGACACCCCTGGTCAGGAAGTCAGAAAGCATGGGCCCAGTCCCTAGCCAGCGGGGTGACCCAGAGGAGACCCCTCTCCTCTCTCTGGTCCTCAGTTTCTTTATCTGTGAGTTTCAGAGGTTGGACGAGACCAGAGGCTTTAGGCTTATTTTTAGCCACGGACCTGCTGTCTTTCCAAACGTCTCTCACAGCATCCCACATTTAATTAGCCTCTAAAGGTCTGTATAGTCAAAGCTACGGTTTTTCCAGTAGTCATGCACCGATGGGAGAGCTGAACCATAAATAAGGCTGAGCGCCAAACGATGGATGCTTTTAAACTGTGGTGCTGGAGAAGACTCTCGAGAGTCCCTTGGACTGCAAGGAAATCAATCAATCCTAAAGGACATCAACCCTGAATATTTACTGGAAGCTGGAGCTCCAATACTTTGGCCACCTGATGTGAAGAGCTGACTCATTGGAAAAGATCCCGATGCTGGGCAAGATGGAAGACAAAAGGAGAAAGGGGTGACAGAGGATGAGGTGGCATCATCGACTCAGTGAGCACGAGTTTGCGCGGGAGATAATGAAGGACAGGGGAGCCTGGACGGTGCTGCAGTTCATGGGGTCACAAAGGGCCAGACACGACTTAGTGATCGGACAAGAAATGGAGCCACTTGGCCTCTTCTGGATCCTCATGACCTTCGAGCGCCACTGCGGAGGTATGCAGCAGGGGTGTAGATCACACCTCAGCGTCTGGGCGCCCATCTAACCCTACAGCCAGGGCCCTGAGCTGGGAGCTGCGGTCGTGTAGGCCCTCCATAGGAATAAGAAAGGGATCAGCTGCTGGTTCTATTTTTAGAGGCTTTTGAGGCTCACAGAAGAGAGGAAGGGAGAAGTTGAGAAGAAAGCAGCTACAAGATCACGGATCAGGGTGGGGCCTGGGGCTCTTTTCAGGGAGGATTAGTTCCCAGCAGGTCAAGGGTCAGAGGAAAAGAACCCACGGTTCCCCATGTCCTGCCAGCCAGCATGACATCAGATCACCAGGAGCTCAGCCCAGATTTAATCTATAAACCACAGCTCTTGAAGAATGTTATCAACAGACATCAAAGTAATGGTTAACAATTCACATTTTAAAATTCAAACAGCAGACATTTTTTACAAGGAGGCCTTCCACTTTGCGTAATGCAGATCAGCCCTGCCTCTGAGAATAACCAGGAAAGACAAGGAAAACATTTACTTATGTCCTGAACATCTAACAAAGAATGAAAACTGATGAGGCAAAGACCTGGGAGAAGGAGAAAAAGAGATTGTTGAGGCCAGTGTCAGGTTTAGCTTTCCTCTGGTAGGGGAAAGCGGGCACACCTGCTGATTCCAAAGGGCAGGATCTAGGCAGCGGAGCAGACCCGGGAGATGAAAGTCTGAGTTCAAAGCCTGCCAAAGACAAGGAGCCCTGACGGAAACGCCACAGTTTGGGTTGGAATTCTAAGGAATTACATCCTGGAGGAAAGGCAGGACCAGAACTAGAGCCCCTCTTGCAGAGGCGGAGTCCTTTCAAAATTGTCTCAACCACTATCACTGATTAAGGTGATCTGGGGGACTTCCCTGGTGGTCCAGTAGTTAAGATTCCGAGCTTCCAATGCAGGGGTCGCAGGTTTGATCCCTGGTTGAGGAACTAAGATCCCACCTGGTATAAAGCACAGTCAAAAAAATTAAAACAAAAACAGTGAAAAAAAAGCCAAACAAACAGTGATCTGGGATTGCAAGGACGCCAGCTCTAAGCCAAAATTAAACGCAAATCCTCTCTAGGGGAAAAGAATGTTATTCTTGACCTCAAACTAGTCCTCCAGCTTTTCATATTCACTTTTCAAAACTACCCCAATTCAGGGGAAAAAAAAACGAACCAATGAAATCCCAATCAAAATCCCAGCAGGCACTTTTATAGAAATTGACAAGTTAATTCTAAAACTCATTTCGAAATGCAAGGACCTAGAACGGACAAAATCACTTTGAAAAGAAGAAAGTGGGCAGACTTATCTGAGTTTTATAAAACTACAGTAATCAAGACTGTGATATTGGCAAATCCAGGTGGGGCCTGGGGCTCTTTTCAGGGAGGATTAGTTCCCAGCAGGTCAAGGGTCAGAGGAAAAGAACCCACGGTTCCCCATGTCCTGCCAGCCAGCATGACATCAGATCACCAGGAGCTCAGCCCAGATTTAATCTATAAACCACAGCTCTTGAAGAATGTTATCAACAGACATCAAAGTAATGGTTAACAATTCACATTTTAAAATTCAAACAGCAGACATTTTTTACAAGGAGGCCTTCCACTTTGCGTAATGCAGATCAGCCCTGCCTCTGAGAATAACCAGGAAAGACAAGGAAAACATTTACTTATGTCCTGAACATCTAACAAAGAATGAAAACTGATGAGGCAAAGACCTGGGAGAAGGAGAAAAAGAGATTGTTGAGGCCAGTGTCAGGTTTAGCTTTCCTCTGGTAGGGGAAAGCGGGCACACCTGCTGATTCCAAAGGGCAGGATCTAGGCAGCGGAGCAGACCCGGGAGATGAAAGTCTGAGTTCAAAGCCTGCCAAAGACAAGGAGCCCTGACGGAAACGCCACAGTTTGGGTTGGAATTCTAAGGAATTACATCCTGGAGGAAAGGCAGGACCAGAACTAGAGCCCCTCTTGCAGAGGCGGAGTCCTTTCAAAATTGTCTCAACCACTATCACTGATTAAGGTGATCTGGGGGACTTCCCTGGTGGTCCAGTAGTTAAGATTCCGAGCTTCCAATGCAGGGGTCGCAGGTTTGATCCCTGGTTGAGGAACTAAGATCCCACCTGGTATAAAGCACAGTCAAAAAAATTAAAACAAAAACAGTGAAAAAAAAGCCAAACAAACAGTGATCTGGGATTGCAAGGACGCCAGCTCTAAGCCAAAATTAAACGCAAATCCTCTCTAGGGGAAAAGAATGTTATTCTTGACCTCAAACTAGTCCTCCAGCTTTTCATATTCACTTTTCAAAACTACCCCAATTCAGGGGAAAAAAAAACGAACCAATGAAATCCCAATCAAAATCCCAGCAGGCACTTTTATAGAAATTGACAAGTTAATTCTAAAACTCATTTCGAAATGCAAGGACCTAGAACGGACAAAATCACTTTGAAAAAGAAGAAAGTGGGCAGACTTATCTGATTTTGAAGCTTATTATAAAACTACAGTAATCAAGACTGTGATATTGGCATCAAGTTAGACAGATCAATAGAACAGAACAGAGTCCAGAAATAGAACCACACATGTAGGGTCAATTGATTTCTGACAAAGATGCAAAGACATTTCACTGGAGAAAGGGGTAGTCTTTTCAACAAATGATCACGATCACTCAATACCCATATGTAAAAAAAAAAAGAAGAAGAAAAGAAAAGGGAAGGGGAATAAAATACAAATAAACTGGGTGGGGGGAGGGTCCAGGGATATGCATATGAATGATCTGGGAACATACATGTAAAAAAATAAATAAATAAATAAAATGGAAAAAAAAAGCTTTTAAAGGGAAAGGGTTTTTAAAAAGTACTTTGATCCATACTTTATATCATATATAAAAGTTAATTCAAAATGGATCACAGGGACTTTCCCTGGAGATCCGGTGGTTAAGACTCCACTTGCTAATGTAGGGGGTGTGGGTTTAATCCCTGGTTGAGGAACTAACCCATTCCACACATTGTGTGTGTGTTGTGTGCCTGACTCTTTGTGACCCCATGGACTGTAGCCTGCCAGGCTCCTCTGTCCATGGAGTTCTCCAGGCAAGAATACTGGACTGGGCTGTCATTTTGGCACAGCCAAGCAACAGAAAAAGGAGAGCCATTGGGGCAGAAACAATTTTTAAAGAAACAGTAGCTGAGAATTTTCTAAAATGAGTGAAAGTTAAAGCCACAAATCCAAAAAGAACGACAAACTCCATGTAGGATAAACAACAAAACAAACAACAACAAAACCCACTGAGGCTTATGACGTCAACACTACTGAAAACAAACCAGGCAGAAGTCTTAAAAGCAAAAGAAAACTCAAAAGAACTACCTTTAAAGGAACAACGAGACCTGCACTGACCTCTCAACAGAAAGACTAGAAGGACAAGGGAGAATCTGCACATGATGAACGGAACCTCTAAGACATTTCCAGAAAATCAAAACCAGCACACTCAGACTAAGGTATTTCCTTCTACAGAAGGACAATGATCCCAAGTGGAATCTCAGAGACATAAGAAGGAACAGAGATCAATCAAAAGGATAAATGGGGGCAAATGGAAATAAACACTGATCTTACAAGACAACAATAATAAGGCATGGTGGGTAAAAAATAAAGTATTAAGATACCAGGAGAGCACATAAGGTGAGGGAGAATAGAAATAAAACTTTTAAAGTTCTTTCACAGCACCATGAAAGGTAAAAGTATTGACTTCATTAGACTTTGATAAGACAAAGATTGTGTTATATCCTTATGGGTAGCTTAAAGAATGCAAAAATACGAAGAAGATCAGAACCAAAAGAATATGAGAAGGCTTCCCTGGTGGTCCAGTGGGTAAGGACACTGCCTTGCAGTGCAAGGGGTACCGGTTCGATCCCTGGCCTGGGAAGATCCCACGTGCTGCGGAGCATACCGAGCCAGAGCTCTGGAGCACATGTGCCCAGAGCTGGTGCTCTGCGACAACTGAAGCCACCGCGATGGGAGGCCCACACAGGCCAGAGAACAAAGATGGATGAAAATAGATAAATGAAAGACCAATAGAAGTGACCCGCCTGCTCCCCTCCCTCCTGACCCCCCATAAAAAAAAAAAAAAAAAAAAAAGAATATGAGAGTATAATTAGCTAAAGGAAGGTAGATTTTAAAAAATACATCAGTGTAAAAGAAAATAAGGAGTGAGGGGGAGAAACATGGAACAGATGAGAAAAAGAGAAGAGGCTTTCCCTGGCCGTTCAGTGTTAAGAATCCGCCTGCCAGTGCAGGGGTCACGGGTTTGATCCCTGATCCGGGAAGATACCACCTGCCCCAGGGCGAAGCCACCAGAGAAAGTTCCTGCACAGGAACAAAGACCTCACCATACATAAATAAATACATAAACTTTTTCAAAAAAAGAAAAGAAAAAGAATCCAACTAATAAAATGGGAGAGTCAAGGGCCAAATAATATCAGTCCTCATGCCAAATGGAAAAAGGATTACTTATTTTTTTATATATGTTGTGGGTTTTTTTGCCACTTCTATTGGTCTTTCATTTATTTATCTTTGTTCTTTGGCCTGTGTGGGCCTCCCATCGCAGTGGCCTCTCTGGCTGCAGAGCACTGGCTCTGGGCACATGCGCTCCAGAGCTCTGGCTCGGTAGTTGAACCCATCGGTCCAGCCGCTCCACGGCACGTGGGATCTTCCCGGGCCAGGGATCGAACCGGCGCCCCTTGCACAGCAAGGCGGTGTTCTTACCCACTGGACCACCAGGGAAGCCCTGAAAAGGATTGCTTTTTATGAACTGAGTTATGCCCTAGAAAAAGATCAACTCAAAGATGTAAAGTGTGAAGAAAACGTTCCCAACACCCCCATTCAACTTTCTGACCCATTCCTAGAGCACCTATTATTAACAGATTCTCCTGTAACTTCCTCAAACTTTTTCATGCCTTATAAGCAGACGCCCATTTTCTTTAAACCATACACGTCCATGCACAAATGGGTTCACGTCACATGCAATGTTTAGCAACTTTTTTCACCTAGTCACGGACACACATATATTTGTGTATCCATCTGGTGTGAAAATGTAAAGTTTCACAAAACAATAATTACTCTTACTGAAGTTCTCTGATGTTCTTTTTTTTTTTTTTTTTTAAAGATTTATTTATTTATTTTGGGCGGGGGGGGGGTTGGGGAGGGAGGGGAGCGGGCGGGCCACTTCTATTGGTCTTTCTCTATTTTCATCCGTCTTTGTTCTTTGGCTCCTGTGGGCCTCCCATTGCTGTGGCGTCTGTCGTTGCAGAGCGCTGGCTCTGGGCGCACGCTCTCCAGAGCTCCAGAGCTCCAGCTCGGTAATTGGACACATCAGTCCAGCCGCTCCGCGGCACGTGGGATCTTCCCAGGCCAGGGATCGAACTGGCGCCCCTTGCACTGCAAGGCGGTGTCCTTACCCACTGGACCACCAGGGGAAGCCCTCTGATGTTCTTTTATTCTATTGTTTCCATGTTACTCTACTCCATTTAGAAAGGCTAATCAAGACTCAGAAAAAGACGAACAATAAGAGCTTACTCATCTCGAGAACGACCAGGGTCAAGCTCGCGGAAACAGTAGAATGGTGAGGTCAGGTGTGGGGGTGGGATTGATGGGGCCACTGGGTCCAAGCGGACACGCTTTCACTTTCACTTAAAAGCTGACTCAATCCAGGAGGTTAATGTCCAGCATGGTGACTACAGTTAATCAAACTGTATTGTGTCCTTGAAATTTTCTCAGTGAGTCGACCTTAAAGGCTCTCACCGCACAGACACACACACACACACACGTATGTAACATGATGGATGTGCTAATTAACTTGACTGCGGCTCTCATTTCACGGTGTATATGTGTATCAAGCCATCGCGTCGTACACCTTACAGACAAACAATTTCTCTTTGTTAATTATACCTCAGGAGGAGGAAGAACAAAACCAAACAACTTTCTGACCCATTCCTAGAGCACCTATTATTAACAGATTCTCCTGTAACTTCCTCAAACTTTTTCATGCCTTATAAGCAGACGCCCATTTTCTTTAAACCATACACGTCCATGCACAAATGGGTTCACGTCACATGCAATGTTTAGCAACTTTTTTCACCTAGTCACGGACACACATATATTTGTGTATCCATCTGGTGTGAAAATGTAAAGTTTCACAAAACAATAATTACTCTTACTGAAGTTCTCTGATGTTCTTTTTTTTTTTTTTTAAAGTTTTATTTATTTATTTTGGGGGGGGGGTAGGGTTGGGGGGGGGGGGGAGCGGGCGGGCCACTTCTATTGGTCTTTCTCTATTTTCATCCGTCTTTGTTCTTTGGCTCCTGTGGGCCTCCCATTGCTGTGGCGTCTGTCGTTGCAGAGCGCTGGCTCTGGGCGCACGCTCTCCAGAGCTCCAGAGCTCCAGCTCGGTAATTGGACACATCAGTCCAGCCGCTCCGCGGCACGTGGGATCTTCCCAGGCCAGGGATCGAACTGGCGCCCCTTGCACTGCAAGGCGGTGTCCTTACCCACTGGACCACCAGGGGAAGCCCTCTGATGTTCTTTTATTCTATTGTTTCCATGTTACTCTACTCCATTTAGAAAGGCTAATCAAGACTCAGAAAAAGACGAACAATAAGAGCTTACTCATCTCGAGAACGACCAGGGTCAAGCTCGCGGAAACAGTAGAATGGTGAGGTCAGGTGTGGGGGTGGGATTGATGGGGCCACTGGGTCCAAGCGGACACGCTTTCACTTTCACTTAAAAGCTGACTCAATCCAGGAGGTTAATGTCCAGCATGGTGACTACAGTTAATCAAACTGTATTGTGTCCTTGAAATTTTCTCAGTGAGTCGACCTTAAAGGCTCTCACCGCACAGACACACACACACACACACGTATGTAACATGATGGATGTGCTAATTAACTTGACTGCGGCTCTCATTTCACGGTGTATATGTGTATCAAGCCATCGCGTCGTACACCTTACAGACAAACAATTTCTCTTTGTTAATTATACCTCAGGAGGAGGAAGAACAAAACCAAACAACAGAGCTGAGTTGCAGTTTGAAAAATTGACCTTAGGTCCCCACTGGGCGCTTCTAGTGTCTGGAATGATCCCTTCAGCAGCAAGGCTGGCCCTGCCCCGCACCCGGACAAGCAGCCTCTCCTCCATTCCCTCACTCCCGCTCCCACTCGTCGGGACAGGCGCTCATAAAACAGCAGTACCTAAGCCTGAGCCTGCAGCTCTGGAGACAAAATTCATCAAAACTCTTGCCCTGAAACAACAAACAAACACCAAAAAACCCTTGCCCCGATCCTGGCTGCTGCACCCCTAAGGATGTGCCGACTTCGCTTTCCCTCCTCCTCTCTCTGCCACCTGGTTCCCTGAGCTCTGGATGGCACTGTCCCAGCATGCTGGTGTCTTTCTTTCCCTCAGCGGGCCACCTCTGCCTTCCTTTGGTCACACAGACCAGGGCAAGGGTGTCTTTTTTTGGAAGCAGCTTTCTTTGAGGTGGCTTGCTGTAGAGCGTTGCTCCTGGCTATCCGAGATGCTCCTGAGCTGGAGATAAAACTGTTCTCTTTCCAGACCTCATAACCTCTCATTCTCTTGGGGTACCTTCTTAACAGTGTTTTCTGGTAAAAACAGACACGGTCTGTGCTTGCTCCCTCGCCCAGTGCCCCAGGCAGCCTGGCAGCCAGCTTGTCTGGCCTCACATGAACATGACCGCTTGTCTCTGTCCCCACACCCCAAGCTCACACAGGCTTGGACCCTAGTCCAGCCTCCAGCGCTTCTCTCTGCCACCCTCCAAGGCTCATAACCAAGGCGGTCAGAGTTAAGTGTCCTGGCTCTGGTGTTAGATGCAAGTTCGAATCCCAGCCCCACCACTTAACTGGCATGTCACTCTAACCTCAGAGTTGATGGTCAAGTGGGAAAATCTATGTGAGCACCTGGCGACAGGAAGCTCTGACTGGATGAACATGAGCCACGTCTGTGACCTCATAGAGTTTTCCTGGCACAGACCATGAGATGCCCCGTAATACCGCTTTCCTCCCCCTTCCCAGGCCATGGAACTCCAGGACTGAGCCGGGCACGTGGCTGGAGCACACTCACTTCCAATGTCCCAACTCTGGCTGTGGCCATGGGACCACAGGGGGCAGAGTTGTATGTAATGGTCAGGAGATGTCCTTAAACCTGGCCTCTTCCCTGACCCCCTTACCCCCCAGCACCGGCTGGGGGGCAGATGTAACGCCCACACTGTTTGTGGTCATCTTAGACCACAAAGCAAGACTGCAGACGGGAACTAAACATGGGAAGTCAACCAGGGGAGACGAGCCCCAGGGCAGCCCAATACCAACACCTCCAGAGCTGCCAAGAGGAAAGAGGACTCACTTCCGTCTTGCCTCAATCACTGCGAGTCAGGCATTTCTACACCAGCTGGACCCAATCCATACAGCTGGGAATCATTAACGAAGGTGGTCACGCGGCAGGCTTGACATGGGGTATGGGGGTTGCTCAGTGTTTCCATGATTGGCATCTTTGTTATTAACCTTGAACCTCACGCCTCCTGCCTCAGGTCAACTGCCCATCCTGGGAGCTTCCCTGACCGCCAGGGCCTGTGTCCCCTTAGAGGCCCCGGGAAGAGCCCTCCTGAGACCCCACTTCCCCATCACCCTCCTCCCACCTTGGTCTGGTCCATTCACGGGAGCACCAAAGCCCAGAAAGCCCAGCTTAGGAGCATCCCGGGAGAGACCCTGTGGCGAGCAGTGAGCGGGGAGGGGTGGAAGGCGCAGTAACAGCTCAGTCACGTACCTGGAGCTGTCTCGTCCCCAGGGGGCAGAGAGAAAGAGGAGAGAGAACCAGTCAGTGACCAGGAGAGCAGTAACTTCCCACCCGGGCAGTGCTTCTTGGAGTGACCTGCCCTGAAGAAGGGGTTCCAATCCCTAACCCCCTCTAGCTTGTCCACTGCCTCTAACCCCCCTGAATCCCCACCTGTGGCCTAAACTCCCTTTACTGGATTAGCGTGTTTACTGATCCATCCGAGGGAGGGTGGGGAATGGAGTCGCTTGAATCTGTTGCAAAGAATGGGGGCCGGGGGGCAGGGAGGCAGGAGTCCCAGGCAGGTATCTCCAACGGCAGCTCTTTTCTGGCCATTAGTGGGGGCCGTTTCCACCGTCCAGGGCTGGGAGTGGGAGTCCCTGGGGGCCCAGGGCTGGTGCCAGGTGCCGGGGGCGGGCGGCAGGGACTCACCTTCCAGATGCTCGCCTCCTTGCCGTACACCACAGCCATGTTGCTGGCCTTGCCATCGCGGATGAGCCGCTTCTCTGTCTCGTTGAGCTCCTCGGACACGAAGCCCATGAAGGAGTTGTCTGGGGTGTGAGCTGCAGCCAGAGCACGAGTTCAGGAAGGGGGTCGCCGGACAGCCTGGGGCATGCCCCGAGCCCCCCAGACGGGCCCTCTTGGAGGGGCCCCATTTGGCAGGGACGTGGAAGGGGGCTGGGAGGTAAGGGGTCCGGTTGTGGCTGGGCGCAGCCCTGGCCCCCTTCCGCGGCATCTCTCCCCGCCTCCACCCCCGCCGCACGCAGCTCTGTGCTCACAGGAGCCTGCTGAGAGATCTCTCCTGACCACGGTCCCTCTCCATCTGCTTTCTCTCCTTCATTTCTTTGTCCCAGAATTCACCGATCTGACATGACAGTACATACTGGTTTGTTCGTATATTACTGTCAGGATCTGGGAGGACAGAAGCTCTATCTGTATCTCCAGCGCCTGGCAACGCCTGGCCTGCGGGTGAACACCCGTGTGGACCCATCTTCCCGTCCACGGCGGCCGGCTTCTGCCCCGGCTCTTCCCTCGGCTTGGAGCGCCTGCTGCCCTTTTCGATCAGGAGAAAATCCTATTCTGCTTCAGAGCCCCACTCACATGTCACTTCCTCTCCTCCCCGGAGCCTTCTCTGGGGTCCAAGCGTCCTCCCTTCGCGGGCCCGTCCACTGAGCAGAGGCAAAGCGCGGCTGCGCACCTTGACTCACTTCCCAGAGCCCAGGGCACCAGGGGCGGGAAATGCGTTTCAGCTGGGACTCAAGGTCCTCGGCCACGCTCCAGGCCTGCCCCTGATCAGTTCTGTCTGCCGTGGGGAAAGGAGGCGGCACGAGTGCTCTTTTGGGGAAATCAACCAGCTAGATGTGGAAAGAGATCTGCTCAGGAGTTCCTTCCTGGCCCTGGGATATCCTTAAGACATGTATGTATGTTTTTCGGTCTCTCTTTCTTTAATTTATTCAATCAATGAACATTTTCTGAAGACCTCGATACGCTTCAGGGAAATAAAGATAAATCAGTCAATGGCTCCTTTTTGAGTGACTCCTAATCTTCCAGTGGAAATAAATGGATAAACAAATAACTCGTATTTCAATATAGGTTTTAACAGAATCAGGTTTAAGAGTTGTATACACATTCTGTGTGGAATAGATAAGGTGATTAAAGAATGTGCTGGTAAAAAGAAGAGACATTTGACATGGGGTTTTGGAGGATGAGTAGGAGTTTGCCCTGGTTGGGGAACTAAGATCCCGTAAGCACAAGCTGCTTGGCACACACACACACAAAGTCTTCTGATATTCCCTAGCTCAGGAACCTACAGAGCATCTCGAATGACCATATCCAATATTAATTCAGGAATCTTTGCTGAAAGTCCCTAGCCCTTCGCTCCCAGATCCTCTGATTTTCCTCTCTGCTGTCATATATGCTGTTTCCACAGCCCAGAGCATCGGCACCATGACCCAGGCCCACTCTCTTTCCCTCCAGAACCTCCTCAGTACTCTCTGCTGGGAGCACACTTCCGCCAGGTGACCTCTTAGGACAGTCGCTCTTCTCCGGAAGAAGCCTTGCGCAACCTCGCGGTGGGCCCTGGGAAGGGAGTCTGGTGCCTACAGAGCCCTGTGACCTCCGACAGGAGATTCTGCCTCTTCCGTCCACGGCGGCCGGCTTCTGCCCGGCTCTTCCTCGGCTTGGAGCGCCTGCTGCCCTTTTCGATCAGGAGAAAATCCTATTCTGCTTCAGAGCCCCACTCACATGTCACTTCCTCTCCTCCCCGGAGCCTTCTCTGGGGTCCAAGCGTCCTCCCTTCGCGGGCCCGTCCACTGAGCAGAGGCAAAGCGCGGCTGCGCACCTTGACTCACTTCCCAGAGCCCAGGGCACCAGGGGCGGGAAATGCGTTTCAGCTGGGACTCAAGGTCCTCGGCCACGCTCCAGGCCTGCCCCTGATCAGTTCTGTCTGCCGTGGGGAAAGGAGGCGGCACGAGTGCTCTTTTGGGGAAATCAACCAGCTAGATGTGGAAAGAGATCTGCTCAGGAGTTCCTTCCTGGACCTGGGATATCCTTAAGACAGGTAAGTCTGTTTTTCGTTCTCTCTTTCTTTAATTTATTCAATCAATGAACATTTTCTGAAGACCTCGATACGCTTCAGGGAAATAAAGATAAATCAGTCAATGGCTCCTTTTTGAGTGACTCCTAATCTTCCAGTGGAAATAAATGGATAAACAAATAACTCGTATTTCAATATAGGTTTTAACAGAATCAGGTTTAAGAGTTGTATACACATTCTGTGTGGAATAGATAAGGTGATTAAAGAATGTGCTGGTAAAAAGAAGAGACATTTGACATGGGGTTTTGGAGGATGAGTAGGAGTTTGCCCTGGTTGGGGAACTAAGATCCCGTAAGCACAAGCTGCTTGGCACACACACACACAAAGTCTTCTGATATTCCCTAGCTCAGGAACCTACAGAGCATCTCGAATGACCATATCCAATATTAATTCAGGAATCTTTGCTGAAAGTCCCTAGCCCTTCGCTCCCAGATCCTCTGATTTTCCTCTCTGCTGTCATATATGCTGTTTCCACAGCCCAGAGCATCGGCACCATGACCCAGGCCCACTCTCTTTCCCTCCAGAACCTCCTCAGTACTCTCTGCTGGGAGCACACTTCCGCCAGGTGACCTCTTAGGACAGTCGCTCTTCTCCGGAAGAAGCCTTGCGCAACCTCGCGGTGGGCCCTGGGAAGGGAGTCTGGTGCCTACAGAGCCCTGTGACCTCCGACAGGAGATTCTGCCTCTCCGGGCCTCCGTTTCCTCATCTGGCTCCAAGGAAACGTCCCACCTCCGTCACCGTCTGGGATCCGATCGAGCCATCGGTGGTGGCGGTTTAGTTGCTCAGTCGTGGCCAGCTCTCGACTGCAGCCAGTGAGGCTCCTCCGTGCATGAGATTTCCCAGGCAAGAAAACCGGAGTGGGTTGCCGTTTCCTCCTCCAAATCAAGCCGTGACTCACGTATGAGTCAGAAATCTCATCCACCTCTACCACAGCCTGGAACCTGAAGAGCAACACTGAGGAAGCCCCGACACACGCAAAAGGGAACTACTTTACGTATAAGCGACCTCCTGGGGGCCCTGCTCTGAACCAAGATCACTCTTAATTTAGAGACAATGCTAACGAGGATGCTTATCTGGCTTTCTGACCCACAGCCTTCAAAGAGGTGCCAATTAGACGTGCAAGAAGCTGCTGGAGGCAGATAGCCTGACCACGATCAAAAGTGACAGCTGACAGCCTCCCAACCAGGAGAAAAAGCGCCGCCGCACATCGCGACAGGACAGGGGCCACTTAGCAGGGGACACGGCTCTGCACACCTCCGCCGGCCCCACAGGGCAGGCTTCCCGCCAGAGAGAGAGAGCGCTGACCCTGAGCTGTCAAGAAAAGGTTAAATTATTTTCAGCACACTGCACGTAAGAGGCGAGGTCAGGGTGTATACATTTTAAAGTCTCATTAAAAATCTTCAAAGCTCAGTTCAGACGGCCTCCTTGGCCTAGAGCCCGTTCTCCACAGCGGCCACAGCCCCCACCCACAGCCTGACTTCCCATCATCCCCAGTGGCGGCGCCCCCCGGCACACTTGTGTTTCCAGAACCTTCCCCTCTTTCCAAGTCCGTCTTCACTAGGTCTGCTTAGAAAGCCACCTCCCTGTGCTGCCTCTCACCACTCACTAGGTGTCCATCACTTTGGAAGGCCACGGAAGCCTCTTTGTTCTGGAATCCTGTGCTCCGCTGCTCTCTGACAGCAACGTGTGCTCCAGGACAAAGGCCGTATCCTCCACGTGTTGCAAAGGTCACCGCGCAGCCCCCACACCCCCGGGCTGCCCCTTCCCCACGCCCCCAAAGGCTTCCTTTGTGGATCACACTGTTGCGGACAGGGGAACGAGGCTTCCTCCTTCAAGGCCGATGCCTGGGTGCGCGCCATCCCCAGGCAGGCATGGAAGGAGGCAGAGGCAGGAATGGGACGTGCCTTCTCCGACCCCTGGGAGAGGCCCCTCCCACCCTGCCCCCCACCGCCGCTCTGAGGCTGGACACTCACGGAACATGGTCATGAACTGCTTGGGGTTGAGGTTCCAGTAGCCCCAGTTGGTCCGGTAGCCGTGCAGCGTGGCGTATTCTTCATGATTGTACGCAGGCTCTGTCCCAAAGGTGTCGATGACCCGGATACGGCACCTGCTCCCATCCCCGCCCCCCAGGAACCAGGGTCACCAATCTCCCAGGGTCTCCCTGGGTGGGGGTGCCCAGTCGTGGGCTCTGAAACCCAAAGAAGGCCGGTCAGGGTCAGGTGATAGACAGTCAGGGCTTGGGCTCTCACACAAGCTGGCTGTGTGACCACAGGCAAGCTGCTTAACCTCTCTGGGTCAGCTCGCTCATCAGTCAAAGGAGGATAACAACAGCTCAACCATCTCAGGGTCTTACCTGAACCGTGGACCACTAACGAATAAACTATTGGTTTTTACAGCTGCCGCAAGGGAACGTAAAACGGGAGGCCCTTCCTGGAATGGGGCCCCTCCCCATTGCCCCAGGAGTCACCTGCATGGTGTGCACTTTCCCAGGCAGGAGTCCATAGACCCTCTGCCCAGGAGCCTGACACCCCCAGGAAGAGCCTGGCCTGTCTGGGCTGAGAGGCAGAGGAGCATGGCCCCGGGACCAGCCACTGTGGGCATCAAAGTCTCCTCTGAAAGAATGGGCACTGCAGGTGGGCCTTCCAGTCGGTGGGGGCTCTGTCCCCTCCTGAGGCCAGAGCTCAGAACCATTCCCTTCATCTGGGCCACCCCAGGAGTGGGCACCTGAAGAAAACCTCTGAGTCTCAGATGCCCCCACAAGACGCTCCCCCGCCCAGAGTCCTTCCCGGTGACCCAGAAGTGTCCAGACTGCTGAGGTCGGCACTCCTCCCCCAAGAAGGGGCGGGGATGGGAGGAGGCGGCTCTGAGTGCCTGGAGAACACGCATTAATAATAAAAGCAATAACACTGCCTGTCACTTTCTTTTCCCTAATAAAATCATGTGGGGTAGTCAATGAGACCGGAGCAAATGTAATAAATAGCGGGGCTCTCTGTGTTAAATTAAACCCCATATCCGGCTGACTGCAGAGAAGGAGCCACCGCCTTGCTCCTGCCCAAGAGGGGTGGGACCCGGATACGGAAACCTGGGGTTGAGGTTCCAGTAGCCCCAGTTGGTCCGGTAGCCGTGCAGCGTGGCGTATTCTTCATGATTGTACGCAGGCTCTGTCCCAAAGGTGTCGATGACCCGGATACGGCACCTGCTCCCATCCCGCCCCAGGAACCAGGGTCACCAATCTCCCAGGGTCTCCTGGGTGGGGTGCCAGTCGTGGGCTCTGAAACCCAAAGAAGGCCGGTCAGGGTCAGGTGATAGACAGTCAGGGCTTGGGCTCTCACACAAGCTGGCTGTGTGACCACAGGCAAGCTGCTTAACCTCTCTGGGTCAGCTCGCTCATCAGTCAAAGGAGGATAACAACAGCTCAACCATCTCAGGGTCTTACCTGAACCGTGGACCACTAACGAATAAACTATTGGTTTTTACAGCTGCCGCAAGGGAACGTAAAACGGGAGGCCCTTCCTGGAATGGGGCCCCTCCCCATTGCCCCAGGAGTCACCTGCATGGTGTGCACTTTCCCAGGCAGGAGTCCATAGACCCTCTGCCCAGGAGCCTGACACCCCCAGGAAGAGCCTGGCCTGTCTGGGCTGAGAGGCAGAGGAGCATGGCCCCGGGACCAGCCACTGTGGGCATCAAAGTCTCCTCTGAAAGAATGGGCACTGCAGGTGGGCCTTCCAGTCGGTGGGGGCTCTGTCCCCTCCTGAGGCCAGAGCTCAGAACCATTCCCTTCATCTGGGCCACCCCAGGAGTGGGCACCTGAAGAAAACCTCTGAGTCTCAGATGCCCCCACAAGACGCTCCCCCGCCCAGAGTCCTTCCCGGTGACCCAGAAGTGTCCAGACTGCTGAGGTCGGCACTCCTCCCCCAAGAAGGGGCGGGGATGGGAGGAGGCGGCTCTGAGTGCCTGGAGAACACGCATTAATAATAAAAGCAATAACACTGCCTGTCACTTTCTTTTCCCTAATAAAATCATGTGGGGTAGTCAATGAGACCGGAGCAAATGTAATAAATAGCGGGGCTCTCTGTGTTAAATTAAACCCCATATCCGGCTGACTGCAGAGAAGGAGCCACCGCCTTGCTCCTGCCCAAGAGGGGTGGGACGGACGAGGGCGTGGGGAGGGGGCTGCTGGGTCCTCACACACTGGGATCAGGCCCGCTTGCCTGCCCGATCCCTCCACCACTCCCTGCTGTTCCTCTGCTCCCCCCCGCCACCGCCATCTGGGTCAGTGCTGACCCCACCCCCGGCCTGCCCAGCAGCAGAGGGGCCCTAGAGCGCTGGCTACGGTTTATTAACTCGGAGCTGGGAGGCAGAGCCTGAGAAGGAAGGTGGTGGGGGAGGGGAGCCTTCTCTTCACCCTGGAACCCAGGACCATGCAGCCGCCTCCTTGAGGACCAGCAGGCAGCCAGGCCCCGGGGCCCTGCGGACGGTCACCTCGCTCCTGCCGCCCTCTCACCGGTACTTCTTGAAGGAGAGTCCCATGTGCTGTTTCATCTGCTGCAGGCCGTGGTAGTCGGTGTAGATGAGGTCGAAGGCCAGGGGCATGGTGAGCGGGCAGTTCCCCCGGCCTGGCGGCACCCCTAAGTTACTGAGAGAAGAGCCCGTCAGAGTCTGAGCCCCAGGAGGGGCCCACCGACAGCAGAAACCCACTTTCCCCTCCAGTGCCTAGGGGGACCTGGACCTCACGCTGGTTCCCACAGTCCACGATAAATGGGGGGAGACACTGTAAAGGAAAGCGAGGTCAGGGCATGCATCCTGCAGACTCTTGGAAAGGAAGGCAGCAGGACGGCCATGTATGGTGGCACAGGCTTTTCACTGCACAAGAGCCTCCAGCAAGGGGCAAAGGGGACTGAAGTCCAGTCGGGGCTAGCTGGCCAAGTCTGCACCTGGCCTGGGCTACCTGCCAGAAGGAAGAAACCCTTCTGTTAATTTGCACGCACTTGATTCCTGCAGGGCACTGTTCCCCCAGAGGGGTGCCTTTACCCGACATTCACAAAGCCCCCCCAAACACCCACTGAGGTTCTCAGCACAGTGTCAGCATTTGTTTGGAGCTGTAGGGTCCCCAGCTCCCTGGACCAGAAGATACAGCCCTGCTCTGCTGACTGGCTCCCGGCCACGGAGACGCCCAGCCCGGCCCCCACGGGGAGACCCACTCACGGGTTTTCATCTGGGACCAGGCTGCCTCTGGTGATCCAGTTTGGACCCTCTGGGTCATCTCACTGGAGCCTGAAGGACACGGCTGCCCATCTGGCCCCCGGGAGACAGGCTCCGAGGCGCCTGCCCGGCGCCCACACAGCGCCAATGTGAACTCGGCCCTGCTCACCCCCGCCCCCCCCCAGGAGCCCCTGCTAAGCTTGCTCACATGCCCTACAGGGCCGAGGAGCCTTTTAGATGAGTGACTCAGTAAGTATGCCCTAAGTGGCTGGGCCAGACGGGGAAGAGTATCGGTCTCCTTTCTTGGGGGGCCCCCCAGAAACCTCTCACCTCCCCCCGATCCCTGCCTCCCCTGGATTCGTGGTCCAGATGCGGGAAGGTGTCCATGAGACCTCCCTCCCAGCGAGCCCCTTCAGGGAGCCGCCCATCAAAGGGTCACGATTATCATCTGATCCCTGGGTCACATCTCAGACTCCTTGAGACGAGTTAAGCAGGTGGAAAAGCAGCACGCGGACGCCTTCGCACACTCTAGCTCACACTCAGCAACACACCAACAGAGACTCTGGATACACTATCCCCCCAGCAATCCGCCCTAACACGGCTTTGCAGCGATGTCTATGACAACCTATGACAAGGCCACGATAGGGAGATATCAAGGGGGGCTTCGGGAGACAGGCTTCAAGGCACCAGGGGTCGGCCTGTGCCAGCAGAGAAGGGCAGTAAGAGAGAGGGGGTTTCTCTGTACGGTCCCCCACCAGCCCCTGCACTCCAGCCTCAGTCAGCTTCCCCACGCTGGCACCCGCGTCACTAGAACCTTTGCTGCTAAGTGGGGAGAGAGGCATGCAAAAGTTTTAGAACCGTTTTCTCCCCATGTCTTTGTGTGTGTGAACATGCCATAGTGTATTCATCACTGCGTGGCAAATAGATGGGCAAACATTGGCAACAGTGACAGATTTTATTTTCTTGGGCTCCAAAATCACTGTGAATGGTGACTGCAGCCATGAAATTAAAACATGTTTGCTCCTTGGAAGAAAAGCTGTGACAAACCTAGACAGAGTATTCAAAAGCAGAGACATTCCTTTACTGACAAAAGTCTGTGTGGTCAAAGCCATGGTTTTCCCAGTGGTCATGTATGGATATGAGAACTAGACCATAAAGAAGGCTGAGCACAAAAAAATGGATGCCTTTGAACTGCGGTATTGAAGAAGACTCTTGAAAGTCCCTTGGACTGCAAGGAGATCAAACTGGTCAACCCTAAAGGAAATCAACCCTCAATATTCGTTGGAAAGACTGATGCTGAAACAGAAGCTCCAATGCTTTGGCCACCTGACGCAAAGAGACGACTCACTGGAAAAGACCCTGATGCTAGAAGAAATAGAAGGCAGAAGGAGAAGGGGACGACAGAGGATGAGACGGTTGGATGGCATCACTGAGTCAATGGACATGAGTTTGGGCAAGCTCCGGGAGATAGTGGAGGACAGGGAAGCCTGGCGTGTTGCGGTCCATGGGGTCGCAAAGAGTTGGCCATGAGTGGGCAACTGAACTGAATTGAATTCGTGCAGTTAATAGGCATATGGATTGTTTCCTGCTTTCTCCTGTTGCCCACTGTCAATATAAATATTCTTATATACACCTCCTGAGTTAAATGCACAAGACTGGGGGGGAATATAACAGAAGCTCTGGTTCTCTCAAGTATTTATCTAGCAGCAATTGCTACATTTAATAGAGAATACTCAACTGTTTTGCAAAGTAGTTTCTTTTTTAAAAATTCTATTTTTGGTTATAGTGGGCCTCCTTGCGGTGCAAGGGGCTTCTCATCATGGTGGCCTCTCACTGCAGAGCGCAGGCTCTAGGCTCCTGGGCCTCAGTAGCTGCAGTTCCTGAGCTCTAGGTCACTGGCTCAGGAGCTGTGGTGCAGGGACTGCTCTGAGACATGTGGAATCGTCCCAGAATAAGATTTAGGAATCAGACCCGCGTCTCCTGCATTGGCAACCGGATTCTCACCACAGAGTCACCAGGGAAGCCCCAAAGTAGTTTCTTATCTGTCAACTTAAAACTGGCCAATGGGGCTTCCCTGGTGGTCCAGTGGGTAAAGAGTCCGCCTTGCAATGCAAGGGGCACCGTTTTGATCCCTCACCTGAGAAGATCCCAC
Source organism: Tragulus kanchil (assembly GCA_022376925.1). Taxonomy (NCBI): domain Eukaryota; kingdom Metazoa; phylum Chordata; class Mammalia; order Artiodactyla; family Tragulidae; genus Tragulus; species Tragulus kanchil. The sequence goes on along the minus strand of JAIOJX010000027.1, from coordinate 24,128,500 downwards.
GTGCCAAGGAACGGCTGGGCCAGTGTGTCCAAGGACGAGCCAGCGCTCTGGAGCACATGCACCCAGATCCGGTGCTCTGCAGTGACAGAGGCCACTGTGATCGGAGGCCCACACAGGCCAAAGAATAAAAAAAGATCGATGAAAATAAATATAAGAAATAAAAGAGGCATGATAGGGGGAAAAGAAAAAAAAAGAATCAAGGCATTAAAAAAAAAAAAGGAAAGCTGGCCAAGCTTCCCCACTCCAGCTGTCCAGTCCTCCAGTGATTCCTGCTTTCCAGCTGGACAGCCACACGCAGGATTCTGAAAACCAGGACTTCCAAGGCAGGGCATGCCTCTCCAGCCTTTTTGTTGAAATGCTCCGAAAGTAAAGGAGAACAAGCCTCGACCTCAGAGGTCTGGAGCCCTCACGGGAGGCAGCCCCCATAGCCTGGAGAGCTCGTGAAGGACGTGGTGGGGTGTTTTAGGCTCTGAGAAGGTCTCCTGTTCTGCTCGGGAGGACCCCTCTTTTTTTTTTAACAGAGGCCGTCTCTCAGCCCTCCCCACCACCAAACGCCTGCAGTCAGGAGTCAAGGCCGTGGCCAGGGTTGAGGCGACCAAAGGAAGCCCCCCGTGGCTTTATGGTACCACCCAGGCTCACAGAGGTCACAACCTGCTGCCTGGTAACCCTCCAGAAAGGCCGTGTGGAAACAGCACGCGGCCGGTGCTCAGAGATCAGACCCATTCCTAACCTGCTCCCGTCTTTACATCACCGCAGCACCAGGCGACCAAAGCTTTGGATTCAGGACCGACCCTGGTCCCCTCCCCGCCTCCTCCACTCAATGGAGGGCCACAAACAGAAAGACAAAACAACGAGTCCGCTCGCAGAAGTGAGCAAGGGGGCGGCTGTCCCTCCCTCGTGGAATCTGGGTCTGGGAAAATGAAGACGAGTCTGAAAATATAAACCGTAGGTGGGCCTAGCCGCGGCTACCCACACCGGCCACGTGCTGCTCCCACGCGGCCTTTCTGGAGGGTTACCAGGCAGCAGGTTGTGACCTCTGTGAGCCTGGGTGGTACCGTAAGGCCATGGGGGGCTTCCTTTGGTCGCCTCAACCCCGGCCACGGCCCTGGCCCCAGCCCCAGACACCTGGGCCACTGCGGGCCCAGATGAGCCAGTCCCGGGTCTCTCCCAGGAGCATGGTTTCACACGGATCCTCTGGAGTCTCTGCCACCGTCTCCCTCAGCTTCGTGGCGACCGCTGTGGACACGGGCACCGCTCTGTGTGCTTTCCACTCACTAATTCATCCACCCCTCTCCTCTGAACAACGACGCTCGGAGATCAGACCCATTCCTAACCTGCTCCCGTCTTTACAGATGGAGAAACAGAGGGATTTCCCTGGTGGTCCAGAGGCTAAGACTGTGCCCACAGTGCAGCGGCCCTGAGTTCAAATCCTGGTCAGGGAATTAGCTCCCGCATGGGGTGACTAAGAGATTCCATGCCGCAACTAAAGATCCTTTGCAGCCACATGAATAAATATATTTTTTAAACAAAAAGAAACAGAGAAGTTCAGGAATTTACCCAAGATCACACAGCCAGGGAGGCGTGGAGCTGGGATTGGAACCCAGGTATAGGCTCAGTGCCCACACTCCCACCGCTGAGCAATCCTGCCCCATCCGGGTCCACTAGGCGTCAGACGGCACCACAGTGGGTCACCGGACCTCAGGGACATCCCGAGACCGGAGCCTCAGGCTACCAGCAGAGACCAGCCCCGGCCCCAGTTTTGCTGCTAATCTTGAAAGAGTCATAGCCTTCGGAATTTCATTTTTCTCATCAGCAACAAGATAAAAGTGCCTACCTTGCCAGGTTCCTGATCAAGCGAGGCAAGGAGAGGAAAGTTCCACTGATAATTATGACTTCAGTCATCAGTCTCACCTCTGAATTTCCACGTCTGGAAACTCTTGACTCCAGGCCCAACACACACATCCATCACCTAAGGCCTCAGTCATTTCTCAGCTGGAATCCTGACATCATTTCCTCTCCATTCTGCCTCCCTCTGGCCTTGCCTGACTCTTCTAGAGAGATCTTTCCACAGTGGCAACCTGGGCAGTCACCCCGGATGCCTCTGATTCGTTTCAGAGACTTCTCACATACTGCTCCTTGACTCAAACCTTGCCTCCTCCTCCAGGAAGCCCTCCTTGGACCTCTGGTCAGAGTGAGACGCTCTTCTCCCTCGATCCCCCCGCTCATGGGGGAATTAGTCTGGGCTGGAAACACAGATCCCGTGACCAGGGGACCATACGTAGGAAGACCATTTCCCTGGATCGCCCTGACCCCGACCCTCTTGTCTGTATTTAGACTCCCATTCAGGTGGCCTGGGGACCTCTGGAAATTCATTTCCAACCACCGAGTTTGGCAATTCCATGGGAACTTCCCAAGCGTTGGGGGTGGTCGTGGAGGTGGTCAGGGGCTGCTAAGGGGGTGCAGCGGCAGTCCCTTCACGCTGAGATGCGGCCTGTCCCCTCTCAGCAGCGCCGTGGCGGTGGCAGGCTTCCTGAGCGCCTCTCCCTACAGTCCCCCTGCACTGTCCTGAGTCACCTCCTCACAAGGACGGCCTCCCCAGGTTAGGGCTAGATCACCTTTGAAATTGCAGAGCTGGGACAGGATCTGACCCAGTAAGTACCATGGTGTTCATGTAAGAATTAACAACGCAATGAACCTGGTGAACGCCCCTGGGATGAACTGGCTTAAAGGTTTAAAACATGGCCAAGAAAAGCATGTTAGGAGAGAGGGGGCGGGTGAGCGAGAGGAGCCCAGGGCTGACAGCGTCTCCAAAGATTATCAAGTGAGTAGCCTCCTGGTCTGAACTGGAGACAAGTGGCCCCACAGGTGCCCAAAGAACATCATGGCGGGAAGCAGAGGAGGAGAGAGACATCAGCCCAGAGGCAACAGGTCCCATTCGCAGAGGGAGTTAACAAAGAGCCTCACCGTCCCCGCAGCCCCAGAAATCAAAGATTTTCAATTTGCAGGGACTTCACTGGAGACGTGTCTGCTCCTTCCTCATCACTCTCGTGGTGAGGAATCTGAGCTCATCCAGAGGACAGCAGAGAGGGTCAGCGGGAGGGAGAGGGGGCTATGGTTCCATCGCTTGTAATTTAAGTTCACTTTTATGGGCAATTTTACGCTAAGTGATTGGTTGGAACAGGGACATGAACTGAAAAACACTCTCTTGACAGTCTTCAGCCAAAGGTGCCCAGGGAAGCTCAGCTGTACGATTCCGCCCTCAAAAGGCCCTTCTCCAGATGTTCCCGTAATTCCAATGTCAAGTTCATTTCTCTTCGAACTCTCAGCCGGGAGCTGTGTCGGGAGGCGCTCAGGAAGCCTGCCGCCGCCGCGGCACTGCTGAGGGGGACAGGCCGCATCTCGGCGTGAAGGGACCACAGCCGCCTGCCCCCCAGCAGCCCCTGACCACCGCCACGCCCACCCCCAACGCTTGGGAAGTTCCCATGGAATCGGCAAACTTGGTGGCTGGAAATGAATTTCCAAAGGTCCCCAGGCCACCTGAATGGGAGCCTAAGTACAGACAAGGGGGTCAGTGTGGGGCGATTCAGGGAAATGGTCTTTCTACATATGGTCCCCTGGTCACGGGGTCTGTGTTTCCAGCCCAGACTAACCCCCCGTGAAAGGCAGCCTGGCGGGGAGCGGGAGATGGGCAGTCAAGGTCTCAGGGGGACGGATTCAGGTTGGGAAGATGCAAAAGCTCTGGACAGGTGCAGTGACAACAGCTGGACAGCAATGTGGATGCACCTCATGTCACTGAACTGAACGTGGTTAAGACGGTCAACGACGCTATACAGATTTCAATTAAAAAAAAAAAAGCCAAAACCAAACTGTCCACCACACTCCCGATGTCCACGCCCAGCCCCCCCCCCCACCACGGCCAGCTCTCTCTCTCCCAGAGGCACCCCGCCCCGTCGTCTCCAGAGACCCTCCCAACGGAGGGGCTCAGCACATAACCAGAGCATGATGTACCGGCCACTCTTTGCCAAAAGATCAAAAGATGGGCGGACCTCCCTGCTGGTCCCCTGGGTTCAGTGCTCCCGAGGCAGGAGGCCTGGGTTCAGTCCCTGGTCTAGAAGGCTAGATCCCGCATGCCCCAGCCAAGATCAGAAATCCCGAGCATCGTAACGAGGACCCAGCAGCCAAAGACATAAACAACTTTAAAAAGAAAAACAGATAGGTCGGCTGGAACAAGGCAGAGAGGAGAAATATATCATCTATGCCCAATGGAAGGGAAAAACCTCTCAACTAGGAATCAAAATGCTAGTTCTTTTCGCATACATTTTTAAAAGAGAGGCATGATAGAGCTAACCTTTAGCTGTAAGTTTTGAATTTATATTGTTTCCTTCCATGTATCAAAAAAAAAAAAAGAAAAAATGCTGAGTTCTACACAGGGACACGCATCCCTGGGTGTGAGCTCCAGCGTGCCTTGGGTTGTCTCACACAGACGGGGGAGCACTCCAGTGTGCACCTCCATGCCCACGCCACGATGCCCAGACCAACCTCCACGGTCCCTTCTAGGCTAGGAACTCTCCGGGTTTATGTCTCCCTGTGCCTTTGGTCTGTGGCTGGAAATAATCTCTCCAGGCAGCACTTGAATTCTGGAACAGACTATTCTCTCTCCCTGCCTTCTCTGTGTGGGAAGGACCTAATTAAAAAGCATCCTTACAAAGTGCTCAAAGATCTCCGCTGCCAGGTGCTAAGAGCACAAGGAAGCACCAGCTTCCCTGGGCCCATCTCATTCCCGGGAGCACCTGGCTGGACAGCCCAGGACCCCTGTCTCCTCCAGGGCCCGCCAGCCCTCGGACCCCAGCCGGATCCCATCTCCTGAGCACGGTGGCACAGACCTTGTCTCTTTCCCATGGTAAGAGCGGCTGCTGCCCTTCCCCAGAGCGTAAGGAGTACAAAGACTCAAACCCAGAAAGTTAACTGGCCATCTAATGAGCTGCTGTAGAAGGCGGGCTAGCATCACTAACGAGGGAGGAATTAAATTCTCCTGCCGGGTTTTCTTCTCTCGTCCAGTGTGGGCTGACCTTCCTGAGCCCGACAAAAGCAGCCTTGTGATGCCCTCGTGATGGGCCCACCCGCAGCGTCCGTCTCCCGACAAGGCAGAGGCCCCTGTGCCCTCAGAGGGCTGGGGATCACAGCTAAAGAGAACAGCCAGGTCCCCGGTGAAGTCGGGGCTCAGAGGAAGAGCGAACTCAAAGGAAAAGCAGATCGGAGCCGACTCCAGCCACTCCTTCTTAGCCAAAGCCCAGGGGAAGCGCGGGCAGAGGGATGCCGAAGGGAACTGGGAGGCCTGTTCCACGTCGGGCCTGTGGTCCAGAGCTGACACTGCCCTCCCTGGCGTTCCGGGGAGGAAAGTCAGCAAACTCAGGGCTAAGAATAGGGCTGCCGCTCCCAGGAGAGCTGGATGAAACCCCAGAGTCATTCCTCCAGCTCTCCAAGGGGCGGTACTGGGAACACATTCCTCTGGTTGGCCCCTGCCTCCTTCCCCCTTTATATAACCATGCGCGTGAATGCTGAGCAGGAATCCAGGCTTCTCTCATCCAAGCCAGGCTTTCAGTGAAGGTGGTTCTCAGGCCCAGGTGGAGGTTCGGGCCCTTGAGGTCCATTCCAGCTCCTGATGGCCAGACGGGACCCAGAGGCACCACCTATAAGCTCTGGGGGTGGGGCCTGCCACTGGGATGTTGGTTTTCAGTTTTTCTGGGGATTTTAGTGTCCTGGGCTCTCACTGTTCTATCCAATTCCACAAACCTTTGTGGAGACCCAACCCACAGAGGAAACAAAAAGGGGTTGAGACCCTGCTCTCAAGCCCACTGACACAAGCCCCGTGGGGGACGTGGGTTAAAGGAGAGACACGGCCCTGGGGAGCCGGCCATGAACCACGCCGTGATCTGGGACCATTCCAGAACAGCCCAGGAAAGAACAGTCTGGCTCCAAGAAAAGCCCCCTCTTTACCAGAGCCCTTTGTGATGTCAGGGAAGTTGGAAGAAGCTGTGTGGCATGGCCACAAACAAACAGAAGGGAGAGGGGACAGGGTGTTGTAGTGCGCATTAGTCACTGGCCTCTCGTGCCTCCTCTGGGCAGAGGGGGGTCCGTGTTTGGCTCAAATCTTTTTGTGAAGGAACTGTGGCCATTGAACCGCTAAGTCCCTTCAGTCTTGTCCAGCTCTTTGCAACCCCGTGGACGGGCTCCTCTGTCCGCAGGATTTTCCAGGCATGAATCCTGGAGTAGGTGGCCATTGTACTGTGTTGTCCCACATTACAAATCCAGGGCAGTGTTCCAGTCTCGTCCACTCTCCTCACACCTCCTGCCCCCGCCACCTCCCTCCCAGCAGGTTCTCACCCCTCCTACACCACAGATAAACTAAAGACTTTCCTGGCGGTTCCGCGGTTAAGAATCTGACTGCCAAGGCAGGGGTCACGAGTTCGATGCCTGGCCTAGGAAATTTCCACAGGCTGCGGAGCAATGCAGCCGGTGAGCCACAACTACTAAAGCCCGTGAACCCCAGAGCCCGGGCTTTGCAACAAGAGAAGCCCCCGAATGAGAAGCCCGTGCACCACAACTAGAGAGGAGCCCTTACTCACTGCACCTATAGAAAGCCCACAGGTGATGGGGAAGACCCAGAGAAGCCAAAAAACAAAAGTTCTAAAAGATAAAATTAAAACCATCGATGGGAAGGCCTCAGTCCCTGCCCTCATCCCAGTACCCCAGCGGCCCCCACCAACCCTGCTCTCTTCCCCTCCCTCCTGGGGGCCATCCACTTGGGCCACGGTGCAGAACACTGTCATCTCTCTCTTAGCTTCAACTGCTCCCGTTTCTGGCACCTTCACACTAGCACTTAAAACACACCCACAGGGACTTCCCTGGTGGTCCAGAGGCTAAGACTCCAGGCTCCAATGCAGGAGGCCTGGGTTCGATCCCTGGTCAGGGAGCTAGATCCCACATGCTGCAGCTAAGACCCAGCATACATAAATAAATATTTAAAACAAATAAACAAATATAAATGATATTTATAATACAAATATAAATATTAAAAAAAAAAAAGAAAAACATGCCCACAGGGGTTTCCCTGGTGATTCAGTGGCTAAGACTCCATGCTCCCAAGGCAGGGAGGCCTGGGTTCCATCCGTGGTCAGTGAACTAGATGTCACATGCCACAACTAAGACCCAGTGCAGCCAAATAAATAATTTTTTTTTTTTTTTAAAGCGGCTGCCTGAACTGGCTTCTCAGAGGGTTTACTGGCTGCATTTCGGTCAAGCTAGGCCAAGCGCGAGGGGGCAGGACGTGATCCCCGCCTTCATCATTCTCCAGGGACCCTCCGCAGTATTTCCCTTGAGCAAATATTGAACAAACGAAAAAGGCCAGGAGACCAATTTCCACCAGGGCGGGTGCTTGACAGCTAAGAGCTTCCCCCCTGGTCCTCCTTATTTAAACAGTCTCCTTGCAGGCTTTCATCATTTGCCAGTTAAGTCAACTAATTTTCTACTCAACCCAATTTCACTCATGGAGGGAGGGAGAGTTCCGTCATTTTCCTCATGCCATGTACTATTAATGATGCTTGAAATTATGCAAATATTCACCGATCCTGGGCAGGCATGAACCCCAGAGCCCGGGCTTTGCAACAAGAGAAGCCCCCGAATGAGAAGCCCGTGCACCACAACTAGAGAGGAGCCCTTACTCACTGCACCTATAGAAAGCCCACAGGTGATGGGGAAGACCCAGAGAAGCCAAAAAACAAAAGTTCTAAAAGATAAAATTAAAACCATCGATGGGAAGGCCTCAGTCCCTGCCCTCATCCCAGTACCCCAGCGGCCCCCACCAACCCTGCTCTCTTCCCCTCCCTCCTGGGGGCCATCCACTTGGGCCACGGTGCAGAACACTGTCATCTCTCTCTTAGCTTCAACTGCTCCCGTTTCTGGCACCTTCACACTAGCACTTAAAACACACCCACAGGGACTTCCCTGGTGGTCCAGAGGCTAAGACTCCAGGCTCCAATGCAGGAGGCCTGGGTTCGATCCCTGGTCAGGGAGCTAGATCCCACATGCTGCAGCTAAGACCCAGCATACATAAATAAATATTTAAAACAAATAAACAAATATAAATGATATTTATAATACAAATATAAATATTAAAAAAAAAAAAGAAAAACATGCCCACAGGGGTTTCCCTGGTGATTCAGTGGCTAAGACTCCATGCTCCCAAGGCAGGGAGGCCTGGGTTCCATCCGTGGTCAGTGAACTAGATGTCACATGCCACAACTAAGACCCAGTGCAGCCAAATAAATAATTTTTTTTTTTTTTTAAAGCGGCTGCCTGAACTGGCTTCTCAGAGGGTTTACTGGCTGCATTTCGGTCAAGCTAGGCCAAGCGCGAGGGGGCAGGACGTGATCCCCGCCTTCATCATTCTCCAGGGACCCTCCGCAGTATTTCCCTTGAGCAAATATTGAACAAACGAAAAAGGCCAGGAGACCAATTTCCACCAGGGCGGGTGCTTGACAGCTAAGAGCTTCCCCTCCTGGTCCTCCTTATTTAAACAGTCTCCTTGCAGGCTTTCATCATTTGCCAGTTAAGTCAACTAATTTTCTACTCAACCCAATTTCACTCATGGAGGGAGGGAGAGTTCCGTCATTTTTCCTCATGCCATGTACTATTAATGATGCTTGAAATTATGCAAATAAAATGGATGAGCACAGCCGATCCTGGGCAGGCAGGAAGGGAAAGGCTTGGTTTTAAAACGCCCACTGTGGATCCAGACATCCATGCGGCTGTTGCAACGACAGCCGAAGGCGGCTCTGGCCTCCTCGCCCCCGCCGCGGCATGCACAGGGCCCGGGCAGCTCTGTCTGACGTGCCCGAGCTGCGGTCTGATCAAAGCCCCCTGTTCCCGCCCACCCCGGCTGCCGCCCCAGACACATCTTACAACAACCGAAAAACCAGACGTGGATTCGGTGCATCACCCCAATCATCATTCCAGCAAGCTGGTTAATTCAAACGCCCAAACGTGAGGGGCTGAGGGACGCGGCTCGTCCAGCCTCGTTGCCGGGTCCACAGCCAGGACGTCTGCCATGAACACCTGTGGACAAACCACAGCAAACGTACAGGCAGTGTCTCTGTCCCGCTGCCCTCCCCACGTGGGGCGTGTCACTGGCCCAGGAAGACGTTTCAGCGGCAGAAGCCAAGCCGTGACTCTCAGGGTCCGAATGTTCTCCACATCCTTTTGGCCTATTTCCCCATGACACTCTGGGGCCACCTGCGTGGAACAGCTCAGCAAGACTAGGAGACGAGACCCGTGGACGACCCCACCTCCCGCAGAACCCACGGCAGTGCCACACTTGGATTCAGTGGTCTCTCTGCCCATGATCCCTTTCTAGGCTCAAACGGTCACCATCCTGTTACGGGTTGCCTGTGTACCCCAACCAAACACAGATTACAGTCCTATCCCCAGAACCTCAGAATGGGGCCTTATGTAGAGGTAGGGTTTTTACAAAGGCGACCAAGTTGAAATGAGGTCATTAGCGTACGTCCTGATCTCATATGACCAGTGTCCTAATAAGAAGGGGGACACTGAACCCAGACACATACGCAGACAGAATGCCATGTGCAGAGGAAGACAAAGTTGCAGGTCGTCCATACGCCACCAAACACCAAAGATCCCTGACAACCAACCAAAGCTTGCAGCCTCAGAACCAACGGACTCCACCGACACCTCGACCTCGGACTTCCGGCCTCCAGAACCCAGAGACAGCACACTTCTATTGTTTCAACCCCTCTTCAGTCATACTTTGTTACAGCAACTCTAGCAACCTAAACCTCACCTGTATGTCAATGTCCACGTGAGGAGAGGCCTGCCTCTATGTAGCAGTCCAGTGTCCCAGCAGAGAATGGGTTTGAGGAGCTCATAGCTCCAGCCAACAACCATCCCCAGGGAAAAGCACATCCAAGAAAGGGTGTAGTATCAAGTATTGGGTTGACCAAGAAGATCATTCAGGGCATGTATGGAAAAACCCCAAGGAACTTATTCGCCAAGCCGATACATTCCAGGTCAGCAGGTCCACACGACGTCCCAGGTGGGGTACAAGAAGCCCCGCTACCTGAGCCACCTCTGGGGGTACCTCCTCCACTCAACCCCTAACTCTGTACCCCAGGGTGCTTTCAAGTGTGCAAAGATGGGCTCAGGAGGAGGCCACACATCTTTTCACAAATCCTCGAGGGCACTGAGCCCCTCCCCGAGGCCCCCAGTCCTGGGGACTGTGCACACCCCCTGCAGGGTCCTAACCTCACAGATATCTTGCTAAACAGACTGCTGTGGGGGGTGGGCATTGAAAAGCCACAGCCTCCACTTCTCTGCTTCCCAACCGTCGCCGCTCCTTCGATCTCGCCTGGGGGAGCTGAGAAACCTGGATACTCAGACCCACCCCAGACCAATGAAATCAGAGAGGCCAAGACCCCCAAAGGTCGGTCCATCTCCAAGGCAGTTCCGCCACAGCCAGGGTTAAGAATTTCCACCTGCCAAGAATTTCAACACAGTGGCTGCTGTTAATTTTACTGTACCTCCTGGGGAGGGTGGTTCTGTTTTTAATTCTTATTCTTTCAGTTGTTTTCAGTTGTATCTGGTATCAGATTTAGGAAGAACTTTCCTGAGACCTGTTCCCTCAGGTGGCGGAACTGTTTACACAATTCCGCCCTTGTCGGAGCAAGACGCTTCGCTCACACCTACACCCCGTAGGGGGCCAAGAGCAGAGGTCAGCCTGGCCGGCTGGCCACAGCCTGGGGCCTGCCGCTTTACCAAGGGCCAAGTGGAGAGGGGGCGACCTCTCCCTAGAGCTCCTGCTTCGGGGAGTGTCAGATCTGCAAGGGTTGGGCAAGAAGTGACAGGTTCGTGGATCTGAAAGCTAGGGATCGGGATCCTCCACGGGGAGGGGTGTGTGTGCGTGTGGGTGTACCTGAGTGCCCGCATATACATGCGTGTGCCATGGACTGAAGATCACACACAGGGTGTATGTTTGGGGTGAGTGTTTGCATGCATCTTCGTGCACAACTGTGCACGTGTGTGCAAAGGGTGTGCCCATGTGGTTGTGCACAAGGGCGTGCGCAAATGTGGGTACATGGGTGTAGCCAGAGAAATGGCAGCAGGGGTGTATTTCACATTCTGGTACGTTTCACCAGAGCCTCACTTTCAGGGTCTCCCGGGGGCAGTGACACCACCTTCACTGCTCGGGCCCTGTGACCGGCATCGGCAACCTCACGGATCCCAGGCTCAGCTCCGGCTCCAGCCACTCGCTCCAGTGAGTGGCCGGAGGAAGAGGGAGTATGCTGGGCAGGTACTCGGGGCTGAAGGTGGAAGAGGAGACACCCCAGCAGGGGCTGAGAAGCAGAACGACTGAGTTAAATGCCTGCCTCTTGGGCTGCCCTGGTGGCTCGGTGGTAAAGAAGCTGTGTGCCCATGAAGGAGACGTGTGTTCAACCCCTGGTCTGGGAAGATCCCACATACCACAGAGCAGCAAAGCCCATGAGCCACGACAACTGAGCCTGTGCCACACTGGCAACCGCGTGCCGCAATTAACGAGCTCGTATGCCACACTGACGGAAGCCCGGGTGCCCGAGAGCCTGTGCTCCACGACAAGAGAAGCCACCACAATGAGAAGACTGCACGCCGCAACTAGGGAGTCGTCCCTGCTCACTGAAACTGGAGAAAGCCCACATGGCAATAAAGACCCATCACAGCCAAAAACAAACAGTAAAATAAATACATAAAAAATGTTACCTCTTAGGGAGACTCGTCAAATACCTGCTCTCTCATGGAAGGACAGTTCTCTAAGTGTGATGCTGGGCTCTCACAAACGCCGGAGCCTTCCCATTCCCCGAGGCAGCAGTTAAGCAAGGAAGCTCTCACCTCTCTGGCCCCAGAAGAGGCACAGTGAGAAGGGAGGAATGCAGCCAAACACTGTTTGATAAACGCACGTTCCTCTAACCTAGAGGTGGAACCAGGTGTCTGTGGAGTTGACAGAAGGATGCTCCACGCTCACAGGGGACTTATGTGCAGTAGTCTGAGATGTGGGCTCTGGACAGCCCCACTCCAGAAATCTTCCCACTGCATCTTGGGGTTTCAAGGGACCCAGGGATAAGGGTCCCCAGATCCGTGCCGGCTGCTCTGCCTGAGGCAGGCCTGGCTTCCCTCAGGATTGGCTGAGCCATCCTAAGGTGTCTGAGGTTTCTCTGACTTCCTGCACCTCGGCGCCCTCCTTTCTTCCCTCCCCCTCTTCCCCATCCCATCTGAGTTTCCCTGGGAAGCTCTGAGGCCTGGAGGAGATGCCTCTTTTCATTATTTGCACATGTCAGCTGCCTCGGCAGTGTTCAGCTCCACAGACGTGGAGCAGCGTCTCCTGAGCTGTTTGGAGGGAGCAGGGGCGGGCACCGAGCGGGGAACCGCAGGGCGAGCTGGCGGGCAGCAGGGGGGCACACCCAGCTCTGAAATGGCCGCACAATGGGAACAGCTTGTCTGACAACAAAATGCCCCGGGGTGAGAGCCGGCGTCAGGGCGTGCGGCCGTTCCGCTCCAGCACTGGGTCGCTGGCTTGACAGTTCAGCACCCGCCCCGGGGACAGCTCCCAGTCGGGTGTGTCCCCACTCAGGTGATTCAACCGAAGGGAGCAGAGGTGCTGTTTCAAAGAGGCACCTCCTCCCTCCCTCTGCACTCGCCGCCCCCACCTGGAATGGGCTTCCCAAGGGTGCCACAACCACGCAGCCTTCCGTCAGTCCCTGTCACCTCCTCCCCTTCAAAGGGTCCCTCCTCCACAGCCACACACACATGAGCTGTTCCTCTCTGAAGACACTTTCCATCTTCCCTGGGCCTGCGGGAGATAAGCACATCTGCTTAGGAGGATGACTCCCAAGGGGTGAATTTCAAGCCATGGGGATGAAAACCTTCAAACTCCTAGGTCATCTAGCAACCTCACAGCACACCCCTGTCTCAGCCTCCTCCCCGCCGAGTCTCTCTCTCTGATAACCAACGTCACAGGCAGACTCAGAGCCCCTCTGAGCAGCTGTCCAAGACCAGCGGTCCCTGGACCCTGTCGACCTACTACTGTGGATGGCTCAGTGCCCACCAGCATCCTCCTCTGTCCAACACTTCTGTGCTACAAGCATCAGCATTTGTGGTCAGGACACATGTCCATCAAAAAAGAGAGAGAGAGAGAGATGTCTAGAAGGAACAGGCCATCCAAGCGGTGGGAGAGGTCTAGACAGGAATCACATTTTAGCTTGAAAACCACCCAAGAGTAAGTTCAGGGGCTGTTGAAGAAAAGTCAATCTGCAAACAATTCAGAAGCCTTCCTTAGTTATGTGCTCAGTCGTGTCCAACTCTTTGTGACCTCAAGGAAGGCAGCCCTGTGGGTTCCTCTGTCCATGGGATTTCTCAGGCAAGAATACTGGAGTGGGTTGCCACTTCCTCCTCCAAGGGATTTTCCCGACCCAAGGACTGAACCTGCATCTCTTGCGGCTCCTGCATTGCAGGCAGGATCTTTGACACTGAGCCACTGGGGAAGTCCAGATATAGTGGTTAAAAATCAGCCTAATCATACTCACACACACAATCCTACCACCAGTCTCCCACTTCCAACAGCATCAGAAGGAGCCTGGGAAGGCAAGTACTGGGAGGGGTAGGCATCACCAGCCTGCTTCCCCACCCTCCAGGTCTTCCTGGCCCTGAGCCCCCAGGACAGGCCCAGGAAAAATCCCAGCTCCAGAAGAGGACCCCGAGGCTGCATCAAGTCCCCCAGGATGGGAGGCAGAGGGGACCCCATCTGATGCTGTGGCTCAGTTCCACCAACCAGTATCTGTCAGTCTCTGAGCACAATGGCAGGAAGCCCCGTGGCCCTGAGATGGAGGAAGGACCCTGTTGGAACCGCCCTGTGCAAATACGCTCCCCGGTGCGTCCCCCGCGGCGATGGGGCCTCAGAGTTGAGAGAATGGGAGGCCTGGGGGCAGACTGAGCAGGTGGACGAGGCCGCTGGGAACGTCACCGTCTGATGGTAGCAGGGCTCCTGGGGACAGGCTTCCTCCTCCCCTCTCCTCCCCACACTCACCTCTGCAGCTCCTTCAGGGACACCGTGATCCGGAGGCCATGGCCCAGGACGTAGAGCGCAGCCAGGATGTCCGCCCACTGCACCATCTCCCCCAGAGGCCCGCCCTTCAGCACCCGCGGGCTGAACACGTCCCCGGACTCCTCCGTCAGGAAGCCGATGTGGACGAGGATCTGGTGGCGGGGGACACTGAGGGTCAGTCTGGAGGGGCAGCAGCCCTCCGCCCGGCCACCCTCAGGGAGACCCAGCCAGCAGAAGACAGGGTGTCCCTCTGGCCGTGCCTGGGGAGGCGCTTTCTGGCACCAGACCACAGCGGAGGGACCCAGAGGCAGAGGGACCGTGCCGGAGACGCAGGCGAACAGGACGGTCATATCCTGCCCTCAAGGCTCTCACGTTCCAGATGGGAGAGGCAGACAACAGTAAACACAGACAAGAGATAACTCATGAAATGACAAGGACTCTGGAAGAAATAAACAGGGCGATGAGAGAGTCAGGTGAGTATTCACCGCATGGATGGATGGACGGACAGACAGACAGGTAGATGAACCAATGAGCCAAGGAACTCCCCCAAACAGGCTACATTATTCCCAACATTCAAGGCAAATGCCATGACTTTTCTGCCTGACAAGAACACGATGTCCACAGGAAACAGGATGCCTAAGGGGCGAGGGGTCACTCTGACTTGAAAAGGATCAGGACCAACACATGCATCTTTCCTGTTTCTGCTGCCCACTGCCCCCAACCCAGCACAAGTTCAAATAAATGGAATAAAATTCTTTAAGGGTAGAGCCACTGCCCACGTGGCCGCCTGAGGCCCTGAGTTCCCTTCCTAAGTCTCCAAGCTCAGCTCCTTGAATGCAGGGGGAGGATGAGGTACCTGCTTCTGGTCCCTCCGGATGCCCCCCAGCCTCTGCGCCAGGCGCTGGGCGGCCAGTGCCCACTGGGCCATGAGCCGCTTGGTACGCTTCTTCATGAAGATTAGCGACTCCTTCCCGCTGCCCATCAGCTCCAGCAGGTGGGACAGATTGCTCCGGAAGACGGCCTGGAAGGGGGGGGTCCAGACCTTCGTTCTCTAACTTCCAGCCAGCAGCCAAACCCCCACCGTGACCCGCCAGCCTGGGCCCAGAGGCTGGCACTGTCCCTGAGACTGGGCCTGCTTTAACTTCTCTCACTTTTCTAAGAGGTCCACCACCCCCCCTGAGTCGGGGAGCCCTGCTCTCACCCCCCAACATCCACCCTCCAGCCACGCCCCCACCCAGCTCCAATCAGCCACCTGTCCCGAGCCCCAGGGGAGGGGGTCAGCTGTGATCGCTCCCAGGATCCCCGCTGCGAAAGGAGGCAGTGAGGTCGTGGTCAGACCTGGGCTCCAAGGGCAGGGCAGCCAGACCGCCCTGTCAGCAGCGCCAGAGGAACCCTATGCCTTAATGAACTTAAAGCTCTCCTGCCTTCAGATCCGTCATTTCTTAAATGCGACTGTGTAAAGACTGCTGGGTGAGTTAAGTACAAATAGCGTGTCTGGCACACAGGAAGCCCTCAATGAGAGACAGCTGTTATTACGATTATTCCAGCCCATTAAGGGGGCGCCTCCAGGGCCCCCGTCTGCCCCTCGAGTAGGTTCGGCTTTGCAGCAGCCTGCAGAAGTTGGGATGGGCACCCGCAGGCTGGCAGGCTGGGACCAGCCCACCCACCAGGCGGAGCCGTCTGGCTTTCCCTTACGTGGGAGCAGCCGCTCTCCCCCAGCCCCTTCCTGAGCCACCCACCGCCTCCCATGCCTACCTGGACTTTGGGGAGGGGCTTGGGAGCCCCCCGGGCGGCCGTCTGGTTCCTCCAGGGCAGCGGGGGGCAGAACCACTCGACTTCACTGAGGTAGATGAGGAAGGAGCACTCGGTGCCGTCCACCCCGAAGAAGGCGTAGCAGGGGTCCGACGTCCAGCGGGCACGCATCCACTGTGGAGAGGGCCAGCCTGGGCCAGGGAGCCAGGCCAGCCTCAGGCGTACCCTCAGCCCGCCCCCCATGACGGCGCGTGGCCTTGGGGACCCCGAGTTCCCCCGGAACAGGGTCTCTGGGGCCCGTCCTAAAGATGCAGCAAGGCGAGAAGCAGAGGAGAGAGACTAGGCCTGGGCCCTTGGACCGGCCCTGTGTCTGGGTCATGGAGAATCTCAGGGAAGGCCAGACCGGACGACCACCCTCAGGCTCAGAAAGAGAAGGGCCCTGGGGGTGAGCCCAGGTCAGGGCACGGGCGGTCAGAGTGCGACGGTGCAGCCTCCCAGGGCCTGGTGGCCCCTCTCCATCCGTAACCAAGAGCAGGGGTCAGCTGAAGCCAAGGCCAGCGAGCAGCCTCTGAGCGGACAAGGGCTGTGGGCAGGGCAGGACCCATCCACAAGGGCCCCTGCGTGGTCCCCAGTGAGAGGGTCTGCAGTGCCGCGGCCCCCACCTCAGGGATTTCAGCACCAGTGACCAGTGGGGGGCTGGCTGCTGTGCCCGTGCACGGGCTCCCCAGGTGGACTGATGCGACGCGGGGCCGCGGGGAGGGGCTCTCTCAGTCCAGCTGGGCCGGCTGGGATGGGAAGACAGAATGAGGTCCATGCCTCGTCTGAATCTGTTGGGAATTCAGGCTGCTGGGGGTGGCCCACGTATATTTAATCGCTGGTCTGCTCTGAGGAAGTACTGAGAACCCCAAACCATGACCCATTCCAAAGCAGAGAAGCAGTTTCTCTGAGGATGGCCTCTGCTAGCTAGTGCCAGGGTGAGGGTCAGGAGACAAGGCAGAGAGCCCTTTGACGGCGGTACCGCTGCCCGCAGAACCGCAGAGCTAGTCTGGGGCACGGCCCCGCGCAGAGCGGCTTGCTCCTCCTGATCACCCCCAACCCCGCCCTCAGCCCCAGGCCTCACCTCCACCTTCCCGGAGCAGTCAGGGAACTTGGGGTCACTGGGCGCCTCACACTGGTCCCGCCGGCCTTCAGACACTGCGGGCAGAGAAGGTGGACTTGCTAAGGACCGAGAGCCCAGCAAAGAAAACAAGGCCTGGGCTGGGCTGGGCGGGAAGGGGGGAGCATGGGAGCACATGCTGACCTTGGTCAGAGATTTCTTACCACCCACCAGGGTGTTCCCAGACCTGAGCTGCCCCCTCGGCCGCCACTCCCACCCCGCCCTCCTTAGGGGGTTCAGAAGCGCTGGCCTGAAGGGCTATAGACTAGCTCTCTGGATGGGCAGATTTCAGGCACCTACCCGAACACACTCCTGCCCTTTTGTTGGGGGAGCTCCCAGTCGGATGCTCCCCACATCAGAGGAATACAGGGGCCACCCAGGGATGGTGAGGCCAACCCCGGGGCACCCTCCTCAAAGCCTGAGGCAGGGCTCCCAGAGGAGCTGCTGTGGGGAGAAATCAGGCCCCGCCCCAGACGTCCCACCCTGTCCTCCGGCCTCGTGGGGGTCGCGAGGTGCCCTCGGCCCCCACCCTTGCTGTGCAGGAGCAGGCTGTGGCGCAGGATCTGGTCCACCTTCACAGCGATGTCCGAGACGTTCTGGGCAATGGCCTGGATCCGCTCCATGAGGCCCGCTCCGGCGGGGAGCCTAAGAGGGAGAAGCCAAGCTGAGCCCGCTGCATGGCCTTCTTGGGTAGGGGTCACGGGGGCGGGGGAGAGGACTTCGCCTGCCTGCAAAGGACGGCAGGGCCCCCAGCACACAACCCCGCCCTGCACTGAACGAAAATGCAGCAACAGATAAAGTCAGGCCAGGCAACGGAGCCGCTGCTGCCCTAGGCTGGGCTGAAGGCGCTCGCGCATCATCAAGGCGCCCACCTGGCACGCCTCTGGGAAAACCCACATCTGCAGGTGCCAGGTGTGTCTGCACACGTGCCAAGGGCCGTGCTCAGGCTGACACGGGCAGAGGCATTCCATTCAAGAGCCTGGACGGGATCTTTGGGGACCCCCGGGTGACAGAGGCCCTTTCCTAGGCACAGCCGGCCGCCCTGAGTCTGTTTCTCTTATTTTCTCCCAGAGGGGCTGTGTCTTGCCAAAATAAATTCCAAGCAAAGTAGCTTGGGGACTTGCCAACTATTAAACTGCATGTCAGTTATTGCTGGATTCCCAAGAATGAACTCTCCCCAGGACCCTGACCAAGTTCACTACCCCAAACCCCACATCCTCCATCCATCATCCACACCGGAGCTGCCTTTATTCTTGGAGAATTTATTTCCTGGTGTTGATCACCAGCCCCTCTCAGAGGAGTTTATTGGACATCAGAGGCATTGTTTATCTGCAAAATCTTCTATGGAGACAGATTCCGCTCAGCTGGTCCGTGGGGCTCAGAGCAACGAAGGCTCTGGGGGCCCCTCTCCAGAAGCCTGTTCACTTTTTCTGAAGACAGTAATTCCATTTCCTTTGATTTTCACCACCTCCTCCGGCTTTGCAGGCCAAGTTTAAGCTCCATTTATCCCTTTACAAGGACTGGGTCTTTCTTTTTTTTTTTTTTTTTTTTATTTATTTATTTTTGTATGTTCCCAGATCAATCTGTATGTACAGATTGTACATGTATGTTCCCAGATCAATCAGATGCATATCCCTTGGCCCTCCCCCCACCCAGTTCCCCCCCTCCATCCCTCCAGACCATTGCTCCAAGTGGTTGTAGGTACTCCTATTCCCCTAGCACAATGACAATAGCTATCTTTTCTACACATGACAGTATAGGTTCCCATGTTACTCCCTCCCATTGTTCGGTCTCCACAATGTCTTTATGTCTATTCTCTGTTTTTTCATGAGTTCACTGTGTGTGTTATCATGACCATCTTACTAGATCCCATATATATGAGTTAGTATACTATACTTGTCTTTCTCTTTTTGACTTACTTCACTTTTTATGATAGGTTCTAGAGCCAGCCACCTCATTAGGACTGAGTCTTCTGCATTTCTTTTAACAGCTGAGTAGTATTCCATTGTATATATGTACCAGAGCTTCTGGATCCATTCATTTGTCGATGGACATCTAGGTTGCTTCCATGTTCTGGCTATTGTATAGAGAGCTGCAATGAACATTGGGGTACAGGTGCCTCTTTCAGTTTTGATTTCATCAGGATATAGGCCTAATAGTGGGATTGCTGGGTCATAGGGTGCTTCTATTTTTAGTTTTTTAAGGAATCTCCATATTGTCTTCCATAGAGGTTGTATTAATTTACATTCCCACCAGCAATGCAAGAGGGTTCCCTTTTCTCCACACCCTCTCCAGCATTTGTTGTCTGTCGATTTGTTGATGATGGCCATTCTGACAGGTGTGAGGTGGTATCTCATTGT
The DNA here is from genome assembly GCA_022376925.1 of Tragulus kanchil. NCBI lineage: Eukaryota > Metazoa > Chordata > Mammalia > Artiodactyla > Tragulidae > Tragulus > Tragulus kanchil. The sequence goes on along the minus strand of JAIOJX010000027.1, from coordinate 24,109,089 downwards.
GGTTTTAATTTGCATTTCTCTAATAATAAGCGAGGTTGAGAGGACTGGGTCTTTCTTGCCGCCCGTAAGGAGAATCACGCTAAGGAAGGGTTTCCTACCTGGGCTCCTCTGGGATTTGCAAACCCCGCCTCCCACCAGAGAAGGCACCGTGGTGTCCCTCCTCAGTCACCTGCCCCCTGGGCCACCCTCCTCCTTCCCATTTTCCTTTTGTTCAGCGTTGGCTGTGCTGGGCCTTCACTGCGACGCGCAGGCTCGGTAGTTGCAGCGCTCAGGCTTCTTTAGCTGCGGTGGGCAGGCTCAGTTGCCCTTCGGCATGTGGGATCTTAGTTCCCAAGCCAGGGATCCAGCCAGCATGAGCTACATTGGAAGGCAGATTCTTTTTCTTTCTTTTTGACTGTGCCGGGTCTTGGTGGCTGCATGGACTTTTCTCAGGCTGCAGTTCATGGTGCCGGGTCTTGGTAGGGGTCTCAGCTATCTTTTCTACACATGACAGTATAGGTTCCCATGTTACTCCCTCCCATTGTTCGGTCTCCACAATGTCTTTATGTCTATTCTCTGTTTTTTCATGAGTTCACTGTGTGTGTTATCATGACCATCTTACTAGATCCCATATATATGAGTTAGTATACTATACTTGTCTTTCTCTTTTTGACTTACTTCACTTTTTATGATAGGTTCTAGAGCCAGCCACCTCATTAGGACTGAGTCTTCTGCATTTCTTTTAACAGCTGAGTAGTATTCCATTGTATATATGTACCAGAGCTTCTGGATCCATTCATTTGTCGATGGACATCTAGGTTGCTTCCATGTTCTGGCTATTGTATAGAGAGCTGCAATGAACATTGGGGTACAGGTGCCTCTTTCAGTTTTGATTTCATCAGGATATAGGCCTAATAGTGGGATTGCTGGGTCATAGGGTGCTTCTATTTTTAGTTTTTTAAGGAATCTCCATATTGTCTTCCATAGAGGTTGTATTAATTTACATTCCCACCAGCAATGCAAGAGGGTTCCCTTTTCTCCACACCCTCTCCAGCATTTGTTGTCTGTCGATTTGTTGATGATGGCCATTCTGACAGGTGTGAGGTGGTATCTCATTGTGGTTTTAATTTGCATTTCTCTAATAATAAGCGAGGTTGAGAGGACTGGGTCTTTCTTGCCGCCCGTAAGGAGAATCACGCTAAGGAAGGGTTTCCTACCTGGGCTCCTCTGGGATTTGCAAACCCCGCCTCCCACCAGAGAAGGCACCGTGGTGTCCCTCCTCAGTCACCTGCCCCCTGGGCCACCCTCCTCCTTCCCATTTTCCTTTTGTTCAGCGTTGGCTGTGCTGGGCCTTCACTGCGACGCGCAGGCTCGGTAGTTGCAGCGCTCAGGCTTCTTTAGCTGCGGTGGGCAGGCTCAGTTGCCCTTCGGCATGTGGGATCTTAGTTCCCAAGCCAGGGATCCAGCCAGCATGAGCTACATTGGAAGGCAGATTCTTTTTCTTTCTTTTTGACTGTGCCGGGTCTTGGTGGCTGCATGGACTTTTTCTCAGGCTGCAGTTCATGGGGTTTAGGCTTCTCATTGCAGCCGCTTCTCTTGTTGTGGAGCACGGGCTCTAGGATGTACACGCTCCCGCAGTTGCAACTCCTGGGCTCTAGAGCACAAGCTTGGTAGCTGTGGTGCACGGGCTAAGTTGCTCCACGGCATGTGAAATCTTCCCAGACCAGGGATCGAACCCAGGTCTCCTGCACTGGCAGATGGATTCTTTACCAGTGAGTCACCAAGGAAGGCTTGGAAGACAGTCTTAACCACTGGGCCACCACGGAGGTCCTTTCCTCTTCACTTTCTGTAGGGAAAGGAAGATGTGGCCCCGTCCACAGAGAAAGGCGGTTATGGTGGGAGACATGGAAGTGGGATGAGAACAAAAGGCAGAGGTGGCAGGAAGGGGGAGATAAGCCTTCCACACACACCCCTGCACACACGCATGTACACCTGTGTGCACACACACACATGCAGTCCAGTCCCGCTCTCCAAACTCTACCGGGAATAGCATTGGCTTTGACTCACTTCCCATGGCCGCTGTAACAACCACAGACTGGGGGGTTCAAGCAACACAGATTTCTTCTCTCACACTGTCGACGCCAGAAATCGGCAGGCAGGGTGTCGGCAGGCCTGGCTCCTCCTGGAGGCTCTGGGGGAGCACCTGTCCCAGCTTCTGGGGGGGCCGGCCAGCCGGGCTTCTGTCTTCACTCGGCCATCTTTGGTGTATGCCTAAATGTCCTCTCCTTGAAGGGACTTGATTACGAACCACTCTGATCCAATAAGGGCTTCCCAAGTGGTACTAGGAGCATAGAACTCCCCATGCGGGAGACATAAGAGATGTGAGTCCACTCCCTGGGCTGGGAAGATCCCCTGGAGGAGGGCATGGCAACCCACTCCAGTCTTCTTGCCTGGAGAATCCCATTGTCAGAGGAGCCTCGTGGGCTGCCAATCACAGGGTCACAAAGAGTTGGACACAACTGAAGTGACTTAGCATGCACGCAAGCTGATCCAGTCTGACCTCATCTTAATTTGATTACCTCTGCCAAGACCCTATTTCTGAATAAGATCCTCTTCATAAGGAACCATATTCATATGCCCAGTCTTCTTCATCCTGCTTCTTCTTTCATGTGAGATGAAAAGCAATGTGTGTGGAAGGAGGCAGAAAAGGGCTTTTGACGCTTCACACTTCTGGGTCCACATTATTCAGAGACTTATTGGACTGAGAAAGGCCCTCAGAGTCAGAGGTTCTGGATTCAAATCCTGGTTCCACTGGAGAGCTGTGTGGCCTTGGAGAAGCTACCTAACCTCTCTGAACCCTGGGATGAGCTCATATAAAATCTGAATAATCTCAGCTCCTTCACAGGGTGATGATTTGCAAGGATTAGACCAGAAATGGACTGTCAAGGGCTCAGTATACAGTAAGCGTTTAATAAATGTTTGCGATGCTTTTCATCCCCTACCTCCAGCGGTCACCCCATCCTTGAGAGGACGTCACGTGAGTCTAACTTCGGAGCAAAGCACTTTACTTTTTCTGGAAGATTCAGCAATTTCTACACGATAAGCACTTTTTTTCTTTGCATAAAACATATCACCAGCCCAGGCTTTAAAACAGGGCAGATGGCATCTGTCTGATTTAACAAGTTCAACTTGTTCAAAGCAGAATTACTTGCTGTCGCTATTATTACACTGGACTTAGCATTTGCACAGCACTTTCTGTTTTCAAATAGCATAGGACTGGGCTTCTCTCCCTGGGAAACGTTTTTTTAAATGACCACAAAGGAGATGTCGTGAGACTTCAAACCGCACCCCATCTGTGACCTAGGAAATGCTTCCGTGGAAAGGAAAAGGGGGGACGGACCGGGGACACAGTGTCTGCAGCTGACAGTGTTGTCACCGTGGGAACGGGGAGGCAGCAGGGTTGGCTTCTCCATCAGGCCGGGGTGGTGCAGCGCCCGGACCCACAGTGCTTTTAAGGGTCCACAGAAATACCTCCATGTCTTTAAATATCGGGAAAAAATTGTAGGTCAAAGAAAAGGGTTTAATATGCCGTGTTACTATATGCACCTTTATGCCGTCAGTCACCAAGTATAATTTTGCTCTTGGTTAAACTGTGCCCCCACCGTCCTACCCAAATGTGACCAGGGGGCTCAGCCTTGCACGGCCCCTCTCCAGGCCCAGGACCCCGTAGGTGCCTGGGCTCCAAGGCAAGCTTGACCCAAGTTGCCCTTATTCTTAGCAAAAGGTCCTCCCTGAGCCATGGGCACTCACGAGTACCCCAGGGAGAGCGGTGAGAGTCTCTGGCCCCAACTTGTAATCTGTAGGGGGCCAGGCAAGGTGGAAAACCTGGGGACACTCTGCATTATCGCGCCAGCCTGAAGGGTCCTGCCATCCTCCCAGTTGAGTGAAGTTACACACACACAGGGGACAGGCATGTGGCTGCCTGGCTCTCAGCACCCCCAGGCAGCACAGACAACGCAGGCAGGCTTGGCCCCTCTGGCTTTAATACCTGGGCCAGGCGTTGCCTGTCTGAACCCCGCTCCCTCAGATCTGTCCATTGCAGACCTGAGTAGGCTCTTTTTCACGGGGCTGCTAGCCAAAGTCAAAGTTCATAATATGTACCCAATAGGGGACAGCTGCTTTTACTACCATCACCATTTAATCATTATTCCTGCTACCTCAGTTAGCTCGGAAACTGGCTCGGAGACGGTAAAATGATTTCCCAAGGTTGCCCTGCAGGTTGAGATCCAGACACTGGTGCCCTGAGCTGGCCCTGTCCATTCCCGCCGCATTTGCAAAACAAGTGTAAATACGCTCAGACTGTGAGTCCCGGGCCTCTGTGCACACACGCTAAGGGCAGGCATGCCACCAAAACAACCAGTTCTGATCTGGAAAGTCAAAGAAGACCAAGCTGGGTCCCTGGTCCTCAGCCCACCCCATTCCTCAACCCCTGGGAGCTACCCTGGGGATATTCAAAGAATTCATGGTCCTTTAAATCCCTCAAACACTGGTCTGAGCATCCCTCCCTCACACTGAGAGATTGGCCACCAACACCTTCTGCTGGGGCATCTGTGGCTTCCTGGAGCCAGCTGGCCTCCAAGGCTGACCCTGGTGCCAACCTGTGAGCACTGGCCACGGTCCCCTGAAGAAGCAACCAACACCACCGGCCACTCCCTGGCCTCAGGACACTCTGCTCCCTTCACAGCCGGGCGCCAGGCGCCGGAGCAGAGCAGGGAACTCTGGCTCCAGCCCGTAGCCAGTGGCTACCTTTCCCCCAGGACACTGGCTCCAAGCATCACCTCCCATCAGGCCAGGTCCCTCGAAGGTCCCCTTGAGGTGCGGCCCCTCCTCCCAACCTCCAGAGGCCATCAAGGATTCTAGCCCTTAGTCCCCTGGCCCCGATCGAGAGCTCTCTAGGAAGCCGCGGGAAGGACGTTTAATTTCAAGTTCCTCCCATGATTTATGAGGGTTGCATTCAATTAATGAGATATTGATTTCTACACAGCTGGCCAGCGTGCTTGCTGGGGAGTTGTTATTTTATTAGGAAACTGATCGCTTTCCTTTTAAAACAGAGAGACTCATGCTCACAAGTGCCTGAAGACAAGTCCCCCAAGACACAAAACGCTGCAGCCAGCAACATGAGCGCCCCGAACAGGAGACGTGTTCTCTCTGGGTGTCCGTTTGTCTGTCTCTCTGTCCACCTCTCATGCACACCACGCAGCACACAGAAAACCCCTAGCCCTGGGGTCCAGCCTTCTCTGAATTTTTTTACTGCCCTCCTCTTGTTTCCCCCTCCTCGTTCCCATCAGAAGTCCTGACGCTGTGAGTGCTCCAGCAGGTGACCGAGGGCCTGCCCGCCCTTTCCTGGTAAGAGGAAAGAGAACTTCTCTCCTGCCCCAAGAAATGTATGTCCACATACATGACTACGTGTCAGCTCGGCAGGATAGACAGATGATAGACAGACGGATAGATAATCTTCCCGTTATTGATAGGAACAGAGCTGGAGTTGGTCTGTGTGGGGCTTCACCACTTGGGGAAGGAACCGATGCCCCATGGGTGGGGCAAATCCAGATTATGGGGAACAGAGCCCCCACCATGGCTGACAAAGCTCTAGGCTACCTGCCAACTGAGCTCTTCACGCCCCACCACGCTCTGCCAGGGCAACCTTCACACTGGCTGCTCTCTTTCAAGACACCACTCTTGCTGTGACCCCAGGGCCTTTGTCCTTCATTGTTCTTGCTGCCTCAAACTCTCCACCCGCCAGTGCCCCAGGGGCCTGGCTCCTTCCCCTCATCAGCACCGAGCTCAGACATCGCCACCTCCTAAGGACTCTGACAGTCTTCCCCTGAAGGATTTTCTTTTTCAACATCTCATGTTTGTTTAAGACGTAGTGAGACACTGCTCTGTATGCCCTGTTTCTTGCCTCTTTTACACGACTGTATGATAAGCATGTGGCCAGTCATGGAATAGTTCTTAAAATGGACTTTTAGTGGTTACATTTTATTCCATTATTCCATCCAGCATGAACCCTTTTCCCATTGTCTTCTTTTTAATATTTCGTTTAATTTTCTTATTTATTTGGCTGAGCCAGGCCTTGGTAGCAGCCTGTGGGGTCTTCGATCTTCGCTGCGGCACGGGGGCTCTTAGCGGCAGTGTGCAGGGTCCAGCTCCCCCGACCAGGGATCGAGCCCCAGGCCCCTCGCACTGGGCACGTGCAGTCTCAGCCACTGAACCGCCAGGGGAGTCCCCAGAGTAGCAGTTTTAAGTATTTTAAGAGCACATGTGTCTCTGTGGCTGTACTCTCGATGATTAAAGGCTTATAATCAAAACATATTTGCCATTTTGATACGTGAAACTGTTTCTTAAGCGTGGGATTTTTATTATTAGTGAAGTTGGATTCTTTGTTCTGTTCCATGTTCTTTTGCCTCAAATTCTGCGGTGGTTGGTATAAATATTGCCATCTCAACTTTCGTTTCTGTGTCCTGGATACATTTCCTTTTCTTTTTAATTTCTGAGTCATTAGTGTTAAGGCGGGTCTTACCAAGGGCACATAATTGGATGTTAAGAACCTCTGTCTTTGCTGGGAATGTTTAACCCTTCGCATTTATGTCATGGTGGACAGGTGGGACCTTCTCACCCAGCCACCAGCATCCCCTGGCCCCCAGCCCATCCGTCCAGCTTCTCCCCAGCCCAGGAGTCAGACACGCTCCCAGATCTGTCTTGGTAGGAAGGGGCAAGTCTAGAGGCTGGACCCAGCACAGGGCCTGAGAGATGTGAGGCGTGTCTTTTGAAACTGAGTCGCTTTAACCGGTCGCACGCCCCCCTGACCTACTCCCCACCCTCACACACGGAAGCTGCCTCCTGGCATCTGGTTCTGCCAGCACAGAGGTGGCCAAGAACGTCTAGAGGCGTTTTACTCACAGCAGTCGTAGTTAGTTAGTTACTGACTGGGCGGCACCCTGTCCGCGTTGCGGCATACAGCATCTTTGCCCTCGATCTTCATTGAGGCAGGCGGGATCTTTAGTGATGGCATGTGGGATCTAGTTCCCTGACCGGGGATGGATCCTGGACCCCCTGCATTGGGAACCCAGCATCTTAGCCCCTGGGCCACCAGAGAAGTCCTCAGAAGCATCGCTGAGCTTTTAAATAAAGCTTTGAAAAAATGGGGGGAAAAAACCTTATCCACAGACGAGAATTTTGATGTATCTTCCTTCCTGCCGTCCCTTCTGCACAAGGTGGGGTGCTGGCTCTCCCTCCCTAAGAGGCGCTTTGAGGACAGAACTGGGTCTCCGCCACCCATTCCTGACATCCCAGCCCAGACCCCGCACCCCGGAGGCATTCAACAAATACAGACGGGCTTGAACGCAGATATCCTCAAGCCTCAGCTGCCTTGGCCACGGCAGAGAAGCCTTACGGAAAATTCAGAGATCACTATTTGGTTTTAGGATACATAATATAATGCCATTTGCAATAAGTCTGCAAATTAACCCGAATTGTCTTTCCCTAGGCTGAACAAGGCAAATTTGCTTTCCCTAAGGGTATACCAGCCATGAGTGGGAGGCACTGCCTTGAAGGGTCCAAAGGGCAGAAGCGGGGCGGTGGAGGCTGTTTGTTTTAAAGGCACAGATAGTTGCAAAGTGAGACATCCAAGTGCAGGTAACTGAGAGTTTGCTGGAAACACAACTGCGCGTGCATGTGTCTGTGGGATCCTCACCCACCAGCTCCAGGCTGGACAACCGGGAGTGCGGTCAGGGTGGGGACAGGACTGCAGTGTGTGCCACGGGAGGCCTGAGCAGACAGTCTCAGCGCGCCCTGGACACGCCCACCGCTTCTCTCCTGCAACCAGAAGCAACAGTGTCCCTGAAATTTATGGCTCTGCCTGTGGGGTTTGATGGGCTCTGCTGGTCATGATGGATTGTTGCTATTTCCTGGGATGGAGTTGGAGCGGGTGCACAGCAGTCGTGAGTCCTAGTTAGGTTGACTGGTTCTGCCAGCACAGAGGTGGCCAAGAACGTCTAGAGGCGTTTTACTCACAGCAGTCGTAGTTAGTTAGTTACTGACAGGGCGGCACCCTGTCCGCGTTGCATACAGCATCTTTGCCCTCGATCTTCATTGAGGCAGGCGGGATCTTTAGTGATGGCATGTGGGATCTAGTTCCCTGACCGGGGATGGATCCTGGACCCCCTGCATTGGGAACCCAGCATCTTAGCCCCTGGGCCACCAGAGAAGTCCTCAGAAGCATCGCTGAGCTTTTAAATAAAGCTTTGAAAAAATGGGGGGAAAAAACCTTATCCACAGACGAGAATTTTGATGTATCTTCCTTCCTGCCGTCCCTTCTGCACAAGGTGGGGTGCTGGCTCTCCCTCCCTAAGAGGCGCTTTGAGGACAGAACTGGGTCTCCGCCACCCATTCCTGACATCCCAGCCCAGACCCCGCACCCCGGAGGCATTCAACAAATACAGACGGGCTTGAACGCAGATATCCTCAAGCCTCAGCTGCCTTGGCCACGGCAGAGAAGCCTTACGGAAAATTCAGAGATCACTATTTGGTTTTAGGATACATAATATAATGCCATTTGCAATAAGTCTGCAAATTAACCCGAATTGTCTTTCCCTAGGCTGAACAAGGCAAATTTGCTTTCCCTAAGGGTATACCAGCCATGAGTGGGAGGCACTGCCTTGAAGGGTCCAAAGGGCAGAAGCGGGGCGGTGGAGGCTGTTTGTTTTAAAGGCACAGATAGTTGCAAAGTGAGACATCCAAGTGCAGGTAACTGAGAGTTTGCTGGAAACACAACTGCGCGTGCATGTGTCTGTGGGATCCTCACCCACCAGCTCCAGGCTGGACAACCGGGAGTGCGGTCAGGGTGGGGACAGGACTGCAGTGTGTGCCACGGGAGGCCTGAGCAGACAGTCTCAGCGCGCCCTGGACACGCCCACCGCTTCTCTCCCTGCAACCAGAAGCAACAGTGTCCCTGAAATTTATGGCTCTGCCTGTGGGGTTTGATGGGCTCTGCTGGTCATGATGGATTGTTGCTATTTCCTGGGATGGAGTTGGAGCGGGTGGAGATGAAGGGCAGCGCAGGGGAGGGAAGACGCCCGGGACTGGGAGAAGCCAGAGAGACACAGACCGTACTGGTAGGAGCGCCCCCACCCAGGGAGGCAGGTCCGCGGCCCAGGAGCTCTGGACCCTCTGCGCTCACCCTCAAGAACAGACCCGTGGGCAGAGGCTGTGTCTGCGGCCCAGACAGGCGGGAGCTCCACCGGGGCAGCTGGGAAAGTGGGGAGGAGGAGGAGATGGGAGGCGAGGGGCTACGTCAGAGGGGACAGAGCAGCATCAGAGAGAACCCCTCTGTGCACCCGGAGAAGAAGCGGCCTCAGGCCTCAGCGGGAGTCCAGGGGAGTCCAGGTCTCCCGTCTCTGACCCCTGGAGAAGGAAATGGCACCCCAGTGTTACTGCCTGGAAAATCCCAGACAGACGAGGTTGGCGCACTATAGCCAATGGGATCACAAGAGTCATGGGACTTAGTGGCCACGCCAGCACCACCTGTCTCTGACCGCGGCCCCTCTGCGCCCCCTCTCACCACCCCACTAATCCAGAGACTTCCTTCAGCTCTAAGAATAGGGTCCCAACGCCACCTGCCATTGCTGACAAAGCTCCAGGCCACCTGCCCACTGACCTCGCTACGCCCCCACAAGGCACCAAGCCTGCTCCTACCCCAGGGCCTTTGCACACGCTGCTCTCGCTACTTCAGATGCTCTACCCCGCAGCTCCTCACAAGGCTGGCTCCTTCCCCTCATTCAGAACTGAGCTCAAATATCACCAGCTCCCAAGGGCCTTGGCAGACCACCCTGTGTGAATAGCCTCTTTCCCTGTCATCCACTCTCTCGTGCTTAGAGCTTGGCTCAGCACCTCAACATTACCTCATTTCTTTTTTTTTTTTTTTCTCAGTTACTGTCTGTCTTCCCCACGGGAAGGGGGACAAGGCGCATCGCCGTGTCCCCGGCACCGGGCGCTGTGCCTGGTGCTTCTTGGTGCCAAGACGTATTTCAGGAGCAGAGAGAACCTTCCCCTTCTTCTGGCAGATGCTCCGTCTCCGGAGAGACCGCGACCAGGGACCCCGCACACGACAGCACCGCCCTCCTGGGGACCTCGACTTCCCAAGGGGGCAGAACTCTCTCCGGGAGCCGGGCCCTGCGGGGAGCACCTAAGACTCACCGCTGCGTTTAATCCCAGGCTCCGGGACCGTAATTTGACTTATTTTTAAATTACTTTGTATTGGAGTAAAGTTGTTTTACCACGCGGTGTTAGTTGCTGCTGTACAGCAGTCGTCTCTTTTGGATTTCCTTCCCCGTGAGGTCCCACGGAGCACTGAGCAGAGCTCCCGGCACAGTACGGTAGGTGCTCATTAGCTACCTGTTTCATTACACAATAATGCAATCAACAGTGGATGCATGCCAACTTCAATCTCCCCGACAGGTCTTGCAGAGCATTCAATCAGCGAGCACTGCTGGGGCGGGACCCTCGGCCGGCGGTCCAGCCCAGGCCGCCCCTGGGGCCAAGGATCCCCGCCAGACCGAAGGCATGGGCTGTGCTTCAGGCTGCCCCAGGCCAGGACCCCTCAGTGGGCTCCACTCACCAGCCCCCTTGGTCTCGCCCAAATCCAAACTTCAGAAACGGCTCTGGCTTTCACCACACACGGGCTGAGACTTCCTTCAGCTCTAAGAATAGGGTCCCAACCCCCTACAAAATCAGGCCACCTGCCCACTGACCTCGCTACGCCCCCACAAGGCACCAAGCCTGCTCCTACCCCAGGGCCTTTGCACACGCTGCTCTCGCTACTTCAGATGCTCTACCCCGCAGCTCCTCACAAGGCTGGCTCCTTCCCCTCATTCAGAACTGAGCTCAAATATCACCAGCTCCCAAGGGCCTTGGCAGACCACCCTGTGTGAATAGCCTCTTTCCCTGTCATCCACTCTCTCGTGCTTAGAGCTTGGCTCAGCACCTCAACATTACCTCATTTCTTTTTTTTTTTTTTTCTCAGTTACTGTCTGTCTTCCCCACGGGAAGGGGGACAAGGCGCATCGCCGTGTCCCCGGCACCGGGCGCTGTGCCTGGTGCTTCTTGGTGCCAAGACGTATTTCAGGAGCAGAGAGAACCTTCCCCTTCTTCTGGCAGATGCTCCGTCTCCGGAGAGACCGCGACCAGGGACCCCGCACACGACAGCACCGCCCTCCTGGGGACCTCGACTTCCCAAGGGGGCAGAACTCTCTCCGGGAGCCGGGCCCTGCGGGGAGCACCTAAGACTCACCGCTGCGTTTAATCCCAGGCTCCGGGACCGTAATTTGACTTATTTTTAAATTACTTTGTATTGGAGTAAAGTTGTTTTACCACGCGGTGTTAGTTGCTGCTGTACAGCAGTCGTCTCTTTTGGATTTCCTTCCCCGTGAGGTCCCACGGAGCACTGAGCAGAGCTCCCGGCACAGTACGGTAGGTGCTCATTAGCTACCTGTTTCATTACACAATAATGCAATCAACAGTGGATGCATGCCAACTTCAATCTCCCCGACAGGTCTTGCAGAGCATTCAATCAGCGAGCCCTGCTGGGGTCGGGACCCTCGGCCGGCGGTCCAGCCCAGGCCGCCCCTGGGGCCAAGGATCCCCCGCCAGACCGAAGGCATGGGCTGTGCTTCAGGCTGCCCCAGGCCAGGACCCCTCAGTGGGCTCCACTCACCACCGCCCCTTCCTTTGGTCTCGCCCAAATCCAGACTTCAGAAACGGCTCTGGCTTTCACACCACACACACGGGCTGAGGCATAGCTTTCCCACGAGTGGTCCAAAAGTGTGGATTTCAAATCTATTTCTCAGCAGCAGAACACTTTTAGCAAGTCATACGGGCCGAGGTACAGCTTCTCCCAAACTGTGAAAGTGTGGGTTTCAAACTAGTTTTTTCAGCCGTTCAAAATCACCCGGGCTTCCCTGGTGGCTGAGATGGTAAAGACCTCTGCCCGCACTGCAGGAGGCCCCGGCTCAGTCCCTGGGCGGGGAGGGTCCCCTGGAGAAGGGAAGGGCCACCCACGCCAGCATTCTCACCTGGAGACCCCCAAGGACAGAGGAACCTGGTGGGCTATGGTCCGTGGGGTCGCAAACAGTGGGACACAACTGAGTGACTAACACGTTCACTTTCAAAACACACTGAACAGCTCCGGCTCATCAGAGCCCAGTACCTATCAGTCAAAGGTCACATGCCACTGATCTCCCTGGGAGAGGTGGGATCCAAGCCTCCCCTCCTCCACAAGCAAGTCTGGGAGCCAGGACGCCCAGCTAGCCCAGCCCTGACTTTAGACCCCCTCATTCTCTGGGGTTCAGGAGAACCTCACACCTCAGATGCACCACCTGGGTTCCCAGGAACATGCAGAAGCATCCGGGCTGCAGCACAAAACCCCCGGGAACTCTGCACATTCTGGCCTCAGTGGGGGAATATTTAGAGTGAACACACCAGGAAATTCTTGTTGCAAAGATGGGCCGGGTCCACGGAGGAGGACAGACGACCACTGCGGTCCCCGCATCCCCGTGCACATTCGCACAGGATGTGTCCAACGGGAAGCCACTTAGGGAGGATTTGTAAAAAACCACACACCATGCATTTATCATGTGTGTTGTGCGGACGAAACGCATTTGGAGGCTGCGTCCCCAGCCTAGCACACTGGGGAAAGCGCTCTGCCCGACTCCAGGCGCCCCTTCCCCCTTCCCGGTGCCCCTCCCACTCCCGGTCCCCCTCACCTGTCCACGCCAGCGTGCCCAGCGCCGGCTGCCCGGTGCAGCTCGCTGCTGTTCCCCAGCCTGGCCAGTGCGTCCACGCGCTTCACCATCAGCTCCATCAGCTCACTCATCTTGCGGAGGACGCCACGGGACTCCGGCCCCCCCGCCACTGCAGGCAGAGGGTGGGCACAGTCAGGCATGGCCCGGGCAGCCTGGAGGCCACCTGAGACCACCCGGGGTCTGGTTGGGAAGTGGGGTGTTGACTCAGACCCCAGCTCCAACCCCTTCCTCTCAGGAAGAGGCGGGGTCAGGAGAGGGAGCACGCCCCGCCCCTCACCCCTGCAGGACAGGAGCCCAGGGAGCCCCGGCCGCCCTGCTCCCTGCCTGCTGCATAACCTCTCTTTGAAGCCTCCGTTTTCATCTAGCTTTAGGCATAATCACAGGTCTGTGAGACGACAGGGAAGGCTCAGGAGTGGGACAGGAGCCTCAAAGCCAGCCAACACCAAGTTTCAGACAGAACTTGTGGATCAGGGCTTCTGAAAGTGCCATCGACCAGCCACTGGCACCTGCCTCTCGCGGCCAGGTGGAGTCCAGATCTGGTCTGGCTCTGTTGATTCAGATCTCTAGGGCCTCGGGCCCGGGACTCGGCACTCTGCTCACTCTTCACGCGGCTCAGGTGCACAGGGGAGGCTGTGAGCCTGTGTTCAAAAGCGGGGGGCCCCCGTCACCTCCCTGCCCCGTCCACTCCCTCAGACCCCACTCTAGAAAGCCACTGCGAAACTGTCTTCTCAGGCCGGTCCGTGGGTTCCCAGAGATCAACCCCAGGGCTGAGGAGACTGTGGGGCCAGGAGACTTTGTGAAAAGTAAAATTAAATGAAACTGAGGTGCTTCAACCAAGATCTCATTAACCAGCCTGAGACTTTCCACAATTTCCCGTCTGATTATTCCTGATCATTAGCACCACACATGTCAGTGTGGGAGAGCGACCTTGCCTTCCTTTCTAATTAAATTTTGTGAAGGTTTGAAACGGCCCCTCCAAACCATCCATAGGTGCTCGGTTCCAGGCGCAGCAGGGGCCAGGCTCTGGGTCACTGTTAACAAATGACTTGAGTCCCTGGAGACCCAGGGACTCCTCAGCCTGCTGGTGAGGGGGGACGGTTGTCAGGGGGCGCCTTGGGTGGGGCTCCCCAGAATCAGACCCCCAGATAGAGGTTGGAGAGCAAGCCATTGGGGAGAGGTGACCCAAGGAAGGGGAGACGGCTCAGAGAGGGTGTGTCATCAACCTGGAGAAACCAGCCGGCGCAGAGGCAGCCTCACCTCGGGGGCGAGGGGCCCGAGCATGTGTACACCACCGCCCCCCAGTCACTGCTTGCGGGCTGCTCCCAGGAACAGCCATGTTCTGGTACGTTCCATGGGGTGGAGTGCTGGCTCCAGCATGTGACGGGACTCATGAGGGCTGAGCACCATACGCATCTGTTTCTCAGAAAAGACAGGGGTGGGGCCCAGCAGATTCAGAGGGGCTGGCGTGGACGCCTGGGCTCTCACCTGCCTCTGACCGCAATCCCTCAAGGGGCCCTGGGCCAAGGGCATCACTGTAATGTTCTCCGCCTCAGTGTCTCCAACTCAAGACAATAACACTAGGCCCTGTCTGCAGCTCAAGGTCAAGGTGCTAGGACAGGGGCAAGAGCGTCCACGGCCGGCCGTGGAGAACCAGAGGCAGAGACGAGGCGACGTCGCGCGGGGGCGGGTGCAGGGCGGGTGGGCGAGTCTGGTCTCCTCTGCGCCATGCTTGGGCCTGCGCCAAAGAGGGACCCGCAGGAGCTGCACGTCCCCGGGGCTGCTGGTGGCATTTCTGCCGTGCTTGCCCCCGGATCCTCTGGCGCGGGCCCCATCGAGCGGCCTTCTCACACTAAGTCACTTCCCGGCTAGGTTCCCGGCCAGCTGAGCCCCCCGGAGCCCAGCAGGGAGGCCATGGGGAGCTGGGGGCTGCCGATTCCTCCAAGAGCCTGGGTCCCTGGCTCCCAAGAAAAGAGCGGGCATGAAGGATGGGGAGGGATCAGGGAGAACACAAGGAGGGTGCTGGAAAAACTGGGTGTCAGGAAGAAGGAAGGAAGCAGCCTCCAACTCTTCCCCCCTGAGTCACTGAAAGAGCTAACGGTCTCCCCATCTTCCCCTCGCAGAAAACTGGGTGGATTTTACCATTGGGATCAGGAAGTTTCACCACAGTGGTTGATGAAGCAGAGTGAGGTCTCTCCCACTACTCAGCCTCTCCCTGCTCCTCCAAGGCCTCAATTGATTAGTCACTTAGCAAGCAAGACATAAATAGCTCCTTCCCTCTTGCAGCTTCACAGAGCTGGGGACACCAGTTGACTCTTTCAAATCACTCTCATCCGGAGACCCCCCACCTAACCCTGTCATCCGAAGACAACACCTCACTTTTAACCAGTGCTTGGAACACAGAGTTAAAACAAGGAGTTCCCATCATTCCAGCTAGAACAACTGAAGCCCATCAGATGACTGGACCGAGAGCTGCTTCGCACACCCCCAGGGAGCCGCTCGTGTCCAGGGCTACCTGACAGCTGTCCTGGAGTTGTGCCGTACACAGCCTGGCCAGCCTCACGGGGCTGCCCTCATCGCTCACAGCTGAGGTTGGCGTGGCCCCTTCCCCACAGGAGGGGGATGAAACAAGGAACGCGAGACCACGGCTGGGACGCTCTCAGGCCTGTTCGTCGAGGCCCCCAGCTCTGTACTCAGGCCCAGCTGGACCCCAGAGGCTGAGAAGCAGCTAGAACCTGCAGACGCATCTCTCCAGCATCACCGAGCCACGTCCCAGCTCCCGGCGCGGTGCTGTGTTTCCAGCATCTCCTCAGGCCTGCCACCTGCCCTTCACACCGCTGCCTCTCTCCGGCTCGTCCCAAGTGTCCCCTCTGAGCTCACTCTCCTTGCCCCTCCGGACAATGACAATAACCATGCCCACCCCTCCCCCTCCTATTACAAAAGCTGCCAAATAGCGGAGGGGCCCAGAGCTGCCAGGTCTGGCCCAGAGCTGCAGGGTCCCGAGAGCCAGACAAAGGGGTCCAGCCTGAGGGCAGAGCCAGGACCCAGGAGAGACCAAGAGGCAGTCGGGAAGCTCGACTCCAGACCTGCTCTGTCCAGGATGGGGGGCGCATGTCATTTCCTTCTCGGGGCCTCGGTGTCCCCTCTGGTAAAATGAGAGGGTCTGACTTCCTGAGCCCCAAGGGGTCTGCAAGCTAGGACTCCTGTTCCAGCTCTTGCCCTGACTGCCTCCAGAGATCAGGGTAATGGGAAAGAAAAGACATATTCCTATAAAAGCCTGCAGAATCTCCTTAGGGAGAGAGCTCTGTTTTGTTTTGCTAACCCCCTGGGTGGGCCCGAGTATCATCCTGATGCCCAGAGCAATGAGACAGAAAGAAAACAAAATGACTCTACATATTCAGCTAGAAAGACTAGAGCATCCCAGCTCAGCGTGGGGACCAGGAGAGAGGACAAGGCCTGGGGATACGGGCAGGGGGCAGGACAATGGCTCAGAGGGGGTGAATCAGGATGGGGGACGCTCCACTGCCAAAGGGATGACCTGTGGGGAAGGGTCAGCGGGCTTCGAAAAGCAGGGGTCCGAGAGGGAATTGCCATCTGCTTCCTGTGCTGAGCGGTGGTCTGAGACCCCACCCGAAATCCCCTCGCCCACTGAGGGAGTTATGGGTGAGGGACGTCCTTCCCAATAAAGTCAATGAGGGAGACCGGAGGGGAGACAGCCAGTCGAGTAATCCCAGAGAAGCCGATCAGAGCACAAGCCCTCTAGAGTCCTCGGAGATATTGGAGGGTTCTCGACTGCCCTTCCTATGAAGCATGAAGCCAATTCTTTGTAAAATGTCAACAGAGGGACTTCCTTGGTGGCCCAGTAGTTAGGACTCTGGGCTTCCACTGCAGGGGCATGGGTTTGATCCCTGGTCAGGCAACTAAGATTCAGCATGCTACTAGGCATGGAAAAAAAAAAAAAAAGAAGTCAATGCAAGGAGTGACCCCGAAAGGCCAGAGGGCTTATAAACTGGGGCTAAGAAGAGAGAGTCCCCTCTCGGGTGAGTCTACTGGGCCACCTCCATCAGACTGGGCAAAGACAAGGCACCCTCCCAGCACCTGGGGCTCGGGGGCCGCTCTCCTGTTTACAGACGCTTCAGGACTTCAGAAGCTCCTGAGACCTCAGGAGACAGCCACCAGGCCATCACTTCCCCCGGAGCTCCAGGCAGCTCAGCATGATTTTCTGCCTTGGATGAGGCAGGGGTGGGTCCCCAGGAGGGAAGCAGGCCACGCACAGCCCTTCCGGTCGGTGGGCAGGCCCTGCTGTGTGACATGCTCCCTGGGAGCCACCCGCCGGGACCGCCCGCAGAGCACGCTCCTGCCGCGTCTTGCCCCGAGTCACCTCCCCACTCTCGGCATCGGCTAAATTGAAACGTATTTAATGTGAGGCCCCAGCGACACATCTCGGAAGTCACACATGTTCCCTCCATATTTCCATATAAATAAGGAAAGCCGGGATGCTGAGAGATACAAATGGGTCTCACATTTATCGATAGGGGTGCTTCATCACTCGCCGAGGCCCGGTCCCCTCCCCAGACACGTGCTCTGATTCTCTCTCCTGTCTGCCCTTGTCCCCTTTCTTGTCGCCACCCTACTCTTTCCCACTGGTTCCTGAAACCCGAAGGAGCCCCTACCTCGCCAGATGAAAGAGACTTCCCAGGCACTTGACACGGGGGCCCTGACTTGGTGTTTGTGCAGCTGGAGAAATGAGAACGATTGGCTCTCTGCACACGGCCACCGAGAAAACCAGCTGAGGCCACGGGAGCTCTGGGCAGCATGGGAGACAAGGCAGGCCCTGGTGCACTGCCCCGCCACCAGCCTCTGAGAAGAAAAGCCCCCTTAGCACCAAGATCCAGGGCCAGAGCCAGCTACAGAGCAAGGCACTTTGTCTCTGATATTCCCCAGGTTCAATTCCTGGCTGGGGCTGGGAGGTCTGCCACTGGGTAATCTCAAGGCAAACACCAGCAGCTAAATGAAGGACTTCTGGCCTGCAGCCCTCTCCCCGGAGACAGCCTCTGACCTCTACTTTCAAACAAGGTAGAGGGCCTTCCCTGGTGGTCCAGTGAGTAAGGACACCGCCTTGCAGTGCAAGGGGCGCCGGTTCGATCCCTGGCCTGGGAAGATCCCACGTGCCGCAGAGCGGCTGGACCGATGGGTCCAACTACCGAGCCAGAGCTCTGGAGCGCATGCACCCAGAGCCGGCGCTCTGCAACAACAGAGGCCACCGCGATGGGAGGCCCACACAGGCCAAACAACAAAAATAGATGAAAACAGATAAATGAAAGACCAATAGATGTGGCCAAAAAAAAAAAAGATAGCCAGAAACAGCTATACACAGGCTCCAGGGGAATCTGTGGCCACCGTGAGAAAGAGGCCTTAGACTCAAGCTCAAGCCCCCTGTCCTTAGGAGGGAAGCAAGTGCCTCTTAGGACAAGAGAAGGGAAACAGGCGGAGGCAACCAGGAGGGACTAGGGTAGGAAGGGAGGCCTGGAGAGGGAGCATGCAAAAAAAAAAAAAGTCCTCCCTCCAGGCCCAAGCGGGGCCCAACTGCAGCAAGAGGGAATTAGGTTAGCCCTCCTCCTGGGTACAATTCTCCGCTGAGCCTCCTGCTCCCCTGCATCTCAGGATGAGTGTGCAGAATATGGAATGAGATGTCTGTCACATTTTTCTCCCTGAACTAGAGAACTTCATCACAAAAGAGGAGCTGGCCCACAGGGGACTGGGGCCTCCCCAGGGAGACTGCAGTCAGCGAGAGGCTGTGGAAGGCTCCCCTCCTGGCACAGGAAACCCTTCTCCCTCCCCAGTCATGTCCTCGGGGGACCCCCTCCTCTCACAGGTGACAGGTGAGGAGACAGACGGTCACTTCCCCATTTGTGCTCAGATGGCTCCCGTGACCAGTGGAAGGCCTTTCTTCCTGATTTATTTTTCTATTTTTTTTCTAACCCTTAGTGGGTTTCCTGCCCTGGTCTGCCTTGGGCCTGCACAGACCCCTGGCATAAACATTAGCTGACACCCAGCCCCCACTGTGACCTCGCTCCCGAGACGCCTTCCAACCACTGCCCACTTTCAATCCATTCTCCCCTGGACAGACAGGTTGGCACCTCCTAGCTTGTCTGTGGAGCTGCCCCTGGCCCGGGCTGGGGGTCTCCCCTGAGGCGGCATCTCCAGCTGCTCTCCTGGGCTTTCTTTCCATATTACAGGCAGAAAGCTTCCAGCCCGGGGGCGCTGGGAGGTGGCGGAGGTGGGGAAAGACTGGGGACACTCGGTCTGAGAACTGATGTCACCTGACAGCTTCACCCCGAGGTACAACGGACAGAAATGCCCATGTGTGCCCACCACAACGTGTGCTGGAAGGGTCACGGCAGTGGCGCTCAGGAATGCCCCATGTCGGCCTGGGGCAGGACGGATGGACACGTTGGGCAGTGGATAAAGGCGCTGTGTCATGCTCACACATGGATGTGGCGCGGCAGTGAAAACAGACTTCTGCAATGACACACCAGGAGAGAGACGGCTCGCACAGACGTAACGTGGAGAGAAAAAGGCGCAGGCCACAGACCATCCGCCACGTGACGCCATCCTCGTAAAGCCCAAGGCCCAGGGATAGGAAGGAGGCCTGGAGGGAGCATGCAAAAAAAAAAAAAGTCCTCCCTCCAGGCCCAAGCGGGGCCCAACTGCAGCAAGAGGGAATTAGGTTAGCCCTCCTCCTGGGTACAATTCTCCGCTGAGCCTCCTGCTCCCCTGCATCTCAGGATGAGTGTGCAGAATATGGAATGAGATGTCTGTCACATTTTTCTCCCTGAACTAGAGAACTTCATCACAAAAGAGGAGCTGGCCCACAGGGGACTGGGGCCTCCCCAGGGAGACTGCAGTCAGCGAGAGGCTGTGGAAGGCTCCCCTCCTGGCACAGGAAACCCTTCTCCCTCCCCAGTCATGTCCTCGGGGGACCCCCTCCTCTCACAGGTGACAGGTGAGGAGACAGACGGGTCACTTCCCCATTTGTGCTCAGATGGCTCCCGTGACCAGTGGAAGGCCTTTCTTCCTGATTTATTTTTCTATTTTTTTTCTAACCCTTAGTGGGTTTCCTGCCCCTGGTCTGCCTTGGGCCTGCACAGACCCCTGGCATAAACATTAGCTGACACCCAGCCCCCACTGTGACCTCGCTCCCGAGACGCCTTCCAACCACTGCCCACTTTCAATCCATTCTCCCCTGGACAGACAGGTTGGCACCTCCTAGCTTGTCTGTGGAGCTGCCCCTGGCCCGGGCTGGGGGTCTCCCCTGAGGCGGCATCTCCAGCTGCTCTCCTGGGCTTTCTTTCCATATTACAGGCAGAAAGCTTCCAGCCCGGGGGCGCTGGGAGGTGGCGGGAGGTGGGGAAAGACTGGGGGACACTCGGTCTGAGAACTGATGTCACCTGACAGCTTCACCCCGAGGTACAACGGACAGAAATGCCCATGTGTGCCCACCACAACGTGTGCTGGAAGGGTCACGGCAGTGGCGCTCAGGAATGCCCCATGTCGGCCTGGGGCAGGACGGATGGACACGTTGGGCAGTGGATAAAGGCGCTGTGTCATGCTCACACATGGATGTGGCGCGGCAGTGAAAACAGACTTCTGCAATGACACACCAGGAGAGAGACGGCTCGCACAGACGTAACGTGGAGAGAAAAAGGCGCAGGCCACAGACCATCCGCCACGTGACGCCATCCTCGTAAAGCCCAAGGCCCAGGCGAGGCTCCCCTGTGCCATGAGAAGTCAGGGGCCTGGCGTCCACGGGCCAGTGGCGAGCGGAAGGAGGCCCAGGGGTGCTCCTAGGGATGGATCACGCTCTGTTTCTGGATCTGGGCTGCTGGGTGCCTAGACGTGTTCAGTCTCTGGATACTACACTCCGACAGAGAGTTTAAGCACATGCACACACACACACACACACGCTTCTAGTCTAATTGCGGGACCCTGGGCAAATCCTTTCCCCTCTGTGGCTCTGCTCACCTTAGATCTACGTTGGAGCTGGACCCTGCTCCCTGTGCCAGGCAAAACAGCGTAGTACAAAGCACAGCAAGATCCCCACAGCCCCTGGTCCTCTGGGCACCAGGCCCAGCCCCTGCCAGAATGGGGGCCACCACCCCTTAAGGGAGAGAGCATCAGCACCAGAGCCCAGCCACACGCCCCTCCTCCTCCAGCCGGATTCCCACCTCTTGGATCCCTGACCTTTCTGGGGGTCAGCTTGCCCGACCCCCTGCAGCAGCCCAGCAGACAGACACGCCCCCTTGCCAGGGGTGGCACCCAGGTGGCCTGAGCATCATCACTCCCTAAGCCCCACCCCTTGCTCTTGACCTCCCCCACCCATCCCCAAACGACCCCTAGAGTGCTTCCTCACTGCTTCCCCATCCCCTCCTAGAACTCCAGGCCTCAAGGGTCTCCTCGGAGGGACCCCAGGTCCCTGCACCTCCCTGGCCCTCCTCCCGAAGCATCCTTTCCAGCAGAACCCGGCTCCGACTCAGCACGTCCCGTAAATGTCTGCGAAGCTCACGCTCTCTGCCAGCAGCTGCTCGAGACCCCCATCGGAGCTATCTTCACACCCCCTCATGCAGTCCCGGTGAAGGGGGTCCTGGTAGCCCCGTTTCCCAGAGGAGAAGACGGAGGCTCAGAGAGACGAGGGATCTCCGCGAATCAGAGAAGGGAGAGATTCATTTACATTCAGGCCTGAATGACTAATAAATTTGAAATTCCTGCTGGGAGCTTTTGCAAGTTTAAAGAAGTGCACGTTAAACTGAAGGCATGAATCTAAGGAGGAGACACCAGATGGCAGAGCAAGTGCCCCTCAGAGCCCCCACCCTAGACGACTCCATCCCACCAGAGGGTTTATTCGTCATTGCAAAGAGGGGGGCCAGAGAGATGAGGGCCTGGGGATTCGAGAAGGTGCATTTCAAACAGAGACTTCCCTGGGCGGCAGAGGAAAGTCCACAGAGCAGCCCCTTCAACCGTTCTAGGAACCCCTCTTTGCCTCAGTTTCTCTACTCGGTCCCTCCTTTCCATGGTCTCCAGGAGAGGCCCCATGGCACACGGAGCAGGACTCTGAACTCTTCTCCATTCTTCCTTGAGTTGGATGAGGGGGAGCAGAACCCGCCCTCAGGAGGAGGTACCCCAGCCCCATGCCCCAGCACGCCCCATGCCATACGCGAACTCATTCAATCCAACCCCCTGGAAACAGTCCCATCTTTGCTTCTCTGAAGATGAGTTAAGTGAGTTGGCCGATGGCTCACAGCTGGTAGGTGATGAACCTGGGTACAAGCCAGGTCCATCTGGTCCCCAGAGCCCACGCTCTGAACCTCCATCCCCCAGCTTTGCCCGTATCATGTGGGCAAGGATGAAGGACCACAGAGTTTGGAGATAAGACACGTGAGCCCACAGCCAGGCCCGTCCTCTGCCCCAGTGCTGTGGCCACAGCCTGGGCCAAAGGTGCATCACGTGCGTCTTAAAGAGACAGAGTCATAGTCAGAGACCCCCAATGCCCCCACGAGAGAAGCAACACCAGCAGCCTCTTCTGGTGCTGGGGACCCCCTGGCTCGGAGGCCCTTCCTGACCTTTGGCCCTGACCTCTAGTCCAGAGGAAGTCTATGAGCCCAGTCAGGTCCAGAGCTGAGGCCACTCACACGTCCGCCAACAAGGTGGGTCAGACAGAGAGACAGAGCCCCAGAAAGCCCCTTGCAGGGTGAGCCTCCAAGGGTTCCCTCTCCTCCGACCTGGAAACCCCCACGCCCCTCTCCCCACCAAGATACCTTCTGTGCGGATGGTGAAGGGGGAGTCCCCCGGGCGTCGGGTGGAGAACTGCCCTCCCAGAGATGTCATCAGGAAGCAGAGAGAAGAAGCCAACGCCCAGGACGAAAAGCCTGCCGAGAGAGCAACAGGGCGGGTCAGGGCAGGTCCGCACGCACCCCAGTCCTGTAAGGGCCCCACGCACGAATGAGTGAGGAAGGGGTGGACGGGTGGAGGGTAAAGGATTCGGAGGCTCCCGAGCTCCCTCACCCCCCCCTTTCCATGGTCTCCAGGAGAGGGTCCACAGAGCAGCCTTCAACCGTTCTAGGAACCCCTCTGCCTCAGTTTCTCTACTCGGTCCCTCCTTTCCATGGTCTCCAGGAGCCCCATGGCACACGGAGGACTCTGAACTCTTCTCCATTCTTCCTTGAGTTGGATGAGGGGGAGCAGAACCCGCCCTCAGGAGGAGGTACCCCAGCCCCATGCCCCAGCACGCCCCATGCCATACGCGAACTCATTCAATCCAACCCCCTGGAAACAGTCCCATCTTTGCTTCTCTGAAGATGAGTTAAGTGAGTTGGCCGATGGCTCACAGCTGGTAGGTGATGAACCTGGGTACAAGCCAGGTCCATCTGGTCCCCAGAGCCCACGCTCTGAACCTCCATCCCCCAGCTTTGCCCGTATCATGTGGGCAAGGATGAAGGACCACAGAGTTTGGAGATAAGACACGTGAGCCCACAGCCAGGCCCGTCCTCTGCCCCAGTGCTGTGGCCACAGCCTGGGCCAAAGGTGCATCACGTGCGTCTTAAAGAGACAGAGTCATAGTCAGAGACCCCCAATGCCCCCACGAGAGAAGCAACACCAGCAGCCTCTTCTGGTGCTGGGGACCCCCTGGCTCGGAGGCCCTTCCTGACCTTTGGCCCTGACCTCTAGTCCAGAGGAAGTCTATGAGCCCAGTCAGGTCCAGAGCTGAGGCCACTCACACGTCCGCCAACAAGGTGGGTCAGACAGAGAGACAGAGCCCCAGAAAGCCCCTTGCAGGGTGAGCCTCCAAGGGTTCCCTCTCCTCCGACCTGGAAACCCCCACGCCCCTCTCCCCACCAAGATACCTTCTGTGCGGATGGTGAAGGGGGAGTCCCCCGGGCGTCGGGTGGAGAACTGCCCTCCCAGAGATGTCATCAGGAAGCAGAGAGAGAAGAAGCCAACGCCCAGGACGAAAAGCCTGCCGAGAGAGCAACAGGGCGGGTCAGGGGCAGGTCCGCACACGCACCCCAGTCCTGTAAGGGCCCCACGCACGAATGAGTGAGGAAGGGGTGGACGGGTGGAGGGTAAAGGATTCGGAGGCTGAGCTCCGGGACCAGTAGGTCTCCCATCAGACAGGATAAAGAGAGCCGAACCCCAGAGAAGTGGCCGTGAGCCACATGCAAAACCACACGGCGAAGCACGCAAGGTATGAAGTCAGACCGCTCCCAGCCTCCAGACAGAAGACGGCCCCTTGCAGCAAAGGCCTCCCAGCGGGGTCCCCAGCCCAGCAGCACTGGCAGCGCCCTGGACCCAGGAGAAATGCTCACTCTTGGGCCTCGGTCCCAAGCTTACACAATCTCAGACTCTGGAAGCGGGATAAACAACGGGTTTTAACAGGCTCCCCAGGTGGCCTAGAGACGCACTCGAGTTTGAGATGCATTGGTATAGATGGAAACAGCAGGAGCGGACGCCAGCCAGAAGGCAAGTAATTGGTCCAGACAAAATCCACCTGGATCCCATCAGTCACCTGGGCCGCGGGCAGCTCTTCGGGCACAGGCTTTGCTGGGGCACCCAGTCGTGAGCTTGTCTGAACACAGGCGTCATGTTCCAGGTAGGGGGTGGAGGAGGGGCTCACATTACAACCGGATGGTAAGACCTAGAAGCGCAGGGTCGTGTGGCCCCCTCTACGTCCAGACGCTCACTGACCCCCTCCTTCGCCAGGCAGGCACACCACACACGGCACCGTGGACTAATCAGAGCGAGGGGTGGAGGGGTCACACAGGCGTGCTGTCGCAGCGGTCAGGGATCTGACCAAAACACGACTGTTTACACGTCGACCTCCCCAAAGTCCTCAGACGGGGAGACTGAGCCCCAGAAAGCCCCTTGCAGGGTGAGCCTCCAAGGGTTCCCTCTCCTCCGACCTGGAAACCCCCACGCCCCTCTCCCCACCAAGATACCTTCTGTGCGGATGGTGAAGGGGGAGTCCCCCGGGCGTCGGGTGGAGAACTGCCCTCCCAGAGATGTCATCAGGAAGCAGAGAGAAGAAGCCAACGCCCAGGACGAAAAGCCTGCCGAGAGAGCAACAGGGCGGGTCAGGGGCAGGTCCGCACACGCACCCCAGTCCTGTAAGGGCCCCACGCACGAATGAGTGAGGAAGGGGTGGACGGGTGGAGGGTAAAGGATTCGGAGGCTGAGCTCCGGGACCAGTAGGTCTCCCATCAGACAGGATAAAGAGAGCCGAACCCCAGAGAAGTGGCCGTGAGCCACATGCAAAACCACACGGCGAAGCACGCAAGGTATGAAGTCAGACCGCTCCCAGCCTCCAGACAGAAGACGGCCCCTTGCAGCAAAGGCCTCCCAGCGGGGTCCCCAGCCCAGCAGCACTGGCAGCGCCCTGGACCCAGGAGAAATGCTCACTCTTGGGCCTCGGTCCCAAGCTTACACAATCTCAGACTCTGGAAGCGGGATAAACAACGGGTTTTAACAGGCTCCCCAGGTGGCCTAGAGACGCACTCGAGTTTGAGATGCATTGGTATAGATGGAAACAGCAGGAGCGGACGCCAGCCAGAAGGCAAGTAATTGGTCCAGACAAAATCCACCTGGATCCCATCAGTCACCTGGGCCGCGGGCAGCTCTTCGGGCACAGGCTTTGCTGGGGCACCCAGTCGTGAGCTTGTCTGAACACAGGCGTCATGTTCCAGGTAGGGGGTGGAGGAGGGGCTCACATTACAACCGGATGGTAAGACCTAGAAGCGCAGGGTCGTGTGGCCCCCTCTACGTCCAGACGCTCCCTGACCCCCTCCTTCGCCAGGCAGGCACACCACACACGGCACCGTGGACTAATCAGAGCGAGGGGGTGGAGGGGGTCACACAGGCGTGCTGTCGCAGCGGTCAGGGGATCTGACCAAAACACGACTGTTTACACGTCGACACAAAGTTTTTGATTACATACCAAGTCCCGAGCACCAGGGCACCCCCAGGGGGACACCCAGCCGGGAGCCCGGGCTCCTGCCGCCCCCACACTAGACCCCGGGCCGGCACAGCCTTAGGTCAGCAGGGGAGGAGGCAGTTCTGGGAACCTGAGTCTATCTGAGGACTTGCTGAGCTGGCAGAGCTGAAAGGGGAGCCCCCCTCCAAGAGGTGGGAACCCTATCTCTGGTGGAACCAGCCTCATCATGGGGAGCCCCCCGAGTCACGCCAGAGACCTCAAGCTTCCCCCATCTCCCCCCCATCCTCATACCCCACATGTGTTTGTATCTCTAGGCAAGACATGCTTTATGCATTTTAATCGTCATTATTTGAAGCAGGCAAAGAAGTATTTAATTAAAATGTGGTCCATTAAAGAAAACACGTAATTGTGGAAGAAAATAAAGGCACAACGAAATTCTCAACCCATATTTAAAGGAAGTTGTTAGAGATGAAGCCAGAGGTGGGCAGAAACCCACAGCAGAGATGGCACTGAGCTTTCCCTGGCTCCCTCACCTCCCAGGGACCCTTCATGGAACTCTACCAAGCCTCGGGGTGGGGCTTTGGCCCTGGGATCCCCAAGACAAAGCCAGGCTGGCCTCAGGCTAAGAAACAGAGGGACCATGAGGGGGGAGGGTGGTCACACTCCCAGGAAGATCCTGGGGGAAAGCAGCCATTCAGCCCCCGCCCTGCCTGCGGACAAGGGCGAGACTCCCCAAGTTTCCTGTTCTCCATGCAACCCTCCCCTTCCCAGCTACGGGGTACCTGTATTTAGAGCTGGGGACCTGGACGGCCAGGGTCTAAAAACCTGCTATGAGAAAGGCATCGAGGCCTCTAGCACAGCCCCTGAAGCCCGAACCACCTCATCAGCCTCTCCTGCTGCCAAACCCCAATCCTGGGGCCATTTACAGTAGATTCAAGTTAAGATGATTTGTCCACCCACATATCCATTCAAGACACACTGCATAAGCAGCCAGGGACTAAGGACCCTGCCAGAAGCTCTTGGAGAAAACAGGGGAAGAGGGGTCCCAGTCTGTCCTGGAGGATTAACAAATAGAGGTGATCTGGTTGGAGGCTGTAAACCCCTCCCCATGTGAAGGGGACCTGAAGACTTCCCCGGCTCTGGGTCTCTGGGCAGCCTAGGGGTACCCTGAGGTGACGTTACATAACCTGGGGAGGGGGGCGGAGAGCCTGTGCAAACCCACCTCTGAATCCTGCTTTTAGAAAAGAGCCAATAAGAGCTACAGGGACAGGACCCCAGGGGAAGGTGCCGGGAAGGGAGCTGGCGCTGTCCATGGTGCTGCCAACAGCCGCGCCTGCAATCGAAAGGTCTAGCCAAGCTGGGGTCAGCGACGGGGCCTCCCACGGCCTGGAGAGGCCAACGCTGGGCGGGAGAGACGGGGCTGAGGACGGTCTGGACTGGCTAGAGATTTGAGGGCTTCCCTTGAGGAGCAGGGCCCTTTCCAGAGATGATAGCTTCCCACGGGAACTTTAGGGGGCGCGGGGGCTCCAGAAACCTCCCGAGGGGAGGGACTCAAATATGGCCCCTCCTGCACCCCTAACTTCAGGAATCTCTGCCTGTACAGTTCCTGCCCTCACTGACTCCCTTCCGCACCCAAATCCCACCTGTAGCTGCATCCTGAGTCACTCCCCTCCACCCCCCCACCCCCCCCGCACCCCGCCCCGGGTCCCTCCGCTCCCTTACACCCTCAGCCACCCAGCCCCTGGGGGGATGGTACCCTAACTCGGCTATGCACGCACCCCTTAGCGCCCCAAACCCGGCTGCAGGCCCGACTCTGAAGGCACTTGGGAGGAGCGG
Organism: Tragulus kanchil; assembly: GCA_022376925.1. Lineage (NCBI taxonomy): Eukaryota > Metazoa > Chordata > Mammalia > Artiodactyla > Tragulidae > Tragulus > Tragulus kanchil. The sequence goes on along the minus strand of JAIOJX010000027.1, from coordinate 24,081,435 downwards.
TAGCTGCCCCGGAACCGCCAGGCTCTGGGGCCCCTGGGGTGGGACCAGCAGAGCCCAGGCAGCCCCTCGGCGGCGGTCACAGCCCTGTCTGGCCTTGACCGCCTAGGCTGGGGGCGATCTTCGCTTCCATCCTGCCTCCAGGCTCAGGCCGCCCCTCCAACCCCATAGACCTGCCCCTGCCCCAGCCTCTCCAAGGTCCGCGATCGGGGATCGAACGCCCAGTGGAGGGGGTCCTTGCTCCAGTCTCAGGACCCTCCCGTGGGACAGAGGCCCGCAAGTGAACAAGGAGAAGAGGGGTGAGCAATGAAGGCGGGGTCAAAGAGGGCGGCACGGGCAGAGGGGGTGGGCCCGCCGGGTGGGGGTGCCGCCCCGCACAGAGCGCTAACTTTGCCGCGGGGGGTGGGGCCGCCCGCGAGGCGGGGAAGGACCCAGAGAGGCAAGGAAGAGGCGCCCCGGCCGGGACAACTTCCCGGGCCCAGGACCACAACATGGGTGATTTCTGCTCCCTTTCCACCTTCGCACCCTGAGTCCTCGCCAACCTAGACCCAACTCGGCCCACGTCCCAGAATTAACCCCGCCCACTCCGGGCCAACAGCCGCGCCTGCAATCGAAAGGTCTAGCCAAGCTGGGGTCAGCGACGGGGCCTCCCACGGCCTGGAGAGGCCAACGCTGGGCGGGAGAGACGGGGCTGAGGACGGTCTGGACTGGCTAGAGATTTGAGGGCTTCCCTTGAGGAGCAGGGCCCTTTCCAGAGATGATAGCTTCCCACGGGAACTTTAGGGGGCGCGGGGGCTCCAGAAACCTCCCGAGGGGAGGGACTCAAATATGGCCCCTCCTGCACCCCTAACTTCAGGAATCTCTGCCTGTACAGTTCCTGCCCTCACTGACTCCCTTCCGCACCCAAATCCCACCTGTAGCTGCATCCTGAGTCACTCCCCTCCACCCCCCCACCCCCCACCGCACCCCGCCCCGGGTCCCTCCGCTCCCTTACACCCTCAGCCACCCAGCCCCTGGGGGGATGGTACCCTAACTCGGCTATGCACGCACCCCTTAGCGCCCCAAACCCGGCTGCAGGCCCGACTCTGAAGGCACTTGGGAGGAGCGGTAGCTGCCCCGGAACCGCCAGGCTCTGGGGCCCCTGGGGTGGGACCAGCAGAGCCCAGGCAGCCCCTCGGCGGCGGTCACAGCCCTGTCTGGCCTTGACCGCCTAGGCTGGGGGCGATCTTCGCTTCCATCCTGCCTCCAGGCTCAGGCCGCCCCTCCAACCCCATAGACCTGCCCCTGCCCCAGCCTCTCCAAGGTCCGCGATCGGGGATCGAACGCCCAGTGGAGGGGGTCCTTGCTCCAGTCTCAGGACCCTCCCGTGGGACAGAGGCCCGCAAGTGAACAAGGAGAAGAGGGGTGAGCAATGAAGGCGGGGTCAAAGAGGGCGGCACGGGCAGAGGGGGTGGGCCCGCCGGGTGGGGGTGCCGCCCCGCACAGAGCGCTAACTTTGCCGCGGGGGGTGGGGCCGCCCGCGAGGCGGGGAAGGACCCAGAGAGGCAAGGAAGAGGCGCCCCGGCCGGGACAACTTCCCGGGCCCAGGACCACAACATGGGTGATTTCTGCTCCCTTTCCACCTTCGCACCCTGAGTCCTCGCCAACCTAGACCCAACTCGGCCCACGTCCCAGAATTACACGCCCTGCCCACCCGAACCGGGACCCCAGCTCCATCCCTTTCCCAGCCCCACTACCCACCACCAAGGCGCGAAGCACAGACCGCCCCCTCTGCTCCGGGGACAGTCTCCCTAGGGACGGGCACCCGCGCGGGGACTGGCCTCGCCCACCTGCCCGCGCCAACGGGAAAGAACTTTACCGAAAGGGTCTCAGGGTGACCAGGCATCTTCTGACCATTATCTTCCCATCGGGGTTGACTGTGATCATGGTTCAAACTTGTCTGGGCGAGAAGCCGCGGAGAGGCCGGGCGCACCGTCCCGAGCTCGGCTCCGGCCACGTCCGGGCCGCGAACCCTCTGCGGCCCGAAGCCGGCTCCGAGCGAGGCGAGGGCGGAGGCGGGGGGCTCGGCGGCTCGGCGGCCCGCGGGGTCGGCGCCGCCGCGGCGGGCAGGGGAAGGGGCGCGGCGCGACTGCCGGAGGGCGGCGAGGGCGCCCGGCGGGGCCGTCTCCGCGTCTCCGCCCTCCCGCTTCACATCGCGGAGGCCGGGAGGCGGCGCGCCCCCAGACCGCCGGCCGCGCGTCCGCCCGCTCGGGCTCGCTCGCAGGGCGGGACGGCGCCGCGCCGCGCAGACGGGCTCCGCGCCGCGGGCACCCTCATCCCCGGGCCCGCGCCCTCGGTGCCGGCTAGAGGCGGCCCCGGGCCCGCGCCCCGGCCCCCCGCGCCGCCGGGCCGCGCCGCCCCCCAGCCCCGGGCCGCGCCGCGCCCATGGTTCCCGGCGAGGGCGCCCCGCGCCCGCCCTGCCGCCCGCTCTCCGCGCTGCCCGCGCTCGGGGGTCCGCGGTCCAGCCCGGCGCCGCGTTACGCCCGGAGGCGCCGCATTGTTTCCTCGGAGGCGGCGGCGGGGCAGCGGCTGGGGCGGCCCGGGAGCGGCCGCCGCGCTTCCTCGGCTCGCGGGCGCCACCGGGTGGTCGCAGCCCAGCAGCGCGCTCTCGCGGCCCGAGGTGGGGCGCCGGGGGGCCGGCGGGCCGGCGTCCCTGCGCCACCCTCCAGCCTCGCGACTTCCCCAGGGCCCGCTCTCAGAAGCATCCCGGGTGCCGCCAGCTCGGAGAGCCGAGGGCTGCCTGGATTCCTGCAGACCGCAGAGGAGGTCGGCGCTGAGAGATTGCCCCCTTCCGCCAGGGGCCTCTCTCTCGGGTCGCTGCCCCTGCCTTGGCGGCCACAGGGCTTTGCATGCTTTCTTTTACACCCGCAGTGATTTTGCTTCGCAGCCTTCATCCATCCCTCTGGCCCTCTCTGGACGGAAACGGCAGCAGCTCCCCTTTGCTTCCTGTTTTTGAAGTCAGCCTCTGACAATGAGGTTCTTCCACTGAGGCCTGAAGCTGGGGTGGGCAGGTGCTCTGTAGGCCTGAGTTACGGTTTCAGACCCTCCATTAACCAGTGGGTGATGCCTGAAAATCGCTGGGACTCCTCGGGTCTACCCCAAGCCAGGGCTCAGCAGTAAAGAATCCACCTGACAATGCAGGAGCCACAGGAGATAAGTTTGATCCCAGGTCAGGAAGATCCCCTGAAAGAGGCATGGCAACCGACTCCAGTGTTCTTGCCTGGGAAATCCCACCGACAGGGGAGCCTAGCAGGCTACAGTCCATGGGGTCACAAAGAGACATGACTGAACGACCTGGCACACAGGAGGTTCCCTAAGACTCCTTGCAACTCTAGGAAGCATGCCCATCCCCCCCATCCCCACCCGACTCGCCCTCCACTTCTTGACTCTGGACAGGCGTTTGCCTTTGCAGAGGGGAGTCAGTGGCTTCCGTGCGCACCCCAAGCCAGAACCAGGCCCGGGTCTGAGGACACTGCTCAGGCAGGGAGGGCAGGGCACTTGCCAGGCCAGCTTGGCCAGGCACAGCAGAGGGAAGGGCCAGACTGGGAACCGCTCAAGGCCTCCGGCCATGTGTAAAACAACATGGAGGACCCCTATGGTCTTTCCAGAAGAGAATACCTCTGTTTCGGTCCATTCAATCCCTGTCTGATCCACGCAGGCTCCTTCCCCGCCCCCCAGGCCCCTTTGCTGCTCGTTTAGCCCACGCCCCAGCCCTGATCAGGGCCAGTTCTCACCAGCTGTGACTCACAGTCCGCCTCTCCTGCTCCGTGCTCATCAGAATTCACCTGCCCCACGTTCCATTACCTCATTGCCGTGCTCGCCACTAATGTGAAAGCTGATGATGAATTGGTGCTGGCGGATTCCTGTGCTATTCCAGCGAGGTGACAAATCTGCACTGAACAAGGACGTGCTGGCCAGGCCTTGGGGCCAAAGAGTGACAAAGGGTGGCAAGAAATTTCGGCATCACGGCAGGCTGGCCAGGGAGATCTCTGAGGGTGGGGGTGCATCTGCCGTACACTCGGGCCATAACCAAAGCCTTGAACATCAGGGCGAAAGCCACATCCACACCCAGGCTTGAAACGTCTTTGTGTTGTCTGCATCTCATATTGTATGCAAGCTCAGGGGGTAACATATGGGCACTTGGTTGGCATTTTAGGCTCAAGGGGAGAGGAGAAGATGGGGGTCTCTCCAAAGGCACAGCCGTGCTTGGTGTGGCTCATCAGGGAACGTGGCCTTCTCTCAACCAGAAGCCAGATTTCTGAAGGTGATTGAAGGTCCCCAACCCACCTTGGGCTTTGTCCTCTTGGACATGGGCTTTGCCATTGGCAGGGAGAGGGTGCCCACCTTCACTGCCAGCCCAGGTCAGGCAGGGAGGCTTGGGGGCAGGCAGTGAAAGACACTGAGCCAGACCACCCAGTGGCCCCTTCCTTTCGGAGTCGGTGCACCCTTTGTCAGCATCTGCAGCGTAGTTCGGCATGCGTGGCCCTGCTTGCTCGTCCCTGCACCGCAGACCTTAGGAGACTTGGGAGTCTGCAGTCATGGCTCCCCCGGCACCTTGGAGCCCTCTCAGCAGGTGGTTATTTTTCCCGTTATTGTCCACCTGCAGCTGCCACTGCTGGTACCTCACCCTATTCCGTGGGTAGTAACCTCTACACGCCAGAAGGCAAATCACTGAAAATACATGCAACGCTGCCTGAGGCTTTTTCCCTGGCTGTTGGAAGATGCTTAAACGTGCAGGAGCAAGACAGAAGTATCAGGGAATTTGTGCCCCAGAAGCAGCCTTCAAGGAATAGATACCCATCTCCCTCTCCCTCGGGCGAGATCCACGCTGGCTCCCTGAGTTCCAGCTGCCCGCAGTGGTAACCCGCTCCGTCATGAACCCCATGCTGGCTTCCTTCCTCCCCTGATTGATCCCCCTCTCCTTATTCCTGGGATCACCTCCCAAATTAACATGTGAATCCTTCTCTGGTGGTCCGGTGGTTAAAGCACCACGCTTCCACTGCAGGGGGCACGGGTTCCATCCTTGGTCAGAGAACTAGGATCCCACAAGTCACGTGGTGTGGCCAAAAAGTTTAAAAGGAAAAAAACACAGAATCTCCTTCTGGGGAACCCAAACCAAGACCCTGCCCTACAGGCCAGCGGTTCTCAGCGCCGACCCACAGCAGAACCACGTGCGGAATGCAACCAAATGGAGAGTCCTTGTTTTGGTTCGGTACCTGAAGTGAGCAAAGTGCTTCCCAGGGGGCTCAGTGGTAAAGAATACTCCTGCCAGTGCAGGAGATGCCTAAGACACAGGTTCAACCCTTGGGTCAGGAAGATCCCTTGGAGGAGGAAATGGTAACCCACTCCAACAACAGTCTTGCCTTGAGAATTCCATGGATAGAGGAGCCTAGAGGGCTACCGTCCATGGGCCACAGAGTTAGACGAAGGTGAGGCGCGGTTGCTTTTTAGTGCCACAAGCTATGCCCACATAGCGTTGGAGAACCATGTTCTAGATAAATACCTACCACCTTCAGACAAAGACACAGAGTGAAGGAGAAAAGGGGACACTCTGGCCGGAAGGCAATTCTATGGACTCGGGATGCCAGGTCACTTCTGACTCCAAAGCCCTCCCCTTTCTACTGATTTGCTCTTTTGAGATTATAAACAGAGCCACGGGCCAGTCCAGCATGAGGGGTCAGGTGTAGACCCTGCTCTAAACATGACATTCCTTCCCTAGAACCTGATGGTCTAACTAGAGGGGTCAAGAAAAGCCCAGAGCCAGCAGGATGCCCTGGCCAGGCAGTGGAGGGCCTCTGTCCAAAAGAGGGAACAGGACTTCAGGGAAGGGATTTGAGGGATACGGGCAGTGGACCACTGTTTCTAGGCTATCAAATTCACAACACCTAGATGGTGGGCCGCGCATAGTGGTGCTGTAGAAAACTCTTAAGAGTCCCTTGGACTGCATGGCGATTAAACCTAAAGGAAATCAGCCCTGAATATTCATTGGAAGGACCAATGCTAAAGCTGAAACTCCAATACTTTGGCCAGCTGATGGGAAGAACCAACTTAATGGAAAAGACTCTGATGCTGGGAAAGATAAAGGGCAAAGGAGAAGGGGGTGATGAAGGATGAAATGGTTGGATAACATCACCGACTCAGTGGTCTTGAGTTTGAGCAAATACCGGGAGATAGGGAAGGACAGGGAAGCCTGGCGTGCTGCAGTTTGTGGGATTATAAAGAGTCAGACACAACATAACGACTGAGCCACAAGAGCCGTGCAAGGAAGGGAGGGGAGCTAGTCTCTTAGGAATGCTGTAACAGGCTACCGCACACTGAGGGGCTTCAAACCATAGATATCTGTTCTCAGGAATTCCCTGTGGTCCTCTCGTTAGGACTTGGCACATCCATTGCAGGAGGCCTAAGTTCGATTCCTGGTCGGAGAACTAAGACCCTGCGTAAAGAATAAATTTATTCTCTCACAGTTCTGGTAGCCAGACGTCCTCAGTCAAGGTGTTGGTAGAGCGGGTTCCTTCCAGAAGCCCTGAGGGAGACTGTCACACGCCTCTCCGCTGGCTTCTGCCAGGGCCCAGGAGTCCTCGGCCTCCTCTCTCCAGGTTCTGCCTGGCCTTGTCAGTGTACGTCTCTTCGTGTCCGCTGCTTAAAGTCCGCAGTCATTGAATTCAGGTTCATACTAATCCCGAACGAACTCATCTTAACTAATCACACCTGAAAAGGCTTTATTTTCAAATAAGGCTATCTGCTCGAGTTCCACATGAACATGAATTGGTGGAGGAGCAGGGTGTGGAGGGGGACTGTTCGGCCTACTTCAGGGACCTAGTAGAAAGGGGCTGGAGTGATTAGAGCCGAGGTCCCTCAGGGGGACCTGCCGCCATTGCTTTGTGCGATTGTGGGTGCCGTTATGTCAAGGGAGTCAGAAATCTGGGCTTCTCACATGCAGTGGCATCATTTACAAATATAAATTCGATATCTGCCACACCTGCTGGATCTTAATTCCCCAACCAGGGGTCAAACCTCAACCTCCGTCTTGGACAAGCACCTGACCGCTAGGAAGACCCTCAGTATGCTTAGAACGTTGTGCAAAACCTACAGGATCCACTGCAGGCCTGCTGTCTGCGGTCCCTGCAGATATCGCCCTGGGGCAGAGTAGGGAGCCCACCAGCCCTCTCCACAAGCCCAGCCTCCCTGAGACCACGCCCCCACCCCCCGCAGAGACCCAGTGCTGGCCTCCGGAAGCTCAAGAGTCCTGGTGGTTTAGGGCTCCCAGGGGACTTCCCTGTCCCATCACAGGCCCCCCTGGAGTCTCCGGGGGGGCATCCCAGCTTTGTCGACACCCCCACCTACTCAAAGCTTCCAGGTTACTTCTGAAGTTCACGGGGGCCTGGGGTGGAAAGAGGAGAGAAAGAAACTCAAGGCTTACGGTGTCTGAAATCCCCATTTAATGTGCTCTGGCGGCCTCAGCAGACAGCACATTAAGAGGCAATAGGCCATTGTCCTTTGCCGGGGAGCGGAGCATTAATAATGTCATAACACGTTTACCGACACTCTGCACAAATCATCCGCGGCCTCGCCGCGCGGGAACAAGCCGCCGCAACACCGCCAGCCGGGCAGGGCGGGCGGCAAGGAGCGGGCAGAGCTGTTGCTTCGATGCATATTTCATGCTTTCTGTTTCACAACATTTAGGCTAATCCTCCAATTGAAAAGCAGCGTCTGGGGTTTATTTTTATTTTTGCCCGAAGGCCATTCTACCGCACAGCTTGTGGGAGCCGGGCGCACAGCTATTGTATTTTCTTCTTCCAGAGGGAAGTGAGTGGCTATGTCTGTGTCTGGGCAGGTGTGTGTGTGTAGGAGTGTGTGTGCGCATGTGCGTGTGCGTGTATGCTGGGTGGCTGGGTCCTTTAACAAATGGAATCATGAGATTTCATTCATTGAGCACCTACTATGTGCCCAGAAATGCTTCAGGAATTCTAAACATTGTTACCATGACTGAAAGTGAAAATGTTAGTCACTCAGTTGTGTCCCACTCTTTGCAGACTGGACCCCGGCAGGCCCCTCTGTCCGTGGAATTCTCCAGACAGGAATACTGGAGTGGGTCGCCCGTCCTTTTTCCAGGGGCTCATCCTGACTCAGGGATCGAAGCTGGGTCTCCTGCATTGTAGGCAGATTCTTTACTGTCTGAGCCACCAGGGAAACCCATCACCATGGCTGCATGGCTATTTTAATTTTCTTCAGCAGGACAACTTTTAAAAAATGATCCCCTTAAAAAAAAAAAAAAGAAAAGGGAATTCCCTGATGGTTCAGTGGTTAAGGTCCCACAGGCCATGGGGCGTGACCAAAATAAAAATGACCCCCTTTCTTTCTGGACTGTGCCCCCAGTGACATCACAAGCCACTGCAGGAGTATGGGAGCGGCCACCTGGAGTGAGCAGAATCATGGTCTCCAAAGTTGACCATGTCCCCGGCAATCCGGGACTGTGTTGTGTCACGTGGCGAAAGGAGATTAAGGTTGCAAATGGAATTAAGGCTGTGAATCAGCTGGCCTTAAAATAGGGCGAGCACCCTGGATTACCTAGGGGACCTACTGTCATCCATCACAAGGGTCCTTAAATGTGGAAGAGGGAGGCGGCATAAAAACCACCACGATCCAGCACTCCTATCTCTGGGTATATACCTAAAGGAATTGAAAGCAGGATCTCAAAGAGCAGTGCTATTCACGATTGCCAAAGACAGAAGCAACTCACACATCCATCAAGGGAAGAATGGATAAGCAAAATGTCTATACATACAATGGAATATGATTTGGGCTCAGAAAGGAAGTTGTGACACACACGACAACAGGGTTGGACCTTGAGGACATTAATTTGAGTAACATAAGCCAGTCATCTAAGAAAAGTCCCAAACAGGCAAATCTGGACAGACAGAAAATAGATTAGGGATTTTCCTGGTGGTCCAGTGGTTAAGACTCTATGATTCCAATGCAGGGAGCTCGGTTGGATCCCTGGTCAGGGAACTAAGATCCCACATGCCACAGTATAATGATTACCGTGGGCTTGAGGGAGGAGAATGGGTGGCTGCCGATGAGTAGGGGGTTTCTTTCTGGGGTGATAAAAATATCTCAGACTGGATAGTGGTCATATTATGAGTATACCGAAATTCCCTGCATTGTACATTCAAACGCAGGGAATTTGATGTGAATTGTTTAATACATGAAATTACTTGCCCACGAGTACCCAGTCAGTAAGGTTTGAACCCGGGTTTCATCTCCAAGCCCGGGGTCCCTCGGTGCTCTGGGCTCTCGTCTATTTGCAGACATAGCACAGAAGAGGTAGTGAACCAAACACCAAAGAAATGCTGCTCAGATGGGCACATGCTTAAGAAATGAAGGACGGGACTGCGCCCAGGATTTCCAGCGAAAGACAGCCCTTGTCCAGCTTGATCCAAGTCCCTGTGAGGGCCACCTGGAGTGAGCAGAATCATGGTCTCCAAAGTTGACCATGTCCCCGGCAATCCGGGACTGTGTTGTGTCACGTGGCGAAAGGAGATTAAGGTTGCAAATGGAATTAAGGCTGTGAATCAGCTGGCCTTAAAATAGGGCGAGCACCCTGGATTACCTAGGGGACCTACTGTCATCCATCACAAGGGTCCTTAAATGTGGAAGAGGGAGGCGGCATAAAAACCACCACGATCCAGCACTCCTATCTCTGGGTATATACCTAAAGGAATTGAAAGCAGGATCTCAAAGAGCAGTGCTATTCACGATTGCCAAAGACAGAAGCAACTCACACATCCATCAAGGGAAGAATGGATAAGCAAAATGTCTATACATACAATGGAATATGATTTGGGCTCAGAAAGGAAGTTGTGACACACACGACAACAGGGTTGGACCTTGAGGACATTAATTTGAGTAACATAAGCCAGTCATCTAAGAAAAGTCCCAAACAGGCAAATCTGGACAGACAGAAAATAGATTAGGGATTTTCCTGGTGGTCCAGTGGTTAAGACTCTATGATTCCAATGCAGGGAGCTCCGGTTGGATCCCTGGTCAGGGAACTAAGATCCCACATGCCACAGTATAATGATTACCGTGGGCTTGAGGGAGGAGAATGGGTGGCTGCCGATGAGTAGGGGGTTTCTTTCTGGGGTGATAAAAATATCTCAGACTGGATAGTGGTCATATTATGAGTATACCGAAATTCCCTGCATTGTACATTCAAACGCAGGGAATTTGATGTGAATTGTTTAATACATGAAATTACTTGCCCACGAGTACCCAGTCAGTAAGGTTTGAACCCGGGTTTCATCTCCAAGCCCGGGGTCCCTCGGTGCTCTGGGCTCTCGTCTATTTGCAGACATAGCACAGAAGAGGTAGTGAACCAAACACCAAAGAAATGCTGCTCAGATGGGCACATGCTTAAGAAATGAAGGACGGGGACTGCGCCCCAGGATTTCCAGCGAAAGACAGCCCTTGTTCCCAGCTTGTGATCCACCAAGTCCCTGTGAGGGCCTCAGGCCTGTTACTGAGGTACTGTCAACTACAAGCTGGCACTTCCCAATCGCACGGCCAATGACTGAACAACAAGGGCGTGTGCCGTCTGCCCGCGCACAGCCTGAACCCTGAGCTGCTGCAGCTGGTGACCTTCAGTACCCCGTGAGGGGGTTTGGGGTGGAGAGAGGCATCGGTGCTCCAGGGAATCTGGTGGGACAGGTCTTTAGATAGGTGGATGTTTTTAGAAACAGATTTGATGATTTCAGTCCTTGCCGCTCCTTATGGCCATAGCACATCAGCTGGGTGCCTAGAAAATAGCAGGTGTGGCGAGACCTTAAGAAATACACACATACACACACACGCACGCACACACACACACAGATTTGCAGAAAGAAGACTTTAAGAAATATACACAGAGAGACAGAGAGAAAGGAGGAAATGAGAGGCTCAAGACCTCTTGGGTCAAGAGCCCCGAACAGGTTCACATAGTCTGCTTTTATTGAGAGTTTAAGCATCCAGGTATTTGCAGGAAATGATATAATCAGCAAAGGCTGGGACTCCGTCACAGCCCTGGTCAATAATACCCTCGTGACTCTAAATGGCTTATGTGATCTCCCTAATAGGAAGGGCGTACTGCAGCTTGGGGGGGGGGCAGCTAGACCCACAAGAAGGTAAGCAGTCTGTCCTGCGTGCGCACGCAGCGTTCTCACGTGCACTGACCCGGCGTTCCAAAGTCCGCAGGGGATCCCCCACCTGTTCTTGCTGATCAGTACGACCTCTGCTAACAAGCCCATGTGAATCGAATCAACTTGCTTTTGTCTTCGTTCTTTGTTATGTTTCTCGCAGTTTTTTCTCATTCCGAGATGTTTTTCTCATGGCTGGGCCGAGGCTGTGAAAACCTCCTTCGCCTTGTTTCCCCACACCTCGTATCTAGGAAAGCACCAAAGTTCTTCATGGTGACATCAGCGCCTTGTGACTAGCAGAAAACCTTCTGTAAAATGAGTGCTTAATTGTATTCTACTTCCCCCTTTACCAAAATCTTATATATTGATCTTGTCCCACTGCCTCTTTGAAGCAGTCTCTTAGAGCTATCTGAGGTGCTGCCTTCTCAGCTGCAGCCCTCGTTTTGTGGGTTAAATAAAGCTTAACTTGAAACTCTCAAGTTGTGCATCTTCTTTAAGTCGACAGTACTTAAAAAAAAACTTTCCTCTTAGAATATGGGTCACAAACCCTGTCTCCTCCCCCATCTTCTCTTCTCCTGCTGCTGAGAAATAGTCAAGTGCCCCCTGGCTGCTGGTTTAATTCAATAAATATAAAATTGAAGCAAGCTAATAAAGCCACCCGTCATCCCAGAGCCCAGCAGTTCTCTGAGCTGAGGGTTCCTTTCTTTTTTTCAATAAATCAGTTTTTAAGATGATAATGAATTGGGTCTTGTTTGGAATATTCAAGAAAACAGTGGCTCAGTGAGCTGACACAGAGGAAAGAGGGACGTGTCCCCTCTGCATGAAGTCTCTCGCAGGACCCCAGGAGGCACACACTCCCTCACCACCTGTGAGGCCGTCCCCACCTCTCCCTGGGGCCCCTTCCCCTCAGCCAGCTCCTTCTTGCTGCTGCCTTGGGAGGGAGGTAAAACTGCGCATCCAGGTATTTGAAAAAATTTGCAAAGGCTGGGACTCCGTCACAGCCCTGGTCAATAATACCCTCGTGACTCTAAATGGCTTATGTGATCTCCCTAATAGGAAGGGCGTACTGCAGCTTGGGGGGGGGGCAGCTAGACCCACAAGAAGGTAAGCAGTCTGTCCTGCGTGCGCACGCAGCGTTCTCACGTGCACTGACCCGGCGTTCCAAAGTCCGCAGGGGATCCCCCACCTGTTCTTGCTGATCAGTACGACCTCTGCTAACAAGCCCATGTGAATCGAATCAACTTGCTTTTGTCTTCGTTCTTTGTTATGTTTCTCGCAGTTTTTTCTCATTCCGAGATGTTTTTCTCATGGCTGGGCCGAGGCTGTGAAAACCTCCTTCGCCTTGTTTCCCCACACCTCGTATCTAGGAAAGCACCAAAGTTCTTCATGGTGACATCAGCGCCTTGTGACTAGCAGAAAACCTTCTGTAAAATGAGTGCCTAATGGTATTGGACTCCCCCCTTCACCAAAACCTTATATATTGACCTTCCTCCCACTGCCTCTTTGAAGCAGTCTCTCAGAGCTCTCTGAGATGCTGCCTCCCGGGCTGCAGGTCTCATTTTGTCCCAAATACAACTTAACTCGCAACTCTCAAGTTGTGCATCTTCTTTAAGTCGACAGTACTTAAAAAAAAACTTTCCTCTTAGAATATGGGTCACAAACCCTGTCTCCTCCCCCATCTTCTCTTCTCCTGCTGCTGAGAAATAGTCAAGTGCCCCCTGGCTGCTGGTTTAATTCAATAAATATAAAATTGAAGCAAGCTAATAAAGCCACCCGTCATCCCAGAGCCCAGCAGTTCTCTGAGCTGAGGGTTCCTTTCTTTTTTTCAATAAATCAGTTTTTAAGATGATAATGAATTGGGTCTTGTTTGGAATATTCAAGAAAACAGTGGCTCAGTGAGCTGACACAGAGGAAAGAGGGACGTGTCCCCTCTGCATGAAGTCTCTCGCAGGACCCCAGGAGGCACACACTCCCTCACCACCTGTGAGGCCGTCCCCACCTCTCCCTGGGGCCCCTTCCCCTCAGCCAGCTCCTTCTTGCTGCTGCCTTGGGGAGGGGAGGTAAAACTGCGCCCCCTCCTGGTCGCATCTCCTCACTTCATGGAGGTCAGAGGCATTTCAAGTGTCTTTGCAGAAACACGGTGAGCCCTCTCAGAGAATCCTGCCCTGTTCCTGAGCTGTACTCAATCCCACCTGTGGGCACCTGCCCAGCTATCCAGTCTTAGGCTTGCCCTCAAGTGGCAGGGGTGGGGTGGGGGGAGTGCCCCAAGTGGCTCAGTGGTAAAGAATCTGCCTGCAAAGCACGAGATGCAGATTCAATCCCTGGGTTGGGAAGACCCACCCAAGTATTCCTGCCTGGGAAATCCCATGGGCAGAGGAGCCTGGTGGGCTACAGTCCATGGGGCCACAGAGAGTCAGACACAATTGGTAACTAAACAACAACCAGGTGGAGTGGGGAGCTCATCAAACTCAGGTGGTGATTCTTTCCGTTGTGTCCTTCAAGGCAGCTCTTGACTTGAAGAAAAACTGGAGTCGGCCCAGGGAGGGATCATGCAGACACGGGGGAGCTGGCCCTGAATCCCTCATTCTGAGCGGCGCAGGGCTCTGGCGGCTTCTGACTGCCGGCGTGGCGGGCCCCCTGGCTGGCCCAGAACCGTTCTCCTCATTCTTTGGCTAGCGTTTTGATGATTCACTCATGTGAGATGTTTGAAATGTATGGACATACCACCTGCACCTGCCTGGGGGAGAGGCCACCCTCCTCCCCATGAGCTGACCCTGGACTCCCAGTCTCTGGAGCGTAAAGCACAGATTCTAGTCAGTGGGCCCTCGGCCCAGCACCTGGCACAGTCGTTTACAAGCTGTGCGGACCCGAGCACAGCTGGCCCCGACCTGGCTGAGCTCCTTGCTCAGCATAGATGCCTCCGTGACCATTTCCCAGTGAAAACTCTGGGTCTGAGTCTGTAACCGGCAGACACATTGCATACGAGTTACTCCATTTCTGTTGCTGGGGAAGGACCCCGCCCCGCACTCCCTCACAGGAGGAAGCGGTCGTCAGATTCTGCCTGTGTCTTTCCCGTGACTGATCCAATTGTGTCCTCTTGCTGTAATAAACCTTAGTCAAGGGTAGAACTCTATGCTGAGACCCGTGAGTTCGTCTAGTGAATCCCCTAATGTGGGGGCACTCCCCGGTACCCCAGACAGAAGGGAACCACAAAGATGGGGATGAAGTGGAAAGCCAATAAAAACTGTCTCCATTCCAAAAATAGAAATCAGTTTATGCACTATTGATGGGTTCCCCTGGCGACAAACAGTTTGAAAACTTAGAACCCCTCTGGCAGAAAAGTCATGAAAGGCTGGAAGGGGTTGGCTTGGATGAGGGTTGCAGGGGCCAGATGGGTCAAGGCCCAGAGAGGCATTGCAAGGAGCCAAGCTCTCAGAGAACGGTGCAGCACCCCAGGACCCAGGCGTGGAGTAGCCAGTCTGCAGAAACCGCCCAGGATGGTGGAGCAAAGGGGCACCCAGGGCAGAAAGGCTGCTCCCTGCCTAGAGTAACACCCACCGGGCATCTCCAGGCCCTGGGGGCCGACCACACCCTCCCTTCCCAGGTCTTCCCTTTTCCAGTCTGTCCTGAGGGAGGTCTTCCTGGTGACTTAACTCCACACCCAGCCCCCATTTCTCCTCCCCATAATACATTCTAGCGCCCATGTCTCCTCCAGAGGGTGACATCCGTATGTCGTGCACCCTCCCAGGAGAAGATTCACCTGGCTTCCCAGTTTGACCCCCAATGTATCTAGGGCCTCACGCTTTGGCAATGACCTTCAGAATGTCTTCCACCGTAACAGTGGCCGGTGACTGGGACATGGGGAGCGGAGGCCACAGCATGACTCAGAGGCCCAGAGCGCTGTGACCTGCAGCACTGGAAGCCGTCCATCAGTTCCACACCAGCTCGGCTCCCATTTCCATCATCACAGGACAAATGATCGCGACAGCCACGCTCAAGGAAACACAAGCCGAGCGAGGCTGCTCCTGCCCTGACCAACACTGATTGATATTCTGACATCCTCATAGAATCAGCACGCTGCAAAAGCAAAAGGCACGAAAGAGAAAATAAACAAGTGAGGCGATGTCAAGAAGTAGCATGAAGGCCTCTACTATCATATGTGAAGAAAAGAGCTATAGTCATTGCTCTGTGAGAAACGGGGATCCTGCAGGGGTACTGAGTGATGGTCTGGAGGGGTGGGATGGGGGGGATATACATATGACTAATCTGGGAACATACATATCTGTAAACAACAAAACCCTGTAAAAGTTAAAAGTAAAATAAGGGTTTCTCTGGTGGTCCAGTGGGTAAGGACACCGCCTTGCAGTGCAAGGGACGCCGGTTTGATCCCTGGCCTAGGAAGATCCCACGTGCCGCCGAGCAGCTGGACCGATGTGTCCAATTACGAGCCAGAGCTCTGGAGCGCATGCGCCCAGAGCCGGTGCTCTGCAGCAAGAGAGGCCACTGCGATGGGAGGTCCACACAGGCCAAAGAACAAAGATGGATGAAAATAAATAAATGAAAGACCAATAGAAGGGAGTAGCCAGTCTGCAGAAACCGCCCAGGATGGTGGAGCAAAGGGGCACCCAGGGCAGAAAGGCTGCTCCCTGCCTAGAGTAACACCCACCGGGCATCTCCAGGCCCTGGGGGCCGACCACACCCTCCCTTCCCAGGTCTTCCCTTTTCCAGTCTGTCCTGAGGGAGGTCTTCCTGGTGACTTAACTCCACACCCAGCCCCCATTTCTCCTCCCCATAATACATTCTAGCGCCCATGTCTCCTCCAGAGGGTGACATCCGTATGTCGTGCACCCTCCCAGGAGAAGATTCACCTGGCTTCCCAGTTTGACCCCCAATGTATCTAGGGCCTCACGCTTTGGCAATGACCTTCAGAATGTCTTCCACCGTAACAGTGGCCGGTGACTGGGACATGGGGAGCGGAGGCCACAGCATGACTCAGAGGCCCAGAGCGCTGTGACCTGCAGCACTGGAAGCCGTCCATCAGTTCCACACCAGCTCGGCTCCCATTTCCATCATCACAGGACAAATGATCGCGACAGCCACGCTCAAGGAAACACAAGCCGAGCGAGGCTGCTCCTGCCCTGACCAACACTGATTGATATTCTGACATCCTCATAGAATCAGCACGCTGCAAAAGCAAAAGGCACGAAAGAGAAAATAAACAAGTGAGGCGATGTCAAGAAGTAGCATGAAGGCCTCTACTATCATATGTGAAGAAAATAGCTATTGTCATTGCTCTGTGAGAAACGGGGGTCCTGCAGGGGTGCTGTGCGATGGTCTGTAGGGGTGGGATGGGGGCGGACATACATGTGACTAATCTGGGAACATACATATCTGTAAACAACAAAACCCTGTAAAAGTTAAAAGCAAAATAAGGGTTTCTCTGGTGGTCCAGTGGGTAAGGACACCGCCTTGCAGTGCAAGGGACGCCGGTTTGATCCCTGGCCTAGGAAGATCCCACGTGCCGCCGAGCAGCTGGACCGATGTGTCCAATTACCGAGCCAGAGCTCTGGAGCGCATGCACCCAGAGCCGGTGCTCTGCAGCAAGAGAGGCCACTGCGATGGGAGGTCCACACAGGCCAAAGACCAAAGATGGATGAAAATAGATAAATGAAAGACCAATAGAAGTGGCCAAAAAAAAAAAAAAAAAATGTTAAAAACAAAATGGGCAAAAGACCTAAATGGACCACAAAGAAGACAACATACAAATTCTACAGGCAAAAATACTGGAGTCGGTTGCCATTTCCTTTTCCAGGGGATCTCTCCGACTCAAAGATGGAACCTGGGTCTCCCACACTGGAAAATACTACATAGTATCACTTATGTGTAGAACCTTAAAATGAAAAAAACTGAACTCATAAAAATCAAGAGTAGAAGAGTGGTTACCAGGGCTAAGGGGTGGGGAAAACACGGAGAAGTGAGTTTTAAAAAAGAAAGTATAAACTTCCAATTAGTTACAAGATGAATAAGCCCATTAGATCTGAATATCTAATAGTACAGGGCTTCTCAGGTAGCTCAGTGGTAAAGACTCCTCCTGCCAACTGGGAGACATGGATTCAGTCCCAGGGTTAAGAAGATCCCCTGGAGAAGAAGCTGGCAACACATTCCAGTGTTCTTGCCTGGAGAATCCCATGGACAGAGGAGCCTGGCGGACTATAGTCCGTGGGGTCGCACAGACTGAAGTGACTTGCATGTACACACACATCTAATAATACATGATGATTATAGCTACTACTACTGTGTTGTATAGTTAAAATCTGTTAAGAAAGTAGAACTCAAGTGCCTTCATACACACAAAACAGGTAAATATGTAAGGTGATGGATGTGCTAAGTAATTCGATGCTGAGAAGCCTTTCACAATGTATATCACCAAGCCACCATAAAGTACCCCATTTAAAAATATAAAACTTTAATTCGTCAACTATACCTCTATAAGGCTGGGGGGAATCTCTATGTCTTGAGTATAGTGTTGGTGACAAGGTGAGAATATCGTTGATATACTTACAACATGCATTTGAATTTTGCAAGCAATACTTCAATGAAGTTGATTTAAGAAAACAGAAAGGGCACATTGCATGCTCCAGGGGAAGCAGGGGGATTCAGTCCTGACACGCAGCTTGATCCGTCTTTCCCGTTTGTACACACGCACCGCCAGGCAGGTGGAGGAACAGACGTCGGGAACATGCCCTCGCGTGCACAGATCACACCTGCATCCTGAACTGGCCGAGACTCACAACTCAGCCCCTCGCCCAGGGTACCCCCGAGGCCCCTATGCCTGGAGGCCAGGCCGGAGGAGAAGGCCCAGCCCCACCTGACCAGCGGAACAGAGGCGGGCCTGGAGCCCGACTCCTCTGGGAGCTTCCTCAGAAGGCAGAGGCGCTCTTCTTGCTCCTCAAGCAGCGAGGCTGTCTCCCCTCTGAGGGTCTGGATCCATCCACTAGGGCTTGAGTAAAACAAAAGTCCCCGGAGTTGGAGTGGGGTGTTAACCAACACTTATTTTTCCACAATTCTGGAGGCTAGAAGTTTGAAATCCAAGTGTGAAGCGGGACCCTCATGGGGTCTTTCCTTGGTGTTCATCTGTGCTCTCTTCTTCTAAGAGGACTGCAGTCATCCTGGATCAGGGCCTACCCTAACGACCTTGTTTTATTTTATTCTTTGATTTTTTTGTATTTTTTTGGCTGCACCCCGCAGTATGCAGGGTCTTAGTTCCCCGACAAAGGATCAGGGATGGAACCCACACTCCCTGCGGTGGAAGCAAGGAGTCCTAACCCCTGGACCACCAGGGAAGTCCCCATGACTTCATTTTAACAGAATCACTTCCGTAAAGGCCAGTCTCCCGGTAGTCCGTCCTGAAGTGCTGGAGGTTAGGGCTTCAATGTGCAGACCCAGGGAGAGGGGCACAATTCAGTCCCTAACAGGTACCCACTCAGAAAGCTCCCCCCACCAGAAGCAAAAGGGTTAAAGTTAGAAGCTGGGGGGAGCGATGTGTGTGTCTGCATTAAGCAGATTAGTGGGAATGCTCTCGGCTGTAATTAGAGATATCAGAGGCTGGGCTGAGGCTCTCCTGCCTCCTAATTAGGGCGGGACGTGCTGAGGCTGCAGGGAGGTGGGTGGGCTGCTGCTGCTCTGGGGCAAGGGGAAGGGGCGGCGGAAGTAAGCCGACGCCAGCCACGGTCCTCACGTTTGGCTCAGGACACACCCGTGTCAAGGTGTGGGTGCATGCTCAGTTGTTTCCATGTCTGACTCTGAGACCTCATGGACTGTAGCCTGCCAGGCTCCTCCGTCTATAGGATTTTCCAGGCAAGAGTACTGGAGTGGGTTGTCAAACCCTCCTCCAAGGGGACCTTCCCGACCCAGGGATCAAACCTGTGTCTCCTGAGTCTCCTTCATTGCAAGCAGGTTCTTTACTGGTGAACCACCTGGGAAGAGTCAAGGTGAGCCCATCCTGAAGGCACTGGCTGTGCACTGGTCAGAGCGCACCCCGAATCCCCCCTCCACCTTCTAACAGGGGAGGGCTGGCCGGCAGTTCCTACCCAACAGGCCCTCAGCCCTTTTCCCAAGAGCAGCTTCCTTTGCTCCCTTAATTTGCATTTGTTTGAAACCTAAAGGTACCAAAGGACCCACCCAGGCGCCCTGCTGGGTCCAACAGGAAGTAGTCCCAAGGATGCTCTCTGCGGGGGTAGGACCCTGTCAGGTTAGGGAGCACAGAGAGACCACCTGCCCACCGAGGCCACGGCCAAAGCAGCAAGTCCCCGACTTCAGAGTGAGAGGCCAACTTCTCCTGCTCAAGTATTCCAGCTCCAGGACTTCCCTGGTGGTCCAGGTGCTAAGAATCTGCCAGCCAATTGCACGGGACATAGGGTCAATCCCTGGTTTAGGAAATAAGATCTCGCACACCATGGGGCAACTAACCCCATGTTGAGCCTGGGCTCTAGAGCCCAGGAACTGCAACTCCTGAAGCCTGAATGCCTAGAACCCATGCTCCACAAGAGAAGCCACCGCAATGAAAAGCCTGAGCCCGGCAACAAGGAACAGCCCTCACTCACTGCAACTAGGGAAAGCCTGCGCACAGCCCTAGCGAAGCCAAAAATGAAAGGAAAAAAAAAAAAAAAAACAAGAAAAACTCCTGGAGCTTCGTGGGGAGCTTCCCCCACTTTGAGAAATGCTGACTTACGCAAAGCCCCTGGGCCCCAGTCTCTGGCACAAACAGGAACTCAGTAAACATGAATCCACTTCTCCGGATGGCGCCCCTGGTTTGGGTTCTCCGGGGACACTGTCAGGCTTGTGCCATAGTTGCGGTAGCTAATTCAGCAGCCAAGAGGGGTGGCCTCATAGCAGGTTCTAGAGGCAATGGGAAGTAGCAAGACTGGCCACCACAGGTTGGGAAGTGTTGATGAGAGAGGAGAGAATCGACCCAGTAAAGCAAACTTTGATTTTGCTAAAAATATCCTTCAGAGAGGCAACTCCCCCATACCGCTCTCCCCCACTGTCTCTCTCGATTCAAATCCATGAAATGCTGAAATGCCGAACGCAGGATGCCAAGCCAGGATTGAGATCAGGCAATTAGACCCAAGCCAGGATTGAGATCAGGCAATTAGACCGTTTAAGATGAGCTTTCAAAGCTCAGACTCCCAGACGTTTCAATCTCTCAAAGAAAATGTGCATTTTGTGGACGCAATGAGAGCAAATCCAGTCCCCTTGTTTTGTTTCCTTCTCCGCCCCCCTGCTCAGAGGCAAGCGGTGGAAGAAAACAACCATAATTGGGTACAGACAAAGCAAAAGTAAGTTTAGCAACAAAGGGAACATCTCTGGGGGAGGTGCAGAGCTGATGTGACCGTGTGGGGGTGGGGAGCAACGTCCCCCAGGGCTCAGCAGCTGGGGGGCTTCCTGGTCTTTGATTCCCCGGAGTGCTCTGGGATGACGGACTGGACAGCGCTCTAGGGTGCAGGGAGGACCTAGACGGAGAGACCATCCTCTGGGGGTCCTTGCTGAAGCACAGAGATGCGTGATGAAGGCAGTCCCCCAAGCTGAGAGAGACTTCTCTTACAGATGAGTGGCCGTCCTCCCTGACTGAGCCCCCAAGAGGCCCTAAGGTCTCTGCAGGGACAAAACTTGTAGGTGACCATTGGAAGAACATAAGCCAAAGGACGCCCAAAGACTCCTAGATCTAGCCTTGCCCCGGTTCATAGTCAGTTTCGTGCCTTTCTCTCAACCATAGGAGGTCACCAAATGTTGGGGACTGTGACCCAACCAGATGCTGTCTCTTCACCCCCTACCTCTGCTGAGCAACAAGAATCTCCTCCTAAGAAGGGTGCTTTCTCATCCACCCAAGGGTCCCAGTCTCCAAGAGAAAATGACGTCTTGTGACAATAATGGACAGCAGCAGCCACTGGGTGAGGCAGAAGCTTCCAGAGGGGCCTTTTGCAAGGCTCTCTGTTCATCTGCCATAACAAAACGCCATGGACTTGGGGGCTTAAACGACATAAATGTTTTCACACAGGCTAAGACTCAGTGGTTAAGACACCAGGCTTTCAATGCAAGGGTCTCAGGTTCAACCCATGGTCAGGAACTCTATCCCATATGCTATAACTAAAGATCTCAAGTGCTACAGCTAAGACCAGCCAAAGAAACAATTTTTTTAATTTTATTTTTACAGTGTTTTGTTGTTTACAATTTTTTTTAACGTATTCATTCTAGGGCCTGCTTTCATTGAATGGAATGGGACCAGGGACCCTATAAATTCCCACTTTAAGCTGCTTTAAAATATGCCTTTGTTCAGGAAAGGGAAGAGAGGAGCCTTCTTCCCACTTACCCTCCCCCAGTTCTCTTCCCAGTTAGGCCAGCTCAGTGGGGTTTGTAAGAAAAGTGTTGACAAAAGAGAGAAAAAACACCGACCTCAGACAGGCAGGATGAGGGTTTATTCATCCTGCCTGTCTGACGAGTTGCACGAAGAGACATGACCAAGAGTCCAAAAAGAGAATGGCGATGGGGGAAAGGGTGTTTTAAACAGCTGGATGAGGGGGCGGGTAAGGAGTGGAAGCTGAAGGAGGGGGCAGGCGGGTGCCCGGTGATCTCGTGGGCAGAGAGCTTTGGGGAAGTTGTGGGATGATGGGATTGACTCAGCTCTTTGCGACCTCTCAGTTCCATCAGGGCTGGCCCCTCCGGCCAGGACTGAGCCTTGCCAAGTCATTTTTATCCGAGCCAGTCATGCAGAGAACCCTGGGTCTCGGACCTTGAGGTCTCCAGGCGGAGCGCAGCCTCAGGATGCACTCACGAGGGTCTGGCCCAGCCGTCCTGGAGGAGGGAGTCTTACCTGCCCTTCCTTCGGGCCGAGTTCCCATCTGCACACCTACAATCACTAGCAGACCACCTTCCATGCTGACACTCAGGCGGGCATTGTCTTACTCATGTGGTGACCTCCTGTTTTACAGCTCTGCAATCTGTGGATTTTAACTGGATGCCGTATCACAGGCAGAAGCAGGTTGTTCACAAAGGGCACAATATGATAAAGTCAAATAAATGAACGGGTCAACGAGCAGGCCTATCTCTTCCAGACAGCCAGAAAGAAGATGCTCCTGATCTATAAATCTGCAGGTGTTCATAGCTTCTAGGCTTCTCGATGGTAAAGAATCTGCCTGAAATGCAGGAGAGATATGTTCAGTCCCTTGGTTGGAAAGATATCCTAGAGGAAATGGTAACCCACTCCGGTATTCTTGCCTGAAGAATCCCACGGACAGGGGAGCCTGTTGGGCTACAGTCTATGGGGTCAGACGTGACGGAAGCAACTGAGCACAGCACAGCAGCAGAATCAAGACTGCACTCCCCCAGACACACGTCTCCCCAGGCAGTAACTGGTAGGCAGCCTCCATGGTGGCCCCCTGAGCCTCACCTCCATGTCCCTGTGGGGTCTCCTTCCCTGGACAGTGGACTGCCCCGGGGGACCTGCCTCTGATAAACAGAAAGCACAGAAGCGATGGGATGTCCAAGACTGGGTGACACAAATTCTGCCCTTGCTCTCTCCAGAGGAAGCTGCCCTCATGGAGGCCCCTTGTCTTTGGGGAAAAAAAAAGAGGCTAGAAGACTGCCCATTCCCCATAGGGGGAACTTCCTAAAGTGTTCCCTTGCAGACCTGCCCCAGGAAGGCCCTTCCCTTCTGGTGAAGGATGAGCTCCACACATCTGGGGAGACAGGGAGCATCCCCAAGGCTTCCCAGGATGCCTTCCAGGGCCCTGCATCTTCCCTACAATAACCCCCCAGGATGAGACTTCCCTGGTGGTCCCGTGGTTAGGACCCTGAGCTTCTAATGCCAGGACCCCAGGATTGTTAAGTGTGAAAGTGAAAGTGTTAGACACACAGTTGTGTCGGCCTCTTTTCGACCCATGGATAGGCAGCTAGGCTCCTCTGTCCATGGGATTCTCCAGGCAAGAATACTGGAGTGGATAGCCTTTCCACTACTCTACTAGGGGATCTTCCTCACCCAGGAATCGAACTGGGGTCTCCAGGGCAAGCAGATTTCTTTACCAGCTGAGCGACCACAAAGAAGAGGCAACGACCACCAGGATTCATTCGCAGAGAAGGACGCCCTCTGCAGGGCGTGAGGGACCAGTCTCGTTGCCTGGAGGTTTCTTTGCCAGACAGCCAGAAAGAAGATGCTCCTGATCTATAAATCTGCAGGTGTTCATAGCTTCTAGGCTTCTCGATGGTAAAGAATCTGCCTGAAATGCAGGAGAGATATGTTCAGTCCCTTGGTTGGAAAGATATCCTAGAGGAAATGGTAACCCACTCCGGTATTCTTGCCTGAAGAATCCCACGGACAGGGGAGCCTGTTGGGCTACAGTCTATGGGGTCAGACGTGACGGAAGCAACTGAGCACAGCACAGCAGCAGAATCAAGACTGCACTCCCCCAGACACACGTCTCCCCAGGCAGTAACTGGTAGGCAGCCTCCATGGTGGCCCCCTGAGCCTCACCTCCATGTCCCTGTGGGGTCTCCTTCCCTGGACAGTGGACTGCCCCGGGGGACCTGCCTCTGATAAACAGAAAGCACAGAAGCGATGGGATGTCCAAGACTGGGTGACACAAATTCTGCCCTTGCTCTCTCCAGAGGAAGCTGCCCTCATGGAGGCCCCTTGTCTTTGGGGAAAAAAAAAGAGGCTAGAAGACTGCCCATTCCCCATAGGGGGAACTTCCTAAAGTGTTCCCTTGCAGACCTGCCCCAGGAAGGCCCTTCCCTTCTGGTGAAGGATGAGCTCCACACATCTGGGGAGACAGGGAGCATCCCCAAGGCTTCCCAGGATGCCTTCCAGGGCCCTGCATCTTCCCTACAATAACCCCCCAGGATGAGACTTCCCTGGTGGTCCCGTGGTTAGGACCCTGAGCTTCTAATGCCAGGACCCCAGGATTGTTAAGTGTGAAAGTGAAAGTGTTAGACACACAGTTGTGTCGGCCTCTTTTCGACCCATGGATAGGCAGCTAGGCTCCTCTGTCCATGGGATTCTCCAGGCAAGAATACTGGAGTGGATAGCCTTTCCACTACTCTACTAGGGGATCTTCCTCACCCAGGAATCGAACTGGGGTCTCCAGGGCAAGCAGATTTCTTTACCAGCTGAGCGACCACAAAGAAGAGGCAACGACCACCAGGATTCATTCGCAAGAGAAGGACGCCCTCTGCAGGGCGTGAGGGGACCAGTCTCGTTGCCTGGAGGTTTCTTTGCTGCAGACTCCAGAACCAGCCCAGTAATTCCAACACACAACCCGTCTAGAAAGAGATGCATTCCACCTGGAACTCGTGAATCTGGCAAGTAGCATAGGGCTAGGGGGCTGCGGGACGATGGCCAAAGCTTCTGAGCAAGCTTCGGAGTTCATCTGAAGCTCTTGCAAATGACTGGTAGTCATTGGCTGACCAGGGACATGGAAACAAATTCAAGTGGACCTGCAGGGACCCCATCCGCAGGAACATCAGAACCTGTTCTGGCTAGGCACTCCGCTGGCCCTGCAGTGGCTAAGACTCTGCACTCCCAGGGCAGGAGGCCTGGGTTCTATCCTTGTCAGGGAACTAGAGGTCACATGCTACAATGAAGAGTCTGCATTGCTGAAATGGAAAGATCCTGCATGCCACAACCAAAAGAAAGACCAGGCACAGCCAAATAAATATTTTTTAAAAAAATAGATAACTGACCAAAGTTACAGGTGCTGAGTGAAGCTTCATGGGAAGTACACCAAGCATCTACTGAGCAAGTGGATCCTGACATGCAACGTGTTTTCCATGATCTGTAATCTTCATTAAAAAGAAAACTTCAGCAACACCGCTCTATATGACACTACAGTGGCGGACACATTGTCCAAACGCCCGAGGGTGGACCCTGATGTGAACTGGCCTCTGAGAGACAATGATGTGCTGGAGTTTGTTCATAAATGTCTCCGTCTGGTGGGGACGCTGATAGTGGGAAGGTTGTGCATCTGGAGGATCAGAAGGGATACGTGGGAAATCTCGGTACTTTTCATTCAATTTTGCTATCGACTAAAACTGCTAAAGAATCTGCCGGCAGGGCTTCCCCTGGTGGTCCAGTGGGTAAGGACACTGCCTTGCAGTGCAAGGGGCGCCGGTTCGAGCCCTGGCCTGGGAGGATCCCACGTGCCGCGGAGCGGCTGGACTGATGTGTCCAACTACCGAGCCGGAGCTCTGGAGCGCATGCGCCCAGAGCCGGCGCTCTGCAAGGACAGACGCCACCGCGATGGGAGGCCCACAGGAGCTGAAGAATAAAGACGGATGAAAATGGAGAAATGAAAGACCAATAGAAGTGGCCCGCCCGCCCCCTCCCTCCCCAACCCGACCCCCGCCCAAAAATAAATAAACACGTAAATCTTTAAAAAAAAAAAAAAGAATCTGCCGGCAATGCAGGAGACCCCAGTTCAATTCCTGGGTCAGGAAGATTCCCCTGGAAAAAATAGGCTACCACTTAGCAGATTCTTGGGCTTCCCTGACGGCTCAGACAGTGAAGAATCTGCAATGCGGGAGACCTGGGTTCAATGCCTGGGCTGGGAAAACCCCCTAGAGCAGGGAAAGGCCACCCACTCCAGTAGTCCTGCCTGGGGAATCCCATGGGTCACAAAGAGTCAGACATGACTGAGTGCCTTCGTTTCACTTTCAAAGCTGCTCTTAAAAAATCAAGTCTATTAGGGACCTACCTAGCACTCCAGTGGTTAAGACTTTGCCTTCTAGTGCAGGGGTTGTGGGTTTGATCCCTTGTTGGGGAGCTAAGATCCTACATGCCTCACAGCCAAAAAAAAAAAAATACCTGAAAGCATAAAACAGAAACAATATTGTGAAATTCAATAAAGACTAAAAATGATCCACATTGAAAAAAACAATCTTAAAAACAAAAAACAACAACAACAAAAAACATGCTTTCAGATCACCCTGGAGACTGAAAACCATGGTGACAGGGACACAGGACCAAGGCTCCCAGCAATTCCGAGGCCCCCCACAACCAGAAGACACAGTGAATCTCTGTGACCTCCCAACCCCGACCCTGCCACCTCACGCGTGGCTGGGCACTGAAGTCCGCCACATTGCCCAGGCCCTGCTCCATCCTGTGATTTTTTCCCCAATGCCTGTGACTGGTTTATTTGCCCAGTGCAAGCACTTGAAGGTACTTTCTTGCCTCAAATTATTTTTAATCTCATTCTTCTTTGCACGGAATGAAACTCACTCTGTAGCCCCCTCAAGGCCATTTTTCATCTCTCCCCCCCGGGACACTGGTAAGGAGCATGACAAGATCTTTCTGCAGTGGGCTGTCATTTCCCCCATTTTCAAGGCTAAGTGTTAACACTTGCAGGCTTCACTGGGTTTAAATCGGCTTTACTGTGGATGCTTTGCCATTTCCAATAACACAGAGAGACAAGTGGTGAGCAATTGGTGCAGAGGAGCAGAATATTGAGAGAAAGACAAACGAGACAGAGTCAGCAAGGGCTGGGACCCAGGCCCACTTTACCACTTCGTAAATCTTTAAAAAAAAAAAGAATCTGCCGGCAATGCAGGAGCCCCTGGGAAAATCCCTGGAAAAATAGGCTACCACTTAGCAGATTCTTGGGCTTCCTGACGGCTCAGACAGTGAAGAATCTGCAATGCGGAGACCTGGGTTCAATGCCTGGGCTGGGAAAACCCCCTAGAGCAGGGAAAGGCCACCCACTCCAGTAGTCCTGCCTGGGGAATCCCATGGGTCACAAAGAGTCAGACATGACTGAGTGCCTTCGTTTCACTTTCAAAGCTGCTCTTAAAAAATCAAGTCTATTAGGGACCTACCTAGCACTCCAGTGGTTAAGACTTTGCCTTCTAGTGCAGGGGTTGTGGGTTTGATCCCTTGTTGGGGAGCTAAGATCCTACATGCCTCACAGCCAAAAAAAAAAAAATACCTGAAAGCATAAAACAGAAACAATATTGTGAAATTCAATAAAGACTAAAAATGATCCACATTGAAAAAAACAATCTTAAAAACAAAAAACAACAACAACAAAAAACATGCTTTCAGATCACCCTGGAGACTGAAAACCATGGTGACAGGGACACAGGACCAAGGCTCCCAGCAATTCCGAGGCCCCCCACAACCAGAAGACACAGTGAATCTCTGTGACCTCCCAACCCCGACCCTGCCACCTCACGCGTGGCTGGGCACTGAAGTCCGCCACATTGCCCAGGCCCTGCTCCATCCTGTGATTTTTTCCCCAATGCCTGTGACTGGTTTATTTGCCCAGTGCAAGCACTTGAAGGTACTTTCTTGCCTCAAATTATTTTTAATCTCATTCTTCTTTGCACGGAATGAAACTCACTCTGTAGCCCCCTCAAGGCCATTTTTCATCTCTCCCCCCCGGGACACTGGTAAGGAGCATGACAAGATCTTTCTGCAGTGGGCTGTCATTTCCCCCATTTTCAAGGCTAAGTGTTAACACTTGCAGGCTTCACTGGGTTTAAATCGGCTTTACTGTGGATGCTTTGCCATTTCCAATAACACAGAGAGACAAGTGGTGAGCAATTGGTGCAGAGGAGCAGAATATTGGAGAGAAAGACAAACGAGACAGAGTCAGCAAGGGCTGGGACCCGCAGGCCCACTTTACCCACTTAGCATTTCAGCCCTGTGCTTTAATTTCAGAGGCACTTGGGATATGTAAACAATTTACTCTCTCCTAGAGGCTTCTGAGATCTTCCTAATCTACTCTCCTCACCTGGTAATAAATATCCCGAACACTATTGGAACTTCAATAAACCCAGTCTGCACAACAGAACATTCTCCCCAGGTCTTGATAAAGCAGTGATTCGACAAGCCACTCCGATGCGCTCAGTAACTAAATTCTCTTAGGCTGGATCAAAGCAAAAAGATACCTTATGTGGGACTTCTCTGGTGGTCCAGTGGCTAAGACTCTTCCCAAAGCAGAGGGCCCAGGTCCAATCCCTGGTCACGGAACTACATTCCACATGTCTCAATTAAAGGTTCACATGTTGCAACCCATCACAGCCAAATACCTAAATAAGATGCTTTATGTTTTTGCAGCTTGTGAGATCTTAGTTCCCCAAACAGGGACTGACCCAGCGTCCTTGGTGGTCAAGGCATGGAATCTTAACCACTGAACTGCCAGGGAATTCACCGTATACTCTTAATTCAGCTTGTAGAATTCCAGTTAATCCAAGTGGAATTTAGTGTGCACCTGGGCAAATGTTCCGTCGAGAGGCGACGGAGCCGAGTGCAGTCGTAAGAAGCCTGTTCTGAACTGGCCGTGCCACCTCCCTGCCCTCCTGGGCAAGCCTCCATCTCTCTGAATTCAGTTCTGAGTCCCAGTATGCGGACGCTGAGCCCTCTCTCCTAACTTTTGTACTGAGTTCTTGGGAGTCTTCATGAAGAAGGGCTTGACAGACTTAGAAATGATCATAGTAAGAGAAGTAAGTCAGAGAAAGACAAACACTATATGGTATCACTTATATGTGGAATTTAAGAAAATGATACAAATGAACTTATTGACAAAAATCAAAACAGATTCACAGACATGGAGAACAGACTTGTGGTTGCCAAGAGGGTGGAGGGAGGGGAGGGAAGGACTGGGAGTCTGGAATGAACAAATGTAAAACCTTATATATAGGATGAATAAACAAGGTCCCACAGTATAGCACAGGGAATTACATTCAATACACTTTGATTAAAAATGGAGAAGAATATAAAAAAGAATGTATACATGTGTATAACTGAATCCCTTAGCTATACAGTAGAAGCTAACATAACACTGTGAATCAAGTATACATCAATTTAAAATTTCTAAACAAATACATTTAAAAAAGAAGTCCTTGAAAGAGCTCTGCAAAATTAAGTTACATAAATGTGAATTCCTATTCGAGAGGTAAGGCTGCAGGAGGATAATTATTTTCACTCAGAAGCACAGGCAGGGGCTTCTCTGGTAGTTCAGTGGTAGACTGCTCACCTACTAATGCAGGAGACATGGGTTCAATCCCTGAAGTGGGAGGATCCCACGTGCTGCGGAGCAACTAAGCCCATGAGCCACAACTATGGAGCCTGTGCTCTAGAGCCTCAGAGTCACAACGATTGAGCCCACGTGCCGCAACTACTGAAGCCGGTGAGCCCTAGAGCCCGAGTTCCACAACAAGAGAAATCACTGCAACAAGAAGCCTGCTCACCTCGAGAGAGTTACCCCCGCTCCCTGCAACTAGAGAAGAGCCTGCAGCAGCAGTGAAAACCCAGAATAGCCAAAAATAAAAATAAATGAAGCATTTTTTAAAAATGTTAAAAGCACAGGCAGTAGGAATTCCCTGGAGGTGCAGTGGTTTAGACGCCACATTCCCAGTGAAAAGGGCCTGGGTTTGATCCTTGATCAGGGAACTAGATCCCACATGCCTCAACTAGGAGTTCAAATGCTATAAAGAAGACCTGCCGTAGTCAGGCTGGAAAGGGGGCGTGGAAGTGCCAAGCCCCACCCACCTTCATATCAAGCCCCACCCAGCTTCCACACGTTTTCCTGTGCATCTTTTTCCATTTGGCTGTTCGTGACTTGTACCCCCCCCCCCCCACTTTTTTTTTTTTTTTTTGCATATGGTTGACTTAAAATGTGTTGGTTTCTGCTGTACAGCAAAGTGAATCAGTTGTACACGTACATACATCCACTCTGATTTAGATTCTTTTCCCACAAATGAACATTGCAAAATCAAAACAGATTCACAGACATGGAGAACAGACTTGTGGTTGCCAAGAGGGTGGAGGGAGGGGAGGGAAGGACTGGGAGTCTGGAATGAACAAATGTAAAACCTTATATATAGGATGAATAAACAAGGTCCCACAGTATAGCACAGGGAATTACATTCAATACACTTTGATTAAAAATGGAGAAGAATATAAAAAAGAATGTATACATGTGTATAACTGAATCCCTTAGCTATACAGTAGAAGCTAACATAACACTGTGAATCAAGTATACATCAATTTAAAATTTCTAAACAAATACATTTAAAAAAGAAGTCCTTGAAAGAGCTCTGCAAAATTAAGTTACATAAATGTGAATTCCTATTCGAGAGGTAAGGCTGCAGGAGGATAATTATTTTCACTCAGAAGCACAGGCAGGGGCTTCTCTGGTAGTTCAGTGGTAGACTGCTCACCTACTAATGCAGGAGACATGGGTTCAATCCCTGAAGTGGGAGGATCCCACGTGCTGCGGAGCAACTAAGCCCATGAGCCACAACTATGGAGCCTGTGCTCTAGAGCCTCAGAGTCACAACGATTGAGCCCACGTGCCGCAACTACTGAAGCCGGTGAGCCCTAGAGCCCGAGTTCCACAACAAGAGAAATCACTGCAACAAGAAGCCTGCTCACCTCGAGAGAGTTACCCCCGCTCCCTGCAACTAGAGAAGAGCCTGCAGCAGCAGTGAAAACCCAGAATAGCCAAAAATAAAAATAAATGAAGCATTTTTTAAAAATGTTAAAAGCACAGGCAGTAGGAATTCCCTGGAGGTGCAGTGGTTTAGACGCCACATTCCCAGTGAAAAGGGCCTGGGTTTGATCCTTGATCAGGGAACTAGATCCCACATGCCTCAACTAGGAGTTCAAATGCTATAAAGAAGACCTGCCGTAGTCAGGCTGGAAAGGGGGCGTGGAAGTGCCAAGCCCCACCCACCTTCATATCAAGCCCCACCCAGCTTCCACACGTTTTCCTGTGCATCTTTTTCCATTTGGCTGTTCGTGACTTGTATCCCCCCCCCCCACTTTTTTTTTTTTTTTTTGCATATGGTTGACTTAAAATGTGTTGGTTTCTGCTGT
The DNA here is from genome assembly GCA_022376925.1 of Tragulus kanchil. Lineage (NCBI taxonomy): Eukaryota > Metazoa > Chordata > Mammalia > Artiodactyla > Tragulidae > Tragulus > Tragulus kanchil. The sequence goes on along the minus strand of JAIOJX010000027.1, from coordinate 24,050,361 downwards.
ACAGCAAAGTGAATCAGTTGTACACGTACATACATCCACTCTGATTTAGATTCTTTTCCCACTGACTTGTATACTTTATAGTAAAGCAAAATAGTAAGTAAATTGAGTCCTGTGAGTCATTTAAGCAAATTATTAAACCGAGGCTAGGACTTCCCTGGTGGTCCAGCGGTTGAGAATCCATCTTCCAATGCAACCAGTTCGGTCCCTGGTCAGGGATCTAAGACCCCATATGCTTGAAGAACAGCTAAGCCGCAGCACCAAACCGGATGGGCCATGCACTGTAACAGACGATCCCCCATGGTGCTCTTTGCCTTTTGCTAGTTTTGATGATTACCTCAATCTGAAAGGAATAAAATGATACAGCTGATCTCTCAGGAAGGAAAACAGGCTGTGTACCAAACACAGTCTATCTTATCCTGCAAATTAATGGGACAGGCCAAAAAAGATGGTACAAAGGATAATCAAAGAATGTGGCCGCCAGCCATGGATGGTAGCCACCCCCAACAGCGGCGTCCCAGAAGGAACTCGGGATGGAGAGAGAATCAGGACACTGGCCCAGATAATTAAGGTGCATAGCAAAGGAGTAATTGCTATGAGCCCAGACTCTTGCATCTTCCCAAACATAGAAAATCACTAAATTCATTAACTTTAGACGTCTGGTTTTCTTTCATCAACAGTAATCTTTTGAAGTTCTAACTACCTAGTTGTTGTTCTGTGTGTGTGTGTGTGTGTGTGTGTTTCAAAATCTACATATTCTGGCTCTTCCCTTACTTCTTCAGAACAGTCCCTCAAAGCTGAGAGGCTGCTTCCCAGGCTTAAGATCTGAGTAAATTCACCAAAGAGAACATAATTCTTAATTTTTAGGTTGTAAAAAAAGTAAGTAAATAGGTTGTGGGGTTTTTTTCCTGGTCACAAAGTCAAATTGAAAGGGTTTTACCTCGATTTGAGACTTAAAGCCAGGGTCCAGACCTGATCAAACCCTGCTTGGGACTTGAACCCACGTGGCTGGAGCTTAAATTCCAGTCAAAACCCTGTTTGGGGCTCGAACCCATGCGGCTGGGACTCGAACCCAGCCAAAACCCTGTTTGAGACTTGAACCCACGTGACTGGGGCTTGAACCCAGCCAAAACCCAGTTTGGGACTTGAACCCACGTAGCTGAGACTTAACCCCAGCCAAACCCTGCTTGAGACTTGAACCCACACGGCCAGACTTAATCTAGCACTCACCCAACATTTGGACCCACCGAGGCTCAGGTTCTTCATGCCTCAATGCAGAAGGAATTCAGCGAGAAGCAGAGTGATAGACAAGAAGAGGATTTATTAGGATAAGGTACCTGTAAACGGTGCAAGCAGGAAAGATCTACTCTGCTCTCTCTTTGACTGAGTGGGCAGCAATATACATAGGATGGTAGAAGATCGCCCCTCTCAAGTAGACACAGATGCAAGGCATACATCATTAGTTCCTTCCTCGCCAGCTCCTCCTTCCTCAGCTGTTTATACCCAGTCAAGCCTGCTTTACTGAACAAGGAGCAGCTCTCCTGAGTTATCATCAACTCACTGGCCTACCAACCTTTCTCAGGTTTCACCCTTCTACCTACCGCCCCCTACTAGGACTCTACAACCACCTACCTGTTCTACTCTGTCCCTATCAAAATGGAGCAGGACCCTGTGGGGCCCTTCTGGGTACAACGGCCTTTCCGTGTCCCCTGTTTGTGGAAAAAGGCTTTAGCCTCCTGGGCCTCCTTGAATTCCAAAGAGCAAACGCAAGCAGTTCCTAAGTAAGGAAATGAAGAAATGCAGGGATAAAGGAACAGCAGTCGAGAAGCAATCACTCAGCATAAAACAGAGTACCGGTTCCTCCTCAAGGGTTACACAGCACAATGTGATGCCCGTCTTTGAATTCTGCAAGACTCTCCGCCCCCAGTCAGGCAAAGGAAAGTAACTATATGCTGAGATCAAAGACCAATAGGAAGCTAAGGAACTATGCTGTTGACTTTTTTTGACCCTCCTGACTTCAATCAAAGAAAGCCCAGACTTGCGGGACCTTTGCTGAATTCTCCAGCCCCTTCATGAACAGCACACACACGCTTAGCTCAAAGCTTCCCCAGTTTGGCTGTTGAGAGAAAAACAGCTTCAGGAAATATTTTGGTGTTCTCCTTACTTGTTGCAATGAATCCTTCCCGTGTTCTGACTCAACACCCAAGAGATAACCCTGGTTTTTGGGCAATAGAAGTTTTCTGCTGTCAAAACAATGGCCTTCAGTCTAAGTTTCAGACACAAAACACATCCTTTTCTGCAGAAGTGGGCACCCTCAAGGTAGCTACAGGTGCAACCCCCTGCGGGAGAATACCCAGTCAGAGGCTGGAGGTAGACTCCAGGTTAAGACAGTTTACAACTGGCCTCCTATTTGCATTTCATGGGGCAAGACGTGGGTTTCAGGCTGAATACTTAACAGCTGTTAGCATCTCCTGAGACAAAAGATAGGAAAGGTTCCCATTAAAGGCATTTACAATCAGACTCCTGCTTGCCCTCCTGGAAATGGACAGAACAGAAACAGGGTAAGAAGACCCTGCAGCAGCAATGAAAATTCAGAATAGTCAAAAATAAATAAATAAAATTGAAAAAAAAAAAAAAAGAAACAGGGTAAAGAGCCAGTCTTTGTCTCTTGTAAACACCTAAAGGTCATAGCAGCTAGTCAATGTAATCATGGAACAGAGGAGGACCATATGGTCCTCGCCACCCCTCACCACCCACCCCCTCACCAGGTTCTTTTGTCTGTGGAAAATTTTAGTCAAAGAAGAGTTTAATCAGAGAAATGAAAAAATGCAGAAACAAAGGGAAACAGTCAAAGGAGACCAAATAATAATAATAATAATAATGACATAGTCATTAAGCATAGTCAAGGGACTTTTAGTTCCTCCTCAAGACCTACAGGTAATATTCTGAGCCCTTTTGCAGGGATAAAGGAACAGCAGTCGAGAAGCAATCACTCAGCATAAAACAGAGTACCGGTTCCTCCTCAAGGGTTACACAGCACAATGTGATGCCCGTCTTTGAATTCTGCAAGACTCTCCGCCCCCAGTCAGGCAAAGGAAAGTAACTATATGCTGAGATCAAAGACCAATAGGAAGCTAAGGAACTATGCTGTTGACTTTTTTTGACCCTCCTGACTTCAATCAAAGAAAGCCCAGACTTGCGGGACCTTTGCTGAATTCTCCAGCCCCTTCATGAACAGCACACACACGCTTAGCTCAAAGCTTCCCCAGTTTGGCTGTTGAGAGAAAAACAGCTTCAGGAAATATTTTTGGTGTTCTCCTTACTTGTTGCAATGAATCCTTCCCGTGTTCTGACTCAACACCCAAGAGATAACCCTGGTTTTTGGGCAATAGAAGTTTTCTGCTGTCAAAACAATGGCCTTCAGTCTAAGTTTCAGACACAAAACACATCCTTTTCTGCAGAAGTGGGCACCCTCAAGGTAGCTACAGGTGCAACCCCCTGCGGGAGAATACCCAGTCAGAGGCTGGAGGTAGACTCCAGGTTAAGACAGTTTACAACTGGCCTCCTATTTGCATTTCATGGGGCAAGACGTGGGTTTCAGGCTGAATACTTAACAGCTGTTAGCATCTCCTGAGACAAAAGATAGGAAAGGTTCCCATTAAAGGCATTTACAATCAGACTCCTGCTTGCCCTCCTGGAAATGGACAGAACAGAAACAGGGTAAGAAGACCCTGCAGCAGCAATGAAAATTCAGAATAGTCAAAAATAAATAAATAAAATTGAAAAAAAAAAAAAAAGAAACAGGGTAAAGAGCCAGTCTTTGTCTCTTGTAAACACCTAAAGGTCATAGCAGCTAGTCAATGTAATCATGGAACAGAGGAGGACCATATGGTCCTCGCCACCCCTCACCACCCACCCCCTCACCAGGTTCTTTTGTCTGTGGAAAATTTTAGTCAAAGAAGAGTTTAATCAGAGAAATGAAAAAATGCAGAAACAAAGGGAAACAGTCAAAGGAGACCAAATAATAATAATAATAATAATGACATAGTCATTAAGCATAGTCAAGGGACTTTTAGTTCCTCCTCAAGACCTACAGGTAATATTCTGAGCCCTATCCTGTGAGCTGTCTTAGATACTGAAACCCTGACCACGTGCAAGAAGCTAACTACACATTAACCAGACTGTAGCCATGACTTAAGCTGCTACATTTCTGAGAACTGTCTGCAAAAAAGTGGAAAACAAACTGACCCTGGAACTGAAGATTAACTGTACCAGAAACAGTCAGCATGACGCTGACCACAGGTGACCCGTTTGAAGGCGACATCAGAGCTGCCTGTGGTGCTTCTGCTTTTAGCCCCTCCTTCTGTCTATAAAAGCTCTTGCCCCACAGACTAGCAGTGGGGAGGAGTCAGCCTTCGGACAGATGTCCACCCATAGGTCACACCACCCAGCTGCCAGTGCCTAAAATAAAGCAAACTTGCCTTTCCGCCAACCTGGCCTGTTTATTGACTTTTGAGCAGTGAGTAGCCGGACCCCACACACCTTTTGGTAACCATAGTCCTGGCACAGAGAGGGAAAACACTGAGGAAAGGATGAAGGGATCTCCACTCCCCGCTTTTTAGGTGAAGCCACTACACACGCAGAAAGGCTCTCTGTGGGTCAAAAGTCAGGGGATAACCCCAGGCCATGAGCCTTACTTCTCCCAGAAGCCTTCACTTAGAGATTCATCTTGACTGATAGGTGCATGCACTCCCAGGGGAGGGTCCCAGTGTAAGCCAGGTGTGGAAAAAGCAGATAATTGGTCAAAGGTAAACAAAGACCTGGGCTTCCCAGAAAGTGGCTCAGATGGTAAAGAATTTGCGGGCAATGCAGGAGACCTCAGTGCTATCCTTGGGTTGGGAAGATGCCCTAGAGAAGGCAACGGCTTACCGGCTCCAGTATTCTTGCCTGGAGCATTTGATGGGTCGCAGAGTTGGACACGACTGAATGGAAGAACCTATATAAATGACTTAATCGCCAGTTTTCTGTGCTCCTCCAAAGCGGGACACCCATACCCTTTCTCTCTGGGTGTTGCTAAAATTGTTAACTAAAATTTTTTTTTAACTAAAATTTTGCCTTGCTGAGATTAGCCCCAGACCTACAGGTAATATTCTGAGCCCTATCCTGTGAGCTGTCTTAGATACTGAAACCCTGACCACGTGCAAGAAGCTAACTACACATTAACCAGACTGTAGCCATGACTTAAGCTGCTACATTTCTGAGAACTGTCTGCAAAAAAGTGGAAAACAAACTGACCCTGGAACTGAAGATTAACTGTACCAGAAACAGTCAGCATGACGCTGACCACAGGTGACCCGTTTGAAGGCGACATCAGAGCTGCCTGTGGTGCTTCTGCTTTTAGCCCCTCCTTCTGTCTATAAAAGCTCTTGCCCCACAGACTAGCAGTGGGGAGGAGTCAGCCTTCGGACAGATGTCCACCCATAGGTCACACCACCCAGCTGCCAGTGCCTAAAATAAAGCAAACTTGCCTTTCCGCCAACCTGGCCTGTTTATTGACTTTTGAGCAGTGAGTAGCCGGACCCCACACACCTTTTGGTAACCATAGTCCTGGCACAGAGAGGGAAAACACTGAGGAAAGGATGAAGGGATCTCCACTCCCCGCTTTTTAGGTGAAGCCACTACACACGCAGAAAGGCTCTCTGTGGGTCAAAAGTCAGGGGATAACCCCAGGCCATGAGCCTTACTTCTCCCAGAAGCCTTCACTTAGAGATTCATCTTGACTGATAGGTGCATGCACTCCCAGGGGAGGGTCCCAGTGTAAGCCAGGTGTGGAAAAAGCAGATAATTGGTCAAAGGTAAACAAAGACCTGGGCTTCCCAGAAAGTGGCTCAGATGGTAAAGAATTTGCGGGCAATGCAGGAGACCTCAGTGCTATCCTTGGGTTGGGAAGATGCCCTAGAGAAGGCAACGGCTTACCGGCTCCAGTATTCTTGCCTGGAGCATTTGATGGGTCGCAGAGTTGGACACGACTGAATGGAAGAACCTATATAAATGACTTAATCGCCAGTTTTCTGTGCTCCTCCAAAGCGGGACACCCATACCCTTTCTCTCTGGGTGTTGCTAAAAATTGTTAACTAAAAATTGTTGCTCTGTGTGCTCTCTGTTGCTGTACTACGTCTCTGTAAATAAACTTTGCACCTGCATCTACAGTCTTTGCCTTGCTGCCTTGCTGAGATTAGCCCCAGACCTCCAGCGTGGCTCCCTCTGAAAGCACCATCTATCCCACTGTCTCCACCCCCAGCACGCCAGTGGAAAACACGGACTGCCTCCTTTTGTTTGAATGGTGGTAATCACGCCAAATAAGCAGAGAAGAAACAAATCTGCTTTCTCCCTCCCAGTGTCTACGAGACCAGTTATCCAAAGACTCTGTTTTTCAGGTCATGCAACAATTATCTCAAAAGATTCCTGTCAAGATGTGAAATAGAAAAAGAAAAAAAAAGATGTGAAATAGAATGAAACCGTTTTATTTTTTTTAAAAGTCAAACAGACTTAGAATATAAACAAAGAAGACAAGAATTGGGAATATTTGACAACATTTTAAGGAAGAAAAGAAGAAAGGAAGACCAATGAACTGAAGTTGAAAAGAAATGTACAAATGAGCCTCTTTTGGATCTGATGTCTATAAAACAGCTATCAGCTCTTCCTTTAAATTATCCATCTCAGTTCCCACAGAGCTAGGGCAAAACCACTCATGATGAACACATTAAACCTTCCAGATTTAATAGCAGCTCAGAAAACCAATAGTCACAACCAGATGCACCAGGGAAGAACGGATGGCATCTTCAGACCATTTGTGTACAAAGTTGAAAATAGTCTGTGTGAAAGTCAGGGTGAAACATAGCTTCTTGGCTTACCAGATTAACAAAAATATAGTTCCTGGTAATTAAAATTTAGTATATTATGGATCAACAAAAGGAAATCACACTCAAGAGAGCAAGAAGATAAGCCATGGGCTGGGAGAACACTTTTGAAAAGATACATCTGATAGGGACTTCCCTGGTAGTCCCATGGTTAAGATGGCACTTCCAATGCAGGGAGCTGTAGGTTCGAACCCTGGTCAGGAAACTAAGATCTCATATACCATGAAAAAAAAGAGAGATACATCTGATAAAGGACTATTATCCAAAAAAAAAAAAAAAAAAACAGGAATTTAACAGACATCTCACCAATGAAGATAAACAAGTGGCAAACAAGCCCATGAAAAGATGCTCCACATCATATGTCGTGAAAGAAAAGCAACTGTGAAATAAAACGCATATTATATGGTAGACCAGACACATTTAAGCATGAAAAATTTCCTCTGCCCTTGGACCTCCTCTCCCCCACTCCGCCCTCCCCACCCCCGCTCCTGCATTGTGCGTCTGTATTCAGCCTCAACCAAACCTCCTCCCACAGCCGAAATACTTCCTTGCTCAATCCAAAAACGCTGCATTCTCCTCGCATCAGCAAGGCAATTCCTTAGAAGACAACATTCCTTATCTTGTAAAATGCCACAGGAAGCCATCATGACCTGATGACATTCAGGTCTAGACTTTGTAAACTACCATTAATACATCATTTGAAGTACAGCCCTCGGTCTCAAAGAGCTCATATGCCTGTGCCTCAATTTCTAATGGGCAGAACCATTCTCAGAGCTGTCTTGAGATGTTCTTCCCAGGTTTTATAAATCCTCAAATTTGGCTTGAATGAAAATGTCCATTTTCTTTCTTAGAGGAAGTGATTTTTGTTGAAAGTGAAAAAATGAAAGTCGCTCAGTCGTATCCGACTCATTGTGACTCTGCCCTCCAGGCGGCTCTGTCCAAGGGATTCTCCAGGCAAGAATACTGGAGTGGGTTGCCATTTCCTTCTCCAGGGGATCTTCCTGACCTGGGATGGAACCCACGTCTCCTGCACTGCAGGCAGATTTAGCCTCCAGGGAAGGCGCTTTTGTTGACACAACTGAAAACAACGAACTCTCAACTACAACCTATTAAAATGACCCCAGTCTGGAACACTGACAAATGCTGGGGAGGACGTGTTGCCAGAGGGTCTCTCATTTGTTGCTGGGAGGAAGGCAAATGGCACGGCTGTTTTAGAAGATGGTTGGCAGTTTCTTGCAAAACCAAGCATTCTCGTACCATGCAATGCTGCAATTGTGCTCTTTTGGTATTTAGCCAAGGGAGTTGAAACATGTCCACATAAAACCCTGCCCATAGATGTTTACAGTAGCTTTCTTCCTGTCAAACCTGGAAGCCATCAAGACGTCCTTCAACTGGTAAGTCGGTAAACTGTGTACATCCTGTTAAAAGGTAAATCATGGCAGGGACACATTTTTCAGTGTTTGAGCAAACATTGGTTCAAAACAGGCAACATCCAATCTAGCAGAGAGAAAGGATGTCTGAGGAGCGGTACAAAATGAAAGACTTGGGAATGCCCTGGAGGTCCAGCGGTTAGAACTCCACGCTGTCACTGTGCTGTCCCTAGTCGGGGAACTAAGATCCCACAAGCTGAACAATGCGGCCAAGAAGAAAGAAAAAAGAGACTTAGAGATGGGGGCAGTACAAACAAGGAAGCTATACTACGCGAAAAAAAATAACAAAACACAATTGGTTATTGCAAGGTTACTTTCCTTTAGGGGGTGGCAGGCAATTCCTGATTGACCCGTTTAAGATTCCATTTCTAGTAGAGCTGAAACTGAAATTAAGTCTCAGTTTGGGGACATGGAACTTAGCATAAGTCACCCATTTGGGGCCTAGTATCTTGTTTTTAACAATTCAAACAACAGAAGGGTACTCAGTGCTAAGAAAAAATGAGCTATCAAGCCATGAAAAGACATGTTGGAAACTTAATACATATTATTAAATGTAAGATCCTAATCTGAAAAAGATTACATACTGTATGATCCCAACTATATGGCATTCTGGAAAAGGCGAAAACTATAGATACAGTAAAAAACAAACAAACCAACAAAAAAGTGGTTTCCAGAGGTTGCTTACCAAGGAGGGAGGGAAGAATAGAAGAAACAGAATTTTTAGGGCAGTGAAACTACTCTGTATGATACTCTAAGGGTGGATACATGTCATTTGTTTGTCTGTTTGTCTTTGTATTTATTTATATGACTGCTACATCTTAGTTGTGGCATGCAGGATCTTAAGTTGCAGATGCAAATTCTGTTGAGGGATATGGGACCTAGTTACTTGACCAGGAATCGAACCAGGGCCCCCTGCCTTGGGAGCTTGGAGTCTTAGCCACTGGATCACCAGGGACGTCCAAGGACTTTGGTTTTTTAATATTTTATTTATTTATTTCCCTATGCCAGGTCTTAGCTGTGGCATGTGGGATCTAGTTCCCTGACCAGGGATGGAACCTGGGCCCCCTGCACTGGGAGCCTGAAATCTTAGCCACTGGACCATCAGGTAAGTCCCTAAACTAGGGGCTCTGGGTGATGATGATGTATCACTACAATTAATGATCCTGGGTGATAGGTTCATTAATTATAACAAACGCACCGCTTTGGTGGGGCATGTTGATAAGAATAATCTCTGTACCTTCCTCTCCATGTTGCTGTGAACTCAAAATTGCTCTAAAAAATGAAGTCTACTTAAAAAAAAAAAAAAGCTGAACGTCAGGAATTTCCTGGTGGTCCAGTGGTTAGGACTCAGTGCTTCCACTGCTGTGACCCAGGATCAATTCCTGGTCAGGAAACTAAGATTTCAAAAGTCACAGGGGCGTTGGGGGGCAGTATCTTTTTGAAAGTCAATAAAATAACAAGTTTATTTCTAAAAGCAAAAAAAAAAAAAAAAACACACAAAATTTCAAAGGTCAGACTATTTTCATAGACTATGTGTCCTTATTAAGAAAATATAAACAATTTTTTTCTTAAAAGGTATGTGTTGAACTATAAGGAGTTATTTAACCGTATTTTACTTGCTAGAAATCAAAGCAAAAGAAGTCAGTCAAACAAGAGAAAGTACACATATTAGTAAGACATTTCACTAATATGTAATTAGATGTTAACTTGCTAGAAATCAAAGCAAAAGAAGTCAGTCAAACAAGAGAAAGTACACATATTAGTAAGACATTTCACTAATATGTAATTAGATGTTAACTTTTCAAATCTCTTTTTTTTTTGGCTGCACAGTGCAGCCTGCAGGATTTTAGTTTCCCAACCAGTGATGAAACCCATGCCCTCTGCAGTGGAAGCAAGATTCTTAATCACTGGACTGGCAGAGAAGTCCCTAATTATTATTTCTTAATAAAAATTTTTTTGAAGTATAGTTGATTTACGATGTTGTGTTAAAGTTTCTGAATGTTCAGCAAAGTAATTCAATTATACACTTGAAAAGTGTGTTGCTTAGTCGTGTCTGACTCTTTTCAACACCATGGATGATAGCCACCAGGCTCCCCTGTCCATGGAATTCTCTAGGCAACAATACTGGAGTGGGTTGCCACTCCCTCCTCTAGGGGATCTTCCTGACCCAGAGATCCAGCCCAAACCTACCTCCTGCATCACAGGTAGATTCTTCACCACTGCGCCACCTGGGAAGCCCCAAACAATGTAACTTATGCTAAGCAGCCACTCTCTGAGTCTAGAATCTTGCCACATGCCAGGCAGAGTGCCTGCAACCAGCCCCTGTAAAACCCTTGGGTGCTGTCTCTAGTGGGCTTTCCTGGATAGAAACATTACACGTGCTCCTGTATCTTCAATGCTGGGGCTAGAGGGAGCTCTGGGTGGCCCTCCTTACTTACCTTGGAGCATAAATTATCTGACAAGAGTACATGGACAAGCATAAAAATTAAATTATTTATTTCATCATCACATTTCATTTTCAATTCAAATAATGATACAAATTTAAAGATATGCTGTACCAGTCAAGCAGAGAGCCCACCAAGACCAACACCATTTATAAAGACTGAGTAAAAAACAAAACAATACCCCCATACACAAAATGTGAGTACAGAACTTAACGTGAACAACATCACCCACAGCAGTGAGAGGGAGTCAGCCTGGAAGTCGTGTTCCTGACGGACTCGGCTCTCTCTCCTTCCCTCTGGACAGCCGGTGGTAGGCATCCTACTGTGGTGGTAAGAGACTGCGTCTGCCCTGGGTGAAAGCACTCAGTGGTAACAACAGAGACTATGGACCCTCTGCAGCCTACTTCTGCAGCTGCATCACAAGCACAGGAAGCCCGAGCCCGGGAGAGTGAGCAACTTGGGAACGCAGGGCCCAGCTCCCGGCTGAACGTGAGATGGGCAGCCTTGTGAGGCGGTCCTGGAGATCCCCTCCTGGTCCTGCTCACCCCCTGGCGTAACCCCAGCCCCTCCCTTGAGTGCGGCCAGAACTAGTGACTTGCATCTGGTCAAGAGAATATAGCAAAAGGGATGAGATGTTACTTCCAAGATGAGGTTATAAAAGATGCTGATCTCTGACTTGCTGACACTTCCCTTTGGCTTTTCTCAGTTGCTTTCTTTGAAGAGGGCAGCCATGGAACACTGTGACTCTTAACCTAACAGGCTTCAAGGAACTGGCTCCTGCCAAGGACCAAGAGTGAGCTGAGAAGCAGGAGCTCCCCTGGGTCCCACCTTGACTGTAGCCTCATGACAGACTCTGAGCCGGCTGGAGGACCTGGTTCACCATGCTGAGATTCCAGACTCACAGAAATGGAGTGAATACATACATCTTGTTCTAAGTGGCTGAGTTTAGGGGTCATTTGTCATATGGTCATAGAAAACAAATACAACTAGGTAAATAATAACGTGCTTATGAAAAAAATCGTTAAGTTGTTCAGTCATGTCCGACTCTTTGTGACCCCATGGATCATAGCTTGCCAGGCTCCTCTGTCCATGGAATTCTCCAGGCAAGAAAACTGGAGAGGGTAGCCATTCCCTTGGGGAATCTTCCAGACCCAGGTACTGAACCTGAGTCTTCTGCACTGCAGGCAGATTCTTTACCATCTGAGCCACAAGGAAGTGGCTAGGTTTTGGGGTAATCTCTCATATGGTGACGGAAAACAAATACCTCTGGGTACACAATAATGTGCTTAAAGAGATAATACATTCATTTGTATTAATTCTGAAACAGCATTTATAAATTACTTACATAAAAATCAACTAACAACTGAGTTTATCTAGACTTCAAGAAATAAAACCAAAATTTTACAACTTGGGGTGAGAGAGTTTAGTGTTCCATACAAATGCAATTTCTCTAAGGCTTCTAGCTAACTACAGTTTCCCAACTCCCTGCAAAAATTGCCATCAAGTCTGAGAGTCACACTCCATAAAATTTCTAAGCAGGTATTTAAAAACAATGGAAAACAAAATACTGTTTGTCTTCTTGGTTAAATCTACTTTGCCATGAAACTTGATTTGTACAGTTAATCTTCATGTTTAAAAGTGAGCTTTCGGGCTTCCCTGGTGGTCCAGTGGGCAGAGTCTGCCTTGCAGTGCAAGGGGCACTGGTTTGATCCCTGGCCTGGGAAGATCTCATGGGCCGCAGAGCAGCTAGACCAGTATGCCCAATTACGAGCCAGCACTCTGGAGCGCATAGGCCCAGAGCCGGTGCTCTGCAGAGAGAGAGGCCACTGCAACAGAAGGCCCACACATGCCAAAGAATAAAAAGATGGACAAAAATAAATATAAATAGAAGAGGCATGATGGGGAAAAGAAAAAAAAAATTTTAATAAATAAAATTTTTAAAAGTGAGCTTTCCATTTATAGGAAATATTCAGAATGGGCAAATCCACAGAGACAGGAAGCAGATTACTGGACATGGTGCCAGGCCAGAGAATGGGGGATGATTACTAGCAGGCATGGGGGTTCTTCTTGGGGTGATGAGAACTAAAGTTCAGTTACACAACCTTGTGAATGTACTGAAAAAATCGTTAAGTTGTTTTCAGTCATGTCCGACTCTTTGTGACCCCATGGATCATAGCTTGCCAGGCTCCTCTGTCCATGGAATTCTCCAGGCAAGAAAACTGGAGAGGGTAGCCATTCCCTTGGGGAATCTTCCAGACCCAGGTACTGAACCTGAGTCTTCTGCACTGCAGGCAGATTCTTTACCATCTGAGCCACAAGGAAGTGGCTAGGTTTTGGGGTAATCTCTCATATGGTGACGGAAAACAAATACCTCTGGGTACACAATAATGTGCTTAAAGAGATAATACATTCATTTGTATTAATTCTGAAACAGCATTTATAAATTACTTACATAAAAATCAACTAACAACTGAGTTTATCTAGACTTCAAGAAATAAAACCAAAATTTTACAACTTGGGGTGAGAGAGTTTAGTGTTCCATACAAATGCAATTTCTCTAAGGCTTCTAGCTAACTACAGTTTCCCAACTCCCTGCAAAAATTGCCATCAAGTCTGAGAGTCACACTCCATAAAATTTCTAAGCAGGTATTTAAAAACAATGGAAAACAAAATACTGTTTGTCTTCTTGGTTAAATCTACTTTGCCATGAAACTTGATTTGTACAGTTAATCTTCATGTTTAAAAGTGAGCTTTCGGGCTTCCCTGGTGGTCCAGTGGGCAGAGTCTGCCTTGCAGTGCAAGGGGCACTGGTTTGATCCCTGGCCTGGGAAGATCTCATGGGCCGCAGAGCAGCTAGACCAGTATGCCCAATTACGAGCCAGCACTCTGGAGCGCATAGGCCCAGAGCCGGTGCTCTGCAGAGAGAGAGGCCACTGCAACAGAAGGCCCACACATGCCAAAGAATAAAAAGATGGACAAAAATAAATATAAATAGAAGAGGCATGATGGGGAAAAGAAAAAAAAAAATTTTAATAAATAAAATTTTTAAAAGTGAGCTTTCCATTTATAGGAAATATTCAGAATGGGCAAATCCACAGAGACAGGAAGCAGATTACTGGACATGGTGCCAGGCCAGAGAATGGGGGATGATTACTAGCAGGCATGGGGGTTCTTTTTGGGGTGATGAGAATGTTCTGGAAAACACAGTGGTGACAGTTACACAACCTTGTGAATGTACTGGAACACAGCTAAACTATATACTTTACAATGATGAATTTTATGGTTTCTGAATTGTATCTCAATTAAAATAACTGTTTCAAGCTCTTACAGATTAAAGTTAAACTTCCATTTTAAACATCTCCCCAGATAGTTACACTCCATTCCCAGGCACGCGTATGGAACGGTGTTTCTTAGTGATAGGCTCCTGGCACTGTAGCTCAGACCTTACAACATGTTCTGTTTTGTTGTTTTTTTTTAATGCACTGCATCCTCTAGGAAAGTTACTAGCAAAATCCTCCACCAGTAAACATGTTTTTTCTTTAAATGTGTTTTTGTTCATTTAGAAATGTTAGATTCCTATTTTAAAAACTTAAAAGACAATTTTTACCTCATTTTCATATAACACCTGATTAGCACCCCTCTTGCTATGAACTACAAGAAAACCTGTCCAAAAGAATGTGCAAATTTTTTTAGATTTCATTTCAGCATCACATGATTTATTTAAATGTCACTCCCAGACTCGTGGGGTGGCACACGCTTCCTATCACTACAGAGTAACACACAGGCCCCACCAGCAGGAGTCTTTATACGACACATGGCCTAGTAGTTTCAATCAAAGCATGATCTTCCAACGAGAACAGGGGGCAGAAGACGACATTTATAACATGATCCTAAGGAACTCGAGACAGATGAACTGGAAAACAACATCTTCCAACAACATGACTGACGGAACACGTTTCCCTCATTTCACTAGTTTTAAATAGTATCTGTAAACCTGAATACCAACACTGGCAGATTTAGCAGTCTTAGACCTCTGATGCCCCATCCCCAACATCCTTCAACATACAGTGAAGACGAGAGCGGCGTCCTCCACCGGCCCCGCCACTCAGCCGAGGGTGTGAAGAGGCAGCCTCCTCCACCGGCCCTGCCACTCAGCCGAGGGTGTGAAGAGGCGGCCTCCTCCACCGGCCCTGCCACTCAGCCGAGGGTGTGAAGAGGCGGCCTCCTGCACTGGCACCCTTCTTCAAATGCTTCGGTAGTCAGAGCCCCGGGCGACCACAGCAGCAGCGTCCCACTCCACGGTGAAGAAGGAAACCGTTCCAAAAAACCCAAATATCACCATGATCAGGAGTTGCCAATGAAGGAGAAGGTAGTTACTGTAGAAAAAGGCCACAGCTGCGCAAATGGACTGAGAATAAAGAAGACAACACAGATCACAGGCCGCTCTCGGGTGACCAGGCTGTTTCACAAAGAGCCCCGCCACCCTGACCCAAGGCCTCGTGGCTCTGCTCCCTGCTCTTTCGGCATCTAGATGCCACTTCCTTAGTCATGAGCTCACACACACGCACCATCTAGCCCTGCTGAGAGCTGGGGACAATCAAGTAAACTATAACCTGTTATTTAAAATAGGATTTTATTAAAAAAAAAAAAAAAAAAACCTGGGGTAACAGAACCATGTACGTGAACAGTGACAAACACACTGGTTATCTGTGCACACTAGGAATTCTGGCATCTAAGGAAGGAAGTCTGATCAGCAGAGAGACCAAAACATAAAATCTCTTACATAGATTATGCAACAAAAAAGATCACGCTACTTGCTACCTCCTCATTCTGATCACAAATCCTTGACTTCCATTTAAGAAACAGTAAGAAAATGAAGTTATAGCACTTGGACCCTCCTTTAAACACAATGTGAAGAGTTTACCTGCACAAATTTAAAGACGGCAAAAGCTGGTGCACTGTCTTCAGAGTAGAGAAAACCTAAAATACTGAGGAGCTGGGTGTTGAAGCAGCTGTCTCCAAGACCCAACAGGAAGCTACAGAAGATGGCAATTTCTTTGCTGAACAAATAAAATTAATTGTGAGCATTAATAAAAATATGTTAGAGTTGTTTAAAATGTAACAGAAACTCACCCACAAGAACATTTTACTTTCAAGCTTAAACAAGCTTATGAAACAAGAATGAATAAATACTGGAATTAACAAAGTAAGAATTTATGCTCAAATTCACAGTAAAGCGAACTCTGGCCTTTTAACTACTAGGGAAACAAACACTGTGTCTGGGACAGGGCTGCCCTCGGTTTGTAGATCCAGACATAAATGCCTATGTCAACAATTACTTTGAGGATTGACTGCAATAAAATAACACCCTCAAAACTTCCGTAAACACTGGTAAAGGACTGCATGGCGGACCCAGCTGACAGACCACCCCTTGCTCCTCTCTGCTCTTTTTGGAGGCCCAAACTTTTAGAGATGTCAGTGGTTGAAAGGCAGAGATATAAAGTTCAAACCAGACACTTAATGTGATCCTTCACAGATAAAGAAAAGGATTTAGTAGGGAGAAACGTTAAAAGAAAAAAAAAAAAAACCCAAACAATGAGAAAACTAACTTGAGATTCTCCATGGATTTCTCTTCAAACTTATTCTGGCTCCACTAACACATGACAGATGACCTTATAACAGACTTGCAGGAAAGGACTAAACACTCTGTTCTAAATTCCAAGCTACCCTTTCCCTCCTGCCCTCCCTTGTGTTTCTAGGAGAAGGGCAGTCACTGTACCTGGGTGTGATGTAAGCACTGCTGTCAGTGCCTTCAACAGGAGCAATAGGGGCGTCCCCAGGCATGTTGAGGAATATCAAATAAAAAGCTACAAAATGCACCAGGATGCCCAAGAGCACAACTGGATTCCTACCAAAACGATTATTCTTGCTTAGCAGGCCAAAGAGACTCCCACCTGTAGAATCAACGAACAAACAGAAAAACCCAAGGCCAAGTTAATATGTAAGTCTTAGTTACGTGAAAAAATAAATGGACAAACGAATAGTGAATTTAACAAAAAAAAAAAAAAAGGAGAGAGAAGATACAAAATAAGACATAACTGTTGAAATAGAAAATTTTAAACATCAGGACAGACATCTGAGTAAGATGGAGTAACAGGAACACAAAAACTATACACAAATGTTCACAGCAGCATGATCCATAATGAACAAAGAGTGGAAAACAAACCAAATCTCCATGATATGATGAACAGATAAATAAAAATGTGGGAGATTCATGTGCTAAATATGATTTGGTAGTAAAAAGGAATGAAGTAAAAAAAAAGAAACAAGAAATGAAGTACTGATACATGCTACACCATGGAAGAACCTTGAAAACACTGTGCTAAGTAAAAGAAGCCAGACACAATAGACCACGTACACTGTATGATTCCATTCACACAAGATGTCCAGAGTAAACACATCTACAGAGAAAGCAGATCAGCAACTGCCTAGAGAAAGGTGATGAAAATGATCTAAAATCAGATTATAGGGAACAAAAAATCACACCAAAGCTGGCTTTCTCTATAGTGCTAAGTTTCGGCATATATAGCATTCTAAGTTTCGGCTGTTTTTTACTGTCTGTGTTCTTCCCCAAGAATATATGCTCCATGTTTTATTCATGCCATGGACGCACAACAGGTAGCTGGTGACTTGCTGAGGGCCTCGTCGGTGACACAGTGTGTGTCCTGCAGGTGCTGCAGGAACCACGCCGTGAGAGGAGTGACTGGTGGTACAGTAAACGCAGAGACAGGGCTTGGCCTGTCCTCCTCCCCCTGCTTTCTGGCGCAGAGCTCCTGGTGCTCTAGGAACCTCCTCAGTGAAAGGAGCCTTAACGAATCCTCTCGACTGCACCAGAGTTTATGCTGATCCTCGGGACTGTGGCTGTGGTTCTAGTCAGGACTGGGGCTGGCTGTCAGGAGGATCTCATCTCAAAGTGGAAGGGTTTAGTCCCACGCCTCAGTCTCCAGGGAGTGGAGAGGGGCTCAAGATTGGGTCCAATCACCAATGGCTGGTGATTTAATCAACTACAACGAGATCTCCATAAAAACGCCCCACAATGGGCTTGGGAGAGCACCCAGTGATGAATGCATCACATGCTAGGGGTGGGGGGGTACAACCCCCAAACTCCATAGGGACAGAGATTCCTAAACCAGGGCCCTTCCAGGCTTTGCCCTGTTTACCTCTTCACCTGGCTGTTCACTTGCATCCTTTATAATAAACTTGAATACTAAGTATAACAAACTTGAATACTAAGTATAACATTTCCCAGGGGCATTGTAGGAACTGAATGTACAGTCAAGCTGGACAGAAATGCAGGTGGCCTGCGATGTAGGCTGGTGTCTGAAGTTGGTCTTACAGGACTGCACTCCTGACCCGGTGTGGTCTGACACTAGCTCTGGGGTCAGTGTCAGCACTGAACTGAACTGCTGGACATTCACCTGCTGCGGGTCCAGAGAAGTAGGGTTTGGGTCTGGAGATAGACCACTGACACTGTATGATTCCATTCACACAAGATGTCCAGAGTAAACACATCTACAGAGAAAGCAGATCAGCAACTGCCTAGAGAAAGGTGATGAAAATGATCTAAAATCAGATTATAGGGAACAAAAAATCACACCAAAGCTGGCTTTCTCTATAGTGCTAAGTTTCGGCATATATAGCATTCTAAGTTTCGGCTGTTTTTTACTGTCTGTGTTCTTCCCCAAGAATATATGCTCCATGTTTTATTCATGCCATGGACGCACAACAGGTAGCTGGTGACTTGCTGAGGGCCTCGTCGGTGACACAGTGTGTGTCCTGCAGGTGCTGCAGGAACCACGCCGTGAGAGGAGTGACTGGTGGTACAGTAAACGCAGAGACAGGGCTTGGCCTGTCCTCCTCCCCCTGCTTTCTGGCGCAGAGCTCCTGGTGCTCTAGGAACCTCCTCAGTGAAAGGAGCCTTAACGAATCCCTCTCGACTGCACCAGAGTTTATGCTGATCCTCGGGACTGTGGCTGTGGTTCTAGTCAGGACTGGGGCTGGCTGTCAGGAGGATCTCATCTCAAAGTGGAAGGGTTTAGTCCCACGCCTCAGTCTCCAGGGAGTGGAGAGGGGCTCAAGATTGGGTCCAATCACCAATGGCTGGTGATTTAATCAACTACAACGAGATCTCCATAAAAACCCCCACACAATAGGCTTGGGAGAGCACCCAGTGATGAATGCATCACATGCTAGGGGTGGGGGGGTACAACCCCCAAACTCCATAGGGACAGAGATTCCTAAACCAGGGCCCTTCCAGGCTTTGCCCTGTTTACCTCTTCACCTGGCTGTTCACTTGCATCCTTTATAATAAACTTGAATACTAAGTATAACAAACTTGAATACTAAGTATAACATTTCCCAGGGGCATTGTAGGAACTGAATGTACAGTCAAGCTGGACAGAAATGCAGGTGGCCTGCGATGTAGGCTGGTGTCTGAAGTTGGTCTTACAGGACTGCACTCCTGACCCGGTGTGGTCTGACACTAGCTCTGGGGTCAGTGTCAGCACTGAACTGAACTGCTGGACATTCACCTGCTGCCAGGGATCCAGAGAAGACAAATTCAGGGATCCTAATGCACACCTTCCCTGAGTATTTTAAGAGGCAAATCTGGGAGAGACTGTATGTTTTCTTACTTACAGCTTTGTCTTGAATTATCTTGCAAAGTTTTCTAATTTAGTTTTATAACAGTGATAATAAAAAAAAGACATAACATTTGGATAAAAATAAGCAGAGAAATAGAAATTCAAGGATAGAGAGGTGAAATACACTTAGAATTTTCACTGTAACTATAACAAAGTGATTTAATGCAAAAAAGTTTTTTTAAAACCAACCTAAAATTTCTCCAATGCCAATGAAAATGCCAGAAAGTCCAATGAGACTTTTCTCTTCTGTTCCAAATTTATTTATTGCACCAATACAGGTTCCATATACACCAGAGAAGAAAGTCAATTCCAAACCTTTAGAAAAAAGAATCAGATTTAAATTACAATTGCCCTTCGATATCTGCCATGGGTACTAAAATCTAGATACTCAAGTCCCACAATCAGCTCTCTGTACCCGAGGCTCTCTGCATCCTCAGATTGAACCAAATGTGGATCACAAAGCCCTGGATTTAGTATTGAAAAAATGCACAGTCTCATCTCCCTGGTTTTTCTTCAAGCGGAGCAGTATTTGAGCTGTGCGTGTATAAAACAAAATCCACTCAGGCTGACGCGTTCCTCCCTGAGCAGAGCCCATGTTACGTGACATCACTGATGACACGGCATCAGCCACAGGTGGCCGCGGTCACGTATCAGGTAAGAACATACAGCTCAAGCAACAAAGACCGCCTCATGCTAAAACAGCCACTGTGTGCAGACAGGGGGTGGACGGAGGACATAATCAACATAAACTTCAACAGGAAAACTAAAGTCCTCACTATCCTTTTAATAGCTTTCCAAAGGAACAGGAACATGTCTGTAAGACCAATACCTACTATCCACTTTTGCTTAAAGGAAAAAACTTTAATTTAACACGTTTTCCCAAGAAAAAAAACTCAAAAATTTTTGGAAAAAATTGGAGCTTACCTGTGTAAGCAGTGGTGATGCTAAGGAGGAGCATCTCCTTTGTGATGCATAACTTCAGAGACTTTTCTGTAAAAAAGAAAAAAAGAAAGAAAAAATATTTAGGAGTACTTAACCAGATTTTAACCAACAACCAAAATTCTACAATATTCATTCAACCAATTATTATTATTCATTGTCAATAATGCCAGTAAAAAGACAAACTGGGACACAGGCTAATGATTCAAATACTTAGTATAAAATAAAATAAAATGCTAGTGTATGAACTATATCTGGTCTGTAAATAAAATGTTGATTCCAACTGCTTAAATATATTCTTCTTATTTATTTATTTATTTATTTTGGGGAGATGGGGAGGGGGCAGGGTGAGGCGGGGTGGGTGGGAGGGAGGGGCCAGTAGGCCATTTCTATCGTCTTTTTTTAAGATTTATTTATTTATTTATTTTGGGCGGGGGTCAGGTTGGGGAGGTAGGGGAGCGGGCAGGCCACTTCTATTGGTCTTTCATTTATCTATTTTCATCCATCTTGTTCTTTGGCCCGTGTGGGCCTCCCATCGCAGTGGCCTCTGTTGTTGCAGAGCACTGGCTCTGGGCGCATGCACTCCAGAGTTTCGGCTCAGTAATTGGACACATCGGTCCAGCCGCTCCTCAGCACGAGGGATCTTCCCAGGCCAGGGATCAAACCGGTGCCCCTTGCGCTGAAAGGTGGTGTCCTTACCCACTGGACCACCAGGGAAGCCCTTAAATATATTCTTGAATTGTGTTTTCTCTAACACGTTTTTCAGCTCTCATGAAAACAAACAAAACATGAAACAGAGAAAAGAAGCAGAACCAAACAACAGAATATTTCAACAGATTTGATTAAAGGTTAGGCTATGAAGGAAGTCAACCATTGGCAAAGCGCTAACTGCCCTAAGGAACTGTCCCGGGGCAGCTTTAAGACTAGACTCAAGGTCAGAACCAGTGGGGAGCTTTTTGACAAAGTCCTCACTATCCTTTTAATAGCTTTCCAAAGGAACAGGAACATGTCTGTAAGACCAATACCTACTATCCACTTTTGCTTAAAGGAAAAAACTTTAATTTAACACGTTTTCCCAAGAAAAAAAACTCAAAAATTTTTGGAAAAAATTGGAGCTTACCTGTGTAAGCAGTGGTGATGCTAAGGAGGAGCATCTCCTTTGTGATGCATAACTTCAGAGACTTTTCTGTAAAAAAGAAAAAAAGAAAGAAAAAATATTTAGGAGTACTTAACCAGATTTTAACCAACAACCAAAATTCTACAATATTCATTCAACCAATTATTATTATTCATTGTCAATAATGCCAGTAAAAGGCAAACTGGGACACAGGCTAATGATTCAAATACTTAGTATAAAATAAAATAAAATGCTAGTGTATGAACTATATCTGGTCTGTAAATAAAATGTTGATTCCAACTGCTTAAATATATTCTTCTTATTTATTTATTTATTTATTTTGGGGAGATGGGGAGGGGGCAGGGTGAGGCGGGGTGGGTGGGGAGGGAGGGGGCCAGTAGGCCATTTCTATCGTCTTTTTTTTTTAAGATTTATTTATTTATTTATTTTGGGCGGGGGTCAGGTTGGGGAGGGAAGGGAGCGGGCAGGCCACTTCTATTGGTCTTTCATTTATCTATTTTCATCCATCTTGTTCTTTGGCCCGTGTGGGCCTCCCATCGCAGTGGCCTCTGTTGTTGCAGAGCACTGGCTCTGGGCGCATGCACTCCAGAGTTTCGGCTCAGTAATTGGACACATCGGTCCAGCCGCTCCTCAGCACGAGGGATCTTCCCAGGCCAGGGATCAAACCGGTGCCCCTTGCGCTGAAAGGTGGTGTCCTTACCCACTGGACCACCAGGGAAGCCCTTAAATATATTCTTGAATTGTGTTTTCTCTAACACGTTTTTCAGCTCTCATGAAAACAAACAAAACATGAAACAGAGAAAAGAAGCAGAACCAAACAACAGAATATTTCAACAGATTTGATTAAAGGTTAGGCTATGAAGGAAGTCAACCATTGGCAAAGCGCTAACTGCCCTAAGGAACTGTCCCGGGGCAGCTTTAAGACTAGACTCAAGGTCAGAACCAGTGGGGAGCTTTTTGACTTCCCCTGGGTGGGACACCACCACTTCCTGAGATTCTCGTTCTGAGTCTGAGGACTAAAACCTTAGTTCTGCCTATTTGTTTCTGAATCCTTTTTTTTTTTTTGGCCACTTCTGTTGGTCTTTCATTTATTTATTTTAGTCCATCTTTGTTCTTTGGCCTGGGCCTCCCATCACAGTGACCTTGCTTGTCGAAGAGCACTGGCTCTGGGCATACGAGTTCCAGAGCTCCGGCTCTCTGGTCGGACACATCAGTCCAGCCGCTCCGTGGCATGTGGGATCTTCCCAGGCCAGGGATCAAACCGGTGCCCCTTGCACTGCAAGGCGGACTCTCTACCCACTGGACCACCAGGGAAGCCCCACAGTGATCATTTTAGTGGCTACAATAATCTATTGGACAGATGCCTCGTAGTCAAGTATTTAAATTATTTTGGCTTCTCACTAATATAGGCAGTAGCTAAATATTGGCAAAAATTCTTAATTATTTCCTGAGAATAATTCTATTAGTGGAATTGTTAGGATAAAGGAATAAACATTTTGAAGGCTGTTGATTCTTACTGACAAATCAATCTTCAGAAAGTCAATACAATGTGATCTTATACATGTAAGTACCTACACTCCATATACTGAAAATTATTCATCTTTGGAAATTTGATAGAAAACTTGTTAATTTGCATTTCTTATAGTTTTTAACAATTTGTTTATAAAATAACTATTCTCTACTGGAGTACTTAGACTTTTCTTATTGGTTCCTACCCTTTATCATATACTATATTTTCCCTGCCATTTAAACTTCCTTAGATTATCTTGAGAGGTTGAAATTTTGTATTTTAGATAACCAAAGGGCCTACTTATCCCTTACTGTCTGACAGACCTGCATGGAAGGCTTTCTTCTACCAAATTAAACTCTTATAGCTACTATCATGGTTTCATTTTCACATCTAGTCAAAACTAAAGAACGTTTTCAGCTCTCATGAAAACAAACAAAACATGAAACAGAGAAAAGAAGCAGAACCAAACAACAGAATATTTCAACAGATTTGATTAAAGGTTAGGCTATGAAGGAAGTCAACCATTGGCAAAGCGCTAACTGCCCTAAGGAACTGTCCCGGGGCAGCTTTAAGACTAGACTCAAGGTCAGAACCAGTGGGGAGCTTTTTGACTTCCCCTGGGTGGGACACCACCACTTCCTGAGATTCTCGTTCTGAGTCTGAGGACTAAAACCTTAGTTCTGCCTATTTGTTTCTGAATCCTTTTTTTTTTTTTGGCCACTTCTGTTGGTCTTTCATTTATTTATTTTAGTCCATCTTTGTTCTTTGGCCTGGGCCTCCCATCACAGTGACCTTGCTTGTCGAAGAGCACTGGCTCTGGGCATACGAGTTCCAGAGCTCCGGCTCTCTGGTCGGACACATCAGTCCAGCCGCTCCGTGGCATGTGGGATCTTCCCAGGCCAGGGATCAAACCGGTGCCCCTTGCACTGCAAGGCGGACTCTCTACCCACTGGACCACCAGGGAAGCCCCACAGTGATCATTTTAGTGGCTACAATAATCTATTGGACAGATGCCTCGTAGTCAAGTATTTAAATTATTTTGGCTTCTCACTAATATAGGCAGTAGCTAAATATTGGCAAAAATTCTTAATTATTTCCTGAGAATAATTCTATTAGTGGAATTGTTAGGATAAAGGAATAAACATTTTGAAGGCTGTTGATTCTTACTGACAAATCAATCTTCAGAAAGTCAATACAATG
The DNA here is from genome assembly GCA_022376925.1 of Tragulus kanchil. Taxonomy (NCBI): domain Eukaryota; kingdom Metazoa; phylum Chordata; class Mammalia; order Artiodactyla; family Tragulidae; genus Tragulus; species Tragulus kanchil. Next base: position 24,026,081 of record JAIOJX010000027.1, on the reverse strand, counting down.
TGATCTTATACATGTAAGTACCTACACTCCATATACTGAAAATTATTCATCTTTGGAAATTTGATAGAAAACTTGTTAATTTGCATTTCTTATAGTTTTTAACAATTTGTTTATAAAATAACTATTCTCTACTGGAGTACTTAGACTTTTCTTATTGGTTCCTACCCTTTATCATATACTATATTTTCCCTGCCATTTAAACTTCCTTAGATTATCTTGAGAGGTTGAAATTTTGTATTTTAGATAACCAAAGGGCCTACTTATCCCTTACTGTCTGACAGACCTGCATGGAAGGCTTTCTTCTACCAAATTAAACTCTTATAGCTACTATCATGGTTTCATTTTCACATCTAGTCTACCTGGAATCTCAGTATAAGACGGGAAGTATCAGTCCACACTTTTTCCTGCAGTCAGCCGTCCAGCCTTGCTTTAAGCCTCTCTTACTGTATTCTGCATTCCCTTATGGACATAGAACGGGGTCTAGACTTCAGATCCACTGTTGTCTGTACTCCAATGTTTTCAAATGAATTCATAATAGGTTTTGGTATTTATTACAAAAAATTCTTTTTTAAAAAATTCTATTGGCTATTGACAGACGTTCATTATTCCAGAGGAAACTTTCATCAGGACCAAATATAAATTTTAAAAATTAAATTGAAAATTTCCCAGAATCACATTAAACATATACATTCAGTTGAGGAATTAAGTGCTTTTTAGAGAAGCAAGAACCCTTTCTGCACAATACCTACTATAGCACCAACTGAAGGAATGTCATGATTAAATGAAACATTGGCTCACAGGCAAATTAAGTCCTGGACATTCTTTTCCCTTTTCTCTCTGCCTTCAGCTTCCTTGCCACCTCCTAATGTCACAATGCTCCCCGACTGCCAGGAACTGTCACCTACATTTAAATTATATGCCACAGAGCACCCTATAAGCCTTAACTTCTTTGGCTGCTGCCATCTTTCTCCCCATTCAAATCTCACAGCCCAATATCCTATGACTACTGAACCTACACTGAGCACCCAAACCAGTTCCACGAAAAAAGCATGAGGCCCTCACCGAGCCAGCGTCTCATTTTACAGAGAAGTGGAGGCAACGGTGGTACAACTATCTAGGCAGGCCATCCTGAATAATATGAGGACATCTGGCTAATATCGAGAGACATCAGAGCGAGGGTCAGAGCACAGGGGCTGCGTCAAGCCTCCCTGAGGCCGACGAACCAGCCCACAGGCCTGAAGGGAATCACCCTCCTTTAGCCTGATTCATGTTCACCAAAAAAGCCAGTGTAGCTTTCCAGGTCTCTCATAACAAGAAGGAATTCCCTGTTTGACCTTGAGTAAATAATTTCACCATGCCTCAGTTTTCTCTTCTATAAAATGGAGCTAATGACACGTGTGTTATAGGATACACAGATTTGTCATGAGAACAAAACAAAATACATGTAGAGGTTTCAAAACTCAAGATGAGTGTGATGGGTCTTTTCCTGCAGTCAGCCGTCCAGCCTTGCTTTAAGCCTCTCTTACTGTATTCTGCATTCCCTTATGGACATAGAACGGGGTCTAGACTTCAGATCCACTGTTGTCTGTACTCCAATGTTTTCAAATGAATTCATAATAGGTTTTGGTATTTATTACAAAAAATTCTTTTTTAAAAAATTCTATTGGCTATTGACAGACGTTCATTATTCCAGAGGAAACTTTCATCAGGACCAAATATAAATTTTAAAAATTAAATTGAAAATTTCCCAGAATCACATTAAACATATACATTCAGTTGAGGAATTAAGTGCTTTTTAGAGAAGCAAGAACCCTTTCTGCACAATACCTACTATAGCACCAACTGAAGGAATGTCATGATTAAATGAAACATTGGCTCACAGGCAAATTAAGTCCTGGACATTCTTTTCCCTTTTCTCTCTGCCTTCAGCTTCCTTGCCACCTCCTAATGTCACAATGCTCCCCGACTGCCAGGAACTGTCACCTACATTTAAATTATATGCCACAGAGCACCCTATAAGCCTTAACTTCTTTGGCTGCTGCCATCTTTCTCCCCATTCAAATCTCACAGCCCAATATCCTATGACTACTGAACCTACACTGAGCACCCAAACCAGTTCCACGAAAAAAGCATGAGGCCCTCACCGAGCCAGCGTCTCATTTTACAGAGAAGTGGAGGCAACGGTGGTACAACTATCTAGGCAGGCCATCCTGAATAATATGAGGACATCTGGCTAATATCGAGAGACATCAGAGCGAGGGTCAGAGCACAGGGGCTGCGTCAAGCCTCCCTGAGGCCGACGAACCAGCCCACAGGCCTGAAGGGAATCACCCTCCTTTAGCCTGATTCATGTTCACCAAAAAAGCCAGTGTAGCTTTCCAGGTCTCTCATAACAAGAAGGGAATTCCCTGTTTGACCTTGAGTAAATAATTTCACCATGCCTCAGTTTTCTCTTCTATAAAATGGAGCTAATGACACGTGTGTTATAGGATACACAGATTTGTCATGAGAACAAAACAAAATACATGTAGAGGTTTAGCCAGGAAGAAGCCTCAAAAGATGAGTGTGATGGGTCTTTTCACACTTGGGTCACCCAAGCTCCTGCTCTGTTCTGAGGAGTGACAAGCAATGCTTGAAGAAATGGTCTGTTGTCCTCACTTCCTCCTGTGAACTCCTAAGCCTCTGCTTCCTCCTCCTCAGGCCTCCCACACACATGCGCTCAGGTAGGGCAGTGAATTATTCTCCAGCCCTCACATGTCTCACATTAGAGATACGTATTGAGAAGACCAGCAGTTTTCAGAGCATTATACCTGGAGACATGAGAGTACTGGGGTATTGTTAATCTGAAGCTACCAGGGCAAGGGGAAAGGCAAATGATAAAGTTGTTCCTGAACAGGTCCTGCATTGCAAATACAGAAAATACTTACTAAATGCATCTACGGCCTTTGTCATATTGTTCTGGGGAGACCTAAAAAGATAAAAAGAAAAAGGTTTATCTCTGGAAAACTGAAAAGAGTGAACAAAACAACTATCACGTTTTCATTTACGTCTGTAAAAGCTCTGTTCTCTAGGTGGTGTGGCCTCAGTGCTCCCTGCTCCAAGGCGTCCTTGCTTCAGAAACTGTGGCTAAAGTGCCACAGTCTTAATGGGTGGCTCTGCATTAAGCTGTAAAATGATTCTCTCGTATTAAATTTATGGCAGAGTCATACACACCTTTCAGAAAGGACAGTGCTCTGCAGGCTTTACAGCCTGTCAAGAGAAGCCCATGCATCACAATGAGAAGCCCTTGAGCTGCAACTTGAGAAAGGCTGCTGGCCGCACAAAGACCCAGCCCAGCCAAAGAAAAAACAAAGGAAGAAAGAAATGATACTTCAGGCAGGACAAACGTCTCCTCTACCTTGTTTCCAAACTGTAAAAGTAATTCGTGAGGGCTCAATCTTTACCACTCCAACTACATAAAAACTACTCTGTGGTTCTTCAGTGTTAAAATTCTTCAAAAGCATCACCATCATGGGCCGTTCAGAGTCAGGAGCAGTATCATCAACAGGTTAAAAACGTGGGCTTTGGCTTCCCCGGTGGTCCAGTGGGTAAGGACACCACCTTGCAGTGCAAGGGGCGCCTGTTCGATCCCTGGCCTGGGAAGATCCCACGTGCCACGCAGCGGCTGGACCTATGTGTCCAACTACCGAGCTGGAGCTCTGGAGCGCATATGCCCAGAGCCAGTGGTCTGCAGTGATAGAGGCCACTGCGATGGGAGGCCCACACAGGCCAAAGAACAAAGATGGAAATTAAAAAAAACAAAAAACAACAGAAGTGGCCAAAAAAAAAAAAAAAAGCGTGGGCTTTGAGGCTGAGTCCTGCTTTGCCACTTACTAGTTGTATAGTATAGTTTTAGACAAGTGATTTCATTTCTCTTTCACTTTCTCATTTACAAAACAGGGACACTATCACTTACCTGTGAGAATGAAATGAGATACTTAAGGGTAAATAACTGGAGAGTAAGTGTTTGTAAGGTTATGGTAAGTAAGTTGGTAAGAAATTACATTTCTTATGCTATTAGCAAAGCCTACTCTTAGATCTTGAAAAGATATCGTTTACAAACAAACTGAAAGAAAAAACCTAATCTAGCTGACTTAAATAAATTACTGACACAAAAAAAAGAGTATGTTTGAACCAACAGGAAAACTTCTTCTCCCCCACCACAAAAACTCGACCCTGAGGGAGGTTCAAGAGGTAAGGGGCACATGTATACCTACGGCTGACTTGTGCTGATACATGGCAGAAACGAACACAATATTGCAAAGCAATAATCCTTCAGTTAAAAATTTAAAAAAAAAAAAAAAAAAAAAAAACCTCATGCCTTCCCTGGGAGCAAATATTCTGTAGACTCCATTTAATGGTAGTACCTTCATCATATACTTGCACAGGATCAGGTGGTTTGTTATTTTGGTCACTAGGTTGTGTTCGACTCTTTGTGACCCCGTGGACCATGGGCCGCCAGGCTCCTCTGTTCATGGGTTTCCCAGGCAAAACTATTGGAGTGGGTTGGCATTTCCTTCTCCAGGGGATCTTCCCGACCCAGGAATGGAACCCGTGTCTCCTGCTTGGCAGGCAGATTCATTACCACAAAGCCATCAGGGTAGATTATACTATTTCACACTTCAGGCTCCAAATTAGCAGGAACTGATTTGTACACTATACACTATTAAAGTATAATTAACTTGGCTAGTACCCAGCTTCAAGTCATTCAAACTGGACTCCACTTTGTGGAAGCCTATCAAATCAGATCCTACTTACTTCATCCTAATCACACTAAGAATAAAATCCAAACTCCTGCCATATCCTTATGTAATCAAGTCTGTCTGCTGCATGCTCCTACTTGAACTGTGTGCATCCCACAAGCCCTCCAGCACCCACCACACTCCCTTCCACGCCTGGTGTTTGCTGCAACAGACATCAGTTGATCGTCCCACCCTCTTACCGCCCAGCTTGCCACTCTCTCTGGTAGCACTCACTCTGCTGTTCTCTCACATGCGTAGTATCTACCAGCTGCTCTACAATGAAGTTCCATAAGAAGAGGGACTTCTCTGTCTTGCTCATACTCCTTCCCTCTCCTTTGGAAGAGGGCTGGCGCAAGCATGGTGCTCTTCACAGAACACAGACAGAAGTTTCAAGTTTGGAAGACAATTCACGGAAAATGTGCTACAAAGCTGAACAGAACCTCTCAGCATTGCACCTTATGAGAGTTACAAGATCCTTGTCTATCAGCAAAGAGCACAGAGACGGGTTGTATTTGTCACAGGACCTAACATTGATTGAATGAATGAGTGTTTACTTTTTATTGAGTTTGAGGCATTTATCTCTGGAGACCCCTTCTCCAATATCCATTGAATTTTGCTTAAAAAAATATGCGATAGGGCTTCCTGTTGGTTCAGTGGGTAAAGAGTCTGCCTTGCAATGCAAGGTGTACCAGTTCAATCCCCTGCCCGGGAGGATCCCACGTGCTGTGGAGTGGCTGGACCGGTGTGTCTAATTACGAGCTGGCACTCTGGAATGCATGCACCTGGAGCCGGTGCTCTGCAACGAGAGAGGCCACTATAATGAGAGGCCCAAACAGGCCAAAAGAATAAAGATGGATGAAAACCACAGATAAATAAATAAATAAAGAGCTCGTGGCATGAAGTTGAAAAAGACATGTTATTAAAAAAAAAATATGTGATACATATATGTATGTACATGTATAGAAACACTTCACTTTTTGCTTTGAACAGTGTAAATTTTGAATGCTTCACAATCCTGTAGAAACGTATGCTCTTTTGGGGCTTTAAAAAGGTCGACCAGAAAGTCTGATGCAAAATTCTTAACAATAGATATAACTTGTAAGACAAACCTCAGTTTATCAATTCACATAGCATAACAAGAGCAAAAAAATTTCTCATTCCCCTTTCTTCAAATCTAGATGATGATCCTGCAGAAAAATTGTCTGTGATATGTTAAATAGTTTTACTAACAACTGCAATAGGCCGCTGCTTCCAGCAGCAGGGTCTGGGGAAAGGGCAACATGTCTGGCTTTGAAGATGGCAGGCAGCAGCCACTGAGGCAGCCCAAGAATCAGGCCAAAGGGACGGATGAGAAAATAAGACATTCAAGCAGGAACAGAGAGGAGATCTCGGGGAAGGGACCCCAGGCCACAAGTGGAGTTAAGAAATCTGTTCAAAAGTAAGCTGTTCCTGGGCTTCCCCTGGTGGTCCAGAGGGTAAGGACACCGCCTTGCAGTGCAAGGGGCGCTGGTTCAATCCCTGGCCTGGGAAGATCCCACGTGCCGCAGAGCGGCTGGACCGATGTGTCCAATTACCGAGCCGGAGCTCTGGAGCGCATGCGCCCAGTGCCGGCACTCTGGGACAACAGAGGCCATCGCGATGGGAGGCCCACAGGAGCCAAAGAACAAAGAAGGATGAAAATAGAGAAATGAAAGACCAATAGAAGTGGCCCGCCCGCTCCCCTCCCTCCCCAACCCGACCCTCGCCCAAAATAAATAAAAAAATAAATCTTTAAAAACAAAACAACAACAACAAAAAAGTAAGCTGTTCCTTGTGCCAGAGGCAATAATGGTCCTTAGTTCCATTCCTGTTTAAACATCTGGATCTCCATCCATAACATCTGCTGCCACCTATAGCTAGAACAAAGTGTTGTTTTAGAGCCTGAAACTTTGCAAACAAAAATAACATAGGACGAGAGGCCCAAACAGGCCAAAAGAATAAAGATGGATGAAAACCACAGATAAATAAATAAATAAAGAGCTCGTGGCATGAAGTTGAAAAGACATGTTATTAAAAAAATATGTGATACATATATGTATGTACATGTATAGAAACACTTCACTTTTTGCTTTGAACAGTGTAAATTTTGAATGCTTCACAATCCTGTAGAAACGTATGCTCTTTTGGGGCTTTAAAAAGGTCGACCAGAAAGTCTGATGCAAAATTCTTAACAATAGATATAACTTGTAAGACAAACCTCAGTTTATCAATTCACATAGCATAACAAGAGCAAAAAAATTTCTCATTCCCCTTTCTTCAAATCTAGATGATGATCCTGCAGAAAAATTGTCTGTGATATGTTAAATAGTTTTACTAACAACTGCAATAGGCCGCTGCTTCCAGCAGCAGGGTCTGGGGAAAGGGCAACATGTCTGGCTTTGAAGATGGCAGGCAGCAGCCACTGAGGCAGCCCAAGAATCAGGCCAAAGGGACGGATGAGAAAATAAGACATTCAAGCAGGAACAGAGAGGAGATCTCGGGGAAGGGACCCCAGGCCACAAGTGGAGTTAAGAAATCTGTTCAAAAGTAAGCTGTTCCTGGGCTTCCCCTGGTGGTCCAGAGGGTAAGGACACCGCCTTGCAGTGCAAGGGGCGCTGGTTCAATCCCTGGCCTGGGAAGATCCCACGTGCCGCAGAGCGGCTGGACCGATGTGTCCAATTACCGAGCCGGAGCTCTGGAGCGCATGCGCCCAGTGCCGGCACTCTGGGACAACAGAGGCCATCGCGATGGGAGGCCCACAGGAGCCAAAGAACAAAGAAGGATGAAAATAGAGAAATGAAAGACCAGTAGAAGTGGCCCACCCGCTCCCCTCCCTCCACAACCCAACCCCTGCCCAAAATAAATAAAAAAAAATAAATCTTTAAAAACAAAACAACAACAACAAAAAAGTAAGCTGTTCCTTGTGCCAGAGGCAATAATGGTCCTTAGTTCCATTCCTGTTTAAACATCTGGATCTCCATCCATAACATCTGCTGCCACCTATAGCTAGAACAAAGTGTTGTTTTAGAGCCTGAAACTTTTGCAAACAAAAAATAACATAGGACTTCCCTGGTGATCCCGTGGCTAAGACTCCATGGCCCTAATGCAGAGGGGGCCTGGGTTCAATCCCCGGTCAGGGAACTAGATCCCATGTGCCACAGCTACAGACCCTGCAAGCTGAGCATGCCACAACTGAGCGTTCACGTACTGCAACGGAAGATCCAACATAGCCAAATAAGTAAGAAACATGTTCAGGATTATCCACAGTTTTTAGAAAAACAGGATTACGTACTTGTTTCCCTGCAGAGGCTATGTCAGTAGAAATCACTGCACAAGTTAGTGCACCATCCAGAATGCGGGTGTAACGATGGCTCATTTAGGAAGACTCGTGGTTATCACTGCCACTCACTGCTAACACGTGATCGGAAAATTTTAGGCCTGGATTCAAGAAAGTGACTGGGGACTGTTTTTTATTTAACTTTATGAGCCCATATCCTCACACTTTTTAAAAATATATTTATTTATTTATTTATTTATTTATTTATTTTGGGCGGGGGTCAGGTTGGGGAGGGAGGGAGGGGGCGGGCAGGCCACTACTGTTGGTCTTTCATTTATCTATTTTCATCCATCTTGTTCTTTGGCCCGTGTGGGCCTCCCATCGCAGTGGCCTCTGTTGTCGCAGAGCACTGGCTCTGGGCGCATGTGCTCCAGAGCTCCGGCTCGGTAATTGGACACATCAGTCCAGCCGCTACGCGGCACGCGGGATCTTCCCAGGCCAGGGCTCGAACCGGCGCCCCTTGCGCTGCAAGGCGGTGTCCTTACCCACTGGACCACCAGGGAAGCTCTATCCTCACACATTAAAACACAAAAGACGTCTGCTGAAGTGAAGGAGGAATTTGAGGCCTAGAGAAAGTCAGGGGAACACTGCCACAGTCCAGGGTCACATAGGAAGTGACCTAGGATGAGACCTAAACCCCCACAGACATTTTCACTACCTCCCCCACCTCTGTCTACCTTTCTTTCCCTTCTTTTGCCATGACAGCTCCTATCTTTTTTCTCTGCTTATTTGCTTTAAAACTTTCCCCTGCCCAATACTGGATATCAGTTAGGGCTATAATAGGTTTGTACTTTCTAGAGTAGATCAATTCAAAATATAGTTTAAAATAGAAAGGAATGTTTGCAACTTCTTACTCGTTGATGTCCATGTCCTGGTCATCAGAAGATTCATCTTCTCCCAGGACGTTTTCAGAATCCGGTTTCCGAATGAGAAAGAAAAGAACTGTCCCCACAAGGCTAATCACCGTCAGGGCAATAAACACTGTTCTTCGATCACTCTCTAGGGAGAAAAAAGACGATGAAAGTAGACAGCCCTAGCCACGCAGACGATTCCAGAGTCAGTATCATGTTCAGTATTATGTTTGTTTATAACCATCCACACACTTTTATCATTAAATTTTACTTTACTGCATCAGTAAAACCTAGAGATAAAAAACAAAGAGATAAACAGGATCCATCCACCTCTGTTTTTCAGTCAGAGAAATACTAGTAACCCAAAGGAAAAACAACACAAGAATTTAATCATATTCTTTTAATCAAAGAGGGCAGACAAAACAACTGAATTAGAAAACTCTTCTGACAACTGACTAGTCTACTAAAACACAGCACAACTCTCTTCCATACTTTGAGATGCTGCTTGAAGCGTAGTCATACACTGTAATACTACTATAATAATATAATTCAAGGAAAATGATTACTAAAAGTTAAAATCTGAGAGGACTGACGGCACCAAGGTTCACTAGAACAATCTGAACCAAGCATACTGGGAATTTTCACGGAACTGCTATTTTGCTTTGAACATATCTGAATAAAGCACAGTGAATAAAACAAACCTGATATTTGAGTTTTCCCTTGCCAAGCAAAATATATGTAGAGATTTCCAAAGAACAAGCTGGGGGGAGAAAAGGAGGGAGAGGATGTTGGGAAGTTATTTTCATATTTACGGGTTTTAAAATAATTTTTCCATTACTTGTTAAAAAAGAGAGAGGCCTACATAATTAAAGAAGCTATCTACCTGCCCCAAGCCATTTAAAAGTATCAACTTCACCCTCTTTCTGAAAAACTCAACTGACCCAGATGGGAACTCAGTCTCCTCCCACATGGCAGAAGCCTGATTCAGAACTGGCCTCTGAAGACCTGACTCACTTTAAAACATGTGACTTATTGCAACTCTGGAAATGACTCCTAGGAAACAAGTTTACCCTACCTCTAAAGTCCTGTGTTTTAAAGAATCAGTGGTAAAATTGATGATTTACTTATTTGCATCTAATCAAATACTTTATTCAGTTCTTTCCTAGGAAGAAATTGGGCTTCCCTGATGGCTCAGCGGTAAAGAATCCATCTGCCAATGCAGGAGGCACAGTCTATTCCTGGGCTGGAAAGATCCCCTGGAGAAAGAAATGGCAACCCACTCTAGTATTCTTGCCTGGTAAATCCCAAGGACAGAGAAACCAAACAGGACTACAGTCCATGAGGTCACAAAAGAGACAGACATGACTGAGCAACTAAATAGCATCAGGGAAGAAATTATTCATTTATACTCCAGTTTCTTAACATACAACCCCTAAAAACAAAATTCATATTTGTTAAGTCTTACCAAGGCCAAAATTTTAGGCATTTAGGATATGAGTGTAAATCCTCAGGACAGACTCCATGACAGAATAACTGTTGTTGTTTTTTACTGAGGAAATATATAACAAGCTGTATTGTTCAATGTCCATAGAGTTAGTCTCACTTTGGAAATTTAACTGTTAACAGTTGTCAGGTAGCGTAACTGGGTGGGAAGGTCACGGCCTTCAGAATCCACAAGACTGGATCAGTTATTTAACTTTTAATCAAGCTTTTGTTACCCAATCTGTAGACTGGAGATAATACCTCTTATCACAGGATATAGTGACTACTACTGAGACTAAAGAGCCTGGCAGTACCTACAGTATGCGTGTGTGCTATGTCCCTTCAGTCTTTGTGATGCTATGGACTTAGCCTGTCAGGCTCCTCTGTCCCTGGGGGTTCTCCAGGCAAGAATACTGGGGTGGGCTGCCATGCCTCTTCCAGGGATCTTCCCAACCCAGGATAAAATCCACATCTCTTACATCTCCTGCATTTAAAAGTATCACCTTCACCCTCTTTCTGAAAAACTCAACTGACCCAGATGGGAACTCAGTCTCCTCCCACATGGCAGAAGCCTGATTCAGAACTGGCCTCTGAAGACCTGACTCACTTTAAAACATGTGACTTATTGCAACTCTGGAAATGACTCCTAGGAAACAAGTTTACCCTACCTCTAAAGTCCTGTGTTTTAAAGAATCAGTGGTAAAATTGATGATTTACTTATTTGCATCTAATCAAATACTTTATTCAGTTCTTTCCTAGGAAGAAATTGGGCTTCCCTGATGGCTCAGCGGTAAAGAATCCATCTGCCAATGCAGGAGGCACAGTCTATTCCTGGGCTGGAAAGATCCCCTGGAGAAAGAAATGGCAACCCACTCTAGTATTCTTGCCTGGTAAATCCCAAGGACAGAGAAACCAAACAGGACTACAGTCCATGAGGTCACAAAAGAGACAGACATGACTGAGCAACTAAATAGCATCAGGGAAGAAATTATTCATTTATACTCCAGTTTCTTAACATACAACCCCTAAAAACAAAATTCATATTTGTTAAGTCTTACCAAGGCCAAAATTTTAGGCATTTAGGATATGAGTGTAAATCCTCAGGACAGACTCCATGACAGAATAACTGTTGTTGTTTTTTACTGAGGAAATATATAACAAGCTGTATTGTTCAATGTCCATAGAGTTAGTCTCACTTTGGAAATTTAACTGTTAACAGTTGTCAGGTAGCGTAACTGGGTGGGAAGGTCACGGCCTTCAGAATCCACAAGACTGGATCAGTTATTTAACTTTTAATCAAGCTTTTGTTACCCAATCTGTAGACTGGAGATAATACCTCTTATCACAGGATATAGTGACTACTACTGAGACTAAAGAGCCTGGCAGTACCTACAGTATGCGTGTGTGCTATGTCCCTTCAGTCTTTGTGATGCTATGGACTTAGCCTGTCAGGCTCCTCTGTCCCTGGGGGTTCTCCAGGCAAGAATACTGGGGTGGGCTGCCATGCCCTCTTCCAGGGGATCTTCCCAACCCAGGGATAAAATCCACATCTCTTACATCTCCTGCACTGGCAGGTGGTTCTTTACCACTGAGCCACCTGGGAAGCCACCTAAAGTATAGCAAGTGCTAAATACATTATGTTTAATATTTTCCATTTACTAGTCATAAATTTCAATGAGATAGGTCCATCTATCTTTAATCCCATAAAATGTTAATCTCTATGACGTGGCCTTAAGAACTTCACTCATGTAACAGGAAGATCTGAGTTCCCAACACAACCAGGATCTAAAAAAAAAAAAAAAAAATAATAGTCTGACAAAAAAAAAAAAGGAAAGATGGAACCATAAGGATTATTACCTAGATTGTAAGAGTGCCCAGAAAATTCCACTGTTTCTCCCAATAGTGTGCTCGTCTGAATTTATTGTCAGGCAGTTTCCTTGTGCTGTCCAGAGTACTAAAATTCAAACCAAAAGTTTATCAAGGGAATGAAAACATTTAGCTTTATATATTAAACACAAAAATGATATTCAGACTCAGAAAACAGAGAAACATCAAAATGCTTACCAGCAGCTGCAATTCCAATGAAAACAGAAGCTGTGTAGAAGGACCACGGGAAAGGCTGGATAAAAACGGCAATGTACATGCTAAAATATAACAGGTCAACGTATTACAGTCAAACAATACCTGAAACAGAATGTCTATTATGCCTTCTAGGAATCAATTCTGAGGGATCTCCTCTTTCAAAATTCAAGCTGTAAAGAGCTTCTCCGGTGTTGGAAAAAGGAGAAAAAGGAGGACAAGTGTGACCTAGTCATTTCCTAACTTACTATATTCACATTTGTAATACTATTTCAATTTTGAATAAAGGTTCGCAACTGGCCTTTGCCAAACAGCTCTGCACACAGTGGGACTGCAGTTCTGCAGCCCAGAAGAAAAGTTCGGTTATTTCATTTTAATTCTCATTAGTCTACTTAATACAAAATAAGATTTATTTCTTGAGTTCTTGTCAACCAGTAGAAAGAGATTTTTGCATACTACTTTTATTAGTGGTAAAACGTAAGCAAACATACACAAATCCCATGACATTAAAAGAATGGTACTCCTAAGCATCAAGTAGAGTCAAACCCCTAAAATCTACCTATAATCTATTCAATCCAAGTCAGCAAGTGCTTGTTAAAAGTTCACTATGTGCTTGAAAGAAGGTGACGGTGTTCTAATTAAATGAAAGAAAACTGGACTACTTACCTGTAAAATAAACCACTAGCAAACATAGAGAGCTGAGGTCCTACAATGGCAACCACTGACGGTGTGATCAAATTTGAAGCAGAGAACACTCCATAAATAATTGCCATGCTGCATACATAACACACAAAAGGAAAAAATAAAACTCTTCAAATAGTGTCTCAAACCTCAACTTTTTCAAACCTACTTAGAGTCTACAGTTTTTTTTTTTTTTTGCAATAAGCACTCATATTCTTTAGTCGGAATTTATAATTATATCCCTACTTTGAATGTCACATTAAAGCTTTCACTTATACAAAATACTGAAGTCTTGTCAAATGTTTCTTGGAATCAATCTGCCTTGAACAAAATGATTTTTAATGTATCAATAAATTGTAACAGCAGCTAATACAACTCGATTAAGAACATATTATTTTCCTCATTTTATGGAAAATAGTACTGAAACACAGACAAGTAACTTGTCAAAAGTACAGCTGGATAGCTGGTCAACAGTGGAACCAGAATCCCATCCTGTTAATCTGACTCCAGAGGCCCTCGTCAACCAGTCTGTTCTACAAATTCAGCCTGCAACTCCTGGCAATGGCATGAAACTTCACTGTTAAAATCATGTAATTATAACTTGTAAACCAGAATTTATTCAACTCAACCTAATGGTTTCACTTGAACATTATTCAGCTACTGCAGACCTGGCCCCTAACTTACTATATTCACATTTGTAATACTATTTCAATTTTGAATAAAGGTTCAACTGGCCTTTGCCAAACAGCTCTGCACACAGTGGGACTGCAGTTCTGCAGCCCAGAAGAAAAGTTCGGTTATTTCATTTTAATTCTCATTAGTCTACTTAATACAAAATAAGATTTATTTCTTGAGTTCTTGTCAACCAGTAGAAAGAGATTTTTGCATACTACTTTTATTAGTGGTAAAACGTAAGCAAACATACACAAATCCCATGACATTAAAAGAATGGTACTCCTAAGCATCAAGTAGAGTCAAACCCCTAAAATCTACCTATAATCTATTCAATCCAAGTCAGCAAGTGCTTGTTAAAAGTTCACTATGTGCTTGAAAGAAGGTGACGGTGTTCTAATTAAATGAAAGAAAACTGGACTACTTACCTGTAAAATAAACCACTAGCAAACATAGAGAGCTGAGGTCCTACAATGGCAACCACTGACGGTGTGATCAAATTTGAAGCAGAGAACACTCCATAAATAATTGCCATGCTGCATACATAACACACAAAAGGAAAAAATAAAACTCTTCAAATAGTGTCTCAAACCTCAACTTTTTCAAACCTACTTAGAGTCTACAGTTTTTTTTTTTTTTTGCAATAAGCACTCATATTCTTTAGTCGGAATTTATAATTATATCCCTACTTTGAATGTCACATTAAAGCTTTCACTTATACAAAATACTGAAGTCTTGTCAAATGTTTCTTGGAATCAATCTGCCTTGAACAAAATGATTTTTAATGTATCAATAAATTGTAACAGCAGCTAATACAACTCGATTAAGAACATATTATTTTCCTCATTTTATGGAAAATAGTACTGAAACACAGACAAGTAACTTGTCAAAAGTACAGCTGGATAGCTGGTCAACAGTGGAACCAGAATCCCATCCTGTTAATCTGACTCCAGAGGCCCTCGTCAACCAGTCTGTTCTACAAATTCAGCCTGCAACTCCTGGCAATGGCATGAAACTTCACTGTTAAAATCATGTAATTATAACTTGCGTAAACCAGAATTTATTCAACTCAACCTAATGGTTTCACTTGAACATTATTCAGCTACTGCAGACCTGGCCCCAGTATATAATGCCTTGTAGAAGACGTGTGACCAAAACCATTTCAAGAGTCATTTATAAGCCGCTAATTATAAAGGCAAAGTAAATCATTCTTTGGCTTTTATGAAGTTCTGAAATACCAATGGTTCTTTACAATATATGTGAAGAAAAAACATTTACCAAAAATTGTGATATTATTAATCACTTAGAAAAATGGACATTAACATGCTTTCACTCTCAATGATCACACACGAGGTCAGGTTTAGGTTAGGTAACAAACAACCAAATATGAAGAGTTGGGGAGGGTGGAAGGGTGAGCTGACCACAATCTAACATTTAACCACAGAGAAATTAAGAAATCTGTGTGTTTATATACATGGAAAAATTATATTCCCATCTTCAATCACAATCTACTAATGACTTATAAAGATCTTTTCACTTCATTTTCCTCACCTATAAAATTGCCACTCAACACCTTAAACACCTTAAAAATCCAAAAGCACTTAATGACAGTAGATTAATAATTATGAAATTACAAAAACAACAAACATTTCAACAGTCTTATCTCTGTTCAGTCATCCTCTGTTCAGGATTGGGAAGACGTAATTGTGACAATACCTGAGTGCTTATTAAATGCCAGCCACTGCGCCAAGTGCTTTACACTCAATCTGAGCAAGGAAACTGAGTGCATAAAAGCAACTTCGTAAGATACCACAGCAATTAAGGCTTTTTTTTCCAGCAATTAAGTTGTTTTGCTTTTTTAAATTTTGGCCACTTTTTTATTTATTTATTTACTTCCATTCATCTTTATTCTTTGGCCTGTGTGGGCCTCCCATTGCAGTGGCCTCTTTCATTGCAGAGCTCAGGCTCTGTGCATGTGCTCCAGAGCGCTGGCTCCTAATTGGACACACCGGTCCAAATGCTCTGCGGCACGTGGGATCTTCCCAGGCCAGGGATCGAACCAGTGCCCCTTGCACTGCAAGGTGGGGACTTTACCCACTGGACCACTAGGGAAGCCCAGCAATTAAGTTTTGAACCCTGTATTTCAAACCAAGTGTCTGCGTCTACTTGAAACCTAAACTCATCTCCTTTATCCTCTTTTTCTCATTAACAGTCTAGATACAGCGAAGAAAAAAACAATCCAAACACACTATTCTATGCCGTCTGTGACTCTGATGAAGTTAAAGATACTTCTAGGATATACAAAGTAAAACCAATCATACGGCACAATACCTGGTATATCCACTGCCGTGAAAATCTGTGCTATTTAAGCTCCTGATGACAGTTTGCTGTGTGGAAGAGAGAACTAGTCAATGGAAACGTTTTGTCATTTCCCACCCCCTCCCCCCCAAGAATGCCGGTCTCCAAGGAATGGGAATAAAGTAAAAATTTAAGATGCTGGATACTAAATACAGAAGTCCCTGCAGCATGGGACTTCTCATACCGTCCAGTGCCCAAGACTCGCTCCCAACGCAAGCGGCCTGGGTTCAACTCCTGGTCAGGGGAAATAGATCCACATGCCTCAACCAACAGTTCACATGCTGCCACTAAGACCCGGTTCCGCAAAGAAACTAATAAAAATAAAAGACGCTTCATATATGTGTACATAAATATACAGGTACGTATATATGCATATATATGTGTGTGTATATAACGTATTATGTATATATGTATGTGTGTGTGTATATATGTATATATATATATATATATATATATATATATATAAATCCCAACAGCAAAGAGAAAGAACCATAGAACAGAAGGCAAACCAAAGACGGGCAGGTCAGGTGGGAGGGCTGAAGACCATCTGTGACTAGGCCTTAGGTTTATTCCCTTAACTCTCAAACCATGTCCTTCATACAGACAAAAAAATAAAGAGGTCAACCTACAAACCCCAAATCAAACCAGAGAAACAAATGACCCCAATAAGAAACGTCCGACAGGTGAATTCAAATCTCATCGTGGAAAAATAGGAATATTCGGTGAGAAAATAAATGGTGCAACTTAAGCCTGCTATTATTTTTTTTTTTAAGCGTACAGGTAAACAGACCGCAATCATTTGGGGAATGCATTCGGATCGGCACTTGCAAGGAGGGAGCACAGCGTCCAACTCACCGCTACATTTCCACACGTCTGAAAGGCGGTGAATATGAACATGAAGGCGACTCCTAGAATGATGATGTTGAAAAGCTTCTTAGATTCCGGGGACATCGTGGCTCAGCTCGGCTGCAGGGAGCCCCGGGCAGCCGGTCCGCAGCGCCGCAGTCCATGAAGTTAAGATACTTATCAAAGTAAAACCAATCATACGGCACAATACCTGGTATATCCACTGCCGTGAAAATCTGTGCTATTTAAGCTCCTGATGACAGTTTGCTGTGTGGAAGAGAGAACTAGTCAATGGAAACGTTTTGTCATTTCCCACCCCCTCCCCCCCAAGAATGCCGGTCTCCAAGGAATGGGAATAAAGTAAAAATTTAAGATGCTGGATACTAAATACAGAAGTCCCTGCAGCATGGGACTTCTCATACCGTCCAGTGCCCAAGACTCGCTCCCAACGCAAGCGGCCTGGGTTCAACTCCTGGTCAGGGAACTAGATCCACATGCCTCAACCAACAGTTCACATGCTGCCACTAAGACCCGGTTCCGCAAAGAAACTAATAAAAATAAAAGACGCTTCATATATGTGTACATAAATATACAGGTACGTATATATGCATATATATGTGTGTGTATATAACGTATTATGTATGTATGTATGTGTGTGTGTGTATATATGTATATATATATATATATATATATATATATATATAAATCCCAACAGCAAAGAGAAAGAACCATAGAACAGAAGGCAAACCAAAGACGGGCAGGTCAGGTGGGAGGGCTGAAGACCATCTGTGACTAGGCCTTAGGTTTATTCCCTTAACTCTCAAACCATGTCCTTCATACAGACAAAAAAATAAAGAGGTCAACCTACAAACCCCAAATCAAACCAGAGAAACAAATGACCCCAATAAGAAACGTCCGACAGGTGAATTCAAATCTCATCGTGGAAAAATAGGAATATTCGGTGAGAAAATAAATGGTGCAACTTAAGCCTGCTATTATTTTTTTTTTTAAGCGTACAGGTAAACAGACCGCAATCATTTGGGGAATGCATTCGGATCGGCACTTGCAAGGAGGGAGCACAGCGTCCAACTCACCGCTACATTTCCACACGTCTGAAAGGCGGTGAATATGAACATGAAGGCGACTCCTAGAATGATGATGTTGAAAAGCTTCTTAGATTCCGGGGACATCGTGGCTCAGCTCGGCTGCAGGGAGCCCCGGGCAGCCGGTGCGCTCCTCCGGGCGAGCCCGCCGCAGTCCTGGGGAAGAAACGCGCCGGGGAGCGGAGGCAGAACCGGGGGCCGGGCAGGTCTGGGTGCAGCGTCCGGTTCGGGAGGCCCGTCCTAGGCCGCGAGCCGAGGAGCGGGGCCCGCCTCGAGACGCGCAAAGCGCGCGGCGGCTCCAGGTGCAGGGGCCGGAGGGGAGCGAGGCGGCCAGGGCGAGAGGCGGCAGCGGGCGCGGCCCCGCCGCCGGGCCCTGACTCACCGCGGGTCAGGAGACCCGGGCACCTGACCGCCGCCGGCCGCGGGCCCCGCTGGGAGTGGTAGTCCAGGGCGGCCGGGGGCGCGCACGCGCGTGGCTGGGCGCCCTCCCCGCGCAGGGCCGATCTCCGGGGCTCCGGCCAGGGGGCGCTAAAAGGCGCGCCCGGCGAAGGGGTCAGGAATCGAGGCAGGGGGCCCGCAGGCCGCGAAGCCAGTCTGAGCAGACGCCGACGCACAGGGGCACGGCGAGCGCGTACCCCCGCTGACAGAGGCGGGGTGGAGGTTCCAGCCGAAACGCCGCCCGGAGCGGAGCGAGCGGCCCGAGCAGGGGGCGGAGCCCAGGAGGGGAGCCGCCCCCTCTCCTCGCGTCCCCGCGCGCCTCGCACCCGGAAGGAACGTTTCGCGGGCTTTCCAACTGCCGGCCCACCCCGCGCCCCCTCCCCGCGGCAGTGACTCCGCGCTTTTCGGCCCGCCCGCCGGCACTGCGCAGGCGCGCCGGGCGGGGGCGGGGCTCGCGGCGGCAGCGTGGGGGGGGCCGGGGAGGGACGAGCCAATCAGAGGATTCATTTCCGGGTGGCGCGGGCGCCATTTTGTGAGGAGGGCTATAAACGGGGTCGCGGGCCGGCGGCCGGCCCAGTTGCTTCTCTCGTGGAGTCGGTGGCGGGTCGCTCGCGCCGCGCGCTCTTTCCGGCCTCTCCCAACGTCTCCACGCGGAGAGCAACCGCCGGGCGCCAGGCGCGGCGGCGAGCCGGGCTAGTCTCAGGAAGCCTGCCGAGCGCGCGGGTCCGCCGGGGCGTCAGCTGGTCGGCGCGCAGCCCCGGCCCGACTCGCCGAGAGCCATGAGCTACGGCCGCCCGCCCCCCGATGTGGAGGGCATGACCTCCCTGAAGGTGGACAACCTGACCTACCGCACCTCGCCGGACACGCTGCGGCGCGTGTTCGAGAAGTACGGCCGCGTCGGCGACGTGTACATCCCGCGGGACCGCTACACCAAGGAGTCCCGCGGCTTCGCCTTCGTGCGCTTCCACGACAAGCGCGACGCCGAGGACGCCATGGACGCCATGGACGGGGCCGTGCTGGACGGCCGCGAGCTGCGGGTGCAGATGGCGCGCTACGGCCGGCCCCCGGACTCGCACCACAGCCGCCGCGGGCCGCCGCCCCGCCGCTACGGCGGCGGCGGCTACGGGCGGCGGAGCCGCAGGTGAGCCGGCGGGGGCGCGGGGGGCCGGCGGCGCACAAAGGCCCCGCGGGGCCACGTGGGGCCGGGCGGGCGGCGGCGGGAGGGCGGGGGCCCGGGCGCGCGGCCAGGGAAATGGCGGCGGGCGGCGCGATCATGGCGGCCGGCGGGCGGGCGGGCGGGCGGGGCGGCCGCGAGCCTGACGCCGCCGCGTCCCCGCCCGCAGCCCGAGGCGGCGCCGCCGGAGCCGATCGCGGAGCCGCAGCCGCTCCCGGTCCCGCAGCCGCTCCCGCTACAGCCGCTCCAAGTCGCGCTCCCGCACGCGCTCGAGGTCGCGCTCCACCTCCAAGTCCCGGTCGGCGCGCCGGTCCAAGTCCAAGTCCTCGTCGGTGTCCCGCTCGCGCTCGCGCTCCCGCTCCCGCTCGCGCTCCCGGAGCCCGCCGCCCGCCTCCAAGAGGGAGTCCAAGTCCCGCTCGCGGTCCAAGAGCCCGCCCAAGTCTCCGGAGGAGGAAGGCGCCGTGTCCTCTTGAGCGCACGGTAAGGCGCGCGCGGCCCGCGCTGCGCGGCCGGCGTCGGGGGGCGCCGCTGGAGCGGGGTCTGCAGAGAGGATGTGTGGAGCGCTCAGGATGGTGGCTGTTTGGTGGACTGTGTTGAGACCTATTGATGACAATGACTCTTTCTTGCTGTTTTTATCCAACGTCTGCATTTTCCCCTTTAAAGCTGCGGTCTCCTGTTTGATAAAAGAATATTGGCCAGTATTGCAGATTTTAACTGATTTGGCTGATCCTCCAGGGACCAGTTTCTGTGGGCGTGTATTGGAGCAGGTTTGTCTCTACACGTTAAAGATGCACTATCCTCCTAGAGAAAACAAGTCAGTTCAACTGGTGTTGTACTGACTGGGACTTCATAGTCTTAATGGATGTGGCAAACGAATTGCAAAAAAAAAAAAAGAGCAATGAGCTTTTGGAACCAAAAGTTTACAGGTATTGATTGCACTGGGTGGGGAAAGGATAGTGTGTCTTTAACTCTCAAATTGTTTGGTCCTATTTTTAAAAAGGAAAGGGCCCTAAGTAGCTCAGATGTTAAAGAATTCTAAAATGCCAAATGGTTTCATTTGAAAACTAAAAACTTAGTATAAACTAATCGTCTGGCTTGTTTGGATACAGCCCAGCCCCCCTTTTTTTTTCTTTCTTTTTTTTTTTCTTTCTTTTTTTCCCCCCTTACCATTTTTCACCTTGGTCATTTGGCCAAGAGTAAAAACAAATCTTGAATGCTGATGAAATTTTCCTGATTGGGCCTTTAAAACAACTGATAATGGCTGGTTGGAACCTTTCTGTAACCTACTGGTTTCACCAGATCCTTAGTAAGTACTGAAATTGAAACCAAGTGCACTGTTGGTGGTTTTGTAATAACTGAAAGTAAACTGAACTTATTTCTTTTCAAACCTAGATGGGTCTACGAGCAACATAAAGGAGGACTTGGGAAAGGACCACGATGTTCCGTATAGTACTTAGTACTCAGTCCATCCATCGGAAGAGTCCTTGGAACAAGCAACTGGCTATTGAAAAGGTTATTTTGTAACATTTTGTCTAACTTTTTACTTGTTTTAAGCTTTACCTAAGGTGGCAAATTCACTTTTTGTGCCATTTTGTTGTTGTTATTCAAATTTCTTGTAATTTAGTAAGGTGAACGACTTCAGATTTCATTATTGGCTTGGATATTTGAGGTAAATTTTCCTTTTTGTTTATATAGTGCTGACTTTTTTTAAAGCTGCGGTCTCCTGTTTGATAAAAGAATATTGGCCAGTATTGCAGATTTTAACTGATTTGGCTGATCCTCCAGGGACCAGTTTCTGTGGGCGTGTATTGGAGCAGGTTTGTCTCTACACGTTAAAGATGCACTATCCTCCTAGAGAAACAAGTCAGTTCAACTGGTGTTGTACTGACTGGGACTTCATAGTCTTAATGGATGTGGCAAACGAATTGCAAAAAAAAAAAAAGAGCAATGAGCTTTTGGAACCAAAAGTTTACAGGTATTGATTGCACTGGGTGGGGAAAGGATAGTGTGTCTTTAACTCTCAAATTGTTTGGTCCTATTTTTAAAAAGGAAAGGGCCCTAAGTAGCTCAGATGTTAAAGAATTCTAAAATGCCAAATGGTTTCATTTGAAAACTAAAAACTTAGTATAAACTAATCGTCTGGCTTGTTTGGATACAGCCCAGCCCCCCTTTTTTTTTCTTTCTTTTTTTTTTTCTTTCTTTTTTTCCCCCCTTACCATTTTTCACCTTGGTCATTTGGCCAAGAGTAAAAACAAATCTTGAATGCTGATGAAATTTTCCTGATTGGGCCTTTAAAACAACTGATAATGGCTGGTTGGAACCTTTCTGTAACCTACTGGTTTCACCAGATCCTTAGTAAGTACTGAAATTGAAACCAAGTGCACTGTTGGTGGTTTTGTAATAACTGAAAGTAAACTGAACTTATTTCTTTTCAAACCTAGATGGGTCTACGAGCAACATAAAGGAGGACTTGGGAAAGGACCACGATGTTCCGTATAGTACTTAGTACTCAGTCCATCCATCGGAAGAGTCCTTGGAACAAGCAACTGGCTATTGAAAAGGTTATTTTGTAACATTTTGTCTAACTTTTTACTTGTTTTAAGCTTTACCTAAGGTGGCAAATTCACTTTTTGTGCCATTTTGTTGTTGTTATTCAAATTTCTTGTAATTTAGTAAGGTGAACGACTTCAGATTTCATTATTGGCTTGGATATTTGAGGTAAATTTTCCTTTTTGTTTATATAGTGCTGACTTTTTTTGTTTGGAATTAAACAGATTGGTAACCTAATTTGTGGCCTCCTGACTTTTAAGGAAACGTGTGCAGCCATTACGCACAGCCTAAAGCTGTCAAGAGATTGACTCAACATTGCCTTCATACCTTAAAATTAAAAACCTACAAAAGTTGGTGTAAATTTATTTGTATATGTTATTTACCTTCAGGTCTAAATGGTAAACAACCCAAATTTGTATAAAGACTTTTCAGGTGAAAAAGACTTGATTTTTTTTTTTTTTTTTTTTTTAAAGAATTGTTCACCAAACACAATTCTAATCTCTTCTCTTGTGTATTTTTGTGCACTAGGCGCAGTTGTGTAGCAGTTGAGTAATGCTGGTTAGCTGTTAAGGTGGCGTGTTGCAGTGCAGAGTGCTTGGCTGTTTCCTGTTTTCTCCTGATTGCTCCTGTGTAAAGATGCCTTGTCGTGCAGAAACAAATGGCTGTCCAGTTTATTAAAATGCCTGACAACTGCACTTCCAGTCACCCGGGCCTTGCATATAAATAACGGAGCATACAGTGAGCACATCTAGAGATGATAAATACACCTTTTTTTTTTTTCTTCCTCTTCCCCCCCCTCCCCAAAATGGTAAATCTGATCATCTTCATGTACAAACTTAAAATATGGAAAATGTTAAGGAAGCAAACAAATGGTTTGTAATTTTGTAAGTACTTATAACATGGTGTATCTTTTTGCTCATGGATATTCTGTACTATAACCATTGTTTCTGTAGTTTAATTAAAACGTTTTCTTGGTGTTAGCTTTTCTCAGAACATGTGTTGGTCGTTTTTCCCCCTCAATGTATTTTGAAACACCTATGCAGTTATCTTGTGAATGTTGCTGTGTAGAGTGGAGATGTTTAGTGTTTCCCCCGAAGTTAAAAGCAGAAATGCCAGGTCAGCACCCACTATCCTCAATGCTCAAAGGTAGCACTTTGTTAAAAGTTGTTACCCCTTCTCATAACCTAATTTATGCCCTATTTTAATAACTTAGGAACAGTCCAAGTTCTTCTTTCTATAGGAGTTTTTATTTTTGTTTTAATGGCTACATGACCCATTAGTTTGAGCCAGCAGACCTGAGCAGCTTCAGATCCACTGTGAGCAAGAAGCTGAAGTGGTTAAGAGTTGCATAATTGGCTTGCCAGGTTGCTAATCAGTATTGATATTGTCCCAAAATAGCTTTTAGGAGTAATTCAAAGACTGTCCTTTGCAAAGGAGATGACCAGCATTTCAATAGTATGTCTTCCTGGAAGGGCAGATTCTGCTATATCTTCTTTGTCTGCACCAAAAGACTCCAGAGGAATGTGGACACATTTCATGTCCCACTTGTAGAGTAAAGCTTCAAGTGACCAGTCAGCACTGAAAAAATAAACTATTTTTAAAATCAAAGCTTTTCCTGTTTGCTTTAGATACGTTTTTCACTGTATTCTTAAGTTAGACAGTGAGTAAGGCTTAACTTTGGGGGGAGGGGCACTTATATTGGTCTTTATTTTCATCCATCTTTGTTCTTTGGCCTGTGTGGGCCTCCCATCACAGTGGCCTCTTTCGTCGCAGAGCACTGGCTCTGGGCGCATGCGCTCCAGAGTTCCGGCTCAGTAGTTGGACACATGGGTCTGGCCACTTTGGCACGTGGGATCTTCCTCGGCCAGGGATCAAACTGGTGCCCCTTGTCCTTACCCACTGGACCACCAGGGAAGCCCTTAAGTTAACTTAATAAAATCGAGAGTAAATTGGGATTATTCAGGCTTACCTTCTTAACTGGTAAGTAGACCACAATTTGACCTTGGGGTTCTTTTGCATCAAGAAGTAAACTGTGGTTAAAATGTCCTCAAAGTCTGGGAAGAAAAGACTTCTTAATAGGCTTTTAATTCCAGTTTACCCTGGTTAAATTTACTACTAAGAAGAAAAAACGTTTACCTTCTGGTTCAAAGAATACATCAGATGCAAGAATAATGTCTTGTGGTGGTAGAGCCAGAAGATCCCAGGACACATGACCCCACGTGAGCCCTACAACAGGGACCTGAGGCAGGTTATTCATTTGGCAGCTTTGCCGACAGACTTCTAGACAGTGAGGCAGCTCTGAGCTGTCGGACAGTGTCACCTCAGCGCCACATTTTGCAGCCACAATTCCTGGAAGGCTCACTCCAGCTCCAATCTGGTGACAAGTTTAAAGGTTTTGCTTAGAACTGCAAAGACTTGTAGATCTCGTCAAATGACTTCCCTCTTAATACTTGGCATTAGTCTTTACAGTTTGTCAACTGTACCAAATAAGCTATCACTGCCTTACCCTGGGGCTTACTCTGAATTTGTCCTAACAGAGACAAAGGAAGTCAGTCTATTAACATTTTAAAGGGCTCTCAACTGCAACTGACAGTTAAAACAGGTTTGAACTGTGAGCGTCTGTAACTATAGGACTCTGCAAGCCGGTTGGTTGAGTCCCTGGATGTGGGCAGAATCACCTGTGGCTAGAACCTGATAGGCCTGTAAGGTGACTTGACTTCAGGGTATTTTTCCAGCTAGGTTTTGAGAGCAGTAAAGAAGACGTTTACTTCTGTAAACCTTAAACATCCTTAAGCCAGGTGGAGTGGTGAGAAAGCATAGGATACTTTAATCTCAAGATTTCCAAAAATGAAAAGCCATTTTGTAGGAACAGTGTACAGCAGAACCTGAATGAACCCTGCAGGCGCGCCCTAGAAATCTAGATGCCTCAGACTGCTGCTGTGTCAAGACTCAAAAGATCAGTCAGTAGGTTTCACCTAAGAGTCAGCAAGCCATGAAAGGCGAGAAGAGTATTCTAGTTTATGGACAACATAGGGTCTCTGGTACATACTAACTTTTTAAACAGTGAAGTGTAAAAAGCATTTCCTAACTCACAGGCTGGCCACATCATCCCTGACTTAGAAATAACAAAACCCAATATCCAGCACACAGACAACTGGAACATACAGAATCTAGGGGTTTTGCGAACCGCATGGGCCCTTGTACCTCTAAGACAGCCTTTCCCCGCAGAGATCCTCTGTGAAACCACAGGTACTGGGCCAGGACCACAGCACAAGGCCAGACATACATTCCATAATGAAGATGAAGGACCTGAAAAGAAATTTTTTTGCATGCCATAAGTAACATGCTAGAGGTCAGAATATTTATACAGCAATTACTGAGTGCCTGGCACTGGCATCCATTATAAAAATGACAGTTTCTTGTTCTCCAGTTTGCATCCTATGGGTAGGGAGGCGGGGGAGAGGGAATCTGAGTACAATATGATGTGATAAGCACTTTGTTTTTTGTGGTAAGCATTCTTCATAACATTAAATTTATTCAACTAGGGCCTAAGTGGCTTAGTGACTATTTTAGGCTGAGGATGTAACCCTCATGGAATATGTATATGTGTATATGTATACACACACACACGCATATCTACTGTGGAGAGACAAGCTACAAGAAAGAAAATAGACATTTTTGGTAATAATGCTACCAGCACAGCATGACGGGGTGATGTGAGAGTAATGGGGTGGGCAGTGACCACAAGGTGGAGGCTCAAGATAGGGAGAGGATGACTGAGGCAAGGGCCCTGAAGCAGGAACTGAAAGGCCTCTCGGCACAGAGCCCTGGCAATGTGAGCCTGAGGGCTGGTGGCAGGGCTGTGTAGTACAAGCACAGGTCAGAGGGAAGGCAGAAATCCAACTTGTGGTGCCTTGTAGGCCATGGGAAATTTACCTTTTATTTAAGTGCAGTGAGAAGGTATTACAGGGTTTTAAGCAAAGCGTAACCTTGTGGCTCAGACAGTAATGAATCTGCCTGCAATGCAGAAGACCTGGGTTTGATCCCTGGGTTGGGAAGATCCCCTGGAGAAGGAAACAGCACCCCACTCCAGGATTCTTGCCTGGGAAACCCCATTGACAGAGGGGCTGTGGGCCTCAGTCCACGAGGTCTCAAAGAAATTGGACACAACTGAGCACAGCACGAGCTCAAACCTAGTAATGTGAATGAGGAACACAGTTGTTCGAGGGTGACTAGAAACAAGGTCTGAGTAGAGCTAAATCCTGGAGTTAGGAAGCCAGGAAACTCACGAAGCCATTGGGGAGGCACTGAATTACGGCACTGTATTTAGGGAAGCAAGGTAACCTCACAGCTCTGGACAGAACCCGCCTGAGTTCAAACTTGAGATCTGTAATTTATCCGTACTAGCTGTGTTCAAGTTACTTAACCTGGGCTTCAGTCTACTCAACTGCGAGATACTATCTTCCAAGAATGATCACGAAAATCTGATGAAAATTAGTACAAAGTATACAAATTGAGTGACTGTTAAAACTGCAAATCTTCCTGCTTCCTAATGCTGCCCCTCCTGGGGTGACAGGAAAGAAGCCTAAAAAGGTACAAATATCAGTGGTGAAGGAGCTGAAGGCCTGAGTCTTGAATTCACCCAGCAAAAATATTACTGCCTATTTCTGATCTGAGAAGTGAGTTATGCAGATTTAGGTGTAACAAAAAAAAAAAAGATGTATCTTCAACAATATCCCAATAAAACATTTTTTAAAATGGAAACGTGTATCTGTTTTCACAAGGTGTACCTTCATCCTATACAAAATCTGACTGCTACTGAGACTCTGGGGGCAGCCATGAGCTGCAAGGAAGCAATGCCAGTCCGAGAAATTTTATTTGGTTAGTAAGAGCTGGAATCCCCTGCCCCGGATAAATCTGAATTAAGAAGCCCTTCGAACATGGAAACATACATTATCATATGTAAAGAGATAAACATTGTAAACGCACCGTGGAACTAAGGGATCTTACATGGTGGCTAGGCAACAACCGGGAGGGGCGGGATGGGAGGGGGCACAGGTGGGAGGGATCCAAGATATGCCTTTGACCGAGCTGGGATTATACAGAGCTGTAAACAACAAAATTATGTAAAAGCAAAATAAAATATAAAAAGAATAGCATTTTTTGATAAGTTTTAAAATTTACCTGGGAAACATGATTTATATGAATATTAGCGGTTCACAGATGCCAAGGATACCCCCAAATTTCCAAGTAATGACTGATAATATAAAAAGCATGTATGATCGTCCATTGTTTAAAGCAACTATTAAAAAAAAAAATTGGCGCCCTTAAACAAGATAAAAACCTAGGTGTCAAGAATGCCACTTTTCCGGCAAGAAATGTTAAGTACAAAGAGATCATCCCTCCTGACATTTAATCTGTCAAATGGCTTCATATCAAACCATGTGGCTCTATGGGTTCAGCCTAAGGCTGAAAGCCCCTAACCCCCTCCCGTGTGTCCCTCCCTACGGCCTCAGGTTAGCTTAGAAACACTCTTGCCCCAAGGCGCTCCCCGGCGGGTGCTTCTGCACGCACCTGCGGGACGCACACCTCCAGTATGGCTCCCTCAGCTCCCAGACCCGGCTCCTCCGAGAACCGAAAGCGCTGGGCCCGGACCACATGCCCTCGGAGGCCACACTCTTCCGAAGAGAAGTCGGTGGCCTCCGGATGGGCCGAGAGGAGAGGCCGCCGGGCAGCCAGGCTGCACGCGGGAGGGCCCCCGGGCCGGCTCGGGCCGTCTCCTCGGCACAAGGTTTCTACTACCCGACAGCAAACGGGGGAAACACCCCTCAGGCGACGAAAGGACCACGCGGGAAAAAAAAAAAGAGCCAAAACTAGGCTAGCAAGACTCGGAGAGCAGGTGGCCCGAGCGGCCGGCCGGAAAAGGGGAGAAAGAGACCGTCCGCTGCCGGAAGTGACGAGCCGGAAACGGGAGCGGGAGAGGCGGGGCCGCAGCGAGGAGGTACTTCGCCCGTCCGACCTTCCTAACATGGCGGAGATCCGCCGAGTGTGAGGGCGGACCCCGGAGGCGCGGAGGCCAATGGCTTCTAGCGAGAGGCCGGAGGGTGGGGAAGACCGCAGCCGCTGGTCCAACCGGAGGCTCGGGAGGTGGTTAGGGAGTGAATTTTCTGGAAGGCGACTTTAAAGGCGCCGGACCGAAGCGAAGGGCGTTTTGGTGCCGCCGCCGCCCGAGTCTGGGAGGGGGCGCATTGGTGGCAGGAAGCGAGCTGCGCCGAGGTCGTCGCGGAACCAGCTGGTGACCCCGCAGGATGAACCACAAGAGCAAGAAGCGGATCCGCGAGGCCAAGCGGAGTGCGCGGCCCGAGCTGAAGGACTCGCTGGACTGGACCCGGCACAACTACTACGAGAGCTTCCCTCTGAACCCGGCGGCCGTGGCGGTGAGCGGGCCTCGATCGCGGGCCGGGCGGGGCACGGGCATCCCCGGGGGCTGCGCACCGGCAAGAAATGTTAAGTACAAAGAGATCATCCCTCCTGACATTTAATCTGTCAAATGGCTTCATATCAAACCATGTGGCTCTATGGGTTCAGCCTAAGGCTGAAAGCCCTAACCCCTCCCGTGTGTCCCTCCCTACGGCCTCAGGTTAGCTTAGAAACACTCTTGCCCCAAGGCGCTCCCCGGCGGGTGCTTCTGCACGCACCTGCGGGACGCACACCTCCAGTATGGCTCCCTCAGCTCCCAGACCCGGCTCCTCCGAGAACCGAAAGCGCTGGGCCCGGACCACATGCCCTCGGAGGCCACACTCTTCCGAAGAGAAGTCGGTGGCCTCCGGATGGGCCGAGAGGAGAGGCCGCCGGGCAGCCAGGCTGCACGCGGGAGGGCCCCCGGGCCGGCTCGGGCCGTCTCCTCGGCACAAGGTTTCTACTACCCGACAGCAAACGGGGGAAACACCCCTCAGGCGACGAAAGGACCACGCGGGAAAAAAAAAAAGAGCCAAAACTAGGCTAGCAAGACTCGGAGAGCAGGTGGCCCGAGCGGCCGGCCGGAAAAGGGGAGAAAAGAGACCGTCCGCTGCCGGAAGTGACGAGCCGGAAACGGGAGCGGGAGAGGCGGGGCCGCAGCGAGGAGGTACTTCGCCCGTCCGACCTTCCTAACATGGCGGAGATCCGCCGAGTGTGAGGGCGGACCCCGGAGGCGCGGAGGCCAATGGCTTCTAGCGAGAGGCCGGAGGGTGGGGAAGACCGCAGCCGCTGGTCCAACCGGAGGCTCGGGAGGTGGTTAGGGAGTGAATTTTCTGGAAGGCGACTTTAAAGGCGCCGGACCGAAGCGAAGGGCGTTTTGGTGCCGCCGCCGCCCGAGTCTGGGAGGGGGCGCATTGGTGGCAGGAAGCGAGCTGCGCCGAGGTCGTCGCGGAACCAGCTGGTGACCCCGCAGGATGAACCACAAGAGCAAGAAGCGGATCCGCGAGGCCAAGCGGAGTGCGCGGCCCGAGCTGAAGGACTCGCTGGACTGGACCCGGCACAACTACTACGAGAGCTTCCCTCTGAACCCGGCGGCCGTGGCGGTGAGCGGGCCTCGATCGCGGGCCGGGCGGGGCACGGGCATCCCCGGGGGCTGCGCACCGCTCCCGGGACCGCGGTCCGCCAGCGCCCAGCACGGCCCCAGGAGTTCCGATGGGCTCGCCCGCACCTTGCGGAGGTCGGGGTCATCGGGGCCCGGGTTCCAGGGCGGGCCTCCTGCCTCCGCGCCGCAGCCGCGCCTGTCGGAGCCGCTGGAGCCCCACGCCCTTGACGCCCTCCTCCAGGCCTGCCACCCATGCATCCCTCTGGGCGACGGGGTTCTCGAGAACCTGGCTGTCAGAGGCCACGAACGGGAGACGGGAAGCCGCCCTTCCCTGGTGGGGTGTTGCTGGGTGCTCCGTGCACGAATGCACGCAGGTCCTTTCCCTCCCTAAGCCAGAACTAGAATCTGGCTCCCTGGGCGTGCGATTGCTAATTGGCCTTGGGGAACATCCTTACCTGCCACTTGCTACCGGGCTTTTTTTTTTTTTTTTTAAAACTCCATGGGTCTTTTCTGATTATCTCAGGACAACGTGGAAAGAGCAGACGCCTTACAGCTGTCGGTGGAAGAATTCGTGGAGCGATACGAAAGACCGTACAAGCCCGTGGTTCTGCTGAATGCCCAAGAGGGCTGGTCCGCTCAGGAGAAATGGACTCTGGAGCGCCTCAAAAGAAAATACCGGAACCAGAAGTTCAAGTGTGGCGAGGACAACGACGGGTACTCGGTGAAGATGAAGATGAAATACTACATCGAGTACATGGAGAGCACCCGGGATGACAGCCCCCTGTACATCTTTGACAGCAGCTACGGGGAACACCCCAAAAGAAGGAAGCTTTTGGAGGACTACAAGGTGCCCAAGTTTTTCACCGATGACCTTTTCCAGTATGCGGGGGAGAAGCGCAGGCCCCCTTACAGGTAAATACTGGGTGGTGATGCGGTTATAATCTTGTCTCCAGCAGCTAATCCTTTTCTGAGACAGTGAATGATCTTCTCTTGGTTGCTCGTGGGACTTACTTAGAGGGCTTCCGATGCCTGCCTGGTGCCACCGGGCATGAGGATTTCTGACAGCTTGCCACTTGGACCTAACACGCAATCAAAGGTGAACCAGGGACATCATTTCATTTAAATATTTTACTTGTTTAGGTTGTGCCAGGTCTTGGTTACAGCACGCAGGCTCTTTGAGTTGCAGCCTGCGGGTTCCTGTTGTGGTTACGCTGCTTAGTCGTGTTCGATTCTTTTGCCGCCCCACGGACTACAGCCCTCCAGACGCCTCTGTCCATGGACTTGCCCAAAGGAAAATACTGGACTAGGTTGCCCTTTCCTGTTCCAAGGGATTTGCTCGACCCAGGGATCAAACCCGCGTCTCCTGTGTTGCAGATGGATCCTTTACCCCTGAGCCACCAGTGAAGCCCCTGGTTCCCCCCAGGAACAGGGATCAGACCCCCGCCCCCGCTCCCCCATGGGAGCTTATAGTGTTACCCACTGAACCACCAGGAAAGGCTCTGTAAGGGACATTTTAGTAGTTGACGTCCAGTAGTAAGCCACATCAGTGATTTGTCTCTTAAGGATTAGTCCACGTACAGTTTGCTCGGCCTTTCTGTATGCCAGAATTTGCATCATTTTTGAAATAAGAATAACGTATTTGCTTAAAACGAAACGCTGCTTTTGTGGCCTGTCTGTAGTTAAACTGCACTGCACCCCTTGGACGTTTCCACCCTTTAGGTGGTTTGTGATGGGGCCACCACGCTCCGGAACGGGAATCCACATTGACCCTCTGGGAACCAGCGCCTGGAATGCTTTAGTTCAGGGCCACAAGCGCTGGTGCCTCTTCCCGACCAGCACGCCCAGAGAGCTCATCAAGGTGACGCGCGAGGAAGGCGGGAACCAGCAGGATGAAGCTATCACCTGGTTTAATGTCGTCTACCCCCGGACGCAGCTTCCAACCTGGCCAGCCGAATTCAGGCCCCTGGAAATCTTACAAAAACCAGGAGAGACTGTCTTTGTCCCAGGTAGAAATACATTCTTTGATTTCCGTCGTCTGTAGTCTTGAAGCACAATTATATACAAGGAAACCCCTCTGCATGCTGACGGGAGGTTGCTGCCTACCTTTCTTGTAACTGGAATGTATACTGACTATTGAAAACCTTCCTGTGTGCAGAGAGCCTGCGGGTGTTTATCTCTAGTGCTTACCTAGTGTCTTTGTGTGTGTTTTATGACTTGTGCTTATTTGCATAAATGATGGGGTTTTTTGGTTACTCTGTAGCATTGGGTGGATTGAGGCAAGAAACAGTCGTTTAAGAGCCAAGGGGATAAAAGGGAAAAGAGCCAACAGGCAGGAAATCCTACAGCTGAAAAGGACACATTGTTCTGATAGGCTGAGTGTTGTCCGTGAGGGTATTTAAGATAAGCAGCCCCCTCCTAGAGACCAAAGAACCTGCTGCCTTTACAGTTTTGGTCACAGCTTTGGATGAACAGGGCTGGACATGTGTGTTCTGTCTAAGGGCCAGAGAAGAAATAGTTTAGGCACAGCGGCCCGACTGTCTCTGTGGTCAGTGCGCAGGTTTGCCCTCGCAGCAGGAAAGCCCGTGTGGCCAGGCTCCAGTGAAGCTTTACACAAGCAGGTGGTTGGCAGTTGCTGCATCGGGAGGAAGGTGTGCCACGCGGGGCCCGTGTCTCTGAGGCGCTCCCGTGTGGCTGGATCCCCAGTTTCTGAAGTGTATATCTTGTATGTGCCGAGCGCATGTCTTGGAGCCGTTGTGTGTAGGGCCAGTTACTGTTTAACCGTTTGTCTCTTGGGTTTCAGGAGGCTGGTGGCACGTTGTCCTCAATCTGGACACCACCATTGCCATCACCCAGAATTTTGCCAGCAGCACCAACTTCCCTGTGGTCTGGCACAAGACGGTAAGAGGGAGACCAAAGTTATCGAGGAAATGGTATAGGTAAGAGACATTTTTTTTCTTTTCTTATTTTATGCTTTGTTCCAACTTCTACCCCAGAGTTGCAAAGGAAGGAGCCCGCTGCTGCCATACCCTGTGCGCTGATTTGACGACAGGCCTGGGAAAAGCTGGGGCTGCACTACCTCCCAGGTGGAGGAGAGAGGGTCCTAGGCCAGGGCCAGGTCTCAGGGTGCTTGCCGGCCTCGAGGCGATAGGCTAAGACTGCATGTTTAATTGAAACCCCTCTGCATGCTGACGGGAGGTTGCTGCCTACCTTTCTTGTAACTGGAATGTATACTGACTATTGAAAACCTTCCTGTGTGCAGAGAGCCTGCGGGTGTTTATCTCTAGTGCTTACCTAGTGTCTTTGTGTGTGTTTTATGACTTGTGCTTATTTGCATAAATGATGGGGTTTTTTGGTTACTCTGTAGCATTGGGTGGATTGAGGCAAGAAACAGTCGTTTAAGAGCCAAGGGGATAAAAGGGAAAAGAGCCAACAGGCAGGAAATCCTACAGCTGAAAAGGACACATTGTTCTGATAGGCTGAGTGTTGTCCGTGAGGGTATTTAAGATAAGCAGCCCCCTCCTAGAGACCAAAGAACCTGCTGCCTTTACAGTTTTGGTCACAGCTTTGGATGAACAGGGCTGGACATGTGTGTTCTGTCTAAGGGCCAGAGAAGAAATAGTTTAGGCACAGCGCCCGACTGTCTCTGTGGTCAGTGCGCAGGTTTGCCCTCGCAGCAGGAAAGCCCGTGTGGCCAGGCTCCAGTGAAGCTTTACACAAGCAGGTGGTTGGCAGTTGCTGCATCGGGAGGAAGGTGTGCCACGCGGGGCCCGTGTCTCTGAGGCGCTCCCGTGTGGCTGGATCCCCAGTTTCTGAAGTGTATATCTTGTATGTGCCGAGCGCATGTCTTGGAGCCGTTGTGTGTAGGGCCAGTTACTGTTTAACCGTTTGTCTCTTGGGTTTCAGGAGGCTGGTGGCACGTTGTCCTCAATCTGGACACCACCATTGCCATCACCCAGAATTTTGCCAGCAGCACCAACTTCCCTGTGGTCTGGCACAAGACGGTAAGAGGGAGACCAAAGTTATCGAGGAAATGGTATAGGTAAGAGACATTTTTTTTCTTTTCTTATTTTATGCTTTGTTCCAACTTCTACCCCAGAGTTGCAAAGGAAGGAGCCCGCTGCTGCCATACCCTGTGCGCTGATTTGACGACAGGCCTGGGAAAAGCTGGGGCTGCACTACCTCCCAGGTGGAGGAGAGAGGGTCCTAGGCCAGGGCCAGGTCTCAGGGTGCTTGCCGGCCTCGAGGCGATAGGCTAAGACTGCATGTTTAATTGAAGCCAGTCCGTCTACACACGGTCATCACTGGGATTATTCCTCGTTTTCTGTTTTTTTTGTTTGTTTGGTTTTGGTTTTATTTTTTCCCAAAGCTAGCCGTAGCGAAGGAAGCCGTTTTGTTTGGGTTTTGTTTTGGTTATTTCTTTTCCTTACCCCAAAGCATTATCCGCATTTGAACTTATGACCTTCAGTTCTTGTGAGCAAGGTGACCGCCCTGGAGACTTAGCTCCTCTGTTTATCCACAGAACAGACTCAGCACGGGCAGCGGCAGTGCAGGCCACCCCCAGCCACCCCGTGCCACTGTGTCCCAACCCTGACCTGGAGGGACCAGCTCTCGGGGTAAGAGAGGGATCGTGGCTTGCTCTGTGCTCAGCCCCCCTGCTGAGAGGGCCAGCAAGGGTGGTGACTCTGCTCTCCCCGGCCTCGCGGGCTTCCGAGGCCCCCTGACTCCCTCCGCAGGCCACTGCGTGCTGCCGTCCGGTCCTTCCCAAGGCCTTCCCTCACATCAGGTCTTTTGTCCCTGGTTACAGTGGCCGCCAGACTAGGTCCCTAAGGGGAGGGCTGGCGACTGCTCCTGACGGTCCCGTCCAGCTCTGTCTTCAAGTGAGCGGAGGACCCTCTCTGTTACTCGAAGCTTCTCATCCCTCACAAACCTAGTTGTTTCTACCCTTACAATTAGAAAGCAGCCAAGCCCAGCTCCTATCACTGAGCACTGTGCTATGGAAAGGCGAGGTTAGAAAACATCAGCTAGGAAGGTGCAGGAAGAAGTTCGAGGGAGAGAAAGCGTTTCTCCCCAAGGGGAAAACCACGACTAACTCAAGGAAGCGTGGCCTCGTGCGCAGGCAGCGCATCTTGCTCCTCTGCTCAGCGGGCAGCGAGTCGGGTGTGGCTAGTTTTCCTTTCAGGAAAGCCTGAGCAGCCTGTGGGGCTTTGTCCCCAGCCTGTGGATCGTGTGTCCTCACCACCGTCCCGGCACGTCTAGGAGAGGCAGGGCTCCGCCTCGAGTCTGGGGCTCTGCGGGTGGGTGTCGCCGCCCGTCCCAGCACTGAGAGCTCCTGTCCCGTCTCTCAGGATCTTGAAGCAGGAGCACCCCGAGCTGGCAGTCCTGGCTGACTCCGTCGACCTGCAGGAGTCCACGGGGATTGCTTCCGACAGCTCCAGCGACTCCTCCAGCTCCTCCAGCTCCAGCTCGTCCGACTCTGACTCAGAGGTGAGGCCACGCTGCCTCCCTGGCTCTCCAGGGCAGGGCGCCCTAGAAACCCAGCCGGGGCTTTCCTGCCTCCTCCCTGGGAGGGGCACTGGAGGGAATGAGTCTCACCTTCTGCCAAGAACTCCAGCTGCCCCAGTCCTCCTGTGAGGAAGTTTGCCCATATGATGGCTTTGAAGGTGTTTGTGAATGGTTACAAGTCTCTAGGGGTGAGAATTAGCTGAAGATGCTGTTACGTAAGTGGCACGGGATCACACAGCTGGGGACAGTGGTGTCGGGATTTACACTCCAAGCGTTCTCCAGACTGAAAGCCCACGTTAGGAATCTCCCCTGCTGATGATAAATGATAAGCCTCGCGGGACTTCCCTGGTGACCCCATGGTTAGGACTCCAAGCTTTCACTGTGAGGGCCCAGGTGCAGTCCCTGGTGGGGGAACTAAGATCCCACAAGCTGTGAAGCCAAAAAAACGTATGAGCCTAGAAACTCCGCACATTCAGTCCTCTTGTTCAAGTGGACACAGTACTGAGTAAGGGGTCCTGCTTTTAGAGGACGAAGCATCTATCTCATGACTTTGCACGGTCCACCAGCCAAACCTCCTCCTTGGAGGAGTGTCAGGTGCCGAGCAGCGAAATTCCACACTCCCATCGCTGTCACCCAGCTTTCAAGGGGGACCCTGATTTCAGACAGACAGCCCACCCAGTAGAGAACACTGCAGGGACCCCTGGCGTCTGGTGAGACGGATATTCAGACTGTGTCCTAAATGGCCCTTTGACCTCAGGGACGTGTGCATGTGTCTCCTGAGGACAGTGGCTCAGTGAGTGGAGAACAGGGCGAAGAGCCCCCGCTCTCCTCCTCCCGTGTGCAGGGCGAGTCTGGCTCTGAGGGCGAGGGGACGACGCACCGCCGGAAGAAGAGGAGGACGTGCGGCATGGTGGGCAACGGGGACACCACCTCCCAGGACGACTGCGTGAGCAAAGAGCGCAGCTCCTCCAGGTGACCGCGCGGGCCGACGTCTGCGTGCCAGGACGCGCCTGCAGCCTGCGACGGGGCCCCGGGGGGCAGCCTCGCCGACCAGGAGGGCCGGCGAGAGCCAGAGAACGAGGACGCTCTGGGCCCGGGAGTCCGTGCACTTAGCCCCTGCCGCAGGAGCTTTCCCCTCCGCTGCCGGCGCAGGTGCACGTGGCTTGTTTTATGCATCAGGGCGGGGATCGAGGTGGACAGTGCCAAGGGAACCTTGACCTTATTTAATAAAAGTTAAATGCATCTTACGTCTTTGAAATTGTATTTCCTGGGGAAGACCAGAACGTCCTCTTGTTGCTCTTGTTGTGACCGTGGGAGAAAATCGTGACTCTGGGGGAGGGTGCCCTCGATGGGAAATGACAGTCACTGCAGTAAAGGGGACAGGCTGGGACGTTGCCCCTGCCTTCTGAAGAGGCTGAGGGGTGACCTGCTTTTTCTCCCACCTTACTGCTGCTGCTTTGAGTGCTTGCAGATTTTTAAATTTTTTTGTAAAATATTAATCATGTCTCTAGCAAGGTTTTGTTTTTGTTTTAAACCTGGAAGGATTCCCTGGTGGTCCAGTGGTTAGGTCTCTGTGCTTGCACTGTCAAGGCCCTGGGTTCAGTCCCTAGATCGGGAACTAAGATATCCCGCAAGCTTTGCAGCAGACTGAACAAATAAACTATTTAAAAAAAAAAAAAAATACTCAATTGGATCTGAGTAAGTTAAAACTTGAGATAAAAGCAGTAGGCTAACATGGGGGCTGCCCCATTGCTGCGCCCATGACAGGCCTGCCCTGAGTGGGGTCATGCCGCCTGCGTCCAGGGTCTTAAACCCCAGAGCCCTGTTGTCCCCGTGCTGCCGGATGCAGTGGCCCTGAGGCAGCGCTAAGACGTGGGTATCAGGGAAGATATCTAAGTGCTGAAGCGTCTGGGATTCTGTCTCGGCAGCCGGACAGTGCCAGTGAGGGGAACGGACCCGCTCCCCGGCAGGCCTGGCTGACGGGACCCCCGGGGGCCCGGGGGGCCCCCTCCCAGGACGACTGCGTGAGCAAAGAGCGCAGCTCCTCCAGGTGACCGCGCGGGCCGACGTCTGCGTGCCAGGACGCGCCTGCAGCCTGCGACGGGGCCCCGGGGGGCAGCCTCGCCGACCAGGAGGGCCGGCGAGAGCCAGAGAACGAGGACGCTCTGGGCCCGGGAGTCCGTGCACTTAGCCCCTGCCGCAGGAGCTTTCCCCTCCGCTGCCGGCGCAGGTGCACGTGGCTTGTTTTATGCATCAGGGCGGGGATCGAGGTGGACAGTGCCAAGGGAACCTTGACCTTATTTAATAAAAGTTAAATGCATCTTACGTCTTTGAAATTGTATTTCCTGGGGAAGACCAGAACGTCCTCTTGTTGCTCTTGTTGTGACCGTGGGAGAAAATCGTGACTCTGGGGGAGGGTGCCCTCGATGGGAAATGACAGTCACTGCAGTAAAGGGGACAGGCTGGGACGTTGCCCCTGCCTTCTGAAGAGGCTGAGGGGTGACCTGCTTTTTCTCCCACCTTACTGCTGCTGCTTTGAGTGCTTGCAGATTTTTAAATTTTTTTGTAAAATATTAATCATGTCTCTAGCAAGGTTTTGTTTTTGTTTTAAACCTGGAAGGATTCCCTGGTGGTCCAGTGGTTAGGTCTCTGTGCTTGCACTGTCAAGGCCCTGGGTTCAGTCCCTAGATCGGGAACTAAGATATCCCGCAAGCTTTGCAGCAGACTGAACAAATAAACTATTTAAAAAAAAAAAAAAAATACTCAATTGGATCTGAGTAAGTTAAAACTTGAGATAAAAGCAGTAGGCTAACATGGGGGCTGCCCCATTGCTGCGCCCATGACAGGCCTGCCCTGAGTGGGGTCATGCCGCCTGCGTCCAGGGTCTTAAACCCCAGAGCCCTGTTGTCCCCGTGCTGCCGGATGCAGTGGCCCTGAGGCAGCGCTAAGACGTGGGTATCAGGGAAGATATCTAAGTGCTGAAGCGTCTGGGATTCTGTCTGACGTCCCTGCCGGCTGCAGCCGACGCTCCTGTTGGGTTCTTTGTGTCTCCAAGCAGCCCAGCACTTGCTTAAATGGGATGGGAGTTGAGGACCCACCCTTCCTTTCTGTCGTCCTTTCCTCGTTCTCTGGGGTCTGGCTGGAATCCCTTGGGGGAAATGCAGGTGTCTTAACCGCAGGAACTGATGAGACTACACTGTGCATTTCTCAGCCCTAGTTGACCTTTCCACAGCCAGCCGTAGATTTCTCTTCTCGCCTGTCTGTTTCTATTATTGTAGACTTCTCTCTGCCCTTGGGGTGTGACTTTTGTGTTAATACCCTGGAAGGAAAGTTTTCTCTAAAAAACTGCCCGGCCGTTAGTTCAGCCCGGGGCCCTGGGGGTTGTGCCTCTAACCTTTCCTTCCAGCTTTGCAGCGCTGTGCTGTCTGCGTGCTGATCTCAGGTAGTTGTCCTTTCCTTGGCAGGATCAGGGGCACTTGTGGAGGCCGTGCTCACCCCTGAGCTGAAGCTCTCCCCGAGGTGGCTCCCGTGGCAGCTGCCGGTGGCCACCCGGCTAACTCAGCCTTCCTGTCTTCTGCTCCTACCTTCTCCTTTGTCTTCTTTGAATCTGGACAGTCCTCTGTGGCCCAGGCTCACGTCTCCAGTCAAATGCTGTTTTTTCGGCTTACCGAAACTATAGATTGCCAAGACCTTAAAA
Source organism: Tragulus kanchil (assembly GCA_022376925.1). Classification (NCBI taxonomy): domain Eukaryota; kingdom Metazoa; phylum Chordata; class Mammalia; order Artiodactyla; family Tragulidae; genus Tragulus; species Tragulus kanchil. Next base: position 23,986,951 of record JAIOJX010000027.1, on the reverse strand, counting down.
ACAAAAACAAAACAGCGCGTTCGGTGAAACGCCGAAGGCCACCGTGATGGTGGGTGAGAAGGGCCTGTGCTTCTCTAAAACCAAGCTGGTCGACCGACCGCAGGCCTGGAGGGTTGCGCCCCTCGAATGCCTTGTTGCCTTGCTGGCGTTGGTGAGGGACTCCTGCCGTGCACGTGTGGCCCGCTGCGCTCAAGCCGAGACGCCGAGAGTGGTGAGTGGACTCTGAGTTCTGTGGGAAGCAGTTACGTGTAAGGACCACGAATGGGCCACCTGCCTGTGCGCCGTCATCCATCCAGACACATCCAGCGACCGTGACCCCGCCAGGGCGCCAGCACCACGGGCTCGCCGCAGCCCAGTGCAGTCTTAGCACTGGTCACCTCTGCGTGATCAGAGAGCCTGTTGGCTTCCAAGGAGAGTTTTGTGTGGTGTGTTTTGTAGGAGAGGGGGTGGCACATCGGGCTTGTTTGGTTTATGAACAGTGAAAAAGATGTTCACTTCACAGAACTGAAGTTATAAGCAGGACCAGGTTCTTACAGATGTGTCCGCATCTTTCCCACCATGAGATCTCTTAAGTCAGAAGCTCTGGCTCTCTCTGAGGCTTCCTGATCAGCAGCCCCATCTCTGGGACTACAGGTGTTAGCTGGGCGATTGTGTAACTGGCCAGGAATAAATGCAAAGGTGGGGCTTCTGGTCTTTGGGATCTGTTTAGGTTTCTAAGTAACTGTGGTTTCCATACTTAGGGGTTGACCAGCCACTCCCATCTCTTGCCATCTCAGTTCACCTGCTTGCCTTCATCTCTCTCTAAATTCAACTAAAGTTAAGTAAAAATCAGAGGGGGTTGTCAAGGACACACCCAGTGACAGTTTCCTGGTTAGAATGCTGGAGGGAAGGGCACCCGCTGCTGGGGGCAGAGGAGCCCCACCAGCGCCAGGAGGCGCAGAGGAGTGTGGGCTGTTGGCTGGAGTGACTCATTGTAGCCTCTCAGAATCCTCCCTCAAGTGGGGAGAGTACATCTGGGTTGGATGGAGCTTCTGCTCATTTCTTAGGATCACTGCACCTGCTACCCACCCCCCGCCCAGCCCCTCGCCACGCTCAGGCTCCAGGGAGTGTCTGTGCCCAGGCGTGCTCAGTGGCTAAGCGCTGTCTGACTCTACCACCCCTCGGGCTCTGTCCACGGGATTCTCCAGGCAGGAATACTAGAGGGGGCACCCATTTCCTTCTCCAGGGGATCTTCCCGACCCAGGGATTGAGTCCACATCTGCATTGCAGGCAGATTCGTTATCGCTGAGCCACCTGGGAAGCGGCTCTGAGGGTGTGAGTGAATCCAAACCCCACGGGATCATCCAGAGATCACATCCATACCTGAATGATACTCCTCCTGTTCAAAAAGCTTTTCTTGACCTTCCGAAGGCTCCTGTCCCTTCTCCCCGGCGTTGCTGCCCAGCTGCCCGGCTGCCACACGCCCTCTCTTCTCAAATCCAGACCTGCTGCTCCTCCCGCAGTCTGTGGAAAGGGCCAGGCCACCAGGTAGGCTGCCTGCCGCCAGGGGGCGTGGTGGGGACAGTGACGGGGAAGTTCAGCCGGAGAGATGAGCCATCCCGTTTTACTTCCCCAGATGCCAACGGTAATTCCTGTTTGATAAACACTATCCAGGAACAAGGGATCCAGCCTATCCGACAGGCCCGAGAGTACCTGGGTGGCGGGGGTTACACTTGGCTCTCGCCCCCCCGTGGATGGCTGTGGGACGCTCTCCCGTCGTCCTGGCCCGGTGAGACCCAGCAGCCGTCTTTTACTGTTGCTGCGCCAGGCACACCCCCCACCATGGGAGAAAGGCAGGGCTGAGGCGGGAACACAGAGCAGTGCCACGTGGCTGGGGGGCCACCGTGAAGCCGGAGCCAAGGGGTCCATCTGTTCTAAAGTCAGCCCTTCTCCCCACCCGGCCTGAACTGCTCCTCTGAGTGGAGTTGAGAAGAGTGAGGAGAGAGAGGCCACATCCAGCTGTGTTTGGAGATTCTTCTCTGAGATGACAGCTTGTCTTAAAACCAACCGCTCGGGGAACTTCCCTGATGGTCCAGTGGTTATGACTCCCTGCTCCCAAAGCAGAGGGCCTGGGTTCAATCCCTGGTCAGGGAACTCGGTTCCCACATGTGACAACTGAAGATCACATATGCCCCAAGAAGATGGAAGATCTGCTTGCTGTAACTAAGACTTGACGCGGCCAAATAAATAAATGTTAAAAACCAACAAGCTGGGTCCTGGAAAAAGAGGAGCTAGACTTAGAACTCCTGAAGAGAACAGGGGTGGGCAAGACAAGAGCAGGGACCCAGGACATCCAGGCCTGTGGAGATGAGGGAGGGCCCAGAGGCTTTCCCCGAGGCGGCCAGTGTCACACAGGTGCCTCCAAGGCCAGCGGTGCTGTGAGGTGGAGAATCCAAACCCCAACCCGGGATCATCCAGAGATCACATCCATACCTGAATGATACTCCTCCTGTTCAAAAAGCTTTTCTTGACCTTCCGAAGGCTCCTGTCCCTTCTCCCCGGCGTTGCTGCCCAGCTGCCCGGCTGCCACACGCCCTCTCTTCTCAAATCCAGACCTGCTGCTCCTCCGCAGTCTGTGGAAAGGGCCAGGCCACCAGGTAGGCTGCCTGCCGCCAGGGGGCGTGGTGGGGACAGTGACGGGGAAGTTCAGCCGGAGAGATGAGCCATCCCGTTTTACTTCCCCAGATGCCAACGGTAATTCCTGTTTGATAAACACTATCCAGGAACAAGGGATCCAGCCTATCCGACAGGCCCGAGAGTACCTGGGTGGCGGGGGTTACACTTGGCTCTCGCCCCCCCGTGGATGGCTGTGGGACGCTCTCCCGTCGTCCTGGCCCGGTGAGACCCAGCAGCCGTCTTTTACTGTTGCTGCGCCAGGCACACCCCCCACCATGGGAGAAAGGCAGGGCTGAGGCGGGAACACAGAGCAGTGCCACGTGGCTGGGGGGCCACCGTGAAGCCGGAGCCAAGGGGTCCATCTGTTCTAAAGTCAGCCCTTCTCCCCACCCGGCCTGAACTGCTCCTCTGAGTGGAGTTGAGGAGAGTGAGGAGAGAGAGGCCACATCCAGCTGTGTTTGGAGATTCTTCTCTGAGATGACAGCTTGTCTTAAAACCAACCGCTCGGGGAACTTCCCTGATGGTCCAGTGGTTATGACTCCCTGCTCCCAAAGCAGAGGGCCTGGGTTCAATCCCTGGTCAGGGAACTCGGTTCCCACATGTGACAACTGAAGATCACATATGCCCCAAGAAGATGGAAGATCTGCTTGCTGTAACTAAGACTTGACGCGGCCAAATAAATAAATGTTAAAAACCAACAAGCTGGGTCCTGGAAAAAGAGGAGCTAGACTTAGAACTCCTGAAGAGAACAGGGGTGGGCAAGACAAGAGCAGGGACCCAGGACATCCAGGCCTGTGGAGATGAGGGAGGGCCCAGAGGCTTTCCCCGAGGCGGCCAGTGTCACACAGGTGCCTCCAAGGCCAGCGGTGCTGTGAGGTGGAGGGCGGTGCCTTTGAGGTGAGAGCCGCCAAAACCAGGAACACCTGTCACGTTTGCTCAACATTCAGGTGCCCATTTGCTAATTATTAAAACATTCAACAAATGTCTGAGCACCAGGCCTTTTTCTAGGTGCTGAAGACACCAGGGTCAGGCCGAATCCCTGTCCTGGAACTTCACGGGACAGTACACACGCCGTCGTGAGGAGAGCCAAGGGTCAGGGCGAATAGAATCCCGCACGTCCGTCTCCTCGATCAGAAAAGCAAGTCCTTACTAACTGCACGTTTATGATATCTCCGTAAAGGAACATGATTATAATTCAAACTGTATTTTTAACTGAGGACATAGCTTCTTTGTAAATCAGCTAAAGGTATTTAAGGATTAATATGGAAGTTTCTGGTGCAAGTGCTTCACGGATCTGTTAGAGGTTCCACCTCCATCTACTTTAGGAAGCTAGATAAGAGTTGGGGCTGAACAGGGGTAGTAAGGAGGCCTTGAAGCACAGGGCCACAGGTCTCTTGAATTGTGTGTAGCATTTCCACAAGTAGGTGTTTTGTCCTGTGCACGCCTGCGGATGGCTCCACGTGGAAGCTGGTGTCTCCTCGCACTCCCGTGGCTTCTGTCAGGATGGCACACCGACGTTAACATCACGTACAGCAAAACTGTGGGAACCCTCCCAGGGTGCTCTCAACTTGGTCTCATCTTTAGTTCAAGTTCAGTGACTTGGAACACCTCACTCCCATCCTCTGCTCTCCCGGGAGAGGAGAACTGGCCACATGCTCTGTCCACGGGGACTGGACACGACAGAGGAACTGGGACCGTCTGTTGAGTGCCTGGTGCCTCCTCGGGCCTCAAGTCAAGCACCCTGATCGCCTCCTAGTTCTGCTTTAGCTTTTGGGGACTGCCACTAAACGCCTGTGGGGGGTGGGGGTGCAGGGCAGCTGCCATTAGATTGGCCGTTTTGTTGTTTTTTTTGTTTTTTTTTTTAAATTTTGGGATTGGCCTTTTTAACTTTTACTGCGATGAAACTTATTCATCATCGGCCTGTGAGTGGGGCCACTTTCCCGAGGCGGCCAGGTGCCTCAAGGCCAGCGGTGCTGTGAGGTGAGGCGGTGCCTTTGAGGTGAGAGCCGCCAAAACCAGGAACACCTGTCACGTTTGCTCAACATTCAGGTGCCCATTTGCTAATTATTAAAACATTCAACAAATGTCTGAGCACCAGGCCTTTTTCTAGGTGCTGAAGACACCAGGGTCAGGCCGAATCCCTGTCCTGGAACTTCACGGGACAGTACACACGCCGTCGTGAGGAGAGCCAAGGGTCAGGGCGAATAGAATCCCGACGTCCGTCTCCTCGATCAGAAAAGCAAGTCCTTACTAACTGCACGTTTATGATATCTCCGTAAAGGAACATGATTATAATTCAAACTGTATTTTTAACTGAGGACATAGCTTCTTTGTAAATCAGCTAAAGGTATTTAAGGATTAATATGGAAGTTTCTGGTGCAAGTGCTTCACGGATCTGTTAGAGGTTCCACCTCCATCTACTTTAGGAAGCTAGATAAGAGTTGGGGCTGAACAGGGGTAGTAAGGAGGCCTTGAAGCACAGGGCCACAGGTCTCTTGAATTGTGTGTAGCATTTCCACAAGTAGGTGTTTTGTCCTGTGCACGCCTGCGGATGGCTCCACGTGGAAGCTGGTGTCTCCTCGCACTCCCGTGGCTTCTGTCAGGATGGCACACCGACGTTAACATCACGTACAGCAAAACTGTGGGAACCCTCCCAGGGTGCTCTCAACTTGGTCTCATCTTTAGTTCAAGTTCAGTGACTTGGAACACCTCACTCCCATCCTCTGCTCTCCCGGGAGAGGAGAACTGGCCACATGCTCTGTCCACGGGGACTGGACACGACAGAGGAACTGGGACCGTCTGTTGAGTGCCTGGTGCCTCCTCGGGCCTCAAGTCAAGCACCCTGATCGCCTCCTAGTTCTGCTTTAGCTTTTGGGGACTGCCACTAAACGCCTGTGGGGGGTGGGGGTGCAGGGCAGCTGCCATTAGATTGGCCGTTTTGTTGTTTTTTTTGTTTTTTTTTTTAAATTTTGGGATTGGCCTTTTTAACTTTTACTGCGATGAAACTTATTCATCATTTTAAATAAAGCAACTTGATTTGGGGTTGGGTTTTTTTGCATTGTCTTTGTCCTTGTTTTCACTCTTATTCATTAGAAAGTCAACAGTGTCCTAAGTTTGTCTGCACAGAAGGACCTCTTAAATATACACTCGACCTTTGAACAACCTGGGGTTTAGGGGTACGACCCTCTCCCTGCACAGTGGAAAATTCAAGAAGCTGAGTGTCAGCCGTTCGTGTCGAGGTTCACAGTTCTGCAGCCGGCTTCAGATGGCGTAGGACTGCGGCTCATGTCTATTAAAAAATCCACATGTAAGTGGAATCTTGCACTTTACACACGTGTTCAAAGGTCAACTGCATACTTCCAAACAGAGGGGACGGGCGGCAAAAGTAAGGGCTAAACACTTTGGGTGAAGTCCCCAGTCGCCATCTGCCAGGAGAAAAGCCTCATTCCACGTTTGGTAGTTGTGGGGCATTTTCCATCAGCCACCACTAAAACCCACTTTGGGTGCCCACCTAATACTACGTGAGGCTGCAGGATTAAGCTCACCCTGCAGGTGGAATCCTGTTCGTCATAACTGGAGCTCAACAGGAAGCTCAAACGCTTTCTTACATCTTCCATTTAAAAAGAAGCACTGGGTGGGATGGGGCAGGGGGACTTCCCTAGTGGTCCGGTGGCTAAGACTCCGTGCTCCCAGTACAGGGCCTGGGTTCCACCCCTAGGGAAACTAGATCCCATAGGCTGCAACTGAGAGTCCTCAGGTCACAACTAGAGAGCCTGTATCAAAGATCTGGCGATGATCTGCAGCTAAGACCCGGTGCCGCCAAATGAATAAAAGTAAATATTTTTTTTAAAGAAAAAGAAGCACTCATTCCCTCCAGCATCTTACATCAGATATCAGCTTAGATACTGTGCTTTTTCCAAAAATGTATCACATGTTAAACAAAAACTGGGCCCTAGCTTTCAGTATTAGGCTTATGTTTGGCATGGTACCTTACAAATTTTGTCCACTTTTTTTTTTTTTTAAATAACCAGAGCAGGGTTTGTCAGTGATAGGGGAAAAAAAAGTTTTTCTGTTACATTGATCTCCAACCTACCCTGTTGAGTGACAGATCCCTGGGAAGCTTCTGGAGAAGCAGAAACAGGAGACTTCTTTTCCCTCATCCCACTTCTACATTACACAATTATGCAGAGGAGAAAGACAGTAGAGAAAATCAGGTTGACCTGAAGTCTTTGAGGGTGACTGCCACACCTTGAGGCCTGTGTGGAAGGCTGCTAGTTTCAGACTGGGATAGGGCGTTCTCCTGCCAGCACCTGGAAATAACCTCTGTGAAGATGTATCAAGGCAACCCCAAGAGTAAAAGCCACAGGTGATGGGTCTATAAAGCGGCTGAAAGTAAGCAGAGCTGGTGTGTGGTTTTCATTGTCATGGGCTTCTCTGGTCGCTCAGATGGTAAGGAATCCCTCTGCAACGCAGGAGACCTGGGTTGGGAAGATCCCCTGGAGAAGGGACCGGCTACCCGCTCCAGTATTCTTGCCTGGAGAAGTCCATGGACAGTGGAGCCTGGCAGGCTCCACAGTCCATGGGTCGCAAACAGTCGAACACGACTGAGCGACTTTCGCTTTGATTGTCTTATAGCCTTTACCTCGCCTTCAGCATTTGCTGGCTAGCAATTCCAAAGTGCTCTAATATGACCAGTGTGATGATTTTGGCTAAACGATGCCGAAAGGGCCCCCGAGGACCGAGTATTTCAAACGGGTTCTCAAAAGGAGCCTAAGCTCTAAGCGTCGGGCCTGCCCGAGTCTCAAGAGCGCCCCCCTAGGGGCTGGGGGTCTGGGCCCCAGCGTCTTGAGTCACCCCGGGGCCTGGGGGCGAACGGGGCAGGCCTGGGAGGTCGGGGGCGGGGCGCGGCGGGGACTCCGCCCCGGGGCGGGGCGAGGCGGGCTCCCTCGGGGTCCCCGCGGGCGGGCACTCGGGTGGCCGCGGCGCGATGGAGGCGCCGGCCGAGCTGCTGGCCGCGCTGCCCGCGCTGGCCACCGCGCTGGCCTTGCTGCTGGCCTGGCTGCTGGTGAGGCGCGGGGCAGCCGCGAGCCCAGACCCTCCAGAGCCCGCGCCCCCGGAGTCCGCGCCCCCGGCCGAGGCCAGCGCGAAGCCCGAGCCGCCCGGGCCCTGCGCCGCGGACCCAGCGGCTGCGCCCGAGGGGCCGGGGGAACCCGCGCGGCCGGACGAGCCCGAGGCTGTGCCGGCGGAGGCGGAGGAGCAGGCCGCCGAGGAGAGGCAGGTACGGACCCGCCCTCCCGGGCGCCCCTTCCCACCCCCGGGCCTGGTTCCCTCCGCAGTTCGGCGTCCCCCTCGGCAGAGCCGAGAATGGGGTCCTCTGCCTCGGGGCGGCCCGCCCCAGGGAGGTTAGAGCCGCGATCGGCAGGAAAGGAGGGTCCTGGCATGCAGACTCACCGCCCTCCACCAAAGGGTCGCCGAGCCTCGGAGTTGTGTGTTGTCGCTGGCTGGCTATCCTCTACTTGGCCTCTCCTGCCCCAGCGCCGGTCACCCCCATATCTCTCACCCTCCAGCCCACGGAGCTCCAAATCCACGTGTATGTGGCTTGTTTCCACGGCCGCAAGGACGCCTCATGTCCTAAGAGTAATAATATAAAATAGAATAAAGAAAAGAAGGGGGAAAAGGAAAGCTGTGTTCTTTTTAGGCCACTTTGAAATCCGGATTCCTGAGTCATTTATGTGTGAAACCCATTGGGTGGGGCTGGAAAGAAAGGGTACTGGACCATTGCAGTCCTATTTATTGTCATTTTCAAACTGCACGGAGCTTTGCACACCTCGCCTGGGGCTGCAGATCAGCTGGGCCAGTGTGCAGAGCGGAAGCAGGATAGAGCTTCCTGCAGCACAGCTGAGCCCCAAGCCCAGCCTCCTGCTGCGGCCCTCCTGCTGCTCTGTCCTGACTCCTCGGTCTTGCTTCTGGATATCCAGAGAGATAGTCCTTGGTAGAGCTAAGAGCTTCAGGATCTTAGTTCCCCATCCAGGGATGGAACGTGGGCCCCCAGCAGTGGAAGCCCATGAGTCCTAACCACTAAACCCCCAGGAATTCCTCAGTATAGCTCTTTACATTAGAAATCTACCTGCCCTGCGCATTCCCAGATTTCAGCTTCCTTGGCCCCTCGAGGCCACCACCACCTGGGGTCCGGAGCCTGATCAGAATCCCTTGTTCTGAATCCTAGACTCCTTTTCTTGGGAGGGAGGACGGCCCGGACAGTGGAAATTGTGAGCACGTGGCTTTGGTTCATTGTCGGCATGCCTGCAGTGCCCACTCTGAATTTTGCTGGACACAATGGTTTATTCTGGAGAGAACCCTTCTCGGGGAGGAGGAGGCAGCGAGGCGGGGCGGAGGCATTCTGAGTAATTGTTCCCGACCGCGTGTGAGCCGGCGCTTTGCTTGACCCGAGGGTGACTAGTTGTGCCATTACAGTGTATTCTAACCAGCCTGAGCAAGGCTGTTGTGGGGTGCTGGCAGGTCGGGTTTGGACACGCGGATGTGTTCGAGTGGCTCCCATATTTAGGGTTCTCTTGGGAACAGAAGTGTAGGACCACACTCAGGCTGCCACTTCCTCTCAGTCAGCCCTGCTCCTACAGTGAACACATGTTTTTCAGAGGCAGGTTCCCTTTTGGCCTCCCTGGCCATCCAGCGGTGGCTCAGAATAAACCGAACGCCGCAAGGACGCCTCATGTCCTAAGAGTAATAATATAAAATAGAATAAAGAAAAGAAGGGGGAAAAGGAAAGCTGTGTTCTTTTTAGGCCACTTTGAAATCCGGATTCCTGAGTCATTTATGTGTGAAACCCATTGGGTGGGGCTGGAAAGAAAGGGTACTGGACCATTGCAGTCCTATTTATTGTCATTTTCAAACTGCACGGAGCTTTGCACACCTCGCCTGGGGCTGCAGATCAGCTGGGCCAGTGTGCAGAGCGGAAGCAGGATAGAGCTTCCTGCAGCACAGCTGAGCCCCAAGCCCAGCCTCCTGCTGCGGCCCTCCTGCTGCTCTGTCCTGACTCCTCGGTCTTGCTTCTGGATATCCAGAGAGATAGTCCTTGGTAGAGCTAAGAGCTTCAGGATCTTAGTTCCCCATCCAGGGATGGAACGTGGGCCCCCAGCAGTGGAAGCCCATGAGTCCTAACCACTAAACCCCCAGGAATTCCTCAGTATAGCTCTTTACATTAGAAATCTACCTGCCCTGCGCATTCCCAGATTTCAGCTTCCTTGGCCCCTCGAGGCCACCACCACCCGGGGTCCGGAGCCTGATCAGAATCCCTTGTTCTGAATCCTAGACTCCTTTTCTTGGGAGGGAGGACGGCCCGGACAGTGGAAATTGTGAGCACGTGGCTTTGGTTCATTGTCGGCATGCCTGCAGTGCCCACTCTGAATTTTGCTGGACACAATGGTTTATTCTGGAGAGAACCCTTCTCGGGGAGGAGGAGGCAGCGAGGCGGGGCGGAGGCATTCTGAGTAATTGTTCCCGACCGCGTGTGAGCCGGCGCTTTGCTTGACCCGAGGGTGACTAGTTGTGCCATTACAGTGTATTCTAACCAGCCTGAGCAAGGCTGTTGTGGGGTGCTGGCAGGTCGGGTTTGGACACGCGGATGTGTTCGAGTGGCTCCCATATTTAGGGTTCTCTTGGGAACAGAAGTGTAGGACCACACTCAGGCTGCCACTTCCTCTCAGTCAGCCCTGCTCCTACAGTGAACACATTGACTCCTTTTCATCCAGAGGCAGGTTCTGGACTGAAGTTAAAATGTCTTTATAGGCCTCCCTGGCCATCCAGCGGTGGCTCAGTCGTGTCCGATTCGTTGCAGCTCCACGGACCGCAGCACGCCAGGCTTCCCCGTCCTTCACCATCTCCCAGAGCTTGCTCAAATTCGTGTCCGTTGAGCCCGTGATGCGATCCAACTATCTCGTTCTCTGTCATCCCCTTCTCCTCCTGCCTTCAATCCTTCACAGCATCAGGCTGTTTCCCAATGAGTACCCTCTTCGCATAAAGTTGCCAAGTATTGGTGAAGACTCCACATTTTCACTGCAGGAGCCCGGGTTCAATCCCTTGGTCGGCAAGCTAAGATCCCACATGCCAGGTGGTGCAGCCGTATGGTGCGGCCAAAGAGTAATTCAAATGTCTAAGTCAGATGTTTTTAAAAGTTCTTTAGTGGTGCTCAATCATCTCTTGATCCTTCGGATTACAGCACTTCTGAAAGAAGTTTCTACAAGGTCTCTAGGCAGTAGATCTAGTTTATGGGTTTAGTGGTTGTTTAAAAAGCTGGTTCTGTCTGCCTCTGTCTGGGAGAAAGCAGGTCCCATGAGGCCAAGTCGAGGCTTTGAAGGGTAAGGCACCTTACGGAGGCTCCTGTGTTAGGCACAGACTTGGAACTGAAGCTTACGCGCTGCCAAAGTGAATGACGGACAGCTGAGGCCGTGTGTCTGTCCTTCCTCTCCGTACACTACCCTGACGTGATCCACCCGACAGAAGAATTAGGTCTGTTTTCCTCCCTTGGAGGTCCTTCCCTTTCGGGTTAAGGTCTCCAGCCGTTTGTGAGCTATAGAGCCCCTGTCGACTCCAGCTGTGCATAAAGCCCTGGGCCAGGTGCTGGGGACACAGGTGCCTACTTTTTCCCGCTCCCCTGCCTTCCCGGCGGAGGGATTACCCAAGGAGAAGCTGCTAAGAAATTGTCTGGAAATGAAATTAGGCATTTTCAAGAGCTGATGCCAGGGACTTCCCTGATGGTCCAGTAGTTGGGACTCCATGCTCCCAGTGCAAGGGGCTCCGGTTCGATCCCTGGTCAGGGAACTAGACCCCACATGCCATAACTAGGAGTTTGCATGGTGCCTCTAAGACCCAGTACAGCCAAATAACTAAATACTGAAGGAAAAAAAAAAAAGGAGGTGGGCAAGTCCCAGTGCTTTCTTCTGATGATCATGCGGCCCCATCTTGGAGAGCAGGCCGGGAGGCCTGCCGGAAAAAACAACTCATGTCTGGGTTTGGGGATGCCTCAGCCAGCCTCCCGTCTGTCACTAAGAGAACACCGTCAGCAGCGGGAGAGGAGGGAGGGCCACCCCAGCACCCAGAGCCAGGCCCAGCCCCACCAGGCAGAGCACTTAACTCACCTCTCCCCTCCCCCCTGCCTTTTCCATTAACGGAGCGAGAGCGAGCCCCTTCTAATCCAATCGTCTTCCTTCCCGGAGAGGCCTGGGAGGCCCGAGGCAGCTGCTGCCCAGGCTCACAAAGCTGATTATTGAGACGCCAGAGCCCACAGAAGCAGCCTTCCGCTGCGGCTCGGGGTCACGGGGAAGCGACCCCGAGGTGCAGGAGAACTGAGTTGCATGAAAGCCCTCAAAGGGCTGCGAGGCTGAAAGGGCACTGAGGAAAAGGGGGTCAGACCCGGAAAGCCAAGCAGAGAGCCGTGTCAGATTATTAAATGCCTTGTCATTTCTCTCTGAGGGATTAGTGTGGGAGTGGGTGGGGAAGGGGTGGGCATGCCCACCTTCACAAAGAACCATGGAGAACCATGTCAAGAACAAGAAGAACTGGTCCCTTTTAAGGCCAGGAACCTGTGCTTTTTGATGCTGAGGTGTAGGTGGTTGTTGTTGAGTCACTAAGTTGTGTCTGACTCTTCTGTGACTCCATAAACTGTAGCCTACCAGGCTCCTCTGTCCATTGGATTTTTCAGGCAAGAACACTGGAGTGGGTAACCATTCCCTTCTCCAGGGAATCTTCCTGACCCGGGGATCGAACGCAGGTATCCCGCATTGGCAGGCAGATTCTTCACCACTGAGCCACCTGGGAAGCCCACAAACTACAGGTTAGGATTCAGGGTTTGCAGGTCTCTCACCGAACGGAGACGTGGATTCCAGTAAGGCCGTATCTATCATTGGATGCCAAGCGGTGGTCGTGGGCAGAGAGGTTCAGTGTCACTCAACCGTAGCGGAGTCGAATTGCTCTGTCTGAGCCAGGACTCAGACATCCTCGTACCCGAGCCCTTAATTTGCTCAGAAATGGAGTAGGGACTTCCCATAAGGCAGCTGGCCAATGCGATAGGCAGGGAGACGCTTAGAGATTGAAGGAGACTCGAGAGACAGGAAAGACAAATGACCTGCTCGGTCCTTGATTGGATTCTGGATGGAGAGGGCGGGCGCTGTGTGGGGAGCTATAAAGAATATTTTGGAGATAACCGGATAGTGTTTCAAATGAATGATTTATTAGATCACGCTCTTGTATCAATGCTCACTTTCTTGAGCATGATGCCCGCAGTGTGATGATACAAAAAAATGTCCTTGTTCTTAGGAAGATGCATGCTGAAACATGTCAGGACGGCATGTCGTGATTCAGATAGCTCCACACACGCACCCGAGCCCACAGAAGCAGCCTTCGCTGCGGCTCGGGGTCACGGGAAGCGACCCCGAGGTGCAGGAGAACTGAGTTGCATGAAAGCCCTCAAAGGGCTGCGAGGCTGAAAGGGCACTGAGGAAAAGGGGGTCAGACCCGGAAAGCCAAGCAGAGAGCCGTGTCAGATTATTAAATGCCTTGTCATTTCTCTCTGAGGGATTAGTGTGGGAGTGGGTGGGGAAGGGGTGGGCATGCCCACCTTCACAAAGAACCATGGAGAACCATGTCAAGAACAAGAAGAACTGGTCCCTTTTAAGGCCAGGAACCTGTGCTTTTTGATGCTGAGGTGTAGGTGGTTGTTGTTGAGTCACTAAGTTGTGTCTGACTCTTCTGTGACTCCATAAACTGTAGCCTACCAGGCTCCTCTGTCCATTGGATTTTTCAGGCAAGAACACTGGAGTGGGTAACCATTCCCTTCTCCAGGGAATCTTCCTGACCCGGGGATCGAACGCAGGTATCCCGCATTGGCAGGCAGATTCTTCACCACTGAGCCACCTGGGAAGCCCACAAACTACAGGTTAGGATTCAGGGTTTGCAGGTCTCTCACCGAACGGAGACGTGGATTCCAGTAAGGCCGTATCTATCATTGGATGCCAAGCGGTGGTCGTGGGCAGAGAGGTTCAGTGTCACTCAACTGTAGCGGAGTCGAATTGCTCTGTCTGAGCCAGGACTCAGACATCCTCGTACCCGAGCCCTTAATTTGCTCAGAAATGGAGTAGGGACTTCCCATAAGGCAGCTGGCCAATGCGATAGGCAGGGAGACGCTTAGAGATTGAAGGAGACTCGAGAGACAGGAAAGACAAATGACCTGCTCGGTCCTTGATTGGATTCTGGATGGAGAGGGCGGGCGCTGTGTGGGGAGCTATAAAGAATATTTTGGAGATAACCGGATAGTGTTTCAAATGAATGATTTATTAGATCACGCTCTTGTATCAATGCTCACTTTCTTGAGCATGATGCCCGCAGTGTGATGATACAAAAAAATGTCCTTGTTCTTAGGAAGATGCATGCTGAAACATGTCAGGACGGCATGTCGTGATTCAGATAGCTCCACACACGCACCCGAGCCGTGGGAGTGTGTGGAGAGGGAGGACAGAGACGGGAAAAGCTAACAACTGGTGACTCTGGGTGAAAGGCTGCAGAAGAGTTCATTGTGTTAGTCTTTGTATGTTTGGAACGTCCCAGCATCCAGTGTTGGGAAAAAAAAAAAGGAACCATGTGGGAAATTTCTCAGGAAACAACCTGGTGTTCTGGGTACTCTATGGGTGCTGGTCTGATTGAGCTTCGCATTTTTTTTTTCCTCTAAGTCATCATTTATTTTCATCCATCTTTGTTCTTTGGCGTGTGTGGGCCTCCCATCGCAGTGGCCTCTCTCGTTACAGAGCACTGACTCTGAGCATATGCTCCCCAGAGTGCTGGCTCATAATTGGACACACTGGCCCAGCCGCTCCACAGCACATGGAATCTTCCCAGGCCAGGGATCAAACTGGTGCCCCTTGCACTGCAAGACAGACTGTTTACCCACTGAACCACGAGAAGCCCTGCAAAGTTCTTTAAGCCCATAATTTTTTTTTTTTTTTTTCAAATGAGAAAGAAGTCAGGGCTTTTCTAATAGCTAAACGTTGTTCTTTCTTTCAGGAGATAGTTTTGTTTGCACATAGAAAATAAAACTGTCAGAATTTTTCTACTTTGTGGGAAGAGTAAACTCCTAAAGAACGCACCTTAAGAAAAAAGCGCCTGGCTTTGGAGCGTTAGAAAGAAAACACTGGGCATGTTCACATTTAGCTTCTTTTCTGTAGCCCTTGCCTTCCCAGACCATCTGTCCAAACCACAGTGTGGGAGGGGTGAGACCGACTGAGACCTCTGGTGGATGCTCTTTCTGAGAAAGGTCCCTGGTGACCAGAGCATTTCTGGAATGATCTGAGTCTGGCCGCACTCGGTTTACCCCTGGTAAGGACAGATTCATGGAACAGGGGGCCAGATATGCCTTCCTACCAGGCCCTGAGGCACAGGCAGAGCCATTAGCTGCCATTCCGATTGCCTGCTGCTTGGCCCGCCCGAACCAAAAAAGAAGCCTGGGATTGCTAATACCAACCGTTCCGTCTCTCTCGCCAGGGAGGTGGGCGCATTGGCCACTTTCTCCTAGCCACTGTGGCCAAAGAATAGCTAATGAGATTGAATGGGCTGAAGGAAACCCAGTGGAAGAATTCATGGAACTTGCTTATCAGGTATTTTTGCCTCTGAATAGCCGTAGGACTCAGGGAAGCCACTTCACCTTGGGTCTGAGTTTTCCCATCTACAGGATGAAGGGGTTCAACTAAAGCGAGGTCTGTAACAACCCGGGATGGTTTGCTTTCTAGTCATCATCAGCTCTTGTTTCATGGCCTGGGTAGCATGTGGGTGTGGGTGTGGGTGTGGGTGCACGCGCACACATGTGTTTAATATTTTCTTCTAACAAAAATGTATTTGTTTGGCTACATTGGGTCTCAGTTTTGGCACTTGAGAGCTTTGCTGTGTCATGTGGAATCTTTTGTTGCTGCACGGACTCCTGAGTTGTGGTGTGTGGGCTCAGTAGTTGTGGCATTTGGGCTTCGTTGCTCCGGTGCATGTGGGATCTTAGTTCCTCAGGGATCGAACCCAAGTTCCCTGCATTGGAAAGTGGATTCTTAACCAGAGAAGTCATTGTTTAATATTGTAAAGTTAGAAATCCTTGCAGACGTTGCTAACTCTCTGGTCGAGACACCTGAGCTTGGTCTCAGCCAAGGCCTAATTTTGTGACCTTGGTATCACACTCTCCTGGCCAAATTCTCACTGGCTGAAGACAGAGTCTGAGATCAATCTGATGACAAGAAAATTATCTCCAGCCCAATGGCCTCCTGTTAAGATCAATAAGTCAGGGCTTCCCTGGTGGTCCAGTGGGTAAGGACACCGCCTTGCAGTGCAAGGGGCACTGGTTCAATCCCTGGCCTGGGAAGATCCCACGTGCTGCGGAGCGGCTGGACTGATGTGTCCAACTACTGAGCCGGAGCTCTGGAGCGCATGCGCCCGGAGCCGGTGCTCTGCGACAACAGAGGCCACCGCGATGGGAGGCCCACACGGGCCAAAGAACAAAGATGGATGAAAATGGACAAATGAAAGACCAATAGAAGTGGCCCGCCTGCTCCCCTCCCTCCCCACCCCCACCAAAATAAATAAATAAATAAATCTTTAAAAAAAAAAGATCAATAAGTCAACTCTAGGGTCAGATCATCCCTTATCTTTATTCCTTATGATCTAAAACTGCTCTCCCTTCCTTGTGTAAAGATCTAAATGCTGGCCACCTGTGTTCTGTTATTGTCTTCAGAGTTAATCATGTTCAAAATACTTCACCTGGCTTTCCCCAGCACAAGGATCTCATTTCTTCTGACGCTCTCAGATCTGATTTGGTCAGTCCCTGAGTTTTTCTCCCTGTCCTTGACCTTCTCTGTTAATCCTTAAATGTAGAGACTAGAATTCAACCTAATTCTCGGCGACTGAGGGTCTGGTAGATGCCTGATTGCTGCCTCAGGTTTTTTTTTTTTTTAATGAAGCTTTTGATGTCCTCTAAATCCGATTTGTAGGAACAGTGCCCAAAACCGTTAATCTGATAGGATTGAATCTGGCAGGCTGATGTCTGAGCCAGACAGCGTGTGTTTGGGGCTTGGGGATGTGCCCTCGATTGGAATCTGAGGTCAGGCTCCACGCTGGTTCTTTCAGTCTGGACATTGAACACGCAGCCCGGCAGGCTGGCTCCTCGTGCCTTGGGATGACGTGGAAGTCCCCAGTCTCTCTCTGTTTCCCTCTCCCCCAACCCGGGCCCCTTGAGTCAGCGGATTACCAGGTACTTTCCTTTCCTCTTTGCTACAAAAGCTCATGCTCATAATATCAAGTGGAGGAGTTACATCTGGGCCTGGGCCAACACTGGCACCTCCCAGAACATACCAGACCACGTCAGCCTCCTGATCAATAGCTGCTGAGGCAGGACTTCCTGGTGGTTCAGGGGATGAGAATCCATCTTTCACTTCAGGGGGGCATGCGATCAGAGAACTAAGATCCCACATGCCATGGACAACGAAGCCCAAGTAAAACAGCTGGAGAACGTGTTTGTGGATGTGTGCTCAGTCGCTCAGTCATGTCCGACGCTTTGTGACCCCAGAGACCATAGCCTGCCCGGCTTCTCTGTCCATGGAATTTTCCAGGCAAGAATACTGGAGTGGGTTGCCATTTCCTTCTCTGGGGGATCTTCCCGACCCAGGGATCGAAACCCAGTCTCTTGCATCTCCTGCACTGGTGGGTAGATTCTTTACCACTGCACCCCCGCATGCCGCAACAAAAACCCAGTGCAGCCAAAAATTAACATTGATTAGTTAAAAAAAAAAGCTGATGATGCTGAAATGTATACACCCAGCCTAGCATCGTCCCAGCGAGCTCTTGGACATCACCCCTCCATTCTCTAATGAGCACTGCAGACCGTGACGTCGGATGAGGGTGCCTCATGTGTCCCTGCGCGTCCCCCTCCCCCACCCTAGAGATCCTCATCCCACTTGAGTTCTAGTACCACTCCCGAAGCCGTTTAAACCAAGAGCCCAAATGTCTTCCTAGTTTTCTCCTCTTCCTCTGCACCCACCCACAACCACTCCATCACCCTGTCCCTCCATCCGTGTCTCCAGAACACCGCCTGCTCGCGGCCACATCTGCTCCTCTTTCTGGCCACTGCTCCAGTCCAAGGCTCATCTGCGTTGTTCAGTAGCCTCCTGAGTGGTCTCCCTGTCTTCAGCGTGTACACCACCCATGCCCCACCCCAAAGCAGTGTGATCCTTTTTTTTTAAAGATTTATTTATTTATTTATTTTGGGCGGGGGTCGGGTTGGGGAGGGAGGGGAGCCGGCGGGCCACTTCTATTGGTCTTTCATTTGTCTGTTTTCATCCATCTTTGTTCTTTGGCTCCTGTGGGCCTCCCATCACGGTGGCGTCTGTCGTTGCAGAGCGCTGGCTCTGGGTGCATGCGCTCCAGAGCTCTGGCTCGGTAATTGGACACATCTGTCCAGCCGCTCCGCGGCACGTGGGATCTTCCCAGGCCAGGGATCGAACCGGCGCCCCTTGCACTGCACGGCGGTGTCCTTACCCAGTGAACCACCAGGGGAAGCCCCAGTGTGATCTTTATAACACAGAAACCGCATCTCCTGTTCTCCCACATAAAGTTCCTCCAGTGGCTTCCATCCCTCACGGGATAAACCTCAGGCTCTTCCCAGGGCCCCCGAGGACCAGCAGGACCCTGCCTCAGCCTCTTCTCCAGCTGCCCCGCCCCCTCAGCGCGGCCCGCAGGCCAGGCCTGGCAGACCCTCCCCTGCCTAGATCTTCACAGATTGCTCCTCCTCCCCATTTAAGCCTCTGTCCTGGACTACGCTGGCCGATATAAATTCCCCCAACACATCGTCCCATCCGGCTGGCTTCCTTCTCAGCATTCAGTACGAGCTGAGGTCATCTTTTATTTTAGCCTGCACGGTCGGCCACAGTGGAATGTCAGTGCGTGAGAGCAGGGTCCTCGCCTGCCACGTCCGTGGCCACACCCCAGCCTCTACAACAGGCTTGGGGGACACTGGCGCCTGCTGAATGAATCAACTCCGATGATAACAAAGAGGAAGGAAAGCTCTGTGGTTCCTGCTGACCGGCAGGCGCTGCCTCCCCGCAGGACGCCCCGGGCCACAGGGGTCTTCTTGCTCTCTCTGCCCAGCGCCTTGTGGGTCACCCGCCCGCGGTGCCTCCCTAAAGCTGTGCATTACATTTCAGAGAGGCAGACAGCTTTTACTCTCCCCCACATAAGATATGTTCAAACACAGACTGGGTAACTGGCAGTTCATCAGAGGTTTTATCAACGGGAGTTTTATACTGCGTGGAAGCCACATTAAATCAGGGGCCTTCTAACATTTCTTTTTTTAAGATTTATTTAATTTTTTTTGGCTGGCCTGGGTCTTCGTTGCTGCGCACGGGCCTTCTCTAGCTGCAGCCAGTGGGGGCTTCTCTTGTGGAACACAAGCTCCAGAGCTCCAGGGCTTCAGTAGCTGCAGCTCGTGGGCTCCAGAGTGCTGGCTCACGGGCTTGTGTCTCATGGCCTGTGGGGTCTTCCCAGACCAGGGATAGAACCCTTGTCCCCTGCCTTGGCAGGTAGATTCTTAACCACTAGACCACCAGGGAAACCCATCTTCTTAGAGTTTTTAAAAGCTCCAATACCTTTCATCCTCTTTAGTCTTCTACAGAGGGAAGCCCAGTGTTTGGACGAGAAGCAGCACTTCTCGGGACAGGGGGGCGTCTCAGCCCCTCTGCCCCTCCCTCTCCCCTCACAGCGGTCCTCACGCTGCACTTCCACGTGGCTCCAGGGCTCAGCCAACCCAGGGTGGAATAATAACGGAGCTCAAGGTCGTCCGGGTTGTATCCTAGGATCTCAGAGGACCCTGTTGAGAGGAAGGAGAGGGGCTCGGGGGTGGACAGCCAAGAACAGATCTGTGTCTGAGGCTGTGATCCCGCGGATGACTGTGCGTTTCTAACGAGTGGTGGCTGGGAGCGGACAGCGCTTCCCAGGAAGCCCTTAGAGACTGACCTGAGTCTGGAAGCTAGAGAGTTTCAAAAGCCAGAGGGTATTTGGATTGAACATGGCAACCGTTGTTATGGGGCTTTGAGCAGGAAAAGTCATCATTTTAAGATGTCCTCAGAGCAGATGACTGAAGGAGAGTGGGATCAAGGACACAGTGTTTACAAAGGCACTGAGCGACTGAGGCAGGAGCCGGGAGAAGGAAGAGGTGGATCCCAGATGGCTCTCAAAGGCAGGGAGGACGGGTTCGGTTCCTGGTTGGGGAACTAAGATCCCACATGCCACGCGTCATGGCCCTCAAACAAGGAAGCAGCAGGCTGGCATCAACTTCCCCAGGCCATCATGAAATGTCAGGGTGCCGTGACCGCAGGGGAAACCTGGACACGTTGAGAGAGGCCAGTCTGGGACAAGAGACATACGTTGCTTGTCACAGGGGACGAGCCTTGTCCAGCAGCACCTGTGGATTTAGACAGCTGCCTGAGCAGCCTCGGCTTGGAGCCGTCCGCTGGAGGCCAGGGTGGCGGAGCTGTTTTGATGGTGCAGGAGAGAGCCACCTGGCTGTGACCTCTGCTGGCAGTCCTCCCCGCCCCGCACCCCACCAGCACCGGTGCCCGGCCACTGGCGCCAGCTCTACTCTCTCTGCTCTCCCCCCCGGCCGCGCTCCCCTCTGAATGCAGAAGATAAACAGCCTGATTGCCTGATGAAATCCTCCTGGAAGGAATGCCAGCCGTGTCAGATCCACCCCGGCCGGAGTGGGAGCCTGGAGGCAGCCCCTGCACCGCGCTTGTTCTCAGGACCCCTCTCAGAAACCTTCTCCAATCCTAGGCAGTGGATTGGCCTGACCCTGGCTTCAGGGTAGTGCAGGGGGAATCCTGCGGGGACCCAGAGAGCTTCCTATTTTCTCCGTCTTTGCCTCCTGCAGGGGAAGGGAGGGACAGGCATCCACAGGGGAGCTGAGCCTCTTCCTCTCCCTACCTGATGGAGCCCTGCTCCTCCAGGCTTAAAATCAGTCCAGATTAACTTGGACCGGCGATGGGGGTAGCGGGGTGTTGGTGCAGCCATAGCAGGAGGTCGCTCAGGTGGCTGGTCTCGGGGTCCTACAGACCCAGTTTGCAGGACTCCAGGGCTGAGTCACCTCCTTAGGCAGACAGACAGATATCTCCCTCTGCTCCCTTCATATCTCTGCTCTACTTCTGTGCATCAGCCATAAATGGCGATGTGCTGCCCGCAGGGTGTGCATCTGGCGCCCTGGGGGCTCTGAGAAGCCTCCTTCAGAGCCCCTCTGTGCCTTACAGCTCCCCACCCATCCCCTCTGCCACCTCCCTTCTTGGCCTTTGGGGGACCCCCATCTTGGGGCTGTGGAGAGGCTGTTGGAGGCCCTCCCTCCACCTACTTCCATTGATGGAAAAGCTGAAATAGGAAAGTAGCCCGGGGTCTCCCCTAGTGGTCCAGTGGTTAAGACTCTACGCTCCCAATGCAGGGGGCAGAGGTTCAACCCCTGGTCCAGGAACTAGATCCCACCTCCTACAACTAAGAGTTTGTGCGTCACAACTAAAGACCCTACGTGCCGCAAGTAAGACTCAGAACAGTCAAATAAGAAAATAACAATAATAATTATGTAAACACTGGTTATTAAATATATGCAATTATTTATATAATATATATATATGTGTGTGTATGAAATATGTTAGTCACTCAGTCATGTCCAACTCTTTGTGACCCCATGGGCTGTAGCCCGCCAGGCTCCTCTGTCCATAGAATCCTCCAAGAATACTGAAGTGGGTAGCTATTCCCTTCTCCAGGGGATCTTCCCGCCTCAGGGACTGAACCCACATCTCCCGTGTGCATTGCAGGTGGATTCTTTACCACCGAGCCAAGGTTGGGGCCTGATTATACAACTATATATAACTAATATTACATATAAACTAGTCTGAGACACTGGTCAGGGAGCTGCCTAGGTGGGGTCTCAGCCTCAGGCCTGCTGTGGGGCCCTGCCAGGATGACACTAAAAGGGTTTTACCTCAATTTGAGACTTAAACCCAGGGCGCAGACCTGATCAAACCCTGCTTGGGACTTGAACCCACATGGCTGGAGCTTGAATTCCAGCCAAAACCCAGTTTGGGACTTGAACCCACATAGTCAGGACTCAAGTCCCTCTCTGGGACTCGAACCCACGTGGCTGGGACTTAATCCAGCGCTCGCCCCATGTCTGGACTCACTGAGGCTCAGGTTCGTCATGCCTCAACGCAGAAGGAATTCATGAAGAAGCAGGGTGATCGTCAAGAAGAGGATTGATTAGGTTAGGGTACTTGTAAGAGGGGCAACCGGGCAGGCAGGAAAGCTCTGCTCTGCTCTCCCTTCAATTGGGCGGGCAGCAATATATAGGATGGTAGAAGACCACCCCCCCTTTAAGTAGACGCATATGCAAGGCATACATCATTAGTTCCTTCCTCACCAGCTCCTCTTTCATCAGCTGTTTTTATGCAGTCAAGCCTGCTTTACTGAACAAGGAGCAGCTCTCCTGAGTTATCGTCAAGTCACTGACCCCCGAACCTTTCTCAGGTTTCACCCTTCTACCTACCATCCCCTACTAGGACTCTACAACCTGTTCTACTCTGTCCCTATCAACCCAGCTGTCTGTCTTAGGAATTGTCACCAATTCTGCCTTCATTAAATTGATTTATTTTCAGTAGCGTTGAGGGTATTCACTTGCGAGTGCTCCCATAACAAAGTACCACAGATGGGGTGGCTTAAACAACAGAAACTTACTTTCCCAGAGCTGTGAGGTCAGGGTGTCTGGGATGGCGGATCGGCCCTCTCCCGTGGCCTCTCTCCTCGGCTGCACACGCTGCCTTCTTGGTGGCTCCTTCTTTGTGTGGTTTTCCCTCTGTGCACGTGCTTCCTCTTGTCCCTGTGGGTCCACATTTCCTCTCCTCCTAAGGCCACCAGTCAGATTGGATTAGGACTCGCCCTAAGAGCCTCGTTATTTACCTCTTTGGAGCCCTGCTCTAACTCCAGAGGGCGGGACCTCAGCCTATTCTCCTGGGGATGCAGCCCTTTAGGCGTGGGTCTCCTGCAACACTCCTGGGACCAAGGGCCTCCACAAGAAGTCAGCAGAGCTCATGCCACCTGTGACATCTGTAGGCAGCGCTCTGAGCAGCTGCTGCTGAGCCTCCTGCCTCCAGGCCTGGTCCTGGCGGAGCTGTGGGGCACGGCTGCCACGCTGGCCACAGGAGAGCAAGCCCAGGAGTGGGACTCAAACCTCAAGGGCCCCTAGGGTCACCTCGGGCCTTTGAGACTCCTTCAGCAAAGACGGAGCTGCAGGCCTGATTCCTCTAGCCTTGGGTTCAGGTCCGTATTCGTCTCAGCTGAGCTTTGACCCCCGCCTCAGCCCTTCCGGCCTCTGGTCTTGCCAGCGCATGCCCCGTGCTGCCCTTAAATGCGGCTCTCATCCTGTTTCTCTCCGTTTTCAAACTTCCAGTGTGTTGTTCCATGCGAGGTCTCTAGTCCAGGCCTTGCAGTCCTGGCCTCCCAGCCCCTCCCTGGGGTCCCACCAGGCTCCAAGGAGTCACTGGAAAAGCTGTGAGGCTCCAGGCCTGGCCAGCTCCCCTCAGACCCAGATCAAGGTTCTGGTCCCTTCTCAGGCCTCCTCTGCATCCCTCAGGCTCCACTGAGCTCCCCTCCTCGGGTCCCGGCCACCGTGCTGTTTGGACGCTAAGGTCTTAGGAATTGTCACCAATTCTGCCTTCATTAAATTGATTTATTTTCAGTAGCGTTGAGGGTATTCACTTGCGAGTGCTCCCATAACAAAGTACCACAGATGGGGTGGCTTAAACAACAGAAACTTACTTTCCCAGAGCTGTGAGGTCAGGGTGTCTGGGATGGCGGATCGGCCCTCTCCCGTGGCCTCTCTCCTCGGCTGCACACGCTGCCTTCTTGGTGGCTCCTTCTTTGTGTGGTTTTCCCTCTGTGCACGTGCTTCCTCTTGTCCCTGTGGGTCCACATTTCCTCTCCTCCTAAGGCCACCAGTCAGATTGGATTAGGACTCGCCCTAAGAGCCTCGTTATTTACCTCTTTGGAGCCCTGCTCTAACTCCAGAGGGCGGGACCTCAGCCTATTCTCCTGGGGATGCAGCCCTTTAGGCGTGGGTCTCCTGCAACACTCCTGGGACCAAGGGCCTCCACAAGAAGTCAGCAGAGCTCATGCCACCTGTGACATCTGTAGGCAGCGCTCTGAGCAGCTGCTGCTGAGCCTCCTGCCTCCAGGCCTGGTCCTGGCGGAGCTGTGGGGCACGGCTGCCACGCTGGCCACAGGAGAGCAAGCCCAGGAGTGGGACTCAAACCTCAAGGGCCCCTAGGGTCACCTCGGGCCTTTGAGACTCCTTCAGCAAAGACGGAGCTGCAGGCCTGATTCCTCTAGCCTTGGGTTCAGGTCCGTATTCGTCTCAGCTGAGCTTTGACCCCCGCCTCAGCCCTTCCGGCCTCTGGTCTTGCCAGCGCATGCCCCGTGCTGCCCTTAAATGCGGCTCTCATCCTGTTTCTCTCCGTTTTCAAACTTCCAGTGTGTTGTTCCATGCGAGGTCTCTAGTCCAGGCCTTGCAGTCCTGGCCTCCCAGCCCCTCCCTGGGGTCCCACCAGGCTCCAAGGAGTCAC
Organism: Tragulus kanchil; assembly: GCA_022376925.1. Lineage (NCBI taxonomy): Eukaryota > Metazoa > Chordata > Mammalia > Artiodactyla > Tragulidae > Tragulus > Tragulus kanchil. The sequence continues at coordinate 23,962,604 of JAIOJX010000027.1, read as the reverse complement.
TGGAAAAGCTGTGAGGCTCCAGGCCTGGCCAGCTCCCCTCAGACCCAGATCAAGGTTCTGGTCCCTTCTCAGGCCTCCTCTGCATCCCTCAGGCTCCACTGAGCTCCCCTCCTCGGGTCCCGGCCACCGTGCTGTTTGGACGCATAAGGTCTGTACCTGCAGAGCTGGCCGTGCCAGAGCAGAGATGAAAACGGGACATCTGAGAAGGTGGTCAGGTAAAACCCTTTTTTTTACGGAATCTCAGTCCACAAATCAGAGAGCGAACCTGAGCCCTGGCGTGAAAGTACCAAGTCCTCATCGCTGAACCACCAGGGAATTCCACAGCACTTTTGTTTTTCTGCTGTGTACACGCTCTTTATAAAATAAAAGTAAAATGCAATTAGATGATTTTTTTACTTTCCTTTTTCTTTTTTTAAAATGGAAGCCTTTCCATTGTTATGTTATCTAAAAGCCCGGTAGGTCACCACCTCCTGGAAGCAGCCCCACCCCCACTGCTGAGCAGCTCCTCTGTCCAACAGGCAGCAGCCCCCGGCGGCAGGACCTGAGCTGTGCTGGGCCTGCAGAGGGGGAATGCGTGGACAGTGGTGGTGGGCAGGACTCGGCAGCTGGTGACCGAAACTCGGCTCAGGTGAGCTTTGGAGGAACCAGGATCTGAGTGACTCACCTCCAGGGGAAGCTGCTGTGGAATGGCCTCAGGGGCAGTCACAGCCGAGGACTCTCCCTCGGGTGACCCTGGTCCACCGCCACCTCCCAAGTGCTCCTCTTGGGACCCGAGGTCCCTTGTGCCGAGCAGAAGCTGGGCCTGTGGGTCACGCCCGCCTCCCTCGCCCGTCAGCGCGTGGGGGTCTGCCTGCAGCTCCCACCAGGACCACAGGCTTCAAGGAGCACCTTTTGAAAGAAGGGGGTTTCTGTCCAGGCAGAAAAGGGTAAATGGCTACTATTTAAATTGCATCCACAGCTATAATGCCACAGTTTTATAAAGCGGTGTCTACCTCTACCACACACACACACACACACACACACCACTATTTATCTTTAATTTAATTCTGGGATACAGGGCGCCCCTGAAGTCTTGTGCAGTTTTAAGTCTTAATAACTTAAGAAGTGTAAATGCTACGAGCCTTCAAAATACATCGGTTGAGTATTTACTTATTTAAATTCCTTTTATGCTTAGTTTCTTGACATTTGAATGCTGTGTTTTTCATTTTAGATCTTTGTAAGTGCCAGAGTCCAGATGGACAGGGCAGGTAGAGGAGTTGCCTATGGGCACCCAGACTCCTGGTCGACCTCCCTTGAGGTCACAGCTCAAGTCATGTGTGCATCCAATCCTCCTAAGATCACAGGGCTGAAATCACAAAGGCAATCCCTGGAGTCACTGACCATCCACCCATGAATGTTTTTTTCAAAGTCTGCAAATCACCTAGAGCCACTGGACGGTGGTATTATATGAATTTGGGTAAGAAATGTCAATATGTTTGAAATGTAAATAACCTTTCAAATATCATTTTTGGGGATGTTTGGAGCATTTATGGTTTTGAAGTTATTAAATCTTAAAACCACATTGAGACATTGACCTCACGTTTTAAAAACACCAGTAGCAATCTCTAAGTTGCTTTCATGACCTACTATTGGGTCATAGCCAGGTTTTTTTTGGATTCTCTCTCTCTTTTTTTAAGTCTTTATTGAATTTGTTAAAATATTGCTTCTTTTGCTTATGTTTCTGTTTTTCTGGCAGTGAGGCATGCAGGATTTTAGGTTCCCAGCCAGGGATCCAACCCACACCCTCTGCATTGAGGCAAAGTCTTCACCACCGGACCTCCAGGAAAGTCCAAGTTTAAAAAGCTCCATACTTCAGAAGTCAAGTTCAGAATTCAAATGCAGACCAGCCTTTCCCAGGGGAGTGTCAGCAGGTCAAAGGGTGCTAGGGCCGGTTCCTTTGGACTACAGAGGTCTGCAACAGCTCTTGACTTTCCCATGCCAGGTGGCAGTTATCTGGGTATATGTCCCTTCTACTAGACTGTGAGTTTCTTCACAAAGGGAGCATGCTTGCTTTTTTCTTGTTTTTCCTTTGATGCTTGTGTCCCTCACACACAGTAGGAGAACTGGCTTCCACTCTCATCTCGATATTGGACTTATTTCTGGGTCCCAACTCTGATTACATCTGTTTTTCTTTCCTTTTCCTCTTTCTTTTCTTAAAGAAAGATATATGTACGACGGCCTCACGCTCACTGTTCAGAGATCCCTGTGTAGCATTTTAAAAGTGTAGTTCATATGTATTATTAGAAAATCCAAATTATACTGAAATTAGCAAGATGGACAGGGCAGGTAGAGGAGTTGCCTATGGGCACCCAGACTCCTGGTCGACCTCCCTTGAGGTCACAGCTCAAGTCATGTGTGCATCCAATCCTCCTAAGATCACAGGGCTGAAATCACAAAGGCAATCCCTGGAGTCACTGACCATCCACCCATGAATGTTTTTTTCAAAGTCTGCAAATCACCTAGAGCCACTGGACGGTGGTATTATATGAATTTGGGTAAGAAATGTCAATATGTTTGAAATGTAAATAACCTTTCAAATATCATTTTTGGGGATGTTTGGAGCATTTATGGTTTTGAAGTTATTAAATCTTAAAACCACATTGAGACATTGACCTCACGTTTTAAAAACACCAGTAGCAATCTCTAAGTTGCTTTCATGACCTACTATTGGGTCATAGCCAGGTTTTTTTTGGATTCTCTCTCTCTTTTTTTAAGTCTTTATTGAATTTGTTAAAATATTGCTTCTTTTGCTTATGTTTCTGTTTTTCTGGCAGTGAGGCATGCAGGATTTTAGGTTCCCAGCCAGGGATCCAACCCACACCCTCTGCATTGAGGCAAAGTCTTCACCACCGGACCTCCAGGAAAGTCCAAGTTTAAAAAGCTCCATACTTCAGAAGTCAAGTTCAGAATTCAAATGCAGACCAGCCTTTCCCAGGGGAGTGTCAGCAGGTCAAAGGGTGCTAGGGCCGGTTCCTTTGGACTACAGAGGTCTGCAACAGCTCTTGACTTTCCCATGCCAGGTGGCAGTTATCTGGGTATATGTCCCTTCTACTAGACTGTGAGTTTCTTCACAAAGGGAGCATGCTTGCTTTTTTCTTGTTTTTCCTTTGATGCTTGTGTCCCTCACACACAGTAGGAGAACTGGCTTCCACTCTCATCTCGATATTGGACTTATTTCTGGGTCCCAACTCTGATTACATCTGTTTTTCTTTCCTTTTCCTCTTTCTTTTCTTAAAGAAAGATATATGTACGACGGCCTCACGCTCACTGTTCAGAGATCCCTGTGTAGCATTTTAAAAGTGTAGTTCATATGTATTATTAGAAAATCCAAATTATACTGAAATGAGCAAGATGGAAGGAAAGGTGGTCTTGGTTAATGGCATTTCTTTCTTTTTTTTTTTTTTTTTGGTTAATGGCATCTTGCATGTCCTTTACATTTGTTTTATTTATTTATCCTTTTTTTGGGGGGTGAGGTGGGGAGGGAGGGGGACGGCGGGCCACTTCTATTGGTCTTTCATTTATCTATTTTTCATCCGTCTTTGTTCTTTGGCTCTTGTGGGCCTCCCATCAAGGTGGCCTCTGTTGTCGCAGAGCACCGGCTCTGGGCGCATGTGCCCCAGAGCTCGGGCTCGGTAATTGGACACATCAGTCCAGCCACTCCGCGGCACGTGGGATCTTCCCAGGTCAGGGATCCAACCGGTGCCCCTTGCACTGCAAGGCGGTGTCCTTACCCACTGGACCACCAGGGGAAGCCCTTGCATGTCCTTTAAAAGACATTTTCTCTGCCTTTATGAGCGTATGTGCACTTCTGTTTTGACCTTCACACCACAAAGGTTGCATTCCTCACTCTGGGCTGCTCCTTGCTTCTCCCTTTGATAATGTATCTTGATGAGCTTTTCACATAGTACATATACTTACCACCTCCTTTTTTTTCTTTTTTTTTTTTTTGGCGTGGGGAGGTCTTGAGGCATGCAGGGTCTTAGTTCCCTGACCAGGGATCAAACCTGTGCCCTCTACAGTGGAAGCTCAGAGTCTTAATCACTGGGCCACCAGGGAATTTCCTGGTTGCCTCTTTTTTAATGTAGCGATGTACAATATATGCATCTGTTACTATTTTGGTGAACATATCAACCAAACTATTAATATTTAACTCTACTATATTTAACTCCATGGATAAACATTTAGCTGTTTCCAATTTTGTCTTGTTTTCCACTGCACCCAATCGGAGTCCTCGTATAAAAACCCAGTGAGATGGTTTTCCTGTCCAGAGCAGATCCCTAGAAGCAGGTTTGCTGAGTTAAAGCGGTGGCTCCTTTGTCTGCCTCCCCCACCCCTGAAAAGGCCTGTCTACCCCTGCAGCCACAAAGATGCTTAGCTGGGCAAAATCCTAGAAGCACCTGGACACCTGAGACTCAGGTGCTAGCCAGCACTCGGGACAGTGGGCTCACATTCAGATGCCGCTGTTTAGTCACTAAGTCGTGCTGACTTTTTTGACCCCATAGACCGTAGCCCGCCAGGCTCCTCTGTTGATGGGATTTTCCAGGCAAGGATACTGGAGTGGGCTGCCGTTTTCTTCTCCAGGGGATCTTCCCGACCCAGGGATCGAGCCCCAATCTCTGGCTTGGCAAGCAGGTTCTTTACCACTGAGCTTCCTGGGAAGCCCCCAAGGGTGCTGACCCTCCTGTAAACTGTTAGGTGGGGAAGAACTGGCTCCCACCTCCTGCCCTGCCCCTCCTGACGGCAGCGTGTGGGGTCCAGCCAGAGAGAAAGTTACAAGAGACCCAAGGGAGGTGCTTCGGGTTTGCCACTTAGGACTGGCTTTTTCTTTTTTTTAAGAAATGCACTTTATTTATTTATTTATCTATTTATTTTTGGCCATTCTGGGTTTTCACGGCTGCTGCAGGCTCTTCTCTAGTTGCAGGGAGTGGGGGCTACTTTCTAGTGGAGGTGAGCAGGCTTCTTATTGGGGTGTCTTCTTTCATCGTGGAACTCGGGCTCTAGGTAGGGCACACGGGCTTCAGTAGTTGCAGCACATGGACTCCATAGTTGTGGCTCCGAGGCTCTAGAGCACAGGCTCCGTAGTTGTGGTGCACAGGCTCCGTTGCTCCGCAGCATGTGAGATCTTCCTGGCTCAGGGATCGAACCCGCGTTTCCTGCATTGGCAGGCGAACTCTTCATCACTGAACTACCAGGGAAGCTGTAGGACTCGCTTTTTAAGAAATATTAATTAATTTTGCCAAGTTGGGTCTTAGCTGCAGCATGGGGGATCTTTTAGTTGTGGCATGTGGAATCTAGTTCCCTGACCAGGGATTGAACCCGCTCCCCCAAGAGTGTGGAGCCTTAGCCACTGGACCACTAGGGGAATCTCATGACTGGCTTTGGGTTTGTGCAAACTTTTTCTCTTAGCTTAGCTGGCTGTGATTTGCCGGGAAGCCTGCCTGCCCAGTTTGCTGAGGCTGCTGACTGTTGGACCCCCAAGGCCGGAGCCTGAAGGCCTGGATTTGGTTTGTCCGCTGCGCTGCCTCGTTCCTGGCGGGGCAGCCCTTTCACGCCTGCGCCCCCCTCTCCTACACCTGCCAGCTCTGGCCTGTCTACGGCTGGGCTCCCGTGGACCACGGGTCCCCTCCCTGTGCCCTTCAGCCCCTCAGCTCCAGCACCTCCCTCTCATCCTCCAACATTCCTGCGCGTTGAAGTCACTCCTTCCTTTCCTCCAAGGCCATCCCGGGACGTTCCTTCCAGCCTGCTGTTTATTTTGTTCGTGCATGCCTAGGAGAGAACTGGGCTGAGGAGGTGGAGCTCCAATTTTGGGAAAATGAGACCAGAAATGGACAGGGATGGAGACGACGTTGGAGGAAGCAGAGATGGAAACTGACCGCAGCTGTGACCAGGCTGTGCTCTGTGAGGCCCAGCCTGGCCTGGACTCCAGAGGCCCCACCAGCTCTCCTCTCCTGTTGCCTTTGGGGTTTTTTTTGACTGCTCTGGGTCTTTGTTGCAGCATGTGGACTCTCTCTAGTTGCGGTGCCTGAGGGCTTCTCTCTAGTTGGGGCACACCAGCTCCAGAGCGCACATGCTGAGTGTCTCTGCAGCACACAGGATCTTAGTTCCCCGACCAGGGATCAAACACACATTCCTTGGATTGAAAGGTGGATCCTTAACCACTAGACCACCAGGGGAGTCCCACGTGTCTTGTGTTCTACTCACTATAGTGGAGGGTGGGAGTCACCCAGTCCACTTATGGAAGTGGCATCCCCAGTTGATCAGGACCCACCTGGAAAAGGCAAAGGAGCTGAAATGTTAACGTCAAAAACACGGGTCCTCGGCCATGACTTTCTCTCCATCATCTCAGCCCACTGGCCCCCGCGCTCAGGTCCCCGAGTCCACCTAATGTTGACTGTCACCCCCTTTCAGGACCCCAGCCATTCCTGAAGGACAGTGCAGGTGCTGTGTGTGATCAGGCTGTCCCTGGGAGGCCCCTACCTCTCCCCCGACATCCTGTCCACCACTGCTGCCCCATCTCTCTGAGGCCGTCACCCACTTCTGGTCCACAAGCACACCTCTCCTAACAGCAGATCGAGGGGTCACGTCGCTTTGACCAAGGGGTCGAACACCAAATGACGGTCCAGAGGAATAAACTGGATGCCTGGACACTCACCCCTCTGCTTGTCCTGCAGGAAGAGGAGCAGGAGCTGGACGGTGAGGAGGGTCCACCCCAGGCAGGGCCCGAAGAAGAAGATGGTGAGTTGGCCCTGGCCCACTGAGGCCGGTCTTACCGTGTCTGGCTGTGGAGGCTGGGCAGCGCCAGGTCCATTGGATTCCCCAGCTGAGGATTTGAGTGGCGGGACGCGGGGAGAGGATGGAGGGGGAGCGGATAGGGGAGAGGGACTGATATGTCATGTCTGATGCGGCCTGGAGGACACTGAAGTCGGAGCCCGCTCCTCTCTGACCCCTGCCTTCCTGCACCCATCTGCCTGCCCGCCTGCTTTGCTCTCTGGGCCACTGCTTTTCTATCTATACCCTACATGCATGCTAAATCGCTTAAGTCAACGCTTTGTGACCCATGGATTGTAGCCTGCCAGGCTCCTCTGTCCATGAGATACTCCAGGCAAGAATATTGGAGAGGGTTGCCATGCCCTCCTGGGGGGATCGTCCCAACCCAGCGATTGAACCTGAGTCTCTTATGTCTCCTGCATTGGCAGGTGGGTTCTTTACCACTAGCGCTGCCTGAGAAGCCCATCTACACACTGTGAGTTGGCTCCAGATACATATGGCCCATCACTGACCTTCTGTGTCCTGTAGTGCCTCTTAACTCCCTTCTCCTCCCACTTTTGTGCCTTCCACATTTCTCTTCGGAATCTTGGACCTATTTTATGGAGACTAAAGCCACTTACAGGGCCGCCTCCCGGGCTCTGCAGGATAAAGACCCCCTGGAGGCAAAATGCCTGATTCCCAAGCAGCTCCAGCTGACCAGCCAGACCTGTGTGGCCATCAGATTCCAGGTGGCCGGGGGAAGAGACAGGGAGTGACCGGGAGTGTCAAGCAAATGGACCAATTCAGACTGAAGGCAGTGGAAGGCAGTGTGTTTGCTCTGGGCACCCACGGGGAGCAGCGGCCCAGACAGGTGGGACCTGACACAGTGTGGGACCTCTGCTGGATCTGTGTTTTATTTCTTTAAAAAAATATGAAGAAGGAGCTGGAGCAAAAATAGAAAAGTGTCAGCATTTGTCAAATGTATATGGCAGTCCAGAGACTGCCTGTTCTACTTATGCCTTGTTCTACTTTTGTATACATTTAAAATATTTCGGTGTTTTTGTTGTTGTTGCTGTGAAAGGGAGACTGTTGCTGTTTTTTTAATCCAGTAGCTGGCAGGGGCCCCAGAAAGAGAGGGCTGCGGGAATGCAGCCAGCGGGGCTGCTGGGGGCCAGGCCTCCAGGCCTGGGCTGGGGCTGCTGCTGTGGGCGGCTCTGGGGAGGTGGCCCCCCACCCCCAGGAATGGGCTTTACATTTCTATCCAGACAGCTTTAGAGGAAGAGGGGAGGGCAGGAGGCTGCAGGGGCGTGGAGCCTGGGTGGTGAAGGGGCCACCAGCTCCCCCCGGGAGCTCTGCTACTGCTGCTGCTCAGGTCTTCCGCAGGGACCGTGGCTCTGGGGTCTGTCCCTGCCGCGTTATTGGATGTTATGCGTGATTTGGGGATGCAGAAGGCGAAAGTCGAGGCTGCTGGCGGCCCCTGGGATGAGGCCAGGACGAGGGGAGGCTCAGCAGACGCCTCTTCTGAAAAACTCCCAGACCCCATAGACGTGCAGCCCGGCACCCCGCCGTGGGCAGGGTTACCAGGCCCTCCCTCCTTATCCGACAGCTGCTCCGGGACCTAGCACATTCCCCAGCTGCCTCCTGGCAGCCCTGCTGAGGCAGAGGCAGGAGAGATTAGGGCCCCAGCTCTCAGAAGAGAACGTGAGAGGCCCCCCAGCCCCTCTGCAGGCAGCTGTTGCGCTTGCTAACTGATTCGTGGCCGCTAAGGCGCCTTCCCTAAGTGACTGCGCGGATTCTCAGAACATTGTACCAGGAAGCGTCTCTCCCTGGGGCTCTCATGTGGAACCCCCTCTGGTCCAGCAGCATCGGATGTAGCTGTTTCCCTCGGTCCACCATATGGGATCAAGTGAAAGCCTTTTCGGGTGGTTGGTTCTCTCCATCTCCAGAGAAGCATCATCCGACCCGCCCCACAAATGGAAAACTTGAGTAGCGCCCAGCTGGCGGCACTTTTATGGTTTATGTTTTTAAAACATAGCAACACCATGGCCTTGATGTTGAGGTTCATCAGTTTTCTTTTGTCCGTTGCCTCTCTTTGAGGTTCAGAAGCCAGCGTGGCTGTAAGTTCATTCTGAGACTAACTCCATGTGATTCCGCCCCGTGACAGGTTCTTTCCTGACAACCAAAGACCCTGGCCCATCAAACAGCAGCCCCCAGTTGTTCAGCTTGGCTCCCAGATCCCCACATGGCGCAGTCCAAGCCCTGAGCTGTTGGAACCTCCTGATGCCATGGGGCCCTTTGCTCATCAGCCTGAGCTGCATGCAAGCCAGTGGAGGGAGCAGGGTCTGCAGGGGCGTGGAGCCTGGGTGGTGAAGGGGCCACCAGCTCCCCCCGGGAGCTCTGCTACTGCTGCTGCTCAGGTCTTCCGCAGGGACCGTGGCTCTGGGGTCTGTCCCTGCCGCGTTATTGGATGTTATGCGTGATTTGGGGATGCAGAAGGCGAAAGTCGAGGCTGCTGGCGGCCCCTGGGACGAGGCCAGGACGAGGGGAGGCTCAGCAGACGCCTCTTCTGAAAAACTCCCAGACCCCATAGACGTGCAGCCCGGCACCCCGCCGTGGGCAGGGTTACCAGGCCCTCCCTCCTTATCCAACAGCTGCTCCGGGACCTAGCACATTCCCCAGCTGCCTCCTGGCAGCCCTGCTGAGGCAGAGGCAGGAGAGATTAGGGCCCCAGCTCTCAGAAGAGAACGTGAGAGGCCCCCCAGCCCCTCTGCAGGCAGCTGTTGCGCTTGCTAACTGATTCGTGGCCGCTAAGGCGCCTTCCCTAAGTGACTGCGCGGATTCTCAGAACATTGTACCAGGAAGCGTCTCCCTGGGGCTCTCATGTGGAACCCCCTCTGGTCCAGCAGCATCGGATGTAGCTGTTTCCCTCGGTCCACCATATGGGATCAAGTGAAAGCCTTTTCGGGTGGTTGGTTCTCTCCATCTCCAGAGAAGCATCATCCGACCCGCCCCACAAATGGAAAACTTGAGTAGCGCCCAGCTGGCGGCACTTTTATGGTTTATGTTTCTAAAACATAGCAACACCATGGCCTTGATGTTGAGGTTCATCAGTTTTCTTTTGTCCGTTGCCTCTCTTTGAGGTTCAGAAGCCAGCGTGGCTGTAAGTTCATTCTGAGACTAACTCCATGTGATTCCGCCCCGTGACAGGTTCTTTCCTGACAACCAAAGACCCTGGCCCATCAAACAGCAGCCCCCAGTTGTTCAGCTTGGCTCCCAGATCCCCACATGGCGCAGTCCAAGCCCTGAGCTGTTGGAACCTCCTGATGCCATGGGGCCCTTTGCTCATCAGCCTGAGCTGCATGCAGCCTGGAGGGAAGGCCAGTGGAGGGGAGCAGGGTCTCCAGGGCCGGGGGCCGGGGGTGAAGTCGTCTTGTTGCTGCCCAAGCCCCATCCCAGCTCACCAGGAGGAAGAATTTGCTCCTCATTCATTCAGCAGATACTGCAGAATGAATGAGGAGCCAGTGCAGAAGGAAGAGCCAACAAAATCCAGCTGGTATCTGCAGTTCCCATACTCAATTCTTTATACATTAATGGAAATGTATTAAGCCCTCCCCTGACTCCTCAACCCAATCCTGGCTACTCTTGTCCCCTTGCTCCCTGCCACTCGGCCTCACTGGCTTCCAGACTTGCAGCATCACCTGAAAAGCCCTTCCTGACAGCCCTTCCCCCTTAAACTTCCAAGCAGCCCTCTCCCCACCTCCCTCTCCCCTCCTGCTGTCCTGACCTGAAGCGCTCTCAGGACGTACTGCAAACTCTGTATGTTGATTACTCATCTTTGCCTGCTGCATGCTTGCTTTCCTGCTAAGCCCCCAGCACCGAGCAGAGTGCTCGCTGAATATCAATATTTGCTGAATGAATGAAGAGCGAATTGATCCTTGTACAGACGTGGGGTTGAGGCGAGTGCTCGGCCCTGGTGGCCAGATTCTCCTGCGAAGTCAGGTTGTGAGCAAACACCATCCACACGACAATGTCTGGGTTCTGAATTTGCATCCAGAACCTTCTTCCTTTAGACCAGAGAGAACACCCGCCTCAGAAGCTGCAGCCTTTTCCTGCCTGGAGCCCACAAATGGAAAACTTGAGTAGCCCAGCTGGCGGCACTTTTATGGTTTATGTTTCTAAAACATAGCAACACCATGGCCTTGATGTTGAGGTTCATCAGTTTTCTTTTGTCCGTTGCCTCTCTTTGAGGTTCAGAAGCCAGCGTGGCTGTAAGTTCATTCTGAGACTAACTCCATGTGATTCCGCCCCGTGACAGGTTCTTTCCTGACAACCAAAGACCCTGGCCCATCAAACAGCAGCCCCCAGTTGTTCAGCTTGGCTCCCAGATCCCCACATGGCGCAGTCCAAGCCCTGAGCTGTTGGAACCTCCTGATGCCATGGGGCCCTTTGCTCATCAGCCTGAGCTGCATGCAGCCTGGAGGGAAGGCCAGTGGAGGGGAGCAGGGTCTCCAGGGCCGGGGGCCGGGGGTGAAGTCGTCTTGTTGCTGCCCAAGCCCCATCCCAGCTCACCAGGAGGAAGAATTTGCTCCTCATTCATTCAGCAGATACTGCAGAATGAATGAGGAGCCAGTGCAGAAGGAAGAGCCAACAAAATCCAGCTGGTATCTGCAGTTCCCATACTCAATTCTTTATACATTAATGGAAATGTATTAAGCCCCCCCCTGACTCCTCAACCCAATCCTGGCTACTCTTGTCCCTTGCTCCCTGCCACTCGGCCTCACTGGCTTCCAGACTTGCAGCATCACCTGAAAAGCCCTTCCTGACAGCCCTTCCCCCTTAAACTTCCAAGCAGCCCTCTCCCCACCTCCCTCTCCCCTCCTGCTGTCCTGACCTGAAGCGCTCTCAGGACGTACTGCAAACTCTGTATGTTGATTACTCATCTTTGCCTGCTGCATGCTTGCTTTCCTGCTAAGCCCCCAGCACCGAGCAGAGTGCTCGCTGAATATCAATATTTGCTGAATGAATGAAGAGCGAATTGATCCTTGTACAGACGTGGGGTTGAGGCGAGTGCTCGGCCCTGGTGGCCAGATTCTCCTGCGAAGTCAGGTTGTGAGCAAACACCATCCACACGACAATGTCTGGGTTCTGAATTTGCATCCAGAACCTTCTTCCTTTAGACCAGAGAGAACACCCGCCTCAGAAGCTGCAGCCTTTTCCTGCCTGGAGCCCACATCAGACTGTCTGATCAGCCAGGACAGCCGCCAGCTGGAGGCGGTCCGGGTGGCCCTGGGGCAGGATGTGGAGGTGTTTCAGATCCTGGACACTGGAATGACACAGAACAGAGATGAGAGAGAACACGTCTATGTGGGAGGGTGACTTGCTGGTCTTTGCAGTTCCCATACACAACCATTTATACATTATCGGAAATTAGATGAGACAAGCCACTGAGCCTCAGTTCCCGAGGCTGGCCCGAGGCTGTCTACCCTCCTCCTGCTGGGCTGAAGGACAATGTACGGGCATTGCTTCCCAAGGGAACACTCTCCATTGGACATTCAGCTGGGAGATGCTCCTGAGCTCTTTCCTCTTCTGTGCTGCAGCCTTCTCCTGTGTGCCTGCACCTACCTTCTCCCCATGTCACACATGCCTGTTTTTGTTTGTCCAGACTCCCGGGTGTACCTTCTTCAAGCCTCTAAAGCTGCCCTTCTGTGTGTTCCAAAGCAGCTACAAGGTCTTACAAGGGCTGCTCTGGGATTGGCAGATCTGGGTATCCCGTAATAAGTGAAGTTTTAGCTGTGCCAGATCTAGTTCCCTGACCAGGGATCAAACCCAGGCCCTCTGTATCAGGAGCTTAGAGTCTTAGTCACTGGACCATCAGGGAAGTCTCCCTAAGTACTGGTCTTAATGAACAAGTCCGCGTCAGTCTCTTGTTCCATTGTGGGCTGATGAGCTGTTTTAAATTTTTAATCATTGGTGGGGGAGGGACATAGAAGGGGCCCGAAGACCTGTCGTCCCTGGATGGCAGGGTGGGCACCGCCAAGCCCAAGAGACCGAGGACCTCCGCAGAAGGGTCAGTGGTCCCTGTTGCCTTCGGTGTCCCAGACCCAAGAGGAGGCAGGGAACCCGCACCCCGGCACGGCCTGCTTCCCAGAGATAAGCGCCCTCCATCCGACAGGGCAGTGAGCAGAGCAGTCATGGGGAGGGGGCTCAGGATGAGCAGGAGACAAGCCTTGGGAACAGCTGCTTGGCCAGAGCCCTTGCGGAAGAGGGGCAGACAGGCAACTCTGACTGCAGCCCAGCCTGCTCTTGGGAGAACGCGTTCGTGTGGGCTCAGTCGCTTCCGTCATGTCTGACTCTTTGCGATCCCATGGACTGTAGCCCACCAGGCTTCTCCGTCCATGGGATCTTCCAGGCAAGAATACTAGAGTGGGTTGCCATGTCCTCCTCCAGACGATTTTCCCCACCCACGGATCGAACCCCCCTCTCTTATGTCTCTTGCATTGGCAGGAAGGTTCTTTTTTTTTTTTTTTTTAAAGATTTATTTATTTATTTATTTAGGAGAGGGAGGGAAGTGGGTGGGCCACTTCTATTGGTCTTTCATTTCTCTATTTTCATCCGTCTTTGTTCTTTGGCTCCTGTGGGCCTCCCATCACGCTGGCCTCTGTCATTGCAGAGCGCCAGCTCTAGGCGCATGTGCTCCAGAGCTCCGGCTCGGTAATTGGACACATCAGTCCAGCCGCTCCGCGGCACGTGGGATCTTCCCAGGCCAGGGATCAAACCGACGCCCCTTGCACTGCAAGGCGGTGTCCTTACCCACTGGACCACCAGGGGAAGCCCCAGCGGGAAGGTTCTTTACCTCTCGCCTAGGAAGCCCCTTGGGAGAATGACTGGCCCCACATGGCATGGGCCGGGGGTGGTGGAGGTTTCTCTTTGCTGTCTCATTTGGGTTCAAGTTCCTAAAAGAGTTCCTAAGTGAAACGGGCGTGGGGAGGAGCTGCCAGGCGCCGGTGAGGGTGAGCAGGTGCACGGGGGCCCGGCCCTGTCTGAGCTCGGGTGAGCAGGCCCAGGGTGGCCGTGGGGTTCATCTGCTCCTCTTTGAAATGGGGAGCCACACGGGACATAGAAGGGGCCCAAGACCTGTCGTCCCTGTTCCCCCCCCTCCAGAAGGGTCAGTGGTCCCTGTTGCCTTCGTGTCCCAGACCCAAGAGGAGGCAGGGAACCCGCACCCCGGCACGGCCTGCTTCCCAGAGATAAGCGCCCTCCATCCGACAGGGCAGTGAGCAGAGCAGTCATGGGGAGGGGGCTCAGGATGAGCAGGAGACAAGCCTTGGGAACAGCTGCTTGGCCAGAGCCCTTGCGGAAGAGGGGCAGACAGGCAACTCTGACTGCAGCCCAGCCTGCTCTTGGGAGAACGCGTTCGTGTGGGCTCAGTCGCTTCCGTCATGTCTGACTCTTTGCGATCCCATGGACTGTAGCCCACCAGGCTTCTCCGTCCATGGGATCTTCCAGGCAAGAATACTAGAGTGGGTTGCCATGTCCTCCTCCAGACGATTTTCCCCACCCACGGATCGAACCCCCCTCTCTTATGTCTCTTGCATTGGCAGGAAGGTTCTTTTTTTTTTTTTTTTTTAAAGATTTATTTATTTATTTATTTAGGAGAGGGAGGGAAGTGGGTGGGCCACTTCTATTGGTCTTTCATTTCTCTATTTTCATCCGTCTTTGTTCTTTGGCTCCTGTGGGCCTCCCATCACGCTGGCCTCTGTCATTGCAGAGCGCCAGCTCTAGGCGCATGTGCTCCAGAGCTCCGGCTCGGTAATTGGACACATCAGTCCAGCCGCTCCGCGGCACGTGGGATCTTCCCAGGCCAGGGATCAAACCGACGCCCCTTGCACTGCAAGGCGGTGTCCTTACCCACTGGACCACCAGGGGAAGCCCCAGCGGGAAGGTTCTTTACCTCTCGCCTAGGAAGCCCCTTGGGAGAATGACTGGCCCCACATGGCATGGGCCGGGGGTGGTGGAGGTTTCTCTTTGCTGTCTCATTTGGGTTCAAGTTCCTAAAAGAGTTCCTAAGTGAAACGGGCGTGGGGAGGAGCTGCCAGGCGCCGGTGAGGGTGAGCAGGTGCACGGGGGCCCGGCCCTGTCTGAGCTCGGGTGAGCAGGCCCAGGGTGGCCGTGGGGTTCATCTGCTCCTCTTTGAAATGGGGAGCCACACGGTTCTTTGGAAACTAAGGAAGGGAAAGGGGACTAAATTCGTGGGAGGGCCCAGCACCCTAACCGGCTCTTCCTGGGTGTCATCTCTGCAGGGGGCGAGGCCTTCTCCTTCAAATACAGCCCTGGGAAGCTGCGGGGAAACCAGTACAAGCAGATGATGACCAAGGAGGAGCTGGAGGAAGAACAGAGGTAGGCCGCCCCGCCCTGCCTCCTCAGTTCAGCTCAGCTCTCTGCGGCACCGGCACCGGTACCGGCGCCCCTCCCGGAGCCCCCTTTGCTGTGGCAGGAGAGGAGGCGAGCCTCCCGCCAGCCACACCCCACGGTCCCATTTCCGTTTTAGGGAATGGATTTTTTTGTTGTTACCCTGTCTCTAGCCCACCAGGCCCCATTTCCCGCTGACCGCCCCCTTGGGAAGCTCTGGAGGAGCCTGTGAAGGGGAGGGAGGAGGGCGCCCAAGCCCTTTCTTATTCCCCACCCCTCCCCCACCAAAAGGGAGCGAGCGAGATGCCTGGGAAGAGCCTGGAGCAGATCCGGCTGTTCACGTACACGGAGAGTTCATGACAAAACCAATCCATCACCTCGGGACAGAGCAGGATTCTTCCTGCTCATCCGCTGGGCAGCCTACTGCCCCCACCCCCAGCTCCGCCGGCACCCCCAGCCGTCCCCAGGCTCCAGCACAGGGCCAGCAGTCGTTTTTCATCTGTTCTGCTCCACGGAGCTCAGAGGCGGCTGCAGTCACCCGGCTCCTCCTTTTTAGAACTGAGTTCTTCCCCCACCAGCCGGACACCCATGGGCTCCTCTCCCGAGGAGCGGTGGGACAGCGGCGGGGGGTGGGTGCCACGGGGAAGAATCTGTGGCCTGGGCATGCATCTACTTCAATGATCGGTTTTCTGAGCCCAGCAACCCAGAGGAACTGAGTGATCACCCCTCACTGGGTAGCGGAAGCTGGCTTCTAGGGTCAGGAACGGAGGCTCTCTTATTCCAGGATGCAGATCTCAGAATCACTCTTTCATAATTACCAAGCCACCCAGCATCCCTCCGGAGTCAGAAGGTGCTCTGCCCACAAGAACCCCCTTTCCCCTCCTGGAGCTGCCGCCCGTCCTTCCAAACCTGGCCCGGAAGGCTCTTCACCGGGGGCGGAGGGGTGGCAGGGTGAGCCCAGCCTGAGGGAAGAGCCCCCCACTCCAGGACGCCCAGGCCACAGCCTCTGGGTGTGACCCGGTTTGCTGCCTTTATATTTCAGGATTGAGCTGACTTCTGACCTCACTTCCCTGTAGCCAGTTCCTTAGGTCCTGTGCCACACATATTCTTGCAGATCCTTTTGGTAAGGAGACTGACTTCTTAGATAGTGGTGCCTCCCTCATCCTGTCTGTGACTGCGTCCCCATCACGACTGACTTGTGTTCTAAACCTCTCCTCCGTCGCCACCTTCATAACCAATTAATTCATTTCTGTGCACCCGGGCCGGCCCATTCTCATCCTGGGCAGGGTTCCTGGGTGAATAGGCCCCTTCCCGCACCTGCAGGGTTCCTGGAGGCCCCGTGAAGGGCCAAGTCTCTCCTGGCCCTAATGAACCAGCTGCTTGGAGGACCAGCACCCCCTTGTGAGACTGGGGGGAACTGTCGTACCCAGGCCCGTGCAGTGTTCCCCCTTCGCAGCCTGAGTCCTCCCCTAAGAAACTGGAGCAGTGCCCGGCAGAAACCCCATGATGCCAAGCTGTGGGTCCACCAGCAAGGGCTGGTGGGCTACAGCCCTGATTTTGTAAATCCAGTGTGATTGGAAACCAGCTGCGTTCATTTGTTTTTCTGGGTCTGTGGAGGCTTTCGCACTGCAGGGGCTGAGTAGTGGCAGAGGGACTGCAGGGTGCACAAAGTCGAAAAGAGTTGGAATCTGGCCCTTTCCAGAAATGGTGTGCAGCCCCGTTGTTAAGGATAGGGGGGCCCAGACGTGCCTGTGAGTCCCTTGAAGGTCCCTGTAAACAGAGGCTGTGGCCAGGACCCTGGCCTTATTCTGTGTCCGCGGCAAAGGTGAGGGACCATTAGATCAGGAAAGGTCAGTGAGCTGACTGGATGGCAGGCTCGGCCTGGGGTCAGACTGCCACTGTCCCTGGGTTCGGAGCTGGGACGTCAGGGAGGAAGAGGGAAAGTCCTTCCTCCATGGTGTCCAGACAGCAGACTGCGTTGCCCGGGGTGAGTCTTCCCCTCCCAGATCTTCGGGGGGGCCCAGATGGGCAGCGCACACGGCACTGTTCTGTGGGGCTGAGACTGCCCCAGTGCTGCTCCAGAGGTGAGGGTGTCCCATGCCTCACCTCCAGGCTTGGTTATCCCCGTCCTGCCCAAGCGGAGAAGGAGGGACCGGAGCACTTCCTCCTGGGGCGGGGGGCTGGAGTTCTTGTTCCTTCTCATGACCGCCCCTCTCCCAGCATGCCTCCGCGGCTGTCCCACACGTCTGCCTCTGAGGCCCACTTGCTCTCTCCTGTTCCTCCATGTGGTCAGCCCGCTCAGCACGGCATGGGGCCCCGGACGCCCACCTTGCACCTCGCATGTTCCTTGCATGGTGATGCTTGGGGTTGCAGAGGCTGGCAAGCGTGGCTTTGTCTTTCCAGCCACAGCGCGGTAGTGGGACCAGGGGAGCCGACGGGCGTGAGACAGCTCTGGTCCCCACTGGGCTCAGAAAACTGCCTTGGGATTGTCAGGAGGGAAAATACTGTCAAACCACTAACACCACAGGCTGGTGACAAGTGTGCACTCTTGTTTGCCTAGCAAATTCTAACTGACCAAACTCTGCTTGCTTCTAATTCCTTTCTCGGCATTCAGTGTCCCCACGTGGCGAGCAGGTTATAAAGCCTATGCTGCGAACCTCTGACTTTAAATTCACTAACTCAGCTGACATAGCAGGATCTAGACTCTAAATTTTCAGTGGTCACAAGACCCAGATTCCTTAGAAGCTGCAATTCACGTTTTCAGGGCATGGCACTTAGGAAGCAGGACTAGAGGAAGAGACCCCAAATCCGTTCCTCTACGTGGTTAATAACCGGGTGTTCCCGTCCTTGGAGCAGCTCAAAGATGAGTTCCTTCTGCCCCTTAGGCAGCGAGTGCTCAAGAAAGACCCTGCCTTGGCACTGTCTGCCCACCTTCTGCGGGTCTCCCCTGGAGTTGAGGCTCACAGGCTTCCTTGGCACTGCCTCTACCAGGATGGGGGAGCCCCTGGGTTCCCCCACAGCTCTTCTGGGAGGTGCCACATGCAGCCTCAGGGCCTGGCTGGGATGGGGGACTTGGAGGTTGTGACTGCTCCCCGCAGCAAGACACCGCCCCTCACCCCTAGGGCTAGTGAAAAAAAAAAAAAAACGGCACCATTGGGCACTCCTCTCCTTGTACGCCCTCCCTCCCTCCCATCTCTGGTACAAGGAAAAGTGGAACCCAGTGGGTAGACCAGCTGGCTCTGATAATAAGGCCCTCAATACCCATTGCATTCTAAATGTTCTAAGGATTGGCCTGACCTTTTTGGAGGTGGACACTACTCAAGTGGATGATGTTTTGAAATGCGTGACTGTCAAGGGTGAATGGATATTCTCCTGTTTTCTGCCTTCTGACATGTTCGTGAACCATTCACCAGTATGAATTTCTAGAAACACATGCTGCCTCACATCCACGTGAGGGCGCCAGAGGGATAAAGTTGGATTCCCTGCAGCTTCCCTAGTGGCTCAGCCGGTAAAGGGACCACCTGCAATACAGCAGACCAGATTCAATCCCTGGGTCAGGAAGACCCCCCGGAGAAGGACACGGCGACCCACTCCAGTATTCTGGCCTGGAAAACCCCATAGACAGAGGGGCTGGCGGGCTCCGGTCCACAGGGTCGCCAAGAGTGGGACATGACTAAGCAGCTGAGCACAGGTACCAAACTCTGCTTGTTTCTAATTCCTTTCTCGGCATTCAGTGTCCCCACGTGGCGAGCAGGTTATAAAACCTATGCTGCAAACCTCTGACTTTAAATTCACTAACTCGGCTGACATAGCAGGATCTAGACTCTAAATTTTCAGTGGTCACAAGACCCAGATTCCTCAGAAGCTGCAATTCACGTTTTCAGGGCATGGCACTTAGGAAGCAGGACTAGAGGAAGAGACCCCAAATCCGTTCCTCTACGTGGTTAATAACCGGGTGTTCCCATCCTTGGAGCAGCTCAAAGATGAGTTCCTTCTGCCCCTTAGGCAGCGAGTGCTCAAGAAAGACCCTGCCTTGGCACTGTCTGCCCACCTTCTGCGGGTCTCCCCTGGAGTTGAGGCTCACAGGCTTCCTTGGCACTGCCTCTGCCAGGATGGGAGAGCCCCTGGGTTCCCCCACAGCTCTTCTGGGAGGTGCCACATGCAGCCTCAGGGCCTGGCTGGGATGGGGGACTTGGAGGTTGTGACTGCTCCCCGCAGCAAGACACCGCCCCTCACCCCTAGGGCTAGTGAAAAAAAGAAAAAAAAACGGCACCGTTGGGCACTCCTCTCCTTGTACGCCCTCCCTCCCTCCCATCTCTGGTACAAGGAAAAGTGGAACCCAGTGGGTAGACCAGCTGGCTCTGATAATAAGGCCCTCAATACCCATTGCATTCTAAATGTTCTAAGGATTGGCCTGACCTTTTTGGAGGTGGACACTACTCAAGTGGATGATGTTTTGAAATGCGTGACTGTCAAGGGTGAATGGATATTCTCCTGTTTTCTGCCTTCTGACATGTTCGTGAACCATTCACCAGTATGAATTTCTAGAAACACATGCTGCCTCACATCCACGTGAGGGCGCCAGAGGGATAAAGTTGGATTCCCTGCAGCTTCCCTAGTGGCTCAGCCGGTAAAGGGACCACCTGCAATACAGCAGACCAGATTCAATCCCTGGGTCAGGAAGACCCCCCGGAGAAGGACACGGCGACCCACTCCAGTATTCTGGCCTGGAAAACCCCATAGACAGAGGGGCTGGCGGGCTCCGGTCCACAGGGTCGCCAAGAGTGGGACATGACTGAGCAGCTGAGCACAGGTTCCTCAGTGCTCACTTGGGTGAATCAGTGCTTCCACATGTCCCTTAAAAAGTGGGCACGCCATGTGCCTCACCTGGGGAGCACGTGTCCTCAGAAGCCACTCCCTTCCTAGCAAGGACAGGAAATAATCTATGGTGAGAGGAAAAGCCGAGAGCAGCCACACAGCCAAGGATCTTTGCAGTCTGACCTGCCTAAGTGTCTGTGAGGCCTCCAGCCCCCTGCTCATCCACATTTGAGGGACCCTCCCTGCCAACTACCTACACGTGGGTTGTGACCTGCTCAGCTACCCTCGTGGGCACCTGAGCTGCCCAGATACCTAAATGAGGGACCCTACCTGCCCAACGAAGGTCTGCCACTCACTGCCAATATTCTGCCAGTGAGTCCTGACCTGCCTAGCTACTTTCTTGTACGACCTGACCTGCCCAGCTCCTGCCCATGGGACCCCACCTGTACAATCACCTAATGAGGGCCCAGACCTGCTCAACTGCCCACTGGTAGCACCCAACCTGCCCAGCTACCTACAAGTGGACCCCGACCTGCCCAACTACACAAGTGAGGGATCTAACCTGCCTAACTACCCATGCGTGGGTCCTGACCTGCCAACTACCTACAGCTGGGCCCTTGACCTTCTCAACTACCAGTGTGGGTGCCCTGACCTGTCCCATTATCTGATTGAGGGTCCACTCTGACCAGCTACCTACACGTGGACCCCAACTTGCTAACCACCCACACAGGGACCCAACCTGCCCAACTACACAAGTGAAGGATCTAACCCACCTAACTACCCATGTGTGGGTCCCAATTACCTACACCTGGGCACTCAATCTGCTCACCTACTAGTATGTGGGACCTGATTCGCCTTATCTAATTGAAGGTCCACTCTGCCAGCTACCCACAGGTGGAACCTCACCGGTGAAACTACCAACACATGGCCCTTCCTGCCCAACTGCCTAACTGAGGACCCTCCTTGCCTAACTACCCATGTGTGGGACCTCACCTGCTCAACACCTAGGCATGGGACCCTCCCTGGGACTGCTCCGTGGCCCATTTGTGGGACCTGAACTGCCTGATTACATACATGAAGGACTCGACCTACCTGCTACCTACAAGTGGAACCTTCTGGCCTAATTACCCACACATGGGGCCTGACCACCTCCCTGTAGGCCTGGCAGAGGGTCTTGGACTGGCTTTGGTTAGTAGGCTGTCCTGCTGCAGGTGATGAGAGGCAGACTCCCCTGGGATCTGGATCCTAGCATCTGGGCTGGCTTCTGCAATTCCAAACGTTCCCCTTCCTCACCCCGTCTTCCCCCTCCCTTCCCCACAAGAAGGTGGCGTGAGTGAAATCAATGATCTTTTTCCCTCATTTCTCTTTACAGAACCGAGGAATAATGAAGTTATCCTTAGGCTCCTCCTAAAGGCTTTTCCCTCTGGCATCTTAAAACTTGAGCAATACGGTGGAAGCCCCAGAGAGGAGCCAGTAGGCTCCTGGGGTGCATTTTCCTACATAAACCTGCCGGGAGTCGCCCCACCCCTCCAGGACTTGCCTTGGTTGGGAGGGTCCGCCATACCCGGGTGCTCCCCTGTAGAGGTGCTTCTCCCTGTTCTGCGTGGATTGCTTGGTTAAGCTGAAGGGTTTTCCTGGACTTTTACTGTCCTTGTCACTCAACGTTCCTGTCGTCCACACGCCCTTTACACCTGAGACACCCGCAATGTCAGCGATGCCATCACTTGGAAATCAGTGTAGCTTCATTCCGGCCCTCCTGCTTTTCATCACCGAAGCCAAGCCAGGAGAGACTGGGAGGCGTGATGGGCGCATGAGGGGTGCTGCCTGGGCTCGCTGGGGGCTCCGCAGGGCCGACGGCCCTCCTCCCCTCTGTCTTCAGCTGGTGCTTTTGGGGGCTGGGGGAGCGCGTGGTTGACGAATGGGCGCCAAAGCCCCAGAGCCAGCTGTTCGTTTGCTGTGGCCCTTACCTCCACTCAGAGCAGGTTTGGATCCAGCCCTCTTGTTGCTAAGAGGCCTTTTCATACGCTCTTTCCGGCTCAGTCGCAGCTCCACATTCCCTTTAGAAGAAGCAATAATGACAGTGTCCGCTTAAAATAGACATCTTGACTCTGCCTTTCCCCCGATTTATAGATGAGTTAGAACGTCACCGGATCATCAGATCGGTCCCAGATCCATTTCTTAGGATTTTATATTTAACGATATTTATACTATACCAAACTAATTTGCAGTTTTTAGATACCTTGGTTAAAACAGTTTTTAAAGCAGTAAGTTTGTAGAGATTTTTTTTTTTCTATCTAATGGAAGGTTGGGAAATGTCCGGGGTCAGCCCCGTGGGTATGTTCCATGCCCAGGGACCTTCTCCTCGGACTCTGTTACCTTAGGCTCACGGTTTAGGCCAGAGCATGCCGCAGAGGTGCAGTCGCACAGCACAGAGCCGTGAACAGCTGGAAGCCGTGCTTGGTGCGCACACCTGCCCGCACAGCAGTGGTGAGCGATGTCCTTGTTCAGGCTGGGGTCTGATGGAAAAAATAGGTGACTGTCTCCAGGTCATGAAGCTTGTCGGACACTTTCTGAATGTGGCTTGTAGGCACCAAGCCGCGCGTCCTCCTGATGGCCTGGATTTGTGTATGCAGCCTTTGGTCCAATAAACTTTGAGTAGACAGTCTTGATTACTGTGTGTTTATTTCCGTGTTGCTTTGTTTTCCAAAAAGAATCTTTCTGAACCCATTAAAGTTCGAGCTCACTCTCTCTCTCGAGCGGTGCCTGCTACTACTCTCTGGCAGAGTACGATGTCCCAGGTCCACCCTGTTAAAATGTGCAGGTGCCACGGCCATTAAGAGACGCATGGGAGGATCTGTGTTTTCCTTTGGCGGGGGTGCCCCGGTGTATATCTGGATTGATTCCATCCAGGGAGCTCAACTCCCAGCCTGTCGATTCACAGCACTCCTTTCTTTAGGCAGTAGGGCACCTTGGACTTCTCACAGCTTCCTTCTCCTCTGGATAGGAAGGCAGATTGTGGAAATGACATTCCCAGGGTGACTCAGAGAGGCTTGGGTTTGGGACTCTAGGGCTTCCGCTTCTAGCTGCCGCTCTCATTTTGCTGTTTGGGAGATACGGGGTTATTGCAGAAGGAATAGGGACAAGTGTAAGACCAGTCGTGGATCCGGAGTCGCTGCTAGGCAGGACGGGGGTGCTGGCCTGGCAGTGCTGTGCCCTGCCAAGCCCAGGTGTCCCGAGGCTGTGCTGAACCTCTGCCTCTCGGTGGTCTGCAGGGACCACAGCAGACCTGACGTTTGGCGGACATCCTCGGAAGGTGGCCTGTGCTGAGCCGTGGGCATGATGTGGAGGGAGGAATTGCAGAAAAGCCTGAAAGCGGAATGGTGGGCCCGTGCCAGCAGGCAGGGCTCAGCCACGCCAACAACAAGCACAGCAGAGCAGAACAAGGAAGGTTGGGAAATGTCCGGGGTCAGCCCCGTGGGTATGTTCCATGCCCAGGGACCTTCTCCTCGGACTCTGTTACCTTAGGCTCACGGTTTAGGCCAGAGCATGCCGCAGAGGTGCAGTCGCACAGCACAGAGCCGTGAACAGCTGGAAGCCGTGCTTGGTGCGCACACCTGCCCGCACAGCAGTGGTGAGCGATGTCCTTGTTCAGGCTGGGGTCTGATGGAAAAAATAGGTGACTGTCTCCAGGTCATGAAGCTTGTCGGACACTTTCTGAATGTGGCTTGTAGGCACCAAGCCGCGCGTCCTCCTGATGGCCTGGATTTGTGTATGCAGCCTTTGGTCCAATAAACTTTGAGTAGACGGTCTTGATTACTGTGTGTTTATTTCCGTGTTGCTTTGTTTTCCAAAAAGAATCTTTCTGAACCCATTAAAGTTCGAGCTCACTCTCTCTCTCGAGCGGTGCCTGCTACTACTCTCTGGCAGAGTACGATGTCCCAGGTCCACCCTGTTAAAATGTGCAGGTGCCACGGCCATTAAGAGACGCATGGGAGGATCTGTGTTTTCCTTTGGCGGGGGTGCCCCGGTGTATATCTGGATTGATTCCATCCAGGGAGCTCAACTCCCAGCCTGTCGATTCACAGCACTCCTTTCTTTAGGCAGTAGGGCACCTTGGACTTCTCACAGCTTCCTTCTCCTCTGGATAGGAAGGCAGATTGTGGAAATGACATTCCCAGGGTGACTCAGAGAGGCTTGGGTTTGGGACTCTAGGGCTTCCGCTTCTAGCTGCCGCTCTCATTTTGCTGTTTGGGAGATACGGGGTTATTGCAGAAGGAATAGGGACAAGTGTAAGACCAGTCGTGGATCCGGAGTCGCTGCTAGGCAGGACGGGGGTGCTGGCCTGGCAGTGCTGTGCCCTGCCAAGCCCAGGTGTCCCGAGGCTGTGCTGAACCTCTGCCTCTCGGTGGTCTGCAGGGACCACAGCAGACCTGCCGTTTGGCGGACATCCTCGGAAGGTGGCCTGTGCTGAGCCGTGGGCATGATGTGGAGGGAGGAATTGCAGAAAAGCCTGAAAGCGGAATGGTGGGCCCGTGCCAGCAGGCAGGGCTCAGCCACGCCAACAACAAGCACAGCAGAGCAGAACAAACAAGAAGCGATCTGCAGCGGCCGAGTGGCACCTCTCCCTTCCTGTTTGCCCCACCGGGAGGTGTCCTGTGCTGGTCAGGCGGCATGGCCCAGCCGCACAGACGTCGCTCCCAGCCCCGTGCCCCCCAGCCCAGGCGCAGCGAACATTAAGCCCGTCTCCGGCGAGGCCTGTTCCCTGGTGGGAGGCGCAGAGCCCCCGCGGGCTCTCAGGTGTCTTCACTGGAAAAAGGCACCCCTTCCTCTAGGCAGGGAGACCCCACCTACCCACCCTCGCCCCTGGGCCAAGCACCCTGTCTGCTCCCCTGTCTCCCAGCCAGCTGTGTCTCATCTTCCTCCACTGTGAGCTCAGCCCTGTAAACTAGGGGTCCCCAACCTTTTGGGCGCCAGGGCCTGGTTTCATGGAAGACAGTTTTTCCAAGGGGGCAGGGCCAGGGGAGGGGAGCACAGTCCCTTTGAGGTACACTGTATTTCTATCATTATGATTACTGCATCAGCTCCACCTCTGATCACCAGGCGCTAGATCCTGGAGGCTGGGGTCCCCCGCCAAACGAAGGCTGTTCCTAGCAGGTCTCTTCACGGGCTCTCCAGTCAGCAAGTGGAACACCCATCCTTCCTTGAGGCCCCCTGGGAGGCCTGCCGTCAACATGCACGGGAGGCCCAGGGGGAAACACAGACCAAGCACGCCAGCGACCATTTGGGGTCCTCAAATCTCCACGGTCATCCCAAGACTTAGAACCCTAGTTGGTGGAAGGCTCAAGCTTTTTTCTTTTTTTTTCTTTTTTTAAGATCAAAGCAGCTCCTGTGTTGAGTAGGGCTTGTTTTAGCTTCATTTTCTTATTCTGATTCCACGGGATGCACAAGTCTCTGTCTCTTCCTGGGTTGGGAGCATCTTTTTCCTCTTTATCCTTTCTTCTTGACAGAGTTCAGAAGGAACAGCTGGCGGCCATCTTCAAGCTCATGAAGGACAACAAGGAGACGTTTGGCGAGATGTCCGCGGCGTGCAGGAGCAGCTCCGGCTCTGACATTGCAGAAAAGCCTGAAAGCGGAATGGTGGGCCCGTGCCAGCAGGCAGGGCTCAGCCACGCCAACAACAAGCACAGCAGAGCAGAACAAACAAGAAGCGATCTGCAGCGGCCGAGTGGCACCTCTCCCTTCCTGTTTGCCCCACCGGGAGGTGTCCTGTGCTGGTCAGGCGGCATGGCCCAGCCGCACAGACGTCGCTCCCAGCCCCGTGCCCCCCAGCCCAGGCGCAGCGAACATTAAGCCCGTCTCCGGCGAGGCCTGTTCCCTGGTGGGAGGCGCAGAGCCCCCGCGGGCTCTCAGGTGTCTTCACTGGAAAAAGGCACCCCTTCCTCTAGGCAGGGAGACCCCACCTACCCACCCTCGCCCCTGGGCCAAGCACCCTGTCTGCTCCCCTGTCTCCCAGCCAGCTGTGTCTCATCTTCCTCCACTGTGAGCTCAGCCCTGTAAACTAGGGGTCCCCAACCTTTTGGGCGCCAGGGCCTGGTTTCATGGAAGACAGTTTTTCCAAGGGGGCAGGGCCAGGGGAGGGGAGCACAGTCCCTTTGAGGTACACTGTATTTCTATCATTATGATTACTGCATCAGCTCCACCTCTGATCACCAGGCGCTAGATCCTGGAGGCTGGGGTCCCCCGCCAAACGAAGGCTGTTCCTAGCAGGTCTCTTCACGGGCTCTCCAGTCAGCAAGTGGAACACCTCTCCTTCCTTGAGGCCCCCTGGGGAGGCCTGCCGTCAACATGCACGGGAGGCCCAGGGGGAAACACAGACCAAGCACGCCAGCGACCATTTGGGGTCCTCAAATCTCCACGGTCATCCCAAGACTTAGAACCCTAGTTGGTGGAAGGCTCAAGCTTTTTTCTTTTTTTTTCTTTTTTTAAGATCAAAGCAGCTCCTGTGTTGAGTAGGGCTTGTTTTAGCTTCATTTTCTTATTCTGATTCCACGGGATGCACAAGTCTCTGTCTCTTCCTGGGTTGGGAGCATCTTTTTCCTCTTTATCCTTTCTTCTTGACAGAGTTCAGAAGGAACAGCTGGCGGCCATCTTCAAGCTCATGAAGGACAACAAGGAGACGTTTGGCGAGATGTCCGACGGCGACGTGCAGGAGCAGCTCCGGCTCTACGACATGTAGGCCACCTCCGCCAGGCTGGACGCCGGGACTCCGCCCCGACCCGGGACCCTTGCCTTTGCTATTCTCAGACTTTCATAGGCTTCCTTTTATCTTACATACGTAGATGTAGAGGTGTATCATATGCAGGGTTGCTCAGTTCTTGCAGTTTAGACACCGTGCTACAGGAATCAGGATTGTGGTCTTGGGAGGAGAAAAGAGTCCCTGAGTCCTCTGGCTTCTGCTGGCTGGGGCGGTCCCAGCTGTGATACGGGTCCCCCTCCAGGGCGTCATCAGATCCAAATTAGACCTTGCACAGGCAGTGGCCCAGAAGGGCTGGCCCAAAGAAGCTTCAGCTCCCGGCCCCTGCGCATTGTGTGGGAAGGATTCAGGGGTGCTGTAAGGAGGCAGAGTCTCAGGTCCCGCTGCCTGAGTGTCCAGCCTAATAACTGCACTTGCCTCTGCCTTAGAAAAATTTCTGGTAGCTTCTGTCACTGTATGGAAGCAAGCAGTTGGGGAGCATCTCTAAAAAGGCAAAAAATCTGATTCAAAGACACCTGGAACAAAGCAACAGTGTGAGTTAAAACCCTCTAAGAGTTTCTCTTATTGAAGCATGACACTTATTTTACATATAATTAAGATGTCTGTGAGAGCTCACCACCCACCTGGACACTGTCAGTAGAAATAAAAATACGCACCACAGTTCCTACGTCCTGTGGAGGGGTGTTCCCTGAGGGTCCAGTGGTTAGGACTTGGTGTTCTCACTGCCCAAGGTGCAAGTTCCCTCCCTGGTCAAGGAACGACGATCCTGCAACTTCCACGTTGCAGCCATCAATCAACAAGTAAATCCTTTGGAGAAGCCAGGTATGCATGTAGGAAAAGAAAATCTCACCAGCTAGCATCCAAGACAATGTCACAGTGACCTCACAGGGGGCCGGGCCACCTTCAGCGTATCTGAAACGTTCTGTGAATACAGGACGACGGTCACAGCGGATCTTCCGTGCGGCCCGGGTCCCACGGCTGATGCCCGTCTCCCCACCGCCGCAGAAAAATCCACAGCTGAGTTACAGAGGGCCCACGGCAGGGATCACCTAAGAAAGTTCTTGATGAAATCTTTGATTGGCTGAAATAAAAACTAAACACTTGAAACTGAAAGCAGCAGTGATGTTCTGACAAACCCCACTTTAATCACGGTCACGGGGAGCACAGGGAGTTTTCTTTTCTTCTCTGGCTTGCACGAGGTTTCCCCAGCCCTTCCCCGCCCCCATCTGTCACAGAAGTTGCTTTCACTTCTCCGCCAACGGGCCAAGCGCCAGGGTCTGCTCTCTGTGTCTGTTCTATCCAAATGTTTGTGTGTTTTTTTTAAATATTATTTTTGTCTTTTTTGTCTCTGGTTTTTGTATTGGTTGTTTGTATCATTTGTTCCTTCTCTCTCGGGAACCTCACGCCGGGTTGTCTGTTCTCTCCTGCCCTCCTCACGGCACTGCCATGCACCTACTTTATACCTCTTTCCTCGCCTCCTTCTTCCAGCCCTTCTTCTCTGATGACACCAAGCAAGCAAATGACCTGTGGGCACTTGAGTCCAAATTTTCATGCCTATGAAGGAAATTTTCCACGTTTGGTTCAGATGTGATGTCCTAACTGCGAAGAACTGAAACCTCTAACTCGATTGTCTTAAACAAGAGGAGGACCCAAACTTCCCTGGTGGTCTGGTGGTTAAAGATCTGCCTGCCAATATAGAGGACATGGGTTCGATCCTTGGTCCAGGAAGATTCTACATACCATGGGGCAACTAAGCCTGCACACCCTAGAGCCTGTGCTGGACACTGTCAGTAGAAATAATCGCTCCCTGGGGTTCCAGGGTCCAGTGGTTAGGACTTGGTGTTCTCACTGCCCAAGGTGCAAGTTCCTCCTGGTCAAGGAACGACGATCCTGCAACTTCCACGTTGCAGCCATCAATCAACAAGTAAATCCTTTGGAGAAGCCAGGTATGCATGTAGGAAAAGAAAATCTCACCAGCTAGCATCCAAGACAATGTCACAGTGACCTCACAGGGGGCCGGGCCACCTTCAGCGTATCTGAAACGTTCTGTGAATACAGGACGACGGTCACAGCGGATCTTCCGTGCGGCCCGGGTCCCACGGCTGATGCCCGTCTCCCCACCGCCGCAGAAAAATCCACAGCTGAGTTACAGAGGGCCCACGGCAGGGATCACCTAAGAAAGTTCTTGATGAAATCTTTGATTGGCTGAAATAAAAACTAAACACTTGAAACTGAAAGCAGCAGTGATGTTCTGACAAACCCCACTTTAATCACGGTCACGGGGAGCACAGGGAGTTTTCTTTTCTTCTCTGGCTTGCACGAGGTTTCCCCAGCCCTTCCCCGCCCCCATCTGTCACAGAAGTTGCTTTCACTTCTCCGCCAATGGGCCAAGCGCCAGGGTCTGCTCTCTGTGTCTGTTCTATCCAAATGTTTGTGTGTTTTTTTTAAATATTATTTTTGTCTTTTTTGTCTCTGGTTTTTGTATTGGTTGTTTGTATCATTTGTTCCTTCTCTCTCGGGAACCTCACGCCGGGTTGTCTGTTCTCTCCTGCCCTCCTCACGGCACTGCCATGCACCTACTTTATACCTCTTTCCTCGCCTCCTTCTTCCAGCCCTTCTTCTCTGATGACACCAAGCAAGCAAATGACCTGTGGGCACTTGAGTCCAAATTTTCATGCCTATGAAGGAAATTTTCCACGTTTGGTTCAGATGTGATGTCCTAACTGCGAAGAACTGAAACCTCTAACTCGATTGTCTTAAACAAGAGGAGGACCCAAACTTCCCTGGTGGTCTGGTGGTTAAAGATCTGCCTGCCAATATAGAGGACATGGGTTCGATCCTTGGTCCAGGAAGATTCTACATACCATGGGGCAACTAAGCCTGCACACCCTAGAGCCTGTGCTTGGCACTGCAACCCATAAGAAGCCGATGGCCGTGAAAGAACAGCCTGCGTGCAGCGACCAAGATGTCGCGCAGCCAAAACTAATAACATAATAGAAGAGAACCGGGCCACGAGAGGCATCCAAAAGCAGAATGGCTGCACGTCCAGAAGGCTCAGGGCCCCAGATACAATTCTCTTTGCTTGGTCTTCCTTGCACTGTGGGCTTCTGTCACAAACCAGCTCTCCTCATGGTGCCAAGGTGACTTCAGGAGCTCAGATGTCACGTCCAGAAGCAGGAAAAGGCCCATTTCTTACTTGTGCCTCTGGAAGTGAGAGAACTCCTAGATTCAAGTATAGCCTCCCCTTTCAGGTCCCAGCTGGAAAAATGTGACATGTCCATTCCTTCATCAATCACTGGCAAGGAAATGGGACCACCATGGTTGGCTGAAATGCGTGGAGCTAGGGCCAGCATCCCCTGGACACATAGCTATGTGGAAGAGGGGCTCTGTGAGTGAGGCATAGGGTTCTGGGTAAACAGGACCACTGGCACCAGGTGGGGACTTAGCAGCCAGTGTCTAAGTGCCCAGAATACATGACAGTCCTCCTGGGTGGTGGTTCTGTTGCCCAGGCTCTGGGCTTCTGAGGCTTTGCAGAAGCACTGCTGGCTTGCTCCAACTGTTGGGTGGATTTTATGCCATTTCCAGATAAGCCCTGGCTTCTGTTTATATGATTTCTGTCATTTCATCTGATTCACCGGGACAACAGTAGCCAGTAGAGTCCTCTTAAAACCCCACAGTACTTTATACCTCTTTCCTCGCCTCCTTCTTCCAGCCCTTCTTCTCTGATGACACCAAGCAAGCAAATGACCTGTGGGCACTTGAGTCCAAATTTTCATGCCTATGAAGGAAATTTTCCACGTTTGGTTCAGATGTGATGTCCTAACTGCGAAGAACTGAAACCTCTAACTCGATTGTCTTAAACAAGAGGAGGACCCAAACTTCCCTGGTGGTCTGGTGGTTAAAGATCTGCCTGCCAATATAGAGGACATGGGTTCAATCCTTGGTCCAGGAAGATTCTACATACCATGGGGCAACTAAGCCTGCACACCCTAGAGCCTGTGCTTGGCACTGCAACCCATAAGAAGCCGATGGCCGTGAAAGAACAGCCTGCGTGCAGCGACCAAGATGTCGCGCAGCCAAAACTAATAACATAATAGAAGAGAACCGGGCCACGAGAGGCATCCAAAAGCAGAATGGCTGCACGTCCAGAAGGCTCAGGGCCCCAGATACAATTCTCTTTGCTTGGTCTTCCTTGCACTGTGGGCTTCTGTCACAAACCAGCTCTCCTCATGGTGCCAAGGTGACTTCAGGAGCTCAGATGTCACGTCCAGAAGCAGGAAAAGGCCCATTTCTTACTTGTGCCTCTGGAAGTGAGAGAACTCCTAGATTCAAGTATAGCCTCCCCTTTCAGGTCCCAGCTGGAAAAATGTGACATGTCCATTCCTTCATCAATCACTGGCAAGGAAATGGGACCACCATGGTTGGCTGAAATGCGTGGAGCTAGGGCCAGCATCCCCTGGACACATAGCTATGTGGAAGAGGGGCTCTGTGAGTGAGGCATAGGGTTCTGGGTAAACAGGACCACTGGCACCAGGTGGGGACTTAGCAGCCAGTGTCTAAGTGCCCAGAATACATGACAGTCCTCCTGGGTGGTGGTTCTGTTGCCCAGGCTCTGGGCTTCTGAGGCTTTGCAGAAGCACTGCTGGCTTGCTCCAACTGTTGGGTGGATTTTATGCCATTTCCAGATAAGCCCTGGCTTCTGTTTATATGATTTCTGTCATTTCATCTGATTCACTGGGACAACAGTAGCCAGTAGAGTCCTCTTAAAACCCATTTCCAGGGCTTCCCTGGTGGTCCAGTGGGTCAGGACTCCACCTTGCAGTGCAAGGGGCGCCAGTTCAGTCCCTGGCCTGGGATGATCCCACGTGCTGCAGAGTGGCTGGACCTATGTGTGCAACTACCGAGCTGGAGCTCTGGAGCACATGCGCCCAAAGCTGGTGCTCTGCAGTGAGAGAGACCACTGCGATGGGAGGCCCACACAGGCCAAAGAACAAAGATGGATGCAAATAAATAAAGACCAATAAAAATGACCAGAAAATTTAAAAAACAGAAAACAAAAAACCCCACCATTTCCAGTTGACACCCGTATGTCCCACCAGATATCAATATTACTACAGGTCAGGAAAATCAAAGCCCCTTCAGAAAAATATACCTGCAGAATCAGAACTTGTTCTGAGAAATTCCTGGGAGTCAACACAGGCCTGCAAGCTGAAAGCAAGTGCTAACTAACATCCTTAAGTGTCGGGAGGGAAAAACATACCATCAGGGGCATTGCGTCGTCCTTAACAGAGAACCCTGCTGAATTTTGGACTTTTGTCGATCTGATAGGTCTGAATGTTAGCTCAGTGAAACTTTAAGTTGCATTTTTTTTAATTAGGAAAAAGTCTAGGCGTCCATTCAAATAAACATCCAGGGGTTCCTTGCATCCTCCGCCCCCCCGCCCTCGCTCTGGAACCTGCACCCATACCTGATGATCTGGCCATAATTTGGGGAGCTGCTTTCCGTCATTCTCAAACCCCGATCCTGAATCAGGAAGGGAACTAGGTAGTTCCATGGAAAGCTCACCAAATTCAGGCGCCTTAGTGAAGGTCAAAGTACTAATCCAAGTTAAGGAGACCTTCGTCTGCAGCAGAGTTTCATCCGCTAATTAATCGCCCACTTTATAGACACCGAGGAGCCAAGCATCCGCAGATTGGACCAATCACTTTCCACGGCCATAGTCCCTTGTGGCACCTCAGTGGCTCGAGTATCTGCCAATCTATGGCGAAGGCGGAGCCCTTGATTACTATTGGGTATCGCATCCTCCCATCACTTACAGTCCCTCCGAGGTGGGAAATCTGATTGCATTCGGTCGGGTTTCCTCAGTGATTGACAAGCGCCTTTGTCTAATAAGGAGTGCAGGCTGGCTCATCCCGCCCTCTCGAGGCCTCGCCTTGCTCCTTCGGGTCGGGCTAGGGACCCGGGCCTCCGCCAAGGTTGCGCCCACAGAGCTACCTTGTAGTCCAGCCTCCCCGCTGCAGCCCCAACTAGGCTCAAGTCAAAAGATCCGATCCCCACCCCCGCCAAAAGAAAGATCCGATCCCGCACCGAGTTCCCTGGCTCGTAGGGCTGTGACCTGGCGAGCTGTCCTGCCTGGGGTTGCTTTCCAGTTTCCTCCCGACCCTGAGGTCCCACAATTTAACAAACAATAAAGCCTAGCCGTGCACCGTGTTGTGTTAGACTCATGAGCCAGTCCATGAGCTCCCCAGGAGCCGACCACATCCACCTTCTGCTCAGCATTCCCCAAGCCCGCCCTAGACTCCCAGGTCACTGCCCCGCCTCTGGATCCAACACACCTTCAAGCCCCCTCGGTATTTACGTTCTGCTGTCCTGTGCCCAAGGTAAAATCCAGCAGATCCTTCTGATCAGGCAACTGCACAACTGCATACACCCATATATTCGCACCAAGGTGTCTGATGTTGGGCTGACCTTCAAGAAGGTGCAAGGCGAAATGAGTCACACTTCCTTCACCTGTACTTGCCCTTTCAACGTTCTACCTAAGGCGCTTAAGCTGAGGTTTACCAAAGCAGAAGCTGCTTTCCGTCATTCTCAAACCCCGATCCTGAATCAGGAAGGGAACTAGGTAGTTCCATGGAAAGCTCACCAAATTCAGGCGCCTTAGTGAAGGTCAAAGTACTAATCCAAGTTAAGGAAACCTACGTCTGCAGCAGAGTTTCATCCGCTAATTAATCGCCCACTTTATAGACACCGAGGAGCCAAGCATCCGCAGATTGGACCAATCACTTTCCACGGCCATAGTCCCTTGTGGCACCTCAGTGGCTCGAGTATCTGCCAATCTATGGCGAAGGCGGAGCCCTTGATTACTATTGGGTATCGCATCCTCCCATCACTTACAGTCCCTCCGAGGTGGGAAATCTGATTGCATTCGGTCGGGTTTCCTCAGTGATTGACAAGCGCCTTTGTCTAATAAGGAGTGCAGGCTGGCTCATCCCGCCCTCTCGAGGCCTCGCCTTGCTCCTTCGGGTCGGGCTAGGGACCCGGGCCTCCGCCAAGGTTGCGCCCACAGAGCTACCTTGTAGTCCAGCCTCCCCGCTGCAGCCCCAACTAGGCTCAAGTCAAAAGATCCGATCCCCACCCCCGCCAAAAGAAAGATCCGATCCCGCACCGAGTTCCCTGGCTCGTAGGGCTGTGACCTGGCGAGCTGTCCTGCCTGGGGTTGCTTTCCAGTTTCCTCCCGACCCTGAGGTCCCACAATTTAACAAACAATAAAGCCTAGCCGTGCACCGTGTTGTGTTAGACTCATGAGCCAGTCCATGAGCTCCCCAGGAGCCGACCACATCCACCTTCTGCTCAGCATTCCCCAAGCCCGCCCTAGACTCCCAGGTCACTGCCCCGCCTCTGGATCCAACACACCTTCAAGCCCCCTCGGTATTTACGTTCTGCTGTCCTGTGCCCAAGGTAAAATCCAGCAGATCCTTCTGATCAGGCAACTGCACAACTGCATACACCCATATATTCGCACCAAGGTGTCTGATGTTGGGCTGACCTTCAAGAAGGTGCAAGGCGAAATGAGTCACACTTCCTTCACCTGTACTTGCCCTTTCAACGTTCTACCTAAGGCGCTTAAGCTGAGGTTTACCAAAGCAGTTGCTGAGTAAGTGTGAAATCAAGTTGATCTCGCTGTATGGAATGAATGGACAAATTGTTTTCATTCTGACACCTAAATCTGGGCCACTGGAGGCTCCACAGCCCCAGAGGGGGTCCCACCAACACAGAATCTTTGGCTCTGATGGCGGCCTGCTCCTCTACGAATGAAAAAGAGGCCCCAGAACATGCTGGGTCATCACAGGTTGCTGAACTGTTAGGTAATCATGAGTCCGCAATCAGGTTTTCTTTGTAAATTGCATTTTTTCTCACATCTTTAGGTGCCTGAATTACTTTTTGTCAAGTGCACCAATGGAGAACAGATTGAATGGAGAGGCTTTCAGTTATTTAGCTTCTTCAACATTCACTTCAGAACTGTGTTAGGCTGTGTCTTTGGTTCTCTTGTAACTAGCTTCAATGATGCTGCAAGTTCAGTTTCAGGAGAAGAAGCAACTGGCAAGGGGAATAAAATTAAGAAAATTGTTCCAGGAAAAAAAGGTTTAATGAAGGAAATGAGAGCAAAGGGTCAAAGTATGTAAAATTCAGATCTGAAGACTGAGTGATATGAACTGGCACACTTACCCTCTCCGACATTTATTGAACAAGCACAAATGGTAGGCTGGGTGGTGTAATGAAATATGCCTAGATGAGAGGCCAGGTGAGAACGTTCAATAACATTTTAGAGTGCTTGCTAAATGCAGAGAACTGCGTGGCTTGCCAATGTTCTCTCGTGCATCTTAGCAACTCTGCAAAGGGCGTAACGTTCGCCTACAGAAGAAGAAAACAGGATTCAAAAAATTTTGATGATCCAATTTTTAGAAACGAGTAAAGGATCTTAATAGACTTTTTTGCAAAGAAGAGACACAAATGGCCAGTGAGCACATGAGAAGATGCTCAACATGCAAATGAAATGTAAATCAAAATGACAAGGATACATCACTTCAGGACTACGCTCCTTTTTTTTTTTTTTTCTTTTTAAACTTTTTGTCCTCAGTGCAGGGCGTGTAGGATCTTGGCTCCTGACTAGGGATCAAACCCACATCCCCTGCCATGGAAGCAGGCCATCTGCCAGACACACAGCCACCTGCCACACACTCTGCATGGGAATGTAAAATGATGCAGCTGCTTTGGAAAAAAGCAGCAGTTCAGCCAAATAGTAAACAAAGAATTGCCATAACAAATTGCCACGTGACTCAACAGTTCTACATATATATGTAGGCGTGAAATGCAACATATCCTTGCACTCACCACAGAAAAAGCAATAGTAATTATATGATGTGATGAGGTAGAAAATTATGTGACGTGATAGAGGTAGAATCATTTTGAAATTCATACATGTATTAAATTAACCCACTGTACAGCTTAGACTTACACACTATTATATAGCAATGATATCTCAATAAAGTTGGAAAAAAACAAAAAACATATGTCCGTATAAAACTTGTGAATGAACGTTCATGGAAACAGTATTCATCATAGGTAGAAAGTAGAAACAACCCAAACATCTATCAACAAGTAAAATGTGGTAAATCAACGTTATAGAATATTATTCAGCAATAAAAAGGAATGAAGTAGTTACATGCTACAGCTGGATGAATCCTGAAGCTATTATACTCAGTGAGAAAAGTTAGATACAAAAGACCATGTACTGGGACTTCCCTGGTGGTCCAGGGGTTAAGAATCTGCCTTCCTATGTGGGGGATGCCAGTTCAATCCCTGGTTGGGGAACTGAGATCTCACGTGCTGCAGGGCAATTAAACCTGAACACCACAACTAGAGAGAAGCCCCCATGCGCCACAACTAGTAAAAGCCTGCATCGCAAAACAAAGATCCAGCACAGCCAAAAGAGAAAAAAGACACACGTTGTATCCTATTTATATGAAATGTTCTGAGTAGGCAAATTTATGGGGCTTCCTTGGTGACTTAGCAGTAAAGAATCTGCCTGCATTGTAGGAAACTAGGGCTCAACTGCTGGGTCGGGAAGATTCCCTGGAGAAGGAAATGGCAACACAA
The DNA here is from genome assembly GCA_022376925.1 of Tragulus kanchil. Classification (NCBI taxonomy): domain Eukaryota; kingdom Metazoa; phylum Chordata; class Mammalia; order Artiodactyla; family Tragulidae; genus Tragulus; species Tragulus kanchil. The sequence goes on along the minus strand of JAIOJX010000027.1, from coordinate 23,926,180 downwards.
TTCAGTTTCCCTTCATGGGAAATCCCCTGGACAGAGGAGCCTTATGGGCTACAGTCAATGGGGTCCCATAGGAGTCAGACGTGACTTATGGATCAAAGCACAGACAGATTTATAGACACCGAACGAGACCAGGGCTTGCCTACGGCTGAGGGCTGGGTCAGGAGGAAGAGGGTGTTTGGGGGAAGGGATGAAGCACTCAAAATTGATCATGATGTTTGCACAACTCCATATATACTGAAAGCTGTTGAATTATCTGCTTTAAATAGATGAATGGTATGGTAGAGGCATTATACCTCAACAAAACTGAAATATGTATAGTGTATGATTCTGATATATGTAATTTTTGCTTTTGTTTGTGTTTGGTGGCATTCCAGCCCAAATAGCAACAGGAGAATATATTATGGATGCTCTTTGAGCTTTTGGTGTTTGTGTTTGTTTGTTTGTTTTATCTGTAACCATGAGGGAAAAAAAGAGACATGCCTTGGGTAAATAACAACACAGCTGGGCTTCCCTGGTGGTCCAGTGGGTAAGGACACCGCCTTGCAGTGCAAGGGGCGCCGGTTCGATCCCTGGCCTGGGAAGATCCCACGTGCCGCAGAGCGGCTGGACCGATGTGTCCAATTACCGAGCCGGAGCTCTGGAGCACACGCGCCCAGAGCCGGTGCTCTGCGACAACAGAGGCCACCGCGATGGGAGGCCCACACAGCCAAAGAACAAAGACGGATGAGAATGAATAAATGAAAGACCAATAGAAGTGGCCCGCCCGTCCCCTCCCCCCACCCAAATAACAACACAGCTAATGTTTCTTGTGAGCTTGTGCCTGCCTCTGTGATGAGAATTTGATGTTCTTTGTGACAGAGTCCTTATGGGAAAAGTGGGGGGTGGCATCTTGGACCCTGAGGTCAGCACAGAAGTTCATTAGGAAGTCCTCCGGGAGTCAATACCCATAGTAGGAAGGGAAGTGGGCAGGACTGGGTTGAGGGGGAACTCGAGTCCCACACAGTCTTAGTAGAGGTGGAGGCGACCCCGTGGGGAGTTTTCAATGCAGGATGACCCTTCAGAGCCTATGGGTGTGCGGCCCAGGCTTTCATATCCCCTTGCCCATCAGTCACTGACTGCTGGCTGCTCCGAGAAGAGCTCGTTCTCTCCCAGGGAGGCAGCTCGCCACAGGGAGCTTTATTTTATTTTTTGTTTTATGTGAACAAGTTATAGCATTTGGTTTAGCAAACAGCATTCAGATTTCTGGGCTTCCCTGGTGGCTAAAGGTTTTTTCCTTTGTGTTTTCTTTTTAGTAATTTTATATGGAAAATGTCAATCATGTGCAAATTTAGAGGAAATCAAGTCATAAAACCTTCTATATAAACTACTATAAAGGTCCTACTGTATAGGATATTCAATATCATGTAATAAACCATAATGGGAAAGAATATGAAAAAAATCTGTGTAACTGAATCACTTTGCTATACACCAGAAACTAGTACAACATTGTAAATCAACTATACTCAAAAAATTAAACGACAAAAACAAAACAAAATCCCCTGTTCTCACTCAGCTTCAACAATTGCCAATGTTTTGCCAGTTGTATTTCATTTCCTCCTTCCTCCCTGGCCAGTCTTTTTCAGCCAAACCCAGACATGATGTCATTTTACCCATAAATACATCAATATGCATTTTTTAAAAAGAGCATTTGAAAAAAATGTAATCATATGCCATTGTTTCCCTTAATAAAATGAATAATTCCTCAGTATCATTTAATCTGAGTATATAGTTTTTTGTTTTTCTTCAGATCAGAATCCGAACAAGGGCTACACATCACATTTAGTGACTGTGCCTCTAAGTTCCTTTCCTCCATTAAAAAAAATGACATTGATTTGCTAAAGAAATCAGGTCTTTCATATGTCTGCTAAATTCCTCCACCTTCTGGATTTGTCAGGTAGGGTCCTCACGGGAGAGTTCCCAGATCCGACCGTATGGGAAAATTTTGGGGGTGGCATCTTGGACCCTGAGGTCAGCACAGAAGTTCATTAGGAAGTCCTCCGGGAGTCAATACCCATAGTAGGAAGGGAAGTGGGCAGGACTGGGTTGAGGGGGAACTCGAGTCCCACACAGTCTTAGTAGAGGTGGAGGCGACCCCGTGGGGAGTTTTCAATGCAGGATGACCCTTCAGAGCCTATGGGTGTGCGGCCCAGGCTTTCATATCCCCTTGCCCATCAGTCACTGACTGCTGGCTGCTCCGAGAAGAGCTCGTTCTCTCCCAGGGAGGCAGCTCGCCACAGGGAGCTTTATTTTATTTTTTGTTTTATGTGAACAAGTTATAGCATTTGGTTTAGCAAACAGCATTCAGATTTCTGGGCTTCCCTGGTGGCTAAAGGTTTTTTCCTTTGTGTTTTCTTTTTAGTAATTTTATATGGAAAATGTCAATCATGTGCAAATTTAGAGGAAATCAAGTCATAAAACCTTCTATATAAACTACTATAAAGGTCCTACTGTATAGGATATTCAATATCATGTAATAAACCATAATGGGAAAGAATATGAAAAAAATCTGTGTAACTGAATCACTTTGCTATACACCAGAAACTAGTACAACATTGTAAATCAACTATACTCAAAAAATTAAACGACAAAAACAAAACAAAATCCCCTGTTCTCACTCAGCTTCAACAATTGCCAATGTTTTGCCAGTTGTATTTCATTTCCTCCTTCCTCCCTGGCCAGTCTTTTTCAGCCAAACCCAGACATGATGTCATTTTACCCATAAATACATCAATATGCATTTTTAATAAGAGCATTTGAAAAAAATGTAATCATATGCCATTGTTTCCCTTAATAAAATGAATAATTCCTCAGTATCATTTAATCTGAGTATATAGTTTTTTGTTTTTCTTCAGATCAGAATCCGAACAAGGGCTACACATCACATTTAGTGACTGTGCCTCTAAGTTCCTTTCCTCCATTAAAAAAAATGACATTGATTTGCTAAAGAAATCAGGTCTTTCATATGTCTGCTAAATTCCTCCACCTTCTGGATTTGTCAGGTAGGGTCCTCACGGGAGAGTTTTCCCTAGTCCTTTATACCCCAGGTTTCCTGTGAACTGGTGGTGAGCTCCAAAGGCTTGTCATATTCCTGTGCACTGGTTTTGGTCAGAACTCTTCACAGGCCGTGCCCAGTTTCGTGGTGCCAGGATTGGCCGACAGAGTCAGGTGGAGTCAGCCTGGTCCCTCCGGGAACTCCCCTCGGGCCTTTAGCGTGCATTGCTGATCACTGCCTCAAGGGCTGCTAAAATGGTGGTCTGCTAATTCTATTAGCCCTCCTGCACTTATTACTGAAATTCTATAGAGAACTTCCTTTTCTCAATTCTTTAATTTCACTAAAATACAACTTGAATAGAAGATAACATTTCTTTGCATTGCTCCTGTGAGCTTTTTTCCTCTTCAGTATTTTTTTAAAAAATTTAAATAATGTTTGGCTTACTGAATAGTTACAGGAATAGGACAAATCACTCCCACAGACCCTCATCCACATCCCCCAGTTGTTTGCACTTCACCACTTCTGCTTTAATCATTTTCTCTTTCATACATACAACCTTATAACTACTGGAGAGTAAAGTGCACACATAAAGCTTCTGTACCTGCAAGTCCAATAGTGTATCGTTTCTAAGAACAAGGACATATTCTGACATAACCATGAACAATGGTCCATCTCAGAAAATTAACATCTATACAATGCGGTTATTTAATCTGTGACCTTATTCATGATTTTCCGGTTGTCCCAAGTCCTTTATTTAAAAAAATATTCTATCCCAGGATCCAATCAGGATTAAGCGTTGCATTTAATTCTCTTGTGTCTTTCATCTCCCTGAATCTGGAAAGGTTTCCGAGTCTCTTGGTATTTCACAACCTTGACATTTTTGAAGTGTGCAGGCCAGTTATTTCGTAAATTCGATGCTCTTCTAACACAATTAGTCTTTGATAGTTTCTCAGCTTTCTGGCATCACAAGATGTCCCAAGTTCATGTGTACCTTCCCTATTCCTCATCCTAATGTCCGTTTCTCTGAAGATCCCTGGTTTCTTGCCCTGGGCAAAGGGCTCGAGATGGCAACTGAAGTCCGACGATGCTGTGGCTCTTGATTGCAGATCAGATGTGACTGGGGGTGGGTGAGCGACAGGTTCAGGCTGGCCTTCATAGACCAGTTTCTCTGACTAGGGAAATCAGGGGGACATGTGGCCGTTGTCCACTGGTGTGACCCGGCATATGGTTCACTCTGTAAAATCCCCGAGTTGTTTTCCTACTCATTTTTCATTTTATGGCTTGGGAGGTTTATTTGTCTTTTCTTATCTAGCATTATTGATTTACTGAAGTCTTCTAGAGGTACACACACAGAACTGGGGATCAGGAGGCTGTCAAGGAAGGGTCAGAACACCTGTATAAACACTAGGTAAGTGAACAAAACAGAACTCCAGCCGTAAATACACACTGTGCCACAGGGGAGTGCTCCGTCCCAGGGCAGCCAGCATGTCTGTGCGTCTCTGGAGGCCACAGCTCTTGGCAGAGTCCTTCCTGCTGTGGGGAGAAGGGCTCTTGACTCACGGCGGGACCAGCTATTCTAGCAGCCACCTTCTCTCTCGCTCTCATGAATTATTCTAAAAGAACAAATTTCTTAAGAGATCTGCAGTCCTGGGTCCTGGGTTCCTATCATTCCCCTGTTCCACGGCCGCAGCTCCCAGGGAAACGGGAATTCCAAAGCAAAAGGACAAGAAGAGGTTGCCTCCCCTTGGGACGCTAAGGAGTCTGTGTATTTGACTGCTGAGTCTTCCAAATGGAAGGGCAGCTGAAAATCCTCCAGGGCTGTTTCAGGACAGAACTGCAGGTATCGGAGAGGAGGGAGATTGGGGGCATCCTAGGAGAGTTGAGGAGGAGGGGGCTGTGCTCCAGACAAAAATCCAAGTGCAACCTTTTCATTGAGCCTCAGCTCAGTTCTCTATTTTCTAAGCACCACTTCCCATCACTCTATGCCAATTGCTTTCCCTGTCCCTTGCAATGTCCTGGGCAGGTTCAGTCACTGTGGGCTGTCGCGACGCCAGCCAGCTGTTTCAAAGTCCACTTGCACATCTGATGCAGAACTTCATCAGCAACTTTCCTGGGCACAAGCTGGGGCGCTGACCCTGGATGCTGGGAGAATGGGAGGTGGGGGTGTCGATGGGAGGTGGGTGTGGTCTGGTTCTGTGATACTTTCCACTCCCTCTCTTTTCAAGGCCTAACTTCCTAGATTCCCTGGTGTGGAGAGCAAGAAGTGGAAATGACTAGCATCGGAATTAAGGCGGAACCAGGTAGCAGAGTGGTAAAGAATCCACCTGCCAGTGCAAGAGACACAGGTTCCATCCCTAGGTTGAGAAGATCCCCTAGAGGGGGCATGACAACTCGCTGCCTAATCTTGCTCCCTAATCTTGCCTGGAAAAGGTCCATGGACAGAGCAGACTAGTGGGCTACAGTCCATGGGGTCGCAGAGTCAGACCCAACTGCGTGACTCAACAACACGGAGTGTATGATTACCTTTTCAAAAAAAAAAAAAAATTGGGAGCCACTTTTATTGGTCTTTTATATATTTATTTTCATCCATCTTTGTTCTTTGACCCGTGTGGGCCTCCGATCGCAGTGGCCTCTCTCGTTGTAGAGCACCAGCTCTAGGCGCATGCGCTCCAGGGTGCTGGCTCGGCAATTGGACACATCAGTCCAGCTGCTCCGCGGCACGTGGGATCTTCCCAGGCCAGGGATCCAATCAGCGCCCCTTGCACTGCAAGGCGGAGTCTTTACCCACTGGACCACCAGGGAAGCCCCCGACCTTTTGATATAAGTATTGGTGTTGTTACTGTTGTCGTAAAATTGCGATCAGTCCTCTAAAATACTGTGACAACAGCCGTAGCTGACGCAATAGTGAGAGATGAGTGTCTGCTCTTTATCCACGCTCATCCACGTGGAGAGTGACGCTTCCGCATGGAGCGGGTACAGCCGCGGAGACCACAGTCTCCCGTCACTGCCTCGTACTCGCAGCACAGGTGCTTCGTTAGGGGTCAATCCAGCTGTGCCTTGTAAACTGGAGGGTGCCCCTGGTAATTCCTTCTGAGAACATTTGGAAAATTAAAACTTACCGAGTCTTCCTGTTTGTCTCTAGGTTAAAACATTTTAAGGACTATGGATCGTCAATGGCAGTCTGCTTGACAACATCTGACGGTGCAGATGTCAAAATAGTTGAATTTTTCCTTATACATCATTTACGGTAAACCGAGTTCTATTAATGAATATTTAATTATCTAGCCTTTATCATTTAGCTTGTTTTTAAGTTTTTTTTTTTTAAGATTTATTTATTTTGGGGGGGTGGGGTGGGGAGGGAGGGGAGCAGGCGGGCCACTTCTGTTGGTCTTTCATTTGTCCATTTTCTTTCTTTTTTTTAAAGTTATTTATTTATTTTGGGCAGGGGTTGGGTTGGGGAGAGAGGGGAGCGGGCGGGCCACTTCTATTGTCCTTCATTTCTCTATTTTCATCCGTCTTTGTTCTTTGGCCCGTGTGGGCCTCACATCACGGTGGCGTCTGTCATTGCAGAGCGTGGGCTCTGGGCGCATGCGCGCCAGAGCTCTGGCTCGGTGATTGGACACATCGGTCCAGCCTCTCCGCGGCACGTGGGATCTTCCCAGGCCAGGGATCGAACTGTTGCCCCTTGCACTGCAAGGCGGTGTCCTTACCTACTGGACCACCAGGGGAAGCCCTGTTTTTAAGTTTTAAACTTCACGTGTTCGTATACATTTTAATTTACTATCAAAGAGCCAAAAATTGATTGCTTTTTATCAAGCCTTTATGTGTAAAACTGATATCCCACACCAAAGTGTTTTAGCTATGATCTTGCAGAGTTCAGCACTTGTCATGGTGAGAATTGAAAATAAAATAAAAGCATCATTTATTGAGTTGTGTGTTCATTTATCAGTTTCTCTCTCTCTCTCTCTCTCTCTCTCTCTTTAAAATGTATGTATTTGGCTGCACCAGGTCTTAGTTGTAACATGGAGGATCTAGTTGCCAGGCCAGGGATCAAATCTGGGCCTCCTGCATTGCCAACATGGAGTCCTACCCGTGAAGTCTCTATCAGTCTATTTTAGTACAACCTTTAAAGCAGGAATCCTCAAGAAACCATTGTCTTTTTAAAGGGTAAGATTTCTAGATTCAGCATTCAGGGAGAAACTATTGTGATCTAGAAGATCTGAATTTACTACAGAGCTCCAGGAAATGCTACTTGGAAATGCTAACTAATCTACTTGCTGTTCAGACTCAACACTTAACAGAAGTGTTAAGATTAGTCACCAGAGTCGGTGAGAAGCCAGGAAGGGAAGATGGAGAGGCGCAGACGACCAGGCTTAAGTAAGGACGAAAGACAGCAATGCTAAGAGTGAAGGGGGAAAAGAGAGCTGAGTCAGACTGTCACAGAAAAGGCTAAAAAATCTAGAAAAACTGCAGAAGGTGTCCTGGGGAGAACTGAAAAGGGAGACAAAATACTTGACGTCGTCCAAAGGAGCAGAAGGTAATTGGAGAAAGGCAAGTACAGGCCCTGTGAACATACGGATCCCAAAGTGCCACTTATGAGAATCTAAACAATGAGGTACAAAGGGGAAGCGTCGATCTGCCTTTAAGGAGAACATCACTATCAGTGCAAACCTTGAAAGATGAAATGGAGGCTCACTGTGATTCAGAACCAGGCCTTCACATGCTATATTCCAAACAGTGAGCTCTCTGGAGGCAGGCCTGCTGCTGCCTCGTTTGTTTATAACATTGCTTAGTGATTTTGGACATGCTGGGTCTTTGTTGCTGTGAGCTTTCTCTCGTTGCAGTGAGCAGGGGCTGTTCTCTAGTTGTGGTGCTCAGGCTTCTCATTGTGGTGGCTTCTCTTGTTGTGGGGCTCGGGCTCAGTAGTTGAGGCACACGGGCTTAGTTGCTCCGAGGCCTGTGGGATCGTCCTGGACCATGGATCAAACCCGCGTCTCCTGCACTAGCAGACGGATTCTGTATCGCTGAGCCGCCAGGTAAGCACCTGTTCTGTTTTGTATGGTGTTGTTTTTGCCATGCCATGAAGTCTGTGGGATCTCAGTTCCCCTACCAGGGATCGAGCTCCTACAATGGCAGCATGGTCTTAGCCACTGGACTGCCAGGGAAGTCCGGGCCCATTGCCAACATGGAGTCCTATGTCTTAGTATTTAGTACAACCTTTAAAGCAGGAATCCTCAAGAAACCATTGTCTTTTTAAAGGGTAAGATTTCTAGATTCAGCATTCAGGGAGAAACTATTGTGATCTAGAAGATCTGAATTTACTACAGAGCTCCAGGAAATGCTACTTGGAAATGCTAACTAATCTACTTGCTGTTCAGACTCAACACTTAACAGAAGTGTTAAGATTAGTCACCAGAGTCGGTGAGAAGCCAGGAAGGGAAGATGGAGAGGCGCAGACGACCAGGCTTAAGTAAGGACGAAAGACAGCAACGCTAAGAGTGAAGGGAAACAGAGAGCTGAGTCAGACTGTCACAGAAAAGGCTAAAAAATCTAGAAAAACTGCAGAAGGTGTCCTGGGGAGAACTGAAAAGGGAGACAAAATACTTGACGTCGTCCAAAGGAGCAGAAGGTAATTGGAGAAAGGCAAGTACAGGCCCTGTGAACATACGGATCCCAAAGTGCCACTTATGAGAATCTAAACAATGAGGTACAAAGGGGAAGCGTCGATCTGCCTTTAAGGAGAACATCACTATCAGTGCAAACCTTGAAAGATGAAATGGAGGCTCACTGTGATTCAGAACCAGGCCTTCACATGCTATATTCCAAACAGTGAGCTCTCTGGAGGCAGGCCTGCTGCTGCCTCGTTTGTTTATAACATTGCTTAGTGATTTTGGACATGCTGGGTCTTTGTTGCTGTGAGCTTTCTCTCGTTGCAGTGAGCAGGGGCTGTTCTCTAGTTGTGGTGCTCAGGCTTCTCATTGTGGTGGCTTCTCTTGTTGTGGGGCTCGGGCTCAGTAGTTGAGGCACACGGGCTTAGTTGCTCCGAGGCCTGTGGGATCGTCCTGGACCATGGATCAAACCCGCGTCTCCTGCACTAGCAGACGGATTCTGTATCGCTGAGCCGCCAGGTAAGCACCTGTTCTGTTTTGTATGGTGTTGTTTTTGCCATGCCATGAAGTCTGTGGGATCTCAGTTCCCCTACCAGGGATCGAGCTCCTACAATGGCAGCATGGTCTTAGCCACTGGACTGCCAGGGAAGTCCCCTTGTCAATCATCCTTGTTTTATGATTTGCTCACCAGTTGCCTTTATTGTGGCAGTGGTGCAAGTAGGTGACATTTTCCATTGTAAAGCACCTAGGTACTATGTGTAATCAAATGTGCATTTCTGAGAGCCCAGACCAGTTCAGCTCAGTTCAGTCACTCAGTTGTGTCCGACATTTTGTGACCCCATGGACTGCAGCATGCCAGACTTCCCTGTCCTTCACCCTCTCCCAGCGTTTTCTCTAACTCATGTCCATTGAGTCGGTGATGCCATCCAACCATCTCATCCTCTGTTGTCCCCTTCTCCTTCTGCCTTCTATTTTTCCAAACACCAGGTATTGGAGCTTCAGCTTCAGCATCAGTCCTTCCAATGAATATTCAGGGTTGATTTCCTTTAGGATTGACTGGTTTGATCTCCTTGCAGTCCAAGGGACTCTCAAGAGCCTTCTCTAACAGCAGAGTTCAAAGGCATCAATTCTTCGTCATCTGGCCTTCTTTATGGTCCAACTGTCACATCTAGACATGACTACTGGGAAAAACCATAGCTTTGACTAGATGGAGTTTTTTTAAATTTTGGTCTCTCTCTCTCTCTTATTATTATTATTTTTTTTTTTGGCCACTTCTATTGGTCTTTCATTTATCTGTTTTCATCCATCTTTGTTCCTTGGCCTGTGTGGGCCTCCCATCGCAGTGGCCTCTGTTGTCGCAGAGCACCGGCTCTGGGCGCATGCGCTCCAGAGCTCTGGCTCGGTAGTTGGACACATCAGTCCAGCCACTCCACAGCACATGGGATTTTCCCAGGCCAGGGATTGAACTGACGTCCCTTGCACTGCAAGGCGGTGTCCTTACCTATTGGATCACCAGGGAAGCCCTAATTTTGGTCTCTTTTATTGTTTTCTTTTTCCACCCATCTCTATTCTTCGGCCTGTGTGGGCCTCCCATTGCAGTGGCCTCTCTCGTTGCAGAGCACTGGCTCTGGGCGCATGCGCTCCAGCACTTTGGCCTGTAATTGGCCACACTGGTCCAGCCGGCACATGGGATCTTCCCGGGCCAGGGATCAAACCGGTGCCCCTTGCACTGCAAGGCAGACTCTTCATTCACTGGACCACCAGGGAAGCCCTAGATGGACTTTGTTGGCAAAATGATGTCTCTGCTTTTGAATATGCTGTCTAGTTTTGTCATAGACAAGGTTTCTTCCAAGGAACAAGTGCCTTTTAATTTCATGACTGCAGTCACCATCTGCAGTGATTTTAGAGCCCAAGAAAATAAAGTCTGTCACTGTTTCTATTGTTTGCCCATCTATTTGCCATGAAGTGATGGGACCAGATGCCATGATCTTAATTTTTTGAATGTTGAGCTTTAGGCCAGCTTTTTCACTCTTCTCTTTCATCTTCATCAAAAGGCTCTTTAGTTCCTCTTTGCTTTCTGCCATAAGGGTGGTGTCCTTACCTGAGGTTTCGGAGAGCCATGGCCAGGTTAAAGCTTAAAAACATAACACGATAAATCTCCTTTCAGATCCTGAGGAAAGATTCCATTAACCTCCTGTTTTTGAACAGCCTGCCGGTCAGAGACAGGGTCTGTGCTCTAAAATAAACACCAACACTCCCGCCAAATGACCAAACACAAGCAAGAGCCCGTGACACACCCGAGCGGAGCTGGAATTCCAGGGAGCAGGTGGATCTCAACCAGTGAGAATCAGCTCCTGGCCTGGAAGGCGGTGCTGTCGATTTTAATTCTTTGCTATGGAGTCAATGCCACAAGCATGAAAGAAGCTGTATGTCATTAGTTTGCTTCTTTGCAGAGAGCTCTTTACATGGAGTATTCTACTGGTGAGTGGCTACATACTGAACAACGCAGCACAAAGGACCCAAATGGGAAACTGGATAAAACCCCTCTGATCTGGGTCCTGTCCCTTTCTGCCTCTTTGCCTGCTTTGTCAGGCTCTGGGCACAGTTGAAACCTGCCTGGTGGTGACGGACGGCACGAGTCACTGCCTGCCTGGGCTTGACTTGGCTCCGCCGCGGTTCCCCTTAGCATTTCCTTATTCTGCCTGCCTTGAGCTTGTGATTTTTCTTAACATCAAAAATAGAGTTCCTCAGGGGACTTCCCTGGTGGGCCAGTGGCTGAGTCCAGGCTTCTAAAACAGGGCGCTCAGGTTTGATCCCTGGTCAGGAACTAGCAGCTAAAGATCCCATGTGCCTCAACGAGGACCCAGTGCAGACAAAGAAATATATATTTTTTTAATATATGAGCCATTTATTTATTTATTTTTGGCTATTTCTGGATTTTCACTGCTGCTGCAAGGCTCTTCTCTAGTTGCAGGTTGCAGGGAGTAGGGGCTACTCTCTAGTAGAGGTGAGCAGGCTTCTTGTTGCAGTGACTTCTCTTGTTGTGGAACTCGGGCTCTAGGGCTCACCGGCTTCAGTAGTTGCGGCACACGGGCTCCATCGTTGCAGCTCTGAGGCTCTAGAGCACAGCCTCCATAGTTGTGGCTCACAGGCTGAGTTACTCTGCAGCACGGGGGATCTTCCCAGATCAGGGATCGAACCCGTGTCTCCTGCATTGGCAGGTGAACTCACCACTGAACCACCAGGGAAGCTCAAATAAGATAATGTTTTAAAAATAGTTGCTTAGAATTTATTTTCCAAAGCTTTTTACTTCACTTCCACCTTCTACAACAAGTTTGAGTTGTGTGAGAGTTTTTCTAGAGAAATACCAGATACGTGGAAGATGGGTGCATCCTCTAATGACCACAGGACACTTGAAAGGGTTTAATAGGCAGATTTGATAAAGAGGTCAGTGGGTCCCAAGGAGGAGGAGGAGGTGAAGGACAGAAGAAGGGCAAGTATTTTTCTAACCTGAAATGTTTGTTATGATAAGATCAACCCCAAACTAAGTTTAGTGTCTTACGTTGAGGCTGTGGGCCTAGAAAGGCCTTTACACGAGAATGTCTCACCTAGCCCGGAGATGATCCCCTGGCTGATCTCTGTTGTGCGTATGAGACTGCAAGGCTTTTACAACCTTAAGCTATTGTTTTAAAAACCAACTGGAAAATACAGATTGTCCTGCTTAAACTGGCAAAGGGAGTACTCTTCCATCCCCCTTCCAGTGCCTGTCCTGGAAGCTTTTCCCTATCGTTTCTCACTTTAATAAACTTTTTTCTGCCTGCGGGGATTTTCTTAACATCAAAATAGAGTTCCTCAGGGGACTTCCCTGGTGGGCCAGTGGCTGAGTCCAGGCTTCTAAAACAGGGCGCTCAGGTTTGATCCCTGGTCAGGAACTAGCAGCTAAAGATCCCATGTGCCTCAACGAGGACCCAGTGCAGACAAAGAAATATATATTTTTTTAATATATGAGCCATTTATTTATTTATTTTTGGCTATTTCTGGATTTTCACTGCTGCTGCAAGGCTCTTCTCTAGTTGCAGGTTGCAGGGAGTAGGGGCTACTCTCTAGTAGAGGTGAGCAGGCTTCTTGTTGCAGTGACTTCTCTTGTTGTGGAACTCGGGCTCTAGGGCTCACCGGCTTCAGTAGTTGCGGCACATGGGCTCCATCGTTGCAGCTCTGAGGCTCTAGAGCACAGCCTCCATAGTTGTGGCTCACGGGCTGAGTTACTCTGCAGCACGGGGGATCTTCCCAGATCAGGGATCGAACCCGTGTCTCCTGCATTGGCAGGTGAACTCACCACTGAACCACCAGGGAAGCTCAAATAAGATAATGTTTTAAAAATAGTTGCTTAGAATTTATTTTCCAAAGCTTTTTACTTCACTTCCACCTTCTACAACAAGTTTGAGTTGTGTGAGAGTTTTTCTAGAGAAATACCAGATACGTGGAAGATGGGTGCATCCTCTAATGACCACAGGACACTTGAAAGGGTTTAATAGGCAGATTTGATAAAGAGGTCAGTGGGTCCCAAGGAGGAGGAGGAGGTGAAGGACAGAAGAAGGGCAAGTATTTTTCTAACCTGAAATGTTTGTTATGATAAGATCAACCCCAAACTAAGTTTAGTGTCTTACGTTGAGGCTGTGGGCCTAGAAAGGCCTTTACACGAGAATGTCTCACCTAGCCCGGAGATGATCCCCTGGCTGATCTCTGTTGTGCGTATGAGACTGCAAGGCTTTTACAACCTTAAGCTATTGTTTTAAAAACCAACTGGAAAATACAGATTGTCCTGCTTAAACTGGCAAAGGGAGTACTCTTCCATCCCCCTTCCAGTGCCTGTCCTGGAAGCTTTTCCCTATCGTTTCTCACTTTAATAAACTTTTCACTGCATGAAGCTCTGAGTGACCATCGCTGAGTCTTTCTGATCGCAATGTGAATTCTTCTCTGTTGGAGATTAAGAATCTTTCACTGTTCATGGTAACCTACCGTCATCTACCACCTATCACAGCCATCATACCACAGTCCAAACAAGGAGCAGAAACACCCCGTGCTCATCACTCAAGGTGCTCAGTTTAGCAGAACTTTTGGGTCATTTGGCACAAACCATGAAGGAAATCGAGCTTCCCAGGTGGCGCTTGTGGTAAAGAACCCACCTGCCAATGCAGGAGATGGAATAGATATGGGTTCGATCCCTGGTTTGGCAAGAGCTCCTGGAAAAGGGCATGGCACCCCACTCCAGTATTCTTGCCTGGAGAATCCCACAGACAGAGGAGTCTGGCGGGGACCCTGCTGTCTATCTGGTCACAAAGAGTTGGACACAACAGAAATGACTTCGCACACACCTGAAGGAAATCAGCGCCATCCTCAGCCTTCTGGAGCCCCCATCGTCCCTGCCTGGCCGCACCTGGGGGCCAAGTTTCCACTGAGCACCCCACTGCACCTTTAATATCTGCTCCAGCTCAAACCCTCCCAAGGCTTCTCCTCACATTTAGAATAAACCACATGCTCTGGTTTTCTATGATAAGGCCAAATACAAGGAAAGAAGAGCAGGCCTGATTCTCTTGCTGAAAGTAAGGAAAGAGATGCTCTGTCTCTTCCACTTTTTTTAAAAAAACTTTTTTCCTTTTTTCTTTGATGTAGACCATTTTCAAAGCCTTTATTGAATTTTGTTACAATATTGCTTCTGTTGTTTATATTCTGTTTCTTTGGCTGTGAAGCATGTGGGATGTTAACTCCCCAAGCAGGGATCGAACATCCACCTTCTGCATTGGAAGGCAAAGTCTTAACCACTGAACCACCGGGGAAGTCCCCCATCCCTTTTCTTAGAGTATTTTCCTTAGAATAGTTGTGTGCGTTCTTCATCTCTTTGAAATGTATGTGACTCTTCTTTTTTTTTTTTTTTTTTAAAGATTTATTTATTTATTTATTTTGGGCAGGGGTTGGGGAGGGAGGGGAGTGGGCGGGCCACCTCTATTGGTCTTTCATTTCTCCATTTTCATTCGTCTTCGTTCTTTGGCTCCTGTGGGCCTCCCATCACGGTGGCGTCTGTCATTGCAGAGCGCCGGCTCTGGGCGCATGCGCTCCAGAGCTCCGGCTTGCTGATTGGACACATCAGTCCAGCCGCTCCGCGGCACGTGGGATCTTCCCAGGCCAGGGCTCGAACCGGCGCCCCTTGCACTGCAAGGTGGTGTCCTTAGCCACTGGACAACCAGGGGAAGCCCGTGACTCTTCTTAACGCTGAATAATGCTCTCACCAGACCTGGGAATGACTTTCACAAGGACTTGAGAAGTCTCTCTTTAAAACATTACTTGATTTTATTTTTGGCTGCACTGGGTATTGTATCTGTTTTCAGGCTTTTCTCTAGTTGCAGTGCGCAGGCTTGTCATTGAGGCAGCTTTGCTTATTGTGGCGCACGAGCTCTAAAGTGCGGGAGCTCAGTAGCTGCGGCCCACTGACTTAATTGCTCTGTGGCATGTGGGATCTTCCCAGAGTGGAATGGCCTATGCATTGGCCAGGGGGGTATTCTTAACCATTGAACCACCAGGGAAGTCTCTCTGAAATGTCACCATCAAGGATGAGCGAGAGTCACCCGTCTCCCAGTTTCTCTGGGAGCTGTGTGTGCTTCCCTCTGGATAGAATCAATTAGTGAACACACTGGTGATCCAGTGGTCAAGACTCCACGCTTCTACTGTGGAGGGTACAGGTTCAATCTCTGGTTGGGGAAGTTTCTCATGCCTCATGGTGTGGCCCAAGCCCCCTCCACCTCCCTTCCAAAAGAGACCCAGCCAACTAGTGAACACAGATGACCTCTCCAGCCAACAAGGGCAGTTAGAACAAACTCTGTGACAAACTGTGCTGCCAAGTCCTCTAGACGGAGGAGCAGTCACTGTTTATCTTGCGAGTGTGTTTGTGATGAGATGTATCCGTATCCGCTTGGCTGTATCACGTCTCTACATCTCTGCCGCTTCTTGGGAAACGGCCTCTGGGGCTCATCATATTCTGGTTTAATGCCACTCAACAATGAGACTGTTTTCTTTCTCTTCTGCCATTGTGGGGAGGTTTTCTGAGTCACAAGGAGATTTTGTGTTTAGCCCCACCCTCCAGCTTCCCTTGGTTCTCAGTTCCAGTCAGGCTGGCCTTTGTTCACCTCTTACAAAGCGCTGAGTGGGCTCCTGACTCAGGGCCCTACATTTCTCATTCTTTTGGCTTAGCCCAGTTTCTGCCCATAAATTTCTCATGACTTGGCTTCCTTCTTTAACCTAGTCGCTCCCTAGAGTCCTGATCACAGCTGACCACAGCTCTCATCCCTCCCCTTCTTTATTCTTCCTTGCAGACTGGATCCCTATCTGCTCACTGACTATCTCTGCTATGGGAAGTTAACCTTCATGAAGTCAGGACTTGATCTACGCTGCGCGTCACTGTTCCTGCCACAGTGAAGGTGCTTCACATTTGTTTTTCAGTCCCTGAGTCTGCTCTTGCGACCCCATGGACTGCAGCACACCAGGCTCTCCTGTCCTCTACTATCTCCTGGAGTTTGCTCAGATTCATGTCCATGGAGTCGATGATGCTGTCTAACCATCTCGTCCTCTGCTGCTGCCTTCTCCTTTAGCCGTCAATGTTTCCCAGCACCAGGCTCTTTTCCAGTGAGTCGGGCCTCACACACTGGGAGACTGGAGTCTTAGCCATGGACGATTAGCGTGTCATGTCGCTTTTAGACAGTACCTGTTACCATCACACTGGGCCGAGGGGTCTATGAGACAGTTATTTTTCCAGAAGGAGAGGCCGTAGGATGGTAGATGATTCCCAGACCCTGGGGAATGGTAAGCGGTGATCTTAGAAAATGAACAAGAGTTCTATTGTTGACATTGGAGCCTTTGGAAAATAACAAATACTGTAGTCATGTCCAGAGACTGAAGACCTGTCTATCAGTGTCCTCCTGGCCTTTCCCGCAGCCCCAGAGGGCTCCCCACAGGCCATGTGATTCAGTTTCAGTGTCTAAGATAAGCACACTTGCTGAGTGTGACAGTCCAGGAGGTAGAATGTTCTGTACATTGTACAGTGGCAGAGATGTAGAGACATGATACAGCCAAGCAGATACGGACACATCTCATCGCAAACACACTCGCAAGATAAGGAAGAAAAGCTAGCCAGCCAACTTAACATTGAACCCTTGCCTAGGACACCATTAATCATTAACTCCTTCATCAAGTAACAAAGATTGATGAATTAAAGTTCCATTTTTCTTTTCCATTTGCATTTAAAGCCAACAGTAAATAAATTAAGCAGTGTGTACCAAAAAAAAAAAAAATCTGAGCGGAGACATCAGAAGAGATACAGTCTACACAAATCAGGAAATAGACTTCATGGAATTAGTTAAGACTTATAGGGGCTTCCCTGGTGGTCCAGTGGCTAAGACTCCACACTCTCAGTGAAAGGTTCACGGCCAGGGAGCTAGATCCTGTATGCCGCAGCAAAGATCAAGATCCACAATGCGCTGCGCGTCACTGTTCCTGCCACAGTGAAGGTGCTTCACATTTGTTTTTCAGTCCCTGAGTCTGCTCTTGCGACCCCATGGACTGCAGCACACCAGGCTCTCCTGTCCTCTACTATCTCCTGGAGTTTGCTCAGATTCATGTCCATGGAGTCGATGATGCTGTCTAACCATCTCGTCCTCTGCTGCTGCCTTCTCCTTTAGCCGTCAATGTTTCCCAGCACCAGGCTCTTTTCCAGTGAGTCGGGCCTCACACACTGGGAGACTGGAGTCTTAGCCATGGACGATTAGCGTGTCATGTCGCTTTTAGACAGTACCTGTTACCATCACACTGGGCCGAGGGGTCTATGAGACAGTTATTTTTCCAGAAGGAGAGGCCGTAGGATGGTAGATGATTCCCAGACCCTGGGGAATGGTAAGCGGTGATCTTAGAAAATGAACAAGAGTTCTATTGTTGACATTGGAGCCTTTGGAAAATAACAAATACTGTAGTCATGTCCAGAGACTGAAGACCTGTCTATCAGTGTCCTCCTGGCCTTTCCCGCAGCCCCAGAGGGCTCCCCACAGGCCATGTGATTCAGTTTCAGTGTCTAAGATAAGCACACTTGCTGAGTGTGACAGTCCAGGAGGTAGAATGTTCTGTACATTGTACAGTGGCAGAGATGTAGAGACATGATACAGCCAAGCAGATACGGACACATCTCATCGCAAACACACTCGCAAGATAAGGAAGAAAAGCTAGCCAGCCAACTTAACATTGAACCCTTGCCTAGGACACCATTAATCATTAACTCCTTCATCAAGTAACAAAGATTGATGAATTAAAGTTCCATTTTTCTTTTCCATTTGCATTTAAAGCCAACAGTAAATAAATTAAGCAGTGTGTACCAAAAAAAAAAAAAATCTGAGCGGAGACATCAGAAGAGATACAGTCTACACAAATCAGGAAATAGACTTCATGGAATTAGTTAAGACTTATAGGGGCTTCCCTGGTGGTCCAGTGGCTAAGACTCCACACTCTCAGTGAAAGGTTCACGGCCAGGGAGCTAGATCCTGTATGCCGCAGCAAAGATCGAAGATTCCACGTGCCCCAGCTAAGACCTGGCACAGCCAGGTAAATAAATAAATACTAAAAATAAAAACAAAGTAGGGCTTCCCTGATGGTCCAGTGGGTAAAGACACCACCTTGCAGTGCAAGGGGCACCGGTTCGATCCCTGGCCTGGGAAGATACCACGTGCCACGGAGCGGCTGGACCGATGTGCCAGTTACCGAGCCAGCACTCTGGAGCGCATGAGCCCGGAGCCGGTGCTCCACAGCGAAAGGGGCCCCTGAGATGGGAGGCCTACACAGGCCAAAAGAACAAAGATGGACTAAAATGGATGGATGAAAGACCAATAGAAGTGGCCAAATAGAAACCAAACCAAACCAAACCAAAATAAAATGAGCACAGTTGACTCAGTAATTATATTCTAAGGTCTCTATCCATATAACCACAAATCACACCAGTAAAACCATCTAATCACAGAGAAAACTTACATACTGAATGTTCATAGCTGCAGTATTTGTAACAGCCAAAAAGAGGGGGGAGAAAGAATACATGTCCATGAACCGATGAATGGAAAAACAAAGTAGAGTGTCTCTACACAATGGAATATCATTATTCAGGAATTAAAAAAGAAAACACCGATACCTGTCATGAAGTGGATAAACCTTGAAAACATGCTCAGTGATAGAAGTGTTAGTCACTCAGTTGTGTCTGATTCTTTGCGACTCCATGGACTGTAGCCCATCAGGCTCCTCTGTCCATGGGATTCTCCAGGCAAGAATACCTGAGTGGGTTGCCATGCGCTTCACCAGAGATAGAAACCAATCACAAAAGACCACATATGATATGATCTCATCTACATGCAATGTCCAGCATAGGCAAATCTGCAGAAACAGAACACTAACTGATGGTTGCCTGCAGTTGGGAGGGGAAGGAAGAGAGAGTTGGGAGAGGGGGTCACTATTAATGGGAATAAAATTTCTTGCCAGCATGATGGAAATGCTTCAGATTTAGATTACGGGTATGGTTGCACAATTCTATACTAAAATCCATTGAATTGTACACTTAAATGGGTGAGCTATAGAGTACTTAAGATACGTCTCAGTCAGGCTGTTAAAAGAGTTAGGAAATTAGAAAACAGAAAACAGAATCAGAGAAGAGAGGACATATAACGGGAACGTTGAAAGCAGTTTTCCACCATCTCCAAAAAAGGTGACGTCTAGAAAGCTGAATCTCTTTCTATTCAATCCAGTTTCCTCTAAATCATTTGGTATATCTTGCAGTGGAGGGAATCCAATAACCAACACTTTTCAAGAATTCCAATCCTGGGATGTCTCTGGATGTTGAGTGATTAAGAGTCTGTGCTTCCCGTGAGAAAAGGGCGTCCTTCAGGGGCGCTGTGCAACAGTCTGGAAGGGTGGGATGGGGGGGATATACGTAGGACTAATCTGGGATCATACATATCTGTAAACAACAAAACTCTGTAAAAGTAAAAAGTCAAACAAAATTTGTTTTAAAAAATTTTTTAAAAAAGACTCTGAGCTTCCACTACAGGGGTCTTGGGTTTGAACTCTAGTTGGGAAACTAAGATCCCTCATGACTCTGAGCTCTGGGTCATAGCTGCAGTATTTGTAACAGCCAAAAAGAGGAGGGAGAAAGAATACATGTCCATGAACCGATGAATGGAAAAACAAAGTAGAGTGTCTCTACACAATGGAATATCATTATTCAGGAATTAAAAAAGAAAACACCGATACCTGTCATGAAGTGGATAAACCTTGAAAACATGCTCAGTGATAGAAGTGTTAGTCACTCAGTTGTGTCTGATTCTTTGCGACTCCATGGACTGTAGCCCATCAGGCTCCTCTGTCCATGGGATTCTCCAGGCAAGAATACCTGAGTGGGTTGCCATGCGCTTCACCAGAGATAGAAACCAATCACAAAAGACCACATATGATATGATCTCATCTACATGCAATGTCCAGCATAGGCAAATCTGCAGAAACAGAACACTAACTGATGGTTGCCTGCAGTTGGGAGGGGAAGGAAGAGAGAGTTGGGAGAGGGGGTCACTATTAATGGGAATAAAATTTCTTGCCAGCATGATGGAAATGCTTCAGATTTAGATTACGGGTATGGTTGCACAATTCTATACTAAAATCCATTGAATTGTACACTTAAATGGGTGAGCTATAGAGTACTTAAGATACGTCTCAGTCAGGCTGTTAAAAGAGTTAGGAAATTAGAAAACAGAAAACAGAATCAGAGAAGAGAGGACATATAACGGGAACGTTGAAAGCAGTTTTCCACCATCTCCAAAAAAGGTGACGTCTAGAAAGCTGAATCTCTTTCTATTCAATCCAGTTTCCTCTAAATCATTTGGTATATCTTGCAGTGGAGGGAATCCAATAACCAACACTTTTCAAGAATTCCAATCCTGGGATGTCTCTGGATGTTGAGTGATTAAGAGTCTGTGCTTCCCGTGAGAAAAGGGCGTCCTTCAGGGGCGCTGTGCAACAGTCTGGAAGGGTGGGATGGGGGGGATATACGTAGGACTAATCTGGGATCATACATATCTGTAAACAACAAAACTCTGTAAAAGTAAAAAGTCAAACAAAATTTGTTTTAAAAAATTTTTTAAAAAAGACTCTGAGCTTCCACTACAGGGGTCTTGGGTTTGAACTCTAGTTGGGAAACTAAGATCCCTCATGCCACACAGTGCGGCCAAAAAATAAAAGAATTCCAGGACTCCCCTTGGTGGTCCAATGGTTAAGAATCCGTCTGTCAATGCAGGAGACACGGGTTCTATCCCTGATCGGGGAAGATCCCACATGCCGCGGAGCAACTAAGCCCATGCACCACAACTACTGAGCCTGTGCTGTACAGCCTGGGAGCCCCAACTACTTATCCCATGTGCCCCAGCTTCTGAAGCGTGAGAGCCCTAGATACTGTGCTCTGCAGCAAGAGAAGCCACCTCAGTGAGGAGCCCGAGCACTGCCACTAGAGAGGAGCCCCTGCTTGCCACAACTAAACACAGCCTGCATAGCAAGGAAGACTCCGTGCAGCCATGAATCAATCAATGAATATACTTTTGGCTTTTTTTTTTTTTTTTTAGGTAAAAATGGATTTATTTAGATGTAGAGGCTAGCACACTCCACAGACAGTATGGGCCATCACAGAGGGTGAGGGCGGGGGCCAATATCACATTTTTCTTAAAAAAAGAATTCCAGTCCTAGAGAGGTTCTAGTGCACACTCACTCTTACGTGGAAGAAACACGCCCTTCCAGAGGACACGCCTCTAGGTTGGTGAACTTTAGTTTTCCACCCTCTCTAAGCAACTTTACAATCTGTAAATTGTCGGTTGTCCATAACCACGCAAATTATGCGCTGGCTGTGACTTCCCTCCTGCTTGTGGAAAAACCTGTTGTGCCCTCATTTAATTCATTTTCAGAGTCCTTGATCTGATTGCGTGTGGGCTTCTGACCGCTGTTTTGAATCAGTTATTACATTTGCTTGATTTTCTCCTGAGTGAAAGCAAATCTGTAACACATTCTCATGTTTCATATCGGTATGAGAGTCATGATTTTACCTTTCGCTGAAAATAATCTTTTTAAAATGTTTTTTATAATAGTAAAAAGTCACATAATATAAAACATACTACTTTAAGCATAAATAACTATACACTTCAGGGGCACTAAGCACACTCACGTGGTGAAACTCACCATCATCGTTCTTCCAGATGTTTCACCTCCCTCAACTGAAAACTCTGTCCCCATTCAGCACTAACTCCGCACTTCCCTCTCCCTACCCCTCACCCCCAGCCCCTGGCATCTACCAGTGTACTTTCTGGCAGTTAAGTGAAAGTGTTAGTCACTCAGTCACATCCGATTCTTTGTGACTCTATGGACTGTAGCCTGCCAATGTCTTCTGTTCATGGAAGTCTCCAAGCAAGAACACTGGAGTGGGTTGTCATTTCCTTCTCCAGGGGATCTTCCAGACTCAGGAATCGAACTCAGGTCTTCTGCACTGCCAGCAGATTCGTTACCATCTGGGAAACCCTTCTGGCTCTAGGGATTTGACCATTCCAGGGGCCTCATACAAGTGGAATCAAATAGTATTTGTCTGCACCTAATGTACAGAGGAAGGCTGGGTTTTTAAAGTCAACATATATCCTACACACAGATTGTGCCTTCTTTTCCGCCTCCCACCCCATGCTCAGTAGCAGGTTCTCGTTAGCCGTCTATTTTCTACATAGGATTGTCTCTATGTCCATCTCAGTCTCCCAATTTCTCCCACCTCCACTTTCCCTTCTTGCTGTCTATACATTTGTTTTCTACATTTATGTCTCTATTTCTGCTTTGAAAAGAACCTTTTAAAAAATGTGTTTATTTATGGCTATGTGGGGTCTTTGTTGGCGCAAGGGTTTTTCTGTAGCTGTGTCAAGCAGGGGCTCCTCTCTAGTTGCAGTGAGCAGGCTTCTCGTTCTGGTGGCTTCTCTTGCCGCAGAGCGCAGGATCGGGGCACTCAGGCTTCAGCACTCGTGGCGCGTGGGCTCTAGAGCACAGGCTCCGTAGTTGTGGTGCAGCAGCTTAGTTGCTCCGCTGCACATGGGCTCTTCCAGATCAGGGATCAAACCTGTGTCTCCTGCATCAGCAGGTGGATTCTTTACCACTGAACCACCAAGGACTCCCTGAAAACGATCTTTTAACGACTCATACCTGCAGGTGGGGTCTCACACACCCTACCTGGTGTATAAAGACGATGAATGTCAAAAGCCCTTAAAAATGAGAGGACTACAAAACACTGCAGGTGGGATGTCACCATCATCGTTCTTCCAGATGTTTCACCTCCTCAACTGAAAACTCTGTCCCCATTCAGCACTAACTCCGCACTTCCTCTCCCTACCCCTCACCCCAGCCCCTGGCATCTACCAGTGTACTTTCTGGCAGTTAAGTGAAAGTGTTAGTCACTCAGTCACATCCGATTCTTTGTGACTCTATGGACTGTAGCCTGCCAATGTCTTCTGTTCATGGAAGTCTCCAAGCAAGAACACTGGAGTGGGTTGTCATTTCCTTCTCCAGGGGATCTTCCAGACTCAGGAATCGAACTCAGGTCTTCTGCACTGCCAGCAGATTCGTTACCATCTGGGAAACCCTTCTGGCTCTAGGGATTTGACCATTCCAGGGGCCTCATACAAGTGGAATCAAATAGTATTTGTCTGCACCTAATGTACAGAGGAAGGCTGGGTTTTTTAAAGTCAACATATATCCTACACACAGATTGTGCCTTCTTTTCCGCCTCCCACCCCATGCTCAGTAGCAGGTTCTCGTTAGCCGTCTATTTTCTACATAGGATTGTCTCTATGTCCATCTCAGTCTCCCAATTTCTCCCACCTCCACTTTCCCTTCTTGCTGTCTATACATTTGTTTTCTACATTTATGTCTCTATTTCTGCTTTGAAAAGAACCTTTTAAAAAATGTGTTTATTTATGGCTATGTGGGGTCTTTGTTGGCGCAAGGGTTTTTCTGTAGCTGTGTCAAGCAGGGGCTCCTCTCTAGTTGCAGTGAGCAGGCTTCTCGTTCTGGTGGCTTCTCTTGCCGCAGAGCGCAGGATCGGGGCACTCAGGCTTCAGCACTCGTGGCGCGTGGGCTCTAGAGCACAGGCTCCGTAGTTGTGGTGCAGCAGCTTAGTTGCTCCGCTGCACATGGGCTCTTCCAGATCAGGGATCAAACCTGTGTCTCCTGCATCAGCAGGTGGATTCTTTACCACTGAACCACCAAGGACTCCCTGAAAACGATCTTTTAACGACTCATACCTGCAGGTGGGGTCTCACACACCCTACCTGGTGTATAAAGACGATGAATGTCAAAAGCCTTCGCTTAAAAATGAGAGGAAAAAGAGACTTTCTTGGACACAAATACTGGGATGATATTTGAAAAACTGTTGGCAAGTCAGTTTCTGTGAAAAATTCATTCTTCTCTGGACCTCCCATGTGACCCAGGCACACACAGTAGCACCTTGGAGTGGAATCTGAGAACCAGGAAGCAAGAATTCTGATTGAACGCACCCCTACCTGTTGGCTTTGAGAACTCAAAGTTCAACCCACCCCTGGGGTGGTGAGAGGAACAGGCTGTACACAGTGGTTCACCTGGCTACTATGATCTCCATGTTCTGTGGAAACCAGAAAGAACGCTGCCAGCCAGTGCCCTCTGCAAAACATGAGGTGAGGTGAATGAGACGAGACCGCCTTTAGGCAAATCCATGCTGTGGGTAAGAAAACCCCTTCCCCCTGTGCACTGCCTTTGCCTGGCATTGCAAACAGGCACCAGGGTGTGGGGAGATCGTGTGTGTCGAGTACAGAGGTGAACTTGGGGCAAAGGGTCAGTTAAAGCAAAGAGCTATGAGTGGACACGGGTCTGTTTGGGAAATGTTTATCATAAAGTCAATGCTTGAGCACATACAGGTTAGGTGCACAGAGAGAGCCATAATCAGGGTCAGTACTAGGAAAACTTTCTCTCCTTGCTTCCAGTCCATCCCCTGGAATAGTATCATGTCTGTGTACATTTCATCCTTCCTGGAGAAAGTGATTTAAGCATCTGTTGGCACATCACCTGGGTGAAAACCAAGAATTTAGGTCAAGCATTGGAAGCTATGCATTCAGGGGGATGCACACTGTCATGTATGAGTAGGGAACCCCAGTCCCAAGCCTTCCAAAGCCCTGCTGTTCCATGCTCCATCTCTCTCATGTCAACCACACGGTTCAACCTTACTGTGGGCAGTCATTTTAAACACTGAAAATTCACAGTACTTTAGGAAGGACTGAGTCTCTGAATTTTCCAAGTTTTCTACCACTGATCTTAATATGATTCCTCCGAGTTGTACATTTCCCCCAAGTGTTCTGTATTTTGCTCTTCATACCAAGGTTCAGAGGTACCGCTGTCCAGTGAGCAAGGGCACAGCCTGTGGATCCATTGGATCCTGTCCTCCTGCCAGTGACTCATGCCGTGATCTTGGGCAAGCTGCCTGGCCTGAGGCAACTCCTTCGACGGTAAAGTGGGGTTGCTAATAGCGTTCTGCTCCTGGGGGGTGTGGTGAGGGTTCTGTTCATGCGTGGGAAGCACTCCATGGGGCATGAGAAGCAGGGAAGACGGAACAGAATGACTGGATACCAGTGGTCCTCCACGGGACCGCACAGTGGAATCCGCCGGGTACTTCATACCCGTGCATGGAAATCACCTCTCCTCAGAGCGTCGGGCTGGAATTGGTTAAGGAACAGCCTCAGCATGAGGATGTTTCAGAGCTTCCCAGGCGATGCTAATGGGCACCCAAGATTAACAGCCACCATGCTACCTGCTCAGGAAACACGATGTTCTGAGTGCTCCCATCCAAAGCTGCACAGTGTTCTTTCGGGGAAGATGCTAGAGGGTGTCAAGCCTGAATGGGTGCCCTGCGTTTGTCTTACAAAGCTCACCTTGAGGCTGAAGGCCAGGCGAGGCCCTTCCAGCCCCTGGTACTCGTCCGGGGTCCCCCAGGGGTTGCCACCTGGTAAAAGGGAGGTTCCCTGTCACGTGTGCATGTTTCTCATTAAAGTTCTCCGTTCAGAAATCGGTTCCGGAGACAGAGAGAGACAAAGAAGGTGAACCTGTTTGCACAGAAGGAGTTTCTCTTCCTTCAAGCCACGCCAGCCTCTAAGCCTTCATAAGGCAGAGAAGGCAGCTCCTTTCCCTGGCAGGCTCTGGGAGACTCTGCAGTCACCTGTGTGGCTCGTTGTTGAGACAACAGCTGTGCGCACCCTGGCTGGGAGTTCTGAGCAGTTAACCTGCTTGCTGTCTGCCTCAAAGCCCCAGGACATGCAGAAAGTCCTGGCAAGGCCGGACCCACCAACATGAGGCCTTGCCTGAGGAAACTCAGCTGTCTGAACCCACGAATCCGCTGGCCCTTGCTTTTGGCTGGGCTCATCTTCTTCCTCTTCACTTTGCTCTTCATACCAAGGTTCAGAGGTACCGCTGTCCAGTGAGCAAGGGCACAGCCTGTGGATCCATTGGATCCTGTCCTCCTGCCAGTGACTCATGCCGTGATCTTGGGCAAGCTGCCTGGCCTGAGGCAACTCCTTCGACGGTAAAGTGGGGTTGCTAATAGCGTTCTGCTCCTGGGGGGTGTGGTGAGGGTTCTGTTCATGCGTGGGAAGCACTCCATGGGGCATGAGAAGCAGGGAAGACGGAACAGAATGACTGGATACCAGTGGTCCTCCACGGGACCGCACAGTGGAATCCGCCGGGTACTTCATACCCGTGCATGGAAATCACCTCTCCTCAGAGCGTCGGGCTGGAATTGGTTAAGGAACAGCCTCAGCATGAGGATGTTTCAGAGCTTCCCAGGCGATGCTAATGGGCACCCAAGATTAACAGCCACCATGCTACCTGCTCAGGAAACACGATGTTCTGAGTGCTCCCATCCAAAGCTGCACAGTGTTCTTTCGGGGAAGATGCTAGAGGGTGTCAAGCCTGAATGGGTGCCCTGCGTTTGTCTTACAAAGCTCACCTTGAGGCTGAAGGCCAGGCGAGGCCCTTCCAGCCCCTGGTACTCGTCCGGGGTCCCCCAGGGGTTGCCACCTGGTAAAAGGGAGGTTCCCTGTCACGTGTGCATGTTTCTCATTAAAGTTCTCCGTTCAGAAATCGGTTCCGGAGACAGAGAGAGACAAAGAAGGTGAACCTGTTTGCACAGAAGGAGTTTCTCTTCCTTCAAGCCACGCCAGCCTCTAAGCCTTCATAAGGCAGAGAAGGCAGCTCCTTTCCCTGGCAGGCTCTGGGAGACTCTGCAGTCACCTGTGTGGCTCGTTGTTGAGACAACAGCTGTGCGCACCCTGGCTGGGAGTTCTGAGCAGTTAACCTGCTTGCTGTCTGCCTCAAAGCCCCAGGACATGCAGAAAGTCCTGGCAAGGCCGGACCCACCAACATGAGGCCTTGCCTGAGGAAACTCAGCTGTCTGAACCCACGAATCCGCTGGCCCTTGCTTTTGGCTGGGCTCATCTTCTTCCTCTTCACTTTGCCCTCCTTTGTGAAGGAACCTAATACGAAGCCTAGCAGGTAAGAGGTTGATCCTTTCCAAGTTCCCCATGGTTCATGAGAAGGAACTGGAAACATGATAGCCCAAGGAGGACCTGGGAAATCTGAGACACCCCTGTGGGGACAGGCGGTGTTATGGTTCATGAAGGCTGTCAGGAATCACAGGCGACGAACTGGAGGGGAGACTTGCAGGGACATGGATGTGGTGTAACAGGGAAATGGGCGGGGAGAGGCATGGGGTTTGTACACAGAGAAAGTGGATGCAGGAGTTGCAAAGCTATGGGTCTGGTTTCCAGAAGGCTCAGGTAGAAAATAAGACTCTTTTCCCCTCTGAGACTGTGAGTGATCAAGTCAGCTTATATGTCTTTCTTTAAAAAAGAGAGAAGTGTATTTATTTATTTGGCTGTGTCAGGTCTTAGTTGTGGCATGTGGAATCTTTAGTTGTAGCCTGTGGGATCCCTGACCCGGGATCAAATCCGGGCCCCCTGCATTGAAAGCGGGGAGATTTAGCCACCAGACCACCAGGGAAGTCTCCCGTTGGTTTCTAAATTAGTCCCCGAGATGTTTGTCAGTAAAAGGGGAGATAGTTCGCAAGGGGCAGCTGAAATTCTGGGTCTCAAGCGAATCCTTCAAAAGGACCTTCTGAACCTTTTTCTTATAAACACATCTCCAGCAGGGAGAGACCCTGCCTTTCCAGATTCAAAGTTCTCCGTTCAGAAATCGGTTCCGGAGACAGAGAGAGACAAAGAAGGTGAACGTGTTTGCGCAGAAGGAGTTTCTTTCCCTTCAAGCCACGCCAGCCGCTAAGCGTTCATAAGGCAGAGAGGGCAGCTCCTTTCCCTGGCAGGCTCTGGGAGACTCTGCAGTCACCTGTGTGGCTCGTTGTTGAGACAACAGCTGTGCGCACCCTGGCTGGGAGTTCTGAGCAGTTAACCTGCTTGCTGTCTGCCTCAAAGCCCCAGGACATGCAGAAAGTCCTGGCAAGGCCGGACCCACCAACATGAGGCCTTGCCTGAGGAAACTCAGCTGTCTGAACCCACGAATCCGCTGGCCCTTGCTTTTGGCTGGGCTCATCTTCTTCCTCTTCACTTTGCCCTCCTTTGTGAAGGAACCTAATACGAAGCCTAGCAGGTAAGAGGTTGATCCTTTCCAAGTTCCCCATGGTTCATGAGAAGGAACTGGAAACATGATAGCCCAAGGAGGACCTGGGAAATCTGAGACACCCCTGTGGGGACAGGCGGTGTTATGGTTCATGAAGGCTGTCAGGAATCACAGGCGACGAACTGGAGGGGAGACTTGCAGGGACATGGATGTGGTGTAACAGGGAAATGGGCGGGGAGAGGCATGGGGTTTGTACACAGAGAAAGTGGATGCAGGAGTTGCAAAGCTATGGGTCTGGTTTCCAGAAGGCTCAGGTAGAAAATAAGACTCTTTTCCCCTCTGAGACTGTGAGTGATCAAGTCAGCTTATATGTCTTTCTTTAAAAAAGAGAGAAGTGTATTTATTTATTTGGCTGTGTCAGGTCTTAGTTGTGGCATGTGGAATCTTTAGTTGTAGCCTGTGGGATCCCTGACCCGGGATCAAATCCGGGCCCCCTGCATTGAAAGCGGGGAGATTTAGCCACCAGACCACCAGGGAAGTCTCCCGTTGGTTTCTAAATTAGTCCCCGAGATGTTTGTCAGTAAAAGGGGAGATAGTTCGCTTAAGGGGCAGCTGAAATTCTGGGTCTCAAGCGAATCCTTCAAAAGGACCTTCTGAACCTTTTTTCTTATAAACACATCTCCAGCAGGGAGAGACCCCTGCCTTTCCAGATTCAAAGTATTTGGAATGCTTTTATTTCACTATTCTTAGAATTTGAAAGTAAAACAAACACTCAAGAAGTTATTTTAGGGGGCTTCCCCTGGTGGTCCAGCGGGTAAAGGACACCACCTTGCAGTGCAAGGGGCGCCGGTTCGATCCCTGGCCTGGGAAGATCCCACGAGCCGCGGAGCGGCTGGACCCATGTGTCCAATTACTGAGCCGGAGCTCTGGAGCGCATCCACCCAGAGCCAGCGCTCTGCAACGACACTGTGATGGGAGGCCCACAGGAGCCAAAGAACAAAGACGGATGAAAATAGAGAAATGAAAGACCAATAGAAGTGGCCCGCCTGCTTCCCTCCCTCCCCAACCCGACCCCTGCCCAAAATAAATAAATAAATAAATATTAAAAAAAAATAGAAGAAGAAGTTATTTTAAAAATACAGAAAGGTGAAGCTAGAAGTCAAGCTCTATGACACTCCATCACTAACCAGCCTTCATGGGTAACCACGCTTACTCCTTTAGTGTAGAAATAACTGCTATATTATTGTAGCTGGTGTTTCTATAGTACTCAATATATGCCAGGCACTATTCTAAATGCTTTATGTGTATCAACTCACTAATACTTATGAGTATGAGCCTCCTGAGACAAAGAGAGCTTAGATAAATGACCCACATTCCCTCGATTGGTAGTCTTGGAGCCAGCATTCAAACCCAGACATGATCGTTCCATAGTCTGTGCTCTTTGCCTCATGTTAGACAAGCCCTTACAACAGATGGATAAGGAGCTAGATAGGTAGGTGATGCTCAGCAGTAAAGAATCCACCTGCCAATGCAGGAGACATGGGTTCGATCCCTGGGTTGGCAAGATCCCCTAGAGAAGGAAATGGCAGCACACTCCAGTTCTTATCTGGGAAATCCCATGGACAGAGGAGCCGGGTGGGCTACAGTCCTTGGGGTCGCAAAGAGTCAGTAACGACTTAGCCACTAAACCACAAGCAAAGGTAGGTAATAGGTACATAGATAGATAAGTGGGTAGGTAAATAGACAGATGAATGGATGGATGGTTGACTTTTTAAATCAACACTGTATCATGGACCTCCTTCCATGTTGGCACATACGGATCTATCCCTTTCCTTCTCATGGCTGCAGAGCTTTTATTGAATGGCTATTGTTTGTTTAATCACCCCCATCTATGGGCATTTGGGTTGCCATTCAATTTCACGTATCTTTGTGTGTTTATGTATTTCTGTAGGTAGATTTCTAGTGGAATTGCCAAGATAATGACTACGTTTCCATTAAATGTAATAGATGGACTTCCCTGGTAGTCCAGTGGTTAAGACTTTGCTTTCCAATGTCGAGGCTTCAGGTTCGATCCCTGGTC
This sequence comes from Tragulus kanchil, assembly GCA_022376925.1. Taxonomy (NCBI): domain Eukaryota; kingdom Metazoa; phylum Chordata; class Mammalia; order Artiodactyla; family Tragulidae; genus Tragulus; species Tragulus kanchil. Next base: position 23,895,723 of record JAIOJX010000027.1, on the reverse strand, counting down.
AAGGAATTAAGATCCCACAAAAAATCCAAAAATACAAAAAACAGAAACAATACCTTAATAAATTCAATGAAGCCTTTAAATTGGTCCACGTAAAAAAGAATTTAAAAACTGTCAATGAACACCAGGAAGTCATCCTCAGAAAAAGCTATACATTCAAGTGTGAAAGTTAATTCTCTCCATTCTCTGTGGCAGCACTGAATTTTGTGAATGGTTTTCAGGCTTAATCATCTGATAGGGGAAAGCATGTTTTTCTTTTCAATTTGCATTTCTCGGGTTACTCGTGGGTCTGAAGATCCTCTAAATTCTATAAATCATTTCATTGTATGAAGAAACTGCACACTGTTTACCCTTTTCTTAGTGGATACTTGGGTAGTTTCCAGTTTCTAACTATTATGAGTTATGAATAAACCTGCTGTGAGCATCACTGTGAAAACCTTTTTGTGTACATAGTTTTATTTCTCTTAGGTCAATATCTAGAGGTGGAATTGTTGTGTCATAAGGAAGGTATATGTTTAACTATATATTTTTATATTTTAAAATTTATTTGACTGTACCAGGTCTTAGATGCAGCAAGCAGGATCATTTTAGTCCGAGCACGTGGGATCTAGTTCCCTGACCAGGGATCGAACCCAGGTCCCCTGCATTGAGAGCATAGGGTCTTAGCCACTGGACCACCAGGGAAGTCTCTGTTTTAGGAGAAAAGTTGCTGAATCATTTCCAAAACAGGTTTCAATTTGTTTTATTTCTCCCTTCGGACTTTCCTGGTGGCTCAGAGGTAAAGAATCTGCTTGCCAAGCAGGAGACATGGGCTCGATCCCTGGGTCCAGAAGATTCCCTGGAGAAGGAAATGGCACCCCACTCCAGTATGCTTGCCTGGGAAATCCCATGGACAGAGGAGCCTGGTGGGCTACAGTCCATGGGGTCACAAAGGGTCAGACACAGCTTAGTGACTGAACAACATTTCTCCCTTCAGTTCTCGCCAGTTCCTGTTTCATGTCATTTGAAACTCTTATTTGATGCATATGCATTTCAGGTGGTCCTGACTTTGAAACTGACTGCAATGTTATTGAATCTACTCAAGATTTTTTTAAAAAGAATTTTGGCCTCTTTTATTGGTTATTTATTTATTTTCATCCGTCTTTGTTCTTTGGCCTGTGTGGGCCTCCCATCACAGTGACCTCTCTCATTGCAGAGCACCAGCTCTGGGCGCATGTGCTGTAAAGCGCTGGCTCGTAATTGGACACACCCGTCCAGCTGCTCCATGGCACGTGGGATCTTCCCGTGCCAGGGATTGAACCAGCGCTCCTTGCACTGCAAAGCAGACTCTTTACCCACTGGACCACCAGGGAAGCCCCTACCCAAGATTTTAAGGGATAGAAAGGAGGCTACATATTGAGGTGTCTCAGTAAGCTGCTCATATAATTACACTCTAAGATGACAGAGTAAATGTCATAACAGTGTAACCTCAGAGGAAAGGATGTGTCTGTTGAAAGGTTCAAAGACAGATGGCATGTAAGAGACAGGGAGGGCTTGCACGAATGCTCAGGGAAAGGCGTGAGGTGTGAAAAGAGTAACCAAAGACGCCGGCCTAAGTCCTAAATTAGTGTCCCGTCTGCTGACCCGAGAGAATCCACCTCAGGGAAGTAAAGGGCTTCCTCTGCAGAGCAGAGGGCATTTAGGTGGGTGGGACTGAGCCCTGCTGCCAAAGGTTTGCAGTCAAGGAGGTTGCCTCGCCTCGTGACAGTGGTATTTTAAGACGATGAGTTGGCCAGAAGTGAGCAGGCTGGATTAGGAGGAGGAGGGAGTTGCCACGTTGGCCTGACCGGCAGCACCCTACGGAGATGGATGTCTCCACCGGCGGAGGTGGACGTATCCTGGTGTGAAGGGAGGGGCCAGGTCACCTTTAGCCATTAAAAACACAGGGTGAAAAGGACCCGGACTAAGAGACAGTGCAACAGGAAGAAGTGGAACATCAGGAGGGATTCCGAAGGAGAGGAGGGAGAGAGGGAGAGGCACACGTGATGGGCAGTCTTGCAGTTGAGAGACTTGTCATGGCCCCTCTTCCCCACAGAGCTGCCTAGGCAGAGGCTGGAAGCAAAATCAGAAAGGAAAGGGAGACGGAGAACATGCCTGTAGACCCGGCGCTTTGTGAAGACCATCACTAAGGCAATGTTTACACTTGGCTTGTGACAGTTGAGAGTCAGAGAAGATTTTCAAATCCTATTCCGTGCCCCAGGGACCTTTCCATCTATTCTTCTTCTTCTTTTTCCATCTATTCTCTCTCCCTCTCTCTTTTTTTTTTTTTTTGACCATTTCTATTGGTCTTTCATTTATTTATTTCCATCCGTCTTTGTTCTTTGGCCTGTGTGGGCCTCCCATCACAGTGGCCTCCCTCATTGCAGAGCACTGGCTCTGGGCGCATGCGCTCCAGAGCTCCGGCTTGGTCGTTGGACACATCGGTCCAGCCGCTCCGCGGCACGTGGGATCTTCCCAGGCCAGGGATCGAACCAGCACCCCTTGCACTGCAAGGCAGTGTCCTTACCCACTGGACCACCAGGGAAGCTCTTTTCTTCTTTTTTAAAAGACATTTATTCATTTTTTATTTTATTTATTGCGTTTCAGCAGGTCTTCTTTGCAGTGTGTAGGATCTAGTTGCCCAACCAGGAATCAAACCCTGGGCCCAGGCACTGGGAGCTTGAAGTCTTAGCCACTGGACCACCAGGGAAGTCCTTCCACGTGTTATTTTTGGATCTTTACAACCACTGTCCAAGATTAGTGTGTTTACTCTTTGACAAAAATGAAAGTTTTGCGGCTCAAAAATGTTAAGGGGAATTCCACGGAACCAGAAAGTAGCAAAACGGATATTTGAATTGAGAGGATTTGAGCTCCAACCCCCATGGTTCTCCACTACCTCCTATGGGTTGACTATCAAAGAGGTTTGAAGTCCAGGGAGGACACTTCCTGTGGTTAAGAATCTGCCTGCCAATGCAGGGGACACAGGTTTGATTCTAGATTTGGTCTAGGAAGGCATGTTGTGGCGCAACTAAGTCAGTCCACACACCACAGCTTCTGAGCCCAGGCGCCCTGAGCCCACGCTCTGCAACTAGAGAAGCCAGGGCAGTGAGAAGCCCACGCACGACACACTAGAGGGTAGCCTCCCTCATCACAACTAGAGAAAGCCTGGGCATAGCAATGAAGACCCAGAAGCCAAAAATAAACAAGTGGAATTTCTTTTTAAAGTTCAAAGAAGGAGCGAGACATACACAGGTGATATTATTAGTAGTGATAAACATCCTCAGGAAATTCAAATAAGACAGGTCCTACCGGAACAGACAGAAAACTGTAATCCAAACCGGGGGGGCAGGAGGTGGATTTTAAGGAGAACATGGTAGAGACGGGAGTATTTGCAAGGTGCCTGCTGACTGTGGCATTTCAGCCAGAAGGAACACTGCAAACTGAGGAAACAGCGCAAGCCAAAGGTGCAGAAATGGGCAAAGGATGATTTCAGGAGTGGGAGACCAAAGGTGTAGGTCATTTAACAAGCCCTAATGAGGCATCCACCATGTGCCAGGCACGGGTCTTGGAGTTATGCTTATTAATCACATATCGATCCTGAAATTGATACTCTTATCACCATCGGTCCCTTTACAGCTGAGAGAGATTAGGTCACCCTGCTAGTTGGTGTTCAAACCCAGGCAGGCTGGCTCTAGTGTCCCTGCTCCCAACATCAGACCACCCTCCACGTCTCTCCATCACACCCATCCTGACGTGATGCCAAAAATCCTGTGTCTTTTTCTGCCAGATTATGAGTTTCTTGTGGGTAGGAACTATCTTATTTGTCTCCAGTTCTCCAATAATTTGAACAGGTGCCAGATACTGTGCGTATAACTCTGTGTAAATGCTTATTGATGAGAGAATGAATGTGACCTTAAATAACTTTATTCTATAGCTACTAAGAATTTTAGGTGGCCCTAGTGGTCCAGTGGTTAAAACCCCATGCTCCCAATGCAGGAGTCCCAAATTCCAATCCTGCTCCAGGAATTAGATCCACATGCCACAACTAAGATCAAAGATCCCATGTGTCGAACTAAGACTTGGCACAGCCAAAAAAATAAGTCAATTTTCTATTTTTAAAAAAAAGGAATTTTAGAGCTTCAATGGGTGGTGCCCACGCTCTGCAACTAGAGAAGCCAGGGCAGTGAGAAGCCCACGCACGACACACTAGAGGGTAGCCTCCCTCATCACAACTAGAGAAAGCCTGGGCATAGCAATGAAGACCCAGAAGCCAAAAATAAACAAGTGGAATTTCTTTTTAAAGTTCAAAGAAGGAGCGAGACATACACAGGTGATATTATTAGTAGTGATAAACATCCTCAGGAAATTCAAATAAGACAGGTCCTACCGGAACAGACAGAAAACTGTAATCCAAACCGGGGGGGCAGGAGGTGGATTTTAAGGAGAACATGGTAGAGACGGGAGTATTTGCAAGGTGCCTGCTGACTGTGGCATTTCAGCCAGAAGGAACACTGCAAACTGAGGAAACAGCGCAAGCCAAAGGTGCAGAAATGGGCAAAGGATGATTTCAGGAGTGGGAGACCAAAGGTGTAGGTCATTTAACAAGCCCTAATGAGGCATCCACCATGTGCCAGGCACGGGTCTTGGAGTTATGCTTATTAATCACATATCGATCCTGAAATTGATACTCTTATCACCATCGGTCCCTTTACAGCTGAGAGAGATTAGGTCACCCTGCTAGTTGGTGTTCAAACCCAGGCAGGCTGGCTCTAGTGTCCCTGCTCCCAACATCAGACCACCCTCCACGTCTCTCCATCACACCCATCCTGACGTGATGCCAAAAATCCTGTGTCTTTTTCTGCCAGATTATGAGTTTCTTGTGGGTAGGAACTATCTTATTTGTCTCCAGTTCTCCAATAATTTGAACAGGTGCCAGATACTGTGCGTATAACTCTGTGTAAATGCTTATTGATGAGAGAATGAATGTGACCTTAAATAACTTTATTCTATAGCTACTAAGAATTTTAGGTGGCCCTAGTGGTCCAGTGGTTAAAACCCCATGCTCCCAATGCAGGAGTCCCAAATTCCAATCCTGCTCCAGGAATTAGATCCACATGCCACAACTAAGATCAAAGATCCCATGTGTCGCAACTAAGACTTGGCACAGCCAAAAAAAAAATAAGTCAATTTTCTATTTTTTAGAAAAGGAATTTTAGAGTAAGGGTGTAACTTGATTCAATGTATGCTTTACACAGGTTATGCTGTCATTAGATTATAGGGTTTTCTTTGGCCAGGCACAGTGGGGTTTTTATTTGTTTGTTCGGTTTTAGGCGGTGTCACGTGGCTTATAGGATCTTAGTTCCTTGATCCGGGCAGTGAAGTGATGAGTCCTGACCACTGACTGTCAGGGCACAAGAGGTTTTAGGGGGATGGGTCAGAGGCCAATGCAGTGGCTTAGGATAGAGTCCTTGGGGCCTGGGGCAAGGAGATTATGGTGATGGAAGGACCAGAAATAAAGGACTGAGAATAAGTAAAATCAGCTGGCTTTGGTGACAGACAGGATGGTGAGAGAGAATGATGATAAAGATTTTAAGACAATTCTATGATTTCAAACCTAGGTTACTGGTCTACCTCTCATATCTTTTAAAGACAAACACAAGTGCACCAAACTGGCCAAAGTTTTGATCCCAGATTCCAGTTTGCTCTCTGGTAAATATTGTCTAAGACCATGTCTCTGTCTGCTTGGCTTCCCTAGTCTGGAATAAATTTATCCTAGAAGATACTATGCCTTGTTCTGGCTTCAGAGATGATCCTGAAGAGCGAGCTGTGAAATCAGACCTATGGATTCTGTTTTGTTGTTGCTACTGCTGTTCGTGACTATTTTATTTATTTCTTTGACGGGGCCAAGACTTCTGTAGCATGTAGCATCTAGGTCCCTGACCAGGGATGGAACCAGGGCTTCCTGCATTGGGAGTGCAGAGTCTTAGCTACTGGACCACCAGAGACGTCCCCTGGATTCTGCTTTGTATTTCGTTTGGATGTGAGAACCAAGCTTTCTTTTCTATAACCTTCTGGTTTCTGATTCTGGATTCGCCAGCGAGAATCAGAAAGATGTAATCTCAGCGGCTCTTACTCCTCTGCCCCATCCCCATAAGGGCACCAAGGGACCCAGGGTGTCCAATCAGGTGCCAAGGCCTGGGCAGGGCCAGCTGACGCTAGCCCCATTCTCAAGATAACCCTCCTCTCTGATAAAATCCCATGTGAAAGGGATGTCATTTTTATTTGAAAAGGAATTTTAGAGTAAGGGTGTAACTTGATTCAATGTATGCTTTACACAGGTTATGCTGTCATTAGATTATAGGGTTTTCTTTGGCCAGGCACAGTGGGGTTTTTATTTGTTTGTTCGGTTTTAGGCGGTGTCACGTGGCTTATAGGATCTTAGTTCCTTGATCCGGGCAGTGAAGTGATGAGTCCTGACCACTGACTGTCAGGGCACAAGAGGTTTTAGGGGGATGGGTCAGAGGCCAATGCAGTGGCTTAGGATAGAGTCCTTGGGGCCTGGGGCAAGGAGATTATGGTGATGGAAGGACCAGAAATAAAGGACTGAGAATAAGTAAAATCAGCTGGCTTTGGTGACAGACAGGATGGTGAGAGAGAATGATGATAAAGATTTTAAGACAATTCTATGATTTCAAACCTAGGTTACTGGTCTACCTCTCATATCTTTTAAAGACAAACACAAGTGCACCAAACTGGCCAAAGTTTTGATCCCAGATTCCAGTTTGCTCTCTGGTAAATATTGTCTAAGACCATGTCTCTGTCTGCTTGGCTTCCCTAGTCTGGAATAAATTTATCCTAGAAGATACTATGCCTTGTTCTGGCTTCAGAGATGATCCTGAAGAGCGAGCTGTGAAATCAGACCTATGGATTCTGTTTTGTTGTTGCTACTGCTGTTCGTGACTATTTTATTTATTTCTTTGACGGGGCCAAGACTTCTGTAGCATGTAGCATCTAGGTCCCTGACCAGGGATGGAACCAGGGCTTCCTGCATTGGGAGTGCAGAGTCTTAGCTACTGGACCACCAGAGACGTCCCCTGGATTCTGCTTTGTATTTCGTTTGGATGTGAGAACCAAGCTTTCTTTTCTATAACCTTCTGGTTTCTGATTCTGGATTCGCCAGCGAGAATCAGAAAGATGTAATCTCAGCGGCTCTTACTCCTCTGCCCCATCCCCATAAGGGCACCAAGGGACCCAGGGTGTCCAATCAGGTGCCAAGGCCTGGGCAGGGCCAGCTGACGCTTAGCCCTCAGATTCTGCAAGATAACCCTCCTCTCTGCTTCTTGAGTCTGCTGTGTCATCTGACTCAGGTGTGAGAATTCTGGGATGTAGTTTCTATTTTCTCCATTTCTACATGCGGTCAGTTCCTTTCAGGGGTCTTAGGAGACCCTTGAAATGCTACCAAGAAATAGGGGCCCTATAACCTGGGGCCCGACAGACCCCTCCCTTCTTGCCCACCTTTCATTCCCCCATAGAGTGTAAACATTCCTAGGGAGAGGATGGTGGGTAGGAACTCGCAAAGTCCTTCTCCAAGATATTTTATCTGTTGCACCGAGTCTTATCCCCATTTGAGGGCTTAGGTATTTGGAGGGGGAAAGCCAGAATGTCTTGCAGGGTGTTCTTGATTTTCCAGCTCTAGCTTGCACGGGTGTCTATAGGGGCAATGAATGCGGAACTGACCATTAACGGCAGCTGGTGAGTGGGAGGCAGGCACCAATGAGGAAGGGAAAAAACACTGGAGGAAAATAACCAAATAACATTCCAAGATATCATACAACTACATTTGTAAGTCTAATAGGCAGAGGAAAGGGATCTGAGTGTTTATGCCCTAGAGGGTAAACAGTAGATTCTCTGGGAAAAGTATAATCAGCGGTTGACATCTTTTTGTGCTGAAATTCACGTTCTGCTCTCTCAGTAATGAGCACGCATTGCTTTTGCAAAAGGAAAAACAATTCAGAAAACTTGTGAAGAGTCAGAAGCAAAAGTTTAGGGAGCACTGTGGATTGAAGTGTCCCGCTCAAACAAAATGTGCCCCTAGGCTGTGCCTACTGTCTCCTCATAATAACATGTTACTGCATCAGCGTACACTCATATCTGTTCCCTGTTGGACTGTGACATTTTTAAGATCCTGGCTTTTGGCCCTCTAGTCCTTAACAGCTGTAAGTCCCTGGCCTACTGGACCACCAGAGACGTCCCCTGGATTCTGCTTTGTATTTCGTTTGGATGTGAGAACCAAGCTTTCTTTTCTATAACCTTCTGGTTTCTGATTCTGGATTCGCCAGCGAGAATCAGAAAGATGTAATCTCAGCGGCTCTTACTCCTCTGCCCCATCCCCATAAGGGCACCAAGGGACCCAGGGTGTCCAATCAGGTGCCAAGGCCTGGGCAGGGCCAGCTGACGCTTAGCCCTCAGATTCTGCAAGATAACCCTCCTCTCTGCTTCTTGAGTCTGCTGTGTCATCTGACTCAGGTGTGAGAATTCTGGGATGTAGTTTCTATTTTCTCCATTTCTACATGCGGTCAGTTCCTTTCAGGGGTCTTAGGAGACCCTTGAAATGCTACCAAGAAATAGGGGCCCTATAACCTGGGGCCCGACAGACCCCTCCCTTCTTGCCCACCTTTCATTCCCCATAGAGTGTAAACATTCCTAGGGAGAGGATGGTGGGTAGGAACTCGCAAAGTCCTTCTCCAAGATATTTTATCTGTTGCACCGAGTCTTATCCCCATTTGAGGGCTTAGGTATTTGGAGGGGGAAAGCCAGAATGTCTTGCAGGGTGTTCTTGATTTTCCAGCTCTAGCTTGCACGGGTGTCTATAGGGGCAATGAATGCGGAACTGACCATTAACGGCAGCTGGTGAGTGGGAGGCAGGCACCAATGAGGAAGGGAAAAAACACTGGAGGAAAATAACCAAATAACATTCCAAGATATCATACAACTACATTTGTAAGTCTAATAGGCAGAGGAAAGGGATCTGAGTGTTTATGCCCTAGAGGGTAAACAGTAGATTCTCTGGGAAAAGTATAATCAGCGGTTGACATCTTTTTGTGCTGAAATTCACGTTCTGCTCTCTCAGTAATGAGCACGCATTGCTTTTGCAAAAGGAAAAACAATTCAGAAAACTTGTGAAGAGTCAGAAGCAAAAGTTTAGGGAGCACTGTGGATTGAAGTGTCCCGCTCAAACAAAATGTGCCCCTAGGCTGTGCCTACTGTCTCCCTCATAATAACATGTTACTGCATCAGCGTACACTCATATCTGTTCCCCTGTTGGACTGTGACATTTTTAAGATCCTGGCTTTTGGCCCTCTAGTCCTTAACAGCTGTAAGTCCCTGGCCTATAATTACTGCTGCATAAATATTGCTGGAATAAATATTGCATTGTGTTTTCAAACTTCTCAGTGAAGTTTTAATAAGATGTCTCATTTGGTTTTCAGAGTTTTCCCTTTACTTTTTTGTTTTTACTGAGTAAAACAGTGAAATAGTATAAGGAGGCTTATATCAAAATACAACAGACTGGGCTTCCCTAGTGGTCCAGTGGGTAAGGACACCGCCTTGCAGTGCAATGGGGCGCCTGTTCCATCCCTGGCCTGGGAAGATCCCACGTGCCACGGAGCGGCTGGACCGATGTGTCCAACGACCAAGCTGGAGCTCTGGAGCGCATGCGCCCAGAGCCGATGCTCTGCAGCGATAGAGGCCACTGCGATGGGAGGCCCACATGGGCCAAAGAACAAAGATGGATGGAAATAAATAAAGACCAATATAAGTGGCCAAAAAAAAAAAAGGAAAGAAAATACAACAGTCTGGGCTTCCCTGGTGGTCCAGTGGGTAAAGAGTCCACCTTGCAGTGCAAGGGCACCGGTTTGATCTCTGCCACCAGAAGATCCCCTATGCCGCGGAGCGGCTGGACGGATGTGTCCAATTGCGAGCCAGAGCTCTGGAGCGCGTGCACCCAGAGCCGGTGCTCTGCAACCAGAGAGACCACTGCAATGCGATGCCCACACAGGCCAAAGAACAAAGATGGATGAAAATAAATAAGTGAAGGACCAATAAAAGAGGCCGATACATACATAGTGGGACTTCTCTGGCAGTCCAGTGGTTAAGACTTCATACTTCCCTGTGTCAGGAAGATCCCTTGAAAGAGGAAATGGCAACCCACTCCAGTATTCTTGTCTGAAAAATTCCATGGCCAGAGGAGCCTGGCAGGGGGTTGCAAGAGTCAGAAACAATTTAGTCACCAAACACCCGGTGCACCTTGTTCAAAATGCCTTTTCAATACTGGCTTACAACAGTAAGTAAAATCCTTACAACAGTCTTATCAGGCGGTTTTAAGAGTCTCACTGACTGATAAGATAACAGAGGCACAAAGGGTCTTGTCACTTGCCTGAGATTACACAGTTGGCTCGCTAGCAGTAGGGCTGGACTAGAACTCAACCAGGTGACTTTCCACCCGCCTAGGCTCCATTGCCCATCCACCAGATATGAGGTCATGTTTTGTTCCTCTCCCCACTTGTGTTTTCAAACTTCTCAGTGAAGTTTTAATAAGATGTCTCATTTGGTTTTCAGAGTTTTCCCTTTACTTTTTTGTTTTTACTGAGTAAAACAGTGAAATAGTATAAGGAGGCTTATATCAAAATACAACAGACTGGGCTTCCCTAGTGGTCCAGTGGGTAAGGACACCGCCTTGCAGTGCAATGGGGCGCCTGTTCCATCCCTGGCCTGGGAAGATCCCACGTGCCACGGAGCGGCTGGACCGATGTGTCCAACGACCAAGCTGGAGCTCTGGAGCGCATGCGCCCAGAGCCGATGCTCTGCAGCGATAGAGGCCACTGCGATGGGAGGCCCACATGGGCCAAAGAACAAAGATGGATGGAAATAAATAAAGACCAATATAAGTGGCCAAAAAAAAAAAAGGAAAGAAAATACAACAGTCTGGGCTTCCCTGGTGGTCCAGTGGGTAAAGAGTCCACCTTGCAGTGCAAGGGCACCGGTTTGATCTCTGCCACCAGAAGATCCCCTATGCCGCGGAGCGGCTGGACGGATGTGTCCAATTGCGAGCCAGAGCTCTGGAGCGCGTGCACCCAGAGCCGGTGCTCTGCAACCAGAGAGACCACTGCAATGCGATGCCCACACAGGCCAAAGAACAAAGATGGATGAAAATAAATAAGTGAAGGACCAATAAAAGAGGCCGATACATACATAGTGGGACTTCTCTGGCAGTCCAGTGGTTAAGACTTCATACTTCCCTGTGTCAGGAAGATCCCTTGAAAGAGGAAATGGCAACCCACTCCAGTATTCTTGTCTGAAAAATTCCATGGCCAGAGGAGCCTGGCAGGGGGTTGCAAGAGTCAGAAACAATTTAGTCACCAAACACCCGGTGCACCTTGTTCAAAATGCCTTTTCAATACTGGCTTACAACAGTAAGTAAAATCCTTACAACAGTCTTATCAGGCGGTTTTAAGAGTCTCACTGACTGATAAGATAACAGAGGCACAAAGGGTCTTGTCACTTGCCTGAGATTACACAGTTGGCTCGCTAGCAGTAGGGCTGGACTAGAACTCAACCAGGTGACTTTCCACCCGCCTAGGCTCCATTGCCCATCCACCAGATATGAGGTCAGTGTTCTCTCCACTTCAAGTTCAACACATGAACACATCCAGGGAGCCCAAGAGGTTCAACGTCATGGGGAGGTGACAACCACCATGCACCAGATGGCTGCCCTTCAGGTCACCTTGCAGGGGACTAGCTCAACCTGCTTTCATGGCTCCCTATGTCACCAGGAGTAGAAATAACAAAAACCCGATCAAGTTACCGAAGACCCCAACCACAAGGGAGAGCATGGGGGTGGCGCGAGGAGAAGTTGCCCACTCTCTCTATTCCTATAGGCCTTCCCTTTCTCCCCTTTCCCTGTAGAAGACTGGGGAGGGGACAGGAGGGGAGAGGAATATTATTTCCCCCCTCAAGGTCCATACTCCAAAATGTCAGGATAAAAAATGTCCCCTGAATGTGGGATAATATCTGAAACAAACTTTACTCTCAACCATGATTAACCCTAGAGGAGAAAATCTAGGAACCAGATATAGGGGCTAAAAAATGAACTTTTAGGGATTTCCCTGGTGGTCTACTGGTTAAGAATCTGCCCTCCACTGCAGAGGATGCAGGCTTGATCCCCGGTCGGGGAACTACGATCCCACATGCCACAGAGCGACTAAGCCTGTGCACAGCAACTATGGAGCCTGTGTGCTCTGGAGCCTGGGTGCCATAACAAGAGAAGCCGGGTGTCACAACTAGAGAAAAGCCCATGCTCTGCAATGAAGAGATCCAGCCATCAAAAAGAAGTTTTGTTTGTTTTTGTTTGTTTGTTTTCTTAAAGGACTTTGCTTTAAAACATCCCTGGGGTCCCCATGAGAGGTTCTCCCTGGGCCACACAGGTCATTTTGTATCTGAGATTTTTTTTTTAGATTTATTTATTTATTTATTTCGGTGGGGGTGGGGTGGGGAGGGAGGGGAGCAGGTGGGCCACTTCTATTGGTCTTTCATTCCTCTATTTTCATCCTTCTTTGTTCTTTGGCCCATGTGGGCCTCCCATCACGGTGGCCTCTGTTATCACAGAGCACCGGCTCTGGGCGCATGCGCTCCAGAGCTTGGACTCGGTAATTGGACACATTGGTCCAGCTGCTCCACAGCTTGTGGGATCTTCCCAGGCCAGGGATCGAACCGGCGCCCCGGCACTGCAAGGCGGTGTCCTTACCCACTGGACCACCAGGGAAGCCCTGTATCTGAGATTTTTGACCTGTATGTTGAATCTGCAGAACCCAATGACCTTCTCAGGATTCGGGCATACATTGTTTGGTTTAAAATAGTCTCGTGTCTGGTTACCTACCTGCCTCCACCCTATTCAAGGTGGTCCTGCCTCTCCTTAGCTCATGCTGTGGGTCTGGGGAGAGCTGTGTGTGGGAATGTGTGTACCCCGGGGAGGCAGACTTCCCACTCTTACACTAGCTTCCTGTTGTTCTTGCCCATAGTGCGTTCAACTAGGGTAGGGCATATCAGGACTCTCCTGCTCGGGGAAGACTTTGGAAATTGGATCCAGCCTCCAAAGCACACGGGTGGAGGGGAGGGTGAGCTGTTTTTCTCTCTCTGTTTCTATTATCTGTCGTCCCCCTTAGGACGGAATGGACCAGAAGCAGCGCAAACCAAAGACCTGGTCTTGATTTGAAAAAGGAACGCTCAGAATAATGACAGAATACAGATTCCTGCTGGCCTCCTCCAGCATACAAAAAGAAGGAAGGCCAAGGACTGCTTTTAGTCATCGAAGTAGTGTGTAGACACCTCTAAAATCTCAACGTTTTAAAGTGGAAATCACTGATTCCCATGCACACTGTTCAGGATTTTCAAGGGAAAATAAACATCCAAGTTTGAAAAGCAGCATAGCTTCCAGTCCAGATGAGACGTGAGACCCTGAAGAGCCGCGCGGACACCCAGGGGGCTTTGGAAACTCTACTCCCGGCTGGCTAGGGACGGGGACCCCAGTGTGGAGGCTCCTCAGCAGGAAGCCAGGAAAGACACAGCTGGGGAGCCAGGGGGTTGCTCCCCTTTCAAGGAGAAGCGGGATGAAAGCTGGGGAGGCAGATGGGTAACGGGGTGGGGGAAGGAGTGGAAAGAGACCTTGTTCCATAAAGATAAAGATGAAAAAGCCCGAGCAGAGCTGGCGGTGGGATGGCCCAGAGCTTGGACTCGGTAATTGGACACATTGGTCCAGCTGCTCCACAGCTTGTGGGATCTTCCCAGGCCAGGGATCGAACCGGCGCCCCGGCACTGCAAGGCGGTGTCCTTACCCACTGGACCACCAGGGAAGCCCTGTATCTGAGATTTTTGACCTGTATGTTGAATCTGCAGAACCCAATGACCTTCTCAGGATTCGGGCATACATTGTTTGGTTTAAAATAGTCTCGTGTCTGGTTACCTACCTGCCTCCACCCTATTCAAGGTGGTCCTGCCTCCTTAGCTCATGCTGTGGGTCTGGGGAGAGCTGTGTGTGGGAATGTGTGTACCCCGGGGAGGCAGACTTCCCACTCTTACACTAGCTTCCTGTTGTTCTTGCCCATAGTGCGTTCAACTAGGGTAGGGCATATCAGGACTCTCCTGCTCGGGGAAGACTTTGGAAATTGGATCCAGCCTCCAAAGCACACGGGTGGAGGGGAGGGTGAGCTGTTTTTCTCTCTCTGTTTCTATTATCTGTCGTCCCCCTTAGGACGGAATGGACCAGAAGCAGCGCAAACCAAAGACCTGGTCTTGATTTGAAAAAGGAACGCTCAGAATAATGACAGAATACAGATTCCTGCTGGCCTCCTCCAGCATACAAAAAGAAGGAAGGCCAAGGACTGCTTTTAGTCATCGAAGTAGTGTGTAGACACCTCTAAAATCTCAACGTTTTAAAGTGGAAATCACTGATTCCCATGCACACTGTTCAGGATTTTCAAGGGAAAATAAACATCCAAGTTTGAAAAGCAGCATAGCTTCCAGTCCAGATGAGACGTGAGACCCTGAAGAGCCGCGCGGACACCCAGGGGGCTTTGGAAACTCTACTCCCGGCTGGCTAGGGACGGGGACCCCAGTGTGGAGGCTCCTCAGCAGGAAGCCAGGAAAGACACAGCTGGGGAGCCAGGGGGTTGCTCCCCTTTCAAGGAGAAGCGGGATGAAAGCTGGGGAGGCAGATGGGTAACGGGGTGGGGGAAGGAGTGGAAAGAGACCTTGTTCCATAAAGATAAAGATGAAAAAGCCCGAGCAGAGCTGGCGGTGGGATGGTTCAGAGTCTTCCGAGCTGCTTTCCTGTTCTTGATAAAACAATCTTTTAAGCCTAGCGGCCTATGATTGGGGTTTTATTGCTGTCAGTTTAGACAACCTCTCCCATATGCCTATCAATATCAACATTCCCCCTTATCATCTCTGATACTGAATTCTAAGGAATTCCGACTGTTTTCTTGGCTGCAGTTCTTCCGCGGCTTCAGGCATAAATGAACTTGGAATCTTTCACCATCTTTGCATCCAGGTCCCCCTGGACGATGCGTTCGTTGTTGTTTTGTTTCATTTATGGAATAGAGCTATGTGATTCCTGCTAATGACGTATTTATTTCCTATTCATTGCTGTTGTTGTTTCTTCAGACATTAAGTTGTGTCTGACTCTTTGCAACCCCATGGACTGTAGCGTATCAGGCTCCTCTGTCCTCCACCATCTCCCAGAGTTGGCTCAAATTCATGTCCATTGAGTCAGTGATGCTATCTCACCATCTCATCTTCTGCCATCCTCTTCCCCTTTTGCCTTCCATCTTTCCCAGCATCAGCGTCTTTTCCAGTGAGTTGGCTCTTCACATCAGGTGACCAGGGCATCAGTTCTTCCAATGAATATTCAGGGTTGATTTTCTTTAGGATTGAGAGGTTGGATCTCCTTGCGGTCCAAGGGACTCTCAAGAGTCTTCTCCAGCTCCACAATTCGAAAGCATCAATTCCTTGGCACTCAGTCTTCTTTATGGCACTCAGCCTTCTCACATGTGTACATAACTACTGGAAAAATAATAGCTTTCATACATATCATCTATCTATCTATATATATAATACATATACGGAACTTATACATCTATATATCTTGGTTGACCAAAAAGTTCATTTGGGTTTTTCCATACAATGTTACAGGAAATACATATATAATAAACACATATTTTTATTATATATGCAATATTATATATATATATATATTGACATACATCTATACACACACACACACTAAATAGATCCGAGTTACAGCATCAGCTTGCTTTTTGCTTGAGTGATTGGTTTCCTGTTCCATAAAGATAAAGATGAAAAGCCCGAGCAGAGCTGGCGGTGGGATGGTTCAGAGTCTTCCGAGCTGCTTTCCTGTTCTTGATAAAACAATCTTTTAAGCCTAGCGGCCTATGATTGGGGTTTTATTGCTGTCAGTTTAGACAACCTCTCCCATATGCCTATCAATATCAACATTCCCCCTTATCATCTCTGATACTGAATTCTAAGGAATTCCGACTGTTTTCTTGGCTGCAGTTCTTCCGGCTTCAGGCATAAATGAACTTGGAATCTTTCACCATCTTTGCATCCAGGTCCCCCTGGACGATGCGTTCGTTGTTGTTTTGTTTCATTTATGGAATAGAGCTATGTGATTCCTGCTAATGACGTATTTATTTCCTATTCATTGCTGTTGTTGTTTCTTCAGACATTAAGTTGTGTCTGACTCTTTGCAACCCCATGGACTGTAGCGTATCAGGCTCCTCTGTCCTCCACCATCTCCCAGAGTTGGCTCAAATTCATGTCCATTGAGTCAGTGATGCTATCTCACCATCTCATCTTCTGCCATCCTCTTCCCCTTTTGCCTTCCATCTTTCCCAGCATCAGCGTCTTTTCCAGTGAGTTGGCTCTTCACATCAGGTGACCAGGGCATCAGTTCTTCCAATGAATATTCAGGGTTGATTTTCTTTAGGATTGAGAGGTTGGATCTCCTTGCGGTCCAAGGGACTCTCAAGAGTCTTCTCCAGCTCCACAATTCGAAAGCATCAATTCCTTGGCACTCAGTCTTCTTTATGGCACTCAGCCTTCTCACATGTGTACATAACTACTGGAAAAATAATAGCTTTCATACATATCATCTATCTATCTATATATATAATACATATACGGAACTTATACATCTATATATCTTGGTTGACCAAAAAGTTCATTTGGGTTTTTCCATACAATGTTACAGGAAATACATATATAATAAACACATATTTTTATTATATATGCAATATTATATATATATATATATTGACATACATCTATACACACACACACACTAAATAGATCCGAGTTACAGCATCAGCTTGCTTTTTGCTTGAGTGATTGGTTTCCCTGTTCCTCTGAACTAGAGTCATTTAACAGAATAAAGTTTCCCCACCACGCCCATCCCACCCCAGCCTGGCACACAGAGTACAAGCTTGGGAGCACACAGGGTCTGGACACGATGGATACAGGGCACTCAGCATGTAGGCGGAAGCAATTTGAGCAGTAAATTGTATACAAGACCATAAGGAAATGGCAGTATAAATACTTATACTCTAGGCAATCATAGTTTGCATAATTATATAGGAAGGTGAAGTGAAGGTTAATCACATAATTTTGTCACTACCTAAGTCATTGCTGCCACTTCCTCAAACATGTGAGCACATCATATGGGACTTCCCTGATGGTCTGGTGACTAAGACTCCCAGCTCCCAAGGCAGGGAGACTGGGTTCGATCCCTGATCAGGGAACTAGATCCCATATACCCCAACTGAGAATCTGCATCTGCAACTAAAGATCCCACATGTCACAACTAAGACGCACCACAGTCATATAAATAAATAATACGTAATTTTTTTCTAGTGTGAACACATTATCTTTGTGGAATCTTTGTACCACTCTTGCCTCCAGATTGGACCTCCAGATCTCTGAAGAGAAAGTATGTGCTGTAGCTTTTCAGGGTCCAGGCAACAACTAGGCAGACGGCCATCTGTCTGAGATGCCTAATGCAGAAGACCAGAAGGACTTCCCCGGTGGTCCAGTGGTTAAGAATCTGCCTGTCAATGCAGGGGACACAGGTTCTATCCCTGGTTGGGGAACTAAGATCCCACATGGTGTGGGGCAACTAAGCATGTGAGTCACCACTACTGAGTCCTCTCTCTGCAGAGCCCACGCTTCATAACAAAAGAAGCCTCTGCAATGAGAAGGCTGTGCGCCACAACAAAGACTAGCCCCGGAGCTCTACAACTGGAGAAACCTATGCATGTGCTGTCACAAAGATCCAGTGCAACCAAAACTAAGCAAATAATTAAAAAAAAAAAAAAAAAAAGAATATCAGAGATTCCCCCCAAAACTTATGCAGCACAGAGACCCTCCCATGAAGTCCAGTTAGAGACTGAGGCAGAGCTGAGGAGCCAGGCTTTTCTCAGCATGCCACCTGTACCAATCTGCATACAGTAAATGATGCTTTTTGACAGCCTCACATCCAAGTAAAAATGAAAAGAAAGTAAATCTAATCCCCAGAGCCAGAAACCTCGACTGCCAGAAGTCAGATCAGCCTCCCAGGACTCCCTCTGAGTCTATTTTCTCCCACGGCCTAGGCTGGAAATCAGCTTATATGCTCCCCGTTTTCCTTTAGCAACCTCCACCCCAGCTCCCACTTGAAATTCTTCCACAGTTCCTCCTGGATAAGCGAGTGCGGGCTCAGTCGCTCAGTCATGTCCGACCCTTTACAACCCTATAAACTGTAGCCTGTCAGGCTCCTCTGTCTATGGGATTCTCCAGGAAAGAATACTGGAGTGGGTTGCCATGGCCTCCTCCAGCGGATCTTTCCAACCCAGGGGTCGACCCCACGTCTCTTACGTTTCCTGCATTGGCAGGCGAGTTCCTTACCACTAGCACCACCTGGGAAGGTGGCAGGACTAGCTTCACACAAATTCATTCCTAGACTCACAACTGGGACTACAGAGGAGGCCAGACCACAAGGAGCGAGCAAGGAGAACTGGGGGTGCAGCAGGGAGGGGCGAGCAGTCAGCTCTGCCCTCGGCATCCAGTTCCAGCTCCCCACCTCCAAACTATCACTTAGGGTTCTTGACCCATCAGAAGTGGCTTCCCAGGTGGTGCTAGTGGTAAAGAACCTGCCTGCCAGTGCAGGAGACTTAGAGATGTGGGTTCAACCCCTGGGTTGGGAAGGTCCCCTTGGAGGAGGGCATGGCAACCCACTCCAGTATTCTTGCCTGGAGAATCTCATGGACAGAGGAACCTGGCAGACTATAGCCCATTGCGTTGCAAAGAGTCAGACATGATGAAAGTGACTTAGTATCCATGGATGCACTGGTCAGAAGTAAGTGTCCACACTCATTGCCAACAGGTACAACTTAGTTTTGGATAGCAGACAGCAACACCCTTCCCCTCACCTTGCCTGGAGACTGAGCTGAGATACTGCTTGAGACAAAGGATGAATGTTCGTTCATTGAAACACAGTGCATGAGTGCTCCTCAAGTCCCAACAGCCTTCGTCTTTATTTATGGTCATCTCTGTTTCTAGGAACCAGCACCAAGAGAACCTTAAGGAAAGGTCCCTGAAGTTACTGCAAAAACCTATGTCCCAGGCAGCCACCCTGAGACGGACGACCACCCTTGTGGAGTCAGTGCAGCAGATCAGCACACGGGACACACACCCCAAGGCTACAAGCCACGTGGCTGGCGAGGGCCGAGGAGCGCAGGTCAGCAAGGCCCGTGCCAAGGAGCCGGGTGGAGCACCCAACACTGCCAGGGGGGCTGCACTGCAGACGCGCGGGAGCAAGGACGCCCAGGTGGACACGCTGCCCCCTGGCGCTCCAGGCAGGGACGTGGCCTCTGGCAGGACAAGGGCGCCATCCCCCAACAGTCAGAGCACAAAGACGAGCAACAGATCTGGGCACCAGAAGGCCAAATCGACAGCCCCGAGGACGGTGCCCACCAGGCCGCAGGGCAAGACAGCAACCGCACCTAAGACACCCCTTCCAAAAAACCAGGCTGGGGTGCAGACCCCCAAGGGAGGGGGGCTGACGGGGAAGGGAGCCACCCCAACGGCCGTCCCACCCAAGGGTCGCGCCCAGGCCGCCCCATCCTCAGCCCCTCGCCAGAGTCCCACCACCCAGAGAGGCCAGAGGCTGAAGGCCGCCAACTTCAAGTCTGAGCCGCAGTGGGCTTTTGAGGATCGATACAGTGTGGAGGTGGGCGGCCTACAGACGGTGAGTCTTCCTCCCCGCCGCCCCCGCCCGGAGGCCCATCCCTTCACTTCCTCCCAGGCTCCGCTCCCCGGCACCGCCCCAGCCATGCTCATCCAGGCGAGGGTCTCAGGAGACCTGGGGGCCTCCGAGTCAGGATTGGGGAGTGCGGCCTCTGCAGGGGGAGGGGCAGGAGTGGGCAGGGATCAAAGGACAAGAACACCCCAACCTGGTGCTCAGTCCAGTCCTCTCCATGTAGATCATTCCAAGACGCTCCCTCTCTTCCATCCCTAAGAGACGCAACCTGGGCCCACCGCCGTGGGAGGGGAGCGTTCAGAGCACGGATGTCTGCACACATCCCTGCAGCCATGCACGGCACCTGGGGCCCGGAGCACCTTCACCGGCTGGTCCCCTGGGAGCCCTCCTGCCCTTGGTGGGCCCGGGCAGTCGATGACAAGTGGGGACCCGGAGGATGGAAGATGGAGCAGAGGTGGCACCACCTCCCCAGTTCTGAGTCCTGCTTTCTGCCCCCACGGCCCCCACCCCACGCCCCCTGCCACTCCGTTCCCCCATTCCCCGCCATGGCCTCCCCCGCCCCTCCCTGCCTGACTTGTGCCCCTCTGGTAGACTTGCCCCGACTCGGTGAAGATCAAAGCCTCCAAGTCATCCTGGCTCCAGAATCTCTTTCTGCCCAACCTCACCCTCTTCCTGGACTCCGGACGCTTCAATCAGAGCGAGTGGGACCGCCTGGAGCACTTCGCTCCGCCCTTCGGCTTCATGGAGCTCAATTTCACCTGTGAGTTTTCCTCACCTGGAGAGGGTGAGGGTGTAGGCCAAGTCACTAAAGAGGGCCATGCTTTTTTTTTTTTAAGTATTTTAAAAATCTTTATTTTTTTTGGTCGTGCTATGCAGCATACGGGATTTTAGTTCCCCGACCATTGAGGGATCGACCTCAGCCCCTGCGTTGGGAGCACAGTCTTAACCGTTAGACCACAAGGGAAGTCCCAGAGGGCCATGCTTTTTTAAAAGACTATGTTTTTACATCTTTATGTACTTTTGAGCCATACTGTGTGGCTTATAGGATCTTAGGAACTGAACCCAAGGCCCTTGCATTGGGAGCACAGAGTCTTAACCATTGGCCCTCCAGGTAAGTCCCAGAGGGCCATGTTATTTTGTCTCTCGTTCACCTCTTCCCTGGGAGCCCCCAGCCCACGCGCCCTGGCCCTGGCCGGGCTCTGAACGGAGCCCCTTCTTGCAGTGGTACAGAAGGTCGTGAGGCACTTCCCCCCAGTGCCCCAGCAGCAGCTGCTCCTGGCCAACCTCCCCACGGGGAGCATGCAGTGCATCAGCTGTGCCGTGGTGGGCAACGGGGGCATCCTGAACAACTCCCACGTGGGCCCAGAGATAGACAGCCACGACTACGTGTTCCGGTGAGCCGCCCATCCCACCCCCCTTCACGTCAACAACCCCCTCTCTCCTGCAGAGCGGGGCTCCTCCAAGGGCTCTGAGAGGGTGCTCCCTGCCTCTATCTGCAAGAGGGGCTCCTGGGCTCCCCATCTCTTCTTCCTTTCCTGCTTACCTCCACGCATCACCAGGCAGCACTCCCGTGTTCTGATTTTGTCCTTCTGGCTAGGCTGAGTGGCGCTGTCACCAAAGGCTACGAGCAGGATGTGGGTAACCGGACCTCCTTCTACGGCTTCACTGCTTTCTCTCTGACCCAGTCACTCCTTATACTGGGCAGTCGGGGCTTCCGGCATGTGCCTCTGGGGCAGGTGAGCAAAGAGAAACGGGTCTGGCCACACACAGACTTGGCATATGGGAGGATGGAGGTGAGAGGGAGACAGACAAGTGTCCTGTGTAGAGCCTGGGTCAGTAAAGTCTCTGCCCTTGGGAGGGGCAAGAGCAGGGAGGGAGGGCAGCCAGGCCAGGCCGGAGACGAGCAGGCGGGCAGTTTGGAGTCAGAGCCAGGCCACGCCACTGAAGGCAGGACTCCTGGACCCCACGCTGTCCTTGGTCCTCAGGGCATCCGCTATCTGCACTTCCTGGAAGGCACCCGGGACTATGAGTGGCTGGAAGCACTGCTTCTGAATAAGACCCTCGTGGCAAAGAACCTTTTCTGGTACAGGTACCCACCGCCCCCTCCCCCGACCCCCCGACAAGCTGTGTCGTGAGCAGCCATGAAGGGCTGGCAAGATGAGGATAATCTTAGATTTTGCCTGGAGATGGGGTACGAGTCAGGCCCGTGACCCCGACTTGGCCCGCACCAGAGAGGTTAGAGAACCGAGCCTGAAGGGCCTGTGCCCACCCACAGGCGCAGACCCCAGGAAGCTTTCCGGGAAGCCTTGCAACTGGACCAGTACCTGTTGCTGCACCCAGACTTGCTCCGATACATGAAGAACAGGTGAGAGCCGGAAGCCCATGGAAGGTGAGGCATCTCTTTCGGGGAGACTTGTGAGCCTCCTGACGGCCAGGGGGCTGGGGTATTTCACAGATTTCTGAGGTCCAAGACTCTGAACACCTCCCACTGGAGAATCTACCGGCCCACCACAGGGGCCCTCCTGCTGCTGACGGCCCTCCAGCTCTGTGACCAGGTGAGGCTCTGCTCTGGAGCCCGTGCATCTGGAGAAACAGCCCTGGGTAGTCCTGGGCCTGCTCAGCACGGGATGAAGGCTGAGGTGGGGGTGGGGGGACACACCTCTCTTGAGTAGGGAAGAGATGTGGGTGTGGTGACACGCTCGTGTGCAAGCATGCATCCAGGGGTCCTGCACCCAGACCCCCAGGAGTAGAATCAGGGTAAAGGCCTCCTGTGCTCAACACACACAGAGAAGAAGTGGAGAGACACGCAGGCCTTATTTCTCCTCCACCTTCACATAGGTGAGTGCCTACGGGTTCATCACAGAGGGCCACGAGCGCTTCTCCGACCACTACTTTTTGGGATACCAGTCAGTGCCTCTGGGGCAGGTGAGCAAAGAGAAACGGGTCTGGCCACACACAGACTTGGCATATGGGAGGATGGAGGTGAGAGGGAGACAGACAAGTGTCCTGTGTAGAGCCTGGGTCAGTAAAGTCTCTGCCCTTGGGAGGGGCAAGAGCAGGGAGGGAGGGCAGCCAGGCCAGGCCGGAGACGAGCAGGCGGGCAGTTTGGAGTCAGAGCCAGGCCACGCCACTGAAGGCAGGACTCCTGGACCCCACGCTGTCCTTGGTCCTCAGGGCATCCGCTATCTGCACTTCCTGGAAGGCACCCGGGACTATGAGTGGCTGGAAGCACTGCTTCTGAATAAGACCCTCGTGGCAAAGAACCTTTTCTGGTACAGGTACCCACCGCCCCCTCCCCCGACCCCCCGACAAGCTGTGTCGTGAGCAGCCATGAAGGGCTGGCAAGATGAGGATAATCTTAGATTTTGCCTGGAGATGGGGTACGAGTCAGGCCCGTGACCCCGACTTGGCCCGCACCAGAGAGGTTAGAGAACCGAGCCTGAAGGGCCTGTGCCCACCCACAGGCGCAGACCCCAGGAAGCTTTCCGGGAAGCCTTGCAACTGGACCAGTACCTGTTGCTGCACCCAGACTTGCTCCGATACATGAAGAACAGGTGAGAGCCGGAAGCCCATGGAAGGTGAGGCATCTCTTTCGGGGAGACTTGTGAGCCTCCTGACGGCCAGGGGGCTGGGGTATTTCACAGATTTCTGAGGTCCAAGACTCTGAACACCTCCCACTGGAGAATCTACCGGCCCACCACAGGGGCCCTCCTGCTGCTGACGGCCCTCCAGCTCTGTGACCAGGTGAGGCTCTGCTCTGGAGCCCGTGCATCTGGAGAAACAGCCCTGGGTAGTCCTGGGCCTGCTCAGCACGGGATGAAGGCTGAGGTGGGGGTGGGGGGACACACCTCTCTTGAGTAGGGAAGAGATGTGGGTGTGGTGACACGCTCGTGTGCAAGCATGCATCCAGGGGTCCTGCACCCAGACCCCCAGGAGTAGAATCAGGGTAAAGGCCTCCTGTGCTCAACACACACAGAGAAGAAGTGGAGAGACACGCAGGCCTTATTTCTCCTCCACCTTCACATAGGTGAGTGCCTACGGGTTCATCACAGAGGGCCACGAGCGCTTCTCCGACCACTACTATGATAAGTCATGGAAACGAACGGTCTTCTACATCAACCATGACTTCAATCTGGAGAGGACGCTGTGGAAGCGGCTCCATGATGAAGGTATTATCCGGCTGTACCAACGTCCTCAAACTTCCAAACCAGCCATGTGAAGGGAGCCTGGGCTATCAAAGTCTCTTCAGCCATTCTGAGGCGCGGAGAGCACTGCGAGCCTGGAGACTCCCCCGTCATCTTCCCAGCGCCTGGACCAGGCTCCGAGGCCCTCCAGCCTTCCAGGGAACACCGGTGCAGAGGAGGGGACCCAAGAGGGCAAATGACTGACTGAGGTTTTGGAAACCTTGGAAATTTGCTGCAGGGTCTGTTCCTTGGAGGTGGGGACTCCATTCTTGAGACCAAGGGGGCTTCCCTGGTGACTCAGATGGTAAAGAATCTGCTGCAATGCAGGAGACCTGGGTTCAATCCTTCGGTCGGGAAGAGCCCTTGAGAAGGGAATGGCAACCCACTCCAAGATTCTTGCCTGGAGAACACCACACACAGAGAAGTCTGGCGGGTCACAAGCCACGGCGTTGTAAAGAGTTGAACAAGACGGAGCGACTAACACTTTCACTTTCATATTTTCACAGTTCAAAAGCTACTTGGCACAGAGGAAAGATCCTGAACGTACAGAGACATGTAGATTTGGGGTTGAATTCCAGATCGTCCACTTAGCGACTATGAGCTCTTGAAGGCATTACTGTATCTCCCTCTAGACTGTCTAGAGGACCCAGTCAGGGGTTATCTGATTCTAATAGAAGGGTCTGCACCTTTCCTACTCTTTGAGCTATTTGACAGCTTTCTGGGTTGTAGAAAACTGATGCTAATAAAAATGGTTTTTGTCCATGGAGATGCAAATAAATTTTGTACAATGAAAAATGTGGCTAGTGATCAGTCTTGTTCCTATTGGCAAATTCATTTTAGCATTCTTTTTTTGTTGTTTTTTTTTTTCATTTTAGCATTCTTTTTTTGGGGGTGGGTGGGGCACTTCTATTGGTTTTTCATTTACCTATTTTCATCCATCTTTCATTCTTTGGCCCGTGTGGGCCTCCCATCGCAGTGGCCTCTCTTGTCGTAGAGCACCAACTCTGGGCACATGCGCTCCAGAGCTCTGGCTCAGTAATTGGACACATCAGTCCAGCCGCTCCATGGCACGTGGGATCTTCCCAGGCCAGGGATCGAACCGGCGCCCCTTGCACTGCAAGGCGGTGTCCTTACCCACTGAACCACCAGGGAAGCTCCATTTTAGCATTCTTGACTGCCGATATGTGCATCCGGACTTTGGGCTCTCTTTTGAACTCGTTTTTACTAGTTCTTTCACTAATTAAGTTAAATGAAATCTGATATGTGTTCATTTTCTATTTAAGAATCCTAATTTTTACTCCTAAAACAATCATCCTTGGGACTTCCCTGGTGGTCCAGTGGTTACAAATCTGCCGCCTTGCAATGCAGGGAACCGAGCAGTGGTTGGTGGGCGGTGTGGGGGGCAGGTGGGTTGTGATGCAATCGCCCTTTAAGACTTAATTCTCCAACAGCTGGATGAGTTGGATGGCATCACCGACTCAATGGACATGAGTTTGCACGAGCTCCAGGAGACGATGAAGCGCAGGGAGGCCTGGTGTGCTGCCATCCATGGGGTCGCAAAGAGTCAGACAAGAATGGGCCGCCAAGCAACAGCAAAAGCTATGATCGGTAGGTTCGGAATTGCTCTGTTCAAGAAGAGTGCTGGACCATCTCCCACCTCCAGACAGCAGCCCCTTAGTGGTGCCCAATTTTTATGAGGTTTTCCTAGCTATTCCTACAGGTTTATTTGTTCTTTCATATAAATTTCAGTGTCTGTTCAGGAGCACATACTATTAGTAGAGGACACTCAAATCTGCTTCCTCAAATTTAAACTCAAGCTTTCTAAAGATAAAGATTCAGCCTCATCTGGGTCCAAATTTGGATAAACTGTAGGATTTAACTGACTCTGAATGAATTAGAAAAGAGAAACCAGAGGCATAGGAATTAGAGAAGACTCCACATGCAAATCATATGGTAATATATGATAGAATAAATATACTATATAATATAGATGTAGTAAGATAGTAGGATATAAAATTAATGAACAAAAACCAATAATCTTTATAAACATAATAACCAGGGAGAGGATATAATAAGGTAGAGAAATAGCAGCTAAGAAGATAACATGCTTAGCAATAAATTCAACAAGAAATAGCCAAAATCTGTACACAGGAAATATTACAATGACTGAAAGACAAAAGTGGGTTTGACCAAAAAGAGAGTCGTCTTTTGTTCTTAGAAAGGATGACTCAGTATTAAATAGATGTGTCTGTTCTCCCCAAGTAAGTTTATAAATTTAATGCGATTCCAATAAAAATATAAAACCATTTTTTTCTAGATCCTAAATGCATACGAAAATATATATGGAGGAATAAACATGTAAGAATAGTTAGACAAACCTGAAAAAGAAAGACCGTGAGGGAGGTCTAGCTCTGCCAAATATGAAGATAAATGATAAAGTCTCTGTTATTGAAATAACATGGGGGGCTTCCCTGGTGATCCGGTGGGTAAGGACACCGCCTTGCAGTGCAAGGGGCGCCGGTTTGATCCCTGGCCTGGGAAGATCCCACGTGCCGCGGAGCGGCTGGACCGATGTGTCCAACTACCGAGCCGGAGCTCTGGAGCGCATGCACCCAGAGCAAGCGCTCTGCTGTGAGGGAGACCACTGCGATGGGAGGCCTCCACATGCCAAAGAACAAGGATGGAAATAAATGAAAGACCAACAGAAGGGGCTAAAAAAAAAAAAAAAACAATGTGTGGCTTCCCTGGTGGTCCAGTGGATCCCATATCCAGGAGCACTCCACATGCTGTGGGACAACTAAGCCAGGGTACCGCAACTACTGAGCCTGATCTCTAGAGACCGTGTTCCTTAGCAAGAGAAGCCAGCACAGTGAGAAACCCACACGCTGCACCTAGAGAGTAGCCACTGCTTGCTGAAGCTAGAGAAAGCTAATGCACAGCAACGAAGACCAAGGAAACCAAAAGATAATCGGTCAATTAAACTGTAGGATTTAACTGACTCTGAATGAATTAGAAAAGAGAAACCAGAGGCATAGGAATTAGAGAAGACTCCACATGCAAATCATATGGTAATATATGATAGAATAAATATACTATATAATATAGATGTAGTAAGATAGTAGGATATAAAATTAATGAACAAAAACCAATAATCTTTATAAACATAATAACCAGGAGAGGATATAATAAGGTAGAGAAATAGCAGCTAAGAAGATAACATGCTTAGCAATAAATTCAACAAGAAATAGCCAAAATCTGTACACAGGAAATATTACAATGACTGAAAGACAAAAGTGGGTTTGACCAAAAAGAGAGTCGTCTTTTGTTCTTAGAAAGGATGACTCAGTATTAAATAGATGTGTCTGTTCTCCCCAAGTAAGTTTATAAATTTAATGCGATTCCAATAAAAATATAAAACCATTTTTTTCTAGATCCTAAATGCATACGAAAATATATATGGAGGAATAAACATGTAAGAATAGTTAGACAAACCTGAAAAAGAAAGACCGTGAGGGAGGTCTAGCTCTGCCAAATATGAAGATAAATGATAAAGTCTCTGTTATTGAAATAACATGGGGGGCTTCCCTGGTGATCCGGTGGGTAAGGACACCGCCTTGCAGTGCAAGGGGCGCCGGTTTGATCCCTGGCCTGGGAAGATCCCACGTGCCGCGGAGCGGCTGGACCGATGTGTCCAACTACCGAGCCGGAGCTCTGGAGCGCATGCACCCAGAGCAAGCGCTCTGCTGTGAGGGAGACCACTGCGATGGGAGGCCTCCACATGCCAAAGAACAAGGATGGAAATAAATGAAAGACCAACAGAAGGGGCTAAAAAAAAAAAAAAAACAATGTGTGGCTTCCCTGGTGGTCCAGTGGATCCCATATCCAGGAGCACTCCACATGCTGTGGGACAACTAAGCCAGGGTACCGCAACTACTGAGCCTGATCTCTAGAGACCGTGTTCCTTAGCAAGAGAAGCCAGCACAGTGAGAAACCCACACGCTGCACCTAGAGAGTAGCCACTGCTTGCTGAAGCTAGAGAAAGCTAATGCACAGCAACGAAGACCAAGGAAACCAAAAGCAAAAAATTAGTTAATACAAAAACCTGTTACCTTAAAAAAAATAATAAATGGGGGCTTCCCTGGTGGTCCAGTGGGTAAGGACACCACCTTCCAGTGCAAGGGGCGCTGGTTCGATCCCTGGCCTGGGAAGATCCCACGTGCCACGGAGCGGCTGGACTGATGTGTCCAATTACCGAGCCAGAGCTCTGGAGCGCATGCACCCAGAGTCGGTGCTCTGCGACAACAGAGGCCACTGTGATGGGAGGCCCACACGGGCCAAAGAACAAAGATGGATGAAAATAGACAAATGAAAGACCAATAGAAGTAAAAAGAAAAAAAAAAAAGAATAAATGGGACTACATAAAAATAATAAAATTTTGTGTGGCCAGAAAAGCTCACCATAGAGTCCAAGAAATAGGAGAAATATTCACCATAAAGATCATAGTGAAAGAGTGAGTGTCTCTAACATATATTTTTAAATCTAATAAAAATGGGAAGAAGTAAAACTTAAAACCCAAAGAAAAATGGGCATAAAACATGAATAGCAAAACCTCTCTCCAAAGAGATGCGAAAGTGGCCCTTAACCAGGTGAAAAAATGTTCAACTTGACTCATGAGGGAGATACAAGTTGAAACGACTGTGAGATACCAATTCTTTCAGAACAGCAAAAAATAATTGGCAAAAATTAAGAAGCTTGACAATCACTTTAACCTGGCCAGCTGTAGGGAAACAGGAACTTCTGAAATTGACCATGGAAATGCAATTCCCACAGCCCTTGTGAAAGACTGAGAGCAGGAGGAGAAGGAGACGACAGAGGATGAGACGTTGGATGGCATCCCCAACACAAGGACATGAGTTTGAGCAGACTCCAGGAAATGGTGAAGGACAGGGGAGCCTTGCGTGCTGCCGTCATGGAGTCACAACGAGCAGTCGGATGGGACTGACAGACTGAACAACGACAGCTCTTGTGCAGGGGAATTTGGTAATCTCAAACCAAACTATTTACTTCTTGACCAAAAAGAAAAAAAAACCTTGGATAACAAACCAAAAGGGACGACCACTCATTGCAATGTGCTGTCTTAGAATGGATGCCTGAACTATAGTTTATTTTGTTTGCTATCCAAGATCATTGGGACAACTGAAAAAATACAAAGAAGGCCTATAGATTAGATAAGGGTGGTTTAGCCACTCAGCTGTGTCCGACTCTTGTGACCCCATGGGACTGTAGCCACTAGGCTCCTCTATCCGTGGGATTCTCCAGGCAAGAACACTGGAGTGGGTTGCCATTTCCTTCTCCAAGGGAGCTTCCCAACCTAGGAATTGAGCCTGGGTCTCCTGCATTGCAGGCAGACACTATATATAGCCTGAGCTATGAAGGAAGCCCACAGATTAGATAAAGGTGTTGTATCAATGCTAGCTACCTGATTTTTTAAATAATTGTACTGAGGTTGTAGTAAGGGACTATCCCTGTGCTTGGAAAACACTGAAGTGTTTCAGAATGAGAGGACATTGTGTCTGTGATGGGATTTACATCCCATCAGATTTCCACCTTGGCAAACTAATTTTTTTTTTTTTTTTTTAGGTTAGAAATGGATTTATTCAGATTCAGAGAAAGCACACTCCACGGATAGAGTATGGGCCATGGCAGAGCAAATCCAGTGGCCTTGGCAAACTATTTTTTAAAGTATATATCTACATGTTTTATTTGGTTGCACTGGGTCTTAGTTGCAGCATGCAAGATCTTTTAGTTTCAGCATGTACTCTTAGTTAATGGCATGTGGGATCTAGTTGCCTGACCAGGGATGGAGCCCAGGCCGGCACAAGGGAGTGTGGAGTCTTATCCACTGGACCACCAGAGAAGTCCCGCAAACTATTTTCAACTGAAGGCAATCAAGACATACCAAGCTCTAGAAAAAATATTTACCCCTCTCTTAACCACCTAAAATAATTTAGATAGGGGCCCTGGACCAGAAAGAAAGATAACTTTTTATCTAGATGACCCATCTGTGTGGCAGGGCAAACATCTGGTTACAGAGCTTCTGCCTTATCTCCCTGTGACTTACCGTCCTCTCCTTGGAAGCCCCAGGCCTGCCGCAAGGGCCAAACATCTCAC
The DNA here is from genome assembly GCA_022376925.1 of Tragulus kanchil. Classification (NCBI taxonomy): domain Eukaryota; kingdom Metazoa; phylum Chordata; class Mammalia; order Artiodactyla; family Tragulidae; genus Tragulus; species Tragulus kanchil. The sequence goes on along the minus strand of JAIOJX010000027.1, from coordinate 23,865,486 downwards.
CAGGAGAATTTGGCACCATCGGGATGGTTAGACCACTATAAGGACGACCACTCATTGCAGTGCTGTCTTAGAATGGATGCCTGAACTATAGTTTATTTTGTTTGCTATCCAAGATCATTGGGACAACTGAAAAAATACAAAGAAGGCCTATAGATTAGATAAGGGTGGTTTAGCCACTCAGCTGTGTCCGACTCTTGTGACCCCATGGGACTGTAGCCACTAGGCTCCTCCATCCCTGGGATTCTCCAGGCAAGAACACTGGAGTGGGTTGCCATTTCCTTCTCCAAGGAGCTTCCCAACCTAGGAATTGAGCCTGGGTCTCCTGCATTGCAGGCAGACACTATATATAGCCTGAGCTATGAAGGAAGCCCACAGATTAGATAAAGGTGTTGTATCAATGCTAGCTACCTGATTTTTTAAATAATTGTACTGAGGTTGTAGTAAGGGACTATCCCTGTGCTTGGAAAACACTGAAGTGTTTCAGAATGAGAGGACATTGTGTCTGTGATGGGATTTACATCCCATCAGATTTCCACCTTGGCAAACTAATTTTTTTTTTTTTTTTTTTGGTTAGAAATGGATTTATTCAGATTCAGAGAAAGCACACTCCACGGATAGAGTATGGGCCATGGCAGAGCAAATCCAGTGGCCTTGGCAAACTATTTTTTAAAGTATATATCTACATGTTTTATTTGGTTGCACTGGGTCTTAGTTGCAGCATGCAAGATCTTTTAGTTTCAGCATGTACTCTTAGTTAATGGCATGTGGGATCTAGTTGCCTGACCAGGGATGGAGCCCAGGCCGGCACAAGGGAGTGTGGAGTCTTATCCACTGGACCACCAGAGAAGTCCCGCAAACTATTTTCAACTGAAGGCAATCAAGACATACCAAGCTCTAGAAAAAATATTTACCCCTCTCTTAACCACCTAAAATAATTTAGATAGGGGCCCTGGACCAGAAAGAAAGATAACTTTTTATCTAGATGACCCATCTGTGTGGCAGGGCAAACATCTGGTTACAGAGCTTCTGCCTTATCTCCCTGTGACTTACCGTCCTCTCCTTGGAAGCCCCAGGCCTGCCCCGTCTGAAGATGGCTGGTAGCATAACCAACACCATCCTGGCCAAGCAGCCTCACCAGGAGAATTTGGCACCATCGGGGCCATGGACAGTGTCACAAAAGGGAGGAGGAACACGGTGTGTGTCTCTTGAGAAAGACCATCGTCAGAAAAAAGATGAAGTCTCTTTGCTGGCATTTCTAATGCTGCAGTTGAGCAATATCCTTAGAGAGAGGATTATCAGCAGAAACAGAACCAAGACTGGTCGCGGGCCGCTGCAGCCGCGCTCAGGCTGTGGACTGATACCCACGTTCTTCTCTGAAGGATTGCCCTTGGCTGATAGGAGGCCTTTGCCTGACAATCTTAAGACACTCCACCCTGCCCTAGATACCTGGAAGCTGAGGCTTCACTGAAGGGCTGCAAGCCCCCTCCACCTTGCTTGTTCCCGTTCAGTTGCTAAGTCAAGTCCGACTCATTGCAACCCTATGGACTGCAGCACGCCAGGCTTCCCTGTCCTCCACTGTCTCCTGGAGTTTGCTCAGATTCGTGTCCACTGAGTCAGTGATGCCATCCAACCATCTCATCCTCTGTTGCCCCTTCTTTCACCCTCAACCTTTCCCACTATCAGGATCTCTTCCAATGAGTTGGCTTTTCGCATCAGGTGGTTAAAGTATTGGAATTTCAGCTTCAGCCTCTGTCCTTTCAATGAATATTCAGGGTTGATTTCCTTTTGGGCACTGGGTCTTAGTTGCAGCATGCAAGATCTTTTAGTTTCAGCATGTACTCTTAGTTAATGGCATGTGGGATCTAGTTGCCTGACCAGGGATGGAGCCCAGGCCGGCACAAGGGAGTGTGGAGTCTTATCCACTGGACCACCAGAGAAGTCCCGAAACTATTTTCAACTGAAGGCAGGCAAGACATACCCAGCTCTAGAAAAAATATTTACCCCTCTCTTAACCACCTAAAATAATTTAGATAGGGGCCCTGGACCAGAAAGAAAGATAACTTTTTATCTAGATGACCCATCTGTGTGGCAGGGCAAACATCTGGTTACAGAGCTTCTGCCTTATCTCCCTGTGACTTACCGTCCTCTCCTTGGAAGCCCCAGGCCTGCCCCGTCTGAAGATGGCTGGTAGCATAACCAACACCATCCTGGCCAAGCAGCCTCACCAGGAGAATTTGGCACCATCGGGGCCATGGACAGTGTCACAAAAGGGAGGAGGAACACGGTGTGTGTCTCTTGAGAAAGACCATCGTCAGAAAAAAGATGAAGTCTCTTTGCTGGCATTTCTAATGCTGCAGTTGAGCAATATCCTTAGAGAGAGGATTATCAGCAGAAACAGAACCAAGACTGGTCGCGGGCCGCTGCAGCCGCGCTCAGGCTGTGGACTGATACCCACGTTCTTCTCTGAAGGATTGCCCTTGGCTGATAGGAGGCCTTTGCCTGACAATCTTAAGACACTCCACCCTGCCCTAGATACCTGGAAGCTGAGGCTTCACTGAAGGGCTGCAAGCCCCCTCCACCTTGCTTGTTCCCGTTCAGTTGCTAAGTCAAGTCCGACTCATTGCAACCCTATGGACTGCAGCACGCCAGGCTTCCCTGTCCTCCACTGTCTCCTGGAGTTTGCTCAGATTCGTGTCCACTGAGTCAGTGATGCCATCCAACCATCTCATCCTCTGTTGCCCCTTCTTTCACCCTCAACCTTTCCCACTATCAGGATCTCTTCCAATGAGTTGGCTTTTCGCATCAGGTGGTTAAAGTATTGGAATTTCAGCTTCAGCCTCTGTCCTTTCAATGAATATTCAGGGTTGATTTCCTTTAGGACTGACTTGCTTGATTTCCTTGCAGTCCAAAGCATTCTCAAGAGTCTTCTCCAACACCACAGTTCGAAAGCATCAAGTCTTTGGTGCTCAGTTTTCCCTATGGTCTAACTCCCACATCCGTACATGACTACTGCAAAAACCATATCATATAGACCTTTGTCGGCAAAGTCATGTCTCTGCTTTTTAATATGCTGACTAAGTTTATTATAGCTTTCCTTCCAAGGAGCAAGTGCCTTTTAATTTCATGGCTGCAGTGACTTTGGAATCCAAGAAAATAAAATCTGCCACTGGTTCTACTTTTTCCCTATGAGCCATGAAGTGACGGGACTGGACGGCATGATCTTAGCTTTTTTTTTTTTATGCCACTTCTATTGGTCTTTCATTTATTTATCTTTGTTCTTTTGGCCTGTGTGGGCCTCCCATCGCAGTGGCCTCTCTTGCTGCAGAGCACCAGCTCCAGGCGCATGTACTCCAGAGTGCTGGCTTGGTAATTGGACATATGGGTCCAGCCACTCCATGGCACGCGGGATCTTCCCAGGCCAGGGACTGAACCGGCGCCCCTTGCACTGCAAGGCAGTGTCTTTATTCACTGGACCACCAGGGAAGCCCTGATCTTAGCTTTTTGAACGTTGAGGGTTTTTGGTTTTTTTTTCTTTAATTTTGGCCTCTTTTATTGGTCCTTCATTTATTTATTTTCATCCATCTTAACTCTTTGGCCCATGTGGGCCTCCCAGCACTGTGGGGCTCTCTTGCTGCAGAGCGCCAGTTCACAATTGGACACACCAGTTAGGCCACTCCACGGCACATGGGATCCTCCCGTGCCAGGGATCGAACCGGTGCCCCCTGCATGGCAAGGCTGACTCCCCACCCACTGGACCACCAGGGAAACCCTGAACGTTGAGTTTTAAGCCAGCTTTTTCACTCTTGTCTTTCACCCTCCTCAAGAGGCTCTTTCGTTTCTCTTCACTTTCTGCCATTAGAGTAGTGTCATCTTGCTTAGGTGAGGACAAGCTGTATCTGTGCTCAGATCCCAAAGGCTAGACTTTACCTGAGGCCTCACACTGCCTGTCCCTTTTCTCCCCCTGGCAGGTATTTCCTGAAGAACTGTCTCCTGACACACAGCACGTTTTGACATCCCCGCCTCAGGCTCTGCTTCTGGGAAGTCAGCTGGTAAAAGGCCCTCTAAGGCCAGCGCATCGTTAACCCACACGGCTGGCTCGAATTTTGGAGATAATCCTGACACTTTCAGCCTTTCTAGGTCTCACAGGTTTACTGAGTTGTTCTTCTTGCTGTAAAAACTCTTAACTGGAAACACATTTTGAACTGGCTTTCTTGGAAGCCTAGTTCTCTCACACATTTAAAAATACAATTTGTAAAAAAAAAAAGAAAAAGAAAAACAATTTGTAGGGACGTTCTGGAGGCCCAGTGGTTCAGATTCTGAGGTTCCGCTGCAGGGGGCCCGGGTTCTATAAGTTCCCACAAGTCACGTGGCTCGGCTCCCCCCCCACCAAAAAAATTAACAGGAACTCACCATCAGCTCAATGAAAAAAGTTGTATGTAATAACTCTCACCCTTTTCCTTAACCCATTCCAGCTTGACCCAAGAGCCTCTAGCTAAAATTCACCTTTCCAAACCCTAAGGCTCAGGAATTCTTTGGTGCTCCCGTGGGTAAGGCTCTAAGCTTCCACTGCAGGAAGCCCTGGTCAGGGGAATTAAGATCCCACCTGCTTCACAATGCAGCCAAAAATTAAAAAAAAAAAAAAAAAACCAAAGACTCTTCCTTCCACCAGGACAGCATTTGTAAGGATTCAAAGCCTGGGCCAGGAAGAGGGAATTTTGCCAAAGGGCAAAGCTAGGATCTGTCCGCTCAAGGGGGCCCATCATTGAGCTTTAATTAACTCATCTCTCTCTTTCCTCCCTCTGCTCAGAAGTTGCTGTTCGGCTTCTCACCGTCACTAACTCATTTGCCGCTAGCATTGCTTTTGCTTTCTCAGGTTCTTGGGCTTTATGTGTCTAAGTCAAGCACAGTTAGAGGACTTGCAACATTAGCGCAGTCCAACCACTGCTCACAGTTTTCTGTTTTGTCCACCTCTGTTCCACCCAGTTGCTTTTGGGTCAGCAGTTTTTGTTCCTTCTTTTCTTCTTTTTTTAGAAAAAAAAAAATATATTGTTTCTTGTTTGATGTGGATCACTTTTAAAGTCTTTGTTGAATTTGTTACAATATTGTTTCTGTTTTATGTGTTGTCTCTTTGGCCACAAGGCATGGGGGATCTCAGGTCCCTGACCAGGGATGGAACCCACGCCCCCACCATTGGAAGGCAAGGTCTTAACCACTGGACCTTCATGAAAGTCCCTCTACTCTTCTTGTAGAGAGAGAGCACTTGGGGTTTTTTGAAGTTAGTGAAAATGAGAGGAAGTCACCTGATGCAAAAAGTTTGTTTCTGGGTCAAGGGAATGTTACAGAGATCAAGAGGGATTAAGAAGCGGAACAGACGTTGGTGTTCGTGATGGAAGGTCAGGAGCTGACTTAGCAGAGGATGGTGGTATCTTCTGCTCTCAGGGTGGCCCAGCACCTGCTGTTGACTGGTGTATAAAGGGAAGGTGAAGATCAACACCAGTGTTCACAGAAGGAGAAAGGCACATCTTACTAAGCTCACGAATTTGTCCGTGTCCACAAAATTGTTTGCAAATGCGCAGATACTAAAACGTGGCATTCTCTGGGTTGCCACATTCTGGGAGAGCACACAGCTGCAGTGCTGGCTGCCTAGGAACCAGGAAATTGGGAGCCTTCCCTGATCCCTGCTCCCATTCACACACACAACAGCTTCCTCAAAATCTCAAAGCAAATAGCTCACGCGGGTGGTACATGACATATCAGCCATCATATGTTCACCATCAGCAGAACTTGAGGACAGGAAAAGACACGATTCCACATGCCCTGTCCTTTCCTATGGGCATCACACTCCTTCCAAACGAAACAAAAACTCTTGGCAGAGCCTAACCTGTGTCATGGTGGAGGAATTCCTCTCCCGCAGATGCATGAAATCTATCCCACATGGTGGTTGTTTGGGGGTGTCAGAAGAGTACAATGAGGGCCTTCCCTGGTGGTCCAACGGTTGAGAATCTGTCCTGCAAAATGCAGGGCGCTAGAGTTTGATCCCTGGACTGTGAAGATTCCGCATGCCACAGGGCAGCTGAGCCCATGAGCCACAGCTGCGGAGCCTGCACTCTGGAGCTTGCGAGCTGCAACTACCGAAGCCCGAGCACCCTAGAGCCCGTGCTCCGCAGCAAGAGAAGTCACCTCAATGAGAAGCCCACACACTAACCGGAGAAAGCCCACAGGCAGCAATGGAGACCCAGCACAGACCAAAATAAATGAACTGTTGTTTGTTGTTGTTTTTAGTCACTAAGTCATGTCTGACTCTTTTGCAACCCCATGGACTGTAGCCTGCTAGGCTCCTCTGTCCATGGGATTTCTCAAACAAAATTATAGAATGGGTTGCCATTTCCTCCTCCAGCGGGTCTTCCTGACCCAGGAATCACACCTGCGTCTCCTGCATTGGCAAGCAGATTCTTTACACCAGGAACGCCCAAATTAATTGTTTAAAAATACAATGATTATCAGTAGCTCCGAGTTAGGGGCTAATGAAATCAGAAAACCCAGATCAGGTGATATGATTGGAGTCCAAAGGTGAGGGTTCATGAGAAAAGTGTTTGGGATGGGGGACCAGGTAGGTTCTGATTTAGACGTTTAGACAGAGCAGTATCACCGATCACAGGGCTCGCCTTGTGGTAGAGACGGACGCAGGTCCCCTCTTGCAGGGAGCGGGGGAGGAAATACACCCACACGGTTCCCAGGAACCTCTCTCTCCTGCCTTATTGTCTCAGCCTCCAGTCTAGAAACTAGAAAGCATCCAATAGAAGACAAATTCCTTCTCTAAGTAATCCATGTCTGCCACTGGAACCTTCTTCTTCCTTGGAATTCTGGAATCTCACCAGGATAAGCCCGGCTGCTTCCCCTCCCTTATCTGAGCCCGATCAGGAAGGTCTTTATCATTTTCCCGCTACTTTGGTGTCTTGTCATTGTGCTCCTTCCTCTCCTTAAGGTCCATCCTTTCAGTCGCTTGTTTGTTTTATAACTGATGTATTTTTAGTTAATATTTTTTTGCCCTGTGAGCCAAGCATTTGACTTTCAACCAAAGACTGCACACTTTTTTTCAGGTTCTCTTCTGAATTTTAGTTTTTATTTTCATTTTTTTATCTTTTTTTTCATTTTTTGTTGTTTTTACATTATTTTTTGTCCTGTACACACCCTTATGTTGAAGGTCTTCCAAATTTTTGCTTTTTTAAAAAATTTTTCTTTTAATTTAAAAAAATCCATCTTTGTAAATCCACTATAATTCAGTTTTGGTGGGGAGAGGGTTGTTATGGGTCTTATTGCTGTTCGGGCTTTTCTCTAGTTGCAGGGTGCGGGCTTCTCACTCCGGTGACTTCTCTTGTTTTGGAGCACAGGTTCCAGGCACATGGGCTTCAGTAATTGCAACCCCATGGACTGTAGCCTGCTAGGCTCCTCTGTCCATGGGATTTCTCAAACAAAATTATAGAATGGGTTGCCATTTCCTCCTCCAGCGGGTCTTCCTGACCCAGGAATCACACCTGCGTCTCCTGCATTGGCAAGCAGATTCTTTACACCAGGAACGCCCAAATTAATTGTTTAAAAATACAATGATTATCAGTAGCTCCGAGTTAGGGGCTAATGAAATCAGAAAACCCAGATCAGGTGATATGATTGGAGTCCAAAGGTGAGGGTTCATGAGAAAAGTGTTTGGGATGGGGGACCAGGTAGGTTCTGATTTAGACGTTTAGACAGAGCAGTATCACCGATCACAGGGCTCGCCTTGTGGTAGAGACGGACGCAGGTCCCCTCTTGCAGGGAGCGGGGGAGGAAATACACCCACACGGTTCCCAGGAACCTCTCTCTCCTGCCTTATTGTCTCAGCCTCCAGTCTAGAAACTAGAAAGCATCCAATAGAAGACAAATTCCTTCTCTAAGTAATCCATGTCTGCCACTGGAACCTTCTTCTTCCTTGGAATTCTGGAATCTCACCAGGATAAGCCCGGCTGCTTCCCCTCCCTTATCTGAGCCCGATCAGGAAGGTCTTTATCATTTTCCCGCTACTTTGGTGTCTTGTCATTGTGCTCCTTCCTCTCCTTAAGGTCCATCCTTTCAGTCGCTTGTTTGTTTTATAACTGATGTATTTTTAGTTAATATTTTTTTGCCCTGTGAGCCAAGCATTTGACTTTCAACCAAAGACTGCACACTTTTTTTCAGGTTCTCTTCTGAATTTTAGTTTTTATTTTCATTTTTTTATCTTTTTTTTCATTTTTTGTTGTTTTTACATTATTTTTTGTCCTGTACACACCCTTATGTTGAAGGTCTTCCAAATTTTTGCTTTTTTAAAAAATTTTTCTTTTAATTTAAAAAAATCCATCTTTGTAAATCCACTATAATTCAGTTTTGGTGGGGAGAGGGTTGTTATGGGTCTTATTGCTGTTCGGGCTTTTCTCTAGTTGCAGGGTGCGGGCTTCTCACTCCGGTGACTTCTCTTGTTTTGGAGCACAGGTTCCAGGCACATGGGCTTCAGTAATTGCAGCACTGGAGCTCAGTAGCTGTGACCCATGGGCTTAGGAGGCATGTGGACTCTTCCTGGCCCAGGGATGGAAGCTATGCTCCCTGTGTTGGCAGGAGGATTTCTATTCATTCTACCACCAGGGAAGTCCTCTACTGAGCTCTCCAATTTTAAAATTCTGTATACCTGAAAGTAACGCAACCCGGTAAGTCAGCTATACTTCAAATTTTTTAATGGTAGAAAAATTAACTGCAAAAAAAAAAGAAAAAGAAATCAAGTTTTGTTTGTTTGAGGTGGGGAGGGCACATCAGTTCCAGAGCATTCTTTAATGTTCTAATAGAATCTCCCTGAAAGGACTCATGATCATTTGGTCTAAGTCCCCATCCTGCTGGCCCTTCCTTCTACTTCAGTGGTGGCAACTGGGGCTCAGCCTGACCTCTGCTTGTGATAGGGACAGAATAGAACAGGTAGGTGGTTGTAGAGTCCTAGTAGGGGATGGTAGGTAGCAGGGAGACACCTGAGAAAGACTGGGAGGCCAGTGAGTTGACGATAACTCAGGAGAGCTGCTCCTTGTTCAGTAAAGCAGGCTTGACTGGGTATAAACAGCTGATGGAGGAGTTGGTGAAGAAGGAACTAATGATGCATGCCTTGCATCTGTGTCTACTTGAGGGGGGGCAGTCTTCTACCATCCTATATATGTTGCTGCCCACTCAATCGAGGGAGAGCAGAGCAGAGCTTTCCTGCCTGCCCGGTTGCCCCTCTTACAAGTACCCTAACCTAATAAATCCGCTTCTTGTCTGTCACTCTGTTTCTCGCTGAATTCCTTCTGCGTTGAGGCATGAAGAACCTGAGCCTCAGTGGGTCCAGACGTTGGGTGAGTGTTGGATTAAGTCCCGGCCGCGTGGGTTCGAGTCCCAAGCAGGGTTTTGACTGGTATTCAAGCTCCAGCCATGTGGGTTCAAGTCCCAAGCAGGGTTCGATCAGGTCTAGGCCCTGGGTTTAAGTCTCAAACCGAGGTAAAACCCTTTCACTTGTGTGGTCTCCCTAAATTAGCCACCCTCTCTGGACTGCTGAAAGCTGAGCATTTCCTCAGCCACCAGGTCTGGGATCTGAGATGTGATAAGAAAGCAGTTGGCATATTTGCAGCCAAGGGCTGAGCAGCCCAGCCTGACCCCTCGGCGGAAGCCCAGGCAGGAAGTGCCACTGCTGCTGGGCCCGCAGACCTCAGCGGCGGCTGCACCGCAAAAACAGGGCCTAAGAAAACCCTGCTCCCCGAGCAACCGCCTTCCAGGTCTTCTGAATTCTGAAGGTTTCAACAGCCAACCAGCTATTTTCTCGTGATTTTATGGGTCAACAATTGAGTCTAATCTGGAATTATATATATCTGTAAACAACAAAACTCTGTAGAGTCAAAAAAGCAAAATAAAAAACCTTGTGATTATGAAGAAAAAAAAAATGAGTCTGAGAACAGCTTCCTCCTTCTGTGGTCTGGGATCCCCCATGCAGCTGCCGGCTTGGAGCTAGATGGTCCAAGATGGCCTCACACTTCTGTCCAATCATTAATGCTGATTCTCATCTGGAAGCCTCCATCCTTCTCCACGAGGCCTCTCATCCTCCAGGATTCCTGGACATGGTGGCAAAGGGTTCCAAAAACACCCTGGAACAGAAGCTACAAGGCCACAGGCTTCCCTGGTGGTCCAGTGGCTAAGACTTCATGCTCCCAAGGAAAAGGACGTGGGTTTGACTCCTGGTCAGGGGACTGAGACCCCGCATGCCCCCACAGACAATCCCGCGTGTCACAACTAAGACCCGGTACAGTCATATAAATAAAAATAAATATTTAAATTATTTTATTTTATTTCTGGTTGCGCTGAGTCTTTAAAAAGCATTTATTTATTTTTGTATTTATTTATCTTTTTGGGGGGTGGGGTGGGGAGAGGAGCAGGCGGGCCACTTCTATTGGTCTTTCATTTCTCTATCTTCATCTATCTTTGTTCTTTGGCCCGTGTGGGCCTCCCATCGCGGTAGCCTCTGTCGTCGCAGAGCACCAGCTCTGGGAGCACGTGTGCCAGAGCTCCGGCTCGGTAATTGGACACATCAGTCCAGCCGCTCCACAGCACGTGGGATCTTCCCAGGCCAGGGATCGAACCGGCGCCCCTTGCACTGCAAGGCGGAGTCCTTACCCACTGGACCACCAGGGAAGCCCGCGCTGAGTCTTCATTGCTGCTACTGCACTCTTCTCTAGGTGCGGCCAGCAGGGGTTACTCTTTGTTGTGTGGATGAGCTTCTCCTTATGGTGGTTTCTCCTCTTGAGGAGCGCTTGGTCTAGACACATGGACTTCAGACAGGCGGCTGCAAAAGGAAAACCCTGCTCCCCGAGCAACCGCCTTCCAGGTCTTCTGAATTCTGAAGGTTTCAACAGCCAACCAGCTATTTTCTCGTGATTTTATGGGTCAACAATTGAGTCTAATCTGGAATTATATATATCTGTAAACAACAAAACTCTGTAGAGTCAAAAAAGCAAAATAAAAAACCTTGTGATTATGAATAAAAAAATGAGTCTGAGAACAGCTTCCTCCTTCTGTGGTCTGGGATCCCCCATGCAGCTGCCGGCTTGGAGCTAGATGGTCCAAGATGGCCTCACACTTCTGTCCAATCATTAATGCTGATTCTCATCTGGAAGCCTCCATCCTTCTCCACGAGGCCTCTCATCCTCCAGGATTCCTGGACATGGTGGCAAAGGGTTCCAAAAACACCCTGGAACAGAAGCTACAAGGCCACAGGCTTCCCTGGTGGTCCAGTGGCTAAGACTTCATGCTCCCAAGGAAAAGGACGTGGGTTTGACTCCTGGTCAGGGGACTGAGACCCCGCATGCCCCCACAGACAATCCCGCGTGTCACAACTAAGACCCGGTACAGTCATATAAATAAAAATAAATATTTAAATTATTTTATTTTATTTCTGGTTGCGCTGAGTCTTTAAAAAGCATTTATTTATTTTTGTATTTATTTATCTTTTTGGGGGGTGGGGTGGGGAGGGAGGGAGGGGGACGGTGGGCCACTTCTATTGGTCTTTCATTTCTCTATCTTCATCTATCTTTGTTCTTTGGCCCGTGTGGGCCTCCCATCGCGGTAGCCTCTGTCGTCGCAGAGCACCAGCTCTGGGAGCACGTGTGCCAGAGCTCCGGCTCGGTAATTGGACACATCAGTCCAGCCGCTCCACAGCACGTGGGATCTTCCCAGGCCAGGGATCGAACCGGCGCCCCTTGCACTGCAAGGCGGAGTCCTTACCCACTGGACCACCAGGGAAGCCCGCGCTGAGTCTTCATTGCTGCTACTGCACTCTTCTCTAGGTGCGGCCAGCAGGGGTTACTCTTTGTTGTGTGGATGAGCTTCTCCTTATGGTGGTTTCTCCTCTTGAGGAGCGCTTGGTCTAGACACATGGACTTCAGTAGCTGCCCCTCGAGGGCTCAGTCATTGTGGAGCATGCGCTTAGTTGCTCCACAGCATGTGGAATTTTCCTGGACCAGGGACTGAACCTGTGTCTCCTGCATTGGCAGGCAAATTCTTATCCACTGCCGCACCAGGGAAGTCCAACGAATAGATTTAAAAAAAAAAAAAAAAGATGCTCCAAGGCTACTTGAGGCCAGTTGTCAGAAGGTACACACTGTCATTGGGGCCACAATTTACTGGCCAAAGAAGGTCCAAGGCCAGCCCGGAGCGAAGGGTAGGGAAGCAGACCTGACCCCTTGTTGGGAGGAGTGGAGGAGTGTGTACCCTCCAGGCAGGGAGGATGGGAGGGCTTGTGGCAGCGTCTCCACCGGCAACGTGCCTGGGGACCCGAGGCTCTCCTCTGTTTCGCGTGAAGCACTCCTGTCGCGCTGTCCAGTGCCTGGCAGTGTGGGCAGACACGGCATTTCACCGGAAAGCGCCCCGTCCCTCTCTCGGTCCAGCATCTGTCCTGGCATGTCACTCTTCAGTCCACAGCCAGCTAAAACACCTGGACAGTGCCTCCTCCACGTCCCGAAACGGCTGCAGGCACATTCGATAAGTGTAACGATTCCGATGATGTTGATATTTTTTTTCTCTTATTTATTTTAGTTTTGGCTGCACTGAGTCTTCAGCGCTGTGCCAAGGCTGTCTCTACCTGTGGTGAGTGGGAATTACTCTTCCGTTGTGGTGCAAGGTCTTTTCATTGCCGTGGCTTCTCGTTGCAAAGCACAGGCTCTAGTGCTCAGGCTTCCATAGCTATGGTGCACCAGTTTAGTTGCTCCATGGCACGAGGGATCTTAGACAGGGACCAAACTCATGTCCCCTGCGTTGGCAGGCGGATTCTTAACCAATGGACCACCAGGGAAGTCCCTGAAGTTGATACTGGTATCCCTGCCATGTTACAGATGAAGAAACGGAACCATATCCAGGTTAAAGAACTTCTCCCAGTTCACAGTCAGTAAAACCGTAGAGCTGAGCATTTCCCCTGGTGGCTCAGTGGTAAAGAATCCGCCTGCCAGTGTGGGAGGCCCAGGTTCAATCCCTGACAATCCCACCTGCCACAGGGCAACTAAGCCCACGCGCCCCAACTATTGAGCGTCTGCTCTAGAACCCCGGACCCACAACAAGAGAAGCCACTGTCATGAGAAGCCTGCCCACCCCAACTAGAGACTAGTTTCTGCAACTAGAGAAAAGTCCTCGAAGCAATGAAGACCTAACACAGCCATAAATAAATAAGATTATTAAAAAAGGAAAAAACCCGTGGCACTGAAATTGTGGGTTGCAATCTACTCTCTTAAGCATCCCACTCTGCTGCCTTTTAAAGGTTTGCCTCGGAGGGGTATGGAGGTACCTCTGCCTCAGCATTCCTCTCTCCTTCCTTGTCTAATCCCAAGGGACCAAGCCCAGCGATTTGAGGAGGGTGGCTGGAGCACACAACCCTACCCTCTTCTCCTCCTGACTCCAGTAGCCAGCGGGGCCAGCAGGCAGGGCTTGGCCAGAACATCTGAGCACCAGAGCTCCCTGGGGAAGGAGGCAGGTGAGGACTTGATTTGTTTCGGTAAAGTGGGTGACTGTTGCCAGAGCCCAGCCTCCACGAGGAGCGCCTGCCTGGTCTTGTGCTCTGTGGAAAGGGCAGGCGCCTGATGTTCCCCATGAGGACTCAGCCAGAGCCACCGGGAGGGCAGGACAGGTCTGGGCAGTCCTGGGCACTGGCTGAAGGCCACTAGTTAGCACTTTCCTCACCCCACACACACAATTTCAATTGCATCATTTTGAGCCGTTACTCAAACCAAGCCTTATTTGGTATGGGCTTCTCGTTGCAAAGCACAGGCTCTAGTGCTCAGGCTTCCATAGCTATGGTGCACCAGTTTAGTTGCTCCATGGCACGAGGGATCTTAGACAGGGACCAAACTCATGTCCCCTGCGTTGGCAGGCGGATTCTTAACCAATGGACCACCAGGGAAGTCCCTGAAGTTGATACTGGTATCCCTGCCATGTTACAGATGAAGAAACGGAACCATATCCAGGTTAAAGAACTTCTCCCAGTTCACAGTCAGTAAAACCGTAGAGCTGAGCATTTCCCCTGGTGGCTCAGTGGTAAAGAATCCGCCTGCCAGTGTGGGAGGCCCAGGTTCAATCCCTGACAATCCCACCTGCCACAGGGCAACTAAGCCCACGCGCCCCAACTATTGAGCGTCTGCTCTAGAACCCCGGACCCACAACAAGAGAAGCCACTGTCATGAGAAGCCTGCCCACCCCAACTAGAGACTAGTTTCTGCAACTAGAGAAAAGTCCTCGAAGCAATGAAGACCTAACACAGCCATAAATAAATAAGATTATTAAAAAAGGAAAAAACCCGTGGCACTGAAATTGTGGGTTGCAATCTACTCTCTTAAGCATCCCACTCTGCTGCCTTTTAAAGGTTTGCCTCGGAGGGGTATGGAGGTACCTCTGCCTCAGCATTCCTCTCTCCTTCCTTGTCTAATCCCAAGGGACCAAGCCCAGCGATTTGAGGAGGGTGGCTGGAGCACACAACCCTACCCTCTTCTCCTCCTGACTCCAGTAGCCAGCGGGGCCAGCAGGCAGGGCTTGGCCAGAACATCTGAGCACCAGAGCTCCCTGGGGAAGGAGGCAGGTGAGGACTTGATTTGTTTCGGTAAAGTGGGTGACTGTTGCCAGAGCCCAGCCTCCACGAGGAGCGCCTGCCTGGTCTTGTGCTCTGTGGAAAGGGCAGGCGCCTGATGTTCCCCATGAGGACTCAGCCAGAGCCACCGGGAGGGCAGGACAGGTCTGGGCAGTCCTGGGCACTGGCTGAAGGCCACTAGTTAGCACTTTCCTCACCCCACACACACACAATTTCAATTGCATCATTTTTTTGAGCCCAGCTTTCAGTGTTCTCGTAAGGCATGAGGTTAGATCCAAACAGGTGCATATTTCCCTGGTGGTCCAGTGGTTAAGAATCCGCTTGCCAGCTCAGGGGACATGAGTTCAGTCCCTGGTCAGGGAAGATCCTACATGCTGAAGAGCAACTAAACCTGTGCACCGCAAGTACTGAGCCCATATGCTCCGAGGCCAGCATGACAGGTAGAGAGTCCGTGCACCCTCGCGAGAGATCCTACATGACACATCAAAGATCTCATGTGCAACAACTATGACTCAATACAGTCAAATAAATACATAAGTAAATGTTTTTTAAAAAAAAATCCAAATAGGTGGTCATGTGACCAGGCAGCTGAGCCTGTGTCCAAGCTCGATCTTGCTCCTGAGATCGTCCACTGGGGACACCACCACTGAGTCGCTCTTACCAGGTACTTGGCAGAACTCCACTGGGCTTTGATCATGTACAAGAGATCCATGACTATACGTTTCTGCATCACTCCCAAGAAATCTCCGTCTATCCCTGCACCTCAGCACCCAGCGAGCCACAGCCCCTCCACCTGCACGTGTGCTCCGGCCGCCAGAGGACGGGGAGGAGGTGACTGCCCTTCAGCTCCCGTAGCGAGCAGGAGAGGCGTCTCTCTGTTTGCTAGGAACTGCAAAACCATCAGGTGTTTGGATTCTAGATAGATACAGTAGATTTCCATTGCATATGAATTATATTGTTTTTCCTCGCAGCATTGTTTTTTTAATATGGATTTATTTATGTGGCCATGCTGGGTCTTCAGAGCAGCACGTAGGATCTTCAGTTTTGACACGCGAACTCTTAGGTGCAGCAGGTGGGATCTAGTTCCCTGACTGGGGATGGAACCTGGGCCCCCTGTGTTGGGAGTGTGGAGTGTGGACCACCAGGGACGTCCCTGCACTCAGTATTAGCTCAATATATTTGTTTGGTGTGGTGTTTTTCTCTTAAGACTTCATAATTTATTTAGTTTTTGATCCATGCCCACAGCAGTGAAAGCACCAAGTTCTAACCACTGGATCACTGAGGAATTGCCACGACTTTATTATTTTATTTATTTATTATGTTGGCCTGGCTGCATGGCATGTGAGATCTTAGTTCCCTGACCAGTTTGACCAGCGATCAAACCCGCGCCCCTTGCGTTGGAAGCTCAGAGTCTTACCCACTGGACTACCAGGGAAGTCTCGGAGAGTTTCCACAGCCTTACCAGCCCTACACATGCATGTGGTAGTTGCTCAGTTGTGTACAACTCTTTGCAACGCTATGGCCTACAGCCCCCAGGCTCCTCTGTCCATGGAATTCTCCAGGCAAGAACGCTGGAGCGGGCTTCCAGTCCCTTCTCCACTCCACATGTATAACCTCCACCGTTATCAACATCCCCCACCAGAGCAGCGCATCTGTCACAGTTGATGAAATACATTTGTTTTCATATTTTAAAACATTGGTTTCAGATTTGTTGATTGAAAATGTAAAGGAAACTTTTAACGCTGACTCTATTTTCTACAGATGCACAGATTTCTATTGTGAATTTGCAAAGGCCCAATTCCTGCACAGAGACCTGTGTACATGCCACGTTAATGTTCAAGCAAATATTCAAGGCTTCCCAGGTGGTTCAGTGTTAAAGAATCCGCCGGCCAATGCAGGAGACACAGAAGATGTGGATTTGATCCCTGAGTCAGGAAGATCCCCTGGAGGAGGAAATGGCAGCCCAGTCTGGTATTCTTACCTGGAAAATTCCATGGACAAAGGATCCTGGCAGGCTATAGACCATGGGGCTGCAAAGAGTTGGACACGACTGAGCACACACACAAGGGCTGGCGTAGTGTTCAAAGAAAACCTAAGGAAAGAAGACGAGTTCCTCCCACCCCTACTTCTGTGGGAATTGAACTTTATCTCAATTCAGAAATAATAAGTTCAAAATTGAAGTCTATCTACAACTCGAATGAGAATTTTCTAGTGGATTGTTTTGCGCTGAACATTAAACAGCAGGTAAGTAAGTCTGAACACCATAAAGTTTACAGAATAAAGGTGTTTGGATTCTAGATAGATACAGTAGATTTCCATTGCATATGAATTATATTGTTTACTTTACCATAAAGTTAACACAATTTACATTTCCCCAGAAACTTGGGCTGCACATTAAGACTTTGAAGTCCTCTCCACTATGAGCATAAAGTATTACTGTTAATTCTTTATGGTATGTGGTTAGCTTTTATGATATTTAAAGTATAAATAAATGGGGACATGTTTTATTCTGAGCTGCATATAAATTTGGATAGGTCATAAGACAGAAAGGGGAAGGAAGCGTACACTTGGTGTGCATACACTAAAATGTAGACATCCGACCACACCACAATCGCACACCATTTCCAGAACACTTCAGTCTATGATATCAGCTGAGTCTATGCTTCCCTGGTGGCTCAGATGGTAAAGAATTTGCC
Source organism: Tragulus kanchil (assembly GCA_022376925.1). Classification (NCBI taxonomy): domain Eukaryota; kingdom Metazoa; phylum Chordata; class Mammalia; order Artiodactyla; family Tragulidae; genus Tragulus; species Tragulus kanchil. The sequence continues at coordinate 23,848,146 of JAIOJX010000027.1, read as the reverse complement.
TGCAATGCAGCAGACCCAGGTTCCATCTCTGAGTGGGGAAGGTCCCCTGGATAAGAAAATGACAACCCACTCCAGTATTCTTGTCTGGTGAATCCCCATGGACAGAGGACCCTGGTGGGCTGCAGTCCATGGGGCTGCAAAGAGTTGCACATGACTGAGCGACTAAGCACAGCACACTATTGGTAAATATTAATTTGAGCCAATATATGGCAAGCATCCACAAAGCCAGGCAAAGGAAAATCGCCAAAGAAAGAACCACGACTAAAAATCTGGGAGCTGAATGAACCAGAGCTCACACAGCTCAAAAAAGTCATGGCCAGCAGACATGTGCTACAAGCAATGTCAAAGGAAGTTCTGAAGGCAAAATGAAATTGCACCAGATGGGTCCTCAGATTTATGAAAGGAAGCGCTTTGGAAATGATAAACACCTATCTCATTTTCAGTGTTTTTGAACACTGAAATTTAAAGAACAGACAATAGTGATGAACTGGAGGGTGTTTAACAATTTAACACATGAAGTAAAATGTACAATGCTATTGATACAAAAGATGGAAAGGGGAAATGAAAGTATACAGTTCCCACGTTGTATGTTAACGGGCATGCTATTGTTTGAAAGTGGACTATGATAAACTAATGATGAAGACTGTAAACCTTCTAACAACCATTTTCTTTTCTTTTTTTTAAAACTTTATTTATTTTTGGTTGTGCTGGGTCTTTGTTGATCTGTGGGTTTAGCTGCTCTGTGGTATGTGGGATCTTCCCAGATCAGGGATCGAACCAGTGTCTCCTGCATTGGCAGACGGATTCTTATTCACTGAGCCACAAGGGAAGCCCTAACAACCATTTTCAAACTAACCCCAAGAAATATAGCCAACAATCCAGTAGAGGAGATAGGATAGGAAACAGAACAAGAACAAAGAATAAACAAAACTAACAGAAAACATACAGCGATGTTGTGGGCATAAGCCCAGTCATATCAATTATTACATTACGTGTAAATGTACTGAATACTCCAGAAGACAGAGGCTGACAGGTGAACAAAAAGAAGCAAGACTAACCATTTATTATTTAAGAAAGAAAAAGAGTTAACCATGTAAACATTTATAATAAAGGAGCTATATTTATACCAAACAAGATAGACCTCAGGATAAGGAGTAACCCAGGTCCCTCCAGTATTCCCTTTGTCTGGTGAATCCCCATGGACAGAGGACCCTGGTGGGCTGCAGTCCATGGGGCTGCAAAGAGTTGCACATGACTGAGCGACTAAGCACAGCACACTATTGGTAAATATTAATTTGAGCCAATATATGGCAAGCATCCACAAAGCCAGGCAAAGGAAAATCGCCAAAGAAAGAACCACGACTAAAAATCTGGGAGCTGAATGAACCAGAGCTCACACAGCTCAAAAAAGTCATGGCCAGCAGACATGTGCTACAAGCAATGTCAAAGGAAGTTCTGAAGGCAAAATGAAATTGCACCAGATGGGTCCTCAGATTTATGAAAGGAAGCGCTTTGGAAATGATAAACACCTATCTCATTTTCAGTGTTTTTGAACACTGAAATTTAAAGAACAGACAATAGTGATGAACTGGAGGGTGTTTAACAATTTAACACATGAAGTAAAATGTACAATGCTATTGATACAAAAGATGGAAAGGGGAAATGAAAGTATACAGTTCCCACGTTGTATGTTAACGGGCATGCTATTGTTTGAAAGTGGACTATGATAAACTAATGATGAAGACTGTAAACCTTCTAACAACCATTTTCTTTTCTTTTTTTTAAAACTTTATTTATTTTTGGTTGTGCTGGGTCTTTGTTGATCTGTGGGTTTAGCTGCTCTGTGGTATGTGGGATCTTCCCAGATCAGGGATCGAACCAGTGTCTCCTGCATTGGCAGACGGATTCTTATTCACTGAGCCACAAGGGAAGCCCTAACAACCATTTTCAAACTAACCCCAAGAAATATAGCCAACAATCCAGTAGAGGAGATAGGATAGGAAACAGAACAAGAACAAAGAATAAACAAAACTAACAGAAAACATACAGCGATGTTGTGGGCATAAGCCCAGTCATATCAATTATTACATTACGTGTAAATGTACTGAATACTCCAGAAGACAGAGGCTGACAGGTGAACAAAAAGAAGCAAGACTAACCATTTATTATTTAAGAAAGAAAAAGAGTTAACCATGTAAACATTTATAATAAAGGAGCTATATTTATACCAAACAAGATAGACCTCAGGATAAGGAGTATATTCAGAAATAAACACAAACACTTTATAATGAGAAGATGGTCAACATATCAATAAATAGGATAATCCTAAAAGCACATGCATCATATAATAGAGCTTCAAACCACATGAAACAAGAACTGATAAAGCTGAAAAGAGGAATAGATAAATTCAAACCTGTTTTGGAAATAAGTCAGGCCCTTTCTTCCAAGCCTAAACATATTCCTTCCTTATGATGCAGCAATTCCACTTCTAAATATTGGCCCAAGGGAAGTAAAAATATGTATGCAGAGTTTGTGCACCAATGCTCATAGAATATTTACTCATAGTTCATAAGAGCTAGAAACTGGAAACCTAAATGTCCACCAATAAGAGAATGGATAAATAATATATGGCATGTTCACACAATGGAATAATAAATACTTACAAGGAAAGTAACTATTTATCAACTAAACAACAACAACGGGGGCTATAGGGCTAAGACTCTGAGCTTCCAATGCAAGAGGTCGATCCCGGGTCAGTCCACTAAGATCCCCACATGCTGCAACTAAATGGCTCACAAGTCACAGGTAAGCGAAGGCATGCTGCAAATAAAAGATCCCACATGCTGCAAGAAGATCGAGTAGTCCACGGGCCACAACTAAGACCCTGCACGGTGAAATGAGTATTTTAAAAAGTAAATGCTAAGTCACTTTGGTCAAGTCTGACTCTTTGTGACTCTACTCTGTAGCCCTCCAGGCTCCTCTGGGCATGGGATTCGCCAGGCAGGAATACTGGAGGGGGTGACCACGCTCCAGCAGCGACTCATCCTGACTCAGGGGTCAAACCCACGTCTCTCGCTTTGGCAGGCAGGTCCTTTACCACTAGCACCACCTGGGAAGCTGCCTGGCTTTTATTGTAGAGGAGATAGGATAGGAAACAGAACAAGAACAAAGAATAAACAAAACTAACAGAAAACATACAGCGATGTTGTGGGCATAAGCCCAGTCATATCAATTATTACATTACGTGTAAATGTACTGAATACTCCAGAAGACAGAGGCTGACAGGTGAACAAAAAGAAGCAAGACTAACCATTTATTATTTAAGAAAGAAAAAGAGTTAACCATGTAAACATTTATAATAAAGGAGCTATATTTATACCAAACAAGATAGACCTCAGGATAAGGAGTATATTCAGAAATAAACACAAACACTTTATAATGAGAAGATGGTCAACATATCAATAAATAGGATAATCCTAAAAGCACATGCATCATATAATAGAGCTTCAAACCACATGAAACAAGAACTGATAAAGCTGAAAAGAGGAATAGATAAATTCAAACCTGTTTTGGAAATAAGTCAGGCCCTTTCTTCCAAGCCTAAACATATTCCTTCCTTATGATGCAGCAATTCCACTTCTAAATATTGGCCCAAGGGAAGTAAAAATATGTATGCAGAGTTTGTGCACCAATGCTCATAGAATATTTACTCATAGTTCATAAGAGCTAGAAACTGGAAACCTAAATGTCCACCAATAAGAGAATGGATAAATAATATATGGCATGTTCACACAATGGAATAATAAATACTTACAAGGAAAGTAACTATTTATCAACTAAACAACAACAACGGGGGCTATAGGGCTAAGACTCTGAGCTTCCAATGCAAGAGGTCGATCCCGGGTCAGTCCACTAAGATCCCCACATGCTGCAACTAAATGGCTCACAAGTCACAGGTAAGCGAAGGCATGCTGCAAATAAAAGATCCCACATGCTGCAAGAAGATCGAGTAGTCCACGGGCCACAACTAAGACCCTGCACGGTGAAATGAGTATTTTAAAAAGTAAATGCTAAGTCACTTTGGTCAAGTCTGACTCTTTGTGACTCTACTCTGTAGCCCTCCAGGCTCCTCTGGGCATGGGATTCGCCAGGCAGGAATACTGGAGGGGGTGACCACGCTCCAGCAGCGACTCATCCTGACTCAGGGGTCAAACCCACGTCTCTCGCTTTGGCAGGCAGGTCCTTTACCACTAGCACCACCTGGGAAGCTGCCTGGCTTTTATTACTGGACCATATCTTCCACTGTGCCTGGGATCCTCCAGACCAAGATTCTATTTAATTACCCAATAGAGGAAAACAACCCTGTGGCCTTTGGCCAAGGCTGGGGGACAGCACATGGTTGAAGCATGTGTGGAAAGGAATATTCTTAAACATATCTCTATCACTCCTGATTGTAATTCACCCCCTTATCTTATTTCTAGAGGTACAAAATGCCAAAAATTCCTAGCCCCTTGGAAGCTTCTATAGTATAAACTGGCTTGGTTCCTGGCTATCCCCCTCAAAAAGTTCAATATGCAGCTACCTGGAGATGCTCAGTTACCTCTTATCCTTCTGCTTTCAAGTTGCAGAGCTGTGTCGCTGTGATCTCTAATCCTCTCTCCCTCAACCCTGTGAGTTTACGCTTTAAAAAAGAATCCTTTATTATCATCTTAGTGGGGTTTTAGGAGGGAATATAAATAAATGCATGCATTCAGCCAGTCCTCCTTATCCAGAAGCCTATGAGGAATGTTCAGTCTAATGGTTTTTATTTCAATGATGCTCTTTTAAAAGAAGCATCATTTAGGAGACGCCTTCCTGGTCATCTGGACACTTTTAATCAAGTCTTACCATATGGTTTCAGGGCCCACACATTTGTATTGATGATTATTTACCAGTCTCCTAAAATATCGTGCCTTTTTTTTTTTTCCTTTTAATGCAATACTTTAACTAACTTCTACCACAATGTTCCTCAAACTAGAGGGCAGGGCTTTTCTATATACGCAGAAAGGTATTCTCACATTTGAAAAATTACTATCCATGATGAGGACCTGGCTTCCCAGGGGGCACTGGTGGTAAAGAACCTGCCTACCAATGCAGAAAACCTAAGGGATGTGGGTTCAATCCCTGGGTCAGGAAGAATCCCCTGGAGGAGGGCATGGCAATCCACTCCAGTATTCTTGCCTGGAGAATCCAGAGGAGCCTGATGGGCTGCAGTCCATGAGACTGCAGAGTCAGACACAACTAAAGGGATTTAGCGTGCTATGGACTCACTGAAACTTTGTAAGCAAAAGAGAGGTATGTTCAGAGCACCATCTTATGTAAGTCACATTGGCAGGTAGCTGAGCAAAAACTGAATTTGAGAGGACAAGAGAGAGGGCAGGCTGGTGAGTTAGAAACTAATTGTAACCCAAGTGGATATTGCCACTTATAGTAGGGGCAGAGAGACGAGCACAGATTTGACAAATAATTAGGATCAACAAAGCAAACAGAGGGACTTCCGCGGTGATCCAGTGGCTGAGAGTCCCCGCGCCCAAGGCAGTAGCCCCACGCTCCAGCTAGACCTAGATCCCACATGCTGCTACTAAGAGTTTCCCATCCCACTAAGTGCTTATGTGCCGCGACTAAAGAACCCAACCAAGACCCGGCAGAGCCAAGCTAATGAATATAAATAAATCTTAAAAAAAAATACTTCTTAAAAAACAACAACAACAGGTTTCTCCTCCTTTAAAAAAAAGATAGCAAATGGATTCAATTTGGATTCCAAACTAACAAAAAGTCATAGTGAATGTGCTAAGCATCATAGACTGAAAAATGATAAATCGCTGATTTATTTGGAACAGTTAATTCATTATAATAAATACAGTATTATGGTAGCACAATTGAGATTAATGATGAAATCACTTTAAGCTTTATAATTTTGACATTTTTGTTTCCTATTATTCCGAGGACCAATGATTACTGGGGAAAATTTTATCAACAGCACTGTCATACAAACAGGCAAATTATCTATTGTTAAGACTAGTTTCTCATGTCTAACAAAGTAACATTTATTTTTTCAAAAGGCTGGGAAATATTCTCCTAAAATATCGTGCCTTTTTTTTTCCTTTTAATGCAATACTTTAACTAACTTCTACCACAATGTTCCTCAAACTAGAGGGCAGGGCTTTTCTATATACGCAGAAAGGTATTCTCACATTTGAAAAATTACTATCCATGATGAGGACCTGGCTTCCCAGGGGGCACTGGTGGTAAAGAACCTGCCTACCAATGCAGAAAACCTAAGGGATGTGGGTTCAATCCCTGGGTCAGGAAGAATCCCCTGGAGGAGGGCATGGCAATCCACTCCAGTATTCTTGCCTGGAGAATCCAGAGGAGCCTGATGGGCTGCAGTCCATGAGACTGCAGAGTCAGACACAACTAAAGGGATTTAGCGTGCTATGGACTCACTGAAACTTTGTAAGCAAAAGAGAGGTATGTTCAGAGCACCATCTTATGTAAGTCACATTGGCAGGTAGCTGAGCAAAAACTGAATTTGAGAGGACAAGAGAGAGGCAGGCTGGTGAGTTAGAAACTAATTGTAACCCAAGTGGATATTGCCACTTATAGTAGGGGCAGAGAGACGAGCACAGATTTGACAAATAATTAGGATCAACAAAGCAAACAGAGGGACTTCCGCGGTGATCCAGTGGCTGAGAGTCCCCGCGCCCAAGGCAGTAGCCCCACGCTCCAGCTAGACCTAGATCCCACATGCTGCTACTAAGAGTTTCCCATCCCACTAAGTGCTTATGTGCCGCGACTAAAGAACCCAACCAAGACCCGGCAGAGCCAAGCTAATGAATATAAATAAATCTTAAAAAAAAATACTTCTTAAAAAACAACAACAACAGGTTTCTCCTCCTTTAAAAAAAAGATAGCAAATGGATTCAATTTGGATTCCAAACTAACAAAAAGTCATAGTGAATGTGCTAAGCATCATAGACTGAAAAATGATAAATCGCTGATTTATTTGGAACAGTTAATTCATTATAATAAATACAGTATTATGGTAGCACAATTGAGATTAATGATGAAATCACTTTAAGCTTTATAATTTTGACATTTTTGTTTCCTATTATTCCGAGGACCAATGATTACTGGGGAAAATTTTATCAACAGCACTGTCATACAAACAGGCAAATTATCTATTGTTAAGACTAGTTTCTCATGTCTAACAAAGTAACATTTATTTTTTCAAAAGGCTGACATTTTCAAGGAATTGGGGGGAAAAATCCCGTTAATAGGTCTATAGAGAAAAGCATAAAGAAAGAAACACTTTACATCTTGAAAAGCATTAGGCAGTAATTGTTTGAATCACAAGTACTAATCTGTATCCTGACTGACCCAGAACACCCAGCTGATCTTCAAAATTTTGTCATCAAATGTATTTTCTTTTTGCAAGCTCAGTTTCTACTCAGCTTCAATTCAGGGCATAAATCTGTCTTCTTATAAATTCTTGAAACACCACTGGAACAATTTTCATCATGGTATTTTTCATAAAATCATAATTAATCATTTACAAATGGTTTTGATTGAAATAACAAAAACTGGCTTCTGATACATAATTAGAGCAACTGATAAATTTTGATGAGGAACTTACTTGAAATTCATGCCATTTCAGATACTGAAAAAGAAATTGATTTTAGTTAAAAAATTATTCTTTTTACAAAGACACTTTTAAAAGTTGTTGCAGAATGAAGAGTACTTGAAGTTTAATCTCTCAATTCTGTAGAACACAATCCTAGGTGAAAATTATGTATATACTTTTAATTCAACTAAAGGACATACTTCTAAGATATCTAATGAAGTATATTTCACATGTAGACAAAAGGGAAAAAATTAACATTTTATTATGGAAACTTTCAAACATATACAAAAGTAGAAGGGATAGTGTAAGGAACTCCTACCATGCAGTTCATATTAATAATAATTAATGTAAGTACTAATACAACATAATATAAAAATTATCAACTTACAGCCAATCTTATTTCATCTATAGCCCTTATCCGCTTCCCATTTAGGCCTACACTTAACTATTTTAAGCAAATCCCAGGCATCATATTGTTTCATCTGTAGAGATTTCAGTATGTATTACTAAGAGATAAGAACTCTCTAGAATAATACTGTGATCACACCTAAAAAGTTCACAATTCCTTAGATTCCCAAAATAGCCAACTTGCATTCAAATTTCCCTGATTCAAGCAATAAAACCAAATGATAACAAATCAACAGAAAAGCCAACCTTAACTTAAAAACCACTTAAAAACCAGGAGATCCATTTCCAGTATGACAGACCAAGGAACTCCACAGACCCACTCTTCAGTGAAACTGGTATAAAGTATAAAAAGGGAGCCATTGGACTTCCCTGGTGGCCCAGTGGCTGACTCCACGCTCTCAGTGCAGGAGGCCTGGGTTCTATCCCAGGTGAGGAAACTAGGTCCCACGTGCTACAGTTAAGATGCTACTAAAGATCCCACATGCCCAACTAAGATCTGATGCAGCCCAATGAATAAGTAAATGAAAATATATTTTTTAAAAAGATAAACATTTGAAGTATCTGGACATGGTCCTAAGAATATACAGCAAATAAAGGAACATCTGTTGGAGAAAACCCTACTACAAAGTGGGTAAGCGCCTTCGAGCCAGAATTGCTCGCTCGCTCTCCCTACTTTCAGCCCAATGGAGACACTCTGGATTGGTACACAAAAACTCACAGGGCTCACTCTCCCTTCAGTTCCCCGTCACAGGGTTCTTTCTAGGAGGAGCAAGACATCAGGATGTTTCGTCCTGCCCAAGCAACCTGCTGCTGAGGCGAAGTTCTGGACTCTCTTTCAGCCCCTCCGTCACAGAACAGAATTCAACTAAAGGACATACTTCTAAGATATCTAATGAAGTATATTTCACATGTAGACAAAAGGGAAAAAATTAACATTTTATTATGGAAACTTTCAAACATATACAAAAGTAGAAGGGATAGTGTAAGGAACTCCTACCATGCAGTTCATATTAATAATAATTAATGTAAGTACTAATACAACATAATATAAAAATTATCAACTTACAGCCAATCTTATTTCATCTATAGCCCTTATCCGCTTCCCATTTAGGCCTACACTTAACTATTTTAAGCAAATCCCAGGCATCATATTGTTTCATCTGTAGAGATTTCAGTATGTATTACTAAGAGATAAGAACTCTCTAGAATAATACTGTGATCACACCTAAAAAGTTCACAATTCCTTAGATTCCCAAAATAGCCAACTTGCATTCAAATTTCCCTGATTCAAGCAATAAAACCAAATGATAACAAATCAACAGAAAAGCCAACCTTAACTTAAAACCACTTAATACCAGGAGATCCATTTCCAGTATGACAGACCAAGGAACTCCACAGACCCACTCTTCAGTGAAACTGGTATAAAGTATAAAAAGGGAGCCATTGGACTTCCCTGGTGGCCCAGTGGCTGACTCCACGCTCTCAGTGCAGGAGGCCTGGGTTCTATCCCAGGTGAGGAAACTAGGTCCCACGTGCTACAGTTAAGATGCTACTAAAGATCCCACATGCCCAACTAAGATCTGATGCAGCCCAATGAATAAGTAAATGAAAATATATTTTTTAAAAAGATAAACATTTGAAGTATCTGGACATGGTCCTAAGAATATACAGCAAATAAAGGAACATCTGTTGGAGAAAACCCTACTACAAAGTGGGTAAGCGCCTTCGAGCCAGAATTGCTCGCTCGCTCTCCCTACTTTCAGCCCAATGGAGACACTCTGGATTGGTACACAAAAACTCACAGGGCTCACTCTCCCTTCAGTTCCCCGTCACAGGGTTCTTTCTAGGAGGAGCAAGACATCAGGATGTTTCGTCCTGCCCAAGCAACCTGCTGCTGAGGCGAAGTTCTGGACTCTCTTCTGCTCAGCCCCTCCGTTCACAGAACAGAGGTTCCACCTGGGCGTGATGTCGCTGAGGATTCTGGGCCTTTGTCCTCGCTATCCTGGCTGATATGCGGAGGTTCTATGCCAGGAGAGGCAAGACAAGAAATCGTGATGCTATGGCTTCTCTTTTGCCACATGGCCCCCTCTTAAACAGATGTCTCCCTCAGAGAGAAGCACATCACTGTCCCCACCCCCAGCTGGAGTCCAGGATCAGAGAGACTGCCCAGGGATAGAAGCAGACTAGAAAACAGACAGGTCTAATCTCTTCCCGAAGGGATTGATTTTATTTGCAAAAGAGAGTGGAGAACGTCAAGCCTAAGGATGCTCTCAAAATGGAAGGTCGTGTGGAAAGGCAACTGGAAGGAGACTGGCAGATTCCATGAAGATACAGGCATTAACGTGTAAACCAGCTAGTCTGCAGGAGAGAATCGGGGTGAAGAACAGTGTAACCTCAGGAGCCGCTGCTTCAAAAGGAACCCCCGTCTGTAGAGTCCTTTGAGTCCCAAGGCATCGTTGTCCCAGGTGGCAGTTAATGGACTTTAGCAACTGGGTGTGGTCAGGGGAAGAGGGGCCAAGGTCTAGCCCACGGCCCTGCTGTCAGGGGAAACTGCACTTCCCTGAGGAGTGGCCTCAGAGGTTAACCCTTTAGGGACTGCGAAGGTGAGTGGGAAAGAAACAAGGCTTCAGAAATGTGGAAAGAAGGAGATGTGAGCTGACGCATTTTAGCAGTGGGGCCTGGGGGGGGAGTGAGGAAGGTATATTTTTAAAAAGATAAACATTTGAAGTATCTGGACATGGTCCTAAGAATATACAGCAAATAAAGGAACATCTGTTGGAGAAAACCCTACTACAAAGTGGGTAAGCGCCTTCGAGCCAGAATTGCTCGCTCGCTCTCCCTACTTTCAGCCCAATGGAGACACTCTGGATTGGTACACAAAAACTCACAGGGCTCACTCTCCCTTCAGTTCCCCGTCACAGGGTTCTTTCTAGGAGGAGCAAGACATCAGGATGTTTCGTCCTGCCCAAGCAACCTGCTGCTGAGGCGAAGTTCTGGACTCTCTTCTGCTCAGCCCCTCCGTTCACAGAACAGAGGTTCCACCTGGGCGTGATGTCGCTGAGGATTCTGGGCCTTTGTCCTCGCTATCCTGGCTGATATGCGGAGGTTCTATGCCAGGAGAGGCAAGACAAGAAATCGTGATGCTATGGCTTCTCTTTTGCCACATGGCCCCCTCTTAAACAGATGTCTCCCTCAGAGAGAAGCACATCACTGTCCCCACCCCCAGCTGGAGTCCAGGATCAGAGAGACTGCCCAGGGATAGAAGCAGACTAGAAAACAGACAGGTCTAATCTCTTCCCGAAGGGATTGATTTTATTTGCAAAAGAGAGTGGAGAACGTCAAGCCTAAGGATGCTCTCAAAATGGAAGGTCGTGTGGAAAGGCAACTGGAAGGAGACTGGCAGATTCCATGAAGATACAGGCATTAACGTGTAAACCAGCTAGTCTGCAGGAGAGAATCGGGGTGAAGAACAGTGTAACCTCAGGAGCCGCTGCTTCAAAAGGAACCCCCGTCTGTAGAGTCCTTTGAGTCCCAAGGCATCGTTGTCCCAGGTGGCAGTTAATGGACTTTAGCAACTGGGTGTGGTCAGGGGAAGAGGGGCCAAGGTCTAGCCCACGGCCCTGCTGTCAGGGGAAACTGCACTTCCCTGAGGAGTGGCCTCAGAGGTTAACCCTTTAGGGACTGCGAAGGTGAGTGGGAAAGAAACAAGGCTTCAGAAATGTGGAAAGAAGGAGATGTGAGCTGACGCATTTTAGCAGTGGGGCCTGGGGGGCGAGGGGACCTGCTTTAGCCGGTGGAGAAGGTGAAAGGTTCTTGGAGGAAAAGCCCAAGGGGTCGAGGGCAGCATGACTGTTAAACCGGAAAAAAGGCAGTCAGCAGAAACTACCTTGTGGGAGGGGCCAGATGCTGGATTTAACAAACATCTAAAAGGAGGCCTGAAGATGGCTCTTTAAAAAATTTTTTTTCCCAAAATTCAAATTCAGAGGCAGGACTAGAACTGGAAAAAGTCTCCTCCGTCGTTCCACAGGGAATGAGGAAGGCCCGGGTGGCTTCCATGCATCAATTTCAGTGGGGATGTAAGTAAAGAAACCAAGTTCAGAGAGAAATGGTAACAGTGTGGAATTCCCACCAAAACAAGGATGAAAAGAAAAGGGTAGTTAAGAAGCGCATCAACTCAACAGAGGTTTTGTTTGACTTTGTTTTGCTTTGCTTTTTAGGATGAGCTATTTGGGGGCGTATTCATAGCTGAGGAGGGGTTCCCAGGTGCCGCTAGTGGTAAAGAATCCAGCTGCCAAAGCAGGAGATATAGGAGACATGGGTTTGATCCCTGGGTCGGGAAGATCCCTGGGAGTATGAAATGGCAACCCACTCCAGTTTTTCTGCCTGGGAAATTCCACGGACGGAGCAGAACAGAGCAGCCTGAGGACTACAGTCCATGAGGTCACAAAAGAGTTGGGCATGGGGCTTCCCTGGTGGTCCAGTGGGTAAGGACACCGCCTTGCAGTGCAAGGGGCACCGGTTCGATCCCTGGCCTGGGAAGATCCCACGTGCTGCGGAGCCGCTGGACCGATGTGTCCAATCACCGAGCCGGAGTTCTGGAGTGCATGCGCCCAGAGCCGGCGCTCTGCGACGACAGAGGCCACCGCGATGGGAGGCCCACAGGAGCCAAAGAGCAAAGACGGATGAAAGTGGAGAAATGAAAGACCAATAGAAGTGGCCCGCCTGCTTCCCTCCCTCCCCAACCCTACCCCTGCCAAAAATAAATAAGTAAGTAAATCTTTAAAAAAAAAAAAAAAAAAGAGTTGGGCATGACCAAGTGACTGAGCACACAACTCATAGGCCAGGACAAGGACCCCGTAGATCTGGAGGGGCTGGCCGCCGGGGGGAGACCCGACAAGGAGGGAGCACACAGCAGAGGAGGCGGATTTCACTGGAGGAGAGCCTGAAGGATGCAGGTGAAGAGGCCTAAACAGGAATACGCTGGGAGGCCTCACAGGGCGAATCACACTTCACACAATTCCAGAGGCACGAACTACCATTTTCCCAGGCTATGATTCCAAGAATGTTGGTATGTAGCTAATTGTCTTGGAAGATAAAGACAATATCCCTTTCTGGAGCAGAGGACGAATTTTCTTAATTCCAGCATTTTTTTTTTTTCCTTCTCTTTAACAAAAAAACTCTTGGCCCTGCCCTGCAGCATGTGGGATCTTAGTTCCCAGATCAGGGATTGAACTGGCGGCATCCTCTGCATTGAAAGTTTAGAGTCAGCCTCTGGACCACCAGGGAAATCCCTCCAATATAATCTTTACTGCCTCCTCTAGGGAACGGGAGGTTTGCTTGCAGCCCATTGTCAAAGATTCTGGTTTCCCTCGTTCAAGGTTCCTCAGTTGTGCAGCAAACCTGCTGTGTGGCCTCTCCTGGGCCCGGTCCCGTCAGCTCCCCTGATGCAATGGCAGGTCTCCAGTTTTCTGCCTGGGAAATTCCAGGACGGAGCAGAACAGAGCAGCCTGAGGACTACAGTCCATGAGGTCACAAAAGAGTTGGGCATGGGGCTTCCCTGGTGGTCCAGTGGGTAAGGACACCGCCTTGCAGTGCAAGGGGCACCGGTTCGATCCCTGGCCTGGGAAGATCCCACGTGCTGCGGAGCCGCTGGACCGATGTGTCCAATCACCGAGCCGGAGTTCTGGAGTGCATGCGCCCAGAGCCGGCGCTCTGCGACGACAGAGGCCACCGCGATGGGAGGCCCACAGGAGCCAAAGAGCAAAGACGGATGAAAGTGGAGAAATGAAAGACCAATAGAAGTGGCCCGCCTGCTTCCCTCCCTCCCCAACCCTACCCCTGCCAAAAATAAATAAGTAAGTAAATCTTTAAAAAAAAAAAAAAAAAAGAGTTGGGCATGACCAAGTGACTGAGCACACAACTCATAGGCCAGGACAAGGACCCCGTAGATCTGGAGGGGCTGGCCGCCGGGGGGAGACCCGACAAGGAGGGAGCACACAGCAGAGGAGGCGGATTTCACTGGAGGAGAGCCTGAAGGATGCAGGTGAAGAGGCCTAAACAGGAATACGCTGGGAGGCCTCACAGGGCGAATCACACTTCACACAATTCCAGAGGCACGAACTACCATTTTCCCAGGCTATGATTCCAAGAATGTTGGTATGTAGCTAATTGTCTTGGAAGATAAAGACAATATCCCTTTCTGGAGCAGAGGACGAATTTTCTTAATTCCAGCATTTTTTTTTTTTCCTTCTCTTTAACAAAAAAACTCTTGGCCCTGCCCTGCAGCATGTGGGATCTTAGTTCCCAGATCAGGGATTGAACTGGCGGCATCCTCTGCATTGAAAGTTTAGAGTCAGCCTCTGGACCACCAGGGAAATCCCTCCAATATAATCTTTACTGCCTCCCTCTAGGGGAACGGGAGGTTTGCTTGCAGCCCATTGTCAAAGATTCTGGTTTCCCTCGTTCAAGGTTCCTCAGTTGTGCAGCAAACCTGCTGTGTGGCCTCTCCTGGGCCCGTCAGCCTCCCCTTGATGTGGGCTGAGGAGCAAGGACAGGTCGCACCATTATGAAGTGCAATCAAGAGCAATCAAGTCCTTCGTCTCTGACCCCAGAGTCTCATGCCTTCTGCCAGCATCTATAAAACTGTATCAGGCTGACTTGGTAGCCTGAAGATAGGGTAAACATCAGACCCTTCACAGTTCTGGCCCAAGGATGACTTTGTAATTGGGAGTCTGGGAAGTTGCTCCCCTCTGAGAAGTATGGCAGGGAGAAGAGGAGGCTTGAGGAAAGACGTGACGGCCTGGAATCACTGTGGAGCAGGACGGAAGCTGGAGCTAACCAAGGAAAGGAAACGGCTGGTGTGGCGAGCCCAGCGGAGGCCCACTATGTAGTAGTCTGCTCTGGAATGAGGCGCTCGCTGGCCAGCAGCTCACAACCAGGCCCGAGAGCGGGCAGCACGGGGAGGGGACTGCACAGGCAGATCAGAGCATGAGGTCGGAGCTCTGCTGGGCAGAAAGCCAGGAACACAGGAGAATCTGGGTTACGGTAAGAGAATAGCTCTCAGATTATGACTCCCAGGGGCATGGCTGGATAGGAAAGAAAGCTTCAGGGAGCGGCTAATGTTCCAGTGGAGGCGTGGGGAGGAGGAAGCTGCAGACAGGAAGGAAAACCCCATGCGGTGGATCGGAAGCTCTGGGTCTGAGCAGAGCATTATCTTAAAAAGACAATTATTTATTTATTTGGCAGTGCAGGGTCTTAGTTATCACACTGGGGATCTTTTGCTGTGGTGTGTGAGATCTAGTTCCCTGACGAGGGATCGAACCCGGGCCCCCTGCATTGGAAGCTCAGCATCTTAGCCACTGGACCACCAGGGATGTCCTGGGGCACTGCCTTTTAGGCACCAGAGATGGACCTGAATCTCTGATACGGATATGCGTGTGCACGTGCTAAGTCACTTCAGTCGTGTCCTATTCCCTGGCAACCCCAGGGACTGTAGACTGCCAGGCTCCTCTGTCCGTGGGGATTTCCCAGGCAAAAATACTGGAGTGGCTAGCCATTCCCTTCTCCGGGGAATCTTTTGGACCCAGGGACTGAATCTGGGTCTCCTGAACTGCAGGCAGGTTCTGCATCATCTGAAACGTAGTGGGGCGGGGAGGGGTGTCGGTGGTGGGGGTGTAGGTGGGGGTAGGTTTGAGAGTTGGGAGCTTAGAGAGGTCTGATGTCTTATCAACCCCTAGGAAATGGAGAAGGACGATCGAGGGATAGGTGACACGGACAGAGATTTGGGTGATGGAAAACCATAAGGATTAGAAGACCTGAAACCACCAATGCTAAGTCGTGTCCACAGCAGGGCGGCAAGGCAGTAGCAATTTCTAAACTGTGAGATCTGAGCCTGAAGGACCCTCTCCTGTCCTTGAGCAGGGGCCCCGGGAAGCTCTCCCAGAAGCCTTGCGATTGGATTGATACCTGCTGCTGCCCCCAGACTTGCTCCTTTACATGAAGAACAGGGACAGCAGGGACGCGTGAAAGGGGACCAGGTGCCCGTCGTCCTTGCGGCTCCTGGGGATGCGGGGTATTTCACAGGTTTCTGGGGCCAGGACGTGGCTCACTGAGAATACAGTGTCTCATCTACTGCTCACTCCCTGGAAGGGCTCTGCTTCCAGGGCACGGGGGTGCGGGCTTCCCCCAGCCTTTCTGGAGACACCGGAGCCTCTGCCGCACCTTTCAGGAGTCACTGGGCAGACCTCCAGGTTGCCCCCTGTTTGTAATAGAGAGGCAATGTGACGGGAGGCTCTGGCCAGTCACCAAATGAGGCAGACAAGCAGCCTCAGCTCCCGCACCCATCCCATCCTGGCGGGCCCCCTTCCTCACCGCCTCCAGCTCCGCCCGGGTCCGGGTGGTCGGGACGTGGCCCTGCGTCCTCTCCGCCCCTCCCACGGGCCTGGGGTGTCGGGAAGCCGCGAGCCGGGGCCCCCGGGGGCGCAGTGCGCGGCCCGGGCAGCAGGGGGCGCCGTCTCCCCGCGCCCCGCGTCCTCGAAGCCCCCGCACCGCGCGCGCGCCCGCCCTTGACGGCACCGGGAAGCGCCCTGCCCGAGCCCGGCGGCTCGCGGCGTCCCGGGGCGCCAGCGGGAGCCTCCGCCGTCCGAGCCCCGCGGGCAGAGGGTCGCGCCGGCACCGCTCGCCTCCGGGCCCCCGCCGCGCCGTGCCCGAGGGTGCGGTGGCGTCCGGAGGCCCGGAGCAGGCAGCGGGGGAGAGGCGGGGCCGGGCGGGGCCGCGGGCCGGGCGGGGCCGGGCGGCGGACGCCGGGAGCCCGGCGCGCCCCCCCGGGCCTCTCCTGTCCGCCCGGGACGGCCGCCGACGGGACGCCCTCCGGACGAGGCTGCATGGGGCTCCCGCGTGGCCTGCTCTTCTGGCTGCTGTTCCTGCTCGCGGCTGTCAGCTTGGGGGTCCTCGTCGCCCTGTACTCCTCGGCAGTGCAGTTAAACCCGAGGCCCCGAACCAGAGCCAGGTAGGCGCTGCCCCGCGGGACCTGTCCGGAGGGCGCAGGGGACGCGCCGGGCGCCCAGCCCAGAGCCGGGCCGCTCTCTGGGGAGGCTGGCCGCGGGGACTCGGGCTGCGGCCCTTTGTGCCCGGAGCCTCCACTCTGGCATTAAACTCGTGCTGCTGGGGTCCCCCCCCAGCTTCTGCCGTGTCCGAGGGGCGCTTCGCCCCTTGCGCACTGGAGATCCGTTCCCAGCAGCCTTGTTCTTAACTTCCCTCCAGCTCTGATTAGAAACCCTTTGTTTAGCTTTGGCTGGGACTTCTGAATCAGATAATATCAGCCCCGGATTTCCACGAATTTGTCTCTTGCTAACGTCACATTTCTCAGATTGTATTTTGGGGGGCAGGGTCTCAAGTCTCCTAGGTCCTGCGTTGCGCGGCTCCTCTGCCCAGGTGTGGCCTCGCTCGCTGTGATCTCCGCCTGCCCGGCGCGCTCCCTTCTCTCCCCGCGCACAATTTTGATAAACGCCTTCTGGGCGCGATCCCGTGAAGAGGTGCCCAGGGGCCGATCTTGGGCTCCATTTAGGCCCCCTTCCCTGAGCCTCCTCCTGCGCTCTGCTCCCACTCGCTGACCCTGGGCACCTGCCTTTCATTTGTGCGGGAGGAGGAGAAACCTGAGAGCCTGCCTTTGGTAGGTGGTGGTTCCAGTTACTGAAGAAACCTCAAAAGGATTGAGCTTTACTTCTGAAAGGAGCGCTGAGCTGTCCTCAGAGTCTGGATTTATGAGGCCCCTAGATACCTACAGCCTAGCACCTGAGGTCTCTGGGCCCTGGCTTTCCCTTCCCAGGGCTTTCCCACCTGCGCAGTCCTCGATAGAAGGAAGTCAGACTTAGTGTCTGCTCTCAGGAATGGGGCTTTCCAGGTGGCTCAGTGGTAAAGAACCTGCCTGCCAAGCAGGGGGGCGGGGGGAGTTGGTTTGATCCTGGGTCAGAAAGATCTCCTGGAGAAGACAATGGTAACCCACTCCAGTATTCTTGCCTGGGAAATCCCATGGACGGAGGATCCTTACAGACAGTCCATGCAGTTCCAAAAGAGTCTCACAGCACTTAGCTAGTGATTAGAAAACAAAAACACTCAGGAAACAAAGTCAAAGGGCACCCAATATTGCAAAACAACACGAAACCTGCTTGTCCCTGATTATGAGACCCCTCCCTTTAGAACAAAAGGTGCTCTTGCAGGCATCACCTGAAGTTACGTTGTCTCCTTGGAGTCAGAAATTGCAGATGGAGAAGGACTGAAAAGGATTGAGGGTATTAAGAAAGGAGATCCTTATCCGATTTATGTAGAGATGTTTTGAAACACATTTGAACCTCCACTGAAAGTCGCTAATACCACTGTAAATATGAGGTGAGCTGAACATCCGTTATACCTCAACAAAGCATTTTCAAAGATCCTGCGTCTTTTAAAAATCTAGTCTAACCCAAGAGCCAATCCATAGCCTTGTTGTTGGGGTGATGTTGCACCTCAGCTAACACCCAGGGGCCAGGGCCTGTCTCAGCCATGCTGGGAGATGGATAAGCATGGGATGGGGCAGCGTGATGGGAATCTGGGCAGGGAGCACAGCTGTGGCCTCCTCGCGGACGTCCCTTTTGGGCGCGATCCCGTGAAGAGGTGCCCAGGGGCCGATCTTGGGCTCCATTTAGGCCCCCTTCCCTGAGCCTCCTCCTGCGCTCTGCTCCCACTCGCTGACCCTGGGCACCTGCCTTTCATTTGTGCGGGAGGAGGAGAAACCTGAGAGCCTGCCTTTGGTAGGTGGTGGTTCCAGTTACTGAAGAAACCTCAAAAGGATTGAGCTTTACTTCTGAAAGGAGCGCTGAGCTGTCCTCAGAGTCTGGATTTATGAGGCCCCTAGATACCTACAGCCTAGCACCTGAGGTCTCTGGGCCCTGGCTTTCCCTTCCCAGGGCTTTCCCACCTGCGCAGTCCTCGATAGAAGGAAGTCAGACTTAGTGTCTGCTCTCAGGAATGGGGCTTTCCAGGTGGCTCAGTGGTAAAGAACCTGCCTGCCAAGCAGGGGGGCGGGGGGAGTTGGTTTGATCCTGGGTCAGAAAGATCTCCTGGAGAAGACAATGGTAACCCACTCCAGTATTCTTGCCTGGGAAATCCCATGGACGGAGGATCCTTACAGACAGTCCATGCAGTTCCAAAAGAGTCTCACAGCACTTAGCTAGTGATTAGAAAACAAAAACACTCAGGAAACAAAGTCAAAGGGCACCCAATATTGCAAAACAACACGAAACCTGCTTGTCCCTGATTATGAGACCCCTCCCTTTAGAACAAAAGGTGCTCTTGCAGGCATCACCTGAAGTTACGTTGTCTCCTTGGAGTCAGAAATTGCAGATGGAGAAGGACTGAAAAGGATTGAGGGTATTAAGAAAGGAGATCCTTATCCGATTTATGTAGAGATGTTTTGAAACACATTTGAACCTCCACTGAAAGTCGCTAATACCACTGTAAATATGAGGTGAGCTGAACATCCGTTATACCTCAACAAAGCATTTTCAAAGATCCTGCGTCTTTTAAAAATCTAGTCTAACCCAAGAGCCAATCCATAGCCTTGTTGTTGGGGTGATGTTGCACCTCAGCTAACACCCAGGGGCCAGGGCCTGTCTCAGCCATGCTGGGAGATGGATAAGCATGGGATGGGGGCAGCGTGATGGGAATCTGGGCAGGGAGCACAGCTGTGTGGCCTCCTCGCCTGGGAATCAGAGACAGCCCTCCTGGCTACAGTGGAGAGTCCAGGGAAGCAGGCCGCTGGGGCCAGGCCTGCCACGCTGGAGACGGGAGACGGGGCTCTTCTTGCAGGTTAGACAGTAGAATCAGTTGGTCCAATCAGTAGTTCCTGGGCTTGGGAGTTCTGGACACTTTTTTTTTTTTTTTTTAAAGAGGCATGACTACTAGAATGAGCTGCCATTTCCTCCTTCAGGAGATCTTCCTGACCCAAGGATCAAACCTATGTTTCCTGCATTGCAGGCCACCCGCTCTAGTATTCTTGCCTGGAAAATCCCATGGACAGAGGAGCCTGACCTGCTGCAGTCCCTGGGGTGGCAAAGAGTCAGACCCAGCTGAATATGCACACACCCTGGTGCCGGGGCTAGCAGCTGGGGTGGGGCAGGAACCTGGCTCTTACCTTCCCCCAGAAAGGTCTGTGTCGTAGACACTGTCACAGGATCCCTTCCCTTAGCCCTCTAGGTAACCATAGCTAACGCTTAGAAGACACTTTTTGCATAAAATAACACAGGCTCCCTGAACACTCCCAACAACATGGGGACAAGGCTTTACTGGGGCCCCTGCTGCCGCAAGGGGAAGCAAAATCAAGTGACAAATGCTCCTGCTCGCTCCCGGGGAGGTGGGGGGTGTGGGTCCCTTCTACGGGGCGACAGAAGGGGTGGGTCCAGGGATTCGGGCCAGAGGCGTGGCTTAGGTGGCCTGCCCACCCCCTTAGCAGTGCCACGTACAGGCTGCATGTACAATACCTGCTCCTGGGGGAGCTCGGTCTTTCTGTATCTCTGTTCATTTGCCTCAGCTGCCCCATGCACTCAGGTACTCTCAGTTCCTTGTAGTTGTTTTTTTGTTGTTGTTTTTATTGTGTGTGTGTGTGTGTGTGTGTTTTGTTGCTTGAGGAGATGTCTGTCCAAGGGCCAGGACTGCAGCAAGGGGCCCAGGTCCCAGCCTGCCTCCCTATGACTATATTCATACCTGTATGATCCCCTCTGATGAACAGACACTAAGGGCCTGAGAAGTTCCGTGGCTTCCAGAGATCCTGGAATACAGAGTCAGGCTGGAACCCACAGAGTCGGGCTTCGGCCCCATGCCCTTCGCCAGGGGATGGGGGCCCAGGACACCTGGGATCTAGCACCTGCTTCTGGGGCCTTAACAGGGAGACCCCTCAGACAGTCACGATCCCAGGGGGCTGGCGATCGTTCCTGGTTTATATTTTCATCTCTTAACCACCATCTCACTGTTTCCATGCATTCCACATTTCGGCCCCTTGCCAAGGGGCTAAGCAGAACATAATAAGGCCACAGCAGTATGTGCCCAAAGAGAAAGAGATAGGCAAGAATCAGAGCATGGGAGGCGGGGAGTGGAATCAGATCCTGATGAGGTTAGCCGCTCGAGCTCATGGAGCCAGACAGCACCTCCAGGGGCGGCGGCGGGGTGGGGCGGCGCGCAGGTCAGACCCTGGCTTTACTCGTGCCTTCTCCCCCAGGAACACCACATTGTCTCAAGTTTTCTTTGGACCCAAGGCATCAAATTCTAGGACGAGAAAGGTACAGTAGCTGACTACCCTGTGTGCATGTTGGGGGGCGGCGGGGGGAGGGGGGCAGAGTGAGGGAAAGAAAAGTGGGAATGAGAACGTTCTTGTGAGCCTGCTGGGTGGGAGTCCTCTGGAAGCCGCCTCCTCTCTCTCCCCACGCCCACCTGGAGAATGGAGCCCAGAACTGAGCGACCAGCCAGTCAGGGCTTCTCAGATCTGACCACTGGGGTTCTCTGTCCCCCAACAGTGGAGAAGAATGACTCCATATTTAGTCTTTGGGGTGTAGCCAGCAGAAAAGTTCTTGGAAATCTTGGTTTTTCTTTAAAAGTTCTGTGACTTTTACATTCTACTCCTCAAGTCTTTTTACTATAAAAGTCACATTTAACCTGTCTGCATGTGTGTGCTCAGTCACTTCAGTCACGTCCTACTCTTTGCGACCCCAGGCGCCTCTGCCATGGGATTCTCCAGGCAAGAATACTGGAGTGGGTAACCATTCTCTTCTCCAGGGGATCTTCCCAACTCAGGGATCGAACTCACATCTCTTATGTGTCCTGCATTGGCAGGTGGGTTCTTTACCACTAGCACCACCTGGGAAGCCCTTTAAACTGTTTATCACGAGGTAAACACCAAGCCATGTGAAGATGTCTGAGAACTTCTGGGCCCTGCTCTGTGACGGACCCACTCACTGTAGCCTGAAAGGCCATCTCAAGCGTTTCACCTGTGTTCTCTCACTGAAGCCTCTCGACAAGCATGGGAGGCAGCTTTTACAAATGAGTAAAATGAGGCGCAAAGACGCCAGGTACCCTGCTCAGGTCGCCCGTGGAGGGGAGGTACACTGGGATTCGAGCCTCTCGTTGGACCGCAGAGGTTGGCTCTGATCTGAGCAGTGCAGCCTCGTCCTCTCTTCAGGCTGTGGTTGAGTCCTGGCTTGATCCGGGCTTGTTATTTTTCACGCCCAAGAGACTGGAACTTGTTAACTGAGGCCTCAACAGGGAAAGATGTTGCCACATGCAAGACTTCGTGACTACAGAGCTGTCAGAGACAGAGAGAGCAGCCCTCAAAAGGTGACGGGGATCCCCCAGAACAGAGGTCACGTGGACACTTGACCGGCTGGCAGAAGAGAGGCCTCAAGCATCTTATCAGCCCTTGGCTGGCTCATCTTGACTTTTCCTAAAGTCCTTTTCACCTTCAGCTATTTGAGCCTCTTTTTTTTATTATTATTTTTAATTTTTTTTATTACATATTTTTTGGGGGGTGGGGAGGGAGGGGGCGAACGGGTCACTTCTATTGGTCTTTCATTTATCGATTTTCATCCATCTTTGTTCTTTGGCCCGTGTGGGCCTCCCATCGCAGTGGCCTCTGTTGTCGCAGAGCACTGGCTCTGGGCGCATGCACTCCAGAGCTCCGGCTCGGTAATTGGACACATCGGTCCAGCCGCTCCGCAGCACGTGGGATCTTCCCAGGCCAGGGATCGAACCAGCGCCCCTTGCCCTGCAAGGCGGTGTCCTTACCCACTGGACCACCAGGGAAGTCCTATTTGAGCCTCTTGATCAAGGTGAAGGAGGAGAGTTAAACAGCTGGCCTAAAGCTCAACATTTTAAAAACGAAGATCATGGCATCCAGTCCCATCACTTCATAGCACACAGTGGAAACAGTGGAAACAAACAGTGGGCAAAACAACGGAAAGAGTTTATCTTCTTGGGCTCCAAAATCTCTGCAGATGGTGACTGCAGCCATGACATTAAAAGGCTCATGATTCTTGAGAAGAAAAGATATGACAACTTAGACAGCATATTCAAGAGCAGAGATACCACTTTGCCAACATAAGTCTGTCTAGTTTTCCCAGTAGTCACATATGGAGGCGAGAGTTGGACCATAAAGAAGGCTGAGCAACTAAGAACTGATGCCTTTGAACTGTGGTGTCGGAGAAGGCTCTTGCGAGTCCCTTCAACTGCAAGGAGATAAAACCAGTCAATCCTAAAGGAAATCAACCTTGAATATTCACTGGAAGGAATGATGATGAAGCTGAAGCTCCAACACTGGCCATTTGATGAGACGCGACAACTCACTGGAAAAGACCCTGATGTTGGGAAGAAACAGAAAGCAGAAGGAGAAGGGAATGACAGAGGACCAGATAGTTGGATGGCATCATCGACATGAGTTTGAACAAGCTCTGGGAGATAGTGAAGGACAAGGCAGCCTGACGTGCTGCAATTTATGGGGTTGCAAAGAGTCGGACATGACAGAGTGACTGAACTGATCTAATGCTGATTGATGTATTTCTCTGTTTCAAAAAAAAAAAAGGATTTGAGACACAAAATCCCCACACATGCTTGCTTCTGTAGCCCTCTGCTTCATCGCACGTGCTATAACCTGCTGCCCACCACTGCACAGTGACTCCCAAACTGCCACCCTTGCGACAGCCACATCTCCAAACAGATGTCAGGTCTTTTCCAAGGTCAAGGGCCATACTTTGAGATGTACTTATCTACTTCTTGGACTTCCCTGGTAGCTCCGACGGTAAAGAATCTGCCCTGCCGTGCAGGAGACCTGGGTCTGATGCCTGGATCGGGAAGAAGCCCTGGAGAAGGGCATGGTGACCCACTCCAGTATTCTTGCCTGGACAATCCCATGGACAGAGGAGCCTGGCGGGCTACTGTCCACGAAGTCACAAAGAGTCAGACACAAATGGAAGCGACGGATGTTTTCACCTTTCTGTGTATTTCTCAACCAGTGACTGTGTGTGAAATGACCCCTATCTTACCTCATTTTATGCACCACTTTTTCATTTTATGCATCACTGATCAAGTTTTTCGAGTTTCTGCTGCTAGTCCCTGTGGTGTGGGTTGCACAATTGTGCGCAATGGCTTTTAGGCACTCATGTGTCACACAACAGCAGAAATGACCAGACAGCTCTTGCCCGCCTTGTCCTTTGATCAAACCCATGGCTTAGCCAAGAGCCCCTTTCCCTGGAAGACGAGCCCCACCCCGGCCGAGGCTCCTCGGGACTCTGCCTCTGCCCGCAGGCAGATGGGGCTGGGGCCTGTCTGTGGTACATGTGCTTTCCTTCAGGGCCGCTCTGTGCAGAGGCCCTGGAGGGCTTCCTGTGGCTGCTGCCACAGATGACGACAAAGTCTGGGTGCTTTAAGACAGGAGAGATGGAGCCTCTCACAGTTCCACAGGCTCCAAAAGTCTGAAATCAGGTGTTGGAAGGGCCAGCCCCCTTCAGAAGTCCTTAGGGAAGAATCCCTGCCGGCCTCTTCCGGCTTCTGGGGGCTCCAGGGGTCCCCTGGCTTGGAGCTGCCCCTCGTAGTCTCTGTCCCCATCAGCACATGCCTTCTCTGTATGATTTTTCTTTTTGGCTGTGCTGGGTCTTCATTGCTGTGTGGGCGTTTCTCTCTCTGTGGGGAGCAGCCTCCTCACCGCGGTGGTGTCTTTTGAGGCAGAGCACCGGCTCGGGGTGCACACGCTCCAGCAGGTGCGGCTGCCGGGCTCTAGAGCTCGGGCTCAATGGCTGTGGCACCGACTTAGTGGCTCCACAGCGTGTGAGAGCTTCCCAGATCAGGGGCTGAGCTCGTGTCTCCTGCGTTGTCAGGGGGATTCTCTGAGCCACTCGTGAAGCCCGCACATGCCTTCTTATAAGGATACCAGTCACTCGATTGAGGGCCTCCCCCCTTAGTACGGTATAACCTCATTTTACTAATTACCTCTGCAGAGACCATCTGCAAATAAGGTCATGTTCTGAGGTTCTGGATGTGAAATGGGGGAGGGGATACCATTCAAACTCAGGACAGGCACCGGCTGGCCCAAGATATCACACATCTTCCAGCAGCCCTTTCCACATGAACTGTATGGCAAAGACTGCAAGGGGTAGGACTAGGACCCAGGCTGATGGATTCCAAGGCCTGAACTGGACCTCCTCCACTACAGGGCAGGCAGGTCTTACCCATTCATGGGAAAATGGCCCCAAGCTTCCCCTAAGTGCGGTGAAGCAGGCCAGAGCCATCAGGCCCCAGAGATACTAGGAGAAGAGCCAGAGTAAATCCAGAAAACTCTCTGACCCCCATTGGGCTGCTGCACGACAGGCCAGCTTGACTTGCACATCTGGGGGTGGCCCAGGTCTGGAGGGGGAAGGGTAGCGCTTTCCTCCCAGCCCTCTTGTGGGATGTGCATGTTCTCAGAAAGGCTTCTACCTACCTCACCCTGCAGAAACAGCCCTCCTGGGGACTTCCCCGGGGCTCCTTGGGCTTCCCTGGTGGCTCAGACGGTCAAGAATCTGCCTGCAATGCAGGAGCCCCCAGTTCTATCTGTGGGTGCGGAAGATCCCCTGGAGAAGAGAATGGCAACCCACTCCAGTATTCTTGCCTGGAGAATCCCGTAGACAGAGGAGCCTGGCGGGCTACAGTCCATGGGGTCACAAAGAGTTGGACACAACTGAGCAACTTAGCACTGGGTTAAGAATCTGCCTTAAAAAAAAAAAAATCTGCCTTGCCGTGTGGGGCACATGGGTTCAACCCCTGGTTGGGGAGCTAGGGTCCCACATGCCTTAGAGCAACCAGACCCACAGCACAACTGGCAGGCTGGCCCCCGCGACTAGAGTGTCTCCACGTGGCAACGAAAGATCCCACGGGATGCAAGTAAGACCAGAGCCGAATAAATTTTTCAAAAAGAGAAGCAGTCATCTTATCTTCTCCCCACAGAACCTGCTTTGTCGACACCCACTGTCTCTCGCTGTTTGGCGGCACCCTCGCTTCCGGGACGTGTTTAATCTCTCCATTCCAGTGCTGCTGTCAGGGGACCTCTTCACCCAGCAGCTCTGGGACAGCCTGAGCCGGCACAACGCCCCCTACGGCTGGCGGGGGCTCCCCCACCAAGGTAACCTTCCGCCCTCTGCGCTCAGCTAGTCCTTCCTGCCTGCTCTGGGCCCTGGTGCAGGATGGGCCTCTCCGTCCCCGCTTCCTCCCAGGCAGGCTTCAGGGCTCCGTACCTCTGCTGTGTGACTCCTGGTTTACCACCCTCTGTACAAGCACCTCGTCGGGAGAGCCTCAAACAGCCTACTGATGGCTGCCGCTGGGAGAGGCTGCCCAGAGGCCCCTCTACATTGTCAGCCCCTCCCCTCCACTCCCGCAGGCCCCAAATTATTTCCTGTTAGAGTAAACAAAGTCTTGGGAGAAGTAGTTATCTGAGTTCCTGAGAGGACTGGGGGCACGGCCGACCTCCCTGCCCCACCACCTCCTTGCAGGTGTCCTGCCCCGCTGACGTTTCATTGTCCCCAACCCTCGGTGCCCCTCTGAAGGGCTGGTGTCAGGCCTCAGGCCAGTGCGGGGCACCAGTTAGAGTCTCGGGAAGGCCCCTGTGCCCCTCACGGTGCCCCACCCTGTCCCACCGCCACAGCCATCGCCTCCACCCTGAGCCTCCTGAACGGCTCCGAGAGCACCAGGCTATTCGCCGTCTCCCGGGAGCTGCTCCCGGGCTGCATCCGCTGCGCCGTGGTGGGGAACGGAGGCATTCTGAATGGTTCCCGCCAGGGTCAGAACATCGATGCCCACGACTACGTGTTCAGGTATGCGGGGCAGGAGCCAGAGAGGAGGCAGGAGCCGAGCCAGCCCCCAGGGCAGCATCGTAGGTGAGGGCGTGGGCAAAGGGAGCAGCAGCCGCCTCTGGCAGCTCAGCACTTGTCATGGGCGGACAAGAAGGGTCAAAGGTTTTAGGCAGACGGGCCCCACAGAGGCCTGAGCCTGTGGTCGACGGAGGGGACGGAGGGAGGAGGAGCTGTCGGTGCTGGCCCTGCCCATTGCACAGGGCCTGCCTCAGAGGAGGCTGCCGACGGGCACTCGGGCTGCCCTGGGCAGGTGGAGTGCCAGAACCCTGGGGATGGGAGGGGACACGCAGCACCGTGTAGCCGTACACAGGCTGATGAGCCTCTGTTTGGACCAGACTCAATGGCGCTGTGATCAGAGGCTTCGAGAATGACGTGGGCACCAAGACTTCCTTCTACGGTTTCACCGTGAACACAATGAAGAACTCCCTCATTTCCTACTCGAGCCTGGGCTTCACCTCTGTGCCGCAGGGACAGGTGAGGCCTCTGATGGGGCCATTGTCACAGACAGTCCCTCCCACTGTGCAGTGGCCCAGTGGATGGACAGGTTATGCCGGGCTCTTGGACCCATGGGATGGAGCCATTGAAGAGGAGGATCTGGGAAGGGGCGGATGTGGCTTCCGGCAGCTCTGGAGCGGAGTCTGAATGGCTAGTGTGTACTGAGAGTTTATGGAGCGTCAGGCACCTTACAGGCCACGTCAGCCCCTCTCGTGCTGGCTGGTGAGGGCACTGAGGCTCAGGGCCCCTTCGTCCAGCAGAGCAGCAGGGGAGCCAGATTCAGACCCTGATCCCCTCTACCTGGAGCGCAGCAGTACTCAGCCAGCCAAGGGTATTGTCTCCTCTGTTCCCACCGGCGGACACACCACAGCGCCCCTTTCCAGACGGCAGTGCATCCAAGGCCACCACCAGCTAGAACCTTCTATATCCTGGCCCCTCTGCCCTCAGTGCTAGCTAGCATCGTTTCCATTTCTTCCACTGCCCACTGGAAGAGCCGCGAGCACCCTTCTGAGCTCACGGCAGACCGTGCAGGAAGCTGACGTTGAGAGAGACTGATGTCTATGCCCAGCGTCACAGCCCGGGAGCGGCCCGGAAGGACCACACCCAATTGCTGTCAACCCCGTGCTTCTCCTTCTAGAGCGGCTGGTTACCACGCATAGTGGGGAGTTCCCAGGGTGAGGGTTCCAGGCTGCTCGATAGGGCTGGTGTGAGGTTCAGGAAGCTTCCTCCTCTGACCAGGGACTTCAGCGGTGTCCTAGCCACAGCGCCTGTGCTCCGAGGCACAGCGTCATTTCTGTACAGCCACAGAACCTGTGTTCATGCGTGCTAAGTTGCTTCAGTCGTTTCCGACTCTGTGCGACCCTATAGATGAGCCCACCAGGCTCCCCTGCCCATGGGACTCTCTAGGCAAGAATACTGGAGTGGGTTGCCATGCCCTCCTCCAGGGGATCTTCCTGACGCAGGGATCAACCCTGAGTGTGCACTGCAGACATATTCTCCACCATTTGAGTCCCCAGGGAAGCCCTTCCCAGATGCCTCAGCAAGCAAAGAATCTGCTTGCAATGCAGGAGGCACGGGAGACGTGGGTTCAATTCCGGGCGGAAGACCTCTGGAGGAGGAAATGCCATTGTCACAGACAGTCCCTCCCACTGTGCAGTGGCCCAGTGGATGGACAGGTTATGCCGGGCTCTTGGACCCATGGGATGGAGCCATTGAAGAGGAGGATCTGGGAAGGGGCGGATGTGGCTTCCGGCAGCTCTGGAGCGGAGTCTGAATGGCTAGTGTGTACTGAGAGTTTATGGAGCGTCAGGCACCTTACAGGCCACGTCAGCCCCTCTCGTGCTGGCTGGTGAGGGCACTGAGGCTCAGGGCCCCTTCGTCCAGCAGAGCAGCAGGGGAGCCAGATTCAGACCCTGATCCCCTCTACCTGGAGCGCAGCAGTACTCAGCCAGCCAAGGGTATTGTCTCCTCTGTTCCCACCGGCGGACACACCACAGCGCCCCTTTCCAGACGGCAGTGCATCCAAGGCCACCACCAGCTAGAACCTTCTATATCCTGGCCCCTCTGCCCTCAGTGCTAGCTAGCATCGTTTCCATTTCTTCCACTGCCCACTGGAAGAGCCGCGAGCACCCTTCTGAGCTCACGGCAGACCGTGCAGGAAGCTGACGTTGAGAGAGACTGATGTCTATGCCCAGCGTCACAGCCCGGGAGCGGCCCGGAAGGACCACACCCAATTGCTGTCAACCCCGTGCTTCTCCTTCTAGAGCGGCTGGTTACCACGCATAGTGGGGAGTTCCCAGGGTGAGGGTTCCAGGCTGCTCGATAGGGCTGGTGTGAGGTTCAGGAAGCTTCCTCCTCTGACCAGGGACTTCAGCGGTGTCCTAGCCACAGCGCCTGTGCTCCGAGGCACAGCGTCATTTCTGTACAGCCACAGAACCTGTGTTCATGCGTGCTAAGTTGCTTCAGTCGTTTCCGACTCTGTGCGACCCTATAGATGAGCCCACCAGGCTCCCCTGCCCATGGGACTCTCTAGGCAAGAATACTGGAGTGGGTTGCCATGCCCTCCTCCAGGGGATCTTCCTGACGCAGGGATCAACCCTGAGTGTGCACTGCAGACATATTCTCCACCATTTGAGTCCCCAGGGAAGCCCTTCCCAGATGCCTCAGCAAGCAAAGAATCTGCTTGCAATGCAGGAGGCACGGGAGACGTGGGTTCAATTCCTGGGTCGGGAAGACCCTCTGGAGGAGGAAATGGCAACCCACTCCAATATTCTTGCCTGGAGAATTCCATGGACAGAGGAGCCCGGCAGGCTACAGCCCAGTGGGGTTGCAGAGCGTTGGCAACGACTGAGTGACTAAGCACACACACACACACACACACACAAAACGGCAGCATGTGAGACCCTAATTTTCTGACCAGGGATTGGACCCACATCCTCTACATCAGAAGGCAGAGTTTTAAGCACTGGACTGCTGGGGAAGTCCCTCGGTGGAGTGGTTTTGGCTCAGGGATTCCCACTGGTCACAGTCGAGCTTGACAGGGGCTGCGGTCCTCAGAAGGCCTGCCTGGGGCCAGGATGGAGATGGGTCCCGCACAGACCTCGCCATGCAGGCCCCTCCGCAGGCTACTCCCTGACGGGGTAGCTAGCTAACTCGACCCAGAGCAAGCCATTCCAGAGAGCACGGAAGCTCCGGCGCCCGCTCTCCAAGGTCACACACCCTTCCTTACTCCTGCTGCTTCTCTGGCCATTAGAAAAATTCTGTTCCTTAGTCCCTCAGTCCAGTCCTCAGTCCCTTCTTGAAGGAAAATCAATGGATCTGAGGGCTGAAACTGCCAGGGGACCTAAAAGTGGGAATCACAGACAGGAAAGGGCCATGCTCCCATCCGGGCAGGGGGCAGGACTGGGCGGAGGCCACTCGCAGCAGGAACCCCACGGGATCTTGTTCCCATGGGGGCCGTTTTCTCTGTTGCCTTCACAGGACCTACGCTATATCTTCATCCCCTCAGGCATTCGAGACTATGTGATGCTGAGATCCGCCATCCTGGGTGTGCCTGTCCCTGAGGGCAGCGATGAAGGAGACAGGCGAGCAGCCAAGCTGGGGAAAGGGCGCTGCGCCGGGGGCCACTGTCGGGTGGGAAAGGCGGGTGAGGGCGGCCAGAAAAGCCCCAAGAGTCCAACAGAGCCTTAGAAGAGCAGACTGGTTCTTTTTTCCTACCCTGGGGAAAGCTCAGGGCAACACTGCAGTCCGCAGGAACCCTCCTGACCAGGTGGGCTGCAGGTTCAGGGGGCTCCTTTCAGAATGGAGCCGGCAGGCCTAGCCCCTCAGCTTCAAGCTGCCATTCCCATGACCGGCCCGGCCACCCAGCTGGCCTGTCCGCAGCTGGCTTTACTGTCCTGTTGAGCGTATTGTGTCTGGAGACCAAAAGTGTGGGCCAGGATTCCTTCCACTCCTCTTGACGGGCTCCCTCCCAAGACTGCCCATGAAATAGGAGAGCGGGCAACGTGGGCCCAGTGTCCTGCAAAGTGGGAACAAAGGGCTGCTTGTCCTCCCCCACCTTCCTGGGCATCAGGCCTGGGTCCAGCTCTTTTGAGCCATGTCCTGGCCTCATCTGAACCTTCTCCCTGGGGGGCTGAGACAAGTTCTGGTCCCCGAGTTAAGTCCTGGCAAATCGGCACCACCCCTGTGGCCACGAGGACCGGCCCTCCTGTCTCCTGAGGCGTCCTTAGGGGTTAATCCCCCAGGGGCCAGGTCCACTGCCCCAGGCCCGCCCTGTGCCCCACCCCCACCTTCTGATGACCCAACAATCCCCTGTGCTGAGCTGCTCCTGAGGGTGGGCTTTGTGACTCAGATGGCCCTGGCGCTGGGGGAGTCGGGAGGCTGGCTCAAAGACATCAAGCGGACATAAGCCTCCCCAACACCAATGAGCTCCCATCCGGGCAGGGGGCAGGACTGGGCGGAGGCCACTCGCAGCAGGAACCCCACGGGATCTTGTTCCCATGGGGGCCGTTTTCTCTGTTGCCTTCACAGGACCTACGCTATATCTTCATCCCCTCAGGCATTCGAGACTATGTGATGCTGAGATCCGCCATCCTGGGTGTGCCTGTCCCTGAGGGCAGCGATGAAGGAGACAGGCGAGCAGCCAAGCTGGGGAAAGGGCGCTGCGCCGGGGGCCACTGTCGGGTGGGAAAGGCGGGTGAGGGCGGCCAGAAAAGCCCCAAGAGTCCAACAGAGCCTTAGAAGAGCAGACTGGTTCTTTTTTCCTACCCTGGGGAAAGCTCAGGGCAACACTGCAGTCCGCAGGAACCCTCCTGACCAGGTGGGCTGCAGGTTCAGGGGGCTCCTTTCAGAATGGAGCCGGCAGGCCTAGCCCCTCAGCTTCAAGCTGCCATTCCCATGACCGGCCCGGCCACCCAGCTGGCCTGTCCGCAGCTGGCTTTACTGTCCTGTTGAGCGTATTGTGTCTGGAGACCAAAAGTGTGGGCCAGGATTCCTTCCACTCCTCTTGACGGGCTCCCTCCCAAGACTGCCCATGAAATAGGAGAGCGGGCAACGTGGGCCCAGTGTCCTGCAAAGTGGGAACAAAGGGCTGCTTGTCCTCCCCCACCTTCCTGGGCATCAGGCCTGGGTCCAGCTCTTTTGAGCCATGTCCTGGCCTCATCTGAACCTTCTCCCTGGGGGGCTGAGACAAGTTCTGGTCCCCGAGTTAAGTCCTGGCAAATCGGCACCACCCCTGTGGCCACGAGGACCGGCCCTCCTGTCTCCTGAGGCGTCCTTAGGGGTTAATCCCCCAGGGGCCAGGTCCACTGCCCCAGGCCCGCCCTGTGCCCCACCCCCACCTTCTGATGACCCAACAATCCCCTGTGCTGAGCTGCTCCTGAGGGTGGGCTTTGTGACTCAGATGGCCCTGGCGCTGGGGGAGTCGGGAGGCTGGCTCAAAGACATCAAGCGGACATAAGCCTCCCCAACACCAATGAGCTCCCCGTCCCACTCCCCCAATCCATCCCCCACCCAGTCCCCCTCCCAGTCCCGATCGAACCACAGCAACCAGCAGGCCTATGGCAGCTCCGGTGGATTGGCTCCTTCCCCGTCCCCTACCCGGGGGTCCTCCCGTCCCCCCTCCCACCCTGCCACCCCAAACGCCTCCCAGCCCTCTTCCCGGGCTTCCTCACTAGCCCCCAGCCCTCACGCCCAGCCTCGAGGGTCTTCCCAAAATGCCACTCCACCCGCCTCCAAGTCTCCCTCCCAGTCTGGTTTAAAGCCCCTCTCTCGCAACTCTTCCCAAACTCCTCCTGTGCCCAGCGCCAGGTCCCCCGCCCACAGCCTGGCACCCTCAGGCTCCTACACCGGGCTGGGGCCCACTAGGGGCATCCCGTCCTTCATCGCCCCCTACGTGCCCCGTTTCATGAAAGAGCCCCCCTTCTTCCAGCCTCCTACCTCACCCCTTCCCCAAAACCAGGGTTTTCCTTGCACCTTCCCCTACCCGCCCCGGGAGCACCTGCCCAAGACCCCCAGCTCCCTGTACTTACCCCTGCTTCCGCCCCCTCCCCACCTGCCCCGGGTCAACTGCTCCTACCCAAGTCCTCCTGCCCTGTTCATGCCCCCCTCCTCTCTCTCCTACACCCCACCCAAGGAGCTCCTGGTGGGCGGGAAGCCCTATGTGGTCCCCACGGTGCTGCCTGCCACCTTCTACACCCCTTTCTCCCGCTACTACACCCAGCCCCGTCCCTACCAGTCCATCCGCCGCCACCGTCCCAGCACCTTTCTCCTCTCCTCACTCCCCCACTCGTCCTACGATAGCTCGGGCCGCTCTGTTCACTTCTACTGTGGGTCCTAGGCCTCAGACCTACTTTGGACCAGAAGCCTCTGCCAGCAAATTCAAGCTACTCCATCCAGACTTCATCAGCTACCTGACAGAGAGGTAGGTGCGGGTGGACGTGGGACCGGGAAGAACCTCCCCCGACTCACCCCACTCCCACCGGGCAGCACTGGCTTCACCCCCCAAGATGAAGCCTGTAGCTGAGCCACGTGCCTGGGAGCCCGGAGCACTCACACTGCTCCACGCAGCTGTCGTTTAGGCCCTTAGTCCTCCTCGGCCAGGGGCTGAAAGTGGAAAAGTGGATAGTTAACGTCTGACTCTTTGTGACCCCGTGGGCTGTAACCCACCAGGCTCCTCTGTCCCTGGGATTCTCCAGGCAAGAATATTGGAGTGGGTTGCCATTTCCTCCTCCAGGGGATCTTCCCGACCCAGGAATCGAACCCTCCTCTTCTTGTGTCTCCTGTATTGGCAGGTGGATTCTTTACCACTGAGCCACCTGGTTAAAGACACTGATGGAGGCAGTGGTCTCTCTGTCAAGGTAGACAGGAAACGGACAGGAACCTCAACAGGCTTCCTTACCGGGAATGTTCACCGAGGCGTAGGCTGGGCATGGGGGATCTGAGGTGTGGGGCTGTACTGGGACGGGTGGAAGCTGAGTGGTCATCACTTTCAGGCCCCAACACAGGGATGACCCCGGGGAGGAGCCTGGGGAGCCTGCCGGTCTCACCCCCTCCCTCCCCTGACAGCCGTCCGTGGTTCTCAGCACGCGGCTGGTCCGCTGTCCTGTCTGCAGGTGTTCTGGGTTCTCACGAGGCGAGCCTGCGTGCCGCTGGTGGGCAGAGGCCGGGGACACTGCTGGGGATCCGAGTGCACAGGGCAGCCCCCGCAACACGCATCAGTGTCCCCTCCCAAAGGGACGCTCGTGCTGCTGCGGGAAGTCCTGCATGCCGCCCGAGGCTAGCACCCCAGGCACAGAGCAGCCCGGGGTGGCGGGAGGGCCCGGGAGGCCGCTGGAGGCGATTCCAGAGGAGGAACCGGCCGAGAAGCTGGGCGATTTGCCTGGCAGGACCCAGCCGAGGACCCAGGGCTGAGGTCAAGGCCTGTGGTCACCATCCTGCGGCCTCAGGCTGGGACCGGCTGGGTGTCTGAATGCGTGCACATGTACACACATGCACGTGCACCGTC
The DNA here is from genome assembly GCA_022376925.1 of Tragulus kanchil. Classification (NCBI taxonomy): domain Eukaryota; kingdom Metazoa; phylum Chordata; class Mammalia; order Artiodactyla; family Tragulidae; genus Tragulus; species Tragulus kanchil. The sequence goes on along the minus strand of JAIOJX010000027.1, from coordinate 23,813,678 downwards.
TCAGCCAGGACTTCGGTCACAGGACCCACAGGTACCTGCCTCTCGTGTGGCTCCTTCGTGGCCAGAGCCTGGAGGTAGAAACTTACATGTCAGGCTAATAACGCAACACCTAAGCTCCTGTGTCAGGCTAATAATAGGCCGCCTCTGCCTGGACATTTGGGTGCGGGAGGGTGTTGCAGAGAGGAAAAGCCAGTTAGCTGGACTTGGGCTGCTAGAAAGTGGGAGAAAGGACAAGGGTCTCAACCGTGGTTCTTTGGGAAGGCCTGGGTGTTATTTCCACCAAAGATTCGTGTGTATAATTTATTTGATTTTACCCCAGATCACAGCTGGGTGAGGGTAGAAGGGCCCGACATTTTTGCTGGTTCCCAACCTACCTGAATTGGTGCAACAGCACAACTCTCGAGTTTTTTAAAAAAATTTATTTTGGGCAGGGCTGGGTTTGTAGGGCTCTCCCCAGTTATGGCGAGTGGGGCCTGCTCTCACTGTGGTGTGCAGACTTCCCACTTGGGTGGCCTCTCCGAGCACAGGCTCTCGGCCCACGGTGCGGCACAGGGGCTTAGTTGCTCCTCAGCATGTGGGGTCTTCCTGGACCAGCGTCCCAATCCGTGTCCCCTGCGCTGGCAGGCAGATTCTTAACCACTGAACCACCACGCAAGTTCCCAAAAGTCTTGAGGGTTTTTTTTTTTTTTTCTGGCTAGTCTGGGTTTTCACTGCGGCTGCAGGCTCTTCTCTAGTTGCAGGGAGTGGGGGCTACTCTCTGGTTGAGGCGAGCAGGCTTCTCATTGTGGTGACTTCTCTTGAGCCCTGGAATTCAGTCTAGGGCACACGGGCTTCAGTAGTTGCGGCCCACGGGCTTCAGTAGTTGTGGCTCACGGGCTTCGTTGCTCCACATGTAGGAGTTTCCGGATCAGGGATTGAACTCGTGTCTCCTGCATTGGCAGGCGAACTCTTTACCACTGAGCCACCAGGGAAGTCCAAGTCTTGAGTTCTGATGCCTCTTTTTGCTTCCAGGTTTTTGAAATCGAAGCTGATTAACACAAAATATGGAAACCTGTACATGCCTAGTACTGGGGCCCTCATGTTGCTGACAGCCCTGCACACCTGCGACCAGGTAAGAGGTCTGCTCCTCAGGAGCTCATGGCAGAGCAGGCGGGAATAGAACCTAACCCGACCCCCGAGGTCCTCAGGCGAGGCCTGCCAGCCCAGACCTGGGAGCCAGCCAGGGCCTCCGTCCCGTGGGGGAAGTTTCCTCTGCCGCAGGAGTGACCTGGTCTGGGAAACGGGATGAAGGAAGTGCTCTGTCGGGTCCCTGAGCGGACAGCTTCCTGGGCCAGTCTGGTCTCCCCGCTCCGCGGCCACCTTCCCCTCGGCTTGCTCCTTACACCCGGCCCAGGGCAGCCACTCCGAATGGTGTTTAAAGCACATGGTACCCAACTGCTTTTGTGACACTCTGAACCAAAGTGGGTCAGGACACCTTTTTTGTGAGGACACTCTACAGCTCAAGTGGGCAGCCTTCCACAGGTGGGATCTTTGAAATCACTCCATGCGACCTTCTTGCTGGGGCGGCCCCCACATGGGTTGCCCAGAGTCAGGGGATGAGCAGTTTTCAGGGAGGCAGCGACCCTCGCACAAGAGCTGGAGAAGCACGCTGTACTCTGGTCCCTTGTTCCTGTTTCAAACGGGTGTCTCTCGTCTGCGGCCCTCATTAGAACAGGAAACAAAAGCTCGCTCCCTCCGTCTTGAGTGTACTGATCATAGCTTTGGTGTCCCAGACCCGAGTTCAAAACCCAGCCCAGCTACTTGCTGGCTGGTGACAGGGTACACACGTTTGGTTGGCTTTCTGAGCCTGTTCCCCTGTGTGTCAATGGGGACACGGAGGTTGTTTTAAGGCTAGGTGAGAAAGTGTGCAGAAAGACAGTGTGGGTGTTTACTGTCACCTCCGTGCAGCACAAGGCAGCTGCAGGCTGGGGGATGCCTTTCTAAGTCCATGTCACTCTACACACAGCAGCTCAAGAAATGCTAACTCGACTGTCCTTGTGCAGGTCAGTGCCTATGGATTCATCACCAGGAACTACGACAAGTTTTCTGACCATTATTTCGATCGAATAAAGAAGCCACTGATATTCTCGTGAACCACAAAATAACCTGAAATGTTACTGGGGCCCTCATGTTGCTGACAGCCCTGCACACCTGCGACCAGGTAAGAGGTCTGCTCCTCAGGAGCTCATGGCAGAGCAGGCGGGAATAGAACCTAACCCGACCCCCGAGGTCCTCAGGCGAGGCCTGCCAGCCCAGACCTGGGAGCCAGCCAGGGCCTCCGTCCCGTGGGGGAAGTTTCCTCTGCCGCAGGAGTGACCTGGTCTGGGAAACGGGATGAAGGAAGTGCTCTGTCGGGTCCCTGAGCGGACAGCTTCCTGGGCCAGTCTGGTCTCCCGCCCCGTGCCACCTTCCCCTCGGCTTGCTCCTTACACCCGGCCCAGGGCAGCCACTCCGAATGGTGTTTAAAGCACATGGTACCCAACTGCTTTTGTGACACTCTGAACCAAAGTGGGTCAGGACACCTTTTTTGTGAGGACACTCTACAGCTCAAGTGGGCAGCCTTCCACAGGTGGGATCTTTGAAATCACTCCATGCGACCTTCTTGCTGGGGCGGCCCCCACATGGGTTGCCCAGAGTCAGGGGATGAGCAGTTTTCAGGGAGGCAGCGACCCTCGCACAAGAGCTGGAGAAGCACGCTGTACTCTGGTCCCTTGTTCCTGTTTCAAACGGGTGTCTCTCGTCTGCGGCCCTCATTAGAACAGGAAACAAAAGCTCGCTCCCTCCGTCTTGAGTGTACTGATCATAGCTTTGGTGTCCCAGACCCGAGTTCAAAACCCAGCCCAGCTACTTGCTGGCTGGTGACAGGGTACACACGTTTGGTTGGCTTTCTGAGCCTGTTCCCCTGTGTGTCAATGGGGACACGGAGGTTGTTTTAAGGCTAGGTGAGAAAGTGTGCAGAAAGACAGTGTGGGTGTTTACTGTCACCTCCGTGCAGCACAAGGCAGCTGCAGGCTGGGGGATGCCTTTCTAAGTCCATGTCACTCTACACACAGCAGCTCAAGAAATGCTAACTCGACTGTCCTTGTGCAGGTCAGTGCCTATGGATTCATCACCAGGAACTACGACAAGTTTTCTGACCATTATTTCGATCGAATAAAGAAGCCACTGATATTCTACGTGAACCACGATCTGTCCCTGGAATCCACCCTCTGGAGGGACCTGCACCAGGCTGGCATCCTGTGGTTGTACCAGCGCTAGCCCTCAAAGCATCCAAGACCTCTGTTTTTCCAGAGCTGTGGCCCCGGGCCCCGCGAACAGCTAAAGCTCCCTCTGTTGTTTTTTGTCCTTGACACTGGGGAGGGGTGTGACTGTCACTGAAGCCTGCTTTGTGGGAAACCCCACCTTGTTCTCGGCTCACCCGAGGAGACCCTTCTTTGGGCCAAGGTAGACAACCCAGTCTTGGGTGGGGGGGACGCTCTGCTGGGCTCGTCTTTAAAACTGAGGAGAGCGCTCTCAAGATGCCACTGAGGAGCGTGAGCGCACAGGCACCATCAGAGTGGAGCACTTCCAAGGCGACAGTGACTTAGCAGTGACTTCAGCAGAGTGGCCCAGGGCCTCCCCTGTCAACAGAGGTCAAGCAGCAGTAGAAGCGAGTGCCCTTTTCAGCCCTGTTCTCCCAGGAGCACACCTCAGACTCCAAAACAGTTCAATTCAAGGACCAAAAGAGTTCAACGCAAGGACGCACTGAAACAGCCTTTCTGAGAACAAGACCAACTAACTTCTGCCCAACAGCGGGAGCACAAAAGACAGTCATTTGAAACTAGTTAACTGCATAAATGATGGAGAAACAGTCTGTGTGTGTGTTGGGAAAGCAGGGTCACACGGGGCGCTGAGCACGGAGAGCCACAGCCACTAGAAGCGGGCAGGAGTCAACCATGCAGGTTGCTGGCCTGATTAAAGGCCCCCTGGAGATGTAGCAGCACCTTGTCACCAGGACCCCACTGGGTAGAACCCTCACTACTGGCCATCAACCCTCATGGCTTCAGCAATCTGCCTTGAGAGGAAGCTTTTAGGTTCTATGTGCTTCTATTTTTAAGGGTAAGCCGACCGAGCTACCATACAGGCCCCCCAAACTGTAGGTCTTACTAGGCTGATGTCCAGACACCCTGCAAGGCGGTGGAGTGGGCTGGGGAAGTCTCCACAGGGCGGGCTGGCAGCCCGCCCAAAGCCTAGCCCCCGAGCCTGTGGTTTGCAGGGGCAGCCCTCAGCCTGGCACTGCTACTTTAGAAACTCAGACATCCCACTGAAAGACACTTAGGACTGAATGACAGCAGCTCCGAGAGCTTCCTAATGCCAGGACCCATTTTTCTCCATTTTATTTAACTTTATTTATTTGGGGGCAGGCACCTTGGGAGGGAGTAGGCAGGCCACTTCTATTGGTCTTTCATTTGTTTATTTTCATCCACCTTTGTTCTTTGGCCTGTTTGGGACTCCCATCGCAGTGGCCTCTATTGTCGCAGAGCACCGGCTCTGGGCACATGCACTCCAGAGCTCCGACTTGGTAATTGGACATATCGGTCCAGCCACTCCGCGGCACGTGGGATCTTCCCAGGCCAGGGATCGAACCAGCGCCCCTTGCACTGCAAGGCGGTGTCCCTACCCACTGGACCACCAGGGAAACCCTCTCCATTTTATTTCTTCCCTATTCCCATCACATCTGTAGTTAACCAAAACCAGTCCACTGTATAAAGTCAACTGAATGAGACGTCAACTTTTTAAAATATTTTAATTTGCTTTAAAAAGTGAAACCCAAGACACACTGATATTACAGGAAATCCACCAAAAACCAGTTCTAGGCTGAACACCTGTTTCCCGCTGGTCTTCCAGTGTGTCTGTTAGTTACCCTCATATTACCATGACAGAAGTCCCCCGCTGCACCAAGACCACCTCGCCTCTCTGTGGTATTCCAAGTGTTCTCAGTTATACGCTCATTTAAAAGAAGAAAGGCAATCCTGAAGGAACTCACTCTGAGCAATCCGTCATGCATGTGGGAGATACAACCAGGCTGATCCAGTGCAGGCTGGTGGGTCCTGGAGGACACTTCAGAGATGGTGACCCGAGCAAACGGAATCTGGCAGGGGGCCAGCAGACTGCAGCCGCCGGTGCTGGGGGCATTTTATATTCAAACACCCTCTGCAGTCAAACGTGCAGGGTCAGGGAACCCCCTGGTGGTCCAGTGGTTAGAACTCGGTGCTCTCACTGCCAAAGGTCAAGGTTCATGCACTGCAGAGCTTTTTAAAAAAAAACCCCTTTCCCGGTTCAGCTGCGTCCCCAGAGCAGTCAGGTCCACTCAGAAGCAGGCTGATAGCCAGCAGGAGACTTTCCCGCTGGCTAACATGTCTTTTCACTTTGTCTTGCTCTACACTGTAGGCTGCTTGGATCAGTTTTCTAGTTCTTTAAATCCCACCCCAAACAGCTTCCTTGGTGACCGGACAAATATGTGACCTTATGTATGAAGAGGCACCTTGGGAGGGAGTAGGCAGGCCACTTCTCTTGGGCTTTCATTTGTTTATTTTCATCCACCTTTGTTCTTTGGCCTGTTTGGGACTCCCATCGCAGTGGCCTCTATTGTCGAGAGCACCGGCTCTGGGCACATGCACTCCAGAGCTCCGACTTGGTAATTGGACATATCGGTCCAGCCACTCCGCGGCACGTGGGATCTTCCCAGGCCAGGGATCGAACCAGCGCCCCTTGCACTGCAAGGCGGTGTCCCTACCCACTGGACCACCAGGGAAACCCTCTCCATTTTATTTCTTCCCTATTCCCATCACATCTGTAGTTAACCAAAACCAGTCCACTGTATAAAGTCAACTGAATGAGACGTCAAATTTTTAAAATATTTTAATTTGCTTTAAAAAGTGAAACCCAAGACACACTGATATTACAGGAAATCCACCAAAAACCAGTTCTAGGCTGAACACCTGTTTCCCGCTGGTCTTCCAGTGTGTCTGTTAGTTACCCTCATATTACCATGACAGAAGTCCCCCGCTGCACCAAGACCACCTCGCCTCTCTGTGGTATTCCAAGTGTTCTCAGTTATACGCTCATTTAAAAGAAGAAAGGCAATCCTGAAGGAACTCACTCTGAGCAATCCGTCATGCATGTGGGAGATACAACCAGGCTGATCCAGTGCAGGCTGGTGGGTCCTGGAGGACACTTCAGAGATGGTGACCCGAGCAAACGGAATCTGGCAGGGGGCCAGCAGACTGCAGCCGCCGGTGCTGGGGGCATTTTATATTCAAACACCCTCTGCAGTCAAACGTGCAGGGTCAGGGAACCCCCTGGTGGTCCAGTGGTTAGAACTCGGTGCTCTCACTGCCAAAGGTCAAGGTTCATGCACTGCAGAGCTTTTTAAAAAAAAAAACCCTTCCAGGTTCAGCTGCGTCCCCAGAGCAGTCAGGTCCACTCAGAAGCAGGCTGATAGCCAGCAGGAGACTTTCCCGCTGGCTAACATGTCTTTTCACTTTGTCTTGCTCTACACTGTAGGCTGCTTGGATCAGTTTTCTAGTTCTTTAAATCCCACCCCAAACAGCTTCCTTGGTGACCGGACAAATATGTGACCTTATGTATGAAGAGCTGCACACACCTTCCCACTCCAGCAGAGAAGAAAGGCTATCTGTGCCCACTCCAAGCCTGGCATTTCGATGGGAACAAAGCCCCGCGCCAGCGCCACTCTGCCACACCCTCGCTCACTAGTCAGCCGTGCCACTCAGCGCTGAGCTGAGCCCAGGAGAGCTCCCGGCACTAGCAAAGCACCTGGAAACCATGCTAGCGCCATGCTGCTCCTCTCCTGACCGCCAGGCTATGCACAAAGGTGAGACGGGGGTCAGATAGTGCTGAAGGGCACTCGCTGCCCCAGCCAGGATCCATCTGCCATGCCGGCCTGTCTCAAAGAGCGCATTCATTTTCTTGAATTATGTGACAAGCACTCTTTCATTCCACAGTAAGAGCATAAGCCAAATCCGGGCCACCTTGCCCATTTCTGCCACCTCTTATAGCTGTGCCCCAGAGCCGTAAACCAAGGGGCCTGAAGTCTGACCAGGCAGCCCACCACTGGTTTCCAAGTTGCAGAGGGTCTGAGGTCTCCGCAGGGTAGATACCACTCCCTCTGGAGTGCATTCAATCTGATTGCTTATAAAACCGGAATTTCTTTTAAGAGCCTAGAGCCAGCCCTTTAAAAGCCTCAGAACAGATTGTTTTCCCTCAGTCGAGACTTTCAGACAGGGATAACTAACCCCCACAGGCTTGTGGGGCTTCTTTTGGGAGAAGTAAGACAAGAAACAGAAATGGTTTCACTCGCTTCAGGTAAAGCCAGTTAGGTCTGTTTCATAGGCTGCAGACACCTAGCAAAGAAAACAGACCCACGTCACAGGCTCCACGCCACTCAGCACAACCAAAAAGCCAAGGGAAGCAAAACCAACACCCACCCACGCCTGTTCAAGGGTCTCAGGACACATTCCAGAGAAGCTCCGCCTCGGCTCCAGGGCAGCCGACACGGCGCTGTGGCTGGTGCCTTCTGGAGCGTCCTTTCCAGGCTCCACGCGGGGCTGTACCTGGCGAGAAACTGCAAAAGAAAACCTATTCAAGGTCTACACAAGTATCTCAGGCAGCTGTTAATTCAAGCATTAAAAAACAAAGCAAACCAGGCCTCAATTTTCTCTGAAGCTAACTTGGGAAACTGAGTCTCAGATATCCAGATTCCACACAGAGGCTTTCTTTGCCTTCAGACAGGGATAACTTCACATCATCACGGACTCAGCTCCCCACCCATCTGCCAGCCCACAGCACATGCAAACTATGTTTTCCTTAGCAAATTCAGCTTTACTTCCTTCCTGGGAACTCCATTCACTCTTATCTTCTTTATGAGAATGTGCTTCCCCTTAAGGGCAAAAGCCTTCTATCTAGTGCCAAGCTGTACCCAGCATCCCAGGCCCGACACACAGACACAAGCTGGCACGACACAGCCCCTGCCCTTTCAAAGCCAGGGTCTACCTGAGCACAAAGTGTCCAGTCGCTGAGGATGTATCTCAGCATCTTTCTATTGTCAGTAAAATGCCTAACAGTGGATTACTCCTCTCAGCCAGGCCACAGGCAGCCGGGAGCATGGTCATTTCTTCTTCCCTCTGGGTGCAAAACTATACTGCAGAGGGACCATGTGGCTTTCAGTTCTTAAAGGGATTATAGGCCTGCCATGAGAGCTATTTAAAAATAGCCAGTACTATAACCTTGCTGTAATAAAAACCCCTGAGCTAAGAGCAGATCAGATCATCTCACTGTTCCTCCACGTCTGCTCTTCAGCAGCCACACACAACCCCTGGGCAGCCCTCCAGAGCCACGTCGCTCCTCTCGGCAAGGCTCAGGCGGGGTCCAGGTGCACACCCAGGTCTGAAAAGCACCATTCCTGCTTTCACAAAGGACCACCTAAGGTTCTGGTGTGGTTGCCTGGTAAAAGGCTGAGACTGGAGTCTCAGTCAAACACTGGGTTTCAATCTCAGCTCTACTGACATTTTGGGTGGGCAGTGCTGGGGGAGGAGGGGGAGCACTGTAGGATAATCAGGGGCACCCACTGGATCCCAGCACCACCCTCTGCCCCTAGCTGCAAACCAACAGCCTAACTCCATAACCAATCGTTAAATTATAGCTCAATAAAGCTTAACAATGCCCCTTCCCCCAATCACTTACATATATATTTTTCATGGTTCTTAAAAAAAAAAAAAAAACACCTAGTTGTGTAACTCTGGGCAAGTGAACACTTTAATTCAGTTTGCTCAGGAGCAACATAGGAAAACGTCTACCTCCTAAAGGGTTGTGACAAACACCAGTGGGGATGCCTGGCAATGGGTCCAGGAAAGAGTTCACACTACTTCTCTCAGCTGGGCACCCAGTCCTGGAAGACCACACATCTCTATAATCTAACAGACCGACGCTTAAAGGAACCACAACCTACGACGCAGCTCTGGGAAAGCTTTAAAAAACCTTACCAATTATAAAAATCACATCATGAAGATCCTTACACCTTTGGATGGTGGTTTGTATGTGACTTTTTTCAAAGTCCACAGCCTACACCGTTCATCTAAAAAGAGAAACACGGTCACACATTTCACTCTAAGGGAAACACACCTAAGATATTCATTTTCAAGAGTGGTAATTTAAAAAGTTGAGCCTCAGCAAGTTAGCACTCCTCACAGAAAATGTCTTTTCAGACAGGGATAACTTTAAATCATCCTCAGCTCAACCTGTCCCCAACATTTCTAAATCCCAACCAACTAAAGCTCCTTCTCCAGGTCGTCTCCCTTCACCCCTGTATGCAGCGGCATCCTCTTTGGTTTCGAACAGCGACACCCAGTGGCCCCATTTCCACTGGCGCTGACCACCCTCATTTCTGGATTCTGGGTGGGACCCCAACTGGTCCAGGGTCCACAGGGATTCAGAGCTAAGCTGGCCATCACCCCCATCTCGACTTTCTCATTTCCGGTGCCCACCCCAAGATCCGCCCTACATGCACTCTTACCTGTCTCAGAGCTCCAGGCGTTACGAGCTCCAGCCCCTTCGATTCCTGCTTTCACAAAGGACCACCTAAGGTTCTGGTGTGGTTGCCTGGTAAAAGGCTGAGACTGGAGTCTCAGTCAAACACTGGGTTTCAATCTCAGCTCTACTGACATTTTGGGTGGGCAGTGCTGGGGGAGGAGGGGGAGCACTGTAGGATAATCAGGGGCACCCACTGGATCCCAGCACCACCCTCTGCCCCTAGCTGCAAACCAACAGCCTAACTCCATAACCAATCGTTAAATTATAGCTCAATAAAGCTTAACAATGCCCCTTCCCCCAATCACTTACTTATTTATTTTTCATGGTTCTTAAAAAAAAAAAAAAACACCTAGTTGTGTAACTCTGGGCAAGTGAACACTTTAATTCAGTTTGCTCAGGAGCAACATAGGAAAACGTCTACCTCCTAAAGGGTTGTGACAAACACCAGTGGGGATGCCTGGCAATGGGTCCAGGAAAGAGTTCACACTACTTCTCTCAGCTGGGCACCCAGTCCTGGAAGACCACACATCTCTATAATCTAACAGACCGACGCTTAAAGGAACCACAACCTACGACGCAGCTCTGGGAAAGCTTTAAAAAACCTTACCAATTATAAAAATCACATCATGAAGATCCTTACACCTTTGGATGGTGGTTTGTATGTGACTTTTTTCAAAGTCCACAGCCTACACCGTTCATCTAAAAAGAGAAACACGGTCACACATTTCACTCTAAGGGAAACACACCTAAGATATTCATTTTCAAGAGTGGTAATTTAAAAAGTTGAGCCTCAGCAAGTTAGCACTCCTCACAGAAAATGTCTTTTCAGACAGGGATAACTTTAAATCATCCTCAGCTCAACCTGTCCCCAACATTTCTAAATCCCAACCAACTAAAGCTCCTTCTCCAGGTCGTCTCCCTTCACCCCTGTATGCAGCGGCATCCTCTTTGGTTTCGAACAGCGACACCCAGTGGCCCCATTTCCACTGGCGCTGACCACCCTCATTTCTGGATTCTGGGTGGGACCCCAACTGGTCCAGGGTCCACAGGGATTCAGAGCTAAGCTGGCCATCACCCCCATCTCGACTTTCTCATTTCCGGTGCCCACCCCAAGATCCGCCCTACATGCACTCTTACCTGTCTCAGAGCTCCAGGCGTTACGAATCCGCTGCAGCCTGCAGGTCTGCTTCTCATCGTCTCTGCAGAAGCCGAGGAAAGGCCTGTAAGAGCAATGAGAGCATGAGCTCGTTCAGGGTCGCTGTAACACTACGGCTTTCCCAACGGTCTACACCACGCCAGTGGTTATTAGCTGTAGACTCAAATGAAAATGGGTTGGGGCCGTCCTCAAGGCACTCCGGAAAGAAGCCAGGTATTGAGGCGGTCACATCCTAGATGTTCATTAAGAGCCGCCCCTGTGAACCTGCCAGCCCAGCACCCGAGTGAGGCCTGGCGGCGGCTCCGGACAGAAGGGCTGCTATCGCCCAGGAGGGACGCGCCGAGGCCAGAGGTGGGCTTCGGCTTCCTCTCTCCTCTCCATAACAAAAGCTCGCTCCCTTTGGAAAGCGTTTTCTCACCCAGTATCTCAGTTAATCCTCCCAAGCACCCTACCGCGGGAAGACCAGGCGTCCCCCTTCCGCCTTCCGCCTTCCAGGAGGGGGAGGCCAAGTGTGCCAGCGCCGTCTCAAGAAAGACACTATTCGCCCTCCCTCCGCAGCCTTACCTCCGCCAAAGGCCCGAGGTTGCTGGCCCCGCTGGGGCCACGCCGAGAAAGCCATGACTTCCAGCCACGCGGCCCCCATCGGAAAAGAGGGCAAGCTTCCGCCTGCGCGCGAGTCTTCACGGGAAGTCTCGCCGGAACTCTCGCGCAATTGAGAAGAGGCTGCTGGGAAATGTAGTGTGAGCAAGCCGCCGCGGAGGGGCGCCCGCGGCTCGGAGCCGGGGTGAGACGGCGGCCGCCGCTAGGGGCAGTAGAGAGCCCAGGCGGGGAGGCTTCCTCCGTACAGCACCCCGCGCTTAGAAAACCGAGGCGGACAGTCGTTTCGGTCCCGAGGTCACTGTCTGCTGAGTGAACAGGCTGTCCCCGGCCGAGACGGGGTGGGTGGTGGAGGTAGCGGGAAGTTGGAGGGGGCTTCGAGAGCAACTGGGACCCGGCCGGATTTCGTTCTTAGCTATTTTGTGGATTCGATTAGGGGCGAGGCGGGGTCGTGGAGGGCAGCGGGTGGGTCGCGTTAGGGAAGGAGAAGGAGATTCCCGGGGACTTCCTTGTTCGACTTCCCGCTTCATTGCTCTTGTTGGGGCGCGGGCGGCAGAGGGCGCCCGAGAGCGACGGGCCGGCCCGGCTCTCAATTACCCTGAATCCCCGGGGGCGAGCCCAGCGCCGCAGGTCCCGCCGCCGCGCGAAAATACTACATTACGAAAACAACGGAGAATAGGGTAAACACCGTCTGCTTTACTCCTGCGTGCCATTTATCAGGCCATCACCCCAGCTTTAGTTTTGAAATTACAAAAAGGCAAAACAACAACTAGAGTCAGAGTCAGAATTCACGCCTATTTGGAAATAAGTTTAAATTTGCCAGCTTCCCTGGCAATCCAGTGGTTGACTCTGGGCTTCCACTTAACAGGGGGCACTGGTTTGATCCTTGGCCAGGGAGCTAAGAGCCCATGTGCCACACGTCTTGCAACCAAAAATAATAATAAATTTGCAAGACCACGGAAGCCTTTTCTACGGCACCGGTTCCTCATTCTCATCAGCCCCCTAGCGATGATCTGAATGGCATTTACTCTAGATTAAATTGTTCTGTTTATGGTCTCGTTTGGGAACTTGATTTTCAAGTTACCGCACTTGTTAGTGTTTGCCTCCTTAATTTGATTGTAAGCTCTTCAAGGCAGAAGTCTCTTTTGTTTTTCTTTTAAGTTCTTCGGAAAAGAGGGCAAGCTTCCCCCCGGAGAAGTCTCGCCGGAACTCTCGCGCAATTGAGAAGAGGCTGCTGGGAAATGTAGTGTGAGCAAGCCGCCGCGGAGGGGCGCCCGCGGCTCGGAGCCGGGGTGAGACGGCGGCCGCCGCTAGGGGCAGTAGAGAGCCCAGGCGGGGAGGCTTCCTCCGTACAGCACCCCGCGCTTAGAAAACCGAGGCGGACAGTCGTTTCGGTCCCGAGGTCACTGTCTGCTGAGTGAACAGGCTGTCCCCGGCCGAGACGGGGTGGGTGGTGGAGGTAGCGGGAAGTTGGAGGGGGCTTCGAGAGCAACTGGGACCCGGCCGGATTTCGTTCTTAGCTATTTTGTGGATTCGATTAGGGGCGAGGCGGGGTCGTGGAGGGCAGCGGGTGGGTCGCGTTAGGGAAGGAGAAGGAGATTCCCGGGGACTTCCTTGTTCGACTTCCCGCTTCATTGCTCTTGTTGGGGCGCGGGCGGCAGAGGGCGCCCGAGAGCGACGGGCCGGCCCGGCTCTCAATTACCCTGAATCCCCGGGGGCGAGCCCAGCGCCGCAGGTCCCGCCGCCGCGCGAAAATACTACATTACGAAAACAACGGAGAATAGGGTAAACACCGTCTGCTTTACTCCTGCGTGCCATTTATCAGGCCATCACCCCAGCTTTAGTTTTGAAATTACAAAAAGGCAAAACAACAACTAGAGTCAGAGTCAGAATTCACGCCTATTTGGAAATAAGTTTAAATTTGCCAGCTTCCCTGGCAATCCAGTGGTTGACTCTGGGCTTCCACTTAACAGGGGGCACTGGTTTGATCCTTGGCCAGGGAGCTAAGAGCCCATGTGCCACACGTCTTGCAACCAAAAATAATAATAAATTTGCAAGACCACGGAAGCCTTTTCTACGGCACCGGTTCCTCATTCTCATCAGCCCCCTAGCGATGATCTGAATGGCATTTACTCTAGATTAAATTGTTCTGTTTGTGGTAATACGTTTCGGGAACTTGATTTTCAAGTTACCGCACTTGTTAGTGTTTGCCTCCCTTAATTTGATTGTAAGCTCTTCAAGGCAGAAGTCTCTTTTGTTTTTTCTTTTTAAGTTCTTCACAGCCCTAGTTTGTATTCCACCGCAGGTGCTCCCAGTAAGGCCTCCACAAATACAATCATTAGCTCAGCAATAGCTCCTATTGTGTGAAATTGGCCCTTAAGTTTCTATTTTTCCCTTGCAGACAAATTATTTTTGTACTATACCAAAAGAAAGAATGAGATCTCTCCCTGCACACTAAATTCCTTTCATTTCAGACTCTAAGGGCGGAATTTGCCAAAATGCTGCATGTGTGTAGATAGGTGATCTGCTGGCAAAACAAGAATGATAAACTAAGACTTTATTTATTTATTTATTTTAAATTTTTCTCTTTTTTGGCCACTTCTATTGGTCTTCCATTTATTCATTCTCATCCATCTTTGTTCTTTGGCCTGTGTGGGCTTCCCATCGCAATGGCCTCTCTCACTGCAGAGCACCGGCTCTGGGTGCATGCGCTCCAGAGCTCCGGCTCCGTAGTCGGACATATAGGTTTAGCCGCGCCAGAGCATGTGGGATCTTCCCAGGCCAGGGATCGAACTGGTGCCCTCTGCATTGCAAGGCAGTGTCCTTACCCACTGGACCACCAGGGAAGCCTCAAACTAAGCCTTTATAACATTTCCTGTGTGCCCTTCACTCCTCGAGTGCTTACAGATGTTCCCTAATCCTCACCACTGCACCATGAAGTGTCTTATCACGACCCAGTTCTACAGATGAGGGGAGGCACTGAGAGGCTGTGTACCTTCCCCGATTCACACTAGTAAATAGTGGAACTGGGGTGTGACCCAGCCTGTAGTCTTTACATTTACCACGAAGTTATACTGCACTGTGAATATACATACAAATTGATCTTGTATAGAAAGGTATTTGGTTGGGAGGGAGAGGATAGAAAAGCGATTTTGGAGGCCCCTGGAGAGGCGGCATCAACCAGGGCTCATGTGACCCGGTCCCGTGGATGCTGCTGGTGGAGTTCTACAAGGGCGCCCCGGACCTCGTCGGGTTCCAGGAGCCTTGGAGCCAGGAGCACACCTACCTCGACAAGCGGACGACCTCCCTGGCCAGCAGGACACCCAAGGCCCAGGGCCTGAGCCCCGTGCTGGAGCAGGTGTACAGCGTCCTCAAGCAAGGGAGCCGAAGGCGCCAGCTTCCAAGGACCAGAGGCCTCTGATGAGACGCGGCCCCGTGGCTCTGGGCGAGGGTCCAGGGCTTTCGTTCCACTTGTCAGGTGACTGAGGGCAGGGGTTCCAAAAAAAAAAACAGAAAAAGAAAAGGGATTTTGTGTGTTTCCACGGGCAATTAGGGATGAAACCAGGAGGGGAATGATGGGCGCCTTTTCCACCGTTAGCAGCCATTTCTGGCAGGAGGAGCGAGGAGGAGAGGCCACAGGAGCCGACCTGTGAGAGACTCCGGGCCCTGAGGACCAAGAACTCCGGGCTCTGGCGGGGCTGTCTTGAAAAGGGACACCGTTAGTCACTCCGTCCTGTCTGACTCTCTGCCTCCCCGTAGAGTGTAGCCCACCAGGTTCCTCTGTCCATGGGATTTCCCAGGCCAGATTACTGGAGTGGGCTGCCATTTCCTTCTCCGGGGGCTCTTCCCCACCCAGGGATGGAACCCTGGTCTCCTGCATTGGCAGGCCACGCTGTCTTGGGTCCCTGACTAATTACCACCCAGTGTGCAATGAGTTCCTTTCATCCCAGCTCAAGAAGACCCGCTGCGCCAGGGGGCCCAGAGGAGTTTTCACTCCTGCCAGGGCCCTTCGTGGGGCAGCAGCAGGCGCACGGCGGAGGCGGGTATCGTGGGCTGCTGGGCTGTGGCCAAGGGGCTGGAGCACCGTGTCCTGAAGCCACGTGCCTGAGTCAGGTGCACTGCTTAGGCAATCCAGAAATAACTGGGAAACCCTTCAAAGAATACACCAGCATTTCTGAATGAGTGGCCAAGGGCTCAGAGCTATGGGGAAGGACGTGCTAATGTTGTGACTTCATTCGCACTCCTTGCTGGTGAGGTCTAGGTCATTTGAGTTTCACATTATTCAAGGCCAGTGTGGACCTATATTTATGCCATGGAGAGAGTCACACCGTCTAGTAATAAGTGACAGAAGTAGATCAGAAGCTTTACAGGCCAGGAGTCCCCAGGGCTGTGCAAGGACCTTGGCTCTGAGAACAGAGGGGAAATCTGGTCAGCTGACCGGCTGCGCTCAGGCGGTCAGTTCATGGAGTTCCATTCACTGATGGGATTTAAGACATGGTATTTGAAACCTGTGTCTTCCCAGGTGGCACAGTGGTAAAGAATCCACCTGCCAATGCAGGCAGGAGAGGCTGGAGAGGTTTGCTCCCTGGGTTGGGGAGATTCTCCCGGAGAAGGAAATGGCAACCCACTCCAGTATTCTTGCCTGGGAAATCCCCTGGACAGAGGAGCCTGGCGGGCTACAGTCCATGGGGTTGCAAAGAGTCAGACGTGAATGAGCACACACATTCGAAACCCACATGAATAGAAAAGAGTCTTTCAATATTGAGGTTCATTTCTTAACCTGAAAAGAAATGTTCAATTTTATGAGTAAGAACACGAAGAGGGAGCGATGCCTCCCCAGCAGTTGGCTGCTCACCCTGGAAGCAGTCACAGCAGGCATTCACCTGTGCGCAGGCCCGCTCAGCCCCGCCGCTGCCCTCCTCCATCTCACAGACACGAGGGAGCTGCTGTGCAGCGGCGGGCCGAGCGAGGCAAGCCCCGGCCCTGCGCGAAGAGTCAGTCTTGATCAGCCTGCACCAGGCCCAGGAGAAATCTCTTCCCTTTGCCAGGAATTGTTGTAGGAAAGGGTCTGTGGTGGTGTTCCGCCACATTTGGGCAACTTCTCTGGTTTCGAAAAACAACAGCCTCTTTTCTGGCTCTGGGATGATGTCTGAGACCACTGAGCCCATCTTGTGCTGTATCCGGAAGGGCTGCTTTCTAGTAAGCGTGGAAGGTTGGGCTTTCTTGGTGGTCCAGTGGGTAAGGACACCGTCTTGTAATGCAGAGGGCAGCGGTTCGATCCCTGGCCTGGGAAGATCCCACGTGCCACGGAGCGGCTGGACCCATGTGTCCAACTACCGAGCCGGAGTTCTGGAGCGCATGTGCCCAGAGCTGGTGCTCTGCAGCGAGAGAGACCACTGCGAAGAGAGGCCCGCACAGGCCAAAGAACAAAGGTGGATGAAAATAGATAAATGAAAGACCAATACAAATGGCAAAAAAAAAAAAAAAAAAAGTGGAAGGTTGCCGGT
Organism: Tragulus kanchil; assembly: GCA_022376925.1. Classification (NCBI taxonomy): domain Eukaryota; kingdom Metazoa; phylum Chordata; class Mammalia; order Artiodactyla; family Tragulidae; genus Tragulus; species Tragulus kanchil. Next base: position 23,796,791 of record JAIOJX010000027.1, on the reverse strand, counting down.
GGTGGAAAGGAGAAGGAGCCTGAGTGAGGCCGTGAAGATGCTTTTGAGCTGTTGGAAAAGCCAGTTCCAATGTTCCCCAGCCTTGAGACCTTTTGTTTGATTCAGAGACACATGTTTTCATGTCAGTATTTTTGAAGGTGGGAGGCATCTTTTGAGCCCCGGCATCTGAGTTTAAATGAAATACAGAGTGGGAGAGAAACCAGAAACCTCCTTATTGTTTTTTATTTTTTAAGATTTATTTATTTATTTATTTTGGTGGGGGTGGGATGGGGAGGGAGGGGAGCAGGCGGGCCACTTCTATTGGTCTTTCATTTGTCCATTTTCATCCATCTTTGTTCTTTGGCTCCTGTGGGCCTCCCATCGCAGTGGCCTCTGTTGTTGCAGAGCGCCAGCTCTGGGCGCATGCGCTCCAGAGCTCCGGCTCGGTAATTGGACACATCAGTCCAGCCGCTCCGCGGCACGTGGGATCTTCCCAGGCCAGGGATCGAACCGGCGCCCCTTGCACTGCAAGGCAGTGTCCTTACCCACTGGACCACCAGGGGAGCCCCCTCCTTATTGTTTAAGCCACCTGAAGTGGAGTATTCTGTTAGAATGATATGATTCCAAATGATATGATTGACATATCCCACATCATTCTCTTTTTTATTGCTGATTATTATTATCTGGAAGAATGGGTCATGGCCAAACAAAGAAGGTGACCTGAGAGAATCAGATTACCATCCTGAAAAAAAGAGCACCTGGTGTATAGTGTTGACTCTATTCTAGGCACTGCTCTAAGTGCCTTTGGAAAAAAAGAGAAAAAAAAAACAGTTTACTTACTGAACCTCCATAGTGGTCCAGTGGTTAAGGATCTGCCTGCCAATGTAGGGGATGTGGGTTTGATCCCAGGTCTAGGACGGCCCCACATGCCTCGGAGCGCCTCAGCCCGTGCACTGTGACAAACAGTAGCAGCCTGCTTGCTGCAACTAGAAGAAGCCCGTGTGCAGCGAGGAAGACCTAGCACGGCCCAGAATAAATATACTTATTTTAAAAAACACTTTGAGATCTGAGTGACAGGCAAAAAGCTGCCCAAGTTTAATGTTTACAGCGTGATGGCTCTCCGCATCTTCAATTTGCTGTCTCATTTGACTCTCACAACAGCCCTGTTATTATCCTTCCATTTTTCAGCCCAAGTACGGAAGAAGGAAAGTCAGTAGGACGTGAGGGCACTGAGAACTCAGTTGCGCCTCCAAACCTGGGGCCTTCACCATTGTGCCGGGTGTCCTGGGAAGCTGTGCTGTGGCCTCGGATCGAGGTTTTAACTCCAGTGATTTCAATTCATTGAGCTAGAAAGCACATCATGAAAGCCTAGAGGACTGTTTTCCCCTTCAGTTTCTCAGGACCGTGAAGGAGGAAATCTGTTCGGCAGAAATCAGGGACACCAAGTGCGCAGACCATTTAACTTCCTGGAGGAGAAGCAACAGGACGGCACGTACCCCATTTCTGGAGAGTGGATGACCCTGGGTCGCGGTGGATTCTTTCTTGGGTTGACTGATAGCACACGTTTCATTTCCCTGCTCTGCAGATCTGTTGCCACTCAGAAAATAAAGACTCAATAGGCTTTTTAAAAATAAGTGAATTTGAAGAAGACGTAATATGCCATGGACCTCTCCTGTTTTCTGGACATGATGCCCCTGCCCAGGAGCCCCGCCTTATCGTAACTGCTGCAGCGTCTGTGCTGGTGCTGTTTGTTTCTTCTGCCTAGACACACCCTTCCCCTCGTCCTTCTCTCCACGCGCAGAAAGTCCCGGCTCAGGCTTCAGCATCTCCTCTGTGAAGTCTTAACTGAGAGGCTCAGACAGCCCCCTCGCTCCTTCCAGCGTTCCCATGTCCCCACGGCAGGCGGGTGTAACACCTGCTCTGCGATCAGGCGGCCCTGAATCTGAGTCCGGTCCCAGTTCTGCTGATTCAAGCTGAGTAACCCCTGGCCGCTCAGATGGGAAAGAATTCGCCTGCAGCCCAGGAGACCAAGTTCAGCCCTTGTAGTAAGAAGATCTCCTATAGCAGGGAATGGCAACCCACTCCAGTGTTCTTGCCTGGAGAATCCCATAGACTGAGGAGCCTGGTGGGCTACAGTCCTTGGGGTCACAAAGAGTAGGACACGACTGAGTGACTATCCACTTTTTCACTTTCAACCCCTGTTGGACGACTTCACCTCTCTCTGAGCTCCTTATCTGCAACGGGAGGAGGTGGAGATGCTCATAAACCCAGCAGAACGGTCTTAGGATCGTGCAGGCCGAGCAACTGGCATGGCCAGACACAGGGAAGCACTCAGTCAGTGGAACTCGTCTCATGTGAACACACCTACTTCTTCTAACACTGTTTTATGATCGTTTGTTTTCATGTCTGGCTTTTCTACTAAATCATAAGCAAGATGCGTCAAGTTTTCATTTCTTTTTTTTTTTTCAAGCTAAGTCATCTTTATTGAGGCATAATTTACAGACAATGAAATACATCCATTTAAAACTGCACAGTGCAGTAGGCCTTAAGTGTATACACCCCTACACAAGGACGACACCATCATGGTTCAGAGCACCCTCACCCCACAGAGAGCCCCAGACGCCTATGACAGTCAGTCTCCATCCAGCCCTGGTCCAACCACTGACCTCCTTTGAGCCACGATAGCTTCATTTTCGCCCTTTCCGGAACTCTACAGATGGGATCCTACAGCAAGGACTCTTGTGTCTGGCTTCTCTCAGTGACCCAGAACCGTGGGAACAATTCACTTCTTTTTTAACTCCTGAGTATTATTCCATTAGACAAGTATACCACAGATTTTATCCATGTACCCTGTGAATGGACATGTGGGCTGTTTCCTATTTGAAACTATGGCTGATAAAGCTGCAGTGCACCTTTTTATACAGATCTGTTTGTGGACCTAAGTTTCCATTCCTCTTGGATAACTGCAGGGGAGACTACCGAACTGGTCTCCCGTGCGGCTGGCGGTGCTCACATTCCCCAAGCACCACAGCCCGTTTTTCCACACCCTCAGCCTCACCGGCCAATGGTCAGTCTTAACGCTCGCCATTCGCGGGGAGGGGGGCGGGTCTTAGTATCTCACTGTGGTTTTAACACGCCCCTCCGTGTTGACTGTGACGTGGAGCATCTTTCTGTGCGCTTTATTGGCCCTCTGTGTACTTTCCTGTGTCGTGTCTATTTAAACCCTCCATTTTTTTTTTTTTTTTTGACCTGTCATCTTCCTGAGTTGTGAAAATTCTCCATATATTCTGGACACAGGTTCTTTCTCAGATATTTGCTTGAGAAATACTTTCTCCCCATCTTTCCGGTTTTGATCTCGTCTGGCTCATCCACGTGGCTTCTGTGATTCGTGCTTTCTGTATTCTGTTGCAAAGACCTTCCTTTCTCCGTTGAAGCACTGGTGTCCCATCTGTCTCCGGATCCCATTGGTCTGTGTTATGAGCTTTGGCGCTTCCTCCTTCACCCCTGCGCCAGCTTGACCTCAGATCAGGTCTCCCCGCCCTGGTGAGATGGCTGTGTCGGCGGGGTCTAAGTCATCTTTATTGAGGCATAATTTACAGACAATGAAATACATCCATTTAAAACTGCACAGTGCAGTAGGCCTTAAGTGTATACACCCCTACACAAGGACGACACCATCATGGTTCAGAGCACCCTCACCCCACAGAGAGCCCCAGACGCCTATGACAGTCAGTCTCCATCCAGCCCTGGTCCAACCACTGACCTCCTTTGAGCCACGATAGCTTCATTTTCGCCCTTTCCGGAACTCTACAGATGGGATCCTACAGCAAGGACTCTTGTGTCTGGCTTCTCTCAGTGACCCAGAACCGTGGGAACAATTCACTTCTTTTTTAACTCCTGAGTATTATTCCATTAGACAAGTATACCACAGATTTTATCCATGTACCCTGTGAATGGACATGTGGGCTGTTTCCTATTTGAAACTATGGCTGATAAAGCTGCAGTGCACCTTTTTATACAGATCTGTTTGTGGACCTAAGTTTCCATTCCTCTTGGATAACTGCAGGGGAGACTACCGAACTGGTCTCCCGTGCGGCTGGCGGTGCTCACATTCCCCAAGCACCACAGCCCGTTTTTCCACACCCTCAGCCTCACCGGCCAATGGTCAGTCTTAACGCTCGCCATTCGCGGGGAGGGGGGCGGGTCTTAGTATCTCACTGTGGTTTTAACACGCCCCTCCGTGTTGACTGTGACGTGGAGCATCTTTCTGTGCGCTTTATTGGCCCTCTGTGTACTTTCCTGTGTCGTGTCTATTTAAACCCTCCATTTTTTTTTTTTTTATTGACCTGTCATCTTCCTGAGTTGTGAAAATTCTCCATATATTCTGGACACAGGTTCTTTCTCAGATATTTGCTTGAGAAATACTTTCTCCCCATCTTTCCGGTTTTGATCTCGTCTGGCTCATCCACGTGGCTTCTGTGATTCGTGCTTTCTGTATTCTGTTGCAAAGACCTTCCTTTCTCCGTTGAAGCACTGGTGTCCCATCTGTCTCCGGATCCCATTGGTCTGTGTTATGAGCTTTGGCGCTTCCTCCTTCACCCCTGCGCCAGCTTGACCTCAGATCAGGTCTCCCCGCCCTGGTGAGATGGCTGTGTCGGCGGGGTCTGCCCTCCCCGCAGCGCAGGCAGGAGCTGCCTGAGGCAGACGCTGAGGCCGCGGTGAGCTCACCATCCCGTGTGCTGCCTGGTGTCAAGTGTCTGTTTCTTATATGTTGCTCAGTTTTCTGGTTGGTTGTGGCAGGAAGCCTTAATTCACGTCTGTATCCACAGAGCCCGGTGGGCAGACACCCCATAAATGTCGAGTGAGCCAGTCCTGTGAGCACTGCCAGACACAGGCCACGGGAGTTTCTTTTCATTGGAAGAAGCTCTAGGCTCCCAGAGGTCAGCTGATCCATCACCTGCGTCCTTCTAGACAGTTCTTTTCCTGAGGACGGTCATCGGTCCTTTACGTCCACCGTGCGGCCCACCTGCATTCACACAGGCCTGTTACATGGGGAGAAGGAGGGCCAGAGAAGGAAGGGTCAGGGGGCCAGGCAGTGGCTGGGCCGGCAGACCTGGTCCTGCGGGCCGAGGTCTCGGTCACGCTCTCGCTGGCTGGGCAGGCACTGCTCCCCACACCTAACAACCTAACACAGGATCCTTGCGCTGTGGGCTCCCAGCACGTGCTTGTCGAATAAACGAGCTAGTGAGTGCATTCCTAGTCTCCTTGAATGCTTAGCTCAGCTGGCTTTGGCCTCTGATATTAAATGGGCCTGTGTGTGCTCCCAGAAGGAAGGGACTGGCCATTCCCGCCCAGGTTCACAGGTCGTGGTCATCAGTAACTTTCCTTTGAATTTTCCGTCCACCCTTGTGACTGAGTCCCCACCAGGGACACGTGCATCCCACAGAGAGGGTCTGTAGTCCTTAAGTGCCAAGACTTGCTTCCAGTTTAAATCCAGGCTCCCTCTCGAAGCCGCCTCCTTGGTCCCCATGCCCTGTGCCCTCCCCTCCGGCCAGGCTCCGGCTGTGGTCCTCTCCCTCCCAGGCGCTCTGCCCTCGGTGAAGGGGACAGCACCATGGCAGTGGCTCCGAGTGCCAGCCTCGCATCTGTCACCCCTGCCAGTGGCCACCGCTTCCTCCCTAAGGGGCTGACAAGAGCCTGAAGGGGGCTGCTCTCCTCTCCGAGCTGGCAGGCGAGGATGGCCTTTCAGGACGCAGGGGCTCCCCTGGGGCCACAGGTTCCAGAAGAGAGAGCACATGAGAAAGGCCTCCCGGGTGGGCCGACGCCTGCTTCCTTGAGCCTGGAGGCCGGGTCGTCGCAGGGCCTTCCCCACAGCCCCCGCTCCAGCCTCGGGCCTTCCTGCCCCGCCAGCTCAGCAGCTCCCGCATCACGTTGCCTGGGCACAGGTCCCGGCTTTGCCACCAGCGGTGAGTGACCTTGAGTGAGTTCTGTGAACCTCACTTTCCTTATTGGGCAAATGAGGTTAATAGCAGTTCCTGCCTCATAAATGAGACGATGCTTATAAATAAAGCTCTTGGCCCCGTGCCTAGCAGAGTGTTTGAGACCTGTTGCCCATTATTGGTAATATGAGCAGTAGCCTTATCAACCACGTACACCTCGGTATCAGCCCCTTGGCGCTTCTCCTTCTTCCGAGGCCCTACCTCAAGGTCTCAGGCTTCTTCCTAACAGTGGGGCACCTGCAGAGGGGGCCCTGGGAGCCCGGGTCCAGTGGAGTCCTCTGCTGTGCTGTGCCATCGTGCCTGCCTCGGATGGGGCTGTGCCCCCGCCCCCGGTCTAGGACCAGGTCTCGGCGCTCTGCCCCTGCCGGGACCGTCCTGTCTGTGGACACACAGGCACCCGTTTGGGATGGGCGGCACTCTCCCCGGTCTCATCTGCACCCTAGGGTCATCCCGGACGGCCTCAGCGGCTGCGGCTGCCTCCCTTGCTCCCCCGCCCCATCCCCGCCACCTCATTAGCTCTCTGATCGTGTCCCCACCTCCAGGAGAGACTGGCAGCAGCCATGAGCCTCAGCCACGCAAGCAGCAGTCGACAGCACCTCCCTTCTCCTGGCTGCTGCCCTCGGCCACCCTGAGCAGCCTTTTCCCTGTCACTCGGGCTCCTGCCAGCAGAGAGATTAGCATTCAGACGAGGACAGAAAAGCATCAGGGCGACCACCGCCTGTCTCCTCTGGCGCGAAGACGCACAGCCTCTGGGGGAAGGTGTCCAGGCCAGGAACCGCCCCCCACCTCCCCACTGGAGAGAGCACCCCAGTTCTAGGCACCCAGGAGCGATGGCAGCGGGCTCCTGTGCCATCTCACTGGGCGCTGGGGCGCAGGCCCACCCTCTGCCGCCCTCTTGTTGGTTTCAGAGATGCCCAGTGCCTGGCACTCCTGTATGTGGACAGACAGACCGAGAAGGGCGTGGGGGAAGGGGAGAGACTCGAGCTCTTCTGAACCTCGTAATCGCTCGGCAACTGACAGGTCCAGCCCCGCCAGCACGCACACACCGAGCACTTCCTAAGCCTTGTAAGCACTTTACACACATCAGTTTAGCCCAACAACAACCTTGTGAGATAAGCTTTAGGTTTACTATTATCTCCGTGTAATAAGTGAGGCACAGAGACAGTCAGTAACCTCGCCGAGGCCACAGAGGTAGGACATGGCTGTGAAGTCAAGATTTCCACCTGGTGCTCTGGCCCTGGGCTCCTCGCACGCAGACCCTTTATTATTATTTCACAATAGCTCCCCCCGCCCCGGGACCAGGGGGACCCTGGCTCTGTCTGTCTCCTTGCCCTCAATCCCTTGCCTCCTTTTACAGTCTACCAAGCCCCTGAACTCTCCTGCTCTCATTTCCAAGCTGCGGCTCTTTTCAAGGATACCGGAGGGAGAAGGGCTCAGCCTCTTGGGAACACTGGGTCCATCCCGCGTACCCCGTACCCCGTGCGGGCTTCAGCCCAGCCGCTGAGACTGGAGATGGGGGCTGGGGGAAGGGGCACCTCCTGCAGAGGAGTTCTTGGCCGAGGGTGGCAACCGTCTGCAGCAGGAGCTGCCAGTGTGCAGGCTCTGCAGAGCCCAGGGGTGGGAGAGCCCTGAGAATAAGCGGGGCGCGTGGGCCGGGTGTGGGGGGAAGGTGTAAACACAGCCTGCTCCCACCGAAGCCAGCCTGCTCCCGGGGGAGAGAGCCCCTCCCGCCCAGCCCACATGGCACCCTGGCTGCCAGGGGCTGGGCAGCCTCCAAGCCCGGGGAGACACCTCCCCCACCTCCGGCAGCCCCTTCCTCTCGCGTTCCCTCCCTTCATCCAGCTAATGGTCCCCAGAGGCGTCTTTGCCTCCGGGCAGGCTCTCAGCGCAGGGCTGCTGAGGGGTGTCACTTTGAGGATGTGCGTCTGGGCAGCGAGCCAGCCCCGGGGCAGGGCTGCGACCTTGCTCTGACAGCTCCTCCCCCCTGTGGAAGGAGACAGGCCACTTGGAAACGGCAGCAAGCCGCGGCAAGGATGAAGTGACAGGAATATGGCAAATAGATTAGAGAATGAATGCAAAGACAGGATGAGGGAAGGGGGGGGGACAGGTCCAGCCCCGCCAGCACGCACACACCGAGCACTTCCTAAGCCTTGTAAGCACTTTACACACATCAGTTTAGCCCAACAACAACCTTGTGAGATAAGCTTTAGGTTTACTATTATCTCCGTGTAATAAGTGAGGCACAGAGACAGTCAGTAACCTCGCCGAGGCCACAGAGGTAGGACATGGCTGTGAAGTCAAGATTTCCACCTGGTGCTCTGGCCCTGGGCTCCTCGCACGCAGACCCTTTATTATTATTTCACAATAGCTCCCCCCGCCCCGGGACCAGGGGGACCCTGGCTCTGTCTGTCTCCTTGCCCTCAATCCCTTGCCTCCTTTTACAGTCTACCAAGCCCCTGAACTCTCCTGCTCTCATTTCCAAGCTGCGGCTCTTTTCAAGGATACCGGAGGGAGAAGGGCTCAGCCTCTTGGGAACACTGGGTCCATCCCGCGTACCCCGTACCCCGTGCGGGCTTCAGCCCAGCCGCTGAGACTGGAGATGGGGGCTGGGGGAAGGGGCACCTCCTGCAGAGGAGTTCTTGGCCGAGGGTGGCAACCGTCTGCAGCAGGAGCTGCCAGTGTGCAGGCTCTGCAGAGCCCAGGGGTGGGAGAGCCCTGAGAATAAGCGGGGCGCGTGGGCCGGGTGTGGGGGGAAGGTGTAAACACAGCCTGCTCCCACCGAAGCCAGCCTGCTCCCGGGGGAGAGAGCCCCTCCCGCCCAGCCCACATGGCACCCTGGCTGCCAGGGGCTGGGCAGCCTCCAAGCCCGGGGAGACACCTCCCCCACCTCCGGCAGCCCCTTCCTCTCGCGTTCCCTCCCTTCATCCAGCTAATGGTCCCCAGAGGCGTCTTTGCCTCCGGGCAGGCTCTCAGCGCAGGGCTGCTGAGGGGTGTCACTTTGAGGATGTGCGTCTGGGCAGCGAGCCAGCCCCGGGGCAGGGCTGCGACCTTGCTCTGACAGCTCCTCCCCCCTGTGGAAGGAGACAGGCCACTTGGAAACGGCAGCAAGCCGCGGCAAGGATGAAGTGACAGGAATATGGCAAATAGATTAGAGAATGAATGCAAAGACAGGATGAGGGAACACAGGCTGGGTCCCGGGAACCGTGCCCTCTGGCCCTCGGCCTGCGCGTCCTGCCACCAGGACGGTGACGCCTCCCGGGAGAAAGACAGGCTGACGGGAGCGGAGACAGGTGGTCACACACGCACGGCCCGTGTCAGGCGGGCAGTGGGGCTCTGACCGGGTTCCAGCACAGAGCTCCTTCCCCTGGCGCGACCCTTCCCCCGCCCCCGCCCTGCCCTAGTTTCTGAGGTTCCCACCGACCTGCCAGGCTCCCTGCAGCGGGCTGCACCTCCTCCTCCCCATCACTTGAGAGTGGGTTCCCCGAGACTGCTGCATCTCAGCCTTCCCTGCTGTCTAGAGAACTCCTCCAGCTCCTCTTTCCAGAAAGCCAGGGGCGGGGGCCAGCCAGGCAGAGGCCTCGCTGCTGGGGGGAGCCGTGGGGGCTGGAGGGGGAGGCGAGAGGAGCCCGTGGGGGGTAGGGGCTTGGGAAGACGAGTGGCCAGGAGGCCATCGGCAGCTGCCGGCCAGGTCTGCGTGCCTGGATCGCAGGGAGCAGAAGCGGAAATCTGCTTTTATCTCCCCTCAGGGTCAGGCAGGATCATAAGGGGAGAGAAATGGCAGAGCAGCTGGGGGCAAAGGAGGCCGCGGCCGTTACTGAGCAGTCAGCAGACTGACAACGCAAGTGTCACGCTTCTCCCTTCCCACACGCTGCTGCCCGTCTGGAGCACGGGCTCGCGTGCTCACACACAAACACACCGAGGACCAGCGGTGGGCTGCCTCCACCCAGCTGCAGGCGACATGTCACCGGCCCAGCTGGCCCTTCCTAGGGGTCACTTCAGCCGAGCCGCCGGGGCAGGGAGAGCTCTGGGGGCCAGGGGGAGGCCCCTGTCCCAGGACGTGAGTGTCACTGTCGCGTGGTGACCCCACGGAGCCCTGGACGAGCGGAGCTGCCAGTGATGGGCGGCCAGGCCGGTGAAACGGCTTCCTCCACTGAGCAGCTGCGGGTTCCAGGTAGTTTCAGGAGGCCTGCGCCCCCGCGGGCTCTGCACCCTGGCGTCCTCCACTTTCTAGCTGGGTGACCCTGGGTGAACGAGTGGGCCTCTCTGTGAGCTTCCTCGTTTCTAAACCCGGGGCGATCACGTGACCAGCCTCCAGGGGTGATGGTGAGGGTGCGGCAGCGGTGGACGGGCAGCCCTTCCTTCTGGAAGGTGGACCATCGCTGTCCCTCTCTTGTGGTCGCCTCACTCCCTACTGTTCCCTCCTGAGTTCAGGAGGGCTGAGGCGCCCCACTGAGTCCCCTCTCTGGGCCTCCTGGGAGGAAGGGAGCCGTCCCAGGGCTCAGACTCCTCCGTCTCCCCTGCCTGCCCAGCCAGGCCCGGGGGCATCGGGCCCCCCGAAAGGGAAGTCTACCTTCTCGATGACCTCTTTCCCTGGTCTCCCTCCTGCAGCAGCTGCTTCCAGCACAGCGTCCTTCCGGGGCCGGGGCCACACGGGGACTTGAGCTGAAAGGGAAAACCAAGCCGGACCGGCTCTCTCCCATCCCAGAGCGCCGCCTTTCCCTGAGAAATCCTCTAGAGAGCCCTCTGGCCCCCAGGAGGACCACCACCTCCTCCCGGGGCCCAGAAAACGCTGTTGAGATCACGCCTAGTTCTCTTAAAACTAACCCTCGTGATCTGGAACATAAGAGGCTCAAGGTAGGCGCCGCCGGAAGCAGTCCACCCTCCTACCCTCAACCTATCGGGACCGCAGAGCCGGCTCCGCTCCCCCCTGGCCAGGCCTGTGGATCTTGTGCTCTTGCTTCCTTGTTCCCAGCCCTGCAATGTGCCCTCCCGGCGGCAGACCTTGCCCTACCTGCCGTGGCCAGCAGCTGCTCCCAGGTCCTGGGGCTGAGCTCCGCCTGAGGAGGCAAGGGCTTACTTCAGAGCTTCTTTCTCCCTAAATAGAAAAGGATACGGAGTCAGAGGACTGGAGGTGATGACCCTCCTGTGTTTCCAGCCTTCCCCTTTCCCCCACCCCTGAGCCTAGCGATTCACCCTACAATTGAGGATCAGGAGACCCCAGAAGACAGCTGGAATTTGTGACGGTGGAGTTGGACAGCAGAAATTTCCTATCGACTGCCCGCCACCCCCGACCCCCAAGGCCAGTCCTCTGAGAAGCTACGTCCGCAGGAGGGGTTACCTGGCAGGCCAGTCTCTAGAGTTAGCTGAGTCCCAAGGAGTTAAGAGGCCACTGCTTCCTTCTGGCAAGGCCACAGCCGACCAGGCTCGGCCAGATGGTCCCAGGTTTGGCCTTTTCTCTCCTGACAGGAGGTCCAGGGGCATTTCATGTCAAGGAGATGGACTGTCTCAAGTCAGAGACTCGCCAGTCCCACGTCAGCCGCAAACTGGCTGGAGGATCTCGAGCACGTCACTTACATCTCCCCGTCCCTCAGTTCCCTGCAACGCTGACGAGAGCTAGAGACGCTTGAACTGCCAGGCCTCTGGGGCTAGGAGTTACTGTAGGAGGACCCCCTGGGGAAGCATAAAGCACGGAACTTACAACAGCAAGAGGGGACCCGGGAAAACAGTTTTCACGCAAACCTTCTAACAGCCCGGCTATATAAACAAAGAGATTACATAATTTGCCCAAACCTTTACGCTAAAGGAAAACCAAGCCGGACCGGCTCTCTCCCATCCCAGAGTTCCAAATCCTCTAGAGAGCCCTCTGGCCCCCAGGAGGACCACCACCTCCTCCCGGGGCCCAGAAAACGCTGTTGAGATCACGCCTAGTTCTCTTAAAACTAACCCTCGTGATCTGGAACATAAGAGGCTCAAGGTAGGCGCCGGAAGCAGTCCACCCTCCTACCCTCAACCTATCGGGACCGCAGAGCCGGCTCCGCTCCCCCCTGGCCAGGCCTGTGGATCTTGTGCTCTTGCTTCCTTGTTCCCAGCCCTGCAATGTGCCCTCCCGGCGGCAGACCTTGCCCTACCTGCCGTGGCCAGCAGCTGCTCCCAGGTCCTGGGGCTGAGCTCCGCCTGAGGAGGCAAGGGCTTACTTCAGAGCTTCTTTCTCCCTAAATAGAAAAGGATACGGAGTCAGAGGACTGGAGGTGATGACCCTCCTGTGTTTCCAGCCTTCCCCTTTCCCCCACCCCTGAGCCTAGCGATTCACCCTACAATTGAGGATCAGGAGACCCCAGAAGACAGCTGGAATTTGTGACGGTGGAGTTGGACAGCAGAAATTTCCTATCGACTGCCCGCCACCCCCGACCCCCAAGGCCAGTCCTCTGAGAAGCTACGTCAGCAGGAGGGGTTAACTGGCAGGCCAGTTTCTCCAGTTAGCTGAGTCCCAAGGAGTTAACAGGCCACTGCTTCCTTCTGGCAAGGCCACAGCCGACCAGGCTCGGCCAGATGGTCCCAGGTTTGGCCTTTTCTCTCCTGACAGGAGGTCCAGGGGCATTTCATGTCAAGGAGATGGACTGTCTCAAGTCAGAGACTCGCCAGTCCCACGTCAGCCGCAAACTGGCTGGAGGATCTCGAGCACGTCACTTACATCTCCCCGTCCCTCAGTTCCCTGCAACGCTGACGAGAGCTAGAGACGCTTGAACTGCCAGGCCTCTGGGGCTAGGAGTTACTGTAGGAGGACCCCCTGGGGAAGCATAAAGCACGGAACTTACAACAGCAAGAGGGGACCCGGGGCTAACTAAGCAGTTACTCTGCCCTCACGCAAACCTTCTAACAGCCCGGCTTACATATAAACAAAGAGATTACATAATTTGCCCACAAGCTTTCAGAGGGGAGGTAGGATTTAAACTCAGGCTGCCCCACTCCAGGCTTCCCTGGTGGCTCAGTGGTAAAGAGCCCACCTGCCAATGCAGGAAACATGGGATGGATCCCTGGGTCAGGAAGATCCCCTGGAGAAGGGCACGGCCACCCACTCCAGTAGTCTTGCCTGGAGAATCCCATGGACAGGGGAGGCTGGAGGGCTACAGGCCATAGGGTCGCAAAGGGTCAGACACACCTGAGTGACTGGGCATGCATGGGTGCCCCCTCTAGACCCAGACGCGACAGCGAGGATCAGAGGGCGTTCCTGGGTGTCCAGCGGTTAAGACACCACCTTCCAGTGTGCGGGAGGTACGGGCTCGAGCCCCCACTCGGGGAACTGAGAGGAAGAGTGTCACAGACGCCACTCTGTTTCCTGCACGTGCCCGGGGCTTCCTGGGACCGGGGGTGGGGGTGTAAGGTGGGATGGGGGGGTGGGGGCGTGGAGGGAGTGGCTCTGACATTCTGAACCTCGGGGAATCCAAGGGCTGAGAACACAGGGCAGAGACACCCAGAAGGACGCAAGTTCTACTGCCAGTCTAGACCCGCCTAGGGGCCACACTGCAGGCATGGCCCCCCAACCCTGAGGAGACACACAGCCCACAGGCAAGCGTGCATGTGCGCCCGACCCTCTCCACCATCTGAGCCCTGTGGGGACACAGCCTTCTTCCAGGGTCCCCACAGCCCAAGGGCAGCCCACTCTCTTTTCCCGGGAGTCAGAAAAGCAGTGGGGGCCGGGAAGATGCTGTTACAGGCAAGAACACCCCTCTTCAGACAGGTGCCCACATGAGGTGGGCTCATGGGCACAAACGAACGTCTCCCACGGTGTGTCCTTAACACATATCGGTTGATGTTTCCGTGGTTCTTTGGGCATAGAGCCCCCCCCTCATCAAAGGACACTAGTCACCCAGGGAAGGAAACGTCCAGAAGTTCCCCCAAACTTCACCCCTTCTGATGGCCACATGGCTTCAGAAGAAGGAAGAGTTAACTTTCTGGTCACTGGAGACAGCGTCCTGCCCGCAAGGGCTGCCTAGCCAATGGCACTCAGTGCCGGTGATGTCATGCGCCTCCCGTGCCTTCTATTGGGGACCGGACAGCGAATCCTGCTGGAGGTTCAGGCTGTGGCTGCCGAGGCTGGGAGGGGGCAGCGAGAGAGGGAGGGGGAAGGGAAGGCAGGCCGAGCATCACAGAGCGGCTTCTGCCTCCTCCCTCCTTCCACTCTCCCTGCGCCTCCCAGCCAGGGGGCCCCGGGGGCCACCCCGAACTCACACTCCAACACGCAAGGCCGAGCAGGATGGGTCCAGGGGGTGCGGCTGGGACTCCATCCCCAACTGGAGAAAGCCAGCATCCGTCCACAGGGGACAGGCTGGCTGGGGTGAGGGGCCAGCCTGGGGCGTGCGCTCACGCGCACACACACGCACACGTACACCCCTGGGCGTGGGCAGGGGCAAGGGACAGCAAGGCCACACCCGCCCCGCTCCACCCCAGGCTCCTGTGCCTTACCTGCCTGAGGACGGGAGGTCTGTTTCCAAGCTGCTGCCCGTAACTGCCCCGTCGAGGGCACTGGGCTCTCTGCGGGAGGGAAAAGAGACTGGCAGAGCTGTGGGCAACACCCAGACCCCAGACCCCTCTCCTGCTTCTCCGCAAGACCTAACCCATCCTGGGCTCTGGGACCGGCGGCTGCCAGCATCTTTAAAGAGCTCCGCGCCTCTCACTCGAAGGGGGTTTCTCAGGGCCTCCCCGCCTCCCTGGGAGTCCAGGCAGCCCCTGCTCGCCTTCAACCCAGTTGCTTTCCCCCCAGCCACCCACCCCAGCCTGTGGCCCACTCAGTTTCTCACGGTTGGACCCGGTTGGCGAATCGGCGGCGCCAGAGCAGGGCCAAGGTGCTGAGCAGGAAGAGCGTGGTGCACATGGTGCAGCCGCCCCATCCCCTTCAGACCCAGCCTGCAGGAGAAGGCCAAGATGGCACCCGCCAGCTCCCAAGAGCCCGGCCACCGTCCCGAGGTTCCTGCCGCCGACGGATTAGGAGGCTCAAGCTGATTAGTGGGGTCGGCAGACCTGACCTTGTGAAGCCTGATTAACCTCACCAGACCCAGGCTGACCCCCGAGTCGCCAGGTAGACCGACCTCCGTCTGTTGGGAATGTAGAGATAACGAAGCCCTGGGCCGCGCCCTCAAGGGGCTTAGAGTCGAGACAAACTCTCTGGCGAGTTCAACAAGTGACCACCACCCACCCACGGAGAGACTCAGGCCATCAAAGACGCCTACAGAGCACCTCGGGAGTTGCAAGTGTCAGGAGGAGTTTCAGAGAGGAGCTGGGCTCCTCGGGCCTGAATCGGCAGGGGCTCAGGGAAGGGTGGGCCCTCAGACGGAAGACTCTGCCAGGACTGCAGGCCTGTTGTAGCAACTGGAAGCTGAGTATTGGTGGCGCCATGATGTCACAGGGGAGGCAGCGAAGGGAGGAGGAGCGAGGGAAGAAGAAAAAACGAAGCCAGAAAGACCAGGGAGGCCAGGGAGTGAAGCGAGGCTAAGTGGTTCACATCTACCCTCTGGTCAGTCCTCGCCCAGTTTCTGATTACAAACCCTCTTCAGCAGAAAGCAGAACTTAAGTGTGCACTCATAAAAGAATTATATGCATCCACTCATAAATTATATACTATATTCCTGTGCAATACAGTCCTGCCTCAGAGACATGCATAAAACATGTGAAGTCTGAGATAAAAGTAAATAGAGGGGAATTCCCTGGTGGTCCAGTGGCTAAGACTCTGTGCTCCCAATGCAGGGGGCCCAGGTTCGATCCCTGGTCAGGGAACTAGAGCCCACATGCTACAACTGAGACCCAATGCAGCCAAATAAATATAAATTTTATAAAAAAGTAAATAAAAATAGATTCTTCCTACTTTCTGCCCCCATTCCAGGGGAACCTCTCGGGCTGCCGTTTGGGAGGCCACTGCACTGACCGGGGAAGCTAGTGGAGAAGTTTACGAGGCGGCCCAGCACTGCCGGCTCCGTCTTGGTCCTGGCAGCCTGTGGCGCACAGATCAACAGAGAGGACACGGGCGTAAGAGCGGCCTGAGCAACTCAGCCCACCACTCCCCTCCCTCCCTCTCCAAGAGTCCCAGAAGAGGGCATTCAAGTCGCCCTCCCTCAGCTGAGACCTGACGGCAAGAGGCCTCCTGCCCAAGTTCCAGTAAGGTATCTGGACCCTGGGCTCCAGCGAGGGCCGGCCCCGGGGCTGTGCCAGGCCACTCTACTTAGAGACACGATTTGTAAGATAAACACATCAACCGAAGCTGAAGAGGAAAGCTTCAACCTCTTGCAAAACTTGAGCAGCGGACACAGAGTTGGAGAGGGCAGGGTCACCGGGAAGCCTTAGGGAGAACGGGACATATCCCGCATGTGCCTCACAGGTTTCAGGCGCTCCCAGCCTCTGGCTTGAACTGGGAGTCAGAGGCGGGACCCCCACCATACCGCGTGCGGACAGGTGGCTGTCACAGGTAGAGTCCCCACCTCTGGTCCAATCGCGCCTCCCTGAGAAGCCCACCAGGACAAGACTTGTCTTCTCTACCCGCAGAACCCCTCCCTAATTCGGGGCTGGTGGCTGAGACGTCTGCGGCGGCCCCGCCCTCCCCACGACTTTCTGATACGCCCCCACCCCCACCGCAGGGCTCCTTTGCCCAGCGGGCTGCCTTTCCTTCAAACCTTGCTCCCCCAGGGCCAGCATTAGGGGCAGTGCTAAGTCATTCCTAAGTCACCCAGGGCCTTCTTTCTGACGCCACGTGAGGGCACCTAAGGGGAGAGTACTGACTGGCAGGAAAGGGGGGCTCAGCCCTCTGGCGCTCAAGTTCGAGAGCCGCGCTCCCATCCCCGCATCCGTGCTTTCCTGTAAGGCTTCGGAGCAGGGAGATGACCCCAGTCCAAAACCCTTCAGGGTCTGGGGTCCGGAGCTCTGGGGGTGGCCCCACAGGGCTTCCTGGCTCAGAAGAAACCGGGAGCGCGCCGGAGCTTAGTTGGGCCCCTGGGGCCCCCGGGACCCCCGGAGGGGTTCGAGTTCGCCCCCTCGGGCGAGCGGTCACGCCGCACGTACCTGGGAGTGCGGCCTTAGAGTCGGTTCACGGCGGTAGGAAGGGTGCACCCACGCCCCCAGACCCGCCCCCGCCGCGGCGCACTCCTGTGCGGCCCGCGCGGCCCTGCGCCCCGCGCCCCGCCCCCGGGACCCCCAGGACTCCCGCCACACCCACGCCCCGGCCCCGCCCGGCCCTCTGACTCTGCGGTGGTCTGGAGGGCGGGCGGGCGCCGGCCGCGTCGACCCCACCCCGCCCAGCCTTCACCTTGCCGGAACTGGCTCACGGACACGGGCTTGGGGGTTTGGAACGGATTTATTTTTTTTCGCATTTTTCCAGCAGACCACATCCCCGCCCCCTGCTCGCGGTCCCCCGCCCCCTGCACATACACCCTACACACACGCGCACACACACACACACACACACACACACACACACACACACACCCGGCGCGCACAGACAGACACGCTCCCTCCCTCCGGCGCGCTCTACCACTCGCCCGCCCGCCCGCCGCGCACGCAGCCGGCCCGGCTCCCCGCGCCCCGCGCCCCGCGCCCCGCCGCCACCGAGCGAAGCCGGGCTGGGCTTGGAGCTGCTTATGGAGAAAGTGCCGGGCGAGATGGAGATAGAGCGCAGGGAGCGGAGCGAGGAGCTGTCCGAGGCGGAGAGGAAGGCGGTGCAGGCGACGTGGGCCCGGCTCTATGCCAACTGCGAGGACGTGGGGGTGGCCATCCTGGTGAGGTAGGTGTCTCCCCGGCCCGCTCGGGCCCGGGGGAGGGACGGCGGCAGCCGCTCCGGGCCGAGGCGGGCTCGGCCCGGGTCCGAGCTCGGGTGCCACCTCCCCATCTGCGGACTGGGGCCCGGCCGGCCCGGGTGCGGGCAGCGTGGGGCGCCTCGGGGTGGGCGAAGCCCTGGCCGAGCCCTTCCTCGCTCTGG
The DNA here is from genome assembly GCA_022376925.1 of Tragulus kanchil. Classification (NCBI taxonomy): domain Eukaryota; kingdom Metazoa; phylum Chordata; class Mammalia; order Artiodactyla; family Tragulidae; genus Tragulus; species Tragulus kanchil. The sequence goes on along the minus strand of JAIOJX010000027.1, from coordinate 23,778,854 downwards.
GCGAGGGGCTCACCAGGAACTAGGAACCAGCGGCAGAAGGAGGGCACCTCCATCCCCCTCCTCTCCAGGCCCTCAAAACTCCTGGCTTAGCCAGCCGTGCCTTCCTCCAAGTGACCCCAGCCACCCACAGCTGTTTTGGACACACATTTTGGGGCCTTTCAAATGGGGGCTTGGGGACTCCCCATTCTAGAGACAGGAAAACTGAGGATCAGTCAAGAAGGAAGGGTGCACCACGCCCCAGACCCGCCCCGCCGCGGCGCACTCCTGTGCGGCCGCGCGGCCCTGCGCCCGCGCCCCGCCCCGGGACCCCAGGACTCCCGCCACACCCACGCCCCGGCCCCGCCCGGCCCTCTGACTCTGCGGTGGTCTGGAGGGCGGGCGGGCGCCGGCCGCGTCGACCCCACCCCGCCCAGCCTTCACCTTGCCGGAACTGGCTCACGGACACGGGCTTGGGGGTTTGGAACGGATTTATTTTTTTTCGCATTTTTCCAGCAGACCACATCCCCGCCCCCTGCTCGCGGTCCCCCGCCCCCCGCACACACACCCCACACACACGCGCACACACACACACACACACACACACACACACACACCCGGCGCGCACAGACAGACACGCTCCCTCCCTCCGGCGCGCTCTACCACTCGCCCGCCCGCCCGCCGCGCACGCAGCCGGCCCGGCTCCCCGCGCCCCGCGCCCCGCGCCCCGCCGCCACCGAGCGAAGCCGGGCTGGGCTTGGAGCTGCTTATGGAGAAAGTGCCGGGCGAGATGGAGATAGAGCGCAGGGAGCGGAGCGAGGAGCTGTCCGAGGCGGAGAGGAAGGCGGTGCAGGCGACGTGGGCCCGGCTCTATGCCAACTGCGAGGACGTGGGGGTGGCCATCCTGGTGAGGTAGGTGTCTCCCCGGCCCGCTCGGGCCCGGGGGAGGGACGGCGGCAGCCGCTCCGGGCCGAGGCGGGCTCGGCCCGGGTCCGAGCTCGGGTGCCACCTCCCCATCTGCGGACTGGGGCCCGGCCGGCCCGGGTGCGGGCAGCGTGGGGCGCCTCGGGGTGGGCGAAGCCCTGGCCGAGCCCTTCCTCGCTCTGGGCGAGGGGCTCACCAGGAACTAGGAACCAGCGGCAGAAGGAGGGCACCTCCATCCCCCTCCTCTCCAGGCCCTCAAAACTCCTGGCTTAGCCAGCCGTGCCTTCCTCCAAGTGACCCCAGCCACCCACAGCTGTTTTGGACACACATTTTGGGGCCTTTCAAATGGGGGCTTGGGGACTCCCCATTCTAGAGACAGGAAAACTGAGGATCAGTCAAGAAGGACAAAGAGGAGCAAACCCTTTTCTCCAGCTCAGCCCCTTTCCGTATTCAGAGACTTGAAAAAGCTGTGCAAAAGGCGAAAGAATAGAGGTCAGAAGGAGTGGACCCTGGAGGTCCCGTTTTCCCTAGCTGGGCCCTTCCTGCCCCTGGGGCCAGGCCAGCAGGGAGCTCCCAGGTGAGGCAGGTGAGTGGAGAAGGAAACCGTCCCCTAGGATATAGGGTCACTGGCGAGTGAGGAGTTTGGCAGAGGGAAAAGGAGATGCTTCAGGAGACAGGGCTCCACCCAGAAACCCTGGTCTCGGGAGGAAAGGTGATGGGCTCAGGGGTCATTCAGGCACCACATGCCCCCAAGGGACCCGCGCACCGAGTGCCACTGCTTTCCTACTCCTACCGACAGTGCACACGCACGCCGTTCCCACAGAGACCGTGTCCCCACGCGTTCGAGCTAGCACCTGACTCCAGCCCACACCTGCTGGTCCCCAGGGTGCAGGCGGGAGGCCCCGGCACTCACCCTCAGCCCTCTGTCCTTGGCGGAGGGAAGCTGTCCTCTCTCGAGCGGATCCGAGCTGTCTTCTGGTTTGAAGATGGGGTGAAACCTCCCCCAGGAAAGGACAGCTGAAGAGCGTGCCTGTCCCCCAGGCCTGGCCCCAGCTCTGGCTCCGCTGCCTGTCCCACAGTCCCCCTTCTGCCTCCCCCAAGCCTGGGACCTACCCAGCTCCATACTGATGTGCCCTGGTTCCAACTTAGAAACAGATTTTGGAGGAAAAAAGAGCAAGACGCACTCTCGAGGAGTTCCAGGAGGGCGCCTGAGAAAGAGACAGCTCTTTGGGCAGCTCCCAGGCCCAGCAACAGCCGGCAGTGGCAGGAACCTAAGAGGGGATTTCAGATTCCAAGCCGTCAGACACCTGGAGGTGCGTCTCCCCGTGTGGGTTGTGAGGACCCACGTGGTGGGGAGCAGAGTTACAGATGTGCCAGACTGCATCCCCAGGGGGATTCTGTTAGCAGCCAGGCCTCAGGATGCCCCCCGGATGGGTCACCAACGAGGAAATGAGGCGAAGGTCGCAGAGCCCTGGTGGTGTTTTGTCCCAACACCTGGGCGTTTGCCAACGAAGACAGGTAGGGGATGTGTCCACAGTTGAGCTCCTGGGATCCCACCCAACTTCTCTAGGAGTGAGGCGGGGTGGCTAGGAAGGAACTGAACCCCGAGACGTTTCTGAAAAGTCTGAGCTCTCGGCAAGGTTTTCTTTCCCTCTCTCTCCCTCTCTAGTTCCCCAAGGGGCAGCTAGTTCCTCCGAGGAGGAGACTGGGTCTGGGCTGGGGAAGCGTTTACCAAGTGGGAGAGAGGTCCACAATTAGCCCGAGAAAACCATAACCCAGCTACACTTCTCCTGAACTCGCCTCTGGTGCCTGGAGCCCAGCCCAGCTGGGAGAGAAGCTAGCATCCCCTTCCTCAGCCCCTCTCCCAGCAGCTTCCCTTTTCCTTTTCTCCTCTACCTGCTGTCTGTCCCAGGGTGGGGGGTATTAGCGGGCAAGATTAATAAGCTTCTCAGGTAAGGCCCCTCCCCAGATCCTGCGCCCCTCAGTTTCGTCCTAACCCCCTCCTGTCTTCACACTCCTGCCACAAGGACAGGCCGGAGCGAGCCTGAGACCGCAGCACCGGGCCAGCCTCCTCTTCCCACCACACCACCCATCCGAGGACAGGCAGCAGCCACAAGGACAGCGGCGGCGGGGCAGCCCAGACCCCACCCCTCCCCTTCCTGCTGGAGGAGACCAAGGGGGAACACCCATGCTCTAGGAAGGCTCCCTGCCCAGCTGTAACTGCCGCCTCCCGCCTCACACACAGACAAGCTTATTTCAGGCTCTCCTGGAAGCTCAGATGCCTCTGGAAGTTGAGAAACTCTCCACGCTGGCCGCTGAGGTTTCTCTTGGCAGCAGCGCAGGCCGGGACAGAGAGGGTCCGGAGTAAACACAGGGGCCCGGGAAGAGACCCCAAGATGAAGAAGCAGAGCACAGGCCCCTCGACTCTCCTGGCTCAGAAGAGGGACCCTCCAGGACCCTCCTCCCTCGGGGCCATAACACAGCACTGGGTGTTGAGCAGGGGACCCACTGCATCCCAGGCCACCGGCCCCAGCAGAGCAGCCTCTGAGGCGGACAGGAGAAGCCATCGACGTGGGGGCTGCCCCGGCTTCTTCCTCGTCCTGCCTCGCACTCCGCTGGGTCTCAATTCCTCATCCGGAAGGTGAGGATAAAAACAGCTCCGGCCTCAGGATGGTATGCCAAGGGTTAGGGAGATCACACAGCAAGTGCTCAGTAAACAGTCGCTGTGGCTGCCTTGTCAATGAAGTGGACACAGTACCCACTCGGTGGTGGCACTGAGTGGAAAAGCAAGTGGACATGCTCTGCATGTTATTATGCACCAGCCAAATAGAAATTCGTGTTTTTATTGCCACATAAGACCTCCAAAAGTCAGAGAACCCATTTTAAAGTCAGATAGGGTTTTTCATATCTGTCCTTCACTACGTTTTTTTTTTTTTCCAATGTGTCTTCGAACCCATCACCTCATTTGTCCTCACTAGTATATCTGTGAAATAGTGACCCGGGGCCAGGACTCCTCTCATACTTTCGCAGACAGAAGGTTGTGAAGCGATTTGCCCAAGGTCACACTTGGCCTCTGAGCGGGGCCCTCCCGGCTGCTCTCCGTGTGGACTGCGTCCCCGTCACTCCCCCACCCGCCGCGGCCTCGCTGCCGCCGAGTGCTCTCCCGGCCTCTGTTCCAGCTCTCAGACCCAAGTCCGGCCTTAAGGCCGTTCTTAGCAGATCTACCAGCTCTCTCTGATCACAAAGGGGAACACCCATGCTCTAGGAAGGCTCCCTGCCCAGCTGTAACTGCCGCCTCCCGCCTCACACACAGACAAGCTTATTTCAGGCTCTCCTGGAAGCTCAGATGCCTCTGGAAGTTGAGAAACTCTCCACGCTGGCCGCTGAGGTTTCTCTTGGCAGCAGCGCAGGCCGGGACAGAGAGGGTCCGGAGTAAACACAGGGGCCCGGGAAGAGACCCCAAGATGAAGAAGCAGAGCACAGGCCCCTCGACTCTCCTGGCTCAGAAGAGGGACCCTCCAGGACCCTCCTCCCTCGGGGCCATAACACAGCACTGGGTGTTGAGCAGGGGACCCACTGCATCCCAGGCCACCGGCCCCAGCAGAGCAGCCTCTGAGGCGGACAGGAGAAGCCATCGACGTGGGGGCTGCCCCGGCTTCTTCCTCGTCCTGCCTCGCACTCCGCTGGGTCTCAATTCCTCATCCGGAAGGTGAGGATAAAAACAGCTCCGGCCTCAGGATGGTATGCCAAGGGTTAGGGAGATCACACAGCAAGTGCTCAGTAAACAGTCGCTGTGGCTGCCTTGTCAATGAAGTGGACACAGTACCCACTCGGTGGTGGCACTGAGTGGAAAAGCAAGTGGACATGCTCTGCATGTTATTATGCACCAGCCAAATAGAAATTCGTGTTTTTATTGCCACATAAGACCTCCAAAAGTCAGAGAACCCATTTTAAAGTCAGATAGGGTTTTTCATATCTGTCCTTCACTACGTTTTTTTTTTTTTTTCCAATGTGTCTTCGAACCCATCACCTCATTTGTCCTCACTAGTATATCTGTGAAATAGTGACCCGGGGCCAGGACTCCTCTCATACTTTCGCAGACAGAAGGTTGTGAAGCGATTTGCCCAAGGTCACACTTGGCCTCTGAGCGGGGCCCTCCCGGCTGCTCTCCGTGTGGACTGCGTCCCCGTCACTCCCCCACCCGCCGCGGCCTCGCTGCCGCCGAGTGCTCTCCCGGCCTCTGTTCCAGCTCTCAGACCCAAGTCCGGCCTTAAGGCCGTTCTTAGCAGATCTACCAGCTCTCTCTGATCACAAAGGGGAACACTCCCAAGGTGTGAAACAACCTAAAAAAAAAGAAACAGGTCCATGACGGTCCATCCTTTTTCAAAGCCTTCATTAAGTTCAGATCGAACTGGCCACGAACCTCCCACCCCCCGACTGGGCAAATGTCATCACCACCATCCTGCAAACCGCAGGGTCCTGGGCTGGGTGATGCGTCAGAGGGTGCGTGAGACCCCGACTCTCCCCTGGAGAGACCCGGGCGGGCAGAAAAGGAAGATGCCATGAAAGGTGGCAGGGAACCCACGAATGGCCTTTCAAGGAAAGCAGTCGCCCTAGACCAGGCTGGGCGCCCTGGGAGAAGCCAGACTGACACAGGGAAAAAGGAGGAGGGCAGTCCTCCGTGTGGAAGGACAGGCCAGCTCGCCTGGAGGAATCTTTTACGGATGGTGAGGGAAGCGGTCGGGCTGGACCCCCCCGTTGGAGAAGCAGGTGTGGGACCGTTCCTTAGAAGCCTGAAATCTTAAGGAGTTTTGACTTTGTCTGATAGGCGTCGGGGAGCAATAAGTATTTTTGAGCTTGAAAGCGACCCAGGGAAATGTGATATTTGGGGGGAACTAGACGACTTCGGATAAACTGGAGAGGGAGGGGTAGATAGCCCTGGGGTCTGTCCCCAAGATGTGCACAGGCTGGTTGGAGAGGTCAGACATACGGACAGACGTGAAGGACTTCCAGAACCACGTCAGGCAGCTGACATCAATCGATAGCTTTTCATGAGACTATTGACTCCATTTTAAAGTCAGATAGGGTTTTTCATATCTGTCCTTCACTACGTTTTTTTTTTTCCAATGTGTCTTCGAACCCATCACCTCATTTGTCCTCACTAGTATATCTGTGAAATAGTGACCCGGGGCCAGGACTCCTCTCATACTTTCGCAGACAGAAGGTTGTGAAGCGATTTGCCCAAGGTCACACTTGGCCTCTGAGCGGGGCCCTCCCGGCTGCTCTCCGTGTGGACTGCGTCCCCGTCACTCCCCCACCCGCCGCGGCCTCGCTGCCGCCGAGTGCTCTCCCGGCCTCTGTTCCAGCTCTCAGACCCAAGTCCGGCCTTAAGGCCGTTCTTAGCAGATCTACCAGCTCTTTTGATCACAAAGGGGAACACTCCCAAGGTGTGAAACAACCTAAAAAAAAAGAAACAGGTCCATGACGGTCCATCCTTTTTCGAAGCCTTCATTAAGTTCAGATCGAACTGGCCACGAACCTCCCACCCCCCGACTGGGCAAATGTCATCACCACCATCCTGCAAACCGCAGGGTCCTGGGCTGGGTGATGCGTCAGAGGGTGCGTGAGACCCCGACTCTCCCCTGGAGAGACCCGGGCGGGCAGAAAAGGAAGATGCCATGAAAGGTGGCAGGGAACCCACGAATGGCCTTTCAAGGAAAGCAGTCGCCCTAGACCAGGCTGGGCGCCCTGGGAGAAGCCAGACTGACACAGGGAAAAAGGAGGAGGGCAGTCCTCCGTGTGGAAGGACAGGCCAGCTCGCCTGGAGGAATCTTTTACGGATGGTGAGGGAAGCGGTCGGGCTGGACCCCCCCGTTGGAGAAGCAGGTGTGGGACCGTTCCTTAGAAGCCTGAAATCTTAAGGAGTTTTGACTTTGTCTGATAGGCGTCGGGGAGCAATAAGTATTTTTGAGCTTGAAAGCGACCCAGGGAAATGTGATATTTGGGGGGAACTAGACGACTTCGGATAAACTGGAGAGGGAGGGGTAGATAGCCCTGGGGTCTGTCCCCAAGATGTGCACAGGCTGGTTGGAGAGGTCAGACATACGGACAGACGTGAAGGACTTCCAGAACCACGTCAGGCAGCTGACATCAATCGATAGCTTTAATTAAATCAGCTGATGACTATTGACTGCCGGCTGAGGAGGGGAGGCAGGGTAGTGAAGAGGGGAGGGACTAGACTGGGAGTCTCATTTCAGAGCTAAGTCACCAGGGGCTTCCTTTGTCTAGGAAGAGAGCTCTGACCTTATCATAGCAAAGGTATATACACTGAGCCCCCTGCATCCACACTGAGCCAGGGGACTCCCCGTGCTGTTTCTCACTTCATCCTCCCAGCCTCCCACAAGGACTCACCAGATAGGAACGGTGATGCCCATTTCATGGATGAGGAAACTGAGGCTCAGAACAGTTAACTGGCCCCAGGTCCACCCCAGCCGGTGACTCCAGAAGGCAGGCTCTCACCCTGTGGAGTTGGGAAGAAGGCAGGAGCCAAGGAAGGCAGAGACCTGGGAGGGGACGCTGCAAATCTGGCTGATAGCCACGGCCAGGGCCCAGGGAGGGGGCTTCACAGAGGAAGGGTCTGTGTTGGAAGGACGGCGCCCCGCGGTGGCCTGGGAGTGGGTCCTGCCTCTTCCGCCTGTGGACCACGCCTCCCCCATTGTCTGGGCTCTCCAGGGTCTGCCCGAGGCGGCCTTCTGCTCAATGCCCACCTGCTCCTTCCTGCCAGGTTCTTTGTGAACTTCCCGTCGGCCAAGCAGTACTTCAGCCAGTTCAGGCACATGGAGGAGCCGCTGGAGATGGAGCGGAGCCCGCAGCTGCGGAAGCACGCCTGCCGGGTCATGGGGGCCCTCAACACGGTCGTCGAGAACCTGCACGACCCCGAGAAGGTGTCCTCCGTGCTCGCCCTCGTGGGCAAAGCCCACGCCCTCAAGCACAAGGTGGAGCCCGTGTACTTCAAGGTGCGTCCCCGGACGGGTGCCTCCACCCACAGCCGCCCCACTCCGGCTCCTGAGCCCCGCCGCCGTGACAGCCCGCAGGCCGCGGGGCCCCCCGGCCTCCTCCGCTGGCCTGGCCGTTCCCGGGAGGGGCAGCCCAGCCGGCCGGGTCCTGAGACGCCGCCAGGCGGTTGTGTCACAAACGGGCCTCGCGGCCAAACACAGGGTGGAGGGTAATCCGGGGGCTGCCAGGGGCGGGGGGCCCAGCATTTACTCCCCCTCCCTGCTCTTCATCCCCAGATCCTCTCCGGGGTCATCCTGGAAGTGATTGCCGAAGAATTTGCCAATGACTTCCCACCCGAGACACAGAGAGCCTGGGCCAAGCTTCGCAGCCTCATCTGCAGCCACGTGACCGCTGCCTACAAGGAAGTGGGCTGGGTACAGCAGGTCCCCAACGCCACCACGTGAGGAGGCAGCCTCCCCGCCACGTCCTCCCCTGTCCCTCTGCCTCCCACCTCTCCTGGTGCCCAGGGGCGGACCACCTTCCGGGGAGGGGCCCTCTCAGGGAAGGTGCCTCTGGGATCGCCCGATCGAAGACCAGGCATAATAGCAAAAGGCCCGCTCACGCCAAGGGCCCCAGACAGGTTCTCGGGCAGAGCCTTCCCCTCCCCTAGAACCGAGGCCACTCAGAGCACCCCCAAGACCCGGGATGCACCGCACCGAGAGGCTCCAAGGGTTCCTGGCAGGAGGCTGGCCCATCAGGCCCAGAGGCGGCCCAGGCCGGCTCTGGCCACTTCCTCCCTGGGTGCCCATCACATGTGGGGGGGCCTGCCTCTTCCGCCTGTGGACCACGCCTCCCATTGTCGGCCTCCGGGTCTCCCCTCCCAATGCCCACCTGCTCCTTCCTGCCAGGTTCTTTGTGAACTTCCCGTCGGCCAAGCAGTACTTCAGCCAGTTCAGGCACATGGAGGAGCCGCTGGAGATGGAGCGGAGCCCGCAGCTGCGGAAGCACGCCTGCCGGGTCATGGGGGCCCTCAACACGGTCGTCGAGAACCTGCACGACCCCGAGAAGGTGTCCTCCGTGCTCGCCCTCGTGGGCAAAGCCCACGCCCTCAAGCACAAGGTGGAGCCCGTGTACTTCAAGGTGCGTCCCCGGACGGGTGCCTCCACCCACAGCCGCCCCACTCCGGCTCCTGAGCCCCGCCGCCGTGACAGCCCGCAGGCCGCGGGGCCCCCCGGCCTCCTCCGCTGGCCTGGCCGTTCCCGGGAGGGGCAGCCCAGCCGGCCGGGTCCTGAGACGCCGCCAGGCGGTTGTGTCACAAACGGGCCTCGCGGCCAAACACAGGGTGGAGGGTAATCCGGGGGCTGCCAGGGGCGGGGGGCCCAGCATTTACTCCCCCTCCCTGCTCTTCATCCCCAGATCCTCTCCGGGGTCATCCTGGAAGTGATTGCCGAAGAATTTGCCAATGACTTCCCACCCGAGACACAGAGAGCCTGGGCCAAGCTTCGCAGCCTCATCTGCAGCCACGTGACCGCTGCCTACAAGGAAGTGGGCTGGGTACAGCAGGTCCCCAACGCCACCACGTGAGGAGGCAGCCTCCCCGCCACGTCCTCCCCTGTCCCTCTGCCTCCCACCTCTCCTGGTGCCCAGGGGCGGACCACCTTCCGGGGAGGGGCCCTCTCAGGGAAGGTGCCTCTGGGATCGCCCGATCGAAGACCAGGCATAATAGCAAAAGGCCCGCTCACGCCAAGGGCCCCAGACAGGTTCTCGGGCAGAGCCTTCCCCTCCCCTAGAACCGAGGCCACTCAGAGCACCCCCAAGACCCGGGATGCACCGCACCGAGAGGCTCCAAGGGTTCCTGGCAGGAGGCTGGCCCATCAGGCCCAGAGGCGGCCCAGGCCGGCTCTGGCCACTTCCTCCCTGGGTGCCCATCACATGGGGCTGTTTTCCAGCTCTCTGACCAGCACTCCCTTCCGCCTCGGCCTCCGCCAGGCAGGAGCCCGGAGAATCACGGGGACGCACGCACGTGCCGAGCCCACTCGGGGCCAGCGTGGGCGTCGCTCCCACGCGTGGCGGCAGGGAGGGGTTGGTTCCGGGCTGACTCTGGAGTCCACGTTCCAAGTTCTGGGGTGGGGTCCCCGAGGACAGGCTCTGGGAGGGTGGCCGCCCCCCTCCCCGCGACCGCCGGTGACTCCGGCTGACCGGAGCACCCGGGGAGGGCCGGCTCCCAGACGTGGCGGCTGGGAACACTCGGCCTCCCTGGGCGCCCCCCACCCCCAGAGGCTGGGCTCTGGGAGCTCAATGGAGGGGCGGAGGCCAGGCTGGGCGGGAGCGGGGAGGAGGGAGAGGCGCGGAGGCGGGCAGGGAATGGGAAGCAGGGGTCAGCCAGAGGCTCGGGACACGCGTTGGAGAGCAGCAGCCCCAGCAGTTTCCCAGGGAAAAGGCGGCGTCCCCTCCCTGGGTCCAAGCTGGCCCGCGGAGTCGGCCGGACCTCTGCTCACAGGCGTCCCGCGGAGCAGGTCCCCCGAGGGCAGCCTGGCGAGGCCCAGCCTCCCGGCCTTCCTGCCGCTGACCACCCCGGCCCCCGCTTTCTCCCACTCTCCTCTCTGCCGTGGCGTCCTCCAAGAGAGCAGAGCCCTTAGGGGTTGCTGGCAAGAGCCAGGCGGCTACTCCAGATGTTTGCAGCTGGGCCCTGGCCGGCCCCAGCCTTGGGCTGGACGGAAGGGAAGCCAGCAGGAGGTTTTTACCTGCCCAGGAGGCGCTGGCAGGGCCAACCGAGCTGCCGGAAGCAGCCAGAGGGGCCGGGGAGGGGGCCGGTGGGGAGAAGGGGGCTTGCCCTCCCACGCCTCTCCCCAAGCAAGCTCTGCCGCCAAAGATGAGCTTGTTTACAGCCAGGAGGGGAGACTTCCTGCTTCTAGAGAAAAGGGCTTTTTTATAGGGGCCTGGAGGGATGGAGGGGGCTGGGTAGAGAGCTGGCCAGTGCAAGCCCCGGTGAATCAGAACCACATGGAAGGCATTTCCCGACACGAAACCCCGTCACCTCCCCTCTCTTGCCTCAGCTGGACCCCTGGGACCTAAATCCCTCCAAACCCCAAGCATTAGGAAACCGCCGAAATCTCCCGCCTCCCCGTTCCTGGTCCTGTGGGCTCAGTGGAGATGGGCCACCGTGGGGACTGGCCGGGGCCCCGCGCCCTGCTGGGCCCCAGCACCCCGCATTTCTCAGGGAACTGTCCTCTTGTCCCTTTGCCCTTTCCACCCTCCAATGCCGCCTCTGATCTCCTGGGAGCAGGGTGTGTCTCCCTGGCCCGGGGTCTGCAGCCCCAGCCCCTGCTGGGTCCAAACCTCTGCTGGTCAGAGGGCCGGAGGGAGCTCTGGGCTGAGTTCTCGAAGGCCTCCAGCCAGCCGCTCTTATCAGAGACGCAGCGGTGGGCCAGAAGCCACTGCTTACTGAACTGCCTCTGCTGCAGGGCGTGTGGGGGGTGAGTGTGGGTCTGTGTATGACGGGGGCCGTCAGGAGGCGGCGGGGTGAGCACAAAGGGGCTGTGTGTGCGGAGGACACCCATGCGTGGCCCTAGGGGGGACCACAGCCAGCCGGGAGTGTGAGCAGCTCAGAGCTGAGACGAGCTCACGTTTGTACGGCTCTTTGCAGTTTGTGAAACACTTTCAGGCGGTTCTGTCACTCAGTTCTTATGGAGGTGGGCGCTGCAGACGTGACTCACAACTCCGAGAAAGAGATCTGAGGTCCAGAGGGGCTGGCGAAGGCTGCACAGCAGGTTCCTGGCGGAAGAGGGCTTCGTGGGCTCCTTTCCGGGCCTCTCACGGGCCCCTGGGCGGAGAGTGTCTGCCTCACCGGCCCCTGACCCCTCTCCCCTTCCTGCAGGTCCCCTGGTCCCGCTCCGTGGCCCTAGTAACCTGTCACCCCCTTCTCCTGTCTCATCCACAGCCCACCGGCCACGCTGCCCTCTTCGGGCCATAGGACCCCTGTCTCCTCCCTGGCCCTTTAGCAGAAGGCGGAGTTCTGAAGACCCTCCTTGACCTTCGAGCTGGAAGAATCCCTGTGTCTTCCCGGAAAGAGGGCCCCGCCTGTCCCAAGCCCGGTGAATCAGAACCACATGGAAGGCATTTCCCGACACGAAACCCCGTCACCTCCCCTCTCTTGCCTCAGCTGGACCCCTGGGACCTAAATCCCTCCAAACCCCAAGCATTAGGAAACCGCCGAAATCTCCCGCCTCCCCGTTCCTGGTCCTGTGGGCTCAGTGGAGATGGGCCACCGTGGGGACTGGCCGGGGCCCCGCGCCCTGCTGGGCCCCAGCACCCCGCATTTCTCAGGGAACTGTCCTCTTGTCCCTTTGCCCTTTCCCCCCTCCAATGCCGCCTCTGATCTCCTGGGAGCAGGGTGTGTCTCCCTGGCCCGGGGTCTGCAGCCCCAGCCCCTGCTGGGTCCAAACCTCTGCTGGTCAGAGGGCCGGAGGGAGCTCTGGGCTGAGTTCTCGAAGGCCTCCAGCCAGCCGCTCTTATCAGAGACGCAGCGGTGGGCCAGAAGCCACTGCTTACTGAACTGCCTCTGCTGCAGGGCGTGTGGGGGGTGAGTGTGGGTCTGTGTATGACGGGGGCCGTCAGGAGGCGGCGGGGTGAGCACAAAGGGGCTGTGTGTGCGGAGGACACCCATGCGTGGCCCTAGGGGGGACCACAGCCAGCCGGGAGTGTGAGCAGCTCAGAGCTGAGACGAGCTCACGTTTGTACGGCTCTTTGCAGTTTGTGAAACACTTTCAGGCGGTTCTGTCACTCAGTTCTTATGGAGGTGGGCGCTGCAGACGTGACTCACAACTCCGAGAAAGAGATCTGAGGTCCAGAGGGGCTGGCGAAGGCTGCACAGCAGGTTCCTGGCGGAAGAGGGCTTCGTGGGCTCCTTTCCGGGCCTCTCACGGGCCCCTGGGCGGAGAGTGTCTGCCTCACCGGCCCCTGACCCCTCTCCCCTTCCTGCAGGTCCCCTGGTCCCGCTCCGTGGCCCTAGTAACCTGTCACCCCCTTCTCCTGTCTCATCCACAGCCCACCGGCCACGCTGCCCTCTTCGGGGCCATAGGACCCCCTGTCTCCTCCCCCTCCCTGGCAGCACCTTGAGCAGAAGGCGGAGTTCTGAAGACCCTCCTTGACCCTCCCTCTCTGGGTGCCAAGGAAGCTGGAAGAATCCCTGACTCGTCTTCCCGGAAAGAGGCTGCCTGCGCCTTGGCCTCAGTCCCCCTGGAGCAGCCGGGAGGTGGCACCAGCTACGGATGACGACCCCAAGGGCACAGCGGGTGGCCTGTGGGGGTGGGGGACCCTTCCTCCCTGAAGAGCCGGGCACACCCTTCTTAGCTTTTCTACTCACTGTTAAGAGACCTAGCTGAGCGGCCGACGGAATCAGGGACAGGTCTGTCGTTTGCTGGAGGAACAAAGCAGCCTGTTTCTATCTGTCCTGGCCACACGCCGCTCCGGTCTCCACATCACTTACCTAGAGTTCCACGCGCTCGTCTACCGTGTATACAGATATATTCTATATACAACCTCTATATAAAGCTATATATCTCTCTATATATACACACGCATATCTAACCGTGTACAGTGGGGCCCAGAGGCACATCTGAAGTCTTGGTCCCGCCCACAGAGGGGTCCCGGCGGCTTCTGGGCAGAGAACTGCGTGTTCTGGCGGAGATGACTGGGGTCCCACGGCAGCAGAGAGGAGGAGACCACGAGGCAGGGTGGGGGTGAGCCAGCTTGCCCGCCAAGCCCAGACCTTTCTCTCTGACCAGTTCCCCACGTTCCTTGCTTTCCACTTTGGGCAGAAAGGCTTTGGCACGCCCTGCCTCTGCCCTCTGCAAAAGGAGGTGGCTCCCTGACTCGCCCCGGAGGGGCCAGGGCAGACAGAGGGGGCCAGAAATTCCGGACGGGGTGACGGCAGCCAGCAGGGGAGGGGCCGTGGTCCAGAAACCTGGCTGCCAGCTCGGTCCGCCTTTGCCGCCGAGACAGATGGCCCAGCGGGAGAGGGTGCAGGGCTGCTGTCGGCCGGGTGGCGGTGACAGGACCGAAGGCCGAGGACGGGCCTTCCCTGCCGCTCCTGGCTGCCGGCTGGCGGTCGGCCCTGTCCGGTCATCTCGGGGGACGCCCACGTGTACCCGAGTCCATGTGCCCCTCGAGTGTCCTGCTGCTGTGGCTACGGCCCCTGTGTCTTCTGTCCCACCTTCGTGCCGCCGTCCCTGTAACTGCCTGTCTTTTGTAGTTTCCGATGTTTGTCCTCCCTGAGCCCTCCCTCTGGGTGCCAAGGAAGCTGGAAGAATCCCTGACTCGTCTTCCCGGAAAGAGGCTGCCTGCGCCTTGGCCTCAGTCCCCCTGGAGCAGCCGGGAGGTGGCACCAGCTACGGATGACGACCCCAAGGGCACAGCGGGTGGCCTGTGGGGGTGGGGGACCCTTCCTCCCTGAAGAGCCGGGCACACCCTTCTTAGCTTTTCTACTCACTGTTAAGAGACCTAGCTGAGCGGCCGACGGAATCAGGGACAGGTCTGTCGTTTGCTGGAGGAACAAAGCAGCCTGTTTCTATCTGTCCTGGCCACACGCCGCTCCGGTCTCCACATCACTTACCTAGAGTTCCACGCGCTCGTCTACCGTGTATACAGATATATTCTATATACAACCTCTATATAAAGCTATATATCTCTCTATATATACACACGCATATCTAACTGTGTACAGTGGGGCCCAGAGGCACATCTGAAGTCTTGGTCCCGCCCACAGAGGGGTCCCGGCGGCTTCTGGGCAGAGAACTGCGTGTTCTGGCGGAGATGACTGGGGTCCCACGGCAGCAGAGAGGAGGAGACCACGAGGCAGGGTGGGGGTGAGCCAGCTTGCCCGCCAAGCCCAGACCTTTCTCTCTGACCAGTTCCCCACGTTCCTTGCTTTCCACTTTGGGCAGAAAGGCTTTGGCACGCCCTGCCTCTGCCCTCTGCAAAAGGAGGTGGCTCCCTGACTCGCCCCGGAGGGGCCAGGGCAGACAGAGGGGGCCAGAAATTCCGGACGGGGTGACGGCAGCCAGCAGGGGAGGGGCCGTGGTCCAGAAACCTGGCTGCCAGCTCGGTCCGCCTTTGCCGCCGAGACAGATGGCCCAGCGGGAGAGGGTGCAGGGCTGCTGTCGGCCGGGTGGCGGTGACAGGACCGAAGGCCGAGGACGGGCCTTCCCTGCCGCTCCTGGCTGCCGGCTGGCGGTCGGCCCTGTCCGGTCATCTCGGGGGACGCCCACGTGTACCCCCGAGTCCATGTGCCGTCCTCGAGAGTGTCCTGCTGCTGTGGCTACGGCCCCTGTGTCTTCTGTCCCACCTTCGTGCCGCCGTCCCTGTAACTGCCTGTCTTTTGTAGTTTCCGATGTTTGTAACCAGACCCCGCCATGTCATTAAACAGACTCGTCCTTCTTCCTGTGTCTGGGCGTGCTCATTCGGGCTTTTCCTGCCATCTGCCCCTCGCCTCTGTCTCCCCGCCTGAGTTCAAGACCAGGGCATTGGTTCTTGAAAGGCCATCTCCCCACCGAGGGTCCCCCTTACCCTTGGCGGGCCTCGAGCCCCTCTGACCGGAGCTCAGGACAGTGGTGGGGTCGCCCTGCTTGGTCAGCGGGGGCCGCAGAGCTGCAGACTGGAAGCTGGGATCTTGGGGTGGGCGGCAGGAAGTCTGTGCTTGTTTAAAAAAAGTCTTTTCCTCTTTGGGCCTGGGAATCAGCCCCCCGGTGCGGACAGGGTACATGAGGAAGGACTCCAGGAGGGAGATGTTCAGAAAGGAGGGTCCTGCTGGCTCAGCCAAGCAAGCCAAGGACAAGACCCTGACCTGGACCCGAGCGGGGTGTCCCCCACGCCGCCAACTGCTCCAGGCTCCTGGTGGGGCAGCCCGCGGGGGGGTGGGAAAACCAGCCCTTGTTAGACGTACCCTCCTTCCCCCAGTACTTTGCCTGAGCCCTCAGCTCCTGGCCCCTTCCATCTCCGGCTCCACATCCCCAGGCTAGGCCTGCCCCGCCTCCACCCCGATGGCTATAACAGAAGCACACGTCCCTGCGGAGGGACCAGGAGATCACCACCCCCGGGGTGGGCCGCAGGAGAAGCAGGAAGCAGCGTCTGCCCCTTGGGAGGGTTCCCGGCGGCCTGGGAAGATTCAGCGGACACAGAGGAAACGCCTCGGCTCCCAGGCCATGAACTCCTTGAATGCTGGCTGAGCCTCCACCGCGTGGACCTGGCACCGCGAGGTGCTGGATAACGATCCAGAGAATAAACAAACACCACTCTTAGAAAGCAAGGCCAGTACCTGGGGCCAAAAATGAACTGTGTTCCCTGACACAGCCGTGCAGAATGGAGAGGACGGAGCAAGGGCAAGGCCCTTCCAGGGACAGAGTGCCGGGCGCTGCACGGACTGCGTCCCTATGCTGTGTGACCTTGGGCACGTCACTCAGACCTTCTGAGCCACGGGTCACCTCTAATTTAAAATAGAAGTGAACATGAGACCTGTCTTGCGAGGCAGGTACTAGGAGGAGGACGCACGCCACAGAGCTGGGGACGTGGGAATGCTCAGGACAGAGTGACCGCCAGGTCGTCGCAAGTGTCAGATAGAAGGGCAGGGCGGGGGCTGGGGCGAGGGGAGTAGGTTCAGATGAGTGAGGCGCCTTGGAAGCAATGTCCGGGCTCCAGGCCTCCTGGTCCGTGGTGGGCTCCGGCTGAGCAGGAGCCAGAGGGGGCGGGGACCGTGTGGCTGTGAGGACGAAGAGGCGCCTGTGGTCAGACGTGGGGTTAGTCTCTAGAAGAACCCCTCCCCGTTTCCCTTCTGCGGGTTTGAAAGTGGTGAAGGGGTCTTGGAGGTAGAATCTTTCTAGAATGTGACCCGGGAGAAAGATTCTCCCCACTGCCCACCCCACAAAGAGAGGACATTGGCAAATGGGGATTCACCCTATAGTGGGGCCAGAGGTGCTGCTTGAGGAGGGGGCGGATAAAGATGGTAAACAGAGATCTCATAAACAGAGATGGTGCTGGGTGGGCTCCTGGGGTTCCCTGGTAGCTCAGCTGGTAAAGAATCGGTCTTGAATGCAGGAGACTCCGGTTCGATTCCTGGGTTGGGAAGATCCCCTGGAGAAGGGATAGGCTTCCCGCTCCAGTATTGACTTGGAAAATCCATGGGGTCACAAAGAGTCAGCAACAGGCCTGCCCGCCTCCACCCCGATGGCTATAACAGAAGCACACGCCCGCGGAGGGACCAGGAGATCACCACCCCCGGGGTGGGCCGCAGGAGAAGCAGGAAGCAGCGTCTGCCCCTTGGGAGGGTTCCCGGCGGCCTGGGAAGATTCAGCGGACACAGAGGAAACGCCTCGGCTCCCAGGCCATGAACTCCTTGAATGCTGGCTGAGCCTCCACCGCGTGGACCTGGCACCGCGAGGTGCTGGATAACGATCCAGAGAATAAACAAACACCACTCTTAGAAAGCAAGGCCAGTACCTGGGGCCAAAAATGAACTGTGTTCCCTGACACAGCCGTGCAGAATGGAGAGGACGGAGCAAGGGCAAGGCCCTTCCAGGGACAGAGTGCCGGGCGCTGCACGGACTGCGTTCCTATGCTGTGTGACCTTGGGCACGTCACTCAGACCTTCTGAGCCACGGGTCACCTCTAATTTAAAATAGAAGTGAACATGAGACCTGTCTTGCGAGGCAGGTACTAGGAGGAGGACGCACGCCACAGAGCTGGGGACGTGGGAATGCTCAGGACGGAGTGACCGCCAGGTCGTCGCAAGTGTCAGATAGAAGGGCAGGGCGGGGGCTGGGGCGAGGGGAGTAGGTTCAGATGAGTGAGGCGCCTTGGAAGCAATGTCCGGGCTCCAGGCCTCCTGGTCCGTGGTGGGCTCCGGCTGAGCAGGAGCCAGAGGGGGCGGGGACCGTGTGGCTGTGAGGACGAAGAGGCGCCTGTGGTCAGACGTGGGGTTAGTCTCTAGAAGAACCCCTCCCCGTTTCCCTTCTGCGGGTTTGAAAGTGGTGAAGGGGTCTTGGAGGTAGAATCTTTCTAGAATGTGACCCGGGAGAAAGATTCTCCCACTGCCCACCCCACAAAGAGAGGACATTGGCAAATGGGGATTCACCCTATAGTGGGGCCAGAGGTGCTGCTTGAGGAGGGGGCGGATAAAGATGGTAAACAGAGATCTCATAAACAGAGATGGTGCTGGGTGGGCTCCTGGGGTTCCCTGGTAGCTCAGCTGGTAAAGAATCGGTCTTGAATGCAGGAGACTCCGGTTCGATTCCTGGGTTGGGAAGATCCCCTGGAGAAGGGATAGGCTTCCCGCTCCAGTATTCTGACTTGGAAAAATCCATGGGGTCACAAAGAGTCAGCAACTGGGGACTGAGCAACTAGACTTTGAGGGCTCATGTGCCCTAGTCGGCTGTGAGCTGGGGTAGGGGGCTCCCCGGTACGGGAGCAGTGACCGGGGCTTTGCTTTGTGCTCTCAGGGATAGCCTTGTCACCGAAGAGCAGAGCAACCGTCCCCCTGGCGGTGAGCGATTGGGAGCCAGGAACACGGATGAAGAGACTGAGCCGCCTTCCCAGCCAAGCGGACCTGGTGACGCAGCCCCACAGCGCCCCTTGCTGGCCGCGGCAGGAACCTCACCCGGGAAACTTCAGTCTAAGGAGAGAGCCTGGTTATTCCTATTTTCCTTCCTCCGAGCCCACCTTCCTCTGTCGCTTTATTTTTTGGCTCCTCGCAGCTTACTTCCTCGATCAAGGATAGAACTCGGGTCCCCGGCAGTGAAAGCCCACCTCTTAATCGCTGAACTCCCCAGGGAATACCCCCTGACTTGCTTTAGAGGAGCTGGTACTTTAACCAGGCCTGAGGCAAAAAGCAAAAATGTGTACCCCTCGTATACTTAGGTCTTCCCTAGTGGCTCAGATGGTAAAGTATCTGCCTGCAGGAGACCAGGGTTTGGTCGCTGGGTTGGAAAGATGCCCTGGGGAGGAAATGGCAGTCTCCTCCTGTATTCTTGCCTGTGAAATTCCATGGACAGAGCAACCTGGCAGGCTACAGTCTCTGGGGTCGCAAAGAGTCAGACACGACTGAGTGACTAACACTTTCACGTATACTTATGAAACCATCTTTCCACATTTTAACCCAAGCGGAAAAAGAATAAATGCTCTCTTTTAAAGACTACACGGGGATTCCCTGGTGGTCTAGTAGGTAAAGAGTCCACGTCTTCACCCTATAGTGGGGCCAGAGGTGCTGCTTGAGGAGGGGGCGGATAAAGATGGTAAACAGAGATCTCATAAACAGAGATGGTGCTGGGTGGGCTCCTGGGGTTCCCTGGTAGCTCAGCTGGTAAAGAATCGGTCTTGAATGCAGGAGACTCCGGTTCGATTCCTGGGTTGGGAAGATCCCCTGGAGAAGGGATAGGCTTCCCGCTCCAGTATTCTGATTTGGGAAAAAATCCATGGGGTCACAAAGAGTCAGAAACTGGGGAGTGAGCAACTAGACTTTGAGGGCTCATGTGCCCTAGTCGGCTGTGAGCTGGGGTAGGGGGCTCCCCGGTACGGGAGCAGTGACCGGGGCTTTGCTTTGTGCTCTCAGGGATAGCCTTGTCACCGAAGAGCAGAGCAACCGTCCCCCTGGCGGTGAGCGATTGGGAGCCAGGAACACGGATGAAGAGACTGAGCCGCCTTCCCAGCCAAGCGGACCTGGTGACGCAGCCCCACAGCGCCCCTTGCTGGCCGCGGCAGGAACCTCACCCGGGAAACTTCAGTCTAAGGAGAGAGCCTGGTTATTCCTATTTTCCTTCCTCCGAGCCCACCTTCCTCTGTCGCTTTATTTTTTGGCTCCTCGCAGCTTACTTCCTCGATCAAGGATAGAACTCGGGTCCCCGGCAGTGAAAGCCCACCTCTTAATCGCTGAACTCCCCAGGGAATACCCCCTGACTTGCTTTAGAGGAGCTGGTACTTTAACCAGGCCTGAGGCAAAAAGCAAAAATGTGTACCCCTCGTATACTTAGGTCTTCCCTAGTGGCTCAGATGGTAAAGTATCTGCCTGCAGGAGACCAGGGTTTGGTCGCTGGGTTGGAAAGATGCCCTGGGGAGGAAATGGCAGTCTCCTCCTGTATTCTTGCCTGTGAAATTCCATGGACAGAGCAACCTGGCAGGCTACAGTCTCTGGGGTCGCAAAGAGTCAGACACGACTGAGTGACTAACACTTTCACGTATACTTATGAAACCATCTTTCCACATTTTAACCCAAGCGGGAAAAAGAATAAATGCTCTCTTTTTAAAAAGACTACACACGGGGGATTCCCTGGTGGTCTAGTAGGTAAAGAGTCCACGTCGCAGTGTAGGGGTCACCGGTTCAATCCCTGGCCTGGAAGGCTCCCGCGTGCTGTGGAGCGGCTGGACCAGTGTGTCCAACGACGAGCCGGCGCTCTCGCCCGGAGCCAGTGCTCTGCAACAAGAGAGGCCACTGCAATGGGAGGCCCACACATGCCAAAAGAATAAAGATAGATGAAAACAAATGATGACTTAGAGGGGAAAACATCCCTTAAAAGAGACTATACACAGTAAGCCCCAGATTTCTCCAGCTGTTAGGTTACCTTCGTCAGAACATAAACTCTCTTAGAGACACGACAGTCACGCAGAGGTTACTAAAACAAACAACAGGGACTTCCCCGGTGGTCCAGTGGTTAAGAATCCGCCTGCCAGTGTAGGGGACACCGATTTGATCGCTGGTCTAGGCGGAGTCCATATGCCTTGGAGTCACTAAGCCTGTGCACAGCAACGGAGCCCACCTCTCACAGCCACTGAAGCCCTCGTGCCCTAGAGCCCGTGCTCCGGGACAGGAGACGTCACAGCAATGAGAAGCCTGCGCACCGCAACAAGAGAGCAGCTCTGGCTGCGGGCACCTGGAGAGAGCTCACGTGCAGCAACAAAACCCCAGTGCAGCCGGGGGAAAAAAATATAACCATCGCCTTTGTGTAAAATTTTGAATTTTTCAGTTCATCACAGATATGTTTGGTTTCATACGGATTTTTTAACATATTGTATCTGAATATGTTTCTTCAATTACTGTCCCCTTCAATATATAGTAGGCAAAAAGCAAAAATGTGTACCCCTCGTATACTTAGGTCTTCCCTAGTGGCTCAGATGGTAAAGTATCTGCCTGCAGGAGACCAGGGTTTGGTCGCTGGGTTGGAAAGATGCCCTGGGGAGGAAATGGCAGTCTCCTCCTGTATTCTTGCCTGTGAAATTCCATGGACAGAGCAACCTGGCAGGCTACAGTCTCTGGGGTCGCAAAGAGTCAGACACGACTGAGTGACTAACACTTTCACGTATACTTATGAAACCATCTTTCCACATTTTAACCCAAGCGGGAAAAAGAATAAATGCTCTCTTTTTAAAAAGACTACACACGGGGGATTCCCTGGTGGTCTAGTAGGTAAAGAGTCCACGTCGCAGTGTAGGGGTCACCGGTTCAATCCCTGGCCTGGAAGGCTCCCGCGTGCTGTGGAGCGGCTGGACCAGTGTGTCCAACGACGAGCCGGCGCTCTCGCCCGGAGCCAGTGCTCTGCAACAAGAGAGGCCACTGCAATGGGAGGCCCACACATGCCAAAAGAATAAAGATAGATGAAAACAAATGATGACTTAGAGGGGAAAACATCCCTTAAAAGAGACTATACACAGTAAGCCCCAGATTTCTCCAGCTGTTAGGTTACCTTCGTCAGAACATAAACTCTCTTAGAGACACGACAGTCACGCAGAGGTTACTAAAACAAACAACAGGGACTTCCCCGGTGGTCCAGTGGTTAAGAATCCGCCTGCCAGTGTAGGGGACACCGATTTGATCGCTGGTCTAGGCGGAGTCCATATGCCTTGGAGTCACTAAGCCTGTGCACAGCAACGGAGCCCACCTCTCACAGCCACTGAAGCCCTCGTGCCCTAGAGCCCGTGCTCCGGGACAGGAGACGTCACAGCAATGAGAAGCCTGCGCACCGCAACAAGAGAGCAGCTCTGGCTGCGGGCACCTGGAGAGAGCTCACGTGCAGCAACAAAACCCCAGTGCAGCCGGGGGAAAAAAATATAACCATCGCCTTTGTGTAAAATTTTGAATTTTTCAGTTCATCACAGATATGTTTGGTTTCATACGGATTTTTTAACATATTGTATCTGAATATGTTTTTCTTCAATTACTGTCCCCCTTCAATATTGTGCCCCCAAACCTGAGCCCCCTGCACTGACAGTGAAGAGTCTTAACCACTGGACCACCAGGGGGATCCCAATGGCAAGACATCTTTTTCTTTTTTTTTTTCTTTTTATTCTTTATTTTAAAGGTTTTACAGAGTTTTGTTGTTCACATACATGTATGTTCCCAGATCAGTGATATGCATATCCATGGTCCCCACCCGCCCAGATCCCCCCATCCCACCCCTCCAGACCTTTGCTCCAAGCCATTGTAAGCACTCCTATTCCCTTAGCACTATGACACTAGCTATCTTTTCCACACATAACACTATAGGTTTCCTTGTTACTTCCTCCATGCTTCCCCCTCCCTATTTATTCGCCACGTTGTCCCTCTGTCTATGCTCTGGCAAGACATCTTTAACGCCGTGGTCTGGTGGCCGGGTGGCTGCTGGCCACGCGAGGCGGTGTGGAGGCGAGAGAGGCTTGGACCGGGAGAGGCGGAGGTGTGGGAGGAGAGCAGTTGGGTTTTACTTCTGAAGTCGGTCCGACATGATTTATGAGTGGGTTGGACATGGGGGGTGAAGAGGGGACAGGGAAGGTGATTTCCAGGTTTCTGGTCTGCTTACCTTAGCAAGTGGAGTGGCCATTTTCTAGAGGAAAATCACCAGGGAAGAACAGGATTTGGCAGGAAGGACATCAACCGTTCTGTCTCGCCCATGTGAAACGTGGGGCGTCCAGGGGGCAGCTGGAAGCATGGTGGTGCCGTCAGAGTTGGGACTGAAATTTGGAACTGGGTGAGCTCCCTGGGGAGAGAATGTGAGAAGAGAGGGGACCAGGCCAGAGCCCCAGAGGTCAGGGATAAAGCGCAGAGCCGAGAAGGGGCAGGGAGGGGGCAAGGAGGTGGGATCAGGGGATAGACAAAACCAGAAGCTGCCCGGAGAGCGTTCCCAGGACGCCTGGCCAGCGGGGTCAGTGCCGCTGCAGGGTCCAGAGCAGTGAGGACAGATGCAAAGTGGACACAAGGGAGCCTGATCGGGGGCAGGGTGGAGGAGTGGAAGGGGCGAAGACAGGCGACAGCAGTGACAGGGGACCCGTCATCAGGAGAGAGAGGGGCGGGCCAGGGGCAGGACGGCAGGAGGGAAGTGCTCCCGAGGGAGGAAGTGGCTTTTAGAGAACCCGCCCGCGAAAATGGAGGGACAGGCTGAGCCGCTGGTGGGAGACGCGATGACGGGGTTGAAGGCGTCCTGAGCTGAGCACTTCTCCTCGAGGCAAGGTCATGACGGAGAAGCTAGCATGTGTGGGGTGCTGAGGGCATTCGAGGCAAGAAGGGAGCGCGAGAAGAGCCTCGGAACAGGGAGCACTGAATCTGCTCCAGAAGGTGTAGATCCAGCGGCTGGCATGTGATGACACGTGCCACGGGCTTGAAGGCAGAGCAGTCAGTGCCCTCCTGAGGGGACTTTTGTCCAAGGGGAACCAAAGCCGAGAGCTAGAGCGGTTCAGAGGGCTTCCGCTGGTGGTCCAGTGGGTAAAGACACCGCCTTGCAGTTCAAGGGGCGCCAGTTGGATCCCTGGCCTGGGAAGATCCCACGTGCCGCGGAGCGGCTGGACCGATGTGTCCCATTACAAGCCAGCGCTCTGGAGTACATATGGCCAGAGCCGGTGCTCTGAAGTGAGAGAGGCCACTGCAGTGGGAGGCCCACACGGGCCAAAGAATAAAGATGGATGAAAATAAATAAAGGACCAATAAAAGAGGCCAAATTTTAAAAAAAAAATCAAAAACAGGTCTGATTGTAATCAGCGGGAAAGAGAACTCAGCTTAGAACCAGCTCAATTCTTAACAGCTGGTGGACGAGTGGAAGTTTACAGCCGAGGCACAGGGTAGAGGGTGGTAGATTAAAAAGTATTGAGACAACGTTGGGCGAGGGGTCTGGCTTCAGCGATGGGATTTTTGTAGAAGGCAGGCCAGGAGTCTCACCCATCATGTAAGGAGAATGGGTTGTGGAAGATAAGGACATAGGAGATTTTAGCTCATCCAAAGGTCTAGGTTGGTGGAAAGATCGGGTCAGTCTGAGTAGAATTACAGCGTTTTTGTCACTTTCTCCCTTCGACCACGGCTTCCCCGTTGGCTCAGTGGTAAAGAATCTGCCTAGGGCTTCCCCTGGTGGTCCCGTGGGTAAGGACACCGCCTTGCAGTGCAAGGGGCACTGGTTCGATCCCTGGCCTGGGAAGATCCCACGTGCCGCGAAGCGGCTGGACTGATGTGTCCAATTACCAGCTGGAGCTCTGGGGAGGCTCACAGGAGTCAAAGAACAAAGACGGATGAAAATAGATAAATGAAAGACCAATAGAAGTGGCCCGCCCATCCCCTTCCCTCCCCGCCTGACCCCCCCAAAAAAGATAAATAAATAAAATAAATGTTTAAAAAAAAAAAAGAATCTGCCTGTAATTCAGGAAATGTGGATTCGATGCCTAGGTTGGGAAGATTTCCCTGGAGAAAGAAACAACACACTCCAGTATTCTTGCCTGGGAAATTCCATGAACAGAGGAGCTTGCTGGGCTGTGTCTAGTCCATGGGGTTGCAAAAGAGTTGGACACGACTTAGCGACTGAGTCATGTCACGACACCCTTGGGCCTTAGGGCAGCAGCAAGTGCTCCCAAGAGCCACAGGCAAGTCCTGAGGAATGGCCAAAGGCAGGTGGGCAGGCCTAGCCCTGGTCCTCCAAGGGGAGTGGTCCTCTGGCAGGGGCAAGACCCTGACTGTTCAGAGCGTCCTCAGAGCCCATCCTGTCCTGTCGCACCTGTCCCTTTGTCCCTTTGTCCCACCTCCTTCAGCCCTTCCTTTTCTGCAGCGGGTGGGCGGCGGGGGAGGGGTGGAAGGTGCCGGTAGGGACGTGTGGGGAGTAAGCAGGGGGGAGGGCGTGGGGAAGAGAATGCGGTGGGGGAGCAGAGGGGCCTCCGGAGGCAGGGGGAGAAGTGAGTCGACTTTGTCCAAGTCCCAAGACAGAATCTGCAATACACTCATTGTTAAAAACAACAGTTTGGGGGACTTCCCTGGTGGTCCAGTGGTTAAGACTCTGTGGTCCTTAGTGCAGGGGTCCTGGGTTCAGTCCCTGGTCAGGGAACTAGATCCCACATACCACAACGGAGACTTGGCACAGCCACATAAATAATTAAAAAAAAAAAAAAAACACAGAAAAGAAAAAAACAAAAAAAAACCAGGGCTTCCCTGGTGGTCCACTGGGTAAAGAGTTCACCTTGCAGTGCAAGGGGCACCACCAGTTCTATCCCTGGTCTGGGAAGATCCCACGTGTGGCTGAGTGGCTGGGCCAGTGTGTCCAATTCTGAGCCAGTGCTCTGGAGTGCATGCACTCAGAGCTGGTGCTCTGCGACAAGAGAGACCACTGCAACGGGAGGCCTACACATGCCAAAGAATAAAGATGGATGAATAAATAGAAAAACAATTAAAAAAAAAAAAAGAGGCCAAATTTAAAAAAAAAAAAAAAAAAAAACAGTTTTGTTTTTCAGAAACCAGAAAACTCAAGTGCGCTTCGGAAAATTTAGAACTCACCCGTAATCCATCACCCTGGCCTGATCTTCCAGATGTCTTTTGTACGCATTAAAAATTTTATAATGCTTGAAATTTTTATACATAGCTTTAAAAATAGCATGTGTGGGGGTTTTGCATGATCACGAAAGTAATAAATGATCGTTGCAGGGAATTTGGGGACTAAAGGGAAAAAAAACACAAAAGAAAAAAACTCACCTGTGATCCCTTCAAGCAGAGGCATTTCATTACTGGCCGTGTTTTGTTGGGGTTTTTTTTTTTTCACTTTCTTTTTTTTTAAAGTTTGACCTCTTATTTTTATGGATCCTTCATTTATTTTTTTTTATTCGTTCAGAGCGTCCTCAGAGCCCATCCTGTCCTGTCGCACCTGTCCCTTTGTCCTTTGTCCCACCTCCTTCAGCCCTTCCTTTTCTGCAGCGGGTGGGCGGCGGGGGAGGGGTGGAAGGTGCCGGTAGGGACGTGTGGGGAGTAAGCAGGGGGGAGGGCGTGGGGAAGAGAATGCGGTGGGGGAGCAGAGGGGCCTCCGGAGGCAGGGGGAGAAGTGAGTCGACTTTGTCCAAGTCCCAAGACAGAATCTGCAATACACTCATTGTTAAAAACAACAGTTTGGGGGACTTCCCTGGTGGTCCAGTGGTTAAGACTCTGTGGTCCTTAGTGCAGGGGTCCTGGGTTCAGTCCCTGGTCAGGGAACTAGATCCCACATACCACAACGGAGACTTGGCACAGCCACATAAATAATTAAAAAAAAAAAAAAAAACACAGAAAAGAAAAAAACAAAAAAAAACCAGGGCTTCCCTGGTGGTCCACTGGGTAAAGAGTTCACCTTGCAGTGCAAGGGGCACCACCAGTTCTATCCCTGGTCTGGGAAGATCCCACGTGTGGCTGAGTGGCTGGGCCAGTGTGTCCAATTCTGAGCCAGTGCTCTGGAGTGCATGCACTCAGAGCTGGTGCTCTGCGACAAGAGAGACCACTGCAACGGGAGGCCTACACATGCCAAAGAATAAAGATGGATGAATAAATAGAAAAACAATTAAAAAACAAAAAGGGGCCCAAAATTTTAAAAAAAAAAAAAAAAACCAGTTTTGTTTTTCAGAAACCAGAAAACTCAAGTGCGCTTCGGAAAATTTAGAACTCACCCGTAATCCATCACCCTGGCCTGATCTTCCAGATGTCTTTTGTACGCATTAAAAATTTTATAATGCTTGAAATTTTTATACATAGCTTTAAAAATAGCATGTGTGGGGGTTTTGCATGATCACGAAAGTAATAAATGATCGTTGCAGGGAATTTGGGGACTAAAGGGAAAAAAAACACAAAAGAAAAAAACTCACCTGTGATCCCTTCAAGCAGAGGCATTTCATTACTGGCCGTGTTTTGTTGGGGTTTTTTTTTTTTCACTTTCTTTTTTTTTAAAGTTTGACCTCTTATTTTTATGGATCCTTCATTTATTTATTTTCATCCGTCTTACTTCGTCGCTGGTAGTGTTTTGGTCTAAATCCTGGCCGCCTCTGCCCCACGCTGGCATGCATTACGTCCGGCACACGTGTACTGTGTTCGACATTAAGTTGGGATCCTATGGTATACATTGGCGTCAGGGAGATCTCTTTGTCTCATGGAGCCTCTTGGAGTTTATATAAGAAAATGGTTTATGTCGGGGTCACACGCTGACAGCGGCGGATGATTCCACGGCAGCACATGTGCCAGACGTGTCTCCAGGGATTCTGGCTGACCCTCGTTTGGATAATTGGATTTCTTTGTTTTATTATTATTTTTTATTATTATTATTATTTTGGGGGGGATGGGGTGGGCAGGGAGGGAAGCGGGTGGGCTACTTCCATTGGTCTTTCATTTCTCTATTTTCATCCGTCTTTGTTCTTTGGCTCCTGTGGGCCTCCCATCGCAGTGGCCTCTGTCGTTGCAGAGCTCCGGCTCTGGGCGCATGCGCTCCAGAGCTCCCGCTTGGTAATTGGACACATCGGTTCAGCCGCTCCGCGGCACGTGGGATCTTCCCAGGCCAGGGATCGAACCGGCGCCCCTTGCACTGCAAGGCGGTGTCCTTACTCACTGGACCACCAGGGAAGCCCTCTTTGTTTTATTTTGTTTTAAATTTATTTTGGCTGACTTGGGCCCTTGTTGCCACATGCAGCCTTCTCCAGCCGTGGTGTGCGGGTTCTAGATCGCACGGGCTCAGTAGCTCCAGGACGAGGGCCTAGCTGCAGCACGTGGGATCTTAGTTTCCCAACCAGGCCTGGAACCCGGGCCCTTTGCATTGGGAACATGGAGTCATCCATTGAATCACTTGAAATGAGCCAGGAGGTGACTGCCACCTCCCAGGCAACCAACCAACGGAGCCCTCTCCTTAGCCTGGTGCTTCCTCTCCCACCCCTGTCTCTTCTCCACTCAGCACCCAGAGGATGCCTTTATGGGTGAATAAGATTGTGTCAGCCTTCCGTCCACCCCCATGAAAACCGTCCACAGCTTCGCATGGCCACACTCAGAATGCAGAGCCCTGGCCTGGCCCACTGAGTGGTACCATTTACCCCAGGGCCCACTGAACTGACACATATATTCATGAAGAGGGTGGGGTGTTGGATGGGGCCCACCTCTCCAGGCTCATTTCCCTCTCCCCGCTTCCACCCCACTTACCTCGCAGATGTTCCCAAGTGGCAAGTGCCCATTCCTGCCCCCAGGGCCTTTGCATCTGCTGTTCCCTGTGCACAGTGCTTTTCCCCTGCATCATCTTGTGGCTCCGTCCCTCCCTTCACTCAGGTCTTTGCTCAAACATCACCTCCTCAGAGAAGCCTTCCCTGACCACCTCTCCAACACAACAGGCCCACCCTGTCCATCTCTGTACCCTGATCTAGCTTTCCTATGGCTCCAACCATGACCTGATACTGTACTTTTGTCTGCTTCCCTCAATGACTCAGCCCGCCCTGAGGGCATGGACCTCTCGGTGTCAGAGCGGAACAGGATGAGGTGAGTGAGGCACTTGCCTCAGGGCCGAAACTTCTGAGGCACCCCACCCCCTGTCCGCACCCAAAGGTAGGTGGGGTCTTAGTTCCCCAACCAGTGATTAATCTTGCACTGGACGTACCAAGTCTTAGCCACTGGACGGCCAGGGAAATCCCAAAAGAAACCATATTTTCATGCAGTTTGTTTTCTTTTTGGCCACACCCCTCAGCTTGTGGGAGCTTGTTGCCTGACCAGGGATTGAACCCTTGCCCTCAGCAGTGAAAGCATGAAGTCCACTAGACCACCAGGGAAGTTACCCTGCAATGTTTTTTTTTTTTGATAGAAGTTAATGGCCACAAAATCCATGATGGAAAAACATCAATATTTTTAATGACGACAGGATCCGTCTTGCCTGCCCTTCTATCCTGTTTAGAGCCGTCCAGCCACAGCTGGTGCTGGGAAACGTTCCCTGAATGAATTAAGAACAGCAGGGGAGACAGCAGAGCTGGGCTGAGGCGAAAGACCAGAAGCAGGTGGGCAGGGGGAAGGACAAGAAGGGGTCACCCCAGAGGGGGGGAGCCTTTATGGGTGAATAAGATTGTGTCCCCCATGAAAACCGTCCACAGCTTCGCATGGCCACACTCAGAATGCAGAGCCCTGGCCTGGCCCACTGAGTGGTACCATTTACCCCAGGGCCCACTGAACTGACACATATATTCATGAAGAGGGTGGGGTGTTGGATGGGGCCCACCTCTCCAGGCTCATTTCCCTCTCCCCGCTTCCACCCCACTTACCTCGCAGATGTTCCCAAGTGGCAAGTGCCCATTCCTGCCCCCAGGGCCTTTGCATCTGCTGTTCCCTGTGCACAGTGCTTTTCCCCTGCATCATCTTGTGGCTCCGTCCCTCCCTTCACTCAGGTCTTTGCTCAAACATCACCTCCTCAGAGAAGCCTTCCCTGACCACCTCTCCAACACAACAGGCCCACCCTGTCCATCTCTGTACCCTGATCTAGCTTTCCTATGGCTCCAACCATGACCTGATACTGTACTTTTGTCTGCTTCCCTCAATGACTCAGCCCGCCCTGAGGGCATGGACCTCTCGGTGTCAGAGCGGAACAGGATGAGGTGAGTGAGGCACTTGCCTCAGGGCCGAAACTTCTGAGGCACCCCACCCCCTGTCCGCACCCAAAGGTAGGTGGGGTCTTAGTTCCCCAACCAGTGATTAATCTTGCACTGGACGTACCAAGTCTTAGCCACTGGACGGCCAGGGAAATCCCAAAAGAAACCATATTTTCATGCAGTTTGTTTTCTTTTTGGCCACACCCCTCAGCTTGTGGGAGCTTGTTGCCTGACCAGGGATTGAACCCTTGCCCTCAGCAGTGAAAGCATGAAGTCCACTAGACCACCAGGGAAGTTACCCTGCAATGTTTTTTTTTTTTGATAGAAGTTAATGGCCACAAAATCCATGATGGAAAAACATCAATATTTTTAATGACGACAGGATCCGTCTTGCCTGCCCTTCTATCCTGTTTAGAGCCGTCCAGCCACAGCTGGTGCTGGGAAACGTTCCCTGAATGAATTAAGAACAGCAGGGGAGACAGCAGAGCTGGGCGGAGGCGAAAGACCAGAAGCAGGTGGGCAGAGGGAAGAAGGACAGAGAGGAGGGGTCACCCCCAGAGGGGCCGGGGTAGGAGTCCTGAGGAGCCCCTGCCAGGGACCCGGTCGGGGGAAGAGGTCGGGTGAGGTCCTGAGAACTGGGCAGGGATGAGAGGCAATGCTTGTGTTACTTGAAAACGGGACTCGCCCCTTGGCGCACGTTGAGCCAAAAGATGACCAAGCCAAACAGCGGGAGAAGGAAGCATTTATTACTTGAAGCAAGTAAGGAAAAACACAGGGCAATCTTTCCTGGAGCAGTAAAACAGTAGAAATTTTTTAAGCTAAGGGTAAATACTTTGGCCATCTGATGCGAAGAGACAACTCATTGGAAAAGACCCTGACTCTGGGTAAAATAGAAGGCAGAAGGAGAAGGGTATGACAGAGGACGATTGGCTGGCATCCCCGACTCCGGGAGATGGTGTAGAACAGCAAAACCCAGCATCACTGGGAAGCCGACAGTTGGAGGGACTGATCTGAGCTGATATGTATATTCATGAAGGGGGCGGGGTGCTGGTGGTGCGTGCATATTCATGAAGGGGCTGGAACAGAGGAGAATTAAAGGATCAAACTGGGGCAAAGGTCAACCGAGTCCAGGCTTCAGTTGATTAAAGACACGAAGGTGAAAAACGGTCACCAGGGGCTTCCCTGGTAGTCCAGTGGGTAAAGAGTCCATCTTGCAGTGCAAGGGGCACCGGTTCAATCCCTGGCCCGGGAAGGTCCCATGTGCTGCAGTGTGGCTGGACCAGTGTGTCCAATTACAAGCCAGCATTCTGGAGCACATGCACCCATAGCCGGTGCTCTGCAGTGAGAGAGGCCACTGTGATGGGAGGCCCACACAGGCCAAAGAATAAAGATGGATGAAAATAAATAAATAAAATACCAATAAAAGAGGCCAAATTTAAAAAAGGAAATACCACTTTAAAAAAAAAACAAACCTGTCACCAGAATCTTTCTTTAGGTTCTGGCTGATCTGGTGGTTGAGCTGAGCTGCTTGGGGTGGGAGGTGGGGGGGGTTAACTTTTGCAAAACAAAAGAAAGTGCTTCAGACTAATCTTCACCATTGAAACAGAACCTGAAATTTTTACAACTGGTATATTATCTCTGCTCTTACTACTTCTCTTGACTGATAACTTTCACTTTTTTTTTTTGGCAGCACTCAGTCCTAGTTTCCACAGGAAGGATCTGTCTTCCAGACCAGGAATCGAACCTGGGTCCTTGGCATTGGGAGTGCAGAGTCTCCACCGCTGGGCTACCAGGGAAGTCTCTTTCCTGCTTTCTTTTGTTCTCTGAATCTCATTACTCCCTGAGACCTGTTCAAAGGCAAGCCCTGTGGCCAGGTTTAGATCACAAAATGATTTTTCGGCCAAAAAAAGCGGCTTCTCTTTTGTCCAGAAAGCCATGCCTGGCTCCAGAGACGTGCTGCCCTATCTGCTACCCAGCTGGGGTTCTTCAGGAGGGCCCAATGCGCTGATGAGGAGAGTCAGAGCTAGAGTCGGCGGTTTTGGTGATGGTGGTGGCTGTGAAACTTGAATAACTCATTGTGTTGGTTTGCTGAGGTGCCGGAACGAATGACCACTAACTGGGTGACTTAAAACAGTAGAAATGTCTTCTCTCAAAGTCCTGGAGGCCAGAAGTCCAAAATCAAGGTGTGGGCAGGGCTGTGCCCCCTCGGATGCCTCCGGGAGAGGGTCCAGGATA
Source organism: Tragulus kanchil (assembly GCA_022376925.1). Lineage (NCBI taxonomy): Eukaryota > Metazoa > Chordata > Mammalia > Artiodactyla > Tragulidae > Tragulus > Tragulus kanchil. Next base: position 23,746,898 of record JAIOJX010000027.1, on the reverse strand, counting down.
CTGAGGCCCCGCAAAATCCATCCTTTGAAACCTAATCCCCAAGGTGGTGGCACTGGGAGACGGGGCTTGAGAAGGTGACTCGTCATGAGAGTGGAGCCTTGTGATGGGACCAATGTCCTTATCAGAGGGACACCAGGACCTCCCTTCTCCCTGCTGCCCCGTCGGCTGCTGAAGCCTGTCTCCTCCTAGCAGCACTTTCTTAATCATATGGCCCCAGCTCAGACCTAGACAGGGCCTGGGATCCCACAAAGAAGCAGCTGATGGCCCGGGAGGGAGCAGGAGTTGGTTAAGAAACTTTCTCAGCGGCCCTGAATCTGAGACTGAGGGGAGCTGGAGGGAGAGAGGTGTGCTTATGGACTTTGTGTGCTCAGTGTCTTCTGATAGCATGCAGGGCCCTGGGTCTTCTGGGCACAAGGCCTTTCTGTGTCCTCCATTTCTTTGATTACAGGATACTGCCTTCATTCAGCGTCCACGACCTTCCCTGAGTTCCACTGGGCAGTTCAAGCAGTTGTTGATTAGGGAAGGGAGAGGGTGGGAGACCACGGAGAAACAGCCAAGAGCAGCCTTGGGGTAAGATCCTGATTCTCCAACACACAGAGCTGTATCTCTGAGCTGTTCTGAAGATAACCAAAACCCTCTAGTTGGGAGAAGGTAACCTAAGTTAGGGAGCAATGGTAAGTCTTTTGCTTTCTTTGTTCTCTGAATCTCATTACTCCCTGAGACCTGTTCAAAGGCAAGCCCTGTGGCCAGGTTTAGATCACAAAATGATTTTTCGGCCAAAAAAAGCGGCTTCTCTTTTGTCCAGAAAGCCATGCCTGGCTCCAGAGACGTGCTGCCCTATCTGCTACCCAGCTGGGGTTCTTCAGGAGGGCCCAATGCGCTGATGAGGAGAGTCAGAGCTAGAGTCGGCGGTTTTGGTGATGGTGGTGGCTGTGAAACTTGAATAACTCATTGTGTTGGTTTGCTGAGGTGCCGGAACGAATGACCACTAACTGGGTGACTTAAAACAGTAGAAATGTCTTCTCTCAAAGTCCTGGAGGCCAGAAGTCCAAAATCAAGGTGTGGGCAGGGCTGTGCCCCCTCGGATGCCTCCGGGAGAGGGTCCAGGATACTGAGGCCCCGCAAAATCCATCCTTTGAAACCTAATCCCCAAGGTGGTGGCACTGGGAGACGGGGCTTGAGAAGGTGACTCGTCATGAGAGTGGAGCCTTGTGATGGGACCAATGTCCTTATCAGAGGGACACCAGGACCTCCCTTCTCCCTGCTGCCCCGTCGGCTGCTGAAGCCTGTCTCCTCCTAGCAGCACTTTCTTAATCATATGGCCCCAGCTCAGACCTAGACAGGGCCTGGGATCCCACAAAGAAGCAGCTGATGGCCCGGGAGGGAGCAGGAGTTGGTTAAGAAACTTTCTCAGCGGCCCTGAATCTGAGACTGAGGGGAGCTGGAGGGAGAGAGGGTGTGCTTATGGACTTTGTGTGCTCAGTGTCTTCTGATAGCATGCAGGGCCCTGCGGGTCTTCTGGGCACAAGGCCTTTCTGTGTCCTCCATTTCTTTGATTACAGGATACTGCCTTCATTCAGCGTCCACGACCTTCCCTGAGTTCCACTGGGCAGTTCAAGCAGTTGTTGATTAGGGAAGGGAGAGGGTGGGAGACCACGGAGAAACAGCCAAGAGCAGCCTTGGGGTAAGATCCTGATTCTCCAACACACAGAGCTGTATCTCTGAGCTGTTCTGAAGATAACCAAAACCCCCTCTAGTTGGGAGAAGGTAACCAGTAACAATGGTTTGCTGCCCACAAGCGTCCAGACCCCAGGCCATTTGGACCTGAAGCTTGATGAGGCGGATTTCTGCAGAAATTCGAGCCCTGGGATGGGAAGATCCCTGGAGAAGGAAATGGCAACCCACACCAGTATTCTTGCCTGGAGAATCCCATCGACAGAAGAGCCTGGAGGGCTACAGTCCATGGGGTCACAAAAGAATAGAACAAGATTTACCAGCTAAAGAACAACAGCAATCCCATGCATGAGGACTACCGTCCTGACTTAATCATCTTTACAAAGCCCCACCTCCAGTTATCCTCACCTTAGGAGTCAGGCTTCAGTGTCTATACTGGGGTTGGGTGGGCGTGGGGTGCAAACGTTATCTATGGTAGAGATCTTCCCGCTTCAGTGGGTGGAGTTCTGCCACAGGCTTTATGAGTGCTACTTGGCACTTCCTTGCGTGGATGTGTTTTGGATAAAGCTCACTCACTGTTTCCTTCCACTCACACTTGCAGCTCTTCTGGTGCCAGAGGTGTGGGTTTTCACACCAGGCTATTCTGCCTCTACCTGCCTGGGTTCGCAGAGGCCCCACAGGTCAAGGGCCCAGTCCCGCAAGACCGAGTTCTGGAGGCAAGAAATCCGAGATCAAGACATCACTAGGATCATGCTCCCTCTGTGGGCACCCGGGAGGATCAGCTCCAGGCCCCTCTCCCAGTTCCCCAGCTAGGGGCAACATAATTCCACATTTTGAAGTTAAGACCCCGGCACAGTCAAATACATAAACACATATTTTTTAAAAATGCTGGGCTTCACTGGTGGTCCAGTAGGTAAAGAGTCCACCTTGCAGTGCAAGGGGTGCCAGGGTTTGATCCTGGCCTGGGAAAATCCCACGTGCCGCGGAGCAGCTGGACTGGTGTGTCCAATTATGAGCCAGTGCTCTGGAGCGCATGTACCTAGAGCCGGTGCTCTGCAACGAGAGAGGTCACTGCGATGCAAGACCCACAGAGGCCAAAGAATTAAGATGGATGAAAATAAATAAATGAAGGACCAATAAAAGAGGCCAAAATTTGAGCTGTATCTCTGAAGATAACCAAAACCCCTCTAGTTGTGAGAAGGTAACCAGTAACAATGGTTTGCTGCCCACAAGCGTCCAGACCCCAGGCCATTTGGACCTGAAGCTTGATGAGGCGGATTTCTGCAGAAATTCGAGCCCTGGGATGGGAAGATCCCTGGAGAAGGAAATGGCAACCCACACCAGTATTCTTGCCTGGAGAATCCCATCGACAGAAGAGCCTGGAGGGCTACAGTCCATGGGGTCACAAAAGAATAGAACAAGATTTACCAGCTAAAGAACAACAGCAATCCCATGCATGAGGACTACCGTCCTGACTTAATCATCTTTACAAAGCCCCACCTCCAGTTATCCTCACCTTAGGAGTCAGGCTTCAGTGTCTATACTGGGGTTGGGTGGGCGTGGGGTGCAAACGTTATCTATGGTAGAGATCTTCCCGCTTCAGTGGGTGGAGTTCTGCCACAGGCTTTATGAGTGCTACTTGGCACTTCCTTGCGTGGATGTGTTTTGGATAAAGCTCACTCACTGTTTCCTTCCACTCACACTTGCAGCTCTTCTGGTGCCAGAGGTGTGGGTTTTCACACCAGGCTATTCTGCCTCTACCTGCCTGGGTTCGCAGAGGCCCCACAGGTCAAGGGCCCAGTCCCGCAAGACCGAGTTCTGGAGGCAAGAAATCCGAGATCAAGACATCACTAGGATCATGCTCCCTCTGTGGGCACCCGGGAGGATCAGCTCCAGGCCCCTCTCCCAGTTCCCCAGCTAGGGGCAACATAATTCCACATTTTGAAGTTAAGACCCCGGCACAGTCAAATACATAAACACATATTTTTTAAAAATGCTGGGCTTCACTGGTGGTCCAGTAGGTAAAGAGTCCGCCTTGCAGTGCAAGGGGTGCCGGTTCGATCCCTGGCCTGGGAAAATCCCACGTGCCGCGGAGCAGCTGGACTGGTGTGTCCAATTATGAGCCAGTGCTCTGGAGCGCATGTACCTAGAGCCGGTGCTCTGCAACGAGAGAGGTCACTGCGATGCAAGACCCACAGAGGCCAAAGAATTAAGATGGATGAAAATAAATAAATGAAGGACCAATAAAAGAGGCCAAAATTTAAAAAAAAAAAGAAAAATGCTTTTGGAAGAGCATGAAACTCACATGCAGAATCATGAAGCTTACACAATGGGTAGTTCATGGCTTGTACACACATATGAGTGTGTGTTGTTCTTTCTAGAACAGTGAAACGCTGCACACAACTAACTAAACTTTTTTAAAGAACCAAGTACATCTTTATTTATTTATTTATTTATTTAATTTTTGGCCACTTGTATTGGTCTTTCATTTATTTCCATCTTTATTCTTTGGCCTGTGTGGGCCTCCCATTGCAGTGGTCTTGCTTGCTGCAGAGCACTAGCTTTGCGCACATGCGCTCCAGAGCTCTGGCTCGATGGACACATTGGTCCAGCCGCTCCATGGCATGTGGGATCTTCCCAGGCCAGGGATTGAACTGGGGCCTCTTGCACTGCAAGGTGGTGTCCTTACCCACTGGACCACCAGGGAAGCCCAAAACTAACCAAACTTTTAATTTCTTGTCTAGAGTCTACCAAGATGCCATATGGAAGTCAGCAGCGCTCTCAACACCTTACACTCATCAAGATACTGGTTTCATAAATGTCTCAGTGGCATCCTGAGTGTCTCCTGACTTCTCAGCTGGAGTTCCTTTGGAGCTCATGGCTTTTCATGAGCCCAGTGTATTTCAATCAACAACCATCATCTTTCTTTGTGAGGCTCAAACTGTTCCAATTTGGCCTGTGGGACTCCCATCCGGCTGGTTCCTGTGTCCTTTTGACATGACCCCATTTATCTTGGAAAGTGTCTTGCTTTCTGCCACAAACACAATGTGCCAAACTCCCCATGCATGTTCCCTGCCCCAGACCGGGAGTGGCTTCTTCTCCGCGGCGTCCTGGTTCCCACAGAAAGCGGTGCCTTCCTTCTAGATGTTGCAGTCTGGAGGCTGAGGCTCATTATAGTTTTTATGTTTGTTTTATTTTTAAATTTTTAAAATATTTATTATTTATTTTCATCATAGTTTTAACTGGTGTTTTTCTAATTACCGGTGAGGTTGAGCCTCTTCCTATATTCACTGATCAGTTTTACTTATTCTTCTATGAATTATCTGTTCCTAGCCTTTATATGGGCATGTGGCATGGAAACCCACTCTAGTAGTCTTGCCTGGGAAATCCCATGGACAGAGGAGCCTGGTGGGCTAAGTCCATGGCGTCCAAAGAGTCTAACATGACTGAGTGACCTAGCACAGCACAGCATTTATCCAAGTTTCTCTTGGAATATTCTGTGATTATTTTGTGATTTGTGGATCTCTCTTTTTGTTTGTTTCTAGAGATCAATCCTTCATCAGTTCCATTCAGTGCAAGTATTTTCCCCGGCCTGCTTGACTTTCCCCAGGCCCCAGGGCCGCAGGGATCCAAGGTGTGCAGATTGAACCCACTTGGGATGTGAGAGGTGACGTGGGTTCTGGAGTCACATTCAACGTTCATTCCCAGAGGTCAGTGGGAATGACCAAACTGTGGCTGACACAAGGATGACCCAGAGGGTGACCCTGATAAGGTGCGAGACTCAGTGGGTACAGCGGGCTGCCGGGAGGGAGGCGGGGACTCCGAGGTCACCATGGGGAAAGGGGCAGCACCAGAAGGAGAAGCTGAGTGCTGTGCCTGGGGCCCTGAAGTCTGACCGCATCAGTGCCTTGGATACTGGACACCCCAGCTCTTCCCTTTGCAGGCAGCTCTCAAGGTGCCTGGGATCTGGTCGCAACCAAAGCATCCCTGCAGAGGCGCCCATCACGCCCTGAAAGACAGGCAGGATGGCAGGGAGAAAGGTTACATAGCCTTTAGCATCTTACTAACGCTCACAAGACCTCGTAAGAGTGACCGGAGGCCTTACGCTTTTAACCTTGAACCTGGACTGCCAGGTTTCTAAACCGCGGACACAGAGCAAAAGGAAACGAGGCTCCTTGACCAGAGGTGGCGTTCCTTAGTGCAGTACCGCGTGTCGACACGAGGTGGCGACTCTGCACCATCAATGCCAGCTGCGAGCGGGCGACGGATAACCGGTTCCCTTCTCTGAAAAACCCCCCAGCTTCACCCACCCAGGTCCACTCTTCCCTGACTTTGCCCCGTAGAGCGCGTGGGCAAGGGGAGGTAATCTGGAGCATAAATGAACAGGAAGCCTGGGGTCTTGCATTAGCCAAATCTTGGAGAGGGGGCTGCTTTTCTCAACAGACCCCACTGTTTCGTTCTCCAGGCCCCCTCTTCTTGGACCCCCACCAGCCTCTTCAGTGGCCTCCCTATCTCCGTCCAAACCAACGTATTATTGGGAGTGGTCCATGATGGCTGGAAAGAGCACGGGTCCTGGGTCCAGCACTCCCCTCTGAGTTTCTCCAGCTGTGTGGCCTTTAGGCACGCTGCTGTGCCTCTCTGAACCTCAACAAGAAAGTCAACCCATCCCTTTATTCATTCAATAGAACTTCACTGTGTTCTAAAAAAAATGTAGAGGGAGGGGATACATGTATACATACAGCGGATTCACTTCGCTGCACAGCAGAGTCTAACCCAGCCCTGTGAAGTCATTAAGCGCGGGTCAGTCACTCAGTCCCATCTGACTCTGTGACCCGATGGCCTGTAGCCCCCCAGGCTCCTCTGGCCATGGTCTTCCAGGCAAGCATTCTAGAGTGGGTATCCATTCCCTTCCCCAAGGGATCTTCCTGACCCAGAGATCAAACCTGGGTCTCCTGCCCTGCAGGCAGATCCATCCCTATCTGTTCATACTCCAGTGAAATAAAAATAAATGAGCAACATATCAAGGGCAAAAAGGCTTTTAATTGAAATCCTAGCTATGAATAACAGAGACCCCTGACACTTTACTCCCCAGGACACATACAGGGGACACCCTTGTCATCAGAGCCTTTTTTGAGCTTGTGAGCCGATGACTTCAAGGTCCTTTGCCCTTTCCTCCCGAGGATCATGATGTCTCATTTCCTGGATCTGAATGTCACGAGGGGGCCTCGCGACTGCGGAGACGTGAAAGGAAGCCTGTTATTCTGTTGCGCTGGGGAACTGGCCAGTGGTTTCTCCTCGCTGCTGCCTTCCTGCAGAGCAGTGCCTGGGATCAAACCCAGGCGGTCTTTGCTCACAAAGCCTGTCACCTCAATTTCGCCTGACCTACCTTGCAGGCCGGCTGTAAATGTAAACTCCACTCTTCCCTGACTTTGCCCCGTAGAGCGCGTGGGCAAGGGGAGGTAATCTGGAGCATAAATGAACAGGAAGCCTGGGGTCTTGCATTAGCCAAATCTTGGAGAGGGGGCTGCTTTTCTCAACAGACCCCACTGTTTCGTTCTCCAGGCCCCCTCTTCTTGGACCCCCACCAGCCTCTTCAGTGGCCTCCCTATCTCCGTCCAAACCAACGTATTATTGGGAGTGGTCCATGATGGCTGGAAAGAGCACGGGTCCTGGGTCCAGCACTCCCCTCTGAGTTTCTCCAGCTGTGTGGCCTTTAGGCACGCTGCTGTGCCTCTCTGAACCTCAACAAGAAAGTCAACCCATCCCTTTATTCATTCAATAGAACTTCACTGTGTTCTAAAAAAAATGTAGAGGGAGGGGATACATGTATACATACAGCGGATTCACTTCGCTGCACAGCAGAGTCTAACCCAGCCCTGTGAAGTCATTAAGCGCGGGTCAGTCACTCAGTCCCATCTGACTCTGTGACCCGATGGCCTGTAGCCCCCCAGGCTCCTCTGGCCATGGTCTTCTCCAGGCAAGCATTCTAGAGTGGGTATCCATTCCCTTCCCCAAGGGATCTTCCTGACCCAGAGATCAAACCTGGGTCTCCTGCCCTGCAGGCAGATCCATCCCTATCTGTTCATACTCCAGTGAAATAAAAATAAATGAGCAACATATCAAGGGCAAAAAGGCTTTTAATTGAAATCCTAGCTATGAATAACAGAGACCCCTGACACTTTACTCCCCAGGACACATACAGGGGACACCCTTGTCATCAGAGCCTTTTTTGAGCTTGTGAGCCGATGACTTCAAGGTCCTTTGCCCTTTCCTCCCGAGGATCATGATGTCTCATTTCCTGGATCTGAATGTCACGAGGGGGCCTCGCGACTGCGGAGACGTGAAAGGAAGCCTGTTATTCTGTTGCGCTGGGGAACTGGCCAGTGGTTTCTCCTCGCTGCTGCCTTCCTGCAGAGCAGTGCCTACAAAGGGCAAGCTTCTCATCTGAAACCCGAGTGCGGTCTTTGCTCACAAAGCCTGTCACCTCATTGGAAAGTGCGCCCTGACCTACCTTGCAGGCCGGCTGTCAAGATGTAAACATGTAAATATGTCTGACAAAGCACTTTTCACAGAGGGCTACGAGAGTGTACAATACTAGACTGCAATTTCCCAATTTTAAAACAAGAAAACTTCCACTGGGGACTCCCTTGGAAGTCCAGTAGTTAAGACTCGGTGCTTTCAGAGCCGGTGGGTGGGCGTGACCCCTGCTGGGGGAACTAAAATTCCCTAAAATACCTCTGGGCGCAGTCAACCTCCATTACTTATAAGATAAAACAAAAACACCTTATCCTGACCCATCAGAGCCTCCGGGACACGCCCACCTGCCTGCCCAGGCTTGCTTGTCCATCTTCCTCCAAACACATCCTGTGATGCAGCCAAACCCAGAGCCCAGAAGCTCCCCCCGCCCCCAGGATCATTCCTGTGCCTTCCTTCTTGTCCTTTCCCCCTGAAATGGCCTGTCTTCATTCCTACCTGTCAGGATCCTTCCTTTACCTTTCGGTTCACTTCACTCACTCAGTCGTATCCAACTCTTTGCGTCCCCATGGACTGCGGCACGCCAGGCTTCCCTGTCCTTCACCATCTCCCCGAGCTGCTCAAACTCATGCCCCATGGCTCAGGGACGCCATTCAACCATTCCATACCTCTAGGCCTATTAAATGAAAAGTTTAAACTGTGCTTTTCAGTTAGTTATAGAAGTAATATGAGCATAAGGTATGAAAGAGAAAACGAGCCTCTGTTTTTCTCTTCACCCCCTTCCTTCAAATGCAAGGTCACTCCACTAGCACACTTGAGAAAGTCTGGGTGGGTCTACCAGCCTATATACGTATATTCTCTTTAAACATAGGTATGGAATTATTTGGCCACCTGATGCGAAGAGCCAACTCATTGGAAAAGATCCTGATGCTGGGAATGACTGAAGACAAGAGAGAAGGGTGACAGAGGATGTGATGGTTGGGTGGCCTCACTGACTCAATGGACATGAGTCTGAACAAACTCCAAGAGATGGTGAAGGACAGGGAAGCCTGGCGTGCTGCCGTCCATGGGGTGCCGAAGAGCTGGACAGGACCGAGGGACTGAACAGCAACAGATAGAATTGTACTGAACATGTATCTTAGATGTATTCCAAATCAGCACAGGGAGAGTGGGCTCCCTGCTTTAACAGCTGGGGGAGGGACTTCCCCGGCAGTCCAGCAGTGAAGGCTCTGTGCTTCCAATGCAGGGGCACGGGTTCCATCCGTGAGTCAGGTCTCTCACCCCTGCGGTGCAGATGATAATCGTGGTACCACTTCCGGAGTGGTCTTGAGGATTCCAAGCGATGACGGGTTATAGGGCCTGGATCAGGGGAAGGACTCAGAATGGCCAGCTGCCCTCTCCTTCCTGCCACCGCCCCTCAGGTATTTCATCTCCCCCAGGGAGTGCCAGCTCTTTGCACGTGGGCCCTCGTCCAGTCTTCTCTGCACCCCACAGCTTCCCCAGATGCGGACGCAGTGGATGCACGATAAACAAATGCTCCCGGCATGTGCTGGGCTATGCAGTCCTCCAGCTGTGGCCACCCCGCTCTGCAAGGTCTGGGGGACGCGAAGAGTAGAGATGCCTTTTTCAGGGTGGTCCACAGCACCCGGAGTTCCTCCCCCTCTTTCCCTTTCCTTCCCTCCCTCCGCTATGGGGCAGTGATAAGCAGCAGAAGGTGGGGGTCAGGAGCTCCATGAAGGGCCAAGGCCTTGACCCACCCCGAGACCAACACCCCTGCCTGATTCTGGTCCCCACAGGTCCAGACACCGTTTGCCTCCCACCAGGCCAGAGTCTCACTTCCAACTCTGCTCCTCTGGGCCAGAGGTCTCTCCCCAAGGGGTGGGGATGGGGCAATGAGAGCCCACCCAGGGCTGAGAAAGGAGCATTTGGACACTGGCGCTCATGCTAGACCTCACTGCCTGCCTGCCAGTGGTTTTGCTCATCTGGTGTGCAGCAGGAGACGAGGCCAGATCCTCAGCCTCCAGAGAGGAAGCAGGGGCCACCTGGGCAGTCAGACCCCAACCAAGGAGTGGGAAGGACAGGACGGAATGACTGGGCACCATCAGGGATCAGTCCAGGGCCACACCCATCAGAGGGACCAGTTAGGCGAGTCCTCTGGACAGATGTCTTTGGGTGGGGGGCGGCGGGCAGGGATGTGGGCCCCACTGCAGGGCACCTGCTTGAGACGTTCTGCGGAGGTGGGCACCTGCCCCCACCCCAGGGGCGCTGCAGGGCCTGGGGAGAGGCCACAGCATAGGATGGAGGCCAGGAGCCAACACTGAGCTTCTCTGGGCTGAGAGCAAGCGAACAGGCTGGCTCAAAGGTGAGGAGACACCAAGGTCCTGTGGTAAGTCACAGCAGCTGCAGCTACAATAGCAGCCGCTAACAGCTAGGAGCACGGTGCCTCCACCCCTTCAAGGGGTTTCTCACAAGAGACAGGGCCTATTTTTACCCCCATTTTAATTTATTTATTTATGTGGGATCTGAGTCCCCTGACCAGGGATCAAACTCAGGCAGCAAACAGCGGAAGCGCAGAGTGCGAGCCACTGGACCAGCAGGGGATTCCTTTTCACCCCTACTTTAAAGAGGAGGAAGCCTGAGGCCCAGGGCCAGGATCCGAGGCTCCTCTGGCTGCGGAGACCCCACCACTGGTGATTTTACAGGTAAGAATTCAGACAGGGGTCGCTACTATGCTAACAGGCTCAGACAGGGCAGGGCCTGAGCCAGGCGACCCCGTCCGGGAGGCTGACCTCGCAGCTCCATCTCCAGATCTTGAGGGTTTCCCTCTGCTGGGGGCACAGGTGTGAACCAACGTTCTGCCCCATCGGGAAGGTTCTGTGTCTTAGGTTTTTACTCGGTCTGCCCTAAAGGAAATTGCCTGTAACTCCTTCAGGGAACCCACTGCCACACACCGGTGCTCAGTAAGAGCTTCTCCCGGGAGAAACCCTAGGGTACCCGTCTGTTCTCAGCGCCAGTTCTGGACTCAGTGCCGGGGGCGGGGGAAGTTGAGTAAGACCTGACCTCAGCATCACAGAGAGCCTGCGCTGCGGCAGGATGCGGAGGAGGGCGCGTTCGCTGCATCGGAGAGTCGAGGGCAATGGTGCAAATCAGAGAAGGCGTCCCGGAGGCGGGAGCTGCTGCAGGACTTGTAGGCGGGACTCTCCAAATGAGTTGCAGGGAAAAGGTGAAGGCTAAAAGCCCCGAGGGAACAGGCTCATTTCGCTTAAGGATGTAGGCTCTTGGTGGGGGGAGGGGGATGGGAGGTGGCTGTTATTTGGAGTGATTTTTCTTGGAGGTAGAGGTGACGATGGCAGTTCACACACCTAGATGATACGCTTTGTCGGGGGAGGAGAGGACGGCACCCGGAAGAGAGCAGCTCCGGCGGAAAATAGGGCTATATGCCCAGGCGGGAACACCACTCGAGCGACCTGAGCTGCTGTGGGCTGAGAGCAAGCGAACAGGCTGGCTCAAAGGTGAGGAGACACCAAGGTCCTGTGGTAAGTCACAGCAGCTGCAGCTACAATAGCAGCCGCTAACAGCTAGGAGCACGGTGCCTCCACCCCTTCAAGGGGTTTCTCACAAGAGACAGGGCCTATTTTTACCCCCATTTTAATTTATTTATTTATGTGGGATCTGAGTCCCGTGACCAGGGATCAAACTCAGGCAGCAAACAGCGGAAGCGCAGAGTGCGAGCCACTGGACCAGCAGGGGATTCCTTTTCACCCCTACTTTAAAGAGGAGGAAGCCTGAGGCCCAGGGCCAGGATCCGAGGCTCCTCTGGCTGCGGAGACCCCACCACTGGTGATTTTACAGGTAAGAATTCAGACAGGGGTCGCTACTATGCTAACAGGCTCAGACAGGGCAGGGCCTGAGCCAGGCGACCCCGTCCGGGAGGCTGACCTCGCAGCTCCATCTCCAGATCTTGAGGGTTTCCCTCTGCTGGGGGCACAGGTGTGAACCAACGTTCTGCCCCATCGGGAAGGTTCTGTGTCTTAGGTTTTTACTCGGTCTGCCCTAAAGGAAATTGCCTGTAACTCCTTCAGGGAACCCACTGCCACACACCGGTGCTCAGTAAGAGCTTCTCCCGGGAGAAACCCTAGGGTACCCGTCTGTTCTCAGCGCCAGTTCTGGACTCAGTGCCGGGGGCGGGGGAAGTTGAGTAAGACCTGACCTCAGCATCACAGAGAGCCTGCGCTGCGGCAGGATGCGGAGGAGGGCGCGTTCGCTGCATCGGAGAGTCGAGGGCAATGGTGCAAATCAGAGAAGGCGTCCCGGAGGCGGGAGCTGCTGCAGGACTTGTAGGCGGGACTCTCCAAATGAGTTGCAGGGAAAAGGTGAAGGCTAAAAGCCCCGAGGGAACAGGCTCATTTCGCTTAAGGATGTAGGCTCTTGGTGGGGGGAGGGGGATGGGAGGTGGCTGTTATTTGGAGTGATTTTTCTTGGAGGTAGAGGTGACGATGGCAGTTCACACACCTAGATGATACGCTTTGTCGGGGGAGGAGAGGACGGCACCCGGAAGAGAGCAGCTCCGGCGGAAAATAGGGCTATATGCCCAGGCGGGAACACCACTCGAGCGACCGCGGAAGGGCAGCGCGACCCGGGAGCCGGAGAGCAGTACAAGGGATGGCGAGCAAAGCCCCGCCCCCAGGGCTCCGCCCCGCCCCCGAGCCAGGGCCCGCCCCCGGCGCCAGGCCACGCCCCCGCCGCCCGGCGCAGGTAGGGAAGAGGCGGAGCCGCGGAGCCCCGCCCCCAGGAGCCACCACCCAGCCGCCAGCCGGCGCCGCTCGGAGCAGAGTCCCGGGGACTTGGGGCCGCAGGGAGGTGAGCGCGGGGCTACAGGCGGGGCCGGTTCGCGGCAGCTGGGAGCCAGAGGGGCCACGGGGTCGCGCCCGGGGCGGCGGGGCGCGGCCGGCGAAGGGGCCTGCCCTGCGGAGCGCTCGGGGCCCCACGTGGGTCGATGCCAGAGGCCGGGGCTGGACTGGGACGGGGCCGCTGGACCCGGTCTGCCGGCCCCTAGGGCTTGGCTCGAATAAGACACGTACGGTGTCCCTGGGCCATGGGTCACCGGTGGGGGCGGTGCACGCGACGAGGCAGAAGTTTAAAGTGCTGGGAGGAAGAGGGGCACAGCCCCAGGGCAGGACCGCGCCGTCCCGCCTTGTCCCAGAAGCGCCCGGAATACAGACCTTCCCCGCCCCTCCGCTTTCTCCTGGGTGAGCAGCCGCGGCGGGGCGGGGTTTGCCTGTTTAGCCTCGCCGAGGTGGAAACAGGTGCCTCCGCCGGGCTGGCCCGGAACTCAGAAGTTGGACCCAGGAGTCCTGACTTCTGGACAGAGGGGCTTGGGAAGGCGGCCGCTCTTCCGTTCCCCCATGGCACTGCGTTGGACTAAAGAGTAGGTGCCTAGAGTAGTCCCCGCACCCCAGGCCAGGGCGGAGGGGAAGCCGGGGCTGAAAGGAAGAAGGCCTAGCGTTGGAGCCTCTGGGAGGGAGAGTCCGAGGAGGGGAGGGCGCCGGGACGGCCCCCCCACGTGCACTGACGGCTCTTTCCCAATGACTAGAGGTCGGACCCTGCGTGGGAGGAATCCGCTGTAGTGCAATGGGCCCAGCGCCGGTGGTGTGTTCACTCACTCATTGTGGGTGAGGGCCCGCGCAGTGGAGAGCAGAGCTTCTTTGAGGGCAGTGGTCCTCAGGGCTGGGGGCTGCGGGGGAGGGAGGCATTTTGGTTGTCACGACTGGGACGGGGGTGAGTGTTGTGGACCCTGGCATCCGGCGTAGAGGATGCTAAACATCCCGCGGTGGACAGGTCAGTCCCCACCACGAAGAACTACTCAGCCGGAAGGCGTCAGGAGCGCTGTGGTACCAGGTCCTCAAGCGCACTTCTCACGGACTGCCCCTCCCTGCCTCAGTTTCCCCAGAGTTAGAGGAGGACCTGAGATGAGCCCTGAATGAGCTCACTGGTAAGGTGGCATGACGGTGGTCATGCCGTGGCAGCAGGCTGCCTGGCTGCCACCAGCCTGCCTCTTCCTGCAGGAAGCAGTTCTGGGTGCCAGGGAGGGCTGGACTGGGACGGGGCCGCTGGACCCGGTCTGCCGGCCCCTAGGGCTTGGCTCGAATAAGACACGTACGGTGTCCCTGGGCCATGGGTCACCGGTGGGGGCGGTGCACGCGACGAGGCAGAAGTTTAAAGTGCTGGGAGGAAGAGGGGCACAGCCCCAGGGCAGGACCGCGCCGTCCCGCCTTGTCCCAGAAGCGCCCGGAATACAGACCTTCCCCGCCCCTCCGCTTTCTCCTGGGTGAGCAGCCGCGGCGGGGCGGGGTTTGCCTGTTTAGCCTCGCCGAGGTGGAAACAGGTGCCTCCGCCGGGCTGGCCCGGAACTCAGAAGTTGGACCCAGGAGTCCTGACTTCTGGACAGAGGGGCTTGGGAAGGCGGCCGCTCTTCCGTTCCCCCATGGCACTGCGTTGGACTAAAGAGTAGGTGCCTAGAGTAGTCCCCGCACCCCAGGCCAGGGCGGAGGGGAAGCCGGGGCTGAAAGGAAGAAGGCCTAGCGTTGGAGCCTCTGGGAGGGAGAGTCCGAGGAGGGGAGGGCGCCGGGACGGCCCCCCCACGTGCACTGACGGCTCTTTCCCAATGACTAGAGGTCGGACCCTGCGTGGGAGGAATCCGCTGTAGTGCAATGGGCCCAGCGCCGGTGGTGTGTTCACTCACTCATTGTGGGTGAGGGCCCGCGCAGTGGAGAGCAGAGCTTCTTTGAGGGCAGTGGTCCTCAGGGCTGGGGGCTGCGGGGGAGGGAGGCATTTTGGTTGTCACGACTGGGACGGGGGTGAGTGTTGTGGACCCTGGCATCCGGCGTAGAGGATGCTAAACATCCCGCGGTGGACAGGTCAGTCCCCACCACGAAGAACTACTCAGCCGGAAGCGTCAGGAGCGCTGTGGTACCAGGTCCTCAAGCGCACTTCTCACGGACTGCCCCTCCCTGCCTCAGTTTCCCCAGAGTTAGAGGAGGACCTGAGATGAGCCCTGAATGAGCTCACTGGTAAGGTGGCATGACGGTGGTCATGCCGTGGCAGCAGGCTGCCTGGCTGCCACCAGCCTGCCTCTTCCCTGCAGGAAGCAGTTCTGGGTGCCAGGGAGGAGGGGCTGGAGACAGGGGCCCTCCCACAGCTGCGCCCTGGAGGCTTCACCCCTAGGACACCTCCCACGCAGGGGGGGCCAGGGCAGCCCTGGAGGTCCAGCGCCCCCACAGTGGGGTGGGTGGGGAGGGGTGAGCTCTGTTCTCCACGATGGTCCAGCCCCGGATGGCTGGGCGGGCCTAGAGGCCCGCTGCCTGGGGACCGACTGTCCTTCTCTCTTCCGAACCCCTACCTAACTTCTCAGTCACTGACACCAGGAATATGACATCCAAGGGACAGCAGGGCACCTCATTCCTTGCAGTTCCACAGTCTTGCTTCCCTCCAGGAATAAAACGTTCCACCAGGGTGGTGGGAACCCCAGGTGAGAGGACAGACCCAGGGTGGCCCCCTGCTCGTGGTGTTAGCACCCATGAGAGACGGGGAACGTCAGAGCCACTCTGAATATTTGACTTGGGCTCAAGGAGTGTGCTCCCGCTTTGCAGGGCATTGGAGCAGGGGCCGTCATGGAGAGGGGCCCGGGTGGGAGAAGCCGCCGTCCACACCTGGAGACAGCTGCTCTCCCTGCCCACCCTCCCTCCTCCATCCAGCTCACTTCTGGACCATGGCCTCCCGACCTGGGCACCCTGGAGGGGTCAGAGGACGGTGGTAGTTTCTGGTTGGTCTTGTGCTTTGGAGGGAGTTTCTTTTCATCTTTTAACTTTAGAAGGCTGGAGTGAGGCTTTCCCCTTTTCAGCTAAAACCAAAAAAACCTTTAATAGCGAGCCCCATCTGTTGTGTGTCTCTCAAGACACAAAGCAGCATTCAGACCTGCACAAAGCTAGACAGGAAATTGTCGGCAGGGTCTGACATTGAACCCGGGCCGTCCCTTCCCAGGCCCAGCCCTAAAGCCCTGTGTCACCCGCTGGTAACAGAGTACCAGGTGATTCCTACCTGACTTCCTCCTTTCTGAGCTGTAGCCGACCTGGTGTGGCCCACGTGAACACAGGTGCACATGCACTGCCCAGGAGCAGTCTCCGGCCCTTGTCCAAGAGGAAAAAGCCACCCCGCCCAGCTCTGGGTCATGCCGTGGCAGCAGGCTGCCTGGCTGCCACCAGCCTGCCTCTTCCCTGCAGGAAGCAGTTCTGGGTGCCAGGGAGGAGGGGCTGGAGACAGGGGCCCTCCCACAGCTGCGCCCTGGAGGCTTCACCCCTAGGACACCTCCCACGCAGGGGGGGCCAGGGCAGCCCTGGAGGTCCAGCGCCCCCACAGTGGGGTGGGTGGGGAGGGGTGAGCTCTGTTCTCCACGATGGTCCAGCCCCGGATGGCTGGGCGGGCCTAGAGGCCCGCTGCCTGGGGACCGACTGTCCTTCTCTCTTCCGAACCCCTACCTAACTTCTCAGTCACTGACACCAGGAATATGACATCCAAGGGACAGCAGGGCACCTCATTCCTTGCAGTTCCACAGTCTTGCTTCCCTCCAGGAATAAAACGTTCCACCAGGGTGGTGGGAACCCCAGGTGAGAGGACAGACCCAGGGTGGCCCCCTGCTCGTGGTGTTAGCACCCATGAGAGACGGGGAACGTCAGAGCCACTCTGAATATTTGACTTGGGCTCAAGGAGTGTGCTCCCGCTTTGCAGGGCATTGGAGCAGGGGCCGTCATGGAGAGGGCCGGCTGGGAGAAGCCGCCGTCCACACCTGGAGACAGCTGCTCTCCCTGCCCACCCTCCCTCCTCCATCCAGCTCACTTCTGGACCATGGCCTCCCGACCTGGGCACCCTGGAGGGGTCAGAGGACGGTGGTAGTTTCTGGTTGGTCTTGTGCTTTGGAGGGAGTTTCTTTTCATCTTTTAACTTTAGAAGGCTGGAGTGAGGCTTTCCCCTTTTCAGCTAAAACCAAAAAAACCTTTAATAGCGAGCCCCATCTGTTGTGTGTCTCTCAAGACACAAAGCAGCATTCAGACCTGCACAAAGCTAGACAGGAAATTGTCGGCAGGGTCTGACATTGAACCCGGGCCGTCCCTTCCCAGGCCCAGCCCTAAAGCCCTGTGTCACCCGCTGGTAACAGAGTACCAGGTGATTCCTACCTGACTTCCTCATTTCTGAGCTGTAGCCGTACCTGGTGTGGCCCACGTGAACACAGGTGCACATGCACTGCCCAGGAGCAGTCTCCCGGCCCTTGTCCAAGAGGAGGCACAGATCACACCATAAAGGCCCTGGGAGGGCCGCTGGGGTCCAAGCCCAGCTCTGGGTCAGAATTCTATGCAGGGTTTGCGACGTGCTGTGTAAACTTCCCTGGGGAGACCTCAGATGAGAGCAGAAAGTCAGGGGATGGCATGTGGGTGCCTGTGACTTGAATGAGCTACGTGGCGCTTCCCTGTGGGTTGAGATGAGCAGTGGTGGGTTTGGGGTGACCCCAGGTTCCTGCCTGCTGACGTGCGCAGCATGGAAGGGGATGTACTCTCCAGGCCGTAGGTCCCCTCGGGTGTCCGTGACACCCACTTTGGAGCAGACCTTAGTGTTGTCCTGGCCACCCCTGGGGATTTCCAGAGTGAACTCACGACTCTGCTCCCAGGTTCCCATCCGTCTGAGCCAGGCTGGGGGAGGAGTGGCCGAGACGTCCATACAGGCTGACCCGGCGCATGGTGACCAGGGCGGGGAGGCAAGGGCAGCTCTCAGGCCCAGCGTAAAGAAAACGTTTTCTTCTTAACTTCAGGGAAGTACAGGCAGCCACCGTGTCCACATTCCCTTGCTCAGTAAGTTTATCTGGGGACCCAGATGCAAGGCTCGCTGTTTCAGAGCTGCAGGAAGGCAGGTTGCCAGCCCCTCTAGGAAAGCGGCTGGCGCTGAGTGGGCAGCACCCAGGAGGTGGCCTCATCAGAGACACTGGCCCGGAGGGTAGGGTGGCGGTGGGAGGGGGCGGTTCTCAGTTCCGCGAGCCAAGAAGCAAGGCCGAGATCTGGCAGGCGCCTGGGCTCTGAGAGTGCGGTCAGTAGGAGGGGGGTCACTTAGATGGCCCCGACGGGCCTCAGTTTCCCCCCCAGCAGGGCCACGGTGGTCTGCCTGGGAGGTCGCTGTGAGCATTCCCGAGGCGGTTCACAGGAAGTCTGGCTGCAGGAGGAGCGTGGGGAGGGAGCCTTCGCAGAGCAGGAACGGGTCTGTGGCCCCCGGCCCGGACTCGCGGTGAGGCCAGAGGGCTTACCTCGTGGGCTGTGGTGGGGGACGAGCTGAGGACAGGCTGCGGAAGGGCAGTGCCGCCGTGTCATCTAGAAGTGACTGAGTCTGGGGTGGGGGACCCTCAGCACCACAGAGGCCACGGAACTCGAGGGTGGGTTTCGATTCTGGAGATGGAGGATCAGGCTGCAAGTGACTGGCCCCCGCCCTCCAGCCTGTGCGTCGTGGCGGTGGGAGTGGCTGGGGGGCCGCGGCCCTCTGCCCTGCTTCCCTCTGGCCGGCTCCTCGGAGCAGGGTCAACTTGACTTTCTCTCTCCGCCTCCCACGCGTGGTCCGGGAACTTGTGCCCAGAGGGTGGTCCTGCCCTCTCCTGGTGGTCCTGCCCCCTGGTGTGGGCCCCAGAAGGCCTGGAAGAGAAGGGGGGTCTGCAGGAGACTGGGCAGAAGCCGGCCTTGGCGCTGCAGTCGGCCGAGCCCTGACTCATTAGCCGATGGCTTTATCAGCCAGTGACAATCCTGAGATAAGGACAGGGATGAGAGAATGTTTGTGAAAGTCTTAGATAAGCTGGAGTGCCACCAAGCGTTAGGTGACGTCATCTGTGCTTGAGGGGGGAGGAGGGGCTCATGAGTCAAAGGCCTGTGCGCCCCAAGCTCGCCCCCAGCACCTGAGTCACCACCCGCTGCCCGGCCTTCCGTCACGTTGCCTCACCAGTTCCCAGGTGGCAGGAGGCCACAGCTCCACCGCCTAACTGGTAACCTTGGACAGGTGACTTTGCCTCTCTGAGCCTCAGTTTCCCCACCTGTCAGAGATCTGTCGCCTCTGGGGCTCTTGGCTCAGATGTAGAAACCAAGTCAGCGATGGCGGCAGAGGCCAGCGGGGCATCCAAGAAGCTCTAAGTTACCCGCCACCAGTTTTCCCAGATGCAGGGCTCGCTCTCATGGCATTGTGTCATCTCTCCTGGGTCCCTGGAGGGGGGCTGCATCACCCCATTTCACAGCTGAGGAAACTGAGGCTCAGAAGTCATACCTTGCTCAGTCTCCCAGCAGCAGAGTTTGCACCCTGTCTCTGGCTTCCCTGGTGGCTCGGTGGTAAAGGATCTGCCTGCAATGTAGAAGACCCGAGTTCAACTCCTAGGTTGGGAAGATCCCCTGGAGAAGAGAATGGCAACCCCGTAGTATTCCTGCCTGGAAAATCTCATGGACAGAAGAGCCTGGTGGACCGCCATCCATGGGGCGGCAAAGAGTCGGACACAGCTTAGCGACTGACACTTCAAACGGAAGCTTCTGGCCCCTTCAGGTCTCATTTCTCAATAAGAGGATCCCAGTGGCTCCAGAGCGAGGTGGGGGGATTGGGTTGGTGCTGCGTGGGGAGGATTCCCCTGGTCCGAGTGGCCTGGATGGCCCCTGAGCCTTCACAGCAGCCGTGGGGACTGGGGCCAGCTTCTTCCAGGAAAGGAGCAAGCCCCAGGGCAGGATTCTGGGATGTCTGGTTTATTAGCTCCTTAATGACTGTTTACAAGCTGAAAACTGTTTGCCCGGCATCTTGGCTCCCTGCTGACAACCGACCGTCCAGGGGCGAGGGGCGCTCAGCGCCCTGTCCCGTGTGTGTCGAGGTGAACAACCCAGGGCAGCCCAGGGCCTGACTCGTGGCTGAGTGGCATTGAGTGAGGTGTTTAGCCTCTCTGGGAAATATAGCCAGACTTTGTCCCTCCGCTGCCTGGCCTCCCAGGGTGACCCGTAGCCAACGATGACCAAGCCTCAGAACCCAAGTGGCTCCTTAGCATCTTACGCATAACACACCGAGGCTCAGAGCGGCCCAGGGGCTGCCCAGGATCACACAGCAGTTAGGGCCAGGCCCCTGGCCCTGTCTCCCCGGCTGGACAGTGTTTACGTTGTGTGCAGCCAGGCCACAGGCGTGGATGGAAACTGGGTGGCCTCCGCCCTCGCGAGCACAAGACAGAGGTCTGCTCTGTGTGCCGGGGCTGGCCACGCCTCGGTGCCCGAGAGCCCCGGCAGGAGTGAAGTGGGCCTCCCCTGCTCCCCGCCCCACGTCACACCCCATCCCTCCCTGACCCCGAGCATGCGCCAGGCCACTGCCGGTGCCAAGGACCGGTGGAAACCCGACGGCCCGTACCCGAAGAGCCCAAGTGAGGCACATCCTCACGAGTGTTCACGCCAAGCCTGGGTTGGCATGGCATCCAACGGTGCGTGACCCCCATCCAGGCTCCCTCCTGGGCACGGGTGTCCAGTCTGGAAGGACCAGAGCCTTCTGCCCGTGCCACGGGAACGCCAGAGCTGGGACGGGATAGGCCGCCCTCCCAGAGGAGGCCAGGATGGTCACTCTGCCCCATCCCACTGTTGTCCCTAAGCTGCCATCAGCCCCCAGGCTCCGGAGGCTGCTGCTTGCCTGGGGTCCGGAAGGTCTCTGCTCAGCTGCTGTCCGTGGTCTGCTTCCATCAGCAGCTCCTGGAGGCCAGAGGTTTCCTGAGGGGGCTCAGGGAGGGCGCCCCAGAGCACAGGGCCCGGCATCATGGTCAGCTGGGGACATCGCGTGCCACTTGTGCTTCCAATAAGCCCCGTCCTTGTATGTTACTAGCAGCTGCCCACACCCGAGGATGTGGGGCCACGGGGCTCGGGCAGTTCCAGCTAGTTTCTGGAATTGGGGTCCCCACGGGGGATGGAGCATGCACCTCTCTGTCAGCTGCACCAGCACGCGGTCCTGAGAAAGCCTCCGAGGGGGACAGTGTTGGGGTTGGGGACATGGCAACCTGTCCTTCACATCTCTCTGTGCTCCTGGTGCCAGCCTGGCGCCCAGCACCCGCTTCCCGTGTCTGTGGTCAGCCGCAACGCCCAAGCCACTCTAACTGGGTCACGGGGCGCTCAGAGCCTGGGCTCTGATGGGGAAGGTCACCTATCTACTAGAGTTTGAGTAAAGCCATTCAAGGTGGAGGAGAAATCGGGGCCTCCCCGGGCCGGGGCCCTCTGTGAGTAGGGCCTCTCCCCGTGGTTGGGCGCAAACCCGCAGGTGGTTTCGTTTTTCCTCTCTGCTGGGGGGAACTGGGTTGAAGGGCAGCCTGTGAATAAGTCTGTCGGCTGGCTCCTCTGGGAACGTGGGTGCTTGCCAGGAGGGCGGGGGTCCCGGGAAGGGCGTCTCCCCGCTGACACTCTGATGATGGGGTTTGCAGACCCTCGCATCCCTCCTTTCCTGTCCATTTTTGGTCTTCCTCATCCTGTCTGACCCTCAGCTGGCCTTCTTGGCTCTTTCCTGCCGGGCGCTCCTGTCCCCACTCGCTCTTGCCAGGGCAGGGAGGCGTGCAGGGTGAGTCACCGGCTGATCCGGCCAGCATGGGGCCGTGGATAGGGAGCCCGGTGAGGTGGCAGCCTTTACATAAGTGGCTCCTGCCGGGCCTCGCGGCCGCCGGAGCATCTCTCCGAGGTCAGCAGAACCCAGGCTCTCGCACCCTGCACAAGGGCCCGCTTCCTCCTTGCCTGCTTTCTAAAAACGACCCAGTTCCCAGAACGGCTGTGGGGAGGGAAAA
The DNA here is from genome assembly GCA_022376925.1 of Tragulus kanchil. Classification (NCBI taxonomy): domain Eukaryota; kingdom Metazoa; phylum Chordata; class Mammalia; order Artiodactyla; family Tragulidae; genus Tragulus; species Tragulus kanchil. The sequence goes on along the minus strand of JAIOJX010000027.1, from coordinate 23,724,895 downwards.
AGCAGGTTTCGGTTTCTGTGACAGGGAAGCGGCGGGGAGAGGCCACTTCCTTGCCCCCCGCCCTCACCCCGACATCCTGTGATTCAGCAGGGGACAGACAGGACCCAGTGGCCCCGGCTACCTCCCTTCCCAGCCTGCCTGCCACCAGCTGGGGGGACCTCCGGGCCAGATGTTGGTGTCTTCTCTTCCTCCATTCAGAGAGCCTAATCGTATCTCATGGTTCAGAAAGCCCGTCTCCTCTCTGCAGGGGCTGCTCGTCCCTCCTCCAAGGGCCCCGGATCCCCCTACTCCTGGTCACACACAGGCTGAGTGCGCATGTCAAGCTGCCTGCCTTGCGTCTGGCTCTTGAGGGCCTCTGAGCCCGCGGGTGTGGACAGTCCATCCACCATTAGCAAGACCTGGGCTAGGGGCTTCAGAAACCCGCCGGTGTGTCGGGGGGGTGCAGGCGGAGGGAACCACAGGACACCAGAGCCGGACTCCTAGGGACGGTGCCGTCCCCGGGGGCAGGTGGGGAGGGGACCGCGGGCCCACGCAGCCTGGGGAGGGGGCGCCCTCTCGGGTGGTGCTCTTCGGACCCTCTGGCGGGAGGCCTGTCCTGTCCTGGCAGTGGAGGCCGGGACGGGGCTCAGCTGGCCGTGCCCAGCCCCACCCTCTGTGGGGAGACTGGATTCCCTGGCGGAACTGGCACGCGCTGTCTGAGTGCGTCTCGCTGTGTGTCTCATCCTGGGCGGTGCTCCTGGGTGTGGGCTGGGGCAGAGCCTGGCTGTCCCTCGGGAGATGTCCCTCCTTTCCTGTCCATTTTTGGTCTTCCTCATCCTGTCTGACCCTCAGCTGGCCTTCTTGGCTCTTTCCTGCCGGGCGCTCCTGTCCCCACTCGCTCTTGCCAGGGCAGGGAGGCGTGCAGGGTGAGTCACCGGCTGATCCGGCCAGCATGGGGCCGTGGATAGGGAGCCCGGTGAGGTGGCAGCCTTTACATAAGTGGCTCCTGCCGGGCCTCGCGGCCGCCGGAGCATCTCTCCGAGGTCAGCAGAACCCAGGCTCTCGCACCCTGCACAAGGGCCCGCTTCCTCCTTGCCTGCTTTCTAAAAACGACCCAGTTCCCAGAACGGCTGTGGGGAGGGAAAAAGCAGGTTTCGGTTTCTGTGACAGGGAAGCGGCGGGGAGAGGCCACTTCCTTGCCCCCCGCCCTCACCCCGACATCCTGTGATTCAGCAGGGGACAGACAGGACCCAGTGGCCCCGGCTACCTCCCTTCCCAGCCTGCCTGCCACCAGCTGGGGGGACCTCCGGGCCAGATGTTGGTGTCTTCTCTTCCTCCATTCAGAGAGCCTAATCGTATCTCATGGTTCAGAAAGCCCGTCTCCTCTCTGCAGGGGCTGCTCGTCCCTCCTCCAAGGGCCCCGGATCCCCCTACTCCTGGTCACACACAGGCTGAGTGCGCATGTCAAGCTGCCTGCCTTGCGTCTGGCTCTTGAGGGCCTCTGAGCCCGCGGGTGTGGACAGTCCATCCACCATTAGCAAGACCTGGGCTAGGGGCTTCAGAAACCCGCCGGTGTGTCGGGGGGGTGCAGGCGGAGGGAACCACAGGACACCAGAGCCGGACTCCTAGGGACGGTGCCGTCCCCGGGGGCAGGTGGGGAGGGGACCGCGGGCCCACGCAGCCTGGGGAGGGGGCGCCCTCTCGGGTGGTGCTCTTCGGACCCTCTGGCGGGAGGCCTGTCCTGTCCTGGCAGTGGAGGCCGGGACGGGGCTCAGCTGGCCGTGCCCAGCCCCACCCTCTGTGGGGAGACTGGATTCCCTGGCGGAACTGGCACGCGCTGTCTGAGTGCGTCTCGCTGTGTGTCTCATCCTGGGCGGTGCTCCTGGGTGTAGGGCTGGGGGCCGCAGAGCCTGGCTGTCCCTCGGGGAGATGTGCCCTCTGTACTGCCCTGGCTCTTCGGATCTGTGCCTCCCTACTCCATGCGGGACCCCCTTCCTCTACCCAGGCCCCTCTGGGGTCTCCTAGGTGCCCTGGGACGGAAGGCCTTTTTCTGGGGCAACCACCCAGGCCACCATGTTTGTGGGCAGGTGGCTGTGGCCCAGCTGGGTGGCGCAGGTCCTCAAACCTGCCCCCGACACCGCCCTCCCCAGGCTGGGTGCTGCGGCCGGCCCGAGGGTCTCAGAGAGCAGCGCGTACGACCCGGCCGGGAGGAAGGCTGGTCCCAGGATGTCTCAATTTCCTCTGCAGTGAGCCAGCGCTTTTGGGGCTCGGGAGATAAGGGCTGGGTGGGCGGGGGATCCCAGGGCTCCAACAGCTTTGCTGACGTCTGGGCTTCTCCACACCCTGCACGTGGGCCACGGCGGGCGCCCGGAGCGTGTCCACAGCCCCTGCATCTGCTCCAGGCACCTGCCGCCCCCGCCCCGCCTCGCCAAGCCCCAGGGCAGGGGCTGGGTTTCTGGTTTCCACCTTGTCTGCAGTCTGGGGGCACAGCCTCCAGGGGGAGAGCAGCAGGGCCCAGTGCTGTTTTTAGTCCCAGTGCGCGAGCTCGCGGATGCCACAGCTGGGCCGTCGTTTTGTTCAACCCTCTTGCTTAAGAGAGAAGGAAGCTGAGACTGCGAGTCACGCTGCCCGCCGGCCGGGGCTCTGGGCACCGCCCCATGAGCGTGGTGAAATGGCTCCCCGTGAAAAAGCGCCCGCCCTCTCTAGGACTGGCCACTTCTCTTTGGGACGGCTGGAATTTCCCTGGGTGGGTCCAGTCTCCCCCAGCCTTGGCTTGGATCTGCCCTTCTTCCCATCGGGAGATGGGCACAGATGCCAGCAACGCAGCGGGTCTGGGGCCAGGGGTCCCGGCCAGGGCTGCTGTGGCCTCGGAACGGGAGGGCTCGTTGGCGAATCTGGGCTCTGCTGAAGAAGGGCAGCAGGAGGTCCTCTGGGGACTCATCTGGGGACAGCCTCCCCCATCCTGGCTGGGCAGTGGTCACAGAGCTGGGCGGGTACCCTCGTGAGCCGGCTGTGGGATTGTGAACGACAGTTTCTGTGCAAGGTCAGTGTGGGCTAGCCATCTGCAGCCATGCCCGCGCCTACCCTTTCACCTGCCAGCCATCCAGTTAGCCCTTAGTGGGGCTAAGTGTGTCCTGGACCCTGGGGACCGGGGGCAGGTGAGGGACCCCTATATGTAGGCCAGTCTCTGCAGGATGCTTTAAGAAAGTGGTTGATCTTGGCTGATGGTAACACGGTAGATTTCCTGGAGGAGATGACACTTTACCCTCCTTAAAGCAGCTGGTAGGGGTTGGCTAGGCAGCTGGGGAGGAGCCTGTTGTGCCAGGTCAGGGCCTCAGATGAGAGGAAGTAGGAGCTTGGGGAGCTTGCCAGGGGTGTGGTATGTTGGTGGGACGTGGGGCAGGTTTTGAAGGATGCTGGTATTGACTCTGAGGAGATGTAATCAGCTCCAAATCACTTACGGATTCTACCTGCTTGGTGGCCTTACCGAGCTCGGGCCTGACAGCTCCACGCTCAGCCCCAGCCTTCCTCCGCTGCCTCCCTGCCTCCCTGGTGCTGGTTTCCCAGGGCAGTGCCTGCCTGGTGCCCTCTCACTGCACCTGCTCCCAGGGGAGGCCCAGCCAGAGAAGTTTCCGTGCTGGGGCCCCAGGGGAGGCTGCCGTCTTGGAGCGTGGTGCTGAGTGGCGTCTGAGGCACCAGCCAGCCCAGCGCCAAGTCCTGTCTGTCCGTAACCTCCGAACGGCCTCGTCATCCCTGGCCCGCCTGCCCTGGGGAGTGGGGTCAGAACTTTCCACACTTAGGGACAGAAGGAAGGATGCCTGAGGTTGGTCAAGCCTTAAGCAGGAGGCGTCCTTGGCCCCCGGCTGGGCCTCAGGTCCCTCTCTGGCACCCACTTTGTACCCAGAGCTCCTCTTACCTGCAGTTGGAGGACTACAGGCCAGAAACCCTGATCAAAGCCAGAGGAGGGCTGCCCTGTGGAACTGGGATCCAGACCCCCAGCATCCAGTGCACCACATGGCAGCCTCCATCCTGGCTGGGCAGTGGTCACAGAGCTGGGCGGGTACCCTCGTGAGCCGGCTGTGGGATTGTGAACGACAGTTTCTGTGCAAGGTCAGTGTGGGCTAGCCATCTGCAGCCATGCCCGCGCCTACCCTTTCACCTGCCAGCCATCCAGTTAGCCCTTAGTGGGGCTAAGTGTGTCCTGGACCCTGGGGACCGGGGGCAGGTGAGGGACCCCTATATGTAGGCCAGTCTCTGCAGGATGCTTTAAGAAAGTGGTTGATCTTGGCTGATGGTAACACGGTAGATTTCCTGGAGGAGATGACACTTTACCCTCCTTAAAGCAGCTGGTAGGGGTTGGCTAGGCAGCTGGGGAGGAGCCTGTTGTGCCAGGTCAGGGCCTCAGATGAGAGGAAGTAGGAGCTTGGGGAGCTTGCCAGGGGTGTGGTATGTTGGTGGGACGTGGGGCAGGTTTTGAAGGATGCTGGTATTGACTCTGAGGAGATGTAATCAGCTCCAAATCACTTACGGATTCTACCTGCTTGGTGGCCTTACCGAGCTCGGGCCTGACAGCTCCACGCTCAGCCCCAGCCTTCCTCCGCTGCCTCCCTGCCTCCCTGGTGCTGGTTTCCCAGGGCAGTGCCTGCCTGGTGCCCTCTCACTGCACCTGCTCCCAGGGGAGGCCCAGCCAGAGAAGTTTCCGTGCTGGGGCCCCAGGGGAGGCTGCCGTCTTGGAGCGTGGTGCTGAGTGGCGTCTGAGGCACCAGCCAGCCCAGCGCCAAGTCCTGTCTGTCCGTAACCTCCGAACGGCCTCGTCATCCCTGGCCCGCCTGCCCTGGGGAGTGGGGTCAGAACTTTCCACACTTAGGGACAGAAGGAAGGATGCCTGAGGTTGGTCAAGCCTTAAGCAGGAGGCGTCCTTGGCCCCCGGCTGGGCCTCAGGTCCCTCTCTGGCACCCACTTTGTACCCAGAGCTCCTCTTACCTGCAGTTGGAGGACTACAGGCCAGAAACCCTGATCAAAGCCAGAGGAGGGCTGCCCTGTGGAACTGGGGGGATCCAGACCCCCCAGCATCCAGTGCACCACATGGCAGCCCCCTGGACACCTCTGGGGATCCCAGGCCACTGAGGAGCACAGTTTGCAAAGTGCTGAGATGTTTAACCATGTTTCCCTCGAGACTGGACTCCTCTCTCTCCCTGGTAGAAGGCTCTCCAGTCCCTAGTGTACCCCCGATTTAGGAAGAGGTGGCGCCTGTTTCCCAAGGAGGCTTTAGGCCCTGTAGCCAGAGCAGCCTGGACCCCAGTTGCTCCTCCTCCTGGCTGTGTGAGCTTGGGCACGTTACTCAACTCCTCTGAGCCTCCATTCTTGTCTACAAAACAAAAGTGATGACAGTATCTACCTCAAAGAGAGCTCTGAGGACAAAGTGGGATAATGCAGGTAAAGGCCCTGACCTTGTCCTGCCCCCAGTGGCCGTCAGGGATTCTATCAAGGGGCCCCTTGTCCTCTGTGCAGAACTTCTCAAAAACAAAGGCATAGGGCTTCGCTGGTGGTCCAGTGGGTAAGGACACCGCCTTGCAGTGCAAGGGGCGCCGGTTCGATCCCTGGCCTGGGAAGATCCCACGTGCCGCAGAGCGGCTGGACCAATGTGTCCAATTACCGAGCTGGAGCTCTGGAGCGCATGCGCCCAGAGCCAGTGCTCTGCAGCGAGGGAGGCCACTGCAATGGGAGGTCCACACAGGCCAAAGAACAAAAATGAATGAAAGATCAACAGAAGTGACCAAAAAAAAAAAAAAGGCATGCCCTCAAGTTGTTCATGTTTTTTTTTTTTTTTTTGGCCACAGCATATAGCATGTGGAATCTTAGTTCCCCCAACCAGGGATCAAACCCTCACCCCCTGCGCTTAAAGCACAGAGTCTTAACCACTGGGCCACCAGGGAAGGCCCGGGAGTGGGGTCAGAACTTTCCACACTTAGGGACAGAAGGAAGGATGCCTGAGGTTGGTCAAGCCTTAAGCAGGAGGCGTCCTTGGCCCCCGGCTGGGCCTCAGGTCCCTCTCTGGCACCCACTTTGTACCCAGAGCTCCTCTTACCTGCAGTTGGAGGACTACAGGCCAGAAACCCTGATCAAAGCCAGAGGAGGGCTGCCCTGTGGAACTGGGGGGATCCAGACCCCCCAGCATCCAGTGCACCACATGGCAGCCCCCTGGACACCTCTGGGGATCCCAGGCCACTGAGGAGCACAGTTTGCAAAGTGCTGAGATGTTTAACCATGTTTCCCTCGAGACTGGACTCCTCTCTCTCCCTGGTAGAAGGCTCTCCAGTCCCTAGTGTACCCCCGATTTAGGAAGAGGTGGCGCCTGTTTCCCAAGGAGGCTTTAGGCCCTGTAGCCAGAGCAGCCTGGACCCCAGTTGCTCCTCCTCCTGGCTGTGTGAGCTTGGGCACGTTACTCAACTCCTCTGAGCCTCCATTCTTGTCTACAAAACAAAAGTGATGACAGTATCTACCTCAAAGAGAGCTCTGAGGACAAAGTGGGATAATGCAGGTAAAGGCCCTGACCTTGTCCTGCCCCCAGTGGCCGTCAGGGATTCTATCAAGGGGCCCCTTGTCCTCTGTGCAGAACTTCTCAAAAACAAAGGCATAGGGCTTCGCTGGTGGTCCAGTGGGTAAGGACACCGCCTTGCAGTGCAAGGGGCGCCGGTTCGATCCCTGGCCTGGGAAGATCCCACGTGCCGCAGAGCGGCTGGACCAATGTGTCCAATTACCGAGCTGGAGCTCTGGAGCGCATGCGCCCAGAGCCAGTGCTCTGCAGCGAGGGAGGCCACTGCAATGGGAGGTCCACACAGGCCAAAGAACAAAAATGAATGAAAGATCAACAGAAGTGACCAAAAAAAAAAAAAAGGCATGCCCTCAAGTTGTTCATGTTTTTTTTTTTTTTTTTTGGCCACAGCATATAGCATGTGGAATCTTAGTTCCCCCAACCAGGGATCAAACCCTCACCCCCTGCGCTTAAAGCACAGAGTCTTAACCACTGGGCCACCAGGGAAGGCCCTCGAGTTTTTCACTTTTTAATCCTTACTTTTATGATGTGTGTGCGTGCATGTGTGTCTGAGTCACTCAGTCGTGTTTGACTCTTGCGACCCCATGCACTGTAGCCCACCAGGCTCCTCTGTCCATGAGACTCTCCAGGCAAGAATACTGGAGTAGGTGGCCATTCCCTTCTCTGGGGGTCTTCCCGACCCAGAAATCAAGCCCAATTCTCCCACATTGCAGACACAGATTTCACCTAAAAAAATTGTTAGGGACTTCCCTGGTAGCTTGGTGGTTAAGACTCTGTGTTCCCAATGTATTGGGGCCTGGGTTCAATCCCTGGTCAGGGAACTAGATCCCACATGCGGCAACTAAGACCCGGTGCAGCTAAATAAATAATTATATATATATATATATATATATATATATATACACACATATATATATATATATATAAATTGTTAGAGCCAAAACAACAGCAAAACACTTCTGAATCCTATAAACACGGCCTTGACTATCTGGCTTAGTCTAACTGAAAAGAAATCTTAATCAGAAGCTCGCCAGTGATGCCTGTGTTTTGCAAAATTGCGTGTTTTTAGTAAAGTTCTATAAACAGGAAAGGAACTTGGGGAGCATATGGATATGGTTCCCAGCCCAGAGCACAGGTCTTTAGGTGGTTTTGGTAGGAAACGCCCAGAGGCGCTTGGTGTCCGGGCACCCTGAGGAACCCAGCGCTCACCGTGGGAGCCTTTACTCCAGGGGAGGAGGAGGAGAGCACGTTTCTTAATCCCTCATCGATGAAGATGGTGGAATTACCCCCATTTGATAGACGAGGAGATGAAGGTCAAGAAGATAGAACGATGCCTTGGTCCCGACACGCCTCCCTGCCCTATAGGCCGTGCGCACCGAGCAGGCAGCCCTGCCTGACCTGGAGCCATCTATCTGTCTGTCCGTCTGTCTCTGCACCCAGCCACCTCTCCACAGAGCTGAGGCTTGACCCCAGAGCGTCTCTGCAGAGTGAGGAAAGGACTAGAACATGCTCTGAAGTCCTCTGCGACGAGACCTAGGAAACTGCAAGCTCAGCCCCCAGCCTGAAGGTGGGAAGCTGGGTAGCTGAGTGGCCTGGACCCCAGGTACCAGCTGCTTTGCTTGCTTGCTTATCTGATTTTCAACAAGCACATACGGATGCTACCTGTGGGCCAGCCCTCTTCTGAGAGTGAAGACGCAGCTGTGAATAAGGCAGAAAGAGAACAGAGAGGGAGGTGAGCAGGGGGAAGTGAGGGAGAGACGCCTGGGGTGGGAGGCGTGCTGCCTCAGGCAATCAGGGAGGGCTTCCTAGAGGAGGTGGCACTTGAGCTGGGACCAGCATGTTGAGAAGAAGCCACATGCTGTGCACATGTGATGATCTGATCTGGGGAGGATTAGCAGGGTCCCAACCAAAGGGCCTACATTTATGGTGCACACGCTTACAACTGTTTCTTTCTTTTTTTTTTTTTACCAACTATATTAAGATATAGTTCACATTTAATTTATACAATTGCCATAAAACTCATCTACTTTAGCACATTTGCATCATCTCAGAATGAAACCCACACCCTTAAGCCCTCTCTCCCAGCCCTCCCCCCAGCCCTAAGCTATGACTCATTCTTCTGTGCCTTTAGATTTGCCTCTTCTGGACTTGCATGTGGACTCCTGGAGTATGTGGCCTATTTGTGTCTGGCTTTTTTCATTTAGCCTCACGTCCTCCAGGTTCATCTGTGTTTAGCCTGTCTCAGCGAGTTGTTCCTCTTCATGGCCGAGGAATAGTCTATCGTTTGGATTTAGCACATTTTGTTTATTTATTTGTATGTTCCCCATCCCCTAGAGGTTATAGTAACTTTTTTCCTTTAATTTTGGCCTCTTTTATTGGTTTTCTTTTGTTTATTTATTTTCATCCATCTTTATTCTTTGGCCTGTGTGGGCCTCCCATCGCAGTGACCTCTCTCATTGCAGGGCACCGGCTCTGGGCGCATGTGCTCCAGAGCTCTGGCTCCTAATTGGACACACCGGCCCCGCCACCCCGTGGGATCTTCCCGGGCCAGGGATTGAACTGGTGCCCTTGCACTGCAAGGCGGACTCTTTACCCACTGGACCACCAGGGAAGCCCTATAGTAACTTTTTTACCTTTAGATTGGAGTATAGTTGATGTACCCTGTTGTGTTAGTTTCAGATGTACAGCAAAGTGACTCAGACGTGTATATACATCTTTTCTTCTCAGATGCTTTTCCCAAGCACATACGGATGCTACCTGTGGGCCAGCCCTCTTCTGAGAGTGAAGACGCAGCTGTGAATAAGGCAGAAAGAGAACAGAGAGGGAGGTGAGCAGGGGGAAGTGAGGGAGAGACGCCTGGGGTGGGAGGCGTGCTGCCTCAGGCAATCAGGGAGGGCTTCCTAGAGGAGGTGGCACTTGAGCTGGGACCAGCATGTTGAGAAGAAGCCACATGCTGTGCACATGTGATGATCTGATCTGGGGAGGATTAGCAGGGTCCCAACCAAAGGGCCTACATTTATGGTGCACACGCTTACAACTGTTTCTTTTTTTTTTTTTTACCAACTATATTAAGATATAGTTCACATTTAATTTATACAATTGCCATAAAACTCATCTACTTTAGCACATTTGCATCATCTCAGAATGAAACCCACACCCTTAAGCCCTCTCTCCCAGCCCTCCCCCCAGCCCTAAGCTATGACTCATTCTTCTGTGCCTTTAGATTTGCCTCTTCTGGACTTGCATGTGGACTCCTGGAGTATGTGGCCTATTTGTGTCTGGCTTTTTTCATTTAGCCTCACGTCCTCCAGGTTCATCTGTGTTTAGCCTGTCTCAGCGAGTTGTTCCTCTTCATGGCCGAGGAATAGTCTATCGTTTGGATTTAGCACATTTTGTTTATTTATTTGTATGTTCCCCATCCCCTAGAGGTTATAGTAACTTTTTTCCTTTAATTTTGGCCTCTTTTATTGGTTTTCTTTTGTTTATTTATTTTCATCCATCTTTATTCTTTGGCCTGTGTGGGCCTCCCATCGCAGTGACCTCTCTCATTGCAGGGCACCGGCTCTGGGCGCATGTGCTCCAGAGCTCTGGCTCCTAATTGGACACACCGGTCCAGCCACTCCATGGGATCTTCCCGGGCCAGGGATTGAACTGGTGCCCCTTGCACTGCAAGGCGGACTCTTTACCCACTGGACCACCAGGGAAGCCCTATAGTAACTTTTTTTTACCTTTTAGATTGGAGTATAGTTGATGTACCCTGTTGTGTTAGTTTCAGATGTACAGCAAAGTGACTCAGACGTGTATATACATCTTTTCTTCTCAGATGCTTTTCCCATATAGGTTATTGCAGAATATGTATTTTTTTTAATTGCACTGGGCCTGCATTGCTGCTCACAGGCTTTTTCTAGTTGCCGGGGGAAGTGGCTACTCTTCGTTGCGGTGCTCAGGTTTCTCACTGTGGTGGCTTCTCTTGTTGTGGAGCATGGGCTCTGGGCGCTCGGTCTTCAGTAGTTGAAGTGTGTGGGCTCCGTGGTTGTGGCTCGCAGGCCCAGAAGTTAGGATACCGAGGCTTAGTTGCTCCAACATGTGGCATGTGGAATCTCCCAGGACTGGAGATCAAACCCGTGTGCCCTGCATTGGCAGGTGGTTTCTTGTCTGCTCTGCCACCAGGGAAGCCTCATTGCAGGCTACTGAGCAGAGGCCCATGTGCTGTATAGTGGGTCGGTGTTGATGGTCTGTTCTGTGTACAGTAGTGAGGAAGGAAGAAAGCACACTCGGTCATATCTGGCTCTTTGTGACCCATGGATCGTAGCCTGCCAGGTTCCTCTGTCCATGGAATTCTCTAGGCAAGAATACTGAAGTGGTTGCCATTTCCTCTTCCAGGGGATCTTCCCAACCTAGGGATCGAACCCACGTCCCCTGCATCTCCTGCACTGACAGGCAGATTCTTTATCTCAGCACCACCTGGGAAGCCCCATAGATAGTAGTGTGTATACGTGAATCCCAAATTCCTAATTTATGCCTCCCCCTTTCCGCCTGTACGTTGGTGAGCATTTGGGTTATTTCCACCTTTGTGTTCCTGTAAACATGGCGCTTTGCACACTCCTGGAGGGGCATCTAAGCGTGCGTGTGTCACATGAGCGTGTCACCCATGCAGTCGTTTGACACACAGGATGCCTCTTTAGGGGAGGGGGCTACCCCCCTCATAAGGTTTGGGCCTGGGTGGCCTGTGGTCAGGGGCAGGCCCGTGTGCAGGTCAAGCCCTGGACTGCCCAGCTCCAGCCTGTCCTTTTATTTTATTTTTTAAGATTTATTTATTTATTTTGGGCCGGGGTCGGGCTGGGGAGGGAGGGGAGCGGGCGGGCCACCTCTGCTGGTCTCTCACTTCTCCATTTTCATCCGTCTTTGCTCTCTGGCTCCTGTGGGCCTCCCATCGCGGTGGCCTCCGGCTCGGTGATTGGACACATCGGTCCAGCCGCTCCGCGGGTGGGATCCGTGGGATCTTCCCAGGCCAGGGATCGAACCGGCGCCCCTTGCACTGCAAGGCAATGTCCTTACCCACTGGACCACCAGGGGAGGCCCCAGCCTGTCCTTTTGACTGCGACCCCCCAGGACATCCTAGTGGAACTTGGCAGATGGGGGGCAGTGAGGGATTCCGGGTGGCCTGATTGGGGTCAGGGTGGAGGCCGAGGAGGAGACAAAGCTGCGAGGGGCCCAGAGACCCCAGTGAGAACTCTGGACATGGTTTTAAGTGAGAACTGGAGATCCTGGCCCATCGTTGAGCAGGAAGTGACATGGCTTGATTTGTGCATTGATTGTGGTTTTTATTTTGTTCATTTACTTATTTATTGGCAGCACTGCACAGCATGCAGGGTCTTAGTTCCCTGACAAGGGATCGAACCGACATTCCGCTGCATTGAACGTGCAGAGGGTTAACCCCTGATCCATCAGGGAAGTCCCTGATGTGTGCTTTTAAAAGGCAAATTCTGCAGCTGGGTGGAAATGGTCCCAGGGTGGGGGGGTTGACAGGCACAGAACAGACAAGTGGCAGTTTCAGTTACCTTTGAAAGAGGAACATGGCAGCCCTTGGGGACAGGCAGTAACACCGTGGCCTGCTCAGGTGCCCAGGAGTTACGTTGAACCTCCCCGTCCTTGCTCACAGCCCAGGGATTCCTTCTCCGAGAACCACTGCTCCCTGCACAGCTATGGGCCCCTTGTCCGTGGGCCGCCCGGGCCTTCTCCCCCTCCTACCCAAGCCCCACCCTAGGGACGAAGGTGGGGCTGATGGTCCAAGGAAGCTGCCTTCAGCCCCGTGGCCTGCTCCAGCCAGGCTGATGGGCAGGCCAAGACACAGACACGCTGCATCCCTGGTCCTCACGTTCCTTTCTGGTTGTGGTCCTCGCCTGAAGCAGAGACCAGAAATGGACCAAGGTGGTCAGGTGGGGACCTTTCAGACGGCTGCTGGCCTGGAATGCAAATGAAGGACGAGAATAGACCTTCTCACCATACCCCACCCAGCCCGATTCAGTCTGCTGCGTGGGTTAGCATCCAGAGTTAGTTTGAACCAGCTCTCTCCAGGTTGTTCTCAGTCTGGGTTGCCCTCCCTGGCACTGCCCTCAGCCTGGACTATCCCCGTGTCCCCTCCGTCCGGCCCCCTCTTGACACACCTGTGCCCCCGTTTCTGTTCCAGCTGCCCCGCCCCCTCGCCCACCATGGCCTCCGATGACAAGAAGGGCGACAGGGTCTCCTCGGTGTCCAGCAGCCGCCTGCAGAGCCGGAAGCCGCCCAACCTGTCCATCACCATTCCCCCGCCCGAGGCCCCGGCCCCCGGCGAGCAGCCCAGCGGGCCGCCCCAGGTGAGAGGGCCGCCCAGTTTCACTCCCTGGAGGAGGGCGCTTCTGGAGGCTGGAGCCTCGCCGTAGGTTTTGCCCCCTCCTTCCTGCGACATCACCAGGACTGGCCCCTGACCTCAGGAGCTCGGTCTCACGCCTGGCCAGGGAAAGTAGGAAGCTCTTGCCAGTCCTGCCTGGGAACTGGTTGTTGCCAGCCCCAGGCCTTCCTGTATTTACTGATTTGTATTTGGCCGCGCCAGGTCTTAGTTGCAGCCTACAGGATCCAGTTCCCTGACCAGGGATTGCACCTGGGCGCCCTGCATGGGGAGCGTGCAGCCACTGGGCCGCCAGGGAAGCCCCCCAGCCCCGGCCCTTCCGTGGGTGGTGGGCTGTCTGTGATTCGGAGAGGAGCACAGCACTCCGGCGGCCAGGCTCCTGCGGGAGGACGGGGGTGAATCCCTGTTTCTACTCTGCCGACCAGGGCTCCATAAAGAGCCCATTGAGCACCAGCGGCTCACAGCGTGGGCTCCTCCTGCAGCCTGGGGCCCCCCGGGGAGGCCGCCGCGGGCCACCCACTCAGCCAACGGCGCTCTCCAACACGCCAAGTCCGGCGAGGCTCTGGCTCAGCCACGGCCAGGACCTAAAGAGGGAGCCCTGGGCAGGGAGCTGGGCAAGTGTGTGCTGGACTCCCAAACACACCAGAAAGTGGCTGTCTGACTCTTGAAATGAAAGCAGCTTGGGCTGGGCGGGGGCCGAGGTTTGTTCTGTCTGGGTTTTCACATCGGAACCCAGAGCAGCACCAGCCGGGGGTCGGGGCTCCACAAAGTCACAGCCCGTCTCCCCTCCCGCCTCCCGCAGAGGCCCAGGAACCCAGCCCTCCTGAAGAGCGTCAGCCTGCAGGAGCCGCGGGGACGATGGCAGGAGAGCGGCTCGGAGAAGCGCCCGGGCTTCCGGCGCCAGGCCTCCCTGTCCCAGAGCATCCGCAAGTGAGTCCACGGGCCGCCCACCCCCCATAGGCCACCCCCGCCCCACTCGGTGGACTCGGGCGTTCCTGGACCCCCGAGCCTCTTTCCGGAAGGCAGGGGCAGGCAGCCCACGTTCCAGGAGGGGCAGCTGAGGCCCAGGCGGCTCTGTGCCAGGCAGGAAGACCAGGCAAGGAGGCTGCCGGGGGGTCAAGGGGCCAGGGATGGACCCTGCCCCAGCTCCGCCCTCAGACCCTGGCCTCCCTTCCCCCTCTGCCCATTGGTCCCTAGATGCCCAGGGTGTCCATCTGCCCTCCTACCGCCCACACACGTGCCCTCCGCCTCCCACTGCGCACTCGTGGCAGCTGCTCCAGGGTGGCGGCCGCTCCAGGGTGACGCCCGCGCGGTCCCCGTGGACTCCCGCAGGGGCGCGGCGCAGTGGTTCGGGGTCAGCAGCGACTGGGAGCTGCAGCGGCAGCACTGGCAGCGGCGGAGCCTGCACCACTGCAGCGTGCGCTACGGCCGGCTCAAGGCCTCCTGCCAGCGGGACCTGGAGCTCCCCAGCCAGGAGGCGCCCTCCTTCCCGGACAGCGAGTCTCCGAAGCCCTGCAAGATGCCCAAGGTGGGCTCCGGCCGGGGCGGGCGCCGCGGCGGGGGCTCGGCCCAGGGCCCGCCCGCCTCGGCTCACCGCCGCCCTCCTCTCCAGATCGTGGATCCCCTGGCCCGAGGGCGGGCGTTCCGCCACCCGGACGAGGTGGACCGGCCCCACGCCCCGCACCCGCCCCTGACCCCCGGGGTCCTGTCCCTCACCTCCTTCACCAGCGTCCGCTCGGGCTATTCCCACCTGCCCCGCCGCAAGAGGATCTCCGTGGCCCACATGAGCTTTCAGGCCGCCGCGGCTCTTCTCAAGGTGAGCGCCGCTCGGCCGGCCGGCTCCCTCGCTCCCAGCAGAGCCTCTCCCAGAAGTCCCCAGACGTCTGCGTGTGTGCCAGGGCAGGGACTGCTCTGCCCGGGGGTCCCCGGGCAGAGGAGGGGGCTGCAGCCCGGCAGGCAGACCCACCCGCCTCCTTCCAGCCCGTTTTCCCTAGCGCAGGCTGTGGGCTTCTGCACCATCACATAAGCTGGAGAAGCAGGAGGTAAAAGGTACGGCCATTGCGCCCTGAGCCAGGCGTAGGGAGCCTCTCTTATGCCCTGGGCGCGGGGGCTGCAGAGAGAACTGAGCCAGTGCCCCTGTCCTGGAGCAGCCCTCAGCTCAGGGGAGGGCAGACACCACCATCCAGGGCGTAGGTGTCGGGCCCGCCCAGAAGAGGGGCTGCCCCGTGTCACCCAGGAGAGGGGCTGGTGGCGGGGAAGGCACTGGAGAAGTATAAGGAAGGGAACAGCGTTCTCAGCAGGGGGAAACAGCCTAGGCAAAGGCCTGGAGGTAGGAGGGAGTAGCGGGTCGTGTTGTGAAGGGTGATCCCACGAGGAGTGGCGGGAGGTGGGGTCAGGAAGGTCGCAGGGGCCTGGCGCGCGGGTCCAAGAAGCCCGAACCTTGAGCCTGGGGATGCGGGGCGAGTGGCGGGGTGCCAGGCGCCGGGTCCGGGGGCAGGAGGCTGCCGGGAGAAGCTGCCAGCCAGCTGCAGGTAGAGTGTGCGTGTGGGCCGGGGAGGGGCTGGAGCCCAGGCCCGGCCTCTGCCGACGCTCGTGCTCTGGGCAGCGTCCCACCTCTCCAGGCCGATGGCCTTGACGGAGCCCTTTGGTGCGGGGGCAGGTGCCCCGACTGGGTCTGACGCCCGTGCCTCTGCCCCGCACAGGGGCGCCCGGTGCTGGACGCCGCGGGACAGCGGAGCCGCCTGGTCAAGCGCAGCTTCGCGTACGCCGGCTCCCTGGAGGAGGACGCGGTCGACGGGGCGGAGACCTTCGGCTCCTCGTTTTTTAGTAAGGCAAGCACGCGGTGTGTGGGCCTCGGGGCGGGCGGGAGCCAGGAGGGGTGACCCGGCCTCCGCCCTGCTCTCCCGGGGGCCCTGTGTCCAAAGGCCCGCCCGTGGGAAGGGCTGCCGCCTCCCCGAGCCCCCAGGCCTCTGTCTTCCGATGACAGAGCGAGGGCCTGGGGTGGGGAGAGTCACCAGGCCCAGGACACCCTTGGGCACCGGGCACCCCACCGCTGCACGCTGCCAGGCAGGAGAGGCGCCCTCAGGGCCCATAGGCACGTGCCTTCCCCCTGCCTCCCCAGAGCCTGTCGGCCGTTGTCCTGCCCTTGAATTGAGCTGCTGGGTACGCGCGTGGGAATAGTGACTCCTCACACTGTCTCTGTTTGTATCCCCGACTCCACCCCCACCCCAGGAAGAAATGAGCTCCATGCCCGATGACGTGTTTGAGTCGCCCCCACTCTCTGCCAGCTACTTCCGGGCGATCCCGCGCTCGGCCTCCCCCGTCTCCCCTGACGGGGTGCAGATCCCTCTGTGAGTGCTGGGTGGTTCTCCCCGTGGAGGGAGGCAGCCTCGGGGCGGAGGAGCCCAGCAGCCCTCCCAGGGGCCTCTCCAGACGTGGGTCCCTCCCGCCGCCCCGGTGGGGCGCAGGGGGCGAGGGCGCCAGGCTGAGACCGCCGTCCTCAGCAGGAAGGAGTCTGGCCGAGCCCCGGCGCCACCGGCCAGACGCGGCAAGCGCATCGCCTCCAAGGTGAAGCACTTTGCCTTCGACCGGAAGAAGCGGCACTATGGCCTGGGCGTGGTGGGCACCTGGCTGAACCGCAGCTACCGCCGCAGCATCAGCAGCACCGTGCAGCGCCAGCTGGAGAGCTTCGACAGCCACCGGTGAGCCGTGCCGGCCGGGCTCGCGCACCGCGAGGCATGGGGGGCGCACTCACTGCCCGGGAGAGCCGCTCCCAGGAGTAGGCCCCGGGAGAGGGTGTGGGAGCCTCAGAACCCACCCCACCCCCGGCCCTCTCCCAGAGTGCCCCTCTTGTTCAGCGAGCCTTTGGTGAGCACCTCTCGTAGGTCAGGGGAGTGGGGACAGTCCCCGGGTCAGACGAGATCGGGCGCGTTCAGGGTGGTATGGCCGTAGACTCCCCGGGTCACCCTGCGAGCATGCACATCACCCGGGAAGGGTCATCGAGCGTTGCTGCCTCTTCTCCTCGCTTTCTGGGTCCCAGCCAGCAGCCGGGCGGCAAGCACTCACTGAGCACCACACAGGCCCTGGGACAGCAGGGCAGGGTGGGCCAGAGGGGCAGTCAGAAGCTGTGACCACAAGCTCAGGGACAGTGGAGAGGCCTGCACAGGACCTTAGGAGGAGCCAGACCATTCTCGAAGAGTGTACAGTTAGCAGAAACCTGATAGCCACTGAACCCCAAGTTACAAAAAATTAAATGATAGCAGGTGTGGAGGCATGGGGTCAGGAGGGGCAGAGCATCTCGGGCAAAGGAGGCATCATGTGCAAAGGCCCTGGGGCTGCAGGGAATGGGGTGGGTTCCCAGAACTGCAAGAGAAGGAGAGGAAGGAGGCCAGGGCGGTGGGCAGGCACAGCAAGGCCTTGCAGCCAGTGGGAAGGGGCAGTGTTGCTTCCCAGGGCAGTGAGCAGCTGTGGGAAGGGTTTCAGCTGGGAGAGAAATGCATAGAGGTGCATTTTAAGAGGTGCTGTGGTGGGGGGTTCCCGGGTGCCTCCCTGGTAAAGAATCCACCTGTCAATGTAGGCGTCACGGGTTCTGTCCCTGGTCTGGGAAGATCTCAGATGCTGCAGGGCAACTAAGCCCATGCACCACAACTACTGAGCCTGTGCTCTAGCGCCTGGGAGCTGCACGCACTGAGCCCACACGGTGCAACTCCTGAAGCCCACGGGCCTTAGGGAGAGTCCGCACTCAGCCACAAGAGAAGCCATTGCAGTGACAAACAGAAGTGGGCCCCGCCTCACCGAAACTAGAGAAAAGGCTGCCCAGAAACGAGGATCCAGCACAGCCAATAAATAAATGAATTAAAAAAAAAAAAAAAGAGTTGCTGTGGCGAAGGAGGGGAGTCGTGGAGAGTAGGGAGCCTCAGAACCCACCCCACCCCCGGCCCTCTCCCAGAGTGCCCCTCTTGTTCAGCGAGCCTTTGGTGAGCACCTCTCGTAGGTCAGGGGAGTGGGGACAGTCCCCGGGTCAGACGAGATCGGGCGCGTTCAGGGTGGTATGGCCGTAGACTCCCCGGGTCACCCTGCGAGCATGCACATCACCCGGGAAGGGTCATCGAGCGTTGCTGCCTCTTCTCCTCGCTTTCTGGGTCCCAGCCAGCAGCCGGGCGGCAAGCACTCACTGAGCACCACACAGGCCCTGGGACAGCAGGGCAGGGTGGGCCAGAGGGGCAGTCAGAAGCTGTGACCACAAGCTCAGGGACAGTGGAGAGGCCTGCACAGGACCTTAGGAGGAGCCAGACCATTCTCGAAGAGTGTACAGTTAGCAGAAACCTGATAGCCACTGAACCCCAAGTTACAAAAAATTAAATGATAGCAGGTGTGGAGGCATGGGGTCAGGAGGGGCAGAGCATCTCGGGCAAAGGAGGCATCATGTGCAAAGGCCCTGGGGCTGCAGGGAATGGGGTGGGTTCCCAGAACTGCAAGAGAAGGAGAGGAAGGAGGCCAGGGCGGTGGGCAGGCACAGCAAGGCCTTGCAGCCAGTGGGAAGGGGCAGTGTTGCTTCCCAGGGCAGTGAGCAGCTGTGGGAAGGGTTTCAGCTGGGAGAGAAATGCATAGAGGTGCATTTTAAGAGGTGCTGTGGTGGGGGCTTCCCTGGTGGCTCCCTGGTAAAGAATCCACCTGTCAATGTAGGCGTCACGGGTTCTGTCCCTGGTCTGGGAAGATCTCAGATGCTGCAGGGCAACTAAGCCCATGCACCACAACTACTGAGCCTGTGCTCTAGCGCCTGGGAGCTGCACGCACTGAGCCCACACGGTGCAACTCCTGAAGCCCACGGGCCTTAGGGAGAGTCCGCACTCAGCCACAAGAGAAGCCATTGCAGTGACAAACAGAAGTGGGCCCCGCCTCACCGAAACTAGAGAAAAGGCTGCCCAGAAACGAGGATCCAGCACAGCCAATAAATAAATGAATTAAAAAAAAAAAAAAAGAGTTGCTGTGGCGAAGGAGGGGAGTCGTGGAGAGTAGGGAGCACGTAAGCGCTGAGGGCAGCTGGGTGTCCCGGGGCTGAAGGCTGGGGTGTGAGTCCAGCTCTGTTAACCCGAGGCCCCGCCCCCAGGCCCTACTTCACCTACTGGCTGACCTTTGTCCACATCCTCATCACACTGCTGGTGATTTGCACGTACGGCATTGCACCCGTGGGCTTTGCCCAGCACGTCGCTACCCAGCTGGTGAGTGGGGCTGTGGAAGGGGGGGCTCCACCCTAAGAGGTATCAGCGTCTTGGGCCACCCACTTCCTCTGAGGTAAAAGCCTGGCCCAAGCCGGAGAGTGCCCTGGGCTTATCCCTGCTCTGCCTCTCAGCCCCTTCTGGAAGCCCTTCCCTGCGACGGAGAAACCCCTGACCCCCTCCTTCTGCCTCTGCACCAGGTGCTCAGGAACAAAGGGGTATATGAGAGCGTGAAGTACATCCAGCAGGAGAACTTCTGGATCGGCCCCAGCTCGGTGAGGGGCCCGGGCAGGAGGGCGTCTCAGCAGGGAGCCCCAGCCCCTGTCACCCCTGCTTGTTGGACAGGGAGGATGTCTGGAAGCCCCCCTCCTCGGGATCCACAGGGGGATGCTCAACAGAGCGTGGCCCGGTCTAGGCCCAAGCTCATGACACCACCCGCCCCGGCCTCCTCCCACCGCAGATTGACTTGATCCACCTGGGAGCCAAGTTCTCGCCTTGCATCCGGAAGGACCAGCAGATCGAGCAGCTGGTGCGGCGGGAGCGAGACCTGGAGCGGGACTCGGGCTGCTGCGTCCAGAACGACCACTCAGGCTGCATCCAGACCCAGAGGAAGGACTGCTCGGTGGGGCGTGGGCTCTGCGACCCCGGCCAGCCCACCCTGGTCCCCCGCACCACCTCCGCTTGCCCCAGCCTGGGGGGAGGGGCGCTTCAAGGGTGGCGTCTTATTGCCTTCATCCTTCATCTTCCTGTGCCCTCCCTGAGCCCACACCCCCACCCCCGGACCTCACACACCCCTCCCTGACATCACGCCTCCTCCCTGAGCTCACACCCCTGCAGGCAGCCCAGCACGGAGAGGGCCCCAACCTCCCCAGCCCCAGAGAAGTGAAAGCTGGGCCTTGGGAGTGTCAGGGAGGGGGCTGGAGGGCTGGGAGATGAGCCAGAGACCTGGACAGCGGAGAAAGAGCCCCGGAGGGGCCCCGGCCCACCCCGACGGCCGCGACCTTGTCCAGCCCGCCATGACCAGCCCCCGTCCACCCTCCAGGAGACTCTGGCCACCTTCGTCAAGTGGCAGGATGATACGGGGCCCCCCATGGACAAGTCTGACCTGGGCCAGAAGCGGACTTCC
Organism: Tragulus kanchil; assembly: GCA_022376925.1. Classification (NCBI taxonomy): domain Eukaryota; kingdom Metazoa; phylum Chordata; class Mammalia; order Artiodactyla; family Tragulidae; genus Tragulus; species Tragulus kanchil. The sequence goes on along the minus strand of JAIOJX010000027.1, from coordinate 23,704,628 downwards.
GGGGCCGTGTGCAACCAGGACCCCAGGTCCAGTCCCGGGGGGCCCCACGGCTGAGCTCGCTGAGGAGACGAGGCTGAGGGTCGTGTAGCCTCTGCCACCCCTGGGATGTGGGCCAGTGGGCGTGGCAGGCTGGGGTGCCAAGGCCTCACATTCTAACCCCTCCAACCTCTGCTTCCAGGACCTGTGAGGAGCCAGCCTCCAGCGGTGCCCACATCTGGCCAGACGACATCACCAAGTGGCCGGTGAGTGTCCGGGGAGGAGAGGGGTCCTGGAAGGGCAGGGAGGTCTCGCCGGTGGCTGCCCAGCCCCAACCCTGTGCTGTGCCCTCTCCCGGCAGATCTGCACGGAGCAGGCCAGGAGTAACCGCTCGGGCTTCCTGCACATGGACTGCCAGATCCGGGGCCGCCCCTGCTGCATCGGCACCAAGGGCAGGTGAGCCACCCTGGCCTGGAGCGCCTGTCCTCCTCCTCTGCCATCCACCACCCAGCTGGCGTCCTCCCTGCTCACTCCGTCCGTGCCTGCAGAGGGGCACCCCGTCCTGCCAGCAATGCCTGCCACGGCTGGGCCCTGGGCCCCGTGCGAGGGGTCGGGATTCAGACCCCTGACGTCCACCTTTGTCTCCCCGTCCCCAGCTGTGAGATCACCACGCGGGAATACTGTGAGTTCATGCACGGCTATTTCCACGAAGAGGCCACACTCTGCTCCCAGGTGAGGTGGGGCCCTGGGTCCACGAGCAGCCTGCAGGCCCTCCCATAGCACGCGTCTGGTCCTGCCCGTCCCCACCCCAGGGCCTCCCACCCAGCCGGGTCCCAGGGACTGACTGCTGTGCACTCGCCCCCAGGTGCACTGTTTGGACAAAGTGTGTGGACTGCTGCCCTTCCTCAACCCCGAGGTCCCCGATCAGTTCTACAGGCTCTGGCTGTCCCTGTTCCTCCACGCCGGGTAAGAGGCCTCTCGCTGCCCACCCCCCCAGACCCCGTGGTGGTGCTCGCCCACCTGGACCCCTGGAGGAAGGGCCCCCGGGCCAGGGCGCTGCCGGCACGCAGAACTCACTGCTCCCGAAGCGCCTGGCTGGCGGCCACTGCAGACACACGGGGCTGAAGCTGATGCTGGTGTGTCCCCGCCCAGTGTGGTGCACTGCCTCGTGTCTGTGATCTTCCAAATGACCATCCTGCGCGACCTGGAGAAGCTAGCCGGCTGGCACCGCATCTCCATCATCTTCATCCTCAGCGGCATCACTGGCAACCTCGCCAGCGCCCTCTTCCTCCCGTACCGCGCAGAGGTAGGGGCTCTGGGGACCCTCTGGGGGCCAGGCGGGGCTAGCTCTACCGCTTCCTCCCCTCCTGCTGGCATTAGCCAGAGGTGGATGCACAGCCCCCGCTGTGTCAGGCTCAGGTGGGCAGGCGGTTAAGCAGGGGACTTCCCGGCCAGTTCCTCAGTCACTTACTGGACACGAGGGAACAGCCGTGTCCCTGGGTCATGTGGAGAGGTCACCTCCAGAAAGACCTTCCCAGACCGCACCTGCACCCTGCCACTACTCTGCTTCATTTCTGTCCGTGACCATGACCACCGCCTGCCGGCACACCCCCGTAGCTGCAGGTTGGGCCACAGGAGGTCACCCCTCACGTGGCCATCCTCGCAAAGAAACGAGAGTTGTTGATGAATGCCGCCACATGATCTCGCACGGCGGGGTGGTTCAAAGTCTGCCCCCAGCATGTGCGCTGCCCGGAGCAGGCTGATATCCTGCTTACTGTACCACTCATGCACACAGCAGGTGCTCTGTGTTTGCAGAACATCTGGCTGGGATGAGTCCGGCTGTGTTCCGGCAGCTGTACCTCCCTCTGCCTCCCGGCCCTCCCCTTTGGGTCCCCACTCTGGGAGGGGCCCACGGAGAAGATGACCGGGGCCCCAGGGCTCCTGCCTGGCACCTGGAGGTGACCATGTTCCCGCCACAGGTGGGCCCGGCGGGGTCGCAGTTCGGCCTCCTGGCCTGCCTCTTCGTGGAGCTCTTCCAGAGCTGGCAGCTGCTGGAGCGGCCCTGGAAGGCCTTCCTCAACCTGTCGGCCATCGTGCTGTTCCTCTTCATCTGCGGCCTCCTGCCCTGGATCGACAACATCGCCCACATCTTCGGCTTCCTCAGCGGCCTGCTGCTGGCCTTCGCCTTCCTGCCCTACATCACCTTCGGCACCGGCGACAAGTACCGCAAGCGCGCCCTCATCCTGGTGTCCCTGCTGGTCTTCGCCGGCCTCTTTGCCTCGCTGGTCATCTGGCTGTACGTCTACCCCATCCACTGGCCCTGGGTCGAGTACCTCACCTGCTTCCCCTTCACCAGCCGCTTCTGCGAGAAGTACGAGCTGGACCAGGTGCTGCACTGACCACCTGCCTGGCTGCGCCCACACAGCGCGGAGGACGCGGGGGAGCTGTGCTGGGCTGGGCTGCCGACCTGCACACCGCCCCACCCGCACTCAGAGACCCCGCGGGGCCAGCCCTGCTCCCAGGAGCTCCCTCCCGCGGGAGAGGCTGAGTCCGAGGGAGATGCTCCTAAAGAGGGGCTCCTTGGGGGGCCGAGGCCCCCCTTCCTCAGGCCCGGGCATGGGGACACTCAGCCCGTGTGTCTCTGCAGCTAGGGGCCCAGGCCCTGACCGCCTCCCGGCTGCCCTGGGGGTGGCCCCGCCTCCTGGGGTGGGCTCCTTTCTTCCCAGGGCCCCGGGCTGCTGCTCTGCTGTGTGATCCTCTGCCCATAACTGTGAGCGTGTCCCTCCTGGAGACGAGGCTCAGCCCTGCCTGGCCACAGCTGTCGTCCTGTTGCCCCTCCCCCCTCTGCCCCGCGGGGCCATGCCCTGCTTTCGTCACTGGCCCCGTGAGCCTCCCCAAAACCGTCTTGGACCGAACCTCATGGGACAGACTGCGACTGTGGCCTGGGGCAGAGTAGGAGCAACGACACATGGCTGGACTGGACAGCCGACCGCCTGAGCTGTTACCAAAGAGACCCCACCCACCCCCCACCCCAAACCCCAGCCCCTCCCAGGCAGCCCTTGGCCTTAAACCAGTGTTCAGCCTCCTGAGGCTGGACTGATGCCAGCCAGCCCGCCACCCTCCGCCTCCTTTCTTCCAAAAAAAGGGCAGGGCCACCCCATGGAGCTGCGCCCAGGGATTGCCCAAGGTCATTTTTCTTTTCTTTTCTTTTTTTTTTTTTACCAGTATAATATCATGGTTCTAATTTTTTTAGAGTAACGCTAACTTTGGATGATGTCTGAAATGTATTAAATGGTATTCTTTAAGAAAGGATCATCTTTTGACCTGAGGCCTTGATAAAATAAAAACTGGAACTTTGGGGGTGGGGGGACACAGCCATGAGGGGCAAGGAAGAGGCGCGTGGCCCAAAGGGACAGTGGAACCTTACGGGACGTCTGAGGGATTTGGTTAGGGCAGAGACCAGGTTAGGAGGTCACATGGAGGGGCTCAGGAGGTGCGCTGAGAGGGTGCTGGTGGACCCTTAGACTCCAGCGGTCCCCAAGCCCCACCTGCTTGTTGGGATAGTCAGGGGTCAGGCGGGGCGGAGAGGCGGTGCTGGGGGTGGGGTGCAGCTCTTGGCCCTTCACCGCCCCTCCCACCACCCTTTCACCCGACACCTGACGGGGCACAGGCACAGACTGGGCAGAGGACCCGGGGGTCTGGGGAAGCTGGGAGGTGGGCCCCTGCCCTTTCCTGCTCCCAGCTGCCTCCATTCCAGGGAGGAAGACAGGAAGGGGCAGCCCTGGGTCTGAGGAAATAGGGGCTCCTTTGGTGAAGACGCAGAAACGGGGCTCCAGGGCGCCTCCCACTACCTGTTGTCACTGGCCCAGCCACGTGTGGGCACAGTGTGGGTGCAGGGCTTCCAGAGGGCCTGATGCGGACAGACAGGAGGACACAGTACTCACACCCCAGAAGGGCAGCCTTGGCTGGGGGCAACCACCCCGCCTTCGCTTTATTTCACCCCCTCTCCCTGCTCCACGCCCCCCTGGGAATTGCCGTCTCCCTCCAGACCGAGCAGAGCTGCTGGACAGCAGGGCAGAGAAGGGGACGGGGGACTGGGTAGGAGCCCCCAGCTGTGGGTTCTCCCAGGGGACAGCCGGGTCAGCGGTCACTGTTCCTGCGCAGGGCGGCGTGGCCCCGCAGGGAGCACTGCATCTCCGTGAAGGTCAGCGAGCCCACGGCGACGGCACAGGGACCCACGGGGCGGAAGCCGGACCTCTGGTAGAATGGCACCAGCGCCTCCTCGCACATGAGCACAGCCCGGCCCACGGCCGGCCGGCCACCCAGGTGGTGCAGGTAACGCCAAAGCAGGATGGAGCCCTTGCCCTGCTGCCGGAAGCTGCGGTGCACGGCCAGCACGTGCAGGTGGGCGGCGCGGCCCCCGGGCCTGTGCAGCGTCAGGGACTCCTGGGGCCAGAGACGGACACGAGTCCAGGTCACTTCTGTGGACACCTGCAGCCCAGGCCACCCCTGCCTGGGTGTTGGCCCCTCAGGGCCTCCAACCAGGGTGCCCTTCCACCCAAATTGGGAGCTATGTCCCCAGCCCCTTTGTGGTTCCTTCATGAGGGTCTTGGGACCCCTAAAGACTGGGCCTTCTTGCCCGGCGGAGGGCAGAGGACCCAGGGCACCTGGGGTAGTGCCCAGGGGAAGGGACCCACGGTGTACTTGGTGTGTCGGTTCTGGAGGAAGACCTCCCAGCCTCCCGGCTTCTCCCTTGCCTGCTGCCTCTATGAGAGGTCGTGGCCTCTCTTCCTGAGGCCTCCCCAGGCTGCGCCGTCCTCACCTGAGTGAGCCGCTCCTCGTCCCACAGGGAGCCGATGATGAAGGCCATGAGGCGGCCCTCCACGAACCAGCCCAGGGACAGCTCGGGACACAGGGTCAGGAAGTGCCGGACCTCATCCAGATCCAGGGGGCAGTTGCCCGAGACAGAGATGAAGGCTGTGGAGGCGGCAGCATGGTGACGGCATGATCACCTGGGGCATGCCCGCTGTCCACGGAGCACCTGCTCCGATGCCGGGAGTGCGGTTTCCCAGCCTCCACCCCGCCCCCAGGAAAGCAGGGGCCTCAGGGCCGCTCTTCCCCACGCGTTTCTGAACACGGTGCTTGGGCACAAGCCCAGAAACACACATAGTCAGACACTCTGGGGCCCCCACTGCCAAGGACAGGAGACTCAAGGGTCTCCTCCAGAAGGACCACAGCGGCAGAGCTCAGCAGCATCCCGGAGCCTGTGGGAGGGGGCTGGCGGGGGGTGCACTGCTCACCCTCTCGCTCAATCTCAAACACGCCAGCAGCATCCTCTGGGGTGAGGCAGCGAAACTCATTGGCGGGGAGGGTGTGGCGCCGCTGGCGGCTTGGGGACGCTGGCATCCCGGATGGCAGGTGCAGAGCCACGGGCTTCAGGCAGTGAATGATCTGCGTGGACATCCCGGCCGCTGCTGCCTCCTGGGGGTCCCCAGCTTCCGAAGGGGCCTCTGTGGTGAGGAGGGTCCCGCAGCACCGCGGGAGAGGAGCGATGGTCAGGACTCTGGTCTTCACGTCCCAAGGGGCCATCCAGAGCGATGGCGCGCCTTGCATCTGTTGTAGGGGACCTGGAGTGGGCAGTCTTGTGGTTGAGCTAGAGCAGGCTTGTCGGGCATCAATACCCCCTTGTCCTGTGCCCACTGGCTCCCTGGGTCCCTTTTGGTTTCCCCGCCCGCCTCTAGATGTGCAGTTCTCAGAGGCAGCCCTCCTTTGCTTACGAAGCCCATGAGCTGCACACTGCCCTGCCTTCCCTCCTCCACCTGCTCCCCCACGTCTCCAAGCCCCAAGCAGGGGACTCCTGCTCCTGAGCTCTGGGAGCCCAGGGTCGAGGGTTCCACTTACCAGGACTGTGTGGCAGGAGCTCTAATGTCCCCCCACAGAGCCAACCACCCCAGGGGCTGTCTGCTGTCTCAGGACCAGAAAATCCAGATCCCCGTGGTCTTCATCTCAGAGATTTCTAATCCCCCCGCCTGCTCCGCCTCCATGTTACGGGCAGAATGCAGGCAGCAGGGCTCTGCCCCCAACCCCCAGGCCCTGTCCCTGTGGACTGAGGGTGAAACCTCAAGCAGCCCATGGATGGAGAGGATTACAGGGGCTGGCGCAGGCCCCAGGGCTTGGGGGGATGAGCACGGGGCTAAGCCTCATAGGTCCAGTCTAATCCGTGTCCTGGCGCCACCTGGCTGGCACACGCGCTCACCCTCGGTCTCCTGGGCAAGCCCAGCTCTGAGGGTCCTTCCAGCTCTGGCGGGCCAAGCACGCCATCGTTTAGAGCACCTGCTCAGTGACCGGTTAGAACGGCAGAACCGGAGGGGAGGGGACAAGGCTGGGTACTGGAGGCAAAGTCACCGTCGTCAACCGTCACTGCGTGGGGACACTGGCTCAGGGGCTGCTCCTCCGAGCCCTGATGATGGAGTCCCACGCTATGCCACTGCCTCCCTCTGGCACCGGCTCCCTTAAGAAGGTCCTGCCTTCACGCCTCCCCCGGCTCTGACGGCTCACCCCACCCCGTGTCTCGCTTCTTTTCCCACAGTGGCTTCCCTTTAGGGGTCCAACCCCTCCAGCCAGACTTCCTGCAGTGCCCCCAGCCCCACAAGACAGGGCTATCCATGTCTGGGTACCAGCTGTGGCTGCTGACCAGGTCTCTCCCTCAGGCTCTGCGGTCCCAGAGTACAAGGGTTAGCAACGGTGGGCTCCTGCTCCAGAACCTTCTAGGACCATAGGAGCCAGGTGTCCAGGGTACAGGAAGAAGGCCCACCTTCCCCCGTGGAGCCTCGCCTCGGAGCCAGCTGAGCCCCCTCCCCATGGTTGTTCCATAGCAGTGAGATGACTGGAACAGACTTGGCTGACCTCACGATGGAGTGGACATTATCGTCTCCATACAGGAAGGTCATTATGAGGGGCCACGTGGCCCCACAGGGAAAGTACTTTGGGGCTGAGCTTGGGGTGTTCTCTCTGTGGGGCAGGATGAGCCACTAACAGGAAGAAAGGGAGAAAACGAGCAGACCCAGGACCAGGACATGTCCCAGGACACAAGTATTGGACAATCAGCAGCATCCAGCCAGGAGTTGAGACAAGAGCTCAGATTCTCACAGCAAGGAGGCCAGATCCCGTGGTCTTCATCTCAGAGATTTCTAATCCGCCTGCTCCGCCTCCATGTTACGGGCAGAATGCAGGCAGCAGGGCTCTGCCCCCAACCCCCAGGCCCTGTCCCTGTGGACTGAGGGTGAAACCTCAAGCAGCCCATGGATGGAGAGGATTACAGGGGCTGGCGCAGGCCCCAGGGCTTGGGGGGATGAGCACGGGCTAAGCCTCATAGGTCCAGTCTAATCCGTGTCCTGGCGCCACCTGGCTGGCACACGCGCTCACCCTCGGTCTCCTGGGCAAGCCCAGCTCTGAGGGTCCTTCCAGCTCTGGCGGGCCAAGCACGCCATCGTTTAGAGCACCTGCTCAGTGACCGGTTAGAACGGCAGAACCGGAGGGGAGGGGACAAGGCTGGGTACTGGAGGCAAAGTCACCGTCGTCAACCGTCACTGCGTGGGGACACTGGCTCAGGGGCTGCTCCTCCGAGCCCTGATGATGGAGTCCCACGCTATGCCACTGCCTCCCTCTGGCACCGGCTCCCTTAAGAAGGTCCTGCCTTCACGCCTCCCCCGGCTCTGACGGCTCACCCCACCCCGTGTCTCGCTTCTTTTCCCACAGTGGCTTCCCTTTAGGGGTCCAACCCCTCCAGCCAGACTTCCTGCAGTGCCCCCAGCCCCACAAGACAGGGCTATCCATGTCTGGGTACCAGCTGTGGCTGCTGACCAGGTCTCTCCCTCAGGCTCTGCGGTCCCAGAGTACAAGGGTTAGCAACGGTGGGCTCCTGCTCCAGAACCTTCTAGGACCATAGGAGCCAGGTGTCCAGGGTACAGGAAGAAGGCCCACCTTCCCCCGTGGAGCCTCGCCTCGGAGCCAGCTGAGCCCCCTCCCCATGGTTGTTCCATAGCAGTGAGATGACTGGAACAGACTTGGCTGACCTCACGATGGAGTGGACATTATCGTCTCCATACAGGAAGGTCATTATGAGGGGCCACGTGGCCCCACAGGGAAAGTACTTTGGGGCTGAGCTTGGGGTGTTCTCTCTGTGGGGCAGGATGAGCCACTAACAGGAAGAAAGGGAGAAAACGAGCAGACCCAGGACCAGGACATGTCCCAGGACACAAGTATTGGACAATCAGCAGCATCCAGCCAGGAGTTGAGACAAGAGCTCAGATTCTCACAGCAAGGAGGCCTCCAATGGCCTTTACGAATCCTCCCAGCAGAGGAAGGGGGGCAGTTGCAGAGGAACCACCTCGTGGTGGCAAAGCCAAGGTGGCAGCAGGGCAGAGGGCACTGGTGAGAGGTACAAAGACCCGCTGGCGTGGCCGGGACCTGGAGAAGTGTCCCCCCAGGATTCTACCCCCAGCACAGCCTGCAGCAACTCAGAGGCACCCAGAGGGCCGGGCACAGGATCCAGCTTCTCATGTGGAGTTGCACCTGCTCCCCCACACCGTGTGACAGCTGCCCGGTTCCCACTGCAGGGCCCTGGGGAATCCACTGGGGGAAACCAAAAGGTTGGCCCCACGAGAAAGGGGGTTCTGGAAAACTCCAGTGATTCCTCTGGGACCCCAATTTTCTCAGCAACGGAGCAGACCCAGAGCAACTGAAAGACCCGGACAGGCAAGGAAGACGCCCCTCAATTCAGGCACTCGTGCAGCTATCACAGTTGAGTTTTTCTGATGCTTTGGGGAACGGCATCCCTCTCTCAATCCTCTCCGGCGTTAAGCTCTGCCCTGCCCGGCTGGCTCGGAGCACATTTTGCCTCATCACATTTACCTTTCCAGGCTCCCAGGTGGCACAGTAGTAAAGAATCTGCCTGCCAAGGCAGGAGATGCAAGAGACGAGGGTTCAATCCCTACATCAGGAAGATCCTCTGGAGAAGGAAATTGCAACCCACTCCAGAATTCTTACCCGGAGAATCCCATGGCCAGAGGAGCCTGGAGGGCTACAGTGCATGAGGTCACAAAGAGACATGACTGAGCGACTGAACCAAAATTTACTTTTCCACCCTTAATCCATCACTAGCAGCTTCCCCGGGGAATGGAGACTGAGATGGAGAAGTGTGTGCAGCCAGTTCATTGGGGGACTTCCCGGCTGCTTAGAGACCCCTGGAAACCAAAGACTGCGTCGACCATGTGGCAGCGTGCTAGACCCACAGACTAAGGTCCCATCAACGAGGTGCTGATTCTTCTGCTACGGAGAATGACACTTTGCTCCTTGACTTCCTGTGGATTCCTTATGAAGCCTCCTTTCCATAGATAGGCCGACATCACTGCAGGGCTAAATGTGGCCCTGTCCTTATTTGGGGTTCAATATCTGCCATGTTACACAGGCAGTTTCCTGAAGAATCTTCCAGACCTTTCTGGAAGGGAGGTGTCAAAAGTAGGGAGAGATCACCACCTCCTGGACAAAGAAAGGACCTACAGCTCCCTCAGAGCCCGGCTGTCCAGCAAAAATATCCCAGGAGTTCCATATGTGATTTTCAATTTTCTAGTAACCACAGGAGAAAAAGCCAAAGGAAGCAGGTTAACTTGATTTTAAGAGAATATTGTATTTGACCCAATAGATATAAAGCATTGCCATTTCAACAGGTAACCGATATAAAAATTAGTAGACATGTTTCCTATTCTGTTTTTTTTGTTTTGTTTTGTTTTCATACTGAGACTTCAAAAATCCAGTGTGTATTTTACACTTACAGCACATGTTATTTCAGACCAGCCACATTTTTAATGATTGATTCTATTTATTTATTTTTGAAATATCTATTTATTCGGCTTCGCCAAATCTTAACTGTGGCATGAAACTCTTAGTTGTGGCACATGGGATCTAGCTTCCTGACTAGGGATTGAACCTGAGCCCGTGCATTGGGACGTCTAAGACCAGCCATATTTCAAGCGCTCAAGAGCCACGTGCAGTTAGGGGCTACTGCAGAAGGCAGCCCAGGTCTAGAGACTGAAGTTGAAGGAGAGAGCGATCCTGGGGAGGGACAGCACAAGGGTACGTGTGCGCACGTGTGTGTACATGTATATACGTGTGTGTGCATTGGATGAGTGTGCCCAAGTAGGGGTGGCGTGTCTAGGAAAGATGGAGAACTGGGGATTTGAGTAAAGACACAGATGTCCAGGGACCTGTTGGCACATTTGGGGCCTTTGCGAGAGGTTGGCTTTTGTCTAATCATTCAACAAAAATAGCCTCCCCTCCCCCCATCATGCCTCTTTTTAGTTTTTTTTTTTTTTAATATCTATTTTCATCCATCTTTTATTCTTTGGCCTGTGTGGGCTTCCCATTGCAGCGGCCTTTCTCGTTGCCCAGCTCCAGCTCTGGGCACATGCGCTCCAGAGTGCTGGCTCGTAATTGGACACACCGGTCCAGCCACTCCACGGCACGCTGGATCTTCCCGGGCCAGGAATGAAATCAGGGCCCCTTGCACTGCAAGGCAGACTCGCTACCACCAGGGAAACCCAAAAATAATTTTTTAAGTTGAAGCGTGGTTGATTTACAATGTTGTGTTAATTTCTGCTGTACAGCAAGCTGATTTAGTGACACATATATGTGTGTGTGTATATACTTTTTCATATTCTTTTCCATTATGGTTTATTACAGGATATCAAATAGAGTTCCCTGTGCTCTTCAGTAGCACCTTGTTCTTTTTATCCACTCGCGATAATAGTTTGCACCTGCTAACCCTAACTCCTAATCCATCCCCCCGCCCCCTGACAACCGAAAGTCTGTTCTCTCTGTCCGTAAGTCTGCTTCTCAACAAAAATCTTTTGAGTACTTCCTGTGAATCAGACCTGTGCCAGATGCTGGAATACAAAGAAGACACGGCCCTACAGGAGAGAGAGACATGCAAACAAATGGTCGTCATGGGGGGAAATAAGAGCAATCAGGCAGGCATGACTAGGTAAGTGCGGGAATAAGTGGGGACAGTGGGTCTCTTGGAAGCCTTCGTGGATGAGAAGGCCCAGGCTGGGGATTCTCAGATAAAAAGGAATTCTTTACGGAAAACCTTGGGTTGAAGTAGAGGAATACAAAATTGCAAGCAAAGGCGCAGAGGCACCGGAAAGTCAGCGTCCCGGCGTGAGTCGCTGAGGCTGAAGCGCGGAGCGGGCGCTGGGTGCAGAGGTGGCCGGTGTGATGGGGAGTAGGTGGGAGGAATTCATGAAGGGCCCGAGTGCCATTCTCCGGTGGAACGTGGAGAGTCACAGAAAGACGCTAAGCTGAGAAGTTGGAAGGTGGTGTTTATATTTTCAGTCTCCCGGGAACAAGGCGGTGAGGGACGGAGATGGATTCACAGCAGCAGCTAAGGCTGATGAGGCTCCGACCCTGTGCAGACGCACGCAAAGCACCTTCCTGTCGACTAAATGTAACAACCCTATCTAGTAAGTATTGTTATTATTCCCAAAGGAAACCAAGGCTCAGAGGAGTGAAACAAGTCATCCAAGGTCACATAGTGAGTCACTGGCAGCACAAACTTCAAACCCAAGTTCACTGAACTCCAGAGCCTCAGCCTTAGCCACTGCACCATCCCATCGCCCTTCCTTCCACCCACCCTTCCTGTGGAGCAGCAGGGGGCTCGCAGGGTGGGAAAAGAGGGCAGAGGGACCGTGTCCTGGGGCTAGATGACTTAAGCAGCCCCATATGGAGGGCTGAGCCTCAGGCAACCAACTTGGCACCCAGGTTAAGTGTCCCTGCTGTCAACCGGGATGCAGACCCTGGGAGAAGGAAGGACTTGGGGAGAAGATGCCGGTTTGCAGCCATGGCTGGTCATCCAGGAAGTGCCCATGCTTTGACGCTGGGAGTTGGTGTTGAAGAGTACGGCATGGTGAAGTCACAGCAGTCCTTTTGCTCCGCAAGCTGGTCTGGCAGATTTGATATCCCTGGGCCCTGTATCTTCACGAAGGGCAGAGCGGGCTGAGCCTGCCAATCCTGGGCCTGTGCTTATGGCTCAAGCTTTCCCCTGCTGCCCCCCGCACAAAGGGTTTCTCTCAGTGGATGGCAACCCATCCTCAGAGTCAGACTGGCCAAAGGCCAGCTGCTCTGGGTCCTCGTTCTGATTGTCCTGCAGGGTGACCTTAGGTAGATAGCACGGTGAGTTCTCCCAGGACATCAACGCCAGGAGGAGTGAGGCTCCGGGAACAGGAAGAGACTTTTTTATTTATTTTAAAAGATAGTACTGATGAACCTATTTGCAGAGCAGCAACGGAGATGCAAACACAGAGAACAGCCTGGCTGACACAGCGGGGGGAAGAGAGAGTGGGACAAATGGAGGGAATCGCATGGAAACAGAGACACTACCACACGTAAAACAGCCAGTGAGAACTTGCTGTACGACTGGCTCTCTGACGATGCACAGCAGGAGGATGGGGGCCAAGTAGGAGGGAGATTCAGGAGGGAGGGGACATACACATACTGACGGCTGATGCATGCTGATGTAGGACAGAAACCAACACAATATGGTGAAGCAATTATCCTTCAATTAATCATACATAAATTAAAAAAAAAATTGGACTGTGCTGGGTCTTTGTTGTAGCACACAGGCTTAGTTGCCCTGCAGCATATGGGATCTTAGTCCCCTGACCAGGGATTGAACCCATGTCCCCTACATTGGAAGGTGGATTCTTAACCACTGGACAGTCAGGGAAGAGCCCTTTTCACCCTCAAAGCCCCTGATTCTAGAGCATTCACTGTTGGACCTCAGAGACATTTCTCCGGCCAACCACTGAGGGTGCAGGATGGTTCCCAGGGCAGCGCCAAGCCCACCCTACTTTCCCAGCCAAAGCCCCCAGGTGCTGAAAGCAGCCCAGAGTCCTCAAACACTCCTCTGTGGAAGGAGCTCTCTGGGCCCATTTGGTTTGGAGAGGCCAGGCAGCGCAGGGCTCCCCTAGGGGGCAGTGTGGGGCTTACGCACACTTCCAGGGTCTGGAGAAGCAGGCCAGTGGCCGGTTAAGATAGGGACATGACACAGCCTGCTTTCCCAAGATCAGTTCACTTTACTGCCAGCTGGGCTGTCTTCTGCACCGGGCCAGCCCCTGAGCAAGGGGAGTGGCCAGGCTGGCTCAGTTTCCACCAGGCACATCTATAAATAAGCAAAATTCTCCCGAGAAACATCTCTATTCCCCACGAAGGGCTAGGTGGTGTTGGGGCCATGAGAGAAGGGGGCTTCTCCACTGGGGAATACAGTTTTGTTTGTTTTCATTCAACAATTACAAAAATAAAAATCAAGCTTTTTTGTTTTGTTTTGTTTAAATCACACTCACCCCCGCTCACCAGTCTGGATGTGCAAGAGACTGTGACTGGGGGTTTGGGGTTTGGGAAGGAGTCAAGCCTCACACCTTGTCTGGAGCATCTCAGGGCTGAGTGAGGTCACTGAAGGTCACTAGGAGGTGGGGAGGAATGTACTGAGCTTCTCTCTACAAAAGGGCTCAGATACAGGGCAAACTGGGAGTGATAGACAGGGCTTTGAGATGGCTCCGGCAGGAGACAGCCAGAAGGGCTGCTCTCCCCACTGCAGCTTCAGCTCCTCAGGTATACAGAGGGGGAGAGGATGGGAAACTGGCCCAGGGGAAGTACTGGAACCTTAGACCTTTGAGGTCCCCCTCAAGACGGTCCATTACTGAGCACCAGTGCTGTGCCAGGCACTCACTAGGCACCAGGTTAAGTACAAAAGGATCCATGGGCTCCAAACAGGTTGAGCAAGGAAGGGATCAGCACTTGAAATCAAGGACTCTACAACTTGGCATGTTCCTGGTAGGGGTGGGGGAGGAGGGACAGTGCAGTGCGGGCCTGATACTTCCTCCCTCCAGGGGTAGGGGGAATAATCTATGTAAAGGTGGGTAATCTATGTAAAGCACTTGTCATAGCACCTGGCATTAAGTTGCAGCTCAATACATGGTAGCTATTATTAGCCATTAGCTGCAGAATAAACATGGCAGGTCTTTCTGGAGTGCTAATTTTACTCAACGATTGAGGAGGAAAGGGCATTCTGATTATATTAAAACAAACACTGGCATAAGCTGGAGTATAATGCAAAATCACTTAAAAATTTCACATCAAACAAAGATGTGCCCTGCCCCTTCTAAGGTCTTGCTCAGCCCTCACCCCTTGATGGACATAGGAACTAGAAAAGACCCTGAAGGAATTCCCAGGCAGTCCAGCGGTTATGACTCTAAGGTCTCACTGCCGATGGTGGGCATTCAATCCCTGGGTGGGGAACTAACATTCCAGAAGCCTGGCAGTGTGGCCAAAACAAAAGGAGAAAAGACCCTTAACTTGAGTCAGGAAACCTGGGCTCCAACCTGACTCTGCCAGTTACTGCCTTGTGCACTGAATTGGGCTCTGTTTCTCAAGGGTGAAATAGAGGTAATGACACCTGTATCCAGGATTGTGATAACAAGCAAGATCATGTGAATGTGCCTGCCACAGTGCTGGTCGGTAACAGGCGATGGATAAATGCTAGGTGATCAGGGGTCAAGGTACAGAGCTAGAGAGACACGGTAGGTGGAATATAAGCTACTATGTCGCTGCTACTAAGCCTCACAGGTCTTTATGGAGCAGGAGTAGAGCCATACCTTTACAGCACTAATTCCAGATGGCCATTCTGCACTGTGGTCTGTGACAGGAAGACCGTGATCTGAGACCCCAGCTTTGTCTCTAAATCATATCCTGATTTCCCTTAAGCCATTTTTTAAATCTGATTAATTTTCCAAAATGTACTGGAACCTCCTTGAGGTCCCCTCAAGACGGTCCATTACTGAGCACCAGTGCTGTGCCAGGCACTCACTAGGCACCAGGTTAAGTACAAAAGGATCCATGGGCTCCAAACAGGTTGAGCAAGGAAGGGATCAGCACTTGAAATCAAGGACTCTACAACTTGGCATGTTCCTGGTAGGGGTGGGGGAGGAGGGACAGTGCAGTGCGGGCCTGATACTTCCTCCCTCCAGGGGTAGGGGGAATAATCTATGTAAAGGTGGGTAATCTATGTAAAGCACTTGTCATAGCACCTGGCATTAAGTTGCAGCTCAATACATGGTAGCTATTATTAGCCATTAGCTGCAGAATAAACATGGCAGGTCTTTCTGGAGTGCTAATTTTACTCAACGATTGAGGAGGAAAGGGCATTCTGATTATATTAAAACAAACACTGGCATAAGCTGGAGTATAATGCAAAATCACTTAAAAATTTCACATCAAACAAAGATGTGCCCTGCCCCTTCTAAGGTCTTGCTCAGCCCTCACCCCTTGATGGACATAGGAACTAGAAAAGACCCTGAAGGAATTCCCAGGCAGTCCAGCGGTTATGACTCTAAGGTCTCACTGCCGATGGTGGGCATTCAATCCCTGGGTGGGGAACTAACATTCCAGAAGCCTGGCAGTGTGGCCAAAACAAAAGGAGAAAAGACCCTTAACTTGAGTCAGGAAACCTGGGCTCCAACCTGACTCTGCCAGTTACTGCCTTGTGCACTGAATTGGGCTCTGTTTCTCAAGGGTGAAATAGAGGTAATGACACCTGTATCCAGGATTGTGATAACAAGCAAGATCATGTGAATGTGCCTGCCACAGTGCTGGTCGGTAACAGGCGATGGATAAATGCTAGGTGATCAGGGGTCAAGGTACAGAGCTAGAGAGACACGGTAGGTGGAATATAAGCTACTATGTCGCTGCTACTAAGCCTCACAGGTCTTTATGGAGCAGGGAGTAGGGAGCCATACCTTTACAGCACTAATTCCAGATGGCCATTCTGCACTGTGGTCTGTGACAGGAAGACCGTGATCTGAGACCCCAGCTTTGTCTCTAAATCATATCCTGATTTCCCTTAAGCCATTTTTTCTAAATCTTAGTATGTGAATTTTCCAAAATGCAGGGCCATTGACAATCACCCCAAGGCCGATATTACATCAATATTCTGTAACTACTTGACTCAAGGCATCTCACGTACTCACGTGCCATCTGCACTTCATGTGTATTCTTTTTGTGGTTGTTTCCTACTTTTTTAAAAATTGTTTTTCCTTTCATGAGTGTTCTTATAACTTTTCCATGACTGTAGTTCTGTATCCTCGGCAGTCTATAAACTACCCAATGCCTTTTTTGAAGAACCTAAACACTGAAGTATTGACTCATCTTATTAATCTGCCATTGATGGTCTTGCAGAAAATTGTGAAAAAAAATTTTTAACTGAGAAAGATGAGAGTTATATCTTGAGTATTTCGAATTTCCTCTCAACAACCCAGTATGAATCTGTCCTATGAGAATGCATCTAAATCTTCTGGAAGTTACTTAGGAGACACATTAGTATAATTACTTCTTTTTTATAATTACTTCTTATATTTTAAAATGGCAATCTGGGACAGATCTAAGAGTTCTGCCAATCTAGAATTTTAGTCTAGGCGGCGGGAGGTGGGGGTGGGTTTGAAATATTATAATAATGTGATATATAAAAATTCCTTTATTGAGGGAACAATATGCCAGGCACTATTTCACTGAAAATCCTCTCAACCACCAGATGAGACAGGTGCTGCTATTACCTCCCCTCTTTTACAGATGAGAAAACTAAGGCGAAAAGAAGTTTATCAGCTTGCCAGCTTTGTAAGGTTAGTAAGTGGCCCTGCCCCAAACTGGCATCTATGGCTTCCACTCTTAACTACCTCAGTCTCCTGCCCCTTGCCACGCATAAGCTTCCAGGAGCTTTGGAGTCATCTAGATGCATGTAAGCCAAACCACAGGGACCCCTAAAACTTGCTTTCCTTTCTGATCTATCTCTGGGACTCGTCCACCTTCAACAGCTCCCTGACCAGTTCCTAAGGGGTCATGACCTTCCAGGCTTTGCAAGGAATTTCCTAATGCGACACACTCTAGATACACTCTATATAAAGCCTCGCTTACAAGCTGCCTGGGAGTTGCTTTTAAGCTATTTAATGTTGTGTATGTTTCGTCTTCCCAACTACATTGTACACATCTAGAGGACAGAGGCTGTATCTTGTTCCTTGTGCATCCCTTCTAGGGCCTAGGACTAGACTGGAGACGCCAAGGGAGCTCATTAAGAGCTGTTGACAGTCTCAGGTCCATCCTCCGTCCCACCTCGGCCACTCCCCTTTCCCTCGGTGACCACTCCCTGCCCACGCGCTCTCCACTTTTATCCCCGCCCTCCTTCGTGGAGTCCTCACCCGCCCCCTGCCCGCGGCAGAGTCTCCAGCGTCCCCTAGCGACCAGGCGCAGCCCCTAGCAACCGCATCTCGGTTCCCTGACGACGGCGGCACGCAGGCTACGTCAGCGCGCCGTTGCTCCGCCCCCAGCGCCGGTAGGCCCCGCCTCCTCGTGCCTCTTTCGCCGCCGCTACCGCCGCCGCCGCTGCCGCCGCCCGAGACTCGCGCAGAGCAGTTATGGCGGATCCCGCAGCGTCCGCGCCCGCAGCCCCGGCTCCTGCCCAGGTCCTGGACGCGACCCCGGCACCGGACGCAGCTCCCGCCCCGGCCCCGGCTCCAACGCCCGCCGCGGACTCGAGCTCCGGGCCGTCCTCGGACTCCGGCCCCGAAGCCGGCTCGCAACGGCTGCTCTTCTCTCACGACCTGGTATCTGGCCGTTACCGCGGCTCGGTGCACTTCGGGCTGGTGCGCCTCATCCACGGCGAGGACTCGGACTCGGAGGGCGAGGAGGAGGGCCGTGGGAGCTCGGGCTGCTCTGAGGCGGGGGGCGCCGGCCACGAGGAGGGCCGGGCCAGCCCGCTGCGCCGCGGCTACGTGCGCGTCCAGTGGTACCCGGAGGGCGTCAAGCAGCACGTGAAGGAGACCAAGGTGCGGCGGGCCGGCGGGCGGGGGCCGGGCCGGGGGCCGACGGAGGACCGAGTTGGCGGCTGGAGCCCTAGGCCGGGAGGAGGCGTGCAGGGCGCTGCCCGGAGTGGTGCAACTGCAGTGGGCCGAGGCGGGAGGACAAGCCTCAGCGGAGGGGACGCTCCGGTGCAAAGTCATTGCACCAGCCCTGGGCTACGGGCCGGACGGAGGACTTGCAAGCCATGCCAGGCTGCGGGGTCGGCCTCGGGCCCCATTGTACACATCTAGAGGACAGAGGCTGTATCTTGTTCCTTGTGCATCCCTTCTAGGGCCTAGGACTAGACTGGAGACGCCAAGGGAGCTCATTAAGAGCTGTTGACAGTCTCAGGTCCATCCTCCGTCCCACCTCGGCCACTCCCCTTTCCCTCGGTGACCACTCCCTGCCCACGCGCTCTCCACTTTTATCCCCGCCCTCCTTCGTGGAGTCCTCACCCGCCCCCTGCCCGCGGCAGAGTCTCCAGCGTCCCCTAGCGACCAGGCGCAGCCCCTAGCAACCGCATCTCGGTTCCCTGACGACGGCGGCACGCAGGCTACGTCAGCGCGCCGTTGCTCCGCCCCCAGCGCCGGTAGGCCCCGCCTCCTCGTGCCTCTTTCGCCGCCGCTACCGCCGCCGCCGCTGCCGCCGCCCGAGACTCGCGCAGAGCAGTTATGG
Source organism: Tragulus kanchil (assembly GCA_022376925.1). Lineage (NCBI taxonomy): Eukaryota > Metazoa > Chordata > Mammalia > Artiodactyla > Tragulidae > Tragulus > Tragulus kanchil. The sequence goes on along the minus strand of JAIOJX010000027.1, from coordinate 23,686,037 downwards.
CGGATCCCGCAGCGTCCGCGCCCGCAGCCCCGGCTCCTGCCCAGGTCCTGGACGCGACCCCGGCACCGGACGCAGCTCCCGCCCCGGCCCCGGCTCCAACGCCCGCCGCGGACTCGAGCTCCGGGCCGTCCTCGGACTCCGGCCCCGAAGCCGGCTCGCAACGGCTGCTCTTCTCTCACGACCTGGTATCTGGCCGTTACCGCGGCTCGGTGCACTTCGGGCTGGTGCGCCTCATCCACGGCGAGGACTCGGACTCGGAGGGCGAGGAGGAGGGCCGTGGGAGCTCGGGCTGCTCTGAGGCGGGGGGCGCCGGCCACGAGGAGGGCCGGGCCAGCCCGCTGCGCCGCGGCTACGTGCGCGTCCAGTGGTACCCGGAGGGCGTCAAGCAGCACGTGAAGGAGACCAAGGTGCGGCGGGCCGGCGGGCGGGGGCCGGGCCGGGGGCCGACGGAGGACCGAGTTGGCGGCTGGAGCCCTAGGCCGGGAGGGGAGGCGTGCAGGGCGCTGCCCGGAGTGGTGCAACTGCAGTGGGCCGAGGCGGGAGGACAAGCCTCAGCGGAGGGGACGCTCCGGTGCAAAGTCATTGCACCAGCCCTGGGCTACCGGGCCGCGGGCTTCCCCACGCGAAGGACTTGCAAGCCATGCCAGGCTGCGGGGTCGGCCTCGGGATTATGCCTGTGAGCCCGCTCCAGTGGGGAACTCCAGGGGCAGGCGCGCTCGGCTTTACACCAGTGCGGCGTTTCGCTGGCCCCAGGGCAGCTGCGTGCTGCATTGTGCATCCGGAAAGGAAGGCCGTGCCGGTCCGTGCAGGGAGGGGTTGTGGGCATTCCAAAACAAAGATTGAGGTGCAAATCTCGGCCGACAAAAAAACCCCAGGAAGTTGACCGGATTACCGAATGCGTTGTTGTGGGTGAAGACAGACGCTTTGTGTTTTAGCTGGTTTTAACTGCTGCAGGGAACTTTGAGTAAAATCATGAACAGTCGGAGCCGTGATATTCATGGTATTGGGGGGTGCCCATAGGGCAGTGACAGCTGCTGCCTGGGATTGAGGACTCAAGTACAGTTGGACTTCTTGGAAGAAAAAAAAAATTGCTATAGACCCGTGGATGGAGGAGAGCCACCCATGTGGAAACCTGAAGGATTTGTCTTACCTGAGGCTTTTAAGCACACCTCAGACTCCCCGTTTATCATCATCATGAACCAAGTTCGGTGACTTTTCATGGCTTGTTTTCCCCGAGTGTGAATTTCCTATCAGTGAATTACACAGACACACACGCCCCCTGTATCTTTCACCCCTTCTTCATCTCCCCCGCCTTCTCTCCTTCAGGAAAATATCTCTCAGCAAGAGTCAGGCCGGGGCTGTTTTTTGCTGCTGGGGTCTGGTTGAGTGGTCTGGTACCAGGGGAGGGCACTTTAGAAGTGAATCTGGGTTTCTTACCCAATGGGAGACAAAGGCGACCTGGACAAGGGGCCTGTGAAACCGGTCCAGCTGGGAAACAGGCCCCCACTCCCAGGAAGAGCCTGCGATCCGTTTCCTAGTGGCAGAAGTCACCGCCGATACCGGCAGGGTCTTTCTCCTGTGGCCGGCCACACCATGGAAATCATGCACAGGACCCCCGGCCTCCCATCAGAAAAATACAGATTGGACGGTAGCTTCTCTCATTTGGAGAGAAAATGATAAGTTCACGCAAAAGTACGTGGGAAAGATTACTTTTTGCTGCAGAATGCTTCTCTACGCCGCGATTGTGTGTTGTCACACCGGCGAGGGTTGCTAGCGTTTTTTCTGTGGATTCTGAAGAAAAACATTTTCCCTCACTGTCTTCTCTAGAGGTTTGTGACTTCTGGGAAGGAGCACTTTCCGCTCGGGCAGGGAGGGCCTCCTGCCCTGGGCCTCGGAGAGGCAGGCCCGGCTCGCTGCAGGGAGCTGCCATGTTTATCAGTGGCGGTTCCTGCTTGTTTTGACTTTGGTGGTTAACTTCTGTTTACAGCTATGCTCCAGTCTGTCCTCCCGCCACAGGTAATTATATGAAGTTTGACTTAAAGGCAGCCTATTTCAGAATTAAATCAAAAATAAGTATAAGGCACCAGCTGGATGTGTTTTGAAGCTGCCCTCTTGTGACTTGCTTTGAATTTGTGAAAGTCCATCGTGGGTTCCAGCAATGATGTTTTCTTTGCCATTGTAGTTTCTGCCACTTCTGAGCTTGGCAAGAGCCCAGGGACACAGGGATTCTAGGAGGTGGTGACATGTAGTGTCCATTCATGGATGGCAGGGCCTAGTGTGTCTGTTAGGATGTGAGAAGAGGTTTATTGGCGGGGAAAGGAGGAGTGTATACCTGGGAGGAGCTTCCGTTACCGTGAGCCAGAGGTGCAGATGACCCTGGTCAGCTCAGTGTCTCACTCGCTTTACTCCTGAGCACCCACGAGGGTGGCGGTGGGGGTCCTGGGACCTTGCGGCATTATGGCTGAGGAAGGTTTTCCTTCTCACCCTACTGCCTGTAAACCCATCTGTGTGATGGTGTCCAGACCATGGCATCGAGTCTGAGCATTTAGGTTCTGATTGCTTCTCCATCTCTAATCTGGTTATGAGACGTGAGATTCCAGTTATTGATAGAAGAAAGCAGTGACGGTCCTGGGAAACTTTGCTTTTTAAAGATGGCACCTATTGCCATTTTAAAAGTAGTGTCCTTTTAATGTGTAGTAGCCTGTGGACTGGGTTTGTTTGTTTGTTTTTTTAACTTTTCTGTAGTTTTCATGTTAATATGGCAGACAATGAGTAATGATAGTCTGTTAATGTCTTTGAAGGTTTTTTTTATACTTTTTTTTTTTGCCTCTAAGTCATAGTTTTTATTTTTCATCCATCTTTATTCTTTGGCCTGTGTGGGCCTCCCATCGCAGTGGCCTCTCTCGCTACAGAGCACTGGCTCTGGGTGCATGCGCTCTAGAGCACTGGCTTGTAATTGGACACACTGGCCCAGTTGTTCCTCGGCATCTCGGGCTAGGGATCATGCCTAGGGATCGAACCAGTGCCCATTGCACAACAGGGTGAACTCTACCCACTGGACCACCAGGGAAGCCCATCTTTTAAGTTGTTAATGGGCAAATTCAGAGAAGTGAAGAGGCTGGCCAACAAGTCCTGCCCGCTCCAGGCCACTACCATGAAAGTTGTCAACAGGAAAAATAAAAGTAAGTCATTCTTCCTGGAAACTGCAGTATTTGTGGTCCAGTGCCTGAGGCTTCATAAGCTTCTTTAGGACTTAAAAGCAGCATGCAGTTTATGTTCCTTCCTTTCCTCGAGCTCCTGACCCCTTCAGTGTGACATCTGAAGTATCCACTTGAGCCTTGTGTCGTTTGGCCATGGATCTGCTATGTGGTGACTTCGCCCTTCCCCATCAGTGGTCATCCTCTGAGTAGGTTTTTGGAATGAAACCAAATGCTTGCGGCCTCTTGCCCTTCTTGAGCACTAGCTAGACGTGGAGGGTCTTCTGGGCTCCACCTGTCGTGGCTAGGCAGAGCGGCCCTCATAAAGAAGAGCACCAGCTGCTGTTTGTCTCACCAAGTTCCAGGGTCTTCCTGTTTTCACGCCTCTTGCTTTCCCATCTCTTACACATTGTGGCTCCTAGTTGCCACAACTTTCAGAGTCTTTCCTGGTTTGAGATTTATTTATTTATTTTTAAAAAGATTTATTTATTTATTTATTTTGGGCGGGGGTCGGGTTGGGGAGGGAGGGGAGTGGGCGGGCCACTTCTATTGGTCTTTCATTTCTCTATTTTCATCCGTCTTTTGTTCTTTGGCTCCTGTGGGCCTCCCATCGCAGTGGCCTCTGTCGCTGCAGGGCACCGACTCTGGGCGCATGCGCTCCAGAGCTCCGGCTCGGTAATTGGACACATCGGTCCAGCCGCTCCGCGGCACTTGAGATCTTCCCAGGCCAGGGATCGAACCGGCGCCCCTTGCACTGCAAGGCGGTGTCCTTACCCACTGGACCACCAGGGGAAGCCCTGGTTTGAGATTTAATGTCTCTCAGTTAAAGCTGTCTCCTCCTCAGAATCATCCTGCTTTTGTGAGAGGTGTGTCTGTGTGTGTGTGTGTGTGTCTGTGTGTGTGTAGCGTCCCTGATGACAGGTCCCTCAGGAATTGGCTTCTGGGCTTATTTCTGGCTCCTTCTCAGGCCAGCATTTCCATGGGCACAGCTGTTTAGCTGTAGCATCATAGCGTGTGAAGTTTGCTTGCCTCACTGGTCTCATGCTGGATCCATTAAAAGCAATTGTTCTTCGTGATGTAATAGAAGAAGTTGCATAAGGTTAACTAGGATATAGGACTGAGTGCATCTAATGGCCTGTTATTCAGGTGGGATCACAGCGTTTGTGGCATCTCACCCCTGGTCGTGAGTTTAGTCTTTGTCCCTGGGCTTTGGTGTCATCCTAGGCCTCAGTGCCTTGCTGGTGCCTTGGTCTCACCCTCCCCCGACTCAAGGGCACTTTCACCAGATGAGGGACATGTGTTTGTGTCCTGTGGTTGGAAATCAAAACTCGTGGGTGCTCATCCTGGCTGTCACCTCCTCTGAGTGACCTTGGCCTCGTCACTGCCTCATTTTCTGTCTCTGCTGTAAAATACGAGGTCTGTCTTTTCTAGCCCCTGAAAGGAGCCTGCGCTGGTAGAGGAACCAGAAACGTAGCTGAGTGGTGCCCGGAGCAGCCCCTCGGCCGTTAGCAGACACTGTCCTGCTGTCCATCAGAGAGGACCAGCCCTGCCCCTTCAGGAGGCCGTGTCCATGGGTCACAGGCTGATGCTGCCCCAAAGGTGCAGTTTGTTTCAGTGATATAGGAATTGCTATTTGATGATGACGTTGCTTGTGACCTGGTGGGTTATACATTTGACTTCTTTATTAAGCCTCTTCTATAACTACTATGGCCTTCACTTTTCTGTTACGTTACGAGAAATCAGTAATGCACATCTAAAGTAACGTCTGGCAAGGAAGGAGATGGAGTGAACTTATGTTTACGTAGGTATGTACATCTTCCAGAATCTAGGAGGCATCTTTGGAAATTCCCAAAAGACAGGTGATGAGATTAAGGATTATATGGATGGCGGAGTATTGCTTTTGTATTTAAAGATTACACAGTGTTTGTTCTTATTGTGTTACCGTGTGCTGGGCACTGGACAAGTGCTTTGTGTGTACTGCTCACTTAATGTTTACAACACCCCTGGGAATTAGGTACTATTGTTGTTATTGTTTTAGAGGAAGAAACCAAGAAACAGAGTAGTTGAGTAACTTGTCCAGTGTCACACTGCTAACGAATGGAGGAACCCAAATACAAATGGAAGTAAGTATAGTTTGCCGTCACCTGCGGATTCATAGGTCGTTACTATAATCGAGTACCTCATTCAAACATGAGTCACCAGCCCTGGGGTTGGCATTAATCATCGAGTCTTTGCCGGCTTAGAAGTCCTAGTGGAGTAGGAGGGAACCACAGCCGAGGAGAGAGGGCAGTGCGTTGGGACGGGTGGAAGATGGACCCGTGATGGAAGGGAAGTGATCGTGGCGGGGCAGAAGCCTGGCGCTGCAGGTCACTTCTCTCCTGCTTTTGTCATTCCCTCACCCCTTAGTCATTAGCAACACAACTGTCGGAAGACACTTTGTATTTCCGGAGAGCCTGTGAATGCCCCTCAATGTTGAGTGAAAGGCACCTTTGTGAGCATGATTTCCTACCCACATCTCCCTCGGTAACGGGCCTTTCTGTGTTGTCCTGGGGGTCGAGGCGGGTGTTAGGAGACCCAGCTTGACCTCCTGCCCCCCCTCTCACCGCCACTGTCCCCCTCCCGCAGGGAGAGCTGAGTCACGAGTCAGGTTCAGGTTCAGGTCCAGGAGGACTGCTGTGAGAGGCTGAGTCCCTTCTTCCAGTTCTGCCCCCCCCTCCTCAAGACCAGGCAGCAGGAGACCCATTGTGGGTTATTTACATTTTTGACTTCTTTATTAAGCCTCTTCTATAACTACTATGGCCTTCACTTTTCTGTTACGTTACGAGAAATCAGTAATGCACATCTAAAGTAACGTCTGGCAAGGAAGGAGATGGAGTGAACTTATGTTTACGTAGGTATGTACATCTTCCAGAATCTAGGAGGCATCTTTGGAAATTCCCAAAAGACAGGTGATGAGATTAAGGATTATATGGATGGCGGAGTATTGCTTTTGTATTTAAAGATTACACAGTGTTTGTTCTTATTGTGTTACCGTGTGCTGGGCACTGGACAAGTGCTTTGTGTGTACTGCTCACTTAATGTTTACAACACCCCTGGGAATTAGGTACTATTGTTGTTATTGTTTTAGAGGAAGAAACCAAGAAACAGAGTAGTTGAGTAACTTGTCCAGTGTCACACTGCTAACGAATGGAGGAACCCAAATACAAATGGAAGTAAGTATAGTTTGCCGTCACCTGCGGATTCATAGGTCGTTACTATAATCGAGTACCTCATTCAAACATGAGTCACCAGCCCTGGGGTTGGCATTAATCATCGAGTCTTTGCCGGCTTAGAAGTCCTAGTGGAGTAGGAGGGAACCACAGCCGAGGAGAGAGGGCAGTGCGTTGGGACGGGTGGAAGATGGACCCGTGATGGAAGGGAGGTGATCGTGGCGAGAGCAGAAGCCTGGCGCTGCAGGTCACTTCTCTCCTGCTTTTGTCATTCCCTCACCCCTTAGTCATTAGCAACACAACTGTCGGAAGACACTTTGTATTTCCGGAGAGCCTGTGAATGCCCCTCAATGTTGAGTGAAAGGCACCTTTGTGAGCATGATTTCCTACCCACATCTCCCTCGGTAACGGGCCTTTCTGTGTTGTCCTGGGGGTCGAGGCGGGTGTTAGGAGACCCAGCTTGACCTCCTGCCCCCCCTCTCACCGCCACTGTCCCCCTCCCGCAGGGAGAGCTGAGTCACGAGTCAGGTTCAGGTTCAGGTCCAGGAGGACTGCTGTGAGAGGCTGAGTCCCTTCTTCCAGTTCTGCCCGCCTCTCCTGAAGAGCAGGCAGCAGGAGCCGATGCTGCTCCCCACCTGCTTTTGCTTTAGGCCAGTAAAGGTTTTCTGGTGTTTTCTCCATCCACAGGTCACCACGAGTCCATCTTTTCTCTTTGTCATTTTCCTGTTCTATCGAGAGGAACTTTCTCTCTCATTCTCTCTCTTTTTGTTTTTTTCTTTACCCGTGGGCCTCATGGACTCCAGTGGAACCTCTGTGGGGCCAGAGCTTTACAGAAGGAGCAGTGTGTGATGCGGGGGTAGAGTGTGGTGTGAGTGGCCATCACGGCAGTGCTGGACCCGTGATCAGCACAGCTGACCCTGCGGTCCCCTCCGAGTTGTATTTAGGTGACATCCGTGATGAGCGGGTTCTCTTTTCAAGAGCCTTAACCCTTGAAAGACATAACCTTGTGCTCCCGTTCTGATCGCAAGAAGCTTTTGGAGTTTGCGACCCAGAACCCAGCCTGCTTCTGGCTGGGGCGGGAGGATGCTCCAAGGGGGAAATGGCCCTCAGAACCGTCCACAGCATGCTTCTCGTTTTACACGATGCTGTCACCATTTGCTGGCGGTTTGGTGTTTTTAACCGTAGCTCCTCCCTGAGGTTCCACTGGCCCAGCGGCTGGTGCCAAGCCCCGAGCCCAGGGTTGAGGTTTTCCTGCTGCCAGGCCCACAGTGGCAGCTCTTACTGAGCTGGAACACACGTTCCAAATTGCTTCTCTCGCTGACATTTCCGTCGGCCTCCGGGGGCTCTATCAGGAGCCACCTGACACGTGTGGTAAGAGACAGGGAAGAGCAAAACGCTTACTGGAATTTTCTGTAGTTCAGAATGGAACTGAATCATGCTAATAGATAATCCTCTGAATGTATGTACGCCAAGGATATTTGCCCTTGCTTTGCTGCTCAGCTACACTCTGCGGTTGAGGGTTTCCTGTCCTTCGACCCAGGCTGACTGTGCTGAATGGATCTTTCGGTCAGTTGGGTCCTCAGGTCCACTGGGTTCTTCAGAGGCAGGATTGTGAAAAAGGTTTTATGATTTAAATAATGAGGCAAATGACGCACTGTTCAGGTGTTCAGCTAGGCAGTAAGCTCCAGGATGCCTGTCCCTTGTGGGGTTGAATGTAGTTGACTGGTTGAGGGACTTCAGGTGTGTTTTATATTTTGAGAGACTGAAACATCTTATTTTCTGCAGAGAGGTCAAAGGCATAACACACTCAACCAGGTCACTTCTGGTTTAAATAGCATAGCTGTATCTGGTAAAAATTTATTCTGACTGTGACAGTCTGAACAGTTAAAAAAATTTAAGATCCTGAGCAGTGCTCTAAACACACGCTGTCTCTCTGTCTCAATCCTATTCAGCAATAAAGTGAGCCCCCAGCTCCTGGAGCGATTGCCTGCAGTCTGCAGTTCTTCCTTTGCATCCTGCGAGGGAGAGCTGCTCCTTCACACCCAGCGGCTCTGATGAGCTTCTTCCTCCTTGCTTTAATTTTGATCTTTTTGTGGGAGATGCCGCTCTGCGGCAGGACTGGTGGAGCTGTCTTGACCGGCTTGTCCACAGGGCTGGACTTGCTGGCCCCCTACGTGCAGGTGGAAGGAAGGCAGACACACATCTGTCTGTGGCGTGGCTTCCGGGAGCCTCAGGACCTGACAGACCCCATGCCGAAAGCAGCCCCGCCTGTTTAATTACTTCAGGGAGTTTGAGGGCCCTGAAGGCTGATGACAGCATCTTCAGGACCAGGGAGGAAGAGCGTCTGGCCCTCCCCCAGCGTGCTTTGGGAGCGCCCAGCGCCCCCGGGGTAAGAAGGGTATCTGCCCCTGCTTCCCATCCGGGCAGTGCCCAAGCCTTTCTCCTCCTGGCCTCCCACCGCTGGTGTGAACAGCTTGGGGAAGGTCACCGAGGACTGCGGACGTCCTGGGCGCGCACTTACCCACGTTTTCTCAGTTCCTGCCCTGTTCGGAATTTTCTGTAGTCAGATGGAACTATCATCTGTCCGAATGTATGTACGCCAAGGATATTTGCCCTTGCTTTGCTGCTCAGCTACACTCTGCGGTTGAGGGTTTCCTGTCCTTCGACCCAGGCTGACTGTGCTGAATGGATCTTTCGGTCAGTTGGGTCCTCAGGTCCACTGGGTTCTTCAGAGGCAGGATTGTGAAAAAGGTTTTATGATTTAAATAATGAGGCAAATGACGCACTGTTCAGGTGTTCAGCTAGGCAGTAAGCTCCAGGATGCCTGTCCCTTGTGGGGTTGAATGTAGTTGACTGGTTGAGGGACTTCAGGTGTGTTTTATATTTTGAGAGACTGAAACATCTTATTTTCTGCAGAGAGGTCAAAGGCATAACACACTCAACCAGGTCACTTCTGGTTTAAATAGCATAGCTGTATCTGGTAAAAATTTATTCTGACTGTGACAGTCTGAACAGTTAAAAAAATTTAAGATCCTGAGCAGTGCTCTAAACACACGCTGTCTCTCTGTCTCAATCCTATTCAGCAATAAAGTGAGCCCCCAGCTCCTGGAGCGATTGCCTGCAGTCTGCAGTTCTTCCTTTGCATCCTGCGAGGGAGAGCTGCTCCTTCACACCCAGCGGCTCTGATGAGCTTCTTCCTCCTTGCTTTAATTTTGATCTTTTTGTGGGAGATGCCGCTCTGCGGCAGGACTGGTGGAGCTGTCTTGACCGGCTTGTCCACAGGGCTGGACTTGCTGGCCCCCTACGTGCAGGTGGAAGGAAGGCAGACACACATCTGTCTGTGGCGTGGCTTCCGGGAGCCTCAGGACCTGACAGACCCCATGCCGAAAGCAGCCCCGCCTGTTTAATTACTTCAGGGAGTTTGAGGGCCCTGAAGGCTGATGACAGCATCTTCAGGACCAGGGAGGAAGAGCGTCTGGCCCTCCCCCAGCGTGCTTTGGGAGCGCCCAGCGCCCCCGGGGTAAGAAGGGTATCTGCCCCTGCTTCCCCATCCGGGCAGTGCCCCGAAGCCTTTCTCCTCCTGGCCTCCCACCGCTGGTGTGAACAGCTTGGGGGAAGGTCACCGAGGACTGCGGGACGTCCTGGGCGCGGCACTTACCCACGTTTTCTCAGTTCCTGCCCTGTGGACCTGCCAGCCTTGTCAGAGTGCTCCATCGGCCACCCTCTCGATGAAGACTGGTCCTCTGGGTGCCGCTCTCCTGACTGTAGTGAATTTTTCTCTCTTTGACCTTTCTCCTCCTGGAACGTTTCGGAGGTTTTCCTCTCCCCCTGTCTTTTCCTCAGCGCTCTAGTCCGCCTGCAGGGCAGCGAGTCCACCTGCTTGTACGTCTTTATTAGCCCATTCCCAGCCGCGTCCTTGATGGCTCCATCCTGTCTTCTAGAACCTCAGACTCTGCAGGTGTAACTGCCCTCTCCAGCTGCAGTCTGTGGAATCTAAAAAATGTCTTTACTCAACTTTTCATTATGAAAAAATGTCAAGCCTACACAAAAGTTGAAGGACTAAGCCCGTGATTACTAATTACCAGCCACCGTGAGTCAGCAGCGCAGCCCGTGCCAAGCGGGCTTTATCTGTGTCTGGGAGAGTCGGTGAAGACGCTGCCTCCAGAGCCCGGGGAGAGTCAGTGGCAGACGTGCGGCGACGCTCACCTCCAAGTGCTCAAGTGCACATCTCTTTGGCATCAGAGCATTTGGGATCACTGTGGGATCCCTCTGGGGCTCCCGTTCTAAGCTTTCTCCCTGTTTAGAACAGTGCTGCCGGGAGTAGGGTGTACAGAGATCTCTTTGACAGCCTGCTTGTGGTGGTTGTTGGTTTATTTTGGCGAGAGAGGGGGGCGGGCGGGCCACTCCTATTGGTCTTTCATTTATCTGTTTTTCATCCATCTTTGTTCTTTGGCCTGTGTGGGCCTCCCATCTCAGCGGCCTCCCTTGTCACAGAGCACCGGCTCTGGGCACATGTGCTCCAGAGTTCCGGTTCGGTAATTGGACACATCGGTCCAGCCGCTCCACGGCACGTGGGATCTTCCCAGGCCAGGGATCGAACCGGCGCCCCTTGCCCTGCAAGGCGGTGTCCTTACCCACTGGACCACCAGGGAAGCCCAAGCCCAAGGTGTTTTTTTTTTTCTTTTTTTTCCGGTTCTTTTGGGTATATACCCAGAAGTGGAGCTGCAGGATCAGAGGGTAATTCTGTTTTTACTTCTTTGGAGGAGCTGCCGTACTGTTTTTCCATAGCAGCGACACCATGTTACATTCCCACCCCCAGGGCACAACGCTTCCAGTTTCTCCACATCCTGCACAGATTTATGATGTTTACTTATTTATTTATTTATTTACTTTTTCGCCACTTTTATTGATATTTCATTTATTTATCTTTGTTCTTTGGCCTGTGTAGGCCTCCCACCGCTGTGGCCACTCTCACTGCAGAGCACCGGCTCTGGGCGCACGCGCTCCAGAGCTCCTGCTCAGTAGTTGGACACATCGGTCCAGCCGCTCCGCGTCACGTGGGATCTTCCCAGGCCAGGGATCAAACTGGCGCCCCTTGCACTGCAAGGTGGTGTCCTTACCCACTGGACCACCAGAGAAGACCTACTTATTTATTTTTTGATAATAGCCATCCTGCTGGCGTGAGGTGATACCTCATTGTGGTTTTGAGTTGCATTTCCCTAACGATGAACGGGGTTGGGCAGCTTTTCCTGTGCTTCTTGGTCACTTGTGTGTCGTCTTTGAAGAAACGTTTATTCAAGTCATTTGCCCATATTTGACTTGGATTGTTTCCTGTTGTTGCTGAGTTTCAGGAGTTCTCTCTGTATTCTGGGTATTAATCCTTCATCAGACACCCGATTTGCAAATATTTTCTCCCTCGGTGGGTTGCGTTTTCACTCTGTTGACAGCTCTTTAGATGCCTAAAAATTTTTTAATTTTTATGAAGCCCAGTTTGTGTTTTCTTTGGTTGCCCATGCCTTTGGTGTCAGGCCCCGTTCTCATTTGTCATCAAATCTTTGTTGGAGGGCTTCCCTGGTGGTCCAGTGAGTAAAGACACCGCCTTGCAGGGCAAGGGGCGCCAGTTCAGTCCCTGGCCTGGGAAGATCTACGGGCTGCAGAGCGGCTGGACTGATGTGTCCAACTGCTGAGCCAGCGCTCTGGAGCGCATGCGCCCAGAGGCGGTGCTCTGCAGCGAGAGAGGCCACTGCAGTGGGAGGCCCACACCGGTCAAAGAACAAAGATGGAAATAAATGAAAGACAATAGAAGTGGCCAGAAAAAAAAAAATTAAAAGAAAAAAATATCTCTGTTGGAAATGCCTCGTGCATCCCCTGCCTGTCCTCTCGTCCTCTCTCCAGCCCGGGTTCACTTTCTGACTGCCTCGGCCCTGGTCCCCTTTTTGGCCCGGCATGCAGCGCTGCAGGCTGACCTCCCGGGGGACCCACAGCTTCTGGTCCTGCCTTTGCTTGTCCTCAGGGCTCCTCACCAGCTTGCACGCGGTTTCCTGCCTCTTCAGTCGACGCCCGCTCACCCAACCGTCCCCCCAGGTCCCCTGTGCTGCTCCCTGCGTCTCGCACCCCGCGACCCTTGGGCGACACAATCAGGTTTTCTCCCTGAGTTGGACTCTTCTTAAGAAACAGGGCCGGACTTCCCTGGTGGTCCATTGGGTAAGGACACCGCCTTGCAGGGCAAGGGGTGCTGGTTCGATCCCTGGCCTGGGAAGATCCCACATGCCGCGGAGCAACTGGACCGATGTGTCCAGTTACCGAACCAGAGCTCTGGAGCGCGTGTGCCCAGAGCCGGTGCTCTGCGACGACAGAGGCCACCGCGATGGGAGGCCCACACGGGCCAAAGAACAAAGATGGATAAAAATAGATAAATGAAAGACCAACAGAAGTGGCCCGCCCACCCCCTCCCACCCCAACGCACCCCCCACCCAAAATAAAAATTAAAAAAAACAAAAAAACAAAAAAAACCAGGGCCTTCTGTGAAAGCTTATGTTCCACATGACTCTACTTCAGTGAGAAATGGCTCTGAGCACCGTGTTTGTGGTGCAGGTGAGGCAGGAGCTCGGGCGGTGACACCTGGGCACACCTGTGAAGGCTGAGGGCGTGGAGTCACCCGGCTCTTGTTACTGCAGATTCTCTGGAGCAGGCTGGTGGGGCGGGGGTGGCTCAGGGCCTGCGGGCGGAGCTTCCTCCCTGGGGCACAGATTCTGCCGTGGCAATCAGCTGCCCTTTGAGTTGGTCCAATACACAGGTCCTCAAAACCCTGTGACGTCAGCAGGTTCAGTTCTTTAATCTCCTACCTCACGTTTTAAGTATATAGAGCTGGCTTGGGGGTTTTGTCTCCCCTCTGCTTAGTCTTTTAGTAACGGTGTTAATGCCAGAAATTGGCCAAAGGTGGGCCCCAGGAGGGAAGGGAGACTGAGTTGTCCTTGATAACCAAGCAGTGCTTTCAGGTCATAGTGGGAGAAAGACTTGTTTTCTTCCCCACTACCCTTTGGCCTAGACTTCTTTACCTTTTGATAAAGAATCTGCCTGCAGTGCAGGAGACCCAGGTTTGAACCCTGCATGGGGAAGGTCCCCTGGAGAAGGGCATGGCAGCCCTCTCCAGTATTCTTGCCTGAAGAATTCCATGGACAGGGGAGCCGGTAGGTGCAGTCCCTGGGTCACAAAGAGTCAGACATGACCGAGTGACTAAGCACACACAGCACACCCTTTCATCTACTGGTTAGTATCTGTCCACATCTGTCCCTAAGGTGTTTCGTTGGACTTAAGTTCTTTTAAGGGTGAAGCTATATGACAGTTGTTAGGAGTAGAATGCAGCCAGCCCAAGAGGCAGAGGCCTGGAATGCTGTCTGGGTCCAGCCCGCATCCATGGATTGCCGACTGCGTGCCAGGTGGCGTCCTGGTCACTTTGCATGTGTCCTTTTCTCGTCCCCTGCAGTGACCCACGTCCATCTTTTAGGGAGGGAGAGACTAAAGCCGAGAGGACACCTGTCCCTCGCTCAAGCCACCCAGCTAGTGAGGGGCTGACGAGCTGTCCGTCTCCTGAACTTTTCCATCTTCTCAAACTGAAGCTCTGTCCTCATTAAACAGTAACCTTTGGCAAGAGTACCAGCTGTTCACCGCAGACACGTGGTCCCCCTGTGTCCAGGGAGGGAGGGGACACGCAGCACAGACACGGCTTTCCCAGGGCCACGGCCAGATGATGCCCCTCCGTCATAGCACCGGGGACAGAGGGTGAGGACATTCCGTTTGGGTCGTGCTGTGTCCTGGGTGCCTGGAAGCATCCACCCAAGAGCGATGCCTGCCTTGGAAATACGTAGTCTGCCCCCATCTTTCTTTTATTCTTATTCCTACCTCACGTTTTAAGTATATAGAGCTGGCTTGGGGGTTTTGTCTCCCCTCTGCTTAGTCTTTTAGTAACGGTGTTAATGCCAGAAATTGGCCAAAGGTGGGCCCCAGGAGGGAAGGGAGACTGAGTTGTCCTTGATAACCAAGCAGTGCTTTCAGGTCATAGTGGGAGAAAGACTTGTTTTCTTCCCCACTACCCTTTGGCCTAGACTTCTTTACCTTTTGATAAAGAATCTGCCTGCAGTGCAGGAGACCCAGGTTTGAACCCTGCATGGGGAAGGTCCCCTGGAGAAGGGCATGGCAGCCCTCTCCAGTATTCTTGCCTGAAGAATTCCATGGACAGGGGAGCCGGTAGGTGCAGTCCCTGGGTCACAAAGAGTCAGACATGACCGAGTGACTAAGCACACACAGCACACCCTTTCATCTACTGGTTAGTATCTGTCCACATCTGTCCCTAAGGTGTTTCGTTGGACTTAAGTTCTTTTAAGGGTGAAGCTATATGACAGTTGTTAGGAGTAGAATGCAGCCAGCCCAAGAGGCAGAGGCCTGGAATGCTGTCTGGGTCCAGCCCGCATCCATGGATTGCCGACTGCGTGCCAGGTGGCGTCCTGGTCACTTTGCATGTGTCCTTTTCTCGTCCCCTGCAGTGACCCACGTCCATCTTTTAGGGAGGGAGAGACTAAAGCCGAGAGGACACCTGTCCCTCGCTCAAGCCACCCAGCTAGTGAGGGGCTGACGAGCTGTCCGTCTCCTGAACTTTTCCATCTTCTCAAACTGAAGCTCTGTCCTCATTAAACAGTAACCTTTGGCAAGAGTACCAGCTGTTCACCGCAGACACGTGGTCCCCCTGTGTCCAGGGAGGGAGGGGACACGCAGCACAGACACGGCTTTCCCAGGGCCACGGCCAGATGATGCCCCTCCCGTCATAGCACCGGGGACAGAGGGTGAGGACATTCCGTTTGGGTCGTGCTGTGTCCTGGGTGCCTGGAAGCATCCACCCGAAGAGCGATGCCTGCCTTGGAAATACGTAGTCTGCCCCCATCTTTCTTTTATTCTTATTCCTATTTCATGTCTGCATTTTAAAAAATAAACCCTCTTTAGATTTATAGGACGCTTGCAGAGATCCTGGTACACCTTTCGCCCAGCTTCTCCCTATGTTGACATCTTCTGTAAATGGTACATTTGTCAAAAGCAAGAAGTTACTACTGGTTCCATGCCATTAGCTAAAATACACACTTCTGTTTGGATTAGTTTTCCACTAGGTCCTTTTTTCTTTGTTCCAGGATCCTAACTACGACCCTACATGGCACTTAGCATAATTGCCTTTTGAATGTTGGAAAACCCCTTCTAATTGATCTTGCTCTTTATCTAATCCATACTCCATCCTCTGCCCTAAGAAGCGTATTACTGCAGAATTTTGCTCAACAGCTTTCGATGCCAGAGGGAGGGGGCAGAGCGAGATGCTCTCTAGAAAGAGGCAGTCGTGGAGAGCACGTGTAGAGGGGAGGGGCGGAGGACAGGCGAGCCCCGTGAGGGCGAGCAGCACCCGGGGCCAGGTGCACAGGGGAAGCGCAGGCTTGGTGGCTTGCTGTCAGTCTCTGATCCAACGCAGAAGAAAAACTGGTGGGATGATTCTCTTACTTGTCTTAGAATGATAGGTTTTTTGTTGTTTTTTTTTTTCTTTTTCTGATTGCAAGTGAATGAGTTATGTGTACAAACTTAGTACAAAATTGCAAGGACATACAAAAAATAGATTTAAAAAAGTCGCCTATCATTCCACCAGCCTTATCATTTCAGTGGGTGGTTACTATAGTCTTTTATGAGCATATCAATATTTGATTACGAAAGTCCATACTGGGCTTAATCTGTCCCCTTTCCCACACCACCTAACAAATGGACCATTTGCGCATGCCCGGGGGAGTTCAGGTTTGCAGTGCTTGTGTGTTTCCACAGAGCAGTGGGAGCTTTGAACCCAGACAGTCTTCTGCCTTCCTGGTCAGCGTTTCAGAACACTCCTTTCCCATGACGGGTCGTGTCATCCTCATGGAAACCCTGTCCTGTTTCTTGCTGTGCAGGCGACCCCTCCTGCTCGGACGTATACTGATTCTCTTGGGCTCAGATGCAGAGACGTACCCCCAGATTGTATTTTATGAAGTGAGTCTTTATAAATTAATTAATTAATTTTATTTCAGGCTGCCCTGGATCTTTTTGCATCGTGCAGGCTTTTCTCCAGGGGCAGCGAGGGGGCTTCTCTCTAGTGCGGGCTTCCCGCTGCGGTGGCTTCTGCTGCAGAGCGTGGCGCCCTAGGTGAATGGGCTCAGAAGTGGTGGCGCATGGGCTTAGTTGCCTCACAGCATGTGGGATCTTCCTGGACCAGGAATTGAACCCATATCCCCAGCATTGGCAGGCAGATTTTCACCCAGTGAGCCATGAGGGAAGTCCCCAGATTATATTTTAGAAACAACACCAGTGACGAAAACTTTTACCACCTTCCCTTGCCTCAACTCTGGGGTCTCAGTTCCAAGCCTTCCGCCAAACCCAGAGGGGACATTGGTGCACTGTGAGCACCTCCCAGAGGTTAGCTCAGCCCTTCACAATCACTTCCTCTGTCGCTCAGCGCATCCCATAAACTGCTCTCAGGCACAGGTCACCGTGCTCATTCTGTGTTCTCTTTATTCGCACTGTTGCCTGCACCGAGGGGCCTTCACGTCCTCCCAGCTTGGCTGTTCACAGGCAGATGGGTTTCTTTGTCATAACATTTTCATTTCAACCGAAAGTTGTTGATAACAGGATTTTTAAAAAATTTTATCTTATCTATTTATTTTTGGCAATCCTGGGTTTTCATTGCTGCCACAGTCTCTTCTCTAGTTGCAGGGAGTGGGGGCTACTCTCTAGCTGAGGTGAGCAGGCTTCTTGTTGCGGTGGCTTCTCTTGTTGTGGAGCTCGGACTCTAGGGCACAGTAGTTGCAGCACACGGGCTCCATAGCTGCGGCTCCGAGGCTCTAGAGCCCAGGCTCCATAGCTGTGGCTCACGGGCTTAGTTGCTCCACAGCATGTTGGATCTTCCTGGACCAGGAATTGAACCCATATCCCCAGCATTGGCAGGCAGATTTTCACCCAGTGAGCCATGAGGGAAGTCCCCAGATTATATTTTAGAAACAACACCAGTGACGAAAACTTTTACCACCTTCCCTTGCCTCAACTCTGGGGTCTCAGTTCCAAGCCTTCCGCCAAACCCAGAGGGGACATTGGTGCACTGTGAGCACCTCCCAGAGGTTAGCTCAGCCCTTCACAATCACTTCCTCTGTCGCTCAGCGCATCCCATAAACTGCTCTCAGGCACAGGTCACCGTGCTCATTCTGTGTTCTCTTTATTCGCACTGTTGCCTGCACCGAGGGGCCTTCACGTCCTCCCAGCTTGGCTGTTCACAGGCAGATGGGTTTCTTTGTCATAACATTTTCATTTCAACCGAAAGTTGTTGATAACAGGATTTTTAAAAAATTTTATCTTATCTATTTATTTTTGGCAATCCTGGGTTTTCATTGCTGCCACAGTCTCTTCTCTAGTTGCAGGGAGTGGGGGCTACTCTCTAGCTGAGGTGAGCAGGCTTCTTGTTGCGGTGGCTTCTCTTGTTGTGGAGCTCGGACTCTAGGGCACAGTAGTTGCAGCACACGGGCTCCATAGCTGCGGCTCCGAGGCTCTAGAGCCCAGGCTCCATAGCTGTGGCTCACGGGCTTAGTTGCTCCACAGCACATGGGATCTTCCCGGATCAGGGCTCGAACCCGTGTCACCTGCATTGTCACGCGAGCTCTTCACCACTGAGCCTCTGGGGAAACCTGATAACGTGAGTTTCAGTGAATGTCTGTAGTCCCGTCGGATGGATGCACCAGTTTCTCTGATTAGCCCAGTTGTTGCCAGGTTTTCAGTTTTAAATTAGGGGACTAATGTACTTTTTTCCTGTCTTTGTCTACCTTTGCAAGTTTCTTAGGCTAAATTCCTAAATGAAATTCCTGGTCAAGGGGTAGGAATACATTTTCAAGACCCGATTCATTTTGCTAGACTGTCCTTCCCCTCAAGCAGTATCCACCTACCCTTCCGTCTTGGAACGCCTGTTTCCCAGCACGATGCCGAAGCCTTTTGTGACTCGGGCAGGAGTACCCAGCTGGCTGGCGGCATCTAGTGGGCTGGGCTGGAGCTCAGGTCAGCTGCCTGCACCCTGGTGGCCAGGAAATAAGCCCCTCTTGTGCCAAAGGGTGTCCCTGAGCTCTGCGCGCCAGGCGGGTCGGTCAGTTGTGCCTTTGGCTCAGGGCGTGTGTTCCCCAGGCAGCGGGCTGGACGAGGGGGCAGTGAGTGGGGTAGGGGCGCAGGAAGTGCTCGGACCTGGGGCGTGGGGTCCGCAGGTAGACCTGCAGCTGCTCAGCGTCCACAGCCCGCCCCGTGAGCAGGATCTCGTACGGTTTCTGGGAACTGGATGAGATCACCCCGAGCAAGTGCTGGCCAGCAGCCGCCACTGACAGGGAGCTGCTTCAGTTTCCTGGTCATGTTGGGAGCCTGCACAGCAAGTATTGATTGCAGGTCTGAGGGGGGGATATTGCTAATTAGCTTGTCTGCCCTTTAAATCAAAATCTCAGTGCTTCGCGTGTGTGTTTAAATAGATAATATATACAGAAGGAACAGCATTCAGAAGACTGAAACGAGTCTGTCATGAAATGTTTGTTTCCTTCCTGTTTCCACTCAGAGACCCTCACTGTGACCAGATGCAGCCCATTCTAGGCATATGTGTATATAAGGAGACCAGGCATACATTAACACCTCGTTTAGAATTTCACTCTGATGGTTTTGCAGGAAGACTGAACTAGGGTTTTAAACTATGCTCACGGGCTTAGTTGCTCCACAGCACATGGGATCTTCCCGGATCAGGGCTCGAACCCGTGTCACCTGCATTGTCACGCGAGCTCTTCACCACTGAGCCTCTGGGGAAACCTGATAACGTGAGTTTCAGTGAATGTCTGTAGTCCCGTCGGATGGATGCACCAGTTTCTCTGATTAGCCCAGTTGTTGCCAGGTTTTCAGTTTTAAATTAGGGGACTAATGTACTTTTTTCCTGTCTTTGTCTACCTTTGCAAGTTTCTTAGGCTAAATTCCTAAATGAAATTCCTGGTCAAGGGGTAGGAATACATTTTCAAGACCCGATTCATTTTGCTAGACTGTCCTTCCCCTCAAGCAGTATCCACCTACCCTTCCGTCTTGGAACGCCTGTTTCCCAGCACGATGCCGAAGCCTTTTGTGACTCGGGCAGGAGTACCCAGCTGGCTGGCGGCATCTAGTGGGCTGGGCTGGAGCTCAGGTCAGCTGCCTGCACCCTGGTGGCCAGGAAATAAGCCCCTCTTGTGCCAAAGGGTGTCCCTGAGCTCTGCGCGCCAGGCGGGTCGGTCAGTTGTGCCTTTGGCTCAGGGCGTGTGTTCCCCAGGCAGCGGGCTGGACGAGGGGGCAGTGAGTGGGGTAGGGGCGCAGGAAGTGCTCGGACCTGGGGCGTGGGGTCCGCAGGTAGACCTGCAGCTGCTCAGCGTCCACAGCCCGCCCCGTGAGCAGGATCTCGTACGGTTTCTGGGAACTGGATGAGATCACCCCGAGCAAGTGCTGGCCAGCAGCCGCCACTGACAGGGAGCTGCTTCAGTTTCCTGGTCATGTTGGGAGCCTGCACAGCAAGTATTGATTGCAGGTCTGAGGGGGGGATATTGCTAATTAGCTTGTCTGCCCTTTAAATCAAAATCTCAGTGCTTCGCGTGTGTTTAAATAGATAATATATACAGAAGGAACAGCATTCAGAAGACTGAAACGAGTCTGTCATGAAATGTTTGTTTCCTTCCTGTTTCCACTCAGAGACCCTCACTGTGACCAGATGCAGCCCATTCTAGGCATATGTGTATATAAGGAGACCAGGCATACATTAACACCTCGTTTAGAATTTCACTCTGATGGTTTTGCAGGAAGACTGAACTAGGGTTTTTAAACTATTTGTTACTGCTCCCCACCCCCAGTTTTACTGAGATTTAATTGACGAACAGCTCTGTATGAGTTGAAGGTGAACAGCATAATGCTTTGACTTAAATACATTACAAAATGATGATCAGAATAATTTTTTTTAATTTTAAAAGTGTATTTCTTTGCCAATCTTTTTTTTCTTCTTCTTCTTTTTTTACATTTTGGCCTCATTTATTTCCACCCATCTTTGTTATTTGGCCTCTGTGGGCCTCCCATCGCTGAGGCCCCTCATCGCAGAGCACCAGCACTGGGCGCACACGATCTAGAGCGCTGGCTCACATTTGGACACACCAGTCCAGCCGCCCCACGGCACGTGGGATCTTCCCTGGCCAGGGATTGAACCGGCGCCGCCTGCACTGCAAGGCGGACTCTTTACCCACTGGACCACTGTGGAAGCCCGAGAATAAATTTTGTGATGATCCATAGTCTCATAGATACAAATAAAAGAAGAAAAGATGTTCCCTTGCGGTGGGAACTCTTAGGATTCACTCTCATATATATGTACGTACATACAGCAGTGTTCATTATATTTATCACATTGTACATTACATCCCTAGTGCTTATCTATGTGATAACGGGGAGTTGGTACCGTTGATCACCTTCCTTCGGCTTCCACCCCTGCTCCCTGCCTCGGGTAACCACAAATCTGACCTCTTTCTCTGTGAGTTTGTTCTTAAAATGTACTTGACCTACGACACTGCTAGTTCCTGGTGCACAGCCTGAGGCTTCATTATTTTCGTACATTTCAGAATGGTCACCGCTCTCCTCCACCTGTTCTGACAGGCATGTGTATGTTTTCCTCTCCCTCTTCCCCCTTCCTCTTTTTTTTTTCTTTTAAACATGATAACTTTCTGGACAACTGTCCACACTTGCCAAGCCAGCCTCAGTGGGGTTTGCCCCCCTTTATTTGCTTTGCGGCGTTGAGTGATGGTCTTAGTGTGTGCCCTCCCTGGCCTGTCCTTCCCCGCTTTCTCCTGTCCGCATGGGCAGCGTGCCTTGTTGAGTTGGGGACATCGTAAGGAGAGACCACTGTGCTGTTGAGGGCAGCAGGCCCAGCGTTTTTTACCCCTCACTGCCTGCCCCAAGCCCTCTGGCCAGGGTCTCCTCAGGAGCCAGAGGCCTGGGGGTGGGGCTCTCGAAAGTATTTGAATCAAAAGACCCTTATTAGGACTTCCCTGGTGGTCCAGTGGGTAAGGACACCACCTTGCAGTGCAAGGGCGCCGGTTCGATCCCTGGCCTGGGAAGATCCCACATGCCATGGAGCAGCTGGACCGATGTTTCCAACGACCGAGCTGGAGCTCTGGAGCGCATGTGCCCGGAGCCAGTGCTCTGCAGCAAGAGTGGCCACAGCGATGGGAGGCCCACACAGGTCAAAGAACAAAGATAAATAAATGAGAGATCAATAGAAGTGGCCAAAAAAAAAAAGGTACTTATTGGGGATGGGGGAATGGGGTGACAGGTTTTTTCCCCCCCAAGTCTAAAAGTGCAAAAGCATTCCCAGAAACTTCCTAGAGGCATGATGGTTCAGGCCGGAGTCACCCTAAAAGTCCTTCTAGAAGCCGAGGGTAAAGACTGAACAGACCCTCTACAGCCCCAAGAACAGACTGTGGCCACGCACAGCGGGCTCTGTTTCTTTTCTCCAGGGCGGGCGTGATCCTGGTGCTCCGAGTCTGTCCTGTGGCTCCAGAGAGCCGTTTCTCAGGTGGCACAGCTCCCCGTGGCAGTGGGGCTGTGTCCTTGCCAGTGGTTCCCAAGGTCACCGTATGTCCCCTCCCTGGAGGGGCCTCCAGCTTCTCCGCCTCCGGCGGACCCTCGCACCTCAAGTTCCCCTCTTCCGCGCTGGTGGCGCTGGACCTGGAGGGCGTGCTGCGTGCAGGTGGTCTTCCACGGAGCCCCGAGACGGTCGTTACTGGCTCATACCAGGTTTTAGGGTGCGGAGGCCCTTAGCAGCGGGCAGGGGCTGGAAAGGTGATTTGGTTTGACTCCTTTGTCTTGTAGCCACAGAGCGAAGGCCCCAGGGGCTCAGTGGTTGAGATTAAGGTTGAGGGAAGCTACCAGTGGACGCAGACACGAAGCCTTAGGCGGGAGAAGGACACCCACCTAATTTCTAGGAGAAGTCGAGGGTGTCAGGGTTGCTAACTTTAGTCGCTGGTGATTTAGTTGTAGTGTAGACAGTTCAGTTTCTGGTGTTTGACTTGAAAAATAAAATCTATAATACAGAGGATTTACACTGGGACTCGAGAGCCATAGTCCAAGACAGCTTTCTCCTCAAGACCATAGAAAACCAGGCAGCTTAACCTGGCTTGCTTGGGGGGGGGGGGGGACAAAAGCAACAACAGCCACTAGCTTTACTGAGAGAGAACTTACATGTACAGGTGGCACTGGTGGTAAAGAGACTTTGCTCCCAGTGCAGGCGATGTAAGGGACACAGGTTTGACTCTTGGGTCAGGAAGGTCCCCTGGAGGAGGGTGTGGCAGTCCACTCCAGTGTTCTTGCCTGAAGAGCCCCATGGACAGAGAAGCCTGGAGGGCTGCAGTCCATAGGGTCACAGGGAGTCAGATACAACTAAAGCAACTTAGCTTGCACATCATAAAATTCACTTTTTTTTTTTTTTTAAACATTTATTTATTTGATTGTTTCAGGTCTTAGTTGCAGCATGTGGGATCTAGTTCCCTGACCAGGGATCAAACCCAGGACCCCTGCATTGGGAGCTCAGAGTCTTAGCCACTGAACCACCAGGGAAGCCCCAAAATTCACTCTTTTAAAGAACACAATTCAAGTGCATTTTTAGTATATTCAGAGATTTGTACACTCACCATTACAGTGTAAATTTGAACATTTTCATCACCGCCAAAGAAACCCTGTACCACCAGTAGTTACTCCTCTCAACCCCTGGTAAGAATGGCTTTCTGTCGTGTGGGTGTCCTTATTCTGGACATTTCATATAGATGGAAATATAAAGGGCGTGACCTTTTGTGTCTGGCTTCGTTCATTTAGCGTGTTTCTGAGTTTCCTTCATGTCGTAGCACATATCACTGAGTGCGTGAGTGCTCAGTCCTGTCTGACTCTCTGACCCCGTGGACTTCAGCCCACCAGGCTCCTCTGTCCATGGGGTTCCCCAGGCAAGAGTACTGGAGTGGGTTCCCATTTCCTTCTGCAGGGCATCTTCCCGACACAGGGATTGAGCCCATGTCTCCTGCATTGGCAGGCAAATTCTTTACCACTGAGCTACCCGGGAACAACACATGTCAGGACTATATTCCTATTTAGAGCTAGGTAGTAGTCCATTGCGGGCTTCCCTGCGGCGTACTATTGTCAGTTGTGTTTTTTTTTAAAGATTTATTTATTTATTTATTTTGAGGGGTGGGGTGGGGAGGGAGGGGAGCAGGTGGGCTACTTCTATTGGTCTTTCATTTGTCTATTTTCATCCATCTTTGTTCTTTGGCCCATGTAGGCCTCCCATCACAGTGGCCTCAGTTGTCGCAGAGCACCGGCTCTGGGTGCATGCGCTCCAGAGCTCTGGCTCGGTAATTGGACACATTGGTCCAGCCGCTCCGCGGCACGTGGGATCCTCCCCAGCCAGGGATCGAACTGGCACCCCTTGCACTGCAAGGCGGTGTCCTTACCCACTGAACCACCAGGGAAGCCGTATTGTCAGTTTTTTTGATGATAGCCATCCTGGTGGGCATGCACTGGCATCACATTATGATGTGATGTGCATTTATGACTAATGATGAGTATCTTTTCATGTGCTCGATAGCCCTTTATGTATTTTCTTTGGAGACAGATCTATTCAGATAAATCCTTTGCCCGTCTTTTAGACTGGGTTACCTGTTGACTTGCCTCTGAGACCCTGCACTGGGGTCTCGTCTGTCCTTTCGACCCTGGCAGGTGGGCCGCCTCCTGTGGGAGGTGCCCCGTCCGTGTTCTTGGGGCTTTACCAGGTGTATTGTCTTGGAGTCTAACCTCCTTTCCTATTTAAACATGCTCCAGGGGGTCTGAGTCCCTCATGAAACTGAAAGGTCCTTATGTTCTACATTTTTCTCTTTTTAAAATTGTATTTGTTTACTTTCAGCTGCAGTGGGTGTTTGATAACTGCACTCAGGCTTTTCTCTAGTTGTGGCAAGCGTGGCAGCTATGTGGTTGCGGTGCCTGGGCTTCTTGTTGCAGGTGGCTTCTTGTGTGGCAGAGCACAGGCTGACTCTCTGACCCGTGGACTTCAGCCCACCAGGCTCCTCTGTCCATGGGGTTCCCCAGGCAAGAGTACTGGAGTGGGTTCCCATTTCCTTCTGCAGGGCATCTTCCCGACACAGGGATTGAGCCCATGTCTCCTGCATTGGCAGGCAAATTCTTTACCACTGAGCTACCCGGGAACAACACATGTCAGGACTATATTCCTATTTAGAGCTAGGTAGTAGTCCATTGCGGGCTTCCCTGCGGCGTACTATTGTCAGTTGTGTTTTTTTTTAAAGATTTATTTATTTATTTATTTTGAGGGGTGGGGTGGGGAGGGAGGGGAGCAGGTGGGCTACTTCTATTGGTCTTTCATTTGTCTATTTTCATCCATCTTTGTTCTTTGGCCCATGTAGGCCTCCCATCACAGTGGCCTCAGTTGTCGCAGAGCACCGGCTCTGGGTGCATGCGCTCCAGAGCTCTGGCTCGGTAATTGGACACATTGGTCCAGCCGCTCCGCGGCACGTGGGATCCTCCCCAGCCAGGGATCGAACTGGCACCCCTTGCACTGCAAGGCGGTGTCCTTACCCACTGAACCACCAGGGAAGCCGTATTGTCAGTTTTTTTGATGATAGCCATCCTGGTGGGCATGCACTGGCATCACATTATGATGTGATGTGCATTTATGACTAATGATGAGTATCTTTTCATGTGCTCGATAGCCCTTTATGTATTTTCTTTGGAGACAGATCTATTCAGATAAATCCTTTGCCCGTCTTTTAGACTGGGTTACCTGTTGACTTGCCTCTGAGACCCTGCACTGGGGTCTCGTCTGTCCTTTCGACCCTGGCAGGTGGGCCGCCTCCTGTGGGAGGTGCCCCGTCCGTGTTCTTGGGGCTTTACCAGGTGTATTGTCTTGGAGTCTAACCTCCTTTCCTATTTAAACATGCTCCAGGGGGTCTGAGTCCCTCATGAAACTGAAAGGTCCTTATGTTCTACATTTTTCTCTTTTTAAAATTGTATTTGTTTACTTTCAGCTGCAGTGGGTGTTTGATAACTGCACTCAGGCTTTTCTCTAGTTGTGGCAAGCGTGGCAGCTATGTGGTTGCGGTGCCTGGGCTTCTTGTTGCAGGTGGCTTCTTGTGTGGCAGAGCACAGGCTTGGTCGTCATGGCCCCCTGGCTTAGTTGCCCCGTGGTATGCGGGATCTTCCCGGACCAGGGATCAAACCTGCATCCCCTGCATTAGCAGGCAGATTCTTAACCACTGGACCACCAGGGAAGTCCCTCTGCGTCATTCTAAGAGCCAGGTTCTGACTGTCCACATCTGGTGCTCCACGGTCCCTCTGGAGTGAGAAAGGGGTTGTTGAATGGGGCCTCTTCGGCAGAGGGCAGCCTTTCACTTGTGTACCAGTCCCGTGAAATAGGCGTAGCGTGCTGTTTACAATTGAAGGTTTTCAAAGGCAGAGACTCTACCGTCTTTTCTTCCCCTTTGTTTCTCTCGTAGTACAAATTGTAGTATTTCTTACACGGTAGGTGACCAGATGTGCTTCCCCAGGTAAAGAATCTGCCTGCCAGTGCAAGAGACGCAGGCTCGATCCCTGCGTCAGGAAGATCCCCTGCAGAAGGAAGTGACAGCCCACTCCAGTATTCTCGCCTGGGAAATGCCATGGACAGTGGAGCCTGACGGGCTGCAGTCCATGGGACGGGAAAGAGTCGGACATGACCGAGTGACTAAACAAAGCAGCATAGGTGATGAAATGCTTGTGGCTTGATGTGAATGTCCTTTGGTCACGAAGGCGTTTCTGGGGCCCTGTTGGCAGGCCGAGGGCACGGCTTGCCAGGCTGGTGAACGGACGCCTGCGTGTGGTGCCGGGCCTGCTCCGCAGGGGCCCTGGGCTTTCCGAGCGCGTCTTGGCTGCTGCTGCTGCGTCTCAGATCCTCCCTCCTCGGCAGCGTGGCCGTCTGCCGAGGGGCACATGGGCTGCTATTTATGTCCTGCGACTTTCTCAGTGATTGTTTTTAGGTTAGCATTTAAGAGTCTGATTTCATTTTGTAAGCATGTGAAGTGTTGACTCTCCACGCCTGTCGCTCAACACTGATGGCGAATCCCTCCCTCCCAGAGCCCAGCTTTGTCCCAGATCAGTTCTTTTGGGCTGAGTCAGAGCGACCTCTGGAATTTAAAGTTTCTTTGACGTGTGAAACAAAAAGCCATTTTTTTTGTTGTTGGCCCTGAGTCATAATTTAATGGGTGTGCAGGCCCGGGTTCCTTATTTCTGCTGCTCAGGGCTCAGGGTTTTCTGCTCGAAGGCCTGGATGTGCGGGCACTCTTCTGCTAGGCAGGTGTTCACGAGCCGGTGTCTCTGAAGCAGCAGCTTCCCCTCAAGCTTGGCCGACACCACGAGGACGCAGAAGCTGGGCGCGCAGCGGCGGGGAGTCGTGTCTTCCTCTTCCACGTGCTCCGCTTCCAGGTCCCACCGCAGCTTCTCCCAGGGGTACTCGGCGCTGAGTTCCATTGTGGCGGCCCAGCGAGGGCGGTGGCCCAGTGGGGACAGAACCGCAGTTCAGACCCCCCAAAAAGCCATTTGTAGGAGCAGACAGGTGGTCCTTGCAGAGGACCGCGGGAGTTTCAGATGGAGCTGTGCTTTCTCGTCTTGACCCAGCACTTCAAGTCTTGGAGTTGCAGTGCTGGGCAGTCCCATCAGAGGTGACCTGGTGTCTAGTAGGTGGTGTGCACACACTTGTAGGTAAGCGTCGAAGCCGAAGATTTCTAATTTGACATGTTCCCATCTCTCCATCTTCACATGTCCTCTTGTTCAGTTGCTAAGTTGTGTCTGACACTCTGCGACCCCATGGCCTGCAGCACGCCAGGCTCCCTTGTCCTTCCCTATCTCCCGGAGTTTGCTCAAACTCATGTCCATTGAGTCAGTGATGCCATGAACCATCTCGTCTTCTATCTCCCTCTTCTCCTCCTGCCCTCAATCTTTCCCAGCATCAGAGGCCTTTCCAGTGAGTCAGCTCTTCACATCAGGTGGCCAACGTATTGGAGCTTCAGCTTCAGCATCAGTCCTTCCAATGAATATTCAGGGTTGATTTCCTTTAGGACACTGACAGCGTTAGTTGCTTAGTTGTGGCCAATTCTTTGAGAGCCCGTGGACTATAGCCCGCCAGGCTGCTCTGTCCATGGAATTCTCCAGGCAAGAATACCGGAGTGAGTAGCCATTCCATTCTCCGGGGAATCTTCCTGACCCAGGGATCATAACTGTGTCTCCTGCACTGCAGGCAGATTCTTTACCCTCTGAGCCACCGGGGAAGCCCTATAGAGGACAGTGGTTGTGTGTAAATACTTGGCAGAATTTAGGTCAGAGAGCTCTCTGGTTGGCATGGTATACTTAGATAGACACAGGTGATTGAATGGATTCATTTATTTCCGGTTTCTCCAGAAACCCTTCTGAAATGACAGTAAAAGAATTTTTTAAACGTCTAAACCCATGAGGACAAAGAATAGGAAAGAAGACAATAGATAGTGGACTTTAAGCTGTGGAAGGCTGCAGAACAGGAGCTGAAATGTTGGTGCCACGGAGCCCCACCCAGGGAGGAGCAGTGTGGATGCCTGGGTCCTCCAGGCCGGGTACCGCCAGGCCTGAAGACAGATGGGTTAGCTGAGAGTCCGTATGAGGAGAAATGAAACTCTCCAAGTTACCTGGCCACTTGTACAAACCGGAGAACGTTTACCTCTTTTGCCCACTAGAGCAGAGGCTGATGCTCTGGAGAAATGGAACCGGGGCTGGATACGGCACCTCAGACAGAGCAAGGGGCAGCAGAACTCTGAAAGGGGGATTCCTGGAAGTCTGTGCATTTGAGGAGACTAAAGTGGGGCTGGAGGTCTCCCCTCTGGGAGAATGGACGGTGTCAGACCTGCGGTTGCTAGCGTTGGGCAGGCCTTCAAAGCAGAGGCTAGGTGCTTCCCCAGCTAATGCGATCAGTACTGATCCAGAGGCTTGCCTGTGTCCACAAAGCTTCCCTCATCCTTTTACTGCCTTAACTTCTATATTGTTTATTTTGAAGTAAGTGTAGACTCCTAAGAAGTTGCACCAGTGGCACAGAGAGGTCCCCTGCTCCTTTCATCCGATCTCCCCCCATGGTTCCATCTTCTTAACCACAGACAGTGTCAAGACCAGGAAGTGACAGGTGCGGGGTGCAAGCGTGTGGTTCTGTGCCGCTTCACCATCTGTAGCTTCACACGGCCACCACGGCAGTCAGGGTGCAGGATGGTTCCATCCCCATAGAGAGTTCCCCGATGACTCATTTAAAAATAGGAATGGGGGTGGGGGAAGTCTCAAAAAAAAAAAAGAAAAAGAATGGATGGCAAGGGTCCCCACACATATTCAGAAGGCTCCCCGCACGCAGTGTAGAGCCGGAATGAGCAGAGAGAGATGTATCAGAGGAAGTAGCCGATACTGCAGAGAGAACTCTCCAAACACGTAGCGAACGGCCTCAGAGAAGGAAGAGTCTGTGTCGTATCGAGGAAACAGAACGAGACGCTATAAAAGTCAGAACCAGAAACAATTCTTGGAAGTTTAAAGCACAGTATTAGAAGAAAAATAGAAGAGTTGACAGACTCCCAGGAAATAGAATGATACATCTGACATCTAAGAGAGCTATAAAGAGAGAAAGGGAAAACAAAGGGCAGACACGTATCGAGGAAATGAGAAATGTTTCCAGAACTGACGATCACAAGGTTCCAGGGTGGTGAATGGGAAAAGTCCTAACTGGCACATTGTGTAATTCCAGAACACTGAGGCCAAAGCTTCCAGAGAGAGAAGCTTCCCCACTAAAAAAGATGGGGAATGCAGATGCATCAGATCTTCAGCTTCACAGGAAGCCAGAGGCAGTGGAGTGGATCTCCAGTCTGACGTGGAAGGCTATCATTCATATTGCAGTCACTTAGAAATGCTATGTAAAATACAGTAAAGATTTTAGACATGACTGAACTTATGAGAAAGGAATGGAACAAGACGGCACACGGTCAAAAAGGAAACCTAAAGCTGGAGCAGGCTGCTGACTCTGGGGGCGTGTGCCTGTGTGCTTGGTCAGGTCCGACGTTTGGGGACCCCATGGACTGTAGTTTGCCAGGCTTCTCTGTCCATGGGATCCTCCAGGAAAGAATGCTGGAGTGGGTTTCCATTTCCTACCCCAGGGGATTTTTCTGACCCAGGGGTCCAGCCCAGGTCTCCTGCATCTCCTGCATCGCAGGCAGATTACCCACGGAGCTAGCGGGAGATCCCCAGGGGTGTTCACTGGGCCCTAACAAGACTGGAAGTTTGGAGTCTAACGAAAATGCGTAGAATTGACATAGAAGACCCCATCAAACAGCTATTATCTGGTGAAAGGGGAGAAAGGACATGAGAAAAACCTTCCCCATGGAGCCAGAGGAATGGCCTGAAGTCTATCCCTGCCCCCCCCCCAGGTGTGGGGGATGTCTCCTGGGAGCGACAGAAACTTTGGAGTTTGAGGTCTGTGTTTATAAACCCCATGTTTCAGGAATCCCCCCCCCCCCAAGCCAGCACCAGGCTACTGATTCTGCTGGAACTCCTTGCAGAAAGAAGCGCAAAAACGTTTGCAGAACAACCTTGGCACAGCACAGGCCACTCTCATCGTGGAATCCTGCAGTTTCCACAGATGAGAACTCGGGGTGGTACATGACTAAACAGACAGAAATCGTAAGCAAGAGTCCGCTGTCACGACAACCAGGATTTCCAGCATTTTACAGCTTCAGATGCTAGAAGAGATCTTAATTTAATGTTAAAGGTGATCAAAAGGCTTAAAGGAAGATTAGAAATCAAAGAAAGAACAAGATACAGTACATTTTAAACAGGCTGGTTTGTGTGTGTACGTGAGAGAGAAAACCACAAAAAAACTCTACAGTGAAAACTCTAACCATTGCACGTAAAACTGAATGGAAATGTTAAACAGCAAAATAGATACACCCCAGGAGAGGATTATATGAACCGGAAAATAGATCTGAAGAAGTTGAGTAGAATTAGCTCAGAGATCCAGAGAGCATACAGAGGGAGAGGAGCCTGGAGGAAGGGCCCAGCCCACTGATGGCGTCCCCGAGGGACCAGGAGCTTCTTAAAAGCAACACGAGAGGAAGACACAGATTGTTCCCAAGGCCCACAGATGCCTAAGTAGCAGTAGTGAGCTCAGAGCACGGTGGAATGAATCTCCACACGGACTGTAAGACCAGCGTATCCTTCTATCGTGAGAACAAAAGACAGGCGTTCTGGTGAGCGGGAGGGGACGTAGGTATACTTACAGCCGATTCGTGTTGATACGTGACAGAAGCTGGCACAATATTGTAAAGCAGTTATCCTCCAAATAAAAAATAAATAAGCATTTTAAGAGTATATGTTCACAGAAAGAAGAGCTGAGTTTACTCACTCACAGACCTTCAGTGTACTTCAGGAAGAAGGAAGCTAAACCCAGGACAGAGAGAGCAAGCGATGGGGGCAGCAGGAGCTTGTGGCAGAGCTGAACCGCGTGACTTATAAAGCTGTGGTTGTTACTGCTTTGAGGAGCATTAGGAGCTAAAATCCTGACAAGCTGTCTGTGAAAGGGAGGGAGGGGGTCATTGGAATTAAAAGGTCTTCAAACTGTTAGGGAGGAGCAGGAGGGAGGCTGGTTTCCTTTAGATGTGGTGAGTCAGTTGGACATGTTCAGACATTCAGGGTGCAATTAGGATCAAAAGCCTTCAAACCAATAGAGGGAGAATATTCGGAATTATAAAAACTAGGTCATGTCACCAGAAAAAAGAGGAAAGAATAAGTGTGGTAGACAGAAAGCCCAACAGGTAACAGAAGTCGCTCCGCACGGATCACAGTGAGTCTGATCGGAACGGCCGTGCTGGTTACGCCGGAGGCCCTGGGGCTGGACACGCGCGGCCCCCGCGGTTCTGTGAGACTGTCCCATGCAGCCAGGCACCCGACGGCCTGCGAGGACTGGGAGATGCGCCTCCCGTGGACCTTTTTCCGGAATCTGGTGGGAGGTGCGCTTCACCAACACCGGGGGTTTCCTGGGACCCAGGAAACAAGATCCCGCACAGGCCGGCTTTGGAGAGGTAGGCCGGAGTCTGCAGTAGGGAGGGAAAACCAGAGCTGTCCTGTTAGACGGGCGGCCGGGGCTGGGGCGGGGAGCCGAGCGCTGGGCCAGGCTGGTGACCGCCGTCCACGGCTGTCCACGGTCTGTGTGCGCAGACTCGTGTGAGCGGAGCCTGCCCTTGAACAGCGGCTGGTCTGGTTCAGGAAGCAGCTCACACGTTCAGAGGTGGCTGCCAGCCAGGGGTCTCTGACTGGTCACCGGCTGCTCACCACATTTGAGGCTGCGGCGGAGCCAGGAGAAGGCTTGGCGAGGCGGCCCTGGGTGGCCCACGGGCCAGCAGCCTCCTGGGGGTGCCCAGGCTCTGGCTCCTGTGTGGCCAGGCCGGAGGCGCCGCCCTGGTTACCCCGCAGTCCGGACTCTGGAGTCTCCCCAGGCAGCCTCCCACTGGCCCTCCTAAGTCTTAAAAAGAGGCCGTCCCTAGCCCCTGTCCCCTCCCCCGCTGCCTCCTTCCGGCCTGGCTCCTGAAGGAGCGGGCCCTCCAGTCTGCTTCCTGAGGCACCAGCTGCTCCCCCGGGCGGGTGCTGCCGACCGCAGCCTCTGCCCCTTGGCCCAGGTCCCACAGGTCCCCTGTGGCCAGAGGCATCTGCTTCCTGGGTGCTGTGCTAGGGCCATCGCAGCTAGGGCAGGGCAGGTGCTGCCGGAGGAGGAAGCGAGGCAGGGCTGGTAAACGGGGGCGACGGTCAGAGAAGGCCTTCCGGAGGGGGTGAGGCCTGAGCAAAGACAGCAGGCGACGGGGCACGGGTACACACTGAGGCGGCCGCCGTGGCTGCACCTTGTGTGTGACGTCCCCCCACCCTCTTGGCTGCCCCCGGCCTGACGTTCCGTTAGTACCAGGCACAGCGTTTGGCATCCTAGCAGGTGTGTGGACTGTCGTGTGAGTGTGTAGACGGGTGGATGGCAGGTCCACAGTCAGTCAGGGGAGCAGCCTCTGACAGATGTCAAAGGAAGCAGGCCCAGCTTCCTGCAGCGTGGGCTCTGCCCCTGCCCAGGCCGTCCCTAGCCCCTGAGGACAGCCAGGTTCAGGCTAGACGCGCCGTCGCACCCTCTCCCTGCGGTTCACTGCCCAGCTTCGTACCTCACCTGCCGTTTCAGGGAGATCAAGCTGAGAAGTGAACTGAGCCCTGAATCGCTGGGACAGTGGAAGCAGGGTGGGCAAGAGAACTCCCATTTCTGTGACTGGCCCCGTGTCCCGGGGGCTTCGCTCTCAGAACCATCGGCCCAGGCCTGCCGCCTGCCGTCACCCTCCTGTGGCTCGGTTGAACCTCGAAGGCGGGACCGTGGCAGAGCCCTTGTCCTCGTCCTCCTCCACTTAGATCGGTGGGGGCTGGTCCTTGAGAATACACCTGCGGGAGGCGGGACGGATTCTTCA
Source organism: Tragulus kanchil (assembly GCA_022376925.1). NCBI lineage: Eukaryota > Metazoa > Chordata > Mammalia > Artiodactyla > Tragulidae > Tragulus > Tragulus kanchil. The sequence goes on along the minus strand of JAIOJX010000027.1, from coordinate 23,652,989 downwards.
GACGCCAGCCTGGGGTCGCCACCTGGCGCTCCTTCACGGTTCTGGTCTCGCAGCCTGTCAGCCAGCTCTGAGGCCGCAGGGGTTAAGAGAAATAGGGACAGCCCAGGTTGGAGAGATGGGCTCCCTTGGTGGCACAGCAGTAAAGACTTGGCCTGCCAGTGCAGATATGGGTTCAATCCCTAGGTCAGGAAGATCTCCCAGAGAAGGAAATGACAGCCCACTCCAGTCTTCTCGCCTGGGAAATCCCATGGACAGAGGAGCCTGGTGGGCTGCAGTCCACGGGATCGCAAAAAGTCAAACACGACTGGGTGGCCGAGCACTCACGCAGGTCAGAAGGACAGGAAGGCTGAAATGTGTACCCGGCCAGCCTCCAGCCCTTCTCAGGCGGGGGTGCTGACGCCCCAAGAGTCCACTGTCATGTATTAATGCGTCTCAGCAGTGCTGATACTGCCTTTCTTGGGAGAATAGAAACTATTACAGAACGTGTCGCGGGGGGAGGACCTGTGGCTGGCTCCAGGTAGGCTTCTCCATCCTCTCTCCCAACTAAGTTCTGCTCTGAAGGCGACCTGCCTGGCTTCCCACCTCTTGAGACCTGGTTTGAGTCCAACATATCCCGGGTGCTTGGCAGGTTTCCGAGTTTCTCCTGTACTGTGGAGAGGGAAGTGGTGTTCCTGCCTGGAGAAGCCCGTGGACAGAGGAGCCTGGCAGGCTGTAGTCTGTGGGGCTGCAAAGCACTGGACACGACTGAAGCGACTTACCAGGCAGCAGGTGGAGTCTGAGCCAGGGGCCAGAATGATGAGGTTGTGAACAAACTGAGCTTCACGTCAGTAGCCAGGTCATCGGGGTGTCACTCCAGGTCATCAGGGACCCGCTCCTTTTTGTGCGTGCTTCCGGGACCTGTTCAGTTCAAAATCCTGGCTTAGAGGAGACGAACCAGCTCCCGGAAACCATCATGTCACTGGAATGGCCCCCTACTTGTGCAGACCCCCCCACCCCCAGCTCCTTATCCAACTGTCGCCATGTCCTCCCCTCCCACCTCAGGGCTGTTGAGAGACAGGGACTCCCAGGGAAGACCTCCAGGTGTCCCGACCCTACCTAGATAATATTTTTAGATTGCTTTGTCCCTTGTGGCCTGCTTTGGGGCAAAAAAAAATTTGCAAGAACTTTTTTTTAGGAGTCAGAGTTTTAAAAAACAAAAGCATCTTCCTTTTGGTGAACTGTTCGCCCCCTTCCATGCTCTTGGGCTCAGACGACCATGACGCTGGTGTTCCTGCCTTTGGAGGGGCTGTGACTGTGCAGGATGGAGCTGGGTCTCTGGTACCGACCAGTTTCTCCTCCTCACCTCTCTCCAGCGGGTGGTGAATCTTTTTCACGTTCCCAGCCACGCCAGTTACCATAAACTCGGCCCAGAAGCCAGCTCATAGTAAGCATTCATGCGTCATCCTGTTAGAAGTCTTTGCTCTGAGGGCCGGCTGTGTGACCCTTCCCTGGTCTAGTGACGGGCCGGTTGAGGAAGGGAAGCCGTCCGTGACTTCACGGTGGGCGCTGGGGAGTGGTGCGGCCGAGGCTGCTGACCCTGGCGGGGCCTGCCTGTCGGTGGGGCTCTCGGTGGCCGTGCCGTGGACAGAGGGATCAGGCCAGCTCAGGAGGCTTGTCAGCAGTTCTGGACCCGCTGGCCATGAGGACCATCAGTCCGTGCTGTGAGACCCTGGCTCGCTTTCCGCCTCAGCAGCCTTGCCTCTCTTTTTCCTTGACTTTCTGTGCCTTGGCCAAACCTCTTGCTTCCCAGGTGTGGGGTGGGGAGGGAAAATGTTTGCAGCACCCACCCCAGTTTGTCTTGGAAAGATGGAGTTTGGGAATTGAGGGAAGCAGAGGACCACAGTCACTCCGGGCCGAGTCCTGGAAGCTCCGCCCCTCTGCCCTCCCTGCGGGATGGCTCAGGAGGGCGTGGATTGGGCCTCAGAGCCCACGGGAAGCCACCCTGCCCCCAGCGCACCTCAGTGAGATCCTGGCGGGGCCCGGGAGGTCTGGCTGTTGAGAACCCAGGGACCTCCCAAAGGAATGACTTGTGCAGACCCCCACCCCAGCTCCTTATCCAACTGTCGCCATGTCCTCCCTCCCACCTCAGGGCTGTTGAGAGACAGGGACTCCCAGGAAGACCTCCAGGTGTCCCGACCCTACCTAGATAATATTTTTAGATTGCTTTGTCCCTTGTGGCCTGCTTTGGGGCAAAAAAAAATTTGCAAGAACTTTTTTTTAGGAGTCAGAGTTTTAAAAAACAAAAGCATCTTCCTTTTGGTGAACTGTTCGCCCCCTTCCATGCTCTTGGGCTCAGACGACCATGACGCTGGTGTTCCTGCCTTTGGAGGGGCTGTGACTGTGCAGGATGGAGCTGGGTCTCTGGTACCGACCAGTTTCTCCTCCTCACCTCTCTCCAGCGGGTGGTGAATCTTTTTCACGTTCCCAGCCACGCCAGTTACCATAAACTCGGCCCAGAAGCCAGCTCATAGTAAGCATTCATGCGTCATCCTGTTAGAAGTCTTTGCTCTGAGGGCCGGCTGTGTGACCCTTCCCTGGTCTAGTGACGGGCCGGTTGAGGAAGGGAAGCCGTCCGTGACTTCACGGTGGGCGCTGGGGAGTGGTGCGGCCGAGGCTGCTGACCCTGGCGGGGCCTGCCTGTCGGTGGGGCTCTCGGTGGCCGTGCCGTGGACAGAGGGATCAGGCCAGCTCAGGAGGCTTGTCAGCAGTTCTGGACCCGCTGGCCATGAGGACCATCAGTCCGTGCTGTGAGACCCTGGCTCGCTTTCCGCCTCAGCAGCCTTGCCTCTCTTTTTCCTTGACTTTCTGTGCCTTGGCCAAACCTCTTGCTTCCCAGGTGTGGGGTGGGGAGGGAAAATGTTTGCAGCACCCACCCCAGTTTGTCTTGGAAAGATGGAGTTTGGGAATTGAGGGAAGCAGAGGACCACAGTCACTCCGGGCCGAGTCCTGGAAGCTCCCGCCCCTCTGCCCTCCCTGCGGGATGGCTCAGGGAGGGCGTGGATTGGGCCTCAGAGCCCACGGGAAGCCACCCTGCCCCCCCAGCGCACCTCAGTGAGATCCTGGCGCCGGGGGGTTGAAGACTCGGCGTTGGACCGTGGCTCTGGCATGTTATTTTTACTGCCTTTTCCTCCCGTATTTGCATTTTTAAAAATAGCAGTGCTGAGTGAATCCCTCTCAGTTTTGAGTCGGCTGTGGAAGGTAGGATGCGTTCTGCAGGGACTGTGGCTGTTGATTAGCAGCTGATGCTCAGCGTTTGGGAGCGTGGACCGCAGGAGCCGCGGATGTCCTGGGTGGAGGTGTCACGAGCCGCTGCAGGAAAGAGGCTCCAGCTGTCTGCTGGCCAGAGATGACGTCATGTTGAAGATGACATCATTTCTGGGGGTTGGAAGTGAGGAAGGTGAAGAAAAGGCAGCAGGAGCATCTGGGTGCTGAGGTCTGGTGGTCATGCTGGAGGCTTTGGACCAGGCTGTCTTCCTGCCAGGCCGGTTCTCTCAGACTCAGGGGTCTCACAGGTAGAGAGCAGCGCTAAGATCACGTTCTTGTGGCCACAGTGTGGTCCTCGATGCTGCCTTCCTGCCTGGAAGCCTTTCCAGGTGGGAGCACTGCGTCCCCCAGGGGTCCGGGGCTGTGGGCTGGCAGGCTCTGCGCTGTGCCCCCTGGCAGCCGCCGGCCGGGGTTGGGCCCAGGGCTCTTGGCCAGCAGGGTCCGGGGCTTTGTTCTTGGCCTCTGTCTGGAAGCTGACCAGGGCCCGGGTCTGTGCCACGTGAGCAGAGGTCAGCGCGGGGGCCACGTCCCACTGCCTGTGTGTCTGTGCAAGGGCTGAACCGCCCGCAGGAGTGTTTTTCGGGTTTTTTTTTTTAAACTTTTATTTTACTTTTAACTTTTACAGTTTTGTTGTTTACAGATATGTATGTTCCTAGATTAGTCATATGTATATCCCCCCATCCCATCCCTCTAGACCGTCACACAGCACCCCTTGCAGGACCCCCTTTTCTCAGAGAGCAAAGACTGTAGCTGTTTTCTTCAGGAGTGTGTTCTTCAGGGATGGGAGCGAGGGGCTATGAGCCCAGCCTCACTTGGCTTTGCTGATTATTTGAATCTACCTTGCTTTTGCATCTTGAGCCCCAGATTTTTATCTTTAAATTTTTTTCAAATTGCCCCCAGCGCACCTCAGTGAGATCCTGGCGCCGGGGGGTTGAAGACTCGGCGTTGGACCGTGGCTCTGGCATGTTATTTTTACTGCCTTTTCCTCCCGTATTTGCATTTTTAAAAATAGCAGTGCTGAGTGAATCCCTCTCAGTTTTGAGTCGGCTGTGGAAGGTAGGATGCGTTCTGCAGGGACTGTGGCTGTTGATTAGCAGCTGATGCTCAGCGTTTGGGAGCGTGGACCGCAGGAGCCGCGGATGTCCTGGGTGGAGGTGTCACGAGCCGCTGCAGGAAAGAGGCTCCAGCTGTCTGCTGGCCAGAGATGACGTCATGTTGAAGATGACATCATTTCTGGGGGTTGGAAGTGAGGAAGGTGAAGAAAAGGCAGCAGGAGCATCTGGGTGCTGAGGTCTGGTGGTCATGCTGGAGGCTTTGGACCAGGCTGTCTTCCTGCCAGGCCGGTTCTCTCAGACTCAGGGGTCTCACAGGTAGAGAGCAGCGCTAAGATCACGTTCTTGTGGCCACAGTGTGGTCCTCGATGCTGCCTTCCTGCCTGGAAGCCTTTCCAGGTGGGAGCACTGCGTCCCCCAGGGGTCCGGGGCTGTGGGCTGGCAGGCTCTGCGCTGTGCCCCCTGGCAGCCGCCGGCCGGGGTTGGGCCCAGGGCTCTTGGCCAGCAGGGTCCGGGGCTTTGTTCTTGGCCTCTGTCTGGAAGCTGACCAGGGCCCGGGTCTGTGCCACGTGAGCAGAGGTCAGCGCGGGGGCCACGTCCCACTGCCTGTGTGTCTGTGCAAGGGCTGAACCGCCCGCAGGAGTGTTGTTCGGGTTTTTTTTTTTAAACTTTTATTTTACTTTTAACTTTTACAGTTTTGTTGTTTACAGATATGTATGTTCCTAGATTAGTCATATGTATATCCCCCCATCCCATCCCTCTAGACCGTCACACAGCACCCCTTGCAGGACCCCCTTTTCTCAGAGAGCAAAGACTGTAGCTGTTTTCTTCAGGAGTGTGTTCTTCAGGGATGGGAGCGAGGGGCTATGAGCCCAGCCTCACTTGGCTTTGCTGATTATTTGAATCTACCTTGCTTTTGCATCTTGAGCCCCAGATTTTTATCTTTAAATTTTTTTCAAATTAAAAACAGGGAACTCCCTTTTGGTGTAGTGATTAAGACTCCATGCTTCCGCTACAGGGAGCACAGGTTCAATCCCTGATCAGGAAACTAAGATCCCATAGGCCATGCTGCATGGCCAAAAATAAAAAAATTAAAAACAAATGTCCCTAAGTGGTCAAGGCCCTCTTTTGTTTTAGAAGACAGGGAAGCATACTGGTTGAAAGTGGAGCTGTTTCAACCCGGAATGTTAAGAAATAGATTCCCGGTGAAATCAGAGATTTATTCAGTAGGTTTGGGGTAAGAAAATAAATCCTATCAAGTAATTTATATTTTTAAAAGAGCTCTGCGGATTCTGATAGTTGCATTAAAGCTTAGTCTTCTTCCCAAAGGACCTGCCGAGGAGGCCTCCCTTTTTCTCCATCATCTTCTGCTATTTCAGCACTGCTGAATTAAATACCTAGACTTCTCCACACTGTTTTCATGGATAAGGCCATTGGTTGGTTTCCACCCATTGCCCTCCAGGGACCACTCGTGTGCGTCAGCCAGAGCACTGCCTGGCCGTTGCGGCTTTTAGGGCTCAGTGTCTAGAGGGGGTTGCTGGTAGTTCTGGTACATTTTGGTCCCTCACTCGCAGGAAATGTGTTCTCCTTCAGATCCGCGATGGTAAGAATTCTAGCTGAGAAGTCCTTCCTGGGTGGGACCTAGGGGAGCTCGGGCAGAGGGAAGGAAGTTTCGTTCTTCTACAGAAAAGAGTATCAGGCCAGGGTCTTGCCCGCTGGTGTCTGTTCGCCCCATCTGCCCTGACGGCGCAGCGTCTCCGTGAGGCTATGGAGCCGTCCTGGTCCTGGTCAGGGACAGGGGAGAGGCACTCTCCTTGAGTCCCAGCTCTGTGACCACCCCCTGCATGTCGTTTCCAGGCCCTTCCTCCCCTCCCCGCCCTCCACGCTCTGCCAGGTCTGAGAGCACCTGGGCTGGCCCAGCCCACACAGTGCCGCCTCCTCCACGCCGGATCCCTGGGCCGCACCTCGTCCAGAGTGGACACCTTCGCACCACTGTGTCCCCTAGTGCAGCGCTCCCGCTCCCACACACGCGTGGATTCACTCGTGGCCTGTCTGCTCATCACTGAGCTGGGTGTGTCCGCTCCCGTTCAAAGGGGGAGGAGAATTGTGACCGTGTGACAAGAAGGTAGTGATTTGAGATTTGCTAGGAGCTTTCTTAACATAGGCCCCTGACACTAAAGCCCTTCAGTGTATATAAGGCTTTTTCATAAGGCCATCTAAAGTGCACCTGGACCTTCATTTCTGCATCTCATTTCTGTGTTTGTAGGTGTGGATTCGTGTATTCGTTTTCTCCAGTTGAGCTGTAAATTCCAGGGGAAGGAAGCCCTCGGGGGCCTGGTCCAGGCTCTGCCCTGGCGCTCCTCTCACCGGGCCTTTTCAGGCCAGGCCGACTCGGCCGTCTTTTCCTTGCGACCCCCTCCTTGAGGGTCTGTGGGGATACACCTTCCAAGTGGACTGCTCAGGTGGCCCCCTCAGCAGGGCAGGTGCTGGGCAGGCTGACTTCAGGGCTCCCCGAGCTTGTCCAGCTTGTCGTCCTGGGTGACACCAGGGAGGTGACGGGACTTCTCAGCATGGGGAGTGGCAGCACCGTGACCGCTGTGGCCCTGGCTCTCAGGTGGTGTGGCCGACCGCCGCCTCATCTCCGGGTGCCTAGAGGGCTGGAGGGACGCTTCCTCCCCGCCTCCAGGGTCCTGTTTCTGCGAGGCCAGTCAGGGTCTTAGGACTTATCAATCAAACCAGGAGGTCATAGCAGCCCCTAGGAACCATTCATTCTGTGCCAGGGTCGCCAGGCCCGTTGGTGCCTGAGTGGCACCCAGTGCCCTTAGGTGGCCGTCCATTCTGTGCCTTGAGATGGTGACCGCAGGTGCTTGGGGAACAAGTGGAGGTTGATGTGGGTTCAGGGAGGCTGTGCCTCCTCCACAGGCGTCCCTGACAGTCAGGAGTGGTCTCGGCCTGCCCTTCTGGACCCAGACACAGGCCCTGTTAGCTATTGCCCCTCCTCTCTTTCTGCCTTTGAAATACCAGTCAGAAGAGTCAGCGCTGGGGGATATGTATCCCAGTCCCTTTGGGAACCTTCCCAGAACGCCTGTTTTCACCCTCCTGGGGACTGTGACTGGGCCGTGAGCCTGGGTTGGGCCCCTCCTTCTATCTCGACACCCCTCTGTTACGTGAGGTGATGTGCTCGGAGACCTTGTTAGCCTGTGGAGTTGAAGCCGGCGGGGCTGGGCTGAGAGTCTGCATGTCAGTGAGATATCCAGGAAGATGCCCAGGGCAGCAGGGGCCACGAGGAGGGCCTCTTGTGCCAAAGGAGGAAGGACAGCAGCGAATTCGGGGCCCCGGGATCCTGGCACCGGGTGGTCCGGGGAGGTCCCTCACCTCTCCGAGCCTCTAGCCTCCTCTGTGAAATGAGAGTGACCTCGGCGGTGCCTTCACGGGGCTTTGCCCTGCACAGCACGGGCTCCATCAAGGTCTGTCCATGGGGTTCCCCGCCTGGGTCACCTGATGTTCTGTGAGCTAATCTGACCTCAGACGCCTGGGGTGAGGGCGGGTGTCTGGGGAGCAGGGCTGAGCTCGCTCCGCCTAGCTGCTGACTCAGGGATGCCCAGCAGCCCAGCTGGGAGGACAGGCATGAAATCCTCCTGTTTACTTTTCTTTTACTTCTGGAGGAGGGAGGTCTTCTCAGTCTGAAGCTTCCTGTCTTGTGCCCTCCTTCCTGATTCAGGAGTCGGGGACTGTTCTGTCCTTTTAGAGCCAGGTGGATCAGCCTGGGGCCCGGATACCGGTGCTGTGCTGGGTTCTTTCTCTGCACCGGCTCTTGCCTCCAAAGCACAGGCGCCGCACGCCAGTCTGTGGCATCTGCAGAGACCCAGCTCTGCAGCCGGCCTTCAGCCAGCCTGCTGCCCGCCTCAGCCCTCCCCGACACCCCCCACAGCCCGGCCTTCTCCTCACCGAGCAGGCAGTTGGACTCATCCCCCATCTCTGTCCCCTGGGGCCTGCCGAGCCTTGGGCCATCTCAGCAAGCCGGCAGGCCACAGCTGCAGTTTCCAGGCAGTGATGCAGGCACTGCCTGCCCTGATGGCCGGCGTCTGGTCTGCTGTGTGCCATCGGAGCCAGGGGCCCTGGGGACAGGGCCACCCCCCGGGGCTGGAGAGTGGAGAGGCCTGGCCAGCTTTCTTCTGAAAGGGTGACGGGGGTGGGGCCGCTTCCCCCACCTGCTTTTGGCCACAGTCTTTGTCTCTGCCCAGCTCAACAGTGTGTTTTTTCCTATAAATGTTTTCAGGCGTTTTCATCTTGTCTCTCTCAACTAAAATGTAAGTTCTGTAAAGCCGGGACGCGTACCTTTGTATTTGTATTCTTGTCTCATTCTGAACCTATTGAAAAACACTAAAAAACGATTGAATTGATGGGCCTCAGTCTTTGGTTTCGGCAGAGCTTCTGTTGCTGGTTGCTGTAGCATGTGATTGACAGAACTTTCCAGCGAGGGGCGCCAGCTTGTCTCTTCTCCCACGGCCCAGCCGTTTCCAGCTCTCCTCCTCCCGAGGCACGTGAGGCCCTCTGGCCACCTGGGCCTGCTGCTGAAGCCTGCGATCCTCAGGTGGGCAGCTTGCTGACGGCTGGAATTTTAGGGACTCTCAGTCACATGACGGTCAGCTGCTCTGAGAACGGCATTACCCTGGCATTCACGAGGCTCACTGGCCCGTCATGTCCCCAGATCCATTCAGAACTGGAAGCTGGAAGAGGAGCCCAGCTCCAGCCCACAGTCAGTACCATTTCCTGCCACTCCCAGCTGGACTGTTGTGAAAGCCGGCATATTGACATTTCAAGCAAGGTCAGAAAGAGTTAAGCGTTTCCCCCACCCCCGCCCCCGCCCCGCCGCAGCACAGCGTCTGTGTGTAACCTAGGGATTTTGATCATCTGTGTGATTCTGGCTCTAGGTCAGCTTCTGACCTGGAGCGATGTCTCCCTCCACTTAGTGTAACTGGCTGAGACCTGGGCCAGAGAGGACCCGCAGAGCAGCTAGGGAGGCGGGGGCTCTCAGAGGCCTTGGAAGTGACCCACCGTGGTATACGCATTTCACTTCATGACCCGGGACACGCGTGTGTTACATATGCAAGTGGAAAAGCTGTCTCAAAACAGTACCTACCCTTCCTGTGTGTGATGCGCCCCGCGGTGGCCTCAACCCAGTGAACTGATTTCGTAACCCACTGACGGGTCACAGCCCTCAATTGGAAAAAACCATTGCTCAGGAATTCCCTGGCGGTCCAGTGTCTAGGACTCCGCGCTTTCACCTTCGAGAGCCTGGGTTCAGTCCCTGGTCAAGGAATTGGGATTCCTCAGGTGAAGCTGCACGGCGGAAAGAAAGAAAACCTGGCTCTAGGGAGCATTCCAGTCTGGGATTTCCAGAGCCTTTTCAGATTCTGCACCAGGGGGTAAAGTCCCAGTCTGCCAGTTCCTCCAGATGGCTTTTGTATTGGAGGCATGGGAGTTAACCTCCCTGGTCCTCCCTTCTCCCCTTCCCCACCCAGCACCACGCCAGATCCTTCTACATTCTTTAAAGAGAAAGAGCGTACACATTCCTTGTTCTACATTTGTATTCCTGTCAAGCCTTGAATCTCTAGGAAGCACTAAAAAGAATTTCACTTACCTCAGTCCTGGGTTTTAGCAAAGTTCCTGTTGAATGGTTTCCTCTAGTCTCCCCCCCCAGACTAAGCTGGGCTTCTCAGCCAGGGACCAGCGCGCTCCGCCCCTGTCTTGGACTGGCGCGCCTGAGGGAGGCCGCCACAGTGAGCCTGGTTCTCACGGCCAGGTGGACCCAAGGGCGGCAGGACTGGGGCCTTCTTCAGCGTCTGCAGCCGTGGCTGAGGGTGTGAGAGGGGCTGGTCAGCTGGCCCTGAGGGCCGCCCCCCCACCTCACCCCACATGGGCTGTATGATGGCCAGGAGGGATGGTGTTTCTCTGGTTGTTTTTACCCCTTGGGAATAGCGAGCCTCTAGAAATTTCCAGCAGTGGTGCAACCTCATCGTATTTCTTTGAGGAACCTGTTGTTTGAGTCCCGGCCTAGGTGAGCAGCCTCATCATCCCTGTGTGGGCTGGACCTGCTGCTTTTCCCTTCCCGCCCGCCCCGGGAAGGGCCTGGGTCAGTCCACTGAACACGCCCCAAACCAGGGGTCACAGCAGTCTGTGCCCCATCTTCCTTCCACTCGCTCGCCAGAGGCACCTGTGGAGCCTGAGTGCAAAGCTCCTCCCATAGTCCGCTGAGGATCTGGGCGGAGCCGCCTCACTAACCCCCAGGGAAAACGGCGTGGTTTCCTTCTGTGGGTCTGAAGGTGTCTCGGCCAGAGTTAGACAGGAGCCGTCAGTGGTGGACAGGTGGCCCCAGCCTGACACAGCGCTCAGGCTCCTTTCAGGGCCCTCCTCAGCCTGTTGTTGGACTTCCGCTGCTTCCCTTTGAAGAAAGAAAACCTGGCTCTAGGGAGCATTCCAGTCTGCACCAGGGGTAAAGTCCCAGTCTGCCAGTTCCTCCAGATGGCTTTTGTATTGGAGGCATGGGAGTTAACCTCCCTGGTCCTCCCTTCTCCCCTTCCCCACCCAGCACCACGCCAGATCCTTCTACATTCTTTAAAGAGAAAGAGCGTACACATTCCTTGTTCTACATTTGTATTCCTGTCAAGCCTTGAATCTCTAGGAAGCACTAAAAAGAATTTCACTTACCTCAGTCCTGGGTTTTAGCAAAGTTCCTGTTGAATGGTTTCCTCTAGTCTCCCCCCCCAGACTAAGCTGGGCTTCTCAGCCAGGGACCAGCGCGCTCCGCCCCTGTCTTGGACTGGCGCGCCTGAGGGAGGCCGCCACAGTGAGCCTGGTTCTCACGGCCAGGTGGACCCAAGGGCGGCAGGACTGGGGCCTTCTTCAGCGTCTGCAGCCGTGGCTGAGGGTGTGAGAGGGGCTGGTCAGCTGGCCCTGAGGGCCGCCCCCCCACCTCTCCCCACATGGGCTGTATGATGGCCAGGAGGGATGGTGTTTCTCTGGTTGTTTTTACCCCTTGGGAATAGCGAGCCTCTAGAAATTTCCAGCAGTGGTGCAACCTCATCGTATTTCTTTGAGGAACCTGTTGTTTGAGTCCCGGCCTAGGTGAGCAGCCTCATCATCCCTGTGTGGGCTGGACCTGCTGCTTTTCCCTTCCCGCCCGCCCCGGGAAGGGCCTGGGTCAGTCCACTGAACACGCCCCAAACCAGGGGTCACAGCAGTCTGTGCCCCATCTTCCTTCCACTCGCTCGCCAGAGGCACCTGTGGAGCCTGAGTGCAAAGCTCCTCCCATAGTCCGCTGAGGATCTGGGCGGAGCCGCCTCACTAACCCCCAGGGAAAACGGCGTGGTTTCCTTCTGTGGGTCTGAAGGTGTCTCGGCCAGAGTTAGACAGGAGCCGTCAGTGGTGGACAGGTGGCCCCCAGCCTGACACAGACGCTCAGGCTCCTTTCAGGGCCCTCCTCAGCCTGTTGTTGGACTTCCCGCTGCTTCCCTTCTCGAGGTAAGAGCCCTTTTAGTGGATGCTGACCTTAGGGACAGGTGCGACAGCCCCCTTTTTTCCCTCGGGGAAGGTCGTGGCCAGCCCTTGGGGCCAGCCCGTCCTGTAGGATGTGACGTTCACATCCCCTGGGAAGTAGTGTCTGTTCAGCTTCCATGTATTTTCGACCAGTTGATTAGCCTCAGTTTTCCTTTTTCTGTCACTGGAACAGTTTTATTCAGTGAATTAGGTTATTCCTGGTCAGCCGAGAGCCGTGTCAGGAATGAGGGGCTAGACCATCAGCTGTGGTACTGTCCGTGCCGGGGGTCAGAGCGGCAGGGCCAGGAGCGGGGTGTGCTGGGGGCCTCCTGGCCAGGGCAGAGCTCCTGGGAGCCCGGGAGGGAGCGGGATGGAAGTGCCCGGCCTCCCTGCCAGGTCACCCTCCTCAGCAGAGTCCCCACTCCTTCCTTTGCCACCACCTTGCTTTCTGACTTGAAGAGCACCTCGTGAGCTCTAACTTGAGGAAGCATCTGGAGGACGATCCTTTTACCCACCCCTGGTCTCGCGCCACCAGGCTCTCCTGAGAGCAGCTCAGGGCTCTGCAGCCCCGGCCCTGCAGATGCTTTGGGCTGATTGTGCCGTGTTGCGGGCTCCCCTGTGCACTGTTGGACGTTTAATAGCCTCTGGTCTCCAGGGGCAACCAGGTATCTCCGGGCATCACACATGTCCTCTGAGGGCACAGTTGCCCCAGTTGAGAACCACCAGCCTGCCGGGTCACCCTGCCCTGACCAGCAGCTTCTCTGCCCGACAGCCAGATGATTCTTTCACCACGCCCGCCGCGCAGAGGCCTGCAGGGGCTTCCGCCTCTCAGGATGGACTCAGGTCCTTCCCTGGTACTTTGTGAGATGGCTTAGTGTCACTCTAGAATCTGGTGATTTCCTAGAGCAGGCACAGCGCCCTCTGGTGTCAGCCACCAGAATCCTGCACCTGGGATCTGGGCACTTGATCTCTTGAGCGCGGGAGGAGCAGGAGTGGGCTCACCGCGCGACCGAGTGGCCTTCGCCAGCGCTCCGGGGCCCTCGTGACATCCGCCAGCCGAAGCCGCCACGGCTGCCTGCCGTGTGCCCCAGAAATGAACAGACTAGTCACTGCACTTACAGTCAGGAGAAGGATGACACGCTTGCCGAGCGTGTGGACCTGCCAGAAATACCTCTGCTCTGTTCCCAGCTCTGCAGCTCTGGGGAGGGAGGAGCTTTTTCCGTGGTGAAGAGGATGGACTCAGGCTGGACTGCCCGAGTTCAAGTCCCGGCTGCATCCCTTAGGAGCCGTGTGACCTTGAACACGTGACTTACTGGCTCTGCATCTCAGTTTACTTCTCGGCAAAGACCACGGCAGTCTCCTGATGTCGTGGAGTTGTGGGGCGTTTCTCAGGCTGAAACACGTGACATGCTTGGAAACCGCGTGGAGTGTGGCTCGTGCCAGCTGTGCTGTGGCTGCCGGGGGAGGCCTCGGAGCCGAGGCTCTTTCCAGAGTGGGTATTCTGAAAGCCTGCGCGATGCCGGGAGCAGGGACAGGGATGAGCGGAAGCCCCGATTCGTGGATTTGTGGGAGACACCCGGCGCTGGCCGATGTGGAGAGAGAGTGCCCGGTGTGGTGGGACGCAGGTGCCCGGGAGGAGAAAGGAGAGCCTTGTGAGTCATCCTCGCCCTCCCGGGCATCTTGTGCTCATCTTCTGGACGTCCCCGGGGAAGGGAACGCAGCCAGAACAGTGGCCCCTGCCCCCCACCCCTCCCCGCCACCTGCACGCCCTGTCATTGCTGTTGTTCCGCAAGATGAGAAGCGTTTGGAGACCCAGCTTTAAGGTGGAGGGGAGGCAGGCTCCGGCAGGAGAGCCCTCCTCCCAGGGCCTGTGTGACCCGCCTGTCCCACCGCCTGGCAGAGCTCTGCAAGGGGGAGAGAGACCCGCCCCCGGCCCGGCCGCAGTGCCGGCTCTCCCGAGCTGTGTCGTTCCTGCTCCAGTCTCAGAGCAGGCGTCTCCGTGACCCCCCGCCCCGGGGGCAGCACACACTGCCCTGGCCTCGGGTCTGCTCTCCGGGACCGCCCCCGCCCCCGCGTCACACTGGGCCCAGCCTCACCTCCCGTCCCTCACGGTGCAGTCCCTCTCCGGGTGGATTTCCCCTCACTGCAACTTCTGGTTTCTATGGCAACTTGGGAAGACCTGCAGTTGTGGCTTTTTGAAGTCTAAAACGGGAGCAGAGGTTTGAGATGGGGCCGGATGGCACCGAGAATACCATGTCTTAGCCGGGGATTTGGACCGAGGGCGAGAGGACAGGGGGTTGTTGGTGTTAGAAAACTGGTCCTGTCGTCCCAGCCCACCCTTGGCAGAGGGCCTCCCGGCGCCTTGTGGCCTCCTGGAGTCGCGGAGCCTGGACTCAGGGTCTTCAGCCCGCGCCTGCAGAGCATCCAAGGCGGGTGGAGTGATCGTCCTGGTGGGCGTTGGCCGAGCGCTCGCTGAGAGCCGGTGGGGCTGGTGGCTGTCCGCGCGTTCACCGCCCTCCGGCGAACCCTCAGCCCTGCACCCGCCTCATACCCGAGCGCTCGGCGAGGCTGCAGTGCCGTCTCGGGTGAGGGTCCGGCGTGCCTAAGCCTGGGACTCCTGTCAGATGGACCACAGGCTCGTGTCCCTATGGGATCATCTCCATCGCCTGTGGATGGCGGGCCCGTTGCTTCCGCTTTACTGTTTTGTAAGTCACATCACACGAATGGCAGGATCCGCTGTAGTCATCGTCACCAGTTTCAGTGACCTTGAGCGTGTCTCCCTTTTCGGGTCTTCAGGTCCCCTCACAGAGGTCACCTTCCCAGGCCCCAGGCACTGCAGTGGGGAGAGTGATCCTGAGGGTCTTCCCTGGGCGCTTGTGGACACAGCTCTTCCCTCCCCCTAGTTTGGGGTCTTGGAGGGACTGAGCTAGGAAGGTGCGCAGCCTCAGAGACCCACCCGTTCCCAGGGCTCAGTGAAGACCCCCAGAGGAGCGGCCCCAGGCCGGGAGAAGACGCAGTGGCCCCATGGATAGGCGTCTCCTGCGCGGACTGTCGGGGTCCAGGCCGGGGAGGGCGGGGCCGTGCCTGCCGGGGCGCTGCCCTGGCCTCGGGTTTTACCGCCGCCCCGCGTCACTGGGCCCAGCCTCACCTCCCGTCCCTCACGGTGCAGTCCCTCTCCGGGTGGATTTCCCCTCACTGCAACTTCTGGTTTCTATGGCAACTTGGGAAGACCTGCAGTTGTGGCTTTTTGAAGTCTAAAACGGGAGCAGAGGTTTGAGATGGGGCCGGATGGCACCGAGAATACCATGTCTTAGCCGGGGATTTGGACCGAGGGCGAGAGGACAGGGGGTTGTTGGTGTTAGAAAACTGGTCCTGTCGTCCCAGCCCACCCTTGGCAGAGGGCCTCCCGGCGCCTTGTGGCCTCCTGGAGTCGCGGAGCCTGGACTCAGGGTCTTCAGCCCGCGCCTGCAGAGCATCCAAGGCGGGTGGAGTGATCGTCCTGGTGGGCGTTGGCCGAGCGCTCGCTGAGAGCCGGTGGGGCTGGTGGCTGTCCGCGCGTTCACCGCCCTCCGGCGAACCCTCAGCCCTGCACCCGCCTCATACCCGAGCGCTCGGCGAGGCTGCAGTGCCGTCTCGGGTGAGGGTCCGGCGTGCCTAAGCCTGGGACTCCTGTCAGATGGACCACAGGCTCGTGTCCCTATGGGATCATCTCCATCGCCTGTGGATGGCGGGCCCGTTGCTTCCGCTTTACTGTTTTGTAAGTCACATCACACGAATGGCAGGATCCGCTGTAGTCATCGTCACCAGTTTCAGTGACCTTGAGCGTGTCTCCCTTTTCGGGTCTTCAGGTCCCCTCACAGAGGTCACCTTCCCAGGCCCCAGGCACTGCAGTGGGGAGAGTGATCCTGAGGGTCTTCCCTGGGCGCTTGTGGACACAGCTCTTCCCTCCCCCTAGTTTGGGGTCTTGGAGGGACTGAGCTAGGAAGGTGCGCAGCCTCAGAGACCCACCCGTTCCCAGGGCTCAGTGAAGACCCCCAGAGGAGCGGCCCCAGGCCGGGAGAAGACGCAGTGGCCCCATGGATAGGCGTCTCCTGCGCGGACTGTCGGGGTCCAGGCCGGGGAGGGCGGGGCCGTGCCTGCCGTGGAGCTGGCCAGGCTCCAGAGGCCAGTGTCCTGAGACTTACGCGGCAGCCCGCAGTCCTCCACGGGGCGGCAGATAAGGAGCGGGCTGCGGCTGGCTGGGAAGGATAGCCCAGATTAGAAGGCGCTGCAGCTGATAGCCAGCCTCCGCGTGCCCCCCGCCCCCTGTCGGGCCCCCCAGCCCACGCTCCCCAGCACTCAGCAGCAGGGGCGCAGGGCAGGCGCCGGGTGAGGAAAGACTCCACCACTCACAGCAGAAGGCTTAGCTCTCTGCAGAACCGACTGTTAAATCTTGACACGAGGCCTTACGGGATCTGTCACTCAGCCACACGTCTCAGCAGGATCGGTGACCTCCGGGGAGCCCAGCGTTTGCCTTTGGCCGGGAGGTCGCGCCGTGAGTGCCGTCTCCTGATCCCGGCGCTGGTGGAGGCGCGTGTGGGATTTGGGAAAGCCGAGTTGGGACTTGAGGGGGCTGTGTGCTCGGCTGTAGGTAGTGTCACTCCGCTAAGGCGCTGGGAGGTGACTGTCTCCCTGGCGACGGCAGGCCCCGCGCTCACACTGTGCTCTCTGTCCCAGCTGACGCTTGAGGACCGCTCCGTGGTGCCCCGAGATGTGGTCCGGCACATGCGCTCCGCTGTGAGTCCTGCGGCCCCCGCGGGGCTGGGGGGTCCTGGGGCAGGTCAGGCCCGGGTCTGCTGGGGCCCCCGGGGCCCCTGCCCGGGGCTGGATGCCTTCTCCCCTCAGGACAGCCAGTGCGGCACCGTGATCGACGTGAACATCGACTGCGCCGTCAAGCTCATCGGCACCAACTGCATCGTCTACCCTGTCAACAGCAAGGACCTGCAGCACATCTGGGTGAGCTCCCCGCCCGTGACCGCCCTCGCGGGGCTCTGGCTCGTCCTCCGCATCTTCCGAGGCCAGTTGGCTCCGCCCAGCGGTCAGCGTCCTCCTTGCAGCCTAGGTGCATCTTGCACGTCAGCCATTCAGACTCGAGGTCAGAACAGCCCAGCAGAGACGACTCTTTCCTTTCTCCTCTGATACTTTTGTGGTTTTGGCGTCTCCTGCGCGATGGGGGCCAGGCCGGGAGGCGGGGCCGTGCCTGCCGTGGAGCTGGCCAGGCTCCAGAGGCCAGTGTCCTGAGACTTACGCGGCAGCCCGCAGTCCTCCACGGGGCGGCAGATAAGGAGCGGGCTGCGGCTGGCTGGGAAGGATAGCCCAGATTAGAAGGCGCTGCAGCTGATAGCCAGCCTCCGCGTGCCCCCCGCCCCCTGTCGGGCCCCCCAGCCCACGCTCCCCAGCACTCAGCAGCAGGGCGCAGGGCAGGCGCCGGGTGAGGAAAGACTCCACCACTCACAGCAGAAGGCTTAGCTCTCTGCAGAACCGACTGTTAAATCTTGACACGAGGCCTTACGGGATCTGTCACTCAGCCACACGTCTCAGCAGGATCGGTGACCTCCGGGGAGCCCAGCGTTTGCCTTTGGCCGGGAGGTCGCGCCGTGAGTGCCGTCTCCTGATCCCGGCGCTGGTGGAGGCGCGTGTGGGATTTGGGAAAGCCGAGTTGGGACTTGAGGGGGCTGTGTGCTCGGCTGTAGGTAGTGTCACTCCGCTAAGGCGCTGGGAGGTGACTGTCTCCCTGGCGACGGCAGGCCCCGCGCTCACACTGTGCTCTCTGTCCCAGCTGACGCTTGAGGACCGCTCCGTGGTGCCCCGAGATGTGGTCCGGCACATGCGCTCCGCTGTGAGTCCTGCGGCCCCCGCGGGGCTGGGGGGTCCTGGGGCAGGTCAGGCCCGGGTCTGCTGGGGCCCCCGGGGCCCCTGCCCGGGGCTGGATGCCTTCTCCCCTCAGGACAGCCAGTGCGGCACCGTGATCGACGTGAACATCGACTGCGCCGTCAAGCTCATCGGCACCAACTGCATCGTCTACCCTGTCAACAGCAAGGACCTGCAGCACATCTGGGTGAGCTCCCCGCCCGTGACCGCCCTCGCGGGGCTCTGGCTCGTCCTCCGCATCTTCCGAGGCCAGTTGGCTCCGCCCAGCGGTCAGCGTCCTCCTTGCAGCCTAGGTGCATCTTGCACGTCAGCCATTCAGACTCGAGGTCAGAACAGCCCAGCAGAGACGACTCTTTCCTTTCTCCTCTGATACTTTTGTGGTTTTTGGAATAAGTTTCTTTTCAGTACCTTAAATTTTTCATGATTTCGAACTTACTGAAACTAGTAGGCACCTGTGCCTCCTGAGCGTTGGGGTTCCTCAGCTGGTGGCGTGTCCCTGCGTCTTCTCTAGCGCCTGCCCTCACTCTTCCCCCCCTCCTCTCTCTCTCTTTTTGTTTTTTGGCCACCCCACACAGCATGTGGCATCTTAGTTCCCTGACCAGGGATCAAACCCGCACCCCCTGCCTTGTTGGCAGCTCAGATTGTTAACAGCTGGACCTTCAGGGTGGTCTACCCTTTTCTGAAACATTTGAAAACAAGCTACAGATAGGATGCTGTACACCCCTAAGTGCTGCAGTGTGTATCTCCCCCAAACAGGAGCACTCTCCTACTTAACCACCATTCAAAGCCCGAAATTAGGGCCTTGGCCCATGGCTGTCCACCCACAGACCCCGCTCAGTGTCCCTGCAGCGTCCACCTTGCCCTCTGACCCGGGGCTCCCTCGGGGGCACGCACGGCTGTCAGCCCTTTGATCCCCCAGGCCTGAGACGTTCCCAGCCTTGCTTATTTGGTCTTCCTGTCCTGGGTGACCGTGAGCAGGGCCACCGGGTGGTGCCCGTGAGCAGCCTCGGGCCCTGCGTTCTTGGCAGGACCACCCCGGAAGTGCCCCGGGCTCTTCCCTGGCCCGGAACCTCCCCACCGGGATGGCCGCTTTGCTCCCAGGCGCGCGGGGCTCTGTGAGCCTCCCACACCCGCAGTCCGCCTTCACCCTTTTGCCAGCAGTCCTGTCAGTTCTATGAGAGATGTTCCGGGATCGTGTCAGTAACCCAGCGCTTCTCCACCCCGTCCACTGGCCTCAGCTTCCATTAACAGTTCCCACTTGACCCAGCAGCTCTGCTGGCTGCTGAATGGTAGCACAGGACACCATCGTTGCCGGCTTGGTAGGAGTTTGGCGTTCTACCACGTGGAGGCGCTGTGCTCTCTGTCCCACTTATTTCTTCATTTCTTTTTTTTTTTTAATTTTATTTTACTTTTAACTTTTACAGAGTTTTGTTGTTTACAGATATGTATGTTCCCAGATTAGTCGTGTGTATATCCCCCCCATCCCACTCCCCTCCTTTTTTGAAAAAAATTTATTTATTTATTTATTTTTGGCTAGCCTGGGTTTTCACTGCTGCTGCAGGCTCTTCTCTAGTTGCCGGGAGTGGGGGCCTACTCTCTAGCTGAGGTGAGCAGGCTTCTTGTTGCAGTGACTTCTATTGTTGTGGAGCTTGGGCTCTAGGGCACACGGGCTTCAGTAGTTGCGACCCATGGGCTCCATAGCTGTGGCTCCGAGGCTCTAGAGCACAGGCTCCATAGTTGTGGCTCACGGGCATAGTTGTTCCACAGCACATGGGATCTTCCCGGATCGGGGATCAAACTCGTGTCTTCTGCATTGGCAGGCGAACTCTTTTCCACTGAGCTACCAGGGAAGCCCTATTTCTTCATTTCTTACGCCAGAGTGGACACAAGAGATTCCTGCTTTGCTCCCTTGGTTGTAACCCGTTGCTCTCATCACTTGTTTTGTTGTGTAGACGATCCCCCAAATTTGGCCGTGGGAACCTTTTGGCTGGCATCTGTGCTCTTTTGACCTTTCTCCACCATTTTGGTTTTTTAAAACACATTCCTTACTTTGCTTCTGATCCAATCTGGAATCAGCCGTTTCTTCAAGGAGCCCTGGTTCCTTTCAGAAAATAGTATTCAGAAGTCAAGGTCTGGATGCAAGCCGGTGTGCTCTTTGCTCCTAGGCCCCCTTCAGGGCAGCACTAGGACATCCCTGTATGTGTGCACACGTGGACCCACGTTCACGTCTAAGTAGGTCCGTGCCTGTTCTGTGCACATATGAAGATGCTCTTGATGTCCTCGTGTGGCGCTCTGTTCCTTTACGTCTCCTCACTCACACGACGGTGGAACCACCCACCCTGGCCACTCCCATGCCTGTGTCCCGGGCACACCATCCAGCTTCTGCCTCTGCAGGGGGTTGGGGGTAGTTGCCTGCTGCACAGTGATTAGGCCTGACCCACTGGAGCCTTCCCCCACCGTCGGTGGGGCCAGGAGGAACAGCTGCTCTGGATGCCCGTGCCCAGGGTCGCGCCTCACCCCGTCCTCTGGCCTGCAGCCCTTCATGTATGGAGACTACATCGCCTATGACTGCTGGCTGGGGAAGGTCTACGACCTGAAGAACCAGATCATCCTGAAGCTGTCCAACGGTGCCAGGTGCGGGCCTCCCCGCCTCACAGGGGCCCTCGTTGGGCAGGGGCAGCCAGGAAGTGGGGCAGGGGTGTGTCCTCAGCTCCCTGGGGCGGTGCCAGGCTCTATAGGCACTTGGGGAGTCTCAGGGCCTGGCCGCAGCCTGGCTCCTTCTCCACCCGGCCTGATTCTCTGGCTCAATTTCTGGTCTTGACTTTATCCTGGTTGGGGAGTGCCTCATTATCATTTAGGACACCTGAGAGGGGCTGATGCTTTATTTTAGGCACTTTAGCGGGGTGAGCACTCAAATCTGGTGGTAGAGTGCTGTTTGTTTTAGGAGAGTTTCTTGTAGGGGCAGAGGTGTGGGCGGAGGGTGACCTGCCCATTTGAAGGCACACAGAGGCATTGCTGCCTCCCCTCCCCTGCGCCTCAGGCGCTCTGCCAGGCCCACCGAGCCGCTGTGCCCCGTTGCAGGTGCTCCATGAACACGGAGGACGGCGCCAAGCTCTACGACGTCTGCCCGCACGTCAGCGACTCTGTACGTTGGCTCCACCCACCACCCACGGAGCGGGGAGCAGTGCGCGCTGGTCGTGTAGCCTCCTGTTCCTTAGTCCCGGGCGATGCCGGGGGAGGGGCTTCCCGGCAGAGAGCCGGGGGCTGACCCGGGCCGACTGCCGCGTCTGGAAGTGGCCAGTGCTTTCCTGGAAGAGGGGTGGAGGAATCAGAGGGGCGACAGTCGGGTGTGGGCAGAAAGCGGTGGGACTTTGCTTTTCATGAACTTCCTAGCTCAACCTTTTAAAACCTCCCTTTTTCCTGGAGTGTATGAAATATTTTACTAGAACACGACATTTTAGAGCAGTGGTACATGACACAGCTTGTAAAACTGACACTAGAGGAGTGTGCATGCTCAAGCAGGCGTGGGGACCCTTGCCCTCGGGACGTCAGTCCTCAGAGTGTCCGGCCCGGCGCTATGATTGGCTGGAGCCCCCGTCTGGCGGGGAACCTGCAGGGGGGACCCGTCCTCTGGCCTGCAGCCCTTCATGTATGGAGACTACATCGCCTATGACTGCTGGCTGGAAGGTCTACGACCTGAAGAACCAGATCATCCTGAAGCTGTCCAACGGTGCCAGGTGCGGGCCTCCCCGCCTCACAGGGGCCCTCGTTGGGCAGGGGCAGCCAGGAAGTGGGGCAGGGGTGTGTCCTCAGCTCCCTGGGGCGGTGCCAGGCTCTATAGGCACTTGGGGAGTCTCAGGGCCTGGCCGCAGCCTGGCTCCTTCTCCACCCGGCCTGATTCTCTGGCTCAATTTCTGGTCTTGACTTTATCCTGGTTGGGGAGTGCCTCATTATCATTTAGGACACCTGAGAGGGGCTGATGCTTTATTTTAGGCACTTTAGCGGGGTGAGCACTCAAATCTGGTGGTAGAGTGCTGTTTGTTTTAGGAGAGTTTCTTGTAGGGGCAGAGGTGTGGGCGGAGGGTGACCTGCCCATTTGAAGGCACACAGAGGCATTGCTGCCTCCCCTCCCCTGCGCCTCAGGCGCTCTGCCAGGCCCACCGAGCCGCTGTGCCCCGTTGCAGGTGCTCCATGAACACGGAGGACGGCGCCAAGCTCTACGACGTCTGCCCGCACGTCAGCGACTCTGTACGTTGGCTCCACCCACCACCCACGGAGCGGGGAGCAGTGCGCGCTGGTCGTGTAGCCTCCTGTTCCTTAGTCCCGGGCGATGCCGGGGGAGGGGCTTCCCGGCAGAGAGCCGGGGGCTGACCCGGGCCGACTGCCGCGTCTGGAAGTGGCCAGTGCTTTCCTGGAAGAGGGGTGGAGGAATCAGAGGGGCGACAGTCGGGTGTGGGCAGAAAGCGGTGGGACTTTGCTTTTCATGAACTTCCTAGCTCAACCTTTTAAAACCTCCCTTTTTCCTGGAGTGTATGAAATATTTTACTAGAACACGACATTTTAGAGCAGTGGTACATGACACAGCTTGTAAAACTGACACTAGAGGAGTGTGCATGCTCAAGCAGGCGTGGGGACCCTTGCCCTCGGGAGCGTCAGTCCTCAGAGTGTCCCCGGGGCCCGCGGCGCTGTGTGGCCTGAGAGCTTGTTAGAAGCAGAATGGGAAGATCCCCTGCGGTTCGTAGGCAGCTGAGGGCTGGGGTGCTGCTCGGGAGCCTTAGGGGGTGTGGAGCATGGAGGCCCGGAAGGGCCCGGGCGCAGAGGAGGCAGCGCTCACAGGGGCTCTTCTCTGGCCCCCGATCCTGCAGGGTCTCTTCTTTGACGATTCCTATGGCTTCTACCCGGGCCAGGTGCTCATTGGCCCTGCCAAGATCTTCTCCAGCGTCCAGTGGCTGTCAGGGGTCAAGCCGGTGCTTAGCACCAAGAGCAAGTTCCGCGTGGTGGTCGAAGAGGTAGGGGAGAGGAGAGGTAGGGGGCGGGAGGGAAGGAGGTGAGGCCCTGGCTTTTGCGCCTAGCCTCCCTCGTCTGGAGGGGTTGCTCTGAGGACGGGGCGCCGGGCTGAGTGAGGTGGAGAGGAGGCGGCTGTCGTGACCCTTGGAGCGTCCAGACCCGGCACTTACACTGTGCACTTTGACGGCGACCTGCTTCCCACTTGGGTTCAGCGAGCACAGCAGGGCCCAGAGCCTGCTGACCCGGGCCCGGCCCGCCCCCGCCCTCCCGCAGGTGCAGGTCGTGGAACTGAAAGTCACGTGGATTACCAAGAGCTTCTGTCCCGGGGGCACGGACAGCGTGAGCCCCCCGCCGTCTGTCATCACCCAGGAAAACCTAGGCAGGTGAGCGACCCCAGCGTGCCAGCACCCCAGAGGGGGTTCCGAGCGAGTTTCTGGGCCGCGGGCACAGGTGCGGGGCGCCGAGGACCCCCTGGCCCAGCCGCTGCCTCTCGCCGCCCCTCCCAGGGTGAAGCGTCTCGGATGCTTTGACCATGCTCAGCGGCAGCTCGGGGAGCGCTGCCTGTATGTCTTCCCAGCCAAGGTAGAGCCGGCCAGGATTGCCTGTGAATGTCCAGAAAAACACTGCGCCCCGGGGGAGGGCTCTATGGCCAAGAAGGTATGTCCTCGGGGTTGGGCTTGTAAAACTGACACTAGAGGAGTGCATGCTCAAGCAGGCGTGGGGACCCTTGCCCTCGGGAGCGTCAGTCCTCAGAGTGTCCCCGGTGCCCGCGGCGCTGTGTGGCCTGAGAGCTTGTTAGAAGCAGAATGGGAAGATCCCCTGCGGTTCGTAGGCAGCTGAGGGCTGGGGTGCTGCTCGGGAGCCTTAGGGGGTGTGGAGCATGGAGGCCCGGAAGGGCCCGGGCGCAGAGGAGGCAGCGCTCACAGGGGCTCTTCTCTGGCCCCCGATCCTGCAGGGTCTCTTCTTTGACGATTCCTATGGCTTCTACCCGGGCCAGGTGCTCATTGGCCCTGCCAAGATCTTCTCCAGCGTCCAGTGGCTGTCAGGGGTCAAGCCGGTGCTTAGCACCAAGAGCAAGTTCCGCGTGGTGGTCGAAGAGGTAGGGGAGAGGAGAGGTAGGGGGCGGGAGGGAAGGAGGTGAGGCCCTGGCTTTGCGCCTAGCCTCCCTCGTCTGGAGGGGTTGCTCTGAGGACGGGGCGCCGGGCTGAGTGAGGTGGAGAGGAGGCGGCTGTCGTGACCCTTGGAGCGTCCAGACCCGGCACTTACACTGTGCACTTTGACGGCGACCTGCTTCCCACTTGGGTTCAGCGAGCACAGCAGGGCCCAGAGCCTGCTGCCCCGGGCCCGGCCCGCCCCCGCCCTCCCGCAGGTGCAGGTCGTGGAACTGAAAGTCACGTGGATTACCAAGAGCTTCTGTCCCGGGGGCACGGACAGCGTGAGCCCCCCGCCGTCTGTCATCACCCAGGAAAACCTAGGCAGGTGAGCGACCCCAGCGTGCCAGCACCCCAGAGGGGGTTCCGAGCGAGTTTCTGGGCCGCGGGCACAGGTGCGGGGCGCCGAGGACCCCCTGGCCCAGCCGCTGCCTCTCGCCGCCCCTCCCAGGGTGAAGCGTCTCGGATGCTTTGACCATGCTCAGCGGCAGCTCGGGGAGCGCTGCCTGTATGTCTTCCCAGCCAAGGTAGAGCCGGCCAGGATTGCCTGTGAATGTCCAGAAAAACACTGCGCCCCGGGGGAGGGCTCTATGGCCAAGAAGGTATGTCCTCGGGGTTGGGCTTGGCGGGCGTTTGAGGAACTGGCCTTGAGCCATTTCCACGGCAGGAAGGTCTGTGCTTGAGGCCCTGGGGGGCCGCCCTGATGACCCTGGTAGGCCAGTTAGGCGTGAGCAGCGGTCACCCCTCGACCCAGCTGCCCGGGGCTGGCTCTCCACGGTGCCGCCCTCCCGCTCCGCTCCGCAGGTGAAGCGCCTCCTGAAGAAGCAGGTCGTGCGGATCATGTCTTGCTCCCCGGACGCCCAGTGCCCCAGGGACCATTCCGTGGAAGACACAGGCAAGAAGGGGGCGGTCCAAGCCAAGAGTGAAGCGGGGTCCGCCAGCCCCGAGGAGACGCCCGACGGGTCCTCCAGCCCGATGGAGATGCAGGACGAGGGCCCGGAGGAGGCCCCCGAGGCGGGCGAGCAGCCACCCCCCTTCCTGCTGAGGGAGGGCGGGGACGCCAGGCTGCACGCGGCCGGGCAGGACGCCGACGACGAGGCCGCCGACGACACGGACGACACGAGCTCGGTGACCTCCTCGGCCAGCTCCACCACCTCCTCCCAGAGCGGCGGCGGCGCCGGGCGCAGGAAGAGCGTGCCCTTGTCCATCAAGAACTTGAAGCGGAAGCACAAACGGAAGAAGAGCAAGATCACCCGTGACTTCAAGCCGGGGGACAGGTGAACTCGGGGCGCCTTCTCTTTCCCGGCCGACTGGCCAGCCAGAGACCATTTCCTAGTGCACGTCAGGCTCGGGCGCACGCGTGATCTGCAAGCCGCAGGGAAGGCTTGGGGTGCCTGGGGCTGGCCAGGTGGGATGGAGGGCTGCGGGGACGGGCAGGGGGCGGGGGTGCTCCCGGAGGAGACGCGGGGTGTGGAGACTGCAGGGCCAGTGCTGAGTGTGTCTTCCCTCCCGCCTGATGCTGAGTTTCAGATCACCAAGCCCGCGGGGAAGGCTGCGGGGAGAGAGTGGCCCTGGCCTTTCCTCACGGGTCCCGCCCGCAGGGTGGCAGTGGAGGTGGTGACGACAATGACCTCGGCAGACGTCATGTGGCAGGTCCGGATGCCCGGGCCAACGACCTGTTCCCGTCCACCACCTGGAACAACTGTGCTTGAGGCCCTGGTCCTCGGGGTTGGGCTTGGCGGGCGTTTGAGGAACTGGCCTTGAGCCATTTCCACGGCAGGAAGGTCTGTGCTTGAGGCCCTGGGGGGCCGCCCTGATGACCCTGGTAGGCCAGTTAGGCGTGAGCAGCGGTCACCCCTCGACCCAGCTGCCCGGGGCTGGCTCTCCACGGTGCCGCCCTCCCGCTCCGCTCCGCAGGTGAAGCGCCTCCTGAAGAAGCAGGTCGTGCGGATCATGTCTTGCTCCCCGGACGCCCAGTGCCCCAGGGACCATTCCGTGGAAGACACAGGCAAGAAGGGGGCGGTCCAAGCCAAGAGTGAAGCGGGGTCCGCCAGCCCCGAGGAGACGCCCGACGGGTCCTCCAGCCCGATGGAGATGCAGGACGAGGGCCCGGAGGAGGCCCCCGAGGCGGGCGAGCAGCCACCCCCCTTCCTGCTGAGGGAGGGCGGGGACGCCAGGCTGCACGCGGCCGGGCAGGACGCCGGACGACGAGGCCGCCGACGACACGGACGACACGAGCTCGGTGACCTCCTCGGCCAGCTCCACCACCTCCTCCCAGAGCGGCGGCGGCGCCGGGCGCAGGAAGAGCGTGCCCTTGTCCATCAAGAACTTGAAGCGGAAGCACAAACGGAAGAAGAGCAAGATCACCCGTGACTTCAAGCCGGGGGACAGGTGAACTCGGGGCGCCTTCTCTTTCCCGGCCGACTGGCCAGCCAGAGACCATTTCCTAGTGCACGTCAGGCTCGGGCGCACGCGTGATCTGCAAGCCGCAGGGAAGGCTTGGGGTGCCTGGGGCTGGCCAGGTGGGATGGAGGGCTGCGGGGACGGGCAGGGGGCGGGGGTGCTCCCGGAGGAGACGCGGGGTGTGGAGACTGCAGGGCCAGTGCTGAGTGTGTCTTCCCTCCCGCCTGATGCTGAGTTTCAGATCACCAAGCCCGCGGGGAAGGCTGCGGGGAGAGAGTGGCCCTGGCCTTTCCTCACGGGTCCCGCCCGCAGGGTGGCAGTGGAGGTGGTGACGACAATGACCTCGGCAGACGTCATGTGGCAGGACGGCTCCGTGGAGTGCAACATCCGGTCCAACGACCTGTTCCCCGTCCACCACCTGGACAACAATGAGTTCTGTCCTGGCGACTTCGTAGTGGACAAGCGAGGTAGTGCGGTGACCTCGGGGAGTGGGGGGCGCCGGGTCTGGCATCGAGTCTCCCCTGGGTGCTGGCGCCCGCTCGGGAAGACCAGGGCAGCCTCCCTGGCCTCTTCTGACGGAACCAGGGAAGCCACGGGCTCTGGGCCCCGTGCGCTTGGCGTGCAGCGGGAGGGGAGGCTGGCAGGTGGCGCCACCGGAGTGCCTGAGCTCGTCCCGCCCCCTCCTCCGGTCCGCAGTCCAGAGCTGTCCGGACCCCGCCGTCTACGGCGTGGTGCAGTCTGGGGACCACGTGGGCCGCACCTGCATGGTGAAGTGGTTCAAGCTGCGGCCGAGTGGGGACGACGTGGAGGTGAGCCGTGCCGCCCTGGGGCGCCCTCGGGGTGGGCTCTGGCGGGCCGGGCAGAGGGCCCCGGGCTCACGACCGCCCGCCCGCCCCGCCCCAGCTGATTGGAGAAGAGGAGGACGTGAGCGTCTACGACATTGCCGATCACCCGGACTTTCGCTTCCGCACGACCGACATCGTCATCCGCATCGGGAACACCGAGGATGGAACGCTGCCCAGGGAGGATGAGGTAAGGCGTCCTGTGCGGCGGCTGCAGTACCTGATGATGCCACCAGGTGGCCTGCGAGTCCTCTGGGCTGCGCGTCCACCGGGGGAAAAGGTGCCCACCCAGCCCGACCCCATGCACTGCTCACTTGCCGGCCGAGGTCAGACCTGTTCACACAGCAGCTCCTCGGGCTCCACAGGTGGTTCCTGAGGGCCACTCAGCCGTGTCCCCAGCGCTGTGAGCGTGGTGTCAGTTGCCCTAGCAGCACAGGAGAGGTCTGGGAGGTGTGAGCTAGGCCTTGAGCAGGTGGGACCTGGCAGAATCTTGAGCCGGGCAGATTCTGGGCAGAGGAAGAGGGGGAACCAGAGTCCCAAGGCTGGAGTCTCGTGCAGAGAATGTCCAGAGACCAGGTGGCTGTGAGCAGGAAGGAGCGGGAACTGTGGACAGCGTGTGTTACACCCAGAGGGTCGTGCTCTCGGGCCGCATCGTGCTCTCTGTCTGATGCCCGCATCCCTTCCTGTCTCATGGCCCTGCCTCTGCCCTCACCCTTGGAGAGGCGCCCCTTTCACCCCGTCCTGTTTGCCCTGCAGCCATCGGTGGGCCAGGTGGCCCGCGTGGATGTCAGCAGCAAGGTGGAGGTGGTGTGGGCTGACAACTCGAAGACCATCATCCTGCCCCAGGTGAGCCCCCGGAGCCCTCCGCGCGGCTCCAGACCGCGGCAGCCTGGCTGGGAGCTCCGAGCTTCCTGCCGAGGGAGTCTTCTTTTGGGGAGCAGGGTCTCGGGGAAAGGAAGGGCAGTGTTACACCCAGAACCCAGGGTGAGAGTCAGGAGAGCCGAGAGGCGGCCCCCGGCCAGCCTGTGCGTGTCGCTCCATCCGGCAGGCTCCGGGATTGCCAGACACGGGTGGGTTTTCCACAGACCTCCCTAACCTGCCCGGGTTCCCCTCTCACTGTGCCGAGAGAGTGCAGGGTGCTCCCTGTAGGAAAGAGAGCCTTCCCCCAGCTCTTCGAGGAAGCCTGTCACGGGTCAGGAGAGCGAGCAGGTGGGTGCTGGGCTGCCGGGCTGCTCTAGGCACTATTTCTTTGCCCCCTCGCTTGAGCTGATGCTTATGCCCCAGCTCCCCTTTCCCCGTGCCAAGGGGTGAGTCCCCCTACGCCCCTAGAAGGCCATGGCAGAGACAGAGTATAACATGGCCCAGTGGACCCAGTGCACTCCATGGCAAGGAAGCTGAAACCAGCGTTGGCTGGGGCAGCCGAGGCGCCTCCCAGAGGCCTCGGGACCACCTGGCGCCAAGGCCCAACTGCAAGGCCAGAGCGGGAAAGGGAGAAGGGTGGCGTGGCTCTCGAGGCCTCGGGGTGCCTGTCCCCGTCAGCTCGGAGGCGCAGGGCCCTAGCAGAGCGCCGCTGAGCAGCCCGCTCCCGCCTTCCTGCAGCACCTCTACAACATCGAGTCTGAGATCGAGGAGTCGGACTATGACTCGGTGGAGGGCAGCACCAGCGGGGCGTCCTCGGATGAGTGGGAGGATGACAGCGACAGCTGGGAGACGGACAACGGGCTGGTGGAGGACGAGCACCCCAAGATAGAGGAGCCCCCTGTCCCTGCCGCGGAGCCGCTGGCCGCCCCCGAGGAGGACAAGGGCGTGGTGATCAGCGAGGAGGCCGCCACCGCTGCCATCCAGGGCGCCGTGGCCATGGCGGCCCCCGTGGCCGGGCTGATGGAGAAGGCCGGCAAGGACGGGCCCCCCAAGAGCTTCCGGGAGTTGAAGGAGGCCATCAAGATCCTGGAGAGCCTCAAGAACATGACGGTGGAGCAGCTCCTGACGGGCTCGCCCACCTCGCCCACGGTGGAGCCCGAGAAGCCCACCCGGGAGAAGAAGTTCCTGGACGACATCAAGAAGCTGCAGGAGAACCTCAAGAAGACCCTGGACAACGTGGCCATCGCCGAGGAGGAGAAGATGGAGGCGGCGCCGGACTCAGAGCGCCGGGAGGACAGGCCCGAGGGGCAGTCGCCGGTGAAGGCCGAGTGGCCCAGCGAGACGCCGGTGCTCTGCCAGCAGTGCGGCGGCAAGCCGGGCGTCACCTTCACAAGCGCCAAGGGCGAGGTCTTCTCGGTGCTGGAGTTCGCGCCCTGTGAGTTGACCCCGCCTGGGCTGGGGAGCCGCTCCCCCGCGGTGACCAGCGGCCCCGTGCCCGAGAGGAGGGGGAGCGTGTGGGCTTGCCCGCCTGTCTGGGGAGCACTTTGGGCGGCCGCTGACCCTCAGGGTGGAGTGCCCAGGCCTCGCCTGAGGAACCGACCACTCTCTTTCCCTCCCTAGCAAATCACTCTTTTAAGAAAATTGAGTTCCAGCCTCCAGAAGCCAAGAAGTTCTTCAGCACGGTGCGGAAGGAGATGGCCCTACTGGCCACCTCACTGCCCGACGGCATCATGGTCAAGACATTCGAGGACAGAATGGCAAGTAGGCTGGGGTGGGTCGGGTGTGGGCAGACGCACGCGGGCGTGCTGGGTGGGTGCCCAGGAGGCTGCAGCCTCAGACCCTGGACCTGCAGGCCTTGGGGCGGGGCACCTGCGAGGCTGCCTGTCTCCAGCTCCTCACATGGCAAGAAACGCTCCGACAAGACTCCCACGGGTGTGTATGGACCAGATGGCCGTCCTTTTAAAGCGTGGTTTAAGATTGCATAGTTAGTACCTGACTCCTGTAGTTCTGAAAAATGGGATCATTTTAGGGAAAAGCTATAGCTGCCTTCATTAGCGCTCACACTCACCCTGCCCCCGGGGCGTGGCTCTGGGAGTCACTCGGTTCTCCTTCCAGGTGATCGCATACCTTTGCATGTTTGTGCATCACGATCAGCACAGGCTGTTTTGTAGGATTTGTCATACGAGGACAGCACGTCATCAGTAACTTGTCCTTCGTTCAACAGGGTGATTTTTGAGACCTACCCGTGTCAGTTGACAACGATGTAGTTCATTGCTTTCTAGCTCCAGGATAACTTAGCCTCACGTGGCCACATCACAATCGGTCTGCCCGTCCTGCTTGTGACCTGGGCCCTGTGTTTTGAGTCAGGCTGGGGGAGGCATGTGAGCGTTTCCTTGTTCCAGGAAGAGTGAGCCCCGTCTGCCTGCCACCTGGATGTTCAGTGGGGCTGTGCCGTGTGCCAGGCACTGAACTTGGGTCCAAGTGAAGCTTCACTTCAGCCCAGCTCAGGAGGGAAGGGGCCGTAGGAAGGGACCATAAAGAGGAACGCTGTGGAAATCGGCCTGCCGGCGCTCCAGCTGGTCAGCTCGGCCCTCGGGGGCGCTCAGCTCATTGCTCTCCCGGCCTGCTGCCCTGGCGGTGGGCCCCCCGCCCCAGCCCTCAGCAGGGGTCTCTGATGTCTGTGGAGGGTCTCCCTGAGTTCAGATCCCCTCGTCCCTCTAATTTCCTCAGAGCCAGGGCAGTCTTGCCATCCCGGAATGGTCTTTCATCTTCTTGGTTGTAATTGTTGCTGGCTTTATTGAGGGGTAGGTCACAGCAGTGTTTTGAAAAAATGCGACTTACAAGTAGTGGTTTATTAAAAAAAAAAAAAAAAAAACACCTGATCGGGTAGAAGCCCCCTTGGAAGACTTCTTTCATGCCAGGAGTTAAGCGATGCCAGGTAGGTCTGACAGAGGCGTCGGCACGTGGCTTTCTGTTTCTTGTGGGTGAACAGCGTCCCAGGGGGTCCCTCCTGCTCCCACTCGAGCCGCACAGCCCCCGGAAGAGATCCGGCCCAGACACCGCCTGGCGAAGCCTGCTGCCGGCCTCAGCCTCCCCTCCCTCCCGCCCCCCGCTCCAGGACCTCTTCTCGGCTCTGATCAAGGGTCCCACTCGCACCCCCTACGAGGACGGCCTCTACCTGTTTGACATCCAGCTCCCCAACATCTACCCGGCCGTGCCCCCCCACTTCTGCTACCTCTCCCAGTGCAGTGGCCGCCTGAACCCCAACCTGTACGACAACGGGAAGGTGTGCGTCAGCCTCCTGGGCACCTGGATTGGAAAGGTGGGCTGCTGCTGGCACCGGGGAGGGCGGGGAGGCCGGGCTGGGCGGGCGCTGGGGCCTGGTTGGTGATCAGTGTGTGTGTGTGTGTTCACAGGGCACAGAGAGGTGGACGAGCAAATCCAGCCTGCTGCAGGTGCTCATCTCGATCCAAGGTACGCGGGCAGGCAGGGCAGCTCTGGCTCGTGTGCCCCCTCCTGTCCGGAGCTCTGGGGGCAGGGCGGGGTAACTGGCTCTGCGTGCTCCTCTCCTGTCCGAAACTCTGGCCTCCCCGCAGGGGCAGAGGTCAGGCCAGCCCTAGGGACTTGTGCGCTCCCCGCAGGTCTGATCCTGGTGAACGAGCCGTACTACAACGAGGCGGGCTTCGACAGCGACCGCGGCCTGCAGGAGGGCTACGAGAACAGCCGCTGCTACAACGAGATGGCGCTGATCCGCGTGGTGCAGTCCATGGCCCAGCTGGTGCGGCGGCCACCCGAGGTCTTCGAGCAGGAGATCCGGCAGCACTTTAGCACGGGCGGCTGGCGGCTGGTGAACCGCATCGAGTCCTGGCTGGAAACCCACGCCCTGCTGGAGAGGGCCCAGGCGCTGCCCAACGGGCTTCCCAAGGACAGCAGCTCGCCAGAGCCGTCTGCCATGGCCGAGCTCTCGGATTTTGGCCGAGAAGAACCTGAGGACGGGGGGCTGGCCCCCGGAGAGGCCTCCCAGGGCTCAGACTCAGAGGGCGGTGCCCAGGGCCTGGCCTCGGCCAGCAGGGACCACACAGACCAGGCTTTGGAGGCCCCGCCTGACGCCTCGGTGCCACCTAGTGTCAAACCAAAGAAGCGGAGAAAGAGCTACCGGAGCTTCTTGCCCGAGAAAAGCGGCTACCCTGACATCGGCTTCCCGCTCTTCCCGCTTTCCAAAGGCTTCATCAAGAGCATCCGGGGGGTCTTGGCGCAGTTCCGGGCTGTGCTGACGGAGGCAGGCATGCCTGAGAGCGCGGAGGACAAGTAGCCGCCAGCCCTGGAGGAAGGGCCTTGGGGAGATGCTGCCCGCTCGCTCCCTTCCTGGAACTTGCCCCTTCCCTCTCCTCCTCTGTCCCCAGTGCAAGCCCCGCCCTTTGCCCTCTTCTTCCCGAGGTGAGTTTGCTGCTGAGGTGCAGGAAGTTTCTTGAGATGCTGCCATTTCTATTCAGAAGCAATCTTCCAGCAGGTGGGTCCCCTTGTGGCAAAGGAAATCGGAGCCCTGATGCGGATTTTCCACGTGTCGCCCCAGGCAGAATGTCCCAGCACTTCCTCCCTCAGGTCGGAGGTAGGCTCTTCCTGGGCGCGGACACAGAACCCTGGGCCCGGGCGTGTGCGGACCCACGGGGCGAGCGGACGTGCCTTGCGTGAAGTGTGGGTTGCTGCGGCCGTGGCCCTGGTCCCCCGTCCTCTCAGTCCCGCTGTAGCTTCCTCGCGGCCTGGGCCCTCCCGCTCCCCCCACCCCCCAGCTCTGCCGTCTCCCTGCTCCAGAACTCTCCCCAGGAGTGATGCTGCCGTGGTCAGCTCCCAGCTCTGCTCTGGCCTCTGGAACTTGCTCTCCAGGAGAGGCGGGGACCGGCTGGGTTCAGGGCGGCCCTCGGGAGCGGTGGTGGCTAGCACACGCAGACGCGGAGCGGGAGCCAGGGAGCTGCTGGGAGACACAGCTGTAGGTGCCTTGCTCTTCCTGCCCCATGGGGCCGGGGCTGCAGCTCTGGCTTCAAAGGCCTCACCCATCTGCTCCCACCCGCTCAGCCTCCGCCCAGGGTCCCCGGAGGCCAGAGCAGCAGCCCCGACTATCCTGGGCAGTACAGTGGAGGGCCTCTCAACCTAGACCCGCCCCCGTCCTCATGGGGCTGCGAGGCGCCAGGCTCACTGAACCCTGAGGGGCAGGGAACCAAAGCGGAGAAAGAGCTACGGAGCTTCTTGCCCGAGAAAGCGGCTACCCTGACATCGGCTTCCCGCTCTTCCCGCTTTCCAAAGGCTTCATCAAGAGCATCCGGGGGGTCTTGGCGCAGTTCCGGGCTGTGCTGACGGAGGCAGGCATGCCTGAGAGCGCGGAGGACAAGTAGCCGCCAGCCCTGGAGGAAGGGCCTTGGGGAGATGCTGCCCGCTCGCTCCCTTCCTGGAACTTGCCCCTTCCCTCTCCTCCTCTGTCCCCAGTGCAAGCCCCGCCCTTTGCCCTCTTCTTCCCGAGGTGAGTTTGCTGCTGAGGTGCAGGAAGTTTCTTGAGATGCTGCCATTTCTATTCAGAAGCAATCTTCCAGCAGGTGGGTCCCCTTGTGGCAAAGGAAATCGGAGCCCTGATGCGGATTTTCCACGTGTCGCCCCAGGCAGAATGTCCCAGCACTTCCTCCCTCAGGTCGGAGGTAGGCTCTTCCTGGGCGCGGACACAGAACCCTGGGCCCGGGCGTGTGCGGACCCACGGGGCGAGCGGACGTGCCTTGCGTGAAGTGTGGGTTGCTGCGGCCGTGGCCCTGGTCCCCCGTCCTCTCAGTCCCGCTGTAGCTTCCTCGCGGCCTGGGCCCTCCCGCTCCCCCCACCCCCCAGCTCTGCCGTCTCCCTGCTCCAGAACTCTCCCCAGGAGTGATGCTGCCGTGGTCAGCTCCCAGCTCTGCTCTGGCCTCTGGAACTTGCTCTCCAGGAGAGGCGGGGACCGGCTGGGTTCAGGGCGGCCCTCGGGAGCGGTGGTGGCTAGCACACGCAGACGCGGAGCGGGAGCCAGGGAGCTGCTGGGAGACACAGCTGTAGGTGCCTTGCTCTTCCTGCCCCATGGGGCCGGGGCTGCAGCTCTGGCTTCAAAGGCCTCACCCATCTGCTCCCACCCGCTCAGCCTCCGCCCAGGGTCCCCGGAGGCCAGAGCAGCAGCCCCGACTATCCTGGGCAGTACAGTGGAGGGCCTCTCAACCTAGACCCGCCCCCGTCCTCATGCTGCGAGGGGCGCCAGGCTCACTGAACCCTGAGGGGCCAGCCCTCTCCGCAGGACAGGGGTGAACAGGGCCGATCAGCCTGTTCATGGAGCTGCAGGTTCCATGCGGAGAGGGGCGGGCGGGCCTCCCTGGCAGAGACGGGCCCAGAGGTTTACAAGTTTTCTAAGCGTTTGATAATGTGAAGCTCCAGTTGAAGGGGATGCTGTTGAGCACATTGCAGCTATGTAATTTTTGGTGTATGTATGTATGTAATATTTAAGGTTGAAAGAAAAAGATATTAACTCTTACTAGAAAAAAAAAAAAAAAGACAAAATAAGAAGCCAAAGCATGATGCGTCTTGTCCGCCTTACGCTGGCTCCACACCTCGGCCGCCCAGGCGCAGCCGGCAGCAGCACGGGGGAGGACGGGGGCCGGGCCGGGGCTGCGGCGCTCTTCAGAGCCCAAAGTTGGGGTCTCGTTTGAAGATCACCCCGAGTGATTGGTGGAGCTGTGCTTCCCGGTGCGTTGTTCACGTGGAGATGTGAATGCCTACTGCTTAGACATCTGTATAAAGTGCTGTGTGATTAAACTTTTTTTTTTTTAACTTGCATTTTTTGGGGGTTTGGCTCATTACAATGTACAAAAAAAAAAGACAAGGTGGCACCATTAAATCTGCCTCTGCCATTCTTCTGGGCTCTGTCGCTTTTCTTCCCCTCGGGGGCCCCTTACACACCCTCCCCAGGGGAAGGAAAGACCCCTGTTGCTGGGGGGCTCGAGGCAGCAGCCCCTTCCCCACCTAGCCCTCTCCCACGCCCCTCCGTCCGGGACTCCCAGGGGCGGGAGATGGAGCTCTGGAAGGCCACTGGGTCGGCGCTCTGCCTCTGAGCAGGGCCTGGCTCCTGTTCCTGAAGAGCATCTTCCGGCAGAGGGTCTGCACAGCTGTGGTCCCCAGGGGCCTCAGACCAGTTCCCCCAGTTCAGCTCCTTCCAGATGCTGAGGGCTGATCTGACGGCACCTGGCCTGGGCTCAAAGTCACTTGGCTGGTATTTGCCCCTCCCTGCTACTTCCTGTTAAACTCCCGCCCACCAGGCTGGAGGCCGTCAGGGGGAAGGCAGGGAGCCCCTGGACCCTCCCTGGAGGGATGATAGACCCCTGGTAAAAAGGGACAGCTGCCTGCCGTTTTGACTTATGTTGCCCTTATCAGTTTTCCCCAGTGCCCTCAACTCGCGGACGTTTCCCTTCCTGCTGTAACTCGCTGGCTGTGTGGCTCCCGGCAGGTCACAGTCACACTGAGCCTCAGTCTTCCCGCTTGTGGAAAGAGACAGTTGGTTCCAGACCAGATGTGCTGTCGTCAGCACTGGGGCAGAGCCCACGCCCCTGCAAAAGCAGCCTGGACCAGCTCTGGGCCTGTGTCCACCACCAAAATGACTTCCCAGGGGCCAGAATGACACGGCCCAATTCAGGAGGGACCACAATTCTAGAGCCCCAACAGAAGCAAGAGCCCAGTCCCCACAGCCCCTAGAAGACCAGCAGGCTGGGAATGTCACTTTATTTGGATTTGATGCAAGGATGGCTTCCCCACTCCTAGCCCAGCACCTCATTGGGCCTTCGGTCAGCAGAGCCTGGCCGTCCCACCCTTCTCCAGGCGTTCTCCTCCTCCTCTGGACTTACCCTGGGGGCTGTGGACAGGCCCTCCAGGCCTGCGGGAGGGCGGGGCCTGAGCTCAGAGTAAACCTAGTAGACAAAGGCATGTCAAGGCCCAGAGTCATGAGCACTCGGCACGAGGCGGCCTCTGCCGAGACTTTGGGCTGGGACGGGGCGCTGGCTTCAAAGAGGGTGAGGGCTCCCTGCAGCCGCTGACCATCCGGAAGTAGTTGGGGTGCACCTGGCCCTGCACACCATCGCTGACCAGCATTTCCCCGTCCACAGCAAACACACCCTTTCCGTCCTTGGGCTGCAGGCGGAAGGCCACCACGGGCACATAGACCAGGTGGGGGCAGTCACACTCCATGTGCCTGCCTTTCTCCATGGCCAGGAAGAGGCGCAGCAGCTTGGCCCGAGACACGCCCGAGCGCACGTAGAACAGATGCACGGCGCCGGCCGCACAGCGGGCCATGGGCGCCGCCAGTATCTCGCTGGCCAGGTGCGAGTGCAGCAGCGCCAGCACCAGCACAAAGTCCTGCTCAGGCACCACCGTCCAGTGAGGGGGCACTGGCTCCTCCAGGGGCACAATATGGGTGTCCACAGGGCCCTGCTGGGCCCGAGCAGGAGAGGGGGACCTCTTGGAGACCACCGTTTCAGCAGGGAGGTACGCCAGACAGCCGCGGTAGGTGCGCAGGGCCACCAGGCGTAGCAAGGTCCCTAGAGTGAAGCGCCTCTCACCCAGGCGCCGGAACTTCTCGCTCTCCAGATCTACATCCGCGACGAAGCCCCACGCCAGGCTGAGCACGGAGAAGAGGCGCTGCCCACAGGCTGTGTGCAGGGACAGCAGGTCCATGGGTGCCAGCAGCCGGTGGCACAGCAGCCGGGTGCAGTTGGTCAGGAGGTCTTCATTTGTTACCTGCTCGTACCTGAGAGGGAGAAAGTCAGATACGGAAAGCAGGAGCCCACCCGCGTCCTCCCCTTCCTCCTCCTGGGGAGTCCGTGGGGGCAGGCGAAGTAACACCGAGTCCCTGGGGGAGTTGGCAGGGGTGACCCACGGAACAGCCGGAGCCACTGAGAGACAGGACCCCGGAACAGAGGGCCAAGACTCCAGAGAAAATGGAGGGTAAGTGACCCCTGCGCTTGAGTGCTCATAAAAGAAAGTCTGCGGCTTCCCTGGTGGTCCAGTGGGTAAGGACACCGCCTTGCAGGGCAAGGGGCGCTGGTTGGAGCCCTGGCCTGGGAGGATCCCACGTGCCGCGGAGCGGCTGGACCGATGTGTCCAATTACCGAGCCGGAGCTCTGGAGCGCATGCGCCCAGAGCCGGTGCTCTGCGACAACAGAGGCCACCGCGATGGGAGGCCCACATGGGCCAAAGAACAAAGATGGATGAAAACGGACAAATGAAAGACCAATAGAAGTGGCCCGCCCCCTCCCTCCCCAACCCGCTCCCCCCCCCAAAAAAAAAAAACAGAAAGTCTGACCCTGGGCTCTCACCCGGCATAATGGTTCAAAGAGGCGGCCACAGCATTGCCAGAGCCGGCTGGGAGGCTACACAGAGGCTTCTGGATGGCGGTCTCCCAGTCAGGCCGCTCCATGAGCCCGTTCACCACCTGTCAGAGCACAGGCGGCTTCAGCCTGGGAAGCCCACCCCCACCTACCGCCCCCACGGCCCATGCCCAGCCTCTGGTGCAGGCCTCACCTCGTGGATCAGCCCGTCCCCAGACATGAGCACCAGCGCGTCCCAGCGTCTAAGGTCCTCCGTGCGCGCCAGCTCCCGCGCGTGGTTTTGCCGCTCTGCCCGCAGAGAGTGTGGCTATCAAGGTGGGGGGTTGGGGTCGCCGGTCCCTGGCTGGGGATGCTTCCCACGCTGGCTCGGGGAGGCACTCACCCGTGAGCATCAGCGTGAAGGAGACATCGGCCTGAGCCAGCAGGGGCTGCACGTGGCTCCAGAAGAGCTGCAGGGCTTTGCCCTTGCCCCCGCGCGGATTTAACAGCACCAGCACGCGGCAGGGCCTGGGGAGCAGGTTCTGAGAGCCGCCGGCTGTAAACACAAACCCGAAGCGGCCACTAGAGGGCTGAGGATCACAAGGAGGGAGGGCACCAGCGCGGGGGCCTGAAATCCACCGGTAATTGATCAAACAGAGCGAGGCCGGAGGCAGCGGTGAGGACCTCCAGCCGGGGCCCTGCGCTCCGCACCCAGCCAGCTTGGCTTGCCTCTGGCTCGACCAGCTTCTGGTCTCGCGAGGAAAAGTGCTTCTCTCCAGAGTCCCCAGCCTCTCTTTAGTTCAGTTGACTCTGGCCAACTTTCCTCACCAGGGAGAGAAGGGATCCCCCTGCAAGCCTTCCCCACCAGGCCCCTACAAACCTGCATCCATGACCTCGATGCGTGGCCCCCGCTGCCAGGGGGTCCCCGACGCTGTCCGGACGCTGTCCCCCGCGACTGCTCCTGACTTCAGTTCCTTATCGGGGCCGCCCAGGCGGGCGTCACGGTGCCGGCTGTGGGGCTCGCCCTCTCCGCCCGCGGCCGGGGCTGTGGAGGCACCCACGTCATTCCCTGCGGCTGCCGGATCTGAGGGAGAGAAGACAGTGCTGGTGGAGTCCACAGCGGCCCTCTGAGGTGCGGGGCGCCCCGTTAGGTCCTGGGGCCACGCGCGGGGAGTCGCGCGCACCGGCATCGCCTAGTTGTCCAAGAGGTGCAGAAAGTCGAGGTCCAGTGCCGGCAAAGACGCTTGCGTCCTAGAACTGAGCCCACCGCCCCCAGAGGCGAAGGATCTTTTCCTGAGAGGCTGTCTTTTCTGGGGCCTCGGGTTCCGGCCCGACGATGAGTCAGAGCCCCATGGCTCTGCTCTCTCCATGGGATCGGGTCCTCACCCCCAGCCCACGGGGCCGCCACGGGGAGGGGAGTCCAGTTGCGTAAAAATCCCAGAACCAGAGAACGTGACTGGACATCGCAGCGCGCGAAGTTCGGGGCGAGCGATCCCCGTCTCGAGACAGCCGGGTCGCCGGATCCTCTACCCCGAGCTCCGGAGCTCCCGGGATCGCCGCGCGCTCTTCCAAGCGCCCGACTCCGCAGCGCCGTGCGAGCGCTCGTGGAAGGAGCGCCGGAGCCTGGCCGCCAGCCACCGCCTCCCTCGGCCAGAGCCGAGCGGGCACGAAGGCCATGCGGTGCACGGCAGCTCCCCCGGCCGCTCAGGAGCCACGAACGGCGCGAGGGCAGGGCGGGGGGCCAGCCCTACCCGGTCGATCCAGTTTCCTGGGGGCGCGCTCCCTCCGCTCCGCACAGTGGCTAGGGTTGAACACAGCTCGTCCCGGGCTCAGCCTCGCCTCTAGGGAGCAACTGGAGCGCCGGGCAAATGCTGAATGCGCGGCCTCGCGGCCTCCAGCCTCAAACTTTTCGCTCAACTTCTGGGAGGGCCCTGTGCCCAGCCGCCCGGCCTGGCCACGCCCCGCGGTCCCCGCATTCGCGGGGGTGGAACTGGCGCCGGCACGGCCAGAGCCCGCCTGGCCCCGGCCTCGCCGCGCCCCGCCCGCGCCCCCCGCGCGCCCCCTCGGCCAAGCGCAGCCCTTTGGCTGGGTCCGGGGAGGCTCGGAGTAGACGACCGGCGGAGGGCGGTGCCGTGGCCGGGCCGGAGAGGTAAAGGCTGCTGGCGAGGCACAGCGCCCCAGGTCCGGCCACGAGCGGCGCGCCGCGAGCGCAGCGTCCTGGGTGCGCTAGGGTGAACGCGCATCACAGGCCGCGGTGCCCTAAGTCCGACCGGTCCCCGGTAGGGCTCCAGGTGCGCGAGGCTCAGGGCGGCTCTGGTCAGACCCTCGCCTGTCCCTGGTCGCCGCGACCTTCCGCTCCGGAGTCTTCTGGCAGAACCGGCCCCGCTGCCCGCACCCCAGCTCCACCCCACCCGGAATTCAGGGCCCAGGCCCCGCCGGGTGCCCCTCGCTCCGTGCCGGGGTATCTCTGCGGCCGCTCCTGTTCCCCCCTAGAGGTATTCTTAGCCTCCTGATCGAGCAGCTTTGCGGCGCAGCCACCGAGCCTGAGGCAGCCAGAAGAACCATCCCGGGAGGGCAGGCTAGCGGTGCAGGGGGACGCGGTGCGGAGGAGGGGCTCTGGTTAAGAACCTCACAAGTTGGATGCTTTTCCCAGAGGACGACATCGAGGCTCGCCTGGGCCAGCGGGAGGTCCAGGCCCGCGCCCATCACCCACCTGAAAGGAGCTGGGCGGCGTTATCAGGCCTGGGCGACCCCATCCGGACCGGGGAGCCGAGCTTCGGGGGCGTGTCTTCCGTCGCCCCGCTGGCTCAGCGGGCAGCTGCCAGCGGGCCGGGACTCGTGTGTCAGTGCGTGTGTGATAAACCTAGATCGCCGGCTAGTGAATGCCTGACCCGAACGTGTCCGCGACCAACTGGGAGTAAGCTCCCCGTGGGCTAGCTTGCGGCGACCCACAGGAGGAAGTTACCAAGGCGGACCTGGTGACTTTGCCAGGTAGGGCCAAAGTCAGAAAAGCCCAGACCGCTGTAGGAGGCTGAGATGGTGCAGGCCCAGGCTGCAGAGCGCTCCCGCGCCACACCTGCCCCCACCCGACACCCATTCACACCTATTCACACCTCTCTGCCCGTCCGCCCTGAAAGTCGAGAAGAGGCCGGTCTCGGCGGCACCCTTAACTCGGGAACGCCTCCGCCGTACCTCCTTTTCGGGAGGACCCAGGCGGCCTGGCCCAGTTTCCCAATACAGAAGGGGGCGGGGCGGGGCGGGCCCCCCCCAGGTGCAGGTAGAGCAGAGGCGCGGGCGGGACGCGCGGGCCCCGGGGCCGTTGGCTGGCACGCGGCCGGGTAGTGGCCACCTCCGCCCTGCGCGGCCGGGGCAGCGCTGGCTGGGTCGTGAGCGTCCCGAGCGCGTTCCGGGAAGGTGACTCAGCGACGCGTTCACAGGGCGAGAAACTCCGCGAAACTAGGAACCCGAGGGAGGAGCGGGGGCGGGGCGTCATCACCCTCGGGCAGCGCCGCGGCCGGTGTCCGCTGAAGTCTGATCTTGCACCTCCAGGCTCCCCGCCCCCCAGGAATCCGGCGCCAGGAGCCGAGCGCGGCGCTGCAGCCGCAGTGCCGCGGTCACGCGACGCGGGGACGCCGGCGCCGGCGGGAGGAGGGGGCTCCTTGCGGGAGCCCGTGCTAGATCCCTCGCCTCTCCTCTCCCTTCCTCCCTCTCCTGCCTTCTCCTCCAGCCAGGACTATGGTCAAAGTCAGGGCTTTGGCGCCCGGAAGACGCGGGACGCGGCGTGGTGCTCGCCGAGATCTCCATTCTGGAGGAGGGCGGCCGCCCGGCTTCTCCCCCGAGCGCTTCCATCAGTCCTGAGAAGCCGCTGCTTAAACCTCAGAGTCTGGTGGGAATCAGGCCCGGGACGGGAGGACCTGGCTGTGCACGAGTCGGTACTGAGAAAGCCCACCTGCCCCAGGTCCCTCCGCCTCCTGGCACCCTTGGCTGGAGCCCCTGGGGCCCACGGGGGCGGGGTTGACTGGAAACCGAGCGGCGAGGGAGGAGGGTCAGCTGCTGGGTGGAAGGGAGGTGAAGGGCAGAGCCTTCTGGCCCGGGTTCCAGTCCGCACAAAGGCTCCTCTGTCCCCCTGGCCGCCTCTCCCGCCGCCCCAGCCCCCACGGACCCTGCTCTGCCCTCTTCCTTCTCGTCTGTCACCTCCCCCTCCAGCCTGCCACCCTCCCGGCCCACACCGCCCCTGGCCCCTTGCTAAAGAGCTTGATTTCA
Organism: Tragulus kanchil; assembly: GCA_022376925.1. NCBI lineage: Eukaryota > Metazoa > Chordata > Mammalia > Artiodactyla > Tragulidae > Tragulus > Tragulus kanchil. The sequence continues at coordinate 23,611,302 of JAIOJX010000027.1, read as the reverse complement.
TCTTCAGAAGTACTCAAGCCCAAGAGACAGGATTTGGCAAGAGCAAGAATCTCTTTGGATAACTAGGGGAAGTGAAACCCTGAGAGGTGAAGAGTCCTGCCACTGAACCAGTTCCCGCCAGAGCTGAGAAGCAAACCCAAGTCCCAAATCCCAAGTCTCAGCACCCCCCCCCCCCACTCCCGCAGGAGGCCCAGCTTACCCCAGGCTTCTAGTTTGATGTCTGAGTATCTGTCCCCCTGATAGGTTGCTGGCCACAGACCTGCTTCACTCACCCGGCTGCTCCATCTCCCTGAGAAATAGAAAGCAGCTTGAAGCCCTCTCCAGACCTCATCCTGGAGGTCCTGGTTAAGCAAGGAGCTGCCTTGACAGCAGGCCTGGCGTCAGGCTTGATTTGGCCTGAGCGCCAACCGCCAGGTAACACCCGCCTCACACGTGAGAGCCTGCCTTTCCTGCTCCCTCAGCCCCTCCTCCCTCCTCCTTGAGGGCAGTCTCCCCTAAATGGACACACCTGGGAGCCCTTCTTTTTTGTTCTTGTTCAAAGAAAGGAAGCAGGCGCGCACTGCGCCTGGCCCAGCTCTCTGGAAATTTGGAGCCAAAACCGCCAGATGGCAAATGACTTGCTTTTATTAGGAGAGGTTTCCTGCCATCGCCTCGGCCACCCACTCCAGTAGTTATTCTGGCCTGGCAAATTCCATGGACAGGGGAGCCTGGCGGGCGACAGTCCACGGGGTCTCTGAGAGTCGGACACGAAGGAGCGCCTAGCGTGTATTCATTCGTTCCTGCCATCTCACCGTTCCTGAGGTTCTAGCTCCCGGGTTGAACTGCAGGATCTCGTCGCTTGCCTTGACCCCAAGTGCTTTCAGCCTGGGAGGCTGCAAGGGCAGGGAAAGGGAGGGGTCCGGCTTGGCAGACTCTTTTTAAGACCTGTCTCCTGGGACAGCCCCAGGCGTGTTTTTCTATTCTGTGGTCCCGGTGACCCTGCCAGGCTGGGGGCGGAGGGGCGTGCCCCACACGGACAGCTAGGAGAACCGACTGGTCCCACGAGATTCTTGGCTGCTTGCAGGCGGTGTTCCAAGTTTCTGTCTCTTCCATGGTTCAGCTGCTCGGGGTGTGGTGGGGTGAGCCCAACTTTACCTCACAGGTGTCCTTGCCACAGCTGCCAACTCTTCCGGGCCTGTGGGCCTGCCCCCCACACTTGCAGTCCTGCTGAGCAGCACACATCCCTTTCAGGGACGTCGCCCATACAGCCTCCTCACAAGCCCTCCCAGCCTCACCAGTTCCACTCCGTTCAGCTACTTGTTTGGGATCTGAAAGCATCTGCATTCGTTTCTTGGAATTGTCATAACAAGGTACCACAGACCGGGCGGCTTAGACAGTTACTGCCTCACTGTTCTTAAGAAATCCAAGATTGAGATGTGGGCAGGCTCGGTTCCTCTTGAGGCCTGTGCGGGAGCATCTGTTCCAGGCCTCTCTCCTGGAGCTCCTAGTGGTGGGCCCGGGCCCCCTTGGCTGGTCCTCGACCTGTACATGCGTAACTCAGTGGTAAAGAATCCACCTGCCAATCGATCCCTGGGTCAGGAAGATCCCCTAGAGGGCATGGCAACCCACTCCAGTTCTCCTGCCTAGGAAATCCCATGGACAGAGAAGCCTGGCGGGCCACGGTCCACGGGATCAGAGAGTCAGACATGACTGAGCACGCGCACATACCCTGTAGGTGCATCGCAAGGCTCTGCCTTCATCAGCGCCGGGCCCTCTTCCCGTGGGAAAGATCTGGCTGAGATTTGTTTTTCAGGGTCTGCATTATCTTCTGTGAGCCTGTTCTTTGAATGCAAATTACGCTGGGAGGGAAAACCAGGTTCTTACATGGACAGGAGCCGGGGGACAGTCCACGGGTCTCTGAGAGTCGGACACGAAGGAGCGCCTAGCGTGTATTCATTCGTTCCTGCCATCTCACCGTTCCTGAGGTTCTAGCTCCGGGTTGAACTGCAGGATCTCGCGCTTGCCTTGACCCCAAGTGCTTTCAGCCTGGGAGGCTGCAAGGGCAGGGAAAGGGAGGGGTCCGGCTTGGCAGACTCTTTTTAAGACCTGTCTCCTGGGACAGCCCCAGGCGTGTTTTTCTATTCTGTGGTCCCGGTGACCCTGCCAGGCTGGGGGCGGAGGGGCGTGCCCCACACGGACAGCTAGGAGAACCGACTGGTCCCACGAGATTCTTGGCTGCTTGCAGGCGGTGTTCCAAGTTTCTGTCTCTTCCATGGTTCAGCTGCTCGGGGTGTGGTGGGGTGAGCCCAACTTTACCTCACAGGTGTCCTTGCCACAGCTGCCAACTCTTCCGGGCCTGTGGGCCTGCCCCCCACACTTGCAGTCCTGCTGAGCAGCACACATCCCTTTCAGGGACGTCGCCCATACAGCCTCCTCACAAGCCCTCCCAGCCTCACCAGTTCCACTCCGTTCAGCTACTTGTTTGGGATCTGAAAGCATCTGCATTCGTTTCTTGGAATTGTCATAACAAGGTACCACAGACCGGGCGGCTTAGACAGTTACTGCCTCACTGTTCTTAAGAAATCCAAGATTGAGATGTGGGCAGGCTCGGTTCCTCTTGAGGCCTGTGCGGGAGCATCTGTTCCAGGCCTCTCTCCTGGAGCTCCTAGTGGTGGGCCGGCCACCTTGGCTGGTCCTTGACCTGTACATGCGTAACTCAGTGGTAAAGAATCCACCTGCCAATCGATCCCTGGGTCAGGAAGATCCCCTAGAGGGCATGGCAACCCACTCCAGTTCTCCTGCCTAGGAAATCCCATGGACAGAGAAGCCTGGCGGGCCACGGTCCACGGGATCAGAGAGTCAGACATGACTGAGCACGCGCACATACCCTGTAGGTGCATCGCAAGGCTCTGCCTTCATCAGCGCCGGGCCCTCTTCCCGTGGGAAAGATCTGGCTGAGATTTGTTTTTCAGGGTCTGCATTATCTTCTGTGAGCCTGTTCTTTTTCGAATGCAAATTACGCTGGGAGGGAAAACCAGTTTGTTCTTAGGATGCCTGTGTGAATGGATGGATCACGTTTTAAACTAAAAAAAACCTCTCAGTACTAGGTGTCTCCAGAGAGGACCCCGGCGCACACTCAGGTTGATGGTGGAGCGACAGGGTCTGGGAGCTGGACCCGCCCGCCTCCCACTTCTGGGGGGGATTGCTTACATCCGTGCTGCCGCGTGGCCTTGCCCAGGCTTACACGCCACCCCAGCGCCCTCGACTTTCAGATCTGCCTTACACCTCGGCTTACGGCATCTGTGGTTTCCCGAGCAGTGGGTTTATTCCACAGTCCTCTGGAGAACAAAACTGGGTTTTGTGTTAGTGTACGGGGTTCCTATCACCGCACGGATTTCTCACCTGGCAGTTCGGGAGGTCACGAGTTTAGAAAGGCTTGGCAGGGCTGTGCTGCCTCCCTGTTCTGGTTTCTAGAAGTGATAGAGACAGAGTAGAACAGGTAAGTGGTTGTAGAGTCCTAGTAGGCGGCGGTAGGTAGAAGGGTGAAACCTGAGAAAGGTTGGGAGGCCAGTGAGTTGATGATAACTCAGGAGAGCTGCTCCTTGTTCAGTAAAGCAGGCTCGACTGGGTATAAACAGCTGATGAAGGAGGAGCTGGCGAAGAAGCAACCAATGATGTATGTCCTGTATTTGCGTCTACTTGACGGGGTTGGTCTTCCACCATCCTATATATATGGCTGCCCAGTCAGTTGAAGAGAGAGCAGAGCAGAGCTTTCCTGCCTGCCCGTTTGCACCTCTTACAAGTACCCTATCCTAATAAATCCTCTTCTTGCCTATCTGCCTCTCACTGAATTCCTTCTGCGTTGAGGCATGAAGAACCTGAGCCTCAGTGGGTCCAGACGTTGGGTGAGTGCTGGACTAAGTTCCAGTCACATGGGTTCGAGTCCCAGTCAGGGTTTTGGCTGGGATTGAGTCCTGACGATGTGGGTTCAAGTCACAAGCAGGGTTTTGGCTGGGGTTAAGCCTCAGCCACATGGGTTCGAGTCCCAAACAGGGTTTTTGCTGGAATTCAGGCTCCAGCCACGTGGGTTCAAGTCCCAAGCAGGGTTCGATCAGGTCTGGGCCCTGGGTTTAAGTCTCAAGTCGAGGTAAAACCCTTTCAGAAGCACCTGTGTTCCTTGGCTGAGGAGCCCTTCGCCTCCATTGTTGGCTGTCTAGCGTCCTCAAGTCTCCATCTGACTTTTGCTTCTGTTGTCATGTATTCTCTGACTCTGACCTTCCTGTGCTGTGCTAAGTCACTTCAGTCATATCCAACTCTTTGCGACCTTAATGGCGTTAGTTTTCCAGGCTCCCCTGTCCATGGGATTCTCCGGGCAAGAATACTGGAGTGGGTTGTCATTTCTTCCTCTGGGGGATCTTCCTGACCCAGGGATAGAACCAGTGTCTCTTTCGTCTCCTGCATTGGCAGAAAGGTTCTTTACCACAAGCGCCATCTGGGAAAGCCCCAGATCTTCCTTTCTCCCTCTTATAAGTTTCCCTGTGTGTGGTGACATTGGCCCCACCTGGCTAACCCAGATTACTCTCCCCTTTCAAGAGCCTTAACTTAGTCACAACAGCAAAATCCCTTTTGCCGTATAAGGTAACACAGTCACGGGTCGCAGGAACAATGGCGCAGATCCCTCTGGGGACTGTTGCTCTACCAGCCATGGTTGGGCAGGGAGCGTCTGGGAACCATGTCCTCACGTGGCTATAGAACCTTCTTCCTAGCATCCCTCACCTCCCCAGCACTACCAACTCAACACAGACCAGGAGCTTAGCTTCCCCCAACTCTCATTGACATGTGACTCTGCAAACTTTGTGGTCTTTGACTCATCAGACAGAGGCCCCAGAAAAGAAAACTGGTTTCCATTTTTAAAAACTGCACAGGAGGAAAAAACCCAAATTACCCAAGAGGGAGAAATTGGCATACTTACTTAAACATAGTAGTTCTAGGATTGCAAATGACTTTTCACCTGAGGAAAGGGTGGGGCGCAGACCAGCCCATCCATTTCCAACTTGGCAGAATTCCCCCTCTGCAGGAAGGGCTTGCCACAGGCCTCGCCCACTGGGTACCGCACAAAAATATGTGGTCCTCTCAGCTCCTGTCCCGAAGCCCAACGGTTCAGCTACTTTTATGCTCTGTGGGGAGGCTGGAGCCAGCTGGCCACATGGAACATGGTGGCTACGAATGCTCCATAGGTTCCTGCTGACATCAGCTCCCGTTTGGGCTCAGGACTGACTCTGGCCTGTTTCCATTGTCCAGACCCACATCCTGGATACTTATGAGGCGAGAGGTTCCTTCTGAGGCTGCTGCCAGCCCTCATCCCACCAACTGAGCTTTTCTTTTTAAAAAAAAAATTTATCTCTGACTCTGACCTTCCTGTGCTGTGCTAAGTCACTTCAGTCATATCCAACTCTTTGCGACCTTAATGGCGTTAGTTTTCCAGGCTCCCCTGTCCATGGGATTCTCCGGGCAAGAATACTGGAGTGGGTTGTCATTTCTTCCTCTGGGGGATCTTCCTGACCCAGGGATAGAACCAGTGTCTCTTTCGTCTCCTGCATTGGCAGAAAGGTTCTTTACCACAAGCGCCATCTGGGAAAGCCCCAGATCTTCCTTTCTCCCTCTTATAAGTTTCCCTGTGTGTGGTGACATTGGCCCCACCTGGCTAACCCAGATTACTCTCCCCTTTCAAGAGCCTTAACTTAGTCACAACAGCAAAATCCCTTTTGCCGTATAAGGTAACACAGTCACGGGTCGCAGGAACAATGGCGCAGATCCCTCTGGGGGACTGTTGCTCTACCAGCCATGGTTGGGCAGGGAGCGTCTGGGAACCATGTCCTCACGTGGCTATAGAACCTTCTTCCTAGCATCCCTCACCTCCCCAGCACTACCAACTCAACACAGACCAGGAGCTTAGCTTCCCCCAACTCTCATTGACATGTGACTCTGCAAACTTTGTGGTCTTTGACTCATCAGACAGAGGCCCCAGAAAAGAAAACTGGTTTCCATTTTTAAAAACTGCACAGGAGGAAAAAACCCAAATTACCCAAGAGGGAGAAATTGGCATACTTACTTAAACATAGTAGTTCTAGGATTGCAAATGACTTTTCACCTGAGGAAAGGGTGGGGCGCAGACCAGCCCATCCATTTCCAACTTGGCAGAATTCCCTCTCTGCAGGAAGGGCTTGCCACAGGCCTCGCCCACTGGGTACCGCACAAAAATATGTGGTCCTCTCAGCTCCTGTCCCGAAGCCCAACGGTTCAGCTACTTTTATGCTCTGTGGGGAGGCTGGAGCCAGCTGGCCACATGGAACATGGTGGCTACGAATGCTCCATAGGTTCCTGCTGACATCAGCTCCCGTTTGGGCTCAGGACTGACTCTGGCCTGTTTCCATTGTCCAGTCCCACATCCTGGATACTTATGAGGGCGAGAAGGTTCCCTTCTGAGGCTGCTGCCAGCCCTCATCCCACCCAACTGAGCTTTTCTTTTTAAAAAAAAAAAAAAAATTTATTTATTTTTTGGCTGTGCTGGGTCTTTGTTGCTGTGCACGGGCTTTCCTCTAGTTGAGGGGAACAGGGGGCTAGTCTTTGTGATGGTGTGCAGGCTTCTCACTGCCGTGGCTTCCCCTGGGGCCGAACACAGGCTCTAGGGCTTCAGGAGTCTGGGCCTGTGGGCTCAGTGGCTGCAGTTCCTGGGCTCTAGAGCACAGGCTCAACAGATGTGGTGTGTGCACTTGACTGCCCCGCGGTATCTGGCCACCTCCCACATCAGGGATCAAACCCGGGCCTCCTGCATTGGCAAGCAGGCTCTTTACCCCTGGAGTCACCAAGGCAGCCCTCACATGTGTTTTGAAATCCCTTACTCAATTAGACTGGTTTATACCGGTCTGAAGACGCTGTGTGACTGGTGAATATTCTCCTTCAAGGAAAGAGCAGCCAACCACGTCAAGCTGCTTTGGGTAGTTCCCAAAAGAAGACGTTCTGGAAAGCAGGAAGAGAGACCTGGCCCCTCTTCCGCGGGCACAGGAAAGCTGAACTGTGTTTATCTGGTGGCAGCCTGCATCCAGGCCAAAGGGATGGGTGTGCACACAGCTTTCCGGGGGCTATTTTGTTGTGTACTGTTTTTCACTTTCACATCTCCCCAGAGCTAAGCTGTGTCCTTGGGTTGTGCCCAAAGCAAACAGGCTGGACACAGCACTTTTGCGCTTATGGTCCCAAGTGGTTTCCTCCTACCTGGGGATGAACCACTTCCACAGAGCAAAGGTGACGTCCCCTCTCGCCCCCTCCAGAGGTGGGGAAATGCCCTTTCAAGGCACCCTGCTGGCCCCTGCTGGCCACTTGGGGATGCATCCACTCGGGCCTCCTTCATAGAAGCCCACTCACTGGATGCAAAAGAGAGGCCGACGCCCTACTTTGCCAAACTGCGAAACAGACAGAGCCTGGAGTGGGGCTTGCCTGCCCCTGATGCTCATTATCCACGTCCCGAAAATAGACATTCCCCGTCCCTGGAGGCTGGCCTCCTGAAGGTCAAACGCTTCGATTCTTTCCAGACAGAACCCTGGTCATTTAAGTAATGATTATGCAGGATGAACTGGACAGCTGGGGCTGCGGAGAGGGGCCCGGGGCAAGGGACACCGTGACCTCGTTCCACACGTGTGCCCCCAAAGCTTTGTGCTGCCAAGAGAGTGATGCTGTGCAGATCTGACAGGAAAGCCATTTCCAAAAGCAGCTTGTCGCCCTTTTGGCTCGTTGCCCTAAAGTGCTGACCACGGCAACGTGACCGGCAACTTGAAAATGAGTGGAGATGTCATTCCTCCTTCAAGGCACCATCGGATGATCCTAGAAGCCTCCTCTGAAGCTCCCATTTCAAAACAGAAGGAGGAACCGAGTAATTGCCTGTGAAAGCTTGCAGACTAAGGAGTGAAATTATTGTTAAGAAAACAAACAGAAGATGGGCTTGAGAGGAGCCTATAAAGTGGCCGCTGAAGAATGTATCCTTTCTTTTCTCTTTCTGTCTCCTTCCTAGAGCTTCAGCCAGTGCGGTTCTGTACACAGAAGTCCTGGAGAAATGCTTGTGGGCTGACCCCTCCTCTGGCAGGTGCAGCAGGGGACCCAGGGGAGGGAGCCCCATCTGAGCGCCAGGTGGCTGCTTGCAGTGGTGCTGAGAGCCCAGGACGGGCAGAGCCAGACACCCCACGTCCTCCTGGCCCCACACAGCAGGCTGCTGGGTCCTGGGAGGGAGGGACAGACAGCTCTGGAGCAGTGTTAAAAGGACACATCCATCTTTTGGACTCGCCTTGACCTAGAAAAATCCACAGAACTTAGCCTTTGCCAAGAAGCACAAAGATCCTATCATTCTGGGCTGAGTTCCTGTTGCCATGTGACAAGTATCCGTGACCACTTGGTTCTCAGGTTTAGGACTCTGAGCCCTTCAGGAGAGAAGACAGTCCAACTGTAAAACAGGATTAGCATGGAATCGGATCTGCCGCCTGCATCTCTTGGCAGGAGTCAGTGTTATTCCTAAGGGGAAAGGCGTGTTGAGTCCTCGGGGGTGTGTCTGTTACCCCAGTTTGCAGCCATTAGTGGTATAGGAGCCACACTGGCTGGGCGGGAGGCTGGGGGGCGGTCAGGAGACACGCAACCCCTGGGACACCGAGGGCCAAGTTGCTGAGGTCTCAGGCAATTCTGAAATGTTGGGGACCCTGAGTGGAAGAGCAGAAGCCTTCTGCTAATTCTAAACCGAGACTGGAATGTCATGTGTCCTTAACAAAGACAAGCAGATCAGTCATGAAAAAATGGTCCAAATAGGTGTGGGAAATGTATTTTTTAAAAGTTTTAGTTGATGTGTAGTTGATTTATGATGTCATGTTAGTTTCAAGTGTATAATAGAGTGATTTAGTTATACACATACACATCTTCTTTTTCAGATTCCTTTCCATTATAGGTTATTACAATAAATTGAATATAGCTCCCTGTGCTGTCCAATAGGTCCTGTGTATGTCAGTAGTATAGTGTAAGCCTTTCAGACTAAGGAGTGAAATTATTGTTAAGAAAACAAACAGAAGATGGGCTTGAGAGGAGCCTATAAAGTGGCCGCTGAAGAATGTATCCTTTCTTTTCTCTTTCTGTCTCCTTCCTAGAGCTTCAGCCAGTGCGGTTCTGTACACAGAAGTCCTGGAGAAATGCTTGTGGGCTGACCCCTCCTCTGGCAGGTGCAGCAGGGGACCCAGGGGAGGGAGCCCCATCTGAGCGCCAGGTGGCTGCTTGCAGTGGTGCTGAGAGCCCAGGACGGGCAGAGCCAGACACCCCACGTCCTCCTGGCCCCACACAGCAGGCTGCTGGGTCCTGGGAGGGAGGGACAGACAGCTCTGGAGCAGTGTTAAAAGGACACATCCATCTTTTGGACTCGCCTTGACCTAGAAAAATCCACAGAACTTAGCCTTTGCCAAGAAGCACAAAGATCCTATCATTCTGGGCTGAGTTCCTGTTGCCATGTGACAAGTATCCGTGACCACTTGGTTCTCAGGTTTAGGACTCTGAGCCCTTCAGGAGAGAAGACAGTCCAACTGTAAAACAGGATTAGCATGGAATCGGATCTGCCGCCTGCATCTCTTGGCAGGAGTCAGTGTTATTCCTAAGGGGAAAGGCGTGTTGAGTCCTCGGGGGTGTGTCTGTTACCCCAGTTTGCAGCCATTAGTGGTATAGGAGCCACACTGGCTGGGCGGGAGGCTGGGGGGCGGTCAGGAGACACGCAACCCCTGGGACACCGAGGGCCAAGTTGCTGAGGTCTCAGGCAATTCTGAAATGTTGGGGACCCTGAGTGGAAGAGCAGAAGCCTTCTGCTAATTCTAAACCGAGACTGGAATGTCATGTGTCCTTAACAAAGACAAGCAGATCAGTCATGAAAAAATGGTCCAAATAGGTGTGGGAAATGTATTTTTTAAAAGTTTTAGTTGATGTGTAGTTGATTTATGATGTCATGTTAGTTTCAAGTGTATAATAGAGTGATTTAGTTATACACATACACATCTTCTTTTTCAGATTCCTTTCCATTATAGGTTATTACAATAAATTGAATATAGCTCCCTGTGCTGTCCAATAGGTCCTTGTGTTTATATTTTATTTATATATAGTGGTATGTAGGGCTTCCCTGGTGGTCCAGTAGGTAAGGACACCGCCTTGCAGTGCTAGAGGTGCCGGTTCGATCCCTGGCCTGGGAAGATCCCACGTGCCACAGAGCGGCTGGACCAATGTGTCCAGTCACCAAGCCGGAGCTCTGGAGCGCATGCACCCAGAGCCAGTGCTCTGCGGCGAGAGGGGCCACTGTGATGGGAAGCCCACACAGGCCAAAGAACAAAGATGGATGAAAATGAATAAATGATAGACCAATAGAAGTGGCCAAAAAAAAAACAAAACTGTGGTCTATAATATGGTGGTATGTATTTGTTAATCTCAACTCCTAATTTAACCTTTCTAACTGCCCCAGGGTTTCCCTGGTGGCTCAGTAGTAAAGAACCTGCTTGCTGGTACAGGAGACATGGGTTCAATTCCTGAGTCAAGAAGATCCCCCTGGAGAAGGAAATGGCAACCCACTCCAGTATTCTTGCCTGGGAAATCCCATGGACAGAGGAGCCTGATGGAGTATAGTCCGTGGGGTCGCAAAAGCCCCACTCCAACAAAAATATCTTTTTCTTTCTTTTCCTTTGGCCACACTGGGTGGCTTGTGGGATCCCAGGCCCTCAAGGGCCTGAAAGTTCAAGAGTCCTAACTACTAGACCACCAGGTGAATCCCCCAAAATATCCTTTATTTTGGAGAGACTTAGGACTTCCTCAGTAGTTCAGTGGTTAAGATTCCTTACTGTCGCTGATGCCAGAGGCAGGGTTTCAGTCCATGACTGGGGAACTAAGATCCCACACGCCACCTGGAACAGCTGAAAAAAAAAAGAGAAGAGACACAACGTTCCTCAAATAATTAAACATAGAGTCACATGTGACCCGGTAATTCCTGAGGGGTCCTAATTCTAAACCGAGACTGGAATGTCATGTGTCCTTAACAAAGACAAGCAGATCAGTCATGAAAAATGGTCCAAATAGGTGTGGGAAATGTATTTTTTAAAAGTTTTAGTTGATGTGTAGTTGATTTATGATGTCATGTTAGTTTCAAGTGTATAATAGAGTGATTTAGTTATACACATACACATCTTCTTTTTCAGATTCCTTTCCATTATAGGTTATTACAATAAATTGAATATAGCTCCCTGTGCTGTCCAATAGGTCCTTGTGTTTATATTTTATTTATATATAGTGGTATGTAGGGCTTCCCTGGTGGTCCAGTAGGTAAGGACACCGCCTTGCAGTGCTAGAGGTGCCGGTTCGATCCCTGGCCTGGGAAGATCCCACGTGCCACAGAGCGGCTGGACCAATGTGTCCAGTCACCAAGCCGGAGCTCTGGAGCGCATGCACCCAGAGCCAGTGCTCTGCGGCGAGAGGGGCCACTGTGATGGGAAGCCCACACAGGCCAAAGAACAAAGATGGATGAAAATGAATAAATGATAGACCAATAGAAGTGGCCAAAAAAAAAACAAAACTGTGGTCTATAATATGGTGGTATGTATTTGTTAATCTCAACTCCTAATTTAACCTTTCTAACTGCCCCAGGGTTTCCCTGGTGGCTCAGTAGTAAAGAACCTGCTTGCTGGTACAGGAGACATGGGTTCAATTCCTGAGTCAAGAAGATCCCCCTGGAGAAGGAAATGGCAACCCACTCCAGTATTCTTGCCTGGGAAATCCCATGGACAGAGGAGCCTGATGGAGTATAGTCCGTGGGGTCGCAAAAGCCCCACTCCAACAAAAATATCTTTTTCTTTCTTTTCCTTTGGCCACACTGGGTGGCTTGTGGGATCCCAGGCCCTCAAGGGCCTGAAAGTTCAAGAGTCCTAACTACTAGACCACCAGGTGAATCCCCCAAAATATCCTTTATTTTGGAGAGACTTAGGACTTCCTCAGTAGTTCAGTGGTTAAGATTCCTTACTGTCGCTGATGCCAGAGGCAGGGTTTCAGTCCATGACTGGGGAACTAAGATCCCACACGCCACCTGGAACAGCTGAAAAAAAAAAGAGAAGAGACACAACGTTCCTCAAATAATTAAACATAGAGTCACATGTGACCCGGTAATTCCAGTCCTGGGTATTTGCCCAAGAGAACTGAGAGTGTGTGTCCGCACACTGTCTTGCACAGGAAGGCACACAGCAGCTTGTTCAGAATAACCAAGAGGTAGAAACAACCCAAGCATCCATGAATGGGTGAAAGAAATGTGGCGTATCCGTACTAAGGGATAGTACTTGGCCATAAAAAGGAACGAAATCCTGATCTATGCTACCCTGTGGATGAGCCTCACAAGCATCGTGTGAAAGAAGGGACAGAGCCAGATACAAATCACACGCGTACTGTGATTCTTTTAACGTGAACGATCCCATGTAGGTAAATCCACAAAGACAGGAAGCAGGTTGGTGGTTGCCGGGGGGCATGGGGTGACTGCTGAATGGACATGTTTTTCATTGGGGATGATAGTTTTTTTGTGGGTTTTATTTTGGAGCTAGAGAGAGGTCAGGGCTGCACAACACTGTGAATGTGGTAGGTGCCACCGACTTGTTTACGCTCTGTTGTGTGCATCTCCTCCCACTTTCTGTTTTTTTAAAGAGGGACCTGAACCACCAATGTCCCTTTCAGTGTCAGTCTTCTGTGAGGCACAGAAAAGCCCATTTTTAACGATACAGTTGAAATTCTGATTTGACTGGTGTTAAAGAAAGCATTTATTCCGGGCACTTGTTAAAGAAGAGTGTGAAAGGGAAAGAGTTAGTCTCTCAGTCGTGTCCGACTCTTTGTGACCCCATGGACTGTAGCCCACCAAGCTCTTCTGTCCATGGAATTCTCCAGGCAAGAATACTGGAATGAGTAGCTATCCCCTTCTCCAGGGAATCTTCCTGATCCAGGGATCAAACCTGAGTCTCCTGCATTGCATGCAGATTCTTTACCTTCTCTGAGCCACCAGGGAAGTCCCTAAAGAAGGGGTATGTGTGTCAGTCACTCAGTCGTGTCTGACTCTTGGTGACCCATGGACAGTAGCCCACCAGGCTCCTCTGTCCATGGGCTTTTCCAGGCAAGAATCCTGGAGTGGGTTGCCGTTTCTTTCTCCAGGGGATCTTCCCAATCCAGGTACCAAACTCAGTCTCCTGGATTGCGGGCACATCCTTTAACACTGAGCCACCTGGGAAAGCCCCAGAAACCAAGAAGGGTAAGGTGGGCTCTATTCAGGACCTTCACGTTAGGGGCAGGGATCGCTATGCTGGGGTCTTGCAGGGGTGGCAAAGAGTAGAGACTGAGTTCAGCTGAGAATACAAGGAGAAGTGGGAATGTACAGCCAAGGAGCAGGGCGGGGGTGGGAGGGTGGGAGATTACTAAGAGGAAAGGTCGGGGAAGTGGGGATTCTCTCTAAACCAACCGGGCAGAACTTCCAGTGGCTCGGACACCACGCTTCTGTTGCAGGGGAATGGGCTTCAATGCTCAGGGAACTCCATCAGGGAACTCGGGTTCATTCAGGGAACTGGATCCCACAGGTTGCAACCGAGAGTTTGCATGCCGCAACTAAAGAGCCCACACGCCGCAACTAAAACCTGATGCAGCCAATAAAACCAGAACTTGGCTGAAGTCAGGCCAGGAGGCTTAGACATCACCCGAGGATGGTGGGGGATGGGGAACCCAAACAGCTATTGAAGGTGACCTGACTTGGAGGATGGCGCTTCTTCCTAAACGGACCTATCAGGATTCTCGTTACAACTGGGCTTTGCATGGAAGGACAGAGGAGCCCAGGGCTTGAGGCCTGGTCAAAAAGAGGTCTCAGGGACTTCTCTGGTGGCCCAGTGGCTAAGACTCCTGGCTTCCGATGCAGAAGGCCTGGGTTCGAGCCCTGGTCAGGGAGCTAGATCCCACATACTGCAACTAAGACCCAGCACAGTCAAATAAATAAATATTAAAAAAAAAAAAAGGTCTCAGATGAGCCTGATTAGAACAAATCATCTTTCTCCTTGGCACTGAATTATTCGGAGTCCAGTATGTTAACTGTGTGGAACCTCGCAGGGGCTCCTTCCCTCTCCTGACAGGGGTGAGCGGTGGCCGCCAGCACTTCGGTGGCACCATTTGGAGGGACTTACCTTATATCTAAAGAAATGTTACCTTTTGGAGGGCCTGCACTTCCCTGATGGCTCAGCGGTAAAGAATCAGCCTGTGATGCAGAAGCCTCAGGAGATGCGGGTTCGATCCCTGGGTCAGGAAGATCTCCTGGAGGAGGGTATGGCAACCCACGCCAGTATTCTTGCCTGGAAAACTCCAGCGGACAGAGGAGCCTGGCAGGCTACAGTCCATGAGGTCACAAAGAGTCGGCCGCGACTGAGCGACTGAGCACAAGCACTTAAAAGTTAAAGTGAAAATGCATTTGAGATAGAAAGTTTTAAATTCCACTTTTTAAATTTGTGACGTCTCTTCCAAATGGCTTCAATGTGGTAAAGACTGAGGGCTGTGAGTTTGGCCTCAGGATGCTCCTCAAGGAAAACAGAAGGAGGCAGCTGGTAGTAACCATGGGATCAGCTAAGGGCCCATCGCCTTCCTGCATCAGCTGGCTCTACACCGTCCCACCCAGGAGTTTGGCGCTCCATCAGGAACTCGGGTTCATTCAGGGAACTGGATCCCACAGGTTGCAACCGAGAGTTTGCATGCCGCAACTAAAGAGCCCACACGCCGCAACTAAAACCTGATGCAGCCAATAAAACCAGAACTTGGCTGAAGTCAGGCCAGGAGGCTTAGACATCACCCGAGGATGGTGGGGGATGGGGAACCCAAACAGCTATTGAAGGTGACCTGACTTGGAGGATGGCGCTTCTTCCTAAACGGACCTATCAGGATTCTCGTTACAACTGGGCTTTGCATGGAAGGACAGAGGAGCCCAGGGCTTGAGGCCTGGTCAAAAAGAGGTCTCAGGGACTTCTCTGGTGGCCCAGTGGCTAAGACTCCTGGCTTCCGATGCAGAAGGCCTGGGTTCGAGCCCTGGTCAGGGAGCTAGATCCCACATACTGCAACTAAGACCCAGCACAGTCAAATAAATAAATATTAAAAAAAAAAAAAAAGGTCTCAGATGAGCCTGATTAGAACAAATCATCTTTCTCCTTGGCACTGAATTATTCGGAGTCCAGTATGTTAACTGTGTGGAACCTCGCAGGGGCTCCTTCCCTCTCCTGACAGGGGTGAGCGGTGGCCGCCAGCACTTCGGTGGCACCATTTGGAGGGACTTACCTTATATCTAAAGAAATGTTACCTTTTGGAGGGCCTGCACTTCCCTGATGGCTCAGCGGTAAAGAATCAGCCTGTGATGCAGAAGCCTCAGGAGATGCGGGTTCGATCCCTGGGTCAGGAAGATCTCCTGGAGGAGGGTATGGCAACCCACGCCAGTATTCTTGCCTGGAAAACTCCAGCGGACAGAGGAGCCTGGCAGGCTACAGTCCATGAGGTCACAAAGAGTCGGCCGCGACTGAGCGACTGAGCACAAGCACTTAAAAGTTAAAGTGAAAATGCATTTGAGATAGAAAGTTTTTAAATTCCACTTTTTTAAATTTGTGACGTCTCTTCCAAATGGCTTCAATGTGGTAAAGACTGAGGGCTGTGAGTTTGGCCTCAGGATGCTCCTCAAGGAAAACAGAAGGAGGCAGCTGGTAGTAACCATGGGATCAGCTAAGGGCCCCATCGCCTTCCTGCATCAGCTGGCTCTACACCGTCCCCCACCCAGGAGGCGCTGACACCACGGATGCCTGGGTCCCACCCCCAGAGATGGTGGTCTCACTGGTCTGGAGTGTGGCCTGGGCTTCAGATGCTGAGGCTTAAACTCCAATACTTTGGCCACTTGAGGCAGAGAGCCAACTCACTGGAAAAGACCCTGGTGGTGGTGTGGGCTTCCCTGGTGGGCCAGTGGGTAAGGGCACCGCCTTGCAGTGCAAGGGGCGCCGGTTCGATCCCTGGCCTGGGAAGATCCCATGTGCTGCGGAGCGGCTGGACCGATGTGTCCAATTACCAAGCCGGAGCTCTGGGGCGCCTGCGCCCAGAGCCAGCGCTCTGTGATGACAGAGGCCACCACGATGGGAGGCCCACAGGGCCAAAGAACAAAGACGGATGAAAATGGAGAAATGAAAGACCAATAGAAGTGGCCGGCCCGCCCCACCCCCCAAAAAAAAGAAAAAAAAAAAAAGACGCTGGTGCTGGGAAAGATTGAAGGCAGAAGAAGGGAGCGACAGAGGATGAGATGGTTAGAGAGCATCACTGACTCAATGGACAGGAATTTGAGCCAGCTCTGCGAGACGGTGGAGGACAGAGGAGCCTGGTGTGCTGCGGTCCATGGGGTGGCAAAGAGTCAGACACGACTGAGCGCCCGAGCAATAGTGACTCTAATTCATGGAGACAAATTCAGGAACCACTGACTTAGCCTAAAAGCAGGACCCGACCCCGCAGGTGGGCGACCTCAGAGGCCTCCTGGAGAGGTTTAAAAACATCTTCAAGAGCATGAAAACTCCACGGAGGGGGAGCCTTTTGGGCCCAGGGCCCTACAAGTCCATGAGGTCACAAAGAGTCGGCCGCGACTGAGCGACTGAGCACAAGCACTTAAAAGTTAAAGTGAAAATGCATTTGAGATAGAAAGTTTTTAAATTCCACTTTTTTAAATTTGTGACGTCTCTTCCAAATGGCTTCAATGTGGT
This sequence comes from Tragulus kanchil, assembly GCA_022376925.1. NCBI lineage: Eukaryota > Metazoa > Chordata > Mammalia > Artiodactyla > Tragulidae > Tragulus > Tragulus kanchil. The sequence goes on along the minus strand of JAIOJX010000027.1, from coordinate 23,594,488 downwards.
AAAGACTGAGGGCTGTGAGTTTGGCCTCAGGATGCTCCTCAAGGAAAACAGAAGGAGGCAGCTGGTAGTAACCATGGGATCAGCTAAGGGCCCCATCGCCTTCCTGCATCAGCTGGCTCTACACCGTCCCCCACCCAGGAGGCGCTGACACCACGGATGCCTGGGTCCCACCCCCAGAGATGGTGGTCTCACTGGTCTGGAGTGTGGCCTGGGCTTCAGATGCTGAGGCTTAAACTCCAATACTTTGGCCACTTGAGGCAGAGAGCCAACTCACTGGAAAAGACCCTGGTGGTGGTGTGGGCTTCCCTGGTGGGCCAGTGGGTAAGGGCACCGCCTTGCAGTGCAAGGGGCGCCGGTTCGATCCCTGGCCTGGGAAGATCCCATGTGCTGCGGAGCGGCTGGACCGATGTGTCCAATTACCAAGCCGGAGCTCTGGGGCGCCTGCGCCCAGAGCCAGCGCTCTGTGATGACAGAGGCCACCACGATGGGAGGCCCACAGGGCCAAAGAACAAAGACGGATGAAAATGGAGAAATGAAAGACCAATAGAAGTGGCCGGCCCGCCCCACCCCCCAAAAAAAAGAAAAAAAAAAAAGACGCTGGTGCTGGGAAAGATTGAAGGCAGAAGAAGGGAGCGACAGAGGATGAGATGGTTAGAGAGCATCACTGACTCAATGGACAGGAATTTGAGCCAGCTCTGCGAGACGGTGGAGGACAGAGGAGCCTGGTGTGCTGCGGTCCATGGGGTGGCAAAGAGTCAGACACGACTGAGCGCCCGAGCAATAGTGACTCTAATTCATGGAGACAAATTCAGGAACCACTGACTTAGCCTAAAAGCAGGACCCGAAGCCTGTCTTGCAAGCAGGTGGGCGACCTCAGAGGCCTCCTGGAGAGTCCGTCACTTTTACAAAACCCATCTTCAAGAGCATCATGACTTGTCACGGTCCCAGTGACGAGTTCACGTCTGGAAATGAGTCAGCCGTAGTACACAAGTGACACATTCTCTTTCAGCGTCTCCCCACATCCTCCCGGACGCCGGCGTGGGAATGTGGGAGCGGTGATAAAGCCGGCTGCCGCCCCGGCTCCGGGAAAGTGGGGGCGGGGCGCGGGGAGGCACTGCTCTTCTTACAGCCACTTCCACTAGGTGGCGTCCAAGCTGATGCTCTTGTGACTGAAATAAAATCCAATTAAATCCTACTTCCCTGTTGAACAGAAATACAATTTCGAAAGTGCTCCTTCATAATACCGAACTGGTATTTAATTACCGAAGGGATTCTGCTTTCTCTGAAAGGAAGATAAAGTTGCCTTACCCTCCCCACACCCTGAGGACTCTCACCCCTGAGATTAGCCTCCGCTCTTTCCACCTAGACCCACTGCACCTTCATGGTGTGGGTCAGATTTTTAGGAACCTGACCGTGTTTCTATAGTAGTTGTTTGGAATCGTGGTTTAAAATTGATGGGAGAAGGGGCTTCCCTGGTGATCCAGTGGGTGGGGAGTCCGCCTTGCAGTGCAAGGGGGCACCGGGTCCATCCTTGGCTGGGGGAAAACTCCACACGCCGAGGCATGGCTGGGCCGGTGTGTCTGGTTGTGAGCCAGAGCTCTGGAGTGCACGCACCGAGAGCCAGTGCTCTGTGGCGAGAGAGGCCTCTGTGATGGGAGGCCCACACAGGCCAAAGAATAAAAATGGATGAAAAATAAATGATGACTTAGAGGCAAAAAAAGTAAAAAAAAATTGTATGGAGGAAGGGGAAAGGAGTAACAGAAGGGAAAATGTCAGGTGGGGGGCGGCAGGCTGTGGGACTGGAATGCTTTCGTGTCAGGGTTACCCGCCTTATGAGCCGGTACTGCGTTGGAGCCAGAACTTGGGCTTGGAAGGGAGCTGGACCTGGATCTCTCCTCCAGCCCAGATATTCCACGGATGCAAATCCTTCCTGGACAGTCACTAGGAAGACAATTTTTCATCCTGGAAAGCACCATATGTTTCTGACAGTACTTGACTCCCCAGGGAGTGTAGTAATTATCGGTTTCCGAGTGATAAATGACCCTAAGATGTAGGGGCTTGAAGCCATGATTTATTGAGTCCCTTGTGGGTTGACTGGGCTCATTTGGGTGGGTCTCACTCGGGGACTCCCGTGGTTGCGATGTCAATGGGGTGAACATCTGAGATGAGTCCGTCCTGTGGGACCGTTGAGGAGGGCCAGCAGCTAGTTTAGCCGGGCCGTGGTAGGTCCCAGAGCTCCTGTGTGGCCCCTCCATGGGACACCGTGCCTGGGTCCCCAGAAGGAATGTCCCGGGCATCATGCCAAGAAATACAATTTCGAAAGTGCTCCTTCATAATACCGAACTGGTATTTAATTACCGAAGGGATTCTGCTTTCTCTGAAAGGAAGATAAAGTTGCCTTACCCTCCCCACACCCTGAGGACTCTCACCCCTGAGATTAGCCTCCGCTCTTTCCACCTAGACCCACTGCACCTTCATGGTGTGGGTCAGATTTTTAGGAACCTGACCGTGTTTCTATAGTAGTTGTTTGGAATCGTGGTTTAAAATTGATGGGAGAAGGGGCTTCCCTGGTGATCCAGTGGGTGGGGAGTCCGCCTTGCAGTGCAAGGGGGCACCGGGTCCATCCTTGGCTGGGGAAGACTCCACACGCCGAGGCATGGCTGGGCCGGTGTGTCTGGTTGTGAGCCAGAGCTCTGGAGTGCACGCACCAAGAGCCAGTGCTCTGTGGCGAGAGAGGCCTCTGTGATGGGAGGCCCACACAGGCCAAAGAATAAAAATGGATGAAAAATAAATGATGACTTAGAGGCAAAAAAAGTAAAAAAAAATTGTATGGAGGAAGGGGAAAGGAGTAACAGAAGGGAAAATGTCAGGTGGGGGGCGGCAGGCTGTGGGACTGGAATGCTTTCGTGTCAGGGTTACCCGCCTTATGAGCCGGTACTGCGTTGGAGCCAGAACTTGGGCTTGGAAGGGAGCTGGACCTGGATCTCTCCTCCAGCCCAGATATTCCACGGATGCAAATCCTTCCTGGACAGTCACTAGGAAGACAATTTTTCATCCTGGAAAGCACCATATGTTTCTGACAGTACTTGACTCCCTAGGGGAGTGTAGTAATTATCGGTTTCCGAGTGATAAATGACCCTAAGATGTAGGGGCTTGAAGCCATGATTTATTGAGTCCCTTGTGGGTTGACTGGGCTCATTTGGGTGGGTCTCACTCGGGGACTCCCGTGGTTGCGATGTCAATGGGGTGAACATCTGAGATGAGTCCGTCCTGTGGGACCGTTGAGGAGGGCCAGCAGCTAGTTTAGCCGGGCCGTGGTAGGTCCCAGAGCTCCTGTGTGGCCCCTCCATGGGACACCGTGCCTGGGTCCCCAGAAGGAATGTCCCGCGGGCATCATGCCAAGACACCCCAGCGGAAGCTGTGTGGCGTCTCACGCCTCGGCTTTGGAAGTCCCAGCCACAAGTCCCTTGTGTCACATTCTACAGCTCAGGCCAGCGGCTCAGGCCAGCCCAGATTCCAGGGAAGGGAGCCAGGGCGCCTCCCCCTTGGTGGGGGAGGAGGGATCAATGGAGGCCATATTCAGGGACTGATCTCAGCAAGTGAGAACGGGGACAAATGTAGGGAACTGCTTCACCCTGAAGGAAACCGTTATTTAGCTTAAGAACAGACTCCTTCAGATATATTTTCAGGAATTCCTGGTCCTCGTTGATCAAGGCCCCAGCTCCATTGGGTCCCCATGCCCAAACGGCAACCAGCACCCCCGCCTGACAGCATCCGCCTGTCAGCCCTCTCTCTCCCCCGAAAGCTGCTGACATCCCACTTCCGTCTTAACACAAGAGCGAACATTCATCGTGCTCTTTAGTTTGTGCCAGACACTGTGCCGAGCAATGCCTGCGCTTGGCCCGTTTCATTAAGAAGACTTGTCTTGTTGAAGTGCCCATTAAGAAAAGGGTGCTTGCTTGTTTGTTTCCAATCACTACCGCCCGCTGCGCTCTGTCCAAACTCCCTTGGTCCCTTGAGTGGAAGGCTCCGCATTAAGAAACCTTAGTATGATTCCACTTCGTTACTAAGGCAGCCCCACTTGGGAGTTTTTAAGTCTTGTCCATTTAAAACGTCCAACTTGGGCCTCAGATGCAGAGAACGAATGTATGGATGCTAAGAGGGGCAGGAAGGTGGGTGAACTGGGAGGTGGGGTCGACCTATGTACATACACACTATATATAAAACATAACTGATGAGAATCTACTATATAGCACAGGGAACTTTAATCCACTATGGTGACCTAAACGGGAAAGCAGTCTAAAAAAGAGGGCATGCATTGCAGTGGGAGGTCCACGCAGGCCAGGGAATGGAGATGGATGAAAATAAATAAATGAGAAGACCAATAAAAGAGGCCAAAGATAAAATTTAAAAAATAAAAAAAGAGGGCATGTATGGGTATGTCTGAGCTCCCCAGGGTTTCCCAGATGCCGTTAGTGATGAAGAGCCCGCCTGGTCACTGGGTGGGGCTGATGACGTGGCAGTTCTGTGTCCTGGGTCTTTACTGCTGATCCAACTCATTCTCCAGGGTTTCTCATTCTCAGCGCTACTGATATAGGGGGTGGATTAGCCTTTGTCGTGGGGCCTGTCGCATGCATTGTTTGGCAGTAGCCCTGGCCTCCCTCGACTGGATGCCAGCTGTTGTTCCATCGCTCAGTCATGGCGCACTCCCCAGGACAGGCAACCAAACATACGTCCAGTCATTGCCATGTGCCCTGGGAGCCAACTCGCCCTGGTTGAGAGCCAGTGCTCCTTAGACGTGGTGTGGAAAAGTAGGGGCCCCACAGGCCAATCAAGGAAGCTCATCGAGCTTGGGTGTCTGCGGGGAGCTGCCCTGTTTCAAGGGGTTTCCTTTAAGGAAACATAGCCCTGGGAGCTGCCCTGGCAACAGGGGCTGATAACAGCATAGCTCTCTGTCCCGCCACCCCAGGTGTTGTGAAGACGTTCCTTAGCTATCATAAAGAACACCTGGAGCCTCTTTACAGGGCTTGAGGGGCATTATGACCCAGAACCATTGTAATAATACACCAGGAGGTAACACCTAGTTTATGATCAACACCTGGCCTAAAGCACATGTTATGATCGACACCTGGCCTAAAGCACGTGTTATGATCAACACCTGGCCTAAAGCACGTGTACACAATTGCTTGTTGTGTGAAGTATTAAAGGGATGAGCGAATTCAATAAACTTGTCAGCAACCTGTAGAGTTGTCTGCCTTCTTGCTGTCCCTCTCAACCCCATCTTTTCTGTCCTTCTTTCTTTTCTTAGCCTATCTGCCACTCTCTTCAGGACCTGTTCGACTGCCGGCTGGCCCGGCAGGTGTCTAGGCATTTTTTTTGCTGTTGTTATTTAGTCAGAGTCATGTCTGACGCTTTGCAGACCCATGGACTGCAGCATGCCAGGCTCCCCTCTCTTCCCCTATCTCCCGGAGTTTACTCTCATTCATGTCCATTGAGTCAGTGATGCTGTCTAATCTTCTCATCCTTTGCCACCCCTGCTTCTCCTTTTGCCTTCAGTCTTTCCCAGTGTTTTTATTGGAGTTTCATTATGCAGATACCATTGACTGAATTCAATCTCCAGGTCCCCTCCCTTCCCCAGAGGTTGAGCTAGTATCACGTGGCTTATCCTAAACTACCAGGTCGAATTGGAGGAGTCCACTGTGAATAACTGACATTCCCATCACTCAGGAAATTCCAAGGATTTAGAGGTGACCTCGTAGGAACAGGACAAAGGCCAGCCAGATGCTGGATCACACGCAGGATGTGTGATAGAGTCAGTGCTGCCCCGCGACTCCTAGCCAGCCCCCAGCAGCTACCTCCCTGAACTTAGAATGTGGGCTGCATTTTGTGCTTGGCAGTCGGCCCTGGCAATTCTTGGAGAGCAGGAAAGATCCTGCCCGGCGTCTCCCTCCATCTTGTGGCATACACAGCATCTCACTGAGTCTTCACTCCCCACTCAGTTTCCCACCCCCTACCCCCAGGCAGGTATGATTGTGATCACCGGTCCCCAGTGGAAGAAACGCAGGTGTCGGCTGAGCGACTCCTACAGGTGAACCAGCGGAACAGAACTGAGCCCAGGCCTGTCTGACTCCAGAGCTTCTCACTCATGGAGGAGGGCCACTCTATCCCCCACCTCACTGGTGTCGTCCTACCAGCTCCCCTGGTGATCTCCAAATCATCTCCCTTCCCCCTGCCAAGCCCTCCCTGTCCTGACCCTCTGCTACTCGGCCCACCACTCTGAACCCCACCCCGGCCCCGTCGTTGCCCACTCCTCGTCTGGGTCACCTCTGGTCCCTGCTCACGGTCTCCTTGGCTCGGAGTTCTGAGAACATGGAGAATATTAGGTTCTGGGAGGTGAACGCCTGGCATAATCTCTGTCCGACCCAGAGTGGTCCTCATCTGCGTCTGACCTCAGCCCCGACTCTCGGGGGCCACCAGCCCTTCCCCAGTGAGAAAATCCACATGTCAACCTGTCCTACTTTCTCCCTCCCGTGGCCGCACTATCATTCCGGCTTGCCTTTAAACCCTCGAGCACTTCGCCCTCTTCCCTCTCCAGTCTGCTGTCCTGAAGCTGTGGGAAGGGAGGAAGGGCAGTGCTTAAAGTGGGGACCACACGCGATTGTCATTTGTGACGTGTTTTTATTGGAGTTTCATTATGCAGATACCATTGACTGAATTCAATCTCCAGGTCCCCTCCCTTCCCCAGAGGTTGAGCTAGTATCACGTGGCTTATCCTAAACTACCAGGTCGAATTGGAGGAGTCCACTGTGAATAACTGACATTCCCATCACTCAGGAAATTCCAAGGATTTAGAGGTGACCTCGTAGGAACAGGACAAAGGCCAGCCAGATGCTGGATCACACGCAGGATGTGTGATAGAGTCAGTGCTGCCCCGCGACTCCTAGCCAGCCCCCAGCAGCTACCTCCCTGAACTTAGAATGTGGGCTGCATTTTGTGCTTGGCAGTCGGCCCTGGCAATTCTTGGAGAGCAGGAAAGATCCTGCCCGGCGTCTCCCTCCATCTTGTGGCATACACAGCATCTCACTGAGTCTTCACTCCCCACTCAGTTTCCCACCCCCTACCCCCAGGCAGGTATGATTGTGATCACCGGTCCCCAGTGGAAGAAACGCAGGTGTCGGCTGAGCGACTCCTACAGGTGAACCAGCGGAACAGAACTGAGCCCAGGCCTGTCTGACTCCAGAGCTTCTCACTCATGGAGGAGGGCCACTCTATCCCCCACCTCACTGGTGTCGTCCTACCAGCTCCCCTGGTGATCTCCAAATCATCTCCCTTCCCCCTGCCAAGCCCTCCCTGTCCTGACCCTCTGCTACTCGGCCCACCACTCTGAACCCCACCCCGGCCCCGTCGTTGCCCACTCCTCGTCTGGGTCACCTCTGGTCCCTGCTCACGGTCTCCTTGGCTCGGAGTTCTGAGAACATGGAGAATATTAGGTTCTGGGAGGTGAACGCCTGGCATAATCTCTGTCCGACCCAGAGTGGTCCTCATCTGCGTCTGACCTCAGCCCCGACTCTCGGGGGCCACCAGCCCTTCCCCAGTGAGAAAATCCACATGTCAACCTGTCCTACTTTCTCCCTCCCGTGGCCGCACTATCATTCCGGCTTGCCTTTAAACCCTCGAGCACTTCGCCCTCTTCCCTCTCCAGTCTGCTGTCCTGAAGCTGTGGGGAAGGGGAGGAAGGGCAGTGCTTAAAGTGGGGACCACACGCGGATTGTCATGTTGCTGGGACTCTGTGAACCCCCGTTTCTCCCCGGTGACCACTCCCTTTCAGCCTCTGACGCCAGGGACGCGAGAGAGGCCCACCTGGCTGGAGGCTGGGGGAGGGCTGGCTGTTGCTTCCAGTTGGCTCTTAGGCCTCCTGAGCATCACCCAGATGCTTGGTCCCAGGCTCCAGTGTCCCTGAGTTCCCAGAACAAACCTCAGTGCCTCACACAGGTACCATACCAGCTGGGCGGTGCCCCCTGGCCAGAGATCCGAGTCTCAGCTCCGTGGGGTGTGGGGAAACAAACCAGTGAAGGTTTTTTGCCGCTTTGGCCAAGCCAGGAGAAAACCATCTTGGAAATGAAAGAACTAAGACAAAAACAAGTTGATTCGATGCACATGGGCTCATGAGCGGGGGGTCATATTGATCAGCAACAGGTGAGAGATCTGCTGCGGACTTTGGAATGCCGGGTCAGCGCACGTTAGAGCGCTGAGTGCGCACACAGAACAGACTCCTTAACTTCTTGCTGGTCTAAGTGCCCCCCAGCTACAGTAAGCCCTTTCCATTCTTAGAGTCACAAGAGTAATTATTGATCAGGGCTGTGAGCGGGTCCCAGCCTGTGTTAATATCATTCCCTGTAAACACCTGGATGCTTAAGCTCTCAATAAAAGTGGACTGGTGAATGTGTTCCGGGCCTTGACCCAAGAGGTCCTGAGCACCCTGGTCCCGTCCTTTCTCTGTGTGTGTGTGTGTGGGGGGGGTATGTGTTTCTTAATGTCTCGTCACACCGCTATTCTCATCAGCACCCGGAAGACGTGCTGCGGCACAGGGGCTCCCCCTCTTCCAGGCGTCTAGGGTCTCATAACCCCAACCTGTCCTTCTGGTTCCCAGCCATGGAGAGCGGAGCTGCTTCCTGTGGTTCCCCCAGAGCTGGCTTTCGGCCGCTTCTATCCTGCGCTCCGGTACCCATTTAGCCAAGTCTCTACACTAAATTCTACGCTAAAATAATAAACATGGTTTGTTTCCCTGGTTGCCCATGACTAATAAATACGTATAGACATTTGCCATCCCCCTTCCCTGGTGGCTCAGATGGTAAGTGCTGCGATGCTGGAGACCTGGGTTTGATCCCTGCGTCAGGAAGCTCCCCTGGAGAAGGGAACGGCAACCCACTCCAGTGTTCTTGCCTGGAGAATCCCATGGACAGAGGAGCTCGGAGGGCTACAGTTCATGGGGGTCATAAAGAGATACGAGTGAGTGGTTAACACCGAAATGCCTCCTACGTGCCAGACCTTGTTCTGCTTGACATGTAGTTACTCATCTAACTAACAAAATCCTTCTAGACAAGAGTTACTATTATTCTCACTTCACAGGGGAGAAAACTGGGGGGCCAAGGAAGACATAATTGTTTGCTCAGATCACACAGCTGCTAAGAGTTGGCTCTGAGAGCTGGGTTCCTGAGACAACATCTGGGGTACGCACCCTCTCAGAGTGTCCCTGGGGCATTAAGTGAACACAAAGCGTCCCAGTTTATGGATGGACTAGAGCTATTTTGGGACGTTTATTTTGGGTGGGGTTTTTCGTTATTAGCCTGAATCGCTCTGAACCTGACAAATGTAGCATACCTGAGCCAGGAACCTTGTGACTTTCTGAATTGCTTGGTCCGTGATTTGCTGTAAACTGTCTCTTTAACGTTTGTTTGTTTTGAATAGGGTGTTTTTATTTTTTGGCTTCGCCAGTTCTTAGTTGCAACACACGGTATCTTCGATCTTCACTGTGGCATGCAGAATCTAGTTTCTTGACCAGGGATTGAACCCAGGTTCCCTGCATTGGAAGCTCTGAGTCCTAGCCACGGGACCACCACGGGAGTCCTGTGTCTCCTTAATGTTTACCTTCTATCTTCTCAGACCCCGCTCCCCCTGGCCTTTTTCCTCCCTCCATGTCTTTCCCTACGAGCCCCCTTTGCCAGTGCTGCTATAAATCTGCAGATATGGGCAATGAGATGTCTCCTGTTTGGCAGATCTCTAGAAGTCTCTATGGTTTCACCTTGAACCAAAGTCTGCAGCAATGTACCCGCCAAGTCTCTACACTAAATTCTACGCTAAAATAATAAACATGGTTTGTTTCCCTGGTTGCCCATGACTAATAAATACGTATAGACATTTGCCATCCCCCTTCCCTGGTGGCTCAGATGGTAAGTGCTGCGATGCTGGAGACCTGGGTTTGATCCCTGCGTCAGGAAGCTCCCTGGAGACGGGAACGGCAACCCACTCCAGTCTTCTTGCCGGGAGAATCCCATGGACAGAGGAGCTCGGAGGGCTACAGTTCATGGGGGTCATAAAGAGATACGAGTGAGTGGTTAACACCGAAATGCCTCCTACGTGCCAGACCTTGTTCTGCTTGACATGTAGTTACTCATCTAACTAACAAAATCCTTCTAGACAAGAGTTACTATTATTCTCACTTCACAGGGGAGAAAACTGGGGGGCCAAGGAAGACATAATTGTTTGCTCAGATCACACAGCTGCTAAGAGTTGGCTCTGAGAGCTGGGTTCCTGAGACAACATCTGGGGTACGCACCCTCTCAGAGTGTCCCTGGGGCATTAAGTGAACACAAAGCGTCCCAGTTTATGGATGGACTAGAGCTATTTTGGGACGTTTATTTTGGGTGGGGTTTTTCGTTATTAGCCTGAATCGCTCTGAACCTGACAAATGTAGCATACCTGAGCCAGGAACCTTGTGACTTTCTGAATTGCTTGGTCCGTGATTTGCTGTAAACTGTCTCTTTAACGTTTGTTTGTTTTGAATAGGGTGTTTTTATTTTTTGGCTTCGCCAGTTCTTAGTTGCAACACACGGTATCTTCGATCTTCACTGTGGCATGCAGAATCTAGTTTCTTGACCAGGGATTGAACCCAGGTTCCCTGCATTGGAAGCTCTGAGTCCTAGCCACGGGACCACCACGGGAGTCCTGTGTCTCCTTAATGTTTACCTTCTATCTTCTCAGACCCCGCTCCCCCTGGCCTTTTTCCTCCCTCCATGTCTTTCCCTACGAGCCCCCTTTGCCAGTGCTGCTATAAATCTGCAGATATGGGCAATGAGATGTCTCCTGTTTGGCAGATCTCTAGAAGTCTCTATGGTTTCACCTTGAACCAAAGTCTGCAGCAATGTATGGGTATGGGTGATACCCTGAAATGTCTCTGACTTCTCAGCCGAAGCTAGTGGTAAAGAACTCGCCTGCCGATGCTGGAGACATAAGAGACATGGGTTTGATCCCTGGGTGGGGAAGATCCTCTGGAGGAGAGCCTGGCAACCCACTCCAGTGTTCTTGCCTGGAGAATCTCATGGACAGAGGAGCCTGGTGGGCTACCGTCCATAAGGTCGCAGCGTCGGACACGCCTGAAGCAACTTAGCACGTCGCACAGGAAATGCCTCTGAAGGCCTCTGCCAAGAGCTCCTGAAAACCCCGTGATGGAAGAGGTTCTGTCCTGCTGAGTCTCTGCTGGATTCCATTCCAGACTTTCCAGCAGCGGTCAGGGCAGCTGCTGTCTACCACTGCCCTTGCTCAAGTTGGGAAGGGTCACTCCCAGCGCGCTTGGCTCTGTCGGCCCAGTATTCTGCCCTCGCCCCCAGCGTGGTTTCTGGTCTCCTATGGAGAGAATCGGCTTAGAGATCCAAGTCGGTATTATTTTTAGAACTAAAGATCATTCAGTCTCAGCTTGCTTAGTCCTGTTCAAGGAATGAAAACAGGGAAAAGTCTCCTATGTTTTCCAAAGTTCAAGTCGCAGTGGTGCAACGTGGAGGCAACTTTTCTGAATCACTAAAATGTTTTCCTTTGTTGCAGAGACTGACCTTGTCTTCCAAAGGATTCACCCCCCCAGGGACAAGGCTCAGTCCCTCCAAACACACCCCTCTTTGTCTCTGTCAGCTCGTTCTTGGACAGTTCTTCTGGCCAAATCTGTACCCGTGCTTTCTCTTCTAGTTTTTAGAAGAGAGGAGATAAGGTTTCCATAATGTATGCTGAACATGCAGCCCAGTTATCAACAGGGTTTGTTGTTTGTATGGCTTTTTTAAATTGAAAACCTGAAATTGAGTTGAATATGGAAAATGTCACCTTGCACTGAGCAGAGCTGTTTTGTTTTTACCTTCTATCTTCTCAGCCCCCCCCCCATGTCTTTCCCTACGAGCCCCCTTTGCCAGTGCTGCTATAAATCTGCAGATATGGGCAATGAGATGTCTCCTGTTTGGCAGATCTCTAGAAGTCTCTATGGTTTCACCTTGAACCAAAGTCTGCAGCAATGTATGGGTATGGGTGATACCCTGAAATGTCTCTGACTTCTCAGCCGAAGCTAGTGGTAAAGAACTCGCCTGCCGATGCTGGAGACATAAGAGACATGGGTTTGATCCCTGGGTGGGGAAGATCCTCTGGAGGAGAGCCTGGCAACCCACTCCAGTGTTCTTGCCTGGAGAATCTCATGGACAGAGGAGCCTGGTGGGCTACCGTCCATAAGGTCGCAGCGTCGGACACGCCTGAAGCAACTTAGCACGTCGCACAGGAAATGCCTCTGAAGGCCTCTGCCAAGAGCTCCTGAAAACCCCGTGATGGAAGAGGTTCTGTCCTGCTGAGTCTCTGCTGGATTCCATTCCAGACTTTCCAGCAGCGGTCAGGGCAGCTGCTGTCTACCACTGCCCTTGCTCAAGTTGGGAAGGGTCACTCCCAGCGCGCTTGGCTCTGTCGGCCCAGTATTCTGCCCTCGCCCCCAGCGTGGTTTCTGGTCTCCTATGGAGAGAATCGGCTTAGAGATCCAAGTCGGTATTATTTTTAGAACTAAAGATCATTCAGTCTCAGCTTGCTTAGTCCTGTTCAAGGAATGAAAACAGGGAAAAGTCTCCTATGTTTTCCAAAGTTCAAGTCGCAGTGGTGCAACGTGGAGGCAACTTTTCTGAATCACTAAAATGTTTTCCTTTGTTGCAGAGACTGACCTTGTCTTCCAAAGGATTCACCCCCCCAGGGACAAGGCTCAGTCCCTCCAAACACACCCCTCTTTGTCTCTGTCAGCTCGTTCTTGGACAGTTCTTCTGGCCAAATCTGAACCCGTGCTTTCTCTTCTAGTTTTTAGAAGAGAGGAGATAAGGTTTCCATAATGTATGCTGAACATGCAGCCCAGTTATCAACAGGGTTTGTTGTTTGTATGGCTTTTTTAAATTGAAAACCTGAAATTGAGTTGAATATGGAAAATGTCACCTTGCACTGAGCAGAGCTGTTTTGTTTTTTGGAGGAAATGTCCAACATGTCTGGAGGATCAGCTTGTTTTTTATAGAGAAACATTAAAAACAAACAAAAAAACTGGAACCATCAAGAGAAGACGTCTCATTTCAAACTGAAAAAATATAAAAAATTGTTTACAAAACATGCAGAGGTATCTTTCTCCTCAATTCAGATTCTGTATCAGTTAGGGTTCTTCAGAGAAGAAACAGAACCAAGATGATTATCTATCTAGAAAGTAAAAATATTTAAATATTTGTTTACTTGGCTATGCCAGGCCTTAGTTGTAGCATCTGGGATTTTTAGTTTCGGCTGGTGAACTCTTAGTTGCGGCATGTGGGATCTAGTTCCCTGACCAGGGATCAAACCTGGGCCCCCTGCATTGGGAGACCAGAGTCTTAGCCACTGAACCACCAGGGAAGTCCCTAAAAAGCAGATGTTGAAGAACTAAAAGGAAGAATAAAAAACTCCACCAGCAGAGAATAATTAATAGAGACTTTGAATACAACTAACAAACTTGATCTAACCAACGGATTTGGCACATGCACCTCAAACTGCCGACACATCTCCCTTTCAGGGGCAGGTGGGACATTTACCTACAGCGATTACATGCCAGGCCACCAAGGGTGTCTCCACAAATAGCAGGGGATCGAGCTCCCGGAAAGTGTGTTCTCTCACTAAATGTAATTAAATTAAAAAGTCAAAAATAAGTCCCTAGAAATTTATCAACATTTAGAAATCAAGCAACATATTACTAATAATTCACAGGATGTAGAAGAAATCACAGTGAAAATCCAGAGATTCTCATACAAAAGAAAAACATGTCGTTCTCAACAAATGGCAAAAAAGAGTTCAGAAAGTTGGGAGGGAAAGCAGGAGGATAGGAAGGGATATTCCGACCATGTCAGGCTAGAGCGTCTGCACTAGCAGGTGGTGGACAGTCCCGAAGACTTTCTACCAGGGAATGGGCTGTGTGTGCCGAGGGTGGGCTAGAGATGCTGGAGGGAAGGTAGGATGGAATGTGAAAGAATGAGACCAGCTGGGCCGCCACAGCGCAGATTGATAGCTCTTTGCTGTGTCATTCATTGGGTCCACAAATACACGTAGAGCCCTTACTGTGTCAGGCTCCTCAAAAGACACTACGGAAGCCTTTTCCCAGGGACACTTTGTGAGCCAGTTTGGTGTCACACAGATTATTGTACACAGATCACCAACTGGAAACACTTCCAGCAGTGTCATAAAAATGTTCATTTTTTAATGAAGCTTCATATTAAAACAGAGCAGGTAGTTCTTTTTGGGGGGGGCGGGGCGGGTTGGGGAGGGAGGGAGTCGGGTGGGCCACTTCTATTGGTCTTTCATTTGTCCATTTTCATCCATCTTTGTTCTGTGGCCCATGTGGGCCTCCCATCGCAGTGGCCTCTGTTGTAGCAGAGCACCGGCTCTGGGCGCATGCGCTCCAGAGCTCCGGCTCGGTAATTGGATGCATCAGTCCAGCCGCTCCGCGGCAAGTGGGATCTTCCCAGGCCAGGGATTGAACCAGCACCCCTTGCACTACAAGGTGGTGTCCTTACCCACTGGGCCACCAGGGAACCCCTGAACAGAGCAGGTAGTTCTTGACGCCGGGCTGAGATTAAATGTGCTTCCAGAGACATTCTGTACCTAAAGCCCAGTCTCCTCCCTCCACGCCTGAGCCAGCCTGGGAGGGCAGCTCTTTCTCATAAGTAGCCCCTCAACGGTTATTCCTAAGTCATCTTTTAAAAAAAAAAAAAAGAGGATTTTTTTTTTTTGTGGGCCGTTTTTAAACTCTTTATTGAATTTGTCACAACATTGCTTCTGCTTCATGTCTTGGTTTTGGGGCCATGAGGCATGTGGGACCCTAGCTGCCTGTCTAGGGGCTCCCAGCATACTGTGCTCTGAATTAGATAAATGCTGATCTCCTGTCCCCTGTGACCGAGTTGAGGAGGGTGGTCTGGGGCCTGTGTCACAACAAGCTTCGCTCATGCTTGGAGAAAGTTGGGGGGTTTCAGGCTAGGCGTGCACTAGCAGGTGGTGGACAGTCCAAGACTTTCTACCAGGGAATGGGCTGTGTGTGCGAGTGGGCTAGAGATGCTGGAGGGAAGGTAGGATGGAATGTGAAAGAATGAGACCAGCTGGGCCGCCACAGCGCAGATTGATAGCTCTTTGCTGTGTCATTCATTGGGTCCACAAATACACGTAGAGCCCTTACTGTGTCAGGCTCCTCAAAAGACACTACGGAAGCCTTTTCCCAGGGACACTTTGTGAGCCAGTTTGGTGTCACACAGATTATTGTACACAGATCACCAACTGGAAACACTTCCAGCAGTGTCATAAAAATGTTCATTTTTTAATGAAGCTTCATATTAAAACAGAGCAGGTAGTTCTTTTTGGGAGGGGCGGGCGGGTTGGGGAGGGAGGGGAGCGGTTGGGCCACTTCTATTGGTCTTTCATTTGTCCATTTTCATCCATCTTTGTTCTGTGGCCCATGTGGGCCTCCCATCGCAGTGGCCTCTGTTGTAGCAGAGCACCGGCTCTGGGCGCATGCGCTCCAGAGCTCCGGCTCGGTAATTGGATGCATCAGTCCAGCCGCTCCGCGGCAAGTGGGATCTTCCCAGGCCAGGGATTGAACCAGCACCCCTTGCACTACAAGGTGGTGTCCTTACCCACTGGGCCACCAGGGAACCCCTGAACAGAGCAGGTAGTTCTTGACGCCGGGCTGAGATTAAATGTGCTTCCAGAGACATTCTGTACCTAAAGCCCAGTCTCCTCCCTCCACGCCTGAGCCAGCCTGGGAGGGCAGCTCTTTCTCATAAGTAGCCCCTCAACGGTTATTCCTAAGTCATCTTTTAAAAAAAAAAAAAAGAGGATTTTTTTTTTTTGTGGGCCGTTTTTAAACTCTTTATTGAATTTGTCACAACATTGCTTCTGCTTCATGTCTTGGTTTTGGGGCCATGAGGCATGTGGGACCCTAGCTGCCTGTCTAGGGGCTCCCAGCATACTGTGCTCTGAATTAGATAAATGCTGATCTCCTGTCCCCTGTGACCGAGTTGAGGAGGGTGGTCTGGGGCTGGCAAGGCAGCTGTGCTTCCTGAGGTCAGCCAGCAACTCAGGGGGAAGCTGGCTCTGCTGTCCTCACCACATGGCCTCCATCTCCGGGTCACCGGGTCTTGCTCCAGTGACTGCCATTTCCCAGCAGCAAAACGAGAGACCAGAGGCATGACATACCTGGGCATGGCACACATCTCATTCCCTGGGCCAAATGCAGTCATGTGGCTGCCCTAGCTGCAAGGGAGACGGGGACCTGTCGCCAGCTGGGCTTGTGCTAAGACTGAGCAGAAGAAGGGAGATGGGGTACAAACTCCTGGTGGGTGGTCCTTACAAAATACACATTTGCGAGTGTGAACCAATGTATATTGCTGGGAGAGCCAGTGGGAGGAGCCTTTGATCTGGTTGGAGAGGCCAGAGGAGACTCTCCAAGGGCTCAGAATGAATGAGAGCTGGCTGGATGATGTGAAAGTCCTGTGTTAGCTGAGTATAGAGCTGGAAGAAAGCCAAGCAGACTGTTGCCAAAAGGGACAGTGTAAGGTAGGAAACTTGCGGGGAGCTGCCCTGTTTCAAGGGGTTTCCTTTAAGGAAACATAGCCCTGGGAGTTGCCCTGGCAACAGGGCTGATAACAGCATAGCTCTCTGTCCCGCCACCCCAGGTGTTGTGAAGACGTTCCTTAGCTATCATAAAGAACACCTGGAGCCTCTTTACAGGGCTTGAGGGGCATTATGACCCAGAACCATTGTAATAATACACCAGGAAGTAACACCTAGTTTATGATCGACACCTGGCCTAAAGCACGTGTTATGATCGACACCTGGCCTAAAGCACGTGTTATGAGCGACACCTGGCCTAAAGCACGTGTTATGAGCGACACCTGGCCTAAAGCACGTGTACACAATTGCTTGTTGAAGTATTAAAGGGATGAGCGAATTCAATAAACTTGTCAGCAACTTGTCAGCAACCTGTAGAGTTGTCTGCCTTCTTGCTGTCCCTCTCAACCCCATCTTTTCTGTCCTTCTTTCTTTTCTTAGCCTATCTGCCACTCTCTTCAGAACCTGTTCGACTGCCGGCTGGCCCGGCAGGAACTGAAGACATACGTAGGGATCAGATCACAAGGCAAGACCTTAAGGTTTGGTTTAATTCTAAAAGTGATGGGGAGCCTCTGATACCTTCTGAGAGGAGTGGTCATCAAATGTGCATACATCAATGCTATGTTGGCTCCTGTGGAGAACGGGTGACAGAGTTTTTCCCTAACTTGTTGAATGGTAATAATCCGAAGCCTAGACTCCGGTCCTCCAGGTGATTCTCCTGTCAAGTGATGGGGAGGGGGGTACTGTGAATGGAACCCAGGAGGGAGGGCCTGGCTACCCTACTGAGAGACCCACAGCAGGTGAAGAAGGGGAGAGGGCTTCCAGAGGCTTCAGGAAGTAGAAAACACAAAACTTGTTGGTTACCCAACTCCAGAACCCTCTTTCTCCCTACTGTCTCTCCTTCTGAGGTAGCAAGAATAACAGTGCTCCAAAGATGTCGACATCCAGATCCCCTTGTCCGTGAAAATAATCAAAAGCAATCTAAGGAACTTCCCCAGGGGTCTAGTGGTTAAGATGCTGTCCTTCCACTGCAAGGTGGCACGGGCTCAGAATGAATGAGAGCTGGCTGGATGATGTGAAAGTCCTGTGTTAGCTGAGTATAGAGCTGGAAGAAAGCCAAGCAGACTGTTGCCAAAAGGGACAGTGTAAGGTAGGAAACTTGCGGGGAGCTGCCCTGTTTCAAGGGGTTTCCTTTAAGGAAACATAGCCCTGGGAGTTGCCCTGGCAACAGGGCTGATAACAGCATAGCTCTCTGTCCCGCCACCCCAGGTGTTGTGAAGACGTTCCTTAGCTATCATAAAGAACACCTGGAGCCTCTTTACAGGGCTTGAGGGGCATTATGACCCAGAACCATTGTAATAATACACCAGGAAGTAACACCTAGTTTATGATCGACACCTGGCCTAAAGCACGTGTTATGATCGACACCTGGCCTAAAGCACGTGTTATGAGCGACACCTGGCCTAAAGCACGTGTTATGAGCGACACCTGGCCTAAAGCACGTGTACACAATTGCTTGTTGAAGTATTAAAGGGATGAGCGAATTCAATAAACTTGTCAGCAACTTGTCAGCAACCTGTAGAGTTGTCTGCCTTCTTGCTGTCCCTCTCAACCCCATCTTTTCTGTCCTTCTTTCTTTTCTTAGCCTATCTGCCACTCTCTTCAGAACCTGTTCGACTGCCGGCTGGCCCGGCAGGAACTGAAGACATCGTAGGGATCAGATCACAAGGCAAGACCTTAAGGTTTGGTTTAATTCTAAAAGTGATGGGGAGCCTCTGATACCTTCTGAGAGGAGTGGTCATCAAATGTGCATACATCAATGCTATGTTGGCTCCTGTGGAGAACGGGTGACAGAGTTTTTCCCTAACTTGTTGAATGGTAATAATCCGAAGCCTAGACTCCGGTCCTCCAGGTGATTCTCCTGTCAAGTGATGGGGAGGGGGGTACTGTGAATGGAACCCAGGAGGGAGGGCCTGGCTACCCTACTGAGAGACCCACAGCAGGTGAAGAAGGGGAGAGGGCTTCCAGAGGCTTCAGGAAGTAGAAAACACAAAACTTGTTGGTTACCCAACTCCAGAACCCTCTTTCTCCCTACTGTCTCTCCTTCTGAGGTAGCAAGAATAACAGTGCTCCAAAGATGTCGACATCCAGATCCCCTTGTCCGTGAAAATAATCAAAAGCAATCTAAGGAACTTCCCCAGGGGTCTAGTGGTTAAGATGCTGTCCTTCCACTGCAAGGTGGCACGGGCTCAATCCCGGGTCCGCACTGTGGAAGAGAACCAAACCAAAAACAGCAACAACGAAACTCTCACAAGCTACAACAGGAAAAAAAGAAAAGTTTCATCTGAGTCCAACTGAGGACTATGGGCCAGAAGACAGCCCAGATAATTCTGAGGGACCACTCCAGAGCAGCATGGTTTCCAGCACAGTTTTATGTTTTATTAGGACAAAGAACGTCAAACAAATCAGCGGGACATTCTTTCAAAATTAAAAAAAAGAAAAAAGCCAGATTAGCAGGAGCACAGCGAGTCAGTACGGCCTTGGTGCCTGGGAAGGGAGTTTTATCACTCAAGGAGTAACCAGCACTGGCGTCCCAGGAAGGAGGCGTGCAATCATTATTTTTCACATGGACATTTGCTACTTCTGGTGCCCTTTTCTTTAATAATTAAGGCAAAGGTACAATGTATGTTTGAGAGGCTACCAACAGACTGTCTCAGTTAGTATAAATTTCGAGTTAACTCACGTATAAGCCAGAATGACTTCCTATACCTCAATAGGTGAAATTTTCTTTTATCACCCTGAACCTGCGAGTCGATTACATGGTAAAAGCAACCTCACAGATGGGGAGATTTTACCTGATGCTCCCATTGGGTGCACTGTGACCACAGAAGAGGGGCCTGGACTGTCAGAGTGGGTAAAAGTAAGTGAAAGGAAGTCAAGATGAGAGAGATGTGAAGGATTTACCAATATGAGGGACTTTCATGATGGTCCAGGGGCTAAAACTCAGTATTTCAAATGCAGGAGTTCTGGGTTTGCTCTTTAGTCAGGGAACTAGATCCCACGTGTCACAATGAAGACCCAGTACTGTGAATGGAACCCAGGAGGGAGGGCCTGGCTACCCTACTGAGAGACCCACAGCAGGTGAAGAAGGGGAGAGGGCTTCCAGAGGCTTCAGGAAGTAGAAAACACAAAACTTGTTGGTTACCCAACTCCAGAACCCTCTTTCTCCCTACTGTCTCTCCTTCTGAGGTAGCAAGAATAACAGTGCTCCAAAGATGTCGACATCCAGATCCCCTTGTCCGTGAAAATAATCAAAAGCAATCTAAGGAACTTCCCCAGGGGTCTAGTGGTTAAGATGCTGTCCTTCCACTGCAAGGTGGCACGGGCTCAATCCCGGGTCCGCACTGTGGAAGAGAACCAAACCAAAAACAGCAACAACGAAACTCTCACAAGCTACAACAGGAAAAAAAGAAAAGTTTCATCTGAGTCCAACTGAGGACTATGGGCCAGAAGACAGCCCAGATAATTCTGAGGGACCACTCCAGAGCAGCATGGTTTCCAGCACAGTTTTATGTTTTATTAGGACAAAGAACGTCAAACAAATCAGCGGGACATTCTTTCAAAATTAAAAAAAAGAAAAAAGCCAGATTAGCAGGAGCACAGCGAGTCAGTACGGCCTTGGTGCCTGGGAAGGGAGTTTTATCACTCAAGGAGTAACCAGCACTGGCGTCCCAGGAAGGGAGGCGTGCAATCATTATTTTTCACATGGACATTTGCTACTTCTGGTGCCCTTTTCTTTAATAATTAAGGCAAAGGTACAATGTATGTTTGAGAGGCTACCAACAGACTGTCTCAGTTAGTATAAATTTCGAGTTAACTCACGTATAAGCCAGAATGACTTCCTATACCTCAATAGGTGAAATTTTCTTTTATCACCCTGAACCTGCGAGTCGATTACATGGTAAAAGCAACCTCACAGATGGGGAGATTTTACCTGATGCTCCCATTGGGTGCACTGTGACCACAGAAGAGGGGCCTGGACTGTCAGAGTGGGTAAAAGTAAGTGAAAGGAAGTCAAGATGAGAGAGATGTGAAGGATTTACCAATATGAGGGACTTTCATGATGGTCCAGGGGCTAAAACTCAGTATTTCAAATGCAGGAGTTCTGGGTTTGCTCTTTAGTCAGGGAACTAGATCCCACGTGTCACAATGAAGACCCAGTACAGCCAAAATAAATAAATATTTAAAAAATACACAGTACTTAAAAATGAGAAGAAAAGTGGTTTCCTTTTGTTTTGGAAGGTAATATGACTTATGGCTGGGTCTATCAGCTGAACATGTATACAGGTAAATAATTTGATCTAAGCCATTTTTTTTAACTTTATTTATTTTTTTTCGCCTTTGAGTCATTGTTTACTTTTCACCCATCTTTATTATTCTTTGGCATGTATGGGCCTCCCATCGCAGTGGCCTCTCTGGTTATGGAGCACCGGCTCCGGGCTCATGTGCTCCAGAGCAATGGCTTGTAATTGGACACACCAGCCCTGGTTCCTCAGCATGTGGGATCTTCCCAGACCAGGGATTGGAACCGGTACCCTTTGCCCAGCAAGGTGGACTCTTAACCCACTGGACCACCAGGGAAACCCTTGATCTAAGCCATTTTGGCACGAGTGGTAAAGAACCTGCCTCCCAGCGCAGGAGACATAAAAAGCCACAGGTTCAATCCCTGGATCCGGGTGATCCCCTGGAGGAAGGCATGGCAACCCACTCCAGTATTGCCTGGAGAATCCCACGGACAGAGGAGCCTGGTGGGCTACAGTCCATCGGGTCACAAAGAGCTGGACACACTGAAGCGACTTAGTACACGCACCCACGTTTATCCCACAGCCTACTGCTTTTTCCCCTTCATTCCTCCCTCCCTATTCCCTCCTTCTTTTTCCTTCCTTTCTCTCATTCATTCTTTTTCACCTGCTGTTGGGTTTTTCACTTATTCTGCCTTTTCAGTGCGTTGGGTGCCTTAGTAATTCTGCAGAGGCAGCTGGAATGTGGGTCAGGCTGCTACAGGCCCCGGGGCAGTTCAGTTTCCAAACTCAGAAGTTTGAGGCTTCACAACCCAGGACTCACAATTAATTGCTCCCTCAGGCTTAATCTCACAACATGCTGAGTCCTCAGAAGAAGGAGAAGCAGGAATATCAGCCTTCTTCCGCAATCCTGGGGCAACTGATAAACAGTGACTCAAACGTTTTCTTGCCCTTTAACTTTCTTCTTGGATCTTAATCAACGGGTACTGATTGCATGTCACTAGAACCTGCAACACTGCCTTGGACACTGGGAAGTGCAAAGGACTAAGTGATAACACGATCTTGTCCTAAGAAGACTTACGTCCTAGTTGGGAAGTCAGATGTTCACAAAGCTAAATTAAAATAGAAGCGACTATACATGGTGCCCTGCAACAGATGTCATGTGAGTGGGTCTTGGACAGCAAAGGCTTCTCTGATCGAAAGCAAAGACTAGCAGGAACGCCTCAACTCGTCCGGAAAACCTTGCCTAACGTGCAGGCTCCACGTTGCAGACTGGGGAATAAATACCTGATCCAGGAGTACATCACCTTTTGGGCATTTTAGTATCCCCGGCAACCAGCGGGAAATAACCCCGCCTCCCACTTTTCAAAGCAATCCCCTGCGCAGGCGCCTCGCAGGGCGCTCCAGCTGTGTTACCATCGAGGCGGTGGGCTAGATCGTCAGCAAGCGCCGAGGCCGACATTTTGGATCCTGGCAGAAAAGTTGGATAGGCTGGCACCACTACCGAGTCAGACTGCACCGCCCAAGAACGTGAGAACAAGAGAACTCCTGTGAAGCCACAGGATCAAGTGGAGAAGCAAGCCTGTGATGCTTTCCTTGGACAAACGAGCCTGTAGAGAGTTGCCCACCGCCGTGCCCTCATCTGAGATGGCGGCTGTGCGGGCGCTCTAGTTGCGGCTTTCGGATTCCCAGAGGGGGCGGTGCCCTCGCCGCTGGCTGGGCGGAGGTTGCGGCACAGGTTGCTTCTATCTCGCGTTGAGCCAGATCTCTTAGTGAGCGGCCTTCGGTAGGAGGAGGGCGGGGGTCTCGAGACGCTTCCCTCCTGTGCTGGTTTTCTCGGTGCCTTCGCTCCCCGGGCCTCGCGGCCGCCTCCGTCCTCACCGCTCCCCTGTGCAGCCCCGCGCGGGCCGGCTGTAACTGCGTCCCCGAACCGGACGATGCCCAAGAAGCTGCTGCTGCTGCCCCCGCTCTCCGTGTCCTCCGCTTTCCGCGCCTCGCGAGCCTGCCCCGCCGCCCGCCCGGCCATGAACGCCGCCCGCGCCGGCTACCGAGTCTTCTCTGCCAACTCCACGGCCGCCTGCACCGAGCTGGCCAAGCGCATCACCGAGTAAGGGGCGGGGGCCGGGGGTGTCCCGAAGGGCCCTTCCTGGGAAACCGGCCTTGCGCCTCCACATCCCCCGACCCGGGCGAGGTCATTCGGCCCCTTCATCCGCCGCCCCCGCCCCCACCCCCAGTTCTGCAGCTAAAAAGCGTTCGGCTGACTGACTCTTGACTGGCTTCTCTCCAACCCCACCCCCGGGTCCTGCAGCGTCCGCCCTGCTTTTGACTCCCCACTCCCACCTCCTGAGCGGTGGTGGGGGTTCTGGAACCCCCAGATTAGAGCCTTGGAGAGGGGAGCCTCTGGATTTGGCTCCCCCTCCCACGGTTGGGGTTGACCTCTGATCACCGCCATTCCCAAGTCTCCCCTGGGAGACAGGCCGGCACGTAGTTACAACACCGGGTTTAAGTAGGTGGGCGCGGCAGGAGGGCCTTGCAGGTGCACGACCCCCTAGGCGCTAGATGCACAGACTGAAGCCGAGGGGCGGGAGGGCCATGAGGTAAGGCAACCTCAGGGGATCAGACCTGTCGCAGCTGATGATAGAAACGAACAGGAAGTTCCTGTGAAGCCACAGGATCAAGTGGAGAAGCAAGCCTGTGATGCTTTCCTTGGACAAACGAGCCTGTAGAGAGTTGCCCACCGCCGTGAGATGGCGGCTGTGCGGGCGCTCTAGTTGCGGCTTTCGGATTCCCAGAGGGGGCGGTGCCCTCGCCGCTGGCTGGGCGGAGGTTGCGGCACAGGTTGCTTCTATCTCGCGTTGAGCCAGATCTCTTAGTGAGCGGCCTTCGGTAGGAGGAGGGCGGGGGTCTCGAGACGCTTCCCTCCTGTGCTGGTTTTCTCGGTGCCTTCGCTCCCCGGGCCTCGCGGCCGCCTCCGTCCTCACCGCTCCCCTGTGCAGCCCCGCGCGGGCCGGCTGTAACTGCGTCCCCGAACCGGACGATGCCCAAGAAGCTGCTGCTGCCCCCGCTCTCCGTGTCCTCCGCTTTCCGCGCCTCGCGAGCCTGCCCCGCCGCCCGCCCGGCCATGAACGCCGCCCGCGCCGGCTACCGAGTCTTCTCTGCCAACTCCACGGCCGCCTGCACCGAGCTGGCCAAGCGCATCACCGAGTAAGGGGCGGGGGCCGGGGGTGTCCCGAAGGGCCCTTCCTGGGAAACCGGCCTTGCGCCTCCACATCCCCCGACCCGGGCGAGGTCATTCGGCCCCTTCATCCGCCGCCCCCGCCCCCACCCCCAGTTCTGCAGCTAAAAAGCGTTCGGCTGACTGACTCTTGACTGGCTTCTCTCCAACCCCACCCCCGGGTCCTGCAGCGTCCGCCCTGCTT
Source organism: Tragulus kanchil (assembly GCA_022376925.1). NCBI lineage: Eukaryota > Metazoa > Chordata > Mammalia > Artiodactyla > Tragulidae > Tragulus > Tragulus kanchil. Next base: position 23,570,091 of record JAIOJX010000027.1, on the reverse strand, counting down.
TTGACTCCCCACTCCCACCTCCTGAGCGGTGGTGGGGGTTCTGGAACCCCCAGATTAGAGCCTTGGAGAGGGGAGCCTCTGGATTTGGCTCCCCCTCCCACGGTTGGGGTTGACCTCTGATCACCGCCATTCCCAAGTCTCCCCTGGGAGACAGGCCGGCACGTAGTTACAACACCGGGTTTAAGTAGGTGGGCGCGGCAGGAGGGCCTTGCAGGTGCACGACCCCCTAGGCGCTAGATGCACAGACTGAAGCCGAGGGGGCGGGGAGGGCCATGAGAGTAAGGCAACCTCAGGGGATCAGACCTGTCGCAGCTGATGATAGAAACGACAGGCCTAACCATTTTCTGTAAGGAAGTTAGGTTCCATCGGTCTAAAGTCTTTGCCTTTTCGTGTGTTTTTCAACCTAAGATAGTCTCCAGCCTCAAGTGGCCTTTGGGATCTTAGGGCCTTCCCGATTTTAGGGCCTTCCCAGTCTTACCCCTGGGCAAGAGATGTGATTTTCCTAAACGTCATTGATATAATAGAGATAATTCCAGCTACTGGACCCAGAACATTGTGAGCATGGACAAAATAAAGTAGATCAAGCCTCCAGCAGCGTAGAGGTTCATCGTGACCCTCTGAATAATACATGCTTACTAAATGGCCTCTTTGCTTTTCTTGGGGTGGGGGGGGCACTTATATTGGTCTTTCATTTGTCCATTTTCATCCATCTTAGTTCTTTGGCCCGTGTGGGCCTCCCATCGCAGTGGCCTCTGTTGTCGCAGAGCACTGACACTGGGCGCATGCGCTCCAGAGCTCCGGCTCGGTAGTTGGACACATTGGTCCAGCCGCTCCGCAGCACATGGGATCTTCCCAGGCCGGGAATCGGAACGGCGCCCCTTGCACTGCAAGGCGGTGTCCTTACCCACTGGACCACCAGGGAATCCCAATGGCCGCTTTTCTAGTTGCCGCTTGTGGAGAGGCCCAGAGCCCTAGGAGCCCTTTGCAGATAAACTTGATACAAAACAAATAAGCTTGTGTTTTAACTTTTAGAGTCATTTTCACATTTTAAACAACTTATTAGAGTTCTGTGACGTTTTCAGAGTTGATTAATAATGACGCAAATATAATTTAAAATTCTAGATGAAAATGTCGAATAAAGGGGGAACTTTAGTCATATTATCTCAGTAGCACCAGTGTTATTTTCACTTCGTTTTCAATGAGATAAAGAAGAATGTAAAAATAAACAGTGTTTTTGCAGTCTACTGATTTCCATTTCTAACCACTGATTATTTGTCTTTCTTTTTGAGGCCAATGAAAACACTAATTTTAAATATAAAGCTTGTGTTTGTTTATTTTGGGTCAGATTTACCACAGTGACCTTGGCGCTAGACCATGATGAGTAAGGCAACCTCAGGATCAGACCTGTCGCAGCTGATGATAGAAACGACAGGCCTAACCATTTTCTGTAAGGAAGTTAGGTTCCATCGGTCTAAAGTCTTTGCCTTTTCGTGTGTTTTTCAACCTAAGATAGTCTCCAGCCTCAAGTGGCCTTTGGGATCTTAGGGCCTTCCCGATTTTAGGGCCTTCCCAGTCTTACCCCTGGGCAAGAGATGTGATTTTCCTAAACGTCATTGATATAATAGAGATAATTCCAGCTACTGGACCCAGAACATTGTGAGCATGGACAAAATAAAGTAGATCAAGCCTCCAGCAGCGTAGAGGTTCATCGTGACCCTCTGAATAATACATGCTTACTAAATGGCCTCTTTGCTTTTCTTGGGGTGGGGGGGGCACTTATATTGGTCTTTCATTTGTCCATTTTCATCCATCTTAGTTTTTTGGGCCCCGTGTGGGCCTCCCATCGCAGTGGCCTCTGTTGTCGCAGAGCACTGACACTGGGCGCATGCGCTCCAGAGCTCCGGCTCGGTAGTTGGACACATTGGTCCAGCCGCTCCGCAGCACATGGGATCTTCCCAGGCCGGGAATCGGAACGGCGCCCCTTGCACTGCAAGGCGGTGTCCTTACCCACTGGACCACCAGGGAATCCCAATGGCCGCTTTTCTAGTTGCCGCTTGTGGAGAGGCCCAGAGCCCTAGGAGCCCTTTGCAGATAAACTTGATACAAAACAAATAAGCTTGTGTTTTAACTTTTAGAGTCATTTTCACATTTTAAACAACTTATTAGAGTTCTGTGACGTTTTCAGAGTTGATTAATAATGACGCAAATATAATTTAAAATTCTAGATGAAAATGTCGAATAAAGGGGGAACTTTAGTCATATTATCTCAGTAGCACCAGTGTTATTTTCACTTCGTTTTCAATGAGATAAAGAAGAATGTAAAAATAAACAGTGTTTTTGCAGTCTACTGATTTCCATTTCTAACCACTGATTATTTGTCTTTCTTTTTGAGGCCAATGAAAACACTAATTTTAAATATAAAGCTTGTGTTTGTTTATTTTGGGTCAGATTTACCACAGTGACCTTGCTAGGAGAAAGCAGGAGGAGGAGGGCAGGTGTAAACAGTCAGTGGTTTTACTTTTTTTGTTCTTATATTTGGTTCTTGAAAAATTTTTTCCAAAAAAAGGTTTTAAGTTTTAACCATTTTTAAGCGTGCAGTTCACTTTCGTTAAGTACCTTCACGGTGTTGTGTGATGATCAGTACTGTTCATTTCTAGATCTTTTTCGTCGTTTCAGACAGGGACACTGTAGCCTTTAAGCACTCATTCCCCAGCCCCTGGAAACCCCTAGGTGAATTCTCTGTGACTGTGCCTATTCCAGGGACCTCTTACACATGGAATCTTGTAGTATTTGTGTTTTTGTGTCTGACTTGTTTCACTGAGAAACTTTTTGTCAAGGTTCATCCATATTGCAATGTGTACTAGAATTTCATTTCTTTTTAAGGGTGAATCATGTTCTATTGGACGCTTACCTGGAGGGGTTTTAACCAGATTCCACAACGCAAACAACCACCACTATCAACAGCCCTATTTCACTCAGGGTAATGCTGACAGATAAGAACTAAAAACCAGCAAAACCCCATCATTAATTCCTTTAGGTCTGCTCTCTTCTTGTGTGTATTAACCCCTCAGTCGCATCTGACTCATTGCAGCCCCCCAGACCCTGCCAGGCTCCTCTGTCCACGGAGTCCTCCAGGCAAAAAGACTAAAGTGGGGACAGATGTACACCTGTGGCTGAGTCATGCGGATATTTGACAGAAAACAACAAAATTCTATAAAGCAATTATCCTTCCATTAAAAAATAAATGAATTTTAAAAACTAAAACAGACAAACAGGAGGATATTGGAGTGTGTGACCATTCTCCGGGGAATCTTCCTGAACCAGGGATCGAACCCGGTCCCCAGCAGTGCAGGCCGATTCTTGACCGTCGGAGCCACCAGGGAAGCCCAGTTCCTAGATTTATCTCAGATGTGAGTTTTCACCCTTGATTCGTTCTCATCAGGGTCCAGGCAAGAGTCACACTGGCACTGAAGTCTGATGCTTTTGACAGTTGAGGTGGTTGCGTTTGGTGTGTGTTTTTGGAATTATTTCTAGTAACCACATGTTCGATTGGCATTGATTTTTCAAGACAATTATTATTCAAAAAACAACTCGTATTACACTTGGGCTGTGGGCTCTTTCTGGTAAAGCAGGATGGTACGGAACGGCAAGCACCGGCAGCTGCTCATGGCATGACGGTGGATTTTTAGTTCTTAATGAGTTAAAGTTTCCAAACTGTTTTGTAAAAGAATGCTGGTGAAGTTATTACAGTCTTTTTATTAAACACATGCCTGAGAACTGGAGTTTTTCTGAAAAAAGCATTCATTCTTTTTTTTTTTTTTTTTAAGTAATTAATGTGGTTATTCTTATTTTTTTGCCGAGTTGGGCAGCATATGGGATCTTAGTTCCCCGACCAGGGATTGAACCCTGGTCCCCTTCATTGGAAGCACAGGGACTTCTCTGATGGTCCAGTGGTTAAGACTCTGCACTTCTAAAAGAGCCTTGATAAATCTTAATTGCTTTCTTTCTCTCTTTAGGCGTCTTGGTGCTGAATTGGGGAAGTCTGTGGTTTATCAAGAGACCAATGGAGGTAAGTTAAACTTCTTGAACATTCTTTGTCCTTCAAATTCTGTTTAATGGACTGGCATGTTTTTTGTTTTTTGACTGGCATGTTCTTAAAAGGCAAAGGTTACTGTTATTTAACACAGAAAAGGTCTTCTCTTTAACAATAGGGATAGAAGGAATTCAGTGCTTCTAAATCTTGACTTCTTTGTCTCCTATGTTCTTTCCTGTTGGTCCAAGGTAATGCAGATATCCTGTCATTTTAGAATGAAAAGAGATGGAGAAGGTTTTTCGTCCATATTTTGCTGTATTTGATAAATACTTTCTCTCGAGTCCTGTCAGAGCTCAGCCTGGGTTGGTCCTGTTCTGCTGCCGCCTAGGGTTTTGTTCCGCACCAGGCAGAGCCTGTGGCATCTTAATTCTAAGACGGGGATTGGACCCACACCTCCTGCAGTGGAAGCAGGGTGTCTTAACCACTGGACAACCAGGAAAGTGCCCTGCCTGGGTTTCTGGGGAGAGCTGGAACGTTGTTTTGTTTTGTTTTTGAGCTGGAATGTTAAATGATGCTGCTTGCCGGCCCATGTTGCTAGCCGCAGGAGTAGACCCCCAGCTGGGAATTATTTTCGTAAAGTTGAAAGCCTTGAATTGCTGTTTCTGTGCTCACTTTTCTCTTTCCAAGATATAACCATCTGTGGTATAATGAATAGGAGATAATTAAGACAAAATGGATGTTTGGCGAGCTGAAAAGGCAAAGTATTGGGTAGTAACGTAAAGTATACGTTTCTGGGTGTGTACAAGTTACCTGCATGTTATAATTAACCTCCAGAAACCCTTAATCCAGCTTCCACACTCACAGCTGTTAACCTGGTGACTTTAGAAACTTTCCTGCCGGGCAAGTCAGGAGGTGCTTGTATTTAAAACCCCGAGGATGCACGCAGATAGGTGAGATAGCCTATTCAACAATAACAGATTAAATCCATTGTGATGGCATTTGGGGAGCTCGTCAGCCAAGCCATTGAGGAAAAGAGGGTGGTTCGGGGAGGACCATTTTCTCCGTCTTCCCATCAATGTTCTGGGCTCCCTCCCTCTCTCGGTCTCTCTTGCTCTCAGAGTAAACAGGTCTTCTTTCATTTTCAGCCTCCACAACCCGACCCCCGCCCGAAATAAATAAATAAAAATAAATCTTTAAAAGAAAAAAAAGAAAACTCATGGCTGGGCTTGGCCTGGACAGTCTGCCGGGCTCTGGCATTGCGTTGTGTCTCCCGGGTCAGTCTTTGTCCCTTGGTCTGGGTCCTCCACCTGGGGACCCCTGACACACAGGAGTCCTCGGCCTTATCGAAAGAATAAGAAGGATCTTAACCTTGGGCCTCTTTAATTGCTGTATCTTTTCCCCAAGCGTCTTGTGTTTATTTAGCGATGGAGTTTTTTTTCTGAACACAGAGATTTCACATAGACCTGTTTGTTGCTTTTGCCTTCTAGTCTATTTTTGGCTTATTTTCCCCTGAGCTTGACTTTTTTTTCTTTTTTTTCCCCACATCAGTAGATGTCATTCCTAGATGTATGTGTGTGTTTTTTTAAAGATTTATTTATTTATTTTGGTGGCGGTAGGGTAGGGAGGGAGGGGAGTGGGCGGGCCACTTCTATTGGTCTTTCATTTGTCCATTTTCATCCATCTTTGTTCTTTGGCCCGCGTGGGCCTCCCATCGCGGTGGCCTTTCTTGCCGCAGAGCACTGGCTCTGGGCGCACGCGTAGTAGTTGGACACATCCGTCCAGCCATTCTGCAGCACGTGGGATCTTCCCAGGCCAGGGATCGAACCGGTGCCCCTTGCACTGCAAGGTGGTGTCCTTACCCACTGGACCACCAGGGAAGCCCCCTAGATGTGTTGAGAATTTATTTTGGTGCACTAAGTGAGGTGTTGGTTTAGATTCCCCTTGACTCCCTCCAATGGCTGTCTGATTCTTGCACCATGAAGTACTTTTCTTAGAGCCATAGGATGTTTTTATTTTTCAGAAACAAGAGTTGAAATTAAAGAATCTGTTCGTGGCCAAGATGTTTTCATCATACAGACAATACCCAGGTAAGAGTGGGCATGACTATCTCCTTTTCTCGAAAAACCTTAGCGATGTCACTGTCTTTTCACGTGAGCAACAATTTAGTTTTCTTTAACTGTGTTTGCACGTTAAACTAAATGCGTTCCAAAATGCAATATATGTGTATATAGGTGTGTGTGTACGTACACACACATATGTGATCTTTGGAAATTCTTTTCCATGCTTGCCACCCTGTACTTAATTGGTATCTGTTTACATGATCATTTTCTCTAAGCTTTAAACTCCTCAAGGACAAAATAGTCTACCTGCAGCTGTCTTTGTTGTTGTTAAATGCAGTGCGTAGCCCCGGCTGGGTCCTGTCAGTCGAGGCAGGATTTAGCACAGTGTTTTATTTCGCACAGTTACACTCCTCCCAGCCCCCGGGTCTATCACAGATACCATCCACCCTCTCTCTGGGCCGGAGGACGGGCCCAGGGAGAATCCTGGCCTCCCTGAGCGTGCACTCCCCTGTGGGGCTAGCTCCCCCTCCTCTCAGCCCGTCACATGTGCTGGGTCTCTAGTCTTGTGCTCACCAACCTCAGAACATGCTGGGTGTGCGTCATAGTGCCCGTGTTCTGGACATGTCTGTAGGAAGATTCCACGCAAGGGGGTTGCCGCAAGGGGGATGCTCTTGTACTGATAGACACGGCTGCCTCGATAGACGGTGATACCACTTGGGGGACAAGCAAACGTGGGTATGTGTTTCTGTGTTGCCTCCATGGAGGATGTGCTCCTTTAGGTGTCCCCAGCAGTTCTGACCTGACACCGTGTGTCTCCTGGTGACATGACTCTTTTTGGCTGTGCTTTTGTTCAACATTGCCTCCTAGGAACGAGGGGAAAGCCAGGGGGCTTGCCCACTCCTGGAACCCCCCTGAGGCTGCTCCCTGGCCTTCCACGCTGGGCCTGTTCTTTGTGAGTGGTGAAGAGTCGGGTTGTATCGTCATCTTTGTCTTTTTCACCTCTGGTCTTGAGTTCCTTAGGGCATGCGACACAGTGGCATGTGACCCTGGGTCCCTGGGTTGGCCTCCTTAGACTCCTGGGAGCCTTTTACTAGTTTATGGAGAGGACTGCTCAGACAATACCCAGGTAAGAGTGGGCATGACTATCTCCTTTTCTCGAAAAACCTTAGCGATGTCACTGTCTTTTCACGTGAGCAACAATTTAGTTTTCTTTAACTGTGTTTGCACGTTAAACTAAATGCGTTCCAAAATGCAATATATGTGTATATAGGTGTGTGTGTACGTACACACACATATGTGATCTTTGGAAATTCTTTTCCATGCTTGCCACCCTGTACTTAATTGGTATCTGTTTACATGATCATTTTCTCTAAGCTTTAAACTCCTCAAGGACAAAATAGTCTACCTGCAGCTGTCTTTGTTGTTGTTAAATGCAGTGCGTAGCCCCGGCTGGGTCCTGTCAGTCGAGGCAGGATTTAGCACAGTGTTTTATTTCGCACAGTTACACTCCTCCCAGCCCCCGGGTCTATCACAGATACCATCCACCCCCTCTCTCTGGGCCGGAGGACGGGCCCAGGGAGAATCCTGGCCTCCCTGAGCGTGCACTCCCCTGTGGGGCTAGCTCCCCCTCCTCTCAGCCCGTCACATGTGCTGGGTCTCTAGTCTTGTGCTCACCAACCTCAGAACATGCTGGGTGTGCGTCATAGTGCCCGTGTTCTGGACATGTCTGTAGGAAGATTCCACGCAAGGGGGTTGCCGCAAGGGGGATGCTCTTGTACTGATAGACACGGCTGCCTCGATAGACGGTGATACCACTTGGGGGACAAGCAAACGTGGGTATGTGTTTCTGTGTTGCCTCCATGGAGGATGTGCTCCTTTAGGTGTCCCCAGCAGTTCTGACCTGACACCGTGTGTCTCCTGGTGACATGACTCTTTTTGGCTGTGCTTTTGTTCAACATTGCCTCCTAGGAACGAGGGGAAAGCCAGGGGGCTTGCCCACTCCTGGAACCCCCCTGAGGCTGCTCCCTGGCCTTCCACGCTGGGCCTGTTCTTTGTGAGTGGTGAAGAGTCGGGTTGTATCGTCATCTTTGTCTTTTTCACCTCTGGTCTTGAGTTCCTTAGGGCATGCGACACAGTGGCATGTGACCCTGGGTCCCTGGGTTGGCCTCCTTAGACTCCTGGGAGCCTTTTACTAGTTTATGGAGGGAGAGAGAAGGGAACCTTCGCCTCGGTAGCCATAGGCGGGCCAGCTTTGTCTCTGATGCTCTGGGAGATCCGGGGGTCTGAGTCCAAAGGCAGTGGTGGCCGCTCCACCCTGACTGAATTCATGGCAGCAGAAGAATGTGCGTCACGCCAGGAGTGGCTTCTCTGTAAGGCGTGTTAGCCCTCACCCACGTGTCTGCACCTCAGCCTGGAATCTGAGCTCTGCCTTGAGCTCATCTCTAGGACAAGAGTTACCTTGGCCGTGGTCACTGGTGTGCCAGCACACGGGCTGCTGAGCTCCTGGGAGCTTTGTTCTGTTCTGTGTCATCAGGGAACGTCCTGGAGTTGGGGGAGGGTCTGAGAGGTTGTGACCTCGTCACGTCAGAGACCCCGTTTTATCACATAGTCCTGGACGGCCTTCATGACCAAGACCTTGAGCTGTGTGCAGACCACTGAGGTCCAACTGTTGGAAAGCCAGGGTGTTGACCAGCCTTCATGTTCACGATGAGCCCAGGCGGTCGAGGCTTTGATGCCTGTAGAAAGTATAATCTTGTTCAAGCCATGGACTGACTTGGCAAGACCAGAACATCTGTAAGATGTCCGTACAGAAGGATTCGTTTCCCTTTGCTTTTCGTTTGAGTTCAGGAGGTAAGGAAGAGGCCTGATAATACTGAGCCGACCTCTCTCTGTGTGAAGTCGGTGCGTAAGGGGGGGACAAGCAAACGTGGGTATGTGTTTCCGGGGTGTTTGGCCTCCATGGAGGATGTGCTCCTTTAGGTGTCCCCAGCAGTTCTGACCTGACACCGTGTGTCTCCTGGTGACATGACTCTTTTTGGCTGTGCTTTTGTTCAACATTGCCTCCTAGGAACGAGGGGAAAGCCAGGGGGCTTGCCCACTCCTGGAACCCCCCTGAGGCTGCTCCCTGGCCTTCCACGCTGGGCCTGTTCTTTGTGAGTGGTGAAGAGTCGGGTTGTATCGTCATCTTTGTCTTTTTCACCTCTGGTCTTGAGTTCCTTAGGGCATGCGACACAGTGGCATGTGACCCTGGGTCCCTGGGTTGGCCTCCTTAGACTCCTGGGAGCCTTTTACTAGTTTATGGAGGGAGAGAGAAGGGAACCTTCGCCTCGGTAGCCATAGGCGGGCCAGCTTTGTCTCTGATGCTCTGGGAGATCCGGGGGTCTGAGTCCAAAGGCAGTGGTGGCCGCTCCACCCTGACTGAATTCATGGCAGCAGAAGAATGTGCGTCACGCCAGGAGTGGCTTCTCTGTAAGGCGTGTTAGCCCTCACCCACGTGTCTGCACCTCAGCCTGGAATCTGAGCTCTGCCTTGAGCTCATCTCTAGGACAAGAGTTACCTTGGCCGTGGTCACTGGTGTGCCAGCACACGGGCTGCTGAGCTCCTGGGAGCTTTGTTCTGTTCTGTGTCATCAGGGAACGTCCTGGAGTTGGGGGAGGGTCTGAGAGGTTGTGACCTCGTCACGTCAGAGACCCCGTTTTATCACATAGTCCTGGACGGCCTTCATGACCAAGACCTTGAGCTGTGTGCAGACCACTGAGGTCCAACTGTTGGAAAGCCAGGGTGTTGACCAGCCTTCATGTTCACGATGAGCCCAGGCGGTCGAGGCTTTGATGCCTGTAGAAAGTATAATCTTGTTCAAGCCATGGACTGACTTGGCAAGACCAGAACATCTGTAAGATGTCCGTACAGAAGGATTCGTTTCCCTTTGCTTTTCGTTTGAGTTCAGGAGGTAAGGAAGAGGCCTGATAATACTGAGAGCCGACCTCTCCGTGGCTGGTGTGTGAAGTCGGTGACGTAAGTGAGGCTGTGGGGCTTTGGTGGGTAGCCCCGTCTGCGCGGCACTGCCCGCGGAGGCAGGGGTCAACATGGTCACTGTCGCCCCCCCTCATGCCCTCTGACCACAGACTTCCACGTCTCTGTCTCAGTGTACACATGCTAATGCATGGGGACCGAGGGACGACTGCATCCATAATTTCCTTTTTGTTATAAGACATCTCCCGCCTGGTTTTAGTCCAGACTTCCTTTAACAGGTCACAAATAGTATAAGCTCATAGTCATTGGAAAATAACGCCCGCTGTTAATAGCTCGGTCCTCCTGGGGTCTTGAGACAGCGTGTGGTTTATTTCCTTAGTGGCAGGAAGTCGTGTTTTACCTAGTTATTGGTTTCGATATCTCCTAATAACCAAGAATGCCGTAGAAATATTAATACATGCGATCCAGGGTGGCGCCGGGGCAGTAGCTTAGATGAAATTTTACAACTTGCAGATGCTGTCCAGGGAAAGGACACAACAGACACGGAAAGACATGTTGGTTAGTAGCTAACTGGGAAATATTTGTAGTCTTTGTTTGTTTGTTTCCGCTTGTGTTTAAGATATTTGAAAATTCGACCGAAGGAAGAGGTAGAGGGCAGTCCATGGAACCACAGAGGAGAGAGAATCTGGAGGGCAGGGATTCTGTCTGCTCACCATGGGAAAGGGTTTCTCTCTTGAAGAACCAGCACACGTTCACAGGACGCTTTTAGAACCCAGAGCCTGTCCTTAAGATGGTACGGGTCTAGAACCCCATCCTGAAGGTGGTGCGGGTCCAGAACCCCGTCTTGAAGATGGTACAGGTCTAGAACCCCATCCTGAAGGTGGTGCAGGTCCAGAACCCCGTCTTGAAGATGGTACGGGTCTAGAACCCCGTCTTGAAGGTGGTGCGGGTCCAGAACCCCGTCTTGAAGATAATGTAGGTCTAGAACCCCATCCTGAAGATGGTGTGGGTCCAGAACCCTGTCCTGAAGATAGTGCAGGTCCCTGGGGCTGCTGGTTCTGAGAGTATTTTGAAGCCACGGTGTCTTCCCTGTGGCTCAGTTTGGTGGTATCAAAGCAGAGAACAGGGCTTCCCTGGTGGTCCAGTGGGTAAGGACACCACCCTGCAGTGCAAGGGGCGCCGGTTCGATCCCTGGCCTGGCAAGATCCCACATGCAGAACGGCTGGCTTAGCGGCTGGTTTTTAACTGCGCGGAGGCAGGGGTCAACATGGTCACTGTCGCCCCTCATGCCCTCTGACCACAGACTTCCACGTCTCTGTCTCAGTGTACACATGCTAATGCATGGGGACCGAGGGACGACTGCATCCATAATTTCCTTTTTGTTATAAGACATCTCCCGCCTGGTTTTAGTCCAGACTTCCTTTAACAGGTCACAAATAGTATAAGCTCATAGTCATTGGAAAATAACGCCCGCTGTTAATAGCTCGGTCCTCCTGGGGTCTTGAGACAGCGTGTGGTTTATTTCCTTAGTGGCAGGAAGTCGTGTTTTACCTAGTTATTGGTTTCGATATCTCCTAATAACCAAGAATGCCGTAGAAATATTAATACATGCGATCCAGGGTGGCGCCGGGGCAGTAGCTTAGATGAAATTTTACAACTTGCAGATGCTGTCCAGGGAAAGGACACAACAGACACGGAAAGACATGTTGGTTAGTAGCTAACTGGGAAATATTTGTAGTCTTTGTTTGTTTGTTTCCGCTTGTGTTTAAGATATTTGAAAATTCGACCGAAGGAAGAGGTAGAGGGCAGTCCATGGAACCACAGAGGAGAGAGAATCTGGAGGGCAGGGATTCTGTCTGCTCACCATGGGAAAGGGTTTCTCTCTTGAAGAACCAGCACACGTTCACAGGACGCTTTTAGAACCCAGAGCCTGTCCTTAAGATGGTACGGGTCTAGAACCCCATCCTGAAGGTGGTGCGGGTCCAGAACCCCGTCTTGAAGATGGTACAGGTCTAGAACCCCATCCTGAAGGTGGTGCAGGTCCAGAACCCCGTCTTGAAGATGGTACGGGTCTAGAACCCCGTCTTGAAGGTGGTGCGGGTCCAGAACCCCGTCTTGAAGATAATGTAGGTCTAGAACCCCATCCTGAAGATGGTGTGGGTCCAGAACCCTGTCCTGAAGATAGTGCAGGTCCCTGGGGCTGCTGGTTCTGAGAGTATTTTGAAGCCACGGTGTCTTCCCTGTGGCTCAGTTTGGTGGTATCAAAGCAGAGAACAGGGCTTCCCTGGTGGTCCAGTGGGTAAGGACACCACCCTGCAGTGCAAGGGGCGCCGGTTCGATCCCTGGCCTGGCAAGATCCCACATGCCACAGAACGGCTGGACCAATGTGTCCCATTACCGAGCCAGCGCTCTGGAGCGCATGCGCCCAGAGCCAGTGCTCAGCAGCCAGAGGGGCCACTGCGATGGGAGGCCCACACAGGCCAAAAGAACAAAGATGGATGAAAATAAATAAATTAAAGACCAATAGAAGTGGCCAAAAAAAAAGAGCAGAGAACATCCTCCCAGGCAGTTCCTGTATCTCTCAGGATGATAGGGATGGGAGAGGAAAAGTTTGGAGAAAGGACAAAGAGAATGGGGATGTGTGGATCCCATGGAAAGAGTTACTGGGTTTGTCCCAGTAAACAGTATAAAGCCATATTTTATTGCTTGACAAGAGAATATTTGAGTGGCAACTACATTTAGTTAATTAAGCAGGGAATGTAGTTTTCTAGTCCTGTCTGCCACACATGGGTGTACAGAGTGTCGACGGACACCAGTGCGCAACCTGAAAGGGGCAAGTTTTATCTGGGAACCTTACTGAGGGCTAGAGCCTGGGCGCCAGCCTCTGAGGCGGCTCTGAGGAGTCACTCCAGTTAGCTAAAGGAGGAAACAGGGTACATATGAGGGTTTTGCTCAGGTTAGAAAAACCACATGGGACACAGACAGTTGCTGATCACAAAGCAGAGACCTCACAATGTTTGCAGTGCTTTTGTGTCCTTGGGAAGAGGCAGGGGTCCAGGGTCACTGAGGTTCGTCCTTAGATGATCGTCTACATTCAGGGCAGGTGATCCAGAGCACAGCGAGCTGCTTGTGTCCCTCCATCCCGCGTTCCCCTCAGGGTCTGACTCCGATGGCCAGCCGCAGGGGCAGTGGCCAGGTGGCAGAGGGGTCCTGGGGGACCCGGAGCTTTCAGGCACTCTCCCTCCGCTGCTCCAACCTGGACGTTCTCTGCACCCCCTCCTTGGGGTTTTTGCAGAGGTGCTATTACAGAGGAGTGATCTATTAAATCAGTAGCCCTGGTGATGGAGGTCCTGAGAGGTCCTGGGGTGGAACTGAAAGTTCATCCCTCTAGCACGTGGTCTGTCTCCCTGGCACCCAGTCCCCTTCTGGTACAGTCCAAAGTCACCTCATTAACATAATTAAAGACAGCTTAGGAAATTCCAAGGGTTTCAGGTAGGAGTCTGGTGCCTGAAATGGCAACCAAATGCATCTTTCTTAAAATAAGTCACATGTCCCGGGGGGACTCGAGGAGCGCCCAGATATACTGAGCATTGGAACTGAGTAAACTAGACAGGAAGCTTTACACAGTGGTGTTTGAAGGACAGCTTTTGCATTTCATGTCACACATTCTAGTTTGTTGATATAACGTTGCTGTTTAGTCACTGAGTCATGTCTGTCTCTTTGCAGTCTCGTGGTCTGTAGCCCGCCAGGCTCCTCTGTCCATGGGATTTCCCAGGCAAGAATCCTGGCCTGGGCTGCCATTTCCTTCTCCAGGGGATCTTCCCAACCCAGGGATCGAACCTGCGTCTCCTGCATTGGCAGGCGGGTTCTTTACCACCGAACCACCTAAGACTTATTTAAAAGAACATGACAGCTTACTTGCTGGAGGTGGAAGCAGCTTAAGTCCTGCTCCACAGCCCTGTCCTCAGTATGTCCATCTGTTGTGCTGGGCTGTCTTTGGAATTTAACTGACATGTGTAGACTGTTTCTTTGCCTCACGCTCATTTTCTGCCCATCGAAAGAGCCGTAGGAGCCAAGATTTTTCTTTCTTTGGGAAGAGAAAAAGAATTAGTATACAATTAAGATTGTTCTACTTAGAGATAAAGACTACGGGCACACAGGCAGTTGCTGATCACAAAGCAGAGACCTCACAATGTTTGCAGTGCTTTTGTGTCCTTGGGAAGAGGCAGGGGTCCAGGGTCACTGAGGTTCGTCCTTAGATGATCGTCTACATTCAGGGCAGGTGATCCAGAGCACAGCGAGCTGCTTGTGTCCCTCCATCCCGCGTTCCCCTCAGGGTCTGACTCCGATGGCCAGCCGCAGGGGCAGTGGCCAGGTGGCAGAGGGGTCCTGGGGGACCCGGAGCTTTCAGGCACTCTCCCTCCGCTGCTCCAACCTGGACGTTCTCTGCACCCCCTCCTTGGGGTTTTTGCAGAGGTGCTATTACAGAGGAGTGATCTATTAAATCAGTAGCCCTGGTGATGGAGGTCCTGAGAGGTCCTGGGGTGGAACTGAAAGTTCATCCCCTCTAGCACGTGGTCTGTCTCCCTGGCACCCAGTCCCCTTCTGGTACAGTCCAAAGTCACCTCATTAACATAATTAAAGACAGCTTAGGAAATTCCAAGGGTTTCAGGTAGGAGTCTGGTGCCTGAAATGGCAACCAAATGCATCTTTCTTAAAATAAGTCACATGTCCCGGGGGGACTCGAGGAGCGCCCAGATATACTGAGCATTGGAACTGAGTAAACTAGACAGGAAGCTTTACACAGTGGTGTTTGAAGGACAGCTTTTGCATTTCATGTCACACATTCTAGTTTGTTGATATAACGTTGCTGTTTAGTCACTGAGTCATGTCTGTCTCTTTGCAGTCTCGTGGTCTGTAGCCCGCCAGGCTCCTCTGTCCATGGGATTTCCCAGGCAAGAATCCTGGCCTGGGCTGCCATTTCCTTCTCCAGGGGATCTTCCCAACCCAGGGATCGAACCTGCGTCTCCTGCATTGGCAGGCGGGTTCTTTACCACCGAACCACCTAAGACTTATTTAAAAGAACATGACAGCTTACTTGCTGGAGGTGGAAGCAGCTTAAGTCCTGCTCCACAGCCCTGTCCTCAGTATGTCCATCTGTTGTGCTGGGCTGTCTTTGGAATTTAACTGACATGTGTAGACTGTTTCTTTGCCTCACGCTCATTTTCTGCCCATCGAAAGAGCCGTAGGAGCCAAGATTTTTCTTTCTTTGGGAAGAGAAAAAGAATTAGTATACAATTAAGATTGTTCTACTTAGAGATAAAGACTACGGGCACTAGCCAGGATGTGCTGGGAACAGATAAACAAAGCCGAAGCTGCCAGCGGGTCTCTCTTGGCCCTGCTAAACCGCACGGTAACTGCCTGGTAGCCAGTTTGTCTGGTGTCCCTCAGAGAATGGGAAAAGCCACGGTGACAAAGGCCTTTTGTTGCCTTTCCTGACCAAAAGGGGCGGGTGGGGCGGGAGACACTTTCCTTAGCCTTGGTCTGGGGAATGTTGAATCTCCTGACATAGATCATTAGGAAGAGGAAAAAGTAAATTTGTCCTGGCAGAAATTAGTCATGAGTGGAAAGAAAGCTACTCGGAAATCAAGGTTCCTCCAGAACTCTTGCTCTTGTCGCAGTCAGGTCTTACCATCCGGCCCTCCGTCGTGTGCTCTCCAGACCTGCAGTGTGTGGTTTGTGCTATAAATGCTGTCCCAAGGCCAGCTGAAAACCCAAGACTGATAGGCAGCCTCCTAGGATCTGTTGCCAGTGGGACCGGGTGGAGGAAACCACGTCCGGTGGAGGTTTCTAATGCCACGCACTGCACCACACAAGCAGAAGGTTAAGGAAGCCCTGATTTCTACTCTAACCTTAACAAGCAGTCTGTACGTGGAAGAGGCTTTTGCTGGAAGGCGTATGGTGCCTGGTATTGAGAGACGGACTCCTGAGATACTTCCCTTTGTCCTCTGAGTGCCACGCCAGCTTCCAGTTCAGCCCCTGAGCCCACAGGCATCAACTAGCCTCTTTCGGGCAGGGAGCTCTCCCCTCTGAGATGAAGGATCGGAGTGTTTGGAAGGGGACATTCTTAGGGGAGTTAGCTGTGCTCCTTTTTGGCACAGATGATTGCAAGGGTCACGTGGGGGAGGGCCAGAGACCCCCGCCCCCGACCAAGGTGAGGTCAGCCTCGTTTTCCGTGTTATCTCCCCACTTAACACAGTGCCTGATGCAAGGTGTTCAGTAAATACTTGGTAAATGGATGACCCAGAATGAAAACAGTTGAAAATCGACCAAGTCTTATGCGTTCTTAAGTACCTTGGAAGTGTTTGATTAGGTGTCTTGTCATGATTATAGCAAAAGGTCGTGTGTCCTCAGACTTTTTGGTGCCAGACTTGGGACGTTATTAATTTGGGAGTGTGAGGCAGAGGAATGTTTCAGTTTATTTCAGCGGAAGGAAATGGTAACTGGAAAATATGTAGCCTATTAGCAATCCAAAAGGAATGTCTTAGTTAATGTCTTAGTTAACAGTTGCATCTTGAAGTGGAGCCCAGATCAGTTCTGCCTCCCCGAGGGAGAAGTGGACACAGCCGCTTATGACAGGACCTTGAGATAGTCAAGGTCCACACTGCAGAGGGGAGGTTGGAAGTTCCGGCTGTGAACTCGGGAGCGGAAGACGGCGTCAGGGCGGAAGGATGTCTTTGCGTCTCTCAGTCCAGGTGCACGGCTGTGAACGTCAACTGAAGAGACGGAGGAAGTGGCCTGACCGGCCGTCAGGCTAAACAGCATTTCATAATGAGCATTTCATTCCGCCACTTACTCAACAAGCATTAGGTCAGTGCTGTGTTGGTGGCAGGCTTTCCATTTTGATCAGGTGATTCAAGAATGGAATAATCCAGGGACTTTCCTGGTGGTCCAGGGGTTAACACTCTGCCTTCCAGTGCAGGGGATGCAGGTTCAGTCCCCACTCAGGGAGCTACGAGCCACATACCGTGGAGCATGGCCAACAATTAAAGAAATAAAACTTTTTAAGAATTGATCTGAAGAGCCTGTTCCTCACTTGGGTGGGAACTAGGACATAGGAAATGATCTTCTTTATCTGGAGAAGGCCAGGGAAATAGTCTGATGCAAAATAAAGGGTTTTTGAGGACACTTGGACAAGCCCAAGAGGAGTGGGAGGAGCTAAGAGAGGGGACGGAACTTTGGAAGGTTCAGGGCAGAGCCTGCCTAACACTTGATCAGTCTTGGCAAAGGCTGGCACTTGGCACTCATTAAAATTTGGAAATAGCCTTTCCTTTGAATACCTTTCAGATTTATATTTTCTTCTTCTTCTTTTTTTTTTTTAAAGATTTATTTATTTATTTATTTTGGCGGGGGGTAGGGAGGGAGGGGAGCAGGTGGGCCACTTTTATTGGTCTTTCGTTTGTCCATTTTCATCCATCTTTGTTCTTTGGCCCGTGTGGGCCTCCCATCGCGGTGGCCTCTGTTGTCGCAGAGCGCCGGCTCTGGGCGCATGCGCTCCAGAGCTCCGGCTCGGTGATTGGACACATCGGTCCAGTCGCTCTGCGGCACGTGGGATCTTCCCAGGCCAGGGATCGAACCGGCGCCCCTTGCACTGCAAGGCGGTGTCCTTACCCAGTGGACCACCAGGGAAGCCCTATATTTTCTTCTTTGTCTGGGTAATCTGTATCCAGGTGGCTCAAATCAAGAACCTGCCTGCCCGTGCAAGATTCACAGGAGACTCGGATTTGGTCCCTGGGTCAGGAGGACTCCCTGGAGAAGGAAATGGCAACCCTCTCCAGTAGTCTTGCCTGGGAAGTCCCACAGACAGTGGAGCTTGGTGGGGCTTCCGTCCATGGGGTCGCACAGAGCCTGACACGACTGAGTGACTGAGCACACACGTGCGTCTGTGTATTTCAGGGTACGCAGGGATGGGGAGAGTTTTGGCAATTAGCTTCCAAGACCTCCCTGCCCCTCACCCTTCTGTCTACCCTTAAAAGGAAAAATTTTAAAAAGACCAAATTCTTTCTGGTAATGGCAGCTAGGAGGGCAGGTGGTTTCCCCAGGAAAAGGAGGTGCTAGCACCCTGGCCCGAGTGCAGATCCTGGGGATGGTACCAGCGGGTGGGGGCTCACTCTGGCCATCGACAGTTGACCGCTGCCTCACCTGCCCCTCCCTTGCCCGTGCCACTGACAGAAGATCCAGGCGGGGTGAGCGTGGAGGAGCGTGCCGTGAAGGTCCGTGACCTCAGACCCAAACCAGAGTCACGCCGCTCCAGAGAAGAGGGAAGCAGCTTCCTGCTCTTTTCAGGAGGTGCCATTGTGAGCTCCCGAGAGGGTCCCCACAGCACCCGTGTTGGCAGCCCAGGTCCGGTTGCTGGGGTTGAGCTCCTTGCCAGGGGTTAATCCAGGACGTTCACCCCAAGGTACAGTCTCATCTGATGTTTCAGAGACGTGAACACGGCTGTCATGGAGCTGTTGATCATGGCGTACGCGCTGAAGACCGCCTGCGCCAGGAACATCATCGGCGTCATCCCCTACTTCCCCTACAGCAAGCAGAGCAAGATGCGGAAGCGGGGCTCCATCGTGTGCAAGCTCCTGGCGTCCATGCTGGCCAAAGCGGGTGAGTGCAGCCGCGCCGGCGGTCGGGACCTGGGCCAGAGCGGTCCACAGCCCAGCAGCTGTAGGTGGCTGGTGGAGGCCTCTTTCCTCTGAGTGTTACTGGGTAGTTTCTTTGTCTTGCTTGCTTTTGCATAGTTCTGCTGAGGGATACATGAGCTTAGGTGTAAATTCTTTTTTTGTTGTTCAATAAATGTTTATTGTGCTTTGCTTTATTCCAGGCATTGTTCTAGGTGTTGGGACTCTATCAGAGAATACAACAGACAAATAATCTTTTTTTTTTTTTTAATTTTATTTATTTATCTTTTTTGGGGGTGGGGTGGGGAGGGAGGGGGATGGACGGGCCACTTCTATTGGTCTTTCATTTCTCTATTTTCATCCGTCTTTGTTCTTTGGCTCCTGTGGGCCACCCATCGCGATGGCCTCTGTTGTTGCAGAGCACCGACTCTGGGCGCACGTGCGCCAGAGCTCCGGCTCGGCGATTGGACACATCAGTCCAGCCACTCCGCGGCACGTGGCATCTTCCCAGGCCAGGGATCAAACCGGCGACCCTTGCACTGCAAGGCGGTGTCCTTACCCACTGGACCACCAGGGGAAGCCCCCAGACAAATAATCTTATGCTTGTAGCATTTATATTTCAGAATTGTGTATTAATAGGAAGTGATTTAAATTGTTTTTAAATGTAGTCATTAAACTGGGCCTTGGAAAGACATCCGTGAAGTGGAATGATGTAAAAGGGGTATCTCAAAGACTGAGTTAGAAAAGCCTTAACTTCTGGTTCTGCTACTTTGTTGCTTCAGCCTTGCTCATTCCTAACCACAGCAAATCATTTCAGATATTGAATTTTATCAAATAGAATAAGTGTATCCAAACAGGTGTAAATTCTTTTTCTCTTTGTCCCACTTCAGAGGGACCTTCTCTACTTCAGGGTTCTCTTCTCTCAACCTGGACTTTTTCCTCATTCTACCTCCTATTCATCTATGATCATCGAAATTTTAAGGCTTGGCATTTGGCTGCAATCTCTTGACCTAGGTCTAGATGTGTTTAAACCGTAGCTACCTGGTGGCTCAGCAATAAGAATCCCCCCTGCCAATGCAGGAGCTGCAGGAGCCACAGGAGATGTGGGCTTGATCCCTGTGTTGAAAAGATCCCCTGGAGGAGGAAATGGCAACCCACTCCAGAATTCTTGCTGGAATAATCTCATGGACGGGGAGCCTGCCGGCCCACGGTCCATGGAACTGCAAAGAGTCAGACGCAACTGAGCATGAAATTCTGTGTGTGTACATGATGGTCAAGCCACTTCTTCAGCTAGTATGCCCTTTTCTCCCTCCCTGATTGTCCTTCTGTGTAGTGGACCATTTTCCTCACGTGTTTTGGTGGTGGTAACGTACTTTCTGTTCAATGTAATACCTTTACAATCAATGGGATTTTATTTGCTCCGTGTGTGTTTAAAAACTCAAAGATACGAGTCCTTGGAAACATATTTGAATTCCATCCTCTCTGAAAATGTGTAATGTTTCTGGAAAGAACAAGTAATTCTGGTTCTTTTGCTCTGGAAACTTCTCAGTGAGCTTGGCCACTTGCCATGTATTTGTATATGTATACATTTTCGTTCGGCTCTGTTGATGATAAGAGTATGCTTTCACTGTTTTTCTCTAAGCATGCTTCCTGACCCATTCTTCTAGGACTTACACAAATCTTTCCGGCTGTTCAGTGTTCTATCGTTGTGTTTTGCGGTTTCTTTCCTTCTAGTTTATATATTAATTTTCTTTCCTGTTCCTTCTGCCTTTACCCACAGTCCTTCAGCATTTCTTCCTAGATTCTTTCATCAAGACCTGACTTGTTTTTTACATCTGTTTTTCCTCCAGTATTTAATTCCTACTCATATTTTTATTTCTACCTGATCTTTTGTTTCCTGTTTTCAGGCCCAAGTTAATGATTAGAGTAGACAGGGGCACTATGTTGTCTAGTTTTCGTTTTTTAATCCATTTGGAAGATCATGGGCTCCTTTCCATCAGGTTTAATGTTGTCTTTATTAAGTTTTGTTAAGGTTGCAAGTAAGATATAGAACCAGCGTGCTTGTTCATGGTACCCCCGGCCTTCAATCTTCTGTTAGGAAGAAGCATTGGGCATCTAGTTTGTGTCCACTGTAGCCGTCAACTTGTAGGGGTGAACTTTGTAATTGTTTGTTTTAAAATTTCAGGTTTAACTCACATTATCACTATGGATCTTCATCAAAAGGAAATACAAGGCTTTTTCAGCTTTCCTGTGGACAACCTTAGAGCCTCACCTTTCCTGCTTCAGTATATCCAGGAAGAAGTGAGGAGCGCCAGCAAAGACCCCCTTGTCCTCACAAGAGACCCCGTGTAGCTCTTCTCGCCTGCCACGGTCCATGAAATTCTGTTGTGTGTACATGATGGTCAAGCCACTTCTTCAGCTAGTATGCCCTTTTCTCCTCCCTGATTGTCCTTCTGTGTAGTGGACCATTTTCCTCACGTGTTTTGGTGGTGGTAACGTACTTTCTGTTCAATGTAATACCTTTACAATCAATGGGATTTTATTTGCTCCGTGTGTGTTTAAAAACTCAAAGATACGAGTCCTTGGAAACATATTTGAATTCCATCCTCTCTGAAAATGTGTAATGTTTCTGGAAAGAACAAGTAATTCTGGTTCTTTTGCTCTGGAAACTTCTCAGTGAGCTTGGCCACTTGCCATGTATTTGTATATGTATACATTTTCGTTCGGCTCTGTTGATGATAAGAGTATGCTTTCACTGTTTTTCTCTAAGCATGCTTCCTGACCCATTCTTCTAGGACTTACACAAATCTTTCCGGCTGTTCAGTGTTCTATCGTTGTGTTTTGCGGTTTCTTTCCTTCTAGTTTATATATTAATTTTCTTTCCTGTTCCTTCTGCCTTTACCCACAGTCCTTCAGCATTTCTTCCTAGATTCTTTCATCAAGACCTGACTTGTTTTTTACATCTGTTTTTCCTCCAGTATTTAATTCCTACTCATATTTTTATTTCTACCTGATCTTTTGTTTCCTGTTTTCAGGCCCAAGTTAATGATTAGAGTAGACAGGGGCACTATGTTGTCTAGTTTTCGTTTTTTAATCCATTTGGAAGATCATGGGCTCCTTTCCATCAGGTTTAATGTTGTCTTTATTAAGTTTTGTTAAGGTTGCAAGTAAGATATAGAACCAGCGTGCTTGTTCATGGTACCCCGGCCTTCAATCTTCTGTTAGGAAGAAGCATTGGGCATCTAGTTTGTGTCCACTGTAGCCGTCAACTTGTAGGGGTGAACTTTGTAATTGTTTGTTTTAAAATTTCAGGTTTAACTCACATTATCACTATGGATCTTCATCAAAAGGAAATACAAGGCTTTTTCAGCTTTCCTGTGGACAACCTTAGAGCCTCACCTTTCCTGCTTCAGTATATCCAGGAAGAAGTGAGGAGCGCCAGCAAAGACCCCTTGTCCTCACAACAGACCCCGTGTAGCTCTTCTCTGGGACCAGGTTTTGATGCTGAAAGGCATATCAGATGATCTCACGATCTTTACCTTGGGTCTTAATGCCCAAGGCAGTCAGACAGGGTCAGCACTTAGGCACAGAGGATCATATTTTTTTAAGATATTATAAATGGACTTCCTTCTAAACATCTTTAGCCATTTGCATGTGTTGTCTAAAATGAAGGTTTTAAGAAAGATTTTTATCTCTTGATGTAGCAGACTTTGGCCATGATGCTAATGGATGGGGATTAAAAAATGTTAACTGTGTGAATGAGATCCTAGCATACTTATTTGCTATTATGGCTCATTTTTATAAGAGGAAAAAATATAATGCCAGCACCCAAGTGTTATTTTGTTGTTGTTGTTGTTGATATCTTTTCAGTGTTTTTTTCTTTTTGCCTCCAAATCTAGATTCCAAATTACAGAAATGCGGTCATTGTGGCTAAGTCTCCTGATGCTGCAAAAAGGTAAGTAAGCCGGACACTTCTACTCCCTGCCCTCTTGGGTGCGTCTGAAGTCAGGCTGAGCTGTGTGGGGAGCCGGGGCCTGTCGGTGAGGTCTGTGGGAGCTTGTGAGCTCCAGCTTTTCCCCAAATCATTGTCGTACTCCGGTCTAAAGCTTTACCTCTAGTCTCCAAATAACGTGAGCGGTTCTTGGAATTACTCAGCTTTCCCCTGGCAGAAAATGAAGGTCTTCTTGTTAGTCTAGTTTTCGTTTTTTAATCCATTTGGAAGATCATGGGCTCCTTTCCATCAGGTTTAATGTTGTCTTTATTAAGTTTTGTTAAGGTTGCAAGTAAGATATAGAACCAGCGTGCTTGTTCATGGTACCCCCGGCCTTCAATCTTCTGTTAGGAAGAAGCATTGGGCATCTAGTTTGTGTCCACTGTAGCCGTCAACTTGTAGGGGTGAACTTTGTAATTGTTTGTTTTAAAATTTCAGGTTTAACTCACATTATCACTATGGATCTTCATCAAAAGGAAATACAAGGCTTTTTCAGCTTTCCTGTGGACAACCTTAGAGCCTCACCTTTCCTGCTTCAGTATATCCAGGAAGAAGTGAGGAGCGCCAGCAAAGACCCCCTTGTCCTCACAAGAGACCCCGTGTAGCTCTTCTCTGGGACCAGGTTTTGATGCTGAAAGGCATATCAGATGATCTCACGATCTTTACCTTGGGTCTTAATGCCCAAGGCAGTCAGACAGGGTCAGCACTTAGGCACAGAGGATCATATTTTTTTAAGATATTATAAATGGACTTCCTTCTAAACATCTTTAGCCATTTGCATGTGTTGTCTAAAATGAAGGTTTTAAGAAAGATTTTTATCTCTTGATGTAGCAGACTTTGGCCATGATGCTAATGGATGGGGATTAAAAAATGTTAACTGTGTGAATGAGATCCTAGCATACTTATTTGCTATTATGGCTCATTTTTATAAGAGGAAAAAATATAATGCCAGCACCCAAGTGTTATTTTGTTGTTGTTGTTGTTGATATCTTTTCAGTGTTTTTTTCTTTTTGCCTCCAAATCTAGATTCCAAATTACAGAAATGCGGTCATTGTGGCTAAGTCTCCTGATGCTGCAAAAAGGTAAGTAAGCCGGACACTTCTACTCCCTGCCCTCTTGGGTGCGTCTGAAGTCAGGCTGAGCTGTGTGGGGAGCCGGGGCCTGTCGGTGAGGTCTGTGGGAGCTTGTGAGCTCCAGCTTTTCCCCAAATCATTGTCGTACTCCGGTCTAAAGCTTTACCTCTAGTCTCCAAATAACGTGAGCGGTTCTTGGAATTACTCAGCTTTCCCCTGGCAGAAAATGAAGGTCTTCCTTCAAGTTCTCAGTAAAAGGAAAATAGGAATACCACGAGCACCTTTCAGGCAATGGTTTTTGAGACTTTTTCGAACAGAGTTCTTCTGAAGGTGAGGGACTTTGCTGGTAGTCCAGTGGTTTAAGACACGTGCTTCCACTGCAAGGGGGCACAGGTTCCATCTTTGACTAGGGAGCTATTAATAAGATCCTGGCATGACGGGATTGCCAAAAACCAGAGAAAAACAAAAAACAACTGAAGATGAATGAGAGACTGTTGGACAAAGAACAGAACCAAAATGGTTAGAACCAGGTAGCAGACCACATCCCATCTTGGATGCCTCTTGAGGCCTTGCCTCCTGGCCCGGATCTCACTTTATCGCTTGTAGAAATACTTCCTTTATGTGTCCCTAAAAGGTAGAATGTTTTCATTCGGTGGTTAATAAAGGAATGAAAGAGCAACGCGTGGGGTCTTCCTTCCCACGCGTCTCACCCTCTCCTGGGCTTCCTCTCAGGGCTCAGTCGTACGCGGAGAGGCTGCGCCTGGGACTGGCTGTCATCCACGGGGAGGCTCAGTGTGCGGAGATGGACATGGACGACGGCCGCCACTCCCCCCCGATGGTCAAGAATGCAACTGTCCACCCCGGCTTGGAACTGCCACGTACGATCAGCTCTGTTTTTATTCTATTTGTAAACCAAAGAAAGTTTTGAATAGTATGAGTGGCATGGAGTTCATTCCTATGTAGATGTATTCTGCCTTGATATTTTTTTTTTACAAGTTTGCAATTTCTCTTTTTATTAATATGTTTTAAATTTTTTTAAATTTTATATTGGCGTATAGGTGATTTGCAATGTTGTGTTAGTTTTGGGTATACAGAAGAGTGGTTTAGTTGTTTATTGTTGTTGTTTAGTTGCTAAGTTGTGTCTCTTTTGTGACGCCTGGACTGGGGGCTGCCAGGCTCCTCTGTCCGTGTTAACCTCAAACTTCTCATCGGTCCCCTTCCCCACCTTTCCCGTTTGGTAACCATAAGTTTGTTCCCTAAGTCTGTGAGTCTGTTTCCGTTTTGTACGTAAGTTCATTTTTTAGATTCCATATACAAGTTACATGCTGACTTGGTATTTTTAAATAATTGAATGGTATTGCAAGGATGCCGCCTTCTGTAAAAGATGGGTCACGCACGTTTGTAAACTGTGAGTGAGGACAGTTGAGCTGATCTGGGTAGCACTTACCTTTCCAAGAGTGTGATACAATTTCAGCTTTTGTGAAAAGTTGCCTGGGTGGCGGGGTGAAAGCTTCAGTTTTTGTATTTTGGTGAGACAGGTGATGGGCCTCCCGGAGGCGCGAGGGGTCAGGAACCCGCCTCCAGGGCAGGAGACCTGGGAGCCGAGGGCTTCATCTGTGGCTGGGAAGGTCCCCTGGGGAGGGCGTAGCCACCCACTCCAGGGTGCTTGCCAGGAGAATCCCAGGGACAGAGGAGCCTGGCGGGCTGTCGTCCATGGGGTCACACAGAGTCGGACACGGCTGAGCAGCCTAGCGCACAAGCACGCAAGATGGGTGGTAGTGCCACCGGTCGAATGCCAGGCTTTGGTGATCAAGTGACAGTAGCGTTCATGTGAGTGATGCAGCCCTTAGACTTGATACCTGGCTAGCTTTTTTGTTTGGTTTAATAATTTTGTTTATTCATTTTTGGCTGGCTGTGCTGGGCCTTCGTTGCTGGGCAAGAGTTCCTCTAGCTGTGGAGAGTGGGGCTGCTCTTAGTGTCAGGGCTCCGTCAGCAGAGGCTTTTCTTGTTGCAGAGCACTGGTTCCAGGGTGAGTTGTGCTCTCACAGGCTCCATAGCATGGGCTCGGTCCTGTGGGATCCTCTCAGACCAGGGATCAAACCAGTGTCCCCGGCATGGGCAGGTGGATTCTTAGCCACTGCGCCACTATGGAAGTCCTAGGGGATCCTAGTCTCTTGATGTAGTAACGAAGTCTGTCTCTTTTTTTATTCGCCACCAAATTATGTGTTCTGTTTGTGCTGCTCCTGAAGCCACTTAGATGCAGGCCCTGAGCTTACCAGGAGAGAGGCTTTTTTTTTAAGCCTTGGCCTTAGCCATGCCTGTTTTTCATTTCAAACTGACAAACGTTTTTAGGGGAAGAGGTAGGCCTACCAAAGAGTCAGCAAGAGCCAAGCTTCTGTTGCTGTCTCATGGGGATGCCGGCCTGCGGTCTTTTTTTTTTTTCCTACAGAGAGAACTGGTCAAGAAAGGGACCACATCTCTTTAAGAAATGGGTAGGTCGGCACAGCCACCTGCCCAACCTGTTTTAATTTACAGACAGAATTTGGGGAAGGCTTTTTAATGTTGGTGGCTTACTTCCTCCCCTTTTGGGTGATGTTTTTATGCAGAGCCTCTGTGGCTGCCTAAATCTAGGAAATTGCCTTGTTTCCCAGATGGGAAATCAGGAAGGGTCTGTTGAAATTTGCCAGTAACATGGTGGTGAATTTCAGCTTGGCTGATCTGCTGGTGTGTGCAGAGGGACACCTGTTCTTCCGGGTTTGCACACGTGTAGCAAGGAGTCAGCTACAGTGGATGGCCTGCTGATAGTTAACTGAACTAGAGAATTACCCTGGATTCAGTCTCTTTTCCCCCACCCCACTACTCATTCAATAAATATTTCAGAATTTTTTTTTTTAAAGATTTATTTATTTATTTATTTTGGGCGGGGGTCGGGTTGGGGAGGGAGGGGAGCAGGCGGGCCACTTCTATTGGTCTTTCATTTCTCCATTTTCATCCGTCTTTGTTCTTTGACTCCTGTGGGCCTCCCATCGCAGTGGCGTCTGTCTTTGCTGAGTGCCGGCTCTGGACACGTGCGCTCCAGAGCTCCGGCTCGGTAATTGGACATATCGGTCCAGCCGCTCCGCGGCACGTGGGATCTTCCCAGGCCAGGGATCGAACCAGCACCCCTTGCACTGCAAGGCGGTGTCCTTACCCACTGGACCACCAGGGAAGCCCCAATATTTCAGAATTTAAAAAAAGCTTTCCAGGACTTCCCCCAGGGTCCAGTGGTTAAGACTTCAAGCCCCCAATTTCATGCTATGCAGAGGGGCTGGAAAAAATTTAAAAACCACAACCCCCCCCCCCACCAAAAAAAAGAAAATGTTTAAAAAAAAAAAAAAAAAGACAGAGTCTTGCCTTTTGGAAGTACTTTTACAGGCTCATTTTTCTAACCCCCTTTACAAGGTGGATTTCCTCCGTCCCTTCTGCATCCTGTAGTTTGCTTTGTGTACAGATGGCCTTCTTCACATGTACATATGACAGTGAGATAAGAAGCCTCCACTTTAAGGACCAGTTAAATCAGGAAAAGAAGATAGACTTGTGATGATTGTTTTCAGCTTCCTAATTTTCAGGAAACTGATTGTGTCGTGGTGTAATTATCCGATAGTGAGGTTACATTCTTTGTCCCAGGAAGGTCATCTTGAAGGAGCTGTTTTAATTTCAGGGGGCTTTGGGGTTTTTTTTGGTTTTTATGCAGAGCCTCTGTGGCTGCCTAAATCTAGGAAATTGCCTTGTTTCCCAGATGGGAAATCAGGAAGGGTCTGTTGAAATTTGCCAGTAACATGGTGGTGAATTTCAGCTTGGCTGATCTGCTGGTGTGTGCAGAGGGACACCTGTTCTTCCGGGTTTGCACACGTGTAGCAAGGAGTCAGCTACAGTGGATGGCCTGCTGATAGTTAACTGAACTAGAGAATTACCCTGGATTCAGTCTCTTTTCCCCCACCCCACTACTCATTCAATAAATATTTCAGAATTTTTTTTTTTAAAGATTTATTTATTTATTTATTTTGGGCGGGGGTCGGGTTGGGGAGGGAGGGGAGCAGGCGGGCCACTTCTATTGGTCTTTCATTTCTCCATTTTCATCCGTCTTTGTTCTTTGACTCCTGTGGGCCTCCCATCGCAGTGGCGTCTGTCTTTGCTGAGTGCCGGCTCTGGACACGTGCGCTCCAGAGCTCCGGCTCGGTAATTGGACATATCGGTCCAGCCGCTCCGCGGCACGTGGGATCTTCCCAGGCCAGGGATCGAACCAGCACCCCTTGCACTGCAAGGCGGTGTCCTTACCCACTGGACCACCAGGGAAGCCCCAATATTTCAGAATTTAAAAAAAGCTTTCCAGGACTTCCCCCAGGGTCCAGTGGTTAAGACTTCAAGCCCCCAATTTCATGCTATGCAGAGGGGCTGGAAAAAATTTAAAAACGACAACTCCCCCCCACCAAAAAAAAGAAAATGTTTAAAAAAAAAAAAAAAAAGACAGAGTCTTGCCTTTTGGAAGTACTTTTACAGGCTCATTTTTCTAACCCCCTTTACAAGGTGGATTTCCTCCGTCCCTTCTGCATCCTGTAGTTTGCTTTGTGTACAGATGGCCTTCTTCACATGTACATATGACAGTGAGATAAGAAGCCTCCACTTTAAGGACCAGTTAAATCAGGAAAAGAAGATAGACTTGTGATGATTGTTTTCAGCTTCCTAATTTTCAGGAAACTGATTGTGTCGTGGTGTAATTATCCGATAGTGAGGTTACATTCTTTGTCCCAGGAAGGTCATCTTGAAGGAGAATGAAGTTCAGCCAGCTGATTGTCTGGCAGCGTTTGCCTGTTTACTTTCTGCTAAGCAGCAGTTTATTTCCATTTCTTTACTCAAGTGTTTCTGTCTCGAGTGGCAGCGCAACGCTGCTTCTCAGTGTGGGTGAGATCTTTCTCACGCTGCTGCTCCATCTGGAGGCCGGCAAGTCTGGGTCTCAGGCACACGGGGCTGCTGAGCCCCGAAAGTGAGGCTGGTCCGAACTGAGAATTGCCGGGCGTGGAGAATGTACACCAAATAGGAAGACTTCGTGATGGAAAAAACAATGTAAAGCATCTCTAATAAATTTGCATGTCAATCATGTATTGAAATGATAATATAGTGGATATATTGAGTCAAGGCAAAATGTTAATTGCACCTATTTTGCTATTTAATGTGGGGACTAGAAAATGTAAACCTACTTTGATGGCTCAGCTTCCCTGTCGGGCTGTGCTCCTCTAGGTAACCCATTCATTTGGGAGAGACTCAGGCTCTTTAGGGGGAATCTACACATTTTTAAGTCGTCCTGGCTTTGCTGCGAGGGAGTAGCGTTGTGATGACCGTCGTCACTTGGTGGCACCTGGCTAACTGGGGTCTTGTGGCTTGTTTTGCTTTGCTAGTGATGATGGCCAAGGAGAAGCCGCCCATCACGGTGGTTGGAGATGTGGGAGGACGCATTGCGATCATTGTGGTAGGTCCCGAGGGTCTCCCCTCCTGGCAGAGGTGTCATCACCCACTCTCAGAGGTGTCCACCTTGGGGCGGGTGTCCAGTGAGGATGATACATTTAAATAGATCCATCCAGCCCTTCTCACCCAGTAAAGCAGAAACCTTTACAGTAGATGACCGGGGACGATTATAACCTACAGCCCCTCTGCATCCTGTAGTTTGCTTTGTGTACAGATGGCCTTCTTCACATGTACATATGACAGTGAGATAAGAAGCCTCCACTTTAAGGACCAGTTAAATCAGGAAAAGAAGATAGACTTGTGATGATTGTTTTCAGCTTCCTAATTTTCAGGAAACTGATTGTGTCGTGGTGTAATTATCCGATAGTGAGGTTACATTCTTTGTCCCAGGAAGGTCATCTTGAAGGAGAATGAAGTTCAGCCAGCTGATTGTCTGGCAGCGTTTGCCTGTTTACTTTCTGCTAAGCAGCAGTTTATTTCCATTTCTTTACTCAAGTGTTTCTGTCTCGAGTGGCAGCGCAACGCTGCTTCTCAGTGTGGGTGAGATCTTTCTCACGCTGCTGCTCCATCTGGAGGCCGGCAAGTCTGGGTCTCAGGCACACGGGGCTGCTGAGCCCCGAAAGTGAGGCTGGTCCGAACTGAGAATTGCCGGGCGTGGAGAATGTACACCAAATAGGAAGACTTCGTGATGGAAAAAACAATGTAAAGCATCTCTAATAAATTTGCATGTCAATCATGTATTGAAATGATAATATAGTGGATATATTGAGTCAAGGCAAAATGTTAATTGCACCTATTTTGCTATTTAATGTGGGGACTAGAAAATGTAAACCTACTTTGATGGCTCAGCTTCCCTGTCGGGCTGTGCTCCTCTAGGTAACCCATTCATTTGGGAGAGACTCAGGCTCTTTAGGGGGAATCTACACATTTTTAAGTCGTCCTGGCTTTGCTGCGAGGGAGTAGCGTTGTGATGACCGTCGTCACTTGGTGGCACCTGGCTAACTGGGGTCTTGTGGCTTGTTTTGCTTTGCTAGTGATGATGGCCAAGGAGAAGCCGCCCATCACGGTGGTTGGAGATGTGGGAGGACGCATTGCGATCATTGTGGTAGGTCCCGAGGGTCTCCCCTCCTGGCAGAGGTGTCATCACCCACTCTCAGAGGTGTCCACCTTGGGGCGGGTGTCCAGTGAGGATGATACATTTAAATAGATCCATCCAGCCCTTCTCACCCAGACTCCCCTAGGACAAGGAGCAGAAACCTTTACAGTAGATGACCGGGGACGATTATAACCTACAGTGTAACAGGAGCCCAGTAGGAGCACCTGTAAGTTAGTTAGTTCAGTTCCACGAATACCCTTGGTCTTTAGGGCTCTGGGTTCTATCCAATCAGCTGACCCTACTACTCACCCTTAAGCGTGGGGGCAATAAAATGAGCTAAAGATGGGCTGCTCCATTTTCACCAGTGAAAAACGTGGCTCCTTCTTTGTTACTTTAACACGATGCACGTGCTTCCAGCTCCAGCTGCCTCTGCTGGCCCACAGGCTCGGACCTTTACTATGACTCACTTCCTATTTCTGTTCCCCTTCATTGGCTTTCTCTTGGGAAAAGTAGATGAGACCTCGGCTGTGTGGCTTTCATCAGAAGTTCAAAACAGGGCGGGGAGTCTTGGGGGTCTCCTGAACTGAAGCCGAAATGTCACGTCCGACCGTGAGGCTTTGCTGCCCTCCCCACTGAGGTTCAGTCCCTGCGGTTCTGTTGCTGCTGCTAATGGGTATCTGTCGTTGACCCAGGCGGCGGGCTCCGATTTTCCATCAGACGTCCCCTGAAGCAAAGGGCAGAGAGGCCTGTGTTTGTCGATGGGTGGAGGGAGCTCCTTGAGCACGAGGACGGGTCTCTTCTCAGGATGACATCATTGACGATGTGGAAGGCTTCGTCGCTGCCGCAGAGATCCTGAAGGAGAGAGGCGCCTACAAGATCTACGTCATGGCCACTCATGGCCTCCTGTCCGCCGAGGCCCCCCGTCTCATTGAGGAGTCCTCCATCGACGAGGTCTGTTTGCTCTTCTTCTTCTTTTTTTTTTTTTAAAGGTTTTAAATGTTTATTGTATACAGAAAGAGCTAGCCTTGTTTCTGCGTGGGGCCGACGTCCTGGGTGACCCATTGCAGGAAGTTCACTTAGTCCAGCTTCAAGACCCGTCTGCTCCTGAGTCTCCATTTGCTGCTCAGTCTTCTGTGACTAGTTCAGTGGCTCAGTCAGTATCACTTCTTCGCTCTCCAGAGGACTGGACTCATGCTCTGGGTGGCTAGTGGTCTGTCTGGGCAGGTGTGAAATGTATAGTTAGAAATACAGGCTTGGGCTTCCCTGGTAGCTCAGTGGTAAAGAGTTCGCCTGCCAGTGCAGGAGACATGAGTTCAACCCCTGATCCGGGAAGATCCCACATGCTGCAGAGCGGCTAAGCCCATGAGCCACAACTATGGAGCCTGTGCTCTAGGATCTCGGAGCCGCAACTGTGGAGCCCACGTGCTGAACCTACTGAAGTCCGTGTGCCCTAGAGCCCGAGTTCCACAACGAGAGAAGTCATTGCAACAAGAAGCCTGCTCACCTCCACTAGACAGGAGCCCCCACTCCCTGCAACTAGAGAAGAGCCTGGGGCAGCAGTGAAAACCCAGGATAGCCAAAAATAAATAAATGAAATTTTAAAAAAAAGAAAGAAAGAAATACGGACTTCCCGATAGCTCGGTGGTGAAGAATCTGCCTGCAGTGCAGGAGCCCCAGGAGACGGGTCCCCTCCCTGGGTCGGGAGGGTCCTCTGGAGGAGGGCATGGCCACCCACGCCAGTGTCCTCGCTGGAGAACCCCATGGACAGAGGAGCCTGGCGGGCTGCAGTCCATGGCGTCGCAGAGAGTCAGACGTGACTGAAGCGACTTAGCACAGCACACAGCATGATTTAATTCTGTTGTAGCATTTCTTCTAAGACTTGAATTCTTCCCCAGTAACAGGAAGGCTTCTCGCAGAGCTGGGTCTCACCCTGTCATTTCTTCCTATAGACCATGACCTCCACCATGACCTCCATAAGCTTCTCTCTTTTCTTTTTTAGTAATTTTTTTTAAATTTTGGCCTCTTTTATTGGTCCTTCATTTATTTATTTTTGTCCATCTTAATTCTTTGGCCTGTGTGGGCCTCCCATCGCAGTGGCTTCTCTCGTTGCAGAGCACAGGCTCGGGGCCTGTGCTCTCCAGAGCACTGGCT
Source organism: Tragulus kanchil (assembly GCA_022376925.1). Taxonomy (NCBI): domain Eukaryota; kingdom Metazoa; phylum Chordata; class Mammalia; order Artiodactyla; family Tragulidae; genus Tragulus; species Tragulus kanchil. Next base: position 23,537,541 of record JAIOJX010000027.1, on the reverse strand, counting down.
CGTAATTGGGCACACGGGTCCAGCCACTCTGTGGCATATGGGATTTTCCCAAGCCAGGGATCGCACCGGTGCCCCTTGCACTCACTGCAAGGTGGACTCTTTTCCCACTGGACTACCAAGGAAGCCCCATAAGCTTCTCTCTTTTTTTTTTTTTTTTAAAAGGCATTTGATAGAGTTCATTAAGACCATTTCTTTTTTTTTTTTTTTTTTTTTAAGATTTATTTATTTATTTATTTTGGGCAGGGGTCGGGTTGGGGAGGGAGGGGGCGGGCGGGCCACTTCCATTGGTCTTTCATTTCTCTGTTTTCATCCGTCTTTGTTCTTTGACTCCTGTGGGCCTCCTATCGCGGTGGCCTCTGTTGTCACAGAGCACCGGCTCTGGGCGCATGCGCGCCAGAGCTCCGGCTCGGTAATTGGACACATGGGTCCAGCCGCTCCGCGGCACGTGGGATCTTCCTAGGCCAGGGATCGAACCGGCGCCCCTTGCACTGCAAGGCGATGTCCTTATCCACTGGACCACCAGGGGAAGCCCAAGCTTCTCTTTTGAATCATGTAACCCTTCCCTTGTGTAGAGCTGGTTTACTCTGTAAAAACTATACCCCATGGAATAAGGTTGTATCGTCTGGGACTTGGTCTGTGGGTACCAAATGTTAGATGCACTTTTCCGAGAGACCACGTCGGGCCACACACGTCAGTAACAGTGTTTATTTTCCGTTGCCACAACAACCAGGTGGTGGTGACAAACACTGTCCCTCACGAGGTGCAGAAGCTGCAGTGTCCCAAGATAAAGACTGTGGACATCAGTCTGATTCTTTCCGAAGCGATCCGGAGAATCCACAACGGGGAGTCCATGGCCTACCTTTTCCGGAACATCACCGTGGACGACTAGCTCTCCCGGCGTGCCTTGGCCCCGGAACTCCTGAGGGGACACGCGAAGAGCGGTGCCGTCCATCCCGTGCACGGTGTTTCCTTTCCAGGGAGGCAGGAGGTCTCTCTCGCCAGGTGCTGTGGGCAGGAGGCATTAAGATAGTCAAGAGATCGTGCAGGGATGGCCTCACCTGTCTGCTGTCACCATCTTGGTCCTTAAAAAAAAAGACACCTTCCTGAAAAGAATCTGAAAATCTTGCTGATGTTGAAAAGGAGCGTCAGGCAGATGAAGCCCGGGCTGTCTCACGTTCATTCGGTTGTTTCCACTGCAGGGAAAGGTCGTGTTCCCGTTGACCCTGGCTAGGGAGGCTGAGCGCCATTCCTACTCCGCTTGCCCTCTGGCCGCCCCCCCCCCCCCAAGTCTTTTCTAGAGAATACTATTTTTCTTTAAGAACCTGCTTTCCAACGGCCAGTGAACAACGGAGGATCGGTGGGATCGCTCCTAGCGAGGACTTCACATTGGAGAGTCACACGCTGTCTCTAGACTTTCGCGCTGCTCTTACATTACAAATAAAAGAATTCGCTGTCTTGTTTGTGTCTGGACTGCAGAGCTGCCCCTCTCCTGCCTCTGTCCCGCCGCCACGGGAGCCAGAGCCCTGGACAGTCTCCCTCTGCACGTTCCATCCCTTTCCCTTCACGGTCTATGAAGTTAAATTCTTGTTGACTATGTAGTGCGTGTTTTTGAATATTCATATCTGAATATTTGAAATCTAAGTTGTTGGGTTTGTTTTTCCAAAACAGACCTAAACTGTACTTTCCTGCGTGCTAGGTGACCTTTTTTTTGACTATGTAGTGCCCTGGGTTATCCCAAAGGGGATTCCAAATGTTAGCATTTCCGAGAGACCACGTCGGGCCACACACGTCAGTAACAGTGTTTATTTTCCGTTGCCACAACAACCAGGTGGTGGTGACAAACACTGTCCCTCACGAGGTGCAGAAGCTGCAGTGTCCCAAGATAAAGACTGTGGACATCAGTCTGATTCTTTCCGAAGCGATCCGGAGAATCCACAACGGGGAGTCCATGGCCTACCTTTTCCGGAACATCACCGTGGACGACTAGCTCTCCCGGCGTGCCTTGGCCCCGGAACTCCTGAGGGGACACGCGAAGAGCGGTGCCGTCCATCCCGTGCACGGTGTTTCCTTTCCAGGGAGGCAGGAGGTCTCTCTCGCCAGGTGCTGTGGGCAGGAGGCATTAAGATAGTCAAGAGATCGTGCAGGGATGGCCTCACCTGTCTGCTGTCACCATCTTGGTCCTTAAAAAAAAAGACACCTTCCTGAAAAGAATCTGAAAATCTTGCTGATGTTGAAAAGGAGCGTCAGGCAGATGAAGCCCGGGCTGTCTCACGTTCATTCGGTTGTTTCCACTGCAGGGAAAGGTCGTGTTCCCGTTGACCCTGGCTAGGGAGGCTGAGCGCCATTCCTACTCCGCTTGCCCTCTGGCCGCCCCACTCCCCCCAAGTCTTTTCTAGAGAATACTATTTTTCTTTAAGAACCTGCTTTCCAACGGCCAGTGAACAACGGAGGATCGGTGGGATCGCTCCTAGCGAGGACTTCACATTGGAGAGTCACACGCTGTCTCTAGACTTTCGCGCTGCTCTTACATTACAAATAAAAGAATTCGCTGTCTTGTTTGTGTCTGGACTGCAGAGCTGCCCCTCTCCTGCCTCTGTCCCGCCGCCACGGGAGCCAGAGCCCTGGACAGTCTCCCTCTGCACGTTCCATCCCTTTCCCTTCACGGTCTATGAAGTTAAATTCTTGTTGACTATGTAGTGCGTGTTTTTGAATATTCATATCTGAATATTTGAAATCTAAGTTGTTGGGTTTGTTTTTTTCCAAAACAGACCTAAACTGTACTTTTTCCTGCGTGCTAGGTGACCCTTAGGTTGATTGTGTTGCTTAGAACCGCACTCAGTCTTCTGCCAACGTTTCAAATGACATGATCCCGATGCTGTTAGAGTTGACACCTTATTTGTTAGGGCTTCCCAGGTGGCTCAGTGGTAAAGAATCTGCCTGCCAAGCAGGAAACTCAGGCTCGACCCCTGGGTTGGGAAGATCCCTTGTGGAGAAGGAACTGGCAACTCACTCCAGTACTTTTGCCTGGGAAATCCTCCTACGGACAGAGGAGCCCTGCAGGCTGTCCTCTGTGGGGTCGCCAAGGAGTGGGACACGACTAAACAACAGCCTGGCAGCAAACGCCATGTAGACTTTTTATACGTTCTAGTCTGATCCACGTCAGGACTGAATGGAACGGGCCGAGAGGAGTGCCCACCCCGAAGTGACCTGTAGTGGCTCATTGGTTCTGTTAGTTCCTGAGAGTTGAAATAAACGCCAGCTTGCTCATTTGTACAATTGGATTTCTCTGCGGGGAAGTTTCCTGGACATTTTTCTCCCTTTCTTACCAGCTAGGAAAGTTTCCAGCCCAGCATCGAGACGTGAGCACATGCGCCTTTTCCGTCTCACAAAGAAGTTGCCTTCTGTTAAGAGTCCAAGTAGGAGGATCTTGAGAAAAGAACTGAATTATAAAATACTTCCCATTGTTAGAGAGGAAGACCCGTGGGCCGTTACTCAGGAGACTGGTTCTGTCCTAGCAGTCGGGCTAACCACCGGTCCTTTCCGGGTCTTTCTCATCAGTTGTCAAAGGGGAGGTCTGGAACTGAAAGCCAAGATCCTTCTCAACCCCAAATTCCATTTATACTTCCAGTGAACATTTTCTTTCCTGTGTCTCTAAGTGCCACAGCTCATCAGCCGGGTGCATAGAGAACAGCTGGTGTGACGAGACGTCAAGAAGTACACAGACACATGCACATAGAGAAAAAGGATGGGAACAGGAGCCTCAAGACCTCTTGGGTCAGGGCCCCAGACAACATTCACCAGTCCGCTTTTATTCAGTGCTGAAGCCTCCAGATGTTCACAGGGAATGATATCAGCACGGGCTGGGAATCAGTCACAGCCCTGTTCAATAATCACCCTTGTGACTGACTCTAAGTTGCTTTCATTATCCTCCCAGTGGACAGAGCGCGTTACAGCGGCGGGGACAGCGGTACCCACAAGAAGGTAAGGCGTCTGCACAGACCCGGCATCCCAGGGTCCACAGCAGACCTCCCACCTGTTGCTGTTCAGTGTGACCCCAGCTAATGAACCCATGTGAGTCAAACTGACTTGTTTTTCTTAGTTTTCTCATTTCCAACATGATTTTCTCTTGGCTTGGCCAAAGCTGCAAAAACCTTCACTAGTTTGTTTCACCACATCTAAGGGAGAGGTTTTTTTTTTTTTTTTTTTTGCTACTTCTATTGGTCTTTCATTTATTTATTTTCATTCATCTTTGTTCTTTGGCCCGTGTGGGCCTCCCATCGCAGTGGCCTCTTGCTGCAGAGCACCTGCTCTGGGCGCATGCACTCCAGAGCTCCAGCTCAGTAGCTGGACACATGGGTCCAGCTGCTCCGCAGCACGTGGGATCCTCCCAGGCCAGAGATCGAACGCCTTGCACTGCAAGGCAGTGCCCTACCCACTGGACCACCAGGGAAGCCCTAAGGAGATTTTAAATGTACCTGTTTAGCAAAAGCATGTAGGAGAACACTTTTCCGTCTCACAAAGAAGTTGCCTTCTGTTAAGAGTCCAAGTAGGAGGATCTTGAGAAAAGAACTGAATTATAAAATACTTCCCATTGTTAGAGAGGAAGACCCGTGGGCCGTTACTCAGGAGACTGGTTCTGTCCTAGCAGTCGGGCTAACCACCGGTCCTTTCCGGGTCTTTCTCATCAGTTGTCAAAGGGGAGGTCTGGAACTGAAAGCCAAGATCCTTCTCAACCCCAAATTCCATTTATACTTCCAGTGAACATTTTCTTTCCTGTGTCTCTAAGTGCCACAGCTCATCAGCCGGGTGCATAGAGAACAGCTGGTGTGACGAGACGTCAAGAAGTACACAGACACATGCACATAGAGAAAAAGGATGGGAACAGGAGCCTCAAGACCTCTTGGGTCAGGGCCCCAGACAACATTCACCAGTCCGCTTTTATTCAGTGCTGAAGCCTCCAGATGTTCACAGGGAATGATATCAGCACGGGCTGGGAATCAGTCACAGCCCTGTTCAATAATCACCCTTGTGACTGACTCTAAGTTGCTTTCATTATCCTCCCAGTGGACAGAGCGCGTTACAGCGGCGGGGACAGCGGTACCCACAAGAAGGTAAGGCGTCTGCACAGACCCGGCATCCCAGGGTCCACAGCAGACCTCCCACCTGTTGCTGTTCAGTGTGACCCCAGCTAATGAACCCATGTGAGTCAAACTGACTTGTTTTTCTTAGTTTTCTCATTTCCAACATGATTTTCTCTTGGCTTGGCCAAAGCTGCAAAAACCTTCACTAGTTTGTTTCACCACATCTAAGGGAGAGGTTTTTTTTTTTTTTTTTTTTTGCTACTTCTATTGGTCTTTCATTTATTTATTTTCATTCATCTTTGTTCTTTGGCCCGTGTGGGCCTCCCATCGCAGTGGCCTCTTGCTGCAGAGCACCTGCTCTGGGCGCATGCACTCCAGAGCTCCAGCTCAGTAGCTGGACACATGGGTCCAGCTGCTCCGCAGCACGTGGGATCCTCCCAGGCCAGAGATCGAACCGTCGCCCCTTGCACTGCAAGGCAGTGCCCTTACCCACTGGACCACCAGGGAAGCCCTAAGGGAGATTTTAAATGTACCTGTTTAGCAAAAGCATGTAGGAGAACACGTTTCGTAGGATTAGAATAGGAGTATATTAGAGTAAGCCCTTGGCATAGGCATTCAGTGAGTCCTGGCACACACCTGGCGTGATACCAAGTCTCAGGAACAGGCACACAGAAACCTGAGGGCCCAGGGAGCTGATCTTTTGGCTAATAGCTAGTGTAGTAGCAGTCACATTCTTCTGGAAGGTCACTGAACTCAGAATCGATTAAGCCCACCCATCTCAGCCACCAGCACAGCTGATGTGCAATCCTTAAGCGTCAACGACAACTTTGTGACTTGCCTTTATGTTTTCTCATGTAGGAGTGTGAGTCCACAAAAGACTGCAAATAATTTTTTTTTTTTTTCCTATTTTTTGGTCGCACCTCATGGCATGTGGGAACGTAATTCCCCGATCAGGGGTCAGACCCATGCCCCCCGCAGTGAACACACAGAGCCCCAACCACTGGACCACCAGGGAAGTCTCAAGAGCTGCTTTGGATCTCAACAACCACCTGAAGGCCTGCTATTGTCAGGCTCTGGGAATGTTTCTAGTGAACCAGAATCTTTGAGTGTTACCCTCATGAAGATGAGACTCATGTTTCTTAACTCCATTTCCAGGAAACATCACTTTTTGGTGGAGGGTAGTGAGGAAGGAGTAAAAAGGAAGGCTTGCAAGTTTCTTGACACTACAACTTTGAATTTTAAAATAGCACATCGTATAAATGCAGCTTCAGGTTTTTTTCAGCTTTTCTGCATGTGGACACAAGCAACTGCCCGTTTGCTGAGAGAATCTGGCATGGGAAAGTCAAGCCTCTGCTAAGAGCACCACATTCCTCTGGTCCCTGCTCATCAGACCCCTTGATCAGAGGCGTCTGTTTCAAGATAAATGAGGCTAGAGCACCACAGGAAGGTCTGTCAGCAGGTGCCTTACTGGAACCTCTGGGTAGTAGTGAATGGTCTTTGTCTTAGTTACCTTCCCTTCTGATTGAGCCAAGAACTGTCCCCAAGGGGCCAAGATCTCAGAACTGCGTCTCTTAGATCCATGCCATTGCCCTGTGAAGGGAACAGTTCCAAACACAGTGGCCTTAGGAAGCCCCTTAAATCTTGGCATTATTGTGCACCCTCCCCCCACCCCGCGCGAGGGAGTGAATCTGCTGGAATCTAGGGCGCCTCCACCCCCAAATCGGCATGTTCCCTGGTACAAAAGTCTGGACACAGCCCCACAGCGCCATTTTGGGGGAGCGTTGACTGAGAACAAAAATTGGTGGCACTTTGGAGTGTGATCACGGCTTCCCGACCCACTTGGGCAGGCCCTCCTTGGGTCTGGGGTGGCCTCGAGGACCAGCAGGTCTCCACACCGAGGCGGGCTTTCCGCGGGGTGCGTTCTTCTGTGGAATCCCCGGGAACGCGCGGGGGCCCCCACGCGGGTCGCGAACGGGGCCGTGCCCCTCGTTCCAAACGTCCGCCGGCCTCCCGGGCACGGCACTCCCAGGTTTGAGCTCGGTGATCGGATGGCGGCGGGTTGACCACAGAGGCTCTGCGCGGGACCCCGGTTTCCTGGGAGCGAAGAGTGGGAAGCCCGGCGGCCGGGCGCTTCCTCTTCGTCCTCCAGTCAGGTTCCAGACCGATTCTGGGGTCCAGCACGGCTGGACCCAGGGACAGGGCCTCGCAGGGGCCTCGAAAGGCCCCAGAGTCGCTGCAAGCAGTGAGGCGGGCAGGGGGACCGTCCGAGAAAGCACACGATGCCACCCTCGACGGTAGCCCCCTCGGTCTCCCTCCGGGAGCTAGTCGACCTCGCCATCGGCACCCCGGAGGTGGGCGCGTCAACTTCACGGCCCTGCACACGCCTCGTCGCGATGCTCAAGAACCTCAACCTGCAGAATACGCAGATTGGCATGGGAAAGTCAAGCCTCTGCTAAGAGCACCACATTCCTCTGGTCCCTGCTCATCAGACCCCTTGATCAGAGGCGTCTGTTTCAAGATAAATGAGGCTAGAGCACCACAGGAAGGTCTGTCAGCAGGTGCCTTACTGGAACCTCTGGGTAGTAGTGAATGGTCTTTGTCTTAGTTACCTTCCCTTCTGATTGAGCCAAGAACTGTCCCCAAGGGGCCAAGATCTCAGAACTGCGTCTCTTAGATCCATGCCATTGCCCTGTGAAGGGAACAGTTCCAAACACAGTGGCCTTAGGAAGCCCCTTAAATCTTGGCATTATTGTGCACCCTCCCCCCACCCCCCCCGAGGGAGTGAATCTGCTGGAATCTCGGGCGCCCCCACCCCCCACTCGGCATGTTCCCTGGTACAAAAGTCTGGACACAGCCCCACAGCGCCATTTTGGGGGAGCGTTGACTGAGAACAAAAATTGGTGGCACTTTGGAGTGTGATCACGGCTTCCCGACCCACTTGGGCAGGCCCTCCTTGGGTCTGGGGTGGCCTCGAGGACCAGCAGGTCTCCACACCGAGGCGGGCTTTCCGCGGGGTGCGTTCTTCTGTGGAATCCCCGGGAACGCGCGGGGGCCCCCACGCGGGTCGCGAACGGGGCCGTGCCCCTCGTTCCAAACGTCCGCCGGCCTCCCGGGCACGGCACTCCCAGGTTTGAGCTCGGTGATCGGATGGCGGCGGGTTGACCACAGAGGCTCTGCGCGGGACCCCGGTTTCCTGGGAGCGAAGAGTGGGAAGCCCGGCGGCCGGGCGCTTCCTCTTCGTCCTCCAGTCAGGTTCCAGACCGATTCTGGGGTCCAGCACGGCTGGACCCAGGGACAGGGCCTCGCAGGGGCCTCGAAAGGCCCCAGAGTCGCTGCAAGCAGTGAGGCGGGCAGGGGGACCGTCCGAGAAAGCACACGATGCCACCCTCGACGGTAGCCCCCTCGGTCTCCCTCCGGGAGCTAGTCGACCTCGCCATCGGCACCCCGGAGGTGGGCGCCGTCAACTTCACGGCCCTGCACACGCTCCTCGTCGCGATGCTCAAGAACCTCAACCTGCAGAATACGCAGATTGACTTCCAGTCCCCGACGCTAGACCAAAGCGGCTCCTTAGAGTCCCTGCGGGTTTCCGGCAGCACCCCGCTGCTGCCTGCGCCCAAAGAGAGGCGGAAGAGCAGCGTGGGCAAGGTGCAGCCGCTATCGCTGGAGAGCAAGGTGAAGGACCTGGGCGGGCAGGTCCACGACCTCGGCCGGCAGCTCAAGACCGTGGGGAGCCAGGTGCAGGCCGTCGTGAGGCACCTGCAAGTGCTGCCCTCCCAGGCTGGCCAGCTGGACGCCAAGGACTGGCTGGAAACAAAGGATCTGGCCTTGCTAACGCAAGAGAAGCCACAAATAGAGTCGACGAAAGTCAAGGACAGCAAGCCGGTCCTCGAGGTGGGTGCGAGGGCGGTCCGCCGCGCTCCAGGCAGTGAACTCCGGAAACGCGCTCCTGGGAGCAGTCGCAGCCGGAAGGCGCCCGCTGGCGGGGACCCAGCAAGCTCTCGACCTGGGCGCATGCGGCCTATTTTCTACCTTGCAGGGCACAGAGCTGCACCAGGATGTCACGGACGACTTGAAAAATTTGAAGAAAGCCCGTCAAAAGATGACTGAGCAGTCCGAGTTGCAGCCAGAGGTGAGGGGGGCGGGGACCCCACATTGGAGAGCCGAGTGACCCCTTCCTGGGCAGCCTCCATCCTCTCCTCGTTCACACGGAGCTCATCCACCTCGTCAGACCCCCAGGCTCTTGAGCAGACCTAGAGGGGGACTGAGAATTTCGCAGAATTTTGTTTGTTTTTCAGAATATTCTTTAAGTCACTTTGCTTTAAACTAGAATAAACAGGGAAGGTGAGTGTTGAGAGACAAAGCTCCATCCAAGAAGAGGGGGCTGGAACGGAGAGGGTCATGGATCACCACCCGCAGCCCCCCAGGCCGCACCGCTCTTCCTCGGACCTTTGTTTCCTGAGAGACAGCAGCTCAAAGTCGGAAGTGTTAGCATTTTCCAAAGAACAGCAGAACGGTGAAGCATGTCAGTTCCAGGAGATAGCAGGCCATGCATCTGTTTCAGGCCCCTAAGAGGCTGAGGAGGAGATTAGAGCTGGAAGAAAAAAGTAGGAGCAATTAGGAGAAAGCCCAGGGGGCGGCTGAGAAGAGAGGCTCAAAGGAGGAGGTCCTGGAGAGCCTGGAAGGGACTCGCCCACTGAGCCAAGTGGATCTTCTGCGGATCTTCTCTCAGGCCTCCAGCCCCCAGCTGGACTCCTGTTTGCTCTGGGATACTTTTCTTTCCAAAGTGTCGTGTTCTTAGGTTTGTGTTTTCCCCAGTGGCAGTAGAGAAACCGCCTGCCATGCAGGAGACCCAGGGTTGCTTCCTGGCTTAGGAAGGTCCTCTGGAGAAGGACATGGAAACCCACTCCAGTATTCTTGCTGAGAAAAGCCCATGGACACCAGAGCCTGGCGGGCTGTGGTCTGCGGGGTCACAAAGAATTGGACGTTTCTGGAATGATCAACAGTGTTTTTAGGTTTGGGGTTTGGTTTTGGTCTTTAGACCAAAGGCTGGTTTCCTTTTAGATTCGTAGATTCTGAAGGTTTGCAGAAGTTTGAAGGCACCATTTGTGTTGTATCACTAAGTCGTATCCAACTCTTTATAACCCCGTGGGCTGCAGCCTGCCAGGTGTCTTTGTCCATGGGATTTCCCAGGTTAGAATGCTGGAGTGGGTTGCTATTTTTTTCCCAGAGGATCGTCCCCATTCCAGGACTGAACCCACGTTTCCTACCTTGGCAGGCGGATTCTTTACCAGTGAGCACCTGGGAAGCCCAAGGAGCCACTGAGGTAGCAATTTGCTTGGATTCTTTAGAGGCGCTTTTCCCTTTAAACGACACAGACGCCCAGTCAGCTTTGTTCTTGAGAGGCGAGGTCAGCCTGGTTCCAGAGTACTGGAACATCTCACAAGGGGTTGTACGAAATGCATCCCAGGACCAAAGAAAGCTTCCTATCCCTGCTTCATTTTTGTCCGAGGCACGCGGCACCCGGTACCTGGGTACCACCCACCGCACCTTGCTTCCCTTCCTCTGTTGGCCGGTGGGTGTTGGGGGGGCCGCTGGAGGGGCTGCTTTGATCTCAGTCCCTGAACTCTTCTTCCAGAAACTCCTTCACCGGATTGAAGAGCTGGAGAGGCTAATGAGAGAAAGGGACAAATTCCTGGTAATATCAGCCGGTTTTGTGGGAAAGGGCCCTCAGAGGGGTTGGAGGTTAGATGGTTGCCTGCAGCCTGGCCCCCTCTCTCGGGGCTCATCCAGATCCCCCACCGCTGGTATCTGCATCCCTCCATGCTAGGTGGTGTGTGCCCTCAGGCTAGGTGGGGTGCCGCCCCTGACACGTGCTCAGTGATCCACCCAGGGCCACGTGGGACGCGAAACCAGCCGCCCAAGGTCCCGTGGTGACTTAAAGGACAGCGCTTCTCCTCGGGGCTTTGGAAAGATCACCCCAACCTCTCAGTTCTGTTCCTAAAGCTTCCTGGGATTGCACTAGGGGGATGGGGGTGTTGTGTTGTGTGTTGTATGTGTGTGCTCATGCATGTGTGTTGTCTGTCACGGTCAGGAACTCACGAGCCGGAAGCTGACTGGTTTTGGTCTTTAGACCAAAGGCTGGTTTCCTTTAGATTCAGATTCTGAAGGTTTGCAGAAGTTTGAAGGCACCATTTGTGTTGTATCACTAAGTCGTATCCAACTCTTTATAACCCCGTGGGCTGCAGCCTGCCAGGTGTCTTTGTCCATGGGATTTCCCAGGTTAGAATGCTGGAGTGGGTTGCTATTTTTTTCCCAGAGGATCGTCCCCATTCCAGGACTGAACCCACGTTTCCTACCTTGGCAGGCGGATTCTTTACCAGTGAGCACCTGGGAAGCCCAAGGAGCCACTGAGGTAGCAATTTGCTTGGATTCTTTAGAGGCGCTTTTCCCTTTAAACGACACAGACGCCCAGTCAGCTTTGTTCTTGAGAGGCGAGGTCAGCCTGGTTCCAGAGTACTGGAACATCTCACAAGGGGTTGTACGAAATGCATCCCAGGACCAAAGAAAGCTTCCTATCCCTGCTTCATTTTTGTCCGAGGCACGCGGCACCCGGTACCTGGGTACCACCCACCGCACCTTGCTTCCCTTCCTCTGTTGGCCGGTGGGTGTTGGGGGGGCCGCTGGAGGGGCTGCTTTGATCTCAGTCCCTGAACTCTTCTTCCAGAAACTCCTTCACCGGATTGAAGAGCTGGAGAGGCTAATGAGAGAAAGGGACAAATTCCTGGTAATATCAGCCGGTTTTGTGGGAAAGGGCCCTCAGAGGGGTTGGAGGTTAGATGGTTGCCTGCAGCCTGGCCCCCTCTCTCGGGGCTCATCCAGATCCCCCACCGCTGGTATCTGCATCCCTCCATGCTAGGTGGTGTGTGCCCTCAGGCTAGGTGGGGTGCCGCCCCTGACACGTGCTCAGTGATCCACCCAGGGCCACGTGGGACGCGAAACCAGCCGCCCAAGGTCCCGTGGTGACTTAAAGGACAGCGCTTCTCCTCGGGGCTTTGGAAAGATCACCCCAACCTCTCAGTTCTGTTCCTAAAGCTTCCTGGGATTGCACTAGGGGGATGGGGGTGTTGTGTTGTGTGTTGTATGTGTGTGCTCATGCATGTGTGTTGTCTGTCACGGTCAGGAACTCACGAGCCGGAAGCTGACTGGGATACCGGCTGCAGAAGAAGCCACCATGGTCACCTGGCAGGAGCTGGAGCAGGCGATTATGGACGGCTGGAAGGGCTCACGAACGGTGACCAAAGGACGGCGGGGGGCAGTGATCTCGGGGGTGGGCAGTGGTCTCGGGAGGGGGCCCTGAACCTCAGTGTTCTCTTATGTGGATGTCTATAATTTATTTCACACATTTTCTATTAATATTGTGGATAGTTTTAATGTTGTTCCCCAGTCTTATAACGACGCCGTCATAGGGTAAATTCCTGGAAACAGCGCCTGTTTGTGCTTTGGCTAGCTTTGGCCAAAATTACTCTTCACAGTTGTGGTTCCAGTTTGGAGCTCCACCAGCAACAGAGGAGAGAGCTTGTTTCTCAATACCGGAGCGTAATTTTTAAATTTTTAAAAATATTTATTTATTGGCTGCGTCGGATCTTAGCTGAGGCATGTGGGATATTGTTAGCTGCAGCATTGTGGACCTCGTTCCCTGACCAGGTATCGAACCCGGGCCCCCTTCCTTGGGCGCGTGGAGGTTCAGCCACTGAACCCCCAGGGAAGTCCCCAGAGCATAGTTTGGATTTGCTCTCATAGCTTTTCAAAGTTCCTTCACAGTTGGTCCTGAAAAGCATGAGTCCCTTCAGCATTACGTACAAAGGGGACCAACCCTGGAGACAAAACCTGCTCAGGGAGCCTCTTGCTGATGGTGACTTGTATATACGGGTGCATACATCAGGCTTGAGACAGCGCACAGGATAACCAAACGAAGCGTTCTTCTTCTGACTAAAGTGGGTATTTTCAAATGACCCCCAAGGCCAAGGATCAGCTGCCCCTTTGGTCTTGACATTCCTCATCCCCTGGCTTTGTGGATCTGGGTCCCTCAGCAAGGGGCCACCCAGATGGAGACACACAAGGAACGAGAGCCCTTTGGTGCCACCAAGTGGCCAGTCTGGGGTGCTCCAAATATCATCTCGCACAAAGACACCATGTCCGCCTCCCTGTTTTCTGAGTTCAAGACCCTCTTCAGAGGAAAGCAGCATCAGAAAGAGTTGGACGAAGAGCCTGCGAACCAAATGACCAGCCTAGAGAAAGGTGGCCTGTGCTTTCATTGTCTATTTTTTAATTTATTTTTAAATTTTGGCCTCTTTTATTGGTTTTTTGTTTATTTTCATCCATCTCTGCTCTTTGGCCTGTGTAGGCCTCCCATTGCAGTGGCCTCTCTCATTGAAGAGCACTGGCTTGGGTGTATGTGCTCCAGAGTACTGGCTTGCAACTGGGCACACCCGTCCAGCTGCTCTGTAGCATGTGGGACCTTCCCAGGCCAGGGATCAAACTGGTGACCCCTGCATGGCAAGGTGGACTCTTTACACACTGGACCACCGGGGAAACCCTCATTTTTTTTTTTCCTAAGCCAAAGCGTTTTGACACTTCCCATGTGTCACTGTTCTTTGTTTCGAGCGAGCAGCCTGTTTCCTCGGGCTGCCAGCCGAAGACACCTGCAAACCTAAAAATAAGCCTCGACAGAAGCCCCTCTAGACTTTTTACTTTTCCAGAAGTAAGGAAGGGTCAAGTTGCGGACAGTTGCTCTGGATCGTGAACGGCCCCAGAAGCAGATGAGAATAAATAGAAATATTAATCTTTGAGAAGCAAAAGAGTAAGTCGTGACCCTAAAGAAAGCCATGGAGAGTTTCACTTTCTCAAGCTGAGAAAATACAACACGCTTGAGCCCAATTCTCTTTCTTTCTTTTGCATTGTTGGCGATGATTCTCAGGAGCCTCAAAGGGGACCAACCCTGGAGACAAAACCTGCTCAGGAGCCTCTTGCGGATGGTGACTTGTATATACGGGTGCATACATCAGGCTTGAGACAGCGCACAGGATAACCAAACGAAGCGTTCTTCTTCTGACTAAAGTGGGTATTTTCAAATGACCCCCAAGGCCAAGGATCAGCTGCCCCTTTGGTCTTGACATTCCTCATCCCCTGGCTTTGTGGATCTGGGTCCCTCAGCAAGGGGCCACCCAGATGGAGACACACAAGGAACGAGAGCCCTTTGGTGCCACCAAGTGGCCAGTCTGGGGTGCTCCAAATATCATCTCGCACAAAGACACCATGTCCGCCTCCCTGTTTTCTGAGTTCAAGACCCTCTTCAGAGGAAAGCAGCATCAGAAAGAGTTGGACGAAGAGCCTGCGAACCAAATGACCAGCCTAGAGAAAGGTGGCCTGTGCTTTCATTGTCTATTTTTTAATTTATTTTTAAATTTTGGCCTCTTTTATTGGTTTTTTGTTTATTTTCATCCATCTCTGCTCTTTGGCCTGTGTAGGCCTCCCATTGCAGTGGCCTCTCTCATTGAAGAGCACTGGCTTGGGTGTATGTGCTCCAGAGTACTGGCTTGCAACTGGGCACACCCGTCCAGCTGCTCTGTAGCATGTGGGACCTTCCCAGGCCAGGGATCAAACTGGTGACCCCTGCATGGCAAGGTGGACTCTTTACACACTGGACCACCGGGGAAACCCTCATTTTTTTTTTTCCTAAGCCAAAGCGTTTTGACACTTCCCATGTGTCACTGTTCTTTGTTTCGAGCGAGCAGCCTGTTTCCTCGGGCTGCCAGCCGAAGACACCTGCAAACCTAAAAATAAGCCTCGACAGAAGCCCCTCTAGACTTTTTACTTTTCCAGAAGTAAGGAAGGGTCAAGTTGCGGACAGTTGCTCTGGATCGTGAACGGCCCCAGAAGCAGATGAGAATAAATAGAAATATTAATCTTTGAGAAGCAAAAGAGTAAGTCGTGACCCTAAAGAAAGCCATGGAGAGTTTCACTTTCTCAAGCTGAGAAAATACAACACGCTTGAGCCCAATTCTCTTTTCTTTCTTTTGCATTGTTGGCGATGATTCTAAGGTGATTGTGAGGCACGCTGCCTGCCTGCATCACGAGTAGGCGGCCAGGGTGGAAGGGAAGAGGGGCGGGTGGGAGGTGGGGGGAGTACGGGGGAGTCCCGTCCAGGCTGGAGAAGCAGCTGTGGCCTCGGGCGAGGCAGCTGTGCCTGGAGCAGCTGCCGTGGAAGGAGGTCAGATCTAACATGGAAGACGCTCATCCCAGGACTTGAGTGTGAAAGGACACTGACCATGTGTTCCCAAGGGCGTGTTCTGATGGCCGGCAGGGCAGTCCTTTGCCACTTTGCTCCTGTACCCCAAGGTGCTGACGACGCTTCTCCTCCTCTTCCTTCTCCCCGCCTCCTGCTCCTCCTCTTCCACCTTCTCCTTTCCCTCCCCCCAACCCCGGTACTTCTTTGACCAGTTCCCATATCCATTGCATCCGCAGGGGAGAGGTCTTGAAGAATGCTTGCTTGTAGAACCTTCTATAAGATAGAGTCGGCTACCTCCCATGCTGCATCTTTTTATGTATTTATTTATATATGTGACTGCACTGGGTCTTCAGTACTGGGCAGGCTGTCATTTCAGCAAGTGAGGGCTGCTGTCTAGTTGCGGTGTGAGGGCTTCTCTTGTGGCAGAGCACGGGCTCTAGAGCCGGGGCTCGGTAGCTGTGGCACATGAACTTAGCTCGCAGCATACGGAAGCTTCCTGAACCAGGGATCGAATCTGTGCCCTCGTGTTGCCAGTTTACACACTGGACCACCGGGAAACCCTCATTTTTTTTTTTCCTAAGCCAAAGCGTTTTGACACTTCCCATGTGTCACTGTTCTTTGTTTCGAGCGAGCAGCCTGTTTCCTCGGGCTGCCAGCCGAAGACACCTGCAAACCTAAAAATAAGCCTCGACAGAAGCCCCTCTAGACTTTTTACTTTTCCAGAAGTAAGGAAGGGTCAAGTTGCGGACAGTTGCTCTGGATCGTGAACGGCCCCAGAAGCAGATGAGAATAAATAGAAATATTAATCTTTGAGAAGCAAAAGAGTAAGTCGTGACCCTAAAGAAAGCCATGGAGAGTTTCACTTTCTCAAGCTGAGAAAATACAACACGCTTGAGCCCAATTCTCTTTTCTTTCTTTTGCATTGTTGGCGATGATTCTAAGGTGATTGTGAGGCACGCTGCCTGCCTGCATCACGAGTAGGCGGCCAGGGTGGAAGGGAAGAGGGGCGGGTGGGAGGTGGGGGGAGTACGGGGGAGTCCCGTCCAGGCTGGAGAAGCAGCTGTGGCCTCGGGCGAGGCAGCTGTGCCTGGAGCAGCTGCCGTGGAAGGAGGTCAGATCTAACATGGAAGACGCTCATCCCAGGACTTGAGTGTGAAAGGACACTGACCATGTGTTCCCAAGGGCGTGTTCTGATGGCCGGCAGGGCAGTCCTTTGCCACTTTGCTCCTGTACCCCAAGGTGCTGACGACGCTTCTCCTCCTCTTCCTTCTCCCCGCCTCCTGCTCCTCCTCTTCCACCTTCTCCTTTCCCTCCCCCCAACCCCGGTACTTCTTTGACCAGTTCCCATATCCATTGCATCCGCAGGGGAGAGGTCTTGAAGAATGCTTGCTTGTAGAACCTTCTATAAGATAGAGTCGGCTACCTCCCATGCTGCATCTTTTTATGTATTTATTTATATATGTGACTGCACTGGGTCTTCAGTACTGGGCAGGCTGTCATTTCAGCAAGTGAGGGCTGCTGTCTAGTTGCGGTGTGAGGGCTTCTCTTGTGGCAGAGCACGGGCTCTAGAGCCGGGGCTCGGTAGCTGTGGCACATGAACTTAGCTCGCAGCATACGGAAGCTTCCTGAACCAGGGATCGAATCTGTGCCCTCGTGTTGCCAGTTGGATTCTTAACCAGTGGACCACCAGGGAAGTCCAGAAGCACGGAGTCTTAACCACTAGACCACCAGGGAGGGCCCTTGGTCTCCTACTGGTGATCTATTTTCATAAACAATGCCTCCAATTCTGTCTTTGTACATGTGTGTTGGCACATTCTTATGTGAGAGTCAACACAGAGAATTCCCGTCGATGGTTTGTGCTTTTCTGTTTTAAATGCCTGGTTTACTTGCGCTATAGTGCACATGCCTGCCACCAGCAGGGAGTCAGTGATGGAATAAACTTTATATTGTAAGCTCAGTAAATTACTCCTATCCTTTATTTGTAGACTCAATAAGAGTTGATCACGGGCTTCCCTGGTAGCTCAGTGGTAAAGAGTTCACCTGCCAATGCAGGAGACACGAGTTCGATCCCTGATACAGGAAGATCCCACGTGCTGCAGAGCGACTAAGCCCATGAGCCACAACTATGGAACCTGTGCTCTAGATCCTCGGAGCCGCAACTATAGAGTGCATGTGCAGCAACTGCTGAAGCCCGTGTGCCCTAGAGCCCGAGTTCCTCAACAAGAGATATCACCTCAACAAGAAGCCTGCTCACCTGCAACTAGAGAAGAGCCTGCAGCAGCAGTGAAAACCCAGAGTAGCCAAAAATAAATAAATTTTTTAAAAATTAAAAAAAAAAGAGAGTTGATCACTCACGATGTTGCAGGTTTCTCTCATCTGTTTTTTTTAAGTTTATTTTTGGCTGCACTGGGTCTGTATTGCTGCACGTGGGTTTCCTCTGGCTGTGGCAAGCAGGGACTGCTCTCTAGCTGTGGTGCACAGGCTTCTTATTGCGGTGCCAACTCTTGCAGAGCCTGGGCTGTCTGTGCCCACGAGCTTCAGCAGTTCTGGCACATGGGCTTAGTTGCCTCACGACATGTGGCATCTTCTTCGACCACGGATCAAACCTGCCTCCCCTGGTGTGGCCAAGCAGATTCTTAGCCACTGGACCACCAGGGATGTCCCTGCCCCTTGTCTTTGATGAAGAAAATGACATGTAATGATACCATTTACAAATGTGCAGAATCAAAATTCTGGAGAACTGTCTTTCAAGAATGTTAAAGTCAGGGCTTCCCTGGTGGTCCTGTGGTTAAGAATATGCCTAGCGATGCAGGAGACATGGGTTCAATCTTGATCTAGAAAGATCCCACATGCTACAGGGCAGCCAAGTGTGGGAGCCTCAACTACTGGAACCCACGTGCCTTCCTCAACAAGAGAAGCCACCGCAATGAGAAGCCCACACATTGCATTTCAAGGGTAGCTTCTGCTCTCTGCAACTAGAGAAAGTCTGCTCGTAGCAACGAAGACCCAGTGCAGCCAAAAATAAATAAATTATATTTAAAAAAGAATGTTCAAGTCAGTCTTTGTGCCCAGCTTAGTTTTGTAAGGGTGTTCCCCCGTCCAGGGGCTCTAAATCATCTTAGATACCCCAGACTTCCTTCCCTCCAACTCTTATCATGAGTGCTTTTTACTTCAGTTCAGTTGCTCAGTCGTGTCCGACTCTGCGACCCCATGGACTGCAGCACACCAGGCTTCCCTGTCCTTCATCATCTCCCGGAGCCTGCTCAAACTCCTGTCCATTGACTGAGTGATGCCATCCAACCGTCTCATCCTCTGTTGTCCCCTTCTCCTGCCTTCTGTTTTTCCCAACATCAGGATCTTTTCAATGAGTTGTCTCTTCGTATCAGGCGGCCAAAGTATTGGCGCTTCAGCTTCAGCACCAGTCTTCCCAGTGAATATTCAGGGTTGATTTCCTTTAGGATTGACCGGTTTGATTTCTTTGCAGTCCACTGCATCGCTGATTTCTTTCTTCCTCTTCCACCAGGTCTCTGACTCATCAATAGGACCTCATCGTCGCAAAGGACGAGGTTCCAGTGACCTCAGTTCAAGTGGAACCTCCACCAAGCATCCAAGTGTCGACCAGGCTCTGGACTCTCCCTGGGATTTCATCACAGATAGGAGCTTTTCAGGAACAGGGGGCGTAGGGTACCCCTTGGATGGACTTCTTGGCAGGGAACAAAGCAGAGATCCCTCTGCCACTGGGTTTCCAGGTAGAGAACAGCATGTAAGGGCCCGCAAAGAAGCCAGCCCGGCCAGAGCCCATGTGCCATCCATGTCCCAGTTGAGAGCAGAGTTGGATCGTCGCCAAGCTAGGGAGAAGCACGGCTTAGCGCATCTGCACAGAGATGAACAGGATGTACACTTTGGCCCCATTAATCAGGACATGTCCTCAGCCTCCTTGCCCAGAGATCAATATCCTCAGGTGTCCCCAGATCATCATAGGGGAGTGTTCCTTAGCCAAGATCAACTCTATGCAAGGCCAGACCAACAGGGATTTGCATCCTTTGACATGGATCAGTTCATGCCACTATATCCTGGCACTTATGGGCCTGGTGTGGGACCCCTTGGTGTGGATCAGGTCGGAATGATGCCGCCTGGAATGGAGGAGCAGGAATTGTTACTGGTTGGCATGGATCAGAGCGGTGTGGTGCCACCACTGATACCTGGCACAGATCAGCATGATATGATCCAGCCTGGTGTGCTGCAGCCCGGTGTGGGTCAGCCTGGTGTAGGTCAAGCTGGTGTGATGCAGCCTGGTGTGGGTCAGCCCGGTGTGGGTCAGCCTCGTGTGCTGCAGCCCGGTGTGGGTCAGCGTGGTGTAGGTCAAGCTGGTGTGATGCAGCCTGGTGTGGGTCAGCCCGGTGTGGGTCAGGCTGGTGTGATGCACCCCGGTGTGGGTCAGCCTCGTGTGCTGCGGCCCGGTGTGGGTCAGCGTGGTGTAGGTCAAGCTGGTGTGATGCAGCCTGGTGTGGGTCAGCCTGATGTGGGTCAGGCTGGTATGATGCAGCCCAGTGTGATGCAGCCCAGTGTGGGTCAGGCTGGTGTGATGCAGCCCGGTGTGATCCAGCCTGGTGTAGATCAGCCCGGTGTAGGTCAGGCTGGTATGATGCAGCCCAGTGTGATGCAGCCCAGTGTGGGTCAGGCTGGAGTGATGCAGCCTGGTGTGGGTCAGCCTGGTATGGTACAGCCCGGTGTGATGCAGCCCGGTGTGATGCAGCCGGGTGTGGGTCAGCCTGGTGTGATGCAGCCCGGTGTGGGTCAGCCCGGTGTGATGCAGCCCGATGTAGGTCAGGCTGGTGTGGGTCAGCCTGGTGTGGGTCAGCTCGGTGTGATGCAGCCTGGTGTAGCTCAGCCTGGTGTGGGTCAACCTGGTGTGATGCAGCCCGGTGTAGGTCAGGCTGGTGTGGGTCAGCCTGGTGTGGGTCAGCTCGGTGTGATGCAGCCTGGTGTAGCTCAGCCTGGTGTGGGTCAACCTGGTGTGATGCAGCCCGGTGTAGGTCAGGCTGGTGTGGGTCAGCCTGGTGTGGGTCAGCTCGGTGTGATGCAACCTGGTGTAGCTCAGCCTGGTGTGGGTCAACCTGGTGTGATGCAGCCCAGTGTAGGTCAGGCTGGTGTGGGTCAGCCTGGTGTAGGTCAGGCTGCTGTGGTACAGCCCGGTGTGATTCAACCCAGTGTAGGTCAAGCTGGTGTGATACAGCCCGGTGTGATGCAGCCCGGTGTAGGTCAGGCTGGTGTGGGTCAGCCTGGTGTGGGTCAGCTCGGTGTGATGCAGCCTGGTGTAGCTCAGCCTGGTGTGGGTCAACCTGGTGTGATGCAGCCCGGTGTAGGTCAGGCTGGTGTGGGTCAGCCTGGTGTGGGTCAGCTCGGTGTGATGCAACCTGGTGTAGCTCAGCCTGGTGTGGGTCAACCTGGTGTGATGCAGCCCAGTGTAGGTCAGGCTGGTGTGGGTCAGCCTGGTGTAGGTCAGGCTGCTGTGGTACAGCCCGGTGTGATTCAACCCAGTGTAGGTCAAGCTGGTGTGATACAGCCCGGTGTGATGCAGCCTGGTGTAGGTCAGCCTGGTATGGATCAGGCTGGTGTGGTACAGCCTGGTGTGATGCAGCCCAGTGTAGGTCAGCCTGGTATAGGTCATCCTGGTGTGGGTCAGCCCGGTGTAGGTCAGGCTGGTGTGGTACAGCCCAGTGTGATGCAGCCTGGTGTAGGTCAGGCTGGTGTGGGTCAGCCCGGTGTAGGTCAGGCTGGTGTGATGCAGCCTGGTGTGGGTCAGCCCGGTGTAGGTCAGGCTGGTGTGGGTCAGCCCGGTGTGATGCAGCCCAGTATGATGCAGCCTGGTGTGGTGCAGCCCGGTGTGAGTCAGCTCGGTGTGGGTCAACCCATTGTAGGTCAGCCTGGTGTGATGCAGCCCGGTGTGGGTCAGCCCAGTGTAGGTCAGGCTGGTGTGGGTCAGCTCGGCGTAGGTCAGGCTGGTGTGGTGCAGCCCGGTGTGAGTCAGCTCGGTGTGGGTCAGCCCGTTGTAGGTCAGCCTGGTGTGATGCAGCCCGGTGTGGGTCAGCCCGGTGTAGGTCAGGCTGGTGTGGGTCAGCCTGGTGTAGGTAAGCCCGGTGTGATGCCGCCCAGTGTGATGCAACCTGGTGTGGTGCAGCCCGGTGTGGGTCAGTCTGGTGTAGGTCAGCCCAGTGTGGGTCAGCCCGGTGTAGGTCAGCCCCGTGTAGGTCAGCCCATTGTGGGTCAGCCCGGTGTAGGTCAGCCCCGTGTAGGTCAGCCCATTGTGGGTCAGCCCGGTGTAGGTCAGCCCCGTGTAGGTCAGCCCAGTGTGGGTCAGCCCGGTGTAGGTCAGCCCCGTGTAGGTCAGCCCATTGTGGGTCAGCCTGGTGTGATGCAGCCCGGTGTGATACAGCCTGGTGTTATACAGCCCAGTGTGATGCAGTCCGGTGTAGGTCAGCCCGGTGTGGGTCAGTCTGGTGTGATGCAGCCCGGTGTAGGTCAGCCCCATGTAGGTCAGCCCATTGTGGGTCATCCTGGTGTGATGCCGCCCGGTGTGATGCAGCCCGGTGTGGGTCAGCCCGGTATGGGTCAGCTCGGTGTAGGTCAGCCCAGTGTGGGGCAGCCCGGTGTGGGGCAGCCCAGTGTGGGGCAGCCCAGTGTAGGTCAGCCCAGTGTGGGGCAACCTGGTGTGGGGCAGCCCGGTGTGGGGCAGCCCAGTGTGGGTCAGCCCGGTGTAGGTCAGCCCCGTGTAGGTCAGCCCATTGTGGGTCAGCCTGGTGTGATGCAGCCCGGTGTGATACAGCCTGGTGTTATACAGCCCAGTGTGATGCAGTCCGGTGTAGGTCAGCCCGGTGTGGGTCAGTCTGGTGTGATGCAGCCCGGTGTAGGTCAGCCCCATGTAGGTCAGCCCATTGTGGGTCATCCTGGTGTGATGCCGCCCGGTGTGATGCAGCCCGGTGTGGGTCAGCCCGGTATGGGTCAGCTCGGTGTAGGTCAGCCCAGTGTGGGGCAGCCCGGTGTGGGGCAGCCCAGTGTGGGGCAGCCCAGTGTAGGTCAGCCCAGTGTGGGGCAACCTGGTGTGGGGCAGCCCGGTGTGGGGCAGCCCGGTGTGGGGCAGCCTGGTGTAGGTCAGCCCGGTGTGGGGCAGCCCGGTGTGGGGCAACCTGGTGTGGGGCAGCCTGGTGTAGGTCAGCCCGGTGTGGGGCAACCCGGTGTGGGGCAGCCTGGTGTGGGGCAGCCCGGTGTGGGTCAGCCTGGTGTAGGTCAGCCTGGTGTGGGTCAGCCTGGTGTGATGCAGCCCGGTGTGATGCAGCCTGGTGTGATGCACCCTGGTGTGGGGCAGCCTGGTGTGGGGCAGCCCGGTGTGGGTCAGCCTGGTGTAGGTCAGCCTGGTGTGGGTCAGCCTGGCGTGATGCAGCCCGGTGTGATGCACCCTGGTGTGGGGCAGCCTAGAATATATCCGCGAGGTTTGGTGCCGCCCACTGCAGGTCAGCCTGATTTCTTGCAACCTGGTGTCGGTCAGGCTGGTGTGGTGCAGCCTGATAGAGGTCGACATGGGTTTTTTCAACCTAATGTGCCTGTGCCTGACTTGGTTCCACCTGCCTACCCACCTGGTCTGGTACAGACTGCTGCCTATCCACGTGGTTTCATGCAGCCTGGTGCTGATCAGCATGGTTCGGTTCTACCTGTAATAGATCCACATTCGTGGAGGCAATCTGGTTCGGATCAAAGCTTAATATCACCAGGCACAGAGCTTCCCATCTTCACAACATACCAGGCAGATTCTCAAAGTTTTCCATCACCAAGTCCATACCAGCATGGTGTGGCGCCTCCTGGCAGAGATCAGTATGGCCGGGTGTCACCCCTCCTAGCCAGTCAAGGTCTGATACCAGCACGTACAGGCCGAGAGGGTATGGTACCACAAGAAACATATCAGCAGGGTTTGATACATCCTGGCCCAGACCAGCATGGCCCCAGACCAGTAGGCACAGGTGTGAGCTCTGCACACGAGGATCAACAGCATTTGAAAACACTTGAGCCAGAGCAGCGGGACCAGGCTGTCCCAGATGCAATCCTGCACTCCCACGGCCGGGTGTATGGTAGCCCGAGGCACCAAGGAATGGACCAAAATGTCCAGGTCGGTGTGGATCCACAAGAACTATATGACTTAAGCCAACCCGGAGCTTCTGTGAAGGCTTCCCCAAGCCAAGAGGCCCCCTTACTCGGGAGCCTGCACTCCCTTGACCAAGTCTCATCAGAAAGGAGTGACATGCAGAGCGAGAGACGTGATTCACTGGATAAACTGACTCCTAGCTTCCCCATAGCAGTGGAAACATTTCGTCAGATAGGAGAGATTATTGGCCTTTACATGGAGCTTAAGGAGAACATAAAGGATCTGGACGATGAACAGGCTGGCCAGACGGACCTGGAGAAGATCCAGTACCTGCTAGCACTGATGGGTGGGTACTGCGTGTGCGGAGAGAGGTTGCCCCTCCTCCTCTTCAGCCGATTTCATTCCTTTCTCTTCCTGCCCCTCTGCCTGAGACCCTGGAAACAGCGTTTCCATTCTCAGGGTTCTCCCATAGCCTTCGGGGTCCAAGTTGTTGTTTAGTTGCTAACACATCTCTGACTTTTTGGGACCGCATGGGCTGTGTAGCCCGCCAGGCTCCTCTGTCCATGGGATTTCCCAGGCAAGAATACTGGGGTGGGTTGGCATTTCCTCCTCCAGGGGATCTTTCTGACTCAGGGATCAAACCTGGTGGATTCTTTGCCACTGAGCCACCTGGGAAGCCCTCGGGGTCCAGGAGATGGGATTTAAAGCAGGAGAAGCGAAGGAAACTCAGGAGAGGCGTGAGGCGAGTTTTTGCACCTCTGCCGGACTCTGGGAAGCAGCCGGCGAGATGCTGGGTGAGGAGAGGACGATTGCATCGGGCTATGTGGGGAGAGAGAATATTGAAAACTTATATTTAACCTTCGCACATGCACAACTCTAGCCCCAGAGAAGAATTTGGGGGGAAATTATGGGTGAGTGGTCCCTCACCCCTTTAGGTATTAAGCATTAGGTGGACTTTTTAGGGCTAAGAATTTCGTTGTTGTTTAGTCACTAGGCCATATTCGACTCATGGACTGTAGGCCACCAGGCTCCTCTGTCTGTGGCATTTTTTAGGCAAGAACACTGAAGTGAGTTGCCATTTCCTCCTCCAGGAGATCTTCCTGACTCAGGGATCGAACCCGCGCCTCTTACATTGCAGGTGGATTCTTTACCACCGAGCCACCAGGGAAGCCCTAAAAAGATACTCCTTTCTTCCCATACCCTCTCCCGACCCAGCCTCCAGGAAAAGCCAGATACATGATACATGTTGTTCTTCATTGTAAGGCTGGGAGCCCATTAGAAGTCTATACATTTCTGACTCTAAGATGTCTGTTCTCCATAGTCAAGAAGTCCATACCCTCTGACCTGCAGGAACAGATGAAGACCTTAAAGGCCTTGACCAAAGAATTCCAGCAAGAGAAAGCAAAAGTAAGGGAGGGACGGTCCACTGCTTTGCCTTCGAGTGCTGGAGAAGATCCAGTACCTGCTAGCACTGATGGGTGGGTACTGTCGGAGAGAGGTTGCCCTCCTCCTCTTCAGCCGATTTCATTCCTTTCTCTTCCTGCCCCTCTGCCTGAGACCCTGGAAACAGCGTTTCCATTCTCAGGGTTCTCCCATAGCCTTCGGGGTCCAAGTTGTTGTTTAGTTGCTAACACATCTCTGACTTTTTGGGACCGCATGGGCTGTGTAGCCCGCCAGGCTCCTCTGTCCATGGGATTTCCCAGGCAAGAATACTGGGGTGGGTTGGCATTTCCTCCTCCAGGGGATCTTTCTGACTCAGGGATCAAACCTGGTGGATTCTTTGCCACTGAGCCACCTGGGAAGCCCTCGGGGTCCAGGAGATGGGATTTAAAGCAGGAGAAGCGAAGGAAACTCAGGAGAGGCGTGAGGCGAGTTTTTGCACCTCTGCCGGACTCTGGGAAGCAGCCGGCGAGATGCTGGGTGAGGAGAGGACGATTGCATCGGGCTATGTGGGGAGAGAGAATATTGAAAACTTATATTTAACCTTCGCACATGCACAACTCTAGCCCCAGAGAAGAATTTGGGGGGAAATTATGGGTGAGTGGTCCCTCACCCCTTTAGGTATTAAGCATTAGGTGGACTTTTTAGGGCTAAGAATTTCGTTGTTGTTTAGTCACTAGGCCATATTCGACTCATGGACTGTAGGCCACCAGGCTCCTCTGTCTGTGGCATTTTTTAGGCAAGAACACTGAAGTGAGTTGCCATTTCCTCCTCCAGGAGATCTTCCTGACTCAGGGATCGAACCCGCGCCTCTTACATTGCAGGTGGATTCTTTACCACCGAGCCACCAGGGAAGCCCTAAAAAGATACTCCTTTCTTCCCATACCCTCTCCCGACCCAGCCTCCAGGAAAAGCCAGATACATGATACATGTTGTTCTTCATTGTAAGGCTGGGAGCCCATTAGAAGTCTATACATTTCTGACTCTAAGATGTCTGTTCTCCATAGTCAAGAAGTCCATACCCTCTGACCTGCAGGAACAGATGAAGACCTTAAAGGCCTTGACCAAAGAATTCCAGCAAGAGAAAGCAAAAGTAAGGGAGGGACGGTCCACTGCTTTGCCTTCGAGTGCCAACAATTCCACTTTCCATTTGCGTCGTGATGGATTACATACTTCTTTCACTTCTATGAGTGTCACATTGGAGCTTATATATATAATATATATATATAATTGAAGTATAATTGACTTAACAGCGTTTCAGGTGCACAGCAAAGTGATTCAGTTAAACATCACACATACATTAGTTTTGAAATTATTTTCTGTTGTAAGTTGTTACAAGATACTGACTATGGTTTCCTGTGTTGTGCAGTAAACCTTTGTTGCTTATTGCATGTATTTTTTTGAATTAGAGATCAAGCATTCTATTCATACTACGTCAAACAAGTGGAATCATAATGTCATACATTTTGGGTCGGGTTGGGGAGGGAGGGGGGCGGGTGGGCCACTTCTGTTGGTCTTTCATTTATCTATTTTCATCCATCTTTGTTCTTTGGCCTGTGTGGGCATCCCATCACAGTGGCCTCTGTCGCTACAGAGCACCGGCTCTGGGTGCATGCGCTCCAGAGCTCCGGCTCGGTAATTGGACACATGGGTCCAGCCACTTTGCGGCACATGGGATCCTCCCCGGCCAGGGATCGAACCGGCGCCCCTTGCACTGCAAGGCGGTGTCCCTACCCACTGGACCACCAGGGAAGCCCCATACATTTTTTAGTTAGGCAAAAACAAGTATCACAATGGATCTTTACAATCCCCTCTGAAGGGAAATGCACCTTAGGTTTCAATGTGTTTATTTCCTGGCTCTAAAACCAGTTCAAAGCTATTAAGATTCAGCTGAGCCAGTAAGGAGGCCTGGGCTCCTTTCATTACACGTGGCTGTTTCCAGGAATACCAGCGAGTTTTGTGGGAGGGGCTTGCTGGGGCTGCTTCCTTTCAGGAAGCAGAGGTCTCAAGCTGCCTGACCTCCTCTTCCATTGGATTTGTAGCTGGAGAAGATGAGCAAGATCCTGGAGGATCAGGGGGAGCCAGAACAAGGAATGAAAGTGAAAGATAGCCAGGTGAACCTGCAGCTGGGCCTCCTCAGGTAAAACCCCCCGGCCGGGTGCAGCCTGAGTCTGGGCATCGCCTGTTCCTGTCAGGGAGACGGCGGCCGCCTCTGGCTCACTCACTCCCTGAACTGACCACTGTCTTTGACTCAGGTCATGTCTGCTCTTCAGGTTGTCCATATTTAGTTCAAGCTACCAGTGGAAGTTGCCCAGGTTCTTAAAACAGCACAGGACCAGGGCTTAGAAGAGCACCACCCCCCTTTCCAAAGAAAAATCTCCCTAGACTCTGTCCCCAGGTGGATGCTTCGAAGCCTTTGCTAGAGCGCCTCCAAGCCATTTCTGTGCAGTGCCAGGCCTCACCCCCTTGGAGCCCCCCAGCCCAGTACACTGGGCACCCACCTCTACAGCAGGCAGAGCCTTGGGCTCCTTAGCGAGAGCCTGGAGAGGGATGTGAAAGGGCGCCGGCTTGCCGCCTCCATCCCTGACGGCCGGGCCTCAGTCCTGGTGGGCGCGGGTGCCTGGGCTGGTCGTGGGGCTGGACCGTCTCTCGGGCACACAGAGTCACCGTGGCTGACATCGAGCGGGAGCTGGCGGAGCTGAGGGAGAGCCAAGAGCGGGGCAAGGTCACCATGGAACATTCGGTCTCTGAAGCCTCCATTTACCTGCAGGATCAGGTCAGGATGTTCAGACAGGAGCGAGGGCCCTTCTTGGAGTTGGCTGTGGACAGTGGGGATCCTAGACGCTCATTCGATGGATACTTTGCAAATGTCTTCTCCCATTCTAGGGATTGTCTTTTCACTCTCTTGAAAGTGTCTGCCTTCACATCTTGAGTGTTGGTCACCCCAGAATGTTCCTGGTGAGGAGCGTGTGGGTTTGGACCAGCTCTGAGTGCCTGCGGAAGGATCAGATGAGCAAAACCAAGAAGCCCCTTTGTGCCAGAGGCCCCATTCGGAACCCCGTCCAGGGGGTTTCCAGGATGGAGGGGTGCACCATTTCACCACCCAGAACTGGCTGTTCCGGTGCAATGGCCGTAGAGAGTCACAGGTCCTCCTAAGACTCAGAACTGAGCTCAGCAACCTCCGGGGCTCCCAGGGCCACCCCCTGGAGAGCTTCCACTCCCTGCTGGGCAGGCCCGGCTTCCAACTCTTTGGAAGAGTGTCAGCTCTTCCGGTGGCAAGAGTCTTACTGAGCCAAGGGGCCTGGTTGAAAATACATACGTGGAGAGGAACTTGCGAAGAACAGAATTTCCAGGCCAAGGGGGCAGTCTGGCCCAGGCCACTACCTGTCTGTCTTTCTATGTCTTTTCTGTTGTGGTTGTTTTAAGGTGTCTTTCTTTATTGGCCATGCTGGGTCTTCATGGCTGTGCGTGGGGGTTTTCTCTAATTGGGGCATGCAGGGGCTACTCTTCCTTTTGGGGCTCAGGTCTCTCATTGCAGTGGCTCCTCTTGTTGCAGAGCACAGGCTGAAGGCGTGCAGGCTTCAGTAGTCGTAGCTCGCGGGCTCTGGGACATGGGCTCAGAAGCTGTAGCACACGGGCTTGGTTGCTCTGCCGCATGTGGGATCTTTCTGGACCAGATCGGACCCCTGTCCCCTGCACTGGCAAGTGGACCCTTATCCATTAGACCACCAGGAAGTCCTGTCGCTATGATTCACATCAAAAAGCCGATATTTTCCTCTAGGAGTTTTATGGTTTCTGGTTTTACATTTAGGTCTTTAAACCATCTTGAGTTGATTTTGACATATGGTGTGAGAAAATCCGGTTGTTACTTACATGCTCAGTGGGGAGAGCCTGAGTGAGCCCGCCACTCCTGTCCCCAGCGTCTGGAGTAGGGCCTCTGTATTGCCGGGGTCCTCAAAGTGTTTGTAGACTAATGGACATCACGATTCTGGCATTTAGCTAGAGATTCGTTCTCCCACTGCGCCAGTGGGCTGGCTGGAGAAAGGTCCAGAAGCCTCCCTCCTGCACGGGCTTTGTCAGCATCTGCACTGCCCTCCCTGGGAACGCTGCTCACTGTTTAATGGACAGATGTGGAGTGCGTCCCTTGCGCTCTGTACCCTGCGAGGCACCGAGGTGGCAGACGCTGCCTGGACCACGGCAGGCCAGGGCAGAACTCAGGGGCTGGCGGTGACCTGCATGGACTCGGCACGGCCAGGCCTCGTTCACTGCCCTGTACCCACCCTCTTGCCCACACCCAGTTAGACAAGCTCAGGGCGATCATCGAGAACATGCTGGCCTCGTCCTCCACACTGCTGTCCATGAGCTTGAGCACAGACCCGCAGAAGACCCTGACTGGCCTCGCCCCAGGCCAGATCGACCCTGCAGCCACCTGCCCAGCCTGCAGCCTGGACCTGGGCCATCAGGTCAGCACGCTGGTGCGACGCTACGAGCAACTCCAGAGCATGGTCAGCAACCTGGCTGCCTCCCGGCCCTCCAAGAAGGCCAAACTTCGGAGCCAGGTGAGGCACCCACCCCCCTCCCGGGCGACACCCACAGCCCACCTGCTGGGAGCTGCTTGGGGGAGTCCCCAGGGGAGGGATCGATGGGCCACTTTTCCATGATGGAGGCCTTTAGCCATCGCACAGAAGTCCCTGGTCTTTCTATAGGTCCCGGTGAGGGCAGTCGTAGAGCTGGCTCTTGGGACAGGGGACCACGGGGAAGAGCTGGGTTCCTGGGTGGGGACAGCACAGCCCGGGGCGGGGTGGAGCCATGCCGTTCATGTGCCTTTGGGAGGCCAGCATAGCTTTAGGGTTCGTTGTCCCCTTGCTCCTTCTCACTGGTCTTCTGGACCCCTTCTCTCCTCCTCTTTAAAACACAGGCCTGCAGGTGGGGCAGGGAGGGTCACAAGTCCCTGAGGCCTAGCTCTTGGACTCCAGGATTCAACTGGAGTTGAAATTGTAGCCCACACCCCAACTCTCAGGGGCCCTGGGCCAGCCCACCGCCTCAATGAGCCACCCGCCCCGGTGGACCGAGTCCCTGGTGGCTAGTCTGTGGGGAGTTGGGGACTCTGATGGTAAGCAAGGAGATCCTGAATGGGGTCTAAAATCAGCCTGTCTCCTGGAGGATGTTTTGTGGTTCTTTTTCCTTTTTAATAATTTTATTTGTTTAATTTGCCTGGGGCTGGGTCTTCGTTGCTGTATGGGGGCTTTCTTTAGCTGCGGCGAGCAGGGGCAGCTCTTTGCTGCAGTCGCGGGCTTCTCGTTGGGACGGCTTCTCTAGTTGCCTGGGCTCTAGGCGCAGGGGCTTCAGCGCGTACAGCTCAAAAGCCCTGGAGGAGTCGTGGTTAGTTCCTCAGCAGCATGTGGGGTCCTCCCTGACAAGGGATCAAACCCGTTGTGCCCCGCATTGGCAGGCAGACTTTTCATCCACTGCGCCACGGGAGACGTCCCCTGAGTGATGTTTTAGGGCGGACCTATCAGGGACGGCAGTACCCCGGGTCGGGGGTGGGCTGGGGGCGGTGGAGAGCCTGCCCCAAGGGAGCCGGACTCTGCCCTGAGCAGGATGAAGAGCTGCTGGGCCACGTGCAGAGAGCCATCCTTCAGGTGCAGGGTGACTGCGAGAAGCTCAACATCACCACCAGCAACCTCATTGAAGACCATCGGCAGAAGCAGAAGGACATCGACGTGAGGGCGGGGCGGGGCGGGGCGGGGCGGGGCGGCAGCGGCGGGGTGGGGCGGGCGGGCGGGCGGGCGGGGCGGGACCCAGTTCCCTGCTCCTTCATTCTCTGCTCCCTCGGCCTTCCAGGTGTTGTACCAGGGTCTAGAGAAGCTGGAGAAGGAGAAGGCCAACAGGGAACACCTGGAGATGGAAATCGACGTGGTAAGGCCAGGTCTAAGGGGCCCTTTGTGTCCCAGGGAGGTCCCACTGCGCCTTCTTCAAATGGTTGAGAGGAGAGGAGCGCGGGGTGGGATGTGGCTCGGCGGCGGAGCTGGACTGGATGGAGTGGGGTCCCTCCGTGGCTCTCTCCCATCTGGGGGCGGGGCATCTTGTCCTCTCTCTGGGCAGAAAGCGGACAAGAGTGCCCTGGAGGCCAAGGTGAGCCGCGTCCAGTTTGACGCTACCACGGAGCAGCTGAACCGCATGATGCAGGAGCTGGTGGCCAAGATGACCGGGCAGGAGCAGAACTGGCAGAAGATGCTGGACAAGCTCCTGGTCGAGATGGACCACAAGGTGACTGGGGCAGAGCCACCTCCTGGGGGCCCTGCAGACACCTGGCTGCTTTCTCAAAGTTCACCTGCTCGCCCACCTGCCCCGCACCCCGCAGCTGGACCGCCTGGAGCTGGACCCAGTGAAGCAGTCGCTGGAGGATCGGTGGAAAGCCTTGCGACAGCAGCTCAGGGAGCGCCCTCCACTCTACCAGGCGGACGAGGCAGCCGCCATGCGGAGGTGAGATCGGGCAGGGGCGAGGGCAGGCCGGCTGGACAGTCCCCAGAGGAAAGGGCAGATCCTGCCTGGGGCCATCCAGCAGTTGGACAGACAGAGCTTGGAAAGGTCTTGTCGCTCCGGCCAGTTCGTATTACCACAGAGAGGGAGGGCAGGGAGGGAGGGGGAGGCCAAGGCTCTCTGGGCACAGGTGGAAGGGGTCCGCAGCCCCCAGAGCTCAGCCCCCTGGGAGCCCTGGCTCATGGGAGCTGGAGTCCCAGCATTTCCATTTCTGGCCACCAGAGGGCCCCCAAGGCTTAGGCAGGCCACTCCCGGGCCCTTGGGAGTCCTGCCGGCTTTGGGTTAGGGCAGGTGGGTGCCCAGAAGTGGGCATATCTAGAAGCCGATGAGTCCAGGGAGCGGGGTCCAGATGTGCCTCTGGTGGCCTGGGGCCTGTCCCCCTGGGCGCTGAGCGTCCAGCCTACCAGCCAAACCCTCCGAGTCCTCCGTTTCTCCCATCTGGGACACTCCGTGCAGGGTCCTCACCCTCTGCGTACGTCTCGTCCACCCCAGGCAGCTCCTGGCACATTTCCACTGCCTCTCGTGTGACCGTCCTCTGGAGACACCTGTGACTGGACAGTGAGTGACCGCAGCTGGCGGCTGGAATGGGGGTGTCTCCTGTACTCCCTGCCTGCCCCCAGCTCGTCTCCTCCTCCTCGCTCTCAGGTCCTCTCTGAACACCCAGGTTGCGCCACCTGTCGTCCTTCAGCTCTGGGGCGGGAAGGCTCCTCGGGCAGGTGGAGCAGGGGGCGTGGGTAGGCATCCGGACAATGGGGTTCCTCACACTCTGACCTTCCCGCCTCTGTCCCTGCCCAGAATTGTCCCCGTGACTCCCGTGGGCCCCAGCCTGCCCGGGGACCGTCCATCCGCCTACACCGTCTTCGAACTGGAGCAGGTTCGGCAGGAAAGCCTTGCGAGACACCTGGCTGCTTTCTCAAAGTTCACCTGCTCGCCCACCTGCCCCGCACCCCGCAGCTGGACCGCCTGGAGCTGGACCCAGTGAAGCAGTCGCTGGAGGATCGGTGGAAAGCCTTGCGACAGCAGCTCAGGGAGCGCCCTCCACTCTACCAGGCGGACGAGGCAGCCGCCATGCGGAGGTGAGATCGGGCAGGGGCGAGGCCGGCTGGACAGTCCCCAGAGGAAAGGGCAGATCCTGCCTGGGGCCATCCAGCAGTTGGACAGACAGAGCTTGGAAAGGTCTTGTCGCTCCGGCCAGTTCGTATTACCACAGAGAGGGAGGGCAGGGAGGGAGGGGGAGGCCAAGGCTCTCTGGGCACAGGTGGAAGGGGTCCGCAGCCCCCAGAGCTCAGCCCCCTGGGAGCCCTGGCTCATGGGAGCTGGAGTCCCAGCATTTCCATTTCTGGCCACCAGAGGGCCCCCAAGGCTTAGGCAGGCCACTCCCGGGCCCTTGGGAGTCCTGCCGGCTTTGGGTTAGGGCAGGTGGGTGCCCAGAAGTGGGCATATCTAGAAGCCGATGAGTCCAGGGAGCGGGGTCCAGATGTGCCTCTGGTGGCCTGGGGCCTGTCCCCCTGGGCGCTGAGCGTCCAGCCTACCAGCCAAACCCTCCGAGTCCTCCGTTTCTCCCATCTGGGACACTCCGTGCAGGGTCCTCACCCTCTGCGTACGTCTCGTCCACCCCAGGCAGCTCCTGGCACATTTCCACTGCCTCTCGTGTGACCGTCCTCTGGAGACACCTGTGACTGGACAGTGAGTGACCGCAGCTGGCGGCTGGAATGGGGGTGTCTCCTGTACTCCCTGCCTGCCCCCAGCTCGTCTCCTCCTCCTCGCTCTCAGGTCCTCTCTGAACACCCAGGTTGCGCTCACCTGTCGTCCTTCAGCTCTGGGGCGGGAAGGCTCCTCGGGCAGGTGGAGCAGGGGGCGTGGGTAGGCATCCGGACAATGGGGTTCCTCACACTCTGACCTTCCCGCCTCTGTCCCTGCCCAGAATTGTCCCCGTGACTCCCGTGGGCCCCAGCCTGCCCGGGCACCGGTCCATCCGCCCCTACACCGTCTTCGAACTGGAGCAGGTTCGGCAGCAGAGCCGCAAGTATGGGCGGGGCAGTGGGGTCCTCTGAGGGCTTTGCAGGGGGTCTGGAGGCAAGAGGGGGGCTCCTCTGGCCAGTCCGGGAAGTGGGTTGAGGCTGGGGCGCTTTCTGAAGGAGCTCCCAGCTCTTCCCGGGGCGAGAGCATCAGCGGAGGTGGGTGCAGAGCAGTAACCCCTTGTCTTTGCATCCCTGCTGGGCGTCCTGGTGGGACACTTCCCTGAGACCCACCCCTGCCCCTACCCTGTTCACACGAGGCGTGGGCGGCAGGGAGGGGCAGCTCCATGAACGTGGGGGATGCGCTGGTGGGGGCGTGTTTTATGTTCTCTGGGGCTGCTGGCCTCCTCCCCAGCACCTTCCAGCTCCTCAGGCTGGGGTGGGGGTTCAGGGGAAAGAATGGTTTTCAAACTGCGCCTGGGGCCCAGGGGGGCCGGGGGCGGAGGATCAGGGCCAGGGGCCAACGGCGCTGGGTGTCTGTCCCCTCTGGCTCTCCTGCATGCTCTCAGCTCAGGAGCCTTCCCCAGCAAGTCTGGCCCCGCCCCCTGGGGTTCCGTAGAGGGGCTCCCACCCCACCCGGTCCTGCTTGAAGGGGAGGATGCCGGGGTGGCTCATGCCTCTGCTGGGCCCACCCCCACAGCCTGAAGCTAGGCGGCGGCGGCTTCCCCCGGGCGGACCTGGGGCCGCTGGAGCGGAGCGTGGGGCGCCTGCACAGCATGCACTCCAAGATGCTGGTGGACATCGAGAAGGTGCAGATCCACTTCGGGGGCTCGATCAAGGCCAGCAGCCAGATGATCCGCGAGCTGCTGCACGCCCAGTGCCTCCGCGCCCCCTGCTACCAACGGTGGGCGGCGGGGCTGGGCCCGGGAGGGTCGCGTCTGCCCACCCACAGCCCACCGAAGGCTGGAGCGTCTGGCACCAGGGAGGGCCGTGCGCGTGAGAGAGAGAATGTGCGTGTGAGTGAGTGAATGTGTATGAGAGCACGGTTAATGTGTATTGTAGGAACGAGTGTGTGTGTGTGTGCAGGAAGGCTAGGCCTCAGTGTGGAGAGGGTATGTTTGTGAGAATGTGGACGTGTGTGTAAATGTGTATGAGTGTGATGACGTGTGTGCACACCTATGAGCGTGTCCGTATGTGTGAACATGTGTGCGTGTTTGAGTATGTGAGAGAAGGATTGAACGTATGCGTGCATGTGTTCGAGGGGCTGTGTGAATAGGCACGTGTGAACGTGCGTATGTGAGAGGAGTGTATGGGGGTGCCCACAGGGTGGCTGGGCCAGGAGGTCACCTTGCCCCCCACCCCCGTCCTGGCTCCAGCAGACGCCCCTGGAGGTTCCCAGGAGGGCTGCCCCTGCCCCCCGCCCCCCAGCACGCCCAAGACGCGCCAGCTCCCGGCGGCCCCACCGTCTTCCCACAGGCTGCTGGACGGGGCTGATCACAGCGGCTACTCGTCCGTGCCCCGGAGCTGCGGGGGCAGCCACACCCTCACCTACCCCTACCGCCGCACGCGCCTGCAGCACCTCTCCCCGGGCCTGGGCCCCACCGAGGAGATCCAGATCGCCACGAAGGTCGGGCACCCTGGGAGCCTCTAGGGTGGGGCCCTGATGGGACCCCAGCCTCTTGGGTCACTGTGGAGAAGCCACCAGAAGTCCCCCGCCCCTGGGGTTCCGTAGAGGGGCTCCCACCCCACCCGGTCCTGCTTGAAGGGGAGGATGCCGGGGTGGCTCATGCCTCTGCTGGGCCCACCCCCACAGCCTGAAGCTAGGCGGCGGCGGCTTCCCCCGGGCGGACCTGGGGCCGCTGGAGCGGAGCGTGGGGCGCCTGCACAGCATGCACTCCAAGATGCTGGTGGACATCGAGAAGGTGCAGATCCACTTCGGGGGCTCGATCAAGGCCAGCAGCCAGATGATCCGCGAGCTGCTGCACGCCCAGTGCCTCCGCGCCCCCTGCTACCAACGGTGGGCGGCGGGGCTGGGCCCGGGAGGGTCGCGTCTGCCCACCCACAGCCCACCGAAGGCTGGAGCGTCTGGCACCAGGGAGGGCCGTGCGCGTGAGAGAGAGAATGTGCGTGTGAGTGAGTGAATGTGTATGAGAGCACGGTTAATGTGTATTGTAGGAACGAGTGTGTGTGTGTGTGCAGGAAGGCTAGGCCTCAGTGTGGAGAGGGTATGTTTGTGAGAATGTGGACGTGTGTGTAAATGTGTATGAGTGTGATGACGTGTGTGCACACCTATGAGCGTGTCCGTATGTGTGAACATGTGTGCGTGTTTGAGTATGTGAGAGAAGGATTGAACGTATGCGTGCATGTGTTCGAGGGGCTGTGTGAATAGGCACGTGTGAACGTGCGTATGTGAGAGGAGTGTATGGGGGTGCCCACAGGGTGGCTGGGCCAGGAGGTCACCTTGCCCCCCACCCCCGTCCTGGCTCCAGCAGACGCCCCTGGAGGTTCCCAGGAGGGCTGCCCCTGCCCCCCGCCCCCCAGCACGCCCAAGACGCGCCAGCTCCCGGCGGCCCCACCGTCTTCCCACAGGCTGCTGGACGGGGCTGATCACAGCGGCTACTCGTCCGTGCCCCGGAGCTGCGGGGGCAGCCACACCCTCACCTACCCCTACCGCCGCACGCGCCTGCAGCACCTCTCCCCGGGCCTGGGCCCCACCGAGGAGATCCAGATCGCCACGAAGGTCGGGCACCCTGGGAGCCTCTAGGGTGGGGCCCTGATGGGACCCCAGCCTCTTGGGTCACTGTGGAGAAGCCACCAGAAGTCCCCTGCCCAGCCCTCGGCCTCGGGGCAGTTTCTTAATCAGACCCAGTCAAAGCCTCAGGTCCTTAATCCTTTCCAGGGAAGACGACAGCCACCCCAGCCAGGCAGCCAGCTGGCACTGTCCCCTTCACCCTGTCGCTCAGCCCTGTGCTACCCAGGTCCCCCTCGAGGGCTCTGAGCCCCGTGTGGCGCTGGCATCAGGAAGGACAGGAGGGAAGCTCCGGGCGGCAGGTGTCATGGGTACCCATCTGCCTCCACAGCACGAGGAGGTGGACATCCTGGGCCTGGACGGACATATTTACAAGGGCAGGATGGACACCAGGCTGCCGAACCTCCTGAACGAAGATCGTGAGTGTCCAGGTGGCCCAGAGCCCCTCAGACGCCCTGCCTGGGTCCCACAGGGTCTGTCTAGCTCCTGGAGGCCCAGAAACGTCTTGGGGCCACCAGACCCCAGTGCCTTCCTCCTCCACCTCCCCGATTCCACATGTCCAGGTCGCCATGGGCCCCAGGTCCATGTCTGCACAAGGCTGGCCAGTCTCAGCCGATCACCAGCAGATGACGTAGCCCCCGTTTTCTGGCCAGCTTTCACCCCCAGGATGCCACCCCAGTCCTCCCGCCTAAGCCTGTTCCCAGCATCATCCCTTCTTCAAAACTCGGAATACCCTCTCCCGAGCCGCCCACCACTTTGTGAATCTCTCGTGTTCTGGAACGTCCCCTTCTAGCTGGCCATCCTGGCTGTCCTCTTTGTCACTTCCCACCGGGTCTTACAGCCACGGATGCACCTTTCTCGTCCCCTCCCCTCCCCAGCTGGGAACCCAGAGGCAGACCTCACCCAGCGCCTGGCACGGGGCTGCTGTCTGTGGGTGGACTGGAGTGAGTGGGTGGATGGATGGACAGGTGGCCGGACAGACATATGGGTGAAGGAAGTGCTTGCTGCTGTTCAGGCACTCAGTCGCGTCTGACTCTTTGTGATGCCACGGACTGCAGCACACTAGGCTTCCCCGTCCTCCACCATCTCCCAGAGTTTGCTCAGACTCGTGCCCATTGAGTCGGTGATGCCATCCAACCATCTCATCCTCTGCCACCCCCTTCTCCTTTGGCCTTCAAGCTTTCCCAGCATCAGGGTCTTTTCCAGTGAATGAAGTGCTTGTAAAGGGCAGGTCCACAAGTTCTGTGGCCCAACAGCTCCGCCGCACGTCCCCTGTCCCCGTGGTCCCCACAGAGCTCCTGCCCGGTGTCTCAGAACTGACCCTTCTCGATCTGTCTCCCATCAGACGCGGGGACGAGGCACAAGACCAAGCAGTCCCGACCCCACATGCAGCGGCACCAGTCCCTCAGTGACGGCAGCCCGCTGCCCTCACAGTCCCAGAGCGCCCAGACGCTGGCTGCCAGCGACTCAGGTACCTCCTCCCTGGACGGAGGGCCTCTCTGGGTGGCCTTGGCGCCGCCCCAGCCTCTCCTCCTCGCCCAGCCAGGCTCCTTTCCTGTCCGTGACTGGTATATAGCATTATTCCCCTGGAGAGAAGAGGAGTCTGGGACCTGAGGGACAGGATGTGAGTGAGAAGAGAGAAAACCCTTCATCGCTGAGTGCCTGCTATGTGCCAGGTCTGTGGGGCAGATGCCGTGACTGCCATTCACAGAAGAAACAAGAGGCCAGCTTGCAGCCCAAACTCTGGATCCAGGCCCAAGTCCTTCCCCTGATTACACGAACCAGATCTTCTGGGTCTGGAAGGTTCCAGAGTCCCTGCTGTCCCCAGAAGGGCCAAATCCTGCCTGATTCAGCCAGAGGGCGAAGCGTTCCCCTGGGGTCTGGCTACCCATGAGGGCCAAAGAGAGACACTGGCCTGGGGTCAGGAGGCTGGATCACTTCCAAGTGACTCTGAGCACCTCTCCCCTCCTCCTGGCCAGTTGCCTCACCTGCCAATAAAAGGGTGCTAGATTCAGGCTGCTACATTAGGACCCCCTGGAGAGTCTAAGAAAGGTGCGGAGTTCCTATAAGAAGTTATGCACCCACACTGCTTTGAAGCTACCTGCTAGAGGCCCAAGAGGTAGCTGCTCAGACTCGTGCCCATTGAGTCGGTGATGCCATCCAACCATCTCATCCTCTGCCACCCCCTTCTCCTTTGGCCTTCAAGCTTTCCCAGCATCAGGGTCTTTTCCAGTGAATGAAGTGCTTGTAAAGGGCAGGTCCACAAGTTCTGTGGCCCAACAGCTCCGCCGCACGTCCCCTGTCCCCGTGGTCCCCACAGAGCTCCTGCCCGGTGTCTCAGAACTGACCCTTCTCGATCTGTCTCCCATCAGACGCGGGGACGAGGCACAAGACCAAGCAGTCCCGACCCCACATGCAGCGGCACCAGTCCCTCAGTGACGGCAGCCCGCTGCCCTCACAGTCCCAGAGCGCCCAGACGCTGGCTGCCAGCGACTCAGGTACCTCCTCCCTGGACGGAGGGCCTCTCTGGGTGGCCTTGGCGCCGCCCCAGCCTCTCCTCCTCGCCCAGCCAGGCTCCTTTCCTGTCCGTGACTGGTATATAGCATTATTCCCCTGGAGAGAAGAGGAGTCTGGGACCTGAGGGACAGGATGTGAGTGAGAAGAGAGAAAACCCTTCATCGCTGAGTGCCTGCTATGTGCCAGGTCTGTGGGGCAGATGCCGTGACTGCCATTCACAGAAGAAACAAGAGGCCAGCTTGCAGCCCAAACTCTGGATCCAGGCCCAAGTCCTTCCCCTGATTACACGAACCAGATCTTCTGGGTCTGGAAGGTTCCAGAGTCCCTGCTGTCCCCAGAAGGGCCAAATCCTGCCTGATTCAGCCAGAGGGCGAAGCGTTCCCCTGGGGTCTGGCTACCCATGAGGGCCAAAGAGAGACACTGGCCTGGGGTCAGGAGGCTGGATCACTTCCAAGTGACTCTGAGCACCTCTCCCCTCCTCCTGGCCAGTTGCCTCACCTGCCAATAAAAGGGTGCTAGATTCAGGCTGCTACATTAGGACCCCCTGGAGAGTCTAAGAAAGGTGCGGAGTTCCTATAAGAAGTTATGCACCCACAATGCTTTGCAGCTACCTGCTAGAGGCCCAAGAGGTAGCTGCTCTGACTTGCTGCCCAGGTGAAGAGCCCAGCCCTGGGAGTCTTCACCACCCCTTCCGGTTGTGGCATTCAGCTGAAGTAGGCTGCTGGTGGGCAACCGGGCTGACCCAGAGCCCTCTGGGGCGTCTCCTGTCCCGCAGCTCCTTCCCGTCATCAGACAGACAGACCTGTCTCCACCGATGGGCGCCTTTCCCAGCTGAACCCAGCCCACCCGCCCGGAGAGACGGCAAGCCCGCCGGCAGGGCTAGACATTCACGTGGACTTGCCACCTGGAGAGGGGTTCGAGGAGCCCACCCGAGGGCCGCGGTCCACCACTGCTCACAGAGCAGAGGTATAAATAAATGCTTAGGAGAAAGCTTGGGGCCACGAGGCTTCTCTGGTCCGGGCTCAGGACGATGGAGAGGAAGGACCTGCTGCGGGTCGAGCGGTGGGCCTCTTGCAGCCTGACAGGTAGGTGGTGGCTCCCCAGACAGGGCCACCTGTGCGCTGAGGTTGCCAGGGCTTCGCGAGGGCTGCCTGTGGCCCCTAGGGCGAGGAGGCAGCCGCCAAGGCCAGACCCCAGGCTCTGGGGATTGGTGGGCCTGCGGGGGTCTGCCCTCCCCCGACCTCGGCTGGGCCTTCTGACACCAGCATCGCTTCCCTCTGGGGAGGCTGCCCAGGGCGCTCTAGAGGGCACCATGCTTCACGCCTGTGCTCGGGGTGCACCTTGGAGCTAAGCTGAGGGGAGCAGGGAGGGTCCTGGCACACCCTGGGAAGGACGGGGCCACCAGGGCTGGGGAAGGTCCTGTCCGCTGTCCTCTGTGGCTTGCAAACTGAGAGGCCTCCCGGGGAGCTCAGCGGCGAAGAATCTGTCGGCCAGTCCAGGGTACGTGGCCTGATCCCTGGATCAGCAGGATTCTCTGGAGGAGGACATGGCAAGCCCCTCTGGTCACCTTGCCTGGGAAACCCCATAGACAGAGGGGCCTGGTGGGCTCCAGTCCACGGGCCACCCCTGAGTGGCTGCTCCAGACGCCACCCTCCCTCGCCCCAGGAGACAGACACTGGGTCTGGCATCGCCAAGGTGGGCCTTGCTCCAGAACGGGCTCACCCCCTGCCCAAGAGGTAGCTGCTCTGACTTGCTGCCCAGGTGAAGAGCCCAGCCCTGGGAGTCTTCACCACCCCTTCCGGTTGTGGCATTCAGCTGAAGTAGGCTGCTGGTGGGCAACCGGGCTGACCCAGAGCCCTCTGGGGCGTCTCCTGTCCCGCAGCTCCTTCCCGTCATCAGACAGACAGACCTGTCTCCACCGATGGGCGCCTTTCCCAGCTGAACCCAGCCCACCCGCCCGGAGAGACGGCAAGCCCGCCGGCAGGGCTAGACATTCACGTGGACTTGCCACCTGGAGAGGGGTTCGAGGAGCCCACCCGAGGGCCGCGGTCCACCACTGCTCACAGAGCAGAGGTATAAATAAATGCTTAGGAGAAAGCTTGGGGCCACGAGGCTTCTCTGGTCCGGGCTCAGGACGATGGAGAGGAAGGACCTGCTGCGGGTCGAGCGGTGGGCCTCTTGCAGCCTGACAGGTAGGTGGTGGCTCCCCAGACAGGGCCACCTGTGCGCTGAGGTTGCCAGGGCTTCGCGAGGGCTGCCTGTGGCCCCTAGGGCGAGGAGGCAGCCGCCAAGGCCAGACCCCAGGCTCTGGGGATTGGTGGGCCTGCGGGGGTCTGCCCTCCCCCGACCTCGGCTGGGCCTTCTGACACCAGCATCGCTTCCCTCTGGGGAGGCTGCCCAGGGCGCTCTAGAGGGCACCATGCTTCACGCCTGTGCTCGGGGTGCACCTTGGAGCTAAGCTGAGGGGAGCAGGGAGGGTCCTGGCACACCCTGGGAAGGACGGGGCCACCAGGGCTGGGGAAGGTCCTGTCCGCTGTCCTCTGTGGCTTGCAAACTGAGAGGCCTCCCGGGGAGCTCAGCGGCGAAGAATCTGTCGGCCAGTCCAGGGTACGTGGCCTGATCCCTGGATCAGCAGGATTCTCTGGAGGAGGACATGGCAAGCCCCTCTGGTCACCTTGCCTGGGAAACCCCATAGACAGAGGGGCCTGGTGGGCTCCAGTCCACGGGGCCACCCCTGAGTGGCTGCTCCAGACGCCACCCCTCCCCCTCGCCCCAGGAGACAGACACCGGGGTCTGGCATCGGCCAAGGGCCTTGAGGCCCAGCCCTTGTCATGCTGCATGTCACCCTTCATAGGCAGGGGGGCTCACTGCTGTCCCGAGGCAACCGTTAAGGGACAAGCCCTTACAGCTGACCCAAATCCCCAGTCAAGGCCCCAGGGACGAGGAGGAGCTGCATGCCCACCCAGACAGAGGCCTCTGCTGTCAGGCGAGCGGTTTTCTGCCTTGAGATCTGTGCCCATGGGCTCCCTCCTTCACCCCCCGTCTCTTCGGCCCCTCTGACGTGGGACAGGGAGGAGGGGCCTACTCTTGGGCCGTGACAGAGTCACGCAGGAAGGCAGGGCAGGAAACAGCCCAGCAAAGGGTTTCCCCTGGCCCTACTACGGGCACGAGGTGGGGCAGGCGCACCCTACGAGAAGGGGCACCTCTGCTCATCTGGTAAGATCCCACTCATCACAGAAGCCCAGGGTCCTGAGGGACACCCCACCCCTGGAACCCACATGCCCTAGCTGGGCAGGGAGCAGCAGCAGCCAGGCCTCCCCGACACCCCCAGACGACGAGGGAGGTTCCCCAGGCGGCTCAGGTCCCCCCACCCCCGCCTCCCAGCACCTGGGCCTGGCTGCCTGCCCTCCCCCCACACTGACCGCCCACGCGCCCTCGAGGGGCTTCCCCTGCGGCCTGGGAAAGCACAGGTGGGCAGCGCGAGGGGAGTGGGTGGGAGGAGTCCCACGATCTCCAACCAGGAAATAAAACTGAAAGGACAAACCCAACCTTAAGTACATGGTCACATGCAGAGGGGCAGCTGCATCGCGGGCCTGCTCCACCCTGCAGGGGGCTGCCCCACAGCGACCTGGTGACAAGGCGCGAAGGCCTAGGAGCAAGGTGGGCTGCCTGGCCAGGCGGGCCCTTCCCACGCATCCCTGCACTTTGGGCCTGAACTTCCAGACCCCGCAGGCCTGATCAACAGAATCTGCCAAGAGGGGAGGGAACGTGCCCACTCACGTGTGCCGAAGGGGTCTGGGACCGACTCCTACACTGGGCCGGAGAGGCTCCTCACCCAGCTGGCCACCTGCGCAGAAGAGCCAGAGAAAGGGCCCCGCCAGGCCAGAAACAGCCGCCGCCGCCATCCTAGCGCCTGGAGGCTGAGCGGAAGGCGGGAAGGCAGAGGAAGCCAGTCCCCTCGGGGACCCACCTGCATCTCTGGCCCCGACTGCCTTGGCTGACCTTTGGGATGAGGGTCACGAAGGAGGCTGAGCAGGAAGGGCCGAGACGGGTCCAGGGGGAAGGTGCCCGGCGCTGGGCAGTTGAAGTGGAGGGGCCGTGGGGCACAGGTCCCCCACCACTGCAGGCAAAGGCTAGCTCCAGGGCCTTCGCGCCAGGGCGAAGCTTAGCCTGTGGTGGGCTGTAAGGGGGCAAAGGCCGAGGAGAGGGTCACCACGAGCAGGCCAGGACCGGTCCTCCTCCCCCTCCCCACACCCAACCAGGT
Organism: Tragulus kanchil; assembly: GCA_022376925.1. NCBI lineage: Eukaryota > Metazoa > Chordata > Mammalia > Artiodactyla > Tragulidae > Tragulus > Tragulus kanchil. The sequence continues at coordinate 23,494,564 of JAIOJX010000027.1, read as the reverse complement.
CCGGCCTGTCCCATCAGCCCCCCCAGCCCAGATGCCCTTTGTCAAAACATCCAGACCACCATGTGGCCATGGAGCCGGTCCCCCAGCCACACTGACCCGAGGGCACCCCCACCCCTCTCCCCAAAGAGCGCGCCCTCCATACCAAGGCAAATAAAGGCACCGCAAACCAGGGAAGTTAGAAAAGTCTCTTTTAAGTTTTAAATTAAAATTTCACCCTGGTGAGATGATTTGATTTGGGAACTCAATCCAAAGGCAAGCCCTCCGCTCTGCCGCCCGCAGCCAGTACATGGTGGGAGAGGCAAGGTGGCCCTGGGGTCAAGGCCAGCGGCAGAGCCTGGGCCTGACCCCTGCTGCCTCTGAGGTCCCGCACAAGCCCCGCACGCCCAGCGGAGAGGGGCGACCCCAGGTCGAGGCCGCACGACTGGAGGCCCCCCTTCAGGCACCTGGCACCGCTGGGAGCCCTCCCGCATCCACGCTGGACCCAACCTTAAGTACATGGTCACATGCAGAGGGGCAGCTGCATCGCGGGCCTGCTCCACCCTGCAGGGGGCTGCCCCACAGCGACCTGGTGACAAGGCGCGAAGGCCTAGGAGCAAGGTGGGCTGCCTGGCCAGGCGGGCCCTTCCCACGCATCCCTGCACTTTGGGCCTGAACTTCCAGACCCCGCAGGCCTGATCAACAGAATCTGCCAAGAGGGGAGGGAACGTGCCCACTCACGTGTGCCGAAGGGGTCTGGGACCGACTCCTACACTGGGCCGGAGAGGCTCCTCACCCAGCTGGCCACCTGCGCAGAAGAGCCAGAGAAAGGGCCCCGCCAGGCCAGAAACAGCCGCCGCCGCCATCCTAGCGCCTGGAGGCTGAGCGGAAGGCGGGAAGGCAGAGGAAGCCAGTCCCCTCGGGGACCCACCTGCATCTCTGGCCCCGACTGCCTTGGCTGACCTTTGGGATGAGGGTCACGAAGGAGGCTGAGCAGGAAGGGCCGAGACGGGTCCAGGGGGAAGGTGCCCGGCGCTGGGCAGTTGAAGTGGAGGGGCCGCCGTGGGGCACAGGTCCCCCACCACTGCAGGCAAAGGCTAGCTCCAGGGCCTTCGCGCCAGGGCGAAGCTTAGCCTGTGGTGGGCTGTAAGGGGGCAAAGGCCGAGGAGAGGGTCACCACGAGCAGGCCAGGACCGGTCCTCCTCCCCCTCCCCACACCCAACCAGGTCCGGCCTGTCCCATCAGCCCCCCCAGCCCAGATGCCCTTTGTCAAAACATCCAGACCACCATGTGGCCATGGAGCCGGTCCCCCAGCCACACTGACCCGAGGGCACCCCCACCCCTCTCCCCAAAGAGCGCGCCCTCCATACCAAGGCAAATAAAGGCACCGCAAACCAGGGAAGTTAGAAAAGTCTCTTTTAAGTTTTAAATTAAAATTTCACCCTGGTGAGATGATTTGATTTGGGAACTCAATCCAAAGGCAAGCCCTCCGCTCTGCCGCCCGCAGCCAGTACATGGTGGGAGAGGCAAGGTGGCCCTGGGGTCAAGGCCAGCGGCAGAGCCTGGGCCTGACCCCTGCTGCCTCTGAGGTCCCGCACAAGCCCCGCACGCCCAGCGGAGAGGGGCGACCCCAGGTCGAGGCCGCACGACTGGAGGCCCCCCTTCAGGCACCTGGCACCGCTGGGAGCCCTCCCGCATCCACGCGGGGGAAAGGGAGGCGGTGGTCCTTTGCCGGATTCCAGGCGTGACCTTTGAAGGGGGCCGCTGAGACCTTGAGAACAGGGTCCCACCACCTGGCTTCCAAGCACCCGCCCTGGGACTGGGGCGGAGGACGGGGCGCTGGCCCAAGGGCGGCTTCTCCGCTGACCCGACACCCCGTCGGCCAGCCCCACTCACACATACATTAGTTACTTTTATATATTCATATATATATTATCGTTATATATTAAAAAGAGGGGAAAAAACTTGCCTGAAGAGAAACTCCTGAAGGATCCAAGTGGCTCAGAAGTTTACTGTCCCCCCACCCACAAAAATTCTCTTATAAAATCTTCCAGTGCGATCTTCAGGAAACCCCCGCCCGCCCCAGCTCCCCACCCTGCCCCGGCCCTCTGGTGTCTCCATGACCCTGGACTGCCCCCAGCTTCCAGCCCAGCGCCCGGCGGCATCCAATCTCATCTCTGGCCGTCCATCGCCGCCATGGCTTTCTGCTGGGCGCTCCCCTGCTGCGCGCCGGGGGGCCACGCGGGCTGTGGGCGGTGGAGGTGGTGGAAGCTGTGGGCCGTTGGGGAGGAGGGCGGGATCCAGGCGGCCTGGTGGCTGGGCGGGGATGAGGCCCAAAAGGGGCTGAAGTTTGCAGGGGGCGAGCAGGCCACGGCGGTCATGGGGCTATTGCCCTGCAGGCCCTCGGAGGTGCGAAGCTTGGAGAACATGGCCAGCGCGTCGGGGAAGTTGGGCGGCGTGGCGGGCGTATTGCTGGGGGTGCACATCTGCTGGGGGAGAAGAAGGCGGTCGCGAGGGCTGGCCGCGTGCTCCGCCCCCACTCCGATCCCAACCCGGTCTGTGGTCCTACGGAGCCTGCCTTCGGTGGGCTGCTCGCCCCAGCCAGGCCCTCCTCCACCCCACTGTTCAGTCTATCAGCAGTTTCAACAGCACAGAACACATCCCTCACACGGTGAGCCAGTAAGACCATCCCCCCAAATGAGCACGAACTCCTACAATTCTTGTCAAAACCAAAGAGCGTTTCATGACGTTTGGAAACGACACTCCCAGTGTCCGAAGGAAATGGTTAATTCCAGCCAGGAGCCAGGGTGTCAGAGTAAAGCCGGGACCAGGGAGACAGCCCAGGACACCACCGCTTAGCGCCTCAGCCTGGGGGAGAAGCCAGCTGGCTCCTCCATAATCCGTCCTCAGAGGTTCCAGGGTGGTCAGTCAAGAGAAGGCGGCCAGGCCTGGGGCGGCCCCCGAGGCCAGCGCAGGGGAAGCTGACCTGGCTCGGTGCTCCGGTCCATTCGCTGGCAAAAGCGCCCACCAGCGGGCCTCGCGGCCTCTGCCTCGTGCCCTCACGCCTCATGGGGGTGCCAGGTCGTTCTCGTTATTCCCTCTCAGTTACAGGTAAGGGAACTGAGTCCCAGAGCTCAAATCCCTGGACCAAAACCACAGCACTGCAGGGACCTGCCTGGTGGTCCAATGGTTTAGAACCCACCTTCCAATCCAAGGGACACGGGTCAGTCCCTGGTGGGACCCTAAGATCCTGCATGCCACGGACAGCTAAACCCGCCTGCCTCAAACCAGATGCAGCCAAGCATTTAAAACACACCACTGCAGGGCAGAAGCTGAGAAGCCGGAGTCCTGGGGACGCCCAGATCTGCAGGCCCCAGCCCCCACTAATCTGCACCTAAGAGTCACGCACACCTGGGCTCCTGGAGGCCAGAACCCAGGGATTCTGGTCCCCAGGGTCCCCAGCGTCTCCCCACAGGCTGCCCTGGCCAAAGGCTGCCAGCGTCTCAGCAAACCCACTCGGCCCCTCTCAGCCCTCTTCCTGGGGGGTAGCTGCAAACACCTCGTCGTCTGCTATCTTCTGCCACAACCCTGAGCAGGGACCCAGGCCAGGAAGGGCGGGGGCCCGGCTGCTGTGCCATGACGGGTGGCCTCCCTGCCAACACCAGGGACCGCAGGCCCCAACCCTGCCATGTGTGGAGCACACAGGCGCCCTCCACGAGCACCTCACTGGAGCACGGAGAGGGGCAGCAGAGACCATGGCCTGCGCAGAGCCAGCTGTGAGCCCGCAGCAGCTCTCCCTTTCCCAGGAAGCCACGGAAGCCCTTCTTTGAATCTCTCCTAATTTTAGCAACACCAGCCCCTCCCCCAGGCACAGGGCTCCGGGAGCAAAATTCTAGGACTCTTCACCTTGCAGAGAGGGAGCTTACACAACGCTGCCCTTAAAACTCCAGCCCCCAAATGGGGCCAGGCCCATGGGAGGGGGCAACCGCCTCTGATTCACTGGGCTGGCCCCACATCGGCAGCTGGGGCTCCAACCAGTGTCCTCTCTGGGGAGGCCACGGGACCAGAGCAGCAGGCCCGGCCCCACCCAGACCACTTCCCTCCTCCTCCACTATTCCACCCCCCACTCCAGGGCTGACTTCTCGGCAGCAGGAAACAATGAATGGGGGGTGGGGGAGAGGCCAATTGCATCACAGCATCGTGACCGACTTCCCCAGTTCACCAAGCCCGCAATCAGGAGCAGGCCTGTGCCCGCCTGCCTGCCTGCATGTGTGAGCTCGGGCAAGTTCCTTAACCTCTCTGGCGCTTTTCTCTGCTTCTACAAAACTAGGGGTTTGGACCAGGTACTGTGAAAAGTCCATCTCTGCTTCTAAGAGCCATGGAGAGAGCTTCCCAGCTCTCAAGCCCACCCAGTGTCCAGCGCACCCTCCCAGCATCCTACTGCTTCCTACCCAGTGTTTTCCTCCTCTTCCTGGCCCTCCCCAGTCAAACCTCCCCCATCTGCAAAGACGCCTCTGACTGTTTACGTACAGTACTCTACAGGACAACTGTTTATCAGTGACTCATGGCCTGGGGGCCCTTTTTGGAACTTTTATGAAACATTTTCTTTTAATTTATTAACTCAAAAAAAATACCAACTTCATGAGGGCAGGGATAGTGTTCTCTGAGGTGCTGGTTAGGTCAATATTTGGTACAGTCCTGGGAGACACTGTCAACAGCCCTGGAGGGAAGCCTCACAAGGATTACAGTCCCTCGGGATTTGCGGGGACAGAGCAAACACAGGGACCCAAAAGCCTGCCAGTCCCAACTCTCCCAGGCGAGCCTCTGCTCAGGGCAGCACAGAGTGGCTGTGCTGGGAGCCTGGGCCTTTGGAAGGGCTCACAGCGGGTGGAACGAACCTCAAGGGGCCTCTGAGAGGAGACAGAGCAGGACATTCCCAGGCTCACATGGTGGCTACCCCAGGCTCAGGGGCAGGAAAGCTCCCCTTGGAGAGGAACCCCTCTCTGCTTTACCAAGAGGCCGGCCTCAACGGCCACAGTCCTGCAGCCAGCATAATTCTATCATCTTCCAATGTAGTTGTGTTTTGTGTGATGTGTACACAGCACAGGTCATTCCAAGAGAAAAGCTGGTTAAAAAGGTCAACCTCCCCCCACCCCCCAAAACACACACACTTGTCCTTTGTAACGAGATGAATTACAGGGTGTCAAGGACAAGACATAGCAGAGGAACTTCTAGTAGCTTTGCCAGGCAAGGCGGCAGCTCTGCGGAGAAAGCCGTGGGCAAGACCACCGAGTGTGAAAAATGGCAAAAATCCACTCCAGAAGCCACCACAGACCTCCCAGGACTCGTGCTTTATGATCCCTATCTTACACCCCTCCTCCTCCAGCAAGGCTAATCGGTAACTAGAGAGGGAGAGGAGGCATTCCAACCTCTAAAGCGAAAGGAATGTCCTGTGCCCGTGGAGACCAGGATACCTTATGGCCAGGAGGGCAAAGGCCCAGGCCTGCGACCAGCTTGGGAAAGAGAAAGCAAATCCAGGCCTGAACCACTTGTTTCCTATGCATTCTGTGTCTTCGACTACCGAGATTAAAAGCATTCTTGGCTTATCTTGTCAAAAAACCTGGGAGTCTTCCATGCTCAGGGTAGGTCTTTTCCCACGAACAGGAAAGAGTGGACCTAGAGCCCAGCTTCCAGGCCAAGGTGAATTTACCACCTTTCCTGTTCCCCGTAGAGCAGGGCTGTTTGGACTGGCGGGCGAGGGGAAGCTGCCGCTCAACAGCCAAGAGGTGGTTCCCCATAAACAGACGGCCCAGCTCCGCGTCCCCCAGGTTCCCCCAGGTTCCCCGACGTCTAGTGACCCTCCGAGCCCCCTCCCCATACCCTGCCTCCTGGCAACTCCCCCGGCCACCCTCGCCGCCCTCCTCGCTCCTGGCCTAGGGAGGTGGCCGGGCACAAGGCCTCAGGTTGAGCCACAGCGGCCCGGGAGGCCTGACCGCAAAGTTGGGCGAGCCAGCCGGCCCTGGGAGCCGCTCTTTCCTGGAAGACATTTTGGCTCTTTGTTTACATCGCGGCGCGGCGCTCCCCAGCAACATGGCTGTCACCGCCGGCGCCTGACAGCGGCCCCCGGCTCCGCGCCCCCGGCGGCCCCGGGGGGCTGCGGCGGCGGCCAGGCTGACCCTCCCGCCCCGCCGGCCCTCCGGAGCCCCACTTACCATCTGGTGGTGGTGGTGGCTATTGGGAATGTTGCTTTCTTGGAAAAACGTGCTCAGGGCGGTCTGCGGGACAAACACAGCGGCAGGGTGGCGGTTAACCGGGCCGGGCGCGCGTCCGCTCCGGCCGGCCCTGCCCCTCCGGCTGGGCTCCTGCGCAGCGTCCGTGGCGCCGCGCTCGGGCCGCCGGGCCCGACCCTTCGGCCCGCGTCGCTCGAGGGGCGTCCCGGGCCGCGCAGCTTCCTCAACCCTGCTAAACCCCGAAACTCGTGCTTTATGATCCCTATCTTACCCCCCTCCTCCTCCAGCAAGGCTAATCGGTAACTAGAGAGGGAGAGGAGGCATTCCAACCTCTAAAGCGAAAGGAATGTCCTGTGCCCGTGGAGACCAGGATACCTTATGGCCAGGAGGGCAAAGGCCCAGGCCTGCGACCAGCTTGGGAAAGAGAAAGCAAATCCAGGCCTGAACCACTTGTTTCCTATGCATTCTGTGTCTTCGACTACCGAGATTAAAAGCATTCTTGGCTTATCTTGTCAAAAAACCTGGGAGTCTTCCATGCTCAGGGTAGGTCTTTTCCCACGAACAGGAAAGAGTGGACCTAGAGCCCAGCTTCCAGGCCAAGGTGAATTTACCACCTTTCCTGTTCCCCGTAGAGCAGGGCTGTTTGGACTGGCGGGCGAGGGGAAGCTGCCGCTCAACAGCCAAGAGGTGGTTCCCCATAAACAGACGGCCCAGCTCCGCGTCCCCCAGGTTCCCCCAGGTTCCCCGACGTCTAGTGACCCTCCGAGCCCCCTCCCCATACCCTGCCTCCTGGCAACTCCCCCGGCCACCCTCGCCGCCCTCCTCGCTCCTGGCCTAGGGAGGTGGCCGGGCACAAGGCCTCAGGTTGAGCCACAGCGGCCCGGGAGGCCTGACCGCAAAGTTGGGCGAGCCAGCCGGCCCTGGGAGCCGCTCTTTCCTGGAAGACATTTTGGCTCTTTGTTTACATCGCGGCGCGGCGCTCCCCAGCAACATGGCTGTCACCGCCGGCGCCTGACAGCGGCCCCCGGCTCCGCGCCCCCGGCGGCCCCGGGGGGCTGCGGCGGCGGCCAGGCTGACCCTCCCGCCCCGCCGGCCCTCCGGAGCCCCACTTACCATCTGGTGGTGGTGGTGGCTATTGGGAATGTTGCTTTCTTGGAAAAACGTGCTCAGGGCGGTCTGCGGGACAAACACAGCGGCAGGGTGGCGGTTAACCGGGCCGGGGCAGGGAGCCCACCGGCCGGCCCTGCCCCTCCGGCTGGGCTCCTGCGCAGCGTCCGTGGCGCCGCGCTCGGGCCGCCGGGCCCGACCCTTCGGCCCGCGTCGCTCGAGGGGGCGTCCCCGGGCCGCGCGTGGGAACCAAGCGGCAGGGCCCCGAGCCCCCCGCGAGGCCGCGCGGGCGCGGATCGCCGGACGGGGCGACATAAATAGAGCTTCCCTCCCCCAGCCCTCCGCGGCGCGCTGCCGGGCGTCCCGGCCCGCGCTCCCGCCCCAGCGCCGGCGGCCGGGGAACGGGACCGCCCGGGAGCGCTAGCTCGGCCCGCACGCACCTCGAACTGCCAGTGGGCCGCCTGCAGCAGCTGCTTCGCTTGGTCGGCAGCGCAGCCCGCGGCCAGCACGAACTGGTTGATCATGACCTGGTGCCGCAGTTCATCCATGTTCACCGACATGGCTCCGGCCGGCGCGCACTCCCGGGCTCGGCGGCCGCGGGAGGCCGGCTGCCCTCCACTCGCGCTCGCCGCCGCCCGCGGCCTCCGGACCCTCGCCCGCCCCGCCGCCCGCCGGGCGAGTGTTGTGGGCCGGCTAGCGCCGCCGGCCGCCGCCACAAACAACAGCGCGGGGCGGGGCCGTGTGTCCCAACGCTCAGAGGCCGCGAGCCGCCGCCGCTGATTGGCCCGCTGCGCTCGGCCGGCGCCCGGTTCCCGTGCGGACGTTCGATTCGAATCCTGCGGCCTGCGGGCCCGCACTGTTTCTCTTTTTGCCTGGCCGCGCCCATTGGCGGACGTCTGCGCCGTGGGGCTCCTGGCATTGGCCAGATGCTGTGTTTTGGCTGGTCCGGCTCATCTGCGCCCGGCGGCCCTGGGCTGCGGCGGCGGCCAGGCTGACCCTCCCGCCCCGCCGGCCTCCGGAGCCCCACTTACCATCTGGTGGTGGTGGTGGCTATTGGGAATGTTGCTTTCTTGGAAAAACGTGCTCAGGGCGGTCTGCGGGACAAACACAGCGGCAGGGTGGCGGTCAACCGGGCCGGGGCAGGGAGCCCACCGGCCGGCCCTGCCCCTCCGGCTGGGCTCCTGCGCAGCGTCCGTGGCGCCGCGCTCGGGCCGCCGGGCCCGACCCTTCGGCCCGCGTCGCTCGAGGGGGCGTCCCCGGGCCGCGCGTGGGAACCAAGCGGCAGGGCCCCGAGCCCCCCGCGAGGCCGCGCGGGCGCGGATCGCCGGACGGGGCGACATAAATAGAGCTTCCCTCCCCCAGCCCTCCGCGGCGCGCTGCCGGGCGTCCCGGCCCGCGCTCCCGCCCCAGCGCCGGCGGCCGGGGAACGGGACCGCCCGGGAGCGCTAGCTCGGCCCGCACGCACCTCGAACTGCCAGTGGGCCGCCTGCAGCAGCTGCTTCGCTTGGTCGGCAGCGCAGCCCGCGGCCAGCACGAACTGGTTGATCATGACCTGGTGCCGCAGTTCATCCATGTTCACCGACATGGCTCCGGCCGGCGCGCACTCCCGGGCTCGGCGGCCGCGGGAGGCCGGCTGCCCTCCACTCGCGCTCGCCGCCGCCCGCGGCCTCCGGACCCTCGCCCGCCCCGCCGCCCGCCGGGCGAGTGTTGTGGGCCGGCTAGCGCCGCCGGCCGCCGCCACAAACAACAGCGCGGGGCGGGGCCGTGTGTCCCAACGCTCAGAGGCCGCGAGCCGCCGCCGCTGATTGGCCCGCTGCGCTCGGCCGGCGCCCGGTTCCCGTGCGGACGTTCGATTCGAATCCTGCGGCCTGCGGGCCCGCACTGTTTCTCTTTTTGCCTGGCCGCGCCCATTGGCGGACGTCTGCGCCGTGGGGCTCCCTGGCATTGGCCAGATGCTGTGTTTTGGCTCGTCCGGACTCACGATTGGCCCCGGCCCGGCGTTTGGGGCGGAGCTGCGCTCCCTGATTGGTCTCCCGTGGGCCTGTTTGAACTCAACTTGAAAACCTGGAGTGCCTGCTGATTGGCTGAGATTCCTCTATTTGCTGTTGTAGGCTTGGGGGTGGGGCAGCCAAGTTCATTCATTACTTCATTGAAACTGAACATGCTCAGCTGGAAAAGCAAGACAAGAGTGGCTTTGACTCACTTCCTCTGAAAGATGTGGTCATCTCAAGAAACAAGAGTGATCAAAATAGGAAACAGACAGAACCTTTGCAGCTGCTCAAGTCTCAGAATTGTTTATTTTTTAAAAAACTTTCAAGCCGCTCTACTTTTTTTTTTTTTAAAGCTTTTTCCTGAAATGTAATGTACCCACTTCATGCCTCCTTCCAGTGACTACCCATCCTAAGAGCCCAACTTAGCTCTCTGGAGATATAAATTAATGTTAATGTACAGTAAGTATAATTGCAAGGGGGAAGTGAGACTTACTCAGACACTGATATTCCACACTAAAAAACAGTTTTTCCATAAATTAATTAACCTAACTGGAACTTTAATTTGTTTCTATACAGTTATTGGCTCTTAAACCTAGGCATTAAAAAACAAAGTTTATTTATATACACTGAACTTCCAGCTTCTAAACTAGGATTTAACCTTCAAGCTTTGTGCTTGGGAATTGTGGGGGTGGGGAAAGAACTGAGTTTAAGCAGATTGAAGGAGGGCCAGAGGGTTTAGGATGGTAAACATTGCTAGGAATTCACTGTGAGAATTTCTTTTTTTTTTTTTTTCATTTAGAGAATTTCTGTTTATAAAACACTTAGTACGTTCTGAATCTAAAATACCAATTAAAGAGTACATAATAATCAGTTAGGAGCCTTTAGAACAGGACTCTAAAAAGAAAGCATGCCATGGTTCTATTTTGACTTTGACTAAAGTGGGTTTAACTCTTAATCTAAGAAAACCATATTAAAAATAAAAAGAATATAAATAAGGAAAAAGTTACACCCAATGTTTACACACTGATGAAAAACAGCTTCAGGCACTATAATGAGTTTGTCCCATTTAGTTAGTCCCTTTGTTTGTTTGTTTGTTTTGAAGGAGCTTGAGTCAGCTCTTTGCCCGCCCAGACCCATTTCTCTTGCTGTCGTTCCACTTAGCCACCTTTGAGCGAGCGAGCATGAGCTGAGACTGGGAGTGTGGCTGGAGGACCAAGCAGAGCTTGCAGCCCTTCCCTTCCGGTAATTGCAGATGGAAACAAAAGTAAGCAGCCGGCAGCTGCCATTGCCAAGGAACCTAAGACACAAGCAACCTCAGAACAAGTACGCACCTTGGTCCAGCTTACGAGTAAAAAAAGGGTGGCTTTGACTCACTTCCTCTGAAAGATGTGGTCATCTCAAGAAACAAGAGTGATCAAAATAGGAAACAGACAGAACCTTTGCAGCTGCTCAAGTCTCAGAATTGTTTATTTTTTAAAAAACTTTCAAGCCGCTCTACTTTTTTTTTTTTTAAAGCTTTTTCCTGAAATGTAATGTACCCACTTCATGCCTCCTTCCAGTGACTACCCATCCTAAGAGCCCAACTTAGCTCTCTGGAGATATAAATTAATGTTAATGTACAGTAAGTATAATTGCAAGGGGGAAGTGAGACTTACTCAGACACTGATATTCCACACTAAAAAACAGTTTTTCCATAAATTAATTAACCTAACTGGAACTTTAATTTGTTTCTATACAGTTATTGGCTCTTAAACCTAGGCATTAAAAAACAAAGTTTATTTATATACACTGAACTTCCAGCTTCTAAACTAGGATTTAACCTTCAAGCTTTGTGCTTGGGAATTGTGGGGGTGGGGAAAGAACTGAGTTTAAGCAGATTGAAGGAGGGCCAGAGGGTTTAGGATGGTAAACATTGCTAGGAATTCACTGTGAGAATTTCTTTTTTTTTTTTTTTCATTTAGAGAATTTCTGTTTATAAAACACTTAGTACGTTCTGAATCTAAAATACCAATTAAAGAGTACATAATAATCAGTTAGGAGCCTTTAGAACAGGACTCTAAAAAGAAAGCATGCCATGGTTCTATTTTGACTTTGACTAAAGTGGGTTTAACTCTTAATCTAAGAAAACCATATTAAAAATAAAAAGAATATAAATAAGGAAAAAGTTACACCCAATGTTTACACACTGATGAAAAACAGCTTCAGGCACTATAATGAGTTTGTCCCATTTAGTTAGTCCCTTTGTTTGTTTGTTTGTTTTGAAGGAGCTTGAGTCAGCTCTTTGCCCGCCCAGACCCATTTCTCTTGCTGTCGTTCCACTTAGCCACCTTTGAGCGAGCGAGCATGAGCTGAGACTGGGAGTGTGGCTGGAGGACCAAGCAGAGCTTGCAGCCCTTCCCTTCCGGTAATTGCAGATGGAAACAAAAGTAAGCAGCCGGCAGCTGCCATTGCCAAGGAACCTAAGCCACAAGCAACCTCAGAACAAGGAAGTACTGTCACCTTGGGGCTCCAGCTTTCACAAGTATATACTGTCCAGCATGCCAGGATCATGAGTAGCAGGATCGAACCGGGCAGAGGCATTTCAGGCTGCAGGAGCCCTTAGGTCTTTTTTTTTTCTTTCTTTCTTTTGACCACTCCCTGCAGCATGCAGGACCTCAGTTACCCAACCAGGGATCACACCCAGGCCCCTTGCAGTGGAAGAAGCTTGGAGTCTTAACTACTGGACCACTAGTGAAGTTCCAGGAGCTCCTTTTGTTGGTTTCATTTATGTTGTGTCTGACTCTTTGCAACCCCATGGACTGTAGCCCTCTGTCCATGGGATTTTCCAGGCAAGAATATTGGAGTGGGTGCTATTTCCAGAAAGACAAAGTTCCTGGAAATGCCCAAATTGCCAAGCCCATTTTTTTCCTTGGATATCAACGCGGTCTGTTCTGAAGCTTTTTTTAATGTTTGCCATTTTCAGGGCACAGCTGTAGACACTCAGCAGAGGCATGGAAGACCCAGCCCCGAAGCCATTCTGGTTATCTGCTATGGGCATAGTCACCCTGAACAGAAAGAGAACAGAGTTCTGCCGCTGATTTGTAGCTGTGAGTAGCAGGAATGCTTAATCAATACTCTGGCTTCTGAGAATCTGTTTGGAGATGAACAGGAGTAGGGCTTCCCCTTCTCAGGCTGGGAGCGCAGGGAACATGAATGACATGCTTGTGGAGGGCTTTGAGCTGTTGGGATGGCCGCATGATTGTAGCTGAGGGTACACCCAATGTTTACACACTGATGAAAAACAGCTTCAGGCACTATAATGAGTTTGTCCCATTTAGTTAGTCCCTTTGTTTGTTTGTTTGTTTTGAAGGAGCTTGAGTCAGCTCTTTGCCCGCCCAGACCCATTTCTCTTGCTGTCGTTCCACTTAGCCACCTTTGAGCGAGCGAGCATGAGCTGAGACTGGGAGTGTGGCTGGAGGACCAAGCAGAGCTTGCAGCCCTTCCCTTCCGGTAATTGCAGATGGAAACAAAAGTAAGCAGCCGGCAGCTGCCATTGCCAAGGAACCTAAGCCACAAGCAACCTCAGAACAAGGAAGTACTGTCACCTTGGGGCTCCAGCTTTCACAAGTATATACTGTCCAGCATGCCAGGATCATGAGTAGCAGGATCGAACCGGGCAGAGGCATTTCAGGCTGCAGGAGCCCTTAGGTCTTTTTTTTTTCTTTCTTTTGACCACTCCCTGCAGCATGCAGGACCTCAGTTACCCAACCAGGGATCACACCCAGGCCCCTTGCAGTGGAAGAAGCTTGGAGTCTTAACTACTGGACCACTAGTGAAGTTCCAGGAGCTCCTTTTGTTGGTTTCATTTATGTTGTGTCTGACTCTTTGCAACCCCATGGACTGTAGCCCTCTGTCCATGGGATTTTCCAGGCAAGAATATTGGAGTGGGTGCTATTTCCAGAAAGACAAAGTTCCTGGAAATGCCCAAATTGCCAAGCCCATTTTTTTCCTTGGATATCAACGCGGTCTGTTCTGAAGCTTTTTTTAATGTTTGCCATTTTCAGGGCACAGCTGTAGACACTCAGCAGAGGCATGGAAGACCCAGCCCCGAAGCCATTCTGGTTATCTGCTATGGGCATAGTCACCCTGAACAGAAAGAGAACAGAGTTCTGCCGCTGATTTGTAGCTGTGAGTAGCAGGAATGCTTAATCAATACTCTGGCTTCTGAGAATCTGTTTGGAGATGAACAGGAGTAGGGCTTCCCCTTCTCAGGCTGGGAGCGCAGGGAACATGAATGAGGTCATGCTTGTGGAGGGCTTTGAGCTGTTGGGATGAAAGCGGCTCCCCAAGTGCAAGGTGTTATTAACCGAAGGTATTATTAGTTTAATCTGAGGGGACAATGGACAGCAGGTAAAATGGAGCAATAAAAACATGCCCATTAATAACGAATAAAACACAGTAGTAGCCTCGGAAGGAAGAAAATCCCTTACAGGAATGGTTTAGACTACAGAAGCAGCCTTGATACAGCAGCTAAGAGAAACAATCTTAGTGTTTCCTCTGGCGGGGTCGGGGGAGGAGACAGTCTGGATAACAAGGATGCTGCAAAGACAAGTCTTTGAGTTGATGGAGAGAGACGGGCAACAATAAATAGCTGGCCCGTCACAAGCATCTGCCACTGCTCAAGCTCTTCTGCTGAGCCAGGCATCCTCCGAAGAGCTTACTGTTGTAGTTTAGTGCTCAGTTGTATCCGACTCTTTGTGACCCCATGGACCGTAGCCCACCTGACCCCTCTGTCCATGGGATTTTCTAGGCAAGACCCCCTTTTCCAGTGTATCTACCTGACTTGGGGATCAAACCCGAGTCTCCTCCGTTGGCGGGCGATTCTTTACCGCAGAGCCACTAGGGAAGCCCTTCGAAGATTTTACTGTCTGTTAACTCTTTTCAGTCCACACCAATCCAGAATTCCATTTCACAAGCGAGGCAGTCAAGGCACAGAGGAGAGGAGAAGTTTACCTAAGGTCACAGTAGTGAGCGCTGGAGTGAAATTCCAGGACCTTGTGGTTAACCATTACACCACACTACCTTTCTTAACTCTGTAGTGTCACCAGTGGGGCCCACAAACCAGAGCCATCAAGGGCAGTGGGACTTGTAAAGGGGATGCTTGAGAAGGAATGAGCCCCATATGAGAAAAAGGAGACGCCTGCTGCCTTGAAAATCCTGGGGGAGGGGTGGAGAACAGACATTCTTCATCGCTGCAGTGCATTTCATTCGCTTTTGCTTCCTTTTGGCCTCTTCTTCTCTGACCCAAGCAGACCCAACAAAACGGAGAGAGGGACTTCCCTGACGGTCCGCACTCCCAGTGCAGAGGAGCCTGAGTCTGATCCCTGGTCAGAGAACTGAGACCCCACATGCTGTCAGGAGTAGGGCTTCCCTTCTCAGGCTGGGAGCGCAAATGGACAGCTTGTGGAGGGCTTTGAGCTGTTGGGATGAAAGCGGCTCCGTGAAGGGCCGAAGGTATTATTAGTTTAATCTGAGGGGACAATGGACAGCAGGTAAAATGGAGCAATAAAAACATGCCCATTAATAACGAATAAAACACAGTAGTAGCCTCGGAAGGAAGAAAATCCCTTACAGGAATGGTTTAGACTACAGAAGCAGCCTTGATACAGCAGCTAAGAGAAACAATCTTAGTGTTTCCTCTGGCGGGGTCGGGGGAGGAGACAGTCTGGATAACAAGGATGCTGCAAAGACAAGTCTTTGAGTTGATGGAGAGAGACGGGCAACAATAAATAGCTGGCCCGTCACAAGCATCTGCCACTGCTCAAGCTCTTCTGCTGAGCCAGGCATCCTCCGAAGAGCTTACTGTTGTAGTTTAGTGCTCAGTTGTATCCGACTCTTTGTGACCCCATGGACCGTAGCCCACCTGACCCCTCTGTCCATGGGATTTTCTAGGCAAGACCCCCTTTTCCAGTGTATCTACCTGACTTGGGGATCAAACCCGAGTCTCCTCCGTTGGCGGGCGATTCTTTACCGCAGAGCCACTAGGGAAGCCCTTCGAAGATTTTACTGTCTGTTAACTCTTTTCAGTCCACACCAATCCAGAATTCCATTTCACAAGCGAGGCAGTCAAGGCACAGAGGAGAGGAGAAGTTTACCTAAGGTCACAGTAGTGAGCGCTGGAGTGAAATTCCAGGACCTTGTGGTTAACCATTACACCACACTACCTTTCTTAACTCTGTAGTGTCACCAGTGGGGCCCACAAACCAGAGCCATCAAGGGCAGTGGGACTTGTAAAGGGGATGCTTGAGAAGGAATGAGCCCCATATGAGAAAAAGGAGACGCCTGCTGCCTTGAAAATCCTGGGGGAGGGGTGGAGAACAGACATTCTTCATCGCTGCAGTGCATTTCATTCGCTTTTGCTTCCTTTTGGCCTCTTCTTCTCTGACCCAAGCAGACCCAACAAAACGGAGAGAGGGACTTCCCTGACGGTCCGCACTCCCAGTGCAGAGGAGCCTGAGTCTGATCCCTGGTCAGAGAACTGAGACCCCACATGCTGTGCAGCACAGTCAAAAATCTAAAAACAAAACAAAACAAAAAACTGAAAGAGGGAACTTGAGGACTCTTGGTAGGCAAGACCCACCACATACAGGCTCCTTGTTGAAATGTTGTACACTTCTGAATATTTTCTCTAATTTGAAACTTCCAATAGGCTTGAGGCTCAGAGAGGGTGAGGAGTCTATTCAAAGTCACACAGCCCCTGCTTGATTTATGGTAGCACTGGGATTAGATCTCCCCTTTACTTCCATTCCTTCTATCTTCTTTCCTTCATTCCTTCCTCCCCACTCCCTTCTCTTCCTCCTCAAACTCTTATTTCTTATATTCCTATTGTTGCTTCAAGATGCCAAGACAAAGAGACGAGGTGGCCAGGAGAAGCAGAAAGATGTTGAGAGGAGAAGACTGGGAGAGGATGCAGTGTCAGGCAGGAGGCAGAATGCAGACGAGCAGCAAGGCAGCGGCGGGTAAGGCTGGCAGTGAGGCACCCTTCTCTTGTGTGGACTTCCAATGTGATTGCCAGCTCTTGTTTGTTTAACACAACCTTTTTTTTTTTTTTTTAACACAACCTATTTTTAAACTGGCTTTTTCTTTTTTAAACTGTTGCTGCGGGTCTCAGTTGCAGCATTCGGGCTTCTCTGTAGCTGTGTCCCATGGGCTCCGGGATGCTCGGTAGCTGTAGCAGAGGGGCTCAGTAGCCCCATGGCACGTGGGATCGTATTTCTCTGACCAGGGATCAGACTTGAATCCCCTGCATTGCAAGGCTGCTTCTATTACATGATGGGGAAGGCAAACCTGGCCACTTTTTATCTAGTCTTTTACCTTAAAGAAAGGGATTCCCTAATGACTCAGACAGCAAAGAATCTGCCTGCAACTCAGGAAACCCACGTTCGATCCTTGGGTCAGAAAGATCCCCTGGAAAAGGAGATGGCCACCCACTCCAGTCTTCTTACCTGGACAGAGGAGCCTAGCAAGCTACAGTAGTCCATGGGGTCGCAAAGAGTCGAACACGACTGAGAAACTCGCTTTCCTCAAAGACGACGGAGGCTTGGTGCAGGAGTACATCGACTCCAGGTAAATCTCAGTCCTCCTCTGTGATGGCTGAGATTCATGTCTGTCCAGAATGTTCTCTGAACTCAGCTCTGTGCTATTCTTTATTTGGATTTCCTTATTTAATACAGAAACCCATTGGGGTGAGGACTGTGCCTATTCCCAATTAATAAAGAAGTAAAGCAGGGTCAGAGGGGTCCTAAGTGACTTGGCCCCAGTCACCAGTTAGCTCGGGGTGGAGCTGGGGTCTGAACCCAGGTACATGCGTTTGCTCCCAGACTTTGTGCTCTTCAGTATCACGAGCTACTTTCTAGTTCTGCCCACCCCGCTGGAATCCACCTTCCAGTTCTGAAAAGACCCAGGAGCTGGTCTGTATTGTTGGAAGTAGTGGGAAGGTGAAAGCCAGAGCTCAGGGATGAGTTCATACTAGTTTACACCAGATTACGTTTTCACCAGATATCACATGGCCACAAGGGACAAAGGTCCTACCACTCCCAGTGCAGTTAATGGCATTTCCCCAAAGCAGCACTGGTGTCCCGTACTCTCTGTCCTGTACCCGCCAGCCCCACCTCTCGTTGCCAGGTGTGTCTAATGGCAGGTAGGTCTCTGGCACCCCTTTTGAAGGGACATCAGAGGTGGGTCTTTGCTGATGGGGATAGAAAGGGAGGGCAGGAGGCAGCCTTCATAGGCGGGTCTTCCTTCTCTGGGGTCCTCAATTGTCCCCTTGGACAGCCACTTTCTCTCCGTGGGACATGCACGGACGAGCCTGGAACAGGGCCCTCTAGCCCCACCCATGCATCCAAAACAGGGAGGAAGCCTGTTGCTATGGCGGCCACTAACTTCAAGGTTTGAGACAGCCTTCCAACCCGACACCCCTTTTTTTTTTTTTTCTTTTGAGAACTGTATCATGCACCAAGTTTGTGTACAACACAGTTCGAAGAACCCAACCTAGGGCTCAAGACCGCTATCTTTGACCCTTGCCTGACTCTCTTCAAACACACATTCCTTTCCTCCCCAGACACACAATCCTCAAATCTGCATTAAGCTTCCCCTTGCTTGTGTTTTTGTTGTCATTTAATTTGTATGTATCTCCAGACAAAGGTGATGGTGAGATTTCCTTTATCCATGAAAAATGGTACATGCTTCCTCAAGCTGCTGCAGAGACTCCTCAAATTAGTCAGGTTAGGCTAAGCTCTGCTGGGGTAACAAGAGTCCTCCCTTCTCAAAGGGAAAAAGCCAAAGTCCTCCTTCTCAAAGTCCACGGTGGTTTGGCGACTCTCAAAATCTGCCCTCTGGACAGTGATGTAATGATCCAGCCACATGGGGAGCTTCCACTGTCTTGTAAACCACAGCCCTCAGGCTGCACCCCTCCCCTTGTAAACACACTTTCTAGGCCCACCCCGCTGGAATCCACCTTCCAGTTCTGAAAAGACCCAGGAGCTGGTCTGTATTGTTGGAAGTAGTGGGAAGGTGAAAGCCAGAGCTCAGGGATGAGTTCATACTAGTTTACACCAGATTACGTTTTCACCAGATATCACATGGCCACAAGGGACAAAGGTCCTACCACTCCCAGTGCAGTTAATGGCATTTCCCCAAAGCAGCACTGGTGTCCCGTACTCTCTGTCCTGTACCCGCCAGCCCCACCTCTCGTTGCCAGGTGTGTCTAATGGCAGGTAGGTCTCTGGCACCCCTTTTGAAGGGACATCAGAGGTGGGTCTTTGCTGATGGGGATAGAAAGGGAGGGCAGGAGGCAGCCTTCATAGGCGGGTCTTCCTTCTCTGGGGTCCTCAATTGTCCCCTTGGACAGCCACTTTCTCTCCGTGGGACATGCACGGACGAGCCTGGAACAGGGCCTCTCTAGCCCCACCCATGCATCCAAAACAGGGAGGAAGCCTGTTGCTATGGCGGCCACTAACTTCAAGGTTTGAGACAGCCTTCCAACCCGACACACCTTTTTTTTTTTTTTTTTTCTTTTGAGAACTGTATCATGCACCAAGTTTGTGTACAACACAGTTCGAAGAACCCAACCTAGGGCTCAAGACCGCTATCTTTGACCCTTGCCTGACTCTCTTCAAACACACATTCCTTTCCTCCCCAGACACACAATCCTCAAATCTGCATTAAGCTTCCCCTTGCTTGTGTTTTTGTTGTCATTTAATTTGTATGTATCTCCAGACAAAGGTGATGGTGAGATTTCCTTTATCCATGAAAAATGGTACATGCTTCCTCAAGCTGCTGCAGAGACTCCTCAAATTAGTCAGGTTAGGCTAAGCTCTGCTGGGGTAACAAGAGTCCTCCCTTCTCAAAGGGAAAAAGCCAAAGTCCTCCCTTCTCAAAGTCCACGGTGGTTTGGCGACTCTCAAAATCTGCCCTCTGGACAGTGATGTAATGATCCAGCCACATGGGGGAGCTTCCACTGTCTTGTAAACCACAGCCCTCAGGCTGCACCCCCCGCCCCCCCCCTCCCCCGTTTTTGTAAATAAAGTTTCATTGGAACACAGGCTGCTAGCTATGCTTGTTTGCTTGCGAGTCGTCTCTGAGTGCTTTCGAATGCCAGTAGTTGCCAAATGAACCACCAAACCTCAAATGTTTCCTAATTGACTGTGTGTACCAGCTGGAACCTGGCAATAAGAGGGCTGGAGCATTGACAAGTAAATGCTTTAGCCCAGAAGTAATACACCTCTGCTCACGGTTCATTGTCCCAAAGAACCACATGGCTACTCCTAACTTCCAGGGAGCAGCAAAATCGACCTGCCACACACGAGAAGTGGAGGAAGGGGGACTGGAGACCATTGGAAGGGTCTAAATGAGCCCCGGGCCGCTATTCCTGAGGTACCCGGCTGTCAGGCAGTGAGGATGCACCTAGTTCCACTTTGGTGTTGCTCGGCCGCTCAGTCACGTCTGACTCTGTGTGACCCCGTGGACGGCAGCCCGCCAGGCGTCCCCGGCCTTCACCACCTCTCGGAGTCTGCTCAAACTCATGTCCATTGAGTCAGTGATGCCATCCAAACATTTCCACTTGTTTTTCTCTAAATTCTAGAGTCCCAGAGGGAATATAAATGGACCAGGGCTAAGCAGAACCAAGGGAAATATTGGAGAGGTCTGGAATTTCCAATAAGATGCTACTGGAGGTTGCAGAAATTTTCAGAAACACAGGAAGCCAGGGTACACCAGAGGAACAAAAAGGGAAAGCAAGTCCTGGAGGAGAAGCATCTATTGAAAATAAGGTCCCTGTGTGTGTTCTGGGGTTTTTGTTTGTTTTGCAAGTTTGGTGGTTACAGGTGCCTGCCTCCTTTGGAAAGACAGGGCACCTCAAGGCGAGTAATGGGTATGCACTATTCCCTGAGCCCAAGAGCCCACACCACATAGATCACTCTTTGGACCAAGCGGGGCACTGTTAATAAACACAAGGCCGCTATCCACATAAAGAGGAAGGAAGTTTCTACTGAGAATGAGAGCGCTGGGTTGTACAAACCAGAACTGGGAAACCACCAGAACTCGCCTTTGTCACCAGCAATACCTCTGTCCATGAGGCCCTGGACGTGTGAGCCGCCAGAGAAAATCCCGTGACCTGCCCTGGGGAGCTGCGGGACCAGAGCTGTCCTACTGACGGGTCTGTGTAGGGAGCCCAGTCATCAAACGGGATTGTGCAAGGAGTCAGGATGTCTGTCGGACCTGACGGCTGTTACAGGGCACAGGGTTCACCAAAGTGTGTATAGGAGAGAAGTTTAAGGCCAAGAAAGACTGCCAGAGATGGAGGTCAAAGGGCTTGTTGAAAATGGTCCTAATTCAGATAAGGAGGTGAGGTAGAAGGAAGTGGGATCAGGAAGGCAGGTTAAACTTAGCGGGACTTCCCTGGTAGTCTAGTGGCTAGGACTCCATACTCCTAATCTAGGGGGCACAGGTTCAATCCCTGGTCTGGAAACTAGACCAGGCATGCTGTGACTTAAGATCCCACGCACCGCAACTGTGACCTAGCACGACCAAGTAAATAAATAAAACCTTGGGAGAGGCAAAGTGAAGGCGAGGTGGGAAGCAGTCCCCAGGTGTTGCCTTCTTCACTGGTGGCCTGCATAGAGAGCCACTCTGCTGGCTGGGTGACCAGCTGGCCTGGCAAGGACAGGTTTTCCTCACAGAGGCGTGGGACAGGCAATCTGTGGGGAAAACCTGGACCAGGGCTAAGCAGAACCAAGGGAAATATTGGAGAGGTCTGGAATTTCCAATAAGATGCTACTGGAGGTTGCAGAAATTTTCAGAAACACAGGAAGCCAGGGTACACCAGAGGAACAAAAAGGGAAAGCAAGTCCTGGAGGAGAAGCATCTATTGAAAATAAGGTCCCTGTGTGTGTTCTGGGGTTTTTGTTTGTTTTGCAAGTTTGGTGGTTACAGGTGCCTGCCTCCTTTGGAAAGACAGGGCACCTCAAGGCGAGTAATGGGTATGCACTATTCCCTGAGCCCAAGAGCCCACACCACATAGATCACTCTTTGGACCAAGCGGGGCACTGTTAATAAACACAAGGCCGCTATCCACATAAAGAGGAAGGAAGTTTCTACTGAGAATGAGAGCGCTGGGTTGTACAAACCAGAACTGGGAAACCACCAGAACTCGCCTTTGTCACCAGCAATACCTCTGTCCATGAGGCCCTGGACGTGTGAGCCGCCAGAGAAAATCCCGTGACCTGCCCCTGGGGAGCTGCGGGACCAGAGCTGTCCTACTGACGGGTCTGTGTAGGGAGCCCAGTCATCAAACGGGATTGTGCAAGGAGTCAGGATGTCTGTCGGACCTGACGGCTGTTACAGGGCACAGGGTTCACCAAAGTGTGTATAGGAGAGAAGTTTAAGGCCAAGAAAGACTGCCAGAGATGGAGGTCAAAGGGCTTGTTGAAAATGGTCCTAATTCAGATAAGGAGGTGAGGTAGAAGGAAGTGGGATCAGGAAGGCAGGTTAAACTTAGCGGGACTTCCCTGGTAGTCTAGTGGCTAGGACTCCATACTCCTAATCTAGGGGGCACAGGTTCAATCCCTGGTCTGGAAACTAGACCAGGCATGCTGTGACTTAAGATCCCACGCACCGCAACTGTGACCTAGCACGACCAAGTAAATAAATAAAACCTTGGGAGAGGCAAAGTGAAGGCGAGGTGGGAAGCAGTCCCCAGGTGTTGCCTTCTTCACTGGTGGCCTGCATAGAGAGCCACTCTGCTGGCTGGGTGACCAGCTGGCCTGGCAAAGGACAGGTTTTCCTCACAGAGGCGCGTAGGACAGGCAATCTGTGGGGAAAACCTGGGGCTTTAGGCTCAGGTGACTCTCAGGCAGGTTCTCGCTCCCTGCACCTGGTTGAGTGAGTTGCAGGTTCTTCATCTGGGAAATGGGAACAGTGACCATTACCTCTTCAGGTTATTTGAAGATTAAATGAGATACTGCATCCAAAAGTGCTTGGACGGAGTCATTGTTTAAAACTGATCATTCTTCATAAGTATTTAACAAGTCATTTATTGAATAACTTTTCCGTATGGGAAACAGGCTTCCCAGGTGGCTCAGCGGTAAAGAATCAGCCTGCCAATACAAGAGAAGCAAGAGACGCAGGTTCGATCCCCGGGCCTGGAAGATTCCCTGGAGGAGGCAATGGCAACCCACTCCAGTATTCTTGCCTTGAAAATTCTATGGACAGAGGTGCCTGGTGGGCTACAGTCCCTGAGGTCACAAAGAGTCGGACACCCCCCATATGAGAAACAATGCACCTAGTCCTTTGGGGGGATCAGAAGAAATCTAAGACTGGGGGTTTGCTGGCAAACTGGCTCTGGGGGCTGGGGGAAGCCCTGGCTGCAGCATTTGGTGGTCTCTGTTTAAATCACACCTTTTTAGCCAATTTCAAGCTACTGGCTGTTTAACAACTGGCTGGCAGAATTCCAAATAGTCAGCTCTACAGAGCAGGCCCCAACCCTGTAGTTTCTCTGTAGTTAGCGGATGACACACGAGGGAAAAGTTAACAATGAGGCTCACGGATGCACAGCCCCGTCCACAGGTGGCCAGTGTAGATGGCCTTTGAGGGTGGCATTCACTTCCAGTGCAGTGACGGAGGCTGCTGGACTTTGAGGAGAAGAAAGGGGCTCAGGCCACTTTCTCTCTGACCACCAAGGAGCTTCCCCAGGTGGGAGGGGGGAGATGTCTTCCTGGCATTTTGGGTTCCAGTGGGTCCGGGAGAGGTTCTGTCTCCAGCCATTGAGGGCACCAACCTCAGTTCTATCACAGTGAAGGTGGGGTCGTTTCTTTTTCATCCTTGAGGCTTGAGAGATCTCAGTTCCCTGACCAGGGATCTGAGCCCATGCCCCCCGCAGTGGAAGCTCAGAGCCCCAACCCCCGGACCGCCAGGGGAGTCTCAAAGGCAGGGTCTTGAATGCACATTCTGGCTCTGAAGTTCTGGAATTCTGACTTTAAAAAAAATTGTCTTTTGGAATTCAGTTGCTTCATGACAATTTCGTTAAATTGAAATATACAGTCCATAGGATTGCAAAGAATCAGACACGACTGAAGCAACTTAGCACACGTAGTTGATTGACAACATTGTGCTAGTTCCAAGTATACAGAATAGTGATTCAGTTATACTTAGATAAATGTATCTTTTTTTTTTCAGATTCTTTTCTCTTATAGGTTATATTTTAAAATTAAAAAAAAAAGTTAAGGACTTTCCTGTAGTTCATGGCCAAGACACCATGCTCCTGATGCAGGGGGTCCAGGTTTGATCCGTGCTCAGAGAACTAGATCCCTACGTCCTTCATGCTGCAACTAAGAGTTCACATGAGAATTCAAGATGCCGTGTGCTGCATATGACCTGGTGCAACTGAATAAATAAATAACTTTTTTTCTAAAGTTAGCATTTATTGAGCCCTTGCTGTATGCTAAGAACTGTGTTAGGGCTTTCTATAGTTTGTCTGACTGAAGGTTCAGGTTGCTCTTTGCTGTTCACATGTTCATTAATGTATAGAGGAGGAAACTGGGCTTCCCTGGTGGCCCAGTGGGTAAGGACACCACCTTGCAATGCAAGGGGCGCTGGTTCGATCCCTGGCCTGGGAAGATCCCACGTGCCACGGAGCGGCTGGGCCCATGTGTCCAGTTACTGAGCCGGGGCTCTGGAGCGCATGTGCCCAGAGCCGGTGCTCTGTGACAACAGAGGCCACCGCGATGGGAGGCCCACACAGGCCAAAAAACAAAAGATGGATGAAACTAGACGAAAGACCAGTGGAAGTGGCCCGCCTACCCCCTCCACCCCACCCCCGCCAAAATAAATAAATAAATAAATAAATAAATGTTTATAGAGGAGGAAACTGAGGCTCAGAGAGAATGAGGAACTTTCCCAAAACGCACAGGCAGTAACAGAAAAATAGGACTTTGAACCTCCTTCTTTTTTTTTTTTTTTTTAATTTTTTGGCCACTTCTGTTGGTCTTTCATTTATTTCCATCTTTGGTTTTTGGCCTGTGTGGGCCTCCCATTGCAGTGACCTCTCTCGCTGCAGAGCACCGGCTCTGGGCGCATGCGCTCCAGAGCTCTGGCTCGGTAGTGGAACCCATGAGTCCAGCCCGCACGTGATCTTCCCAGGCCAGGATCGAACCAGCACCTCTTCGCAGCTGCTCCCGGCCCGGCACCCCTGGGAACCATTGACAACATTGTGCTAGTTCCAAGTATACAGAATAGTGATTCAGTTATACTTAGATAAATGTATCTTTTTTTCAGATTCTTTTCTCTTATAGGTTATATTTTAAAATTAAAAAAAAAAGTTAAGGACTTTCCTGTAGTTCATGGCCAAGACACCATGCTCCTGATGCAGGGGGTCCAGGTTTGATCCGTGCTCAGAGAACTAGATCCCTACGTCCTTCATGCTGCAACTAAGAGTTCACATGAGAATTCAAGATGCCGTGTGCTGCATATGACCTGGTGCAACTGAATAAATAAATAACTTTTTTTCTAAAGTTAGCATTTATTGAGCCCTTGCTGTATGCTAAGAACTGTGTTAGGGCTTTCTATAGTTTGTCTGACTGAAGGTTCAGGTTGCTCTTTGCTGTTCACATGTTCATTAATGTATAGAGGAGGAAACTGGGCTTCCCTGGTGGCCCAGTGGGTAAGGACACCACCTTGCAATGCAAGGGGCGCTGGTTCGATCCCTGGCCTGGGAAGATCCCACGTGCCACGGAGCGGCTGGGCCCATGTGTCCAGTTACTGAGCCGGGGCTCTGGAGCGCATGTGCCCAGAGCCGGTGCTCTGTGACAACAGAGGCCACCGCGATGGGAGGCCCACACAGGCCAAAAAACAAAAGATGGATGAAACTAGACGAAAGACCAGTGGAAGTGGCCCGCCTACCCCCTCCACCCCACCCCCGCCAAAATAAATAAATAAATAAATAAATAAATGTTTATAGAGGAGGAAACTGAGGCTCAGAGAGAATGAGGAACTTTCCCAAAACGCACAGGCAGTAACAGAAAAATAGGACTTTGAACCTCCTTCTTTTTTTTTTTTTTTTTAATTTTTTGGCCACTTCTGTTGGTCTTTCATTTATTTCCATCTTTGGTTTTTGGCCTGTGTGGGCCTCCCATTGCAGTGACCTCTCTCGCTGCAGAGCACCGGCTCTGGGCGCATGCGCTCCAGAGCTCTGGCTCGGTAGTTGAACCCATGAGTCCAGCCGCTCCGCGGCACGTGGGATCTTCCCAGGCCAGGGATCGAACCAGCACCTCTTGCACTGCAAGGCAGTGTCCTTACCCACTGGGCCACCAGGGAAGCCTGTGGACCTCCTTCTGATTGGCTCCAGAACCTATTACACCTTTTACCTTTGGAAGCTGGGGACATCCTGCATATAGGTATCCAGTGAGGGATACAGAAGATTATTCACACAATAAGACTTCTGAGAGGGCTTCCCTGGTGGTCCAGTGGGTAAAGTGTCCGCTTTGCAGTGCAAGGGGCACCGGTTCTATCCCTGGCCCAGGAAGATCCCACGTGCCGCAGAGTGGCTGGACCGGTGTGTCCAATTAGGAGCCAGCGCTCTGGAGCGCATGCACCCAGTGCTGGTGCTCTGCAACGAGAGAGGCCACTGCAATGGGAGGCCCACACATGCCAAAGAATTAAAAAGATCAATGAAAATAAATAAATATATATATATAAAGACTTCTGAGAAAAGGACGGCCAACTGTGGAGATTTCCCTGGTGGTCCAGTGGTTAAGAATCCACCTTTCAATGCAGGGGATAGAGGTTTGACTCCTGGTTGGGAAAGATCACACATGCCCCATGCCACAACTACTGAGTCTATGCACCACGGCCAGAGAACCCACACAGCTGCAGTGAAGACCCTGCCTGCAGGAGCTAGACCAGATGCAGCCAAAATTAAAATTAATTAACTAGAACAGAAAGGAGCCAACTGTGGGCCACAGTTCTCAGAAGAGGCTTCATGGAAAAGGTCAGATTTCAGCTGAGTGGGGTGGCCCTCAAGCACTCAGGCGTGGCACAAACAGAAAGTTCTTCATGAGCAAACACAAGCAAGAGGGACAGCTGTTTTCAGGGTATGAGCAGAGTTTATTGAGATGCAGAGGAAGAAGAGGGCTCAGGGTTAAAATATCCATCTTGTGTGAGGTAATAAAGAGCCACTGAAGGTACATGGGCAAGGGTGTCTGATGATGATGGTAGAGCGGTGACGTTCAGCAGGGAGTAAGTTTTATAGAATGGATGAGAGGAGAGAGGACCAAGATGCAGAAAAAACAGAGGGGAAGCTAATGAAGTTGCTAGACCTCTTTTCATACACAGATTGAATATTTAAGTATGAAATATAGCAGAATGCAACAAAGCAATATAATTAATATACCCTTCATGGTACATACCCGTGATCTGAGGCTTCCAGCAGTTTACCTTGAGAACCGCAGCGGCGAGTCGCACCTTTGTGTATTACTCCGCCAGGCTCAACACGCAATCTTTAAAGAACCCCTGATAAAGACGGTGGGCGTCGCTTAAATGAATAAGCAATTAACTCAGAAATAAATGTGTCTTTGTAAATGGAGTCGGGCTTCCCAGGTGGCTCGGTGTTAAAGAACCTGCCTGCCAATGCGGGAGACGGGGGTTCAAAACCTGGGTCGAGAAGATCCCCTGGAGAAGGAAATGGCAACCCACTCCGGGATTCTGGCCTGGGAAATTTCATGGACAGAGAAGTCTGGTGGGTTACAGTCCGGGGGGCTGCAAGGAGTCGGAGATGACTGAGTACACATACACACAGACAAAGTCACAGAATTGGCTCGTACGCAAACGTTAGTGAAGAACCAATTCATTGGAAAAGACCCTGATGTTAAGAAAGATTGAAGGCCGAGGACAAGGGGGCAACAGAGGATAAGATGGCTGGATGGCATCACCAACTCAATGGACATGAGTTTGCGCAAACTCCGGGAAATAGTGAAGGACAGGGAAGGCTGGCAGGCTCCAGTTCACAGAGTCGCAGAGTCAGGCACAACTTATCAACTGAACAACAAGAGACTTTAGCAAGAAAGTACCTTGAATGTGTATGTGACACGTTCAACCTCCTGGCTAAGAATCTGATCTTACCCTCGGGGACAACCCTCAACCCTCTTTTCTCATCTGCCCTTTGGTTCCTGAGCCTGGGAGGAGATGGATGACTGATCTGACCTCAGCTCCAGTTCCAGGGGGAGTAGAGTGAGGGTGCGGGGCGAGACAAGCTCCCTGCTTGAGCCTGCACTCAGGGCTGGAAAGCTTCCATGGGCGGGGGATGGCTCGTGTGTTGGGACGGGCATCGCAACAGGTGAACATGTGTTCATGCTGATTTGCCTTCGACTGGCATGAGAAGTCAACCTGCCCTGCACATAAAGCCACCAAACTAGCAATTCGGGTTTCTCACAGTGAGGCCCGGTGCAGAGAGCCTGGGATCCCTGGGTTCTGAGCCAGGTAGCCACTGGCCCATCCTTGCCCTCCCCAGGCTGCAGCTGCCTCCGATCTGTCAGGTGAGGGGGGCCCCGGACTAGACGTCCTTCCAGCTTCTTCCAGACCTGATGCTCCAGCCAGCACTCGGCGTTGTCAAGAAACCGTGGGAGAAGGAAGAAAATCTGTTCTCAGTTTCTCCCTTTGATTTTCTAAGTAACCGCAGCTGAGCATAGAGGCGTGGAGGCTGTCAGTATGCAGCCTCTTTGACATTCTGGTGTCTCTAGTGAGCAGGAGACAGATGCTGGGCTTTCTGCCTGCCTGGAGTGCTTCCCCGGGGGGAGGCAGAGCGGGCAGCGGATCCACACTGGGCTGAAACATGAGTGGCACCTTCATTTGCACCGATTCTATCGGGCAGCCCCAGATGGGGTTGAGCTCAAAACCAAAAGAAGGACAGGGAAGTAGAGGCAGAAGCAGATGTACCGAAACAAGCTTATGGGCTCTGATGTTTGATAGAAACAATCTGGGACTAAACTAAAGCAACTTAGAAGGAACTCTCCTGATTTCTTTCACTGAGTCCTTGAACGGGATAAACGTCTCTCATTTCTCCAAACACCAGACGCCCGGGCAGCAGGGCTGAGGCACAGGGTGAGGCGCCTACAGGACACTGAGTGCCAACTTCAAGGTCACGCCCCAGACACCTCCCTCTCCCCACCCAAGCCACACCGGGCAAGTGTAAACATTGTCTTTCATTTCAATCATAACTCGAAAAGTAGATTAAGAGGCTACAAACCCAGCTGAAGTCTGAACAGTTGGCCTTTGTTAAACACACGCAGCTGAGCAGGAAATTAACAATGAGGAATTCACACTTGGCCAAAAGCAAAATAGGAAAGGCCGATTGCTGATTTCCTAGTGGGCAAGGTTATTTTCCTCGACAGAGAGCCTTAGGTGGCTGGAGGAACAGTTCGCTGGGTCCCAAAACATTTAGGATCAGGCCTCTCTGTCAGCGTCAGCCTGGCCCACCGATCTGGAGCAGGATGTGAAATTCTCTGCTTGTGATTTTAGCTTTAATCGCCTGAAGCCACAGGCCAGGGACTGAGAGAGGGTCCCATGTCTTTTCTTTTTTTTCCATTTGGCTGCTCTAGGTCTTAGTGGTGGCACACAGGATCTTCCATCTTCCTTGCTGCACAGGTGGGCGTCTTTGCTTTCATTGCGCCGTGTCAGCTCTAGTTTGCTGACCAGGGATGGAACCTGGGCTCCCTGCATTGGGAGGGAGCGCGGAGCCTTAGCCACTGGATCACCAGGGAAGTCCCCGAGGGCCCAAGTTTTGGATACGTAGAACAGTCAGGGTTCTAACTTTCCTGTCCCCCAGCCCAGGCAGAAGGGTGAGGCGAACAGCCAAAAAGGAGCTCCTTCAGGTCTCTGAGGCATGCCCTCCCACGCCCGCCCCGCTCTGCAGCCGTGGGAGCCTACCTATAGGACAGCACCTGCACCTTCACCTGTAGGCTCGCTCTCTCTCCTGACAGAAGAATCTGTGTGAATCTTTGAAATGAGTGGATGTGCCACAAAGGTGGAAAGATGCTCATCTGAGCCAAAAGCAGGACAGCCAAAACGAACAAAATGAAAAGCTCAAGGGGACGCGCTGACCTAGAGATGACGCGTCCCTCTGGTCCCCTCCGCACAGGCTTCTCCTTTCTCCCTTAGACGCAAGGCGGAGGTGAAGAGTTAGGACCTGATAAAACATGTGGGCTTTTTACCTCTCTGCCTTCCTTGGATGATTAGAGGAAACCCCTGAGACCCTTACTCACTGGGTTCTTTCTCCCGAGGGTCCAAGTGTGGAAACGGTTAGGCCTTGAGGCCCTTTACACGAAGATTGCATGGTGTTTGCATGTAATTCCCCTATGCACTGTGCTGCCACCTCTCCCCAGACTGTTTGTTCAAGTTAAAAGTATTTTTATGGCTCTCCTGATGGCTCTCACTTCTGGATTTTTCCCCTTGTCAGTGCCATCTTCTCCCTCAGGGCCTCTCCTTGGCCCAGATCTCTGGCCAGGGGAGTCCAGAGGCCCCAAGGAAGGACCTGGGAGGAATGCAGGGGCGGCTCTTCTAAGGGTTTGCTTATCTCGCCTGCGCCCTGAGCCCCCGGGGAGGTTCTGTTTTCCAAAACTGTAACACAGTGTGATGACACTGTAGACCCTTGGACTCTAACCCAATTCACAGAAAATCTGATCTGGAATTTTCTCTGAACTACCCGCATCCCTTTCTCTGTTGCCTCTTGACCCTAGACAGCCTGTTACCATTATCTCTTTTTTTGTTGTTGTTGTTGCTTCAGGCGGGCTTTCTCTAGTTTGGTGTTTGGACTTCTCGCTGTGGTGGCTTCTCTTGCAGAGGACACGCTCTGGCCACACGGGCTTCAGTAGTGGCGGAGTGTATGCGGGCTTAGTCGTTCTCCAGTATGGGGGATCTTCTCAGGCCAGGGATCAACCCTCGTCAACTGCAGTAGCAGATGAATTCTTATCCACGGTTCCACCAGGGAAGTCCCTATGGCTTCTTTTTAAAACTGAATCTTGATTCACTAACGGCTTTTTCACAGTAGCCAGTAAGGACTGGGCTCTTGCACAGACATGGAAACTGAGGCTTGCTCTTAAGGACTTCGTCCAAAGTTCTATAGAGGGCTAGGTCTTCATCTGTCTTTTTTTTTTTTTTTTTGAGGGGGCTGAGGAAGGAGTGGGGCGGGCGGGCCACTTCTATTGGTCTTTCCTTTATCTGTTCTCATCCATCTTTGTTCTTTGGTCCGTGTGGGCCTCCCATCGCGGTGGCCTCTACTGCGCAGAGCACCGGCTCTGGGCGTATGCACTCCAGAGCTCCGGCTCGGTAATCGGACACATGGGTCCAGCCGCTCTGCGGCACGTGGGATCTTCCCAGGCCAGGGATCGAACCGGCGCCCCTTGCACTGCAAGGCGGTGTCCTTACCCACTGGACCACCAGGGAAGCCCTTCATCTGTCTTAACGCAAAGCCCAGTGCTTGTTCTCTGCCTCAGTTTCTCCAACTGTGAAATGGGAGCACTGACAGCAAGTACTTCATAGGGTTGCTGTGAGAGGTGGAGACTTCAATATGTGTCAGTGTTTAAAACAGGGCCTGACAGACAGCGCTCTACAAATGCCCGCTAATGTTACTGTGACTCATGACTAATCTGTGGGAAGAAGAATAATGTTACATGCTTGGGGAGTGTTACCCAAGGTAAGGAACAGGTTTCCCTGGTGGGTCAGCAGTAAAGAATCTGCCTGCCAATGCAGGAGACATGGACTCGATCTCTGGTCCAGGAAGGTCCACCGTGCTGCAGAGCACCGAAGCCCATGCACCCTGACTTCTGAGGCTGTGCTTTAGAGCCGGGGAGCTGCCAGTTTGCTACAACCACTGAAGGCTCCCTGCCCTCAGATCTCTGGCAATGAGAATCCCATGCACCACAACTAGAGAGGAGCCCCCACTTGCTGCCACTAGAGAAAAGCCCTGTGCAGCAACCAAGACCCGGCACAGCCACAAATAAATAAATAAATAAAAATGATAGATAGATAGATAGGAAACAGACTCAGCTCCCAAGATCAGAGGCTGAGATGGGAGAAAAACAGATTCTTGCAAATAACAGGACGGAGCTGCCTGACTGAGCTACATCCTGCCTGATTCTGGCTGCAGATGTGGATAAACCCACTCAGGAGATGGTGTCTTTACCAAAGGCCGAGGGCGGGAAGGACAAAGGCTTCTGAACAGAATCTAAATTATAAGGCATTTTACTCTGTGATGTGCTAAAGGCCTTCTTCTTTGAGGCCATTCTAGATTCTTTGTGACTTGTATTTTATCTTTACCCAGTAATTACAAGGTAGGGCCTGTGTGTGATGAAAAGGGTATCTGGTGGTCATCAGCTCCCTTCCAAAGATATGTCTAAAGGCCTTCTAGTGGTGAGATTCAAGGGCTGGAGGGAAGGCTCTGAACTCTGCTGCGGAGTCCTGGGGCTTGGGAGAAGCTGCCACCCACTGGTCTGGGCGGGGGACTGGCCGCTGCTCAAGCCCTCCTTAGCATCACTCGAAAAACATGACAAGGATGTGTTCCTGCCATCCTGAGGATCCTGGAGAAAACCAAGGCAACTGGGGACAGTATCTTTGTCACCAGGTATGAAGCTGGGGAGGACGATTAAAAGCACAAAAGAGGAACCTCCCTAGTGTCCAGTGGTTGGGAATCTGCCTTCCAATGTGGGGAGTCATGGGGTTTGATCCCTGTTTGGGAAGTAGGATCCCACATGCCCAAGGGACCACTAAGGCCCCTCTAGATAATTATTGAGCCCTTACACGGCATGACCGAGATTCCAGGCAGCCAGATAAATAAATAAATGAATAAAAATGAGTGCAAAAGGCAATCAAGAAAGAGATTCTCTGAAATGGTTTTTACGAACCTAATCAAGGGAACTTGATGCTCCAAACGGGACGTTGAATGTTGTCGAAACATTGCCGAAATCATGTTCTCGCAGTTGAAGTTTTTACTGATGAGTCCACTCTCTCATAAAAAAAAACTCCACCAGATCCACACACACACAAAAATGTTTAAAACACGAATGTCTGTAATTAAGCTCTGGGCTAATGTCTTCTGTCTGTCCCAGTGACCCACTGTGGGTGTGTGTGTTCTCACTTAGAGAAGCCCTCGCTCCACCTGGCCCCACCCCTGTTCCCCTGCCTTGACTCTCTTCACTCCCTGGCCTCTCTAGCATTTCCGAAAGGAGCAATCTGAGCTTGACTGTCTCGATCTCCTTTGGGTTGATGGTCTCCTAACTTCAGGGCTACATAAGCTGCCAAAGGGACCCATAAACAGAGAACGTGCGTAGAGTTCTACACTTTGAAAGGAGCTAAGGGAGAAGGCTGGAAGTACAAGAAGTGGAAGCAGTGACAAACTTCATTTTCTTGGGCTCCAAAATCCCTGTGGATGGTGACTGCAGTCATGAAATTAAAAGACGCTTGCTCCATAGAAGAAAAGCTATGACAGGGTCTTCCCTCATGGTCCAGTGGCCAAGACGCCATGCTCCCAATGCAGAGAGCCTGGGTTCAATCCCTGGTCAGGGAACTGGATCCCATATATCTCAACTAAAGATCCCACATGCTGTAACTGAGACCCAACACAGCCAAATAAATAAATACTAAAAAAAAGAAGAGGGCTTCCCTGGTGGTCCAGTGGGTAAGGACACCACCTTGCAGTGCAAGGGGCACCGGTTCGATCCCTGGCCTGGGAAGATGCCACGTGCCGCGGAGCGGCTGGACCGATGTGTCCAATCACCGAGCCGGAGCTCTGAAGCGCATGCACCCAGAGCCGGTGCTCTGCGACAACAGAGGCCACCGCGATGGGAGGCCCACATGGGCCAAAGAACAAAGATGGATGAAAATGGACAAATGAAAGACCAATAGAATTGGCCCGCCTGCTCTCCTCCCTCCCCCCCCCACTCCCACCAATAAATAAATAAATAAATAAATCTTTAAAAAAAAAAAAAGAAGAAGAAGAAAAGCTATGACAAACCTAGACAGTGTATTAAAAAGCAGAGGGACATCACTTGGCTGACAAAGGCCTGTATAGTCAGAGCTACGATTTTTCCAGTAGTTACGTATGGATGTGAGAGTTGGACCATAAAGAAGGTTGAGCGTTGAAGAACTGATGCTTTCGAACTGTGGTGCAGGCAAAGACTCTTGAGAGTCCCTTGGACTGCAAGATCAAACCGGTCAATCCTAAAGGAAATCAACCCTGAATATTCATCGGAAGGACTGATGCTAAAGCTGAAGCTCCAGTACTTTGGTCGCCTGATGGGAAGAGCTGACTCATTGGAAAAGACCCTGATACTGGGCAAGAGGGGGTTCGAATAGGAGCAATCTGAGCTTGACTGTCTCGATCTCCTTTGGGTTGATGGTCTCTAACTTCAGGGCTACATAAGCTGCCAAAGGGACCCATAAACAGAGAACGTGCGTAGAGTTCTACACTTTGAAAGGAGCTAAGGGAGAAGGCTGGAAGTACAAGAAGTGGAAGCAGTGACAAACTTCATTTTCTTGGGCTCCAAAATCCCTGTGGATGGTGACTGCAGTCATGAAATTAAAAGACGCTTGCTCCATAGAAGAAAAGCTATGACAGGGTCTTCCCTCATGGTCCAGTGGCCAAGACGCCATGCTCCCAATGCAGAGAGCCTGGGTTCAATCCCTGGTCAGGGAACTGGATCCCATATATCTCAACTAAAGATCCCACATGCTGTAACTGAGACCCAACACAGCCAAATAAATAAATACTAAAAAAAAGAAGAGGGCTTCCCTGGTGGTCCAGTGGGTAAGGACACCACCTTGCAGTGCAAGGGGCACCGGTTCGATCCCTGGCCTGGGAAGATGCCACGTGCCGCGGAGCGGCTGGACCGATGTGTCCAATCACCGAGCCGGAGCTCTGAAGCGCATGCACCCAGAGCCGGTGCTCTGCGACAACAGAGGCCACCGCGATGGGAGGCCCACATGGGCCAAAGAACAAAGATGGATGAAAATGGACAAATGAAAGACCAATAGAATTGGCCCGCCTGCTCTCCTCCCTCCCCCCCCCACTCCCACCAATAAATAAATAAATAAATAAATCTTTAAAAAAAAAAAAAGAAGAAGAAGAAAAGCTATGACAAACCTAGACAGTGTATTAAAAAGCAGAGGGACATCACTTGGCTGACAAAGGCCTGTATAGTCAGAGCTACGATTTTTCCAGTAGTTACGTATGGATGTGAGAGTTGGACCATAAAGAAGGTTGAGCGTTGAAGAACTGATGCTTTCGAACTGTGGTGCAGGCAAAGACTCTTGAGAGTCCCTTGGACTGCAAGATCAAACCGGTCAATCCTAAAGGAAATCAACCCTGAATATTCATCGGAAGGACTGATGCTAAAGCTGAAGCTCCAGTACTTTGGTCGCCTGATGGGAAGAGCTGACTCATTGGAAAAGACCCTGATACTGGGTAAGAGTAAAGGCAAATGGAGAAGGGGGTGGCAGAGGCTGAGATGGTTGGATGGCATCACCGACATGAGTTTGTCTGAGCAAACTCTGGGACATGGTGGAGGACAGAGCAACCTGGAGAGCTGCCGTCCATGGGGTTGCAAAGAGTCTGACACAACTCAGCGACTTAACAACAACAAAGGGAGACTGGATGGCCATGGCGAGGTCTTCCGAGCGGGTCACCAGCACTGATCCATCTCCCTGACCCCTGGGAACCCCTCTGGGGCTGCAGCGCTGGTGGGGGGAGGAACCCATCCGAAATAGGGCCTCTCAGCTGGGGGCCTCGGGGCGCCCCTCTGCAGGGCTTCTGACCATCGGCTTTGGGATGCTGACGGCCGGGGCTGGTGAAGGCTTCCTCCCGGCCGGGAAGCCGCGTGCGCCCTTCGGATGCTGGGGACCATGGTGAGCGGACGCCGGGCCTCGACCTGGCGCGCGGCTAGGACGCGGCTCCCGAGCTGTCATGCGAGCGGGGTCAGCGGGCTCGCGGCGTCCTCCGCCTCTCCAGCCCGCGCGGGGCCGCAAGCCCCGGGCGGCGAGCCCCGAGCCGGCCCCGCGCGCCCCGCCGCCGCTCCGCCGAGGCCCGCCGCCCATTGGCTGGCACGGCGCGGCCGCTCCCGCCCCGCCCCGCCATTGGCCGCAGCCGCCGCGGTCCCCGCGCGCGAGCCGCCGCTGACATCACGGGGCCTGCGGCGGCGGCGCCCCCGGCCCGGCCCGCAGCCCCCTCGGCACAGGCGCGCCGCGGGGCCCGGCGGAGGATGGTGCGCGCCGCGCCCGGGGCTCCCCGCCGCCAGAGCCGCAGCGCCGAGGCGG
Source organism: Tragulus kanchil (assembly GCA_022376925.1). Lineage (NCBI taxonomy): Eukaryota > Metazoa > Chordata > Mammalia > Artiodactyla > Tragulidae > Tragulus > Tragulus kanchil. The sequence continues at coordinate 23,458,929 of JAIOJX010000027.1, read as the reverse complement.
AGCCGGCCGCGGCGGGCAGCCGACCCCCGCACCGGACGCGGGGCGAGCGGCCGCGGTGAGGCGCCGAGGGCGGCGCGCGCGCAGCGGCCATGGGGGCCCTGACCAGCCGGCAGCACGCGGGCGTGGAGGAGGTGGACATCCCGTCCAATTCCGTGTACCGCTACCCGCCCAAGTCCGGTGAGCGCGAGCCGGGGCTGGGAGGCGGTCGCGATGCGCCGGTGCGGGGGCTCCCGGGGGTCCAGGGGACCCAAGGCCGACGGCGCTGCAGAGGGGTGGTGCACGAGGTCTGGAGGGCTGCTTTAGGGCCCTCGCGGGGTCGCCCGGGTGGGCAGCCCCTCTGCCGGGGACCCCCAGCGGCCTGTACGCCATGGGTCCTGTGATGGAGACGCGCGCTCGGGGGACTGCGGCTGCCGAGGGGCGGGGTGTCCGCGGCGCAAGCCGGGTCCCCTCCGGCCGCAGCGCTGCGTCCCTTCCTTCCCGCCCGGGGCCCGGCCCCTCTCGGCAGCCGAGGGAGAGGTGAGGCGGGCTGGCATCCGAAGCAGGCACCTGGGCTAGGTGCTGGCCCTGCTGGCCTGCGGAGAGGGGGCCCAGGTTTGGATTCGATCCTCAAGGGAGAGCTGCTTCGATCTGCGGGAGGATGGAGGCCGAAAATGCGTTTGTCAGTGTGGGTGCTTTTCAAGAAGTCGTCAGAAAAAAAAGGTGTTTAACAGAAATGTTGGGGACCCAGTATCAGAGTCACTTGGGTTGTCTCTTTGCCAAAAGAGCGGCAAGCCTGGCATTTGGATTGAGAATCGCTCTGGGACAGGGCACAGGCACTGAACATGCTTAGAAGTATTGTTTGTTTTTAGAATCATGAAAAGAGATAAACGCCTGAAGCCCCTGGTCTGTAGCGTAAATGTTGGACGTGGAGAATTTTGACAGCCCAGGTCGACTGAGCACCGGCTAATTCATAACTGCTGGCCCACAGCCTAACTCCAGGCTCTGCATTTTTCAATGCTTTTCTTAAGACTTCTGGGGACCCACGGCTACCATCTTCTCTTCAGCTTTGGACCTGATGAGGATTTTCATGTTCTTGGAGAGGTGTCAGAATTGCAGCAGTAGAATAAAGACATGCTAATGAGATGAGCTGGCTTCTCAGCAGTCAGTCCAGTTTGTGCCAGGTGAAGGCTGGGGCCAGACAATGAACCTGCACCCTGCAGTGTGTCCGCCAGAGCCGTGTGGCTCACTGCTTTTGTGCCAGAAAATGAATCCTTGCAGAGACGAATATGCTTTCAATCTGCTTTAGAATAATCTATGATGAAGCCAGGCATCCTTAGTGTTCTGATAAAGCTCTGGCTAATCACGGCTGTATGAACCCAGTGCTAAAGGAGGCTTGCGGTTTGCTTTTGAGTCGATGAAAATATGCACAATTATTTGTGGACTTCTCTGAAATCACTTAACTTTTATTGATTAGTATATGGAGCATGTTTTGCTGAACTTGGAGTTTGCAGTAGCATTCACTGCTTCAAAGGAGTATTCATCCACTTTTCATTTATGGGAATAGTCCCAGGTCAGTCACTGGCAGGCGAATCCCCAAGAGATATTGATGCAGATGTGGCTCTTGGCTGCTGCTGATGAAAGGATAATGGACCAAACTGAAACTTTTCTTAACCACTACCCTTTATACCTACAGTCTCGATCGTGCAAGGGGTTGTTCCTCAAGGGAGAGCTGCTTCGATCTGCGGGAGGATGGAGGCCGAAAATGCGTTTGTCAGTGTGGGTGCTTTTCAAGAAGTCGTCAGAAAAAAGGTGTTTAACAGAAATGTTGGGGACCCAGTATCAGAGTCACTTGGGTTGTCTCTTTGCCAAAAGAGCGGCAAGCCTGGCATTTGGATTGAGAATCGCTCTGGGACAGGGCACAGGCACTGAACATGCTTAGAAGTATTGTTTGTTTTTAGAATCATGAAAAGAGATAAACGCCTGAAGCCCCTGGTCTGTAGCGTAAATGTTGGACGTGGAGAATTTTGACAGCCCAGGTCGACTGAGCACCGGCTAATTCATAACTGCTGGCCCACAGCCTAACTCCAGGCTCTGCATTTTTCAATGCTTTTCTTAAGACTTCTGGGGACCCACGGCTACCATCTTCTCTTCAGCTTTGGACCTGATGAGGATTTTCATGTTCTTGGAGAGGTGTCAGAATTGCAGCAGTAGAATAAAGACATGCTAATGAGATGAGCTGGCTTCTCAGCAGTCAGTCCAGTTTGTGCCAGGTGAAGGCTGGGGCCAGACAATGAACCTGCACCCTGCAGTGTGTCCGCCAGAGCCGTGTGGCTCACTGCTTTTGTGCCAGAAAATGAATCCTTGCAGAGACGAATATGCTTTCAATCTGCTTTAGAATAATCTATGATGAAGCCAGGCATCCTTAGTGTTCTGATAAAGCTCTGGCTAATCACGGCTGTATGAACCCAGTGCTAAAGGAGGCTTGCGGTTTGCTTTTGAGTCGATGAAAATATGCACAATTATTTGTGGACTTCTCTGAAATCACTTAACTTTTATTGATTAGTATATGGAGCATGTTTTGCTGAACTTGGAGTTTGCAGTAGCATTCACTGCTTCAAAGGAGTATTCATCCACTTTTCATTTATGGGAATAGTCCCAGGTCAGTCACTGGCAGGCGAATCCCCAAGAGATATTGATGCAGATGTGGCTCTTGGCTGCTGCTGATGAAAGGATAATGGACCAAACTGAAACTTTTCTTAACCAATACCCTTTATACCTACAGTCTTAAATCATCATCTCCACTCTACCAGTCTTTTAAAAGTTTTACCTGATGGTAACTCTTTTTTTTTTTTTTTAAATCAGAGCTTTTATATGAGAGAAATCTTTAGGACAAGTGGACCAAATTTTATACGTTGAATGTAAAAGACAAAAAATAGGAATCAGAACATTCATGTCCCAGTTGGCAGACCTCTGTGTTCTTGCATATATGCCCAGGTCTAGAGGCATCTCTTACCCTTCACACGATCCTTATTATTGTTACTATCCTTTGATTTATTCGATAATTTGGCTGCGTTGGTTCTTAGTTTCAGCCCGTGGGATCCTTTGCTGCGGCTCACAGACTTTCTCTAGGACTCTCCAGTTGTGGCTCATGGGTTCACTAGTTGCAGCGCACAGGCTTAGTTGCTCCATGGCAGGTGGGATCCTAGTTCTTCCATCGGGGATCAAATCCAAGTCTCCTGCATTGCCAGGCAGATTCAATCTCTCATGTGATCTTTGAATTTACCCGACTATTGGATTATAATATTTGGGGGGTTATTTTTGGGCTGGACAGTGCAGCATGCAGGATCCCAGCTAGAAATCAAACTGATGCCCCTCATTGGTAGCTCAGAGTCTTAACTGCTGGACCAGCAGGGAAGTCCCTGGATTGCAGTGTTTCAGACTCAAAGGAACCTTGCAGAGCATCTGGCCCCAGATCCAGATGCATAAGAAATGGAGACCCAGAGAAGTGAGCTGGTAAGGCCAAGGCAGAGACGAATATGCTTTCAATCTGCTTTAGAATAATCTATGATGAAGCCAGGCATCCTTAGTGTTCTGATAAAGCTCTGGCTAATCACGGCTGTATGAACCCAGTGCTAAAGGAGGCTTGCGGTTTGCTTTTGAGTCGATGAAAATATGCACAATTATTTGTGGACTTCTCTGAAATCACTTAACTTTTATTGATTAGTATATGGAGCATGTTTTGCTGAACTTGGAGTTTGCAGTAGCATTCACTGCTTCAAAGGAGTATTCATCCACTTTTCATTTATGGGAATAGTCCCAGGTCAGTCACTGGCAGGCGAATCCCCAAGAGATATTGATGCAGATGTGGCTCTTGGCTGCTGCTGATGAAAGGATAATGGACCAAACTGAAACTTTTCTTAACCAATACCCTTTATACCTACAGTCTTAAATCATCATCTCCACTCTACCAGTCTTTTAAAAGTTTTACCTGATGGTAACTCTTTTTTTTTTTTTTTAAATCAGAGCTTTTATATGAGAGAAATCTTTAGGACAAGTGGACCAAATTTTATACGTTGAATGTAAAAGACAAAAAATAGGAATCAGAACATTCATGTCCCAGTTGGCAGACCTCTGTGTTCTTGCATATATGCCCAGGTCTAGAGGCATCTCTTACCCTTCACACGATCCTTATTATTGTTACTATCCTTTGATTTATTCGATAATTTGGCTGCGTTGGTTCTTAGTTTCAGCCCGTGGGATCCTTTGCTGCGGCTCACAGACTTTCTCTAGGACTCTCCAGTTGTGGCTCATGGGTTCACTAGTTGCAGCGCACAGGCTTAGTTGCTCCATGGCAGGTGGGATCCTAGTTCTTCCATCGGGGATCAAATCCAAGTCTCCTGCATTGCCAGGCAGATTCAATCTCTCATGTGATCTTTGAATTTACCCGACTATTGGATTATAATATTTGGGGGGTTATTTTTGGGCTGGACAGTGCAGCATGCAGGATCCCAGCTAGAAATCAAACTGATGCCCCTCATTGGTAGCTCAGAGTCTTAACTGCTGGACCAGCAGGGGAAATCCCTGGATTGCAGTGTTTCAGACTCAAAGGAACCTTGCAGAGCATCTGGCCCCAGATCCAGATGCATAAGAAATGGAGACCCAGAGAAGTGAGCTGGTAAGGCCAAGGTTACCCAGCAAGTTAGTGCTCTCCTTACTAAACCACCAGCCTCTGCCTTTCTTAAGGAATTAGATTTTGAACATATCCTTGATGATTTGTGGAATGGACGCTATTCTGCATCAGAAATGGAACACAACTCGGAGTCCCATCTCCCTCTTGAAGGATCAGGCTGGGCTGATCTTGAGGTCTTCCTCTCTTTGGGTCTGACTGTGGAACAAAGCAACTAGCAGCATCAGCTTTCTCCGGGTGACTGACCTGGCGAAGCTGGAACGCTCTCTGGCTCACTGGGAAGTGTCTATAACTTCACAGCCCTGGAATAATTGTTTCAGCAAGCGCAAGGTCATCTGTCAGCAAAAATTGTTTTTTTGCTTTTTGTACTTTTAAAGGAACCCCTTAGTTTTGTAGGCACAGTGACCTGCAAACATATTGAGATGTTGAGAATAGCTGATTTCATGTTTGAACTCAGGATTATCATTTTTTCAATAGAGATAAGCAAAAATAAAATAGCCTAAAGTTGTATAGATTTTTTTTTAAAATTAGTAATTATAGTCACATGGTTCAAAGTTTAAAAGAATGAAAATGTACGGACTTCCCTAGTGGTTCAGTGGTTGGGACTCTGGGCTCCCGATGTGGGAAGCCTGGATTTGATGCCTGGATCCCATATGCTACAAGACCCGGTGCAGCTAAATAAATAAATAAATACTTTTTTAAAAGAAGAAAAGGCAGGGCTTTCCTGGTGATCCAGTGGGCAAAGAGTCTGTCTTGCAGTGCAGGGGTCACCAGTTTGATCCCTAGCCCGGGAAGATCCCACATGCTGCAGAGCGGCTGGACCGGTGTGTCTAATTGCGAGCCTGCGCTCTGGAGCGCATGTGTCTGGAGCTGGTGCTCTGCAGCGAGTGAGGACTATTGCTTTGAATTTACCCGACTATTGGATTATAATATTTGGGGGTTATTTTGGGCTGGACAGTGCAGCATGCAGGATCCCAGCTAGAAATCAAACTGATGCCCCTCATTGGTAGCTCAGAGTCTTAACTGCTGGACCAGCAGGGAAGTCCCTGGATTGCAGTGTTTCAGACTCAAAGGAACCTTGCAGAGCATCTGGCCCCAGATCCAGATGCATAAGAAATGGAGACCCAGAGAAGTGAGCTGGTAAGGCCAAGGTTACCCAGCAAGTTAGTGCTCTCCTTACTAAACCACCAGCCTCTGCCTTTCTTAAGGAATTAGATTTTGAACATATCCTTGATGATTTGTGGAATGGACGCTATTCTGCATCAGAAATGGAACACAACTCGGAGTCCCATCTCCCTCTTGAAGGATCAGGCTGGGCTGATCTTGAGGTCTTCCTCTCTTTGGGTCTGACTGTGGAACAAAGCAACTAGCAGCATCAGCTTTCTCCGGGTGACTGACCTGGCGAAGCTGGAACGCTCTCTGGCTCACTGGGAAGTGTCTATAACTTCACAGCCCTGGAATAATTGTTTCAGCAAGCGCAAGGTCATCTGTCAGCAAAAATTGTTTTTTTGCTTTTTGTACTTTTAAAGGAACCCCTTAGTTTTGTAGGCACAGTGACCTGCAAACATATTGAGATGTTGAGAATAGCTGATTTCATGTTTGAACTCAGGCTTATAATTTTTTTTTCAATAGAGATAAGCAAAAATAAAATAGCCTAAAGTTGTATAGATTTTTTTTTAAAATTAGTAATTATAGTCACATGGTTCAAAGTTTAAAAGAATGAAAATGTACGGACTTCCCTAGTGGTTCAGTGGTTGGGACTCTGGGCTCCCGATGTGGGAAGCCTGGATTTGATGCCTGGATCCCATATGCTACAAGACCCGGTGCAGCTAAATAAATAAATAAATACTTTTTTAAAAGAAGAAAAGGCAGGGCTTTCCTGGTGATCCAGTGGGCAAAGAGTCTGTCTTGCAGTGCAGGGGTCACCAGTTTGATCCCTAGCCCGGGAAGATCCCACATGCTGCAGAGCGGCTGGACCGGTGTGTCTAATTGCGAGCCTGCGCTCTGGAGCGCATGTGTCTGGAGCTGGTGCTCTGCAGCGAGTGAGGCTACTGCAATGGGAGGCCCACACATGCTGAAGAATGAAGATGGATGAAAATAAATAAATAAAAAATCAATAAAAGAGGCCAAATTTTTTTTAAAAAGAAAGAAGCAGAAAAGGCATATAGAGAGTCTAGTTCTCACGGTGCCTGTTTTCCACCCATGTCCTCCCTGTGTGCCTCCCATACATACGTAACCACTTGCTGGAATTCATCCAGTGTTTCTTGTGTAATCTAAGCATAGCATTGCTGCTTAGACTGCTCTGCACCTTGTTGTGTTTTCTTTTGTTTTACTTTCCAAGGTATTGGGGATCTCTTTTCTATTATCTCCATATTAGAGAGGTTTTGCTGTTGTTGTTCTTTTAAAAAATAAACAGTGGTATAACATTCCTTTGTGTGTGCATGCCGTAAGATTTTCATATTGTCTCCTAAACTGGTGAACATTTGGGAATGTTTTTTTTCTTTTTCCCCAATCTCTTACTATTGCAAACAATGCAGCAATGATTAATAGTATACATATGTTCTTAGGCAATTTTTAGCTTTGTTAACAAATACACATATATTACTCATTTAAATAACAGAAGGTATGCTGGGAGTTTGTTGCTGTAGAGTATTTCTTCGTTAGCATAGAACGCTGTTTTTAGCTCTCTTCTGCATTGGGCTGTGCCTTTGTGATTTTTGAGTTAGAACCCATCCTTCCTTTTAAGTCCTTCTCTGAGATCTTTCTTTCTTTCAAAGCCCACAGTCATTTGTTCCGCAAAGGTTCTGCTGAGGTGGTGTTTTTATGCGAGCAGGCCTGACTTTGGAAAGGTGTTCCCATATTGATAAGACTTGTTAGTTCCGTTTACTCTGTCCAGGAAGAAATAGGCATACTATAAAGACATTCATTTTCATTCAGTACCTGATACATCTGGTTATTTTCTCTCACATTGGAGAACAAGAGTGATTCATTTTACTCAAGTGTAAAGAGGGAAACCTATTATAAAAATTCAGAATGGGAAAACAAATTCAGAATGGGGAAGGGATAGTCAGGGAGCTTGGGATGGACACATACACACGGCTGTATCTAAAATGGGTAACCCGCAGGAACTACTGTACAGCACATGGAAGTCTGCTCAGTGTTGTGGGGGAGCCTGGTGGGAGGGGAGTTTGGGGGAGAAAACATGTAAACGTGTATCCGCCCGAAACTATCACAACATGGTTTGTTAATCAGCTATACCCCAATACAAAGTAAAAAGTTAAAAAATATTTTAAAAATTCAGAATGGCGAGACTTCTCTGGTGGTCTAGTGGTTAATCATAGTGACTTTTTATTATTATTATTGGGCTGTGCCGCATAGCTTTTCAGGATTTTAGTTCCCCGACCAAGGATCAAACCTGTGCCCTCAACAGTGAAAGTATGGAGTTCGAACCACTGGGCCACCCAGAAATTCCCAGTATTTTAACAAATTATTTTAATGAGTTCTGTGATTTCTGTTTCTTATTTTAATAGATTCTTCTTGCTAGATAGGCATGGAGCTCAAAGTTCTAGTTTCTGAAAGAGTCCCTTTGCTGGGAAAACATTTTTAAATGTCTAAAAAGTGCAGTCTTTTAAAAAATCATTATTTAAAAATGACAGATGGCCAAATACACATATATTACTCATTTAAATAACAGAAGGTATGCTGGGAGTTTGTTGCTGTAGAGTATTTCTTCGTTAGCATAGAACGCTGTTTTTAGCTCTCTTCTGCATTGGGCTGTGCCTTTGTGATTTTTGAGTTAGAACCCATCCTTCCTTTTAAGTCCTTCTCTGAGATCTTTCTTTCTTTCAAAGCCCACAGTCATTTGTTCCGCAAAGGTTCTGCTGAGGTGGTGTTTTTATGCGAGCAGGCCTGACTTTGGAAAGGTGTTCCCATATTGATAAGACTTGTTAGTTCCGTTTACTCTGTCCAGGAAGAAATAGGCATACTATAAAGACATTCATTTTCATTCAGTACCTGATACATCTGGTTATTTTCTCTCACATTGGAGAACAAGAGTGATTCATTTTACTCAAGTGTAAAGAGGGAAACCTATTATAAAAATTCAGAATGGGAAAACAAATTCAGAATGGGGAAGGGATAGTCAGGGAGCTTGGGATGGACACATACACACGGCTGTATCTAAAATGGGTAACCCGCAGGAACTACTGTACAGCACATGGAAGTCTGCTCAGTGTTGTGGGGGAGCCTGGTGGGAGGGGAGTTTGGGGGAGAAAACATGTAAACGTGTATCCGCCCGAAACTATCACAACATGGTTTGTTAATCAGCTATACCCCAATACAAAGTAAAAAGTTAAAAAATATTTTAAAAATTCAGAATGGCGAGACTTCTCTGGTGGTCTAGTGGTTAATCATAGTGACTTTTTATTATTATTATTGGGCTGTGCCGCATAGCTTTTCAGGATTTTAGTTCCCCGACCAAGGATCAAACCTGTGCCCTCAACAGTGAAAGTATGGAGTTCGAACCACTGGGCCACCCAGAAATTCCCAGTATTTTAACAAATTATTTTAATGAGTTCTGTGATTTCTGTTTCTTATTTTAATAGATTCTTCTTGCTAGATAGGCATGGAGCTCAAAGTTCTAGTTTCTGAAAGAGTCCCTTTGCTGGGAAAACATTTTTAAATGTCTAAAAAGTGCAGTCTTTTAAAAAATCATTATTTAAAAATGACAGATGGCCAAAAAACACATGAAATGATGCTCAACCTCGCTTATAATTAGAGAAATGCAAATCAAAACTACCATGAGGTATCACGTCACACCGGTCAGAATGGCTGTCATCCACAAATCGACAGACAGTAAATGCTGGAGAGGCTGCGGAGAAAAGGGAACCCTCTTGCATTGCTGCTGGGAGTGTAAATTGATATAGCCTCTATGGAAGACAGTATGGAGATTTCTTAAAAAACTGAAAATAGAAGCACCATACAACCCAGCAACCCCACTATTAGGCTTATACCAGGATGAAATCAAAACTGAAAGAAGCACCGGTACCCCAATGTTCATTGCAGCTCTCTATACAATAGCCAGAACGTGGAAGCAACCTGGATGTCCATAGATGAATGAATGGACACAGAAGCTCTGGTACATATATACAATGGAATACTACACAGATGTAAAAAGAAATGCAGAAGAATCAGCCCTAATGAGGTGGCTAGATCTAGAACCTATCATAAAAAGTGAAGCAAGTCAAAAAGAGAAGGACAAGTACAATATACTAACTAACACATACGTATGGAATCTAGTAGGATGGTAATAATAACACATGTAGTGAAGTGATGGAAAAACAGACATGGACAGTAGACACATGGACAATGTGGGGAATGAACAGTGGGTAGGAGGTGTAAAGGAAGTGGCACGAAAACCTGTACTATCATATGTGAAAAATATATCTATTGTCACTGCGTTGTGAGAAAAGGGAATCCTACAGGAGTGCTGTAGGACGGTCTGGAGGGGTGGGATGGGGGGTATATACATATGACTAATCTGGGACCATACATATCTGTAAATAACAAAACTCTGTAAAAGTTAAAAGTAAAATAAAAATTAAAAAAAAAAGATTCCCCTTTCAAAATCTGATTATCATCTAGTAGTAAAGGTAGAATACAAGCATAAAGAGATAATAAGAATATAGAATATACCATGATCAGGTGGGATTTATCCCAGGAATGCAAAGTTGATTTAATATCTGAAAAATCAATCAATGTTAATACACCATATTGGTAGAATAAACAACAAAAACTACGTGATTATTTTAGTAGATACAGACAAAACACTTAACAAATCCAACACCTTTTCAAGATGAAAAGCATTCAACAAACTTGGGATAAAAGGGTACTTCTTCAATCTGTTTATCTATGAGATGCTTATAGTTTCTAATATCGTTAACGGTGAGATACAGAATGCTTGCCTGCTAAGAGGAGGAACAAGACAAGGATGTCTGCTTTTGCCATTCAGTATTAACTGGAGAGTCGAACTAGCACAATAAGGCAAAACAAACACATTTTAAAAAAGATTTAAGGCAACCAGATTGTAACAAAAAAAGTGAAACTGTCTTTATTTACAGATGACATGATCCTATGTAGAGAAAATACCCAGGATTCCATAAAAAAAATCTACTAGAACTAATAAATAAGTCAGGTTGTAGATATAAGATCGTAACAGCATGAAAAAATCAATTGTGTTTTTATATACAAGCAGTAATCTTAAGGGCTTCCCCAAGTGGCTCAGTAGTAAAGAATCCACCCACAGAGAAGAAGATTCGGAGGCCCAGGTTCAGTCTCTGGGTCGTGAAGATCCACTGGAGGAGGAAATGGCAAACCACTCCAGTAAGCTTGCCTGGAAAATCCCATGGACAGAGGAGCCTGGCAGGCTACAGTCCATGGGGTCTTAAAAGAGTAGGACACGGGCCTCCCTGGTGGTCCAGTGGGTAAGGACACCGCCTTGCAATACAAGGGGCGCCGGTTTGATCCCTGGCCTGGGAAGATCTCACGTGCCGCGGAGCGGCTGGACCAATGTGTCCAACTACCGAGCCTGAGCTCTGGAGCGCGTGCCCCCAAAGCCGGTGGTCTGCAGCGAGAGATGCCACTGCTATGGGAGGCCCACACAGGCCAAAGAACAAAGATAAATAAATGAAAACCAACAGAAGTGGCCAAAAAAAAGAAAAAAAGGGTAGGACACTACTGATTGGCTAGACAGCAACAAATAATCTGAGAATGAAATTAAGAAAACAGATACCATCAGAAAGAATATAGTTCTCAGGGATAAATTTAACATAAGAAGTGTATGATTTGTACACTGAAAATTCTAAAATGTTACCGTGATTGATATGTTAACCAAAGAAGTTTAAAGAGATCTAAATAATTATATATTTCATGTTCACGGATTGGAAACCTCAGTATTGTTGAGACGCCAATATTCTCCAAATTGATCTGAAAATTGACTATACTCTCTATCAAAATCCCGACAGACTTTTTTGAAGAGACTGGCCAGTCATTTCTAAAATGTATGTGGACATGCAAAGGACCTAGAATACCATAACTATTTTGAGACGAAAGAACAAACTTGGAGAATTTTCACTACCCAATTTCAAAAATTACTATCAAGCCATGGTGTGGTATTGGTACAAGAAATAGAATTGCAAGACAAAAATAAATCCTTATATTTATGGTCAGTTGATTTTGAAAAAAGTCCCAAGACAGTTCAACAGGGAAAGGGTAGGCTTTTTAACAAATAGTGCTAGGATAATTAGATGTTGACAAGCAGAAAAATGAACTTAGACCTTTTCTTCATATCACCAAAAATTAACTCACACAATGGAGCATAGAATGAAAATACAACCCATAGAATGGGAGAAAAATATTTGTAAATCCTATGCATGGTACGAGATTTATATCTAGAATATATAAAGAACTTGTACAATTTAAAAACAAAAAGGCAACCTGATTGAAAAAGGAACAAAGGTCTTTAGCAGACGTTTCTCCAACAAAAATATAGAGATGGACAATAAGCATGTCATTAAGGAAAAGATGCTTACTATTGGTGATCTTAATATCACCTAAGAATTAATGCCTTCTAACTGTGGTGTTGAAGAAGACACTTGAGAGTCCCTTGGACTGCAAGGAGATCAAACCAGTCAATCCTAAGGGAAATCAACTCTGAATATTCATAGGAAGGACTGATGCTGAAGCTGAAGCTCCAATACTTTGGCCATCAGATGTGAAGAAATGACTCTTTGGAAAAGACCCTGATGCTGGGAAAGATTGAAGACAAAAGAAGGAGGTGGCAGAGGATGAGATGGTTAGATAGCAACACCGACTCAATGGGCATGAATTTGAGCAAACTCTGGGAGATAATGAAAGACAGGGAAGCCTGGCATGCTGCAGTCCATGGGATTGCAAAGAGCTAGACACAATTGAGCGACTCAACTGACCTGAGTCGTTGGCCATTAGGGAAATGCAAATCAAAACCACAGTTAAATACCACTTAACACCCACTTGGATGGAAATCATCTTAAAAAACAAATCATAAGTATTGGTGAGGATATGGAGAAATTGAAGTCCTGGTCCCCCACTGGTACAGTTACTATGGAAAATAATTGGACAGCTCCTCAATGGTCTGTTGCTTTATAACTCAGCAATTACAGTCCTAGGGGTGTATGTGTGTGTGTGTGTGTGTACACGCGCCCAAGAAAAATGAAAAAAAAAAAATCTGTACCAAAACATGTACATGAATATTCATAGCAGCATTAGTCATAATAGCTAAAAGGTGGAAATAACCCACATCAGCTGGTGAATGCAAAAAGTGATAAACTGTGGTAAACCCATGCAATGGAGTGTTATTTGGCAATAGAAAGCCTTGAAGTATTGATATGTGCTACAGCTTGACAAGCAGAAATGAACTTACTTCATATCACCAAATTAACTCACACAATGGAGCATAGAATGAAAATACAACCCATAGAATGGGAGAAAAATATTTGTAAATCCTATGCATGGTACGAGATTTATATCTAGAATATATAAAGAACTTGTACAATTTAAAAACAAAAAGGCAACCTGATTGAAAAAGGAACAAAGGTCTTTAGCAGACGTTTCTCCAACAAAAATATAGAGATGGACAATAAGCATGTCATTAAGGAAAAGATGCTTACTATTGGTGATCTTAATATCACCTAAGAATTAATGCCTTCTAACTGTGGTGTTGAAGAAGACACTTGAGAGTCCCTTGGACTGCAAGGAGATCAAACCAGTCAATCCTAAGGGAAATCAACTCTGAATATTCATAGGAAGGACTGATGCTGAAGCTGAAGCTCCAATACTTTGGCCATCAGATGTGAAGAAATGACTCTTTGGAAAAGACCCTGATGCTGGGAAAGATTGAAGACAAAAGAAGGAGGTGGCAGAGGATGAGATGGTTAGATAGCAACACCGACTCAATGGGCATGAATTTGAGCAAACTCTGGGAGATAATGAAAGACAGGGAAGCCTGGCATGCTGCAGTCCATGGGATTGCAAAGAGCTAGACACAATTGAGCGACTCAACTGACCTGAGTCGTTGGCCATTAGGGAAATGCAAATCAAAACCACAGTTAAATACCACTTAACACCCACTTGGATGGAAATCATCTTAAAAAACAAATCATAAGTATTGGTGAGGATATGGAGAAATTGAAGTCCTGGTCCCCCACTGGTACAGTTACTATGGAAAATAATTGGACAGCTCCTCAATGGTCTGTTGCTTTATAACTCAGCAATTACAGTCCTAGGGGTGTATGTGTGTGTGTGTGTGTGTACACGCGCCCAAGAAAAATGAAAAAAAAAAAATCTGTACCAAAACATGTACATGAATATTCATAGCAGCATTAGTCATAATAGCTAAAAGGTGGAAATAACCCACATCAGCTGGTGAATGCAAAAAGTGATAAACTGTGGTAAACCCATGCAATGGAGTGTTATTTGGCAATAGAAAGCCTTGAAGTATTGATATGTGCTACAGCTTGAATGAAAGTTGAAAAACAATAATGTTAAGTGAAAGGAGCCAGAGGCAAAAGGTCATGTATTGCATAATCCCATTTATATGACATGTCCAGAAGAGGCAAATCCATAGAGACAGAAAGTCGATTAGTGACAGCCAGTGGCTGGAGGGAGGGGGAGATGAGACGTGACTGCCAGTGGGGTTCTTTCTGGGATAATGATAAAAACAGTTCTAAAATTAGTGATGAGTAGTTGCATAACTCAGTGAATACACTGAAAGCACATTGAATTGTATGTTTTAAATAGGTGAATTGTATGGTATATGAATTTATATCTCAATAAAACTATTTAAAACGGACCTAGGACTTCTCTGGGCTTCCCTGGTGGCTCAGTGGTAAAGAATCTACCTGCCAATGCAAGAGACTCAGGTTCTGTTTCTCGCTCAGGAAGATCCCTGGAGAAGGAAATGGCAACCTGCTCCAGTATTCTTGCCTGGGAAATTCTATGGACAGAGGAGCCTGGTGGGTTACAGTTCATGGAGTCGCAAAGAGTCAAACATGACTTAGCGACTGCAACAACAAACAGGATTTTCCTGGTGGTCCGTTGGTTAAGACTGTACCTCCCAATGCAGAGGATGAAGATTCAATCCCGGTTGACTGGGATGCCACGTGCTGCATGACGGGACCAAAATTTTTTTAAAAAATTGGATTTAGACTCAAGAGCTAGAACTATAAAACCCCTGAAAGAAGACATAGGAGAAGCTATGTATTTTTTTGCATTGGGCAGAGTTCTTTGATACAATGCCAAAAGCAAAATCCATAAGAGAAAAATCTGATAAATTGGATTTCTTCCAAATTAAAAATGTTTCTGCTTCAAAAGACAACATTATGAGAAGACAAGCCACCTTCTGAATGAAAATATTTGCAAAACATATAGAATTTACATCCAGAATATATCGACAGCTTTTACAAATCAACATTAGGAAGACAACCCAGGGCTTCCCTGGGGGCTCAGGTAGCAAATGCAGGAAAGCAGGTTTGATTCCTGTCCAGGAAGGTCCCATATGCCATGGAGCAACTAAGCCCGTTCTTCACAATTATTGAGCCTTTTGCTCTAAAACCTAGGAGCCACAACTACTGACGCTAAGGTCCCTAGAGCCTGTGGTCTGCAACAGGAGAAGCCACAGCAGTGAGAAACCTGCACACCACGATTGGAGAGTAGCCCCCACCCTACGAAACTAGAGAAAAGCCCACTCAACAAGGAAGACCCAGCACAGCCTAAACAAATAAATAAATAAAATAAAAGTGCACTGGTAGAAAGTATTGTAAAGATTGGGAGAGTTGTTGGATGTGCGGAGGGAGCAGACAGAGGATGGATGAGTGGATGGATGGATGGACGGGTGAGTGGTTGAGTCTTAAGGCACAGCAGATGGAACAGGCTTTTATGTTTGTTTTTTAAGTCAGGGAGAGAATACATTTGTCCAATGAGGCAAGTAAAAAGCCATTGGAGAACGACGAGTAGAAATCTTGAGAAAGAAGGATTGGTGGCTGGTGAGATCTGAAGGAGGTAGAGTTAGTTGGAATGAGAACCTAGGTGAGGACGTTCACCTTGCGATGGGGAAAAGACAAATATCTTCTTGAGACGGAAAGAAAGTATGAATACAAATATAGTGAAGCTGTAAGGTGTTGAAACATGACTTAGCGACTGCAACAACAAACAGGATTTTCCTGGTGGTCCGTTGGTTAAGACTGTACCTCCCAATGCAGAGGATGAAGATTCAATCCCGGTTGACTGGGATGCCACGTGCTGCATGACGGGACCAAAATTTTTTTAAAAAATTGGATTTAGACTCAAGAGCTAGAACTATAAAACCCCTGAAAGAAGACATAGGAGAAGCTATGTATTTTTTTGCATTGGGCAGAGTTCTTTGATACAATGCCAAAAGCAAAATCCATAAGAGAAAAATCTGATAAATTGGATTTCTTCCAAATTAAAAATGTTTCTGCTTCAAAAGACAACATTATGAGAAGACAAGCCACCTTCTGAATGAAAATATTTGCAAAACATATAGAATTTACATCCAGAATATATCGACAGCTTTTACAAATCAACATTAGGAAGACAACCCAGGGCTTCCCTGGGGGCTCAGGTAGCAAATGCAGGAAACGCAGGTTTGATTCCTGTCCAGGAAGGTCCCATATGCCATGGAGCAACTAAGCCCGTTCTTCACAATTATTGAGCCTTTTGCTCTAAAACCTAGGAGCCACAACTACTGACGCTAAGGTCCCTAGAGCCTGTGGTCTGCAACAGGAGAAGCCACAGCAGTGAGAAACCTGCACACCACGATTGGAGAGTAGCCCCCACCCTACGAAACTAGAGAAAAGCCCACTCAACAAGGAAGACCCAGCACAGCCTAAACAAATAAATAAATAAAATAAAAGTGCACTGGTAGAAAGTATTGTAAAGATTGGGAGAGTTGTTGGATGTGCGGAGGGAGCAGACAGAGGATGGATGAGTGGATGGATGGATGGACGGGTGAGTGGTTGAGTCTTAAGGCACAGCAGATGGAACAGGCTTTTATGTTTGTTTTTTAAGTCAGGGAGAGAATACATTTGTCCAATGAGGCAAGTAAAAAGCCATTGGAGAACGACGAGTAGAAATCTTGAGAAAGAAGGATTGGTGGCTGGTGAGATCTGAAGGAGGTAGAGTTAGTTGGAATGAGAACCTAGGTGAGGACGTTCACCTTGCGATGGGGAAAAGACAAATATCTTCTTGAGACGGAAAGAAAGTATGAATACAAATATAGTGAAGCTGTAAGGTGTTGAAACTTTGGTAACTGAAAAGGGTTTGAAGGGAACACTGCAAAGTAGAAGGAGACCGGGTCGCGGGGTCAGGATAGGACTTGAGAACGTGGGAAAGGCTGCGTTCCATTGACAGTGCCTCGCGGTATACACTGTAAAACGACAGTTGTTAAAACTATCTTGTGGGACTTCTCTGGTGCTCCAGTGGCTAAGACACCTCACTCCCAGTGCAGAGGCCCTGAGTTTGATCCCTGGTCAGGGAACTAGACCTTACATGCTGCAACTGTGCGTGGCCCAGCTAAGACCTGGGGCAGCCCAATAAATACATCAAGAACTATAGTGTACTGGTTCAGAATAGAATAGGATCCAGATCTAGGAGTATACCCTAGATATCATGCTTTTGTCAAGCGTGATCAAAATTGCATTTCAAATTAGTGGGGGAGCCCACATGCCACAACTATTGAGCTTGTGCTTTAGGGCTCCGGCGCCACGACTGCTGAAGCCCACGCGCCCTAGAGCGCAGCTCGGCAACCAGAGAAGCGACCTCCATGAGAGGCCGACGACTAGAGAGCAGTCCCCACTCGCGGCAACTAGGGAAAGCCCGAGCGTAGCAGCCAAGGCTCAGCACAGTCAAAAATAAATAAATTTAAATTTAAAAGTTAGTGGGGGAAATGAAATAGTCAAGAAACAGTGTTGGTAAAATTTCCTATTTGAAAAAAAATAAAAAAACAACCCTTATCCCACACAGTTCACAGGACAAATTCCAGATATAAAAACAGTCAAAAAAAAAAAAAGGTAAAAAGTAAAATAAAAGTAATTACAAAAAAAAAGAAGAAGAAAAAACCAGACAAGCAACATAAACTAGAAAGAAAAAGAGTTGAGAAAGAATAGGGAGCATTTATCAGTAGGGAAACAGTTAATTCAGTCTGGACATTCAGTGGGATTACAGTAAAATGGTTATGAGCACAGTGTCTCTGGATTACAGTAAAATGGTTAATTGGTGGCTGGTGAGATCTGAAGGAGGTAGAGTTAGTTGGAATGAGAACCTAGGTGAGGACGTTCACCTTGCGATGGGGAAAAGACAAATATCTTCTTGAGACGGAAAGAAAGTATGAATACAAATATAGTGAAGCTGTAAGGTGTTGAAACTTTGGTAACTGAAAAGGGTTTGAAGGGAACACTGCAAAGTAGAAGGAGACCGGGTCGCGGGGTCAGGATAGGACTTGAGAACGTGGGAAAGGCTGCGTTCCATTGACAGTGCCTCGCGGTATACACTGTAAAACGACAGTTGTTAAAACTATCTTGTGGGACTTCTCTGGTGCTCCAGTGGCTAAGACACCTCACTCCCAGTGCAGAGGCCCTGAGTTTGATCCCTGGTCAGGGAACTAGACCTTACATGCTGCAACTGTGCGTGGCCCAGCTAAGACCTGGGGCAGCCCAATAAATACATCAAGAACTATAGTGTACTGGTTCAGAATAGAATAGGATCCAGATCTAGGAGTATACCCTAGATATCATGCTTTTGTCAAGCGTGATCAAAATTGCATTTCAAATTAGTGGGGGAGCCCACATGCCACAACTATTGAGCTTGTGCTTTAGGGCTCCGGCGCCACGACTGCTGAAGCCCACGCGCCCTAGAGCGCAGCTCGGCAACCAGAGAAGCGACCTCCATGAGAGGCCGACGACTAGAGAGCAGTCCCCACTCGCGGCAACTAGGGAAAGCCCGAGCGTAGCAGCCAAGGCTCAGCACAGTCAAAAATAAATAAATTTAAATTTAAAAGTTAGTGGGGGAAATGAAATAGTCAAGAAACAGTGTTGGTAAAATTTCCTATTTGAAAAAAAATAAAAAAACAACCCTTATCCCACACAGTTCACAGGACAAATTCCAGATATAAAAACAGTCAAAAAAAAAAAAAGGTAAAAAGTAAAATAAAAGTAATTACAAAAAAAAAGAAGAAGAAAAAACCAGACAAGCAACATAAACTAGAAAGAAAAAGAGTTGAGAAAGAATAGGGAGCATTTATCAGTAGGGAAACAGTTAATTCAGTCTGGACATTCAGTGGGATTACAGTAAAATGGTTATGAGCACAGTGTCTCTGGAGTAAAAATAGCTGGATTTGAGGCCTGCTACTGCCTCTTATTAGCTGTGTGACCTTGGACAAAGTCTTTAACTTCTCTATGCATTCAATTCCTCTTTGGTGAAACAATAATAAAAAAAATTGTAGCACCCACCTTATCAGGTTGTGAGGGGTAATCTAGGCAACGCTTGTTAGTAGAGTGCTGGTGTGTACAGTAAGCCTTCAGTAGGAGATTACTATCTAGTCATTAAGAACGATGAGGTTGGGAATTCCCCAGTGGTCCAGTGGTTAGGACTTGGCACGGCCCGGATCCAGTCCCTGGTCAGGGAACTAAGATTCTACAAGCCACTTGGAGTGGGCCAAAAAAAAAAAAGAACAATGAGGTCAGTTCATAAGTACAGGAATGGAAATATGCCAGTATTACATTATGGGGGAAGAAAGGCAATGTGCAGATCAATATGAGTAATATTTCAATTAGGTTCAAAAACAAAGTAAAGCAAAAAAGAAAAATGTGCTTATATATATATAGGGAAACCTAGAAGACTGCAAATTGATTGTTCTTTTGTTTTGCGGGAGAACCGTTATCTTTTTAAAGTTGATCAGGTAATTAATTTTTGGCTGCACTGGGTCTTCATGGCTGCGTGAGGCTTTCTCTAGCTGTGGAGAGTGGGGTCTATTCTCCAGTTGTGGTGTGGTGACTTCTCTTGCTGCAGAACACAGGCTCTAGTAGTTGTGGCTCTCGGGCTTAGTTGTTCCGTGGCACGTGGAATCTTCCCAAACCAGAGGTCGAACCCATGCCCTCTGAATTGACATGTGGATTCTTAACCTCTGGCCTAGGGGAGTCCCATGATGTATCCTTTTAAAGCCTACAAGAATTCTGTACATAATTCGGTTAATAAATTATAGCCAACTACAGGACTTCCCTGGAGGTCCATTGATTAGGATCCCACGCTTTTGATGTAGGGACTGCAAGTTTGATCCCTGTGACAAGATTCCCCATGCTACACAGGTGCCTATAAAGTAAAATAAAAACTATAAAATAAATAAACAAAAGTATGGCCCACTAACGATGAAAAGCCGGGTGATCTACTGGAGTAAAATAGCTGGATTTGAGGCCTGCTACTGCCTCTTATTAGCTGTGTGACCTTGGACAAAGTCTTTAACTTCTCTATGCATTCAATTCCTCTTTGGTGAAACAATAATAAAAAAAATTGTAGCACCCACCTTATCAGGTTGTGAGGGGTAATCTAGGCAACGCTTGTTAGTAGAGTGCTGGTGTGTACAGTAAGCCTTCAGTAGGAGATTACTATCTAGTCATTAAGAACGATGAGGTTGGGAATTCCCCAGTGGTCCAGTGGTTAGGACTTGGCACGGCCCGGATCCAGTCCCTGGTCAGGGAACTAAGATTCTACAAGCCACTTGGAGTGGGCCAAAAAAAAAAAAGAACAATGAGGTCAGTTCATAAGTACAGGAATGGAAATATGCCAGTATTACATTATGGGGGAAGAAAGGCAATGTGCAGATCAATATGAGTAATATTTCAATTAGGTTCAAAAACAAAGTAAAGCAAAAAAGAAAAATGTGCTTATATATATATAGGGAAACCTAGAAGACTGCAAATTGATTGTTCTTTTGTTTTGCGGGAGAACCGTTATCTTTTTAAAGTTGATCAGGTAATTAATTTTTGGCTGCACTGGGTCTTCATGGCTGCGTGAGGCTTTCTCTAGCTGTGGAGAGTGGGGTCTATTCTCCAGTTGTGGTGTGGTGACTTCTCTTGCTGCAGAACACAGGCTCTAGTAGTTGTGGCTCTCGGGCTTAGTTGTTCCGTGGCACGTGGAATCTTCCCAAACCAGAGGTCGAACCCATGCCCTCTGAATTGACATGTGGATTCT
Organism: Tragulus kanchil; assembly: GCA_022376925.1. NCBI lineage: Eukaryota > Metazoa > Chordata > Mammalia > Artiodactyla > Tragulidae > Tragulus > Tragulus kanchil. Next base: position 23,437,964 of record JAIOJX010000027.1, on the reverse strand, counting down.
TAACCTCTGGCCTAGGGGAGTCCCATGATGTATCCTTTTAAAGCCTACAAGAATTCTGTACATAATTCGGTTAATAAATTATAGCCAACTACAGGACTTCCCTGGAGGTCCATTGATTAGGATCCCACGCTTTTGATGTAGGGACTGCAAGTTTGATCCCTGTGACAAGATTCCCCATGCTACACAGGTGCCTATAAAGTAAAATAAAAACTATAAAATAAATAAACAAAAAGTATGGCCCACTAACGATGAAAAGCCGGCGGGTGATCTACTCGTCATGTATGTTTTTTCTTATCAACAAATAGGCAAAGAAATCTTCTAGTGTAGTTTTTTTTCCCCTACTGTTTCTTTGGTTTTTTTAACAGAATGTCATTTTTTTCAAAACACAATGCCTTTTTTAAAAAAATTATTTTATTGATATTATGAGGATAACATTTGTGGGGGGGCAGGGACGGGCCACTTCTATTGGTCTTTCATTTATCTATTTTCATCCATCTTTGTTCTTTGGCCCGTGTGGGCCTCCCATCACGGTGGCCTCTATTGTCGCAGAGCACCGGCTCTGGGCGCATGTGCTCCAGAGCTCCGGCTTGGTAATTGGACACATCGGTCCAGCTGCTCCACAGCACGTGGGATCTTCCCAGGCCAGGGATCGAACCAGCCCCCCTTGCACTGCAAGGCGGTGTCCTTACCCGCTGGACCACCAGGGAAGCCCCTCCCCTACTGTTTCTGATCTTAAAGCACAATTCACACCAAGAAGAAAAATGTGCACAAATTGTCCACAAGGTGGTTTTTGGTTTTTTTTTTTCAGGGCCTGTTGGTGGGTTTGGTGTTGTGAATGTGGCCCTCGAGGTCACCGTGCCCTGATCCGCACCTATGGGCAGCCTGGACACACAGAATGTTTTCACTCGGGCTGGAGATGGCAAAGTTGCTTTCTCTCCAACCTAATTTCAAAGAGAGGGGAAAGAAAAATCTGGGTTCTCTTAAGTTTCGTTTTCCTTTGACCTGATGAGGCATTGGTATTTTAAGTATGCCAAGCAAGATCAAAATCCCCCTTTCACCTGTGGATTGTTGACCTTGATCTGCGGTCTTTGTATATGTGTGCTCTTGATTTTCAATACCAGGCAAGGCTGCACTTCCCTGGCACTCCAATGGTTAGACTTCAAGTTTTCAGTGCAGAGGGTGCGGGCTCAGTGGGGAACTAAGATCCCACAAGCCATGCGGTGCAGCCAAAAAAAAAAATTTTTTTTTAAATAGTTTATAAAACAGGGACTTCCCTGATGGTCCAGTGGCTAAGACTTCGAGCTCCCATTGCAGAGAGGCTAAGTATGATCCCTGATCAGGGAACTAGATCCTGCATGCCGCAGCTAAGAGTTCACGTGCCTCAACTCAAGATCCCGCGAGCCACAACTAAAATCCAGTGCAGCTGAATAACTTTTTTAAAATAAATTAGACATTAAAAAAATTAAAATAAAATGCCAGACAAGGCTGCAATGAGCTCTACATTGCTTTCTGAATAATTTTCTTTTACTATCATGACTGTCCCCAAAAGGACATTTCCAGTAGCATCCTGCCATCTTGAACACTTCAACCCTGAAGCCATTTGTCCTCTTCTCTCTTTTTTTTTTTAAAAAAAACTTTTTAAATTTATTTATTTTTGGCTGTGCTGGGTCTTTGTTGATGTGTGGGTTTTAGCTGCTCTGCGGTATGTGGGATCTTCCCGGATCAGGGATCGAACCTGTGTCTCCTGTATCGGCAGACGGGTTCTTATCCACTGAGCCACAAGGGAAGCCCCTGTGCTCTTCTCTTGCTAGGACCAATTACCACCACGTCTAAGCTGATTATCCATGCATTTCATTGTTCCCACATCCTTCACCTGACAGCTCCCAGGTCCTGGAAACTCAGTGTGTCCTACATTGAACTCAGCCTGTACCACTCCAGATTCCAAACCTGTTTCTCCCCATTCTTTATTCATGATCCAGGCCAGCCAGCCATCGATGTAAACATCTTTCGCTTTCCTAATTTCACCTAATGCATAATAAGGGTATAATGTCTAACATGTAGGAAAGTATATTTTCCTAAGCTTTGCCAGTAAATGACAAATTCTTTGAGATGACTGCTTCTGCTTAGGGCAGCTAGGCTCCTCCCTCTCTGTAAATTATGCACGTGGAAAATAGGGCTAGCAAGTGCTAGGCATAAATAATTGATAATTAAGCTCCTAAATGATGAATTGTGCTGTTACCACTGCAGATGGCTGCCCTGTGTGTTTTTCTGTTGGTGGATAACATTCAATGGTTCCTCCTCGATTACTTTGGTTTTGGCTGATACTACTCTCAAATAAGGGGCTTCCCAGTTGGCTCTGTGGTAAAAGAAGTTGCCTGCTAATATAGGAGATGCAGGTTCGATCCCTGGGTAGGGAAGTTCCCCTGGAAAAGGAAATAGCAACCCACTCCAGTATTCTTGCCTGAAAAATCCCATGGACAGAGGAGCCTGATGGGCTTATATCCATGAGGTCTCAAAGAGTCAGACACGACTTAGAAACTAAAATAACAATAATAACTCTCAAATGTTTTCTTGCTTGCTGTTTAATTAAAGAATTGCCTCACTTTGTAGGGAGTGATTTTATCCCCATTGTTTTGTTTAATAAGTGTTACTAGATCAAAGCAACTTCATGTGTAAAAAATCCAAAATATTAACGTTTGATTTTGTTTTCCTGTTAGAACTTTCTTTTGCATGTTAATTGCCGTGGCTTCTTCACAGTCTGAAAGGGTTGAATCTCTTTTTCTTTTCAGAGCTTTTTGTAAACCTGAAAAATGGAATCCTCTGTCCTAGCCACATAACACATAAAGAAGACCCTTGCCAATTCGTAAGGTCTTTGTATTAATCCAAGAACTGGCTTATCTGAGAGCATAGAAGGGTCACGAACTCAGTGTGTCCTACATTGAATTTTCCATGCATTTCATTGTTCCCACATCCTTCACCTGACAGCTCCCAGGTCCTGGAAACTCAGTGTGTCCTACATTGAACTCAGCCTGTACCACTCCAGATTCCAAACCTGTTTCTCCCATTCTTTATTCATGATCCAGGCCAGCCAGCCATCGATGTAAACATCTTTCGCTTTCCTAATTTCACCTAATGCATAATAAGGGTATAATGTCTAACATGTAGGAAAGTATATTTTCCTAAGCTTTGCCAGTAAATGACAAATTCTTTGAGATGACTGCTTCTGCTTAGGGCAGCTAGGCTCCTCCCTCTCTGTAAATTATGCACGTGGAAAATAGGGCTAGCAAGTGCTAGGCATAAATAATTGATAATTAAGCTCCTAAATGATGAATTGTGCTGTTACCACTGCAGATGGCTGCCCTGTGTGTTTTTCTGTTGGTGGATAACATTCAATGGTTCCTCCTCGATTACTTTGGTTTTGGCTGATACTACTCTCAAATAAGGGGCTTCCCAGTTGGCTCTGTGGTAAAAGAAGTTGCCTGCTAATATAGGAGATGCAGGTTCGATCCCTGGGTAGGGAAGTTCCCCTGGAAAAGGAAATAGCAACCCACTCCAGTATTCTTGCCTGAAAAATCCCATGGACAGAGGAGCCTGATGGGCTTATATCCATGAGGTCTCAAAGAGTCAGACACGACTTAGAAACTAAAATAACAATAATAACTCTCAAATGTTTTCTTGCTTGCTGTTTAATTAAAGAATTGCCTCACTTTGTAGGGAGTGATTTTATCCCCATTGTTTTGTTTAATAAGTGTTACTAGATCAAAGCAACTTCATGTGTAAAAAATCCAAAATATTAACGTTTGATTTTGTTTTCCTGTTAGAACTTTCTTTTGCATGTTAATTGCCGTGGCTTCTTCACAGTCTGAAAGGGTTGAATCTCTTTTTCTTTTCAGAGCTTTTTGTAAACCTGAAAAATGGAATCCTCTGTCCTAGCCACATAACACATAAAGAAGACCCTTGCCAATTCGTAAGGTCTTTGTATTAATCCAAGAACTGGCTTATCTGAGAGCATAGAAGCAGTATGTTATGGTTGAGTCATTCATTATGAACAGCTTACCTTTGTGGGAGAATTGGATTATAGAAATGTGTACTAAGAAGCATTCAGGGGGGCTTCCCTGGTGGTCCAGTGGGTAAGGACACCACTTGGCAGTGCAAGGGGCGCCGGTTCGATCCCTGGCCTGGGAAGATCCCACATGCCGCGGAGCGGCTGAACTGTTGTGTCCAGTTACTGAGACGGAGCTCTGGAGCGCATGCGCCCAGAGTCGGTGCTCTGCGACAACAAAGGCCACCGCAATGGGAGGCCCACATAGGCCAAAGAATAGAGATGGATGAAAATAGAGAAATGAAAGACCAATGGAAGTGGCCCGCCTGCTCCTCTCCCTCCCCACCCCTCCCCCCCAATCCCCCCAAAATAATAAATAAATGTTTAAAAAAAAAGCAGCATTCAGGGTTTTTGTTGTTGTTGTTATTGTTTAGTTTTGATTGAATTTATAAGCTGTTAATTTCTTTTGTACCACTAAGTGATCCTTTTGTATGCATACATTCTTTTTTTATATTCTTTTCCATATGGTTAGCACAGGATACTGAGTGTAGTTCTCCGTGCTATAAGGTAGGACCTGTTGGGGATTCAGTCTATGAGAAGCGTGTGTTTAATCATCAGATTTGGAATGTGGAGTGTTACCTAAGCCTCCCTTGGCGACATAGTGCCATCGTGTCCTGGCATGGTGCCTCCGTCTGCCTGGGGAGGGTGGATGGGGATTCTGACCCTGGCTGCAGATTACCCCTGGTTAGTGTAGAATTGAAAATATTCCTGCCTCCTGGCTGGTCAAGGTGAGGCATGACTGATGTCCCGCTCACCTTGGCCATGAGCACTGCTAATGAATTTGAAACTAGGGGGTGTGTGTGTGTGTCTATCTCTTTCAAAATCACCAAACTTGTCCAATTAAACAACGTACTCTATGTGGTTTATGTGTGCTCAGTTGCTCAGCTGTGACCAACTCTTTGCAACCTCCATGGACTGCAGCTTGCCAGGCTCCTCTGTCCATGGAATTTTCCAGGCAAAAATCTGTGTGGTAGTTGGTAGGCAAAGCCTGGGGCAGTATTCCTTAAAATTGTATTTTCCTCCTAAGCCATCATTTTGAAACAAATATGAAAAACAAGGCGCTTTCATTGGGGAGAGTCGTGAAGGGATACATGTAATTGGCAGAGGGGTGTTGAGACTTCTGTGTTTAGGTTTGGGCCAGCTTCTGAAAAAATATAGGCAAAGAAATGTATGTGTGTATGCATGCGTTGTAGGGCCTTCTGATCTTCTGCTTCTTGATATCACAGGCAGATCATGGTAAGGATTCAATCAAGAATGTTAAAAGGGACTTCCCTGATGGTCCAATTGTTAAGAATCCAACAGCCAACGCAGGAGATGTGAGTTCAATCCCTGGTCTGGGAAGATTCCACATACCACAGAGCAGCTAAGCCAGTGTCCTGAGGCTGCTGAGCCCGTGCACCACCACAAGCCGAGATACTTCCATACTCGGCAACTGGAGAAACCCCACGTGCAGGCATGAAGACCCAGCACAGCCCAAAATAAAATAAAAAATAAATAACTTAAAAAAAAAAAGAATGTCAGAAGAAAACAGTGATCTATTTTGTGTTTGGTATCTCGGGTTCTCAACTGCTGGGAGTTTGCTTATTTTGTGAGCTGTTACCCCTAGTTGAGAGAAGAACATTTTGCTAAGGCTAGCAATGGTTCTAATTGTTTGTTGAAGGGTTAACAGTTTTTTTTCCTTTTTTTCGAATTGGCTTCTTTGCTTGGCTCCGTTTGACAGGTTTCTGTTGGCTCTGTCTGTCTCTCACCCTCTAGGAAGCTATTTTGCCAGCCACTTCATTATGGGAGGAGAGAAGTTTGATTCAACTCACCCCGAAGGCTACTTGTTTGGAGAAAACAGCGATCTGAACTTCCTGGGGAACAGACCAGTGGCGGTATGGTTGTTATGCATTTACTTCCACATGGGGCTAAGTGGCCGAGTCAAACAGTCTTATCGAAATAACTTTGTAATTGCTGGTTCAGCAGTGTCTGTGACTTAGTCTGGATCGCGAGGGACCCTGGGAGCCAGACTGCAGCCTCTTTGGTGGAGTCTGGAAAAATAGAGTCTGTCGGAGGGTGGGGACGGCTCACAAAACCCGGCTCTCCGAGGGTGCGCAGCTCTGAAGTTCTGCCTAACACCGCCTCTGCAGACTGCCCTTACCCAGCCCCTAGCTTCTCTTCAGCTGTTCGATCCTCTTCATAGCAATTAATACCATATTGCTGTTGTTCAGTCAATAAGTCGTGTCCGACTCTGCACCCTCGTGGACTGCAGCACGCCAGGCTCCTCTGTCCTCTGATACCTCCTGGAGTTTGCTCAGATTCGTGTCCGTTGAGTCCATGATGCTCTCTAACCATCGCCTTCTCTGCCTCCTCCTTCTCCTTTTGCCTTCAGTCTTTCCCGGCATCAGGGTCTTTTCCAGTGAGTCAGCTGTTCACAAAGGATTGGAGCTTCAGCTCCAGCATCCGTCCTTCCAATGAATATTCAGGGTTGATTTCCTTTAGGATAGACTGGTTTGATCTTGCAGTCCAAGGGACTCTCAAGAGTCTTCTCCATCGCCACAGTTCAAAAACATCAATTCTTCCTTACTGCGTAAGCTCTTGATGCTCTGTCCCCTCCTCTGTTTATTATCTGCCTTCCGCATCAGGATGCACATTTTCCAGGACAAGGGCTGTGCTACTGTTACAGCCCAACACCAGAACAAAGCCTGGACATTGTAATAAGCCCTTCATAAAGATCTGATGATGACAGACTGACAGAGTTCCCTTCGACATCTGAGTTGACATCTGACTTTCTCTCTCTCCATTCATTCAACTCATTCCGTAGATGTTTAGGAGAATTTTCTCTGTACCTAGCATGAAGGTTGGTAATAATAGCTTCCATGTGACTGCTGAGTGGCCACTGTGCACTAAGGAAGACCCTCAAGACCTCTCAGACATTATTTCTAATGGTCATAAGACCCACCCTAGGACATGCCTGGATCCAGTGGTTAAGACGCTGCACTTCCAATGCAGGGGCCCGGGTTCGATCCCTGGGTGGGGAACTAAGATGCCACATAATATGCGGCGAGGCAAAAAAATAAATAAATAAATCGTAAAAATAAAAGTTTTAAAAAAAATAACCCACCTGACAGAGAATTTACTATTAGTCTCATTTTGTGAGAGAACTGGGGTTCCTGGAGCTGAACAGTGGTAATAGCCTTTGCTGCTGTTGTTTCATTGCCCAGCTGTGTCTGACTCTTGCCACCCCCTAGACTGTAGCCCGAGCCCACCAGTCTTCTCTTCAGCTGTTCGACCCTTCATAGCAATTAATACCATATTGCTGTTGTTCAGTCAATAAGTCGTGTCCGACTCTGCACCCTCGTGGACTGCAGCACGCCAGGCTCCTCTGTCCTCTGATACCTCCTGGAGTTTGCTCAGATTCGTGTCCGTTGAGTCCATGATGCTCTCTAACCATCGCCTTCTCTGCCTCCTCCTTCTCCTTTTGCCTTCAGTCTTTCCCGGCATCAGGGTCTTTTCCAGTGAGTCAGCTGTTCACAAAGGATTGGAGCTTCAGCTCCAGCATCCGTCCTTCCAATGAATATTCAGGGTTGATTTCCTTTAGGATAGACTGGTTTGATCTTGCAGTCCAAGGGACTCTCAAGAGTCTTCTCCATCGCCACAGTTCAAAAACATCAATTCTTCCTTACTGCGTAAGCTCTTGATGCTCTGTCCCCTCCTCTGTTTATTATCTGCCTTCCGCATCAGGATGCACATTTTCCAGGACAAGGGCTGTGCTACTGTTACAGCCCAACACCAGAACAAAGCCTGGACATTGTAATAAGCCCTTCATAAAGATCTGATGATGACAGACTGACAGAGTTCCCTTCGACATCTGAGTTGACATCTGACTTTCTCTCTCTCCATTCATTCAACTCATTCCGTAGATGTTTAGGAGAATTTTCTCTGTACCTAGCATGAAGGTTGGTAATAATAGCTTCCATGTGACTGCTGAGTGGCCACTGTGCACTAAGGAAGACCCTCAAGACCTCTCAGACATTATTTCTAATGGTCATAAGACCCACCCTAGGACATGCCTGGATCCAGTGGTTAAGACGCTGCACTTCCAATGCAGGGGCCCGGGTTCGATCCCTGGGTGGGGAACTAAGATGCCACATAATATGCGGCGAGGCAAAAAAATAAATAAATAAATCGTAAAAATAAAAGTTTTAAAAAAAATAACCCACCTGACAGAGAATTTACTATTAGTCTCATTTTGTGAGAGAACTGGGGTTCCTGGAGCTGAACAGTGGTAATAGCCTTTGCTGCTGTTGTTTCATTGCCCAGCTGTGTCTGACTCTTGCCACCCCCTAGACTGTAGCCCGAGCCCACCAGGCTCAGGCTCCACTGTTCTTAGGATTTTCTAAGCAAGAATACTGAAGTGGGTTGCCATTTCCCTCTCCAGGAGATCTTCCCAACCCAGGGATGGAACCCACGTCTCCTACAAAGGCAGGCGAATTCTTTACCACTGAGCCACCAGGGAAGCCCAGTAGCCTTTATGAAATGCAGACAGTATTCCAGGCTGTGTTCAGAGTGCTTTACAGAAGAGTTTTCCCAAAGCCACCTAACTCAGTCTGCCTTGCCGCAGATCAATAACCTTTCCACTGCTTCTCATTGCTTTGAAAGCCACTGCTTTCTCCAGATGCTCCTGTTTTAGTGGGACAGGCAAAATACAGGAACAGGAGATATTTTGATAGCAATCAAGGTCTGAAGGGCTCAGATTCTGTAGGAACAGAGCGTAGGGGAGAGGGGTGGCCAGGGCAGACACTTCTAGTTTTTTGAATGAGACCTTGGAGGATGGCTGGTTTTCACGAGGTGGGTGGGAATGGGGCTTCTTGGGAGGGAGGCACAGAGCACAGGCCTGAAAGCATTCACATGTCCGTCAAATCAATAACCGTTTACTGAGAAACTACTGTGAGGCAGGTACCATGGTAGGTGCTAGAGGTGCCGGCCGACAAACATTCCCCAAGTTCACCTTGTTTATACTTCTGTGAGCCTGTAAATGACCGAGCTCTTGCAGGAGCCCTGGAGAGCAGCCTTGACCTTCACTCGCAGGCTCTCTCCCGAAGGAGCATCCGCATTGGCCCTTCTGTTGTTTTTATGGAGTAATCACTGAATATGCTTCATGTTGCACAGAGCAGATATTTTCAAAAGACATCATCATTTCACGTAAAGAAAGCAAATCAGAGTATCGTGAAAGAGGCAGGTGGAAGTAGAGCATGCCGAAGAAATATAGCACATTTCCCTTGGCTTTTCCCCTTTCTTAGTTAATAATAGCTAACATTTGTTGAACACTTGTCATTTGCCAGGCCCGGCTAGTCTAAGTTCTCTGTATGTGTTAACTCCCTGTGTCCTTGTTAATGCAAGTTCGAGTGCCCGACACACAGTGGGGCCAAGCAAACTGAAGCAGCAGAGGTCGGAGCCGAGGAAGCTTTATTGCAGGGTCATGCAAGGAGGTGGGCGGCTCACTCCCTAAAAAGCCTCAGCCCTCCAAAAAATTTTAGCAAAGCATTTTTAAAGGGCAGGCGAGACAGGGGTGGGGGTGTCGCAGGGTATGTGATCGGCTTGTGCACGAGTCTCTGATTGGCTGATGGTGAGGCAGAGGATGGTGTCACAGAGCCTCGCTTAGCCATCCTTAGGCTCTGGGGCGATGCGCTCATGGTCATCAAGTAGTTCTTCCATTTGGTGGGTGCTTTCAGGTCTGCAAAATGACTCAGGAAATTCGCCTCAAATGCCATTATCTAGGTACTTCAGAGAAGAGCTAAAGCAGAGGATATGGGGGAAGGGCCTTAGGGTCCTGCTTCTTACATCCTCACACCCTCAGGAGAAGGTCCTGGTGTGACAGATGAAGAACAAGAGATACAAAGAATTGAAACCAAAGATTGCAATGCCTGGAAGTGACTAACTCAGGATTTGAACTGAGAAGTCCACCTCCAGAGCCTGGGGTCCCCTCTCCTTTCCTGCTGGTAGGTCGGGGGTACTCAGGACCCTGGCCCGCATCCCGTCTGTGAGTCTGAGTAGATCCTCGAGTGCAGTTTGCAATGTGGAGAGAGTCGCTGACGCTGCTGTGACATGTCCTCATGAGTGTCTCTTGAAGAGTTCATATTTGGTGTGTAATTCCACCTGCCGACCTGACCTTGGCAGCTTGCTGTTACTGCACGTCAGCTTGTTTAGGGGAAGGCCCAGCAACTTAAGACTGACTGGTCGCTTGAGTTCTCCAGAGCTGACCTCTGCTCTCTACTAACACACCTCGGTGTTGGTAGATGGGCATCAGGTTGCAGAGGAGGAGAGGACAGCCTTATAAAGCCATCCAGCCGTGCCAGGCGGGGACGGTTCCTCTTTCCAATGAGATGGGGACAGACTATGTTGAAATACATTGTTAATATATTAAGTTATAAATGCCACAGACTTCCTGGATTCTGGGACTTGTCGTGTCCTTGTTAAGCGTTCGAGTGCCCGACACAGTGGGGCCAAGCAAACTGAAGCAGCAGAGGTCGGAGCCGAGGAAGCTTTATTGCAGGGTCATGCAAGGAGGTGGGCGGCTCACTCCCTAAAAAGCCTCAGCCCTCCAAAAAATTTTAGCAAAGCATTTTTAAAGGGCAGGCGAGACAGGGGTGGGGGTGTCGCAGGGTATGTGATCGGCTTGTGCACGAGTCTCTGATTGGCTGATGGTGAGGCAGAGGATGGTGTCACAGAGCCTCGCTTAGCCATCCTTAGGCTCTGGGGCGATGCGCTCATGGTCATCAAGTAGTTCTTCCATTTGGTGGGTGCTTTCAGGTCTGCAAAATGACTCAGGAAATTCGCCTCAAATGCCATTATCTAGGTACTTCAGAGAAGAGCTAAAGCAGAGGATATGGGGAAGGGCCTTAGGGTCCTGTTTACATCCTCACACCCTCAGGAGAAGGTGCTGGTGTGACAGATGAAGAACAAGAGATACAAAGAATTGAAACCAAAGATTGCAATGCCTGGAAGTGACTAACTCAGGATTTGAACTGAGAAGTCCACCTCCAGAGCCTGGGGTCCCCTCTCCTTTCCTGCTGGTAGGTCGGGGGTACTCAGGACCCTGGCCCGCATCCCGTCTGTGAGTCTGAGTAGATCCTCGAGTGCAGTTTGCAATGTGGAGAGAGTCGCTGACGCTGCTGTGACATGTCCTCATGAGTGTCTCTTGAAGAGTTCATATTTGGTGTGTAATTCCACCTGCCGACCTGACCTTGGCAGCTTGCTGTTACTGCACGTCAGCTTGTTTAGGGGAAGGCCCAGCAACTTAAGACTGACTGGTCGCTTGAGTTCTCCAGAGCTGACCTCTGCTCTCTACTAACACACCTCGGTGTTGGTAGATGGGCATCAGGTTGCAGAGGAGGAGAGGACAGCCTTATAAAGCCATCCAGCCGTGCCAGGCGGGGACGGTTCCTCTTTCCAATGAGATGGGGACAGACTATGTTGAAATACATTGTTAATATATTAAGTTATAAATGCCACAGACTTCCTGGATTCTGGGACTTGTCGTGTTTCCGGTCATCTTCTGAATGATCAGACTAAAATGAGTACCATTCAGCTACTGCCCAACCTGCAGTTTTTACTGGAGCTGATCTCCCACTTAGGATAATCCATCCATCAAAGGCAGATGTGTTATCAGGTCTTCAGGTCAGATTTAACGAACCAGAGTCTGGGGCTTCTCTGGTGGTCCAGTGGGTAAAGAGTCCGCCTTGCAGTGCAATGGGCACCGGTTTGATCCCTGGCCTGAGAAGATCCCACATGCCGTGGAGTGGAGTGGCTGGACCGGTGTGTCCAATTACAAGCCCAAGCTCTGGAGCGCATGTACCCAAAGCCGGGGCTCTGCAACAAGAGAGGCCGCCTGCAATGGGAGGTCCCACACAGGCCAAAGAATAAAGATGGGTGAAAATAAATAAATAAAAAACCATAAAATAGGCCAAATTTTATTCAAAAAAAAAAAAGAACCAGAGTCTGTGTGTATATAGAAGGAGAGTTGAAGAGTGGTTGGAATCAAGGTTACAAGTTTTACATACATCTTATTATTAAACTCTTTTTGCAACCTTGGCAAGTCCATCACTCAGGCTCTCAAGTTGCCCACTTCTCAAGTGGAGGAGGTTCTGACTTTGTAGGAATGTCATGGTTGAAAAATGTTGGAATTGCTGGATGAAAAGAAGTATGGAGCAATCCACATGCTAGTCTTTCAGGAGGGCTATTTCTGCAGTTACAGTTCCGGGTGGAGCAAATACTTTTTAAAAATATATTAATTGCAAGTTTCTTTTGATTTTATTTCATTTTTCCATGAGTGTTCTCTTGAAGGAAGAGTTCATATTTGGTGTGTAATTCCACCGGCCGACCTGACCTTGGCAGCTTGCTGTTACTGCACGTCAGCTTGTTTAGGGGAAGGCCCAGCAACTTAAGACTGACTGGTCGCTTGAGTTCTCCAGAGCTGACCTCTGCTCTCTACTAACACACCTCGGTGTTGGTAGATGGGCATCAGGTTGCAGAGGAGGAGAGGACAGCCTTATAAAGCCATCCAGCCGTGCCAGGCGGGGACGGTTCCTCTTTCCAATGAGATGGGGACAGACTATGTTGAAATACATTGTTAATATATTAAGTTATAAATGCCACAGACTTCCTGGATTCTGGGACTTGTCGTGTTTCCGGTCATCTTCTGAATGATCAGACTAAAATGAGTACCATTCAGCTACTGCCCAACCTGCAGTTTTTACTGGAGCTGATCTCCCACTTAGGATAATCCATCCATCAAAGGCAGATGTGTTATCAGGTCTTCAGGTCAGATTTAACGAACCAGAGTCTGGGGCTTCTCTGGTGGTCCAGTGGGTAAAGAGTCCGCCTTGCAGTGCAATGGGCACCGGTTTGATCCCTGGCCTGAGAAGATCCCACATGCCGTGGAGTGGAGTGGCTGGACCGGTGTGTCCAATTACAAGCCCAAGCTCTGGAGCGCATGTACCCAAAGCCGGGGCTCTGCAACAAGAGAGGCCGCCTGCAATGGGAGGTCCCACACAGGCCAAAGAATAAAGATGGGTGAAAATAAATAAATAAAAAACCATAAAATAGGCCAAATTTTATTCAAAAAAAAAAAAGAACCAGAGTCTGTGTGTATATAGAAGGAGAGTTGAAGAGTGGTTGGAATCAAGGTTACAAGTTTTACATACATCTTATTATTAAACTCTTTTTGCAACCTTGGCAAGTCCATCACTCAGGCTCTCAAGTTGCCCACTTCTCAAGTGGAGGAGGTTCTGACTTTGTAGGAATGTCATGGTTGAAAAATGTTGGAATTGCTGGATGAAAAGAAGTATGGAGCAATCCACATGCTAGTCTTTCAGGAGGGCTATTTCTGCAGTTACAGTTCCGGGTGGAGCAAATACTTTTTAAAAATATATTAATTGCAAGTTTCTTTTGATTTTATTTCATTTTTTAAATTTTCTTGGCCAAGCCATGTGGCAGGTGGGATCTTAGTTCCCAGACCAGGGATTGAACTCATGTCCCTTGCACTGGAAACACAGTGTCCTAACCACTGAATAACCAGGCCAGTCCCCTCACTCTTGTTAGCTGTCTTGAATAGTGAACAGGGCTTCTGATGGTCTTTCTGCTCTGGTCTCTGTATAGAGGAGGTAAGATAATTGTGTTTCTACATCACACATAAGGCCATCCTTCCCTTCGTAGGTGGGAGAAGAACTGATGCTGATTTTTTGGTCCTTTATTGCGTTAGATAGGTTTTTATTTGTTTGTTTGTTTATGGCTGCACTTGGTCTTCATTTGCTTTGCGGGGGCTTTCTCTTGTTGTGATGTGCATGGGTTTGTCACTGTGGTGGCTTGTCTTACTTTATTATGGAGCACATCCAAGATCAAGTTGCCAGCAGACTGGGTTTCTGGTGAAGGCCCTTTTCCTTACTTTCAGTGACTGCTTCTACTGTGTCTTCACATGGCAGAAAGGGCCTGGGTGTTCCCTGGTTGCCTAGTGGTTAGGACTCTGGGCTTTCACTGCCAAGGGCCTGAGTTCAGTCCCTGGTTGGGGAATGGACTTTTCTCTGCAGAGAGAGACTGATATCTCTCTCTGTGTTCTTACAGATAATCCCATCTTGAGGGACCCACCCTTATGACTTGATCTAACTCTATGTTGTCATTGTTATTTAGTTGCTAAACTGTGCCATGGACTGCCGCCCTCTGGGCTCCTCTGTCACGGGATTTCCCAGGCAAGAATACTGGAGAGGGTTGCCATGTCTTTCTCCAGGAAATCTTCCCTATGCAGGAATCAAACCTGCATCTCCTGCGTTGACAGGCAGATTCTTTACTGCTGAGCCACCAAGGAAGCCCTGTCTAATCTAATTATCTTCCAAAAGCCCCATCTCTAAATACAGTCACTTTGGAAGTTGGGCTTCAGATGTATGAATGGGGGAGGAGCATAATGGAGTCCATGGTGGTCGTTGTTCAGTTGCTGAGTCCTGTCCAGCTCTTGTCCCTGTGCACCGAGCTCACCAGGCTTCCCTGTCCTTCACTATCTCCCAGAGTTTGCTCAAACTCATGGCCATTGAGTTGGTCATGCCATGAATCCATGACACGATGTAAAGTCCATGGAGGGAGGGCGTGGGTGTGTGTGTGTTTGTATTAGATTGGATTTTTTTACCTTTCGTCTCTCTTCTTTCCTTCTTCCTTCCTTTGTCATTGTACTACAACTATTTTTGTTTTGGACATTCCATTTGACAATATGTCTTAAATTTTCAGCTGTGGCCCAGCTATTTCATGACTCTGAGGGTCCATGTAAAGAAGTGTATTTCCCTGAGCTCTCAATATTCTACTACAGCACTGATTCACTTTGACACCAGGTATGTGTGGGTTTTCCACACATCAGGCAGGAATCGTTAGATAAATTATAGCGTGTTTTATACTACAAACTAGCACTCTGCCAAAAATAAGGTAGAGCTGTATTCACTGAGATGAAAATATATCCATGACCACATCATTTACCAAGAAAAGCAGGTTGCTATATATAATGTAGAGTCTGGTTTCACTTCTGATAAAAAATATTAATAACAGTGTATGAAAAATATATGTGCCTACATTTATGTTGCTATTTACAGGTACATACAAGTACATGAGCACAAAGCCTTTGAACCTGGGACGGGGTAGCTCTCAGGGATGCATCAGTGAGCGGAGGTACTTCCTTCATATCCTTCTATGGTGTTTGAATTTTTCCCAATGGACTTGTTTTCACTTTTTAGTTAAAAGCATTTACATTTTCTCTAAAAATAGACAAGGGATTGCTGCCGAGCACAGGAAGGAAATAGGTCACGGAGAATATATAGAAGTAGGAAAAATGAAGGAAGTTCATAGAATAATAGTCTTCTTTTTTAGTGGACTACAGGAAGAGTGTGGTCTGTTGAGTTGGCAGGGCATGCCCACTTGCACAGTCGTGTCTGACTCTTTCAAACCCCGTGGACTGTAGCCCGCCATGATCCTCTGTCTGTGGGAATTTTCCAGACAAGAATACTGGAGTGGGCTGCCATTTCCTCCTCCAGGGCATCTTCCTGGCCCGGGGACTAAACCCATGCTTCCCAGGTCTCCTGAATTACAGGTGGATTCTTTATCCGTGAGCTGCCGGGTTGGGAGGTGCTAAGAAGTGGTTGTGGTCTTCTGGAAAAAGATAAAAACGTCAGAACCCGCATGGGGAGGAGTGGAACCTGGGGCTTCATTCTCTGGGTGTCAAAATACAGTGATGCAGTTAAATGTCAGGTTCAGTGTGAATGGGTCCTGTTTTTAACAACCTGAGAGTCTACGAAAATCCAGACTATAAAAAAGCTAAACTATGAATATGCATGCTTTTAAAATGCAAATAGAGCTTTACAGACAGCTTTATATAAGGCTGTTGTTTCTTCCTTTTTTAAACAGCACTTTCATAATACATGTTTCCCTATTTCAGGGCTCTCCCCAGAGGTGACCGCCCGGCTTAGTTCAGTAAGCTAACTTTTCTATCTTACTTTCAGTTTTATTTTTAATTGTACCAAAATATACATGACATAAAATAGATCATCTTAACCATTTTAAGTGTGCCAGCATGAGTACATTAACATTGTTTTACACCCGGTTTCCAGAACTCTTTTCATCTTACAGAACTGAAACTCTGTCCCTATTAAACCCTAATGTGCCCTTTTCCTCTTCTTCCAGCCCCTGGCAACCATTCCACTTTCTGTCTCTAAGAACTTTACTGCTCTAGGACCTGCATCAGCGAACTCTTACCGTATTTGTCTTTTTGTGACTTGTTTATTTCATGAAACGTAATGTCTTCGTGGTTCATCCATGTCATAGCCTGGGTCAGGATTTCATGAATCTGTTCATTTGGCTGTGTCTTCGTTGTGGCCGTCGAGGTCTTTTCGTTGAGGCATATGGGAGTCTCAGCATTCGAACTCTTAGTGGTAGCATGTGGGATCTAGTTCCCTGACCAGGGATCACACCTGGGCCCCATGAATTGGGAGCTTGGAGTCTCAGCCACCAGACCACCAGGGCAGTCCCGACATTTCCTTCCTTTTCAAGGCTGAACAATGCTCCAGTATATAGATGGAGCACGTTCTGTTATCCATTCATCTGTCAGTAGACACTTGAGCTGGTTCCTCCTCTTGGCTGTTGTGAATGACCCTGCTGTGAACAGGAGGGTCACATTCAATTTTAAGGCACACGTGCACACCAGTATTGGCCTGGGGAAGAAAGGCCCATGCGGTTTTAGAAATTATGTAAACGAAATTATTGTAGGTCTTCAGTGTTGAAATTTAGCTTGTTTTTATGTCCTTACCCCTTGGCTTTGGGCTAAGGTGTGCTGGTCCCTCATTCTTGTTAGATTGTTTGCCGCCCTATGGACTGTAGCCCGCCAGGCTCCTCTGTCCCTGGGATTTCCCAGGCAAGAATCCTGGATGAGTTGCCACGCCCTCCTCCAGGGCATCTTCCTGACTCAGGGACTGAACCCAGGTCTCCTACACTATAAGCAGATCCTTTACCATCTGAGCCACCAGGGAAGCCCCTCTTGTATTTATGTTACCTTTTAATTCTTAATAAAGACAAAGAAATCATTTCCAATGCACTCTTCCAGGGGAAGTTGCTTCCTGCCACTTAGTGAATAAATACGGAGTATGTAAACAAAGACTGTTTTGCAGCGTGCAGAGGACATCCTGTCATATTTCCCAATACAGAGGGACTATCGCCAGACTGTAGGTGTTATTCAGGAGGGACCGTCAGTTGCCTCTTGATTCCAGCGCTAACAGTAAAAAGCTGGTCACTGTTAGTTTTTTGTTTTGAAGTGTTTATTTCTCCACCTGACTGTGCTGGGTCTTGGCGGCTCATGCAGGATCGCCGTGTTGTGTAGCGTCTTCCGCTGCTGCACACGACTCTCTAGGTGTGGCGCTCAGGCTCTGTCGTTGGAGCGCAAGGGCTGAGCTGCGCCCCGGCATGTGGAGTGTCAGTTCCCCAGTCAGGAAACGAGCCTGTGTTCCCTGCCTTGGAAGGCAGATTCTGAACCACTTGGCCACCAGGGAAGTGCCATGCTGCTTGCTGGTACATGCAATGTTGGAATGATGATTTTTTAGGTCAATAAAAGCATAAAACAGGAGACTTACCAGTACATGTCGTGTTAGCGCCACCCTTATAACATAAAAAAAAGACAGCCTGGAGAGCTGTCGTGGCTGACTCCAAGAGTTTGCTATGAGAGTTGGTGCTAGGAAGGGCTTATTAGGTGGCTTCTGTCTTTCCGCCCGGAGGCCTCTGTTGTAGGTGAAGAACTGTGGGAAGGACAGGGGTTCCACTGGCGTGACCAGGCAGGGAAGTGACCGAGGCCAGCGAGCCACACCATCCGGTTGCTCTGCGGTCCCAGTGGAGAGGAGGGGTGTCCCCAAAGAAAGCAGATCAGCTGATAATGACTGTTCCCGCCACCTGCTCCTTTCTTTCTTTTTTTAGCTTTCTTTTCTGGAAAGAAAAACCAAGTGCTTTTGATTTACTTTCTACTGTTTTTTTCTTTCCCCTTTTGTATTATGAATTGTGAAATATTTATATGGACACATATAAACCACATATGTACAGTTAAAGAAACTACAAACAAACACCCAGATCAAGAAATGCCAGCACCTTAGCAGCCTGCCCCGAGCCTGACCCTGGTCACAGCTGTGTCACGTTGCTAAATAACAGCTTTATTGAGGTCTAATTCACCATAGGTTTCTCCACAGGAGAGTGGCCATCTTTCCCTTGGTAGTTAATAAGTATCTTGGGGAAGATAGTTTGAAACTACTGCCTAGATTTCTTCTTTTTTAGGGCAAAAGCCATTCACTAAGCTTAGTCCTTTCCTTACATACAGGTGCTGCGTTGGCTGAGGTTAGTGAAATAGGACATGGCATACATTAGATCGACTGCAGTGCTCAGAGATTCAAAACAAGGACTGTGGTTCTGTGTGGTGTGTCGGCTTCAGGGTGTAGTCTTACGAATGACAGCCGAAGAAAGGGGTTGCAAGGTAACCTGAAATTCTGAGAGAAAGGAAAACAAATTCTATAGAGAAGAAATTTTGCTGGAGATGAACAAGGAACAGTACTTGTGGCTGAGACGCTGCACTCCGAGTGTGGAGGACTGGAGTTTGATCCCTGATCAGGGCGCTCGGTCCCCCCTGCCACAGCTAAGAGTCCACCTGCCGCAACTAAAGCTCCCGCGTGCCACAATGAATACCTGGCGCAACCAGATCAATAATCAAGTAAATTAAAACAAAAAAAGAAAGAAAGAAGAGGGCCTGATCCGTGAGGCAGGATTAGTGCAAAGTCTAGGCTTTGGTACTCAGGCTGCGTCTCCCAGGCTCTCCCAAAGGACGCGGCTAGCTCGTGGCTTTTCCAGTTGAATATGGCAGACCCATCCTAGCATGCCAGCTCCTCTAAGCCTTTTGGGCTTTTCTTCCAAAGACTGCTGTGCCTGTTCTGGAATCCTTCTTCCAGGCTCCTCAGAGGCCCCCTCCCCCAGCACGTACAAGACCCGGGCCTTGGCCAGGGTGTGCCTTCTGACTCAGGAGAGGACGTCCTCAGCAGCATTTTCTCATCCTGTGTTACACTGCCCCCCACCTCGACCAGCACCCTCAGGACCCACACACCCTTCCAGCTTAGTAACAGCCACCCAGGGCCACGGTCCTTTTTTATTTTCCCCACAGTCCTTCTTGTGACCATTTCTCCTGCACCTCCTGTACCAGAGACAGGAAACCCGTCAGTGTGCCCCCCGCCACAGGTCCCGCCAGGGGCCATCACCACACTGATGCGTCCTCGCCGTCTGGCGGTTGAACAACCCACCCCCTGGAATTCCACCTGCCGAGTCCACTTCTGATGCCATCTGGTCCAAGGCAGGCTCTTGGGAAGCAAACCTGCATTGGAGACCTTGGTGAAAACTGTTTCTTAAAGGAACGTTCTTTGGAGAAGGGGGAAAACGGAAGTCAGAGGGGGATCTAAAGTCAGAAGGGGAGCAAAACTAAGCAACAGCGTGGGCTCGGCAGAGACTTGTGCCAGTCTGGTCCCTCGGAAAGCTCTGGAGGACAGCTTGCCCCACAGGGTGCGCCACCTTGAGGACAGGAGGCTGGCCTGTTGTACCCGCTGGGCTGCTGTGAACATTCTTCTCTTTGTGTTTTGTTCAGCATTCGGTAGGCGTGTGCCTATGGTTGGCATTACTGGGGCACTCAGCACGGTCTAGAAGATTCTGCCAGACAGGTCTCCAAAGCAACTCTGACAGTTTTACTCCTGCCAGGAGTGTCTAGCATCCCTGGCACCTAGTTATTTTCTGTCTTTTTCACCTTAGCCATTTTAGTGGGAATACACAGTTAATTTTCATTTTCCTGATAATTCAGAGGTTGAGTACCTTTTCTTTTTTTCTTTTGTAGATTTTTTTGAAGTGGACCATTTTTGAAGTCTCTTATTGAATTTGTTACAAGATTGCTTCTGTTTTATGTGTTGGTCTTTGGGGGGCAGGCGGAGCATGAGACATATGGGGTCTTAGTTCCTCAACCAGGGGTCGAACCTGCAGCCCTGGTATTGGGAAGCGAAGTATTAACCACTGAACCACCAAGGAAGTCCCAATGAGGCTGAACACCTTTACATGTTTATTGGCCGTTTAGATCCCTGCTTTGTGAAGGAGGGATCAGATCTTTCCTCTTAGCTGCTTTTTTTTTTCCTTAGTAAGGAACTAAGAAGACAGCATGAGTCTTTCCTCCAATAAATACAAATATCTTCTCCCAGTCTCTGCTTGCTTTTCACTCTCCCTTTTTAAAAAGTACTTACGTATAGGAATTTCCCGGTAGCCCAGTGGTTAAGATTGGGAGCTTTTCCACTGTGGCCCAGGTTCAACCTCTAGTCAGGGAGCTGAGCTCCTGCAGCCACCCAGCCAAAAATAAATCAGTAGATCTTAAGGAGATATAGTTGACATGTCATGTTGTGTGAGTGTGAGGTGTACAACGTGCTGATCTGACACATTTATATACTGCAATACGATTACCACCCAGCGTGGGAGCTAACACCCACCTCAGGGCATGCAATTGTAATTTCTTTTTTTGTGGGAAGCACACTGAAGATCTGCTCTTAGAAGCTTTAAAGTTTAATGCCTTTTTCATTCTCTTCATGGTATCTTTAGCTGAACAGAAGTTCTACATGTTAATATAGTCCAATTTATCTGTTTTTGTCTTATATGGTAGCACTTTCTTGTATCCTCTTTAAGATGTGTTTCAAATACCAAAATCATGAAGATGCTTCGGTTTTGCTCTAGTATCTTTGTTTTACCTTTCACATTTAGGCTTGTCCTTCATCTGGAATTGATTTGGGGGTGTGTTGTGAGGTAGAGGCCAAGGTTCTTTCTTCTTCTTGTTTTTTTTTTTTTTTTTTAGGTAAGAAATGGATTTATTCAGATTCAGAGAAAGCACACTCCACAGACAGAGTGTGGGCCATGGCAGAGCAAATCCAGTGGCCTTCTTCTTGGTTTTTATTGTTTTTTTTGTTTTGTTTTGTTTTTCTTTTCTTCTTGTTTTTTTTTTTTTTTTTTAAAGATTTATTTATTAATTTATTTTGGGCGGAGGTCGTGTTGGGGAGGGAGGGGAGTGGGCGGGCCACTTCTATTGGTCTTTCATTTCTCTATTTTCATCCATCTTTGTTCTTCGGCTCCTGTGGGCCTCCCATCGCGGTGGCGTCTGTTGTTGCAGAGCACCGACTCTGGGCGCATGCGCTCCAGAGCTCCCGCTCGGTGATTGGACACATCGGTCCAGCCGCTCCGCGGCACATGGGATCTTCCCAGGCCAGGGATCGAACTGGCGCCCCTTGCACTGCAAGGCGGTGTCCTTACCCAGTGCGCCACCAGGGGAAGCCCTTCTTGTTTTTTAATGCTTACTTATTTGGCTACTCCAGGTCTTAGCTGCAGCGAGTGGGATCTTTAGTTGTGTCATGTGGGATCTAGTTCCCTGACCGGAGATCTAACCCAGGCACCCCTCTTTGGGAGTGTGGAGTCCTAGCCACTGGACCACCAGGGAAGTTCCAGAGCCAAGGTTCTTTTCTTTCTTCTTCTTTTTAAAATTTAAACTGACCCAGCACTGACCACGGACAAGGCCATCCCTCCTTTTCTTGTGGCACTGCAGGCTCGCCTTTATCGAAATCAGATGACCGTATTCAGTTTCTGCAGTGAAGAATCCACTTGTGCCCAGCCTGCTGGCGGCGGGGTGGAGAGGGGAGCAAGCCTGATGGCCAGTTTCTGGAAGGGGAGCAAGGAAGGAGCCAAACGGTCTCAGCAGTCTTCCTTCCAGAGACTTGACTTAGCCGTCTGTTTTCAGAGAGCTTCCTCGCCTCAGCTGTGCCCAGGTCCCGGGACTGTCAAATCCTCCCATTTACTCTCCTTGAAACCTGACTGTAAGGAAGAACAGGATGCTCTGGAAAAGGAGGCGTGGCTCACAGACATGCAGGTGCTCTCTGGGGCCTGGCCTCCACGTGGTCTGGAGAGCCTCTGTTTGTGGACATGTAACAGCTAGAGGTGGCCAGCGTGTCCCCCAGACACCATGTGCTGCTCATGGTTGGGGGACGGGTCAGCGCTGCTTCCACGTCAGCGGCCCTCCACCAGACGGCTCAGTCCCCGCTGCCTGCAGCAGGTGCCTCGGTCTCCCCGCAGGATGGAAGCTGATCGTCTCAGACCCGAGCTGTGTGTTCTTCCCTGGCTCATGGTTGCTCTGAATCGAATACAAAGGTCACGTTTGTGCAGTAGACCACTGGGGTCACAACCAACAAGAGGCACGGTTGCTCAACTCTCATTTTCCTTGAGACCAGGTCTCTAGTGTCCTAATCATAAACCAAGGATCTCAGAAAGCCTTCCAGTCACAGTGGTGAGAATTGATATGCTTCTGAGGGTTATGTGCTGTTCTCAAGAGGCTAAAATCCAATAGACTATGTGGCAGATTTGCAGCCATTCTCCTGGGCAGAAGTGGTGGTGGGGTTCAGTCACTTGGTCGTGTCCGACTCTCTGTGACCCCATGAACTGCAGCACAACCAGGCTTCCCTGTCCTTCACCACCTTCCGGAGTTTCCTGAAACTCATGACTGTTGAGTCGGTGATGCCATCCAACCATCACGTTCTCTGTTGTCCCCTTCTCCTCCTGCCCTCCGTCTCTCCCAGCATCAGGCTCATTTCCAGTGTGTCGGCTCTTCACCAACTACAAGTGAGATATGTCCTAAATTTGTATTTACTCCAAGTGGTTTCAGATTCATGGAGAAGAGATACTTATCTAAATGTATATGTTTATTATTATATGAAATTATGCTGATAATTTCATTTGTACGTTCTTTTTTCCAAGTGTTCAAAATGGCATTATAGGTAAAATACTTTTAAAGAAAATAATGTTGTTACAAATGATCATTACTAATGATCACAAGTGATAACCTATGCTTTCATAGCACGGTGTGATTTTTAGAACGTTTTTCATTTGATCTTAAACAGCCTACATGATAGACAAAGGCTGTAAAACCCATTTTACAGATAAGAAAACTGATGCCACAGTCATTAAATTACTCACCTGAAATGAGAGCAAAATTTTTACTCCCTTAACGTGGTCTGGAGAGCCTCTGTTTGTGGACATGTAACAGCTAGAGGTGGCCAGCGTGTCCCCCAGACACCATGTGCTGCTCATGGTTGGGGGACGGGTCAGCGCTGCTTCCACGTCAGCGGCCCTCCACCAGACGGCTCAGTCCCCGCTGCCTGCAGCAGGTGCCTCGGTCTCCCCGCAGGATGGAAGCTGATCGTCTCAGACCCGAGCTGTGTGTTCTTCCCTGGCTCATGGTTGCTCTGAATCGAATACAAAGGTCACGTTTGTGCAGTAGACCACTGGGGTCACAACCAACAAGAGGCACGGTTGCTCAACTCTCATTTTCCTTGAGACCAGGTCTCTAGTGTCCTAATCATAAACCAAGGATCTCAGAAAGCCTTCCAGTCACAGTGGTGAGAATTGATATGCTTCTGAGGGTTATGTGCTGTTCTCAAGAGGCTAAAATCCAATAGACTATGTGGCAGATTTGCAGCCATTCTCCTGGGCAGAAGTGGTGGTGGGGTTCAGTCACTTGGTCGTGTCCGACTCTCTGTGACCCCATGAACTGCAGCACAACCAGGTTTCCCCTGTCCTTCACCACCTTCCGGAGTTTCCTGAAACTCATGACTGTTGAGTCGGTGATGCCATCCAACCATCACGTTCTCTGTTGTCCCCTTCTCCTCCTGCCCTCCGTCTCTCCCAGCATCAGGCTCATTTCCAGTGTGTCGGCTCTTCACCAACTACAAGTGAGATATGTCCTAAATTTGTATTTACTCCAAGTGGTTTCAGATTCATGGAGAAGAGATACTTATCTAAATGTATATGTTTATTATTATATGAAATTATGCTGATAATTTCATTTGTACGTTCTTTTTTCCAAGTGTTCAAAATGGCATTATAGGTAAAATACTTTTAAAGAAAATAATGTTGTTACAAATGATCATTACTAATGATCACAAGTGATAACCTATGCTTTCATAGCACGGTGTGATTTTTAGAACGTTTTTCATTTGATCTTAAACAGCCTACATGATAGACAAAGGCTGTAAAACCCATTTTACAGATAAGAAAACTGATGCCACAGTCATTAAATTACTCACCTGAAATGAGAGCAAGAACTTGGATCTTCTAGCTCCTAGTGTCCTCCCCACCTTATCAAATCGTTCCACTTGTATTTTTTCATTTTATTCTGAGTGCACATAGCTCACTCAGCAGTACCAGAGGATCCTAGCTCCTTGTTAAACTTAAAAATATTGCTCCATACACCCTTTATTTAAAAGCCCATGGCGGAAACTTCCCTGGAGGTCTAGTGGTTAAGACTCCATCCTTCCAATGCAGGGGATACGGTTTGATTCCTGGCTGGGAAACTAAGATTCCCACATTACATAAGTTGTGAGCAAAAGAAAAGCACATGGGGGCTTCCCTAGTGGTCAAGTGGGTAAGGACACCGCCTTGCAGTGCAAGGGGTGCCGGTTTGATCCCTGGCCTGGAAAGATCCCATGTGCCGCGGAGCGACTGGACTGATGTGTCCAATTACTGAGCCGGAGCTCTGGGGCGCATGCGCCCAGAGCCGGCACTCTGCGAGGACAGCGGCCATGGCGATGGGAGGCCCACAGGAGCCAAAGAACAAAGATGGATGAAAATAAAGAAATGAAAGACCAATAGAAGTGGCCCGCCTGCTCCCCTCCCTCCTCACCCACCCTCCTCAAATAAATAAATAGATAAATCTTAAAAAAAAAAAAAAAGAAAGAAAGAAAAGCACATGGCAAGGAATTCCCTCTTTGCCTAGTGGTTAGGACTCGTGCTTTTCCTGCTGTGGCTTGCATTCCATTCCTGCTTCAGGAACTGAGACCCCTCAAGTCAAGCAGTGTTGCCTGTGATAATCATAATAAATGGAAAAGAATATGTAAAAATATGCATATGTGGGTCAAACTGAACCCCTTTGCTATACAGCAGACTGGCCCAGCATTGTAAATCAAGGATACCGCAATTAAAAACATAAATAAAATAAAAACCACATGGCAGTCTGTCTTTCAGTTATTTTTGTGAGTAGTAATTATGCCAACCTGCCGTTTAGGAAAAATATTCAAACTCCAGGAGGTCCCCATGGGCACCCATAGACAAAGGCTGTAAAACCCATTTTACAGATAAGAAAACTGATGCCACAGTCATTAAATTACTCACCTGAAATGAGAGCAAGAACTTGGATCTTCTAGCTCCTAGTGTCCTCCCCACCTTATCAAATCGTTCCACTTGTATTTTTTCATTTTATTCTGAGTGCACATAGCTCACTCAGCAGTACCAGAGGATCCTAGCTCCTTGTTAAACTTAAAAATATTGCTCCATACACCCTTTATTTAAAAGCCCATGGCGGAAACTTCCCTGGAGGTCTAGTGGTTAAGACTCCATCCTTCCAATGCAGGGGATACGGTTTGATTCCTGGCTGGGAAACTAAGATTCCCACATTACATAAGTTGTGAGCAAAAGAAAAGCACATGGGGGCTTCCCTAGTGGTCAAGTGGGTAAGGACACCGCCTTGCAGTGCAAGGGGTGCCGGTTTGATCCCTGGCCTGGAAAGATCCCATGTGCCGCGGAGCGACTGGACTGATGTGTCCAATTACTGAGCCGGAGCTCTGGGGCGCATGCGCCCAGAGCCGGCACTCTGCGAGGACAGCGGCCATGGCGATGGGAGGCCCACAGGAGCCAAAGAACAAAGATGGATGAAAATAAAGAAATGAAAGACCAATAGAAGTGGCCCGCCTGCTCCCCTCCCTCCTCACCCACCCTCCTCAAATAAATAAATAGATAAATCTTAAAAAAAAAAAAAAAGAAAGAAAGAAAAGCACATGGCAAGGAATTCCCTCTTTGCCTAGTGGTTAGGACTCGGTGCTTTTCCTGCTGTGGCTTGCATTCCATTCCTGCTTCAGGAACTGAGACCCCTCAAGTCAAGCAGTGTTGCCTGTGATAATCATAATAAATGGAAAAGAATATGTAAAAATATGCATATGTGGGTCAAACTGAACCCCTTTGCTATACAGCAGACTGGCCCAGCATTGTAAATCAAGGATACCGCAATTAAAAACATAAATAAAATAAAAACCACATGGCAGTCTGTCTTTCAGTTATTTTTGTGAGTAGTAATTATGCCAACCTGCCGTTTAGGAAAAATATTCAAACTCCAGGAGGTCCCCATGGGCACCCACGGTTCTCTTCTGAAGACCTTCTTCATATATTCATTCTACAGATTCCCATTTTAATCTTCCGTGTGTGCTGGTGTGACTACTCTGGATCATACAAAAGTGTCTCTAGCATAGACTTTGCCCTCAAGTTTATATAATCTCGTGGGAAGCTCAGGCACATACACACAAAAGGGCAAGTGATAAATGAAGTGTAAACTGAGCTTCCAGAAGCTCTGAGAAAGAAACTTGACTCTGACATAAATTTTGCTGACTTGGAAAGTGCTGCTAAGCGTGTGAACTGTGGGTTTGTTGTTGCAGGCCGCGCTTCTTAACACACCAGGGCACAAAGAACTGCTGCGGTTTTCAGCAGTGAAACTAAAGCATCTGTGTTGTAGGAATTTCCTCGAAATTTCTTTGAAACGTACTGAAACTAAGTCCACACTCTCACCTCTCGTTTCCTGTTATCAGGGTCCGCCTCAGCTTACGGGAAACTGTACATATTGGTGTCGCATTTCAAAGAAAAATTTGGTTAATTTTTTTCAGCTTTGAAAGAGATGCAAAATGGCCTGAAATTGTAATCGTAAGGAAAGTGTTTTTTTTTTTTTTTTAACAAAGGTCTATAAAACTCAAAGACTTCTGGGTCAAATAGTGTGGTTATATGTAAATAGCATCTGTGAGCAGCAGTTATTTCACTCAGCTAAAATAGTAGCTCTGATTATTACTGAAATGACTCAGATGCACACTGTAGCTGTAGAGGCTAGCTCTGACAGAGAGGGCTTTGCAGTAAAGCTTGCTATAATTAGAGAGTACGAGGTAGTCCCCTGTTTTCCATGTATTAAAACTTAAATCTTTTAATACCAAAGGTGCATCTCCTCTCCTAATCCATAGTATTAAATGTTTTAAAAAGAAAGAGAGGAAAGCAAAACGGCAAAATAAAAATAAATAAATAAAAGAAAGAGGGAGATGACTCCCCTGGCAGTCCAGTGGTTAAGACTCAGAGCTTCCACTGCAGGAGCACCGGTTCCCACCCTGGTCAGGAACGGAGATCCCACAAGCCACGTGGTGCAACCGAAGAAAAAAGAAGACTTAGCCCAGGCGCTTCAATAGAAGTGATAGTGGTGAGTACCCGTGGGTACCATTTACATCTGCAAAGCTACTAAACAGTTAAGACGTTTCCTGTTGTCCCAGCCCCAGATCACCCTAAGCTGAGCTGGGTAACGCTTGGGCAGGGTTGCTTCTGCCCGACTCCTCCACTGCCAGGCTCTGCCAGCAGCGGGGGCTACAGAGTCCGCAGGGCTGGAGGAGAAAGGGTGTACCCAGAGGTCCCAGGGGCAGGGAACCTCCAAGATCTGATAGCCGCCCCCCGCCCCCCGCCCCACCCCCACGCCGTTCCCTCAGCCCTGGGAGGAGAAGCCGCAGCCGCTTCCCGAGGTGACTGTGTGGGCTCAGCGTCCTCTTGCTGTGTTTGGGTTCAGTGCCCTCTTTCTGTGTTCAGGTTCTCCAGTGCCCATTTAACTAGTTCCTTCTGTTAAACTCTCTGTTAAAATCCCCGGTGTGGTTTGTTTTCCTGACTGGACCTTGATTAATACAAGACTTAATAAGGTTGTACATATTGGTGTCGCATTTCAAAGAAAAATGTTTTTCAGCTTTGAAAGAGATGCAAAATGGCCTGAAATTGTAATCGTAAGGAAAGTGTTTTTTTTTTTTTTTTAACAAAGGTCTATAAAACTCAAAGACTTCTGGGTCAAATAGTGTGGTTATATGTAAATAGCATCTGTGAGCAGCAGTTATTTCACTCAGCTAAAATAGTAGCTCTGATTATTACTGAAATGACTCAGATGCACACTGTAGCTGTAGAGGCTAGCTCTGACAGAGAGGGCTTTGCAGTAAAGCTTGCTATAATTAGAGAGTACGAGGTAGTCCCCTGTTTTCCATGTATTAAAACTTAAATCTTTTAATACCAAAGGTGCATCTCCTCTCCTAATCCATAGTATTAAATGTTTTAAAAAGAAAGAGAGGAAAGCAAAACGGCAAAATAAAAATAAATAAATAAAAGAAAGAGGGAGATGACTCCCCTGGCAGTCCAGTGGTTAAGACTCAGAGCTTCCACTGCAGGAGCACCGGTTCCCACCCTGGTCAGGAACGGAGATCCCACAAGCCACGTGGTGCAACCGAAGAAAAAAGAAGACTTAGCCCAGGCGCTTCAATAGAAGTGATAGTGGTGAGTACCCGTGGGTACCATTTACATCTGCAAAGCTACTAAACAGTTAAGACGTTTCCTGTTGTCCCAGCCCCAGATCACCCTAAGCTGAGCTGGGTAACGCTTGGGCAGGGTTGCTTCTGCCCGACTCCTCCACTGCCAGGCTCTGCCAGCAGCGGGGGCTACAGAGTCCGCAGGGCTGGAGGAGAAAGGGTGTACCCAGAGGTCCCAGGGGCAGGGAACCTCCAAGATCTGATAGCCGCCCCCCGCCCCCCGCCCCACCCCCACGCCGTTCCCTCAGCCCTGGGAGGAGAAGCCGCAGCCGCTTCCCGAGGTGACTGTGTGGGCTCAGCGTCCTCTTGCTGTGTTTGGGTTCAGTGCCCTCTTTCTGTGTTCAGGTTCTCCAGTGCCCATTTAACTAGTTCCTTCTGTTAAACTCTCTGTTAAAATCCCCGGTGTGGTTTGTTTTCCTGACTGGACCTTGATTAATACAAGCTTTAATTTCACCAATTATAAGGCTGCTATGAGCAATCATATTCTACTGGGGAGGAGATGGAAACTGAGGTTCAGCCACTGGTGCAAATTGTGTAACCGCTAGTCCAAGAGGCAAGATCCGCACCTTGCATTTTGAGATCCTCACCTCTCCATTTCCTCTCGTCATTTCTCTGGCAGAACTTTTTTTTTTTTTTTAATAATTTTATACCAAAAATAAAGGACTTCCCTGGTGATCCAGTGGTTAAGACTCTGTACTTCAGCTGCAGGGGGTATAGGTTCAATCCCTAGTCGGGGAGCTAAGATCTTACATGCCACTCAGTACAGCCACAATGATAATAATGTTATACTTAATAGAAGAACTGCAAAGGTAGTAGGAAATTCCTGTATACCCCTCACCCAGCTTTCTCTGTTGTTAATGGCTTATACAACTGTGAAGCATTTATCCAAAGTAAAAATTAGCCTAAGAACATTACTATTTTTCAAAACTACAGATTTCATTAAGACAACCCCAGGGGGCTTCCCTAGTGGTCCAGTGGGTAAGGACACCGCCTTGCGGTGCAAGGGGCACCAGTGCAATCCCTGGCCTGGGAAGATCCCACCTGCCATGGAGCGGCTGGACCGATGTGTCCAACTACCGAGCTGGGGCTCTGGAGGGCATGTGCCCAGAGCCAGCGCTCTGCAGTGAGAGAGGCCGCTGCAATGAGAGGCCCACACAGGCCAAAGAACAAAGATGGATGAAAATGAATAGATGAAAGACCCATAGGAGTGGCAAAAAAAAAAAAAAGAAAAAAAAACAGTGTTTCCATTAATGTTTCTTTTCTTTTTTTTTTGGTTCTAGATTACTTTTGTTGTTATGTCTCCTTTGTCTCTTCCAGCCTGTCACACTTTCTGTTTTTCCTTGTTTTTCATGCCCGTGACAATTCTGAGATGCACTAGTTAGATATGTTGTAAAACCTCCATCAGGGTGGGTGTTCTGATGTTTTCTTGGGATTAGAGCAGGGTTGAGGTTTAGGGGAAAGAACACCACCGAGGTTATTGTATCAGGTCAGGGGCACTTCAGAGTTCACACTGCGCCCAGTGATGGCAGCCTTGATCACTTCGTCAGGGTGGTGTCTGTCAGGTTTGCCCATTATATGTCCTTCCTTTTCCATCATTTATTTGTTAGAAGCCAGTCACTAAATCCTCTTGCTGAACTTTCGACTTCCCACATAATCCTCGGGCTGTGCTTCCTTGGCAGATTATTAACTAGTGCTTAAAGATTCTTTGTATTAATTGACTAGTCTGAGAACTACAATCCTAGGAGCCAGACGAACCATGCTAAGATTTATGAGTATGTATTGCTTCTTGGAAAATGATTAGCTGTGGCACCATCTTTGCCTTGCACTATGTTTAAACATGGAACTTGGCTATTTTTAGTCTTAGAAAGCTCATGGTTAATGCTTGGACACCTTTTTTGACTTGATGAACTGGAATCACCTCTGACAATCTCAGAAAGGTAATCGGAAGCCCAGCGTCTTAATAACATGCAGGAAATCAGTAAAAAGAGGAAGAGACATAGAGAAGTAGTGGCTGAGAATAGGAAAATTGGAAATGTTGAAAGATGTGGTTCAAGGAGTGAAAATTTATAAGGATGGATGAGAGGTGATGGGTAACAGACGGAGGGACACAGAGGTCTCAGGCAGGAGGTCAGGGAAAGGTTAAGGAAGGAGCACAAGGAGGAGTGCGAAGCCAGTGATGTGAATCAACCATGGGATTGGACTCTGAACTTGATCTATTGTAAATATTTTTATTTTATCTCTGAGATTTCACCATCTAGGATATAAGATTTATACTCCTAGCTCTAGACTTCATTATAGACAGACTTACATGAGCTTAGACCTTAATATACTTAATATATAAACCAGAGAAGGTAGTTCAATGATCTTACCTAATCACTGGTATTAAGGAGTAGCTGAAGAGTAAACAGAGCTCTCAAAGCTTTTGGAGGCTTTGCAGAATAAAATGAAGCAGATGGTGCTTTTAAAATTAGCTACAAATTACAGATCTTAATATTAACAAAAAGAAAATCAAAATGGTATTAGAGATAGTAAAAACTAGGGCTTCTGATGTTTTCTTGGGATTAGAGCAGGGTTGAGGTTTAGGGGAAAGAACACCACCGAGGTTATTGTATCAGGTCAGGGGCACTTCAGAGTTCACACTGCGCCCAGTGATGGCAGCCTTGATCACTTCGTCAGGGTGGTGTCTGTCAGGTTTGCCCATTATATGTCCTTCCTTTTCCATCATTTATTTGTTAGAAGCCAGTCACTAAATCCTCTTGCTGAACTTTCGACTTCCCACATAATCCTCGGGCTGTGCTTCCTTGGCAGATTATTAACTAGTGCTTAAAGATTCTTTGTATTAATTGACTAGTCTGAGAACTACAATCCTAGGAGCCAGACGAACCATGCTAAGATTTATGAGTATGTATTGCTTCTTGGAAAATGATTAGCTGTGGCACCATCTTTGCCTTGCACTATGTTTAAACATGGAACTTGGCTATTTTTAGTCTTAGAAAGCTCATGGTTAATGCTTGGACACCTTTTTTGACTTGATGAACTGGAATCACCTCTGACAATCTCAGAAAGGTAATCGGAAGCCCAGCGTCTTAATAACATGCAGGAAATCAGTAAAAAGAGGAAGAGACATAGAGAAGTAGTGGCTGAGAATAGGAAAATTGGAAATGTTGAAAGATGTGGTTCAAGGAGTGAAAATTTATAAGGATGGATGAGAGGTGATGGGTAACAGACGGAGGGACACAGAGGTCTCAGGCAGGAGGTCAGGGAAAGGTTAAGGAAGGAGCACAAGGAGGAGTGCGAAGCCAGTGATGTGAATCAACCATGGGATTGGACTCTGAACTTGATCTATTGTAAATATTTTTATTTTATCTCTGAGATTTCACCATCTAGGATATAAGATTTATACTCCTAGCTCTAGACTTCATTATAGACAGACTTACATGAGCTTAGACCTTAATATACTTAATATATAAACCAGAGAAGGTAGTTCAATGATCTTACCTAATCACTGGTATTAAGGAGTAGCTGAAGAGTAAACAGAGCTCTCAAAGCTTTTGGAGGCTTTGCAGAATAAAATGAAGCAGATGGTGCTTTTTAAAATTAGCTACAAATTACAGATCTTAATATTAACAATTTAGAAATGAAAACTATCAGACATATACTATAGGTTTTTATTTTACACTATTCTGTTCTTCTTATATGGGATTTCCATATCTGATGATTAGCTAAACAAAATGAAATCTCATGAGGGCTTTTAGTCTCTAACGGCCGTCTTCCTATGCCTAGGAGTATATCTGCAAATATGTAGCTTAGCCGAGGTGACAGACCTCACCTGGCTTAGAACTCTATATCTGACTGGCTTATAAACATAACTATTTGTGTATTTCATACTATTACTGTTTTTCTGAACCTGAGACTCCTTTTTTAATTTTTTTAAGATTTTTTTTTTTTTAATGTGGACTATTCTTTTTAAAATCGCTATTGGATTGGTTACAATATTGCTTCTGTTTCATGTTTTGTTTTTTTTGGCCAGGAGACATGTGGGATCTTAGCTCCCCTGACCAGGGATCAGACCCCCACCCCCTGCGAAGAAGTCTTAACTACCTGGCCTCCAACGAAATCCCTAAAGCTGAGATTTCTAACACAGCGGACTTCAGATGAGGTCAGATGCGTTCAGGGTGGTATCTGTTATCGGCCTTAAATCATAGGAAACTTGAGAGGATATTTCCCTTCCAGAAATAGGAGAGATGGAGACTTGAAACTCTTGTAACTGATCTTGGATCTTACATAGATAGTTTAGAGTCAATATACTTCAGGAGGGGCACAGATGGGCAGTTTGGAGTTTTTCAACCTGAAGGCCAACTTAGTTTTTAGTTTAGGTTTTTTTTTTTTAATATATATATATATATATATTTAAAATTTATTCGTCTGGGTGTTAGTTGCAGCGTGCTGGATCTTCGATCTTTGTTGTGTCAATTGGAATCGAGTTCCCTGACTAGGAATCAAACCTGGGCCCCCTTGCTTTGGGAGCACAGACTCTTAGCCCCTGGACCACCAGGGAAGTTCCAATTTTTAGTTTTTGAAATGTAGACTGGGGAAGACTTTGGTCCACTTGGCCTTCTTAATAATTGGCCTGTCGAAAATGCCTCTTTTTTTTTTTAAATAAATGACTAGAAAACTAACACCTGGTGGCATTAGAACATTCGTATGCTTCTTTGGGAAAAAAATACACTGTGGATTTTAAAATACCTATTTTGGCTGATACTGGTGCTTATCCCCCTGGGCACATTCTTTACGTAAGGATTAGACATCTCAAAATCTCTTATTTAAAGGTGATTCTTGTTTGTAAGCTGTGTTACCCGTCTGCCGACCAGATGCAATCTGAAGTCAGGTGTCTAGAATGGAGCCCTTGTCTGAAGGCAGTCGTTTCTCTGACCATTAGTCATTATTTACCAACTTACTGGAGGGAAAAGATGACTGTGTCTGCTTTACCATGTCTTGCCCTCCACCCACTCCAGCCTTTTGTGTTTTTTTTTCTCATTTCTTTTTTTTTTAATTTTTACTTTACTTTTAACTTTTACAGAATTTTGTTGTTTACAGATATGTATGGTCCCAGATTAGTCATATGTATATCCCCCCCATCCCACCCCTCCAGACCATCTTAATGGCCTTTATGGTTTTTACCAGATTAGTCATATGTCCCCCCTCGAAGAAGTCTTAACCCGAAATCCCTAAAGCTGAGATTTCTAACACAGCGGACTTCAGATGAGGTCAGATGCGTTCAGGGTGGTATCTGTTATCGGCCTTAAATCATAGGAAACTTGAGAGGATATTTCCCTTCCAGAAATAGGAGAGATGGAGACTTGAAACTCTTGTAACTGATCTTGGATCTTACATAGATAGTTTAGAGTCAATATACTTCAGGAGGGGCACAGATGGGCAGTTTGGAGTTTTTCAACCTGAAGGCCAACTTAGTTTTTAGTTTAGGTTTTTTTTTTTTAATATATATATATATATATATTTAAAATTTATTCGTCTGGGTGTTAGTTGCAGCGTGCTGGATCTTCGATCTTTGTTGTGTCAATTGGAATCGAGTTCCCTGACTAGGAATCAAACCTGGGCCCCCTTGCTTTGGGAGCACAGACTCTTAGCCCCTGGACCACCAGGGAAGTTCCAATTTTTAGTTTTTGAAATGTAGACTGGGGAAGACTTTGGTCCACTTGGCCTTCTTAATAATTGGCCTGTCGAAAATGCCTCTTTTTTTTTTTAAATAAATGACTAGAAAACTAACACCTGGTGGCATTAGAACATTCGTATGCTTCTTTGGGAAAAAAATACACTGTGGATTTTAAAATACCTATTTTGGCTGATACTGGTGCTTATCCCCCTGGGCACATTCTTTACGTAAGGATTAGACATCTCAAAATCTCTTATTTAAAGGTGATTCTTGTTTGTAAGCTGTGTTACCCGTCTGCCGACCAGATGCAATCTGAAGTCAGGTGTCTAGAATGGAGCCCTTGTCTGAAGGCAGTCGTTTCTCTGACCATTAGTCATTATTTACCAACTTACTGGAGGGAAAAGATGACTGTGTCTGCTTTACCATGTCTTGCCCTCCACCCACTCCAGCCTTTTGTGTTTTTTTTTCTCATTTCTTTTTTTTTTAATTTTTACTTTACTTTTAACTTTTACAGAATTTTGTTGTTTACAGATATGTATGGTCCCAGATTAGTCATATGTATATCCCCCCCATCCCACCCCTCCAGACCATCTTACAGCACCCCTGCAGGATCCCCTTTTCTCACAACGCAATGACGATAGCTATTTTCTTCACATATGATAGTACAGGTTTTCATGCTACTTCCTTTACACCTCCCACCCACTGTTCATTCCCCACAATATCCATATGTCCCCGGCTTTTAACACTCCTTAGAATTAGCAGGTGTTAGGCAGAACCTTTGGTATCTAAAAGCTGCTCATCTGCAGGAAGGTACTTTTATTGTGGAAGCCCAGAATGACTGAGTTGTTTTATCCCTCTGGGAGGGGCTTTCAGTGGAGAACCGGAAGTCAAGTAGGTTTCACTTGTGAGCAAAGCCACGCACAGAACCCAGCGGGTGCATTTGATGTCAGAGCAAACAGAACACTTTGCCTGGTCTGAGTACTCCTGAACAATATGGGTCAAGGCCCAAGTAAAAGAGGGAGAAAATGGGTCTGTGATGGTCATTAACAACGGAGACTCGGGCAATTCTGGACTGGGTGCTTTTCCCTGCACTGGCTCTTTCCCTGCATATGCTCTTGTTATCACTTGCTAGAGAGAACTGGGTGACTGGGCATACTCACAGGAGGGCTTAAGTATTTTGGAAAGATCAACCTTAGAGGTTGTAGCCAGGACATTGGTCCCGTGTGCCCCCTGCCAGGGGACCTGGCGGAGGAGTTAGCGGACTATAAATAGTCTGCCATCTTGGATGAATTCCTTGGGTAACCAAACCTGAACACAGAGCATTTTTGAGTTAAGGTCATCTTGTTACCCCTTTCCTCCCTGGGTGTCTCCCTCACGTCTTCAGTTTGCGTAGAAAGGCTATCTTTTCACATCAGGTCAGCTTTGTGGTTACCAGTCTTTCTATAGGAGTGGTTGATTCCCCGCGAAGACGGGATGGAAAATGAGCGTAAAGGGGTTTTACTGCTGTAAGTATGGCTCACTGGCGTTTTGGTGGACAGCCGGCACAGTACAGCCTGTACCGGGGCCACCGCTGGCTAAACAGGCAAATTTTGTATTCATTTCACAGCTTTCAGCCAGGTAAACTGTTCTCCCTGACACGGATCTAAGAAAATGTTCTGAAGCATCACCAGGCTAAAAATATCTACGGGTACGGTCTTGGACACACTACCTCGCTGAGAAGAGGGGAAGTAGAGAAGGCTGAGAAAATAACCAGGCGTCGAATAAAAAGGAACTGAAATTTAAATGTAAAAGCCCTAAAAGCTATAAAAGCAAGAGCTTATGTAAAAGAGTGCTATAAATGAACTATTCATGTAACCCCAGATGTTGATTTCCATATCCACTATTATTTGTTTCTCTGGCACAAATGTGACATGTCTGCTCTGTATAAAATCAGTACTTTTCTATTTTCATCATAATCTGTCTAAAAATAATTTCATTTCTCTTCAGAAGCAGATCTTTGGTGTTTGGGGCTTTTTTCTTCCTAAATAAAACACAGCATTAGGTCGTATTCATTTGTTTTTCTTTTACATCCCTCCCCCGTTTTCCTATGAAATTTCCTTTCAGGGAATGTTTATGGCATCATTGTTTGTAAGAGTGAAAACTGGAAATAGAGCAGGTGTTTATCTGTAAAAGATCAGTGAATACATGATGGCCTGAGATCGACTTCTCTAGAAAGGAACCAGGACTTCTTGGAGGCATGATCGGCTCCAGGCAGGGGACAGGAAAACACAGGATGAACTTGGCATATTTTGTGCCAGAAAGTAAGCAAATGCTTCAAAGAATAACAGAGGCAGAGAGTACTGCCCTGGTGGCCCAGTGGTTAAGAATCCTCCAGCCCATGCAGAGGATGCAGGTTCAATCCCTGGTCTTGGAACTAAGATCCCACATGTCACAGAACAACTGAGCCCATACACCCCAACTCCTGCGGGCTGCAGTGAAGACCCTGCACAGACCAAAATAAATAAGTAAATAAACCTTTTCTAAAAGGTGACATCATTTTTATGGTGATATCACTTTTACAATGATACCACTTTTAGTGGAAGGCATCAGTGAGTCAATAGACATGAGTTTGAGCAAGCTCCGGGAGATGGTGGAAGACCAGGAAGCCTGGCGTGCTGCAGTCCATGGGGTTGCAAAGAATTGGACACGACTGAGCAACTGAACTGAACTGAAAGTAGTGACAGGAACAAGTCGAAAGGACATAGGAACCCTTGAGTGAGCTCCTAGGGGCCAAATCCAGGGTGCTGCATGTGTACATGGTCAGTCCCAAAGTTAATAGCAAATTATGTACCTTTAAAAAACCTTTTTACTGGAATTAATCATTTATTTTTATGATTGGATTATAGTCCTTTTTACAGACTACTGGGAATTGCCCAATAATTTACAACTAAAGATGTTCTATAATCTCAATTGCACTGGGAACATTTTTTAAAATTCATTTTTATTTATTTGGCTGCACTGGGTCTTAGTTGCGGAATATGGGATTTACTTCCCTAACCAGGGATTGAACCCAGGCCCCCTGCATTGGGAGCACAGAGTCTTAGCCACTGGACCATCAGAGAGGTCCCTGGGATCATATTTTTAACAACGAAAATGTGCAGTAATAGGGCACAGTTTAACAAAATATTTGAAATTAGGATGGCTAGAAAATCTAGGACACATAGTTGATATATGTATGTACATATGTGTGTGTATACAAATATATACATATGTACTGTTGTTGTTCGGTGACCCTATAGACTGCAGCACGCCAGGCTTCCCTGTCCTTCCTATCTCTCAGAATTTACTCAAACTCATGTCCAGCGAGTCAGTGATGCCATCCGACCTGCTCATCCTCTGTCACCATCTTCTCCTCTTCCCCTCGATCTTTCCCAGCATCAGGCTTTTATAGAGTCCTCTCTTTACATAGAGTCTCAGTTTCAGGATCAGTCCTTCCAGGGAATATTCAGGGTTGAATATGTCCGTTCACACACCTATTCATATCCATATCCGGTCTATCTAAACTGGCAGCTCCACATTGGGTCACCAGGTGGCGCTTAGCTGGTGTAAGAAAAAACGTACGAGGAAAGTGATGAACGCCCGAGGCCAATGAGGAATTTGCTCT
Source organism: Tragulus kanchil (assembly GCA_022376925.1). Lineage (NCBI taxonomy): Eukaryota > Metazoa > Chordata > Mammalia > Artiodactyla > Tragulidae > Tragulus > Tragulus kanchil. The sequence continues at coordinate 23,400,033 of JAIOJX010000027.1, read as the reverse complement.
GTATTCACACAGAGCCTTGATGGGCAACCCCCCGGGACCCATTGAAAGAGTTCTTCTGGCAGAGTGGCTGCTTTACTTCCATACTGGGCTTGAGGTGCTTGGAATCTAAATTCTTCTGAGATTTAGGCTTCTTTCAGCAGGAATTTAGCAGGCTGATCCTCAGGGGTGCTGTACCTACATGCCTTGCACCGGCTGCAGGCTCTGTCCTGCTGCTGGGCCCTGTACAAGCAGCACTAAGAGAGGTGTGCCGAGCCCATCACTGAATCCCAGGCACAGCAGCACTCAGGGCATAGTGAGCATGTTGGATGAATGGGTAAATGTCTTTGTTCTTTGAAAATAATTTAAAGGAGAAACCACCGTGTTTTAGGAATAGCTATCTATATCATGTGTTGGAGCATCTTGGGCCGAAGGCGGACAGTGATGAGCTTGTCCCCTGCCTCTGCTGGCCATGTTCTCAGAACATTTTCTCCAGTTTGCCTCAGTTCCTGCTGTTTCCTCTGTCTTCCCTGTCATCTCTTAATTTACAAATTACATTTCTCCTTCCAGTTTCCAGAATAAATACTACCTCTTCCACAAAGCCTTCCAAATTACCTCATCCGGGAGCAATCACTTCCTTACTTCCTTTTGCTGGGCTTTTCTCTGTTTAGTGTTACAATTATCTGCTATCATCTTCCTTATCACGCTGCTTCCTGAAAGAGCGGAACCTTGTCTTTTCTACTTAAATCTCTCTTTACGCCCAGCACTAAGGGCTATCACAGACTCTGACTGGGTTAATGAAAGGCTACTAAGGGAGACGCTTTGGTAGGTGGGTGCCTACAAACCGGATTAGTTTCTCCTAAAGAGATTTTCAATGGTTTTCTTTTGTCATGGGGGAAGGAGGAAAAAAAATCTAAAACGTAAGCATGGATTTATTATTCTATAAAGGATATGTGTGTGTGTGTGTGTGTGTGCTTAGTCACTCAGTCATGTCCAACTCTTTTTGACCCCATGGACTGTAGCCCGCCAGGCTCCTCTCTGCATGGGATTCTCCAGGCCAGAATACTGGAGTGGGTTGCCATTTCCTTCTCCAGGGGATCTTCCTGACTCAGGGGTTGAACCTGCATCTCCTGCATTGGCAGGCAGGTTCTTTAACACCAAGCCACGAGGGAAGTCCACTACAGAGGATAGTTTATACATCTAAACAGTTGATCCCAGGGTTATCTCTCCTTGAGTGCTGAATAACTTGTGTCCCATTGCCAGTTTTTATCAAATGTACTATTGGTTTTTTTTTTGGTGGAGGGGGCCGGGTTGAGGAGGGAGGGGGGCGAGCGGGCCACTTCTATTGGTCTTTCATTTCTCTATTTTCTTTTTTTTAAAAAAACATTCAAATCACTTGTCCTTTTATTTTTTTTTTTTATTTTTTTATTTTTATTTTTTTTGGCCAGGGAGGTGGGCGGGTTGGGGGGGGGAGGGGGGGGGAGGGACACTTCAATTGGTCTTTCATTTCTCTATTTTCATCCATCTTTGTTCTTTGGCCCGCGTGGGCCTCCCATCGCAGTGGCCTCTGTTGTCGCAGAGCACCGGCTCTGGGCACATGCGCTCCAGAGCTCCGGCTCGGCAATTGGACACATTGGTCCAACAGCTCCACAGCACGTGGGATCTTCCCAGGCCAGGGATCAAACCGGCGCCCCTTGCACTGCAAGGCGGTGTCCTTACCCACTGGACCACCAGGGAAGTCCCAAATGTACTATTCTAAGTGAAAGACGAAGAACTCCAGGTCTTCCTCCACCCTTTCCTTTTGTTTCTCTTGTTTGGGGGGAAAGGATTTGGAGAAGGGGCAAAGACTGAAGGGAGAATCCCTGTTTTTTTCAAACTCAGGAGTTATGGATAACTCCCAAGTACCCGTGCAAATGAGTATGATTAACTTCGCTACTCCAGAAAAAAATGTTAATCCCAAAGTCATTTATTTTGGCTTTAGAATAGACAGGCGTTTGTGTCAGGTTTTCTTGCCTAATTACTTTTTGCTTAAGCTTATTTAAAAATAGTTTTAAATTCCTTTAGTGTGACAGCCCAGCAAAATGGTGGGGTGGGCTGGGGGTGGAGAAACGGGCCACCGAAGGGGTCTGAACCAGGATTTCAGCTTTCCTGTATAAAACCCGCCTGAAATGCAGCAAGCAGGGGAGCAACATTGAAATCAGCTTTCTGGAGAACAATCTGGCAACATATCTTTAAGAGTCTTAAAAATATGCTTACTCTTTGATCCAGTAATTCCACTTCTAGGAATTTGTCCTAAGGAAATAATCAAACCGACACGCAGAAATGTCGGAACATGGCATTCCCCGTGACATTTATATCAGAAAAAAAAATGTAAAACCCCCATTGGAAAGATTGAATCATGTGGAATTGATTAAAGTCTGTCTCTGTTGTGTGTAGTTTTATTATATTGTCAAATTAGAGGCTTTAAAACATTATGTATTTTTTTCGAGAGGGAAGTAAAGTTTATTAGAGTGGAGGAAGGGAGAGTCGATGCCAGTACAGCCGGCCGGCTGAAGGGAGAAGGTGGGGACGGCTTCTACAACAGTGGGCTGGTTCAAGGGAGAACCGACCTGCCACACCTTTCTAAGTGAAAGAGAACCAATGAAGTAGTGTATGCAGTTTGAAACAGTACATGGCTATAAAGGGAGGGAGGGAGGGAGCCAAAGAGGTGACTGGGGGAGGGATACCCGTCCGGAAAGACATTTTCTGCAGTGGTAACTTTCTGTGCTTTTCACGCTTTCTGCTTAAACATGTACTGCTTTGTAATCAGAAAGACCAACTCTCATACATTTTGAAAGAATACATGTGTAAAGTGAGGGTTTCCTTTCTGTCCAGTGGTTAGGACTCCGAACTTCTCCTGCAGGGGGACTGGATTTGATCCTTAGTCATGGAACTAAATACCTACAAGCCTAGAGGCACAGTCCGGAAAAGTATGTTTAAGGTGTCAATGGAAAGGAAGATGTTGCTACACAGTGCCTACAAAGGGGATAATCTGAATGCACATGGATAGCTTGGATTCAATATATTTTTTGAAAGAGACGTTTATTTTAATATTTATTTTTATTTGTTTATTTGGCTGCACTGGGTCTTAGCTGGGGGAATCGAGATCATCAGTCTTCACTGTGGCATGGACAGTCTTTATTTGTGGCATGTAGGATCTTTTTTTTTTTTATGTAGGTCTTTAGTTGCAGCGTATGGGATCTAGTTCCCTGGCTAGGGATTGAACCTGGGACCCCCTGCTTTGGGAGCTCAGAGTCTTAGCCACTGGGCCACCAGGGAACTCTCTAAGTGTATTTTCTTAAGGGGTCACATGCATACGCATGAAATATCAGCAATCACACTGAATACACAAAATTAGATGTAAAATATCATAGGTTCAACTATATTTCCCAAGTAAAACAGTCAAATTCAGCGAAAATTCATGAAGAGGGTGTTCATTATGCCATTGGAAAGATTGAATCATGTGGAATTGATTAAAGTCTGTCTCTGTTGTGTGTAGTTTTATTATATTGTCAAATTAGAGGCTTTAAAACATTATGTATTTTTTTCGAGAGGGAAGTAAAGTTTATTAGAGTGGAGGAAGGGAGAGTCGATGCCAGTACAGCCGGCCGGCTGAAGGGAGAAGGTGGGGACGGCTTCTACAACAGTGGGCTGGTTCAAGGGAGAACCGACCTGCCACACCTTTCTAAGTGAAAGAGAACCAATGAAGTAGTGTATGCAGTTTGAAACAGTACATGGCTATAAAGGGAGGGAGGGAGGGAGCCAAAGAGGTGACTGGGGGAGGGATACCCGTCCGGAAAGACATTTTCTGCAGTGGTAACTTTCTGTGCTTTTCACGCTTTCTGCTTAAACATGTACTGCTTTGTAATCAGAAAGACCAACTCTCATACATTTTGAAAGAATACATGTGTAAAGTGAGGGTTTCCTTTCTGTCCAGTGGTTAGGACTCCGAACTTCTCCTGCAGGGGGACTGGATTTGATCCTTAGTCATGGAACTAAATACCTACAAGCCTAGAGGCACAGTCCGGAAAAGTATGTTTAAGGTGTCAATGGAAAGGAAGATGTTGCTACACAGTGCCTACAAAGGGGATAATCTGAATGCACATGGATAGCTTGGATTCAATATATTTTTTGAAAGAGACGTTTATTTTAATATTTATTTTTATTTGTTTATTTGGCTGCACTGGGTCTTAGCTGGGGGAATCGAGATCATCAGTCTTCACTGTGGCATGGACAGTCTTTATTTGTGGCATGTAGGATCTTTTTTTTTTTTATGTAGGTCTTTAGTTGCAGCGTATGGGATCTAGTTCCCTGGCTAGGGATTGAACCTGGGACCCCCTGCTTTGGGAGCTCAGAGTCTTAGCCACTGGGCCACCAGGGAACTCTCTAAGTGTATTTTCTTAAGGGGTCACATGCATACGCATGAAATATCAGCAATCACACTGAATACACAAAATTAGATGTAAAATATCATAGGTTCAACTATATTTCCCAAGTAAAACAGTCAAATTCAGCGAAAATTCATGAAGACACGGACTTTCACGTGGATGTTCTATTTTCTGAAAACAGTACAATGGAGCAGACTCTTCAGAGCTAGGAGGACTGTGGTTTTGTGGAGTTCCAAACACTAGTAGCTTTTTGGGGAATCACACGTAAAAAAATGTTTACTGCCCAAATGACAGTATAAGATCACCAGGAACATTTTAAATCACACGGATTAATCATCTCAAAGCAATTCCCAATTAATTCTCTTCATCTCCTCGTTGTCATCAGCTCACAACTCCAAACCCAGACGCCTACGCGGGGAGACAGTGGGAAGGCCTAAGGTTAAGGCAGAGCAACTGCAAACCTTTGATGACCTCCAAAGTGCTCTAGGCTCACCATTTTTTTTTTCTTATATGATCAGCTGTGGAGAAAATTTGTTCTTCACTGTTTGCGGGCCTCCGCTCTGTGCACACAGTGGCGTTCTCTTGTGGTTTCAGCTCCTCAGGCCCTCAGACACCATGTGGCTTCACCAAAGGAAAAGCCTTGCAGGTCCGGCTCCCTGTTGTGGAAGGTCAGGTGGAAAAGCCTTTTGTGATTAACTCGGCCACCGTGTGTCGCCTGGTATTTAGAACTGCAGTGGGCGCTTTGATTAGTTGTCCACAGTTTGAATGCTGACTCACATAAGCTTTATCTAATGGGAAAAGCAGATGAGTGTAGCATTTCTGGACCCCACACCGGACCCCCAGCCTTCCCACCAGCTGTGACCCTGGGCAGGTTCACTTACTATGGTGATCGGTCTCTCTGAACACACATCTACTCTCGCTTTGTTTCTGACACAGTTTCCTTATGCTGCCCCTCCTCCCCAAGAACCGGTGAAGACGCTGAGAAGCTTTAGTTGCAGCGTATGGGATCTAGTTCCTGGCTAGGATTGAACCTGGGACCCCTGCTTTGGGAGCTCAGAGTCTTAGCCACTGGGCCACCAGCGACCTCTCTAAGTGTATTTTCTTAAGGGGTCACATGCATACGCATGAAATATCAGCAATCACACTGAATACACAAAATTAGATGTAAAATATCATAGGTTCAACTATATTTCCCAAGTAAAACAGTCAAATTCAGCGAAAATTCATGAAGACACGGACTTTCACGTGGATGTTCTATTTTCTGAAAACAGTACAATGGAGCAGACTCTTCAGAGCTAGGAGGACTGTGGTTTTGTGGAGTTCCAAACACTAGTAGCTTTTTGGGGAATCACACGTAAAAAAATGTTTACTGCCCAAATGACAGTATAAGATCACCAGGAACATTTTAAATCACACGGATTAATCATCTCAAAGCAATTCCCAATTAATTCTCTTCATCTCCTCGTTGTCATCAGCTCACAACTCCAAACCCAGACGCCTACGCGGGGAGACAGTGGGAAGGCCTAAGGTTAAGGCAGAGCAACTGCAAACCTTTGATGACCTCCAAAGTGCTCTAGGCTCACCATTTTTTTTTTCTTATATGATCAGCTGTGGAGAAAATTTGTTCTTCACTGTTTGCGGGCCTCCGCTCTGTGCACACAGTGGCGTTCTCTTGTGGTTTCAGCTCCTCAGGCCCTCAGACACCATGTGGCTTCACCAAAGGAAAAGCCTTGCAGGTCCGGCTCCCTGTTGTGGAAGGTCAGGTGGAAAAGCCTTTTGTGATTAACTCGGCCACCGTGTGTCGCCTGGTATTTAGAACTGCAGTGGGCGCTTTGATTAGTTGTCCACAGTTTGAATGCTGACTCACATAAGCTTTATCTAATGGGAAAAGCAGATGAGTGTAGCATTTCTGGACCCCACACCGGACCCCCAGCCTTCCCACCAGCTGTGACCCTGGGCAGGTTCACTTACTATGGTGATCGGTCTCTCTGAACACACATCTACTCTCGCTTTGTTTCTGACACAGTTTCCTTATGCTGCCCCTCCTCCCCAAGAACCGGTGAAGACGCTGAGAAGCCTGATCAACATCCGGAAGGACACACTAAGACTCGTCAAGTAGGTTCATGTTCAGGGGCCCTTCTTCATGCGGGGGGCAGCCAACTCCCCAGGGGACCAGATCAGACCCGGAGCCCGACCTCCCGCTCTCCAGGCCGCGGGCTGCTGGCAGGAGACGCTTCTGTCCCTGAATTGCTGAGAACTTTCAGTGGCAGTCAGTGTCTGTGAGGACCTTTCCCCTTTCTGGAAGCCATCATGGTTAGCCCAGCCTGATGAATGGTCCAGGAAACAGAATTGTTGGGGGAGAAAGTGAATTTTGCAGACACCTGGGCAAGCCTATGTGAAAATGGGATATTTTAACTTGGTACAGGAACTCCTTCCTATATGTACTTTTTTTTTTAATTGGTTATTTATTTGTTTATTTTCATCCATCTGCATGGGGTCTCCCACTGCACGGGCCTCCCACTGCAGTGGCCCCTCTCGTTGCAGAGCACCGGCCCTGGGCGCATGCACTCCAGAGCTCCAGCTCGGTAGTTGGACACATCGGTCCAGCTGCTCCATGGCCCGTGGGATCTTCCCAGGCCAGCGATCGAACCGGTGCCCCTTGCACTGCAAGACAGATTCTTTACCCACTGGACCACCAGGGAAGCCCTTTATATGTACTTTTTAATTTAATTTCTTCTTAATCTCATGTGCCCTTCCTCTGGTGCCCTGGTTTTGTTGTTTAATCACCATTGTCAGTACTAGTTATCATCAATATCTGCCTTCTTTGCATTATCCCTGAGATAGTGTTTTTTGTTGTTGTTGTTTTAGCTATACTGCGTGGCTTGTGGAATCTTACTTCCCTGACGGGGATTGAACCCACACTCCCTGCAATGGAAGCACAGAGTCCTAACTACAGGACCTCTAGGGAAGTCCCAGAGATAGTGTGATTTTTAAACAGATACTGCCCTCCAGGTAGCAAGTCTCTCTACTATGAGTTTGTGTTTGAATTAATGATTAGTTTGGGTTCAATTTAGTGATTAGTGCATAGAAAATAAGCAGCTGGAAAAGAAAAAACAAAAAGAGCATCAACTCTAAGAAAAGCTTATGCAGGAAAAGAAAGAGAATCAGAGATTCGTTGGTGGCTGAACTGTGAATACTGTTGATAGACTCATAATTGTTTAGATGAAGATGTGCTGAGCTAACAAAATCATCGTGCGTTACATCGGGATGGGAGCATTCCTAGGTGGAACACAGGGAGGAAAGGGAAAGAAAGTCTTGGGAATTCCCTGGTGGCTCAGTGCTTAAGAATCTGCCTGCCCAGACAGGAGACACAGTTCGATTCCCTGGTCCAGAAAGATCCCGGATGCTGCAGGGCACCTGAGCCCGCGCTCTAGAGCCTGAGCTCTGCAGCAAGAGAAGCCACCGCAACTGGAAAAAGCCCACATGCAGCAATGACGACCCAGCACAGACATACATAAGTAATAATTTTTTTGAAACTTAAAAAAAAGAAAGCCTCGTTCTCACGGTAGAATGTCAATAGATAATGCCTAAAGCTGAGAAGGTAACCTGAACATGTTATTTCGAGACATGCAGGTAAATGCCAGAAACAGGCAGCTGCAGAGGTAAGGGTGTTTTTCTCTGAAGAAGAAAAGGGGCCGAAAAGAGACCCTCTGGCTTTTGGTCACAAGTCTTATGGAAACTATTTAAACTATGTGATGAGTAACTCTGATTAAAGTAAAAACTATGTTTTGAAAAAGCCTAGTAAACGCACAAAGATGTGAAATATCAGACATTGCCTAACTGCCCACCGTAGTGATAACAGGATACTATGCTGTTGTTCAAAGTGAGGCTGGAGGCCTACGTCTGTGATCATGGAGGGAAACCCACAGTATGTTCAACTAAAAAAAGAAGGGCCTTCCCTGGTGCTCCAGTGGGTAAGACTCTGCACTCCCAGCACAGGGGGCCCGGGTTCGATCCCTGGTCAGGGACCTACATCCCACATGTCGAAACGCAGAGTCTGCATGCTGCAGTAGAGATCCAGCACAGCCATTAAATAATTTTTTAAAAATTTTTGGCCTCTTTTTTTGGTTTTCTACTTATTTATTTTCATCCATTGTCACTCCTTGGCTTGTGTGGGCCTCCCACTGCAGCGGCTCCTGGGCACATGTGCTTCAGAGCACCTGCTCGAAACCAGACACACCGGTCCAGCCGCTCTGTAGCATGCGGGATCCTCCTAGGCGAGGGATCAAACTGGTGCCCCCTGCACTGCAAGGAGGACTCTTCACCCACTGGGCCACCAGGGAAGCCCTAAATAAATACATTTTTATAAAATAAAAAAAGAAGGGAATTCCCTGGCGGTCCAAGTGGTTAGAACTCCCTGCTTCCACCACAGGGGGCATGAGTTCCATCTCTGACTGAAGAGCTAAGATCCCACAAAAAAAAAGAGAGAGAAAGAAAAGAAAAAGATCACTTTAAGAGTGTTCATTTGGTACCCCAAATGCCTTGTCTTTGTGGTTTCCCAGATGTGCCGAGGAAGTGAAGACCCCTGGGGAAGAGGCGGGCCGAGCTAAAGTCCACTACAACGTGGAGTTCACCTTTGACACGGATGCCCGTGTGGCCATCACCATCTACTATCAGGCCACCGAAGAGTTCCAGAATGGTATTGCCAGGTCAGAACAAGGGCCCAAGGAGCCACGTCCTTCCCGGACAGCTGAGACGCCGCACCTGACGTACTCACCTGTAGGAGGAAATATTCTTTTCCTCCGCCCAGGGGCGCAGTTCCTGGATCTGGATTCTCTTACTTACAGAGCCTTTTTTTTTTCTTTTCACCTTTTCCCTTCACACATGCCGTCTGGGCAGAGGGACCAGTAGCAGCATAGCCCGTCAGTCACCATGGGGCTGTTCAGAGTCTACGAAGCTGCCTTTCTGTGGACGTGTGGGCTGAGTGGATAACTTTCAAAAAATACCTATTTATATTTGGCCTCCGCGGGTTTTAGTTGTGGTCTGCAGGATCTTCATTGCAGCACGAGAGATCTTGTTGTGGCAGCATGCAGACTCTGTTGCCGCGAAGCATAAGGGAATCTCTGTTCCCTGACCAGGAATCAAACCTGCATCCTCTGCTGTCCCTCTCTGTCCATGGGACTTTCCAGGCAAGAATACTGGAGTGGGTTGCCATTTTCTTCCTCCTGGGGATCCTTCAGACCCAGGGATCAAACCAGCATCTCTTATGTCTCCTGAATTGGTTGGTGGATTCTTTACCAACGAACATCACCTGGAAAACCCTCCCAGGGAAGTCCCTAAATAAGTAACTTCAATATTACCAAGCTTTGTATAGTAAAAAAGTAAAATAAAAATTCAAAAAATATATATTACCAAGCAAGGGCCCCCAAAAAACAAAGACTACAAAGGAGAATTTTTTTTTTCTTTTTTCTACTAGGCTCTATATGGGGAGCCTGTAGATAATAGAGAACTCGCGTGAGATAGAGAAAACTGTCAGCTTGTCTGGGCTAGACAGTAATGCTTGCTTTGCTTTCCACTTTGATCACCAGCTACATCCCCAAAGACAACAGCCTGCAGTCGGAGACAGTGCACTACAAGCGCGGGGTGTGCCAGCAGTTCTGCCTGCCCTCGCACACCGTAGACCCCTCCGAGTGGGCGGAAGAGGAGGTGAGCGGCCAGCTGGGGGAGGGGACTGGCCCCTGGGGAGAAACCGAAGGGCGGATTGAGCGTGCAGACCCGTAGGCATGGGAGCTACTCAGGACCCCAGCCTGACGCTTCAGCCTTGTCGTGTCTTCGTGCCCTGGGAAGGACACACCTAATTTTTCTGTTCCAAAGTAACTCATTCACCTAGGATAGCTTGAGAAAACCATGCCCAAATGCAAGACTCAGGTTTCTTACTGAGACTGGTGGCCTTCGACTCAGTGGACTTAGGTAGCTGGAAATGGCGACCCACTCCAGGATTCTTGCCCGGAAGCTCCCATAGACCCTGAAGCCTGGCGGGCTAAAGTCCATGTGGTTGCAAGAATCGGACATAACTTAGCATCTAAACCAGCAGGTAGTTACCAGGGTGATGGATGAGGAGCCGAGGTGAGGTGAAGGCTTCCCTTTCGGATGGATCACTGTGCCCTTTGTGTGTGTTAAGTCCCTCCTTGTTTGTTTCTTTTCTTTCCCTTCAGCTTGGCTTCGACCTGGACAGGGAGGTTTACCCGCTGGTGGTCCACGCAGTGGTGGATGAAGGAGACGGTACGAGTGCTTCCCGTCCTCTCCGGCCGCACGCGGGCCCGTTTGGGGCAGGCAGGCCTGGCGGTGGCGGCAGCCCAAATCCACGTGGCTGCTCCGTGGGCACTGGTCAGGCGGTTTGCACGTCCCTGCGCCCTCCGACCCCCTGCCTCCCTGCGCAACGACAGTCCTGTTGGGTGGCCTGAGGAGCCCCTTCCCACGAAGCCAGAGGGCTCATCGTGGAGCTCACAGGGGCTCGGGGACGGTGGGTGGCGTCGAGCGGTGGCGTCGACTTTCTCCTCCATTCATGTGCTTTGGTTTCTTTCAGAGTATTTTGGCCATTGCCACGTCCTGCTGGGCACTTTTGAAAAGGTCAGTGGGTCACCTCATGGGCCTCCCTTCGGTATCTGTCGCTCTCTCCTCCAAGGACACGTTGAGCCCCCCTCGCTGGCTGCCCGGGCTCAGCAGAGAGGGTGTGACGCCGAGGCTGCGGGCAGCGGGGAGTGGCACCCCATTCCACACCCGGGGCCACCCAGGGCCAAGTTCCAGCTCAGCCACCAGCTGGCGGGTGCCCTTCGACTCCTTAGGCCTCCTTTTATCTTAAAGCTTAAGGGCTAGACTCTGTGCTTGAGGGCCCTTCTAGAACGAGGAGGCTGTCATTCCACAGTCCAGCGCAGGGCTGGGGAGGATCCAAGAACGGGTGTAATTGAGAGAAGGCACAGAAGACCAGCTGGTCCTCGTCTGCCTCCTCGTCATAACTACAGTGTTTGCGTGTTTTGCTTCAGCACTCAGATGGGACCTTCTGTGTCAAGCCCCTCAAGCAGAAACAAGTGGTGAGTGTCCACGGCCTAGGGCTCTCGGAGCGGCCCCCTTCTCTCTGCCCCACACTTTTGCTAAACACACTTCTTCTCCTCCTGTTTCAAATGTATGAGTGAATTGAAGGATAATTGCATGACAGAATTTTGCTGGTTTCTGCCAAACATCAGCACGAGTCAGCCATAGGTATATATCTGTCCCTTTCTTTTTTTTTTAAATCAAAGAAGAAAAAAGGGAGTGCTTTTCTGTGTTAGAAATGACTTGGGTGGTATGAAAGGAATACTGATTTGGGGTGTCTGTTGTTCCAGAATTGTCGGTGGTGAGGCAGCTATTAGCCAAGCCGAGGACTTCAGGAAATGAAAGGACAAGATCTGTCTCCTGACCTTAGGTTTAGGAGAACTCTTTTTATGGAAAATGCCAGAGTGAGAAACTTAACATTTCCAGCTGAAAGAATAACTATCAGGGTCCAATTCAGGGTCAGTTGAGCTCTTGGCTTAATTCATCCCAACATTCCTTTTTTCAAAGTCTGCTGGCCGTCTGCCCCCTTCCAGAATGATCGGCAAGTTATGCAGGTGTCTGCTGGGAGGGCTGACCCCTGAGGCAGGAGAAGGGCCAAGGAGGGCAGTCACTAGCTTGCCCAGCGAGGGTGGGTCCTCACACGGAGGGTGGGGGACAGGTGACAGGGGTGCGGGGGAGCCGTGGTGGAGATGGTAGAGAAAGTCTCCTCCCCCACAGATGGGTGACAGATACCTGAATTTTTTTTACTTCATTCTTTTACTTATTTATTGTAATTAGACACATCAAAACAGTAAATTTACAAATATATATATATATCACCGCTCCCCACAGCCTCCAAACTGGACCCACTCTGCCCAGCCCAGGCAGCCAACGAAAAGGGCTCCACACATCTTCAAGAGGGGAGACAGCGACAGATACCAAAGGGAGGAAAAGTTTACTATGTTGTATTGGTTTCTGCCGTACAACCATGCAAATCAGCCATAATTATAACTATGTCACCTCCCTCTTGAGCCTCCCTCCTCTCCCCCACCCACCCCTCCGGGTCCTCAGGGAGCGCCAGGCGGGCTCCCTGTGTTACACAGCAACTTGTCACCGGCCACCTGTTTTATGCATGGCAGTGTAGATATGTTATCATTTTTCTAGATTCCATATCTATGAGTTAACATACTGTGCTTGTTTTGCTCTGACTTACTTCACTCTGTAAAACAGGCTCTGAGTTCATGAAATGCTCACTCTCCATTCTTTCGAGTACTAAGTGCTCTCCGCCCTTCATGAGGCTGATGGTACTCGCTAATACCTTAGTATGAATTTGTTGGTAACGTCCTCTCTCATATAATCACTACATTAAAGCAAGTTTTAAAAGAGGCAGAGGAGATAACAGAGCCTGAGCCCAGGGTTGCTGCCTGGAAAGGCCCGGCCTCAGCAAGGTGCCTCATGGGGAGGCCTAGATCTTCAGGACGCCTCCAGCAGGTGGAAAGGCTCGAGGACCACAGGGGAGACGATTTATGTCTTCTCCTGTCACTAGGTCAGCATCAATGACAGGCTACGTCATACTGGAGACTAGACCATGAAATCCACGATGGACTGGGCCACAGGGGAGGGACCAGTGGAGGCAGGAGAGAAAGGGGTGGGCTGGCATGAAGACTCAAGGGGGCAGCTTTGGCAGATTTGTCTCAGGCTGTGGGAATCGACGGGCCTTGAAGCTGGGGGTTTTCATTTTGGCCTCAGGAGTGAGAGCACTGAGTCCTAACCACTAGACCACCAGGAACGTGAAGTTGGGATTTTAAGAGGCAGGATTTTTTACTTCATTCTTTTACTTATTTATTGTAATTAGACACATCAAAACAGTAAATTTACAAATATATATATATATCACCGCTCCCACAGCCTCCAAGCTGGACCCCCTCTGCCCAGCCCAGGCAGCCAACGAAAAGGGCTCCACACATCTTCAAGAGGGGAGACAGCGACAGATACCAAAGGGAGGAAAAGTTTACTATGTTGTATTGGTTTCTGCCGTACAACCATGCAAATCAGCCATAATTATAACTATGTCACCTCCCTCTTGAGCCTCCCTCCTCTCCCCCACCCACCCCTCCGGGTCCTCAGGGAGCGCCAGGCGGGCTCCCTGTGTTACACAGCAACTTGTCACCGGCCACCTGTTTTATGCATGGCAGTGTAGATATGTTATCATTTTTCTAGATTCCATATCTATGAGTTAACATACTGTGCTTGTTTTGCTCTGACTTACTTCACTCTGTAAAACAGGCTCTGAGTTCATGAAATGCTCACTCTCCATTCTTTCGAGTACTAAGTGCTCTCCGCCCTTCATGAGGCTGATGGTACTCGCTAATACCTTAGTATGAATTTGTTGGTAACGTCCTCTCTCATATAATCACTACATTAAAGCAAGTTTTAAAAGAGGCAGAGGAGATAACAGAGCCTGAGCCCAGGGTTGCTGCCTGGAAAGGCCCGGCCTCAGCAAGGTGCCTCATGGGGAGGCCTAGATCTTCAGGACGCCTCCAGCAGGTGGAAAGGCTCGAGGACCACAGGGGAGACGATTTATGTCTTCTCCTGTCACTAGGTCAGCATCAATGACAGGCTACGTCATACTGGAGACTAGACCATGAAATCCACGATGGACTGGGCCACAGGGGAGGGACCAGTGGAGGCAGGAGAGAAAGGGGTGGGCTGGCATGAAGACTCAAGGGGGCAGCTTTGGCAGATTTGTCTCAGGCTGTGGGAATCGAACGGGGCCTTGAAGCTGGGGTTTTCATTTTTGGCCATGCCGCCTACATGTGAGATCTTAGTTCCCTGACCAGGGATTGAACCTGGGCCTCAGGAGTGAGAGCACTGAGTCCTAACCACTAGACCACCAGGAACGTCCGTGAAGTTGGGATTTTAAGAGGCAGGACTTGTTGTTCAGTCGCTCAGTCTGTCCAGCTGTTTGCGACCCCATGGACTGCAGCACGCCAGGCTTCCCTTCACTATCTCCCGGAGTTTGCTCAAACTCATGTCCATTGAGTCAGTGATGCCATCCCACCTTTTCGCCCTCTGCCGTCCCCTTCTCCTGCCCTCAGTCCTTCCCAGTGCCAGAGCCTTTTCCAATGAGTCAGCTCTTTGCAGGACTAACGGGTAATTTTGCTCGCCTGTCAGAGACCGGTGACCATAGTAGGGAAAGGGGTGCAATCCTTCCAGATCCTGCTCGCTCTCTCTCTGCTTCTGCATTTTCCTCTCCCTCTTTTCCTTGCCCTTCTTTCTTTCTCTTTTCCATTTCTTCACCGTATAAGGTCTAAGCTCAGCTTTCATAATGTAGCTAGCTAATGCATCTATTCTGACGTGTAGTCGTCCACCCTCTTCCTTCCTTGACTGTCCATCATAGTGGCCTGCAGTACAAGGATTGCTGCTGTCTTTTGTTCATGTTCCCTCTTGGGGATAAGGGTGGGTGAATTAAACAATGAATTTTCTTTCCCCTTCCAAAGAGAACACGTGAGTAAACAAGAACATCCTTTACTTGTCTAGGTCTTCGATGGCTTTCATTGTGAATTGGTAGTGCTTGGTTCCTGAAGGAGGTTGGTTGAGGGATTGGGGGTGAGTTCACACTCTTATTTCTCCAAAGAATCAGCCAGCCCACCCTTGACCTTTTCCATTTGCTCTTCAGGTGGATGGAGTCAGCTACCTCCTTCAGGAGATCTATGGGATTGAAAACAAGTACAACACGCAAGAGTCTAAGGCAGGTTCCATCTATGGTTTGTTTTTTGTTTTCCCTTTGACCTTGCCCTGAAGGATATGGGATCTGAGTTCCGCTACCAGGGGTCAGACTCTGGCCCACTGCAGTGGAAGCAGAATCTTTAACCACTGGACCACCAGGGAAGTCCCCATCCACACTTCTGAATGTGCACTTCCCAGGAGGCAGGGTGAGAGCTTCCCTGATCTAGCCAGGATCTAGGAATTCAGCACATCAAACTCTGGAATCTTTTGGGCCTAGAAGGGTATTTCTTCTTCCTTATTTCAGATGATGATTCTCTGGTGGATCAGACAGTAAAGAATCCACCTGCAATTCAGGAGACCTGGGTTCCATCCCTGTGTCAGTGAGATGCCCTACAGAAGGGAATGGCAACCCCTTCCAGTATTCTTGCCTGGAGAATCCCATGGACCGAGGAGTATGGCGGGTTGCAGTGCTTGGGGTCGCCAAGGGCTGGACATATGAGTGACTAGCACTTTCACTTTTTAACTTCAGAAATGAAAAAAAAAACTGGGCTGATTTGAATGGGTTCTTCTGCAGAGCTCTGCTCACTCAGTTCCCTGGTCCCCCAGTTCATCATTCCCCCCGCTCCCTGGGCCCGTTCAGCTCTGCGTGACTCACAGGACCAGATCTCAACCCCAGAGGATGAGCTTGGGAGAAACAGTTGCCAGAAGAAGTGAAACTGAGTGTGCAGATGCACTTGGTAAACTCTCAGGTTCAGTGCAGATGCAGGACTTTTTCACATTGCTTGTCTCAGCTCTGCAGGCAAGCTGCCTTCTAAAGAAAGCATGCAGGACTTCCCTGGGGGTCCCTGGGTTAAGACATCCCCTTCCAGTACAGAGGGTGCAGGTTCAGTCCCTGGTCAGGGAGATAAAATCCCACATGCCTTGCAGTCAAAAAACCAAAACATGAAGAAACAATAAGCAAGGGCTTGTGGTCCGGCGGGTAGAGTCCGCCTTGCAGTGCAATGGGCACCGGTTCAATCGCTGGCCTGGGAAGATCCCGCGTGCCGCAGAGCATTTGGACTGGTGTGTCCAGTTGCAGTCCAGCGCTCTGGAGCGCATGCACCCAAGAGCCGGTGCTCTGCAACGACAGAGGCCGCTGCAATGGGAGGCCCACACAGGCCAAAGAATAAAGATGGATGAAAATAAAGAAATAAAAAAAACAAATAAATAAAAGAGGCTAAAATTAAAAAAAAAAAAAAAAGGAACAACAAGCAGAAGCAATATTGCAGTCAATGCAACAAAGACGTTTAAAATGGCCCACATAAAACAATAAAATACAGGGCACGGGGCCCTCAGTGACACTGGCTGAATTTCTGTCCCCGGCCAGGTGGCCGAAGACGAAGTGAGCGACAACAGCGCCGAGTGCGTGGTGTGTCTCTCGGACGTGCGGGACACCCTGATCTTGCCCTGCCGCCACCTCTGCCTGTGTAACACCTGCGCCGACACCCTGCGCTACCAGGCCAACAACTGCCCCATCTGCCGACTGCGTAAGCCCCGGGCCTGGGGAGGAGGGGCGTGGCTTCCGGGGGGCCGCTCTCCTCCCTCTTGACTCCCGCCCCGCCCCTCCGGGGCCCTGATCGCCAGTTTTCTTCTTTGCAGCCTTCCGGGCACTGCTCCAAATCCGAGCCATGAGGAAAAAACTGGGCCCCCTGACCCCAACCAGCTTCAACCCCATCCTCTCATCCCAGACGTCCGACTCAGAAGAGCATTCAGTAAGTTGAACTTTTTTTTTTTCAACCGTCTGTCCTTCGTCACGTGACTTGGCAGTCACCTTGGCACCGGAGGTACTGAGGTATTGAGTAAGCTGGCCAAGAACGTGTTGTGTTAAAACCAGCCAATGGCACGAGGGAAAATGAGGTTCTGAGCAGTCAAACCTCCCCTTTCTGCCTTGGGAACGCAGTGTCCAGTTAATATTTACCATCCCTAGAGCCCTGGACTTGCTGTTTCACTCCAGGGCTGGGGAGGTGGGGGGTCAGTTTGGAATGCCCCCCAAGCAGAAGCAAGAGAATGATTGAGGTTTAGGTACAACTTACTGTTTTTATCTGAATCCCGGAGAAGGTGATTGTTTCTCTTTATCCTGTTTCACGGCTTCAAACACTGGGAGCCAAATAGATGAAATCATTCACCTCGGTCTCATAGTGTTAAGTGATGGTGTAGAGCTTTGTGGTTATAGACTAGAAGGTCTTGTTTTTAGGTCAACATGTAAGTGGAAGAGATTAATTATTAATTATTCACTAATTGAATATGACTAGGTAGCTATTTAGGGAATAAAAATCAGGTAGTTTAGCACTCCTTACCCGATAATTCCAGGTGGAGTAACTAGTTAACTAAAGACAAAGTAAACCAAATATTAGAAACCTAGAATAGGGCTTCCCTGGTGGTCCAGTGGGTAAGGACCGCCTTGTGGTGCAAGGGGTGCCAGTTCGATCCCTGGCCTGGGAAGATCCCACATGCTGCGGAGTGGCTGGACCCATGTGTCCAACTACCAAGCCGGAGCTCTGGAGCGCATGCAACCAGAGTCAGTGCTCTGCAGCGACAGAAGCCGCTGCGATGGGAGGCCCACACGGGCCAAAGAACAAAGATGGATGAAAATAAATACATGAAAGACCAATAGAAGTGGCCAAAAAAAAAAAAAAAAAAACCTACAATAGATTATAGATGTATCTTTCATTGATTATGGATGGGAATGGGTTCTCTAAGTTTGAAAACAATGGAACACTACCAAAAAAAGAACATGTAGATTTTATCACATAAAAAAAGTTAAGCTTCAGATGTGTTAAAAATGACCAAAATTAAAAGGCAATTGATAAATCCTATAAAGAAAAAAATGTAGTCAGAGGAAAGGCTAGGATCTTCAACATAATTCACTTGAATGAAATAATAGATAAATGGCCAAAGATATATAACAAAATTTCTCAGAAGAGGAAATGTAGCTGGTTAATGATCATTTTTTTAGAAGTCAACCACACTGAAAATCAACAACATGCAGGGTAAATGAGAGACCATTTTTCCTCTTTCAAATTTAAAAACTTCCTTTTTAAAAGATACCCCATGCTGTCCAAGAAGCAATTAAAATAAGTATTCTGTACTGCTTGTAGGAGTATAACTAGAAAGTTCACTGTAAAAAAGAAAAAATCTATATATATCAATAGCCTTAAAAAACCTTTGTATTTGGGACTTCTGCGGTGGTCAAGTGCTTAGGACTTTGTGTTCCAATGCAGGGGTCACTGCTTCAATCCCTGATAGGGGAGCTAAGATCCTGCATGCTGTGAGGTACAGTCATAAAAATAATAATAATAACAAAATAAGATGAAACTTAAAAATGGCTTTATAGGGGCTTCCCTGGTGGTCCAGTGGGTAAAGAGTCCGCCTTGCAGTGCAGGGAGCACTGGTTCAATCCCTGGCCCGGCAAGATTCCACGTGCTGCGGAGCGGCTGGACCAGTGTGTCCAATTAAGAGCCAGCACTCTAGAACGCATGTGCCCAGAGCCGGTGCTCTGCAACAAGAGAGGCCACTGCAATGGAAGGCCCACACAGGCCAAAGAATAAAGATGGATGAAAACAAATAAATAAAAAACCAATAAAATAGGCCAAACTTTTTTTAAAAAATGGCTTTATAAAAGAAAAAAAGGGATATATGCTAGTATGAGGATTTAATAAAGTTAATAATTGAAAATAAAAAGAACCTTTGAAGTTGGTAACCTAAGATCTTAGAATTTAATGCCCAGAAAAATTATCTGAAAAAAAAAAAAGAGATATACACACAATAAATGAACAGATGTCCATCAAAGTGCTGTTGCTGCAGAAAGTGGACACAATTAAACAGCCAGCAGCAGTGGAAGAATTAGGAACCACATGGTGTCTATGGAAAGGGACAGGTATAAAGGAAAGTATGTTCTGTGAAATAAGCTGGGAATAAAATGATTTACAGATTGATCACAACTGTGTAAATAGTACTGAGGAAAAAACATTGAACGACATAACCTAGAATGCTAACAAAGGTTATCACTTTGGATGATTTGATTGTTTACTTTTTTCCACTTTTATGTGTCTTACAAATTTCCTCCAGTGAACATGGGTTTCTACTATAATCAGAACAAATGAGCATTATTAAGAAGTTCATCTGTAAGTAGCGTCTCAGGCTTCCCAGGTGGCGTTTAGTGGTAAAGAGCCTGCCTCCCTGCCAGTGCAGGAGATGTGAGAGACAGGGCTTCCATCCCTGGGTTGGGAAGATTCCCTGGAGGGGGGCGTGGCAGCGCACTGCAGTGTTCTTGCCTGGAGAATCCCGTGGACACCGGAGCCTGGTAGGTTCTCGTCCACGGAGTTGCACACAGTCGGGCACGACTGAGCAACTTGGCGGCAGTGGTGTCCCGGCACAGGCCGTTCTCTGGCTCTTCATCCTTCTTCTCCTCTAACGCAGACACTTTTTCTTGCCAGCGGCCCCAGACTAGATGTAAAAGACAGCATTTTTCCAGCGTGGAGGAAGAAACACACTCATAGCATAAAACAAAGAGTATCTAATCCATTTTTCAACCTGTCTCTGATTCCCCCAGTCCTCAGAGAACATTCCGCCAGGCTATGAAGTGGTGTCTCTTCTGGAGGCCCTCAATGGGCCCCTCACCCCGTCCCCCGCGGTCCCCCCGCGCCACGTGCTGGGAGACCGGCACCTCTCAGGAATGCTGCCGTCCTACGGCAGCGACGGCCACCTGCCTCCCGTCCGCACGGTCTCCCCGCTCGACCGCCTCTCCGACTGCGGCAGCCAAGCCCTCAAGCTTAAAAAGTCTCTCTCCAAGTGAGTAGATGGCGTGCAACAGGGTGGACCCGGGGTCCTTAACGTGATTCTTTCCGTCCGTCTTTGAGCTCCTCCGTGCTGGCTCCAGACCAGGGTCCAGGGCAGCCATGGACCCTGTGGGCTGTTCCCAAAGCTGCTCATTTTACTGACGACCTAGGCGGAGACCTGAGGGGAAGTTATCCCATCCCTGAGAAGAGGAAAATAAGATGGCACATGGGTACCCAGGAGGATCCAGACAGATGAACTTCTTATGTGTTCTATTTCAGGACGTGGGGCAGGTAGAAGGTACAGGGAAGATGACATCATTAGGGTCATCTAGGCCCCTGGGGAGCATCGCTCAGTCTGAGGATTGAAGGAACCTTGTGATCTGTCTTTCTTAAAATATTTACATCCACTTCAGCACAAGTCACAGATCTTCCGGGTAGCACAGTGGTAAAGAATCCACTTGCAATCCAGGAGATGTGGGTTTGATCTCTGGGTCAGGAAGATCCCCTAGAGGAAGGCATGGCAACCCACTCCAGTGTTCTTGCCTGGGAAACTCCATGGACAGAGCAGCCTGGGAGGCTACAGTCCACGGGGTCACAAAGAGTCAGACACAACTGAGCACGCACCCACAGGCGCAAGTCATAAATCTCCATGGCAGAGGAAAGGGGGTATTTGAATCCTAAAAACATCACTGGTTTTCCCCAAGTTCATAGAAGTTGTCAACGCAGACACTTTTTCTTGCCAGCGGCCCCAGACTAGATGTAAAAGACAGCATTTTTCCAGCGTGGAGGAAGAAACACACTCATAGCATAAAACAAAGAGTATCTAATCCATTTTTCAACCTGTCTCTGATTCCCCCAGTCCTCAGAGAACATTCCGCCAGGCTATGAAGTGGTGTCTCTTCTGGAGGCCCTCAATGGGCCCCTCACCCCGTCCCCCGCGGTCCCCCCGCGCCACGTGCTGGGAGACCGGCACCTCTCAGGAATGCTGCCGTCCTACGGCAGCGACGGCCACCTGCCTCCCGTCCGCACGGTCTCCCCGCTCGACCGCCTCTCCGACTGCGGCAGCCAAGCCCTCAAGCTTAAAAAGTCTCTCTCCAAGTGAGTAGATGGCGTGCAACAGGGTGGACCCCGGGGTCCTTAACGTGATTCTTTCCGTCCGTCTTTGAGCTCCTCTGTGCTGGCTCCAGACCAGGGTCCAGGGCAGCCATGGACCCTGTGGGCTGTTCCCAAAGCTGCTCATTTTACTGACGACCTAGGCGGAGACCTGAGGGGAAGTTATCCCATCCCTGAGAAGAGGAAAATAAGATGGCACATGGGTACCCAGGAGGATCCAGACAGATGAACTTCTTATGTGTTCTATTTCAGGACGTGGGGCAGGTAGAAGGTACAGGGAAGATGACATCATTAGGGTCATCTAGGCCCCTGGGGAGCATCGCTCAGTCTGAGGATTGAAGGAACCTTGTGATCTGTCTTTCTTAAAATATTTACATCCACTTCAGCACAAGTCACAGATCTTCCGGGTAGCACAGTGGTAAAGAATCCACTTGCAATCCAGGAGATGTGGGTTTGATCTCTGGGTCAGGAAGATCCCCTAGAGGAAGGCATGGCAACCCACTCCAGTGTTCTTGCCTGGGAAACTCCATGGACAGAGCAGCCTGGGAGGCTACAGTCCACGGGGTCACAAAGAGTCAGACACAACTGAGCACGCACCCACAGGCGCAAGTCATAAATCTCCATGGCAGAGGAAAGGGGGTATTTGAATCCTAAAAACATCACTGGTTTTCCCCAAGTTCATAGAAGTTGTTTGAAGGAGTGAAAGGTGAAATTCAACAGTTTCTTGACACCCAGAAAGGGCTCAGACCCCCAGTGCCGTGTCTCACGTCTCCACTCCTCCCTAAGATCTGAGTTCCCTGCGGTACCGCCATGGCGCTCTGCTCCTAATGGGAGTGCGGACGAATCTCTTTAAGTGGGCGCTGGCTGCAGCTGCACCCTCCTCTGACCTCACGCAGGTCCATCTCCCAGAATTCTTCTGTGCTGCCCGAAGAGGAGGACGAGCGTTCCTGCAGCGAGTCTGAGACGCAGCTGTCTCAGAGGCCATCAGGCCAGCATCTCGAAGAGGTAAGGTACTCTCCGTCCTTGTTTGGTTTTGGACTCCGGGTACTTTCCTTCCTGCCTGCCGGCCTCTTCGGGCCTGTCTGCTCTCATTCATTCATCAGACACCTTCAGAACATGCTCTGAGATACAGCCAAGGTGTCACCAAGCTCATTCTTTCAACATATGGAGCCCACGGTCCCTGACCAGGCGTGATCCTCTGTGCTGAGAGCACTAGCAGTGGGGAGACACTGACATCCTGTCCTCATGGTGCTCATTCTCAGTGTGGTGGTTGGGGAGCGGGGGACACACGAGACAGTCAAAGACGGTCGGGCGGTGTGTGGGAGAGGGTGCTGTAGGTCAGCGTCGGGTGAGGGAGTGTCAAGGCTGCAAGCGGGGATGCTCATTTTAAAAAGTGGTCCATGGGGGCTTCCCTGGTGGTCCAGTGGGTAAGGACACTGCCTTGCAGTGCAAGGGGCGCCGGTTCAATCCCTGGCCTGGGAAGATCCCACGTGCCGTGGAGCGGCTGGACCCATGTGTCCAACTACCAAGCCAGAGCTCTGGAGCACATGCGCCCAGAGTCGGTGCTCTGTGACAACAGAGGCCACTGCAATGGGAGGCCCACACGGGCCACAGAACAGAGATGGATGAAAATAGATAAATGAGAGACCAATAGAAGTGGCCTGCCCACCCCCTCCCTCCCCAACCTGCCCTCCCCCGCCCCAAAAAGCGGTCCATGGCGGGACTTCCTGGCAGTCCAGTGGTTAAAACTTCACCTTCCGGGCTTCCCTGATGGCTGAGTGGATAAGAACCAATCTGCCAATGCAGGAGACACAGGTTCAATCCCTCATCTGGGAAGATCTCACATAACACGGGAGTAACTAAGCCCACACATCAACGAAGACCCAGCATAGTCTCCACTCCTCCCTAAGATCTGAGTTCCCTCGGTACCGCCATGGCGCTCTGCTCCTAATGGGAGTGCGGACGAATCTCTTTAAGTGGGCGCTGGCTGCAGCTGCACCTCCTCTGACCTCACGCAGGTCCATCTCCCAGAATTCTTCTGTGCTGCCCGAAGAGGAGGACGAGCGTTCCTGCAGCGAGTCTGAGACGCAGCTGTCTCAGAGGCCATCAGGCCAGCATCTCGAAGAGGTAAGGTACTCTCCGTCCTTGTTTGGTTTTGGACTCCGGGTACTTTCCTTCCTGCCTGCCGGCCTCTTCGGGCCTGTCTGCTCTCATTCATTCATCAGACACCTTCAGAACATGCTCTGAGATACAGCCAAGGTGTCACCAAGCTCATTCTTTCAACATATGGAGCCCACGGTCCCTGACCAGGCGTGATCCTCTGTGCTGAGAGCACTAGCAGTGGGGAGACACTGACATCCTGTCCTCATGGTGCTCATTCTCAGTGTGGTGGTTGGGGAGCGGGGGACACACGAGACAGTCAAAGAGCGGTCGGGCGGTGTGTGGGAGAGGGTGCTGTAGGTCAGCGTCGGGTGAGGGAGTGTCAAGGCTGCAAGCGGGGATGCTCATTTTAAAAAGTGGTCCATGGGGGCTTCCCTGGTGGTCTAGTGGGTAAGGACACCGCCTTGTAGCACAAGGGGCGCCGGTTCAATCCCTGGCCTGGGAAGATCCCACGGGCCGTGGAGCGGCTGGACCCATGTGTCCAACTACCAAGCCAGAGCTCTGGAGCACATGCTACTAGAGCCGGTGCTCTGAGATGAGAGAGGCCACTGCGATGGGAGGCCCACACAGGCCAAAGAACAAAGATGGATGAACATAGATAAATGAGAGACCAATAGAAGTGGCCTGCCCACCCCCTCCCTCCCCAACCTGCCCTCCCCCGCCCCCCAAAAAAGCGGTCCATGGCGGGACTTCCCTGGCAGTCCAGTGGTTAAAACTTCACCTTCCGGGCTTCCCTGATGGCTGAGTGGATAAGAACCAATCTGCCAATGCAGGAGACACAGGTTCAATCCCTCATCTGGGAAGATCTCACATAACACGGGAGTAACTAAGCCCACACATCAACGAAGACCCAGCATAGTCACAAATAAATAAATAAAGGTTTTTAAAAAAAAAAAAAAAACTTCTTCCAATGCAAAGGGTGTGAATTCGATCCCTAGACAGAGAGCTAAGATACCCCGTGCCTTGCAGCCAAAAAACCAAAACAGAAACAATATCACAACAAATTCAATAAAGACTGTTAAAATGGTTCACACACACAGACACACACACACACACACACACGTGGTCCATGGGAACTCCCTGATGGCTCAGTGGTTAGAACTTCATCCCTCCACTGCATGGGGCACAATTACTTAGACACTGAAAATAAAAGCAAGATTGGTTCTCCTTTGAGCCAGCCCACTGTTCTGACAGTGTCTCCCACTCTGATAAACTTTATTCTCCTCTCAAAAAAAGAGAGAAAAAAAAAAAAAGAGGGCTTCCCTGGTAGCTCAGTGGTAAAGAGTTTGCCTGCCAATGCAGGAGACATGGGTTCGATTCCTGATCCGGGAGGACCCCACATGCTGCAGAGCAACTAAGCCCGTGAGCCACAACTATGAAGCCTCTGCTCTAGAGCCTCGGAGCCGCAACTATTGAGCCCATGTGCCCTAGAGCCCGAGTTCCACACAAGAAAAGTCACTGCAACAAGAAGCCTGCTCACCTCAACCAGAGACTAGCCCCCACTCCCTGCAAGTAGAGAAGAGCCTGTGGCAGAAAAGAAAACCCAGAAGAGCCAAAAATAAATAAGTAAATATTAAAAAAAAGAGAGAGAGAGAAAAGTTCCTGGCCATAGGGACAGTGTACATGAAGCAGAGAGCAGACTGGGAAGCCCTGAGCGGGCCGGGGGCACTTGGGGAACGTGGCTTCATGAGGGCCCAGCTGGCAGAGATGTGCACACCAGAGCAGACGGGAGACAGAGCCAAGCAGGGGGGATGCCTGAACTACGGTTTCAAGAAAACACCCTGAGGAGAAAACAGGGTGTAGAGAGAGAACCCACAGCCCTTTGCATCTGCCTGGGGTGGGCGAGCCCAGGTGCTGGATGCGGGCACGGGCGCGGTCTGGGGGCAGCGCTGGTGTTTGTGTTAGACCCCTTGAGCGGGAACCAACCCGCGGTCCCAGAGGAGAGGCCCAGCCGGCCCCAGGCCCCCGCTGGTTTTGTGTTATCCCCCTTCAGAAGGGAAGCTGTTCGTGATCTGGGGAACCCTGGGGTGCTCCCGTGTCACAGCTGCTAGCTAACCAAGGTCACCTGAGCCGCCGCCTTTGTGCGGCTCCAGCAGATGCTGGGCCTCGGGCAGGAGGGCCCGCACCTCCCCGGGGAGACAGCCGCCTGGGCAGCGCTGCAGAGAAGTGATGACAGAGGAGAAACCGGCCCTGCCTCCACACGTCACCCCGCCACACCCCCCAGGCTCCACTTTCTTCCTTCACACCCAGGCCCCCTGCCCTGACCCCTTCCCTCCAACGTGCCTGGTGCTCACTCTGCTTCTCCCCAGGAATGTGGTGTCACCCCAGAAAGTGAGAACCTGACCCTGTCATCGTCAGGAGCAATTGACCAGTCGTCCTGCACGGGGACACCTCTCTCCTCCACAATTTCCTCCCCAGAAGGTACCTGAGGGGGGAAGGGAGCAACAGAGTCCAACGTGCTTCTAGTATTTTCTCTGGGCTGGGCTGGGCAGGGGTTGGGGGGAGCAGCAAAGTAACACCTCAGCGTCAGTACAGAATAGGCCTTGACGTGAGAGGGAGGCAAGACTCACTATCTTGCCATGAAGAGGGTGATCTTGCCTCTGAGCTGGGGGAAGCAGGTATCAGGCTCCCAGTCCTGCTGTCCTAAGGTTTCCTTCAACATTATGACATGCGTGTGTACGTGCTGTCACGTCAGTTGTGTCTGACTCTTTGCAACCCTATGGACCAGAGCCCTCCAGGCTCCTCTGTCCATGGGGTTCTCCAGGCAAGAATACTGGAGTGGGTTGCCATGCCCTCCTCCAGGGGAATCTTCGCGACCCAGGAATCAAACCCACATCTCTTGCACTGGCAGGCGGGTTCTTTACCACCAGCGCCACCTGGGAAGCAGGGAAAAGCACATCCATCATCCTGATGTTGAGTTCTGAGCTCTAAAATTAAATGAGAGGAAATTCCCTGGTGGTCCAGTGGTGAAGACCCTGAGCTTTCAAAGCAGGGGATTCAGGTTTGATCCCTGGTTGGAGACCTAAGATCCTAAGGCGCCCACAGCATGAACAAGAAAAATTTTTTAAATTTAAAACAAAACGTAAAGGTGCCAAACCTTGGCAGACCTCAACTCTAAACCCTCTTTGGGAAGGCCAGGCTGCTGCGGTCCTCACGGCCCAGGTGCAGGGAGAGAAGCCTGCTCCCCTGTTCACTCATGGCAGCCACGCCTGACCGCCATCTCCTTCCCCCAACTCCTGTCTCCAAAGACCCTGCCAGCAGCAGCCTGGCCCAGTCGGTCATGTCCATGGTGTCCTCCCAAAGCCGGCACTCTCAGATCAGCACGGACACCGTCTCCTCCATGTCCGGCTCCTACATTGCCCCGGGCAGGGAAGAGGAGGGGGAGGCTCTCCCCTCCCCCCCGGCCGCCAGCAGGACCCCCTCAGATGAAGAAGAGGTAAGTAAGACGGGAGCCCTGGACCGCCCTCGCCACTCGGCTCTGCAGGCACGTCCCAGGCAGCGCAGTCCAGGGACTGCCAGAGAACTCACAAAGCCCCCGCCCCTGCATTGCTCGGGAGGGAAGCCCCGGAAAAGAGGGTACGGCGTCCCTAAACCAAAGACTCCTCAGACCTGATCTTCCGTTTGGTGCCACTTCTGTCCTGAGGAGTGCTGCCAGGCGGGCCTGAGTAGGTGGCATCTGCACCTTGCTTTTTCTCTCTTATGCAGGTGACGCCCGCGGCATCTCCAGACTGCAACTTCATGGGCCTCGCCCCCGAAGAGCAGGATGCAGAGGTACGAGCCAGGTGGATGGCGGTGCCTCCCCCGCCCCCCAGACAGAGGGACCTTAGGTGCTGGCAGAGGGCACAAACAGGATGGTGGGAGGCAGTTCTGGAAGAACCTTCCAAGGTGGGGCACTTAAATCTGTTAGAGAGGAGCCAAAGGACTGCTGATTCACAAGGTCTCCGTGTAATAGCCGTGGAGAGAGCGCTAGAGGGACGTCTTCCAGGCTAGACCCTCGAGAAGCTGTTAGTATTCACCCGGGGCGGCCAGCTCCCAGGTGCTTCCTGACACTGGGGGACACACACCAAGGGACGTGGCTTCTGCCTGCCCGCCACCCACTCCACCCATCTGGGAGCTGTGTCTGGTGGAGGAGTCAGGATTATAAATCCTCACTGGAAGTGCTCTGACCCAGGTGTGGCGGAAGGATATGAAACAACTTGCCGCAGAGTGCGCACTCTAGACCTTTCTCTTGGGCTCCGCGTTCTCAGTATGTCGATAGGGCTGGGGATCCTAAGGGACTTCTGCACGTGTTTTGCTCCCACAGTTAGCATTTTCACTTGCCCACTTTGAGTTCCACCTTAGAGTGAGCTAAACTGTTCGCAAGGCTGTTCTTGACAGCCCTAGGGTCCGTCTGTCACATGCCTCTGGGTGGGTCCCTACAGGCTGCTCCTGCCTCGCCAAGCAGCACCCGCCTCAGCTCAGCCTCCCTCCGTCTCACATGGGTGGGAAACGTGTCGATCCCGAGAGGGTGGTGAGCTCTGCTTCCTGGCCATCAGGACCCTCATTTCACTGCGTTCTGGACTCACCATGCCTTCCTTCTGTCCCAGGGCAATGACGTGCTCGAGGAAGAGGATGCCTCGCCCACACAGGAAGACGGTAAACGCCCTGGGCTTTGGCGCCCTGTTACCACATCTCTTTCCTGGGTTTCACTAAACGGTACAGAAAGGGGCACGGGTGTGACTCTTTGGCCCTGCTCAAGGGTGTGGCTTTGGAGAAATGGCCTCTTCTTGGCGGAATATCGAAGGGGCTCTGAGGACCTCATTGGCCTTCCCAGCTCCTCTGGGCTTCCGAGCCAAGGCTGCAGAAGATATAAGTCATGTGGTCCTCCATCTACGTTGAGGAGATTCCAAAGTTTCGTGGGCATCTCCATCACCTTCCTTCCTGCTTTAGCTTCTTGGCTGAGGCTCATGAAGTGGCTCGGACAGCCCTGGAGTTGAGCAGCAAGGAGCAAAGCAGTTTCCCTTACCTGAGGGGAGGACCTTAGGCAGTGGGTTTGGTTTTGCCTTAGGGCAGAAAAGGGCTGACCTCACAGGGGCAGAGTGAAGGCTGGTGGGGAGACGTCAGCTGCTCGCTGCAGATCAGTGTTCTGTAGGCTGATGGAACAGTTCTCTTTACTGTCATTCAGGCCTCCGTTATAGCTTTTATTTTTCTCAGTTGGAGTAGTGGGCTTACAATGTTGTGTTAGTTTCTGCTGTACAGCTAAGTGAATCAGTTATATGTATAATACATATACAATGTATAATGTTGTATGTATTATGTATAACAGTAGATTATATACATGCATACATACACATATCCTCTCTTTAGATTCTTTTCCCATATCGGTCTTCACCGAGTATTGAGCAGAGTGCCCTGGGCTAGACAGCAGGTCCTTATTGTTAGCAGCTTCATAGATAATAGTGGGTACACGTTCATCCCAATCTCCCTGTCTGCCCCTCCTTCCCTTCCCCCGTCCCAGCCGTAGGTTTGTTTTCTACTTC
The DNA here is from genome assembly GCA_022376925.1 of Tragulus kanchil. Classification (NCBI taxonomy): domain Eukaryota; kingdom Metazoa; phylum Chordata; class Mammalia; order Artiodactyla; family Tragulidae; genus Tragulus; species Tragulus kanchil. The sequence goes on along the minus strand of JAIOJX010000027.1, from coordinate 23,371,221 downwards.
TGTGACTTTCTTTCTCTTTTGTAAATAAGGGCATTATATCTTCAGTCGGGAGAACTGTGTTTCTGGTAATGGTGGAAATGAAGGAACGACCCACATTCAGAGCAAGAAAGCAGGAAGAGGGGGTGGGGCGTCCCCGGCATCCCAGGGACCGGTGTCTCTTCTGTCCTCCGCTGCTCTGAGGCGCCTCCACAGAAGGGCGACCTCCAAAGTAGACCTGGATCCCCCCTGGATGCAGGTGTCCAGCTAGTGGCTTCTGCTTTGGCGCTGGCCGTTGCTTGGGGCGGGGAGCGGTGCGCAGGGGGTGCACCTGCACCCTGGACACTCCTGCCTGGCCGCCAGGCTGTGCCTCTGCCACCCTCATGTGCCAGCTGAACCAGGGTTGGGCGCTGCCTCCTCTCAGTTGACGTCTTCGGGGTTCGAGTTCCCCCTGGTGATTGTTGCCCCCAGAGAATTTTTGCTTCTGAAAGCGCAGGGAAGCAAGCGGTTTCCGCCTGACATTCCAGGCCCGAGTGGTCGCTGTATGTTCCTGTCCCTTTCACCAAGGAAAAAAAAAGGGGGAAAAAGAGGAGACAGGCCTGAAGAACTAACGTCTAAAACTGCCGCCCTCCCATCTTACATGGCTATAGGTTTCTGGCTAGTCCCTTAGAACAGGGGGCTCTGACCTCCAGGATCTAAGGCCTGATGATCTGAGGTAGGCTGATGGCATAAAAATAGAAATGAAGTGCTCAATAAATGTAATGAGCTTGAATCATCTTGAAAGCACCACCTCCCCCCACCTAGTGCATGGAACAGTTGTCTTCCAGGAAAGCGGTCCCTGGTCTTGAAAAGGTTGAGGATGGCCGCCTTAAAACATACTCAGAATAATGAATTAAACCTCATAAGAAAATCAATCATAATTTGTGAACGAAACGACTGTTTGATTTGAGAGACAAAATTATGGAACCAAAAAGCTTTGTGTATGAGTCATTTTACAGAGCCTGGCGATCAAAAGCACACGCCGTGCAAACCGACAGCCACGGGCCAGAGGCAGGGTTGCTTGCCACCCGCAGCTCCCCCTGCGCCTCCTAGCCTGACTTAGCCCTGGTCCGGGCCTGGGGCCCCTTCCCGCAGTCCTCCCAGGGTCTGACTTCCCAGGAAGGAAGGCTGGAAAGCGGCCCGTTAAGGAAACAGAGCAAGAAAGCCTGAGAACACACTTTGATTCCTTTTTTGTCCACTCTTTACCCACTTAATTATTGTCTTTTTTTTTTTAACATATGATTTGATTTTTTTTTTTTGTCTCCATCCTTAAGATTTTTATTTTAAGGGCAGTGAAGCAGAGGAAAAATCACAGCCAGCCCCTCTCTAACCGCCTTCACTCCGTTTCAGGCCAGAGGACATGCGCCTTTCTAGGTATGGAGTGTGACAATAACAATGACTTTGACATCGCCAGCCTGAAAGCACTGGACAATAAGCTGTGCTCTGAGGTCCGCTTACCCGGTGAGTGGCCGTCTGCTGAACACAAACGTGGTGGGAGATGCTCCCCTGCTCGCACCCTGGGGCACCTACCTCCTGCCCTGGAGATCTTGCCAGAAGGCGTGGGCCTTGCTAAGATACTGGAGGCCAGCTCTTGAAAGGAGAGTCCATGAGCCAAGGGCAAACCCCTGGTCTGAGCGAGACTATTAGGGCAGGAAGAAAAGAAGCAAAAATTGCCCCCTCAAAAACATCCCTCCCGATCCTTCCGATCTGGTCTGACCAGGCCCCCTCCATCACGATCTTACAGATCCCGTGGCAGGGAGCCACATCTTGCTTCCGTCAACAGAGTGGGAGGCAGACATCACGTCGGTGAGGAGGTCTTGGAAAGAGAGCGCAACCCTTGGAAAGGGAACCTGCAGCTCCTCAGAGGAGCAGGGGCCTTTAGGATCAGAGAGGAGCTTGAAAGCCAGTGTTTTACAACCGAGCGAGTGGCTCTGTGGCCGGGGTTGCCACCGGTTACCTTGAGCTCACTGGATTTGGACCCCAAAGGAGATGAGCCTGAAAAAGCGACTTTTGTTTAAACAAAAGGAACCAAAAGCTTTGTGTATGAGTCATTTTACAGAGCCTGGCGATCAAAAGCACACGCCTGCAAACCGACAGCCACGGGCCAGAGGCAGGGTTGCTTGCCACCCGCAGCTCCCCTGCGCCTCCTAGCCTGACTTAGCCCTGGTCCGGGCCTGGGGCCCTTCCCGCAGTCCTCCCAGGGTCTGACTTCCCAGGAAGGAAGGCTGGAAAGCGGCCCGTTAAGGAAACAGAGCAAGAAAGCCTGAGAACACACTTTGATTCCTTTTTTGTCCACTCTTTACCCACTTAATTATTGTCTTTTTTTTTTTAACATATGATTTGATTTTTTTTTTTTGTCTCCATCCTTAAGATTTTTATTTTAAGGGCAGTGAAGCAGAGGAAAAATCACAGCCAGCCCCTCTCTAACCGCCTTCACTCCGTTTCAGGCCAGAGGACATGCGCCTTTCTAGGTATGGAGTGTGACAATAACAATGACTTTGACATCGCCAGCCTGAAAGCACTGGACAATAAGCTGTGCTCTGAGGTCCGCTTACCCGGTGAGTGGCCGTCTGCTGAACACAAACGTGGTGGGAGATGCTCCCCTGCTCGCACCCTGGGGCACCTACCTCCTGCCCTGGAGATCTTGCCAGAAGGCGTGGGCCTTGCTAAGATACTGGAGGCCAGCTCTTGAAAGGAGAGTCCATGAGCCAAGGGCAAACCCCTGGTCTGAGCGAGACTATTAGGGCAGGAAGAAAAGAAGCAAAAATTGCCCCCTCAAAAACATCCCTCCCGATCCTTCCGATCTGGTCTGACCAGGCCCCCTCCATCACGATCTTACAGATCCCGTGGCAGGGAGCCACATCTTGCTTCCGTCAACAGAGTGGGAGGCAGACATCACGTCGGTGAGGAGGTCTTGGAAAGAGAGCGCAACCCTTGGAAAGGGAACCTGCAGCTCCTCAGAGGAGCAGGGGCCTTTAGGATCAGAGAGGAGCTTGAAAGCCAGTGTTTTACAACCGAGCGAGTGGCTCTGTGGCCGGGGTTGCCACCGGTTACCTTGAGCTCACTGGATTTGGACCCCAAAGGAGAGATGAGCAATCTAGGGTGCCTATTCTCCCTGGAGCCCTAATTCTATAAATTCGATCAGGGCCCCCAGGGTGCCCCCCACGTGTTCCCACAACACTAAACTGTCTCTGCGATGCATTCTCACGGAGGAGCCCACCGGTCAGTCACCCTCTGGGCGCTGAGGTGCCTCTGCTCCGTGCTTAAAAGGGCTCCACCAGCAGGCCCCTAAAGCCACATCTTGCCTAGGGAACTAGGTCAAAAATGGCCTCTCCTGGGTTCACGGCAGAGACTGCCTTCACGTTGCGTGGTCTGTGATCTTTTAAAAGTGCCCTGAACTGAAAACTTCCTTCGGCTTCAGGACAGCCACGTCTCATCAGGGGTCCAGTGCTTTTCTTGCTTGGCGACGTGGCTCCAGGGGCTGGGGACAGCTGCCTGTGGTTGCCACTCTGCATCAGCCTGCAGAAGACCCGGGTCCTCTGGCCCCAAGCAGGCTTGCAGCAGGAGAGGCTGTAATTCCCAGAGACGCCTCCCCCGGCCTCCCCATGGGCCCTCCGGTCCCTCTCTATTGAGCGCTGACCCTGCCAGGGCTGGGCCCTGAGCGGCTGGAGTCCAGCGACCCCTTCAGTTTTGCCTTCCCGCTCCTTACCTGGCTTCTGTCTGTCCATGTGTTTCTCATGTCTTTTTGCCAAACGTAAGTCTGTCTGTCCAGTTTGTTTATTTTGAAACTCATTTATGTTATCCAGACTCCATGAAAGTTCATGTTCACTTGTGCCCGACCCCAAGCTTGCTGGGCGTGCGCACACCCAGGGGGCTCTCGCTGAGGCTTCTATTCCTAATTGGCAAGGGCCTCTGTTCCACATGCTGGGATTTTTCTGAAAAAAAAAAAAATATATATATATATATATATATGTATGTATATATATGTATATATTTGTGTGAATAGATGAATCCCTGTTCCACAAGCATGGGCATGCTTCTGTGGCAAAGGCTGTGGGATGGATCTGTTTGGATCGGTTTGGTCAGTAGTTGGGGGAGATGACCAGGGCTTCCCTGGTGCCTCAGATGGTAAAGAATCTGCCTGCCATGCAGGAGACCTGGGATTGACCCCTGAGTTGGGAAGACCCCCTGGAAGAGGGCATGGCCACCCACTCCAGTATTCTTGCCTGGAGAATCTCATGGACTGAGGAGCCTGGTGGGTGGCTCCATGGCGTCATAAAGGGTCGAACACGACTGAGTGACTCACGTTTTCACTCTGGGGAAGGTGACATCTCTGTCCTCGCTCTGCCCCGGGTCTGGCAGCTGCGCTTTCCGTCCACTCGCTGGGCTTCAAGAGAGAAATCCAGGCTCCTTCCTCCTGCCGGAGGCTCCCCCTTCTACCCCTGCTTTTTTGGCAGAGGGAACTGCTGGGAATTGTTACAGCCTCCTGCGCTGGTGGAAACTGATCCCATTTGGTCTGCTTCTCCCTCTCCCCAACTCCCTCCGGCCAGCCTGCTGATGCAGACGCCACTCTGGGCCTGCAGGAGGGGAGCGAGACCTGGAAGGCAGACAGACCCCCTGAGGCTCCGCACGGTGATCTCAGGAGCCAGCCGGTCTCAGGTTAAACCAAGTTCACCGTTCAGGCCAGACATGAAAGCAAATGACGGGGTCGGCCGCCGGGGAGAGGGCCGCGGGCATCTGTGCGCGAGGCAGTCCCTTCAGGGCCTCACCTAGAAGCCTCAAGGCTCTTACGGGAGAGGCCAAATGCTCTCTTGGTAAATGGTTCTCAATTCGGCTGTTAGCATCACACTGGTAGCAGAGTGCTGGGAACTCTCTGGAAGCATCTGTTGGGTTAATGACGGGAGTATCCACTTTGCTAGGTCCCCCGGAATAGACAGGCTGAGTCATACTCAGCTGTAAGTTCTAAGTTCCGTCCGATGGCTGAAGAGCTGCAGGCTGGCTTGGCCACCAGGCTGGCTTCTCGGGCACTCAGGTTTCCTCACGGAGGGCCCGCGAGGAGCCGAGCCCGGGGAACACCTATGGTCCACCCTCCCCGGCCTCATTCGTGCGCGGCCAGAGCCCCAGCGGGGGCGAGGACCGCTCACGTCCTCCTCCTCCCCTCTCACCACCCTCGTGGGAGTGACCTTCAGAGAGCACTGGTGCCATTCCAGCCTGACTGCCTCTTAGAAGTTTCTGGGTCTTCTTGGAACCCAAGACCAAGGAGAGGCGCAGTGGTATGTTCTGAGATTGTTCCGAAAGACTCTCAAAGGGAGGACGTCTGCGTTGAGAGGTGTAGGCGGTGAGCAGATCAGAATCGCGTGAGCGGTAGATGGGCTTGCACGGAATCTGATGCAGGGTCACACAGCGGCAGGACAGGAGTCAGCGGCCAGCTCCAGGGAGTGATGGGAGAAAGCCAAGACAGTCGGGGTTAGTGGAAATACAAGTGGTTTTAAATGACTTCACTGTACAGGAATGGACATACCCAATTAAGTATCAAATAAATGGAGGGAATTCCCTGGCAGTCCAGTAGTTAGGACTTGGTGCTTTCCCTGCCGTGGCCCAGGTTCAATTCCTGGTTGGGGAACTGAGATCCCACAAACTATGTGGCACGCCATAATAAGTAAATAAGAAAACAAAAAAGTATTTTTGGAGACCTGAAACAACGCAGGACTAAGACGCAACTGGGAAGGGTTACCCTTCACAGATACTAAGGAAAATGTGAAGAGGAGTTGGGAAGCTCCCCTGGAGAAGGGAATGGCGGCCCACTGCAGTGCTCTTGCCTGGAGAATCCCATGGACAGAGGAGCCTGGTGGGCGACAGTCCATAGGGTCGCAAAGAGGTGGACTGAGAGATTAACACTGTCACTTTCTGAGACAGGAAGGGGTGTGCAGAAGCTCTCAGGATGTGCTCCCCAAATCTGCCTCTAGAGGTCTCTCCACTCTCCCATTTTCCAGGATAGAACTGAGCGAGAAGCACTTTTCTCTGCCTCCCCGGAAGGATTCTGAATCTCCAGGCTCTTTTCTGGCTGAGCGCTGGACAGAATGGCTTCCCTCTGTCCCCAGGCTCGCCCTCGAACAGGAGGAGCCGAGCAGCAGCAGGGTTTGGCCGAGGGTCCTGCACAGGCCCTTTTCAGAGGAAAGGGCACCACCAAGAAGCCAGGGAGAGCAGAGACTCCGGGTCTGAGTCTTGAGGCGGTTTCAGAAGGAGCCACATGTGGGCCCTGGTTCGAGAGATCTGGATCCATGACGTTGGTAGCAAGGACTCAAGAATTCAAAGCCTGGCAGCAGGTGGTGGCGGCAACGTTTTGACTTTGTACATGTGTGCATGCATGTGTGTGTGTGCTCTCTCGTTTACTATTTGCTTTTGGTCTTTCCCACCGAACAGCCGCCATTCCGGAGTCCTGCCCCCTAAACAGTGAGGAATAGGTATGAGTTCTACCAAATTATATACTGGAACAAACACTCGCTTTCTCTGGGGGTCCTGAACTTACAAGGGCAGTCTGGCCTGTTCTTCACACTGTCACACTTAAGAGTGTTTCCAGGGAACAGAGACTCCCACGTTCTGTCTGGCTGTGAGAGATACCTAAGAATTTCTTGTCCAACTCACTGCCCTGCCCCTGGGTCGGCAGACTACTATCAGAGACTTAGGATGGACAGTGGCACCAGGATATGTATGGGAAATAGTTTGTACCCGCTTAACCCTAGTGCTTCTGCCATTTAAGGGTTTCCTGTGTTGGACTGGCCTAACCGGAGGCTGACCCCAGACCTTTGTAAAGGGCCTCCCTCCAACAGGAAGGCACTGAGCCTCAGGCCCCCGCTCCAGGGTCACCGGCTCTGTCCACGAATGAGCCCGCTTGCTGGGTCAGCTGCAGCTCTCGACTGCCCAGGAGGAGGTCACAGTGAGATGGAGTTCAAGGATTTAGCAGTTTCCACGCGGCGTGAGGCGTGGGCAGTGGGGCAGGCCATGGGGGAGTAGGTCGGCACACGCTGGACCCCTCCCGGCTGAGGGAGCGCGCTGTGGAGGGGGCAGGCACTGGGAGAGGTTCTCAGGCCACAGGTTGGAAGGCATTCCCCAAGGCCAGGGAGTTAGGGCTTCATCCTGTCCCCTCGGAAGGTGCTTTCTACTGCGCGGGAGGGAAGGAACCGGATGGAGTCCGTCTGTGGGCAGGGGACCAAGGGGGCGGCCTGCACAAGGTCTGGCAGGGTTGGCAGACGGCTGGTTGTCGAGTACATTCTGAGAGTCATGCGGCCTCCTCAGCCCTCTCACATGTTGCCTCTCTTAGTCGTCACAGCAACCCTGATGGATGGGGGACACTAGGGTTCCCAGTACAATGACCTGCCCAGGCTCTCACAGTCAGTATGCTACCAATGGGAGAATATATGCCTGGTTTTCTGACTTATAGATTTAGATGTGACTAGAAAGGGAAGAGGGCTTCCCTAATGGCTGAGCGGTAAAGAATCTACCTGCCAAGCAGGAGACCTGGGTTCGATGCCTGGCTCAGCAAGATCCCTTGGAGGAGGAAATGGCAACCCGCTCCAGTATTCTTGCCTGGGAAATCCTATGGACAGAGGAGCCCAGCCGGCCACAGTCCATGGGGTCGCAATGAGTCAGACATGATTGAGCGACTACAGAGCTTCAGAGAGAGAACGAGCCGGAGGTCGTGATTAGATACGCATCATAAAGGAGAGGGAAGCACCTCGTGGGTGTTGCCAGTGTGGGTCCCCGGTGCTTCTTGTGCAGGAGCCTCGGGACTGGGCACAGGACGATGAGTTTTGTGGACGATACCCGTGGGACCCCAGAGCTCTGGGGCTAATGTCTCCCGGGGTTGAGGACACCAGCTGATAGCAAAATTCAGGGGGCTTTTCCAGGTGCAGACAAAGAGGCAGGGCTCTTGCACTGTTGTCCCCCACCACGTTCAGCCCCTGGCACCCTGTGGGCAGCCAAGTACTTCCTGCTCCACCCTGGGCCCCACGGCAAACCCTGACAAGGGCCCAGAGTAACATGCTCTTCGCCGGCCCCTCCACTTCCTCCTGCCTCATGACTATCTCACCTCCACCCAGTGTCTTTTCCTTGTCTGCTGTAACACTGAAGCCATCAAGACCAAATAAAGATGCAGATGTGAGGGCAAGCTCACAACACAGGGACCCTCCGTGTGTCCCTCCACTGTGGGCCCCAGTGGCCGTGACTGTCCTGGCCCAGCGGGCGCCACTGCTTCTGGTTCTCGCATGCTGTGGTTGGTGCACTGTGAGAGTTGCAGGGAACGGGCAACCGGCCAGCTTTCGTGCCGAACTCCCAGGCTGCCCGGCCGGGGATACCATCTGGACCAAGCTGAAGGTCCAGCTCCAGTAACCTTCCTTTTCTCCTCAGGGGCCTGGCAGGCCGATGACAATGTGGTCAGTCATCGGAACCCGCAGCGCCGGCGCTTATCCTCTGGAAGCCTGGAGGACCCCGAGGACAGGCCTTGTGTGTGGGGTCCTCTGGCCATCTGAGAGTCCCAGCTCCTGTACCAGCGCCCTCCTGTCCTCCCATCCCCTCCTGGCCTCACTGTACCGCTGACCTCCTGGGCATCCTCTGCAAGATACACGGAGACGTTTTAGACCCACGTGAAAGCGGAATGCTGAGGGAACCTGCTCCTTCTCCTAGCCTTTCACGAGCGCCGTCCTTCCCCTCTCAGAAGGGACCAGAAACCTCCCTGCCCCTTGAAGGCTATAGCCACGTGACGAACTGCAGCTCACGAGACCCTCTGCAGAGACTTTCTGGAATGTTTCCACCAATTCTTGACCCTCAGGTAGAGCAGAGGTCCACAGAACGGTTGTTTCTTGTACAGTGTTTTTCTGCTTCAGGGGGTAGACCAAGAGGACCCGGGGTTTATATGGCTTCGTTACAAACAGCCATCGGGCATTTTCTGGTCTCTGGGACATCATAACCAATCTGAAACCTCCAGTTTACGGTGGGACTGGGGGATGACTCCGGTGAAAAGGGAAAGCCATATTGCATTAGAAGTGGAGTTCCCCCTCAAAAAAGCATTAGGAGCTCCTTTCTCAAGGACCAGCAACAGCGGCAACCACCAGAAGACTGGGAAAAACTGTTTTTGCTTCTGCTAGCAGAGCCTGTGAGCCCCGTGGGCCTGTCTGCTTAGGAAGGAGGCCTTGAATCTGAGAATCCCTCAGTTACATGGTTCCCTTGTGGAGGGTTACTGACCGATCAGGTACGCTCAGAAAGGCCTGGGCCTCCATCCTAAGGTGACGCTTCAGAAACGCTGTTTGACCCCTCTCTGTGCCAGGCACCTGCGAGGCGCTGTTGTGTGGTATCCCGTTTCATCACCCCGCGCTGTCAGGTGGCGTTCCATCTCCACCCCCTGTTCTTACATAGCTGAAGGAAGAGGCTAAGAGAGAGAGCAGGGTGGATGGCTGACTCTCAGTGGGTGCCCAGGAGCCCCAGAGGGAGTTGGGGACAGTGCTGAGCTGGGGTCAGAGGTAGTCCAGGAGGCTCCCCCGCCCCACCCCTTGTCCTCCCCTGCCCTTCCAGACCTGCTGAACCTGATGAGGGGGAGAGAAAGGTACTACCTTCCATAGGCTCACTAGAGAGTTAGACATACTGTTGTTCAAATCATGTGTCCACCCCTCCCCACCCCGGTTCAATGTAGGCCACAGACACAACAGCCTGAAACAGCAAGGCCAGACCACACGCTGTCGGCTGTTCTTCCCCCAACACTAGTGTTATCCGTGGGTTCCTCCTAGCCCTCTGATAGATGTGTTGTCTGCTGTTAGTGGGGCCTGAGAATGGGAAGCAACGTTGGATCCAACAGTTTGTGAGGCAAAGATGTGACAGAGCCCTAGGATGTGTCCACCACGATGGCCTGAATTAGCTGGCACTGTGGCCCTCGAAGAGCTTTTCAGGGTCCTTGCCGAGGCCTTAGAGAGCCCAGTGCCCAGGGGACCCTCCACACCCTCCATGGGGCTTCTTTGCACCACCAGGCAGGCAGTGAGCAGCACACTGCTTGCTGGTTGTGGTTCACACCCTGCGCTGGGGGGTGGGGAGGCCCGTGGTCCTGCCAGACGCGACACAAGCCAAGCCTGGATCTGTATGTCTGTCCTGAGGTTCCCTCGTCCACCCTCTCTGAAATCCTGCAGTGGACGCTGCTATTCCAGGCCCACTTCATGTCCTTTCTTTGCCCGAAACACTCTTAAACAGCCCCTTTCATATTTAAGATTCAAGCAATAACCCCACTTCCTGATTTAAACCCCAGAAACATGAGAGAATAGGGAGCTACCTGAGCCTGGGGTGGGGGCAGGCAGACCTCTGCTCCGGCAGGTAGTGTTCACAGTGCGCTGTTACCTGAGATGAAGGAATTGTAGACAAACAGTAGCCACGTCGGACAGGAATGCTAGGAGGACGCCCGTCTTCACCCCTTATGGAGGCTCTGTCTTCTCCCACGAAGAGGCTCAGAAAGATTCCTCAAGGCCTTGGTTCCATAACCAAGACGGACCTGGGTGAGAAATGGCCCTTCACTCCGGTTTCTCAGACAGTTCCTGCTCTGTCCTCACCACCCCTCACCTCTCGACTCCCACTTTACTCTTTGGCAGGTGGAACTTCCCCATCCAGGGACGTCCCCAGCGGCCCAGAGGGGAAGGCTCTGCACTTCCACTCCGGAGCCTGCAGGTTTGATCCCTGGGCTGGGAACTTAAGACCCTGCACACCGCCTGGTCCAGCCAAAGAGGGGGAAAAAGAAAAAAGGTTCCTAGAAATATCCCACCCAGAGGGGCTGGGCTTTAGCCTGATCTGGAGGGCAGCTGCACCTGCGGTCGTCTGGAGACTGGCATGTGGGGCAGGTGACCCAGAGAACCTGGGTCAGGGCCTGGCTTCTCCCCACGAAGGTGCAGACTCACCGGAGGTTGGGGTTCCTTCCTGGCACGCGCCTGTCGGGGCTCCCCTCCCAGGGGCGCCGTCGCCCCAGCCTCCTCCCAGCGCCCTTTCGCCTTCCTTGCCCCCGTCCCAGCCCCGCAGAGGCCGTGCCCGCACGGGAGCATCTCCTGGGCCCAGCGTCACACACTTTAAGCCATCTCACCTGGGAGAGTTTGCATCCTGTCCACCTGATTTCCCCCCCCTTGATCCGCACACCTGGTGTGTGGACGTCTGCAACCCTGTGGTGCCAGCTGTGTTCCCTCGTCCACCCTCTCTGAAATCCTGCAGTGGACGCTGCTATTCCAGGCCCACTTCATGTCCTTTCTTTGCCCGAAACACTCTTAAACAGCCCCTTTCATATTTAAGATTCAAGCAATAACCCCACTTCCTGATTTAAACCCCAGAAACATGAGAGAATAGGGAGCTACCTGAGCCTGGGGTGGGGGCAGGCAGACCTCTGCTCCGGCAGGTAGTGTTCACAGTGCGCTGTTACCTGAGATGAAGGAATTGTAGACAAACAGTAGCCACGTCGGACAGGAATGCTAGGAGGACGCCCGTCTTCACCCCTTATGGAGGCTCTGTCTTCTCCCACGAAGAGGCTCAGAAAGATTCCTCAAGGCCTTGGTTCCATAACCAAGACGGACCTGGGTGAGAAATGGCCCTTCACTCCGGTTTCTCAGACAGTTCCTGCTCTGTCCTCACCACCCCTCACCTCTCGACTCCCACTTTACTCTTTGGCAGGTGGAACTTCCCCATCCAGGGACGTCCCCAGCGGCCCAGAGGGGAAGGCTCTGCACTTCCACTCCGGAGCCTGCAGGTTTGATCCCTGGGCTGGGAACTTAAGACCCTGCACACCGCCTGGTCCAGCCAAAGAGGGGGAAAAAGAAAAAAGGTTCCTAGAAATATCCCACCCAGAGGGGCTGGGCTTTAGCCTGATCTGGAGGGCAGCTGCACCTGCGGTCGTCTGGAGACTGGCATGTGACGAGCAGGTGACCCAGAGAACCTGGGTCAGGGCCTGGCTTCTCCCCCACGAAGGTGCAGACTCACCGGAGGTTGGGGTTCCTTCCTGCCACGCTCCTGTCTGGGCTCGCCTCCCAGTGGTGCGGTGGCCCCAGCCTCCTCCCAGAGCCCTTTCTCCTTCCTTTCCCCAGTCCCAGCCCCGCAGAGGCCGTGCCCGCACGGGAGCATCTCCTGGGCCCAGCGTCACACACTTTAAGCCATCTCACCTGGGGAGAGTTTGCATCCTGTCCACCTGATCCCGGCCTGCCGGTTGCTCCCTCTGCTTTAGGATCCGCACACCTGGTGTGTGGACGTCTGCAGCCCTGTGGTGCCAGCTGTGTACCCTCGCTTCCCCGGAGTACACTCATGGGCACACGACAGTGGGGACATCAAGGATGCAATATTTATGGATTGCTGCATGATTCTTAAACATGAATAAAACTGTTTACAAGGGAAGGAGAGCCGTTTAACTGCGCAGCTGGCTTATTTGTGAAAGTTTCTGTTCGACTTCCTCCAGCTCTCTTATAATACTTTCACTCAAGCTGGATGTGGAGGAGTGAGAGAGGGCAAGGGGTAGAAAAAGGCATGTTTCTGGGTGGGAGTCGATGGGCGCAGAAGCCCGGGAAGGACCCTTCCCCCTCTCCCCCGCCCCCACTGCTCTTAAACCGGAGAACTTCCAGCTGCAGCTCCTCAATAATTGAAGAGCAGGAAAGCTGGCGACTGGAGGGAGGCTGGGAGAAGGGAGGAGGAAGGACTGAGTCCCCACCACTTACAGGTTGGTGAAATTAACAGGGCAAATGACCCCGGTAGGAGAATTTAGCAGGGGCAAGGCTTTTCTGGGTCTTCACCCACTGGCTCTGCTTCCTCGGCTGTCTGGAAGGGAGGGAGAGGCACTTCCGAAGAAGCCGCTGGGATGTCTACTTCTGGGAACCTCGCTGAGGCTCGAGCGAGGAGGGAGTGCTTACCAGGAAACACGGGATTACCCTACCCGCCGCGGGGCGTCCGCGACCTTCGCCGGTCGGTTTCTGCGGCCCTGAGCGGCAGGTGGCATCGGAGAGTCAGACCCGCCTGCGGGCACCAAGACGACCCTCGGGGTCGGGAGATCCAGACCGGCCGCAGAAACGTGCGGAAGTGCCACTCACGACCCAGAGGAGAGAAAAGCCCCAAGCACACGGTTCCCGAGCCTGAGCCGCCTCGCAGCCCCGGCGCTCGCGCTCCGGGCCACGTCCCAGGAGCCTTCCGCAGCTCGGGGCGGCCCGGACGAGAAGCGGGTGGGGCAGGAGTGAGGTTCCCGCGGCGAACGGCTCGCCCGGGCCCCCGCGGCCTCGGCGGGAGCGCGCCTCTCCGCACCCGGCGCGGGGCCCTTGGGCGGGAATGTTTGGAGCCGGGACCCGGTGGCGGGTAGGGGGCTGGGTGGCGCGGGAGAAGGCGGCAGGAGGAGGGAGTTCGAAGAGAGCGACCGCCGGAGAGAGTGGCTAGAGCCCGCGGTCTCCTTGGAAACACACTGACCAATGGTAGAAGCGGAAGCTGTTTATAGGGGCGGAGCGTCGCCATGACAGCAGGCGAAGCCTTCTGAGCGGCTACTTAATGCCGGTCCCCTGGCCGCTGGCGTTCAAAGAGGCGCGTCGGGCGTAGGGGACGACGAGGATTGCTGGCTGGGGCCTCGAGCTGGGGGCAGAGAGGCTCAGGGGGTGGGAGGAACTTCTTCCAGAACATTCCTTTGGCCCGGGCTACGCTCTAAGCCAGGTAAGGGACAGAGTGGTCTGCGGACCGCGGAGAGGGAGGGCGTGGGTACCAGCCAGCTCTCCCATCGGTCCCCGACGCAAGTGGCGGGCCCGGGGACTGTCATCCGAGAAGTTCGGGGGCCACTCACTTCCAGCCCCCCTGTGGCTCTCTATCCTGTTTCTTTCCTTCCTTCCCCTTGCTCCCTCATCCTAATATCCCTTTCCAAAGATCAGACGACCTCCCACCCCTCCGTCGCGCCATCATACTGCCCCTCCTGGGCGCTCTCGCCCCCATTTCCATTTGTTGTGAAGGGAAGGAAAGGGGGTTAATTTCCCGCTCTTGGGGAGAAGGGGATGGCCTCGGGTGTCCCTACACTCGTCCCTTGTTCGACTAAGTCACCCGCTAAAACATCAGAGAGGAAAAGAGCGAGGCGGACCCTGCGGAGGTCAGACCCCGGGCACTGCTTCTGTCTCCCAGACCTCGGCAGTTCAAGGTCCTCCCAGCTGCGGGGACGATTTCGACTCGCCCTCCACCCCTCGCACACACTCTCCCCTCGGGGATGGGGGAAGAGGGCTCAGTTCCGCTCTGGTCCCCGCAGGCACCACATTCCTTTCGGTGGAAGCGACCCCCGGGTCCGGGATGGAAGCACGCTTCCAGGAGGCGGTGTAACTGAAGCCGCGGGCAACAGCGGGGCCGAGAGCTCGGCCGGCCACCCTCGGCTCGGCTCGTGGATGTTGGCCGCCCCCTCGGCGAGTCCCCGCAGATATGGCGGAGAGCTGGCTGCGCCTCTCGGGGGCAGGGGCGGCGGAGGAGACCGGGCCGGATGGCGGCCTGGAGGAGCCCGACGCCCTGGATGACAGCCTGACCAGCCTCCAGTGGCTGCAGGAATTCTCTATTCCCGACGCCACGGCTCCCGCCCCGCCTCCGGGGGGCGCCGCCCCCCACAGCTCCCCCCAGGTGCCAGGCGCGGCCGCCCCCGGGTCTCCCCTGGCGGCCGACCCAGCCTGCCTGGGGCAGCCACACACGCCCGGCAAGCCCCCCTCCTCCTGCACGTCGCGGAGCGCCCCCCCGGGGCTGCAGGCCCCGCCTCTCGACGACGTGGACTACGCCACCAACCCCCGCGTGAAGCGCAGCCACCACTGCCCGGCAAGCGCCACCTCCCCTCCTGACGGGGTCCCAAAGGGGCTCCGCAGATCGGTCCCCGACGCAAGTGGCGGGCCCGGGGACTGTCATCCGAGAAGTTCGGGGGCCACTCACTTCCAGCCCCCCTGTGGCTCTCTATCCTGTTTCTTTCCTTCCTTCCCCTTGCTCCCTCATCCTAATATCCCTTTCCAAAGATCAGACGACCTCCCACCCCTCCGTCGCGCCATCATACTGCCCCTCCTGGGCGCTCTCGCCCCCATTTCCATTTGTTGTGAAGGGAAGGAAAGGGGGTTAATTTCCCGCTCTTGGGGAGAAGGGGATGGCCTCGGGTGTCCCTACACTCGTCCCTTGTTCGACTAAGTCACCCGCTAAAACATCAGAGAGGAAAAGAGCGAGGCGGACCCTGCGGAGGTCAGACCCCGGGCACTGCTTCTGTCTCCCAGACCTCGGCAGTTCAAGGTCCTCCCAGCTGCGGGGACGATTTCGACTCGCCCTCCACCCCTCGCACACACTCTCCCCTCGGGGATGGGGGAAGAGGGCTCAGTTCCCGCTCTGGTCCCCGCAGGCACCACATTCCTTTCGGTGGAAGCGACCCCCGGGTCCGGGATGGAAGCACGCTTCCAGGAGGCGGTGTAACTGAAGCCGCGGGCAACAGCGGGGCCGAGAGCTCGGCCGGCCACCCTCGGCTCGGCTCGTGGATGTTGGCCGCCCCCTCGGCGAGTCCCCGCAGATATGGCGGAGAGCTGGCTGCGCCTCTCGGGGGCAGGGGCGGCGGAGGAGACCGGGCCGGATGGCGGCCTGGAGGAGCCCGACGCCCTGGATGACAGCCTGACCAGCCTCCAGTGGCTGCAGGAATTCTCTATTCTCAACGCCAAGGCTCCCGCCCTGCCTTCGGGGGGCACCGACCCCCACAGCTACCACCAGGTGCCAGGCTCGGCCGCCCCCGGGTCTCCCCTGGCGGCCGACCCAGCCTGCCTGGGGCAGCCACACACGCCCGGCAAGCCCACCTCCTCCTGCACGTCGCGGAGCGCGCCCCCGGGGCTGCAGGCCCCGCCTCCCGACGACGTGGACTACGCCACCAACCCCCACGTGAAGCCGCCCTACTCGTACGCCACCCTCATCTGCATGGCCATGCAGGCCAGCAAGGCCACCAAGATCACCCTGTCGGCCATCTACAAGTGGATCACGGACAACTTCTGCTACTTCCGCCACGCTGATCCCACCTGGCAGGTAGGGCAGGCAGGGCAGGCCCTCCCGTCCGCCCCGTGCGCTCCCAGGCTGGACTCACATGCCAGATCGGCAGGCCGAGGAGGCACGGTGTAGCCAGGGCCCTGAGGGAGGACGGCCGTCGAGGAAGGACCTCGAGGGAGTACTTGGAACTGCCCGCCCCCTGACTTCAGAGCGGGAGGAGGGAGGCGGTGCAGAGGGCTTGTGGGGGGCCAAAGTCGCGGTTCCCGGGGGAAGAGCTTGGTGCTCGTCCAGCAGGCCCATCCCAGAGACCAGGGCTGAGCTATGCATGGACACAGCCCGCTAGGGGGAGGCTGATGGACCCAGGGACACATTTTTGTCCCAAGTCCTAGAATTCCTAGACACGACCCTGCTCCAGGCTCGTTTGTCAGGGCCAGGACTGGAAGCGGAAGCGAGAGCATCATTTCTGTCGGGCTCTATGTCCTGCCTGATTTCAGGCGGCCGGAGGGGTCCCCTGAGGGGTGCGGAGCTGTCCTGTGGGCTGCGAAGGCCAGCTGGGTCCCAGTGGAAGGGCTGGGGGGCCTTCCTAAAGCTGTTGTCCCAGCCCCCACCCCCAGCCCTCCCCAGTTTCCTGCCTCCCCTCCTCCCCCCTTCTCACCAACCTCCCTGGGGGGACAATTACCTGAGCCAGGTGCTTTCCACAGGGACTCTGCCTCCCACACTGGCTTCATGTTCCACGTCTCCGGAACCTGGCACAGAGCAGCCAAGGGGCCCAGGCCGCCCTGTAAACATCCCGGTCTTGCCAGGGGGCAGTCCACACCTGCCAGGCCTACTGTCCAGGCCACAGACCCCTGTTTCCCAGAGGGGTCGAGACTAGGCGTGGACAAAGCAGGTAGTGGCTGGAGGCTGGGCACACCTCACCCTGAGCATCTTCCACCATCAGGATCAGGGGCTGCTGGGACCGACTGAGGCCGCACGGGTCATTCCCTTTGGCCCAGGCCAAGGATCAAGCTGTTCCACACTTGCCTGGGCTCTGACCCGTGGGCAGTCTCATTTGTAACCTTGGTGAGAAGCAGAGGCCTCCCCCCACAACCCTACCCCAAGCCCAAGAGGCCCCAGGAATGAGCGCTATGCTCCTGGCCGGGTAATAATCAACGAAGGCCTCAGAGCCTAGGGTAGGAGGAGGGGGAACGCGGCCCAGGCCAGCCCTGGGCTCTACAAACAAGGAAAGTCATCAGATCCCCCCCACCACACACACAGACACACACACACACACACACGCCCTCATACCCACTCACTCACTTCACAGAGAAGGGCAGTCAGGCCCAGGCAGAGCAAGATAGCAGGCCAGACCCTGGGGGAGCCAAGGCCTTTGGCCAGAGGCCGCAAACGGCAGGGAGGCGAGGGAGGGCAGGACAGGGTGGCACGGAGAGCCATCCTGCAGCTCAGGGCTCAGATGACTGAGCAGGCAGATATCCTGGCAACAGGGAACAAAAGCCCCGGCCAGCACTCCCGGCTCCCCGTGCCCTGTGGCTGGTGTCCCAGCGCCTCTGCTCCCCTCCCCGGCCCCCTCGGAGAGAAGCTGGGGGGCACTGGCAGTAGCCCTGGGAGCCCCCCGTCACCCACCCTGCCGACTCAGCACCCTCCCCTCTCTCTCTGTGTCCAGAACTCCATCCGCCACAACTTGTCCCTGAACAAGTGCTTCATCAAGGTGCCTCGGGAGAAGGACGAGCCCGGCAAGGGGGGCTTCTGGCGCATCGACCCCCAGTATGCCGAGCGGCTGCTGAACGGGGCCTTCAAGAAGAGGCGGCTGACCCCGGTCCACATCCACCCGGCCTTCGCCCGCCAGGCCACACAGGAGCCCGGCGCCGCCCCGTGGGCTGGGCCGCTGACCGTGAACTCCGAGGCCCAACAGCTGCTGCGGGAGTTCGAGGAGGCCACGGGGGAGGCGGGCTGGGGCGCGGGCGAGGGCCGGCTCGGGCACAAGCGCAAACAGCCGCTGCCCAAGCGGGTGGCCAAGGCCCCTCGGCCCCCCAGCACCCTACTGCTGACCCAGGAGGAGCAGGGCGAGCTGGAACCCCTCAAGGGCAACTTTGACTGGGAGGCCATCTTCGAAGCCGGCACGCTCGGCGGGGAGCTGGGCTCGCTGGAGGCCCTGGAGCTGAGCCCGCCCCTGAGCCCCGCCTCGCACGGGGACGTGGACCTCACCGTCCACGGCCGCCACATCGACTGCCCGGCTACCTGGGGACCTCCAGGGGAGCAGGCTGCCGACAGCCTGGACTTCGATGAGACCTTCCTGGCCACGTCTTTCCTGCAGCACCCCTGGGACGAGAGTGGCAGTAGCTGCCTCCCCCCGGAGCCCCTCTTTGAGGCGGAGATGCCACCCTGGCGGCCGACCTGCAGACTGGGCCCCGGGGGAAAACCTTGCCCTGCCCCACTGGGGAGGCCCCTGCAGTCAGGCCCAGGCAGAGCAAGATAGCAGGCCAGACCCTGGGGGAGCCAAGGCCTTTGGCCAGAGGCCGCAAACGGCAGGGAGGCGAGGGAGGGCAGGACAGGGTGGCACGGAGAGCCATCCTGCAGCTCAGGGCTCAGATGACTGAGCAGGCAGATATCCTGGCAACAGGGAACAAAAGCCCCGGCCAGCACTCCCGGCTCCCCGTGCCCTGTGGCTGGTGTCCCAGCGCCTCTGCTCCCCTCCCCGGCCCCCTCGGAGAGAAGCTGGGGGGCACTGGCAGTAGCCCTGGGAGCCCCCCGTCACCCACCCTGCCGACTCAGCACCCTCCCCTCTCTCTCTGTGTCCAGAACTCCATCCGCCACAACTTGTCCCTGAACAAGTGCTTCATCAAGGTGCCTCGGGAGAAGGACGAGCCCGGCAAGGGGGGCTTCTGGCGCATCGACCCCCAGTATGCCGAGCGGCTGCTGAACGGGGCCTTCAAGAAGAGGCGGCTGACCCCGGTCCACATCCACCCGGCCTTCGCCCGCCAGGCCACACAGGAGCCCGGCGCCGCCCCGTGGGCTGGGCCGCTGACCGTGAACTCCGAGGCCCAACAGCTGCTGCGGGAGTTCGAGGAGGCCACGGGGGAGGCGGGCTGGGGCGCGGGCGAGGGCCGGCTCGGGCACAAGCGCAAACAGCCGCTGCCCAAGCGGGTGGCCAAGGCCCCTCGGCCCCCCAGCACCCTACTGCTGACCCAGGAGGAGCAGGGCGAGCTGGAACCCCTCAAGGGCAACTTTGACTGGGAGGCCATCTTCGAAGCCGGCACGCTCGGCGGGGAGCTGGGCTCGCTGGAGGCCCTGGAGCTGAGCCCGCCCCTGAGCCCCGCCTCGCACGGGGACGTGGACCTCACCGTCCACGGCCGCCACATCGACTGCCCGGCTACCTGGGGACCTCCAGGGGAGCAGGCTGCCGACAGCCTGGACTTCGATGAGACCTTCCTGGCCACGTCTTTCCTGCAGCACCCCTGGGACGAGAGTGGCAGTAGCTGCCTCCCCCCGGAGCCCCTCTTTGAGGCGGGAGATGCCACCCTGGCGGCCGACCTGCACGACTGGGCCAGCGTGGGCGCCTTCTTGTAAGCAGCCAGGCCTTGCCCCTGCCCCTACGGACAGTGCCCAAGTCTGGGCCCAGACTCCCCCCACCCACTGCAGGCCCCTGGACAACCTACCGCCCAGGCAGGGGCTGGGCCAGGGCTTCCAAGGCTGACCCCATGAGGCCACAGAGCGCCAGCCCCGGCATCTTCAGATTCCAGCCCATGAGGCTGAGAACTGGGGCCCAGGACCAGAATTGCTGCCTCCCCACCCTAGCCCCCATGCACACAGTGTTTCATTGATCCACTTTTTACCCCGGCCCTGGGGCCCTGCACGATGAGAGCTGAGGTTTGGGGAAGTGGGGCCGGGCTGATCTGGAAGCGGTGGTCCAGGGCCTGCCCCAGAGCATCTCAGCTTCAAGACTTCTCCCTCTCCCCAGGTCTCTATTCAGAGAAAGTTCCCAGGTACAACAAATGCTAATTAGATGACTGCAAATTAACCCCCTAGAGGCCTCTCCGGGCAGAGCCCCCCTGGGGCTGGGGCCGGCAGTGTGTGGGGCGGAGCTGGGGAACAGGGGCAGAGAGAGGAGGCTGAACCGAGGAGGTCCGGGTGCTGGGTGGAGCCTGGGGGTTTTCTAAGGCCTCTGGGGTCTTCTGGCCCCATCCCTAGAAGTATGAATCCCTAATCTTTGAGCTCATCTTGAGGCTGAGAGCAGCGGGAAGCTGGGGTTCTGGGGGGCTGGGGGCTGGAGCAGCCAAGCTGCAGAGGGAAGGGAAACAGACAGACTAATATAGTGAGCATAGCTGTAGCTGAGGCTTAACCGGGGGGCGCGGTGCTTGCTAGAAACCACTGGGACCAGGGAAGGGGGGATGGCCCCCCGCGCCCTGCACGGGAGTGCCTTGAGCCACCCGGAGCCCCCTGGGCTTGTCCCACACCCACCCTTCTGCCCCATGGGGCAATTTAACCTTTTTCATGGAAAATTATTTACCATAAAACATTTTTAAAAATAAAGTTTTTAAAAATCTTAAAATGGATCTGCTTGCGAATTTGTTTGGGGAAAAGTGTGGGCCACTTTGGAGGCGTGGAGCTTCATAGCCCAAAGGGGAACGGCTGGGAGGAAGTAGGGGCACCCAAGGCCTGCAGCAGACCACCCCACACGCTCTCCATGACCTCTGTGTCCCCAGAGACAAGGACCGAGGGTAGCCCTGGGGGTCCTCTGCAGCCAGGGCCTCAGTACCTCTATCTGTGCAATGGGGAGACGTCACCTCCAGTCCCCAGGAGCAGACAGCAAAGGCGGCGCAGCCCCCTCCCTGGCCCTGAGGACTCACAGAGGCCCAGCTCGCCCAGGGCTCGGCTCAAGGCCCCCCTCCCCCACCACGAGGGCCTGCCCAGGCTCGCCTGCTGTCCTCACCTGGGCCTGGCTCCAGCTCCTCCCTCCCTCAGTCCCTTCCTGGAGGAACAGGGTGTAAGGTCAGAGGGACCCAGCCCCAGGGGTCCTACTTCCCACCCTGGGGTCCATTCACCCTGCCTGGCGCCTTCCCTCCAATGCAGGTTGTGGGTGAGGAAGACCACCAGGGAAGAGGAAATGGCGTGCCTCGACCCTATTCTCCCGCAGTCAGCTGTAGCCTGTGAGGAACTAATCTACCAGAGTTCTGATGGGAAAACGGAGGCACAGGAAATGGAGGACACTCAGCAGGCACCTTTCAACAACAGCTTTGCCTGGAACCCTTCACTCCCTCAGCCCCCAACCTAGCCCTGCCATCGCACCCTGGGGGTTCACAGCCCCTTCCCCCAGCATGCATGCACACGCGCATACACACAGACACACACACACACACCAGCACTGCCCCAAATAATTCTGCCCAGCCTCCAAGGACCCCTTTCTCCTGAAGCCCCTTTCTTTCCCTGCACTCAAGGCTGGCTCCTGGCCAGCCTGGCATTCCCTGGCTATCTTGCTGCTTTCACTTGCTAATTATTCCAAATATTTCAGAAGGGCGCACACACTGCCAGGCCAGCGGGACTGGGGCCTTACTGAGCTGGGAAGCCAGCCCACCCTCTTTCCATAGCCTGCGGAGGGGGCCGCCCCAGCTTCCCTCTGAGACTCCCCTCACCGCCTGAGCAGCCGCTTCCCCTTCCCACCGCCCGCCAGCCTTCCACCCCACAGTCCCCAGCACTCAGGGAACGAGGGGGGCTCCAGCCTTTTCCACTGGTCCCCAGGATCAGCTTCCAGCCCTCGCTAAAGGGAGTACGCCCTGGATTGACAGGTAGGGCCTATCACTGTCCCCCAACCTCACCCTCTGCCTGGGCCCATGCTGGGGGAAGAGGGACAAGGTCAGGGGCAGACAGAACCTCCTGGCAGGTGAGGAAAGGTTGAAGAAATCTCTGGCTACCAGGAAGAAGCACTAGAAGCTGGAAATCCCTGGGGCTGGGACTAGCATCTCTGGGGCGGTTGGGGTTGGGGGAAGACATCGGCACTTTTAAGGTCCAAAGATGTTTCCTAGAGCGCCAAAGCTGGCCAAACACGGGGTTTCACACACCCTTTCAGCAGCATTGTTGTGGGAGGTGGGAAGCCCCTCTCCCCTGTTCATTCCTTCCCTGACGCTTGGCTGGGTGGCTTTTTTTTTTTAATTGTATTTATTTTTGGCTATTCTGGGTTTTCACTGCTGCCGTAGGCTCTTCTCTAGTTGCGGGGAGTGGGGGTTACTCTCTCGTGGAGGTGAGCAGGCTTCTTGTTACAGTGACTTTTCTTGCTGTAGAGCTCGGGCTCTAGAGCTCATGGGCTTCAGTAGTTACAACACATGGGCACTCAGCACCCTTTCAACAACAGCTTTGCCTGGAACCCTTCACTCCCTCAGCCCCCAACCTAGCCCTGCCATCGCACCCTGGGGGTTCACAGCCCCTTCCCCCAGCATGCATGCACGCATACACACAGACACACACACACACCAGCACTGCCCCAAATAATTCTGCCCAGCCTCCAAGGACCCCTTTCTCCTGAAGCCCCTTTCTTTCCCTGCACTCAAGGCTGGCTCCTGGCCAGCCTGGCATTCCCTGGCTATCTTGCTGCTTTCACTTGCTAATTATTCCAAATATTTCAGAAGGGCGCACACACTGCCAGGCCAGCGGGACTGGGGCCTTACTGAGCTGGGAAGCCAGCCCACCCTCTTTCCATAGCCTGCGGAGGGGGCCGCCCCAGCTTCCCTCTGAGACTCCCCTCACCGCCTGAGCAGCCGCTTCCCCTTCCCACCGCCCGCCAGCCTTCCACCCCACAGTCCCCAGCACTCAGGGAACGAGGGGGGCTCCAGCCTTTTCCACTGGTCCCCAGGATCAGCTTCCAGCCCTCGCTAAAGGGAGTACGCCCTGGATTGACAGGTAGGGCCTATCACTGTCCCCCAACCTCACCCTCTGCCTGGGCCCATGCTGGGGGAAGAGGGACAAGGTCAGGGGCAGACAGAACCTCCTGGCAGGTGAGGAAAGGTTGAAGAAATCTCTGGCTACCAGGAAGAAGCACTAGAAGCTGGAAATCCCTGGGGCTGGGACTAGCATCTCTGGGGCGGTTGGGGTTGGGGGAAGACATCGGCACTTTTAAGGTCCAAAGATGTTTCCTAGAGCGCCAAAGCTGGCCAAACACGGGGTTTCACACACCCTTTCAGCAGCATTGTTGTGGGAGGTGGGAAGCCCCTCTCCCCTGTTCATTCCTTCCCTGACGCTTGGCTGGGTGGCTTTTTTTTTTTAATTGTATTTATTTTTGGCTATTCTGGGTTTTCACTGCTGCCGTAGGCTCTTCTCTAGTTGCGGGGAGTGGGGGTTACTCTCTCGTGGAGGTGAGCAGGCTTCTTGTTACAGTGACTTTTTCTTGCTGTAGAGCTCGGGCTCTAGAGCTCATGGGCTTCAGTAGTTACAACACATGGGCTCCATCGTTGCAGCTCCGAGGCTCTAGAGCACAGGCTCCCTAGTTGTGGCACACAGGCTAAGTTGTTCTGCAGCACGTGGGATCTTCCCAGATCAGGGATTGAACCTGTGTCTCCTGCATTGGCAGATTGGCAGGCGAACTCTTTACCACTGAGCTACCAGGAAAACCCTAAAAACAACCTGTTCCTTTCTTGCCTTCTTAGTACAACAGTGGCTTTCTTTTAACAATAACATAGCTCATAGCAATAATAAGCAGTAAGTGCCACTGTGATTCAACAGGCGCATGTACGGTATCACACAGTTCATCAATTTTAAGAAGTACTTCCTCCATTTTAATATCTCTGCTATTAGGATGTAGTAATAGGGTATCATTATTTGAATAGTTTTTGCTTAAAAATACATAAAACATTGGCGTCATAATTGATGACATTTTAGATTCATTGGAATTATGATACATAACTGATGGAATTGAAAAGTCACAAAGTGCTGAGTTATTACCACAATCCCATGCCGGCCACAACTTCCTGGAGTCTCCCTGGGTGGCTTTTTTAAAAAAGATATTGTCGGGCTTCTCTGGTGGACCAGTGGGTAAAGAGTCCACCTTGCAGTGCCAGGGCCACGGGTTTGATCCCTGGCCCGGGAAGATCCCACGTGCCTCA
Organism: Tragulus kanchil; assembly: GCA_022376925.1. NCBI lineage: Eukaryota > Metazoa > Chordata > Mammalia > Artiodactyla > Tragulidae > Tragulus > Tragulus kanchil. The sequence continues at coordinate 23,347,114 of JAIOJX010000027.1, read as the reverse complement.
GAGTGGCTAGACCAACCGGTGTGTCCAATTATGAGCCAGCGCTCCGGAGCGCATGTGCCCAGAGCAGGTGCTCTGCAACAAGTGAGGCCACTGCAATGGGAGGCCCACACAGGCCAAAGAACAAAGATGGATGAAAATACATACATAAAAAAAAAACAATAAAAGAGGCCAAAATTTTTAAAAAGAGACATTGTCCAGGGTCATCATACCCAGGAAGCCTGGGTATGATGATCCCTGGTCAGGGAACTAGATCCCACATGCCACCACTAAGACTCAGTGGTGCAACCCAATAAATAAAAATGTTTTTCAAATTAAAAAGATTAAAAATTTACTTCACAGTTGTCTATAGGTTTGATATAATCCCAATCTTTGCACCGTTGACAGTAAGCCACAGACAGTCACAATCAGGAAATTAACACTGCTTTGGTGATCCCATCGAACTGCAGACCCCGCTCATGGCTTGCGTGTCGGCCCTGTGATTCTCCTCTTCGTTCCAGCATCCCAGGCCAGGACCCCACACGGCACTGAGCTGTCCCCCCTTGTCTTCTTTTCCCTATCATGTCTCTTTTTTATTTATATTTATTTTCATCCATCTTTTTATTCTTCGGCATGTATGGGCCTCCCATCGCAGGAGCCTCACTCGTTGCAGAGCGCTGGCTTGTAATTGGACACACCAGAGTAGCTGCTCCTCAGCACGTGGGATCTTCCCAAGCCAGGGATCGAACCATTGCCCCTTGCACTGAAAGGCGGACTCTTTACCCACTGGACCACCAGGGAAGACCAAGCCATCCTTTCTCTTCAGAGCTGTGTGTGTGTGTGTGTGTGCTGCATCTTCGTTATTGCATGGGCTTTCTCTGGCTATGAGATCAGGGGCGGTACATGGGTTTCTCGTTGTGAGGGTTTCTCTTGTTATGGAGTGCCAGCTCCAGATGCGGGGGGCTTCTCTTGTTATGCAGCACCAGATGCTGGGGCTTCTCTTGTTATGCAGCACCAACTCCAGGCACGCGGGCTTCAGCAGTTATGGCTCCCAGGCTCTAAAGCATGGGCTCGATAGTTGTGGCACACGGGCTATGTTGCCCCTAGACATTGGGATCCAGATGCCCCACCAGCTCAGGGGTGAAGCCCGAGTCTCCTGCACTGGCAGCAGATTTTTTACCGCTAAGTCACCAGAAGAGCCCTTATCTCCACTTTTGAGAAGAGAAGCCTTGGAGCCACTTCATTCCTGGGTGATGGGAACTGTCCCTTCTCCAAGTGAGAGGCCAGCCTCCTGTCTCCTAATTTACCGCCTTTTTCCCATCCTCCCTCCCCCATGGACCCCCTAGCCAGGAAAGTGATGGGGGGAAGGGCAGGAGCGCAGGCGATGACAACTAGATCCACATGCCACCACTAAGACTCAGTGGTGCAACCCAATAAATAAAAATGTTTTTCAAATTAAAAGATTAAAAATTTACTTCACAGTTGTCTATAGGTTTGATATAATCCCAATCTTTGCACCGTTGACAGTAAGCCACAGACAGTCACAATCAGGAAATTAACACTGCTTTGGTGATCCCATCGAACTGCAGACCCCGCTCATGGCTTGCGTGTCGGCCCTGTGATTCTCCTCTTCGTTCCAGCATCCCAGGCCAGGACCCCACACGGCACTGAGCTGTCCCCCCTTGTCTTCTTTTCCCTATCATGTCTCTTTTTTATTTATATTTATTTTCATCCATCTTTTTATTCTTCGGCATGTATGGGCCTCCCATCGCAGGAGCCTCACTCGTTGCAGAGCGCTGGCTTGTAATTGGACACACCAGAGTAGCTGCTCCTCAGCACGTGGGATCTTCCCAAGCCAGGGATCGAACCATTGCCCCTTGCACTGAAAGGCGGACTCTTTACCCACTGGACCACCAGGGAAGACCAAGCCATCCTTTCTCTTCAGAGCTGTGTGTGTGTGTGTGCTGCATCTTCGTTATTGCATGGGCTTTCTCTGGCTATGAGATCAGGGGCGGTACATGGGTTTCTCGTTGTGAGGGTTTCTCTTGTTATGGAGTGCCAGCTCCAGATGCGGGGGGCTTCTCTTGTTATGCAGCACCAGATGCTGGGGCTTCTCTTGTTATGCAGCACCAACTCCAGGCACGCGGGCTTCAGCAGTTATGGCTCCCAGGCTCTAAAGCATGGGCTCGATAGTTGTGGCACACGGGCTATGTTGCCCCTAGACATTGGGATCCAGATGCCCCACCAGCTCAGGGGTGAAGCCCGAGTCTCCTGCACTGGCAGCAGATTTTTTACCGCTAAGTCACCAGAAGAGCCCTTATCTCCACTTTTGAGAAGAGAAGCCTTGGAGCCACTTCATTCCTGGGTGATGGGAACTGTCCCTTCTCCAAGTGAGAGGCCAGCCTCCTGTCTCCTAATTTACCGCCTTTTTCCCATCCTCCCTCCCCCATGGACCCCCTAGCCAGGAAAGTGATGGGGGGAAGGGCAGGAGCGCAGGCTTTGGGGATCCTCCCCCTCTGTCCTGTTCCACAGAACAGGCCACTCCCGGCTCCAGTGACCCTCGGGATGTTTGGAAGATCCCCAGGATGGGATCCCACGCTGTCCTGGAGCAAATGGGTCAGGCCCCCTGCGGAGCTGAGCTGAGGGCAGGAAACACTCTCCTCCCCTCACCCTCCCCCGCTCAGGTGATCTGTGGACCTGGACTTGCAGAAGGAAGAAGGTGAGCTGGAGGTAGGGGCGGAAGGCCTGGTGGGGCGGGCTGGTGGGGGCAGGTGTCAGGAGTCAGGCGAGCGTCCATCCCATCCTGGACTGAGGCCCAAAGGTAAACAGGTGTATTTGAACTCCCGGCAGGGGGCAGGAGGCCAGCCCATGGGGCAGGCCTGGGCCTGTCAGGGGTGGGGATGTGGAGAGGGGCCTGCATTAACAATGGGGTGGCGGAGTGGCCCAGGTCCCGCTAACGCATTCTTGTGTGGTGAAGAGGAAAACACAGGTGACAAGGTCGGGGGGTGGGGGGCACCAGGACAGAGGAGGGGGTTTGGGAGGCCACCCAGGCTGGACCTGCGCTGGCCAGTGTAAGCCAAGGAGGTGCCTGGAAGTCCCGAGGGTCACTTTCCTCTTGGAGCCCCTGTGTCCAGGCCACTCTAAGGCTCCCAAGTGGAACAGGTCAAAGCCACCATGACTAGCTTGCTGGAGCCTGAACTTTCCCTGGGTATCACGGGTGGGCATGGACCAGCTGGAGAGAACCATCGCTCAGAAACCAACCAGGGCTGGAAGAAGCAAGGTCCACATTTACCAAGTGGGGAGACCACGCCACAGGTCTCCCCGGCCCCAACCTGGCCCCCAGCACAGTCCAATCACCCAGCCCCGGCTCTGAGGGCAAGAGGGCAGCCTGGGTCCCCGAGCTCCCAGGAATGCAAGGGTTCCAGGAAGTGGGGAGGGCGGGCGCCCTGCACGCAGCCCACCCAGCCCACGGCCCCAAGGCCCTTTGAAGCCAAAGCCTTCCTGGCCGGGCGGGCTGTTTGCCCAGGGAATTAAGCTGAGGCTGAGAGGATGCCAATTGTTCTCCGCCCCTTGCCCAGCCACCCACCAGCTCCGTCAGTGAGTCTTGCCCCCTTCTCTGGGCACCAAGCCCTGTCCCCAACCCTAGTGACACCCCGTTCCCTCCAACTTGCCTAAAATGAACCATGGACAGGGGATGTGGGATGGGGCAGGGTAGCGTACAGACCCTGCCTCTGAGGATCTGCAGACCCTTGTGGGTCCATAACCTGACTCATTCCTGTATCTGCAACATCAAGGACAGGCCCCAGCTTCCTAACTATTGAATGAAGGAGTGAACGAACAAACGAATGAATGAGCCAGCTGAGCAGATCAACAACAACAAAAAAACCGGCCAAGTTGCCTTGGCAAAATGTGACCGCAGACGGTCAACACTAGCAGGTTCACGGTCACTGGGCCCAGGGTGCTTCCTGATCTCCCAGGAGTGCAGAGCATTCTGTCCTGGGGCAGAGGGGCTTTGGGGAAAGCCCCAAGCCACCCTGTTCTGGAAATAAGATGCCCCTTTGCTGACTCTGTGGGTTTGGGTGGGGTAATAAAAGAGGGAGTGGGGCCTGATGACAGCCGCGCTGAGAGGAATGTGAGGCGGGGGCAGGGGTGAGCCAGGCAAGGAGGGAGGGAGATAGGGATGAGGGACGAGAGGGAAGCAATGGAGGCAGGGGGGAGGGGGCTGGCCTTCCTCGTTCTCCTCTTACTCCTCCAGCCTCCAGCTCCCCCGGGACCTAGACCCTGGGAAGGGGGACCCCAGAGGCCCAGGAGGCAGGGTTGGTGCAGTGAAACCACATTTGAGACCCCCATCTTTTATTACCCTCCCAAAATCCACAGGTCAGCAGATGGCCTTTGCACCTGGCTACAAGGTCCACATTTACCAAGTGGGAGACCACGCCACAGGTCTCCCGCCCAACCTGGCCCCCAGCACAGTCCAATCACCCAGCCCCGGCTCTGAGGGCAAGAGGGCAGCCTGGGTCCCCGAGCTCCCAGGAATGCAAGGGTTCCAGGAAGTGGGGAGGGCGGGCGCCCTGCACGCAGCCCACCCAGCCCACGGCCCCAAGGCCCTTTGAAGCCAAAGCCTTCCTGGCCGGGCGGGCTGTTTGCCCAGGGAATTAAGCTGAGGCTGAGAGGATGCCAATTGTTCTCCGCCCCTTGCCCAGCCACCCACCAGCTCCGTCAGTGAGTCTTGCCCCCTTCTCTGGGCACCAAGCCCTGTCCCCAACCCTAGTGACACCCCGTTCCCTCCAACTTGCCTAAAATGAACCATGGACAGGGGATGTGGGATGGGGCAGGGTAGCGTACAGACCCTGCCTCTGAGGATCTGCAGACCCTTGTGGGTCCATAACCTGACTCATTCCTGTATCTGCAACATCAAGGACAGGCCCCAGCTTCCTAACTATTGAATGAAGGAGTGAACGAACAAACGAATGAATGAGCCAGCTGAGCAGATCAACAACAACAAAAAAACCGGCCAAGTTGCCTTGGCAAAATGTGACCGCAGACGGTCAACACTAGCAGGTTCACGGTCACTGGGCCCAGGGTGCTTCCTGATCTCCCAGGAGTGCAGAGCATTCTGTCCTGGGGCAGAGGGGCTTTGGGGAAAGCCCCAAGCCACCCTGTTCTGGAAATAAGATGCCCCTTTGCTGACTCTGTGGGTTTGGGTGGGGTAATAAAAGAGGGAGTGGGGCCTGATGACAGCCGCGCTGAGAGGAATGTGAGGCGGGGGCAGGGGTGAGCCAGGCAAGGAGGGAGGGAGATAGGGATGAGGGACGAGAGGGAAGCAATGGAGGCAGGGGGGAGGGGGCTGGCCTTCCTCGTTCTCCTCTTACTCCTCCAGCCTCCAGCTCCCCCGGGACCTAGACCCTGGGAAGGGGGACCCCAGAGGCCCAGGAGGCAGGGTTGGTGCAGTGAAACCACATTTGAGACCCCCATCTTTTATTACCCTCCCAAAATCCACAGGTCAGCAGATGGCCTTTGCACCTGGCTACAAGGTCACCAGGTCAGAGTGGGGCCCAGCTCAGCTGTCCCTGCTGGCCCCACTCCCAGGTGTACCAGGACAGGCCACTGAGCTGGACAGCCACGGAGCCCAGCTACCCAGGGCCTAGGCTGGCCCTGGGAGCTCCACAAGGGACCTGAGAGTCCCCAGCGCCTGCTGTCTGGCTGAAGATTAAGCCTGGCCTGGTGGAGACTGCCTGGGAGGTGGGCCTCACTGTGCCACGAAGCCGGGTGCGCTTGGGCCCACCAAGTCCAGGCCAGATTTGGGGAGAGGGGTTGGGTGTCCAGGTGGGGTGGGTGGATCTCACAGAGGGCCAGGGGTCACCCTCTAGCCACATTCCTCAGGTCTCCGTAGGCTCCCTGTTTTACATGTGGGTTCTCTTGGGATGGGGACATTGAGGGTCTCCAAAGCAAAGAGGAAGAAAACCACCAGATAGGCCTGACAAGAGAGGGCCACCCCCACCCCGGCCTCCCACCCAAACGTTCAGCTCAAAGGCCCTGCCACCCTCAGGCCCAGGAAGCTCCTTTTGTAAGGACAAGCCACCTCCTAGACCCCTCCACGTAGATGACCCATGGTGACCTCCTGAGAGACCTGGGCAGAGACAGGGGTGAGTGACAGCCGAAAATGTGGCCGCACAGGGAAGATGAGCCCCCCTGGGGAAACGGAGGCTGGCTTGAAGGAGAGGAGAGCGACAGACACCTGGGGGTTCACAGGGGATGGATGAGCTCGCGAGTCAGTAAGCAGAGTCACCTGGGGCAGGGGAGGGGGCTGGCCTTCCTCGTTCTCCTCTTACTCCTCCAGCCTCCAGCTCCCCCGGGACCTAGACCCTGGGAAGGGGGACCCCAGAGGCCCAGGAGGCAGGGTTGGTGCAGTGAAACCACATTTGAGACCCCCATCTTTTATTACCCTCCCAAAATCCACAGGTCAGCAGATGGCCTTTGCACCTGGCTACAAGGTCACCAGGTCAGAGTGGGGCCCAGCTCAGCTGTCCCTGCTGGCCCCACTCCCAGGTGTACCAGGACAGGCCACTGAGCTGGACAGCCACGGAGCCCAGCTACCCAGGGCCTAGGCTGGCCCTGGGAGCTCCACAAGGGACCTGAGAGTCCCCAGCGCCTGCTGTCTGGCTGAAGATTAAGCCTGGCCTGGTGGAGACTGCCTGGGAGGTGGGCCTCACTGTGCCACGAAGCCGGGTGCGCTTGGGCCCACCAAGTCCAGGCCAGATTTGGGGAGAGGGGTTGGGTGTCCAGGTGGGGTGGGTGGATCTCACAGAGGGCCAGGGGTCACCCTCTAGCCACATTCCTCAGGTCTCCGTAGGCTCCCTGTTTTACATGTGGGTTCTCTTGGGATGGGGACATTGAGGGTCTCCAAAGCAAAGAGGAAGAAAACCACCAGATAGGCCTGACAAGAGAGGGCCACCCCCACCCCGGCCTCCCACCCAAACGTTCAGCTCAAAGGCCCTGCCACCCTCAGGCCCAGGAAGCTCTTTTTGTAAGGACAAGCCACCTCCTAGACCCCTCCACGTAGATGACCCATGGTGACCTCCTGAGAGACCTGGGCAGAGACAGGGGTGAGTGACAGCCGAAAATGTGGCCGCACAGGGAAGATGAGCCCCCCTGGGGAAACGGAGGCTGGCTTGAAGGAGAGGAGAGCGACAGACACCTGGGGGTTCACAGGGGATGGATGAGCTCGCGAGTCAGTAAGCAGAGTCACTTGGGGCAGGGGCAAGGGGACCCTGGCATTAACCCCATCCTGTGGAGGTCACCCCAAGTCATGCAGCGCAGACAGTGGAGCCCGTCGAACAAAGAGCCCATCTGCTCAGCATCTGTCTGAACAAAGACAGTGCTCCAAACCGGAAGGAGACAGAGCCAAGGCGAAGATAGGGTCCCAGGAGACCTCATGAAGGTAAAACCCGCAGCCCAGGTACAGGGACTCTTCCAGAAGCGAGACCAAAGAGGAGAGCAGAGGGTAAGGACCGGGTCTAGCGAAGGGCCCCTATGAGGGTAGGAGGGAGCCTCTCATCCTCCCCACTCCCCAGCCCTACACACCCCTACAGAGACAGTCCTGTCCCTAGCGGCCCACCCCACAAAGCCTGCAGTGGGAGTTGACAGGTCAGAGTGGGCTCAGGGCGGGAGAAGGAAGCCAGCATTTTCCCAGGAGGGCCCCTGGCCTCCCACAGGGCATCTCATTAGCACTGTGGGGTAGAGCCCAGAGTCAGAGCAGGCAGCAGACGGGAGCTCAGAACAGGGAGGAAGGGAGAGAGGGTGAGCAGCGGTGGAGACAGCCCCAGGGGAAGCCATTTTAAGATGAGGTGGCCTGCGTGTGCTTGCAGGAGAGAAGCAGGTAGCCCGCGAGAAGGTGAACTGCGGATGCTGGGGAGACAGGAAGCTGGGAGAGCAAAGGATGGCCCTTCTGGCGGAAGCTGGAGGAAGAGGGTCTCCCAGGAGGTAGGAAGGGTGAGTCCTGCCCAGCCCGGCGGAGTGGTCCCTTCAGTGCCTCTGGCACTGAAGCGGAAGATGGAGGTGGCGGGGGTGGGGTGGAGGCTGTGTTGGGACGCATGAGAGGACTGTGGGACCGCTGGTGCGGCTCTGGCTAGTGGGCAGTGCAATGGTGTAAGGAGGGAAGATGAATCTGGAGTGGTGTGATAAGGAACTCAGGAGCTCCGGAGACAAAAAACAAACAGGAGGAACTTCCCTTACGGGCCAGTGCCTAAGACCCCACACTCCCAATACAGGGGGCCCGGGCTGTATCCCTGGTCAGGGAACTAGATCCCGCATCCCACAACTAAGAGCTCACATACTGGGCTCCCCTGGTGGTCCAGTAGGTAAGGAGTCCACCTTGCAGTGCAAGGGGCCCCGGTTCCATTCCTGGCCTGGGAAGATCCCACATGCCAAGGAGCAGCTGGACCGGTGTGTCCAATTACGAGCCAGCGCTCTGGTGCGCATGCGCCCAGAGACGGTGCTCTACAGTGAGAGAGGTCACTGCAATGGGAAGCCCACACAGGCCAAAAGAATAAAGATCGATGAAAAATAAATGATGACTTAGAGGCAAAACCAAAAAAAGAGTTCACATGCTGCAACACAGATCCCTGAAACTAAGACCCGGCGCAGCCAAAATAACTAAGTAAATAAAAATGAAAGGAACAGGAACCAGGGAAGCCAGCCTTGGCCTCTTTGAGACTCTGCAACCAATGTGCCAGTCCCGCCGCCACCTCGCCTCCAGCTGGCTGGACTCAGGGGATTTCCCAGCTGTGGGGAGGAAGGCCAGGGTCCCAGGTGCTAGGAACCCTGGTCAGGCATCACCTGGTTGCCTGGCCGATGTTCCCTTCCACCTGTGGATCTCAGTCTGCGTGGATGCAAAAATGGCGTTAGAGAGACTTCCTGCCCCACGGAACTGGGCAGCAGAGTGGTCTCGGCAGGGTGACTCCCCAGTTTCGCTCCCAGGATCAGACAGGGGAGTCTTGTCAGCCTCCGCTGAGACAGGTAGGGGATGGCCTCATGTTGCCCAAGCGTGGAGAGCAGCATGAAACGGAAGGAAGTGGGGAGTCAGGCTGGGGCACAGAGAGTTCGAAGCACACGTGGCACTTGAGGGGAGGCTGAGAGGCTTCTGGGCGATGAAGGACGGTTCTAGAAGACTCGGCTTTGAAAAGGCACCCCTCTGTGCAAACAGAGCCCAGTCCCCCTGACTCCCACTCCCCAAGCAACAACCACTAACTTGACTTCTACCACCGCAAGTCCGTTTTTCCTCTTTTAGAATTTCGTATGAATGGTATCAAACACTTTGCACTGTCTGTTTGGCTTCTTAGCACTGGGCATATTATGTGAGTGGTAGTTTAGCAGCTAAGAATCTGGCTTGCCCATGCGGGAGACCTGGGTTCGGTCCCCGATCCAGGAGGACTCCACATGCCACAGGGCGCCTAAGCCCAAGCGCCGCAACTCCTGAAGCCCACACGCCCCAGAGCCCACGCTCTGCAACAAGAGACGCCACCGCAACGAGAAACCCACACACCACAACTAGAGCGTAGCCCCCGCTTGCCCCAGCGGGAGAAAGCCCATGCACAGCAGCAAAGACCCAGCGCAGCCGAAATCAAATAAATAGGGTTTTTTTTTATTTTAATCTTTTTTATTTGAATGGGGCTTGGGAAGAGAAGACAAACACGTGTGGTCCAGCTGCCACCCTTCCCTGGACCCTGCTGAGCTGATTCTAGAAGAGTCGGCACGGGTATTCAGCAAGACACAGAGAGGAGGCGCTATGGGCAGGGGAGAGGAGGTGGCCGGGGCGTGCAGGTGGACACCCGGCTGCCTGGCTCAGGGTAGGGGAGGAGAAGGGGCCAGCACGACTTTTGTCAAGTGCACTCGGTCATTCATCTGTGGAGAGCCCCCATGACTCTCCCGCCTACAGAAGGTCTAAAAAGGGGGACCAGGTTGCCTGGCCGATGTTCCCTTCCACCTGTGGATCTCAGTCTGCGTGGATGCAAAAATGGCGTTAGAGAGACTTCCTGCCCCACGGAACTGGGCAGCAGAGTGGTCTCGGCAGGGTGACTCCCCAGTTTCGCTCCCAGGATCAGACAGGGGAGTCTTGTCAGCCTCCGCTGAGACAGGTAGGGGATGGCCTCATGTTGCCCAAGCGTGGAGAGCAGCATGAAACGGAAGGAAGTGGGGAGTCAGGCTGGGGCACAGAGAGTTCGAAGCACACGTGGCACTTGAGGGGAGGCTGAGAGGCTTCTGGGCGATGAAGGACGGTTCTAGAAGACTCGGCTTTGAAAAGGCACCCCTCTGTGCAAACAGAGCCCAGTCCCCCTGACTCCCACTCCCCAAGCAACAACCACTAACTTGACTTCTACCACCGCAAGTCCGTTTTTCCTCTTTTAGAATTTCGTATGAATGGTATCAAACACTTTGCACTGTCTGTTTGGCTTCTTAGCACTGGGCATATTATGTGAGTGGTAGTTTAGCAGCTAAGAATCTGGCTTGCCCATGCGGGAGACCTGGGTTCGGTCCCCGATCCAGGAGGACTCCACATGCCACAGGGCGCCTAAGCCCAAGCGCCGCAACTCCTGAAGCCCACACGCCCCAGAGCCCACGCTCTGCAACAAGAGACGCCACCGCAACGAGAAACCCACACACCACAACTAGAGCGTAGCCCCCGCTTGCCCCAGCGGGAGAAAGCCCATGCACAGCAGCAAAGACCCAGCGCAGCCGAAATCAAATAAATAGGGTTTTTTTTTATTTTAATCTTTTTTATTTGAATGGGGCTTGGGAAGAGAAGACAAACACGTGTGGTCCAGCTGCCACCCTTCCCTGGACCCTGCTGAGCTGATTCTAGAAGAGTCGGCACGGGTATTCAGCAAGACACAGAGAGGAGAGGCGCTATGGGCAGGGGGAGAGGAGGTGGCCGGGGCGTGCAGGTGGACACCCGGCTGGCTGGCTCAGGGTAGGGGAGGAGAAGGGGCCAGCAGGACTTTTGTCAAGTGCACTCGGCCCTGTCATTCATCTGTGGAGAGCCCCGCCATGACTCTCCCCGCCTACAGAAGGCTCTAAACACCGACAGGGTCCCCTGCCGCCTCACATCTTCCCACCTACCCCTCCCTCTGTGATCAGTCACACGGATGTGTTACCCAGAATCCCTGTTTCCACTCTGTCCCCTCCCCCGACCCTCTGCCCTGAGCAAACACCCTCTCCCTCTTCCTCTTCATCTGTGACTCTTTCCAAGACCTAGTTTCAGAGTCCCCCTTCCTGGCAGGACTCACCCCAACTCTCTGCCCACTTCTGCTTGAGAAGGCAGCTGGTTACACATATCGAGGTCCCCAGAATAGGTACCCCCACTGAGGATAGCATGGGCTGGGTCCCATCCTCAAGGAAGGGCTGGGCAGGCTGGGGCAGGGTGTCCCTGGACACTCGCTCTGCCTCCAACTGGCTGGAGTTCTGGAAAGCCCACCCGCCAGGGTCCACTCCTGATCCTGAGCCTTCTTTGGTGAATCTAGAACTCAGTGTGGGAGATGACCTCCATCACCACTTTTCCCCTGCTTCACCCCAGCAGTCTGTGGCATGACTCGAGGTCAGAGGACAGGGGGCGGGGTTCTGTCCTCTTCTTGCCTGGTGCTCATGCCCTTCCCCTGCTGCCAGCACAGACCGCCCACCTCGGGGCAGCTCCTGACGGCTCCCTGGAGTTCATGTTTGTGGAGGAAGGTCATCGGCTGAGCCCTGAGCTCCCAGCATGTCAGCCGGCTGGGCCTCTAGCAGACCCCAGGATCTGCAAGCCCAGGGTCTGGGGGCTGCAGGGGCAGTGCTGGTCTGTTTGTCCCCTCTGCAGGAGAGAGGAGGCAGCTGGAATGGTCCTCAGTCACAGAGATATAGAAGTTTAGTCTGCAGTATTGAGAGCCTTCTGGTGTCACCCGCAGAAAAGAAAACCAAGGCACAGAGAGATGACATGGCCCTGAGGACGCCAGCACAGGTGAGGTCAGCTTCTCCTGGGCGCTGCTGGCTGGGGACCCCTCTGGACATCTGCCACCTCCCCACTCGCTGCCATTCTCCAGCACCCTGTATTTCACCACGCTGGCATCGCGGTCCTCTCCTGCCGCATGGGGAGCTCCAGGAAGGTAGAGACAGTGCCTGACTCTCCACGGCACCTGCCAGGCGGGGGGAGTGGTGCAGGACGTGTGCTCAATGGAGCGTGGAGCAACGGACGGAGGGCCGGAGAGTGCACGCCCCAGCTTTCAGTGACTTCGATCCAGAAACCAGTGCCCTGAGCTGCACAAACAGCAGAGAGCCAGGGGATAGGTGGCCGGGCCTGTCCTCCCTGCCCTCAGGGCCTCCGTGCCTGGCCTGGAAGCTCACCCCTCCTCCTTGACCTTATTCAAAAACCCCGTTGTGTGTGCTGCCATGCAGGTGATACACAAGGAGAATCACATTCGCTGGTCACTGGTCTCTGTGCTCATGCATTCATTCACTCAATAAATCCCAGAGGGATGGGAGGACCCTTCCATGGGTGTGGAGGGCACACACACAACAGAAGACCAAGACCACAGAGTAAGTGGGTCCCAAGAGTGCACCGGGGGACGTCCCTGGCGGTCCACTGGTTAGGGCTCTTTGCTTCCATTGCAGAGGCACGGGTTCAATCCCTGGCTGGTGAACTAGGATCCCACAGGCCAGACGTGTAGCCAAAAAACCAAAAAAAAAAAAAAAAAGGCACTTACATCTCACTTACATATGGAATTGAGAAAAACCACCAAACTCACAGAAAAAAAGATCATTGTTTGTGATTGCCAGAAGCCGGGGTGGGTGGAGGGAGAGATGGACAAAGGCAGTTAACACGGCACAAACTTAACAGAGTAGATCCGGGGTTTTCGCCACAGGGAGAGTACTTTTTCTTTGGATTCTGTTTGAGGTGATGGATGACAATTAAACGTCTTGTGGCAATCGTTTCACAAGACGGTTGAGCAGCAGGGGTTGGGGCGCTGAACTCGCAGGTAACTTGGCATTGGCCCTTCCTAGCCACGGGTCGTGCGCTGTCTCGTGTGTGCAGCTGTCCAGTCCCGTCTGGCTCTTTGCAGTCCCATGGACTGCAGCAGCAGGCTCCTCCGACGTCCATCGGGTTTTCCAGGCAGCAATACTGGAGTAGTTGCCATTGCCTTCTCCCTGTTCTACCCTAGTGTGTATTTATTGGAAAAAAAAAAAACCCAGGTGGACCCTCACAGTGCAAACCCACGTTGTTCAAGGATCAACGGTACATGCCATTCAGCCATCCTGGTGGACACCTGATCCAGTAGCGTACGTCGATCGTGTCTCAGTCAAACTGGAGATACGGAGTTAATTTTTAAAAACCAACAGAGGGCTTCCCTGGTAGCTCAATGGTAAAGAGTTCGCCTGCCAATGCAAGAGACACAAGTTCAATCCCTGATCCGGGAGGATCCCATATGCTGCGGAGCAACAAAGCCCATGAGCCACACCTATGGAGCTTGTGCTCTAGAGCCTCGGAGTTGCAACTGTGGAGCGCATGTGCTGAAGCTACTGAAGCCGGTGAGCCCTAGAGCCCGAGTTCCACAACAAGAGAAGTCACTGCAAGAAGAAGCCTGCTCATCTCAACTAGGGAGTAGCCCCCCACTCCCTGCAACTACAGAAGAGCCTGTGGCAGCAGTGAAAAACCAGAAGAGCCCAATATAAACAAACAATTTTTTTTAAAAAAGCCCACAGAAGAGGGCCACGGCGCCCTTCATTGGCCGTGGGCCCCTTATGGCAGGCTTCCCTCGCTTTCTCTCTAGGTGCCTACAGGACCTCTGGGGTTATTGAACAAACGATTGAAACTGCTCCCTCCCAATAAAGATACACCTGAGTGCGGGACGCTTCCAGGCCCCTACCCCCAGGTAGAGGGAGGCTGCGAGTCCATCCCTTGGGCTGGGATCTCCACTCCCCAAAGCCCAAGGGCGGCCTGGCCTGGGGTGCTCCAAGGCGCAGAGAAAGCGCTGTGTCACGTTGCAGCTCGCAGCTCCCTGAGAGCCTGGCTTTCCAGGCTGGGACTGCGGGGCCGCGAGCGCGCGCCCGGGGCTGCAGGGGGCGGGGGCGCGCAGGCCTCCCGCGGGGGCCGGGCTGCCCTGCTGCTGCCTCTGCCTGCAGCCTGGACGCTGGTGTCCTCCGTTGCCAACAGTCGCCAAGGGCTGAAATGCAGCGGGCGCCAGCGCCTGTCACCATTGCCCGCCAGCCTGGACCCGTATTCTGGGCGCGCTGGAGGAATAGGGGGAGGGTAGACCCGCAGAAAGGCCGCAACGGCCCTCATACACCGGTCTGTGCCCTCTTCCCGTGCCCTCTCGAGTTTTCCTCATTTGCTTTCCACGTTCCTCTTTTTTCAGGGCCCCACGTGTCCCCCTTTTCTGTTTCCATTCATTCATCCACCTGCCTTCGGCCGCTCAACCCCTTTTCTCGCACCCGCTGGATGTTCTCGGAGGTTCCAGGGAGCGTGGTGGAAAGGTACCGGTGGGCATCGGGCACCCCTTGTGGCCCACTTGCCAGGCCTGGGAGACCCCAGGCTGGGGTTCTAGTCCTGGATTAACGGGAGCAGGGCGCCCCCGAGTGGCACCGCCACGTCCTCAAATCTCACTGCCGGGGTTCTGCGAAGCGGAAAGCGGCCTCCTGAAAAAGGGACTTTGAGACGGAAGACAAGCAGGCTGGGGACGAGACAAACAGGCCTGCAAGCAGAGGTAGAAGGAAAAGTCTCAATTAAAAAACTTTTTTTTTTTGCTGTTTTGCTTTCGTGTTTTCAAAATTCTTATTAAATTTTATTTTATATTAGAGTATATCTCATTCACTGTGTTGTTAGTTTCAGGTGTAAAGCAAAGTGATTTATGGATACTTTTACATACATACATTCTTTCAGCTTTCTCCCATTTAGGTTATTACAGATTTTAGTGTGTGCTATGCGGTAGCCTCGGGGTTATTCAACAAACGATTGAACCCGCTAGATGTGCCGCCCAGCCCCTCCCCGAGGGAGGCTGCGAGTCCATCCCTTGGGCTGGGATCTCCACTCCCCAAAGCCCAAGGGCGGCCTGGCCTGGGGTGCTCCAAGGCGCAGAGAAAGCGCTGTGTCACGTTGCAGCTCGCAGCTCCCTGAGAGCCTGGCTTTCCAGGCTGGGACTGCGGGGCCGCGAGCGCGCGCCCGGGGCTGCAGGGGGCGGGGGCGCGCAGGCCTCCCGCGGGGGCCGGGCTGCCCTGCTGCTGCCTCTGCCTGCAGCCTGGACGCTGGTGTCCTCCGTTGCCAACAGTCGCCAAGGGCTGAAATGCAGCGGGCGCCAGCGCCTGTCACCATTGCCCGCCAGCCTGGACCCGTATTCTGGGCGCGCTGGAGGAATAGGGGGAGGGTAGACCCGCAGAAAGGCCGCAACGGCCCTCATACACCGGTCTGTGCCCTCTTCCCGTGCCCTCTCGAGTTTTCCTCATTTGCTTTCCACGTTCCTCTTTTTTCAGGGCCCCACGTGTCCCCCTTTTCTGTTTCCATTCATTCATCCACCTGCCTTCGGCCGCTCAACCCCTTTTCTCGCACCCGCTGGATGTTCTCGGAGGTTCCAGGGAGCGTGGTGGAAAGGTACCGGTGGGCATCGGGCACCCCTTGTGGCCCACTTGCCAGGCCTGGGAGACCCCAGGCTGGGGTTCTAGTCCTGGATTAACGGGAGCAGGGCGCCCCCGAGTGGCACCGCCACGTCCTCAAATCTCACTGCCGGGGTTCTGCGAAGCGGAAAGCGGCCTCCTGAAAAAGGGACTTTGAGACGGAAGACAAGCAGGCTGGGGACGAGACAAACAGGCCTGCAAGCAGAGGTAGAAGGAAAAGTCTCAATTAAAAAACTTTTTTTTTTTTTTTTGCTGTTTTGCTTTCGTGTTTTTAAAATTCTTATTAAATTTTATTTTATATTAGAGTATATCTCATTCACTGTGTTGTTAGTTTCAGGTGTAAAGCAAAGTGATTTATGGATACTTTTACATACATACATTCTTTTTCAGCTTTTTCTCCCATTTAGGTTATTACAGATTATTGAGTGGAGTCCCCCGTGCTATGCGGTAGGTCCTTGTTGCTTAGTCTCTATATAGTAGTATACACTTGTTAACTCCAGTCTCCTAATTTATCCCTCCCTTCCAGGTTTTCCGATTGGTAACCATCAGTTTGTCCCTGAGTCTGTTTCTGTTTTGTAAATAAGTTCAGGAAAGTCTCAAATTTCTTCACATGTTTTTCCATAGAGTTAGCACGGGTGTGCTGGGACGTCTGCGGGTGGGAAATGGTGTGTGTTTTGTGACAGGGGCAGAGATGGGGACTTGCAGCAGGAGTAAAGGGACAGGAAGTGGGCAGGAACCAGGAGGAATCATCTGGCCTGAGTGGTCAGGGCCTCCCCAGCTGGCTTCCTGCCAGGGCTTAACCCAGGGATCAGAAGCAAGTCTCTGCCATCCTCCAGTTCCAGCTGATGAGAGTTAAAAGCAAATGGGAAATTTTCCCTCAGGTGTTGAGCACCCTCCAAGTCTAGGCAGTGTGTATCTGTTAATCCCAAACTCCTGACTGATCCTTCTCCCCTTTCCTCTTAGGTAACCATAGATTTGTTTTCTGTATCTGTGAACCTGTTTCTGTTTTGTAAGTTCATTTGTATCATATTTTATTTCATTTTAGAAAGAGACACTTAGAAAGCACCTCCAATTTTTTTTTTTTTTTTGAAATTTTGGTTTTTTATTTATTTTCATCCAACTTTATTCTTCGGTCTGTGTGGGCCTCCCATCGCAGTTGCCTTTCTCGCTGCAGAGCACCGGTTCTGGACACATGCGTGCCAGAGCTCTGGCTTGTAATTGGACACACTGGTCCAGCTGCTCCGTGGCACGTGGAATCTTGCCGGGCCAGGGATCGAACCGCTGTCCCTTGCACTGCAAGGCGGACTCTTTACCGACTAGACCACCAGGGAAGCCCCTGTATCATATTTTAGATTCCACGTATACCGGATATCATATAATATTTATTTTCTGTCTGACTTCATTTAGTATAATAACCTTTAGGTCTACCCATGTTGCTGCAAATGGCATTATTTCAGTCTTTGTTTTATAGCTGAGTAATATTCTATTGTATATATGTGTGTGTGTGTGTGCGTGTGTGTGTGAATAAACATATATATACAATAGTATATATATCCCTTCTTTATCCATTCATCTATGGTGGACAGTTAGGTTACTTCCATGTCTTGGCTATTGTGAACAGTGCTGCAGTGAACATTGCTATGCGTCCTTGATATTTAAGAATGACCTCACTGGGTGGGACTAGGGCCCCGGCCACTTAAGATGCAGAGAAGATGATAAGGTTCCATAAGTGCTGGGTAAATAAACAGTTTGGAACTCAAAACATATTTCTAGTGGACTTCCCTGGTGATTCAGAGATTAGGCCTTTGTGCTTCCACCGCAGGGGCGTGGGTTCAATCCCTGGCTGGGGAACTACGATGTGAGAAGGCATCTAGCCAGGGCACGGCCAAAAAGTTAAATAAGTTATTTTTTTTAGAGATACACCTGTCCTCCTCCCCCTGATTCTCTGTTCTGTCCCCACTCTGTCCCCACCCCCAGGGCTTGCTCACAGGGCTCGCTCCATTGACCGAAAGGGGACACGACTACACGGGCCCCTAAATGAACACACATGAGGCGCCCGCTATGTGACAAGCTCTGTGCTGTGCTTTGCAGAGAACGAGACATTGGTGCCTGGATCCAGACTTCGGCCTGGAGAAACGAATTCGTCATTGATCTTTGTGAAAAGAGTCAGGCTTCCCTTGAAGAGAGCAAGTAAGCTGTAACTCTTCGCCAGCTGCGGGACAAAACACCGCTGGACAACCTTTTCTGTTGAGAGTATCAATCCGCATCAAGGTGACACCAGGCCACGCCTCCCCGCCACACCCAAGATGGCCACCTTCTCTGAATTCCACGCAGTTCCACGCAGGCCCACTTCCGTCTGCCACTCCCAACATGGCAGCACCAGCGCGCCCCGGGGCGGGGCCACGGGCGGAAATGGGTGTGCCAGAGACGGAAGCCGAGACGGCCCTCTGAAGCGAGGCACAGGGCTGTGCCAGCCGCGGAGAGGGTGGAAGGCATGATACCCCCGCAGGAGGCGTCCGCCCGGCGGCGGGAGATCGAGGACAAGCTGAAGCAGGTGGGGCTGCGGAGGCGGAGGGGAGGCGGCGAGGGAAGGGGCCGAGATCTGGGCCCGGCGTCCGCTCGGGAGGCAGAAGAAGTGGGAGGGGGCCGGGGGTCAGGAAATCGGGTCGGGGGCGAGACGGTGGCGCCGGGATGGGGTGATCTCTGGCTGGTGGTGATGTCCTCCGCTCCTCCGCCCCCAGGAGGAGGAGACGCTGTCCTTCATCCGAGACAGCCTGGAGAAGAGCGATCAGCTCACCAGAGAAGATGATAAGGTTCCATAAGTGCTGGGTAAATAAACAGTTTGGAACTCAAAACATATTTCTAGTGGACTTCCCTGGTGATTCAGAGATTAGGCCTTTGTGCTTCCACCGCAGGGGCGTGGGTTCAATCCCTGGCTGGGGAACTACGATGTGAGAAGGCATCTAGCCAGGGCACGGCCAAAAAGTTAAATAAGTTATTTTTTTTAGAGATACACCTGTCCTCCTCCCCCTGATTCTCTGTTCTGTCCCCACTCTGTCCCCACCCCCAGGGCTTGCTCACAGGGCTCGCTCCATTGACCGAAAGGGGACACGACTACACGGGCCCCTAAATGAACACACATGAGGCGCCCGCTATGTGACAAGCTCTGTGCTGTGCTTTGCAGAGAACGAGACATTGGTGCCTGGATCCAGACTTCGGCCTGGAGAAACGAATTCGTCATTGATCTTTGTGAAAAGAGTCAGGCTTCCCTTGAAGAGAGCAAGTAAGCTGTAACTCTTCGCCAGCTGCGGGACAAAACACCGCTGGACAACCTTTTCTGTTGAGAGTATCAATCCGCATCAAGGTGACACCAGGCCACGCCTCCCCGCCACACCCAAGATGGCCACCTTCTCTGAATTCCACGCAGTTCCACGCAGGCCCACTTCCGTCTGCCACTCCCAACATGGCAGCACCAGCGCGCCCCGGGGCGGGGCCACGGGCGGAAATGGGTGTGCCAGAGACGGAAGCCGAGACGGCCCTCTGAAGCGAGGCACAGGGCTGTGCCAGCCGCGGAGAGGGTGGAAGGCATGATACCCCCGCAGGAGGCGTCCGCCCGGCGGCGGGAGATCGAGGACAAGCTGAAGCAGGTGGGGCTGCGGAGGCGGAGGGGAGGCGGCGAGGGAAGGGGCCGAGATCTGGGCCCGGCGTCCGCTCGGGAGGCAGAAGAAGTGGGAGGGGGCCGGGGGTCAGGAAATCGGGTCGGGGGCGAGACGGTGGCGCCGGGATGGGGTGATCTCTGGCTGGTGGTGATGTCCTCCGCTCCTCCCGCTCCCCCCAGGAGGAGGAGACGCTGTCCTTCATCCGAGACAGCCTGGAGAAGAGCGATCAGCTCACCAAGAACATGGTGAGGAACCTCGCAGCTGGGTGGGCCTCCGGGCGCTGGAGGAGAACCCAGCGACCCGGCTGTTCTGGAGCCTCGGGCCTGGGGGCTCCGGCCTGGGTAGAGAGGGTGGGGACGCGCGGGTTTCTCTAGCGACACCCCCTTCCCCTTGTCCACCCCTTCGCTGAGCGTGCTGCAGCGCCCGCTGGCCTGCACTTTCTGCCTAAGGTCTCCACTCTTCCTTCTCTCTTTCCGCGAACACTGAGACTGCCTTAAGTGGGCTGGGTACTAGCCATGCGTCACCCTCAGCTCAGGTGAGGGTAGGCCGGAGGGTTACCGCTTCTGAGATTAGGAGGGCAGAACACAGCCTTCATCGTGAGCCTGAAGTCAGAGACACATGGGGATCTAGTCCTCCCCCCTCCACTGATGGGCGTGTGGCTCCCGAGAGGTCACTCTGAGCCTCAGCGACCTCTGCCAAAACAAACACGCCAATCTCCAGTGTGGCTGCGAAGCTCATAGAAGCTAATGCATGTTGATGCATCTTGCACAGTGCCAGGTATACCAGTGGTACTCAATAAATATGAATTTCCTTTCTTATTCCTAAAAGAGTCTGGAAAACACAAACTGAGTGGATGGAAACCTGGGTATGTATTCAGTGACACAGTCATCAGAGGCTAGTCCTTACCTGACGAGATTATCCTTGGAGAGCGGGGATGTGGAGGCACTGGCGGTGCATGAAACTACTTCCTGTTCAGTCTAGGAAAGCATCGGAGGGAACAGAGATTGAGATTTGGCTCCAGGGCTGGGAGGGAAGCCATCCTGAGGTGATTCTCTCAGGAGGAGATGACATAATGCTTGACTGGCCTTTGGGTCACACGTCGGCCTGTAGGACATGCAGTGCCGATGTGGGAACGATGAATAGAGACTCAACATGGAGTCTGAAAGAAGAAAGCAATAATTTTCTGATGAACCCAAGGTGATGGGCTGGGAACTAGGAAAACATCAAACACCTTGATCGCGAGGTGTTTATATATCAGTGTTACTGATGTAACACCATTACCGCCTGTTCTCAGGACGGAGTCTTAGAGATATGAGTGAGAAAGGACGTTGCTAGATTTGGGGAGACAAAGTTACTAGGGTCTAAGAATAAACAGTCTTTGCAGGCCAGAAGGAGATAAACTGGAATGAAATATGAAAGGAACAGGGGAGTCTACACATTGTATATCTCTATTCCCATTTTTGTGATTATAGAAAACAGATGTCTTGTGCGCGTGTGCGTGCACATACAAGAAAGCAACGAAACAATAAATACCAGGAGCAGAGGCCATACTGGCCTTTTGCCTATGAGAGGCACTCGCCCCCTGATCCCCCACCCCTTTTAAACTTCTGCAGCAGCGCACCGGGTTTGCTCGTTGTCGAGCCGCCTCGATATCGGCCCATTTATTTGGGCTGCCTCTGACGTGCCAGGCATTCATCGTGAGCCTGAAGTCAGAGACACATGGGGATCTAGTCCTCCCCCCTCCACTGATGGGCGTGTGGCTCCCGAGAGGTCACTCTGAGCCTCAGCGACCTCTGCCAAAACAAACACGCCAATCTCCAGTGTGGCTGCGAAGCTCATAGAAGCTAATGCATGTTGATGCATCTTGCACAGTGCCAGGTATACCAGTGGTACTCAATAAATATGAATTTCCTTTCTTATTCCTAAAAGAGTCTGGAAAACACAAACTGAGTGGATGGAAACCTGGGTATGTATTCAGTGACACAGTCATCAGAGGCTAGTCCTTACCTGACGAGATTATCCTTGGAGAGCGGGGATGTGGAGGCACTGGCGGTGCATGAAACTACTTCCTGTTCAGTCTAGGAAAGCATCGGAGGGAACAGAGATTGAGATTTGGCTCCAGGGCTGGGAGGGAAGCCATCCTGAGGTGATTCTCTCAGGAGGAGATGACATAATGCTTGACTGGCCTTTGGGTCACACGTCGGCCTGTAGGACATGCAGTGCCGATGTGGGAACGATGAATAGAGACTCAACATGGAGTCTGAAAGAAGAAAGCAATAATTTTCTGATGAACCCAAGGTGATGGGCTGGGAACTAGGAAAACATCAAACACCTTGATCGCGAGGTGTTTATATATCAGTGTTACTGATGTAACACCATTACCGCCTGTTCTCAGGACGGAGTCTTAGAGATATGAGTGAGAAAGGACGTTGCTAGATTTGGGGAGACAAAGTTACTAGGGTCTAAGAATAAACAGTCTTTGCAGGCCAGAAGGAGATAAACTGGAATGAAATATGAAAGGAACAGGGGAGTCTACACATTGTATATCTCTATTCCCATTTTTGTGATTATAGAAAACAGATGTCTTGTGCGCGTGTGCGTGCACATACAAGAAAGCAACGAGAAACAATAAATACCAGGAGCAGAGGCCATACTGGCCTTTTGCCTATGAGAGGCACTCGCCCCCTGATCCCCACTTTATTTCTGTGTCTTGTCTTTAATCTTCTGCAGCAGCGCACCCTCGGGTTTGCTCGTTGTCGAGCCGCCCTCGATATCGGCCCATTTATTTGGGCTGCCTCTGACGTGCCAGGCACGTGGTAGGTCCTCGGGATACGGTGGGGAGCAGGTGTACCCTGGCCCTTCCTTTGAGGAGACCACTGTCTGGAAAAGCAGAGGAAAGGCCGCCAGTGCCTGAGCCCTGGGGTGGCAGGGGCAGCGCTGGCCGGCCCTTGAGGCCTGAGCGCCCAGGGCTCCTTGCAGGTGTCCATCCTGTCATCCTTCGAGAGTCGCCTCATGAGGCTGGAGAACTCCATCATCCCAGTGCACAAGCAGACAGAGAACCTGCAGCGGCTGCAGGAGAATGTCGAGAAGACCCTGGCCTGTCTGGACCACGTCATCAGCTACTACCATGTGGCCACCGACACTGAGAAGGTCATCAGGGAGGGGTGAGCTCGGGCCAGAGGGTCACGTTTCCTAACGCCTCTTGAACCGGTAGGCTTTGGTAGCCGGGGGGGAGTATCTGTGAGCCTAGAGTCCCCCCGGTGCGTTCGGTTCTCCCCTTTCCAAATACCATCCCCGAGGTCCTTCCGCTCTCTCGTCCATCCGCCCAGGCTGACGTGGCTCTCCTCCCTGCCAGGCCCACAGGCCGACTAGAGGAGTACCTGGGAAGCATGGCCAAGATTCAGAAGGCGGTGGAGTATTTCCAGGACAATAGCCCAGACAGCCCAGAGCTCAACAAGGTGGTAAGTGGCCAGCAGGTGATACGTGAGAGAAGTTGGGAGAGACACCAGGGCCTGCCCGGGTCTCATGAGTTACACTGAACCAGATGCAGGAATGTAGCAGGATTAACAGAAGTATATAATACCATCCACATACTCCAGACTCTAAAATCTCTCTTTCAGGAATTACAGCTATACAGTTTGGTTGCATTTTAATAATTCAATTAAATTACAAGTTATTGTTTAGTAGCTAAGTAGTGTCCACCACTTTGGCAAACACATGGACGGTATAGCCCCGCCAGGCTCTTCTGTCCATGGGATTTCCCAGACAAGAACACTGGAGTGGGTTGTCGTTCCCTTCTCCAGGGGATCTTCCCCACCCAGGGATGAAACCCTGGTCTCCTGCATTGGCAGGTGGATTCTTTACCACTGAGCCACCAGGGAAGCCCAAATTCCAAGTTTCATATGAAGTATACATTGAACATTTGATTTTTGTAAATGCAGGGTTTTTTTTTAATTTGTAGTGAAAGTACATAATAGAAAATTGACCATTTTTTAATCATCTTTAAGAGAACAGTTCCGAAAAAAAAAAGAGAACAGTTCCGTGATGTTGAGCATACTCACAGTGCCATATAACCATTGCCACCTGGCTACACGGAGGACTGACAGAATCCATACCTTGGCCACCAGTAACCAGAGGGGACACACCAGTATAACCAGCCTGTTGCAGCCCGTGGGTGGGCAGCCTGGACTCCGAGGTTGGGATGTTGGGGACTGGAGAACTTTGTTGTTGAGGGTCCCTACCAAGTGCAGGTCACAGAGTGAAGAGCTCTGTGTAGAGCCTGTGTCTTGGGGAGGCTCGAGAAGGAGAAGACAAAAACAATCTGACTCTAGGTTCACCTGAGAGGACTTACTTTTCATGGAAGCAGAAACACTCCAGCTCCTCTCTCTATTTTTAAAGCATCGTTGTTGATATAGAATTCACAGGGCTTCCCTGGTGGTCCAGTGGGAAAGGACACCGCCTTACAGTGCAAGGGTCACTTCGATCCCTGGCCTGGGCAGATCTGGACCGATGTGTCCAACTTCTGAGCCTAAGGGCATTCAGAAGGCGGTGGAGTATTTCCAGGACAATAGCCCAGACAGCCCAGAGCTCAACAAGGTGGTAAGTGGCCAGCAGGTGATACGTGAGAGAAGTTGGGAGAGACACCAGGGCCTGCCCGGGTCTCATGAGTTACACTGAACCAGATGCAGGAATGTAGCAGGATTAACAGAAGTATATAATACCATCCACATACTCCAGACTCTAAAATCTCTCTTTCAGGAATTACAGCTATACAGTTTGGTTGCATTTTAATAATTCAATTAAATTACAAGTTATTGTTTAGTAGCTAAGTAGTGTCCACCACTTTGGCAAACACATGGACGGTATAGCCCCGCCAGGCTCTTCTGTCCATGGGATTTCCCAGACAAGAACACTGGAGTGGGTTGTCGTTCCCTTCTCCAGGGGATCTTCCCCACCCAGGGATGAAACCCTGGTCTCCTGCATTGGCAGGTGGATTCTTTACCACTGAGCCACCAGGGAAGCCCAAATTCCAAGTTTCATATGAAGTATACATTGAACATTTGATTTTTGTAAATGCAGGGTTTTTTTTTAATTTGTAGTGAAAGTACATAATAGAAAATTGACCATTTTTTAATCATCTTTAAGAGAACAGTTCCGAAAAAAAAAAGAGAACAGTTCCGTGATGTTGAGCATACTCACAGTGCCATATAACCATTGCCACCTGGCTACACGGAGGACTGACAGAATCCATACCTTGGCCACCAGTAACCAGAGGGGACACACCAGTATAACCAGCCTGTTGCAGCCCGTGGGTGGGCAGCCTGGACTCCGAGGTTGGGATGTTGGGGACTGGAGAACTTTGTTGTTGAGGGTCCCTACCAAGTGCAGGTCACAGAGTGAAGAGCTCTGTGTAGAGCCTGTGTCTTGGGGAGGCTCGAGAAGGAGAAGACAAAAACAATCTGACTCTAGGTTCACCTGAGAGGACTTACTTTTCATGGAAGCAGAAACACTCCAGCTCCTCTCTCTATTTTTAAAGCATCGTTGTTGATATAGAATTCACAGGGCTTCCCTGGTGGTCCAGTGGGAAAGGACACCGCCTTACAGTGCAAGGGTCACCGGTTCGATCCCTGGCCTGGGCAGATCTGGACCGATGTGTCCAACTTCTGAGCCGGAGCTCTGGAGCGCATGCGCCCAGAGCCGGTGCTCTGCAGCGAGAGAGGCCACTGCGATGGGAGGCCCACACAGGACAAAGAACAAAGATGGATGAAAATAGATAATGAAAGACCAATAGAAGTGGTCAAAAAAAAAAAAAAAAAAGAATTCACATACCAATACAGTTTTACCCATTTAAACTGGAAAACTCAGTAGGTTTAGTAAGTCACAGAGTTGTGCAACATCCCCGGAAGAAATGTTTAAAACATTTATAACATTTTTTCATCACCTGAAAAAAGATACTCCCTGAAGTCACTCTTCCTCCTCCCCCAGCCGTCACACAGCTGCTGGCACTCACTCACCTATTTTCTGTCTCTGTAAATTGACCTGTTCTGGACTTCTCTGGCAAATGGAATTCCACAATATGTGACCTTTTGTGTCTGGCTTCTTTCATTTGGAGTGTTTACAGGGGTCATCTGCGTGGTAGCGAGTGTCAGAGCTTCATTCCACCATATGGCAGGATAAGACTGCATTCTGTGGGTGAACCACATTTTATTCATCCATTGCCTGATGATCACCCCACTTTTTGGCAGTTGTGAACAGTGTTGCTATGAACGCTTGTGTACATACTCTTGTGTGGGCATATGTTTTTGATTCTCTTATCTGCTCTAAATACCTATCACTTATCAGATACGTGAGTTCTAGTATTTCCTCTCATTCTATGGGTTGTCTTTTCACTGTGGTTTTTTTTTTTTTTTTGGCCGCATACCATGACGTGCAGGATCTTGTTCCCTGGCCAGGAGTTGAGCCCTCGCCTGCAGTGGAAGCGTGGAGTCTTAACCTTCTGCCGTGGAAGCGTGGAGTCTTAACCCCCTGCACCACCCGGGAAGACCCCCTCTTTTCGCTTTTTTGATGGCATCATTTTCAGCCATCTTTCAGATGAAATCTGAATCTGACGAATCTTTCATCTGACATCCAATTTACTTATGTTTTTTTCCTTTGCAAACCCTTTTCTCACAAGAACACAAATGAAGGGTTTCCCTGGTGGTCCAGTGGGTAAAGACACCTCCTTGCAGTGCAAGGGGCGCCGGTTCGCTCCCTGGCCTGGGCAGATCCCACGTGCCGCGGAGCGGCTGGACCAATGTGTCCAATTACTGAGCCAGCACTCTGGAGTGCATGCAGCCAAAGCCATTGCTCTGTAATGAGAGAGGCCACTGTGATGGGACGCCCACATAGGCCAAAGAAGAAAGATGGATGAAAATAAATAAATGAAAGACCAATAGAAGTGGCCCAAAAAAAAGGACACAAGTGAAGGTAGCAATGAGAGAATAATCATCTCTCATCTGTAAGCACCTACTTACCGTATAACTCTGGGTTTCCCCTGTGAACATACATTTTGAGAAAACACAAAGGAAAGAAACAATCAAGGAAGGCTTCCCGGTGTTTCTTTTCTGGAAAAAAGGAAGTGAAGTGGGAGGAAGTGAGGCCCAGAAGCAGGAAGCCAGGGGAAAGGGGTCGGGAGGCGAGGGCCAGCTGAGTGCTGGAGCAGCCGTGGACCCGCATCTTTCCCTCTTTGCCCGTAGAAGCTGCTGTTTGAGCGGGGGAAGGAGTCGCTGGAGTCCGAGTTCCGCAGCCTGATGGCCCGCCACAGCAAGGTTGTGTCCCCAGTGCTCATCCTGGATCTGATCAGCGGGGAGGACGACCTGGAGGTGCAGGAGGAGCTGCCCCTGGAGTCTTGTGTGGGCATATGTTTTTGATTCTCTTATCTGCTCTAAATACCTATCACTTATCAGATACGTGAGTTCTAGTATTTCCTCTCATTCTATGGGTTGTCTTTTCACTGTGGTTTTTTTTTTTTTTTTTGGCCGCATACCATGACGTGCAGGATCTTGTTCCCTGGCCAGGAGTTGAGCCCCCGCCTGCAGTGGGAGCGTGGAGTCTTAACCTTCTGCCGTGGAAGCGTGGAGTCTTAACCCCCTGCACCACCCGGGAAGACCCCCTCTTTTCGCTTTTTTGATGGCATCATTTTCAGCCATCTTTCAGATGAAATCTGAATCTGACGAATCTTTCATCTGACATCCAATTTACTTATGTTTTTTTCCTTTGCAAACCCTTTTCTCACAAGAACACAAATGAAGGGTTTCCCTGGTGGTCCAGTGGGTAAAGACACCTCCTTGCAGTGCAAGGGGCGCCGGTTCGCTCCCTGGCCTGGGCAGATCCCACGTGCCGCGGAGCGGCTGGACCAATGTGTCCAATTACTGAGCCAGCACTCTGGAGTGCATGCAGCCAAAGCCATTGCTCTGTAATGAGAGAGGCCACTGTGATGGGACGCCCACATAGGCCAAAGAAGAAAGATGGATGAAAATAAATAAATGAAAGACCAATAGAAGTGGCCCAAAAAAAAGGACACAAGTGAAGGTAGCAATGAGAGAATAATCATCTCTCATCTGTAAGCACCTACTTACCGTATAACTCTGGGTTTCCCCTGTGAACATACATTTTGAGAAAACACAAAGGAAAGAAACAATCAAGGAAGGCTTCCCGGTGTTTCTTTTCTGGAAAAAAGGAAGTGAAGTGGGAGGAAGTGAGGCCCAGAAGCAGGAAGCCAGGGGAAAGGGGTCGGGAGGCGAGGGCCAGCTGAGTGCTGGAGCAGCCGTGGACCCGCATCTTTCCCTCTTTGCCCGTAGAAGCTGCTGTTTGAGCGGGGGAAGGAGTCGCTGGAGTCCGAGTTCCGCAGCCTGATGGCCCGCCACAGCAAGGTTGTGTCCCCAGTGCTCATCCTGGATCTGATCAGCGGGGAGGACGACCTGGAGGTGCAGGAGGAGCTGCCCCTGGAGCACCTGCCCGAGAGCGTGCTGCAGGACGTGACCCGCATCTCCCGCTGGCTGGTGGAGTGCGGCCGCAACCAAGGTGAGGCGCCTGGGCGCCGGCCGCAGGGCCGGGGGGCAGGGGCGTTCCCGCTGTTTCTTCAGTCCACCTGCATTTCTTTTGTTGAGGCGTTTATGGCGCCAGTGGTAAAGAATCCACCTGCCAAGGCAAGAGACACAAGAGATGCAGGTTTGATCCCTGGGTCGGGAAGATCCTCTGGAGGAGGAAATGGCAACTACTCCAGTATTCTTTCCTGGGAAATTTCATGGATGGAGGAGCCTGTTGGGCTGTAGTCCATGGGGTCACAGAGTCAGACACACCTGAAGTGACTTACCGCTAGCAGTCATTGGGCAGGAAACAACGCGAGCCATAAATCTACAGCTTATTGTCAAACTGTGAATCTGGCAAATCCAAGCTTTATATATATACATATATATATATATACACATATATATACCTTACTTTCCTGTTTATTTTAAATAGTGCAGAAAAGCTTAGGTGAAAAAATTTTAAATAGCACAGAAAGGCTTAGGTGAAAAGCAGAAGTCCATCTCCTCACTTTCCTGATGCCTACAGTATCTTAAGCCAAAGATGAGTACTGTTAAGGTTATTTACACCCTTCCAAAAAAAACCCTTTATGTGTATGTCATGTGTGTCTGTGTGTATGAGAGAAAGAACCAAATATGTTTATCTGCTCCTCATCTGTAAGCACCTACTTACCGTATAACTCTGGGTTTCCCCTGTGAACATACATTTTGAGAAAACACAAAGGAAAGAAACAATCAAGGAAGGCTTCCCGGTGTTTCTTTTCTGGAAAAAAGGAAGTGAAGTGGGAGGAAGTGAGGCCCAGAAGCAGGAAGCCAGGGGAAAGGGGTCGGGAGGCGGGGGCCAGCTGAGTGCTGGAGCAGCCGTGGACCCGCATCTTTCCCTCTTTGCCCGTAGAAGCTGCTGTTTGAGCGGGGGAAGGAGTCGCTGGAGTCCGAGTTCCGCAGCCTGATGGCCCGCCACAGCAAGGTTGTGTCCCCAGTGCTCATCCTGGATCTGATCAGCGGGGAGGACGACCTGGAGGTGCAGGAGGAGCTGCCCCTGGAGCACCTGCCCGAGGCGTGCTGCAGGACGTGACCCGCATCTCCCGCTGGCTGGTGGAGTGCGGCCGCAACCAAGGTGAGGCGCCTGGGCGCCGGCCGCAGGGCCGGGGGGCAGGGGCGTTCCCGCTGTTTCTTCAGTCCACCTGCATTTCTTTTGTTGAGGCGTTTATGGCGCCAGTGGTAAAGAATCCACCTGCCAAGGCAAGAGACACAAGAGATGCAGGTTTGATCCCTGGGTCGGGAAGATCCTCTGGAGGAGGAAATGGCAACTACTCCAGTATTCTTTCCTGGGAAATTTCATGGATGGAGGAGCCTGTTGGGCTGTAGTCCATGGGGTCACAGAGTCAGACACACCTGAAGTGACTTACCGCTAGCAGTCATTGGGCAGGAAACAACGCGAGCCATAAATCTACAGCTTATTGTCAAACTGTGAATCTGGCAAATCCAAGCTTTATATATATACATATATATATATATACACATATATATACCTTACTTTCCTGTTTATTTTAAATAGTGCAGAAAAGCTTAGGTGAAAAAATTTTAAATAGCACAGAAAGGCTTAGGTGAAAAGCAGAAGTCCATCTCCTCACTTTCCTGATGCCTACAGTATCTTAAGCCAAAGATGAGTACTGTTAAGGTTATTTACACCCTTCCAAAAAAAACCCTTTATGTGTATGTCATGTGTGTCTGTGTGTATGAGAGAAAGAACCAAATATGTTTTTATCTGCTCCTCATTCCCAGGTGGAAGGGAGCATACTAAACACTCTCTTACAATTGTTTTTTGGTTTTTGTTTTTAACTTAGTGACATGCCTTGAGAGGGTTCCATATTAGTTCATGTATGTCTCCTTCATTCTTTGTAACAGCTGCATAATATTCCATGGCATGTCTGTACCATCATTTCTTTGGTCTGTCCCAGGAAGTTTTTTAAACTCGTGAGTTAAGCAAAAATTTAAAAAAAAAAAAAAAACCCACCACTAATGAATATTCAATTTTAAGCTACTTAGTCCTCCACATTTTTCTTCTCTTTGGCAGTCTGCACACGTACCAGACTGCCAGTGCGCCTTATCACTGTCCTCTTTCTCAAGGACTGTGGTGCTGGGTCTCAGGGCTGCCTTTACCGACCACAGGCGTGTCAGTGGCTCACGAGCTGCAGGATCATTTTGGGGCTCCCTTGGATGCCTCCAGGCCCCCCTGCCTCCTCAGCCAGAGCCTGTGTGCTTTGGTCCGTTTTTCACGCTGGTGACACATTTGTTCCAAGCTGCTGAAATGTTCCATGGCTCTGTATCTTCTCTCCTCGCTCATCTGAACTTTTCTGTTTTCTGGTTTTACAGTCCTGATAAAGCATACTTGGACAGCTTGTTCTTCTTGTTTAGGAAGCTCTCTGGGATGTTTTCTCAGTTGTGCAGCCGTGAGGTAGAATTGTCTGAACAGGTCCGCAGCCCTGTTATGTTCCTCTCCAGGCAGGTGGGGCCCGTCGGCGATCCTGCGGCTGTTTGTCCTTCATGAGCTTTCCTTCTCTTGGCTACTTGACAGGACTGTCACGATCCTCTGATGTTTTTTTTTTTTAAATCTGTGCTTCGTTCACAGCCAAAGAAATGGTGTATTTTTTCATTTACGGACATTGATTGTCTCTTTACCGCCTATACATTGCTCACGTCCTTCGACCTCTTACCACGTTGAAACTGGTGTTAACTTTGTATTCTCTAAAAAAGCTTTACCAGGAATTCCCCGGTGGTCCAGTGGTGAAGACTCCGCTTTCCCTTCTGCGGGCCTGGTTTCAGTCCCTGGCCGGGGACCTATGATCCAAATATAAACAAAAATAAATAGAAATAAAAAGGCCTTACCTCCTAAGGGAGCTCTCTGGCGGTCCAGTGGTTAGCATTCTGCACGTCCACTGTAGGGAGCACGGGTTTGATCCTTGGTCAAGGAACTAGGAGAACTAATTGTTGTAATTGTTGGTTCTGTTGGGGGATGCTTTCCATCTTAAGACTTTGCCTGACTTTAATCCAGCCTTTGGGACGAGGCTGTGGGGAAGGCTGCTAGGAAGGGGTTCGCAGGGAGCAGTGGTGGGCGCCACGGCCATCCTGCGGAGCTGCACCCACCTGGGGAGCAGGGCCTCAGCTACCTCCCGTCTCCCCTCAGACTTCATGAACGTCTACTACCAGATCCGCTCCAGCCAGCTGGACCGCTCCATCAAAGGCCTGAAGGAGCATTTCCGGAAGAGCACCTCTTCCTCCGGGGTCCCCTACTCCCCCGCCATCCCCAGCAAGAGGAAGGACACACCTACCAAGAAGCCGGTCAAGCGGCCAGGTGAGCCCCTGCCCGACTCCCCTCGGCACCACCCAGAAAGCCGTGTGGGACCTGGGTTGCCTGTGCCCGCCCCGGGGTTAGCAGCGTCGGCCCGTCTACAGCTTGCCGTCACGGTGCCCCCCGACTGTAGGGACATGGGACAGAAAGCAGGTGTCTGCTCACCCAGAAAGGCCTGGCCTGGGGGCTGCGTGAGTGCCCTGGAGTGGAGGGTCACAGGCCTGCAAAGGTGGTCTGAGAAGGGTACCAGGGCAGGGCCACTCTCGGGGCCCCCCCTGGCCTTTCCCCGTAGTCCTGTGAGGGCCCAGGCCCGCTGCTGCCGCCAAAATCGTGCGATGGGACGGGGCAGGCACGGTGCCCTTCACCTTCCAGGAAGCCAGGGCCACTTAAAGTGATGAGCAGTTAAGGAGTGGAAAGGGAAGAGTTTCCTCTTTCACAGCCCATCCAGAAAGGGAGAAAAAAATCCCAGGCCATCCTCTCTGAAGAGCATAATCAGGCTTTTGGGCTCCACTCGAAGCTCACGTCCCGCAGGGGAGAGTCAGGGAGGGGCGTTGAGGTGGAGAGGCCCGGGCTGCGGGTGTGGGCGTCCTGGGCGAGCAGCGCATGCTCTGTCCTTCCCGTCATCCTGTGCCCTTAGTCTGTGCTCCAGGTAACCAGTGCCCCTGTGTGTCACTGTCTGCTTGGCAAGCCTGGCTGTGTCTAAATGCTGCGAGGTGTGGCCCTCAAGAGGCTGGGATCTTCCCAGGTGACGGGCCCAGGGAGAGAGAATCCGTGAGCTCAGGCACTGCGCCCACCTTAGCCCGCCCTGTCCAGCTGCCGCTGCAGGCGCACCCCCGGTGCCCCAGGGGGACCCGCCTCTGAGGACAGGGGTTTCCCTCGGAGGGCCAGGTGCCTGTCCACAGTCGCCCGGAGCACCGGCTCCTCCTGGCCTTTGTTCAGGGTCTGGAGAAACGGCAGAGCAGAGGCTGCCTGCAGGCAGGGGCGTGAGCAGAGTGAGTCGTGGGGAGAGCGTGAGGGAAGCGGGGGGCCCGGCAGGAAGGGCACAGCCCTCCCCTCCAGTGTGGATGTCCTGGCCGCCCCTGGAGAGCTGGCCACTGAGGGCGACTCTGCCAAGCCCGCCTGCCTGGCCGCAGCAGCCCCGCCACGGGCCTGTCTGTCCGTGCCTTGGTGCGCTGGGCCGCGAGGCTCCCTCGGCCTCGGCAGGTCCGCGCTTTCTGCCCTCTGTCTTCTCTGACGGGCACCCAGGACCCAGACTGCCTTCAGGAGCTCTGCTGGCCTTGCAGGGAGCCGGGGGCTGGTCTTGGCGCTCGCACAGGTCCCGATCCAGCCTTGGCACAGGAAGGCTGGGGATGTGAGCATCCCCCTGGTTTCTGGGGGGTTTCAGGAGCTGCAGGGGCTGAGGACTGAGGTCAGAAACCAGGGAGACGGGCCCCCGGGACGTGTTCCCGGCTCTCAGGGAGCGAAGCTGGGAGGCCCAGTGGGTAATGAGGCAGCGACCTCAGCATCACCGGAGGTAATTGGGCGCCGGATGGGTTTGGCAGCTGCCAGATCTGTGTCCCCAGCCCACGTCCACGCGGACTGCTGGTGAGACTCCTGAAGGCCGGCGGCCCCTCCGCTCCTGCTCAGTGGTGGGGCCGCTCACTGAAGAGGAGAGCGCAGCAAGACAGATGTTATTAGTAACTCACTGTGGTTGCTGTAAACGGAAAGAAACAGCCGCTCCAGACGCTGTCCCGTCTCCCCAGCCTGTGGGGAGCTGCCAGGACCCACGCAGCCTCGCTGCGCAGGGATGCTGGGGCGCCCGGGAGTCCCCAGAGAAGAGCAGCTTAGAAGATGCCTCCCCTGCCCCGTGTTGTTAGCGTGCCAGCTGGACTCGCCCCTCTTAAATGCTGTTTTATTTCCCCACGTTTTCTGCCTTGAGATGTTTGTTGTCACAGGGGTAGCCGACCCCAGAGGCTGTGGCCCCGTGGCCGTGTTTTCATTGTTCTCACATGTGATACTAACTGTTGGTTTTCTCCCCCCATACTGAGAGCATGCGCCCTCTCCTGCAGCCTCCCCGCCCCAGCTCCCTGTGTGGTGACTTCTGTTAACCTCTCCTTGGCTTTTGAGTTGTTCCCAAGAGCTTTGGCCATTCGAATCCCTCCCCTGGTGTGTGGGCCATTCTGCCTGTGGGTCTGCAGGCCTTCGGCCGTGGGCATGGCTGTCCCTGGAAGATCAGTCCCATCTCGGCTCCCCCCGGGCTCTGCCAAGCCCGCCTGCCTGGCCGCAGCCCGCCACGGGCCTGTCTGTCCGTGCCTTGGTGCGCTGGGCGCGAGGCTCGCTCGGCCTCGGCAGGTCCGCTTTCTGCCCTCTGTCTTCTCTGACGGGCACCCAGGACCCAGACTGCCTTCAGGAGCTCTGCTGGCCTTGCAGGGAGCCGGGGGCTGGTCTTGGCGCTCGCACAGGTCCCGATCCAGCCTTGGCACAGGAAGGCTGGGGATGTGAGCATCCCCCTGGTTTCTGGGGGGTTTCAGGAGCTGCAGGGGCTGAGGACTGAGGTCAGAAACCAGGGAGACGGGCCCCCGGGACGTGTTCCCGGCTCTCAGGGAGCGAAGCTGGGAGGCCCAGTGGGTAATGAGGCAGCGACCTCAGCATCACCGGAGGTAATTGGGCGCCGGATGGGTTTGGCAGCTGCCAGATCTGTGTCCCCAGCCCACGTCCACGCGGACTGCTGGTGAGACTCCTGAAGGCCGGCGGCCCCTCCGCTCCTGCTCAGTGGTGGGGCCGCTCACTGAAGAGGAGAGCGCAGCAAGACAGATGTTATTAGTAACTCACTGTGGTTGCTGTAAACGGAAAGAAACAGCCGCTCCAGACGCTGTCCCGTCTCCCCAGCCTGTGGGGAGCTGCCAGGACCCACGCAGCCTCGCTGCGCAGGGATGCTGGGGCGCCCGGGAGTCCCCAGAGAAGAGCAGCTTAGAAGATGCCTCCCCTGCCCCGTGTTGTTAGCGTGCCAGCTGGACTCGCCCCTCTTAAATGCTGTTTTATTTCCCCACGTTTTCTGCCTTGAGATGTTTGTTGTCACAGGGGTAGCCGACCCCAGAGGCTGTGGCCCCGTGGCCGTGTTTTCATTGTTCTCACATGTGATACTAACTGTTGGTTTTCTCCCCCCATACTGAGAGCATGCGCCCTCTCCTGCAGCCTCCCCGCCCCAGCTCCCTGTGTGGTGACTTCTGTTAACCTCTCCTTGGCTTTTGAGTTGTTCCCAAGAGCTTTGGCCATTCGAATCCCTCCCCTGGTGTGTGGGCCATTCTGCCTGTGGGTCTGCAGGCCTTCGGCCGTGGGCATGGCTGTCCCTGGAAGATCAGTCCCATCTCGGCTCCCCCCGGGCTCTGCTTTCGGTTGGCCGCTGTCTGACGGTGTCTGGCACTGAGCATGCCCGGGAACTCAGCCCCGTGAGGAGGAGCCTCGGGCCTGCCCGCCTCGAGCTGTCCTGAGGATCTGCCGCTGGTCGCGCCCTCGGGGTGCAGGAGCTCCGTGGCTCGCTCCTCTGTCCCAGGCCATTGCCTGTTCTGTGTTAAAGTGCCTCCCAGCACCGTTTGTGTTTTATTTTTTGACTTCGGGTGGATCGCTGCCCGTCTCATCTCCTTCACCCTCTGCACCTCCTCCACCCTCTGCACCTCCTCCTATGAACTCAGATCCAGAATGATGAGGGTCACTGGCAGAACCGGGATCCCCTGAGGGGGAGGAATGGGTCCGTCCGCTGGGAGAGATGGCCCCGGGCGTGCTCACTGCTGGGGGCGGGCCTGGGGCAGGCGGAGCCTGCTGCTGTTTTCTCTCGCTCATTTCCTAGGTCTTCTTGTCTCCTCTCTGTGTGACTCTGGTGACAGGGACGATCCGTAAGGCTCAGAACCTTCTGAAACAGTATTCCCAGCATGGTCTAGATGGGAAAAAGGGGGGCTCTAACCTCATTCCTCTGGAAGGTAATCACCCCGTGTTCCTCTCCGGCTCCCTCCTCCTCCACCATGTGTCCACTCCCGTGGCAGGGCAGAGCCTCCACCCCCAGAGGGCCTCGGGCACGAGCCTGAGAGGAGAGCAGGGGTGGGAACGGAGGTCCCTGGGGCCGCTCACTCCGACTGGCGCGGGGCAGCCTTTGTGGCCTCGGCCTGGTCCCATCTGGCTGACGGCAGCTCTGCCCTCCCGGAGGCTCCCACTCCCTCCCCAGCCTGTCTCTGTCCTTGTCTCCTGTTTGAACTCTGAGAAAGGTCTTTGTCACGGGCAGCCCTTTCACGCTCAGACCAGCAGAGGCAGGACCACGCCGGCCGCCTTCCTCCACCCCTGCCTTTAGAAAGGGCAGCCTGTGCCATGGTGGGTGGACAGCCTGGTTCCTCCGTCCCTCCCATGAGAGGAGGGCAGCCCTGCCCTGGTGGACTAGACCCACCGTCAAAAGAATGACCCTGGGCACAGAAGAAGCCTGTTGCCATTGACTTGGCAGTGACGTTACTCTAACTGGAAGTCTCTCCAAACACGGGGAGATACGCCCTGCTGGGGCTGAGCATCAGACCTTCCGCAGCTGCCAGAAACTTCAGAAACCCTCCGTGGTCCTCACAGCCTTCTTTTAGCCTCCAGGCTTGGAGAAACCAGCTCCCAAGGGTGGTCCGGGCACTGCAAGTCAGGCTTGAAACGGCTGTTTCCCAAGGTGGTCTGCGGCAGAGGGGCTCAGAGTCCTCTCCCGTGCCCCTCCCCCACACCCCATCTCCCATCCCGCCCTGGAGATCGAGGGCTTCTTCCCAGCCCCCCGAGAGACAGCCGCCCTGCCCCTGGATAAACGCTGCTTGTGTTTGCGGCCGACGTCTCGCTAGGTCACGAGCATGATTTCCGAGTTAAGCACCTGTCTGAGGCCCTGAACGACAAGCCTGGGCCGCTGGCCGGTGAGTACCGCAGCCCAGCCCGAGGGCAGCCGCCGCCTCGCTCACGGCCGTCCCCCAGAGGGCATGCTCCGCCGGGCCCAGCCGGCTGCTCCGTTCCAAGGATGAGCCGGGCCTACTTGCCTCTCTTTCTCCGGTCTCTTTCTCTCTGGAAGGTAATCACCCCGTGTTCCTCTCCGGCTCCCTCCT
This sequence comes from Tragulus kanchil, assembly GCA_022376925.1. Taxonomy (NCBI): domain Eukaryota; kingdom Metazoa; phylum Chordata; class Mammalia; order Artiodactyla; family Tragulidae; genus Tragulus; species Tragulus kanchil. The sequence continues at coordinate 23,310,837 of JAIOJX010000027.1, read as the reverse complement.
CCTCCACCATGTGTCCACTCCCGTGGCAGGGCAGAGCCTCCACCCCCAGAGGGCCTCGGGCACGAGCCTGAGAGGAGAGCAGGGGTGGGAACGGAGGTCCCTGGGGCCGCTCACTCCGACTGGCGCGGGGCAGCCTTTGTGGCCTCGGCCTGGTCCCATCTGGCTGACGGCAGCTCTGCCCTCCCGGAGGCTCCCACTCCCTCCCCAGCCTGTCTCTGTCCTTGTCTCCTGTTTGAACTCTGAGAAAGGTCTTTGTCACGGGCAGCCCTTTCACGCTCAGACCAGCAGAGGCAGGACCACGCCGGCCGCCTTCCTCCACCCCTGCCTTTAGAAAGGGCAGCCTGTGCCATGGTGGGTGGACAGCCTGGTTCCTCCGTCCCTCCCATGAGAGGAGGGCAGCCCTGCCCTGGTGGACTAGACCCACCGTCAAAAGAATGACCCTGGGCACAGAAGAAGCCTGTTGCCATTGACTTGGCAGTGACGTTACTCTAACTGGAAGTCTCTCCAAACACGGGGAGATACGCCCTGCTGGGGCTGAGCATCAGACCTTCCGCAGCTGCCAGAAACTTCAGAAACCCTCCGTGGTCCTCACAGCCTTCTTTTAGCCTCCAGGCTTGGAGAAACCAGCTCCCAAGGGTGGTCCGGGCACTGCAAGTCAGGCTTGAAACGGCTGTTTCCCAAGGTGGTCTGCGGCAGAGGGGCTCAGAGTCCTCTCCCGTGCCCCTCCCCCACACCCCATCTCCCATCCCGCCCTGGAGATCGAGGGCTTCTTCCCAGCCCCCCGAGAGACAGCCGCCCTGCCCCTGGATAAACGCTGCTTGTGTTTGCGGCCGACGTCTCGCTAGGTCACGAGCATGATTTCCGAGTTAAGCACCTGTCTGAGGCCCTGAACGACAAGCCTGGGCCGCTGGCCGGTGAGTACCGCAGCCCAGCCCGAGGGCAGCCGCCGCCTCGCTCACGGCCGTCCCCCAGAGGGCATGCTCCGCCGGGCCCAGCCGGCTGCTCCGTTCCAAGGATGAGCCGGGCCTACTTGCCTCTCTTTCTCTCCGGTCTCTTTCTCTCTTGGGCACGAGGTCTGCCTTGCCTCTCTCCAGACAGGAGTGCAGGCTGGGCTCTCAGGCCGGGGCCGAGGGCAGACGCTGCCACTGCTCAGAAGGCGGCCCCTGGAAGGCAGGGACTTCCTACACCCGACTCTAGCAGCAGCTCCCAGACTTGATCCCTCGGAGCCCACCCCTCGGCACGTAGGACCAGGTTGCCTGCGGGCACCACTGCCCCAGCCTCCAGTGCAGTGGAGGGACTGTCCTCCTCCTGGGCCAGCTGGCGACCCAGCAGCCCTCCCTCTCTGGGGCTCATGTTGCCTCTCCTCCAGCTTTGATCCCATGTCAGCTAAGCTCACGGATCAGAGCCCCCTGCCTTTGTATACATTCCAGAAGGCCTGGCTGGGCTGGTATCTGCCTTCAGAGGCCCGGCATCTTCTGAGAGGGCACCTGCCTCCTTGAGGGGGATGCCGCCACTCGCCCGTCCCTGGGTGGCGTCTTCCAGTACAGTTCAGAACCCTCCGTTCTGGGCTCAGGCATGTCTTCTCCGGAAAGTCGACCGAGGGATCGTCTTGGCCTTTTGTCCGTCTCCCCCACACCCCTCGTAGCTGACACTCCGGAACAGTAACCCTGTCCACAGCAGAGCTGCAAACGAAGCTCAGACCAAGGCTGGACTCAGCCCGTTTCTCCCTTGAGCCCGGTCGGCTCCGCCGGAGTCCTCCCAGCTTCTGGCCAGCCGTCTTCCTCCCACCGGCTGCGGGTCTGGCTACAGCCCAGAAGCTGGGGAGGTTCAGGCCCCCAGCAGGGAGGAGGGGCTCCCCGGCACCAGTAGCTCAGGCCCGCTGCTGTCTCCAGGGAGAGATGACATGCTGGATGTGGAGACCGACGCCTACATTCACTGCATCAGTGCCTTTGTCAAGCTGGCCCAGAGCGAGTACCAGCTGCTGATGGACATCATCCCCGAGCACCATCAGAAAAAGACCTTCGACTCTCTGATCCAGGTCCCGCCCCGCCCCGCCCCGCCCCGCCCCGCCCCTGGGCCCTGACCGGACACCCCAGTGAGAGCTGTCCCTGCAGACGCTCGACTCTGGGCCAGGAGGGTGGTTCAGAGCCCTCGAGCTCCAGCCCCGGTCTCTGCTCCCGTCCTGGGGGTCGGTCCTGGACGGGGTCCTGGTCGAGACCTCCCCGTCGGGGCACGCTCTCCCCACGCCCCTCCAGTGCCCTCATGGGCCCTGGGAGCCAGCTGGCCGCCCCTCGCCTGAGCCCTCTCCCTGCCCGCTCTCTCAGGACGCCCTGGACGGGCTGATGCTCGAGGGGGAAAACATCGTGGCGGCCGCCCGGAAGGCCATCATCCGGCACGACTTCTCAGCCGTGCTCACCATCTTCCCCATCCTGCGGCACCTCAAGCAGACCAAGCCCGAGTTTGACCAGGTGCTCCAGGTACGTGGAGGAGGAGGCCTGCCTCCTGGCTTGGCCTCACATGGCCTCCCTGGAGAACCGTGCTCCCTGCCCCTGAGCCTCTGCTCAGCGGGTGAGTGGCGGCAGCTTCCTCGGGGCCCAGGGTGTGTGGAGGTGCTCTTGGGGAGTGAAGAGGAGAGACAGTCCCGAGGGCGGGGGGCCGGGAAAGAGCAGGGCTTCGGCGCCCTGTGCAGCCCTCTGCCTCCTCAGGGCACGGCCGCCAGCACCAAGAACAAGCTGCCCGGCCTCATCACCTCCATGGAGAACGTTGGAGCCAAAGCGCTGGAGGACTTCGCCGACAATATCAAGGTGCGTTCTCTCCCCCGCTGCCACCCAGGCTGGCCGCTGGGGCCACGGGCAGGGCCACCGATGACCTGGCTCAGGAAGGCTCAGGAGCTCTTGAGAGCAGGCCTCCAAGAGGGGCGGGCCTGCCCTGCAGGGAAGCCGAGTGGCCAGGCGGGCTCCTGGCAGTACCCACGCGCCCCCTTTCTTTCCCAGGGGCTCCGGAGGCCCCAGCCAGGGCGTCCAGCCCTGCCGCACTTGCTCGCCTTGGTGCCCAAAGGGGTGTCCTGACAGCCGTCTGCCAGGAGGCGGCGCTGCGGGGCCGCGGCTGGGGTGTGGGGTGGGGCTGGGGCCTCGCCAGGAGCCCTTTCAGAGCGTCAGGCTGTCTTCCCCACAGAATGACCCGGACAAGGAGTACAACATGCCCAAGGATGGTACCGTGCATGAGCTCACAAGCAACGTGAGTGGCGTCTGGGCTCGCCGGGGGCGGGGTGGGGCGAGGGGGGGGGCAGGATGGGCTGCGCCGGGCTTGGTGCCCGACGCCCACACCCGGGCTGTCCCCAGAGGCCAGCGCCTTTCCACAGGCAGACGCCTGGCCCTCGCCTGGCCTGGACGGGCAGGCCCTGCCCTCCCGGTGGCAAACCGTGCGTGATCTGGCCTTTGGGTCCTGCCCTTGACCTTCAGCCTGGACCCGTTTTCTCCCCCCAGGCCATCCTCTTCCTGCAGCAGCTCCTGGACTTCCAGGAGACGGCGGGCGCCATGCTGGCCTCCCAAGGTACTTGGCACCCCCAGCGGGGCCCTCGCCCCACTCCTCCCTCCGGCCTGGAGTCATGGGGTTGGCCCCCCAGAGGCACGGGCGCCCTCTGAGTGAGAAGATACCCCCGGGGTGGAGAGGAGATGTGGCCTGCGGTGGGATCCCCAGGCTGCTCGGGCCGTTGGGCTCAGCCTCAGGAGAGTGGGGTCTGACCGCCTCCCCCGGCCTCCGTCCCGTCGGCTCCCTCTGCTGTCCTCGCTCCGGAGGGCGGAACCCACTTGTCGAAGGGGCCCTTCCCACCCTGGCCCGCCCACATTTCCCACCTCCTCCTGTGTCACTTGTCCTTCTACTTAGTCTCACAGCTGACCCTTTCAGCTGGCCGGACTGGCATCTCAGGGCCAGCCTGGTGTCTTCCCGTGAGCGCTGCCCGGGGACTGGGGCTCAAGACGTCTGCACGTGGGGAGGAGCGCGCTTCCGAGTGCCTGGACCCCGCTCCCTCTACCCCGCATCGTGGGGGCAGCCTCTGGCCTGTGGGTCTCCAGATGTCCACTTCCCAAGTGTCCCCAGCCTCCGGGGGTCCAGGCTGGGCTGTCCTGCTGTCTGTGTCCTGGCGTCGCGGGGCATGGGCTGCTTGGCTCGGGGGGCGCGGCCATTTCTAACCTGTTTTGCACTTTGCATCTTTCTCCTCCTTTGTCTCCCCCACCCCTCTGTGCACCCTGCCTCTCACTGAGTTCTTGGGGCCAATTTCCCTAAGCAGGGCCCAGTTTCCCTGGGGGACCTCACTCGCACAGAATGACCCGGACAAGGAGTACAACATGCCCAAGGATGGTACCGTGCATGAGCTCACAAGCAACGTGAGTGGCGTCTGGGCTCGCGGGGGGGGTGGGGAGGGCAGGATGGGCTGCGCCGGGCTTGGTGCCCGACGCCCACACCCGGGCTGTCCCCAGAGGCCAGCGCCTTTCCACAGGCAGACGCCTGGCCCTCGCCTGGCCTGGACGGGCAGGCCCTGCCCTCCCGGTGGCAAACCGTGCGTGATCTGGCCTTTGGGTCCTGCCCTTGACCTTCAGCCTGGACCCGTTTTCTCCCCCCAGGCCATCCTCTTCCTGCAGCAGCTCCTGGACTTCCAGGAGACGGCGGGCGCCATGCTGGCCTCCCAAGGTACTTGGCACCCCCAGCGGGGCCCTCGCCCCACTCCTCCCTCCGGCCTGGAGTCATGGGGTTGGCCCCCCAGAGGCACGGGCGCCCTCTGAGTGAGAAGATACCCCCGGGGTGGAGAGGAGATGTGGCCTGCGGTGGGATCCCCAGGCTGCTCGGGCCGTTGGGCTCAGCCTCAGGAGAGTGGGGTCTGACCGCCTCCCCCGGCCTCCGTCCCGTCGGCTCCCTCTGCTGTCCTCGCTCCGGAGGGCGGAACCCACTTGTCGAAGGGGCCCTTCCCACCCTGGCCCGCCCACATTTCCCACCTCCTCCTGTGTCACTTGTCCTTCTACTTAGTCTCACAGCTGACCCTTTCAGCTGGCCGGACTGGCATCTCAGGGCCAGCCTGGTGTCTTCCCGTGAGCGCTGCCCGGGGACTGGGGCTCAAGACGTCTGCACGTGGGGAGGAGCGCGCTTCCGAGTGCCTGGACCCCGCTCCCTCTACCCCGCATCGTGGGGGCAGCCTCTGGCCTGTGGGTCTCCAGATGTCCACTTCCCAAGTGTCCCCAGCCTCCGGGGGTCCAGGCTGGGCTGTCCTGCTGTCTGTGTCCTGGCGTCGCGGGGCATGGGCTGCTTGGCTCGGGGGGCGCGGCCATTTCTAACCTGTTTTGCACTTTGCATCTTTCTCCTCCTTTGTCTCCCCCACCCCTCTGTGCACCCTGCCTCTCACTGCGTAGTTCTTGGGGACACATACAATATTCCTTTAGACCCCCGAGGTAAGCAGCAGGGCTCTGCAGCCCCGTGGGTGAGGTCCCCTGGGGACAGAGGCACCTGGGCAGGCTCAGGGCCCCCGTGGGCACAGGGTCAGAGGGGCACGGGCCCCTTCAGGGTGCCTCCAGCCCTCTCAGCTTCCTGCCTGCCAGTTTCCGTCTCTGGGCTTCCCGAGGCGGCATCCCACCGAGTCCGCCCCTGCGGCTGGTCCAGCACCTCCCTGTCCCCTTCCTCCCCCATCTGCTCCCCGCCCCACTGGCCTCTCGCTCTGCGCAGGCAGGAGTCTCTGTTCCGAAGGGCCTGGCAGAGGGGGGTGTGGGCAGTGGGGGCGAGGGTGAGGAGGCCACGGGGGCCTGAAAGTTCTAAGGCTCAGCTGCTCACAGATGGGACAGACGGGCCTGTGGGCTCCACCCAGTGTGTGAGGGCAGCAGGGGCTTTCCACTCCCGTCCTGCCAGCCTTCCTGCCGGTCCTGAGGGCCAGCTCACTAACCCCACCGCCCGAGACCATGGCGGGCCTGCCCTGGGTTCTAGGAAGAGTCCGGGGAGCGCCCCCTGCTGCAGGAAGGGAGCTCTGTAGCTGGGCACGTTCCCAGCTCTGCCTGAGGAAGGCTCGGGCCCCTCCCAGGGTTTCCCCAGCTGCCCCCCAGGCCACAGGGAGGCCAGAAAGGGTCTTAGCCACCCCCACCGCTGTGGTAACAGGACTTCTCCTCTCCAGAGACCAGTTCCTCAGCCACCAGCTACAGCTCCGAGTTCAGCAAGCGGCTCCTGAGCACCTACATCTGTGAGTGCTCCCCGCCGGCCAGCAGCCTCCCTGCCTCTTCTTCCTGCTCCCTGGGTGCCCTGTTGCCAGTCCTGGTCCTGCGTCTGAGCCCCCCAAACTTTAGAACTGCCACCTAACCTCTGGTTGGGGGGTCAGGAGGACTCGACCAAGGACTCCCGAGGCGGGTGGGGTCTTAGGTCCAAGAGGGACAAGATGCGATGGCTGGAGTTAGTTTGCAGCCCCCGGGGCTGGGTCATTGGGATCAGACTGCCACGGTGGGCAGGACCACAGTCTTCCCCGTGCAGGTAAAGTCCTGGGCAACCTGCAGCTGAACTTGCTGAGCAAGTCCAAGGTGTACGAGGACCCGGCTCTGAGCGCCATCTTCCTCCACAACAACTACAACTACATCCTCAAGGCCCTGGAGAAGTGAGCGGCTGCGGGCTGGTCTGCGGCCCCACCTGCCTCGCCTGGCCCCCTGGGAATGGCCGTGCGGCCCCACGTCCACTGGGGAGGGCACCACGTTACTCCTGGCAGGCCCAGGGTCCAGGGAGGGAGGCAGGCCCGCTGGTGTTGCCGCAGAGGCCGGCAGCCTGTCTGTCCTCTCTCCTGCTCCCACCCAGGTCCGAGCTGATCCAAAGGCTGAACCAGTTCGTGGGGCGAGTGGGGCCACGGGGGCCTGAAAGTTCTAAGGCTCAGCTGCTCACAGATGGGACAGACGGGCCTGTGGGCTCCACCCAGTGTGTGAGGGCAGCAGGGGCTTTCCACTCCCGTCCTGCCAGCCTTCCTGCCGGTCCTGAGGGCCAGCTCACTAACCCCACCGCCCGAGACCATGGCGGGCCTGCCCTGGGTTCTAGGAAGAGTCCGGGGAGCGCCCCCTGCTGCAGGAAGGGAGCTCTGTAGCTGGGCACGTTCCCAGCTCTGCCTGAGGAAGGCTCGGGCCCCTCCCAGGGTTTCCCCAGCTGCCCCCCAGGCCACAGGGAGGCCAGAAAGGGTCTTAGCCACCCCCACCGCTGTGGTAACAGGACTTCTCCTCTCCAGAGACCAGTTCCTCAGCCACCAGCTACAGCTCCGAGTTCAGCAAGCGGCTCCTGAGCACCTACATCTGTGAGTGCTCCCCGCCGGCCAGCAGCCTCCCTGCCTCTTCTTCCTGCTCCCTGGGTGCCCTGTTGCCAGTCCTGGTCCTGCGTCTGAGCCCCCCAAACTTTAGAACTGCCACCTAACCTCTGGTTGGGGGGTCAGGAGGACTCGACCAAGGACTCCCGAGGCGGGTGGGGTCTTAGGTCCAAGAGGGACAAGATGCGATGGCTGGAGTTAGTTTGCAGCCCCCGGGGCTGGGTCATTGGGATCAGACTGCCACGGTGGGCAGGACCACAGTCTTCCCCGTGCAGGTAAAGTCCTGGGCAACCTGCAGCTGAACTTGCTGAGCAAGTCCAAGGTGTACGAGGACCCGGCTCTGAGCGCCATCTTCCTCCACAACAACTACAACTACATCCTCAAGGCCCTGGAGAAGTGAGCGGCTGCGGGCTGGTCTGCGGCCCCACCTGCCTCGCCTGGCCCCCTGGGAATGGCCGTGCGGCCCCACGTCCACTGGGGAGGGCACCACGTTACTCCTGGCAGGCCCAGGGTCCAGGGAGGGGGGAGGCAGGCCCCGCTGGTGTTGCCGCAGAGGCCGGCAGCCTGTCTGTCCTCTCTCCCCTGCTCCCACCCAGGTCCGAGCTGATCCAGCTGGTGGCCGTCACCCAGAAGACTGCCGAGCGCTCCTACCGGGAGCACATCGAGCAGCAGATCCAGACCTACCAGCGCAGGTGGGGACCCCCATGTACCCACCACTCAGGCTGCCTTCCCGCAGCCTCGGCTCTCGGCCCAGTCAGAGTGGGCTCAGCGATGGGGATCTGCTGCCCTGCGGACCCCAACCCGCTGCTTCTTTAAAAACCAGATTCAAGGAACTTCCCTGGTGGTCCAGTGGCTAAAACTCCGGGCTCCCAGTGCAGGAGCCTGAGTTCAATCCCTGGTTGAGGAACTAGATCCCACATGCCACAACTGAAGATCCCATGAGCCGCAACTAAGACCCAGCTAAGCCAAATAAATAAAAATAATAATAATAAAAAAAAAAAAACCCAGTCGGTTCTCTTTGAGCCGACCCGCTGTTCCAGCAGCATCTTCCATGCTGATTCTCCCTTAAACCAGCCTGCTGTACTGGCAGCAACTCTCCCTTCCCCCACTCTAATAAACTCTACTTTCCTCTCAAAAAAAAAAAAACAAACCCACATTCATGGAGTGGAGTGGAGTGGGAAGCCCCTCCCCTCCCCCGCCTCCTCCCCCAGCACTCTGCTCCCTAGTGGGGCGCTCTGCCAGCCTGTTCAAAGGGTAGTCTGCCAAGGGTGACAGCCGAGAATGGTTGAAGGGCTGACCACCCAGGGCGTGGGTAACATTTAGACCAAGCGAAGAGCAAGGTCGCAGGGGCCCTTGAACTCGGCCGAGCCCGCCCCACTCTGGTCCTCCCTTCCTGTGTCTTTTTTTTTAGTCTCTGGGCAGGACCACAGTCTTCCCGTGCAGGAACCTTGCAGCTGAACTTGCTGAGCAAGTCCAAGGTGTACACCGGCTCTGAGCGCCATCTTCCTCCACAACAACTACAACTACATCCTCAAGGCCCTGAGAAGTGAGCGGCTGCGGGCTGGTCTGCGGCCCCACCTGCCTCGCCTGGCCCCCTGGGAATGGCCGTGCGGCCCCACGTCCACTGGGGAGGGCACCACGTTACTCCTGGCAGGCCCAGGGTCCAGGGAGGGGGGAGGCAGGCCCCGCTGGTGTTGCCGCAGAGGCCGGCAGCCTGTCTGTCCTCTCTCCCCTGCTCCCACCCAGGTCCGAGCTGATCCAGCTGGTGGCCGTCACCCAGAAGACTGCCGAGCGCTCCTACCGGGAGCACATCGAGCAGCAGATCCAGACCTACCAGCGCAGGTGGGGACCCCCATGTACCCACCACTCAGGCTGCCTTCCCGCAGCCTCGGCTCTCGGCCCAGTCAGAGTGGGCTCAGCGATGGGGATCTGCTGCCCTGCGGACCCCAACCCGCTGCTTCTTTAAAAACCAGATTCAAGGAACTTCCCTGGTGGTCCAGTGGCTAAAACTCCGGGCTCCCAGTGCAGGGAGCCTGAGTTCAATCCCTGGTTGAGGAACTAGATCCCACATGCCACAACTGAAGATCCCATGAGCCGCAACTAAGACCCAGCTAAGCCAAATAAATAAAAATAATAATAATAAAAAAAAAAAAACCCAGTCGGTTCTCTTTGAGCCGACCCGCTGTTCCAGCAGCATCTTCCATGCTGATTCTCCCTTAAACCAGCCTGCTGTACTGGCAGCAACTCTCCCTTCCCCCACTCTAATAAACTCTACTTTCCTCTCAAAAAAAAAAAAACAAACCCACATTCATGGAGTGGAGTGGAGTGGGAAGCCCCTCCCCTCCCCCGCCTCCTCCCCCAGCACTCTGCTCCCTAGTGGGGCGCTCTGCCAGCCTGTTCAAAGGGTAGTCTGCCAAGGGTGACAGCCGAGAATGGTTGAAGGGCTGACCACCCAGGGCGTGGGTAACATTTAGACCAAGCGAAGAGCAAGGTCGCAGGGGCCCTTGAACTCGGCCGAGCCCGCCCCACTCTGGTCCTCCCTTCCTGTGTCTTAGTTCGCGTGTCTCTCTCCTTTTGGTTGTTTCTTCCGCGTGACCGTGTCTCCTTCTTCCTCCCTGATCCTCTGTCCTCTGCTCCTCCTTTCTCATCTGCTTCTCCATCTTCATCGGCCATGATACTGACATGAAGTGTAGGTGGTGGTATTTGATTCATGTATTGAATGCTCTCTTTCCTGTTCTTAATTTAAAAAGAGAGCAGCTTGAACATGTTTATTCCCAAAGGGAAAAAACAATCTCAGCTGTGTTTGGCTTAGTTATGACCCACACTGATGCCTGCCCTCACCACCTATCCCAGTAGATCAAGAGATTAAAAAAAAATCCGGAAAAGGGGCAGGTGCCTGAGGCTATGTCTTCTCTGCCCTCTCCCTCCCTCCCTGCCTGGCAGTTGGTTAAAGGTGACTGAGTACATCGTGGAGAAGAATCTACCCGTGTTCCAACCTGGAGTCAAGGTGGGCTGAAGGCCTGGGCTGGGGACGGCTGGCTAGTGGACGCAGTGTTTCTATATTGTCTCTGGGGGGAAAATAGACCAGGATGAGGAAGCAGAGGATGCCTGTGGCCACATGGGCAGCGGAGAGGGGAGGGGCTGGGGCGACTCTCCTCTGAGGGCCGCATCGTCTGCCCTCCCTCCCCCAGCTTCGGGACAAGGAGCGGCAGATGATCAAGGAGCGTTTTAAGGTAAGTCAGGCTCTTCTCCCCGTCTTCGATGGCTGCTGCGGCTACTGTAGCAGTACAGACCCAAACGTTTGTCTCTGGGTCGTCACGGTTTGTACCTGTTTGGTGGCCAGGGCTTCAATGATGGCCTTGAGGAACTGTGCAAGATCCAGAAGGCCTGGGCGATTCCAGACACTGAGCAGAGGGACAAGATCCGCCAGGCCCAGAAAAACATCGTCAAGGAGACCTACGGGGCCTTTCTGCACAGGTGAGCTCTCCGCCTCTGCCTTCCCGGCCCCACCTGGCTGGACCTCTGGGCTCTTCTCTTCAAGAAACCACAGAGAGGGTGGCGGGGGTGTCAGGCGCCAGGTCCGGCGCCCGGGGCTCCGGCGTGGGCTCAGAGCAGGATGTCCCTCGGGGGCGCCTGTCAGGAGGGCCCTCGGCTCAGGCAGGGCTGGGGAGGGGCCTGGCCTGCCCCCTGACCTCAGTGCCTGGGCAGGTACGGCAGCGTGCCCTTCACCAAGAACCCGGAGAAGTACATCAAGTACCGCGTGGAACAGGTTGGCGACATGATCGATCGCCTCTTTGACACCTCGGCCTGAGCTGCCGCTGCCCCTGCCCCTGCCTGGTGCTGCTGGAGCAGCCACGCCCCGGACAGATAAACTGAGGTGTGAACTGGCCTCTGGGCCGGGTGCGTGTGCGTCCTTTGAGACAGGCCGGCCCCAGGTCCCTGAGCGCTGGTCTGCCCTTCCTCTCGCAGCCCCCGTTCCCCACCCAAGCAGCACTCTCTGGGAACTCTGGGGTTCCTCTCCACCTCGGGTTTCACGACCCTGACCGCAGCCTGCAGCGGCCACATGATGGCTTCAAGACAAGAAGGACAGAGAAGGGAGACAGAAGTCTCTGCCCACAGCTGCCTCGTGGGACGGGAGGCGGCGGCCAGGGCAGCCCCACCTCCGGGCCGGCTCAGGCTGGGGACGGAGAACCCCACTTCAGCCCACGCCTGAGGGCTGGACTCGGATGAGCAGGCCACTCCGCAGCCCCAGGCCCTGCAGAAGAGCAAGGGGCTTGACCCACTCTCAGACCCAGTGCAGAGAATGGGGTCCCCAGCCCCACAGTCCTGCCGTCCGGGGGTTCTGCGCCCGAGGTGAGCCCCGGCAGCTGGAGCGGAAGTGCTGTCTCCCTGCGGACCAGCCCTCTGTGGGAACTCACAGAAGGGTCCTGACCACCCTAGGCCTGCCTCGGGGGCCGCAGTGCCCTGGCCCGTCAAGCAGCAGTGGCTGAAGAAGGAGCAGTGAGGCTGCGTGTGGGGACGGGGTGGCCGTCTCCTCACCGGACAACGGCGAGAAGATCTGCAGCAGGGGGCCAGGGACTGGAGATGGGGCAGGTGCCGCCTACTTCAACAAGAGTGGACCCCTGAACTCCACGAAGACAGACCCCTGAGGCACCCCTGCCCTGGGATGATGCATTTATTCCACACGCTTGCTGACAGAAGGGAGAGCTCAGGGTGGCCTGGGGTCCTCCAGGCAGAGAGAAGAGAGCCCACCACCCACCCCCTCCGGAGACTCTGTTACAGCCTGCCCCAGGTCTGCAGCCGTGGGCCCTGCCCATTACAGCCCAGGCTGCCCGCCGTGGGGCAAGGCCTCACCAGGGGCTTGCTCCGACTTGCACGCCCCCACATCCAGATCCCAGCGAAGATGAACTGGCTGCACACCGCCCGCCACGTACACCAGGAGGAAGATGTGGTCAGCAGCCTCAGCCCAGCTCCTCCTGGACCCCTTCACTGCCCGGGACTTCTGTGGGAGAGAAGCAGTGAAAGGGGTGGGCAGGCCGGCCCCAGGTCCCTGAGCTGGTCTGCCCTTCCTCTCGCAGCCCCCGTTCCCCACCCAAGCAGCACTCTCTGGGAACTCTGGGGTTCCTCTCCACCTCGGGTTTCACGACCCTGACCGCAGCCTGCAGCGGCCACATGATGGCTTCAAGACAAGAAGGACAGAGAAGGGAGACAGAAGTCTCTGCCCACAGCTGCCTCGTGGGACGGGAGGCGGCGGCCAGGGCAGCCCCACCTCCGGGCCGGCTCAGGCTGGGGACGGAGAACCCCACTTCAGCCCACGCCTGAGGGCTGGACTCGGATGAGCAGGCCACTCCGCAGCCCCAGGCCCTGCAGAAGAGCAAGGGGCTTGACCCACTCTCAGACCCAGTGCAGAGAATGGGGTCCCCAGCCCCACAGTCCTGCCGTCCGGGGGTTCTGCGCCCGAGGTGAGCCCCGGCAGCTGGAGCGGAAGTGCTGTCTCCCTGCGGACCAGCCCTCTGTGGGAACTCACAGAAGGGTCCTGACCACCCTAGGCCTGCCTCGGGGGCCGCAGTGCCCTGGCCCGTCAAGCAGCAGTGGCTGAAGAAGGAGCAGTGAGGCTGCGTGTGGGGACGGGGTGGCCGTCTCCTCACCGGACAACGGCGAGAAGATCTGCAGCAGGGGGCCAGGGACTGGAGATGGGGCAGGTGCCGCCTACTTCAACAAGAGTGGACCCCTGAACTCCACGAAGACAGACCCCTGAGGCACCCCTGCCCTGGGATGATGCATTTATTCCACACGCTTGCTGACAGAAGGGAGAGCTCAGGGTGGCCTGGGGTCCTCCAGGCAGAGAGAAGAGAGCCCACCACCCACCCCCTCCGGAGACTCTGTTACAGCCTGCCCCCAGGTCTGCAGCCGTAGGCCCTGCCCATTACAGCCCGGGCTGCCCGCCGTGGGGCAAGGCCTCACCAGGGGCTTGCTCCGACTTGCACGTCCCCCACATCCAGATCCCAGCGAAGATGAACTGGCTGCACACCGCCACCGCCACGTACACCAGGAGGAAGATGTGGTCAGCAGCCTCAGCCCAGCTCCTCCTGGACCCCTTCACTGCCCCGGGGACTTCTGTGGGGAGAGAAGCAGTGAAAGGGGGTGGGCAGTGTGCTCTCTCGGAACAGAAGGGTGAATCCGATGGGGTGCTAGTCTGTTTCTCTCTTCATCAGATTCACAACGAATGAACATTTGGGTCTGGCCCATCCTCGACCGTCTTGAGTTGAAGAAATGCCTGATGAGAGAGGCTGTGCAAGGCACAGGGTTACCCCATGCTAAGTCGCTTCAGTCATTGTCTGACCCTTTGTGACCCTATGGACTGTAGCCCGCCAGGCTCCTCTGTCCATGGGATTCTCCAGGCAAGAATACTGGAGTGGGGTGCCTTGCCCTCCTCCAGGGGATCTTTCCGACCCAGGGATCAAACCCGCATCTCTTATGTCTCCTGCATTGGCGGTTCTATGCCACTGGCACTGCCAGGGAAGCCCAGGGAGGCTGACCCTGCTCCAGACTTGCTATTTCTGAGTGCATCCATGCTGGAGCCTAGGGACAGTGGAGCCGGTAGAGATGGGTGCAGGGACTTCTCAACAGCCCGGGGACCCGTCACCTCAGCCTACCAGTTCTGTCCCTGGGCCTCTTTCCTCAGCACCCCCCCAGGAAGGGCCCCAGCCCCTGCCCACCTTCTGAATTGGGCCCTGGCTTCCCACAGTCATGTGGCTCCCCTCTCAGTGCCAGGCTGGGGCTGCTCTCGGCCCTCGGCTGGCCCCAGGCCAGCAGCCCGGCCAACAGCACGGTCTCCGTGGTGCTGACAGAGCAGCAGCAGCAGGACAGTGAAGCAGTAAACTGTGGACAGGCGGGAGGAAAGGTCAGGGGCCGGACTGGAGCCCTCCAGGCGGAGAAAGAGCCCACCACCCACCCTCCGGAGTCTCTGTTACAGCCGGCCCCCAGGTCTGCAGCCGTAGGCCCTGCCCATTACAGCCCGGGCTGCCCGCCGTGGGGCAAGGCCTCACCAGGGGCTTGCTCCGACTTGCACGTCCCCCACATCCAGATCCCAGCGAAGATGAACTGGCTGCACACCGCCCCGCCACGTACACCAGGAGGAAGATGTGGTCAGCAGCCTCAGCCCAGCTCCTCCTGGACCCCTTCACTGCCCCGGGGACTTCTGTGGGGAGAGAAGCAGTGAAAGGGGGTGGGCAGTGTGCTCTCTCGGAACAGAAGGGTGAATCCGATGGGGTGCTAGTCTGTTTCTCTCTTCATCAGATTCACAACGAATGAACATTTGGGTCTGGCCCATCCTCGACCGTCTTGAGTTGAAGAAATGCCTGATGAGAGAGGCTGTGCAAGGCACAGGGTTACCCCATGCTAAGTCGCTTCAGTCATTGTCTGACCCTTTGTGACCCTATGGACTGTAGCCCGCCAGGCTCCTCTGTCCATGGGATTCTCCAGGCAAGAATACTGGAGTGGGGTGCCTTGCCCTCCTCCAGGGGATCTTTCCGACCCAGGGATCAAACCCGCATCTCTTATGTCTCCTGCATTGGCGGTTCTATGCCACTGGCACTGCCAGGGAAGCCCAGGGAGGCTGACCCTGCTCCAGACTTGCTATTTCTGAGTGCATCCATGCTGGAGCCTAGGGACAGTGGAGCCGGTAGAGATGGGTGCAGGGACTTCTCAACAGCCCGGGGACCCGTCACCTCAGCCTACCAGTTCTGTCCCTGGGCCTCTTTCCTCAGCACCCCCCCAGGAAGGGCCCCAGCCCCTGCCCACCTTCTGAATTGGGCCCTGGCTTCCCACAGTCATGTGGCTCCCCTCTCAGTGCCAGGCTGGGGCTGCTCTCGGCCCTCGGCTGGCCCCAGGCCAGCAGCCCGGCCAACAGCACGGTCTCCGTGGTGCTGACAGAGAGCAGCAGCAGCAGGACAGTGAAGCAGTAAACTGTGGACAGGCGGGAGGAAAGGTCAGGGGCCGGGGACTGGAGCCCGGGGCTCCCCGGCTTGGGCGACGGCAAGCAGGGTGGAGTGAGGCGGGCCTGCCGCGGGCCAGGGCGCGCGTGAGCCTTACTTAGCAGTGGGTTGCAGGAGGAGGAGCTGGGCAGGGCCTGCAGCAGGGAGGAGTGGAAGACGAGGTAGCTCAGCAGCAGGGTCACCTTGTAGGCGATGCGCTCCGTCTGGAGGGGCAGCAGCCCCCCGCACAGGTCAGCCAACAGCAGCACCTCCCCAGGGACCAGCAGCGCCAAGACAGTCTTCAGCGCCGTGTTCTGCAGGCGGTACTGGAAGGAAGAAAGCTGGGGCTTTCCAGGGGGTAGGCCAGGCCTCTGTGCACCCCCAGTGCCTCCATCAGCCCTCGGAAGCCACCTGCCAACTCACCGTCACCTGGAAGCAGGGCACCATCTGCCCAGGTAGGCGCTGGGCTTTCACCTCCTGGACTACGTATTCCCTCTTGACGCTCAAAATCTCATTCACCGCTTGGACCTGGAACTCCAGCTCTGTCCCTGAAGGGTAAGGGTTGAGAACCGTAAACCGCGAAAGAAATACCCTGTCCCGCCTCTCTCTTGGGAGTAGGGGCAGGGACAAGCCGGCACCCAGGGATGACAGAACCCTCTGATGCCTGCTGGGGGCAGACTCAGAAACTGGTCTGTACGAGGGCTTTCCAAACTGATCTGACAGTACCCCAAGTTTTCTCCAGTTAGAGGAAGGGCCGTATCAGATGCAAGAATGAATTTTCATTGTAAAAATAAATGTACTTTGCATCACTTCATGGAGGGGGGTATGGTCACAGTGTATCGCTCACCAGTATATCATCTCACACCTGAACTGCTAGGATTCACGGGGCCACAGAGGGGAGGGGTGGAAGGGGAGACGGGAGGTCTCTGCTGAGCTGGACACCACCTGCTGGGTTTGTGGGATATCCACCGGGTGGCTACACTTTTGGGATATTTCCGGGAATGAGGCTGCAGCAGCCTGAGCCTCTGGGCTGGACCCAAGTGTGCCGTTTGGCTCTGGCTGTTGGGAGCAGTTGCTCTGGAGTGGCCGAGGGAGGGAGGAGAAGACGGGAGAGGACCCCAGCCCACAGCAGGGGAGGACTCAGGGATGCAGCCGCACTCTGAGTGGGAAAGAAGCACGACCAGCTCCCCTAAGCCTGGGCATAGCCTGGTGTGAACACAGGCCCAGGTACCCCAGGGTCACCCGTGTTGCTGAAAGCGAAGAAGCTGAGGTGGCAGTCGCTCAAGTCCCTCGGGAAGTGGAAGAGCTCAAAGTCACAGTTGGTCTCCGTGCTGAGGGCCAGGTACATCTCGATGTGGCCGTCCCCGTGCACTCGGGCCTGCGGGCTCTTATCCTGCCAGTTCACCCAGAGGCTGCAGAGGGAAAGGCACCGCCTCAGAAGGGAGAGGAGTGAGGGACCCCAGCACAGTCCCAGCTGCCGTCCACTGCCCGCAGGGTTCTGGAAGACAGGGCGTGGGAATCTAAGAGGACCCCCTTCTGTACACGGGGAATAGAGGCCGTGCCTGGCCCGTTTCTGGGGAAAGAATCCCTGCCTCACTCACGCTTCCCGGAGAGTGAATCTTGGCATCCAGAGCAAGTCCCAGGACGGCATGAGTGAGTGCTGCTGGTCCCTAGCCGAGTCCAAGGCCATGCGAGGGTCCAGCCAGGACTAGGGACACAAGGAAGCTGGTAAGGCTCCCGCGCTGTGTGCGTCCACGTGCCCCTGGGCTTAGCCGGTTGACAAAGACCAGTCCTTCTGTACTGCACTCGGGGGTCTCCCTTCCTCAACCCGCTGCCCACCAAGGGTGCTCACCAGCCGAAGCAGCAGCGTGGAGGACACTGTGTACCGAAGGATGTCCTAGGGGAGGGGGACAAGTGTATCACCTCGTGGGTGGGCACCATGTGACAAGAAGGCAGGAGAGACCCCCGCATTGACTAGGCTGGGTCCTGTTCCGTCCCCAGCTCAGCACCTGGGCCCCTCGGTCCTCTGTGGCTTGGGGACACTTACCACATTGAACACGTTGGACACAAACACCTGCACGTCCACCTGCAGGGGCCCGCTTCCGTTGCTGGGGATGTGGATGGGTGCCTGAGCCTCCTGGGGTGAGTTGAGGCTGGAGAAGGACGGCCGCTCTGAGGGATGAAGGTCCAGGTTACCCGCTGGCCTGGGATCCAAATCCCAAAGTTCAGGCTTTATGCTGTCTACCTACCAAACGCTGGCGCGCTGAAGCCCTGTTGCTGAGCCAAAGGCTGCGTGGTTCCCAGCCCCAGGAAGGCGAGAGGGAGCAGGAGCCACAGGGCCGCCATCAGCGGCTGCACGGGGGACTGGACGGAGCCGCAGCACCTAGGCTGCAGCCGCTCTCTCAGTCACTTCTCTGGGGGCCCGGGCAGCTGGTTGGAGGCAGCTGTTCTGGGCAGCAACCCTGGAGCCTTGGACTCGGTACACCCCCGATCCAGGTTCCGCAAACACCCAAAGACAAAGCCCAGAACCCAGCCCTGCCCACCTTGTGTCTGCCTAGGCTTCCCGGTCCCGCTCCATTTCTACCACCTGGAACGAGTTTGCACGTTCAAGGCACGCCAAGCAGACCAGACGCCTAAACACACACGCCGCTTCTGACACGGTCCTTCCCATCCGGGCAGGTGCAGCCTGTGTTTCCACAGCAGGCATCAGCCTGGCTCAGTACCCAAGTCCTCACCAGAGCACTCGGTGATGTGAAGCTGGCGCCCTCTCAGAGCTTTCCCAGCTCTCCCCCAACACTGAACCAACTTCACGTCAAAGTCTTGGCTCAGGAACTCCAGGAGTGGGGCACGCCTGGGGACGGGTAGAGGCTCGCTTCTGACCAAAGTCCCTGAGGGCCCTGGGAGTCTCAGGCGGCTCCAGTCCAGGCCTTTTACACGGAGGTGGGGACATGTGACCGAAGGATGTCAGGGGGGGACAGATCCCCGTGGGTGGGCACCATGTGACAAGAAGGCAGGAGAGACCCCCGCATTGACTAGGCTGGGTCCTGTTCCGTCCCCAGCTCAGCACCTGGGCCCCTCGGTCCTCTGTGGCTTGGGGACACTTACCACATTGAACACGTTGGACACAAACACCTGCACGTCCACCTGCAGGGGCCCGCTTCCGTTGCTGGGGATGTGGATGGGTGCCTGAGCCTCCTGGGGTGAGTTGAGGCTGGAGAAGGACGGCCGCTCTGAGGGATGAAGGTCCAGGTTACCCGCTGGCCTGGGATCCAAATCCCAAAGTTCAGGCTTTATGCTGTCTACCTACCAAACGCTGGCGCGCTGAAGCCCTGTTGCTGAGCCAAAGGCTGCGTGGTTCCCAGCCCCAGGAAGGCGAGAGGGAGCAGGAGCCACAGGGCCGCCATCAGCGGCTGCACGGGGGACTGGACGGAGCCGCAGCACCTAGGCTGCAGCCGCTCTCTCAGTCACTTCTCTGGGGGCCCGGGCAGCTGGTTGGAGGCAGCTGTTCTGGGCAGCAACCCTGGAGCCTTGGACTCGGTACACCCCCGATCCAGGTTCCGCAAACACCCAAAGACAAAGCCCAGAACCCAGCCCTGCCCACCTTGTGTCTGCCTAGGCTTCCCGGTCCCGCTCCATTTCTACCACCTGGAACGAGTTTGCACGTTCAAGGCACGCCAAGCAGACCAGACGCCTAAACACACACGCCGCTTCTGACACGGTCCTTCCCATCCGGGCAGGTGCAGCCTGTGTTTCCACAGCAGGCATCAGCCTGGCTCAGTACCCAAGTCCTCACCAGAGCACTCGGTGATGTGAAGCTGGCGCCCTCTCAGAGCTTTCCCAGCTCTCCCCCAACACTGAACCAACTTCAGGTCAAAAGTCTTGGCTCAGGAACTCCAGGAGTGGGGCACGCCTGGGGACGGGTAGAGGCTCGCTTCTGACCAAAGTCCCTGAGGTGTTTCTGGTCCCGTGGGAGTCTCAGGCGGCTCCAGTCCAGCTGTGCCTTAAAAGTTGCCACTGGGCGCCGTGGAGCAGGACTGACGGGTACAGGGGTGATTCATCTGGCCAGAGGATAAACCTGCCCTAGGAGACCAGACCCTAGACAGCTGCAGGGAGGGAAGGAAACTCACCCGCTGAAGGTGGTTAGGCACTGATCTGGCTGGTGTGACTCCACGGAGCCCCAGGGAGCTGGGAACAGGCAAGGACCCGCCACACAACGCACACAATCGCTACTGGGAACACGCACAGTGTCTAAGTCTGTCATTGACTGACTATCGAGCCTGCTGAAACACTCAGCCTGTGGCAGCAGTGAAAACCCAGAACAGCCAATAATAAATAAATGAATAAATAAAATAAAATTAACTCATTAAAAAAAAGCCAAAAGTGTACAAATACCTCAAGATCCTGCCTTCAGCTCTCTTGGACATACACCCAGAAGTGGAATTGCTGGATCATATGGTAATTCTTTAAATTTTCTGAAGAGCTGCCATATTTTCTTCCACTATGGATGTACCACTTTATATTTGCACGGAAGTGCAGCAAATTTACAATTTCTTCACCTCCTCAGCAATACATGTTATTTTCTATTACTACTATTTTGAAAATAGTAGCCAGTGTAATGAATGTGAGGTGATAGCTCATTGTGGTTTGGATTTACATTTCCCTAATGCTTAGCCCAGGCGCACTTTCAAAACGGACCATTTCAGTTAGTCTTCATAACGGCCCTAATTGGTTATCCCCATTCACAGATGAGGGGAAAGGTTTAGAGAGTGATTAAGCTATTTGCCCAACATCTCCCAGCCAGTAATGACAGCAGAACTGGAGGTCGCAATGCCATTTTGCAGAGTAAATGTTCACAGAGTATCCCTCACTTCAGCACTCCTCTCATCTCGGACTGCTCGCCTGAAGTCCAGAGACCGGCACAGATTCCCTGCTATCCGAGAAAGTCCTTGCATTATGATCAGCTCCCAAGGAAGGCGCAGACGAAGATTTTTTCGGGGGGATCTCCCGGGTAGAGGCTCGCTTCTGACCAAAGTCCCTGAGGTGTTTCTGGTCCCGTGGGAGTCTCAGGCGGCTCCAGTCCAGCTGTGCCTTAAAAGTTGCCACTGGGCGCCGTGGAGCAGGACTGACGGGTACAGGGTGATTCATCTGGCCAGAGGATAAACCTGCCCTAGGAGACCAGACCCTAGACAGCTGCAGGGAGGGAAGGAAACTCACCCGCTGAAGGTGGTTAGGCACTGATCTGGCTGGTGTGACTCCACGGAGCCCCAGGGAGCTGGGAACAGGCAAGGACCCGCCACACAACGCACACAATCGCTACTGGGAACACGCACAGTGTCTAAGTCTGTCATTGACTGACTATCGAGCCTGCTGAAACACTCAGCCTGTGGCAGCAGTGAAAACCCAGAACAGCCAATAATAAATAAATGAATAAATAAAATAAAATTAACTCATTAAAAAAAAGCCAAAAGTGTACAAATACCTCAAGATCCTGCCTTCAGCTCTCTTGGACATACACCCAGAAGTGGAATTGCTGGATCATATGGTAATTCTTTAAATTTTCTGAAGAGCTGCCATATTTTCTTCCACTATGGATGTACCACTTTATATTTGCACCGGAAGTGCAGCAAATTTACAATTTCTTCACCTCCTCAGCAATACATGTTATTTTCTATTACTACTATTTTGAAAATAGTAGCCAGTGTAATGAATGTGAGGTGATAGCTCATTGTGGTTTGGATTTACATTTCCCTAATGCTTAGCCCAGGCGCACTTTCAAAACGGACCATTTCAGTTAGTCTTCATAACGGCCCTAATTGGTTATCCCCATTCACAGATGAGGGGAAAGGTTTAGAGAGTGATTAAGCTATTTGCCCAACATCTCCCAGCCAGTAATGACAGCAGAACTGGAGGTCGCAATGCCATTTTGCAGAGTAAATGTTCACAGAGTATCCCTCACTTCAGCACTCCTCTCATCTCGGACTGCTCGCGCCCCGAAGTCCAGAGACCGGCACAGATTCCCTGCTATCCGAGAAAGTCCTTGCATTATGATCAGCTCCCAAGGAAGGCGCAGACGAAGACGGTTTCCCTCCCTGGCGGGGTGTGTCATTTCTTAGGGTGGGAGTCCCATCTCCCGGGTCCCCAGAGAGGCAGACACTCCGCTATGCAAAGGCCTTATCCAACTGCCCACCCCGCCCCCGCAGCGCGCAAGGCTTGAACCGGATCTCCCAGGCAGGGATGCAGGAGGTGGTGGAGGGGAGCATCTGCGGGTCCTCCATCCTTGGCGGAAGGGAATTAAGACGGCTTCCGGGACACCGCAACAGCAACGGTGTCTATAAGCCTCCAGGCTCTCAGGCTCGCCCGTCGTCTTTCGGCCACCCAGAATCGGTGTCCACGCGCAGGCGCGATACGGCGAGTGGCGGCCGCCTGCGGGCACGGCGGCGGGCGGCGGAGTCCGCCGCTATCCCGTCAGCCAGTGGGAGGCGCGTCTGCCGCCCGCGTCGCCCCGCCTCCTCGGTCCCGTCCTGCTCTGCGGCGCTGGGGCAAGATGGCTGCCGAGAAGCAGGTTCCCGGCGGCGGCGGCGGCGGCGGCAGCGGCAGTGGCAGCGGTGGCGGACGCAGTGCGGGAGGCGAGGAAAATAAGGAAAACGAACGGCCTTCAGCTGGATCGAAGGCCCACAAAGAATTCGGGGATAGCCTGAGTTTGGAGAGTATCCTCCTTAATGGGGCCTGACTCGCAATGACTACGTGTCGCTCTGGCCGGCCGGGGGCGGGAGAGGCGGCGGGTCCGGCGCATCCTGGGCAGGAGAGGCCGAGGGCTGAACTTTCTCTCGCCCCGACTTTTGGGCACTTAGAGTTCCGGGGTCAGGTTTTCGACCTGCTTTTCCTCGCCTCTCCTTTGCCCTCCGCTCTGGGGAACGTCGTCGTCTTTCAGGCGGCACCTGAACACGGGGCAGCTTTCTGCCAATTTCCCCGCAGTTGCCCGGTTGGAGGGTGGTGGCGAGGTTGACGCTTTCATCATGAACTTGGCATCCGGGGCCACTGAACCGGGGGGAAGAAACTGGACTTCCCAAAGTTGGGGACATCATCTGGAATTTTTTTTTTTTTAAACTTTTATTTATTTATTTTTGTATGTGCTGGGTCTTTGTTGATGTGTGGGTTTAGCTGCTCTGCAGTATGTGGGATCTTCCTGGATCAGGGATCGAACCTGTGTCTCCTGCATTGGCAGATGGGTTCTTACCCACTGAGCCACAAGGGAAGCCCCCATCGGGAAATATTTTAAGATTTTTAAAAAGAAGAGTTTGGTCGGGGCTTTTCTTTGAAAAGGAAGACAAGTATTTTCATGCATACTGCGGCCCGGTTTGGTGGGCATGGGCTCACCATAGGCCCAGGCGGCATCACAGCTGTTAAGGAAAGTCGGGTTTGGCAGACGTAGGAGGTTATGCCAATGAAGAAGCAGTACAGGTCATTCAGTACCTGAATCTGCTTAAGGCGTGAAACACTGGGGTCCAGTTGTAAACCGCTCCAAATGTAGTCCGCGTTTGTCAGTAGAAGCCAGTAACTTTAAACTGTTAGATCTCATTCATTGTCTCCTTTTTTAGTTTGAGAGTAGGAACACTTCAGACTCTCAGCGTTTCTACATGGTTAGTCCTATTCTGTGACAAGATAGCTAGTGGAAATGGTCGCCAGAGATTTCACTGCTTAATTCCCTAAGCATCTCAGAAATGTTCAGTGTGCAGGCTGGGGTTTGATACAAATAAAGATTAACGGTACTAATATAGGTGAATGTTTCACTTTATTTGGATTCTTGGCAGCGTAAGTTTTCCCTTAATCTTGGTTCCAGTTCTTCAGATTATTAAGGAGTCCCAGCAGCAGCACGGTTTACGGCATGGAGATTTTCAGAGATACAGGTTAGTACCACGTGCACGATGTGTAGAAATCGTGGGCATTAAAAAAAATTAATTTATTTTCATTTTGCTTTTACAGTTTTGTTTACTGCTATACTCAAACCCGGATCAGTCTTAGGCATACCCTTGACCCCTCCCACCTGAACCTCCCTCCCACCTCCCTCCCCAGTCTCCCGCATTTTCAAACTCAGTTTGCTTTTGTTACTATCCTGTCTACTCTGCCTTACCAGAAAGTATTCCTGGAAAGTCTAGTTCTTGATTTATATTGAATCCTCAAAAAGGCTTTTAATTCTCAAATTTAAAAGGAACAAGTCTTTTTATCCATTTTGGCTTATAATGTTGCGGATACATTGGAAGCCTCTGGTGAACATAACAGGCAGTTAGGGTGATCTGTTTTTAACTTAACCATGTTATAGAATCTGGGCTGCATCCCACGTCTTGGCAGTCACTATTCTGATTCCTGTCATTAAAGTTTTTATTTTCTCAGAACATGGCCTTTTGTGTCCAGATTCTCTCACCTAACATATTACTCTGTGGTATTCCATTACAGGGGGTGAACCACAGTTGGATTTTTCCCCCAGTTGACTGGGTATTAGGATTCCCAATTTTTTTCCTAGTTATTATTAATTTTTTTAATGTTGGATTTTCAATTAAATTTTTTTGGTAGTAAGATGTATATAACATAAAAATGACTGTGAACCCTTTAGTCTGTACTTAGGTCTTGTAGTACATAAATATATTTGTATATGTGTGCCTACCAAATAGTATTTTTGTTCTTCTAGTCTTTGTCTATGCATTTTGTAAGTTTGCTCACATTTTTTTTTTTTTTTTTGCCTCTAAGTCATCCGTTGTTTTCATCCATCTTTTATTCTTTGGCCTGTGTGGGCCTCCCGTTTTAGTGGCTTGCTTCTCTTATTACAGAGCACTGGTTCTGGGCACATGTGCTCCAGAGCGCTGGCTCGTAATTGGACACACTGGTCCAGCTGCTCTGTGGCACGTGGGATTTTCCCGGGCCAGGAATCGAACCAGTATGCCTTGCACTGCAAGGTGGACTCTTTACCCACTGGACCACCAGGGAAGCCCCCAGTTTGCCCACATTGTACATCCAACTCTGTATCCTGATTTCTTTGCTGAACATTTTATGGTATGTTATCTCTCCATGTCTATAAAAAAGTGTTACATACATGTGATTTTTATTAGTTGCATTATAACCCAATATATAGACATACCAGTTTATTTACCTATGTTGGTTATTTATATGGTAGCTAGTTTTGTAGGTTTAAAGATTTTGTTCCCGTGAATCTTTGGTCATATCTCTTTGTATTTCTGATTATTTCTTTGGTATAGAGTAGTAGAGAAGTAGACTGTCAGTTCAGGGAGCATGAACTTTTTTTTTTTTTAACTTTTTTTTTTGGCCTCTTTTATTGATTTTTTTATCCATTTATTTTCACCCATCTTTATTCTTTGGCCTGTGTGGGCCTCCCATCGCTGTGGCCTCTCTTGTTGCTGAACACCAGCTCTGGGCACATGCGCTCCAGAGCGCTGGCTCATACTTGGATACACCCGTCCAGCCGTTCCGTGGCATATGGGATCTTCCCAGGCCAGGGATCGAACTGGTGCCCCCTGCACTACAAAGCAGACTCTTTACCCACTGGACCACCAGGGAAGCCCGAACATTTTTAAGCATCTTGATAAATGAATTGCCAGAAAATTTTTACCAGTTGACATTTCTGACCATAATGTGTGAGTATTCCATTTTGTTTTTATCTAAAGGGGTAAGTGATAATTAAAGCATAATTATGAAATGAGGAAAAAGATCTATAACTCATAGATTTGATCAGACTGTTATTTTTTCTTTTTAATAACCTGTTCTCTGGTAACTTTTAAGACTGAGATGTTGAAGTATTGTTTAAATGTCATTTTATATTGTAAATTTCATGCTCCCTTATTTGAGTAAGGGTGCATGAATTTTACATTAGTTTTTTACGTTAGTTTTGACAGTAATTAGGTCAAAATACATTTGTTGCACATCTGTATGTTAGACCTTGTGCTAAGACATTGGGGGAAATTTGAAAATAAAATCATCTTTCCCCTGAAGGAATTTCTATTAGTGAGATAGACATGTAAGAACATAATTATGGTGCTCTCCAGCTGCAGAAGACAGACTGAAAACCTGCATGTGTGCAGAAGCCAGGGGCGGCACAGAGGTGGGTTATAGTGTTTCTTGGTGACGGCCTCGCCTAGTTAGCCTCGTGTTTCTTCCAGCACACTTGCAGGTCCTGCCTCATGTCTTCCTTGTCATTGCAGTGGCCTTCTCCCTTTTACACCTGTCAGAATCCTGCTTTCTTTCAAAGCCCCCCATAGTCCACTCCAGTGAAGGGTTAACCAGAATGGTAACCAGAGAATGGTTACTCATATCCATTGTGTTCATTTGACATTTGCCTAGTTTCTGTGGTTGCCATTTTACCTGCACTTGAGTCTTTCCAACATGAGTCTGGGTTCTCTGAGAGTGGGTACTGTGTCCTCTTCATGTGTCTCGTCGTTTTCTGTGATACCAGCCATCCTACCTTGCATATTTTCACTCAGTAAGTATTTGTAAGAGGATGGTGGTATCTATAGCAACCATAAGCAGAATACCCCAAACTTTTGACTTTATTATAGAATTTACTATTGAATGTACCAACAGGCCTTCCCTGGTGGTCCAGTGGGAAGGACACCGCCATGCAGTGCAAGGGGTGCCAGTTCCATCCCTGGCCTGGGAAGAGCCCACGTGCTGCAGAGCACCTGGACCAATGTGTCCATTACCGAGCCGGTGCTCTAGAGCACATGCGCCCAGAGCCAGTGCTCTGTGACAACAGAGGCCACCGTGATGGGAGGCCCACACAGGCGGAAGAACAAAGATAGATGAAAATAATAAATGAAAGTCCAATAGAAGTGACCAGAAAAAAAGAAGACTCTTTTAAAAAAAAAAAAAAAGGACCATCAGCTGGGCTGAATGGTTTTTGGTTGTGGTTTCTTACAGGGGCTACCGGTCGGCAGACAGAGACGTCTTCGGAAAACACTCAACTTCAAGATGGGAAACAGACACAAATTCACAGGGAAAAAAGTGACGGAAGATCTTCTGACCGATAACAGGTATTGACTGCTCTGGGCTGAGCACATCTCGCCAGCACACTTGCTGAACAGAGACAGTGTGCCGGGTGTGCCGGGCACTGCGTCTTTCATGCGGTGCTTATAGCAGCTCCGTGAGTGGGCGTCTTCTCTACTCCTCTATTCTGAGGAAACTGGGGCTCCCTGGTAGTCCAGTGGTCAAGACTCTACACTCCCAGTGCAGGGCATTCCTGGTCCAGGTATTTGGACCCCACACACCGCACAACGTGGCCAAAAAAAAAGAAAGTACCACCAAAATGAGGAAGCTGAGTGTCAGAGAGACTCTAACTTGTTCAGGAACTGTGGTGGGATGCCCGTGTTGCTTTCTTTCAAAGCCCCCCATAGTCCACTCCAGTGAAGGGTTAACCAGAATGGTAACCAGAGAATGGTTACTCATATCCATTGTGTTCATTTGACATTTGCCTAGTTTCTGTGGTTGCCATTTTACCTGCACTTGAGTCTTTCCAACATGAGTCTGGGTTCTCTGAGAGTGGGTACTGTGTCCTCTTCATGTGTCTCGTCGTTTTCTGTGATACCAGCCATCCTACCTTGCATATTTTCACTCAGTAAGTATTTGTAAGAGGATGGTGGTATCTATAGCAACCATAAGCAGAATACCCCAAACTTTTGACTTTATTATAGAATTTACTATTGAATGTACCAACAGGCCTTCCCTGGTGGTCCAGTGGGAAGGACACCGCCATGCAGTGCAAGGGGTGCCAGTTCCATCCCTGGCCTGGGAAGAGCCCACGTGCTGCAGAGCACCTGGACCAATGTGTCCATTACCGAGCCGGTGCTCTAGAGCACATGCGCCCAGAGCCAGTGCTCTGTGACAACAGAGGCCACCGTGATGGGAGGCCCACACAGGCGGAAGAACAAAGATAGATGAAAATAATAAATGAAAGTCCAATAGAAGTGACCAGAAAAAAAGAAGACTCTTTTAAAAAAAAAAAAAAAGGACCATCAGCTGGGCTGAATGGTTTTTGGTTGTGGTTTCTTACAGGGGCTACTGTTCGCGCAGACAGAGACGTCTTCGGAAAACACTCAACTTCAAGATGGGAAACAGACACAAATTCACAGGGAAAAAAGTGACGGAAGATCTTCTGACCGATAACAGGTATTGACTGCTCTGGGCTGAGCACATCTCGCCAGCACACTTGCTGAACAGAGACAGTGTGCCGGGTGTGCCGGGCACTGCGTCTTTCATGCGGTGCTTATAGCAGCTCCGTGAGTGGGCGTCTTCTCTACTCCTCTATTCTGAGGAAACTGGGGCTCCCTGGTAGTCCAGTGGTCAAGACTCTACACTCCCAGTGCAGGGCATTCCTGGTCCAGGTATTTGGACCCCACACACCGCACAACGTGGCCAAAAAAAAAGAAAGTACCACCAAAATGAGGAAGCTGAGTGTCAGAGAGACTCTAACTTGTTCAGGAACTGTGGTGGGATGCTCGATGTTGATCAGTGGTTAGACTCTTAACTGGTTATTAGATACGTTTTCTGGAATGCAGATTTCAGTGTCATGAGCGCTTATGTAGAGTATAGCTGAAGTGCGGTCTGGCCATGTGTAAGTTACCACAGAAGAGTTCTGTGTTTCAGTGCTGAATGTATTCATGCTTATTAACACGACAGCCTTACTGTCGTGCAGTATGTGTTAAAAGCTCGTGGGTCAGTTCCTCGGACTGACTTATTTGGCTGCACTGGGTGTGAGTTGTGGCATTGGTATTTAGTTCCCTGATTAGGAATCAGACTTGGGCCCCTTGCATTGGGAGTGTGAAGTCTTAGCCACTGGACCACCAGGGAAGTCCCTGTATATCTGTACTTAAACCAAGAGCTCAAAAAGAAGAGATGCCGACTTCACCTTTTAAAAGCAAGATCAGTTACATATATGTAACTCAGCCCTAAGAAGCAATGACTGCTTGCCATCTGCCACAACATGGATAGACCTGGAGAGTATGGTGCTTCAGTGGAATTAGACAGATACTGTGCACTCTCACTTCTATGTGGAATCTCAAAAACAAGGGAATAGACAAAACAAACTGGTAGAGAGCAAGCTGGTGGCTGGCAGGGGGAGGGAAGTGGGGGGAGGGGCCTCAGAGGCAGAGGCTTCCAGTGAAATGACCACGGGGATCACAGCACCGGGGGTACAGTCGGTCACAGTGTGATACCCTGTGCTCTACTGCACACCTGAAACTAGTGTAATGTTTTAAGTCCGTTAAACTTCAATAAGGGCCTCACCAGGTGGCGCAGTGGTAAAGAATCTGCCTGCAATGCAGATAACATGGGTTCATTCCCTGTGTCGGGAAGATCCTCAGGAGCAGGGAATGGCTACCCACTCTAGTATTCTTGCCTGGAGAATTCCATGGACAGGGGAGCTTGATGGGCTACAGTCCGTGGGGTCGCAGAGAGTCGGACACAGCTGAGTGGTTGACACAACAGGAAGCCTGGGTTTGCTGAGTTTGAGGTTGCAGCAGGCTTCAGTGAGATGCATCTAGTAGGTGGTAAGAAACCTGTCAGAGACGCTGATTTGGGAGCCATGGTTGATACTGTGAGAAGAGCAGCTCGAGGAGGAAGCAGGGGAGGGCACTGGGAAAGCTGGGAGGCCAGAGGTGGCACCTCAGAGGGGACTGGAGTCTGGAGCTCTTGGCCCTTGCTGTTCAGTCGACCCGTCCTGTCTCTGGGGTAGATACTTGCTTCTGGTTCTGATGGATGCTGAGAGAGCCTGGAGCTATGCCATGCAGCTCAAGCAGGAAGCCAACACCGAGCCCCGGAAACGGTTCCACTTGTTGTCGCGCTTGCGCAAAGCCGTGAAGCACGCGGAGGAGCTGGAACGCTTGTGTGAGAGCAATCTCGTGGATGCCAAGACCAAGCTGGAGGCTCAGGTGAGTGTCCCAGCGTCGGCGTTGCTTTATTGTGGAGATCAGAGATGGGACTTTAGTATTTTTTTTGTCTATGGAATGCTTCACAAATTTGAGTGTCACCCTTGCCCAGGGTCCATCCAGTCTTCTCTATATCATTCCAGTTTTAGTATTTGTGCTGCTGAAGTAAGCACAAGAGGTGTGACTTTAAAAAACAGTTAAACAAAACAGAGTTTCTTGCATTATATGTTGGTAGTCAGAGGGGGGAAAATTTTAATTTTAAAATGTGAAGTTGGCTCTTGTTTTTGTTTTTGAACTCCTGGTTTTTAAGAATTGGCTCTGACTTTTAAGAACGTCCATGCTTTTGATTAACACACATATGTATTTATGTGCGTGTGTGTGTGTATGAAAAATTTGTATCTGGGAAGTTCATAAAATAAGAGTTTTGGTCTTCATGAGTATTTGAAAAGAGTTTTAAAAAAGTGTCAAGTTTGCATTCAACTTTGATGCTTATAATACAGCCCAGAAACGGGTTGTTAAGTAAGATGAAGAGAACAAATTTTCTTTATTTTGAGTTCTCTCCTGGGAAGTAAATGAATCATATACGTTACCAATGTGTCACATTTTATTAGTGAGGCATTTGATTTTTTTAGAGTTAACCTGAATATGCTGTATTCTTGATATTGGAATTTGAAGCCAGTAGGGGAGGTGGGCTGTAGCCTAGTTCCTGGGTGGTAAAAACAGTGTCTCTTTTCTGGTCGCCTCACAGGCTTACACAGCTTACCTCTCAGGAATGCTGCGGTTCGAACATCAAGAGTGGAAAGCCGCGATTGAGGCTTTTAACAAATGCAAGTAAGTCCTCTGGCTAGTTTCGATGATAGTTGCATGCAAGCTGCAAATCAGCCAGTGATTGGTTCCTGCAAGTTAATACAATTTCCGTCTTTTTGCCTCTCTTTAGAAGTGTTGCCGCAGCACGTTAGCTGTGTTTATAGAGAATAGCAGGTGCGGCGAGACATTAAGAAGCACACACAGAGGAAAAAACAAGAAATAGAGAGAGAGGATGGGAACAAGGGGCTCGAGACCTCGTGGGTCAAGACTCTGAACACATTCACCAGTCCGCTTTTATTGAGAGCTTAAGCATCCAGGTGTTTGCAGGGAGTGATACAGTTAGCACGGGCTGGGACCCCACTCACAGCCCTGATCAGTAATTGCCCTTGTGACTCTTCAGGTTTTTGTGTTATCTCCTTAGTGGAAAGGGTGTGCTGCAGCTCGGGGGCAGCTAGATTGGAAGGAAGTTAAGGACTTAGTTCTGTGCACGCACCCAGCATTCCAGAGTCCACAGCAGATCTGCCACCTGCTGCAGGACCCGTATGACCCTAGCTCACGAGCCCATGTGAATCGAATCAACTTATTTTTGTCTTAATTCTTTCTGTTACGTTTCTCATAGTTGTTTTTTCTCATTACGAGATGTTTCTTCATGGCTTGGCCAAGGCTGCAAAAACCTCGACTGACTTGTTTCCCCACAAAGTATGGGTTGTGCTCTTTCAGCCTCAGAACGTGCCAGTTCTGGTAGTTGATCAGTGTTCCTTGTGAGTTTATTTTCTTAAAGAGGCTGCTGTCAACTGTGATACTCCTTTTCTGGCAGGACTATCTATGAGAAGCTGGCCAGCGCCTTCACAGAAGAGCTTTTCTTTATTTTTTTGAGTTCTCTCCTGGGAAGTAAATGAATCATATACGTTACCAATGTGTCACATTTTATTAGTGAGGCATTTGATTTTTTTAGAGTTAACCTGAATATGCTGTATTCTTGATATTGGAATTTGAAGCCAGTAGGGGAGGTGGGCTGTAGCCTAGTTCCTGGGTGGTAAAAACAGTGTCTCTTTTCTGGTCGCCTCACAGGCTTACACAGCTTACCTCTCAGGAATGCTGCGGTTCGAACATCAAGAGTGGAAAGCCGCGATTGAGGCTTTTAACAAATGCAAGTAAGTCCTCTGGCTAGTTTCGATGATAGTTGCATGCAAGCTGCAAATCAGCCAGTGATTGGTTCCTGCAAGTTAATACAATTTCCGTCTTTTTGCCTCTCTTTAGAAGTGTTGCCGCAGCACGTTAGCTGTGTTTATAGAGAATAGCAGGTGCGGCGAGACATTAAGAAGCACACACAGAGGAAAAAACAAGAAATAGAGAGAGAGGATGGGAACAAGGGGCTCGAGACCTCGTGGGTCAAGACTCTGAACACATTCACCAGTCCGCTTTTATTGAGAGCTTAAGCATCCAGGTGTTTGCAGGGAGTGATACAGTTAGCACGGGCTGGGACCCCACTCACAGCCCTGATCAGTAATTGCCCTTGTGACTCTTCAGGTTTTTGTGTTATCTCCTTAGTGGAAAGGGTGTGCTGCAGCTCGGGGGCAGCTAGATTGGAAGGAAGTTAAGGACTTAGTTCTGTGCACGCACCCAGCATTCCAGAGTCCACAGCAGATCTGCCACCTGCTGCAGGACCCGTATGACCCTAGCTCACGAGCCCATGTGAATCGAATCAACTTATTTTTGTCTTAATTCTTTCTGTTACGTTTCTCATAGTTGTTTTTTCTCATTACGAGATGTTTCTTCATGGCTTGGCCAAGGCTGCAAAAACCTCGACTGACTTGTTTCCCCACAAAGTATGGGTTGTGCTCTTTCAGCCTCAGAACGTGCCAGTTCTGGTAGTTGATCAGTGTTCCTTGTGAGTTTATTTTCTTAAAGAGGCTGCTGTCAACTGTGATACTCCTTTTCTGGCAGGACTATCTATGAGAAGCTGGCCAGCGCCTTCACAGAAGAGCAGGCTGTGCTGTACAATCAGCGTGTGGAGGAGATCTCACCCAACATTCGCTACTGTGCCTACAACATTGGTGAGCGGGGCTGAGTGGGGCCTCCCGGTGACCGGCAGCCTGCTGGTAGTTCATCTCCAGGAACCTGGTGGACGGCTGTGACTTTCTTCCCTTTCCCCTTCTTCCGTCTTTGGCATGGGTTTGGCTTGACGGAAAAGTAGAGTTGTCGGAGTCAGCGCTGCCTCGAGAGAGTTAGTTCCCTTGCTTCAGTCTTGGCCCCGCCGTATCCTGGCTCACCAGGAACCTTGTGAAAGGACTTGGGATTCACTAAAATGTGCCCGTGGAGGAGGAAGAACTTGGAGTTGAATCTGGTGGTTCTTGAAGGAATAACCAAGACTTGAAGGGTTTTCTTCTCAATCTCTCTCTTTTTCTCAGGGGACCAGTCAGCTATCAATGAACTCATGCAGATGAGATTGAGGTCTGGGGGCACTGAGGGTCTCCTGGCTGAAAAATTGGAGGTAATCTAGTATGCACATTTTGTGAAAAGTCTTTGGTCTGAAAAAAGTCCAGGAAAATAAGTAATGCACAATTCCATCATCCAGGGATAATTGTTGTTAATATATGCATATTCGTGTGTTGTGTTTTTAATGAAAACTTTTTTCCCTTTTTTTTTTTTTTTTCTGCTGTGGCTGTGGGGTCTTAGTTCCCTGGCCAGGGATATGTAATATGTTAGTTACTGAAAGAGATGGACGATCGTTTCTCCTGGGTTTCCCCCGATTACTCATATCCACGGTTAAAGCTTTAACTTTTTAAAACTATTTTCCAGGCGTTGATCACTCAAACTCGAGCAAAGCAGGCAGCCACCATGAGTGAAGTGGAGTGGAGGGGCAGGACGGTTCCGGTGAAGATCGACAGAGTGAGGATCTTTTTACTGGGATTGGCCGACAATGAGGCCGCCATCGCCCAGGTAAGGAGCAGGGAGCTGCTCCGTTCTCTTGGGTGCGTCTGGAGGTTGTCCCTGTGTGTTTAAGATGCAGTGTTTTATTGCTGCTTGGGATTTGGGTAACAGTCTCAAAGTGCACGCTCTAGAGCAAAATTATTTTGAAAGCTGAGTTTATCAAGGAGTTCTTCTGTTTAGAGGACAAAGAAATGGACAGTGACAGCCTTCAGTGAGAATGGGAGCAGCAAAGGGTTGCTTGAAGTCAGGGGGGACGTCCGGCCCAGCGGCTGGTGCGGCAGCACAGCTGTTACATCTTTGTCTCTTTGACCTCTCACCCTGGCCTGCCAGCCCAGAGGGCTGCCTCGTGTTCCTGGACCCTTTAAAGACCACCTTGCTAAACCAGATCAGCCTGCTTTGTGTGGTGAGGCAGGGGTAGTGTCCATGCTGCCCGGTGCTCCTCCTGGCGTCATGACTCCCTGATTGCGGGGGTGAACAACCAAGAAGGAGGTTCTGGCGATGTTGGTTTGTATGAAGTAGGCAGTGATGGAGGCATTTTTTAGAGCCTCTCCATATTAGGTGAAGAACATCTGAAAAAACCAGCGGCCTCTGTGTCTCCGGCCTTGGCAGGGCCCAGTGGCATTTCAGGGGACATCAGCTATCAATGAACTCATGCAGATGAGATTGAGGTCTGGGGGCACTGAGGGTCTCCTGGCTGAAAAATTGGAGGTAATCTAGTATGCACATTTTGTGAAAAGTCTTTGGTCTGAAAAAAGTCCAGGAAAATAAGTAATGCACAATTCCATCATCCAGGGATAATTGTTGTTAATATATGCATATTCGTGTGTTGTGTTTTTAATGAAAACTTTTTTCCCTTTTTTTTTTTTTTTTTCTGCTGTGGCTGTGGGGTCTTAGTTCCCTGGCCAGGGATATGTAATATGTTAGTTACTGAAAGAGATGGACGATCGTTTCTCCTGGGTTTCCCCCGATTACTCATATCCACGGTTAAAGCTTTAACTTTTTAAAACTATTTTCCAGGCGTTGATCACTCAAACTCGAGCAAAGCAGGCAGCCACCATGAGTGAAGTGGAGTGGAGGGGCAGGGACGGTTCCGGTGAAGATCGACAGAGTGAGGATCTTTTTACTGGGATTGGCCGACAATGAGGCCGCCATCGCCCAGGTAAGGAGCAGGGAGCTGCTCCGTTCTCTTGGGTGCGTCTGGAGGTTGTCCCTGTGTGTTTAAGATGCAGTGTTTTATTGCTGCTTGGGATTTGGGTAACAGTCTCAAAGTGCACGCTCTAGAGCAAAATTATTTTGAAAGCTGAGTTTATCAAGGAGTTCTTCTGTTTAGAGGACAAAGAAATGGACAGTGACAGCCTTCAGTGAGAATGGGAGCAGCAAAGGGTTGCTTGAAGTCAGGGGGGACGTCCGGCCCAGCGGCTGGTGCGGCAGCACAGCTGTTACATCTTTGTCTCTTTGACCTCTCACCCTGGCCTGCCAGCCCAGAGGGCTGCCTCGTGTTCCTGGACCCTTTAAAGACCACCTTGCTAAACCAGATCAGCCTGCTTTGTGTGGTGAGGCAGGGGTAGTGTCCATGCTGCCCGGTGCTCCTCCTGGCGTCATGACTCCCTGATTGCGGGGGTGAACAACCAAGAAGGAGGTTCTGGCGATGTTGGTTTGTATGAAGTAGGCAGTGATGGAGGCATTTTTTAGAGCCTCTCCATATTAGGTGAAGAACATCTGAAAAAACCACCGGCCTCTGTGTCTCCGGCCTTGGCAGGGCCCAGTGGCATTTCATGAAACTTCACAACAAGCTGCTGCATCTGAAGGGACACGTATGTGAGGCGGTTTGCGGGTCCCTGTGGGCTGTGTTAAGCATCCAGGCCTTTCAGTGACTTGTACCAAAGTAG
This sequence comes from Tragulus kanchil, assembly GCA_022376925.1. Taxonomy (NCBI): domain Eukaryota; kingdom Metazoa; phylum Chordata; class Mammalia; order Artiodactyla; family Tragulidae; genus Tragulus; species Tragulus kanchil. The sequence continues at coordinate 23,275,994 of JAIOJX010000027.1, read as the reverse complement.
CTTCTTTGGGTTGGGGGCAGCTATTAACAACTGAAGGATTTCTTAGTGCCTTTTGTCTGGCCCCTCACTTCCCCTTTATTTGCTTAAAGGACAAGATTAGAACAGTACCACAAAATTGAGTTTTCATTCATCTAAAAGGCTAAACTTTTTCTGAGAGTATTTCATTGGTGCTTATAGTGTGTGTCTCTTCTTGACTAGGGCTGATAGTAACCATTTGAATTATGCACCTGGGCTGACTCTCTGAAGTGGTGCATACTGGAAGGAAAGAACGGCCACAGTCCTGTGCCAGTGGGGCAGGAATTCTGGATAGAGTTAGGGACGGGGGAGGTCAGTGGGGGCAAATGAGATAGGGACTCCTTAGGAATGGGGCCACAGACATATGTCAGTCAAGGACAAGGCAAGCTAACATCTGTTAAGTGACTTTAAAAGTGATTCGTGCTTACCGTTTATAAAATACAACTTTTTAAGAGAGCAACCTAGTCTCACTTCCCATAAACCTCATTGATACTGTGTTGTGACTAAAAAGGAAAAATCCTGTGTTTCCTTTTCAGTCCTTCATATTTGCAAGATAAAATATAATTTTTTTATTTGTTAGAATTATACTGAGATCCAGTGTCCCTTGCTGTTTTCTTACTAACATGTTGTAAGGATGTTTCATGTTCTTACAAATTGTTTCACCGTTTTTTTTATTGCCTGGTAGTAATAAAAAAGTTTCTGTCACTTGGACAGAAACCCCGCAGAGATCAGCAGGGAGGGTCGTGATCCTCCCCTGTGTCCCGGCGACACTGCTTGACGCCGTCCTGGTTTTGTCTCTTCCACCCCTGAGTGGGTGATGCTCTCATCGTAGAAGTGGGAACACTGGTCGTCGATGCTGTGGCCTGCTCGTATAGAAGGCACAGTGAAAGAGCCCACGTGCCCCAACTAAAACCTGATGCAGCCAATTAAAGAAGTTTTTTTTAAAAGAGGGCCGTTCAGGATTGGCCAGCATTTTGAAAATACTGGCAAGAAAAAGCAGTGACAGTATTCCAGCCTCGAGCAGATGAAGCTACTCGCGGTTGGTCACCTCATGGCAGCTGCTGTTAATCCTGTCTTCCCACCTCGCGTTCAGTGTGCGTGTGTGTGGTTAACTGTATTCTTTTTAAAAAACCCTCTTTGAAGCAGTTCTCAGAGATACCATGTTGAAGGACAGAAGCTTTAGACAGAAGAATAGCTGTTCTGTGATTCCAGCTACACAGGGTTTTATAACAGGGAAAATAAGTGTGTTGTTCCTCAGTCAAAAAAAATAAGTAAAAATCCTCTTTACACAGATAATGGCAGGTGTCTTTTTAGCATTGGTGTCAGTGCTATTCACAGCTGGTAAAACAAGTTTGGAGATGTTCTTTGCCAAGGGGGTGGGGGCAGGAATTCTGGATAGAGTTAGGGACGGGGAGGTCAGTGGGGCAAATGTAGGGACTCCTTAGGAATGGGGCCACAGACATATGTCAGTCAAGGACAAGGCAAGCTAACATCTGTTAAGTGACTTTAAAAGTGATTCGTGCTTACCGTTTATAAAATACAACTTTTTAAGAGAGCAACCTAGTCTCACTTCCCATAAACCTCATTGATACTGTGTTGTGACTAAAAAGGAAAAATCCTGTGTTTCCTTTTCAGTCCTTCATATTTGCAAGATAAAATATAATTTTTTTATTTGTTAGAATTATACTGAGATCCAGTGTCCCTTGCTGTTTTCTTACTAACATGTTGTAAGGATGTTTCATGTTCTTACAAATTGTTTCACCGTTTTTTTTATTGCCTGGTAGTAATAAAAAAGTTTCTGTCACTTGGACAGAAACCCCGCAGAGATCAGCAGGGAGGGTCGTGATCCTCCCCTGTGTCCCGGCGACACTGCTTGACGCCGTCCTGGTTTTGTCTCTTCCACCCCTGAGTGGGTGATGCTCTCATCGTAGAAGTGGGAACACTGGTCGTCGATGCTGTGGCCTGCTCGTATAGAAGGCACAGTGAAAGAGCCCACGTGCCCCAACTAAAACCTGATGCAGCCAATTAAAGAAGTTTTTTTTAAAAGAGGGCCGTTCAGGATTGGCCAGCATTTTGAAAATACTGGCAAGAAAAAGCAGTGACAGTATTCCAGCCTCGAGCAGATGAAGCTACTCGCGGTTGGTCACCTCATGGCAGCTGCTGTTAATCCTGTCTTCCCACCTCGCGTTCAGTGTGCGTGTGTGTGGTTAACTGTATTCTTTTTAAAAAACCCTCTTTGAAGCAGTTCTCAGAGATACCATGTTGAAGGACAGAAGCTTTAGACAGAAGAATAGCTGTTCTGTGATTCCAGCTACACAGGGTTTTATAACAGGGAAAATAAGTGTGTTGTTCCTCAGTCAAAAAAAATAAGTAAAAATCCCTCTTTACACAGATAATGGCAGGTGTCTTTTTTAGCATTGGTGTCAGTGCTATTCACAGCTGGTAAAACAAGTTTGGAGATGTTCTTTGTTTTCTGAAAGAGTATGTAAGATTGGTATTTTTTTTCCTTAAATGTTCATTATAATTCCTAGTGATACCATTGGGCCTGGAGGTTTTTTTGTGGTAAGTTTTTTAAAATTTGTTTTTGTTGTTTTTTAAAATATATATTTCCTTTAGAGTTGTAGGGGCATTTGGATTTCCCATTTCAGCCTGTGTCAGTTTGGATTTTACTTAAGTAATTTAAATTTCATGAGAATTGTTTCATTGACAGTGGGTTTATAATGTTTGCCATTTTAGTGCTTGTAACGTCTGTAGTGATGTCTTCTGTTAAGTGACCGGTTGATATGCTGGATGTGGTGGCTGCAGTTAGCAGTGGCCGCTGAGGACTGTGGGCGATGGTGGAGGCCGGGGAGCCCTGGCGTGCTGCGTCCACGGGGTCCCAGGGAGTCGGACACCACTGAGCAGCTGAACAACAACAGCAAGGACCTTATGGTTCATTAGGAGACCTTTAAACGATGTGGTTGACCAATCGAAATACAGATTAATCCCAGGAAAGCCATTGAAGTCTTTTTTGTTTTTTTCTCACTAAGTGCCATTATAGTTTTAACCTTAAAAACAGTTACGTGCCTAATGTCCTATATCACACATACACTAGATTAAACCAGTAAGTAAAATCATTCAAGTGCAGGGTCAGAGTTTGGTTAACTCCTTAAATGCCAGGGGTGGCTCTGGCTGATGAACTGTGTGTTGACCTGGATGCACTGCGGGTTATTACTTGTGGGCGAGGCCCGTGGCTTTTGGAGGCTAATCTCCAGAAGAACCACTCGCTCCCTGCTGCGCAGTCAGGTGGCTAGTTCTCCTCACTGTATCAAGTTCTTCTCTGAGAGATGGGGCTTTTCAGGTTTCCTAACCTGGCTGCTGTTGGCGTGTGCCGTCATCTGGGAGCCAGAATGCAGGGATGTGGTAGCCGCCGCTTCTTGCTTGCAGAGGTCTTTATAACCTTTAAATACTGAAACAGCCCTTTACCAAGAAGCACGGAAGAGAGAAGTAATTCGGGGGATAATACTGAACTGCAAAAAGACTGGAGCGGAGGCTGAGTCAGCTGTCAGAATCCAGCCACAGCGTCCTTCCTGTCTTCAGCCAGGCTTTAGGTCTTTGTGTCTTTAATGTCATCTTAGTTTCTCATTTGCTTTTGTTTTAATACTTGGTCACACCTGAATTGTCTCGGGGATGATTTGAGGATGTTAGGCAGCTAGGGATGGGAGGCAGGTTAAAAATGTCCACAGTTAAAAAAAAAAAAAAATGTCCACAGTTTTGATGACTCTTATCCTTGGGTTATGACTAATATTTCAATATTTGACCGGAAGGGAGATCATTTTTCCTTTTCGTTAAAAGAAATCTAGGGGCTTCCCTGGTGGTCCAGTGGGTAAGGACACCGCCTTGCAGTGCAAGGGGCACTGGTGCGATCCCTGGCCTGGGAAGATCTCACGTGCCGCGGAGCGGCTGGACCGATGTGTCCCAATCACCGAGCCGGAGCTCTGGAGCGCATGCGCCCAGAGCCAGCGCTCTGCGACAACAGAGGCCACCGCGATGGGAGGTCCACACGGGCCAAAGAACAAAGATGGATGAAACTAGACAAATGAAAGACCAATAGAAGTGGCCCACCCGCCCCTCTCCCTCCCCACCCCACTCCCCCAAAAAAGTTAAAAAAAAAGAAATCTGTTTTTGCATGAGGTTTGTGTCCTCCTTTACTCGATTTCTGTTTGTTTTTTCCTAGACCTCACTGTGGTGAGTGAGGCTTGGTTCCCATCCTCTTGCTGCTCGCACGGGTGTGGTAGAGAATGTGGCCAGACTCGTCTTGACCGTCACGCCTCAAGGAGACGAGTGAAAGCATTCTGGGAGCTGTCTTTCAGAGCTGGGGGTCTCCGCCTCGGGACCCACGCAGCTGGTCTTAGTCAGCCCTGAGACGCCGTGCCTTGCGGCTGTGGAAAAGCACATCTGAGAGTCACTGAAGTTTTATAAAAACAGATCCCAAGCTTGTTTTTTAGGACTAAGTAACACGCTGCTTCTGGGCTTCGGGTTTCTCTCTCCTGGCACACCTGAGAGAGTCCGGGCGGCCACCAGGTCTCCTGCAGGGAGCTTGCCCCTTGTGTAGACAGCCCCGCCGTGCGTGTCAAAAGACTGGAGCGGAGGCTGAGTCAGCTGTCAGAATCCAGCCACAGCGTCCTTCCTGTCTTCAGCCAGGCTTTAGGTCTTTGTGTCTTTAATGTCATCTTAGTTTCTCATTTGCTTTTGTTTTAATACTTGGTCACACCTGAATTGTCTCGGGGATGATTTGAGGATGTTAGGCAGCTAGGGATGGGAGGCAGGTTAAAAATGTCCACAGTTAAAAAAAAAAAAAAATGTCCACAGTTTTGATGACTCTTATCCTTGGGTTATGACTAATATTTCAATATTTGCCCGGGAAAGGGGAGATCATTTTTCCTTTTCGTTAAAAGAAATCTAGGGGCTTCCCTGGTGGTCCAGTGGGTAAGGACACCGCCTTGCAGTGCAAGGGGCACTGGTGCGATCCCTGGCCTGGGAAGATCTCACGTGCCGCGGAGCGGCTGGACCGATGTGTCCCAATCACCGAGCCGGAGCTCTGGAGCGCATGCGCCCAGAGCCAGCGCTCTGCGACAACAGAGGCCACCGCGATGGGAGGTCCACACGGGCCAAAGAACAAAGATGGATGAAACTAGACAAATGAAAGACCAATAGAAGTGGCCCACCCGCCCCTCTCCCTCCCCAACCCACCCCAAAAGTTAAAAAAGAAATCTGTTTTTGCATGAGGTTTGTGTCCTCCTTTACTCGATTTCTGTTTGTTTTTTCCTAGACCTCACTGTGGTGAGTGAGGCTTGGTTCCCATCCTCTTGCTGCTCGCACGGGTGTGGTAGAGAATGTGGCCAGACTCGTCTTGACCGTCACGCCTCAAGGAGACGAGTGAAAGCATTCTGGGAGCTGTCTTTCAGAGCTGGGGGTCTCCGCCTCGGGACCCACGCAGCTGGTCTTAGTCAGCCCTGAGACGCCGTGCCTTGCGGCTGTGGAAAAGCACATCTGAGAGTCACTGAAGTTTTATAAAAACAGATCCCAAGCTTGTTTTTTAGGACTAAGTAACACGCTGCTTCTGGGCTTCGGGTTTCTCTCTCCTGGCACACCTGAGAGAGTCCGGGCGGCCACCAGGTCTCCTGCAGGGAGCTTGCCCCTTTGTGTAGCAGTGCTCTCGGTTCGGGGACAGGCTTGTGCCGTCTGCGCGTGGGTTCTGAGGGGCCCTCCCTCTGCGTGTCTGTGGCAAGGTGTGTCTTGTTCCACTGCCCTTTCAGGGTTAGAGGCTAAGAGTGTGAGTAGCAAGCTGTGATTCAGGCTTCTTGTTGGGAGCCGTTTGCCCAGCTCAGGGAGGCTCGGGAGAAGTTCTGCTCTGGAGGTTAGTGTCGCCGTGTCGCCATGCCGTGTGGCTGCCAGAAGAAAACCCACCGACGGAAACCCTCTGCTCCAGAGAGGACTTTCCCCTCCTGTGGTTCAAGACTTTGGTAAAATTCCCATTGGAACTTAGAGTTTTCTAGAAGCAGACGGGAAATGCCCTTCTGTACCTTGATGCAGAAGTTTCTTTATTCAAAGGGAACGAAGGTACTACCTGACAGTCGAGCTTTAGCGTTCTGGCATCATGTTTCGTTTTTTCCTTGAGCTGTTCCTTCCCTATAGGAAAGGAGACAAACCCTCTGGAGCTGGTAAAACCAGATTACTCTTCCCTCACTCAGACACTCGTTCCCCCGACTGCTGCGCCCCACCCGTCTTGGGAGGGCGTTGGTGGCGTGTTCGCTGGATTGCGTGGCATCAGACCGGCGCTGGGGCTCGTACTGCCCGCTCCATGGGGCGCTGGTATGTGTGTGGCGGTGCCAGGTCTGTTCTCGTATCTCACTCCCGGCGTGCACTCTGCAGCGGCCCACTTCCACAGGGCGAGCACTCTGACACACTTAGCTATTGACCAAATGAGTGTGAAGAATCTTGCTAACTTGAGATCCTTACAGTGTTCTGTGTGAAGTGTGTTTCTCCAGAGCTGGGCTGTCTGGTAAGGTAGCTACGTGAGCCCATGTGGCTGTTTAAATAAATTAGTTCAACTTTCCGGGGCTCGGCAGCCACCTGTAGCTAACGACTTTGCGCTGGACGGTGTAGTACATCACCGTCACAGAAAGTTCCAGAGGACGCCCCGGGCCCCGCCTGCAGTGAGCTAACGGTGGCTGTGTTTGCCTTTGTAAACTTACAGAATCACTGCGCCCCTGGTCTGTTCCAAAGTTACTGAACAACAGGAAGTTCAAGTCACTTAAAAATAGAAAAGTATGTTTGATTTATATTGGGTAATTTACAAGGAAGTTTTTCTTTATTCTACACTGGAAACTAGGAAAAACCTTAAGAGTTCTTAAGAAAATGTTTTCTGAAGGTCCTTCCCAACCATCTCTTAAATCAGGTTCCTTAAGATGTGAAGAGATCCCTCAGGGAGGCTCGGGAGGGAAGTTCTTGCTCTGGAGGTTAGTGTCGCCGTGTCGCCATGCCGTGTGGCTGCCAGAAGAAAACCCACCGACGGAAACCCTCTGCTCCAGAGAGGACTTTCCCCTCCTGTGGTTCAAGACTTTGGTAAAATTCCCATTGGAACTTAGAGTTTTCTAGAAGCAGACGGGAAATGCCCTTCTGTACCTTGATGCAGAAGTTTCTTTATTCAAAGGGAACGAAGGTACTACCTGACAGTCGAGCTTTAGCGTTCTGGCATCATGTTTCGTTTTTTCCTTGAGCTGTTCCTTCCCTATAGGAAAGGAGACAAACCCTCTGGAGCTGGTAAAACCAGATTACTCTTCCCTCACTCAGACACTCGTTCCCCCGACTGCTGCGCCCCACCCGTCTTGGGAGGGCGTTGGTGGCGTGTTCGCTGGATTGCGTGGCATCAGACCGGCGCTGGGGCTCGTACTGCCCGCTCCATGGGGCGCTGGTATGTGTGTGGCGGTGCCAGGTCTGTTCTCGTATCTCACTCCCGGCGTGCACTCTGCAGCGGCCCACTTCCACAGGGCGAGCACTCTGACACACTTAGCTATTGACCAAATGAGTGTGAAGAATCTTGCTAACTTGAGATCCTTACAGTGTTCTGTGTGAAGTGTGTTTCTCCAGAGCTGGGCTGTCTGGTAAGGTAGCTACGTGAGCCCATGTGGCTGTTTAAATAAATTAGTTCAACTTTCCGGGGCTCGGCAGCCACCTGTAGCTAACGACTTTGCGCTGGACGGTGTAGTACATCACCGTCACAGAAAGTTCCAGAGGACGCCCGGCTCTCGCCTGCAGTGAGCTAACGGTGGCTGTGTTTGCCTTTGTAAACTTACAGAATCACTGCGCCCCTGGTCTGTTCCAAAGTTACTGAACAACAGGAAGTTCAAGTCACTTAAAAATAGAAAAGTATGTTTGATTTATATTGGGTAATTTACAAGGAAGTTTTTCTTTATTCTACACTGGAAACTAGGAAAAACCTTAAGAGTTCTTAAGAAAAGGTTTTTCTGAAGGTCCTTCCCAACCATCTCTTAAAGAAGTGGGCAGTCCTGGATTTTCTTTTGTGCTGTTTTGGAAGTCAGTTGAATATGAAGAGATCAGGTTGGATATTAGTTTCTGTGGAGGGTCAAATATAACTATGGGAATGTTGATGTTCTAATGTCAGAGCGGGCCTGCCAGTAACACAAGTTCATCTCCTTTCCGCGTTTTTGTCCATTCCCACCTGCTTAGTCAAATGTTCAGCATGATAATGTAGTTTGGCAGATGTTGAGTTAATGAATCACTTTTTGCCTTATCCCAGTTGGCTGGCAGAGGGACAACACCCTGTGCTTTGCAGAGACTGTCATTAAGTGCTTATCAGCTTCATCTGCCCGAAAATGTTCTCTGCATAGCCATGTGGAATATATTCTGTGTGCAGAACTCAAATGGCACTTAGGAAACATATTTTTGACTGGTTATTGATTAATAATGTTACTGTCCTGCTTGGACCTAAAAGAAATCCAGTATCTACAACTCTGTTGGGTTACGTCTGTAAGGAAAAGGAACTTTTGCCGTGCTGTGCTTCAGTGCGAGGTGGCAGTACCCCAAATCTAGTCCATAAGGCTCCTCTAGGGTGCCAGGTGCCATCCTGAACGGAGCTAGGGGCATTGGAGGAAAACAGTAGAAGGTTCTGTGATGGAGACGCCTCTGTTGGTTGACAGTTTAGATCAGTTGTGTAGATGCTTTTCCAGTATGTTCACTTTACATTTGTATATACATACTTCTCAATTCGGTCCAGATTAATGAATAAAACCATAAGAAAAATCGTATATGGTGGGGAATATTAACAATTGAGATGATCTCTGATTGAGGCCCTTTTTGGTTGGATGTGTGTATTCATGTCTAATGGGAGAAATCAAAGCTCTGTCATGCCCTCCTCCCATCAGAATACTGTGACTTACTCAAAAGAAAATCTTGACCACCTTCTGCCTTTGTTCAGGCTGAAAGTGAAGAAACCAAGGAGCGTCTGTTTGAGGCTGTGCTCAGTGAGTGTCGGGACGCCATCCAGGCCGTGCGGGAAGAGCTCAGGTCGGATCAGGTGGGACTCTCGGCTGGGCCCCCGGATGACCTGGGCTCGTCAGGAGATCCTTACTGTCATCACGTCAGTCAGGTCTCTGCTGTCGGGTCACGTGCTCCCAGGCTCCGTGAGGAGTTGGACGTCTTTAGCAGCATTGCTCATCCGCCCCAAAGGCACGAGCTGATGCACAAGGCCTAGGACTTGGTCTAAGACGCCGCTCCTGTGGACCGTGGACTCTGCCTTAATGCTTTGGGTCTGGACACTGAACACAGTGGACAGGAAGCCCCGCTGGTCACTACTCTTGAATTCTTAGTCGTGGGGATTGTAGATGCCCAGGACAACTTAGTGACCCTGTTGTTCCAAAGTGCACCCATTAGCTCTCTGATATTTGAGGACCTCACCTCATTTGAGGCTGTGCCTGTCCTGGGCACTTTGGGACCCACAGCATTGAGTGAGGTGGTCAGAGCCGAGGGCGGGGTCAGCCATTTTATCTACACTTTTTCACTTTCTGCAGAAACAGAGAGATCATGCCCTCGATGTGGAGTCAGGGAAGGTGTCGAACCTTCAGTACCTTCACAGGTAGGAGGCGTGACGTTTTTACTTTTTAACCTTGCAGGGTGTATCAATGGAACAAGAGTATACACAGTGTTTATGTACATTATGCTTTATAATTTAGTCATTCATATTAAAATGTGAATGCATACATGTACATTTTATCATACGAGATTTGCACATGTGTATCATTCTATTATAATTTATAGTTTCATACATCATAAGAACTCACCACCCTTGTTCCCACGCCAGGATCCTAGGGTGGCTTCCCCAGGGTTCTGAGTGTTTTGCATTGTCGTCTTTACATTTAAGTTCAAGTTCAACTCAAGTTTAATTCTGCCGACGATGATCTCTGATTGAGGCCCTTTTGGTTGGATGTGTATTCATGTCTAATGGGAGAAATCAAAGCTCTGTCATGCCCTCCTCCCATCAGAATACTGTGACTTACTCAAAAGAAAATCTTGACCACCTTCTGCCTTTGTTCAGGCTGAAAGTGAAGAAACCAAGGAGCGTCTGTTTGAGGCTGTGCTCAGTGAGTGTCGGGACGCCATCCAGGCCGTGCGGGAAGAGCTCAGGTCGGATCAGGTGGGACTCTCGGCTGGGCCCCCGGATGACCTGGGCTCGTCAGGAGATCCTTACTGTCATCACGTCAGTCAGGTCTCTGCTGTCGGGTCACGTGCTCCCAGGCTCCGTGAGGAGTTGGACGTCTTTAGCAGCATTGCTCATCCGCCCCAAAGGCACGAGCTGATGCACAAGGCCTAGGACTTGGTCTAAGACGCCGCTCCTGTGGACCGTGGACTCTGCCTTAATGCTTTGGGTCTGGACACTGAACACAGTGGACAGGAAGCCCCGCTGGTCACTACTCTTGAATTCTTAGTCGTGGGGATTGTAGATGCCCAGGACAACTTAGTGACCCTGTTGTTCCAAAGTGCACCCATTAGCTCTCTGATATTTGAGGACCTCACCTCATTTGAGGCTGTGCCTGTCCTGGGCACTTTGGGACCCACAGCATTGAGTGAGGTGGTCAGAGCCGAGGGCGGGGTCAGCCATTTTATCTACACTTTTAACTTTCTGCAGAAACAGAGAGATCATGCCCTCGATGTGGAGTCAGGGAAGGTGTCGAACCTTCAGTACCTTCACAGGTAGGAGGCGTGACGTTTTTACTTTTTAACCTTGCAGGGTGTATCAATGGAACAAGAGTATACACAGTGTTTATGTACATTATGCTTTATAATTTAGTCATTCATATTAAAATGTGAATGCATACATGTACATTTTATCATACGAGATTTGCACATGTGTATCATTCTATTATAATTTATAGTTTCATACATCATAAGAACTCACCACCCTTGTTCCCACGCCAGGATCCTAGGGTGGCTTCCCCAGGGTTCTGAGTGTTTTGCATTGTCGTCTTTACATTTAAGTTCAAGTTCAACTCAAGTTTAATTCTGCCTAGGGTTTAGCTGTGAGGGAGGTAAGGATCCACTTCACGTTTTTCCATGAGGGTGACAGATTGTTCCGTGTGCGATTGACGGGCTATCTGTCCTTCCCCGCCGGCCTGCAGGCGGGCGTTCCGCTTTCTCCTCACACGCCTGCATGCTCTCTGGACTCTGCCGCTCTGCTGACTTGTCTGTACTGACACCAGCACGGCGATTTACTAGAGCCTTCTCAGGCATCTCGGCATCCTGTCCAGCACGGCCCCCGCCGGGTTTCTCCTCAGGCACATCCCAACTGTTTTTCTCCCTTGACTCTTTCATATGCGTTTTAAAATTGCCTTGTCAAGTTTAAGGTTTTTAAAAGATCGTTTGTTTCGCAGAAGCAAAGAGAAAGGAAGAATGGCATTTTTCAAACTTCCTGGGAGAAATAAAATTCCACTTCTCAGATGTTCTTTCCATGTGATGTTGGAATTTTTACTTTTTAGTTACTGCTTATAACTCTTTAGTGAACCTGGAAGTAATTTTGATCATTCCCACACTCCTCTCCTTTACTAAAAACAAAACCACGAAAGCTCCTCTCCCTGCCTTAATCACCATTCTTAGGGAATTTGGTATTATATCAAATTGACTGCCCTCTGACTCGGATGCACAGAACACGTTAGCGGGAGCGGCCCTTCGCTCTCCTCTGTCTCAGCAGGCCCGGGAGGAAGACAGGGCTGTAGGCGGTTAGAGGACGCACGGTTGCTCACAACCAGAGAGCGGCAAAGGCACTTGTCAATTTCCTAACCTCGAGAGACCCAGAGAGCTTCAGCAGGGCTCAGGACATTTTCAGATTTTGAAGCCTTCCTGCCCTGGGGTCAGTCCTCCCAATTTGACATGTAGCTAGTATGGGGATCGTCATCAGTAAGGATTGGAGACTGGCTTTGGGGTAAATTGAAGTCAGGAATCTGGTAGCTCTTGTATTTAATAAAACTCTTTATCTTAATAAAAATGTGCCCAGATTCCTATACCACTCTGTGAACAATAATTACTTTGCTTTGAAGGTTCGATTTCTCTGCAGAGCTTTAGGAAGGTTCATCTCGTGACCTTCCGTGCCACTTCTCAGATGAGGCCATTTTGGGGACTTCCCTGGTTGCCCAGTGGTTAGAACTCTGCGCTTTCAGTGAAGGGGGCATAGCTTCAGTCCACGAGTGGGAGCTAAGATCCCACGAGCCCGAGGTACAGCGAGAAGAAACGACGTGGCCAGTTTTAGTTCTTTCAACACATTCTTTTGGCATTTGCCTCCGTGATGCTAACACCACGCATAGGTGGCTGCTTCTCAATTTGGGGTTCAGCCTTTGTCACCACTTCCTCCACAGCCCTCTCCCGCTGGCTCTGCGCCTGCTCTCCACCATGAGCCCCCGTGACTCCCCTCTGACTCCTGCACGGGCTCTCTCGTTCCGATGCCGCTTAGTTTAGCTGGTGCTTGTTCCAGGAGCTAGCTTGCTCTCTCATCATCTCGTCTTGAGGGCCGGCAGTGTCCTCTGACATGAGCGGCTCTCTGAAGATACAGAGGCTGTAGTTCATCTCAGATGTTGTCCTAAGGTCTCTTGTGGGTGCCCTGCCGGTTAGCCCCTGCACAGCAGCCAGGGTCGAGGGCCCTTGGAGCTCGAGGCCAGGCCTCTCAGCCCCGCGGGTATGACAGGCCCTCGCCCCCGGCCCCCAGGGCGGGCCCAGCTCGGGCTCCGGTGCTCTTCCCAGCACGTCAGCTTGCCCAAGCGCCACCAGAGCTGACATGTGGTCCGTTGCAGCTACCTGACTTACATCAAGCTGTCGACAGCGATCAGGCGGAACGAGAGCATGGCTAAGGGGCTGCAGAAGGCCCTGCTGCAGCAGCAGCCGGACGACGACAGCAAGCGCTCCCCGCGGCCCCAGGACCTGATCCGGCTCGACGGCATCATCCTGCAGGTGACCCTGGGGGCTGGAACCCCTGCCCTGTGCGGGGGTTGGACACAAGATTGTGTCCACGCTTGCTTTCATACCAGGTCAGCTGCTTGTGGGCCTGGTGCTCAGGCCCGTCGATGCGCTGTGGTTGTTCGCTCCAGTGGGTAAATAATCTGGTAGCTCTTGTTTTTTTTTGATTCCTATACCACTCTGTGAACAATAATTACTTTGCTTTGAAGGTTCGATTTCTCTGCAGAGCTTTAGGAAGGTTCATCTCGTGACCTTCCGTGCCACTTCTCAGATGAGGCCATTTTGGGGACTTCCCTGGTTGCCCAGTGGTTAGAACTCTGCGCTTTCAGTGAAGGGGGCATAGCTTCAGTCCACGAGTGGGAGCTAAGATCCCACGAGCCCGAGGTACAGCGAGAAGAAACGACGTGGCCAGTTTTAGTTCTTTCAACACATTCTTTTGGCATTTGCCTCCGTGATGCTAACACCACGCATAGGTGGCTGCTTCTCAATTTGGGGTTCAGCCTTTGTCACCACTTCCTCCACAGCCCTCTCCCGCTGGCTCTGCGCCTGCTCTCCACCATGAGCCCCCGTGACTCCCCTCTGACTCCTGCACGGGCTCTCTCGTTCCGATGCCGCTTAGTTTAGCTGGTGCTTGTTCCAGGAGCTAGCTTGCTCTCTCATCATCTCGTCTTGAGGGCCGGCAGTGTCCTCTGACATGAGCGGCTCTCTGAAGATACAGAGGCTGTAGTTCATCTCAGATGTTGTCCTAAGGTCTCTTGTGGGTGCCCTGCCGGTTAGCCCCTGCACAGCAGCCAGGGTCGAGGGCCCTTGGAGCTCGAGGCCAGGCCTCTCAGCCCCGCGGGTATGACAGGCCCTCGCCCCCGGCCCCCAGGGCGGGCCCAGCTCGGGCTCCGGTGCTCTTCCCAGCACGTCAGCTTGCCCAAGCGCCACCAGAGCTGACATGTGGTCCGTTGCAGCTACCTGACTTACATCAAGCTGTCGACAGCGATCAGGCGGAACGAGAGCATGGCTAAGGGGCTGCAGAAGGCCCTGCTGCAGCAGCAGCCGGACGACGACAGCAAGCGCTCCCCGCGGCCCCAGGACCTGATCCGGCTCTACGACATCATCCTGCAGGTGACCCTGGGGGCTGGAACCCCTGCCCTGTGCGTGGGTTGGACACAAGATTGTGTCCACGCTTGCTTTCATACCAGGTCAGCTGCTTGTGGGCCTGGTGCTCAGGCCCGTCGATGCGTCTGTGGTTGTTCGGGCGCTCCATCACGTCGGCTCTTTTTCCACCCTGTGAACTGTAGCCCGCCAAGCTCCTCTGTCCATGAGATTTCGCAGGCAGGAATACTGGCGTGACTTGCCATTCCCTTCTCCAGGGGATCTTCCCAGCCCAAGGATGGAACCCACATCTCCTGCACTGGCAGGCAGAGTCTTTACCACTGAGCCACCAGGGAAGCCCGTGTTGGCGTGTAGACACTAGTCAGCCCACAAGGATTCACTCGCTGAGGCCTTCTGGTCTCCCGCATGCCGTGAAGTGTCCTGGGACCTGAGGCCATGCCGCCTCAGCCCACCAGGAGTTCATCGGTGGGGGGCTTGTGAGACCCTGCCCGCAGGCACGGTGCCTGTATAGGTGCCACACGCGTGGGCCGTCTGAAATGAATGCAGAGCCAGAGGGGTCCCCCATAGCTGAGAGGGCTCGGGAAGTCTCTGAAGGAGGTGGCGTGCGACCGAGAGAGGACCCGTGGGCTTCTGGCGTCAGAGAGGAGGGTGCGGTGACGCCAGGCGTGGCTGCTGCTGGCTTGCTCGTCACAGGCTTTTCCCGGTTTCCTGAAGCCCGGGCCCACTCTTTCTGCCCGTGTCTGTTCTGCCAGGTCTTCTGTCAAACACTCACTGCGGGTCCTCCACTTGATGAGTTCTCTTTCCATCTCCTGTGCAGAATCTGGTGGAATTGCTCCAGCTTCCTGGCTTAGAGGAAGATAGAGCCTTCCAGAAAGAGATAGGCCTGAAAACTCTGGTCTACAAGGCTTACAGGTAAGCTCCCCTGGGGCAGGCAGGGCTCCTCTCAACCGTTGGATGGTCCTAGAAGCTTTGGGATCATGTCCCTAGCAGGCTGGGATTTCATTTTTAAAAGCCATGAGCAGAGGTAAATGGTTGTGGCCTAGCTGTGTGGGCGGGGCTGGACGGCGTCCCTCCTTCCGGCCTCTCCAGTGTCCTCCCTGAGCCTCTTGGGAAGCGCCCCCTTTTGGCAGAGTCAGCAGTGAGTGAAGGCGGTGGGTCAGCGTGGGACCTTCGCTGTCAGCTCCAGGCTCGGGGAGGAGTCCGCGGCCCAGCCTGACAAACCCAAGCCGTGAGAATGGCGGGACCTCCGGTCCCCGGCGGTGATCTTGATGTTGAGAAGCTTGACAGTTACGCAGCCTGAGCAGCAGGGAGAGCCTTGATCTTGGGTGATTGTTGCTTCAGAACATGGTGGCTCTTTCTGCCCATCAGGTGCTTCTTCATCGCTCAGTCCTACGTGCTGGTGAAGAAGTGGAGTGAAGCCCTCGTCCTGTACGACAGGGTCCTGAAATACGCAGAGGAGGTGGACTCCGACGCCGGAGCCTCCAGGAGCAGCCGCAAGGTGGGCCGCGGGCCTCCCTGTCTCCAGCCCCCAGGTCCAGCCCCGAGCGGTTTGGCTGTGAGGCTTTGACGCCTTCTCGGCGGGTCCCGCCCGGGTCAGCCGTGGGATGTGGTGCCACCCTGAGTGCCCGGAGCTGCGGGTGTGACTGGTGGCAGCGTTCCAGGCCCCAGGAGGACGCGCATCCTGAGAGAGACAGCCTTCCTCTGCTTCAAACAGCCCTTTCTCAGCTCAGCTCCATGTTGGAATTGCTTCGAATTCTCCCACCTCAGAGGTGGCTGGCTCTAATTGGTGCAGGATGAGCATTTGGGGGTTTTATTTATTTGTTTTGGGGGTTTTAAAACCTTTCAGTGATTCCACTCTGCAGCCCAGTGGAGAGCCACTGGTGAGGCCTCTCCACGCGCCGTGGACCAGCTGCGGCAGTGTTGGGGAGCTGGCTGGAAATGCGGGTTCTCAAGCCCTGTGCAGAATCTGGTGGAATTGCTCCAGCTTCCTGGCTTAGAGGAAGATAGAGCCTTCCAGAAAGAGATAGGCCTGAAAACTCTGGTCTACAAGGCTTACAGGTAAGCTCCCCTGGGGCAGGCAGGGCTCCTCTCAACCGTTGGATGGTCCTAGAAGCTTTGGGATCATGTCCCTAGCAGGCTGGGATTTCATTTTTAAAAGCCATGAGCAGAGGTAAATGGTTGTGGCCTAGCTGTGTGGGCGGGGCTGGACGGCGTCCCTCCTTCCGGCCTCTCCAGTGTCCTCCCTGAGCCTCTTGGGAAGCGCCCCCTTTTGGCAGAGTCAGCAGTGAGTGAAGGCGGTGGGTCAGCGTGGGACCTTCGCTGTCAGCTCCAGGCTCGGGGAGGAGTCCGCGGCCCAGCCTGACAAACCCAAGCCGTGAGAATGGCGGGACCTCCCGTCCCCGGCGGTGATCTTGATGTTGAGAAGCTTGACAGTTACGCAGCCTGAGCAGCAGGGAGAGCCTTGATCTTGGGTGATTGTTGCTTCAGAACATGGTGGCTCTTTCTGCCCATCAGGTGCTTCTTCATCGCTCAGTCCTACGTGCTGGTGAAGAAGTGGAGTGAAGCCCTCGTCCTGTACGACAGGGTCCTGAAATACGCAGAGGAGGTGGACTCCGACGCCGGAGCCTCCAGGAGCAGCCGCAAGGTGGGCCGCGGGCCTCCCTGTCTCCAGCCCCCAGGTCCAGCCCCGAGCGGTTTGGCTGTGAGGCTTTGACGCCTTCTCGGCGGGTCCCGCCGGGTCAGCCGTGGGATGTGGTGCCACCCTGAGTGCCCGGAGCTGCGGGTGTGACTGGTGGCAGCGTTCCAGGCCCCAGGAGGACGCGCATCCTGAGAGAGACAGCCTTCCTCTGCTTCAAACAGCCCTTTCTCAGCTCAGCTCCATGTTGGAATTGCTTCGAATTCTCCCACCTCAGAGGTGGCTGGCTCTAATTGGTGCAGGATGAGCATTTGGGGGTTTTATTTATTTGTTTTGGGGGTTTTAAAACCTTTCAGTGATTCCACTCTGCAGCCCAGTGGAGAGCCACTGGTGAGGCCTCTCCACGTGCGCACGTGGACCAGCTGCGGCAGTGTTGGGGAGCTGGCTGGAAATGCGGGTTCTTAAGCCCTGCGCCAGCTCTGCTGAGTCCAGAGTGCATTGTAGCAGGACTCCCAGGTGACTGGGTATGCACACAGCTTACGTGCCCATCTGGTTTTCTTCACTGATTTGTGAATGACGGCTAGCTATTTAAGCTTACGGACTGCTTTGAGGAGTTACAGAGATTCTGGTCCAGGGAACTGTGCTTACTTTACAAGTAGAGACTATTCAGAAAAGAGGGGTTAAGGTTACTATACTGTTACAGCCAGTGTGAGAGCGTCTGCTTGGAACAGCCGTGGGGTCAGGGGTGAAGAAAATCTCGCTTCTGCCTTCAGACAGCTTGTGGTTTCGCTGCAGCCACAGGCCTTGCATAGGACCCGCCTGTGAACACAGAAGAAGGAAGAGAAATAGGGAAGGAGTAGGTGGGAGGCGGGTGTGAGCCGAGGGTGCAGTGAGCCGTGTGGCGGCATCGTCGGGTGGGGTGTCTTTGGAATGTGGGTGGTTTATCTCTGGAGAGAAGAGGCATTTCATAAGAGCCCATCTGGCCTCACATGCCGGGTGGTTTGGGGGGAATGTGCCGGGAAACAGAGGCATGGGGGCTGCAGCCATGTGCAGACCTAACCGATGGTTCCAGATTGTGTCGAGTGAGAGGTGGAGGCAAGAGAAGGACGTCCGCCTCCTAGGAGGGCCGTGGGTAGAGGCCGCGGCCTTCAGTCCAGGCAGCCGCGCTCTGGATCCCTCCCTGCTGCCTCGGGACGTGGCTGGGCACGTTCTTTGGCCTCTGCGCGTTGTCTTCTCACTTGTAACGTGCAGGTACAGACTGCCTCCAGAGTATCATGAAGGTGAAACTAACAGCTGTGCGAGCTACTTAGGGCGGTTCCTGGCACCTGACGCACTCGGTGTGGGATAAACATGACCAGTGTCGTCACTCTTATTTCCAGGCAGCGTTACTTCAGCCATGGCATCGATCTCTCCCCTTGAAACGGGCTCGTTTTTGTGAGGTGTTCTTGTTTTTTTGGAATAGGGAGAACTGTTTAAAACGCTTGCAGTCCTTAAGGACACCGGTGGGGTCGCTTAGGTTAGTGTGGCGGCCTCTGGCCCCGGCTCACAGGTCCGCGTTTTCCACGTTGCTGCAGGACCTGCCGGACATGCAGGAGCTCATCACGCAAGTGAGGTCGGAGAAGTGCTCCCTGCAGGCGGCTGCGATCCTGGGTGAGCTGCCTGCCCGCCTGCCTCTCCCCGCGGCCCGTCTCCCCACTCCCCTGCTCCCCCCCCCCCTCCCCTGCTGGTTGGAGACTGGAAGGGGCTGCTTTGGTTCCTCTGCGAGAGTTTCGTGTCTTCCTGCCGTTACCTCCGTGCTGTGGAGGCCTCAGCTTAAGCGGCAGAACCCAGACAAGCCCTGGTAGGCCGTGCCTTCTGCCTGTTGGCGTCCGCCCTCAGCCACGCCGGCGGCGCTGGGGTGCCGTCTGGCACCTGTGGCACCTCTTCTCTGCCTCCGGAGGGCGCAGGCTGGCTCCCTCGGGTGGGCCCCCTTTACGCTTAGGATGTAGAACCCAGGCATGGATCGGTGTCATTGGAGTCCCTGTTCTGAGTCCTGTCAAACTTTCAGATACAAACGACGCCCACCAAACGGAGACCTCTGCCCAAGTCAGGGATAATAAGGTGAGTCTGGACTGTGGCTGTTGAAGAGTAAAGAGCGTTCGTGACGCCCCCGGAATGCGCATGCGTTTGTAGAGCAGAGGACCCTTCCTTTCTGAGGAGGCAGCCTGTCCGCTCCTCCCTTCACTCGGGGCCTGAGAGCTGCCTGTGTCGGGGGCGTTCGTGTCCCGTCGATGGCTCCAGACCCAGCCAGGAGGCCGCCGTGCGCCCTGGCGAGGTGCTCTGCCTCCGACCTCGGCCACGTGCGCCCACTCCCCGCCCCGCAGCTGCTCTGGGCTCCGGTGACTCTCAGCTGTGATGCGGGAACGTGGTCCCCCTCACAGGACGCTCGTGGGGGTCGAGCGTTCCACAGACGCACAGTGATTAACTCTGGCTTCCTGCTTTGGCTTGACTTCCAGCCCCTGGTTGAGCGGTTTGAGACGTTCTGCCTGGACCCGTCCCTCGTCACCAAGCAAGCCAGCCTGGTGCACTTCCCACCGGGCTTCCAGCCCATCCCGTGCAAGCCTCTGTTCTTTGACCTGGCCCTCAATCACGTGGCTTTCCCACCCCTTGAGGACAAGTTGGAGCAGAAGACCAAGAGTGGCCTCACCGGATACATCAAGGGCATCTTTGGGTTCAGGAGCTAACCCGGCTCTCCTTGGGGGCAGGGGGAGATCCTGGCTCTTACTCTGTATTGTGAGAAACCCCACCAGGTTCCGTGATATTAAATGCAGGTCCACGTTGGCCCGGGGCAGCAGTGTACCACCCTCGACCCTGCGTTCCTGTGTCGCGCGTGTGTGTGCACTTGCATTCCCGCAGGGGGCCGGAGGGCCCCTGTCGTCTCCGGACAGATGTGCGCGGGTCTGGGTCCTGTGTCTGTCCCCCGGGGAGGGGCCCTCGCTGCCCGGTCTCGTCCGAGCCATCGTTGGCTCCCTTGGCCAGTCCCGTGTCTGTGGGGTCCGCGCCTGACAGGTGGGGCTCGAGCGTCCTGTCGTGTGTCTTCAGCACCGTGGATTTGAAATGAACGCATCCTCGCCTTGCCCACCTGGGAGCCCTGGAAGAGGTGGTACTGGGCGAGGGGACAGTGGCAGCGTCACCCCAGGGTACAGGCAGCCTTACTCCCCTCCACCTCCGAGGGAAAGTGAAGAAGTTTCCGAACAAGCAAAGAGCTCTATTTTTAGAAGAAATATGTTACACGCAGAAATGATGAAAACAAATCTATTAAAAGGCGAAGATGCTGGCTGCCTGCCCGTTCTTTACACGCCCTTTCCCGTTGGCCCCGGCTCCCCCCGACCCTCGTTGCAGGTCCCGCTGTGTTGGCGAGGCTCCTGATGGCCGGCAGCGTCGCTCAGTCCCGGTGCGGATCAGACTGTTAGAGGTGCTGTTTCTAATCTCATTTTAAACGCCATCACCTTTTAATCAGATTTCTTCTTTACTCTTTTCTTCTTCTCACACTTTATTTCTACTGCAGTACCAACAGTAGAAGTCACAAAAGCAATATTGGAAAGCCAGGCGTGAGAGTGACTTAGCCCTGAGACGTATGCGGTGCGCGGACCACTCTGGGCCCCGTGGGGCCGCTGTTTCCCCGTGGACCGCGGAGGGGCTCGCGCGAGTGGCGGGAGGGCAGCGCAGCCCCGTGCGCTGGGCTTGAGTGGCGCCGTGGCTCTGAAGACGCGCAGGACCAGCACTTCTCCCGCGGGCTGGCTTTGGGTCAGCGAGCCCCAGGAAGCGAGTTTTTGTTGTCTCAGTTGGACATTTCACCTGTGCCATGTAACTTAGGGGCGTCCTTCTTTGCTGTCTCCCTGCCTCCGGACGGTGCAGCGCGGATGGTCTTAGGTCCCGGAGCTGGGTCCCGAGGGCCAGGGCAGTGCTCCTAAGGGGCAGTGGGAAGCGCTGGGGACCTTGCGTCTCTTCCAACCTCATCCAGCTCCCAGCGCCCCCGGCAGCACCAGGCCTGGGGTCTAGGGCTTTGTGCCTCCCTCGCCTCTTCTCACGCTGGGGGTCCTCCAGCCTCAGCAGCCCAGTTTGAGGCGCCATGGGTGCGGGCGGTCCTCAACCAGCTTGTGCCAGTGTCTGGGGGGTAGGGCCAGCTGGAGAAGCTCCTTCTGGCCTCATTTGGGAAGGTCTTGCTCACAGGTCCTTTGCAGCCCTTCCTGTTGACTCTTCAGAGTGCTGGCAGCGGGGGTGGGGAGCCAGAGTCCTGAGTTGATCATTTTGACTGAACCTTTTCTAAGCTTTCTCATGAAAAAGAAAGTCACTAGAAACTCCCTCCACCAGGTACCCCTGCTGGCTGCTCTTCAGCCAGTGGGACCATGGCAAGACGTGTTTCGTATTAAAGGTGCATGCTTACTTACCTGAGAAGACAGACCTGGCAGGGCCGAGGCCACGAGCTCTCACGTCCCTTCGCCTGGAATCCCTGGGCTTTAAACAGACTGCGTCGTGGGGCTGGGGCAGGACCCCATCCTGTCTTCAGCCTGAGGAGCAGCCGAGGCTCCTCGTGGAAACGGGTCAGTCAGGCCGGGGAGCAGGACTCTACTGGAGGGGTCCCCAGGGTGAACCACAGAGGCTGCCCGCTCCTGCCTTCCCTGCAAGGAGAGGGGCCGGCAGGTGGCGGGTGTGAGGCCGTGGACACGTGGCTCTGGGTGGGCCTGTCCTGCTCTGGCTCCCAGCACTTCTCCAGCGGGCTGGCTTTGGGTCAGCGAGCCCCAGGAAGCGAGTTTTGTTGTCTCAGTTGGACATTTCACCTGTGCCATGTAACTTAGGCGTCCTTCTTTGCTGTCTCCCTGCCTCCGGACGGTGCAGCGCGGATGGTCTTAGGTCCCGGAGCTGGGTCCCGAGGGCCAGGGCAGTGCTCCTAAGGGGCAGTGGGAAGCGCTGGGGACCTTGCGTCTCTTCCAACCTCATCCAGCTCCCAGCGCCCCCGGCAGCACCAGGCCTGGGGTCTAGGGCTTTGTGCCTCCCTCGCCTCTTCTCACGCTGGGGGTCCTCCAGCCTCAGCAGCCCAGTTTGAGGCGCCATGGGTGCGGGCGGTCCTCAACCAGCTTGTGCCAGTGTCTGGGGGGTAGGGCCAGCTGGAGAAGCTCCTTCTGGCCTCATTTGGGAAGGTCTTGCTCACAGGTCCTTTGCAGCCCTTCCTGTTGACTCTTCAGAGTGCTGGCAGCGGGGGTGGGGAGCCAGAGTCCTGAGTTGATCATTTTGACTGAACCTTTTCTAAGCTTTCTCATGAAAAAGAAAGTCACTAGAAACTCCCTCCACCAGGTACCCCTGCTGGCTGCTCTTCAGCCAGTGGGACCATGGCAAGACGTGTTTCGTATTAAAGGTGCATGCTTACTTACCTGAGAAGACAGACCTGGCAGGGCCGAGGCCACGAGCTCTCACGTCCCTTCGCCTGGAATCCCTGGGCTTTAAACAGACTGCGTCGTGGGGCTGGGGCAGGACCCCATCCTGTCTTCAGCCTGAGGAGCAGCCGAGGCTCCTCGTGGAAACGGGTCAGTCAGGCCGGGGAGCAGGACTCTACTGGAGGGGTCCCCAGGGTGAACCACAGAGGCTGCCCGCTCCTGCCTTCCCTGCAAGGAGAGGGGCCGGCAGGTGGCGGGTGTGAGGCCGTGGACACGTGGCTCTGGGTGGGCCTGTCCTGCTCTGGCTCCCAGCACTCACGCAGGATGGGAGCTGGGGTGCGGGCAGCGGGAGGTGACCCTCAGAGCGTTCTGTCTCCCCAGATCTAGCGGAGAAGGGAAACTCGGCTGAGCCTACACGTCCAGAACGTGCCTGACGGCGGCTCTGTGCCCCTGCCTTTTGTTTTCTTACCTGTCAGGTGGTGATGACCTCGATCTTGGTTCGGGGTCGAAGCGCTGCCAGCTCAAAGCTCCGCGTGCGACGGGAGGAGTAAGCGCTGAGCCTTCGGTGGGAAAGACACGGCCTGGCCACGTTGGTCACTCTTGACAGTGTTGGTTCTCTCGCCTAAAGGGGGCATGGGGCAGTCGGGGCTGGACGGGCCCTCTGCTGCTCCGTCTCCTGGTTTTTCCCTTTTCATATAGACCGTTTTGCTATACTGCCCAGTTTTCCATTAAACTAGGTGAGAATTCTTGGATTCCCTGTTTGGAATGAAACCCTGCCGGGCTCCACCTCTTTCCTCTGGTGGCAACTGAACCTTCACCGTGTCCAGGAGGGGGTGGCCTGCGGTGACGTGCACCCGGCCACCCACAGCGGTCCTGGACCCTCGCTGGTGTCGGCTCCCGCAGCTCAGGCAGTGGCCTCCCCCGACCGCCTCCTCTCCTTCCCCGGGCCGGTGCCTTGCCTGTCCACTGTGGTCGCTGTAGCGATGCTGACCTTTCCCACACTCGGCATCCTGATACACGAAAGCTAACTGATCACAGAATTCTAAACAGCACGCTGCTGTCTGCCGCTTTGAGAAGCTTGGAACGTTCAGAGGTCTAGGAAAATGTCCAAAGAGAGCAAAAATAGGTGTTGGTCCTAACTTTTTTCTGTTTTGTTTTGGCAGACACTTGTTGCTACAGAGGAAATGGAAACCAGATTTAGCTATAAAATTTATTAATGTTCCAAAGCAAAGAGATAAATTGGAAACTGTCTCCATCCCAACACCACTAACTGAAAGAGTGGCCTGGGGTCCTGTGAGATGCGGGGACCCTCAGTGCGGGCAGGCGGCCACAAGTGACCAGCATGGCCCCTCGGGGGCTGCCCTCCACAGAGGCGCCGTCTGGCACACTGCAGGCTCTGGAATGTTCTCCAGCTGTATTGTTAGCTGGCACAAGTTAAAATGCAACCGCAGCTGATGAGTACTGACGGAACACTTGTGGGAGCCTTTCATCTGACCTTTTGAAGCTGCTGAGGGACAGATCTAGAGTTACGGTTCCGTTCTGTTCTGTCCTGGCAGGTCTGTCAGGGGCCTGAGGCGTGGGGCTCGGGCCCCGCTGAGCTCCGAGGCGGGGGCCCTGCTTTCCTCCCGCTGCTGCACCCACTGTGGTTATTTTCATGGTGTCGGAAAGGGGAGCCTTGCTTCTCTGTGGTCCTTGTTCTTAGCAGATGGTTGTGTTCAGCTCCGTTAGCTGCGGCTGCGTGTCCTCACGCTCAGTCTGTGGTTGGTTGACCCCTTGGAAAAGAACCACGTCTTTTCTGTTAGGTGGAACTTCCCCCAGAGACCTGCTGGCAAGAGGAAGTGTGGTTACAACAGGCAGGTAACGGGTCCCTGAAAGCTGTGACGTTTGGTAGCTCTCACTCACCTTGGGATGGAAGGGAGCTGGGCGTCATCCCCTGGAAGCCAGGGCTGGCTGCAGAGGCCCGGCACACAGCGGTCCTGGACCCTCGCTGGTGTCGGCTCCGCAGCTCAGGCAGTGGCCTCCCCGACCGCCTCCTCTCCTTCCCCGGGCCGGTGCCTTGCCTGTCCACTGTGGTCGCTGTAGCGATGCTGACCTTTCCCACACTCGGCATCCTGATACACGAAAGCTAACTGATCACAGAATTCTAAACAGCACGCTGCTGTCTGCCGCTTTGAGAAGCTTGGAACGTTCAGAGGTCTAGGAAAATGTCCAAAGAGAGCAAAAATAGGTGTTGGTCCTAACTTTTTTCTGTTTTGTTTTGGCAGACACTTGTTGCTACAGAGGAAATGGAAACCAGATTTAGCTATAAAATTTATTAATGTTCCAAAGCAAAGAGATAAATTGGAAACTGTCTCCATCCCAACACCACTAACTGAAAGAGTGGCCTGGGGTCCTGTGAGATGCGGGGACCCTCAGTGCGGGCAGGCGGCCACAAGTGACCAGCATGGCCCCTCGGGGGCTGCCCTCCACAGAGGCGCCGTCTGGCACACTGCAGGCTCTGGAATGTTCTCCAGCTGTATTGTTAGCTGGCACAAGTTAAAATGCAACCGCAGCTGATGAGTACTGACGGAACACTTGTGGGAGCCTTTCATCTGACCTTTTGAAGCTGCTGAGGGACAGATCTAGAGTTACGGTTCCGTTCTGTTCTGTCCTGGCAGGTCTGTCAGGGGCCTGAGGCGTGGGGCTCGGGCCCCGCTGAGCTCCGAGGCGGGGGCCCTGCTTTCCTCCCGCTGCTGCACCCACTGTGGTTATTTTCATGGTGTCGGAAAGGGGAGCCTTGCTTCTCTGTGGTCCTTGTTCTTAGCAGATGGTTGTGTTCAGCTCCGTTAGCTGCGGCTGCGTGTCCTCACGCTCAGTCTGTGGTTGGTTGACCCCTTGGAAAAGAACCACGTCTTTTCTGTTAGGTGGAACTTCCCCCAGAGACCTGCTGGCAAGAGGAAGTGTGGTTACAACAGGCAGGTAACGGGTCCCTGAAAGCTGTGACGTTTGGTAGCTCTCACTCACCTTGGGATGGAAGGGAGCTGGGCGTCATCCCCTGGAAGCCAGGGGCACCTGGTTTGCTGGCCTGCAGAGGCCCCGGCACAGAACCGGCCCTTGACAGATGGATTTCCCTCCCTTCGCTCCCCCGTGGAGGGAGCCGACACTAGAACACCATGCTTGGGGACTTCCCTGGGAGTTCAGTGCCTAAGACTCCCCTCAGTACAGGGGGCCCAGGTTTAATACCCGGTCAGGGAACTAGATCCCACGTGCTGCAACTAAAGATTCCACGTGCCACAACTAAAGGTCCCACATGCCACAGCAAATACTGAAGATCTCTTGTGCCTCAACTGAGACCTGGCATGGCCAAATAAAAGACAAAGTGCCCTGCTTCTCCCTGCACTGCTGCCCGAAGGCACCTTCACACCTGAGCCCTGTCCTGGGCCTCACGGGAGGACCGCCATCCTAGCTGGTACTGAATCTAGAAGCCTCTTCTTATTGTAGCCACACCGTCTGAGCTGAGGCTCCAGGCTCCTGTGCACCGAGTTGGGTGAGGAGGCCCTCCGGTTCACAGCCGCTCTCTCCTCTTAGGCAGGCTCCGCCGGCTTCCTCCTCCTCCCTCCCCAGGGCTGAGCCTCGCGAGGGCTCAGCAACATCATTGGGACAACAGGTTGAGTCTAATGACCTGCCCTGTGTGCTTGCCAATTTCCTGGCAGTAAAGACCGATTAGGAAGGCTTACCCCTCAGCTGTGAAGACTTACTAGTTCTTACTCTTTGTTTGTTTGTTTTATAAATCTTTCTTCCTGAGACCATTGAGTCGGGGCTTCGTGTGTTTGAGCCCCACTGCTTCAGTACGGCCTGTGACTCTCCCCAGCTGCTGGGCTGGGCTATTGGCCTTGCAAATATGTGTGTGTGTTAGTCACCCAGTCCTGTCCAACCCCATGGACGGCAGCTCACCAGGCTCCTCCGTCCGTGGAATTCTCCATTCCAGAGAATACTGGAGTGGGTTGCCATTCGCTTCTCCAGGGAATCTTCCCAATCCAGGGATTAAACCCAGGTCTCCCGCAGTGCGGGCAGATTCTTTACCAGATTCTTTACCATCTGAGCCAGCAGGGAACTTGCAAGGGACATGGCTAAGCCGCTTCCATTAGACCTGAATTTCTCCACCATATGGCTGCATATCCCAGACCTGGCTATTAAGACTCGTCGTATTTCTTCAAGGTGATAGAGAGGCCCAGAGACCTTGGGCAACTTGGGGAGACCGGGAGGCCCTGCGGTGAGAATGGGCAGGTTGTAGACTTCTGGAATGCAGGCATGGCTTATGCAGCCAGCTGCAGTGTGGCCCAGAAGTGCGGGCTGTATTAGCACTGGTCCCACGGGTGAGCTGGGGCCACTGTGACCCGAGGCTGGGGAAAGGGAACCACTTCCAGGGATGGACAGACAGCCAAGGCATCCTTGGCCTTGCCCTCCCAGCCAACTTGGGACCTGAGGACTCATGGGGTCCCTTCTGTGTTCTCTATCTTGCCACCTAGTATGGGGACACTGGTCTCTTGACATGGGCAGGACTGGGTCGTTGATTTGCTAGAGTTGTACCCTCTAGACTGTCTCTATAAATGACCCGGAAGGAATAGAAAGCTTTTCTTGCCCACCCAGCTCTAGTAGGGCAAGCTGTGGTCACCTGCTTCTCTCTAGCCTGGCCTTTAGCATTTCATTTTATCAGGCTTGTTGGGCAGGCTTGCAACCAAGAGAGCCTCCTCCAAACCGCTGGGCGGATTCCTGGGGCCGCAGCCTCTCCCCACCCCGCAGCCCTGCTCAGTTGGTGGAGGTGCCTCGGCTTCTCATCTGGCCAAGAACACGTAAGGCAAGAGGGTTGCCAGCCAGCTGGGCTCCAAGGGTCTGGTAGCAGAGCTTTGTACAAATAGGTCAATTTCCTGAGGCGACGAAGCTTGTCTCGATCAGGGAGCTGTGGAAGCTGCGGAGCCAGCAGTTGCTTCAGCGAGAGCAGCAGAGAGCAGAACACCCCTCCCTGCAGGACCTCAGGAGCCCACGGAGAGAGTGGGCGGCCTAAGCCCTGGCGCAGTAGCCAGGCGGCCTCCCTGTTGCCCAGCTGCATGCACACGTGGCAGCCTCAGAGCTGAGAGCTGCACACTTTCAGCTCCACGGCTGAGCAGTCCGCGGCTGCGGCCTCAGGCCCCACGAGCTGGGAAGGGCCGGCATGGCCTGCCTGGAAGCACCGGGCTGGGGCCAGTGAGTAAGCTCAGCAGTCACAGTGCTGGAGGGACTGCCCTGGTGGTCCAGCGGCTAAGACTCAGCTCTCAAGGCAGGCTTGATTCCTGGTTGGGAAACTAGATCCCACAGGCTGCATCTAAAGATCCCACATGCTTCAATGGAGATGGAAGCTCCTGCTTGCCTCAGTGAAGACCCGGCACAGCCAAAATTTAAGGAAAAAAAAAAGTCACAGCACTGGAGGCAGGTTGGGGATCCACTGATCTCAGACATCTCAATCCACAGAGGGAGAAGCATGTGCCAGGAGGAGCAGGCCTCAAGGGGCAGGACGGAAAGCCAGGTCTTGGACCTCCTGCCTCGTTCAGGAGGAGATGTGGCAGGGGCGAGGCCCAGGAAGGCTGAAAGGGGGCACCCAGTCTGGATTCTAGGTCCGAGCTCTCTGATAGAATTACAATGTGAGCCACAAATGCAAGCCTTATCTATAAGTTTACATATCAGTCACATTAAAAGTAGCAGAGCTTCCCGGTGGCACAGTGGGTGGGAATCCGCCTGTCAATGCAGGGGACGTGGGTGCGATCTCTGATCCAGGAAGATCCCACATATGGAGCAACTAAGCCCGTGTGCCACAGCTGCTGAGCTTGTGTGCCTCCTCTTCTGAAGGCCTCGTGCCCAGAACCAGTGCTCCGCAGCAAGAGAAGCCACTGCAGTGAAGCGTGGCCCCTGCTTGCTGCAACTAGAGAAAGCCCATGCACAGTAATGAAGACCTAGGGCAACCAAAAATAAGAAGTAAATATAATTTTGGAGGGGGTGGGGCGGGTTGGAGAGGGAGAGGGGCGGGCAGGCCACTTCTGTTGGTCTTTCATTTATCTAGTTTCATCCGTCTTTGTTCTTTGGCCCATGTGGGCCTCCCATCGCGGTGGTCCCTCTTGTCGCAGAGCACCGGCTCTGGGCGCATGCGCTCCAGAGCTCCAACTTGGTAAGTGAACACATCGGTCCAGCCACTCCGCGGCACGTGGGATCTTCCCAGGCCAGGGATCGAACCAGCGCCCCTTGCACTGCAAGGCGGTGTCCTTACCCACTGGACCACCAGGGAAGCCCCAGTAAATACGATTCTTAAAAATAATAAAAAAATAAAAATAGCAGCACCCCTCCCCCCATGTGAGGAATGCATGAGAATCCATGACCCCGAAGAGGGCCCTCAGTGACCCCACTGGCACTTGGACCTCAGACGCCCTAGCTGCAGAACCGGAAGCAGTAAGCTTTGTCTATAAGCCAAAAAAATGGAAAAGCAATAGGTGAAATCAGTTTTTTAAAAAATATGTTTCATTTATCACAATATACCCAAAAGATAATTTTACCATGTAATCAATATAAAACAGTATTGAAATATTTTGCATTCTCTTTTCATATTAAGTCTTTGAAGTCCGGGGTGAATGCTGCATCTATCAGTTCAGACTGACCGCATTACAGAGGCTCAAGTCACGGGGGCTAGACCTGCCGGCGGCCACCCAGGCTGTCAGCCCCCTCCCAGCCTTCTAAATGAACGACTCCTTTTTTTTTTTCTTTTTTTTAATATTTATTTATTTGGCTGCACAGGGTCTTAGTTGAGGCATGCAAGCTTAGCTTGTGGTATGGGAGATCTTAGTTCCCTGACCAGGGCTTGAACCTGCATCCCCTGGATTGGAAGGCAAATTCTTAACCACTGGACCACCAGGGAAGTACCCATTTTTTTTTGTTGTTTGGTTTTTTTTGTTAAGATATTGAGAAGCCTGCCTCTTTCTTTGCCCCATCCTTTCTCCAGCGTCTTAGTCTTGGGGGCTAGGGCTAACCTACCGCCCCCCGAATAGGAGCCCCCTGAGTGACCGCCACCTCGGAGACCTGGCTGCTCCTGGTTCCTGCACGTCAGGCCCATCTGGGAGGGGCAGTCTAATTTGATTCGGTGTTGATTCACGCCAGGCATTCAGCTCTTGTTTTTCTTGCAGTGTATCAGTTCGTCTTCATCAAGGGCATGTGAGGGCCTCTCTGGTGCTCATTTATTTCCAGGCCTGAGGGGAGGCGCTTCTGCAACAGGAGGCAAAGCTCTGACCTTCCAGATCTCAGCCTCCCTTCTGCCCTCCTCCTGGGGGAGCCACAACTCAGCGGGGCCTCCCCTGGCTGCTCCTGTTCCTGGGGCTGGAGTCTAGATAGTCTACCCCGGGGCTCCAATAACCACCCCCTTCCAAGAATGGGCCTGGAGTTCTCCGGGAGACAGAGGAGGGAGCTGAGCTGTTGTCCTGGGGCTGGAGTCTAAAATAAGGATAGAGCTGACTCTCAGGTTTGATATGAGAAGCCAGTCATTAAAAGACCCTGACCCCACTGGCACTTGGACCTCAGCGCCTAGAACCGAAGCAGTAAGCTTTTTCTATAAGCCAAAAAAATGGAAAAGCAATAGGTGAAATCAGTTTTTTAAAAAATATGTTTCATTTATCACAATATACCCAAAAGATAATTTTACCATGTAATCAATATAAAACAGTATTGAAATATTTTGCATTCTCTTTTCATATTAAGTCTTTGAAGTCCGGGGTGAATGCTGCATCTATCAGTTCAGACTGACCGCATTACAGAGGCTCAAGTCACGGGGGCTAGACCTGCCGGCGGCCACCCAGGCTGTCAGCCCCCTCCCAGCCTTCTAAATGAACGACTCCTTTTTTTTTTTCTTTTTTTTAATATTTATTTATTTGGCTGCACAGGGTCTTAGTTGAGGCATGCAAGCTTAGCTTGTGGTATGGGAGATCTTAGTTCCCTGACCAGGGCTTGAACCTGCATCCCCTGGATTGGAAGGCAAATTCTTAACCACTGGACCACCAGGGAAGTACCCATTTTTTTTTGTTGTTTGGTTTTTTTTGTTAAGATATTGAGAAGCCTGCCTCTTTCTTTGCCCCATCCTTTCTCCAGCGTCTTAGTCTTGGGGGCTAGGGCTAACCTACCGCCCCCCGAATAGGAGCCCCCTGAGTGACCGCCACCTCGGAGACCTGGCTGCTCCTGGTTCCTGCACGTCAGGCCCATCTGGGAGGGGCAGTCTAATTTGATTCGGTGTTGATTCACGCCAGGCATTCAGCTCTTGTTTTTCTTGCAGTGTATCAGTTCGTCTTCATCAAGGGCATGTGAGGGCCCTCTCTGGTGCTCATTTATTTCCAGGCCTGAGGGGGGAGAGGCGCTTCTGCAACAGGAGGCAAAGCTCTGACCTTCCAGATCTCAGCCTCCCTTCTGCCCTCCTCCTGGGGGAGCCACAACTCAGCGGGGCCTCCCCTGGCTGCTCCTGTTCCTGGGGCTGGAGTCTAGATAGTCTACCCCGGGGCTCCAATAACCACCCCCTTCCAAGAATGGGCCTGGAGTTCTCCGGGAGACAGAGGAGGGAGCTGAGCGCTGTTGCCTCCTGTCTCCTGGGACTTGGCTATCACCTGCCAGATCTCAAAGATTAAGGATAGAGCTGACTCTCAGGTTTGATATGAGAAGCCAGTCATTGGATTGGCTCCTAAACCCAGTAGTTACTTTAACAAATGGGCCCCTTGCTGAGAGGTAGATGACAGGCATGCAGCTAGTGGTTAGAAGAAAATAGTCACCCCGGAGTGACTTGGAGAGGTCTAGGGCGGAGGGCAAGCAGCCGCCCGGCCCAGCCTTCCTCCTCTGGCTCCATCTCAGCTCACGCTCAGCCCGGAGAAGAGCCCTGGCAACCACTCTGCTCTGCCGTTGCTGCGTCCCTGTTCCGCTGGGTTGGCCAAAAAGTTTACTAAGGCATTTTCACACGATGTTACGAGAAAATTTGAATGAACGAACGTTTTGGCCTGCCCCATACGTCCCTGTTGGGTCAAGGCCTCCTGCTGCCCTCCCACCCCATTACCACTGTCAGCACCCCCGCCCCCAGGGTGAGTGACTCCTGTGTCCCTTTTCCAAGGCCAAATTCAATGGCTTGTTCATGAGATGCAGCCAAAAGCAACCTAGGGCCTTCCTGTCCTGGGGTGGGGGGTGGGAGGCACGTGGCCAGTCTCAGGCCTCTGTCCCTGGTCTCCCCAGTCTGCTGGGACCCTTATCTCGTCTCCGATGTTTTCTGCCCTCACCTGGGCCTGCCCGGATGTCCCAGTGCTCCAAACCCAGCCTGAATGCATCCCTCCTCCCTCCTAGCTCCTTCCACGGAATCTGTCATAGTTCCTGAGAATGACTCCGGATTTATTGGAGGAACTTGAGCTGGGTCAGTGAAATGTGTGCCTGGAAATGAGGAACCCAAGGGGGTCCTGACCACAGGAGAAGGCAGCTAGCTACCAAGATGACCTCCCTGGCCCTCAGACCAGTATATGGGCCCTCCTCCTGGGGAGTCGGGCCTCCTGCTCCTGTTCCTGGGGCTGGAGTCTAGATAGTCTACCCCGGGGCTCCAATAACCACCCCCTTCCAAGAATGGGCCTGGAGTTCTCCGGGAGACAGAGGAGGGAGCTGAGCGCTGTTGCCTCCTGTCTCCTGGGACTTGGCTATCACCTGCCAGATCTCAAAGATTAAGGATAGAGCTGACTCTCAGGTTTGATATGAGAAGCCAGTCATTGGATTGGCTCCTAAACCCAGTAGTTACTTTAACAAATGGGCCCCTTGCTGAGAGGTAGATGACAGGCATGCAGCTAGTGGTTAGAAGAAAATAGTCACCCCGGAGTGACTTGGAGAGGTCTAGGGCGGAGGGCAAGCAGCCGCCCGGCCCAGCCTTCCTCCTCTGGCTCCATCTCAGCTCACGCTCAGCCCGGAGAAGAGCCCTGGCAACCACTCTGCTCTGCCGTTGCTGCGTCCCTGTTCCGCTGGGTTGGCCAAAAAGTTTACTAAGGCATTTTCACACGATGTTACGAGAAAATTTGAATGAACGAACGTTTTGGCCTGCCCCATACGTCCCTGTTGGGTCAAGGCCTCCTGCTGCCCTCCCCACCCCCATTACCACTGTCAGCACCCCCGCCCCCAGGGTGAGTGACTCCTGTGTCCCTTTTCCAAGGCCAAATTCAATGGCTTGTTCATGAGATGCAGCCAAAAGCAACCTAGGGCCTTCCTGTCCTGGGGTGGGGGGTGGGAGGCACGTGGCCAGTCTCAGGCCTCTGTCCCTGGTCTCCCCAGTCTGCTGGGACCCTTATCTCGTCTCCGATGTTTTCTGCCCTCACCTGGGCCTGCCCGGATGTCCCAGTGCTCCAAACCCAGCCTGAATGCATCCCTCCTCCCTCCTAGCTCCTTCCACGGAATCTGTCATAGTTCCTGAGAATGACTCCGGATTTATTGGAGGAACTTGAGCTGGGTCAGTGAAATGTGTGCCTGGAAATGAGGAACCCAAGGGGGTCCTGACCACAGGAGAAGGCAGCTAGCTACCAAGATGACCTCCCTGGCCCTCAGACCAGTATATGGGCACTGCTGTTAGACACTTCATCCGACTCCAGAAAAGTCACCAGGGACACGTATGGAGAGGGAGCGGGGAAAGGCAGGTAGGCAACCCAAGTAATGGTGAGTTCCCAGGCTTTCCTGGTAGCTCAGTGGTAGAGTCCGTCTGCCAGTGCAGGGGACACAGGTTCAATCCCTGGTCCAGGAAAATCCCATGTGCCTCAGAGCAGCGAAGCTCATGTGCCACAATTACTGAGTCTGTGCTCTAGAGCCTGGAAGCCGCAACTACTGAGCCAGAGCACCTGCAGCAAAGAGAAGCCATTGCAATGAGAAGTCCACGCACCACAACTAGAGAGCAGCCCTGCCGTAGCTAGAGAAAAGTCCAGGTAGCCACGAAGACCAGCAAAGCCAAATAAAATAATTGAAAAAACAAACAAACAGTGGGTTCCCAGGAGGCTCCGCCAGACCCTGGTCTCGGCAGCACCTATAGGCTGGTGCCAGGGTCCTTGGAGGAGGGGCCCAGAGCGAGTCCTGGCCCCTCTAGAACTGGTCTGGAACTCTCTGAGGATCCCAGAAACGCGCATCTGACTGCCTCTGGCCCCAGAGCCACAGACGGGATGGCCAGCTGGCCAGGAACAGCGGGCTGTGGGACCGTGGGACTGTGCTCCGGGAAACTGGCTGGGTGATGTCCACGCTCTGAATGTACCGTGTCAGGGGTGAAGGCCCCGAGCTGCCCTGTCCTGTTGGTGGAGGACATGGAGCCGAGACCTGGACGCCCGGGTGGTGAGCGGAGAGGCCAGGCCCCTCCACCCACCCTGAGCCGCCAGAGCCGTCCCCGTCCCCGGGGTGTGCCTGGTAGCACTGGGCTGACTGGAGGTGTTTAGTAACCCTGAGCTCTGGGCCTTGGTCCCTGAGCCCGAGTGTGCACACGTCCGTCGTCTCTCTGGGCTGAGCCCTGTCTCCCCCAGGCCCGGCTATTTCCCGTCTGGGTGTGATCACTGCTGGCTCCTTCTGGCTCTGGGCGTTGGGTGGAACCAGCCTGAAGCTTCTCCGAGAGTACTCCTCCGAGAGAGCCCGCACGGGCGCCCCGCCCACTGGGCTGTGCCCCGCCCGTTCCTCCCAAACTGGTTGTGCAGGAGCAGGTGAGAGTGGTGGGGGTGAGCGGGGTGCCCGCACAGCCCCGGCGCTCACTGCCTCACCTGCAGGGCGGGGCCGCCCAGAAACTGCCCGCCCGGTGCCCGGCCACCCCACTCGCCAGAGCCCAGCTGCGCTGCCCTCCAGGACGCACGCCCGCCGCCCGCCGCCCTCGCCGGCCGAGCCCAGCCTGAGCCCGCACCCGCCTTCAGGACCATGTTCAAGGGGCTGAGCAAAAGCTCCCAGGGGAAGGGATCTCCCAAGGGATCCCCAGCCAAAGGTTCCCCCAAGGGGTCCCCCAACAAACACAGCCGGTGAGCGGGGCCGGGGGAGGGGGCCCGGGCCGGGGGAGGCGACCGGGGCGGGGATGGTGCCAGACCCAAGGGCTCCAGCCACCTGGAGGCAGCAGGCCGGAGCCAGGGACCAGCCCAGGGCCGGCATTTGGGTTCCGAGGCTAAAGAGTCTGGGGGTGGACTCTCTCCCCTGCCCAGGCCCCGCTCCAGCCCTGGCAGGAGCCCAGGGATGGTCTGGGGGGACCCACGTTCTCAGGGGTGTGGGTAAAGGCTGCTGTGCAGGCTCGCTGCGGGTGCTGAGCCTTGTTCCTTTGCTGGGAGGTGGGGAGGCTGGAGGGCCCTGCTGCTGTCCGTGGCTCTGGCCTCAAGGCTCCGCCTGGACGGAGGCGACCCTTGGGGCCTGGGCACAGGTGGGCAGAAGGTCTGAGGCCGGAGAAGCCGAGAGGCGGGCACCGGGTGCCCCGAGGCAGAGAGGCGGGGCTGCGCGTCCACCAGCCCAGGCGGCCCCTTTCCCACCCAGCTCGCGCCTCGGGCCTCCAGGGTTCTGTCGCAGAGCTGAGGTAATTCCTGCACCAGGTGTGTGTGCGGAGGGGTGCTGCAGGGAAGCAGGGCGTCCTCAGAGCCCTCCTCATTGCTCCCAGCTTTCTGCAGGACCAGCCCAGCGCCCCGGAGCCCCATACTCTGTAGACCAGCCTTCCGCTCACTGGCCGTAGGTCGGTCCCCGCTGCGAGGTGGAGGTGGCCGCTCGCCTGGGGTCCCAGGTGTGGAGGTGGGACCGAGACGGAAGGCCCAGAACCCTGATAGCGATCAGGGCGACACCACCAGGGCTGGGCTTCTCAGCGGACAGGAAAGACGACAGCTCAGACTCTCACTGGAGTGACCTGTCCCCCCTGGGGCTCTGGGCTCTGCCCAGGGTGGAGTGGGCGCCTCCAGGTAGACCAGCCCTCTCGGGATTCCGGACCTGGAGCTCCCATCCCCAGGGCAGCTCCTGGTCATCTCGGTCCTCACAGCCCTCTCCTCCGGCTGCAGCTGCCCAAGGACTCCTCCTCCCCCTCCCGTGCAATCCACCGTTCAGCACATATTTATGGAGCACCTACTGTGTGCGCAGACGGCTTTGGGCGCTGGAGATGCCGTCCTAAACAGGACCGGCAGGTGCCTGCGTCCAAAGCGCTTACATTCGAGAGGAGCAAAAACTAACACTCCTGGGTGCTGACTCTGCACAGGGCTCTTCCAACGAATTAGCTCTCTTGACACAGCGAGGTGGGTGTTACTAGAGCCTCAATGTATAGGTGAGGAACCTCAGGCACAGAGAGGTTAAGTCACTTGCCCAAGACCACACAGTAGTGGTCAGAGAAGGAGAAAAACCAGGCTGTTGGTAAGAGTTCTTTCAGACTGTCTCCTTGCAGCACCACCTCTCGGCTTCGAAGGGGCTTACCCTTTGACCCCTGGTCCGAGACTCAGCTCATGCAAACATCCCTTCCGGGGACCGTGAGCTCACAGACTGCTGGGCTCCTGCGAGTTAGACCACACCCTTTTATTAGGTCTGCCCCACCCTCTAGGCTCCAGAGCCTGAGCTCGAGCTCAGAGCCGGCGCCCTAGAGAGCCTGGGAAAGCACCCTGGGGACGCGGTTCAGGCTCATCCTCTGCTCCTGGCTGTGTGGCCTCCAGTGGGGTCTCCAGTGGGGCTCTGAACCCCCAATCTGGAAAGTCTTGGGGTGCCCTGGCAATGTCGTGCCCCCCCCTCCCCCGGTGCTGTGTGTCTCCTCTGGAAGCTTCTTAGCCTGGGCGCCGCAAAGGCTGGGGCGACGGTGGGGACACGGGCGGGTGCGAGGACGCTGCGCCGGGAGACCCGCTGCTGCTCCCCCGCCCGCAGCCGGCTCCGCCGCCGCTCCCCAGGATCCAGCCTTGCTGTCTCTGGCATCAGGGGCTGAGCCAGGGCTTCACTGGTTCCTTCGCGGGCTTACCTGCCCTCCAGCTGTAAGGAGCAGCAGATAGCTGGGTGGGGTCTGGACACACTTCCTTGGTGGGGAGATGGCGGCTCCAGGGTGCCACGCACACCCAGGACCTTCGTTTGCTGGACCCTCGTTGGAGACCGCGCTGCCCCGCCCAGGCATGGTATCTCCCAGAGCGTCCTACAGCGAGGCCGGTCTCCACGCCACCCTCCAAGGCAGTGAGCTCTGCGAGGGGGCAGGGGCAGGCAGGGGACCTCCCCCTGGTGGGCAGTCCTCTGCCCCAGGGACACAGAGGGAGCTTTTCCAACCAGGCTGCCCCCTGCCCCGTCTCCTTCAGAGCCGCCACCCAGGAGCTGGCCCTGCTCATCTCCCGCATGCAGGCCAACGCTGACCAGGTGGAGAGGGACATCCTGGAGACCCAGAAGAAGCTGCAGCAGGTGAGACTGGGGGCGGATGGCAGGCGCGGGGCGTGGGAGACTTGCTGCCGTGCCTGGTGGTCTCAGTGGTGCCCACGCAGCGTGGTTAAGATGCACAGACGGTCCGGTCCTCTCCTTCCCGGGCCAAGCACAGTGGGAGAGCGGGCGTGGCGTGCCTTTGCTGCTGGGCTCCAGCGCCACCCCCGCCCCGTCCCTTGCTTGTCCTCACGGCCTCCCCTTCCGTCATGAGATCTGAACACAATTCCCCACCTCACGTTCGGGGCCCTGTGACCTGGTTCTGCATACGTGTACAGAAAGCCTCATGTTCCATCACACTCCACGCTTCCTCCAGGCAGGAGCCTCTACTCCTTTTTTCTGGAATGTTCTCTCCTCACCACTTTGCCCCATCCCAGCTGAGCCCTCCCACCTGCAGGAAGCTTTTCCTGATGGCTTCTTGCAGAGGGGGCGAAAGGCCCTCCCCTGTGTCCTGGAGTCCACCCCACTGCCGCCCGCGTCCCCCGGGTGGGCGCCAAGGTTGGCCGGGGTCCCTCGGAGAGGGGGCGGGGCTCGGGCAGCAGGGACAGGCAGCCAAGATGCCGCCCCGGCCACAGGACCGGCAGCACAGCGCGCAGAACCAGGCCCTGCAGCACCGGCAGGAGGTGGGCCGCAGCCTGAAGGAGGCCGAGGTGCTGCTGAAGGACCTCTTCCTGGATGTGGACAAGGCCCAGCGGCTCAAGCACCCGCAGGCCGAGGAGATCGAGAAGGAGTGAGTGTAGGGAGGAGGGCGGCGGCGGCGGCAGGGCTGGGGCTCAAGGATGGAGGAGGTGACGGGCACCCCGGGGGAGCCCCAGGCCCAGCTCCAACCTGCCGGCCACTTCCTGGGCAGCATCAAGCAGCTGCACGAGCGGGTGACCCAGGAGTGTGCCGAGTACCGCGCCCTGTACGAGAAGATGGTGCTGCCGCCGGACGTGGGGCCCAGGGTCGACTGGGCGAGGGTGCTGGACCAGAAGCAGGTCAGGGGGCGCCCGGCGGCGGTCTGGGGGCGATCCCGGGCTGCGTGTCCTCAGGGGTGGATGCATGCTTAGAACCGGGGCGGCGAGGCCTCTGAAAAGGGAAGGGGCAGAAGCTGCAGCAGGTGAGACTGGGGGCGGATGGCAGGCGCGGGGCGTGGGAGACTTGCTGCCGTGCCTGGTGGTCTCAGTGGTGCCCACGCAGCGTGGTTAAGATGCACAGACGGTCCGGTCCTCTCCTTCCCGGGCCAAGCACAGTGGGAGAGCGGGCGTGGCGTGCCTTTGCTGCTGGGCTCCAGCGCCACCCCCGCCCCGTCCCTTGCTTGTCCTCACGGCCTCCCCTTCCGTCATGAGATCTGAACACAATTCCCCACCTCACGTTCGGGGCCCTGTGACCTGGTTCTGCATACGTGTACAGAAAGCCTCATGTTCCATCACACTCCACGCTTCCTCCAGGCAGGAGCCTCTACTCCTTTTTTCTGGAATGTTCTCTCCTCACCACTTTGCCCCATCCCAGCTGAGCCCTCCCACCTGCAGGAAGCTTTTCCTGATGGCTTCTTGCAGAGGGGGCGAAAGGCCCTCCCCTGTGTCCTGGAGTCCACCCCACTGCCGCCCGCGTCCCCCGGGTGGGCGCCAAGGTTGGCCGGGGTCCCTCGGAGAGGGGGCGGGGCTCGGGCAGCAGGGACAGGCAGCCAAGATGCCGCCCCGGCCACAGGACCGGCAGCACAGCGCGCAGAACCAGGCCCTGCAGCACCGGCAGGAGGGGGGCCCGCAGCCTGAAGGAGGCCGAGGTGCTGCTGAAGGACCTCTTCCTGGATGTGGACAAGGCCCAGCGGCTCAAGCACCCGCAGGCCGAGGAGATCGAGAAGGAGTGAGTGTAGGGAGGAGGGCGGCGGCGGCGGCAGGGCTGGGGCTCAAGGATGGAGGAGGTGACGGGCACCCCGGGGGAGCCCCAGGCCCAGCTCCAACCTGCCGGCCACTTCCTGGGCAGCATCAAGCAGCTGCACGAGCGGGTGACCCAGGAGTGTGCCGAGTACCGCGCCCTGTACGAGAAGATGGTGCTGCCGCCGGACGTGGGGCCCAGGGTCGACTGGGCGAGGGTGCTGGACCAGAAGCAGGTCAGGGGGCGCCCGGCGGCGGTCTGGGGGCGATCCCGGGCTGCGTGTCCTCAGGGGTGGATGCATGCTTAGAACCGGGGCGGCGAGGCCTCTGAAAAGGGAAGGGGCAGAAGAGACACTGCAGTCAGGGAGGGCTTCCTGCAGGTGGGAGGGCTCGCTGGGATGGCGTGAAGTGGTGAGGAGAGGACCTTCCAGGAAAAAGGAGCAGGGGCTTCTGCCTGGAGGAAGCCTGGCGTGCGAAGGAAATTGGGGTGTTCTGGGCAGGGAGGCAGACGTGGGTCAAGGGCACCCGGAACATCAGGTGAAGAACTGTGCTTTGCTGTCATGACAGAAGGGATGCCGTGAGGACAGTGAAGGGGCCGGGAGGGCGTGGACAGGCGGGGCGGGCGCAGGCTCCCAGGGTCCGGCTGGAGTGGTCAGGCAGGCAGCAGGAGGCAGGGAGATGTCCTGAGCTGAGCCCTATGTCTTGGGGACCAGTGGGATTCAGGGTCCACCGTCATGTGACCCTGAGGCCTCAGCAAGGGCCGCTGGGGAATAGCCTGTCCCCCAGCGCTTCCCAGGTGGCGCTCGTGGTGAAGGACCCAGCTGGTAGGAGACACCTGAGGAGACAAGGGGCTCGATCTCTGGGTCGGGAGGATCCCCTGGAGAAGGACATGGCCACCCACTCCGGTACTCTTGCCTGGGAGTCCCACGCACAGAGCAGCCTGGCTGGGCACCATCACCGGGGGGCAGAGTCGGACGTGACCGCAGCCATTCTCAGAGGCGCTGCCTGGCCTGTCCACCCTCGGCCCGCACGCCTTGTTCCGCCCCTGCAGACGGGGTGCTGGGTCAGGGGAGAGGGTGGGGGCGGGGCTGCCCTCCCAGGCCCTGCAGCGGAGCTGAGCGGCCAGCTCTCACGCAGAAGCAGGTCTGTGAGGGCCAGTACGGGCCGGGCATGGCGGAGCTGGAGCAGCAGATCGCCGAGCACAACATCCTGCAGAAGGAGATCGAAGCCTACGGACAGCAGCTGAGGAGCCTCATAGGGCCGGTGGGTGATGGACGCCCACCCCTGCTGGGCCCCAGCCCCAGCCCCGGTTCCCCTTCATCAGAGCCTGGGCGAGGCCTGGCTGGTCCTCGGGGGCTGGGGATGGAGGATGGGACAGGGGTGGGCTAGGGCGTGGGGTATGTTCTCCCCGGTGCCCCATCTCTCACTGGGCCTGCGTTCTCTCCCACTTGGTCGAAGCAGGACGCGGGCACCCTCCGGAGCCAATACCGGGACCTCCTGGTGAGCAGAGGATGGGTCAGGCAGGCTGGGTGGGCCGCTTGCACCGCGGAGGAGGCCAGCGTTCCGGGCGCAGCCTGACCGGGCCTCCTGCTACCCCTTCTCTCCCTGCATCCGAGCTCAGAAGGCGGCGGCCTGGCGAGGGCAGAGCCTGGGCAGCCTGTACACGCACCTGCAGGGCTGCACGCGCCAGCTGAGCGCCCTGGCCCAGCAGCAGCAGCGCATCCTGGAGCAGGACTGGAGCGACCTCATGGCAGACCCCGCAGGCGTGCGGAGGGAGTATGAGGTCAGCGGGGGCGAGTGGGGGCGGGGAGGGGGGACAAGGACATCCTGGTCCTCACCATCCGCCTCCCCGCCCCGCCCCGCCCCTCTCCCAGCACTTCAAGCAGCAGGAGCTGCTGAGCCAGGAGCAGTGCATCAACCAGCTGGAGGACGACGGGGAGCGCATGGTGGAGCTCGGGCACCCGGCTGTGGGGCCCATCCAGGTGCGAGGCCGGACACTCTCTGCCGCCTCGGGGACCCTCCTCAGGGAGCCTCCCAGGGAGGCTGGGGAGACGAGAGGGAGACGCCATCCGGGTCGGAGACGAGGGGCAGGGCCCGCCGAGTGGGTGGGCGGGCGGATGGACCAGGGTGGGCGTGGTCTGAGGGCTCCGCGCTGCTGCCCCCAGGCCCACCAGGAGGCGCTGAAGACAGAGTGGCAGAACTTCCTGAACCTGTGCATCCCCGCAGAAGCAGGTCTGTGAGGGCCAGTACGGGCCGGGCATGGCGGAGCTGGAGCAGCAGATCGCCGAGCACAACATCCTGCAGAAGGAGATCGAAGCCTACGGACAGCAGCTGAGGAGCCTCATAGGGCCGGTGGGTGATGGACGCCCACCCCTGCTGGGCCCCAGCCCCAGCCCCGGTTCCCCTTCATCAGAGCCTGGGCGAGGCCTGGCTGGTCCTCGGGGGCTGGGGATGGAGGATGGGACAGGGGTGGGCTAGGGCGTGGGGTATGTTCTCCCCGGTGCCCCATCTCTCACTGGGCCTGCGTTCTCTCCCACTTGGTCGAAGCAGGACGCGGGCACCCTCCGGAGCCAATACCGGGACCTCCTGGTGAGCAGAGGATGGGTCAGGCAGGCTGGGTGGGCCGCTTGCACCGCGGAGGAGGCCAGCGTTCCGGGCGCAGCCTGACCGGGCCTCCTGCTACCCCTTCTCTCCCTGCATCCGAGCTCAGAAGGCGGCGGCCTGGCGAGGGCAGAGCCTGGGCAGCCTGTACACGCACCTGCAGGGCTGCACGCGCCAGCTGAGCGCCCTGGCCCAGCAGCAGCAGCGCATCCTGGAGCAGGACTGGAGCGACCTCATGGCAGACCCCGCAGGCGTGCGGAGGGAGTATGAGGTCAGCGGGGGCGAGTGGGGGCGGGGAGGGGGGACAAGGACATCCTGGTCCTCACCATCCGCCTCCCCGCCCCGCCCCGCCCCTCTCCCAGCACTTCAAGCAGCAGGAGCTGCTGAGCCAGGAGCAGTGCATCAACCAGCTGGAGGACGACGGGGAGCGCATGGTGGAGCTCGGGCACCCGGCTGTGGGGCCCATCCAGGTGCGAGGCCGGACACTCTCTGCCGCCTCGGGGACCCTCCTCAGGGAGCCTCCCAGGGAGGCTGGGGAGACGAGAGGGAGACGCCATCCGGGTCGGAGACGAGGGGCAGGGCCCGCCGAGTGGGTGGGCGGGCGGATGGACCAGGGTGGGCGTGGTCTGAGGGCTCCGCGCTGCTGCCCCCAGGCCCACCAGGAGGCGCTGAAGACAGAGTGGCAGAACTTCCTGAACCTGTGCATCTGCCAGGAAAGCCAGCTGCAGCACGTGGAGGGTTACCGCCGGGTGAGCCGAGAGCAGGGCGGGGGTGGCGGGACAGGCGCACACCTCGGGGGTCAGGCCGTTCATGTAAATGACAGAGCTGTGTCCTTGTGGCGAGGTCCCAGGGGAAAATAATGTCACCCACGAATTCTCAACAGGGTGATGTCCCTCCCAAGGGATGAAAGTCGGTCCTTTCTTTTTTTTCGAATACACTTTTCTTTTTTTAAATTTTTTCTCTTTAGTTAACCTTTTTGTGTCTTTGTTTGTTTGTTTGTTTTTTCAACTTTTTTTTTCCAAATACACTTTGCTTCTCAAAATGTGCTCTAGGAGAGCGTTGTTGTGGCTGTTGTTTGATAGCTTAGTTGTGTCCGACTCTTTGCGACCCCGTAGACTGTGGTCCGCCAGCCTCCCCGTCCGTGGGATTTCCCAGGCAAGAAGGCTGGAGTGGGTTGCCCTTTCCTTCTCCAGGGGAAAGTGGGTTCTGATAGGTGAAAAAAAACCCACTATTTTTATGCATACGTCACAGATATACATAGGTAAAGGATATAAAGCATATCGGTGGTATTAAAACTTCATGGCGTTGATGGGCAAAGTAAGGAAAAAATGTCTAAAAAAGCTACGTAGAAGGCTTCCCTTGTGGTTCAGTGGGTAAGGACACCGCCTTGCAGTGCAAGGGGCGCCAGTTTGATCCCTGGCCGGGGAAGATCCCATGTGCCGGGGAGCGGCTGGACGAATGTGTCCAACTACCGAGCCGGAGCTCTGGAGCACATGCGCCCAGAGCCAGTGCTCTGCAGTGAGAGGCGCCACTTTGATGAGAGGCCCACACAGGCCACAGAACAAAGATAAATAGATGAAAGATCAATAGAAGTGGCCAAAGGAAAAAAAAAATTAAAAAAAAAAGCTACTCTATAGAGGGACCTCCCTGGTCCAGGGGATAAGACTCCATGCTCCCAACACAGGGGACCCCAGTTCACTTTCTGTTCAGAGAACTCGGTCCCAAGCAATAAAGGCTTCGCATGCCACAACTAAAGATCCCACATGGCACGAGGGGGCGGGCGGATGGACCAGGGTGGGCGTGGTCTGAGGGCTCCGCTGCTGCCCCACGCCCACCAGGAGGCGCTGAAGACAGAGTGGCAGAACTTCCTGAACCTGTGCATCTGCCAGGAAAGCCAGCTGCAGCACGTGGAGGGTTACCGCCGGGTGAGCCGAGAGCAGGGCGGGGGTGGCGGGACAGGCGCACACCTCGGGGGTCAGGCCGTTCATGTAAATGACAGAGCTGTGTCCTTGTGGCGAGGTCCCAGGGGAAAATAATGTCACCCACGAATTCTCAACAGGGTGATGTCCCTCCCAAGGGATGAAAGTCGGTCCTTTCTTTTTTTTCGAATACACTTTTCTTTTTTTAAATTTTTTCTCTTTAGTTAACCTTTTTGTGTCTTTGTTTGTTTGTTTGTTTTTTCAACTTTTTTTTTCCAAATACACTTTGCTTCTCAAAATGTGCTCTAGGAGAGCGTTGTTGTGGCTGTTGTTTGATAGCTTAGTTGTGTCCGACTCTTTGCGACCCCGTAGACTGTGGTCCGCCAGCCTCCCCGTCCGTGGGATTTCCCAGGCAAGAAGGCTGGAGTGGGTTGCCCTTTCCTTCTCCAGGGGAAAGTGGGTTCTGATAGGTGAAAAAAAACCCACTATTTTTATGCATACGTCACAGATATACATAGGTAAAGGATATAAAGCATATCGGTGGTATTAAAACTTCATGGCGTTGATGGGCAAAGTAAGGAAAAAATGTCTAAAAAAGCTACGTAGAAGGCTTCCCTTGTGGTTCAGTGGGTAAGGACACCGCCTTGCAGTGCAAGGGGCGCCAGTTTGATCCCTGGCCGGGGAAGATCCCATGTGCCGGGGAGCGGCTGGACGAATGTGTCCAACTACCGAGCCGGAGCTCTGGAGCACATGCGCCCAGAGCCAGTGCTCTGCAGTGAGAGGCGCCACTTTGATGAGAGGCCCACACAGGCCACAGAACAAAGATAAATAGATGAAAGATCAATAGAAGTGGCCAAAGGAAAAAAAAAATTAAAAAAAAAAGCTACTCTATAGAGGGACCTCCCTGGTCCAGGGGATAAGACTCCATGCTCCCAACACAGGGGACCCCAGTTCACTTTCTGTTCAGAGAACTCGGTCCCAAGCAATAAAGGCTTCGCATGCCACAACTAAAGATCCCACATGGCACAACTAAGACCCAGCACAGCCAAACAAATTGATTAATTAAAATGTATTTTTTAAAAAAGCTCCTTCGATGGTACAATAATGAGGCAAGGACTGAGAAACATTCATATAATAGACAATAGGCAGAAAACAAAAAATAATGTGTATTCACACTGAGAATTTTTATTTTTTTGGCTGTACTGTGCAGTTTGTGAGATCTTAGTTCCCCCAACAGGGATTGAATCTGAGTCCATGGCAGCGAAAGTGCTGAGACCTAACCACTGGACCACCAGGGAAGTCCTAATACGGCT
This sequence comes from Tragulus kanchil, assembly GCA_022376925.1. Classification (NCBI taxonomy): domain Eukaryota; kingdom Metazoa; phylum Chordata; class Mammalia; order Artiodactyla; family Tragulidae; genus Tragulus; species Tragulus kanchil. Next base: position 23,231,720 of record JAIOJX010000027.1, on the reverse strand, counting down.
TTTCTTTTTTTTTTTTTTTCGGTAATTTCCAAATAAAATGGTTTATAACACTTTGAGAGAGAAAAACAAAAAACCAAAGAGGTTTTCTCTTTTTTTCCTTAAGGCATTTTCCCGTATATCCACAATACATTAGCACATCCATTGACAGGAATTCCGTTTCACCCAACTGTGAACTGTCTTTTTAAAGCACACGCCCAATTTCTTCTCGGAGACTCCCTGGGCACGCACCCCTGGATCCCGGCCAGGACTCTAGGTGCTGGAGTGAGGCCTTCAGGCGGGACGCTGCCCTTCCTCTGTGCAGAAAGGACGAGAAACAACCTGTTTTTACGACACCCAAAGAAATTAAGTTCAGGGACCCCAAAATGCCTGATTTGCAGAGCACTTGGGTTAAAAGGACCCACTGCCTGGGTAGAAAGGCTGATGGCCAGCGGCAGTTTGCGTTTTAGCTGGTTTGCAGGGTGGCGGGCAGCGGGGGCCCAGCTCCGCCCCTGACTGCCCACCAACCTCAGTTCCAGGAAGAGGCCGACTCTGTGAGCCAGACCCTGGCCAAGCTCGGCTCCAGCCTGGACACCCAGTACAGCCCTGCCCCGGGGGGCCCACCTGGTGCCCCAACAGAGCTGCTGCGGCAGCTGGAGGTGAGATGGCCACACCTGGCCCCCTGCGCACCTGCTCCTGGGAACAGGGCCTGCCTGTGTTTCTATGCTTCAGCTAGTCCTGCCTGGAGCCCCAGCCTTGGGGGCTGGAGAAGGGTGTCCACGTCAAGGGCCAAAAAAAAGGAGGTGCCACAACTAAAGATCCCACATGGCACAACTAAGACCCAGCACAGCCAAACAAATTGATTAATTAAAATGTATTTTTTAAAAAAGCTCCTTCGATGGTACAATAATGAGGCAAGGACTGAGAAACATTCATATAATAGACAATAGGCAGAAAACAAAAAATAATGTGTATTCACACTGAGAATTTTTATTTTTTTGGCTGTACTGTGCAGTTTGTGAGATCTTAGTTCCCCCAACAGGGATTGAATCTGAGTCCATGGCAGCGAAAGTGCTGAGACCTAACCACTGGACCACCAGGGAAGTCCTAATACGGCTTTTCTTTTTTTTTTTTTTTCGGTAATTTCCAAATAAAATGGTTTATAACACTTTGAGAGAGAAAAACAAAAAACCAAAGAGGTTTTCTCTTTTTTTCCTTAAGGCATTTTCCCGTATATCCACAATACATTAGCACATCCATTGACAGGAATTCCGTTTCACCCAACTGTGAACTGTCTTTTTAAAGCACACGCCCAATTTCTTCTCGGAGACTCCCTGGGCACGCACCCCTGGATCCCGGCCAGGACTCTAGGTGCTGGAGTGAGGCCTTCAGGCGGGACGCTGCCCTTCCTCTGTGCAGAAAGGACGAGAAACAACCTGTTTTTACGACACCCAAAGAAATTAAGTTCAGGGACCCCAAAATGCCTGATTTGCAGAGCACTTGGGTTAAAAGGACCCACTGCCTGGGTAGAAAGGCTGATGGCCAGCGGCAGTTTGCGTTTTAGCTGGTTTGCAGGGTGGCGGGCAGCGGGGGCCCAGCTCCGCCCCTGACTGCCCACCAACCTCAGTTCCAGGAAGAGGCCGACTCTGTGAGCCAGACCCTGGCCAAGCTCGGCTCCAGCCTGGACACCCAGTACAGCCCTGCCCCGGGGGGCCCACCTGGTGCCCCAACAGAGCTGCTGCGGCAGCTGGAGGTGAGATGGCCACACCTGGCCCCCTGCGCACCTGCTCCTGGGAACAGGGCCTGCCTGTGTTTCTAGGCTTCACGCCTCCCCACACCTAGTCCTGCCTGGAGCCCCAGCCTTGGGGGCTGGAGAAGGGTGTCCACGTCAGCAGGAGGAGCCCGGTCTGTCACCAAAAAGCCCTTCCCACCTCCAGACCTCAGTTCCTCATTTGTAATGTGACAGGGACTGCCCAGAAGAGCTCGAAGGCCTTTTCAGCTCCCCGTCTGGAGGGCTGGGCGACATTGGCCAGCCCCCTACCCATCCCCAGCTGGGTCTCCAGGGAAGAGCTTCTTTTACTTTACTGAGACCTTGTCTTCCTGGTGGCCGGACCTCTTCCTGGCCCTCCCGGGGGCCATGGGTGGGACTGGCCTGAGCCCCCATTGCCTGGGTCCCTGCAGGCAGAGGAGAAGCAGCTGGCCATGGCCGAAAAGACCGTCAGGGACCTGCAGCAGCGGAGCCAGGGGGTGGCCCCTCTGCCGCAGCGCAGGAGCCCACCCCAGCAGCCCCTGCGCGTGGACAGCATCTGTGACTGGGACGCAGGAGAAGTACAGTCTTCGCCCGCCCGGCTCCTCTGGCCCCACCTACCTCACCCCTGCCGCCCCCAGTCCCTCCCCTCCCCACTCCTCCCCACTCTGGCCACGGCGCCGCCCCACCCCTGCTGTACCCCCCGCCCAGTCCCAGCTCTGTCCATCTTCTGGCCGGTCCCTGTCCCTGCCCTGGCACCTCCTGCCCCTGCCCCAGCTCCTGTGCCTCCCTGGCCCACCCCCAGCCTCCGCTGGGCCTTGATCCCTTCTCCTGCCTGAGCCCCTCCCCCCTCCCCGACCCAGGTGCAGCTGCCGCGGGGCGCGCGGTACACACTGATGGACAACACCGACCCGTACACCTGGGTGGTCCAGAGCCAGGCGGGCGAGACCCAGCGGGCCCCGGCCGTCTGCTTCAGCATCCCGGCTCCAGACCCCGAGGCCGTGGCCAGGGCCTCCGGGTGGGTCCTGCCAGGGGCTCCTGCAGCGCAGGGGCAGGCTGCGGACCCAGACCAGGCCCTGTGGTTTGAGGCCCTTGCCTGCCCTTCGCCTCAACCCGTGGCAGCTGGGGCTGGGGGAGAGCGTGGAGGAACGTCCTTTTCTGATCTCCTTCTTGTTCCAGGCTGGCCTCGGAGCTGCAGGCCCTGAAGCAGAAACTGACCACAATCCAGAGCCGCCTGAAGGCCAGTGCTGTGGAGCCGTCACGGCCTAATCAGCAGGGTACCGTGGGCTGGCCAGGGAAAGGGGGAGGCGTTGTTGAAACAGGAGTAGACCCCTACTCTGTACTTCCACGTGGGGGCTGCCACGGGCAGAGGGTGATTCTGAATTAAGGACTCTACTCTGGGAGTTCTGTTCCCTGGGTTGGCCAGCCTGATGTCCCTCTCTACGCTCTGCCCACCACCCTCCCGCCCTACCCCCACGCAGGATCCTCTGTGGGCACTCAGAAAGGGACCCACCAGGTGGGCGGGGCAGACGTGAGGTGGGCCCTGGGCCCTCACAGGCTCTCTCTTCCCTCAGCTCCAATCAGCTCAGGCCCAGCTGACCCACAGGCCCAGAAACTCCTGACACAGATGACCCGGCTGGAGGAGGACCTGGGGCAGGTACAGAAGCAGGTGCTGGCCTGGGTCCGGGCCCCGCTGAGCCGCACGGCACCACTGCAGGACCTGGAAGGCCGCATCCAGAGCCACAAGGTGAGTGAGCTAGGGCGGCTGGGTAAGAAAGGGTCCAGCCCTGGGACAGCTAGCGTGGGACCAGCTGCAGGGCCCAAGGTGGAGGATGGGAGCAGACCCCTAGGGCTCGTTCCCATCCTGGCTCCTCCACTGATCTGCTCTGTGACTTTGGCCAGGTCACTTAACCTCTCTGGGTCTTGGTTTCCTCATCCCTGAAAACGGGCACAATAATACATGGTTGTCCTGAGGACGATGTATAGGCAGGCCCAGGAAGGTTCTAGAGGGGCAGAACTCAGAGTAAAGACCCTTTGCCTTAGGCCAGAGAGGTGTCCTGAGAGAAACAGGAAGCCTGGGGCATCTTAGGGGTGGTTTTTCTGGGGTGGCTGGCAGGGAGCCGCCCTGGAGAGTTTGCACGTGTATAAATGTGATCAGAAAGAACTCAGAAGGGGCTCCCCTGGTGGTCCAGTGGGTAAGGACACCGTCTTGCAGTGCAGGGGGCGCCGGTTCGATCCCTGGCCTGGGAAGATCCCACGTGCCGCGGAGCGGCTGGACTGATGTGTCCGACGACCGAGCCGGAGCTCTGGAGCGCATGCGCCCAGAGCCAGTGCTCTGCGACAACAGAGGCCCCTGCGATGGGAGGCCCGCACGGGTCAAAGAACAAAGATGGATGATAAATAAATGAAAGACCAATAGAAATGGCCAAAAAAAATAAAAGAAAAAGAAGGGACTCAGAAGTGCTAACAATGGGGGAAAAAAAGTGAAAACAATGAAAGCCACCCCTTCCCCATACCGGGGCAGGAGGGAGGGGGTAGAAGTTTGGGTTGTATCCTTCCAAACCGGTTTCTACTCAAATATATTGTTTGGATTTAGTTTTTAAAATTTTGAAACATGTTGTTCACATGATTGTGCAACCTGGTCTTTCCACTCCTGGGTGTTCTGTAACGTTTCAGCTCAGTCAGAGCGCTGCCGGGGGAGGCAGGGCTCCAGCGGTGGGAAAGGCGTTTCAGGCGGGCTCCTAGGGGGCCGGGCTCCTGGGGGGCCGGGGGAGGAGGCAGGAGAGACAGCAGGAGGCCCTGTGGGGTGACACCTCGGCAATGCCTCCGCCCGTGACAGGCCCAAATCACTGCCGCCCTGGTGGGGACCCGGCAGATCTCTTCAGCCCAGGCAGTTTCCAAAGGGGTCCTTGTTTGGGGGGAAGGGGGGCTATTTCTTCTTCTTTTGTTTTTTTTTGGTTTTTTTTGGCTGAGAGCGGCATGCAGCATCTTAGTTCCTCGACCAGGGATTGAACCCATGCCTCCTACAGTGTCTTAACCACTGGACCGCCAGGGAAGTCCCTGGCCCTTGGGTTCTGTAGTCACAGCTTCTTCTGCATCAGGGGTGTTGGGGTCCAGTTAGCCTGGAAGGTGGGCAGTATGTGGCACAGAGTCAGCACCGATGGGTTATGGAATCGATGAGTGAATAACTGATACAAGAATCAATGAAATAACCCCACGTGGGTGGAGCCTTACTGCCTGACCTGGAGGGAGGGGGCAGAGAAGAAAAGGCTTCGTGAACAGGACAGGGACGTGACATCCGAGGTGGGTGAGAGCACCTGCCTCACAGGGGCTCATTTCACCATTGCGTCAAGCATGTGGTAGATAGGGAGGCTGAGGGTCAGAGAGGTGGACCTGCCCGCCGCCAGCTACCTGGAAACTGGCCCAAGAGTGTCCACGCCACACTCTCAGGCCTCAGGAGCAGAGTCAGGCTGACATAGCAGAACAGAGATCCTGAGCTCCCCGCTCCCACCCCAGGGCACAGCCCAGCGGCTGCAGAGCCTGGCAGCAGAGAAGGAGGCGGCCCAGCAGAAGTGTGAGGCGCTTCTCTCTGGGCAGCCCGTGGGAGCCGCCGCCCTGCACCTGCCCGTGGTCCTCCACAGCGTCAAGAACAAGTACAGCGACGTGCAGGTTCTCTGCAGCCTCTACGGGGAGAAGTGAGTGCTCGCAGGTGGGGGCAGCTGGGTGAGGCTGCCGGGGTGTGGCCAAGCGGGTGTCCGACCCTCGGCCTCCTCTGTGTGCAGGGCCAAGGCTGCCCTGGGTCTGGAGCGGCAGATCCGGGAGGCGGACGCGGTCATCAGAGGCTTCGAGTCCGCCCTGGCGCAGGAGGGCCCCGTCCCTGCCGGCCTGGGCGCGCTGCAGGAGAGGGTCAGCGAGCTGCAGGTGAGGCGCCGGGTGGCCTCCTGGCAGGAGGCAGGCGCAGCCTGGCCAGGCGTTTGGGGGCAGGCGGAGGGTGGACGTGGCGTCCCACAGGGCCACGAGGGTGCATCGTGTCGCCCCTGCCCCAGCGCCGGCGGAGGGAGCTGCTCGAGCAGCAGGCCTGTGTGCTGGGGCTGCACCGCCAGCTGAAGGCGGCAGAGCACACGTGCAGCGCACTCCAGAACAACTTCCGCGAGTTCTGCCAAGACCTGCCACGCCAGCAGCGCCGGGTGCGGGCCCTCACCGACCGCTACCACGCCGTGGGGGACCAGCTGGACCTGCGGTGAGTGGCTGAGCCTCTGGGGCGCAGGGCACAGCCCCGCACGAGGTGCGTGGTGGCCGCTGCCGGTGAGCCATGTGACCTTGGACTGGTGACGTCCCCTCTCTGAGGCTCCGTTTCTTCTTAAAATGGAATGGTACCAGCATCCGCCTCCCAGGTGGTGCCTGGTGGCAAGTGTGGGGTCCACCTCTGAATGAGGATCAGCGTGGCCAGTCAGCCAGACCTGTCTCAGGGAGAAGGAACCCCCCCAGCCTCCGCCGGGGGGAGCTCTCACCTCTGCGCACCCTCCTGCAGGGAGAAGATGCTGCAGGATGCAGGTCTCACTTACCAGCAGTTCAAGATCTGCACGGACAACCTGAACTCCTGGCTGGAGCACCTGCCCCACAACCAGGTGCGGCCCAGCGACGGGCCCAGCCAGACCGCCTACAAGCTGCAGGCGCAGAAGGTGAGGAACGGAGCTGCAGGCGACCTGGGGGCCCCCCTTGGTAGCCAGAGCTGAGCCCCTTAGCCGCCTTCGTATCCCGGGCTGCCTTCCCAAAGAGAGCTGCCTGTGCGCGTGTGGCCCCCTAGTGGCCAGCGTTTTAATGACCTCAAAGCTCAGACCCCAGAGGCCCTGGGTCCCTCACCACCCTGCCCCGCCAAATGCTGCGCTTTGTCCATGGAAACAGTCCGTCCTCTGTCCAGGCGGCGGGCTTTGTGCTCCTGGAAATTCCAACTCTTACTTCATCCCCTTCCTCATATCTCCTACTCTTAACGCACGCCCAAGTGGTGCTCGTGGTAAAGAACTTGCCTGCCTACAGGAGATGTCAGAGATGAAGGTTCAGTCCCTGGGTTGGGAAGATGCCCTGGAGGAGGGCATGGCCACCCACTCCAGTATTCTTGCCTGGAGACTCCCACGCAGAGCAGCCTGGCGGGCTGCGGTCCATAGGGTTGCACAGAGTCGGGCACAACTGAAGAGATTTAACAATGAACCCGGAGCTGGGGTACAGCCCGGCCCTTGGGCAGCCTGCAGGCTCTGGGGGAGGCCAGCGTGTCTCAGGCCATGATGCTCTCAGTACTTGGATGGAGAAGCCGGAGCACTGTGGGAGGCCGCTACCACGCCGTGGACGCTGCCGGTGAGTGTGACCTTGGCGCAGGGCACAGCCGCACGAGGTGCGTGGTGGCCGCTGCCGGTGAGCCATGTGACCTTGGACTGGTGACGTCCCCTCTCTGAGGCTCCGTTTCTTCTTAAAATGGAATGGTACCAGCATCCGCCTCCCAGGTGGTGCCTGGTGGCAAGTGTGGGGTCCACCTCTGAATGAGGATCAGCGTGGCCAGTCAGCCAGACCTGTCTCAGGGAGAAGGAACCCCCCCAGCCTCCGCCGGGGGGAGCTCTCACCTCTGCGCACCCTCCTGCAGGGAGAAGATGCTGCAGGATGCAGGTCTCACTTACCAGCAGTTCAAGATCTGCACGGACAACCTGAACTCCTGGCTGGAGCACCTGCCCCACAACCAGGTGCGGCCCAGCGACGGGCCCAGCCAGACCGCCTACAAGCTGCAGGCGCAGAAGGTGAGGAACGGAGCTGCAGGCGACCTGGGGGCCCCCCTTGGTAGCCAGAGCTGAGCCCCTTAGCCGCCTTCGTATCCCGGGCTGCCTTCCCAAAGAGAGCTGCCTGTGCGCGTGTGGCCCCCTAGTGGCCAGCGTTTTAATGACCTCAAAGCTCAGACCCCAGAGGCCCTGGGTCCCTCACCACCCTGCCCCGCCAAATGCTGCGCTTTGTCCATGGAAACAGTCCGTCCTCTGTCCAGGCGGCGGGCTTTGTGCTCCTGGAAATTCCAACTCTTACTTCATCCCCTTCCTCATATCTCCTACTCTTAACGCACGCCCAAGTGGTGCTCGTGGTAAAGAACTTGCCTGCCTACAGGAGATGTCAGAGATGAAGGTTCAGTCCCTGGGTTGGGAAGATGCCCTGGAGGAGGGCATGGCCACCCACTCCAGTATTCTTGCCTGGAGACTCCCACGCAGAGCAGCCTGGCGGGCTGCGGTCCATAGGGTTGCACAGAGTCGGGCACAACTGAAGAGATTTAACAATGAACCCGGAGCTGGGGTACAGCCCGGCCCTTGGGCAGCCTGCAGGCTCTGGGGGAGGCCAGCGTGTCTCAGGCCATGATGCTCTCAGTACTTGGATGGAGAAGCCGGAGCACTGTGGGAGGACACACCTGGGCGCTGGGGCAAGCCGTCTGGAAGGAACTGACACCCAGGCCGAGGCCTCAGGAGTAAACAGAGGCGCTGGTGTTTGGGGGTTGGCGGCGGGGGAGGGTGAGATGTCCCGAGCAGAGGTCACAGTGGGTCACGGGGGGAAGGCAGCGCTTCCCACAGAGCGCTTGGTCCTCAGGGCGGCGCTGGCTGCCCGAAGCCCTGGGAGGTGAGTCCAGGCGATCAGGGCTCCCCTGACCCTCCCTCCTGCCCGGCCAGAGGCTGCTGCAGGAGATCCAGGGCCGAGAGCAGGACAGGGCCACAGCGTCCCGCCTCTCCCAGCACCTGCAGGCGGCCCTCCAGGTGAGCATGGACTTCAGCTCCTCCCTCTTCATCTCCTCCCGCTCCCTCTGCCCGTCCCTACGCCCTCTTCCCCAGCTTGCCCCACTGACAGCCAGCCTTCCCCCTGCTCAGGACTATGAGCTGCAGGCAGACACCTACCGCTGCTCCCTGGAGCCCGCCCAGCTGGAGTCGGCCCCCAGGAAACCCCGAGTGGCTCCCCTGCGGGACAGCGTCCAGGCCCAGGTGAGCCGGGCTCTGTGTTCCCGACTCCGGGGCATCGGCTCTGCAGCCCCTGAGGCAGGAGCTGACGCCACCCCCCTCCGTCCCTTTGGCCTCTCCAGGAGAAGACCCTGATGAAGGCCTACACTGAGGTTGCAGCTGCCTGCCAGCAGCAACTGCGTCAGCTGGAGTTTGCCAGAAAGATGCTGGAGAAGGTACGGGGGTGACGCCGCCCGAGGCAGCCCGAGGCGGCGGTTGACCAGGTGGACTTCCCTTCCTCCGCGCGCTGCAGTCCTGGCACAGGCTCCGGGGCCCGAGGGAGGGGCGGCTCCCCGCCTCCCCCCGCCACCCTTACAGGCTGGTTTCCATCTCAGAGCTGGTACCAGGAGAGGTCGTTCAGTGCAGTCACAGCTTAGCCATGGGGCAGCACCCCAGCGGGGACAGGAGAAAATCCTGAAGTCTTCAGCCTCAGGACGCAAGCCCCGGGGAGCAAGAGGCCACCTAGGCCTCCCTCCTGGGGAGACTGGGAGCCAAGAACTCTCCAGGACTCTTGGTGATGGGCCAGCCTCCTCCCACCCAGAGGCATATACCTGGATCCTCCAGGGGAGCACAGGCCCATTTCTGGGAGCCTGGGTGGAAGGGGAGCGGGGAGAGGAGGTTGGGAAGGGAGGGCCTTCTTACTTGCACGTTCTGCTGCACATGCAGCCTGAACACTGTCTCACATCCTAACTTACTGGGCATCGATGGAGCCTCTTAAAATTCTAACTCCAAGTGCCTCAGGTCTTCAGTTCCACCTCCTGGGACCTGCTGGGAAGTCTCAGAAAGCAGAAAAGGGTTCTGGTCGCAGGAGGCTGGGGTGGTAGTGTTCAGTTGCTGTTTCGTTGCTCAGTTGTGTCTGACTCTTTGTGACTCCACGGACGGCAGCCCGCCAGGCTTCCCTGTCCTTCACCGTCTCCCAGAGTTTGCTCAAGCTCATGTCCATTGAGTCAGTGATGCCATCCAACCGTCTCGTTCTCTGTCGCCCTCTTCTCTTCCTGCCCTCCGTCTTTCCCAGCATCAGGCTCTTCGAGCAGGGGGTTATCTGTTTCCTCCCCTTATCCCAGGAATCCGCTCTTCCTTTTTCGCTGCAGAAAGAGCTCAGCGAGGACATCCAGGTGGCCCACCACGCACAGCAGGGGTCCGAGAGCCCAGCCCGAGCAGGGGGGGAGTCGGAAGCCCTGAGGTCCCAGCTGGAGGAGGAGAGGAAGCGGGTGGCCCAGGTGCAGCGCGAGCTGGAGGAGCAGAGGCGCCAGCTGCTGCAGCTGAAGACCCAGCGGCCCTTGGAGAAACTGGAGGAGAAGGAAGTGGTGGAGTTCTACCGGGACCCCAGCTGGAGAGCAACCTGGCCAGGGTGCAGTCCCAGGTGGAGGACGAGGGCAGAAAGCGGGCCAGCCTGCAGGCAGACCTGGAGGCGGCGGCCCAGAAGGTCGCCGAGCTGGAGAGCCAGAGGAAGGCTACAGAGCCTCACCTACTGACCAAGGAGGTGACCCAGGTGAGAGGACCCGGCTCGACCACGACCGAGCTCCAGCGGGACAGGAGAAAATCCTGAAGTCTTCAGCCTCAGGACGCAAGCCCCGGGGAGCAAGAGGCCACCTAGGCCTCCCTCCTGGGGAGACTGGGAGCCAAGAACTCTCCAGGACTCTTGGTGATGGGCCAGCCTCCTCCCACCCAGAGGCATATACCTGGATCCTCCAGGGGAGCACAGGCCCATTTCTGGGAGCCTGGGTGGAAGGGGAGCGGGGAGAGGAGGTTGGGAAGGGAGGGCCTTCTTACTTGCACGTTCTGCTGCACATGCAGCCTGAACACTGTCTCACATCCTAACTTACTGGGCATCGATGGAGCCTCTTAAAATTCTAACTCCAAGTGCCTCAGGTCTTCAGTTCCACCTCCTGGGACCTGCTGGGAAGTCTCAGAAAGCAGAAAAGGGTTCTGGTCGCAGGAGGCTGGGGTGGTAGTGTTCAGTTGCTGTTTCGTTGCTCAGTTGTGTCTGACTCTTTGTGACTCCACGGACGGCAGCCCGCCAGGCTTCCCTGTCCTTCACCGTCTCCCAGAGTTTGCTCAAGCTCATGTCCATTGAGTCAGTGATGCCATCCAACCGTCTCGTTCTCTGTCGCCCTCTTCTCTTCCTGCCCTCCGTCTTTCCCAGCATCAGGCTCTTCGAGCAGGGGGTTATCTGTTTCCTCCCCTTATCCCAGGAATCCGCTCTTCCTTTTTCGCTGCAGAAAGAGCTCAGCGAGGACATCCAGGTGGCCCACCACGCACAGCAGGGGTCCGAGAGCCCAGCCCGAGCAGGGGGGGAGTCGGAAGCCCTGAGGTCCCAGCTGGAGGAGGAGAGGAAGCGGGTGGCCCAGGTGCAGCGCGAGCTGGAGGAGCAGAGGCGCCAGCTGCTGCAGCTGAAGACCCAGCGGCCCTTGGAGAAACTGGAGGAGAAGGAAGTGGTGGAGTTCTACCGGGACCCCCAGCTGGAGAGCAACCTGGCCAGGGTGCAGTCCCAGGTGGAGGACGAGGGCAGAAAGCGGGCCAGCCTGCAGGCAGACCTGGAGGCGGCGGCCCAGAAGGTCGCCGAGCTGGAGAGCCAGAGGAAGGCTACAGAGCCTCACCTACTGACCAAGGAGGTGACCCAGGTGGAGAGGGACCCGGGTCTCGACAGCCAGGCGACCCAGCTCAGCGGCGAGATCCAGCTCCTGCGAGCGGAGAACACCGCCGTCCTGGCCCGGCTGGAGGCGCTGAAGGCGGAGCTGCTGGCCCTGGAGCAGAAGGAGCCGAAGGTGAAGGAGACGGTCGTGGTGAAGGAAGTGGTCCAGGTGGAGAAGGACCTGGAGATGCTCAGGGCGGCCCAGGCTCTGAGGCTGCGACTGCAGGAAGACGTGGCCCAGCGGAAGGGGGCGGAGGACGCCGCGGCCAAGCTGCGGGCCCGCGCCGTGGAGCTGGAGGCGGCCATCCGCGCTGCGGAGCCCAAGGTGATCGTGAAGGAGGTGAAGAAGGTGGAGCAGGACCCAGCCCTACTCCAGGAGGCGTCCCGGCTGAAGGGCCTCCTGGAGGCGCAGAGGAGAGAGAACGAGGCGCTGGCCAGGGAGCTGGAAGAGCTGCAGAGCAAGCACCGCGCGGCGGCGAAGCGGAAGCCCCGCGTGGACCTGCAGGAGCGCGTGCACGAGACCTTCCAGGTGGACCCGGAGACCGAGCGGGAGATCGCGCGGCTCAGGGCCGAGCTCCAGGAGGCCGCCCGCAAGAGGAGCGGCGTGGAGGAGGCGGTGGAGCAGCTGCTGCCGGAGCTGGAGGTCCTGCGGGCGCAGAAGGCCACGGTGGAGTACCAGGAGGTGATGCGGGAGGTGGTGCGGCACGAGAGGAGCCCAGAGGTGCTGCGGGAGATCGACCGCCTGAAGGCCCAGCTCAACGAGCTGGTCAACAGCAGCGGGCGGGCCCAGGAGCAGCTCATCCGGCTGCAGGGGGAGCGAGACGAGTGGAGGCGCGAGCGCTCCAGGGTGGAGACCAAGACGGTGAACAGGGAGGTGGTGCGCCACGAGAAGGACCCGGTCCTGGAGCAGGAGGCCCAGCGGCTGCGCCAGGAGGTGCGGGAGGCCGCCCAGAAGCGGCGGGCGGCCGAGGACACGGTCTACACGCTGCAGAGCAAGTACCTGCTGCTAGAGCGGCGGCGGCCCGAGGAGAAGGTGGTGGTGCAGGAGGTGGTGGTCACCCAGAAGGACCCGAAGCTCCACGAGGAGCACAGCCGGCTGAGCCAGAGCCTGGACGAGGAGGTGGGCCGGCGGCGGCAGCTGGAGCGGGAGGTGCAGCAGCTGCGGGCCGCCGTGCAGGAGGACGAGGGCCGCCTCAGCTTCCAGGAGGCCCGCGGCAAGAAGCTGGCGGTGGAGAGGGAGCTGCGGCAGCTGACGCTGAGGCTCCGGGAGCTGGAGGAGCGGCCTCCCGCCGTGCAGGAGAAGATCATCACGGAGGAGGTGGTCCAGCTGGAGAAAGACCCGGACCTGGAGAGGTCCACGGAAGCCCTGCGGCAAGACCTGGACCAGGAGAAGGCCAAGGTGACAGAGTTGCATCGGGAGCGCAAGAGCCTGCAGGTGCAGATCGACGTGCTCCAGAAAACCAAGCCGCAGGAGAAGACCGTCTACAAGGAAGTGATCCGGGTGGAGAAGGACCCGGTGCTGGAGGGCGAGCGCTCCCGGGTGTGGGAGGCGCTCAACAGGGAGCAGGCAGCCCGGCAGAGTCAGGAGGAGGCGGCAAGGCGCCTCCGGGAGCGGGTGGAGCGGGTCGAGGCGCGGGGGCAGACCTGGTCGCGGGAGGAGGCCGAGCTCCAGAAGGCCCGGGACCGGGCCAGCCAGGAGTGCCGGCAGCTGCAGCAGGAGCTGCGGGAGCTGGAGAGACAGAAGCAGCAGCAGGTGCAGCGCCTGCAGGAGGCGTCGAAGCTCCTCAGCCAGAAGACGGAGAGCGAGCGGCAGAGGGCGGCCCAGCGAGGCCAGGAGCTCTCGCGGCTCGAGTCGGCCATCCTCCAAGAGAAAGACCAGATCTACGAGAAGGAGAGGACCCTCCGGGACCTCCACACCAAGGTGAGCCGGGAGGAGCTCAACCAGGAGACCCAGACGCGGGAGACCAACCTCTCCACCAAGATCTCCATCTTGGAGCCCGAGACAGGGAAGGACATGTCCCCGTACGAAGCCTACAAGCGGGGCGTCATTGACCGAAGCCAGTACCTCCAGCTGCAGGACCTCGAGTGTGACTGGGAGGAGGTCACCACCTCGGGCTCCTTCGGGGAGGAGTCCGTGCTCCTGGACCGCAAGAGCGGGAAGCAGTACTCCATCGAGGCCGCCCTGCGCGGCCGGCGGATCTCCAAGGAGGAGTACCATCTCTACAGGGACGGCCGGCTCCCCATCAGCGAGTTCGCCCTGCTCGTGGCCGGGGAGACCAAGCCAAGCGCCTCCCTCTCCATCGGCGCCATCATCTCCAAGTCCCCGCTCGCCTCCCCGGGCCCCCAGAGCACCAGCGTCTTCTCTCCTGGCTTCTCTCTCGGGCTGGGAGAGGACAGCTTCCCCATCGCCGGCGTCTACGACACCACCACGGAAAACAAGTGCACCATCAAGACCGCCGTGGCCAAGAACATGCTGGACCCCATCACTGGGCAGAAGCTGCTGGAGGCGCAGGCAGCCACGGGGGGCATCATCGACCTCCTTAGCCGGGAGCGCTACTCCGTGCACAAGGCCGTGGAGCGGGGCCTGATCGAGAGCGGCTCGACCCAGAGGCTGCTCAATGCCCAGAAAGCCTTCACCGGCATCGAGGACCCCGTGACCAAGAAGAGGCTGTCGGTGGGCGAGGCCGTCCAGAAGGGCTGGATGCCCCAGGAGAGCGTGCTCCCGCACCTGCGGGTGCAGCACCTGACCGGCGGGCTCATCGACCCCAAGAGGACCGGCCGCATCCCCGTGGCCCAGGCCGTGGTCTCCGGCATGATCAGCGAGGAGCTGGCGCTGCTGCTGCAGGACGAGACCAGCTACGAGAAAGACTTGACGGATCCCGTTTCCCAGGAGCGGGTGAGCTACAAGGAGGCCATGGGGCGCTGCCGGAAGGACCCCCTGAGCGGCCTGCTGCTCCTCCCAGCCTCGCTGGAGGGGTACCCCTGCTACCGCTCGGCGGCCCCCACTGTCCCGCGCTGCCTGCGCTGACAGGGGCCGAGCGCTCACGGGGAGCGAGTGGGGCGAGGAGGGCAAGGTGCTTGCACCCCCGGCCCCCAGAGCAGCTTACCCCGGGGGGTGGGTCTGGCCTGTCTGATCACCACTCTGTTCCCCAAATGTGCTCGGTGTTGGGCTTCCTCCCCTAACTCTGGTGCCCGCTCCATTCCGCTGACCCGTCCCCTGACCCGGGAGGAGACCAGCAGCTGTTTCTGCCCTCCCACTCTTCACCCCTTGCTTCCAATAAATGAATTCTCCTGGTGTCTTTTTTTTTTTTTCTTTTAATAGGAAAGGATGTTTATCAGTTTTCAGAATCAATAGCCAGGCCAAAAAAAAAAAAAGATAATTAACAATGGCAAGCTATAACAGAAATATGATTAATCTAACAATCTAAAATAATTAGGGCTTGTCAGGGGGTGCTCGTGGTAACGAACCCGCCTGCCACTGCAGGGGACAGAAGAGACACGGGTTCCATCCCTGGGTCGGAAAGATCCCCTGATCTTTCCCACTCCAGTATTCTTGCCTGGAGAATCCCACGGGCAGAGGAGCCGGCTGGGCTAGAGTTCATGGGGTTGCGTGGAATCAGACGCAACCCAAGCGACTTAGCTCACACTCACATAAAATAATCACATACGGTTTGAGGGTCAGGTCAGTGGAAGCCCACACTTTCATCTGTCCAGCCAGTCTGTGTCTTTTGGTTTCTCCTGCTGTCCTGGTCACGTTTGGGAAGAGTCAACTTGTCTGGGGTATGAACACGAAGGCCTGTGCTGCTTCGGTCCCTCCCAGGGGGGAGGCAGGCCCACCCAACGGGCCCTCCTGGGGACACTGTCAGAGGCCACTGGCTCCTCCGGCTCTGGGAAGGACCTGCAGGGCGGGGGGAGCAGGTCGTGGAGGAGCACGCCCTCCCCCAGCCGGCTCAGGGCCTCTCGGTTCCGGCCAGACTGTCTCCAGCCCTCTGTCAATCTCCCCCTCGTCAGCGAGCCCCTGGGGTCCCCCTGCCACACGCAGAGCAGAGAGACACTAGAAAACTCAGGAATGCATCACTTTTATTTTCTGTCCTTAAAGTCAGAGGCAAACAAACGTAAGCATATCCGGTAAGTAGAACACCTGACCTCCCCCGGGGTCAGGAAACTGTCCTTCCCCCTTGCCTCACTTCCTATTTAACTTAAGACTCTTAACTGGAACTCAACTCTTCCCCTACAAACATTTCAAATCCAAAAAGACTGGCTTCGAGGGGAACCCCTCCCCTTGGGGTCTTGTGAGAGCCGGGCAGCGAAGGGCACTCATGGGGGCCCTGCTGGCGGCCCGGGCGAGCTTTCTGCTCTCCTTGGCACCTGCCATTCTGGTGCCAGGGGCTCCCGCCCGTAACGGACGCGCTTGGGCAGGGGGCCTCTGTGCCCCCATCTTGAAACAGCACTGGCAAACCCAGCAGACAACACGGGAACTCGCTAACCTGCCGGCAGGCCTCACCCAGACTCAGCCCCTCGACAGCTGATGCCCAACGGCCCCTCCCCAGGTGTGGCCCCTTTCCTGGAAGGGCGTGGGGAGGCGGCGGCGGGGGCAGCCGCTGGAGAGAGGCGTGGAGGCGGGGGCCTCGCGCAGGCTCAGCGGCAGAAATGCTCCAGCACGCACTCGCGGGGCGCCGGGGAGGCCTCGGTGGACGAGAAGTAGGGATGGGCCAGGGCGGCCTTGGCTGAGATCCGCCGGTTGGGGTCGTACTGCAGGAGTTGCTGCGGAGGGAGGACGAGGAGGAGAGAGGGTGGGCCGGGCGTGGCCGGGGCCCCACAGCCCCATGGCCACTTCCACCCCAGAACCGCACGAAGCCACTACCTCCCAGCTGGAGAACCGGTTCTGGACACTCCCTGAATCGGGGGACAAAGACTTTGTTCCAGTCCAACCCTGCTGAGTCACCCCCAGTCTCCCTCACACCACTGAGGCTGAGTCAGCCTCTCCCCTTTCCTTGGGGAGCCTTCCAGGCTCTGCCTACTTCTCGAGAGAGGGCTCTCCAGGCGTCCGGAAGAGGGGGCCAAGCCTGTTCAGGGAGCAGGGTCACGAGTGGGGCAGGAGCAAACGTCCCTAAACCCAGCCAGGGGACAGAAGGCACCCCCGTCAGGGCAGCCAGGACAGAGGGCTAGGAGTCTCAGGCGCAAGTCCACACCCCCACCCCCAGCACTGGGTTGGGAGACACCGGGAAAGCTAGACGCACAGCCTGAAGATGCACGTGCTGCCCGGCCTTCCTCGGACCGAACGCCAGACTCGAGAGAAACGTGCTCTTTGTGGGAGAGAATCGATGCCTGAGGCCTTCTGGGCATCCTGGCCTGAGCCAGCCCAGGGCCTCAAGAGGGCACAGCCGGAGGGGTGGCTGAGGACCGTGGCGGGGGCCGGGAGGGTGCCGAGGCCATGGGGAGCAGTCTGCTCTGAGCAAAGTTCCCCCCAAAAAATTACCAAGACAAGGGCAACTAAGAAAAGGGACATATATCATAGCACGGGGGTCCCAGCGGTAAAGAATCCACCTGCCAATGCAGGAGACGCAAGCGACTCGGGTTCGATACCCTGGAGGAAGTGGCAACCTGCTCCAGGATTCCCGCCTGAAAAATCCCACGGGCAGAGGAGCCTGTGGCTACAGGCCCCAGGGTCACAAAGACTTGGACACAACTGAGTGACCGAGCACACACACATCACAGCATAAAAACAAAGCCACCTGGAGGAGAGAAATTTCAAAAGGGATGATGAACAACGGACGTACAGCTGGAGAGGCCGCCAGGTGCAATCAATACACACAAGGACAAGTCAGCTGTGTGCGGGGGTCAGACAAGAGACCAGCTTAAGTCAGGAGGAGGCAGGGTCACAAAAGGGGCTGGAGGACAGAGGGGACACTTCTGGCGAGGGCGGCAGCTGGCGCGAGGAGGCCTTAGCCCCCTTGCCGCCCACCCGTACCTACCATGAGCAGGTCCTTGCCCTCTGGCTCCAGGCTGGGCACGATCTCCTCCAGCCCCTTCCTGGTCCACTTGGGAAAACTGCCCTTGTAGTCAGGCAGCTGGGTGACTCCTGGCCATATGGCCTCACTGGGGGTCCCCAGGGTCCGGAAGATACGAAAGAGCTGGTCAATCTCAGAGTCGCCAGGAAACAGGGCCTTGCGGGTCACCTGGAATGAGGAAGGGGAGAAAGCGCGGCGTCTGTTCCCTTGTCCTTCAGAACCCTGACCCAGACGAGAAAGAAGCCAGACCAGGGAGGCCCCCTGCAGCTATCTTTCCCAAGGCTGTGCTAACAATCCTGACCTTTCCCGGAAAATTACCGTTAGCCAGTTCCAAATACCCCTTAATCCACCTGTAATAGAGCCGGAGCCCCCGCTACCGCCCACCCCAGGAGGACCCTGCCTCTGGCCTCCCTGTGGCCATGTTCGGCCCCCTCTCTACCATCTCTGCGAAGATGCAACCGATGCTCCAGATATCCACCGCCGTGGAGTAGAACTTGGTGCCCAGGAGGATCTCAGGGGCCCGGTACCAGAGTGTCACCACCTGGGGGAGCAAGAAAAGAGCCCCATTCAGGCTGGCCGGCGGCACGGGGACATCCCTTCTCTCTCGCTCTGTGCCCGGGTACCTCGTGGGTGTAGGTGCGCAGGGGCACCCCGAAGGCTCGAGCCAGTCCAAAGTCGGCCAGCTTGATGGCCCCCAGCTCATCGATGAGCAGATTCTGGGGTTTCAGGTCTCGGTGGATGACCCGGTGCGAGTGGCAGAAGTTCACCCCCTGCAGCAGCTGGAAGAGGTAGCTCTGGAACGGGGAGCCGGAGGCGCTGGCTGAGCGGGGCCGGGGCCGGGGCCGGGGCCGGCGCGCAGGCGTGCCCGGGTCAGCCCGTCCTCCCCCCCTCGGGTACCTTGACGAGGTGCAGGGGAAGCTCGGAGGCCGGGGTGGAGTCCATGTACTTCTTCAGGTCCTGGCTGAGGAACTCGAAGACCAGGTAAAGCTTCTTCTCATTGTGCACCACGTCCAGCAGCCTGGCCGGGCGACACCCGTCAGCCCGTGGCTTCCCGCCGGGCTGGGACAGGCCCGCGTGCCTCCTCCCTCCCCACCCCGCCTCACCTGACGATGTTGGGGTGCTTAAGCTCTTTGAGCAGGGAGATCTCCCTGATGGCGGTGCTTGGGACCCCCTCGGTCTCCCTGGAGGAGAGGAGGGCCCAGTGGTGGGGTCAGATGCTGAGCGGGGCACTTCTGCCGGGGCGGGGGGCTGGGGGAGGGTGACGCTTGCGTTCCTTATTCTGTAAGGATGGCTCGCCGCCTAGCGATGGGGTGCTGTGCTCCTGGGCAGATACTTATCAGCCCCAGGGGCCCCGGGCAAAGCCGGCTCAGGTTCAGGATGGGACTGCTATCTTTCCCAAGGCTGTGCTAACAATCCTGACCTTTCCCGGAAAATTACCGTTAGCCAGTTCCAAATACCCCTTAATCCACCTGTAATAGAGCCGGAGCCCCCGCTACCGCCCACCCCAGGAGGACCCTGCCTCTGGCCTCCCTGTGGCCATGTTCGGCCCCCTCTCTACCATCTCTGCGAAGATGCAACCGATGCTCCAGATATCCACCGCCGTGGAGTAGAACTTGGTGCCCAGGAGGATCTCAGGGGCCCGGTACCAGAGTGTCACCACCTGGGGGAGCAAGAAAAGAGCCCCATTCAGGCTGGCCGGCGGCACGGGGACATCCCTTCTCTCTCGCTCTGTGCCCGGGTACCTCGTGGGTGTAGGTGCGCAGGGGCACCCCGAAGGCTCGAGCCAGTCCAAAGTCGGCCAGCTTGATGGCCCCCAGCTCATCGATGAGCAGATTCTGGGGTTTCAGGTCTCGGTGGATGACCCGGTGCGAGTGGCAGAAGTTCACCCCCTGCAGCAGCTGGAAGAGGTAGCTCTGGAGCGGGGAGCCGGAGGCGCTGGCTGAGCGGGGCCGGGGCCGGGGCCGGGGCCGGCGCGCAGGCGTGCCCGGGTCAGCCCGTCCTCCCCCCCTCGGGTACCTTGACGAGGTGCAGGGGAAGCTCGGAGGCCGGGGTGGAGTCCATGTACTTCTTCAGGTCCTGGCTGAGGAACTCGAAGACCAGGTAAAGCTTCTTCTCATTGTGCACCACGTCCAGCAGCCTGGCCGGGCGACACCCGTCAGCCCGTGGCTTCCCGCCGGGCTGGGACAGGCCCGCGTGCCTCCTCCCTCCCCACCCCGCCTCACCTGACGATGTTGGGGTGCTTAAGCTCTTTGAGCAGGGAGATCTCCCTGATGGCGGTGCTTGGGACCCCCTCGGTCTCCCTGGAGGAGAGGAGGGCCCAGTGGTGGGGTCAGATGCTGAGCGGGGCACTTCTGCCGGGGCGGGGGGCTGGGGGAGGGTGACGCTTGCGTTCCTTATTCTGTAAGGATGGCTCGCCGCCTAGCGATGGGGTGCTGTGCTCCTGGGCAGATACTTATCAGCCCCAGGGGCCCCGGGCAAAGCCGGCTCAGGTTCAGGATGCATGAGGGTTGCATGTGCCCCCCGCCCCGCACCTGACTGCGCAGCAGTGGGAAAAGGAGCGGAATCCAAAACCCTGATGTGAGGGTCCGAGGGGGCCTGGGTGGCCCCGGACGTCTCACTGGCTCTCTCCGCACTCACAAATCCAGCCTGATCTTCTTGAGGGCCACGAGCTGCCCGGTCTCCTTGTTCTGGGCCTTGTACACCACCCCGTAGGTGCCCTCTCCAATTTTCTCCACCTTCTGGAACATGTCCATGTCTGCAGGGCTGCCCTGGAAACAGAGGGTGCCTGGGGTGTTCACCCCACACCCAGCCCCCACGCAGCCCCTGGAACCTCCTCAGCAAACCCCGCCCGGCCCCCCGCCCAGGCCTGGGCTCCTGAGGCCGGTGGCCCCCAGCCCCGGGAGCCTGGCCGGGAGCAGGGCTGCCCGTCACCCAGCCCAGGCCAGGCAGGAGCCCCTGGGTCCCAGGAAGGAGCAGCGGCCCTGAGCCAGGCTACAGAGCGCAGGAGGGTCCAAACTCCTGTCCCAGCCGGGCCCGGCCTTGGGGGCGGGGGGCTGCGCAGGGTCAGCGCAGGGGGGCGGGCAGGGGGCAGGAAAGGCTTCTCAAGGCACAGCGCCGCACTAGGCCGCATGGCCAAGGCGAGGGGCTGGGCCCTGGCCCGGCCTGCCTGGAGACGGTCGGCCTCCTGTGAGCACAGACCTTGGGCAGGACAGACCCTTGGCAGGAGCGGCCCCCCGCCTCCTGGGCCCCCCACACGGTCCTGGGCCCCCCACACGGTCCTGGGCCCGCTCAGCACGCTCCCCTCAGGCCCTCAGCCCAGAATTCACCAGAAACCCTGCGATCCTGGGGCCTCACTGCCAGGCGGCTGCCTGCTCTGTGGCTCCCCCTCCTGGCCACGGCCGGCACTGCACCACGTGCACGCACTGCTCAGGCACACCACCAGGCTTTTTATTCAGCAGGACATTCTGGAACCCTCCGGGATCCCCACGAGGGCCGGCCCCCAGCGCCCCAGAGCCCCGCCTCGGGTCTCTAGGCTCCCCTCCCCTCTTCTCTGCAGACAGAGGCTGTCACTCGGGGGCAGGTCCTGCATCGTGAGGCGGCACTCCCAGGAAGTGCTGCTCTGTCCTCTGCTGGCTGCGGTGCCGCTCTTGCTGGTACAGCCTCTGCTCCCGGATGGCTTGCTCTAACAAGGGGAGGTTCATGCCTTCCACACACGTCAGCACCCGGGCCTTCACCACACAGCCTCCGTCTGAAAGACATAGACACCCAGGACCAGAGAGGGTCAGCAACGCCCCTGCAGGTGTTTTCTGTCGGTTTCTCTCGATGTGCCCTGTTGTGACCGGGTCCGACAGGGCGCAAGTGAGAAGACGGTTTACAGATGCCACCCGTGTGTCTTCTGGGGCCTCAGAACGGTGGGCCTGCTGCGTACTACAGACATGGAACTTGGCGGGTAACCTGGAAAGTCGACTTCTCCAGGGCGGAGGCCCAGAAAGACGGGGCCTTTCCTTCCCTCTTCAGTCATCCTAACTCCTGCCAGCTTCTCTGGAGGTCCCAAAGGCCTAGAGTCAAGGAGGGTCTCCATCACCATCCTGAGTCTCCATCAGTAGCAAGGGAAGGGCCCCTTGGCATCGTGGGGCTCACTGGCATTGGAAGGTGGGGCAAAGAGAATCCCACATTCAAAAAATATACATGTATATTTATTAATTTATTTGGCTGCGTCGGGTCTTAGTTTCAGCACCTGGGGTCTTCTATCTTCTTCGCAGCGTGTGAACTTTTAGTGCAGCATGTGGGATCTAACCCAGGGCCCCTGCTTTGGAAGCACAGAGTCTTAGCCACTGAAAGACCAGCAAATTCCCCCCATAATTTTTTAAAATTTTATCCCTTATAATTTTATAAAGGAATATAGTTCCCGATGAACACAGACTTTTAATGATCTTAATAGAGCCCCTTTTTTCAGCTGCATCGAATAAAGCATGCATCCCACAGCATGTGGGATCTTAGCTCCCTGACCAGGGATCAAACCTGTGCCCCAGGCCCTGGAAGCATGGAGTCTTAACCACTGGCCTGCCAGGGAAGCCCTGCGAATCCCATGTTTAATCATCCAAGGGGAGAGTCTGACCTCACAGGGACAGGTCATCCCACCCTGGACAGGAACTGGGGTTGCCTCCAGCAGGTGCTGTGGCTCCCCAATGGGAAGGTTTGTCAATGCCGAGGTGACACCAAACTGTTGTCCTCCTAACAGTTTGCTTTTGTCTCCACTATGTTCTCTCTGCTCTCTGGGCACGCCAGTGAACACATTCACATGTTCTAGAACTTTATCCTGTCTTCTTTGATGGCTTGTTGAGATAGAGCCATTTGTGGCAAAAGTCAATACTTAACCTTGACTTCTTCCTTCCTGTCTAGGCCACTCGATTGATTTAACACAGCCGCGGGCGGAATTCACAGAGCTGGACTGTCTAAACTTCAAGCTCCAACCCGAGAAGATGAACTCAGGTGAAACATGAGGTTGCCCGTGGGTCGTCAGCTTCTGGTGGTCCCGGCGCTGGCCTGCAGAGGCTGCCATGGTCCAAACCAGGGTGGGTATGGGGCGGTCCATCTTTGAAAGGTTTGCACAATGGAATAAAAAAAGAACACGTGAAGAGCAGGGAAGAGAGAAAGGAGTTTATGAACCCAGAGGAACAGCCATTTGGGGGAATCTCTTCTTGCAAAGATAGAGAGCCTGCAGCAAAGGAGAAGGGGCTGATACCAGGGCAACTGAAATGCAGTGGATTGAGGTGTGAGTCTGAGATAAGGAAGGGGTGACACAGAGAAAACAGACCTTCTTTTAGGAAGTCTGACGGTGGGAGGAGGAGGGTCATAGCTAGGCAGGGATGCAGAACTGAATTTGACATTATTATTGTTGATATTATTATTTTTTTAAATTTTGGCCTCTTTTTATTGATTACTTATTTTTGATTATTTATTTTTCATCCATCGTTATTCTTCAGCCTGTGTGGGCCTCTCATTGCAGTGGCCTCTCTCATTGCAGAGCACTGACTCTGGGCACATGTGCTCCAGAACGCTGGCTCATAACTGGACACACCGGTCCAGCCACTCCACGGCACATGGGATTTTTCCGGGCCAGGGATCGAACCAGTGTCCCTTGCACTGCAAGGCACACTCTTTACCCCCTGGACCACCAGGGAAGCCCCTGTTGCTATCATTTTAATACAGAGGAGACTCAAGTGCTTTGTATGCTGGGAGGGAAGAACCAGGGGTAATATGTTAAGGCTTCAGCTGAGAAAGCAAAGCCCCAGGGAGAGGGCAGGTGTTCATCACAGCGCAGGGAGGAAGAAGCTGCCGATGGCTGTGATTGTTGTTCACTCACTCAGTCGTGTCTGACTCTTTGGGACCCCATGGACTGTAACACACCAGGCTCCCCTGTCCGCCGCTATCTCCTGGAGCTTCATGTCCATTGATTTGGTGATGCTATCTAACCATTTCATCCTCATGGGTGTGGATGCATATAACTTTAGGGAAGACTGCTACTGTGGCCTTAATTTAACCTGGGATGTAGGTGATGAGGTGATTTGCTGGAAAGGACAGGGGAGGTAACAACGGAGGGGTCCTGCATGACAGGCGAATGCCTGCAAAAGCTGAGGCAGATCAGGGGAAAGGGGGAATAGTCAGGAAGGAAATCTAGGCAGCTCCCGGACAAAATAAAGGCCCGGATGAGATAATATTGAAACCATCATGCTTGGACTCTCTGGAGCTTTGTGAACATTCCCCATCAAGAGCTGGGACCAGAGAGGATGGAGACAGGGGTTTAATCAGGGAGGAGTGATGGCAGGTGAGGGGCTGGAACTTCTCCCATGGAGGCAGCTGACAGGACAGCGAGGTCCAGCCGGAGGGGAGAGGAGGTGGGAGAACACAGAGACCGAAGTCTGCAGGTCCCAGTGGGTGACGAGGCAGAGGGCAGAAAGATAGCGAGGGTGGAACCCAGTTTCAGATGGCAGAGGCGGGTGGTTTTGGGTGCGGAGGGCAGCAGTAGGCCAGAGGTGCTTGGAGGCAGAACTGGCCCCTGCGGAGGGGGATGGGGCGGTGCGGGCGACAGACCAAGGGAGTCAGCTGGATTCCGGCCCCACCTCTGGATTCCCTGAGGTGTGTGGCCTGGGAGGTTCCGGGTAAGAGGGTGGAGCGGAGCTGCGGTCTAGGGAGAAAGCCAGGTTTCAGGCAAGTAAGTCCCAGAGAAGGCGAGGGCAAGGGAAAGGAGCTCGAAATAAAATAGTAAAAATATAAGCAACAGTAAACTATAAAAACAAAAAGTAGTCAAATACCAAATTCACGTTTTATACTTTTCAGCAAAGTTCAAAAATTTAAAGCACTCATAATTCTTTACTGTGGAAGAGCTGAGAATGTCACTTCTGTTTTAAATAACAGAACTGAAAACTGAAAAAGAAAACGTAATCTGGATTATACATTTACGAAAGTTCGAGAGGACAAGGAGGGGTAGGAAGCCACAGGCAGGCGAACAGAAATGGAACAGGGGGGCATTTCTGGTGAGAGCTCCGGGCAGCCTCTGGCTGTCACGGGGAACCTGCAGCCCAGGACTCCCAAGGCCCCTGGACCAGAGCCGAGGCGAGGCGGTATCCTCACCCCTTAGACCCCGACAGGAAGCCCTGGCCCTGCGGGGTGTCCCGGCCAACCAGGGTGGGCACGGCAGAGGCATTTCTTCTCTTCCATGTGCAAACCTTCAGAAAGATGACCCGGAGCCGTCTAGAATCTCTCCTCAGAACTGCTGACCTTGCCATGGGGCAGGGTCTGTGTTTGGTTGATCTTTGTGTCCCCAGAGGACTTTGGACCTGGCCAGGGGCCAGACATGCCACCCAGGCCGGAGGTCAGCGACCACTGACAGGCTCAGGCCACTCTCTGCCCTCCCTCCTCACCGCTGTCTTTCTTTCCCAAGTCAGTCTCAAGTAATGAGTATGTAGGCCTCAGGAATTAGAAACTGAGGGAAAATGTTTTTAAAAGAGAAAAAATACAGGTTGTGATAAAAATAAGAAATCGCGGGCAAGTCAGTCCTTTTTTTAAGAAAATGCGTATGTCAGGCGATAGGCCAGGGGGGGTGCGGAGGGCAGCAGTAGGCCAGAGGTGCTTGGAGGCAGAACTGGCCCCTGCGGAGGGGGATGGGGCGGTGCGGGCGACAGACCAAGGGAGTCAGCTGGATTCCGGCCCCACCTCTGGATTCCCTGAGGTGTGTGGCCTGGGAGGTTCCGGGTAAGAGGGTGGAGCGGAGCTGCGGTCTAGGGAGAAAGCCAGGTTTCAGGCAAGTAAGTCCCAGAGAAGGCGAGGGCAAGGGAAAGGAGCTCGAAATAAAATAGTAAAAATATAAGCAACAGTAAACTATAAAAACAAAAAGTAGTCAAATACCAAATTCACGTTTTATACTTTTCAGCAAAGTTCAAAAATTTAAAGCACTCATAATTCTTTACTGTGGAAGAGCTGAGAATGTCACTTCTGTTTTAAATAACAGAACTGAAAACTGAAAAAGAAAACGTAATCTGGATTATACATTTACGAAAGTTCGAGAGGACAAGGAGGGGTAGGAAGCCACAGGCAGGCGAACAGAAATGGAACAGGGGGGCATTTCTGGTGAGAGCTCCGGGCAGCCTCTGGCTGTCACGGGGAACCTGCAGCCCAGGACTCCCAAGGCCCCTGGACCAGAGCCGAGGCGAGGCGGTATCCTCACCCCTTAGACCCCGACAGGAAGCCCTGGCCCTGCAGGGGTGTCCCGGCCAACCAGGGTGGGCACGGCAGAGGCATTTCTTCTCTTCCATGTGCAAACCTTCAGAAAGATGACCCGGAGCCGTCTAGAATCTCTCCTCAGAACTGCTGACCTTGCCATGGGGCAGGGTCTGTGTTTGGTTGATCTTTGTGTCCCCAGAGGACTTTGGACCTGGCCAGGGGCCAGACATGCCACCCAGGCCGGAGGTCAGCGACCACTGACAGGCTCAGGCCACTCTCTGCCCTCCCTCCTCACCGCTGTCTTTCTTTCCCAAGTCAGTCTCAAGTAATGAGTATGTAGGCCTCAGGAATTAGAAACTGAGGGGAAAATGTTTTTTAAAAGAGAAAAAAAATACAGGTTGTGATAAAAAATAAGAAATGGCAGAGCCTAAGAATGCTGTTGGGTCTAAGGCTTGACTATTAGGCTTCCTTTTATTTATTTTTTTGGGCAAGAACACATCAGAGCAGGGAAGTTCCCTGGTGGGCCAGTGGTTAAGACTCTTTCTGCACTTTCAGTGCAGGAAGTCAGGAGTTCAGTCCCTGGTTGGGGAATTAAGGTCTCGCACGCCACAAGGCACAGACAGAAATGTTTTTAAAAAATAAAATAAAAAAGAATTCATCAGAGCGGTACGGTCTGTGTTCTCCTGGTACATTTCATGAGAGGCACACGATTGACTGACTTTTTGTCGCGTTTGATCAGCAGGGCAGGCCTGATTCCTGCACTACAACCTTCCCCACAAGTTTCTAACTAGTGATTTGAGCCACCAGTGCTAACCAGCATCAGCTGGGTTTATCACCTTCCTCAGGACTAGAATTTAATGGCTTCTCCTGCGTTCATTCACTGTGATTCTTCTCTAAAGAACTTCCCTTAGCTAACCATTTTGCGTCCCTGAAATAGAATCCATTCAGAAAAAAGGCAGAGTAATGTTTGAAATGGATAATCAACAAAAGTCTATTGTAGAGCACATGCAACTCTGCTCAGTGTTCTGTACTAGCCTGGATGGGAGGGGGGCTTGGGAGAGAATGGGCACATGTACAGGTGTGGCTGAGCCTCTTCACTGTTCACCTGAAACTATCACAAGATTGTCAATTGGCTATACCCCAATAAAAATGTTCCTGGTGTTGAAAAGAAAAAGGCAGGGTAGGGACTTCCCTGGTGGTCCAGTGGTTAATAATCTGCCTTCCAATCCAGGGCATGCAGGTTCGATCTCTGGTCAGGGAACTAAGATCCCACATACCACAAGCTGACTAAGCTCGCATACCTCAACGAAGACCCAATTCAGTCAAATAAACAGATAAATATTAAAAAAAAAAAAGAAGAAAGAAAAAGGCAGGATAGACTCAAGGGAAAGAGGAGCAGGTTTAATGGAACCAGGAAGAAACAATTGGCTAATTTCAGACCCACATTCTCCAATCAATAACGTTCAAAAATATTCAAAAAAAAAAAAAAAAAAGGCAGAGAGACCTTTTATAGATGACTTGGGATAAGGAACCCAAAGGCAACGCAGGGACTTTGTTCAGCTCCTGCTTTTCAACTAACTTTTTGTAAAAAGCCATTTTGAAGCTGAGGAGCGGAATGAACAGGGACAAGCCAAGTCCTAGAGTAGATTAAGAAATAGTGACTATTCCAGGTAGCAGGAAGTCCCAGTGGTTAAGACTCTTTCTGCACTTTCAGTCCCTGGTTGGGGAATTAAGGTCTCACGCCACACGGCACAGACAGAAATGTTTTTAAAAAATAAAATAAAAAAGAATTCATCAGAGCGGTACGGTCTGTGTTCTCCTGGTACATTTCATGAGAGGCACACGATTGACTGACTTTTTGTCGCGTTTGATCAGCAGGGCAGGCCTGATTCCTGCACTACAACCTTCCCCACAAGTTTCTAACTAGTGATTTGAGCCACCAGTGCTAACCAGCATCAGCTGGGTTTATCACCTTCCTCAGGACTAGAATTTAATGGCTTCTCCTGCGTTCATTCACTGTGATTCTTCTCTAAAGAACTTCCCTTAGCTAACCATTTTGCGTCCCTGAAATAGAATCCATTCAGAAAAAAGGCAGAGTAATGTTTGAAATGGATAATCAACAAAAGTCTATTGTAGAGCACATGCAACTCTGCTCAGTGTTCTGTACTAGCCTGGATGGGAGGGGGGCTTGGGAGAGAATGGGCACATGTACAGGTGTGGCTGAGCCTCTTCACTGTTCACCTGAAACTATCACAAGATTGTCAATTGGCTATACCCCAATAAAAATGTTCCTGGTGTTGAAAAGAAAAAGGCAGGGTAGGGACTTCCCTGGTGGTCCAGTGGTTAATAATCTGCCTTCCAATCCAGGGCATGCAGGTTCGATCTCTGGTCAGGGAACTAAGATCCCACATACCACAAGCTGACTAAGCTCGCATACCTCAACGAAGACCCAATTCAGTCAAATAAACAGATAAATATTAAAAAAAAAAAAGAAGAAAGAAAAAGGCAGGATAGACTCAAGGGAAAGAGGAGCAGGTTTAATGGAACCAGGAAGAAACAATTGGCTAATTTCAGACCCACATTCTCCAATCAATAACGTTCAAAAATATTCAAAAAAAAAAAAAAAAAAGGCAGAGAGACCTTTTATAGATGACTTGGGATAAGGAACCCAAAGGCAACGCAGGGACTTTGTTCAGCTCCTGCTTTTCAACTAACTTTTTGTAAAAAGCCATTTTGAAGCTGAGGAGCGGAATGAACAGGGACAAGCCAAGTCCTAGAGTAGATTAAGAAATAGTGATACATTTTACTGGGCGTGATCATGATCATCTTAGAGATACACACTGAAGTATTTATGGATTAATGAAACAATGTCAGATCTGCTGTAAAACATACCAGCAACATAAGTAAGTGAGGGACTTCCCTGTGGTCCAGTGGTTAACATGCTGTGCTCCCAATGGAGGGGGCGAGGATTGGATTCCTGGAAGGGGAACTAAGATCCCACACATTTCACAAAGCAACCAAAAAAAAAAAAATGAAGTAAGTGAACGTGGGCGATGTTGACAGAGAAGAGTGGAATGTGGAGCTGTGCTGACTCTGGGTGACAGGTACATGGAGGGCCATTCCACTTTTGTGCATGTTTGATTGGAAACCATCAAATTTAAAAAGTTATTTGGGTTGAATTTGAATTTTAAAGGTTTTTTTTCCATTTTTTTTTCCCCGCAAATAATTCTAAATGCCACTTCAGGCCCTGGTCCTGCCTGCTATCCGACCTTGGTATCAAACCTTCTCTGAATCTGCAATCAGACCTTTGGGTTCCAGATACCAGGCACCCAGCTCCTAAGAGCTCCCAGGACTCCCGCTGGGGCAGGAGTACAGGCGGCAGCCTCAGGTGATGTGGACGGCGGTCAAAGTGGAAATCATTTATTCAAGGCCCTTTGCCCTCACTTCCAGCCTCCTCCTGGTACGCCTCTCAAATCAATACGAGGGCAAAGGCTTAAGCTTGAATAAACATTAACTTCTATTAAACCAACCATAATTAAATAAGCCCCATTTAATTACTTTTTTTCCCTAGTGCATCTCATCTAGAATTAAAAACCACCTCAACTTTCAGAAAGTATGTTGGTAGCAAGAAACATAAATGTTCACATCCTTTAATAGAACAATTACACCTTTAGGATACTCCCCTGAGGAAATGACCAGAAAATGGACAAAGACGAAAACACAAGGCTATTAAGTGCAGCATTTTAAATATATATCTAGATAAATTGTTAACTGTTTTTTCTCCTCTAACTATAAAGCAATATAGTTGTATAAAATGATAATAAAAGTATACAGAGTCCCACAAGGCCACCACCCGGGCATCATTACTCTTAACATTTTGGTAAATGATATTTCAAACTTCCATGTGTATAAAATGTCTATTTAACAAAAAATGAGATCATATGATACATACTGTTTTATAAACTGCTTTTTCTTAGTAAAATACTATGCACACCTTTGCACGTCAACCGATATAAACTTACAACACTATTTTTGATGGCTATGTGATAGTCTCCAACTAAATAGCCCATAGTGTCTTTAACCAATTAACATATAGTGTGCTTATAAGATCCGTAAATGGAAACAATACAAATACACAGTGCTTGTGTGAATCAGTGCGTGTGTGTGCACACGTGTGCTCAGTCACGTGCGACTCTTTGTGACGCCATGGACGGTAGCCCGTCAGACTCCTCCATCCATGGGATTTCCCAGGCAAGAATACTGGAGCGGGGGGCCATTTCCTTCTCCAGGGAATCTTCCTGACCCCGGAAGTGAATCCAAGCCTCCCCTGTCTCCTGCATGGGCAGGCAGGTTCATGACCACTGAGTCACCTGGGAAGCCCTGTGTGATTAGTGTCACATCTAATGTAGAAAATATAGAGCCACTAAATACTTTATCTAGAAAAAATTTTAAGAAATGGGGGGATGCTTTATGATATAATGTTAATAATAAGCAAATGTAACGTGTTCTATAAACCATGGAATGGAAAACGGCATAGGGACGGCCCGAGAGAGAGGTGAAGAATCTGAGTACCTAGGTATTAAAGGGCAACTTTCTATCTCTCGATGCCACAGAGATTCTCTCAGGTTCCTTCTCTTCTGTTTCTCTTACCCTGACTTCTTGGCCTGTTCCTCCATCCCCCATCCTCTCTGGGTCTTGGTTTTCTCATCTGTGAGATAGCCGTAAAATAACCCAGATTAAGGGCTGATGAGCAGATTCAAAAACTTTTAAGCAGGGCTTCCCTGGTAGCTCAGTGGTAAAGAGTTTGCCTGTCAATGCAGGAGTCACGGGTTCGATCCCTGATCCAGGAAGATCCCACATGCTGCAGAGCAACTATGCCCATGAGCCACAGCTATGGAACCTGTGCTCTAGAGACTTGGAGCCGCAACTATTGAGCCCAGGTGCCGCAACTACTGAAGCCCGTGTGCCCTAGAGCCTGAGTTCCACAACAAGAAATGTCACCGCAACAAGAAGCCTGCTCACCTCAACTAGAGAGTAGGCTCCACTCCCTGCAACTAGAGAAAAAACTATGGCAGCAGTGAAAACCCAGAAAAGCCAAAAAGAAAGAAAGAAATATAAAGTTTGTTTCTTTTTTTAAAAAAACACAACTTTTAAGCAAACTACCAAGTATCAGGCCTGCCGCATTGAAGACCTTCAGAAATTAATGACTTCTCTCCCTTCTTTCTTGCTCGCCTGTAGCAGGTCCACCATGAGTGCAATCACACCTCTTTCCTGTGAGTCCCTACAACTCATGAGCTTGTCAGAAGGAATGTTAACCCTGATCAGGGACCCGCGCTGGGTCACAAGCCAAGCCCAGGCACCCAAAAGACTGCCCCACCAGGACCCAGAGTGAAAAGAGGGTGAGGCCAAGGCTTACCTTTCTGGTGCTCCAGTTCCCCAAGGAAGTGTAGAGGAGCCCAGCTGGGCTTGGAAGGCTACCTGTTCTGGTGGGCCCAGTGTACAATTTCTAATGTAGAAAATATAGAGCCACTAAATACTTTATCTAGAAAAATTTTAAGAAATGGGGGATGCTTTATGAAAGTTAATAATAAGCAAATGTAACGTGTTCTATAAACCATGGAATGGAAAACGGCATAGGGACGGCCCGAGAGAGAGGTGAAGAATCTGAGTACCTAGGTATTAAAGGGCAACTTTCTATCTCTCGATGCCACAGAGATTCTCTCAGGTTCCTTCTCTTCTGTTTCTCTTACCCTGACTTCTTGGCCTGTTCCTCCATCCCCATCCTCTCTGGGTCTTGGTTTTCTCATCTGTGAGATAGCCGTAAAATAACCCAGATTAAGGGCTGATGAGCAGATTCAAAAACTTTTAAGCAGGGCTTCCCTGGTAGCTCAGTGGTAAAGAGTTTGCCTGTCAATGCAGGAGTCACGGGTTCGATCCCTGATCCAGGAAGATCCCACATGCTGCAGAGCAACTATGCCCATGAGCCACAGCTATGGAACCTGTGCTCTAGAGACTTGGAGCCGCAACTATTGAGCCCAGGTGCCGCAACTACTGAAGCCCGTGTGCCCTAGAGCCTGAGTTCCACAACAAGAAATGTCACCGCAACAAGAAGCCTGCTCACCTCAACTAGAGAGTAGGCTCCACTCCCTGCAACTAGAGAAAAAACTATGGCAGCAGTGAAAACCCAGAAAAGCCAAAAAGAAAGAAAGAAATATAAAGTTTGTTTCTTTTTTTAAAAAAACACAACTTTTAAGCAAACTACCAAGTATCAGGCCTGCCGCATTGAAGACCTTCAGAAATTAATGACTTCTCTCCCTTCTTTCTTGCTCGCCTGTAGCAGGTCCACCATGAGTGCAATCACACCTCTTTCCTGTGAGTCCCTACAACTCATGAGCTTGTCAGAAGGAATGTTAACCCTGATCAGGGACCCGCGCTGGGTCACAAGCCAAGCCCAGGCACCCAAAAGACTGCCCCACCAGGACCCAGAGTGAAAAGAGGGTGTGAGGCCAAGGCTTACCTTTCTGGTGCTCCAGTTCCCCAAGGATAGTGTAGAGGGAGCCCAGCTGGGCTTGGAACGGTTCCACCAGCTTCGTACAGACGAGGATCGGGTACTGGTCAGATCTGAGCTGCGCCATCAAGGTCACTCGGGACTGGGTCATGTCATAGCTGCACAACCTGGAGACCAGGGTAGGCGGGGTCATTCTCACCCACTGACAGCACCACCCCGAGACTCATCCTACCCACGGACAGATCCGTTCTGAGACTCAAAAGGTTCTGGGAGGCCAGGACATCCACAGGAGAATCTTCAGTCTCACTCAGATCGGAGAAATTCAAGTCGCAGCAACAGAAAACGTTATTTCACGCTACATAATTGAAGCAGACAGAATCTCGTGGACAGAGGAGCCTGGCAGGCTACAATCTATAGGGTTGCCAGCATCGGACACGACTTAACGACTATACCACCAATTGAAGTATAAATGACACTCATTAAAAGGCTCCTGTCTGGGACTTCCCTGATGGTCTGATGGCTAAGACGCCAAGCGCCCGATGCAGAGAGCCCAGGTTCCATCCCTGGTCAGGAAAGTAGATCCCACATGCTGCAACTAAGAGTTTGCATGCCGCAACCAAAGCTCCTGAGAGCTGCAACAAAGACTCAGCGCAGCCAAATAAATAAAAATCATTCCACAAAAATGTAAGGCACTTGTTCACTGACTGTGGATGAAAGTATTCACTGTGTAACCAGCACCCCAATCAAACTTTGGGATTTTAGGTCACCAGGGATCAAACCCGTATTCCATGCATTGGAAGGCAGCTACCACCAACACACAATGGAGGTGGATTCTTAACCACCGGACCACCAGGGAAGTCCCTCCAATGATTCCTGTCTCCTGGTATCCACATCCCTGTGTAATCTCCAACCGCCCTCACTAGTGCAGACTTGTGTAACCAACAACACATTGCAGAGATAACTGAGAATGATTTCTGAGGTGAGGTCACTGACACCGTGGCCTTATGGCTGCTCTCTCTGTTGAGTCACTCCTTCTGGGGAAAGTGAGCTGCCAGAGTATGAAGACCTTCAGCATATCAGTATCCTGAAATCCATACTGGGATGAAGGGAGCCTCTGTGCCAACAGGCAGCACAAAACGGCCCCCAACATGGGAGTGAATCACTGTAGAATCAGCTCCTGCAGGTGCAGGCCAGCCTTCAGATGCTGGCACCATGGCCAACATCTCAACTACAGTCTTCAAAGTCAACCTGAGCCAGAACCACCCAGAAAAGCCATTCCCTAATTCCTGACCCACAGGACATATGAAAAAAATAACCATTTGTGATCATTTTAAACCACTAAATTTGGGGGTGATTGGTTATGCAGCAATAGGTGACTAGGGGGCTTCCCTGGTAGCGCAGAAGGTAAAGAATCTGCTTGCAACGCCGGAGAGCCAGGTTTGATCCCTGGATCGGGAAGACACCCTGGAGAAGGGAATGGCTACCCAGTCCAGTACTCTTGCCTGAAGAATTCCATGGGTAGAGGAGCCTGGAGGGCTATAGTTCATCGGGTCACAAAGAGTCAGAGACGACTGAGTGACTAACACTGCACGATAATATGTGACTAACACAATATATGTGTATATACACATATTGTGTATACACATACCCACCTACATACACATACAAACACACACGAAAAAGCCTGTAATCAACAAAAGGTTCGTGGTGGGTGATTTTTGCTGGCTTTCTTTACTCCTTTACAGATTGTCTACATTTTTGGCAATTAATATATATTGACTCTTTTTTAGCATTTTAAAAATAATTAGGTAAAATTATACGACTATTTTAACTTGTTAATAATTTTGAAAATATAATAAATAATAAATTTAAATATAAAATAAATCATTTTTAAAACAATTAAAAACATAAAAATATTTTAATTTAAAAAGACTCTTGGGGGGCTTCCCTGGTGGTCCAGTGGGTAAGGACACCGCCTTGCAGTGCAAGGGGCGCCGGTTCCATCCCTGGCCTGGGAAGATCCCACGTGCCGCAGAGCGGCTGGACCCATGTGTCCAATTACCCAGCCAGAGCTTTGGGGCGCATGCGCCCAGAGCCGGCGCTCTGCGACGACAGAGGCCACCGCGATGGGAGGCCCACAGGAGCCAAAGAACAAAAATGGATGAAAATAGAGAAATGAAAGACCAATAGAAGTAGCCTGCCCGTCCCCCTCCCTCCCCACCCGACCTCCCAAAAGATAAATAAATTTTAAAAATAATAATAATAATAATAATAATAGAAGCCCTAGTCGCCTAATGGATAGGGCATTGACCTCCTAAAAAAAGACTCTTTTAATTCTTTTTTAACATTTCTTCCACCACGTGAAAAAAAACCATTCTCACCTGCCAAAGGTTCTCAGTGTGTCCCCATCAGGAACTTCACCAGCACTGACCTCCCAGGGGAAGAAATAGGTCCCAGGCTTGGGCAGCACCATTGCTCCTGTAACCAAATACTTGACATGGATTTTTGAACATAATGACAAACCCAGCCAACCACGAGATGAAGATTAACAGATGTGAGACCAGCAATATCGGAAAAGCTGCTACAAAAGAGTGGTGTTCTAAAATTTTCAAAGATTTTTTTGATAGGTGTATGAATTCATACATTAAATACACACACACAAGGTCTATGTGGAAAGTGTATTTGTTGTTGTTGTTTAGCTGATAGACTGTAGCTGGTCAGGTTCTAGGCAATCAGATCCAAGAGATTTCCCAGGCCAGCATACTGGACTGAGTTGCCATTTCCTTCTCCAGGGGATTTCCTCAACCTGGAGACAGAACCCGCATCTCCTGCATTGGCAGGTGGAGTCTTTACCCCTGAGCCACCTGGGAAGCCAGAAAGTGTATCACTGTCATTCCCATGCAGCCCTTTTCCTCCCTAATCCCCTGAAAGGGTGGGTAAAAGGCGGATAGGAAATGAATTCTGTCACAACCACTGACCTCTGCCCTTATCATATGAAAACTCTCACAGACAACACATAATGAATGAGTGTACTCTTTCCTTCAAACTTGATTTACAGAAACATGTGATGAGTTGGCTTGGCATGTGCTGATGTTTGCCAACACCTGCTCTAGAGGAAGCCATTTTCATAAATATTTATCTTTTCATTATGGAGATAAAGACAGGGATCAGTATATATTTATTTCCTCTCTATACTATAGTATACATGCTGTTCTTGATTCTTTTTCACTTAATGTATTTTGACAGCTTCATAGCTGTACATTAAGGGAGTGTTCACATGTTTTAACAAACTTTTTATTTTTGAATGGTTTCCATTTATGTTTTTTTTCAAAATGATAGGTAAGCAGGGATTCAGAAATAACTAAAGTCCTCCTGAGGCTTCCTTGGTGGCTTAGAGAGTAAAGAATCTGCCTGTGATGTGGGAGACCTGGGTCGATCCCTGGGTTGGGAAGATTCACTGGAGGAGGGCATGGCGACCCACTCCAGTATCCCTGCCTGGAGAATTCCATGGCTTGCCCATGGGCAGCAAAGAGTTGGGCATGACGGAGCAACCTTCACTTCAAAGGCAACCTGAAAGTGTTGGCCTTCATCTGTTTCTAGATAGGACGAGCAAGTGGAGACCTGAACCAAGAAAATGGTAACTAAATAATTCCAAGAGCCTTCTGGAAATCAGGTGACACAGCTCTAGTCCAGAAGTTTAATGTAACCTAGAATCTTGCACAATTGTTTTCAATATCCTCAGTCAAGGAAGTCACTGGGGACAGTTGCTGGCCAGTGTTCCATGGTCATTTCAACACTGTGCCCCAGTAAGAGCTTGGCCAGTACAGCGCAGAAGCAGCGTACTCAGGGATTCCTCTAAATGCAGATGTCCTTCATCGCTAGGACCTGGAGAGAGCTATATGGTCACCAGAGGCAGCCCCCTAATCATCTCTGGCATGAGAGAGAAACACAAGAACAAAACCAGTCTTTCCAACCTCGGCCCTGCAGGATGGCTCCCGCAAAGAAAGGCGGCGAAAAGAAGGGCCAGCCCGCCATCAACGAGGTGGTTACGAGAAAATACATGATCGACATTCACAAGCACATCCATGGAGTGGGTTTCTAGAAGCATGCCCCTAGGGCACTCAAAGAAATCTGGAAATTCGCAATGAAGGAGACGGGAACCCCAGATGTGCACATCAACACCAGGCTCAATAAAGCCCCGTCTGGGCCAAAGGAATAAAGAATGTCACATACTGGCTCCATGTGCAGAAAACGTGACGAAGACGAAGACTCACCAAACAAGCGCTACACGTTGGTTAACTACATGCCTGTCACCACCTCCAAAAATCTACGGAGTTCTCTGGTGGTCCAGTGGTTAAGCCTCTGTGTTGCCAATGCAGTGGAGCCTGGGTTTGATCCCTGATCAGGGAAACAGATCCCACATGTTGCAACTAAGACCCAGTGCAGTCAAATAAATAAATAGTTAAAAAAAAAATCTACAGACAGTTAATGTAGATGAGAATGTCGACTACAAACTGGCATTTACCAATTACATTGCCAATGCCTGGACAACAAGGACATTTTGCCGTCTGCCTCTGCAGAGACCAAACCCTATGCTGTTGAGAACTTCTGACCTTCAATACCCGCTGATGGAGATCAGGGTGGGGGTAGAGGCACTCTGTGCTCCAGGGAATCTGGTGGGGCAGGTCTTAGACAGGTGGATGCTTTTAGGAACAGCTTTTGTTATCTCAATCCTTGCATCTCCTCATATTTAGAAAAGTACTAAATCTCTTCACGGTGACATCAGATCCTCATGACTGGGTACCTTTGTAAAATGACTGTTTAATGATATTAAACTCCCCCCTCACCAAAACCCTTAAATATTGGCCCTCCTCCTGCTGCCTCTTTGGAACAGTTTCTCAGAGCTATCTGGGGTGCTGTCTCCCGGGCTGCAGTCCTAATTATGCCCCAAATAAAACTTAACCCACAACTCTCAAGTTGTTCCTTTTTTTAGTCAACAAGAACTAAGTGCTGATTGTCCAATAAAGTTATTGAACCACCCCCCCAAACAAAACAAAACCAAGCCCCTAAAACAGTCAAGAGAAGAAAAAAAATATAGAGGTTGCTGCTGTGGATAATGGGTACAATCCCACCGAATCTAGCAAAATGCTGAAATTTCAGAATCCTTTTTAAGGTAATTTTTTTCTACTC
The DNA here is from genome assembly GCA_022376925.1 of Tragulus kanchil. Classification (NCBI taxonomy): domain Eukaryota; kingdom Metazoa; phylum Chordata; class Mammalia; order Artiodactyla; family Tragulidae; genus Tragulus; species Tragulus kanchil. The sequence continues at coordinate 23,194,417 of JAIOJX010000027.1, read as the reverse complement.
TCAAGTACCACATATAAGCTAAGCTTTAAGTACCTATGATATTAAATTTATTTTTATTTTTAAAATGACCATGCAGTAGCAGTGACTCTTTGAGGTGGGGCAGAAACTCTGGTGATTTTTTTTTCAAGTGATAATCGTATTTATTTTTGGTTGCACTGGGGTTTTGTGGCTGCACGTGGGCTTTCTCTAGTTGTGAGAGGGAGTCGTTGCACTGCACGGGCTTCTCACTGCAGTGGCTTCTCGTGTTGCAGAGCACAGGCTCTAGGTATGCGGCTTCAGTAGTTGTCGGGCACAGATTTAGCTGCTCGATGGGATATGGAATCTTCCCATACCAAGGATTGAACTCATGTCCCTGCCTTGGCAGGCAGATTCTCATCCACTGCACCATCACAGAAGTCTTCTTTTGTACATTTTAATCTCCTTTTTTTTTTTTTTCCAAATAAAAGTCGCTATGTGTTTATTCAGACATTTCTATTGACTTAATAAACACAGTTGCTGCATAAATCATTATCCACATATTATCACACATTCAGGAAAGTTTCTGTAACAATCTATCAGAACAAGCTTCTCTTGAGGCCCAACAGGATCTCTAGAAATCTGGAAAATGGTCCAACCTGTACTTCCAGCCTCACCCTTTTCATTCCCCAAGGTAAAATATCCATTTCTATGAGAAAAACGCATGGTATGAAGAAGAGAAATGTTTTTCCTTAACCACTGGGAGGCTTGACAATACTCTACAGCAAGGGTGGCACCCAAGCTGACCGCTTCTTCCAGCTTTTCTGAGGCAACTGCCCTGATTTCCACAGTGGGACTAAGGTCAGAGGAAGAACACTTATTACCAAGTTCATCATAGCTTTTGTCAACTTTGCGTATGTTTCTGGGGGACAAGAAGCTTTATGCTATGCTTACGGCTCCACAATGAGAACAGGTTACTCGTTTAGCATAAAAAGGGTAAGACGAGGGCTTCCCCGGTGGTCCACCAGTTTGATCCCTGGCCTGGGAAGATTCCATGTGCAGAGCCGCTGGACCAGTTATGCCAGCGCTGTGTGTCCAGCGCTCTGGAGCGCATGTGCCCAGAGCCAGTGCTCTGCAGCAAGAGAGGCCACTGCAATGAGAGGCCCACACAGGACAAAGATTAAAGATGGATGAAAATAAAAATAAATTAAAAAAACAATAAAAGAGACCAAAATTAAAGAAAGAAAGAAAGAAAAGGGTAAGGCTGTAACTCAGGACCGGCCATAGAGAAGAGAGGCATAGAACACGGTAGGTGGGGAAGGCTTTGGCGTGTCCAGGCCTTTTCTCGTTACTTTCCCAGCCATCCCTGTGTTTACCAACCAGAAGTCATTCATTTACCTGTCTGAAGTTACAGTTCTAGGTTATAGTCTTCTCTTACACAATGAATCTCCATCATTCGCATTCAAGTGATATTACATAATTTGATCTATGGCCTCAAAAGATTTTATCACACGGGGATTATTTCCTATTCTAAGTGTAATCTCAACTAAATTAACTTTACAGTAACCAAACAAAAGGACTGTTCCACTCTGTCTTTAAAAGTTTTGCCACGGGCTTCCCCTGGTGGTCCAGTGGGTAAGGACACCGCCTTGCAGTGCAAGGGGCGCCGGTTCGACCCCTGGCCTGGGAAGATCCCACGTGCCGTGGAGCGGCTGGACCGATGTGTCCAATTACCGAGCCGGAGCTCTGGAGCGCATGTGCCCAGAGCCAGCGCTCTGCGACGACAGGGGCCACCGCAATGGGAGGCCCACACAGGCCAAAGGACAAAGACGGATGAAAATGGAGAAAAAGGAAAGACCAATGGAAGTGGTCGACCCATCCCCCTCCCCCCCCCCCCCCCCCCCCAAAAAAAAAAAAAAAAAAAAAGTTTTGCCACCACCAGAGTAAAAGTAAATTCAGGGAAGAAACCTCAATGGATGGGAAAAGTTATTGGGTAAAAGTTGAAGGCAGAACAGAGAATTTGTGGACCTCCATGGTGATTCAGTGGCTAAGACTCCACACTCCCCATGCTGGAGGCCCCGGTTCCATTCCTGGTCACAGAACTAGGTCACACCATGCTACAACGGAAAGTTTGCATGCTGCAACTCAAGATCCTGCATGCCGCAAGAAAGACTGACCTTCTTGATGATGACCTAGTGCGGCCAAACCAATAAACACTTCTTTTAAATAAGAACAGGACATTTACATGGTCTCAAGGAGTATCTCTCTCACAGATGACTAAGGGAAAAATGGCCTACTTCCCAGAGAAGAAATGAGCGAATACTACCTTCAGGTGCCTCCTGGATGTGATGCGCTGAGAAAGACACATTGCTTCTGTGATATTAGCGTAGGAAATGCATAACCTGAATCTAATCACGAAAAAATACCAGACACAATCTGAATTGAGAGACATTCTACAAGGCAACTGTACTCCAAAAGTGTCAAAATTACAGAAGACAAAGAAATTGCTCCAGCTTTGCTAAAAAGAGGCTAAATTGATGTTAGACGGCATCACCAACCAACTCAGTGGACGTGAATCTGAGCAAACTCTGGGAGACAGTGGAGGACAGAGGAGCCTGGCGTGTAGCAGTCCACGGGGTCGCAGAGTCAGACACAGCTTAGTGACTGAACAACAACAACAAATAAAACTCACAGGACAACTGTTACAGGTAGAATTCTGTCCCCTAAAAGAGATGTTGAAGTCCTAACCCCCAGGACCTCAGAATGTAACCTTCTACAGGGAGAGTCTTCAGAGGTAACCGAGTTAAAATGAGGTCATTTCAGAAACTCAGTATGACTGGTGTCCTTCTAAAAAGGGAGACGTTTGGACAGGGACAGACATGCAAAAACAGAGGAGGCCAGGTGAAGATAAAGGCAGAGATACTATACACGACAAGGAACGCCTAGGATTGCCAGCAAGCTGTCAGAAGCTGAGAGTGGCATGGAGCAGATGCCCCTCCAACAGCTCAGAAGGAACCACGGCTGTCCCCTTCGTTGTGGACTCCTGGCTTCCAGAATTCTGACACAACAGATTCCTGTTGTTAAAGCCAGTCAGTAGTGTTTTGTTATGGTTCAGCGCACCTCAGTCACTCACTTGTGCCCGACTCTTTGCGCACCAGGCTTCCCTGTCCTTCAGCATCTCACCGAGCTCGCTTAAACTCATGTCCGTTGACTTGGTGATGTCGTCCAACCACCCCGTTCCTCTGCCTACCCTTTCTCCTTCTGACTATACGGACCTCTGTCGGTAAAGTGATAGCTCTACTTTTTAATACGTGTCTCGGTTTGCCATAACCTTCCTTCCAAAGTGTAAATGTCTTTTAATTTCATGGCTGCAGTCACTGCCCTGGGTGATTTTGGAAGTCCCTTTACAGCTTCTTATGATAACTGCATAAAATTGCAGGTCTCCACTGGCCCATAAGGCCATGTGATGCGCTGAGAAAGACACATTGCTTCTGTGATATTAGCGTAGGAAATGCATAACCTGAATCTAATCACGAAAAAATACCAGACACAATCTGAATTGAGAGACATTCTACAAGGCAACTGTACTCCAAAAGTGTCAAAATTACAGAAGACAAAGAAATTGCTCCAGCTTTGCTAAAAAGAGGCTAAATTGATGTTAGACGGCATCACCAACCAACTCAGTGGACGTGAATCTGAGCAAACTCTGGGAGACAGTGGAGGACAGAGGAGCCTGGCGTGTAGCAGTCCACGGGGTCGCAGAGTCAGACACAGCTTAGTGACTGAACAACAACAACAAATAAAACTCACAGGACAACTGTTACAGGTAGAATTCTGTCCCCTAAAAGAGATGTTGAAGTCCTAACCCCCAGGACCTCAGAATGTAACCTTCTACAGGGAGAGTCTTCAGAGGTAACCGAGTTAAAATGAGGTCATTTCAGAAACTCAGTATGACTGGTGTCCTTCTAAAAAGGGAGACGTTTGGACAGGGACAGACATGCAAAAACAGAGGAGGCCAGGTGAAGATAAAGGCAGAGATACTATACACGACAAGGAACGCCTAGGATTGCCAGCAAGCTGTCAGAAGCTGAGAGTGGCATGGAGCAGATGCCCCTCCAACAGCTCAGAAGGAACCACGGCTGTCCCCTTCGTTGTGGACTCCTGGCTTCCAGAATTCTGACACAACAGATTCCTGTTGTTAAAGCCAGTCAGTAGTGTTTTGTTATGGTTCAGCGCACCTCAGTCACTCACTTGTGCCCGACTCTTTGCGCACCAGGCTTCCCTGTCCTTCAGCATCTCACCGAGCTCGCTTAAACTCATGTCCGTTGACTTGGTGATGTCGTCCAACCACCCCGTTCCTCTGCCTACCCTTTCTCCTTCTGACTATACGGACCTCTGTCGGTAAAGTGATAGCTCTACTTTTTAATACGTGTCTCGGTTTGCCATAACCTTCCTTCCAAAGTGTAAATGTCTTTTAATTTCATGGCTGCAGTCACTGCCCTGGGTGATTTTGGAAGTCCCTTTACAGCTTCTTATGATAACTGCATAAAATTGCAGGTCTCCACTGGCCCATAAGGCCATGTGAGGCCTCTACCTGGCCTTCCTTTCTGCCCTTGTTTGCCATCACCCTTCTTCCAGCTCACCTTCACCTCAGAACTGCACATTTGCTTTGCCCCAGCCTTGAATAGACTTCCCCAGACTTTCTCAAGGCTGGGTCTCTCCCCTCCTCAGCGCTCAGGCTGTCTACCTCCTCAGCGAGACCATCACGGTCCACCTCATCTAAAATACCACTTCTGTCACCCCACCCACACTGCAGTTTCTTAACAACAGAATTTCAAATAGCAAGATGTGTTTATTCGGTTAATGTCAATGTCTCCCACTAGCGTATCAGTTCCACGAGGGCCAAGGTTCTCCACAGTTCCCCAGTGTACCCTCTGTGCCTGACAGCGACTGGAACATGACTCAGTATTTGTTGAATGGATGGACATATTCCTGTAGAAGCGAGTGCAAATCAAAACCACTCAGCCTGTTCAAAGAGAACCCAAACTACATTTCACTGCCCACAGTAACCTGACCACGGCGTCTTCATTGACATTTTTGCTCTTCCTGACTGTCCAGTTGAGAAAAAGGGCTTGAATTATCAACAACTAGCTTGTCCTCTGAGATGTTTTGAGTTCCCTTGCCTTCCCCATTCCACCAATTTTAACTGTTGTGCAGTGGTTTGTGCCCCGTCGTAATCAAGACCCTGAACTAAGAGACTCCTCTTAAACTGAACTTCCAAATTCTCAATAAATTGTGACTTTAAAAAAAAAAAAATTTTGGCTTTACTGTCGCTCTGGCACTGCTGAAGCTTCACCAAACAGCAGTCACCCTTGCCAGAGTAAGCAATCAACTTAAATCTGTCTTATCCACAGCTTGTGTTGGTGATATCTGGAGAGCCAACGTTTGCTTTTTTTCCAAGAATTTTATTTATTTTTAATTGGACTATAATTGCTTTACAATGATATGTTAGTTTCTGCTGAACAAGAAAGCTATTTCATTTTAAATGTTACCAACGAGGCTTTTTGTTTTATTTTTGGCTGCACTGGGTCTTTTTTGTGGGTGTCTGGGTTCTTCACTGTAGTACAGACTTCCTCTAGCTGCCCTGGGGCATGTGCGATTTTAGTTCCCTGACCAGGGATGGAACCCACAGCCTCTACACTGGACGGCGGATTCTTTACCCACTGGAGCATCATGGAAGTCTCAGGAGAGCCAGCTTTTAAACAAAAAGAATACACAGTGACCCAACTAAACAGTATGATGCTGGGACGGGGGAGGGCGGGCATTAAAAACAGCAGCGATTATCTGTGATTCACTGGAGCCTGACACAGAAAGAACAATCAGTACTAATGATCTTGTCTCTATTTAAAATTTTGCTATTTCATTCATCACAGATTTTCTTGCATTTTGATCTTTTAAAGTGCATTACTGGGCTTCCCTGCTGGTCCAGTGGGTAAATACACCGCCTTGCAGAGCAGGGGGCGTCGGTTCCATCCCTGGCCTGGGAAGATCCCACGTGCTGCGGAATGGCTGGACCGGTGTGTCCAATTACAAACCGGAGCTCTGGAGCGCATGCACCCGGAGCTGACACTCTGCAGCGAGAGAGGCCACTGTGATGGGAGGCCATACAGGCCAAAGAACAAAAGATGGATGATAAATAAATGAAAGACCAATAGAAGTAGCCAAAAAATAAAAAATTTAAAGTGCATTACTGAAGTACTACTAACCTTGGTTCGTTTTGGGGCGCTCCCCTTAACTTTTATTGTGCCGTCGTAATCAAGACCCTGAACTAAGAGACTCCTCTTAAACTGAACTTCCAAATTCTCAATAAATTGTGACTTTAAAAAAAAAAAAAATTTTGGCTTTACTGTCGCTCTGGCACTGCTGAAGCTTCACCAAACAGCAGTCACCCTTGCCAGAGTAAGCAATCAACTTAAATCTGTCTTATCCACAGCTTGTGTTGGTGATATCTGGAGAGCCAACGTTTGCTTTTTTTCCAAGAATTTTATTTATTTTTAATTGGACTATAATTGCTTTACAATGATATGTTAGTTTCTGCTGAACAAGAAAGCTATTTCATTTTAAATGTTACCAACGAGGCTTTTTGTTTTATTTTTGGCTGCACTGGGTCTTTTTTGTGGGTGTCTGGGTTCTTCACTGTAGTACAGACTTCCTCTAGCTGCCCTGGGGCATGTGCGATTTTAGTTCCCTGACCAGGGATGGAACCCACAGCCTCTACACTGGACGGCGGATTCTTTACCCACTGGAGCATCATGGAAGTCTCAGGAGAGCCAGCTTTTAAACAAAAAGAATACACAGTGACCCAACTAAACAGTATGATGCTGGGACGGGGGAGGGCGGGCATTAAAAACAGCAGCGATTATCTGTGATTCACTGGAGCCTGACACAGAAAGAACAATCAGTACTAATGATCTTGTCTCTATTTAAAATTTTGCTATTTCATTCATCACAGATTTTCTTGCATTTTGATCTTTTAAAGTGCATTACTGGGCTTCCCTGCTGGTCCAGTGGGTAAATACACCGCCTTGCAGAGCAGGGGGCGTCGGTTCCATCCCTGGCCTGGGAAGATCCCACGTGCTGCGGAATGGCTGGACCGGTGTGTCCAATTACAAACCGGAGCTCTGGAGCGCATGCACCCGGAGCTGACACTCTGCAGCGAGAGAGGCCACTGTGATGGGAGGCCATACAGGCCAAAGAACAAAAGATGGATGATAAATAAATGAAAGACCAATAGAAGTAGCCAAAAAATAAAAAATTTAAAGTGCATTACTGAAGTACTACTAACCTTGGTTCGTTTTGGGGCGCTCCCCTTAACTGTGTCTGAATCAAATGCCTCACTCACCTTACCCTGTTCTCAGTACTGTTACTAAAAACTAATGTAGCCTTCCTGGGTTGTCCAGTGGTTAAGAATCCGCCTGCCAATGCAGAGGTCTCGGGTTTGAACCCTGGTATGGGAAGACCCCACATGCCATGGAGCAACTAAGCCCATGTGCCCTAGAGCCCGTGCTCTGTGACAAAAGAAGTCACAGCAGTGAAAAGCCCATGCACAGCAACTAGCGAGGAGCTCCGGCTCACCACAGCTAGAGGAAGCCTGCACACAGCAACAAAGACCCAAGTGCTGCCAAAAATACATAAATGAGTAAATCTTTAAAAAAAACAAAACGGATGCAATAAGGAACAGACTATTAAGCAAACAGCGTTAAAAAACCTGATTAGTGCGGCTTCCCTGGTGGTCCAGTGGGTAGGGACACCGTCTTGCAGTGCAAGTGGCGCTGGTTTGATCCCTGGCCTGGGAAGATGCCATGTGCCGCGGAGCGGCTGGACCGATGTGTCCAATCACGGAGCCGGAGCTCTGGAGCGCATGTGCCCAGAGCCGGTGCTCTGCGACAAGAGAGGCCACCGCGATGGGAGGCCCACACGGGCCAAAGAACAAAGATGGATTAAAAGAGACAAATGAAAGACCAATAGAAGTAGCCCGCCTGCTCCCCTCCCTCCCCATCCCCCCAAAAATAAATAAATAAATAAATCTTTAAAAAAAAAAAGAGGCCTTATTAGTTAAAAAAAAAAAAAAAAAAAGGAAGGGGGAGATTACTGTGTTAAGTTACAAAAGTAAATCAGAGATAAAGGAGATGCGTTGTTTTCCGTATCTTCATTATCATGGCATGAGCTCAAAGGTAACTAACGTAAGTAAATCAAGAAACGCCCTGGAAGCATTTCATTTCGATATTCTTTAGGAATCAAAACTAAAAGCACAATTTATTAGTTAGAAGTGGCCGAGACGAGAAACCTCTTTCTCATTACAAATCTCCCTCTTCTAGCTTTTTAAAAATGTATGCTTTTTACTACTTTCATGACGATGGCAATTGTGAAAACAACAGAGTCTGGATTCTAAAACCTCGAAGCACATTAGCGGTGCTTTCCAGGTGGCCTAGCGGTAAAAGAATCCGCCTGCCAGTGTAGGAGCCGCAGGAGACGGAGGTGAGATCCCCTCGAAGAGAAAATGGCAACCTGCTCCTGTTTGCTCGCCTGAAAAATTCCACGGACAGAGGAGCCTGGAGGGCTGCAGTCCATGTGGGTGCAGTCAGACACGACTGAGCACGTTACAAGCACAGGGCCAGCTTGTCTTACTCGAAACCCACATCCACCCCTTAACAGGCGGAGAGAGGGCGCGAGCCATATCACAGACTCAGCTCCCCACAGCCTTCTTCTCGGGCCCCAGACACAATTTATCTTAACAAACGATGGTTGGAACCTCTCGCCAGTGCAACCTTTGTCCCCGTCCTTTTTTTTCTCCACTCTTAAAGGGTTTGGGGAAAGCCCTACGACCTCCCCGATTAACTCAAGAGCCAGGTGCACCTGCTCCACATCCAGCCCAGGAGGCGCCCTCCCCTCCCACTTCCGAAGAGGCCGTGCTCGGACCCGGAAGTGGCGGGGCGGGCGAGCCCAGAGGCGCAGGCGCGGTCCTCCTCGGTCGCGTGATCCCGCCCCTTTCCCTACCCTCCGCGAACCTGTCTGGACGTCCCGGAGGTTTTGGGTTCCCTGTTTCCGGACGGGGGTGGGGCGTCTTGCTGAGAACCCCTCGGCGCCCCCCAGGGCAATTTCTCGACCTTCTTCCGGGGTCGCCTCGTCGAGGGGGCCGCTGTGACGCTCCGCGGGCCGAGAACGGGGGTCTCGCCCGCCCCGGCGCCCACACCGGCGTCGCCTCCGCCTCCGCCTGGCCCGCGGCCGGTCACGCGCCAAGGGACGGCGGAGGAAGCGAAGGGGCGGGCCGGGGCGGCCGGGGGCGGGGACTCGCGCCGTCCCGGGGCGACTCTTAGGGCAGGGCCGGCGCCGGAGGAGCGGACATCCCGCGGTCGCCGCTGCCGCCGAAGCCGTCTCCGCCGCCGCCTCGACCTCCGCCGCCTCCGCTGGCCGTCACCATGAACCCGGACCTGCAGAAGGAGCGCGCCGCCGCCAGCTTCAACCCCGAGCTGCTCACCCACGTCCTGGACGGCAGCGCCGAGAACACCCGGCGCCGCCGAGAGATCGGTGAGGGCAGCGGCCCGGGCCTCCCTCCTTCCCCGAGCAAAGCTGGAGATTCCCCCCGGGAGGAGTCGGGGGCGCTGCAGGGCGTAGGCCACGGCCTCCGGCCCTGCCTTAGGGGCGCCGGGACCCCCACTTCCCGGGGAGGCTGTGGCGGGGGGCTCGCCCACCCCGAGAGGGCACCTGAGCCCGTGCGACCTGAGCACCTGCTGTGATACAGGGAGCGTTCACGGAGCCCTGAATGTCTGTCTTCCTCTCGATACCCTTTAACTCCCTCCCAGAGAACCTGATTCTGAATGACCCGGACTTCCAGCATGAGGACTTGAATTTCCTTAGTCGTAGCCAGCGTTACGAGGTGGCGGTGAAGAAGAGTGCCACCGTGGTGGAGAAGATGAGGAAGTTTGGCATCGCAGACCCCGATGAAATCATGTGGTTTAAAAAGTAGGTATGCCTTAGCCCAAGTAGCTGAGCCTAAGCTTTCAGTCCGCCCTCTGGGGTATCCCTTTTCCTCGTGCTTGGCGTTGGAAGACTCCAGTTGACATCTTTTCATGCCATTTTAAAGCCGTATGTTTGGGAGTAGTGTTTACTTTGATATTGAAGCCATTTAAAGGGAGGACGTTCGCAGAAAAGCTTGTCCTGGGGATGCTGTAATCTACCCGAAGAGTCCTAACAGAGGCGGTCCAGACCTCTCAATTTTGCGTGATGTAAATGCAGAATGACTTTGCTTGTTGTAAGAAGGAGGCCTGCCTAATTTAGAAGATGAGTTTAGAAGGGTGTTTTCAGTTGCAAGGCCCAAACAGGAAATATTAGGAAACAGTAAAAGATTGTATTTTTGTATTCCAGTGTAGCTCTCGAATTTAAAATAATGGAAATTTATGGGTGGATGAGGAAGAACTTTAATCAAACCTCAGAACGAATATAAAGTATTCTAAGAACCCCCAGCTTCGTTGAATCTGATGAGGGTATTTAAATGGCCCTCCTGAAAAAAAAGAAAAAAAAAAAATGGCCCTCCTGGGCATGTGAAACCTCATAAAAATATGCCTTGGTCCTACTGATGAAAAGAGTGTTCCTTTTTTCAAATCATCTACTTTTTGTTGTGTTTTTTAATTAGAAATAAACCCTTTTTTTTTTTTTGCCTTTATGTAAATAAACAGTATAATTACATAATCTCAGTATAAGATTCCTTTGACTTGCATCATCTATTACATTTCTTGTTTATTCCTGGGCATTTCCTGTTTTAGGTCTCTGCCTTTTAGGAGAACTCCAGTATTTTCATCAGTAAAGATTCAGTGATTTGAATGGTACATATTTAATGAGCCAAGGAAAATGAAACAGTGGAACATGTTACCAACTCTGTCTTTATGCAGTCGTAGGTGTTCCTCCCTTACGCTACTGCCAGCTAATGCATTTGGTATCTAGTTTTCAGTGTGACCTGGTTATTATTGTCAAGAGAGATTTACTCCAGACCACACTCAGAACTCCTTTCCATTTTAGTGATAAAAATAGTTAATTTGGTCGGCCATTTAGAGGACTTACCAACTTCTAAGTGTTCTTTTTATTTGTAACTGTGGCTGTACAGATATTGGTGTGGCGCATCTCCTAGAAAATCATTCTGATTCTGAGTCAAAGGACCCAGTAGCTGCTCTTCAGTCCGCCCTCTGGGGTATCCCTTTTCCTGGGTTTTGGGGTAATCATACCTTTCATGCCATTTTAAAGCCGTATGTTTGGGAGTAGTGTTTACTTTGATATTGAAGCCATTTAAAGGGAGGACGTTCGCAGAAAAGCTTGTCCTGGGGATGCTGTAATCTACCCGAAGAGTCCTAACAGAGGCGGTCCAGACCTCTCAATTTTGCGTGATGTAAATGCAGAATGACTTTGCTTGTTGTAAGAAGGAGGCCTGCCTAATTTAGAAGATGAGTTTAGAAGGGTGTTTTCAGTTGCAAGGCCCAAACAGGAAATATTAGGAAACAGTAAAAGATTGTATTTTTGTATTCCAGTGTAGCTCTCGAATTTAAAATAATGGAAATTTATGGGTGGATGAGGAAGAACTTTAATCAAACCTCAGAACGAATATAAAGTATTCTAAGAACCCCCAGCTTCGTTGAATCTGATGAGGGTATTTAAATGGCCCTCCTGAAAAAAAAGAAAAAAAAAAAATGGCCCTCCTGGGCATGTGAAACCTCATAAAAATATGCCTTGGTCCTACTGATGAAAAGAGTGTTCCTTTTTTCAAATCATCTACTTTTTGTTGTGTTTTTTAATTAGAAATAAACCCTTTTTTTTTTTTTGCCTTTATGTAAATAAACAGTATAATTACATAATCTCAGTATAAGATTCCTTTGACTTGCATCATCTATTACATTTCTTGTTTATTCCTGGGCATTTCCTGTTTTAGGTCTCTGCCTTTTAGGAGAACTCCAGTATTTTCATCAGTAAAGATTCAGTGATTTGAATGGTACATATTTAATGAGCCAAGGAAAATGAAACAGTGGAACATGTTACCAACTCTGTCTTTATGCAGTCGTAGGTGTTCCTCCCTTACGCTACTGCCAGCTAATGCATTTGGTATCTAGTTTTCAGTGTGACCTGGTTATTATTGTCAAGAGAGATTTACTCCAGACCACACTCAGAACTCCTTTCCATTTTAGTGATAAAAATAGTTAATTTGGTCGGCCATTTAGAGGACTTACCAACTTCTAAGTGTTCTTTTTATTTGTAACTGTGGCTGTACAGATATTGATGTGGCGCATCTCCTAGAAAATCATGTTTCTGATTTACCTGACTTGAGTTTGTATACAGAATTAGTAAAATTTGATTCTTTCTTAAAACAACACTAAAGAGGAGGTTAGTTTTGTTTTACTTTAAGTGGCCGCTGCGTGTGTTTCAGACTTGGTTAGAAGATTTCACAATCTGTGGTGGTTCGTAATGTGTAACCAGATTCCAGTGAAGTCACAATGACATAGAACAAAGTCCTTTATGTGAGTTAAAGATCACTGGACAACAGCCACTTTTTTTTTTCTATATCATATTTTATGATGCAGTCCTCCAAAGTACAACCTCAGGCGATCCCTTTGGCATCCTTTCAGTATTTCTGGGGTGTGAAAGAAAGATCAGTGTTTGTTAGAGAATATTTTAAGACTAATTGAAAATTAGTTTTGGCAGTTCCTGAACTCCATCGACTGTCACTCACACCTGTGTTTTTTGTATCACTAACAAAATTAGCTATGGTGTACCATGACTTGTCAGATACATTGGATTTCTTGATTTTTTAAATTGGCTGTGGGGAGAGGAATGCTATAATGAATGAACTACAGTACTGTTTCTCTTTCTGGGAATTTGGGCGTACTCACTGTCTCTTTTACATCCAACTTCCCTATCACAAAACATGACTCATGAGAATATTTTGAAATTGACTAAAATATTAGTAAAGCACTTTGAGTTTTCTCAACTCCAGTAGTGGAAGAAATCTTCTCTCCATTCCTTGAGAAAATAATTCCTTGCTATTTGGGGAATATAAAAATTCCTTTCCTAATCTCCTTTCCTGTGATTTTGTCTTTTAACTCTACTGTTTGCTATGCAAACACTGAAATATTCTTGAAAGTAATATAAAATTCTAATGAGAACCAGTCATAATTTTTTTTTTAATCTTTCTTAGGTTTTTAAAGTTAGTTTCTTGAAAAACGTCTTTAAGGAAGATTAAACATAACTTAAAAAGAAGCACTCAGTGCTTCCCTGGTGGTCCAGTGGGTGGGGACACCGCCTTGCAGTGCAAGGGGCGCCAGTTCGATTCCTGGCCTGGGTAGATCCCACGTGCCACGGAGCGGCTGGACAAATGTGTTTAATTACCAAGCCGGAGCTCTGGAGCGCGTGCGCCCAGAGCCGGCACTGTGCGACAATAGAGGCCATTGCGATGGGAGGCCCACATGAGCCAAAGAACAAAAAAGATGGATGAAACTGGATAAATGAAAGACCAATAGAAGTGGCCTGCCTGCCCCCCTCCCCCCCATCCCACTCCCCCCCCCCAAAAAAAGAAGCACTCAGATTTTGTTCTTGAGTTAACTTTCAAGAGGCCTCAAGAAAAAAATCTCAGTATGCTTATGAAGGGCATACCTATTTGACAGTCTTTATTTTGTGTCACGTAGTTTTTCGCTCTCAGTTTCCAAGAATTATTTTATGTCCACATCAGCATTTTACCAACCCAGAGCCTCCTCAGATCCCTCCAAGGAACAGGAGTGTCTTGTATTGCCATTGTTTTTCTGCACCCAAATTACTGCTTTTCTTTCTCACAAATTCTCACAGACTCATGTCCTCCAGTAAAGCATGGCTGTTAGGGAGTTCTGCAGTGCCCTTACCTTTGAGAGGCCGATTTCTACATTTACCTCTTCATCCTCCCACCTTAGTGAGAGGGGGATGTTTTGCAAAGCATCCTACTTCTCTCTAGTACAGCTGCTGATCAGGGTTACTTCGAAACTCACTGCTTCTGTTCCTCCGCCTCCTTTCCCCTCTTTCTCTCCTTTCAGTTTAAATTAACATTTGATATTTGTGTGAAAATCAGAGAACCTCAGGGTTAAAAAGCATTTTTGATGTTGGCTAGTCTGGGCCTGCCTTGGATGTTTGAATCTGTACCCAGCACCCCTGAAAGGTGGTGGGATGGTTACAGGGCCTCCCCAAAAGTGAGTTGGCAGCCTACCCCTCCTCCTCTTTAATTTACACTCTGCTTTTCTACAGGTCAGGGCAGAGTGGTGGGGACACGACTTCCTGTCCATCCCATGAAATGCCATGGAGATCAGTTAGACGATAACTTACTTTGTGCCTTAAGCTCTTTATATAGATGGAGCTGACGGAATAGACCCCCCATCACATTTCTAACCTAGTGGCCGGGGCCGACTAGTGTATGTATATAGCTTGTATTTTGACTACTTCAGAAATTCTCTTTTATGACAAAATCATTAAAGACTATTTCATTAAAATTAGAGCTCCCTTAATCTGGAATGATTTTCAGAGACCGTTAATATGTTCACATTACCAGCTTTACCTCTCTGTCAGCTCAGCTCTGAAGACCTTTCGGGATTTGTGCTTTGGGCCCAGAGTATATACGTACCATCCTGGACATTTGCTTCAGTTACTAGCGAACGATAATAACAGCTCCACAAAGAAGTGTTCTGTGGAGTTTCTTCTGATTTTCAATACAAAGCCTGACAAGAAAGCAAAAACACAACAGGTTCCAAGAAATCAGACCAACAAATAACACCAACAAGATAATAAACAAAAGGGGTGTGAGGCTAAAACATGAGTAGAATTGGCTTCCTGGATTAAGTGTGAAATTCTGAATCCTGACCCTGAAATGACTAGGAGGAGAAGAGATACCAGTAGATTTTGCCATTGACTTTTTTTTTTTTTAACTTAAAATGACGGTGGCTAATTTATTATTATTATTTTAATTCTTTATTTTAAAGGTTTTACAGAGTTTTGTTGTTCACAGACATGTGTGTTCCCAGATCAGTCATATGCATATCCCTGATCCCCACCCCCCCATGCCATTGACTTTTTAAGTAGCACGTGAGTCCTTATTACATAGGAAAGGGGTTAACCTTTTTCTGCCCTTCATCCTCAGAGCCACAGCGGTCTGGTGAAAATGGTGGTGGAATGCAGTTTCTAGAGTAAGGCTGAGATCCTTCTCTTTTCTCTCCTGTAGACTGCATTTGGTCAATTTTGTGGAACCTGTGAGCCTCAATTACTCCATGTTTATTCCTACTTTGCTGAAACAGGGCACCACTGCTCAGCGAAAGAAATGGCTGGATTCGTCCAAAAGACTCGAGATAATTGGCACCTATGCCCAGACGGAAATGGGCCACGGTTAGTCCACCTTCGAGGGTCAGCGGGTGGCTCACTCAGGACTTCAGTGAATGAACGACTCCAGGCATTTGACTTTTTTTTCTTCCCCCTGCTGCTGCACTTTCGGAGTTTTATTTTTAAATTGTTAAACCTTAAAATTTAACCCCTTGTTTTCTCACAGTGTTATTTCCCCATGAAGTGGTCCAGGACTCTGGCCTGAAAGGCCTGTCGTTGCTGTTTTTAAACCCCTTCACCGTTGCTGCCCACGCCCAGCAAGATGGGTGTTGAGCAGTTCCGAGAGGCGGGGTTGAAAGTATGGCAGAGTGCCCCGTTGTGTGGGTGTCTGATTTAAAGACTTCGGTGGAAATTCTTAAGAGGCTTCACGCCTCAGCAGCATGTGGAAGAGGCTCTGCTTCAGTGAAGTTAAAAATGCGAATTTTAGGGGCTTCCCTGGTGGTCCAGTGGGAAAGGACGCAGGCCTTGCAGTGCAATGGGCACTGGTTCGATCCCTGGCCTGGGAAGATCCCACATGCCATGGAGTGGCTGGACCAGTATGTCCAACTGCCGAGCCGGAGCTCTGGAGCGCATGCGCCCAGAGCCAGTGCTCTGTGACGAGAGAGGCCACTGCGATGGGAGGCCCACACAGGCCAAAGAACAAAGATAAATAAATGAAAGATCAAAGAAGTGGCCCAAAAAAAGTGTGGATTTTAGTGGGGCAGAGGGTAGAGTGGTGAAGGCTCTGAGGGGGTTGGAAAAAAGTCCATGACGTTCTTCATGTGTTTTTATTCATTTTTTTCTATCCCTGCCTATGGACTTTGTATTACGAGTCATTCTTGGTTAATTGTTCTAAAAACCTTTAAGAAAGTTTTGTGTTTGGTCTTGTGAAAGAGGTTTTATTTTCACAGACGAGGCCCCTGACAGGCTGGAGTGTCTTGAATGTGAGCTGCCCGGCCTCATTCCTGATTATCAAAGTGCTTCCCTCATGTGAATGAAGGAAAGCAAAAATGAAATGTAAAAGGATACTAACATCAGGGGCATTCCTGTTTTGTGTCTGATTTGGGCCACTGGGGCTTATGAATTGGTTTAAGGAAGTGGCCATGCTCATAATGCCTGTGGGCACTGCCAATCCTGGTCATGGGGCAGTTTTATGAATGTCCTGCCAAACACCCACTGCTCGCTCCAGGATGATCAGTGCTGAGAGGGCACACCTGAAGGGGGGTGTCCTAAGGGAAGGGAGATCACAGTTGCTGCAGTGTTCCTCTCTTGGGGCCTGTGTGGGTGTTTTATAGTCTTGAACTGCCTTTGTGATATAGAACCCTTTTTTGTTTGTTTTAAACCCTTCACCGTTGCTGCCCACGCCCAGCAAGATGGGTGTTGAGCAGTTCGAGGCGGGTTGAAAGTATGGCAGAGTGCCCCGTTGTGTGGGTGTCTGATTTAAAGACTTCGGTGGAAATTCTTAAGAGGCTTCACGCCTCAGCAGCATGTGGAAGAGGCTCTGCTTCAGTGAAGTTAAAAATGCGAATTTTAGGGGCTTCCCTGGTGGTCCAGTGGGAAAGGACGCAGGCCTTGCAGTGCAATGGGCACTGGTTCGATCCCTGGCCTGGGAAGATCCCACATGCCATGGAGTGGCTGGACCAGTATGTCCAACTGCCGAGCCGGAGCTCTGGAGCGCATGCGCCCAGAGCCAGTGCTCTGTGACGAGAGAGGCCACTGCGATGGGAGGCCCACACAGGCCAAAGAACAAAGATAAATAAATGAAAGATCAAAGAAGTGGCCCAAAAAAAGTGTGGATTTTAGTGGGGCAGAGGGTAGAGTGGTGAAGGCTCTGAGGGGGTTGGAAAAAAGTCCATGACGTTCTTCATGTGTTTTTATTCATTTTTTTCTATCCCTGCCTATGGACTTTGTATTACGAGTCATTCTTGGTTAATTGTTCTAAAAACCTTTAAGAAAGTTTTGTGTTTGGTCTTGTGAAAGAGGTTTTATTTTCACAGACGAGGCCCCTGACAGGCTGGAGTGTCTTGAATGTGAGCTGCCCGGCCTCATTCCTGATTATCAAAGTGCTTCCCTCATGTGAATGAAGGAAAGCAAAAAAATGAAATGTAAAAAGGATACTAACATCAGGGGCATTCCTGTTTTGTGTCTGATTTGGGCCACTGGGGCTTATGAATTGGTTTAAGGAAGTGGCCATGCTCATAATGCCTGTGGGCACTGCCAATCCTGGTCATGGGGCAGTTTTATGAATGTCCTGCCAAACACCCACTGCTCGCTCCAGGATGATCAGTGCTGAGAGGGCACACCTGAAGGGGGGTGTCCTAAGGGAAGGGAGATCACAGTTGCTGCAGTGTTCCTCTCTTGGGGCCTGTGTGGGTGTTTTATAGTCTTGAACTGCCTTTGTGATATAGAACCCTTTTTTGTTTGTTTTCAAATTCATCGTTGATTTTTTTTAAAAACATTTATTTATTTATTTATTTTGGCGGGGGTGGGGAGGCAGGGGGGTGGGCAGGCCACTTCCACTGGTCTTTTGTTTGTCTGTTTTCATCCATCTTTGTTCTTTGGCCCGTGTGGGCCTCCCATGTGGTGGCCTCTGTTGTCTCAGAGCATTGGCTGTGGGCGCATGCGCTCCAGAACTCTGGCTCAGTAATTGGACACATCGGTCCAGCCGCTCCACAGCACGTGGGATCTTCCTGGGCCAGGGATCGAACAGGCGCCCCTCGCACTGCAAGGCGGTGTCCTTACCCACTGGACCACCCAGGAAGCCCTCATCGTTGAATTTGTTTGACTTTAAGAGGCGTGGTGTTTGTAGGAGACAGAAGATGTAAACTATTGTGTGACTAAAGGAGTCTGATCTGGTCTGTCTTGTCCTTCTGCCTCTATGGGGTATATTTGCATATTTGAAGGAAGAGAGTAAGAAATGAAGACTTGAACTTCACTGGTTTGGGGAGCCAAGAAAGTTGGACCGAGGTCTTGTGTTGCTCTGGGCGAGTTTGTATTTGTTAGTTTTCTTCCTTCTGGTTTCCAAATGTTTTCTTGTGTCTGAAAGCAACTTTGTCTTATCTCTGTGGTTTTAGAGAACAAAGTTTTAAAATGAGATCTTGTTCCTCGATGGAACTTTTTCAGTTCATATTAGTTGTGCTTCGCTGACCGCTGTTCTTGTCCAGAGAAGCCAGTCAATTTGTTGGCTAATGAACAAGTATCCTGTGAGAGTATAATCTTTTTTTTTTGGGGTGGGGGGCGGGATGGGGAGGGAGGGGGGCAGGCGGGCCACTTCTATTGGTCTTTCATTTATCTAGTTTCAACCATCTTTGTTCTTTTGGCCCGTGTGGGCCTCCCATCACGGTGGCCTCTGTTGTCGCAGAGCACCGGCTCTGGGCGCATGTGCTCCAGAGCTCCGGCTCGGTCATTGGACACATGGGTCCAGCTGCTCCGCGGCACGTGGGATCTTCCCAGGCCAGGGATCGAACTGGCGCCCCTTGCACTGCAAGGCGGTGTCCTTACCCACTGGACCACCAGGGAAGCCCAGAGAGTATAATCTTACAGAGAATATATAAAAAGTATTTCAGCGTCACCAAGATTGGAACTAGAGCGACTTGAACCTGATGACGATTTGACTATTGAAATCCTGAGACTTTGGAATCTTGGTCCACAGTGGTCATCTCAAGTGTTCTTGCAGAATGGGCCTTAATGTCCAGTTTGGGATTCTTTTCACCTCTAGGAAGCCTCTGAGAAGTGAAGAGACTTCAAAATTGTTCAGGTATATTCCCGTATCCTCAAGAATCTTACAGGCTCAAACCACCTGCAGAAAGTCTAGCTCACCAGTTTCCTCTCTTCCCTCCAGAAGTGTGTACAGACACACAAGCCCCAACACACATTAGGTCTGTGAGTCTTTGAGCCTTAATCAAAGGCAGGGGCCTGGACCAAGGAGGGCACCTCTCCCCATGGTTCCGTCGTTAAGGGGACTGTCTGGGACATGATCCTGACCATACGTTTCTCCAGGTCACAAGGCAGGTAGTATGTTTGGTCTTCATGGATATTTGATCATTTCAAGTTCTGGCCTCTTCACAGGGATGCGTCTTGCCTTTTTCTCTTACTTTTTTTGATTATTATAATTGTTAGGGAAAACAGAACTAGTGTACATACTTACCATTCTTGAAGATGTGTCAGCGTCTTTGCAAATTCCTATCATTAATACTCAACTGTGAAAATACTCTTCCTTTGAAACTTGAAAATAGGTCATACACTTGAGTTTGTAAGTCCCTGATCTTCCTCTCCCTCTGTCTCACTGCTCCGTCTCTCCAAGAGCCTCCCTTCTCCCTTTTTTCTCGAGTGATTCTCTTTCCCCATTGGCCTTCCCATGAGACGGGCTTCCTGGATGTTCTCATCTCTCCACTGTTAGTAATAACAATGTAAGCCTCTTTACAAAAACTGTTTGCTTTATGCCTTTGGACAGTCTTTCTCAGAAATGAATTAACGACATTTGAAGAGAATGAATACTTTATAGATTTTGCTGCACAAGACATGGAACAGGTTTTGATAAATTTAGTGAGCTGTGTCTCCTAGTCCCAACAATGTGGGCACCTTGGTTTTTTTTGCTGCATTTATATCTAAGAGTTAAAGTTTTTAATTTACCAGTGCTGGTAAGCCTGGATGCTACATGTTTGGCTTGCTGTCTGCATTTCCTGTGTGTAAACTGGGTTTGTCTCCTTTGAGTATTGAAAAAACTCTGCGTATTGATCTTATGAGACTATATTGTATCCGTCCAATATTTTTTTTCTACTAGCTCAATATTTTTTTTGCTAGTTTCTGGCCTCATTTTATTGCACCTCTAGGAAGCCTCTGAGAAGTGAAGAGACTTCAAAATTGTTCAGGTATATTCCCGTATCCTCAAGAATCTTACAGGCTCAAACCACCTGCAGAAAGTCTAGCTCACCAGTTTCCTCTCTTCCCTCCAGAAGTGTGTACAGACACACAAGCCCCAACACACATTAGGTCTGTGAGTCTTTGAGCCTTAATCAAAGGCAGGGGCCTGGACCAAGGAGGGCACCTCTCCCATGGTTCCGTCGTTAAGGGGACTGTCTGGGACATGATCCTGACCATACGTTTCTCCAGGTCACAAGGCAGGTAGTATGTTTGGTCTTCATGGATATTTGATCATTTCAAGTTCTGGCCTCTTCACAGGGATGCGTCTTGCCTTTTTCTCTTACTTTTTTTGATTATTATAATTGTTAGGGAAAACAGAACTAGTGTACATACTTACCATTCTTGAAGATGTGTCAGCGTCTTTGCAAATTCCTATCATTAATACTCAACTGTGAAAATACTCTTCCTTTGAAACTTGAAAATAGGTCATACACTTGAGTTTGTAAGTCCCTGATCTTCCTCTCCCTCTGTCTCACTGCTCCGTCTCTCCAAGAGCCTCCCTTCTCCCTTTTTTCTCGAGTGATTCTCTTTCCCCATTGGCCTTCCCATGAGACGGGCTTCCTGGATGTTCTCATCTCTCCACTGTTAGTAATAACAATGTAAGCCTCTTTACAAAAACTGTTTGCTTTATGCCTTTGGACAGTCTTTCTCAGAAATGAATTAACGACATTTGAAGAGAATGAATACTTTATAGATTTTGCTGCACAAGACATGGAACAGGTTTTGATAAATTTAGTGAGCTGTGTCTCCTAGTCCCAACAATGTGGGCACCTTGGTTTTTTTTGCTGCATTTATATCTAAGAGTTAAAGTTTTTAATTTACCAGTGCTGGTAAGCCTGGATGCTACATGTTTGGCTTGCTGTCTGCATTTCCTGTGTGTAAACTGGGTTTGTCTCCTTTGAGTATTGAAAAAACTCTGCGTATTGATCTTATGAGACTATATTGTATCCGTCCAATATTTTTTTTCTACTAGCTCAATATTTTTTTTGCTACGTTTTGGCCTAATGTATTCAATGCAGCCGTCTCTGACCAGGTTCAGCTTTTCTTCTTGTATCTTGAATAATTATCTTCTGTTTTATTCCCTTTTTTGTTTGTTTGATTTGTGTTCAGTGTTTTTACTTATGTTCGATACAGAGTGATGAGTCACTCACAGTGTTCATGTTTATTAACTAATAGCTCTTTCACTTTCTTATGTTCTTTCTGCTTTATCTTAAGAGTTTTGTAGTAGTGTCAGTTTATTTATACGAGCTTAAATGTATTAGATTAATTTGTTTCTTTTTTTCCACTAACATCATAAGCTTTGGCTCATTGTTGCTTTTAAGATATTTAAAAATCTGATAGGAAAAGCCTACTATTGTTATATTTCAAAATATATGTATTTAGAGCTTTTGCATAGTTATTCTTCTAGATGAATTCCGATCTCAGTTTACCAAGTTCTAAAAACATATTCTATAGGCATTTAAAGCCCTTATTACATTAAATCCCTGTATTTTCTTGGGAAGTATTAATTTGACTTAGTTCTCTGAGCCAAGAATTAGCTATTTCTTTTATGTTATTCGTATCTTTTATTTATCCTATTAGCTATTTATATGTTTTCCTAATTAAATCATTAATATTTTGAGTAAATTACTTAAAAAGTATTTTGTTGCTGTTGTAAATCACCTTTCTCTTTAATGGGGTTTCTGTTTGAATGGTTCCAATGGATAGGAATGAATGAATTTTTTAAATCCTACGTCTTTTCTAAATTCATTTGTGATTAATGGTATCGGTATTTTGTTGTTGATTTCCTAGGATTGTGTGCCTACTGTCCATGGAGATGCTTTTTGATTTCCTTCTTTCTCATGTGTTATTATTCTAGTCATTTTGCCCTCAGTGTTGGCTTGCCAGCATTTCCAGCCTTGTCTTATGGAGGAGACTGGGAAGGCCTTTTGGTGTTACCCGTTTGGGAGAGTTTACTCCAGATCCTTACCAAGTACAATGTTGGTGTTTTGCAATTATGAAGTAAATTATGAAGCAGTTATGAAGTAAATTATGAAGCAGTTATGAAGTAAAAATAACTTAATATATGATCTTTATCATGCATAAAGATTGCAGCAAATATCAGTACTTGATAAACAAAAACTATCCAGACCACTTTGCCCTTGTAACTTGTCTGCATTTCACCCACTTCTGAACAATCCTTATCCTGGTCACAAGAGGTGTTTTGCTCCTGAAAACAGCTTTCAGCTTCAGCACATGTGTGCTGACCGTGTTTGCTGCGCCCTCCTCAGTGTGCTCTGGGGTGACCCGTGGCGTCGGTCCTACCCACCTGCCCAGGATGTGTCTGAAGAGCGCCTCAGAGTGGCCTCTCTTCCGCCAGGAATCACTCTGGCTTCCAGCCATGGGGAAGGAGGCTCTCTGCACTGAGAGTGATTTGCCTCCAGGCCACAACTTTTGGTCATAGTTCAGAGTTCTCTCTTTTTTTATTTCCTAGGCACACTTTAATTTTTCTTCCTTTGCACCGTTCCTTTGAAAACAGGACAATTGAGATTTCTGTTTGTGAGTGAAAGGTACCGTCTCATCCCAGGAATGTTGTTCCAAGGATTTCCACTATTGTTTTTATTTAGCTTTTTATTATGAAATGACTGTAGATACGCAGGAAGTTGCAAAAATAGCCCAGAGACATCCAGTGGACCTTTCACCCAGTTGCCACCAGTGGTAACATCTTACAGGAGTTTCGGTTAGACGCTTCCAAGTCTAACTCTGTTTTGGCAGGTTTTTCTAATGTCCCTGCCATTGTCCTCAGCCCTGGTTGCACTGTAAACATAAACCTGATTAAGCTTTGAGAGTCTTACCCTTGTTTTACCATTATCTTGTCCTTGTTTTGCTATTATCCTTTTTTTTTTTTTTTTTTTTTTTGATTGTACCTTGAGGTATGTGGGGTCTTAGTTCCCTGACCAAGGGCTGAATTTGCCCCTTTACCCCCATTGGAAGCGTGGAATCCTAACCACTGGACCACCAGGGAAGGCCCACCATTATCTTTTTGACCTGAAGAGACACTTAACTCACCTCAGCTTTAATTTCTTTGTAAAATGAGGAAGTAACTCCTCCCGTTCTTTGATTTTCATGTAATTGATTAACTGAGAGACATCACAGATCAGCTCTTGCCTAAAGCCCCCTGCCCTGATTATTTTCCTCCTCAAGTGAAATAAATGGAGAAGTTTTGAAACTGGAATGTTTACACTCATTTCTAAGGTGAAGAACGTAGTGAGAGCAATATAGCATTGATTAATTTAGAGCTGGAATTTAAATAAAATGCCAGTAGCATGCAACATTACAAAGGCATATAGTACTATTTCCTATTGGAAATAAATTCACATTAAAGTCTAAGGCACCTGCAAATTTTAAATGGAAAAGAATAACTTTAGAAATTGGATTTAAAATGACAGCTAACGTGTTTATTCTCGTTTGTGATAAGTCCCCTATGATTGTAATGGAGTGCTTCTTACGCGTGAATCTTATTTGTAACTATCATGTCTTCACTAAAAATCGCATGTCTTTTTATTTCTGAAATTAATTGTTGGGGTGCAGAGCACTGTCAGTTTTTGTGTTAAATTGTTGCCGTAGAATGTGGCCGGGTATTTGTGATGGTTCTCAATGAAATGACCAGAATTAGCTGAGCAATGTGCCTTAATGCTGGATGTCTTACAGACAAACAGAAAGACGTCCACCCCAGAAGCATTACTAGAATTGATCTGAGAAAACTTTTGTCCAAGAGAACTTCTGTGTTCTCCTGTCTCAACTTTTCATTAGACATTTGATCTTACAGGAGTTTCGGTTAGACGCTTCCAAGTCTAACTCTGTTTTGGCAGGTTTTTCTAATGTCCCTGCCATTGTCCTCAGCCCTGGTTGCACTGTAAACATAAACCTGATTAAGCTTTGAGAGTCTTACCCTTGTTTTACCATTATCTTGTCCTTGTTTTGCTATTATCCTTTTTTTTTTTTTTTTTTTTTTGATTGTACCTTGAGGTATGTGGGGTCTTAGTTCCCTGACCAAGGGCTGAATTTGCCCCTTTACCCCCATTGGAAGCGTGGAATCCTAACCACTGGACCACCAGGGAAGGCCCACCATTATCTTTTTGACCTGAAGAGACACTTAACTCACCTCAGCTTTAATTTCTTTGTAAAATGAGGAAGTAACTCCTCCCGTTCTTTGATTTTCATGTAATTGATTAACTGAGAGACATCACAGATCAGCTCTTGCCTAAAGCCCCCTGCCCTGATTATTTTCCTCCTCAAGTGAAATAAATGGAGAAGTTTTGAAACTGGAATGTTTACACTCATTTCTAAGGTGAAGAACGTAGTGAGAGCAATATAGCATTGATTAATTTAGAGCTGGAATTTAAATAAAATGCCAGTAGCATGCAACATTACAAAGGCATATAGTACTATTTCCTATTGGAAATAAATTCACATTAAAGTCTAAGGCACCTGCAAATTTTAAATGGAAAAGAATAACTTTAGAAATTGGATTTAAAATGACAGCTAACGTGTTTATTCTCGTTTGTGATAAGTCCCCTATGATTGTAATGGAGTGCTTCTTACGCGTGAATCTTATTTGTAACTATCATGTCTTCACTAAAAATCGCATGTCTTTTTATTTCTGAAATTAATTGTTGGGGTGCAGAGCACTGTCAGTTTTTGTGTTAAATTGTTGCCGTAGAATGTGGCCGGGTATTTGTGATGGTTCTCAATGAAATGACCAGAATTAGCTGAGCAATGTGCCTTAATGCTGGATGTCTTACAGACAAACAGAAAGACGTCCACCCCAGAAGCATTACTAGAATTGATCTGAGAAAAACTTTTGTCCAAGAGAACTTCTGTGTTCTCCTGTCTCAACTTTTCATTAGAATTTATAAGTCACTGTACAGCATCAAGTCTCCATCCTCCAGCCTTTTCAGAATTTTTGTTTTCTTTAATTGCAAGGCAGATAATCCTCTTGCTCACATGGTCTTGGCTGCACGGGCTTTGGAATCAGTACCCAATCCTTGCCAAGATTAGTTATTTTAGAAATGAGTCACATTAGAAAATACTTCTTACCAATTTAAGAAAAAATGGAAATTACCAAGAGTTATATAATACAAAAAGAGGCAGTGCTCCCATCCATGATAAAGTCTACCCAACTAATTCATACTTAACAGAAGGTTTTTTTTTTCTTTCTCCTTCCCTTGCTCTGTTTGTTCAAATCGCTGATTCTCTCACACCTGATGACTCTCAAATGCCCATCCTTGGTATTTCTTTGAAGCTTTGTGCAGCGAGGGCAGCCTGGGCCTCTGGATCTTCACTTGGGCATGTTCCTGCCCACCTTGCTGCACCAGGCAACCGAGGAACAGCAGCAGCGCTTCTTCATGCCCGCCTGGAACTTGGAGATCATTGGCACTTATGCCCAGACAGAGATGGGTCATGGTACGGTGCATTCAGTCTACCTTCTGGGTCGGGTGGGGCTCTGCAAGCCTGGCACACATGGAGTGTCCGCCGCGTTCCAGGGGTGGCGTCTCCGCGTGCTGTGTGAGATCTGTTTCAGTGCAGCCTTTCTGCAGCACCCCAGGTTTTCACACGTGTGAGTCTTGGCATAGACGATGCTTTGGTCAGCAGAAATTAAAGCTGGTGTAATCACGGACATCCTGATGATTTATTCATGGTTCCGCTTCAGAAGATCGAGAATTATGAGTCAGGCCTTACTTCCTCAGTGGTTTTTCAGGGTCACCGCAGTTGTACAAAATGTGTGTGTAGAGTCTGAACCCATCTCTTTTCTTCATTACTATCATTACCTTTACGACTGATATCTTAATGAACTTACAGATTCTGGAAGAAACACATGTTAATAGCATGTGTGCTGAAGGGGAACAAGTGACTTATATCTAAAACAGGCAGCATTTTGTACCTTGATGTTATTTGTGTTGATTCAGTAAATTCAGTAAACTTCTGAAGGGGGCTTTGGCCAGAGTTCAGTGCAAATAAGAGATGCTGGGCTTGTCTTGTGGTCCAGCGGGTAGAGTCCGCCTTGAAGTGCAAGGGGCACCAGTTCGATCCTTGGCTCAGGAAGATCCCACGTGACACAGAGCAACTAGACCGGTGTGTCCAGTTAGAAGCCGGCGCTCTGGAGTGCGTGCGCCCAGAGTCGGTGCTCTGCAATGGGAGGCCCATACAGGCCAAACAATAAAGATGGATGAAAATAAACAAGCAGAAAACCAATAAAAGAGGCCCAAAAGTAACTAAATAAGAGATGTTGTACCTGCAGGCAGTTGGTTGCACACGCTTTCTTCTTCCTTTCCATCCCCCACCTGCCTTTTCCAGTGAACTGGGTGGGACTCGAGCTGCTGGCTGTTCCTGGTGGCATTCACTCTGTATTGGTGTCTGTGTTTGGTCTCCATTCATTGACTTCTGGCTTCTCTTAGCCTATTCAGAGGTTTCAGAACAGCTCACCTAGTGTATTTTTTTAACAAGTGCTACTGGTTCCTTTTTCCTGTAACAGCTTCATCTTAATTTGATTGCTAATTTGACTTTCAGCTTTGGTCTTAAATAGTATTGTGGGATTTTCCTAAGACACAAACAAACACTATTTGGTTGGGTTGTGCATTTGAAAATGCTTTGTCATTATCTGTTCAGTTTAATGTGCGACCTCATTTTCTATAAAAGTTTCCTCTTTGGTGAAAGGAGTCTTGCTGTCTGATTCCTTGATTCCCATGCAAGGGAATGTTGGGGACCAACCCCTAAACTGGCCATTTCTGTTAGTCAACTTGGAAGTTTCTGAATGTTTCACAATTTTAAGTGGTGAATGAAATCTGGCATTATCAAAGCAGCCTGGTTAAAAGTTTTCAGCCTTGACTTCAGGATAGGGAGAGGATCACTTTTTCTGTAACTTTTTCAAAGAACTTTGGGACATTTGTTCAGATTTAAAATACACATGTTAATAGCATGTGTGCTGAAGGGGAACAAGTGACTTATATCTAAAACAGGCAGCATTTTGTACCTTGATGTTATTTGTGTTGATTCAGTAAATTCAGTAAACTTCTGAAGGGGGCTTTGGCCAGAGTTCAGTGCAAATAAGAGATGCTGGGCTTGTCTTGTGGTCCAGCGGGTAGAGTCCGCCTTGAAGTGCAAGGGGCACCAGTTCGATCCTTGGCTCAGGAAGATCCCACGTGACACAGAGCAACTAGACCGGTGTGTCCAGTTAGAAGCCGGCGCTCTGGAGTGCGTGCGCCCAGAGTCGGTGCTCTGCAATGGGAGGCCCATACAGGCCAAACAATAAAGATGGATGAAAATAAACAAGCAGAAAACCAATAAAAGAGGCCCAAAAGTAACTAAATAAGAGATGTTGTACCTGCAGGCAGTTGGTTGCACACGCTTTCTTCTTCCTTTCCATCCCCCACCTGCCTTTTCCAGTGAACTGGGTGGGACTCGAGCTGCTGGCTGTTCCTGGTGGCATTCACTCTGTATTGGTGTCTGTGTTTGGTCTCCATTCATTGACTTCTGGCTTCTCTTAGCCTATTCAGAGGTTTCAGAACAGCTCACCTAGTGTATTTTTTTAACAAGTGCTACTGGTTCCTTTTTCCTGTAACAGCTTCATCTTAATTTGATTGCTAATTTGACTTTCAGCTTTGGTCTTAAATAGTATTGTGGGATTTTCCTAAGACACAAACAAACACTATTTGGTTGGGTTGTGCATTTGAAAATGCTTTGTCATTATCTGTTCAGTTTAATGTGCGACCTCATTTTCTATAAAAGTTTCCTCTTTGGTGAAAGGAGTCTTGCTGTCTGATTCCTTGATTCCCATGCAAGGGAATGTTGGGGACCAACCCCTAAACTGGCCATTTCTGTTAGTCAACTTGGAAGTTTCTGAATGTTTCACAATTTTAAGTGGTGAATGAAATCTGGCATTATCAAAGCAGCCTGGTTAAAAGTTTTCAGCCTTGACTTCAGGATAGGGAGAGGATCACTTTTTCTGTAACTTTTTCAAAGAACTTTGGGACATTTGTATTCAGATTTAAAATACAAATCCCTCTTCTTCAGTGTCATGAAAATAGAAGCTTTTCCCAGTTATGCTGGTGAACCAGCCAGGAATGTTAAGCCCTCGTGTTGGAAGTCTGCAGGGTGAACTTGAACCTTATTGTTGAACTTTTAGAAATTTAAAAAGGTCACCATTCTAGGTCTTTCCCCCCCCATACTAGTTGTAACTTTTTGAGCTCTTCACTCATTTCACAGTAAATTCTCAGTTTATAAGAATTTTGTTTAACCAGAGTCTCTTCCTGTCACGTGTCGTCTCATTCTTTGTTATAATGCAGAATTCCAGAATGCTGAATTGGTGTGGTAGACACAATACAAATGAGTGGAAGCTGACGCAGTAATAACTTAGAACTGCCTTTAAAAGGGCACTTAACTTCCCTGTTAAATCCATAGCCTGTGATCTCAGGAAACTCTGATTCTATCTTGGTATTTCCTTTTGGCTGATATAAATAAATGTTCCATATCTGCTGCCATTGAGTTGTAGTTGATCAGGTATAGAAATGGCGCAGGTTTGAGATTTGTGTTTTCAGCTTAAGAGGAGCTATCGGATAGAAGCATGGGACCTTCAGTGTCTTGGGTGTCCACTGTTTGTAGCTCATTTCCAGACATATTGTTAGGTGGTGTTGCTCTCTGTGACCCTTTAAAAGAACTGGGCAAGCGATTTTACCCTGCACCTGCTGTTCTTCCATATTCTCTCTGAAGCAAGTGTAATTCCTTTCCTCAGGAACCCATCTTCGAGGCTTGGAAACCACAGCCACTTACGACCCTAAGACCCAGGAGTTCATTCTCAACAGTCCTACTGTGACCTCCATCAAGTGGTGGCCTGGTGGACGTAAGTGGATTGTAATTAGTAATGTTTTGAAAATGTACTATAACATTGTGTTTAGAATGTAGAGGTTCTGTGAGAATACAATTTTGAAGTATAGAGAAAGCTCTCAGGGCTTAAACTATTTTGAGGGCTTAAACCTTTCACAGTCTCTGGTGTTGCATGTTATAGATGTGTATACATTTGTGAGGCCTGGAGGGCAGCTGTGTTACTCTGCTGCATTTCAGCCGTTTATCTAAACACTTCCACATACTAGCATTTCCATAGTCATCATTTAAAATAATTTATTGTTTCTAAGTTCGTTAGTCGTTTGTGTACTGAAAAGTGTTTGAGGGACTTCCTGGTGGTCCATTGACTAATACGACTGCCCTCGCAATGCAAGGGACCTGGGTTTAGTCCCTGGTCAGGGAAGTAGATGCCCCATGCCACAGGTAAGACCTGGCCCAGCTAAATAAATAATAAAATAGAAATAAATATTTTTTAAAAAGAGAAGTTTTGGGCTTCCCTAGTGGTCCAGTGGGTAAGGACACCGCCTTGCAATGCAAAGGCCGCTGGTTCGATCCCTGGCCTGGGAAGATCCCACGTGCCGCGGAGTGGCTGGACTGATGTATCCAACTACCGAGCCGGAGCTCTGGGGCGCATGCACCCAGAGCCAGTGCTCTGTGACAACAGAGGCCACTGCGATGGGAGGCCCACACGGGCCAAAAGAACAAAGACGGATGAAAATAGATGAATGAAAGACCAATAGAAGTGGCCTGCCCGCCCCCCTCCCTCCCTAACTGCCCCCCAAAAAGAAGTTTTTTTCAAATTTTTATTATAAATAGCTTTGACAATAAGAGAAAAACTAGCGTGCAGTGAAAGAGAAATATTTCTAGATCTGCTAACCAAAAATCTCTTAAAAGCACCTGTATCCTCTAGTACACTGGGCTACTCCGCAGTGGTGGAGTGCGCTCTGTCTTTGCCGTTTAGCATTGTAGCCACTGGCCACTTAGCACTATTAAGCACTGGACATGTAGCTAGCTGACTGAGCCACTGAATCTTTTATGTTACCTAGTTACAATTAATTTAAATGTAAATAGCTACATGTGGCTAGTAGCTGCTGTTTTGGAAAGCCCTGCCTTAAGAGAGAAAAAGGAAGTGATTTAATGTTCTATGATTATCATAAAAATGTCTTTATGAAAATAAATGAAAAATAAGTAGAACAATTAAAGCTGTCTTTTTTTAAATGCTATTAATGTGTTGTCTGCCATAGACAATGTTATAGGTCAGTGTGAACTTGTGAGGCCTGGAGGGCAGCTGTGTTACTCTGCTGCATTTCAGCCGTTTATCTAAACACTTCCACATACTAGCATTTCCATAGTCATCATTTAAAATAATTTATTGTTTCTAAGTTCGTTAGTCGTTTGTGTACTGAAAAGTGTTTGAGGGACTTCCTGGTGGTCCATTGACTAATACGACTGCCCTCGCAATGCAAGGGACCTGGGTTTAGTCCCTGGTCAGGGAAGTAGATGCCCCATGCCACAGGTAAGACCTGGCCCAGCTAAATAAATAATAAAATAGAAATAAATATTTTTTAAAAAGAGAAGTTTTGGGCTTCCCTAGTGGTCCAGTGGGTAAGGACACCGCCTTGCAATGCAAAGGCCGCTGGTTCGATCCCTGGCCTGGGAAGATCCCACGTGCCGCGGAGTGGCTGGACTGATGTATCCAACTACCGAGCCGGAGCTCTGGGGCGCATGCACCCAGAGCCAGTGCTCTGTGACAACAGAGGCCACTGCGATGGGAGGCCCACACGGGCCAAAAGAACAAAGACGGATGAAAATAGAGAAATGAAAGACCAATAGAAGTGGCCTGCCTGCTTCCCTCTCTCCCTAACTGCCCCCCAAAAAGAAGTTTTTTTCAAATTTTTATTATAAATAGCTTTGACAATAAGAGAAAAACTAGCGTGCAGTGAAAGAGAAATATTTCTAGATCTGCTAACCAAAAATCTCTTAAAAGCACCTGTATCCTCTAGTACACTGGGCTACTCCGCAGTGGTGGAGTGCGCTCTGTCTTTGCCGTTTAGCATTGTAGCCACTGGCCACTTAGCACTATTAAGCACTGGACATGTAGCTAGCTGACTGAGCCACTGAATCTTTTATGTTACCTAGTTACAATTAATTTAAATGTAAATAGCTACATGTGGCTAGTAGCTGCTGTTTTGGAAAGCCCTGCCTTAAGAGAGAAAAAGGAAGTGATTTAATGTTCTATGATTATCATAAAAATGTCTTTATGAAAATAAATGAAAAATAAGTAGAACAATTAAAGCTGTCTTTTTTTAAATGCTATTAATGTGTTGTCTGCCATAGACAATGTTATAGGTCAGTTATATAGCAGTAAAATAATCTGTTTTGAGTATGTGTGTATATATATATACACTCACATGCATATATATTAAAAATGAAGGATTGCTTTGCCAGAGTTCAATGAATTGTACTATTGATGAAATCTAGTGTTATTTAACATACGCTTTGCCCTCTCTTTTTTTTGGATTGGTCTTATTATTCTTTTGTTTATTATTTATTTTTCTTTGTTTTTATCTTTTGAAAATATAAAAACATTTGCTCGCTTTCCTCTCTCATTCTCTTTGATGTTGCAGTTGGAAAAACTTCAAATCATGCGATTGTACTTGCCCAGCTCATCACTCAGGGGAAATGCTATGGATTACATGCCTTCATTGTACCTCTTCGTGAACTTGGGACCCATAAGCCTTTGCCAGGTTAGAACATCTAGTGTTGGGATGGAAAATTAAACCAATCACCATCTTCTGCAAAAAGTATAATATATAACTAAAGAAGAGGAGGGGAGCCAGGGAGTCCAGAGCCTAGACCCCTTGTGACCTCCCTTTCGTCTGTGGTAGGTATTACTGTAGGAGACATTGGCCCCAAATTTGGCTATGATGAGATGGATAACGGCTACTTGAAGATGGACAACTACCGTATTCCCAGAGAAAACATGCTGATGAAGCACGCCCAGGTACAGAGAGATGGAAGATAGGAGCAGAAGCGTCAGACCTGGGGTTTCAGTGGCCATTGATAATCACAGGGTCAGAGTGGGCTGTTTGTTTAGAAGGTAATAACAGATTTTTACTTCTGGTGCTGCTTTTATTATGACCATGAGATCAAAATCAGCTGGCAGGTGTGAAGAGCATGTCTCCGTCTTCTGAACCAGTGGCGTTCACACTTTAGCATTCATTAGTGTTGCCTGGAAGACTGGCTAAAACCTAGATTGCTTGGTGCCCAGAGTTTCTGATGTAGGAGGTCAGGGTGGGGACTGAGCATCAGGTGGTACTGATGCGGCCTTTCTGGGGACCACAGTTTGAGAATAAACTACCGCTTGGCTTTAACAGAAGGAAGCATCCATCTTACGTTCTTTCACCAGGTGAAGCCTGATGGCACATATGTGAAACCCCTAAGTAACAAGCTGACCTACGGGACCATGGTGTTTATCAGGTCCTTCCTCGTGGGAGAATCCGCTCGGTGTCTGTCTAAGGCGTGCACCATTGCCATCCGATACAGTGCCGTGAGGCATCAGTCTGAAATCAAGCCGGGGTAAGGATGGAGTCTGAGATGAGCTCGGTACTGAAGGTCTGGCTTGAACCCCATCCAGATATCAGAATGCCCAAATGTGGTGTGGAGAAAGTGCATTTGCTGTAAAATTAGCTAGGATGGCAGTGTATCAGGTCTGCTACTTAGAACCTAGGCTTCCAAAAAAAAGAACCTAGGCTTCCCTTAAGTGGAAAGATGAGAGAATAACCACCTAATTATTACTTTTAACCTAAGAAAAACAGTAATGTTACTTGAGCTTTATAAGTGAAATGTTCAAAACACTGAAGGTGATGTGAAGGTTCTCATTGCTGGTAACACAAATTGGTGTAGTGAAAGTGACCTGAGACTTGACTCCCTGCTGTGTTGATGGATGTAGTGTGTACTGCTGCCCACTACTTGGACATGACTCTTTGATAAACTTTTTGCTCTTAAAGAAGGAATAAGGAAATTGGTAAGAGCAGACTTTCTTGCATGCTCAGTAGACCTTAAGACTTCTGATACTTAACGCAATGCATTGGGTCTTCTCATATTAGTGGTCAGAATATAGTTTATTCTGCCATCTACACCCTTTAGCATTGCCTTCCTCCTGTGAAGTTAATGAACTTTGGTTCTGTATGTTGCCATGAGATACAGTTTTCATACTTAACTGGAAAGACTGGAGAAATTAAGAGAAATATGAATGTCAGCTAGAACATTGTTTACCTGTTCCACAAAGTGGCTCAGAGTGTGGTCTTCTATAGCCAGAGAGCCTAGATTTCAGTCACAGATCCGCCACTTACCAGCTCTGTGACACCGGGTAGGTTCTTGGCCTGTCATCTTCCCCATCTGTGAAATGGGGCTAATAAAAGTCACCTCACAGGATCTTTGAAGGTTGGATAAATTAATCTATCAAAGTGCTTAGATCAGAACATAGTGAGCTCTGTATAGACGTGTGTTTTTTTTTTTTTTTTTTTAATTTCCTTTTTTCATGTACTTCAGTGAACCAGAACCACAGATTTTGGATTATCAAACCCAGCAATATAAACTCTTCCCCCTCCTGGCCACTGCCTATGCCTTCCAGTTTGTAGGCGCGTATATGAAAGAGACTTACCATCGGATTAATGGCGACATCGGCCATGGGGACCTGAGTGAGCTGCCTGAGGTCTGTGTTTGGTCTCAGTCCCTTGTGGAAACTTTTATTTGCCTGTGGGATCATGTCCAGAGAAAATTAAATATTAGGATATCTTGAAAATAATACATTTATTTTCTTTTTTCTTAATTTTAATTTTATTTTTACAGAGTTTTATTGTTTACAGATATGTATAATCCCAGATGAGTCACATGTATATATCCCTGGCCTGTCTGTGTTTTTCAGTTTCAGAATTACTGTACTATGTTGGTCCTTTATTAAACAAAAGAACCTAAGTTGTGCTATTTTTTTGCCAGGTAGAACAGTTTAGAAGGAAATGTGGGAAGGTTACTAGTGTAGGCCAATTAGATGAGCATGCTTTTCAGTTTACATACATGGCAAGTGATTTCGTTTGGTTTTTGTTTGTTGGGGTTTTTTGGCTGCACTGGGCGGCTTGTAGGATCTTAGTTCCTGATTAGGGATCCAGCCTGGACCTCTGCCAGTGAAAGCAGAGCCCTTTGGACGCCAGGGAATTCCTTGGAAGTGATTGTGCAAGTGACAGGTTTTGTTAGAAGCTCAGCGTGTCTCATTAGAATGCAGGCTGTCAGCACTGCGCATGTTCTCACGGCCTGTGCTTCCCCGTCAGCTTCACGCGCTCACCGCTGGCCTGAAGGCCTTCACGTCCTGGACAGCGAACGCGGGTATCGAAGCCTGTCGGATGGCTTGTGGCGGACATGGCTATTCCCACTGCAGTGGACTTCCAAATATTTATGTCAATTTTACCCCAACCTGCACCTTCGAGGGAGAAAACACTGTCATGATGCTGCAGACGGCCAGGTGAGAATCTAATTTGATTTCTATCCGGTGTTCCCAAGGTTTGAGTGCTTTCCATTGGTTGCTATTTCCATATTTTCTCTTTGTATTTGTTTCTGAAAGATGTCATCTTGCCCTCCACTGTGACTCAGGGTAGTTATCTTGTGCTCAGACTAGTATGAAACACGTGTCACATCATTTCAGGTCATCACAGGCGTTCGTTTTGTTTCATGAAAAGCATAGTTACTGAAAGCTGGTGTCCTGGTGGCTTCTAGGTTCCTGATGAAAAGTTACGACCAGGTACACTCAGGCAAGCTGGTGTGCGGCATGGTGTCCTACTTGAACGACCTGCCCAGTCAGCGCATCCAGCCCCAGCAAGTGGCCGTCTGGCCGACCGTGGTGGACATCCACAGCCCCGAGAGCCTGACGGAGGCCTACAAGCCGTGCGGCCAGGTGAGTGCACCCTCGAGCGCTGGGGCCAGGGCCTGACGGGAGAGTGGAAGGAGGCAGGAGTGCTCGCTCTCACCTTCTTGGGCTCCAGTTTTGCAGGATCTTATTTTCTTTCATTTTTTAACAGATTAGTAGAGATTGCTGCGAAAAACCTTCAAGCTGAAGTGATTCACAGAAAAAGCAAGGAGGAAGCTTGGAACCTCACTTCCCATGACCTTGTTCGGGCACGTGAGGTCAGTGCTACTCTCCTCCATCCTTCCCCACCCCTCATTTTCTTAGTGCAACCCTCATCGCTGTTGACTCTTTTCAGAGATTCTTACACGCTAATGTTTTCCTTATACCCAGGCTCCATAAGCCAGGGAATTCCTTGGAAGTGATTGTGCAAGTGACAGGTTTTGTTAGAAGCTCAGCGTGTCTCATTAGAATGCAGGCTGTCAGCACTGCGCATGTTCTCACGGCCTGTGCTTCCCGTCAGCTTCACGCGCCACCGCTGGCCTGAAGGCCTTCACGTCCTGGACAGCGAACGCGGGTATCGAAGCCTGTCGGATGGCTTGTGGCGGACATGGCTATTCCCACTGCAGTGGACTTCCAAATATTTATGTCAATTTTACCCCAACCTGCACCTTCGAGGGAGAAAACACTGTCATGATGCTGCAGACGGCCAGGTGAGAATCTAATTTGATTTCTATCCGGTGTTCCCAAGGTTTGAGTGCTTTCCATTGGTTGCTATTTCCATATTTTCTCTTTGTATTTGTTTCTGAAAGATGTCATCTTGCCCTCCACTGTGACTCAGGGTAGTTATCTTGTGCTCAGACTAGTATGAAACACGTGTCACATCATTTCAGGTCATCACAGGCGTTCGTTTTGTTTCATGAAAAGCATAGTTACTGAAAGCTGGTGTCCTGGTGGCTTCTAGGTTCCTGATGAAAAGTTACGACCAGGTACACTCAGGCAAGCTGGTGTGCGGCATGGTGTCCTACTTGAACGACCTGCCCAGTCAGCGCATCCAGCCCCAGCAAGTGGCCGTCTGGCCGACCGTGGTGGACATCCACAGCCCCGAGAGCCTGACGGAGGCCTACAAGCTTCGTGCGGCCAGGTGAGTGCACCCTCGAGCGCTGGGGCCAGGGCCTGACGGGAGAGTGGAAGGAGGCAGGAGTGCTCGCTCTCACCTTCTTGGGCTCCAGTTTTGCAGGATCTTATTTTCTTTCATTTTTTAACAGATTAGTAGAGATTGCTGCGAAAAACCTTCAAGCTGAAGTGATTCACAGAAAAAGCAAGGAGGAAGCTTGGAACCTCACTTCCATTGACCTTGTTCGGGCAAGTGAGGTCAGTACTACTTCTCTCTCCTCCATCCTTCCCCACCCCCTCATTTTCTTAGTGCCAACCCCTCATCGCTGTTGACTCTTTTCAGAGATTCTTACACGCTAATGTTTTCCTTATACCCAGGCACATTGCCACTATGTGACGGTTAAGCTCTTTACAGAAAAACTCCTCCAGATTCAAGAGAAGTCCATCCAAGCTGTGCTCAGGCATTTGTGCCTCTTGTATTCCCTGTATGGAATCAGTCAGAATGCAGGGGATTTCCTTCAGGTCAGTATTTTCCAAGTTTAAATCCTTTATTTACTTCTTAACTTTTTATAGAAAATTAAAGCGCATGTGTACAGGTGTCTGAATCTGTAGAAATCTGTCTGTATACATAGCCGTGTGACCCCTCTGTCTGCTTACTCATTTGTTGCTCTTAGGGGAGCATCATGACCGAGTCTCAAATCGCCCAAGTGAACGACCGCATAAAGGAGTTACTGACTGTGGTTCGCCCCGAGGCTGTCGCCCTGGTGGATGCATTTGATTTTCAGGATGTGACGCTGGGCTCTGTGCTGGGCCGCTATGATGGGAACGTGTACGAAAACATGTTTGAGTGGGCCAAGAAATCCCCACTGAACAAAACAGAGGTAACACAAACAAGCACTGTCTTTTCATTCTTTGAAATGACTCATGCAGGAGCTCCCTGGTGGTCCAGTGACTGGGACTCTGGTCTCCCAGTGCACAGGACCCAGCTTCACATCCTGGGCGGGGAACTAGATCCCACATGTCGCAACTAGGAGTTTGCATACTGCAACTGAAGACCCCACAGGCCGGAATGAAGACTTGGTACAGTCAAATCAGTTGAGGGAAAAAAAGAGTACAATTTTTAAAATGAATACATAGAAAGGCAGGAAAACCATTGGAGAGTGACCGTCTATCTGCAAAGGCTTTGAAAGCTCTCGTGGCCACTTCAGACAGTCCATTTATTTGAGCGACAAGTTCTGAAGGCCACGAGGTCGTCCCTGTAGGGTGTGGGTTTTTTGTTTCCTCGACTGTTTAACACCAGTGGAATATTTTCGGACATAGACACAGATGGAACACTGCGGAGCCTCTCCCTGTGCCGTCTGTCGTGTTCAGCCGGTGTCTGCTCGTGGCCAGTGGCGTTCATCTGAACCTCCCAAGTGAAAGTGATTTTCAGGGAAACCCAAGACATCAGATAGTTTTATGCATAAATATTTCAGCATGTATCTCTAAAAGAAAACGACTCTTTATTCTTCACAATACCATTCTTACACCCACACACATTAATGATCGTTCTTTAATACCTTGAACTAGCCAGGGTCCAAATTTTCCCAGTTAGCTCAGTTCTGCCCATAGCCCTCTTCAATTTTTTTGAATCAGGATCCAAATAAGGTTTAGATGATTTCTTGATTAAAAGTATGTTATTTTAGGGACTTCCCTGGTGGGCCAGTGGTGAAGAATCGACCTTCCAATGCAGGGGACGTGGGTTCCGTCTTTGGCTGGTAAACTAAGATCCCACGTTGCCTGGGGCAACTAGAGAGGCTGCGTCCACAACTAGAGAAGCCCATGCTCTGCATCAAAGAGCCTCCGGGCCACAATAAAGAGCCAGTGCTGCAATTAGAAAAAAAAGCATGCTATTTTAAATGACAGGCTCCTGGTCAGTAATGTTTTCTCTCTCCCTTCCGCGCAGGTCCATGAGTCTTACCACAAGCACCTGAAGTCCCTGCAGTCCAAGCTGTGACATGTCTTGATGACGTCTCCGCCTGTCAGACCTGCGGGGCATCTTTATCACATTTAGAAAAGCTGTAGAGCAAATGATAAATTGACCCTTTCCTCTTTTTATAAATGAAAAAAAAAAGAACAGATTTCAGAGATTAAAGGAAAAAAACCAGATGTGTTTTACAAGTGCAATTAACAGATGAAAGAGACCTATTAAGCATTCAGAAAAAGCTTTAAGAAATGCAGTGTGACTTCCATCTGCAATGCTGCTGATCCCGGGAGGCCAGGACTTTTGATAACTAGTAGAATTTAACTACTAAGTAGTTAATTATTTTCACATCTTAATTGCTAATCACTGGATATACAAGTGTTTTTAAGCGGAGGTGTTTTTTAACTGGGTAGAACCCTTCCCAGCTTTCCTGCTCATTGTCCCACCATGCCTGCCCAGGGGCCCGGCTAGAAAGCAGGACTTAGAGAGAGACGGGGAAAGAAACTCAAGAAGCTTGGTACATGTGTGAGTTCGTGCCTGACATGTGGACACCCTCCTGACTGCTTGCCCTTCCTTGCTGGTGTATTGCTCTTAAGTGTTCACAGTAGCATCTTTCCAGCCCTTGGCACAGGCTGCTGCTGCAGCGTCCCTGCCCCAAGTAATCTGGAGCTAAGCTTCCATTGGAGGCCCCCAAACTCTTGATCCAGTAGCATTACAACTCCCTTTGCCCCAGCTTCTTGGCAAGGAGGAAGCAAGAAGCTATCTCTGCGTATAACTTTTGGCAACTGATGGGACTTCCAGATCAGTGGTTTTCATCTCCCTTTCCTGAGAAAGATAAGAAAAAGCCACAGTTCCTTAGTAGAATCAGGGCATAGAAGAACTATCAGTTACGGTTACTGTAGCTCTGGTGACCATAGTAACTACATTTTCTGAAACAATCCAGATTTCCTATATCCATTACTTTGGCAGAAGCCATTAAAATGCTGGGAGGTTATGAGTCTGGCCTTAGAAAAAGGCATCACTCGTCGTCTCTTAAATCCAGGAGAGCAGCCCAGGAGAATCCTTTGACAAACTATGTGTTTTGATTTTTGGATCAGAAAATATAATCGTTGAAACAGTGGCTAAACAGAAGTTGATAGAATCTGTTTCTTCTGGTATGCCTGGTTTTATTTTCAGTATGTTTCTAGGAGCTTTATCCGACTTGCTAAATTGTCCTTTCAGCTGAAATCTAATTTATACAATCATTCTGTTTTTAAAGGCTAAATATGTATCTCTTGTTGAATTTTTTCTTCAGATCAGTGTAAAGATGACTGGGGTTTTGTTGGTAACTGTGTCTGTGACGTCTGCCTCGTGAAACCAGTTGTTCTAGACTTAGTCATGAGAACGTAGTAGAGAATTCAGTGGACATGTGATTCCTCTCCTGGGACCTGACCTACAGTCTATCTCAGTGGAACTGGTAATAGGAGACTTTAAAGTCCAACAGAAGAAATACTGTCTGTTGACACAAGCCTTCATCATTCCACCAGGAGAACTAATTGATAATTATGTTAAGATTGAAGTTAAAAAGCAGTCTAAATCTCATATCTTTTGACTAGACCAGATTCTGGGAAATAACAGAATAAATTCAGAGTGCTTAAAATTGACCTGTTACATACAGGATTGTTTCCAATTAGTGGTTAAAAATCTTACTCACAGAGGGATGTCCCATGGCCAGGACATGCAAGTTTCTGAAATGACACTCGCCCAGCCCGGCTGCCCAGGCCTGGGATCCGAGCAGGCTGGAACGTGGTGGACTCCGCTGGAGCTGCGGTCAGTCCGGCACCTTGAGTGTTGCTGAAAACCTAGATCTGGTACTGACAGTATTTTTATTAATATTGGAATGTTTTGTTGTGAACTGTAGTCACTAATTAAAGTGTAAAGATAACGTAAAACCTCAGTAATGATCCTATCAAGATGTGCCACATAATCAAACAAGAGCTTAAATTACAAAGAATTTTAAGATGTAGGTTTAGGTGACAGAAAGGAAAGGAGGAGTGGGACCCGCCTGAGCAGGTCGCCCTGAACGGGCGATGGTGCTGTGTTCATAGAGTATGTGAGTACTCTGTCCACGCAGGAATACAGGTTTGTCAGCTGCTTGTAAGCAAGCAGCAGGTCCAGTTTGCTGACCTTTTAGAGCCAGACTTTGCCACAGATAAGTTTGGTTCTGTTGGGTTCTTTTGTGAGCTGTTTTCACAAAGAGTACAGATAAATTCAACCTAACCTCCAAAATGATGTATCTGAGCAGAACTAATGAGGTGTTTCTGTTAGATTTTACCGATATAACCCTTTGAAGTTTCATAGAGGTTTTTGCTGTTTGTGATGGAGGAAGCTTGCTACATCCTCAGGCATTTGGATTGCTGCTTCGTGCTCTGCTCAGCAGGGCACTGAGGTGTACTTGAGGGTGTGGATGTAAGGGACCTCAAAGCACAGTGGGTCCCAAAGTCTTTGGGGGCCTTCATGTTCTTGTCTTCGAACATAGTACTGCTAAGTAGCAGCTTATTTTCAGAACATTTGCTTAACTGCACCATTAACCATGTTCACATACTTTCTGAGAACTCACTGCTTATAATTTCAAATAACACATACCTGGAGGTGTTTAACAGTTCCGTACATTAACGTGTTAAAACATAATTCTTAGATTTTCTTCTGTGCAAGGCTTTGGTTGGGGAAATAGATTCATATCCTTAAGTTCTCTCTGGAACAGAAATTGCTACGATGACTGTTGGTCGATCTGACCTTTCCACCTTAGTAAAAAGGAAGAGAATTAGATGCGGACGGCCTGTCACACCCACTCTTTGTAGAACATGGAAGGTCCCCCCTGGGTTGTAGATGGCCCTCTAGCAGCCCCTGCAACCCGAGAGGAGCGGTGCCAGGAAACATGATTTTACTTGAGACCAAGATGATTTTATTTGAACCTTGTAACAGATAAAGGTTTTCATGGAGAAATGCAGAGCTCATCTCAGCTAATTGAGTATTTACTCTTTCTTGGAAGATTATCAAATCAACTGTAAATGAATAAAATGTCTTCTTATTTCAAAATATGGGTGGAATTTTGCTTGTAGCCCTCCAAACTGAAATTTTCACTACCTATTCCTGTGGCCCATAATAGTAAACATAGAAACGTATAAGGAAATTTTAGAGTTACCAGATGTTAGCTGTTGCAGATGTGCAAACTCCTAGATTTCAAGGGATTTTTATTCAATTTTGATTTTGAATTTTATTCAAGTTTAAATGGGGCACTGATTATCTCGGGAAAATCATGGAACACAGTGATTTTAGGAATTCCAAACCAAAATAATTCTGCCACATTCCTGTCAGCTGTTTCACTGATTAGGTAACACATGCTATTCCAACTGATGACTGCTTTGTAAACATTTCCACTTGCTATGGATTCAAGGAAATGACTGGTATTCTTTGGAGTGTATTATTTGCTATCTTTTTCCCCCTTTGAATGTCTGTGATTTGCGTTTGGTTCCTACTTGATGAGGTGCATTTGGCATGTATTGTTCCCCATCCCTGGCAGGACATGTCAGTGAGGGTGGGAGGACTGAGGAGGTGCAGGTGTCCAAAGCGTGAGAATCCTTGTTGGACAGTGATGACCCACCAGCTTTGCTGGGCCTTCAAATAAGCCAAACCACTAACTCCTTCTTCCTTTTGTAAAATTGAAGACCCCTTAATAAAATCTGTAATCAACTCAGAAAGGGTTACTGTCTTTATTAGGAAATGCTTTTGGGTTTCATCCTGGCTTCAGAGCTTTGGTTTTCATAAGTGAAGGGCATAGCTACTTTCCTAAGGTTGCGGGTGTGGAGTAAATACGTATCTATGGTTATGTACCCATCAGTTTAACAGTCATGGCACATTTCTTAGGCCCTCCACCTCTCCACAAGTCAGCAAAAGAACACATTTTGGCCACAGTTTTTGGGGGCATGTAGGATCCTGGTACCTGGACCAGGGATCAAACCCGTACTTCCTACGGCGTGACAGCCCAGCGTGTTAACCACTGGACCAGCTGAGAAGTTGCTGGAAGAACTTTCAGTATTTGGTCTCGGAGTTCGGGCCCTGGTAGTTCAGCAGAGAAACGGAGGAAGAAGCTCACCAGCCTCGGAACTCCGGTAGCGCGCTCCTCGCGAAGGGACTGTCAAACCGCTCCTAGCCACGTGCCCAGCCGGTAACAGAGTCCCGAGTACCGACTAACGGCCGCGGCGGGGCACCCTGGGAAATGTAGTTCATCCCGGCGCCGCAGGCTCCCTTGGCTCCAGCAGGTGAGCGGGCTTAGGACTACAGCCCCCAGGATGCCTTGCGCCTGGTCTTTCTTCCGGAGGCCCAGCGATGGAGAGATGGGCGTTCGCCAGGCTCCGAGGCGGGAGGCCTGGCTGAGCTGTGCTGGGCTGGACCCTCGACCCACGGCTGTCTGGAACCTGCCCCAGCGGCTGCGCCTCTGAGAGGAATGGCGCGTAACCCGGGGGGATCCGAGGGTAGTTTCAGGGACTGGAAGGATCGTAGGCTGCGCTCGGGATCGAGATCGGGGTGGCGCCTGGAGGGGAGGGGTCTCCGGACCCGGAGGGTGACTCCGGGAGGGCCCTCGCCGCGGGGCGGGCTCGGGGTCTTAAAATGCCTGACGCGGAGTTGGCCGAGCACCATGACCCCACGGTCCCTGTGGCCCCGAGGCCTTTGCAGCCTCTCTTAGAAACTCCCACGGTCTGGAAGGCTGGGACGGGGTCGCTAGGAAACGGCAGACGCTCCTAGAAGTGATAGGAGAGAAAACGCTGGGACTTGAAGGTCGTGAACATTGCCATTACAGAGAAGGAGGAACACACGCATTCAGAGTGGCCCCTGTACAGTAACCCATAGAAACTTTGTATTTCTAATAACAGGACAGGCTGACACCTGAGATGCCCACTTCCAATTCCTTTCTTCCAAGCCGTGCCAAAGGTCAGTTTGGGTCACCTTTTAAAGAGGGGGCGGGAAAGAATGATAGTTCTGGGGAAAACAGTTCACGACTAATGGAGCGAGTCGGATTTACAGGTAGAGTAAAGGGAATGTTTTTCCCACTGACGGTGAAACTACTGTCAAGGAGTAAGCAGCATTCACACCCATTCTTTGTGCTGAACGCTGGTGGTTCTCGTAAAGAACCCACCTGCCAGTGCAGGAGAGATCGAAGAGCCACGGGTTCTATCCCTGGGTCAGGAAGATCCCCAGGAGGAGGGCTTGGCAACCCCTTGCAGTAGTCTTTTCTGGAGAATCCCCTGGACAGAGGAGCCTGGCAGGCTACAGTCCATAGCCTCGCACAGAGTCAGGCACGACTGAAGCAGCGCACCACACGCGCGCGCTGCTGGGAACGCAGTCCTGGGTGTTGCCGGGAAAGGTGTAGTGACCACAGTGCCGCACCCCCGCCTCTTCTCTGAGATGGGTAGCTTCCATTTTCTGCACCCTCTTTCAGAATAAGGGATGAGGACCCCTGCATTTTTTTCAGATAATCTCCAGGCCTCAAAACACTACCCAGTGGCTATACCCCAATACAAATGTTTTGAAAAAAAGCTACCCAGAACATTTTGCCTCTCATCTGAATCACCTCCCTTCCCCAATAAGGAATTTTTAATTGCTGAGAGTCGGTTTTGACCTCCTGAATGGACTCAACCACTGTTAAAGCTGAATCGCGGGGCTTCCCTGGTGGTCCAGTGGGTAAGGGCACCGCCTTGCAGTGCAAGGGGCGCCGGTTTGATCCCTGGCCCGGGAAGATCCCACGTCCCGCGGAGTGACTGGACCAGTGTGTCCAACAACCGAGCCAGAGCTCTGGAGAGCATGCGCCCGGAGCCGGTGCTCTGCAGCGAGAGAGGCCACTGCCATAGGAGACTCACACAGGCCAAAGAATAATGATGGATGAAAAAAAAATTGGCTATAAAAAAAGAAATTTTTTTTAAAAATAAGCTGAATCGCTTGTAAGCAACCACTGTAATTTTCTTCTTTAGGGAGGATGAACCTGATAAACAGAATTCGG
The DNA here is from genome assembly GCA_022376925.1 of Tragulus kanchil. NCBI lineage: Eukaryota > Metazoa > Chordata > Mammalia > Artiodactyla > Tragulidae > Tragulus > Tragulus kanchil. Next base: position 23,150,233 of record JAIOJX010000027.1, on the reverse strand, counting down.
ATGAGTTGGACAGCGCTGTGAAGGAGCTGCAAGCAGCCCCCGAGCCTTGAGATGGTAGGCAGAATGCAGAGCAAATGTGTGGAAATGGGAGCCTGCCCTCCCCGCTGCCCCACCTCCAAGAGCTTGACTGCATGCAGTACGCTGGGGGCTGGGTGGCCCCAAAGAAGAGTCATGGTTAGGAGCACTGATAGCAGATTTATTAATGGGACTTCTCTGGAGGTCCCACTTCCCAATGCAGGGGGCACGGATTCCATTCCTGGTGCAGGGAACTAAGATCCTGCATGCCGGGTAGCACAGCAAAAAAGAAAAAAAAAAAAAAAACAAACTTATTTAATAGTAAGCATTTCTTTGAGTCTCCGAATATCCATCTGAAAGTGTTTTTACACGTCTGTCACTGACCTTGAGGAGCCAGGGACATGATTAGAGGGAAACCATACATCCTGGGAGGGTTTCCATGTGGCGTCTAGAAATCGGGGGGAAAGGAGAGACTTTGCCCACCGGGTGCCACCCCCCGTGGCGTCCATTGCTGGTAGTGGGAGCCCTTTTCATGCTCTGAATGAGTGTTCTGGGAAGCTCTTAAGGAAACCATAAAGGGCGTCTGTCTCTAAAGGCCACTGTGGCTCCTTTTCGCCTGGTGACTTGGCAGAAGGCGAAACAGTTCGTTGTGCCTTCTGGATTTCAGTACGCATTCTCTGATCTTGTCATGTGATTTGTTTTTCCCTTTTCAGGCACCGAAGACCAAGAAGGGATTGAAAGGTGAGTGGAGCTGGAACATTACCTTTAAGCCAGAAATAATTCCTGTACCTTGAGTTTTCATAACTTAGACCTCTCTGCCTGAATGTTCTCAGTGTGCGTCTTTTTTTTTTTCCTTCCTTTTTATTTGTGCCAGGTCTTAGTGGCAGCACTCGGGATTGGGATCTTTAGTTGTACGATCTTGTACCCTGGAAAATTCTATGGACAGAGGAGCCTGGGGAGCAATAGTCCATGGGGAAAAAAAAATTCTATGGGGCTGCAAAGAATCAGACACAACTGAGCACACAGGCACTAGTTCCCTGACCAGGGACTGAACCCAGGCCCCCTGCATTGGGAGCAGAGTCCCAGTCCCTGGGCCACCGGGAAAGGCCCTCAGTGTGAGTCTTGCCCATTTCCCCGTAATCCCAAAGGCAGCTTTGGTTTTCCTCGGGAACTCCCTGTGCTGCCTCCTTGGCCTTAGGCATAATTCAGGAATAAACAACAGGTGGGACTCCGGGAACAACCCTTTCTACTGGGCTGCGTATCCAGAAGTATATCCAGGTGGAGTTAAGGGTGGTTAAAGGCACTTAAGCTGGATTTGAGAACAAATTCAGTTCTCACACCGGGGTTTCCTGCACGTACCACATCGAAAAGTGGCCAAGGAAGTGTCTCTCCAAACCAGCTGTGGGGGGCGGGGGGGTCTCAGCTGGAAAGGTCTAGGAAGCTGATGAAAGGGTGAGTAGGCGTAACTGGTCTGTCCCTATGATGTGAAAGAAGCTTGTACCTGTGCCTAGAAACCCTCAACACTTTTCCCAAAGGAGCATCTGGGTTTTGTTCAGAATCTGGAAGATGGGCTTGTTGGCCAGTATGTCACATAGAATGTAGATTCCACTCAAAATCTTCATCATCCTTTGAGAAAGTTATTTTTCATTTCTACCCTGGGGACTTACGTCAAAGCATTGTGAGGGTTTGGGGGCTTGGGTTTGTTTTTGTTTTTGTTTTTGTTTTCTGGCCATGCCTCAAGGCTTCCTGAATCTTAGTTCCCTGACCCGGGATTGAACCTGGGTCCTCGACAGTGACAGCATGGAGTCCTAACCACTGCATCACAAGAAGTCCCTCAGAGCATGTCAATGTGTTTCCAGAAGTTAGAAAACGCTCATGGCTAGTGAAGAGAGAGCCAAGCTTGAGCCTTAGCCTCGCCGAATGTTCTCAGTGTGCTCTTTTTTTCCTTCCTTTATTTGTGGCGGGCACTCGGGATTGGGATCTTTAGTTGTACGATCTTGTACCCTGGAAAATTCTATGGACAGAGGAGCCTGGGGAGCAATAGTCCATGCGGAAAAAAAGTCTATGGGGCTGCAAAGAATCAGACACAACTGAGCACACAGGCACTAGTTCCCTGACCAGGGACTGAACCCAGGCCCCCTGCATTGGGAGCAGAGTCCCAGTCCCTGGGCCACCGGGAAAGGCCCTCAGTGTGAGTCTTGCCCATTTCCCCGTAATCCCAAAGGCAGCTTTGGTTTTCCTCGGGAACTCCCTGTGCTGCCTCCTTGGCCTTAGGCATAATTCAGGAATAAACAACAGGTGGGACTCCGGGAACAACCCTTTCTACTGGGCTGCGTATCCAGAAGTATATCCAGGTGGAGTTAAGGGTGGTTAAAGGCACTTAAGCTGGATTTGAGAACAAATTCAGTTCTCACACCGGGGTTTCCTGCACGTACCACATCGAAAAGTGGCCAAGGAAGTGTCTCTCCAAACCAGCTGTGGGGGGCGGGGGGGTCTCAGCTGGAAAGGTCTAGGAAGCTGATGAAAGGGTGAGTAGGCGTAACTGGTCTGTCCCTATGATGTGAAAGAAGCTTGTACCTGTGCCTAGAAACCCTCAACACTTTTCCCAAAGGAGCATCTGGGTTTTGTTCAGAATCTGGAAGATGGGCTTGTTGGCCAGTATGTCACATAGAATGTAGATTCCACTCAAAATCTTCATCATCCTTTGAGAAAGTTATTTTTCATTTCTACCCTGGGGACTTACGTCAAAGCATTGTGAGGGTTTGGGGGCTTGGGTTTGTTTTTGTTTTTGTTTTTGTTTTCTGGCCATGCCTCAAGGCTTCCTGAATCTTAGTTCCCTGACCCGGGATTGAACCTGGGTCCTCGACAGTGACAGCATGGAGTCCTAACCACTGCATCACAAGAAGTCCCTCAGAGCATGTCAATGTGTTTCCAGAAGTTAGAAAACGTCTCATGGCTAGTGAAGAGAGAGCCAAGCTTGAGCCTTAACCTCTGAGGGCTCTGAGGTCCCAGGATGAGGTCTTAAGACATGAAGCTCTAAGGAGCATTCTTTCCTCCTGAAGTCATGATGGCCGCTTTTCTGTTCCAGACTCTATCGATGATGTCCTTGGTGACCTCCTGGGAGATGAGAGTAAGTGCCCCTTACCAGAACCCCCTGATTTAGACTTGCTCAGTCTCCTTTTCTTGGGCTTCCCTGGTGGTTCAGACGGTAAAGAATCTGCCTCCAGTGCAGGAGACCCGGGTTCTCTCCCTGGGGTGGGAAGATCTGGAGAACGGCATGGCAGCCACACCGCCGTCCTTGCCTGGAGAGTTCCACGGACAGGGGAGCCTGGCAGGCTACAGTCCGTGGGGCCCCAAAGAGCGGGCACAACTGAGCAACTTTCTCTTTTTTTTTTTCTTTATTACTTGAGATAAAGTTCACATAAAGTTCAGCCTTTTAATGCATGCAGTTCAGCGACATTTAGTATAGTCAGAGTTGGCGATCACCACCACAGCCGAATCTCAGAACACCTCCACCACCCGCGGAAGAAACTCCACACCGTCCGCCGTCACGCCTCACTCTCCCCTCCTCCACCCCTAGGCAACCACTTACTTAATTTCTTTCTCTATGGATTTGCGTTTATGCAAATTTGCATTTCCATTTATGTTTTATATAAAATGGGACCCTACAGTATGAGGCTTTTTCAGCTTCACCTTCCATGTTTTTGAGGTTCGTCCACACTGTAGCATTTTTCTCTTCATTCCTTTCGATGACAGAATCTGGAAGATGGGCTTGTTGGCCAGTATGTCACATAGAATGTAGATTCCACTCAAAATCTTCATCATCCTTTGAGAAAGTTATTTTTCATTTCTACCCTGGGGACTTACGTCAAAGCATTGTGAGGGTTTGGGGGCTTGGGTTTGTTTTTGTTTTTGTTTTTGTTTTCTGGCCATGCCTCAAGGCTTCCTGAATCTTAGTTCCCTGACCCGGGATTGAACCTGGGTCCTCGACAGTGACAGCATGGAGTCCTAACCACTGCATCACAAGAAGTCCCTCAGAGCATGTCAATGTGTTTCCAGAAGTTAGAAAACGTCTCATGGCTAGTGAAGAGAGAGCCAAGCTTGAGCCTTAACCTCTGAGGGCTCTGAGGTCCCAGGATGAGGTCTTAAGACATGAAGCTCTAAGGAGCATTCTTTCCTCCTGAAGTCATGATGGCCGCTTTTCTGTTCCAGACTCTATCGATGATGTCCTTGGTGACCTCCTGGGAGATGAGAGTAAGTGCCCCTTACCAGAACCCCCTGATTTAGACTTGCTCAGTCTCCTTCTCTTGGGCTGCCCTGGTGGTTCAGACGGTAAAGAATCTGCCTCCAGTGCAGGAGACCCGGGTTCTCTCCTGGGGTGGGAAGATCTGGAGAACGGCATGGCAGCCACACCGCCGTCCTTGCCTGGAGAGTTCCACGGACAGGGAGCCTGGCAGGCTACAGTCCGTGGGGCCCCAAAGAGCGGGCACAACTGAGCAACTTTCTCTTTTTTTTTTTCTTTATTACTTGAGATAAAGTTCACATAAAGTTCAGCCTTTTAATGCATGCAGTTCAGCGACATTTAGTATAGTCAGAGTTGGCGATCACCACCACAGCCGAATCTCAGAACACCTCCACCACCAGGAAGAAACTCCACACCGTCCGCGTCACGCCTCACTCTCCCCTCCTCCACCCCTAGGCAACCACTTACTTAATTTCTTTCTCTATGGATTTGCGTTTATGCAAATTTGCATTTCCATTTATGTTTTATATAAAATGGGACCCTACAGTATGAGGCTTTTTCAGCTTCACCTTCCATGTTTTTGAGGTTCGTCCACACTGTAGCATTTTTGCCTTCCTTCCTTTCGATGACTGGACAGTGTTCCGTTGTTTGACCGCTTATAAGCTGATGGACATTTGGGTGGTTTCCACATTCAGCCAGGCTGTTATAAATAATGCTGTTATGAGCATCTGTGTACAAGTTTTTGTGCGGGCCTGTGCTTTTGGTTGTAAATGTAGGAGCTGAGTTACAGGACTGTGTGGTCACTCTGTTTAGCTTTTTGAGGACCTGCCAAACTATTTCCCACAGGAACTGTACCATCATGCATTCCCACCAGCACCGTCAGAGGGTTCCAACTTCTCCACATCCTTGCCAATAATTGTTATTTTCTTTTTGATTATAGCAGTCTTGGAGAAGGAAATGGCAACCCATTCCAGTATTCTTGTCTGAGAAATCCCATAAACAGAGGGGCCTGGCAGGCTATAGTCCACAGGGTCACAAAAGAGCTGGACACTGCCTAGCGACTAAACAACAACCAATAGCAATCTGAATGGATGTAAAGCTATGTCTCATTGTGATTTCAGTGGGTATTTCCCTAATGACTAACGAGCTTGAACATCCTTTCATGTTTCCTGGCCATTTCTATCTTTGAAGAAAGATCTGTTCAGATCTTTACCCAGTTTTCAGACCGGGTTATTTGTCTTTTTATTGTTGAGTTTATACGTGTTCCTTCTGTATTCTGGACCTGAGTCCCTTACCCTGCTGTGCTGAGAAGCAGGCTTTGGAGACTTGCAAAGGCTACTAGGCCCAGCATGGCCGAGATTTCCTTGGCCCAGAGAAGCCACAAGGCATGAGCCCATTTGATGGAAGCATTGTTCCTGCATCTCCATTTGGGGGTGAGTTTATTACGGTTAGTGTTCCTGCAGTTCAGCGACATTTAGTATAGTCAGAGTTGGCGATCACCACCACAGCCGAATCTCAGAACACCTCCACCACCCGCGGAAGAAACTCCACACCGTCCGCCGTCACGCCTCACTCTCCCCTCCTCCACCCCTAGGCAACCACTTACTTAATTTCTTTCTCTATGGATTTGCGTTTATGCAAATTTGCATTTCCATTTATGTTTTATATAAAATGGGACCCTACAGTATGAGGCTTTTTCAGCTTCACCTTCCATGTTTTTGAGGTTCGTCCACACTGTAGCATTTTTCTCTTCATTCCTTTCGATGACTGGACAGTGTTCCGTTGTTTGACCGCTTATAAGCTGATGGACATTTGGGTGGTTTCCACATTCAGCCAGGCTGTTATAAATAATGCTGTTATGAGCATCTGTGTACAAGTTTTTGTGCGGGCCTGTGCTTTTGGTTGTAAATGTAGGAGCTGAGTTACAGGACTGTGTGGTCACTCTGTTTAGCTTTTTGAGGACCTGCCAAACTATTTCCCACAGGAACTGTACCATCATGCATTCCCACCAGCACCGTCAGAGGGTTCCAACTTCTCCACATCCTTGCCAATAATTGTTATTTTCTTTTTGATTATAGCAGTCTTGGAGAAGGAAATGGCAACCCATTCCAGTATTCTTGTCTGAGAAATCCCATAAACAGAGGGGCCTGGCAGGCTATAGTCCACAGGGTCACAAAAGAGCTGGACACTGCCTAGCGACTAAACAACAACCAATAGCAATCTGAATGGATGTAAAGCTATGTCTCATTGTGATTTCAGTGGGTATTTCCCTAATGACTAACGAGCTTGAACATCCTTTCATGTTTCCTGGCCATTTCTATCTTTGAAGAAAGATCTGTTCAGATCTTTACCCAGTTTTCAGACCGGGTTATTTGTCTTTTTATTGTTGAGTTTATACGTGTTCCTTCTGTATTCTGGACCTGAGTCCCTTACCCTGCTGTGCTGAGAAGCAGGCTTTGGAGACTTGCAAAGGCTACTAGGCCCAGCATGGCCGAGATTTCCCCCCCCTTGGCCCAGAGAAGCCACAAGGCATGAGCCCATTGTATGATGGAAGCGCATTGTTCCTGCATCTCCATGGGGTTGGGGTGGTGGGGTGGGGTGGGTAGCCTCTTGATTTGGCACCGGTTAGGTTGAGTTCCTGCTTGGAAATAGACGAGGCCCTCCCCCATTCAGGTTTTCTCGGGTCCGGCCTTCAGGGCCAGTTTCCTTCTTGCAAAAGGCCTTCTCGCAGTGGGAAGATACGGGAGACCGCTTGGTGGGCGACTTGCGACCCTTTGCGTCTCGACCCCAGATCCCTGTGGCCAGGTCACATCTTCTGTTCTCTTTTATTCCAGCGACGTCACCTGAGAAGCCTGTCACACTAGCCTCACGTGCCAGAGACGCCACAGGCGGAGCTCAGGCGCTCCCTCCCTCGGGCGCCAGAAGCAAGTGAGCACTCGGGACCCCCGGCATCCCAGCCCCACTTCCGGCCCCCTTTCCAGTCACTGTGGGTCCTGCTGGTAGCGTCACGACCTCCTGTCCTCCCTTTTGCTCCCGGAGGAGTGGGAAGGGAACGGAACAGGAGGTCAGAGGTTCCGACTTCTAGTCCTGCTTATTGTGTGACCTTGGGCAATTCCTGAACCTTTCTGAGCCTCAGTTTTCTTACCCTCAGAGTAAGAGGACAGGCCTAGACAGGTGCCTCTGAGATTGTGCTCATTCGTCTGAGCTTTCCTGACAGCTGCGAGTTAGGGAGGTACTCTGTGAACTCTCCACCTTCATTTTAGCCCACGGGTGCTTCTCTCTTGCCTGCTGTTTTTAAAGAGGCTGTACTGCTTCAAACAGAGCTCAAGATTGCTGCATTAGGTGGCTTGTGAGATTCCTTTCAGCAATTCTCTTCTTCCAGCGGGTAGTCTACGTAGCTTCCTTTGGCCCCTCTGTCCCCTGCCCCACCAGAGTCATCTAGCGCCCTGGGGACCGTGGGCGGGCAGATGCAGACTCTGTGCCTTTGCAGGTCCCTCCTGGAAGACGACGACTTCGGCCCCCGGGCAGGCCTGGCTGGAGCGGATGCCGAGGTGAGCCCGGCCTGTCTCTATGCCTCACCGGCTCTGCTTATTCCCAGAGGCAGTGAGATGGCTGCTGTGGCCGAGGGGCCGTCCACAGATGGTGTAGAAGTCCACGTGAAGCCATCTGTCCTTAAAACAGGACCCAAGGGCTGCTGAGAGCACCCAGAGCGACATCCTTTTCCTTCCTTCCAGTGGGATGAGCTAGCAGGGAGAGCTCCTAGCAGCTGCTGCGGGCTCGGCTGCTGCCCCTTCTAATGGCGCTTCCCGTAGTAAACTCCACACTGTCTGAACTTGTGGAGGGGAAAGTAGCCTAATTTGAGTCCTGTGATGGCCTCAGACTTCCTTTCGGGAGGACCGGGAAGTGGCAGTGCTTTGTGGGTGTCCCCAGCTGAGCAGGTTTGTCTTCATGTAATACCGGAGCCCCGGGTGAGGGCGGGATCCTTCAATGGATGCTCTCCCTGGGCCTGCTGTGCTCCTGCCTAACTGTTGTTAGCTGAGCTTCGCTGGGCCTTAACCAACATCCCTCCTTACCCTCCTGCCTCGTAGGTTTCAGACATCTCTGATGCAGACCCGCAGGCCAATCCTGTCCTCCCTTGCTCCCGGAGGAGTGGGAAGGGAACGGAACAGGAGGTCAGAGGTTCCGACTTCTAGTCCTGCTTATTGTGTGACCTTGGGCAATTCCTGAACCTTTCTGAGCCTCAGTTTTCTTACCCTCAGAGTAAGAGGACAGGCCTAGACAGGTGCCTCTGAGATTGTGCTCATTCGTCTGAGCTTTCCTGACAGCTGCGAGTTAGGGAGGTACTCTGTGAACTCTCCACCTTCATTTTAGCCCACGGGTGCTTCTCTCTTGCCTGCTGTTTTTAAAGAGGCTGTACTGCTTCAAACAGAGCTCAAGATTGCTGCATTAGGTGGCTTGTGAGATTCCTTTCAGCAATTCTCTTCTTCCAGCGGGTAGTCTACGTAGCTTCCTTTGGCCCCTCTGTCCCCTGCCCCACCAGAGTCATCTAGCGCCCTGGGGACCGTGGGCGGGCAGATGCAGACTCTGTGCCTTTGCAGGTCCCTCCTGGAAGACGACGACTTCGGCCCCCGGGCAGGCCTGGCTGGAGCGGATGCCGAGGTGAGCCCGGCCTGTCTCTATGCCTCACCGGCTCTGCTTATTCCCAGAGGCAGTGAGATGGCTGCTGTGGCCGAGGGGCCGTCCACAGATGGTGTAGAAGTCCACGTGAAGCCATCTGTCCTTAAAACAGGACCCAAGGGCTGCTGAGAGCACCCAGAGCGACATCCTTTTCCTTCCTTCCAGTGGGATGAGCTAGCAGGGAGAGCTCCTAGCAGCTGCTGCGGGCTCGGCTGCTGCCCCTTCTAATGGCGCTTCCCGTAGTAAACTCCACACTGTCTGAACATGTGGAGGGAACGTAGCCTAATTTGAGTCCTGTGATGGCCTCAGACTTCCTTTCGGGAGGACCGGGAAGTGGCAGTGCTTTGTGGGTGTCCCCAGCTGAGCAGGTTTGTCTTCATGTAATACCGGAGCCCCGGGTGAGGGCGGGATCCTTCAATGGATGCTCTCCCTGGGCCTGCTGTGCTCCTGCCTAACTGTTGTTAGCTGAGCTTCGCTGGGCCTTAACCAACATCCCTCCTTACCCTCCTGCCTCGTAGGTTTCAGACATCTCTGATGCAGACCCGCAGGCTCTGCTCCAGGCCATGAAGGTAGGGAAGCAGCTTCGAGGAAATGGGCTGGGATACTTTTATGCCAAGCCTTCTTTCTCCCTCTCTTGTCTTCCTTCATCTATTTATGTATTTATTGACTGCACTGCACAACATGTGGGATCTTAGTTCCCTGACCAGGAATTAAATCTGCACCCTCCTGCAGTGGAAGGTGGATGCTTAATTGCTAGACCACCAGGGAAGTCCAGCCTTGGGGAGCCCTAAACCCCAGGGTCCTGCTGTTTCATTTCTACTGCAAACAGCTTCGACATTGGCTAAGCCTCTGTGAGAAGCCACTGGTAGCAGTTGGAGGCTCCCTCTCATTCTCCCGTCGAGGCGGCAGCTGTTCAGGAGGGCTGGCGGGAGTACCAAGCAAAGACCTTCCAGCTTCTCTGAGACTGACTGTGTGGAGTCTTCGGGCTTCGGCCCTGCCTCTGTCCTCGTCCTATGACCTTGTTGGTGTCAGTCCCCTACCCCGCGTTGCCATCTGTTCCTCGGGGATGAAAGTTGGAGGCAACATCCTCATCAGTCTGCTCGGAGGCGGTGGGGTGTTTAGCACACGCCAGCTGAGCACCTGTGGGATTCCTCCCTCCTTCCTGCTTTTCCAGGACCTGGATGAAATGGATGCTGATCTCTTCGGTCTGAAGAAGCCTCATCTAGCCTCAAATAAAAGGTCTGCAAAGGATTCTGGGAAAGAAGAACAGCCTAGTCCTCTTAAACCAGCTAGTGTGTTAACCACCGATGAGAAAGGTGAGTGGGACATAGCTCGGACTCAGGGGAGACTGGGGATGTGGGAGGCGTTTAGAGAGAGCTCTCCTGCCCTGTGGGTTTTTTCTACTTGGGAGGAGGAGGCCAGGAGCTCCTCCTTTGCATGTGTGTTGGAGTCTTTATGGTTGGGGAGGGAGACAGGTTGAGTTTCCTCCCTTCCTAGGGCTCCTGGAGAATTTGAGTTAAACTGGAGAATTTAAGGGTAACCTTTGCATCTCTCCCCAACCTATATCCCTGTTTGGAGCAACTTGTGAATAGAGGGCCGGAGGTCACTTCCTGACCGTATTTCGGGCTCAGAAGCTCGTCTGAGAATCGGGGCGGTCTAGACCCCTCTCATGTGGCTGTGTCCTCGGCCACAAGCCCTCGGCCTCCAGGTAGCAGTACACGCCCCCCAGGGGCCCAGTCATGGTGTGGCAGCACGCAGGCCGGAAGAGAGCCAGGCCTGTGGCCTTGACCTCTCTCTGCTCCCTGTAGGAGATGCCACTGCCACCAAGAAGCCACCTCCCTCGCCCTCCAGCTTGGGGCACCCGCACAGGAAGTTCTCCTTCGAAGGTACCGCAGGCCGCGTCTCATGCCTCCAGGACGCTTCAGTGTTGACCCCATACGTGGCTTGCCCGCGGCCAGGTCACTCTGTGGGTCAGATGAGGCGAAGACAGCTGGTGCCACTGGTTTTCTCCCTCGTGAATTCACGAGGGACTAACTGTGCTCCACTGGTCGGGTAGTTGGGACATTTATTTGTAAGGACTTTGAAGCTAGGGGTCAAACTGAAGATTCCAAAGTGTAGGGGCAACCTTGCCCTTCTCGAACCCCTGGTGTTTCACTTCCCTTCTTATGCCTCAGGGATGTTTCTAGAAGGCTAGTGCAGACAGCAGTGCCTGGGGCAGTCACGCTGGAATGCAGGCCCCCGGGCAGCTAGCCCTCCCCACGCCCTCTCCCCTGGCCAGCCTGCCCTGTGTCCGAGCCCCGCTGCCCCAGGCCCCCGAGGCTGAGCGTCCTGTGTGGGCGTCAGGGCAGCTGGGAGTCTCCAGGCAGGGCGAATCCCCAGCGCAGTGCGGCGCTGGCTTGCCTGAGCGTGGCGTGCCGGCTTCCGTGTGCTTCCCCTTCTGGCCCTGAGACTCGGGAGACCCTGGCAGGACTTCCCTCTGATGAGGAGGGAGGGGATCCCCAAGAAGCTGCCCTCAACGGAGACCGAAACCTCTTCCAAAAAGAACCCAGCCCCGGTCAGAGGTCACAGCAGGGTGGGCTTGTTCCCGGTCCTCGGGGGCCATTGGTTCACTGAACTTGCAGCACAGATCCAGAGACCCCACCAGGCTGGCGCTGGAGGTCTCAGATCCTGGACAAAGGTCATCCGTCTCTGGGGAGAGGAAGGGGAGAGGGGATGGTGGGAGAGCCCGGGCGTGGGGCCAGGGCAGTCAGGGGCCGCGGGCAGATCAGACACTGCCGTGCCTGCTGTTGCCCTCAAAGGTAGAGGAACACCCCCTCGGCCCGTCCCGACTGCACAGTTGAGGACCAGAAGGCGCCGGGCCCTGTGTTCTGTTTCTCAGGGCCCTCCGTCCCTGTAACTCCTGTGGACACGCCCGCCCGAAAGAAAGACAAGTTGCTCTTTGACGACGGGGACGACGTCATGGCCATCTTGGGGTTTGGAGACAGCCCCAAGGCAGAGAGGAGGCAGGCGGACGACCAGTAAGGATCTCTGGGAGCAGAGTCCCGCCAGGGAACAGCGAGAGGGAGGGTGCCGTGTGGGCCCACCCCAGCAGCCCCTCTTGTTCACGTGTTCCTGCCTTCTGTCCCGTCCGGCAGGGAAGGGCCCCTCCCTGCCCACGCCAGGCTGGGTGAGCGGCAGGCGCAGGGCCCTGCCGCCAAGCCCCCGGCCCCGCCAGGCACTGCGGAGCACAGACAGTTCAAGCTGGACAGGAAGCACGGGCCACAGGGTGAGGAGGCTTGTGGGGTGGGCGGGAGACCCCGGAACAGGTTTTTACCGAAGCCATAATAAGAAATAAACTTTACATCGTGACACAAACATTATTATTCATGAAACTCAAACTTTACCAATTTTTTTTGTGTATATCCGAGCCCCGCCCCTGCCCCAGGCCCCCGAGGCTGAGCGTCCTGTGTGGGCGTCAGGGCAGCTGGGAGTCTCCAGGCAGGGCGAATCCCCAGCGCAGTGCGGCGCTGGCTTGCCTGAGCGTGGCGTGCCGGCTTCCGTGTGCTTCCCCTTCTGGCCCTGAGACTCGGGAGACCCTGGCAGGACTTCCCTCTGATGAGGAGGAGGGATCCCAAGAAGCTGCCCTCAACGGAGACCGAAACCTCTTCCAAAAAGAACCCAGCCCCGGTCAGAGGTCACAGCAGGGTGGGCTTGTTCCCGGTCCTCGGGGGCCATTGGTTCACTGAACTTGCAGCACAGATCCAGAGACCCCACCAGGCTGGCGCTGGAGGTCTCAGATCCTGGACAAAGGTCATCCGTCTCTGGGGAGAGGAAGGGGAGAGGGGATGGTGGGAGAGCCCGGGCGTGGGGCCAGGGCAGTCAGGGGCCGCGGGCAGATCAGACACTGCCGTGCCTGCTGTTGCCCTCAAAGGTAGAGGAACACCCCCTCGGCCCGTCCCGACTGCACAGTTGAGGACCAGAAGGCGCCGGGCCCTGTGTTCTGTTTCTCAGGGCCCTCCGTCCCTGTAACTCCTGGGGACACGCCCGCCCGAAAGAAAGACAAGTTGCTCTTTGACGACGGGGACGACGTCATGGCCATCTTGGGGTTTGGAGACAGCCCCAAGGCAGAGAGGAGGCAGGCGGACGACCAGTAAGGATCTCTGGGAGCAGAGTCCCGCCAGGGAACAGCGAGAGGGAGGGTGCCGTGTGGGCCCACCCCAGCAGCCCCTCTTGTTCACGTGTTCCTGCCTTCTGTCCCGTCCGGCAGGGAAGGGCCCCTCCCTGCCCACGCCAGGCTGGGTGAGCGGCAGGCGCAGGGCCCTGCCGCCAAGCCCCCGGCCCCGCCAGGCACTGCGGAGCACAGACAGTTCAAGCTGGACAGGAAGCACGAGCGGCCACAGGGTGAGGAGGCTTGTGGGGTGGGGCGGGGAGACCCCGGAACAGGTTTTTACCCGAAGCCATAATAAGAAATAAACTTTACATCGTGACACAAACATTATTATTCATGTTTATAACTGGGTCAAAAGTGTCAGGAAATAGTAATCACCGTGTTCAATTTTCTGTGGTTGTGTTTTTTTCTTTTTTTATGTGCTCCTTGACTAATACATAGGAGTAGGAGATGGCAACCATTTCTGTAGTCTTGCCTGGGAAATCCCTTGCACAGAGACGCCTGGCGGGCTACAGTACGTGGGGTCACAAAGAGTTGAATACGACTGAGCATGTTAACTAATACATTGGTTGCAACTCATTCATTTCTCAACCTGCTGAGAGGCAGTAGCTCACAGGTTGAAAATCACCCCTCTAGACCAGTGTTTCTCTGTTCAGAGCTTCTCTGTTCAGAGCGTCCGTGCACGGACTCTCGGCTAAGAGTTTGTCACACAGGCACTCGCCAGGCCTCAGCTGCAGAGAGCGGGGGCAGGGCCCCTCGGGTGCACTTTTCACAGCTCTGGTGACCTTCTGTGTGCGGGGCCTGGGGTGCAGACAGACGCCCAGCCCCTCCCTCGGCTTCCCCATCCCCCATCGTCCCCGTCTGGCTGCCAGCTGAGACCTGCTCACACACAAAACTGCAGCCACAGAAGAGCTTGACAGCCCCTGCTCTAGATCACAGGTCCCTCCCTTCACAGACAAAGACGACGACAGCTGGGGTGACGAGGACTTCGCCTTTGGGGCCTACCAGCCCACCGTGGGCTCCGCCGAGGGCCGGCAGTCCCGCCGGCCGGCCATCAGGTAAGCACAGAGACGGTCTGCCCGCTGAGAGAGCCCCATCCCACCGCCAGGCTTGCCTGGGAGGCCCTGGAGCCCGTGGGTGCCAGAGGAGGCGGGGCGCGGCCCGTGGTCGCGCGACCCGGCCAGGGGTCGGGACGGCCTCTGTCCTGGATCCTGCCCCCGGCCTCCTGGGAAGAGTGTGGAGGGAGTAGACGCGACTCAGCTGGAAGCCCCAGGAAACGGTGAAGGGCGTGACGTCTCCCTGAGGCGCATCGAGACCCGGGGGAGCGCCCGTGACCGCTGAGCGGCGGCCTCTCCAACTCCGCTCCCCGAGAACCCGGCCCGGGCTCCACCATGTCTGCTGGCGGTCAGGTCCCCGTTAGCAACAAAATGTTATTAGTGGATTAACGTTTCTGAATTTGAAGTTTCTTCTTCTCCCAGTGTGTATTTGAAACTTAGTATTTTGAAATAATTCCAAACCGACAGAAGAGTTTTGAGAACTCCTGCCTTTTCTCCAGACTCCATCCACAGCGTTCACATCAAGCCCCGTAGGCTTTCTCAGCCTCTCTCCCCATCTCAGTAACCCTGCCCACCGCGTGCCGACTCTTCCCTTAAACCCCGGGACCTGCTGCCACCGGCCGGTGACACGTCGAGACAGTGGCCAGATAGGCGAGCGAGCGATGGGTGACTGTTGACGGAAGGTGTGAACGGGCTCGACCCGACCGGCCGTGCCTGGCGTGTGTGCCCATGGCTGGTCCCGTTCGCTGTGGACGAGACTGTCCCCGCTTCACGGGACTGCATCCAAGATGTCTGTCTCGGGGTGTTCCACAGCCCCCCTCAGCTCACTGCGCTCTGGCTGTGCAGGGCCCTGGGCACCACGGCTCCTTAGCGTGGGCCCTGTGGGACCCCGGCTGGCAAGGAGGGGAAAGGCCCATTAGGGGCGCTTGGGACGGGCTACCTGCCCTGCCCTAAACCCCCTCTTCTCTCTTGAAGTAGGTTCTTAGAAGGTGGCACAGAGCCCAAGGGAGAAGCAGGCTCCAGACAAAGCCCCCTGGCAGCCTCCAGCCCCACCCAGCCCAGGACGGGAGGCGCCGACTGGCTGGGCCTCAAGGACAGCGGCCTGGACCTGCTCCCTCCCTCCCCAGCCAGGCAGGCGCAGAGGGGCCCGCTGCCCGCCAGCCAGCGCTCGGCCCCGGCCGGGCTGCCCTCCTCCTTGGAGGCAAAGCCGCACACTGAGGGGACCGATTCCCTTGCCAAAGGCAGCCAGGCTGCCCGGCCAGGAGCATCTGAGGAGGAGGAGGAGGACTGGCTGAGCCGCGCCCTGGCCCGGAAGAAGTCCCAAGGTCTGGCCAGAGAGGAGCGCACCGTGGCCTCTGAGGACCAGCGTTCGGCAGGGGCAGCAGGCCGGCCGCCTCCCAGCAGGTAGGGGCTTGGGCTGCTGTCGCTATGGCGGGGGGTCCGGCCGCCTCAGTGCCTCAGCCGGGAGTGCCCAGGGGCACTGTGGGCACAGCGCAGTTGCTTCTCTTTGGGCGCTGGGGAGAGCGCCTTTGCCCAGGTGAAAGCACAAGGGAGCTGGGGGGCTGCTGACGCCCGTTCCCTTCTGCCGGGAGACAGGTGCTGGCCGGGTCAGGCAGGAGACCAAGGGTGCCCTCGTGGCCGTCACACAGCCTTCCTGGTGCCTCTGGGCAGGGTCTGTCTACAGCACCCTCAGGCTGGCGGGGCACCGTATCCAAAGGCTCTGCTGACCAAGCTAAAGCAGGCAACACGTGTGCTGGTCGGGAAACATTCGAGCTCTTGGAGAATGTTCGAGAAGACAGTGACTGCGACGGGGAGGCCGTGGAATGTGGGGGAGGACAGTGAGCGACCCCTGAGGGGGCCAGCGGGGCCAGGACCGTCCAGAGGAAGATCTGTGGCCAGAGCAGTGGGGCGGGGAGGTGGGCAGTTGTGCACCAGGCCGGGGACATCACCCAGCCCTGGACTGATAAGTGAGGAGGACAGTTTGAAACCAGAGGGATGGGAAAGCTTCCTCGCTGACCCCACAAGCCGAGAAGGGAGGGGGAACAGCGGGTGGAGACGAGGAGCCCCCAGGGCGCTGGAGCCAGCGGGGACTGATTGGGGCCTCAGTGGACGCTGTGCAAGCAGCTTGAGCCAGAGCGCGGCCGTGGTGCCCCAGACAGGTCCACGCCGCTGCTCAGACCTCACCAGGGGGTTGATTGTCCCCCACAAGCGCTGAGGCCGGGGGCGGGGGGGGGGGTTGCAGAAGGCCGCCTCTCAGACTCGGGGGGAGGGTTCCCGAGATGGAGAGGTGGGAACAGGTCGGAGGGGAAGAGGGACGGCCCTGCCCCTGCCCTCATGGGCTTTGTCCGCGCCCAGCTTGTCCAGCCTAACCCAAGCCTCCTCCCGCCTTCCCATTGACATTTGTTTTCTCAGCCAGCCTGCTGCCAGCACCCCAGGGCTCGAGCCAGCAGCCGCTGGGGGGACCCCAGGAGCAGCAGCGCAGAGGCCGCCTACCCGGCCTGCTGCCCCAGGGTACGTCCAGTCGGTGGCGGGGCTGCAGGGGCATGAGGGCAGGGGGGCGGCCCAGGACCCCTTCCCTGGAACGCTGGCAGCTGTGCCGGGCTCCATGTGGTCAGTGTGGCATGTGGGATCTGAGACCATGCACCAGGCCCGCTGAGTCAGGAGACCTGAAGCCGGGTCCCGCCCCTCTCCAGCTGGGACCCCACCCTTAGTAACCACAGCCCCCCCTCTCCCAGCATGCCCTCGTGGCCGTCACACAGCCTTCCTGGTGCCTCTGGGCAGGGTCTGTCTACAGCACCCTCAGGCTGGCGGGGCACCGTATCCAAAGGCTCTGCTGACCAAGCTAAAGCAGGCAACACGTGTGCTGGTCGGGAAACATTCGAGCTCTTGGAGAATGTTCGAGAAGACAGTGACTGCGACGGGGAGGCCGTGGAATGTGGGGGAGGACAGTGAGCGACCCCTGAGGGGGCCAGCGGGGCCAGGACCGTCCAGAGGAAGATCTGTGGCCAGAGCAGTGGGGCGGGGAGGTGGGCAGTTGTGCACCAGGCCGGGGACATCACCCAGCCCTGGACTGATAAGTGAGGAGGACAGTTTGAAACCAGAGGGATGGGAAAGCTTCCTCGCTGACCCCACAAGCCGAGAAGGGAGGGGGAACAGCGGGTGGAGACGAGGAGCCCCCAGGGCGCTGGAGCCAGCGGGGACTGATTGGGGCCTCAGTGGACGCTGTGCAAGCAGCTTGAGCCAGAGCGCGGCCGTGGTGCCCGAGACAGGTCCACGCCGCTGCTCAGACCTCACCAGGGGGTTGATTGTCCCCCACAAGCGCTGAGGCCGGGGGCGGGGGGGGGGGTTGCAGAAGGCCGCCTCTCAGACTCGGGGGGAGGGTTCCCGAGATGGAGAGGTGGGAACAGGTCGGAGGGGAAGAGGGACGGCCCTGCCCCTGCCCTCATGGGCTTTGTCCGCGCCCAGCTTGTCCAGCCTAACCCAAGCCTCCTCCCGCCTTCCCATTGACATTTGTTTTCTCAGCCAGCCTGCTGCCAGCACCCCAGGGCTCGAGCCAGCAGCCGCTGGGGGGACCCCAGGAGCAGCAGCGCAGAGGCCGCCTACCCGGCCTGCTGCCCCAGGGTACGTCCAGTCGGTGGCGGGGCTGCAGGGGCATGAGGGCAGGGGGGCGGCCCAGGACCCCTTCCCTGGAACGCTGGCAGCTGTGCCGGGCTCCATGTGGTCAGTGTGGCATGTGGGATCTGAGACCATGCACCAGGCCCGCTGAGTCAGGAGACCTGAAGCCGGGTCCCCGCCCCCTCTCCAGCTGGGACCCCACCCTTAGTAACCACAGCCTCCAGGCCTCTCCAGCCAGTGACTGGACCCGGACACTTTCCTTCCCCGCCGCGCCCAGCCTCTCCGTCTCGCTGTGTCCTCCACAGCAGGCTGCCCACCTTGCCACCCGTCCCTGTGTCCGCAGGTCCCCCGTGACTGGGAGCCAGGCCGCCTTGGCCCTCCGTGCGGCTGAGCCCACGAGGCAGGCAACCCCTGGAGGCCGCTCCGGCGCTGGTGTGTGTGCTGCTGTTTCGGGAGGGTTAACTGCGGGGAGGCGCTGGGAGCGCCCCTCGGGGGTCCTGGCAGACGAGGGGCCCGCTGCCTAGACCGCAGGCCTTACTGCGCCTCTGTCCCATTCCTGGGCTGCTGATTTTTCAGACCCTGCATCTGGTTCCCCGAGCTCCCAGGAGCCCCCAGGGCCCTCCGTGCCTGTCCAGGTAAGGAGGGTGAAGAAACACGTCGGGGGTTAGGGCCCGTGGAGCCACACTCGAGTGCTCAGAGGCCACACCTGTCGAACCGCCAGGAGGAACGCCTCGTACTCTGCACAGCTCCCCTGGCCTACCCACCAGCACGTGCCCGCCTTTCCCGGGCAGGGCTGGGTGCGCACTTGCTGGCCCCGCAGGGAGCTGAGGGGGCCAGGTGGGGGCAGCTGCGCCTGCTCTAGTCCGAGAGCAGAGGCGCGGCCGTCCTGCTGCTGCGTCTGGAAAGCCTCCCCCGCTGCCGTCCTCCTCCACGCAGCCTCCATCCCGGTGTGGCAGCACCTCTACCCTGAGCCCGAGGAGGCCAACCACGCGCGCCTCCCCGCTCACCAGGAAGTGCCTCTGAGACGGGGGTGGGTGGGTGGCAGCCTGCAGGCCCCAGAGCACCCCCAGCGTCGGGGCTAAAGCCCTGGCCGCAGAGCCAGGTCAGCACCTTTGTCGTGGCTGAGCTCTGCTGGGACGGGCTGCTTACCCAGGAATCTGGAGCCCCTGCTGGAAAGAGGTGGTTCTGAGGGAGGGAGCATCTTCCCCCGCCTGACCTGAGAAGGGAAGGACGATGACTGGGTGACTCTCCAGGCCTCGTCCTTGGCCTCTGGGTATCACGACCTTGTCCCCGTCTACAGCCACAGGTCAGGCACCAGGCCTGGCAGGTCCAGGACCAGGCCAGAGGCAGGTGAGCTCAGCCGGGTCCCTCCCGCTACCTAACGGGGCACGTCCTCCTCTTCTGCTCCAGTCCCTGCTCTTAGAGTCCCTGGCCCGGAGCGCGCTGCCCGGCTCTGAGGACCAGCAGCAGCTCCTGGTGGCTCAGGCCCGGCCGCAGAGGAGCACTGCGGAGCTCCAGGCTGATCTGCAGAGTCAGGCCCGGCTGCTGGAGCTCGAGGCCCAGGTCAGGGGCAGGGCTGCAGTGGGGAGGCTGTCAGGGGAGGGCCGGACGGCTTCCCGGGAGCCTGAGGGCCCTCCCTGCTGTCCCTCTTCCTCCACGCCCTGTCCCTCCCTGCGCACCTCCACGCCTCTCCCTCTCTCCACGCCACGTCCCAGGTGCGGAAGCTGGAGCTGGAGCGGACCCAGCACAAGCTGCTGCTGGAGGGTTTGCAGCAGCAGCACCAGGCAGACGTGGAGCTCATCGAGAGTGCTCACAGGTACCCCGCTCCTCCGGCCTGGACGGCCAGTGGCTCACGGCCAGACCCAGCCGGCCCCCGAGAAGCCTTCAGGAGACCGCCCTCCGCTCTGAGCCCCACCATTAGATGTTCTGTGGGCAGGAACCGAGTCAAGGCGCTAGAGACATCATACCAGCAACAGGAAGAGTGGCTCCAGAGAGAGAGGGAGCTGTCCGCCCAGTATCTGTCTCGCTGCCAGGAGGCCGAGCAGGCCCGTGCCGAGCTCGCCGCCCAGCATCAGCGGCGCTCGGCGGCCGCTCTGCTGGAGAAGGACCAGGAAATGGAGCGGCTGCGGGAGCTGCAGCGGTGAGGGCGGGGCCCAGGCACCGGAGGTCTGGGGGCTGGCTTCAGGGGTGGCCAGAGGAAGCAGCTTGTCATGAGACCCCAAGCTGTGGCCCAGCAGCCTCTGTACCAAGGCGTGACTCCTTCCCTTCCAGCTGAGGACCGAGGCCAGCCTCGCAAACCATTCTCATGCACCCCAGTGCCTGCCCCTAGTGGGGACCCCCTCCTCCTCCAGAGCAGGGAGAGTGTCCTAGCAGGCCCTAGCAGGATCACTCACTGGCTGTTTGAACAGGTCCTGGCAGCAGCGAGCTACCTAAGCGCTAATTTAGCGCAGGTTAACTTACTCATCAGCCGGACCACTCGAAGCTAATGACTGCATCAGCCCTGGAAAAGGCTGTGCCTGGCGTGTTGATCTGATTGCCTTTCTAGAGGAGAGCACACCTAAGAAAGGGCGCGTGAGGCAGTCGGCCGAGGAGGGCTGAGTCAGCCCTTCTCCACGGCTCAGATCGGCCAGGCACGCAGGGGTTATCAGCACACCTGTCGGGTGTCCTTCACTGAAGTACAAGGAATCTACCCCCAGAGAGGGGATGTGGCATCAAGGCACTGAGACAGATAAGGCAGAGGAGCCAGGGAAACTGAGGCAGCGCCTGGAGTTGTGGAGGGAGGCCGTGGAGCGGACCCAGCACAAGCTGCTGCTGGAGGGTTTGCAGCAGCAGCACCAGGCAGACGTGGAGCTCATCGAGAGTGCTCACAGGTACCCCGCTCCTCCGGCCTGGACGGCCAGTGGCTCACGGCCAGACCCAGCCGGCCCCCGAGAAGCCTTCAGGAGACCGCCCTCCGCTCTGAGCCCCACCATTAGATGTTCTGTGGGCAGG
Source organism: Tragulus kanchil (assembly GCA_022376925.1). NCBI lineage: Eukaryota > Metazoa > Chordata > Mammalia > Artiodactyla > Tragulidae > Tragulus > Tragulus kanchil. Next base: position 23,129,490 of record JAIOJX010000027.1, on the reverse strand, counting down.
AACCGAGTCAAGGCGCTAGAGACATCATACCAGCAACAGGAAGAGTGGCTCCAGAGAGAGAGGGAGCTGTCCGCCCAGTATCTGTCTCGCTGCCAGGAGGCCGAGCAGGCCCGTGCCGAGCTCGCCGCCCAGCATCAGCGGCGCTCGGCGGCCGCTCTGCTGGAGAAGGACCAGGAAATGGAGCGGCTGCGGTAGCTGCAGCGGTGAGGGCGGGGCCCAGGCACCGGAGGTCTGGGGGCTGGCTTCAGGGGTGGCCAGAGGAAGCAGCTTGTCATGAGACCCCAAGCTGTGGCCCAGCAGCCTCTGTACCAAGGCGTGACTCCTTCCCTTCCAGCTGAGGACCGAGGCCAGCCTCGCAAACCATTCTCATGCACCCCAGTGCCTGCCCCTAGTGGGGACCCCCTCCTCCTCCAGAGCAGGGAGAGTGTCCTAGCAGGCCCTAGCAGGATCACTCACTGGCTGTTTGAACAGGTCCTGGCAGCAGCGAGCTACCTAAGCGCTAATTTAGCGCAGGTTAACTTACTCATCAGCCGGACCACTCGAAGCTAATGACTGCATCAGCCCTGGAAAAGGCTGTGCCTGGCGTGTTGATCTGATTGCCTTTCTAGAGGAGAGCACACCTAAGAAAGGGCGCGTGAGGCAGTCGGCCGAGGAGGGCTGAGTCAGCCCTTCTCCACGGCTCAGATCGGCCAGGCACGCAGGGGTTATCAGCACACCTGTCGGGTGTCCTTCACTGAAGTACAAGGAATCTACCCCCAGAGAGGGGATGTGGCATCAAGGCACTGAGACAGATAAGGCAGAGGAGCCAGGGAAACTGAGGCAGCGCCTGGAGTTGTGGAGGAGAGGCCGTGGAGCAGGGACCGTCCAGAGTGCCCCTCCCAGGCAGAGCTGCCCGTGTTCACTGCACTGCCCTCCCCACGGTCCCCCAGGGCCTCCATCCTGGAGATGCGCAAGGACCACGAGGAGCAGCTGCAGTGGCTGAAGCTGCTGAAGGGCCAGGAGATTGAAGCCGTCACCAGTGCCACCTCCTACACACGGTAGGCACGCCAGTCCAGCCCCCGCTCACCTGGCGTGCAGGGCCGGGGCCCCAGGCCTTCGGGACCTGAGCCCACCACGCGCCCCCAGGTCCCTGAACGGCATCATCGAGCAGACAGAGAAGTTCTTCAGCAGACTGCACGAGCTGTTCTCCCGCGTGGAGGCCTCCCACCTCAGCCCCGCCCAGGAGTGGGAACTGGGGGTCCGGCAGCGGGGTGAGCGGCTCCAAGGTACTGTGGGCCAGGCCCCTCCCTCCTCTCCCCGCCAGGTGGGAAGGTGGGCGGGCAGTGAGCACCCCGCGGGCTGCCTTCAGCGCAGGAGAGGCTGAGCCGGCAGCAGCGGGACGTGGAGGAAGCGCAGGGCCAGCTCCAGGAGGTCGTCACGGAGATGGAGCCGTGCCTGGCCGAGAAGAGCCTGGAGCTGGAGCAGGTGGGCCGGCCCCCCGCCCCTCGCTCGGGGCCTGTTCTCCTGGCCCCGGGGCACGGCAGCTGTACTCTCCTTGGGCGCAGACCTGGCCTTCTCAGCCTTGCCGCTTCCCTCTGTCTCTCCTGCCCCCCTCCCGCCTCCCCAGCCTCCAAACCTGCCCCGGCCCACCCCGTGCAGCCCTCCCGCTCATCACTAGTGCCATCACGGACATGGCTTTGGGAGAAAGGCTCTTGCCTCCCGAGGGGTCTCTGAGCTCGCTCGGTCCCTTCCGTCTCTAAAAGCAGCCTTTGTTCTTTAGAACCTCACGCTTGCTTCAGCAGCACAGGTGCTGAGTTGGAGGGACATGGGTAAGATGAGCCCTGCCCATCGAGCACCGGCAGGTTGCTGAGGGCTTCTTTCTTCATCTAATGAGTAGCGAAAACAGTTGCCTACACTTGTGAAAAAAACTCATAATTGACCCCAACCTTAATGCCAAACAAAAAGGCAATTCCTTAGGCAATTGAGAGAATATTTAATGAATTCAGAAATAGTAAAGCCCTTTTCTTTTTTGTACAGAGTTCTAAGGTGATAACATTTCATGGAAAAAATTGAAATAACTGACAACAATAAAGAAAATAAAAAGTATCTAGTAGCCAGAGATGGCCACTGATGACACCACATATACCCCATAAAGCTGTCAGTATGCGGACATAGGTGTTTCTATACTGTGATTCAGAGCCTGCCTCAGGCCGGTCCTCGGGCTCCTGCCCATTTCCACCACTGAGGAAAGGAGGTGTTTGTGGCACAGTGTGGGAGAAGCCAGATGGGGGGGGGGCGAGTTGCCCAGCGCCCCAGGGAGCGTTCAGGCCTGACTGGGGGCCGGTGGAGCATCCAGGGGCCAGAGTGCTCAGCCCTGACCCTGCCCGACCTGCAGGAACGCTGGCAGGGGAGTGCCGCGCAGTCCAAGGCCCAGTGGGCACAGCGTGCTCTGGAGGAGCAGAGGAAGGTCATGGCCCAGCAGATCGCCACGGAGCGGGAGGCGCTGGAGAGGGCCAAGGTGAGTCCAGCCTGTGGCGTTCCGCCCCACGCCTGCCCTCAGGCCCAGGGGTGCTCACCCCGGCCCTCGTCCCCTCGCCCCAGAGCGCCTTGCGGGAGGAGCAGCACAAGTTTGGGGAGGAGCAGCGGCGCCTGGCGGCCGAGCGGGCTGAGTTCTTCGCGCAGCAGAAGCTGAGTAAGGAGCGGGCCGAGCGCGAGGCGGAGCGGGCGCTGCAGGTAAAACCCAGCGGGAGGGCACGCTCGTCAGCCTGGCCCGGGTAAGGCCCAGAGCCTCCGAGATGGCGGGGACCCCGGGAAGCCCTGCCGCTCTCCGCACCCTGGCCCCCGCTGTCCGCTCCTCCACCAGGATGGTCAGCTTAGCCAGGCACACAGCAGTGAGAGAGTATCGGAAGAAAACAGCCGCAGTCGTATCATAGTAACAGCTTCCTTTTATCGTCCTGGGTGTTTCATACACATTTGCTTATTTAAACCTCATCATGTTCCCATGACTTAGATATTCTAGAAACTTTGGAAATCATGCCCCAGGGACCCCAACCTTAATGCCAAACAAAAAGGCAATTCCTTAGGCAATTGAGAGAATATTTAATGAATTCAGAAATAGTAAAGCCCTTTTCTTTTTTGTACAGAGTTCTAAGGTGATAACATTTCATGGAAAAAATTGAAATAACTGACAACAATAAAGAAAATAAAAAGTATCTAGTAGCCAGAGATGGCCACTGATGACACCACATATACCCCATAAAGCTGTCAGTATGCGGACATAGGTGTTTCTATACTGTGATTCAGAGCCTGCCTCAGGCCGGTCCTCGGGCTCCTGCCCATTTCCACCACTGAGGAAAGGAGGTGTTTGTGGCACAGTGTGGGAGAAGCCAGATGGGGGGGGGGCGAGTTGCCCAGCGCCCCAGGGAGCGTTCAGGCCTGACTGGGGGCCGGTGGAGCATCCAGGGGCCAGAGTGCTCAGCCCTGACCCTGCCCGACCTGCAGGAACGCTGGCAGGGGAGTGCCGCGCAGTCCAAGGCCCAGTGGGCACAGCGTGCTCTGGAGGAGCAGAGGAAGGTCATGGCCCAGCAGATCGCCACGGAGCGGGAGGCGCTGGAGAGGGCCAAGGTGAGTCCAGCCTGTGGCGTTCCGCCCCACGCCTGCCCTCAGGCCCAGGGGTGCTCACCCCGGCCCTCGTCCCCTCGCCCCAGAGCGCCTTGCGGGAGGAGCAGCACAAGTTTGGGGAGGAGCAGCGGCGCCTGGCGGCCGAGCGGGCTGAGTTCTTCGCGCAGCAGAAGCTGAGTAAGGAGCGGGCCGAGCGCGAGGCGGAGCGGGCGCTGCAGGTAAAACCCAGCGGGAGGGCACGCTCGTCAGCCTGGCCCGGGTAAGGCCCAGAGCCTCCGAGATGGCGGGGACCCCGGGAAGCCCTGCCGCTCTCCGCACCCTGGCCCCCGCTGTCCGCTCCTCCACCAGGATGGTCAGCTTAGCCAGGCACACAGCAGTGAGAGAGTATCGGAAGAAAACAGCCGCAGTCGTATCATAGTAACAGCTTCCTTTTATCGTCCTGGGTGTTTCATACACATTTGCTTATTTAAACCTCATCATGTTCCCATGACTTAGATATTCTAGAAATGAAGAAACAGATTCAGAGAAATTGAGCCTGGGGGCAGGGGTCTGCCCCAGGGCCTGGCGCCAGGTCTCCCACCACCTCCTCCCAGAGTCAGGGTGGAGTCCAGCTGCATCAGGGAGGCTGGGCGGCCTGCGGGTCCCCAGAGCCCTGAGCAGAGCCAGTGCAACTCCAGGGAGGAGAACGCAGCCAGACTTTGCTGTCTCCAGGAGCAGGCAGAGCTGAAGATCAGGGCAAGCGAGCTCCAGGCCAAAGAGGACCAGCTGGCAACTGAGAGGGAGGCCCTGGAGCGGGAGTGGCAGGAGCTTCGGCTGGAGAAGGAAAGGGTCGGCACCGCCGCCCAGTGCATCGGGCATCGACCCGAGGTGGTGGAGAGCACGAGCCAGGTCCGAGGCGCAGCCTGGGAGGCGGGCAGTGCCCTGACCCCAGCCAGCCCGGGGGAGCCGGCACTGCAGGAGGCTCGGCGGGTGCGGGCCAGGCAGCAGGACCAGCTGCAGCTGCTGCGGGAGCAGGAGGAGCGACTGCGGCAGCAGGAGCAGCATGCGCACCAGGCAGGTCTCCCCGGAGGCTCTGCCCCCAGCACCCCCGCCCCTGGCCTTCTGCCCTCACGACTGTGTCCTTCTCTCCGGGGGCCGGCACAGGCGTGTCTGCGTCTGGCCCAGCAGCGGTTGCAGCTGGATCGTGTCCGACAGGACCTGCCCTTCCACCCTGTGGGCTGCCTCCAGGGCCCAGGGCCCCGCAGCCTCTGGCCTGAGTGGTAAGTGGCTCCAGGAGGGACGTCAGCTCAGCCCCGCCCTCCCCACCCCGGGTGGAACGGGCCATTAGCATCCTGCCCAGCCTCCTGTGTGCAGCTGAGTTTTAAAGTCATCTTGTTGTTTCTAACAAGATGAAATAGAAACATTATAGAAAATAAGTCTTAGAAGAAGGAAAACTGTTTTTATAAATACTTCCCTCTGGACTTCCCTGGTGGCCCAGTGTCCAAGATTCCAAGCTCCCAATGCAGACGACCCAGGGTCTATCCCTGGTCAGGGAGCTAGATCTCATGTGCTGCAACTCAAACTCGGTGCAGCCAAATAAATTTTTTCAAAAAGACTGTGCTTACATTAAAAAAAAAAATTCTCAACTCCACTCTCCAGAGAGAACGACTTTAAACATTTTGGTGCATAACACTCTAGACTATTCTGTGTATGTTTTTAAAAACAAAATCGAGTTTTTGAGGCACTAGCCTGCTGTGTTCTCCCCTTTGCCTGGCAAAGAAATAAGACCACTCTTCTCCATAAAAAAAAAAGAAATTTAATTGAGATTGCATCATACATTGTTTTGTACCTCGATTATTTTTATTTTTCGGCAGTCCGGGAGCTCCAGGCCAAAGAGGACCAGCTGGCAACTGAGAGGGAGGCCCTGGAGCGGGAGTGGCAGGAGCTTCGGCTGGAGAAGGAAAGGGTCGGCACCGCCGCCCAGTGCATCGGGCATCGACCCGAGGTGGTGGAGAGCACGAGCCAGGTCCGAGGCGCAGCCTGGGAGGCGGGCAGTGCCCTGACCCCAGCCAGCCCGGGGGAGCCGGCACTGCAGGAGGCTCGGCGGGTGCGGGCCAGGCAGCAGGACCAGCTGCAGCTGCTGCGGGAGCAGGAGGAGCGACTGCGGCAGCAGGAGCAGCATGCGCACCAGGCAGGTCTCCCCGGAGGCTCTGCCCCCAGCACCCCCGCCCCTGGCCTTCTGCCCTCACGACTGTGTCCTTCTCTCCGGGGGCCGGCACAGGCGTGTCTGCGTCTGGCCCAGCAGCGGTTGCAGCTGGATCGTGTCCGACAGGACCTGCCCTTCCACCCTGTGGGGCTGCTCTCCAGGGCCCAGGGCCCCGCAGCCTCTGGCCTGAGTGGTAAGTGGCTCCAGGAGGGGACGTCAGCTCAGCCCCCGCCCTCCCCACCCCGGGTGGAACGGGCCATTAGCATCCTGCCCAGCCTCCTGTGTGCAGCTGAGTTTTAAAGTCATCTTGTTGTTTCTAACAAGATGAAATAGAAACATTATAGAAAATAAGTCTTAGAAGAAGGAAAACTGTTTTTATAAATACTTCCCTCTGGACTTCCCTGGTGGCCCAGTGTCCAAGATTCCAAGCTCCCAATGCAGACGACCCAGGGTCTATCCCTGGTCAGGGAGCTAGATCTCATGTGCTGCAACTCAAACTCGGTGCAGCCAAATAAATTTTTTCAAAAAGACTGTGCTTACATTAAAAAAAATTCTCAACTCCACTCTCCAGAGAGAACGACTTTAAACATTTTGGTGCATAACACTCTAGACTATTCTGTGTATGTTTTTAAAAACAAAATCGAGTTTTTGAGGCACTAGCCTGCTGTGTTCTCCCCTTTGCCTGGCAAAGAAATAAGACCACTCTTCTCCATAAAAAAAAAAGAAATTTAATTGAGATTGCATCATACATTGTTTTGTACCTCGATTATTTTTATTTTTCATTAGAAATATACAGATGGAACATGCTTCATATCAGTAGTCTTAACCTAATTTTCCATTATGAGGTTGTCCTTTATTTTTACTGATTTACTACTGAGTGACTTCATTTTTTTTGTTGTTGTTGTCGCTGAGGTTACTAGCACCTCAGTGGAAATCTTTTTATAATACATACATCTCTGTCTGATTCCTTTGCCCAGTTATTTCCCTTGAATAAACTCTTAGAATTGGGCTTAGCAGCTGAGATCCCATGAACATTTTCTAGGGATTTCAAAAGCTGGATGTTCCTGGACGGTAGGTCTGGTGGCACCCAGCTGCCGCGGTGAGCGGCCCCAGAGAGAAGGCAGGTCTCCCAGCACGCTGCGCCCTGCCTCCCTGCCTCCCTCCTCCCCTGCCTTTGCAGCCCTCCCGGCGCCCGCCCCTGCCACTCCTCAGCACAGCCTCCAGCCGGCCGGCCCAGGTCCCTCCCAGCTCCACGCCACACTGGTGCTGCTGAGATACATAGCCGAGCAGGTGAGCCTCCCGGGGCAGAGGCCGCCCAGGCCCGCCCGCCTCCCCTTGGCTCGGGACAGGCAGAGCAGGGGGGAGCACCGCCGGCCTGGGGTGCTGAGCGCCCCCGGAGGAGAGCAGCAGCAGCACGGGCGGCTGAGAGGAGGGTCCTGGGGACACTCGGAGCGCTTCCCACAGGCCAGGCTCTGCGCCGGGCCTTAGGCGCTTTCCCCTCCCACAGCCCTCCAGGGCAGGTGATAGCGTTTTCTCCCATTTACAGACAGGCTGAGAGATGCAGTCCTGTGCTCACCCGTGGCCTCTCCAGGAGGGAGAGCTGGTGCTCTTCCCCTGTCCACCCCAGCAGCGATTCCCAGAGCCAGGATGTCAGCCGGAGGGTCCCCCAGTGAGGACTGCTCGGCTGGCACCCAGCGTCCACCTCACTCTCAGTCCAGCGACCCAGCGTCCCTGACCACAGAAGAGGGTGCGGGAGGGCGCCAGAGGGCAACTGCTCACCAAGGTCTGCCTTTCAGGACCACGACTTCCTGGAGAAGGAACAGTTGTTCCTGGAGACCCTGTAGAAAGCCTCCTAGAACGTGGCGCCCCACTTGGCCTGAGGCCCTGCTGTCTCCTCAGCAGAGGCCTCGTCAGACCCCGGAACCGCTGCCAGCTCGGAGCAGAGGCACCCGGGAGAGCCCCGCCATGCCCAGGGCCTGACTGCAACTCTTCCTGTGCACGGGGTGCCAACACCTTCTTTCTGAGCCCTCCAGCCCACGGCGGAGGCAGGTGGGCGCCCCCGCGCCTCTCAGACCCCCAGGAGGCAGCGGCCTCTGGGGACACACCGTGCCGCGGGCCCCCAGCCCCACGATGCTGTCAGCTGCAGCTGTGGCTCTGCTCTCGGGCTGACTGGGTCCTGTGGACCCCTGGGCCCCTCAGCCCACGGCTCATTTGAGAATCTTGTCACCTGGGCCTCCCGTGAAGCAGGGCGTCTTCTCCCTTGCCACAAGGCGTGGCTGGCAGGGAGTATGGGGTCTCACCCCTGCTGGGGATGTAGCGCAGGGCCACGCATGTTAAAGGGCCTGCTGAAAAATTAAAAATAAAAATTAAAGCCAATGAGTAGTACAAAAAAAAAAAAAAGGATCAGCAATGCATGTATTCAACTTCTGATGGATATGTAATTATTCCAGCTTTTGTTCATATCTTCTGGTGGACATACATATTTCAATTGAACATGTCTTTATAATTGAGTTTTTGAGATATATGTGTTGATTTTTTTAGATATTTAAGTAACTTTCTAAAGTAATTTTACCGTTTCACTTTCTGCTTTCAAAGCATTTCTGCACTTGGTATTATCAGTACTTTAAATTTTAGCCGTTTGGCTGAGATGTTGAGATTCCACAATTTTTAATACTGAACACTCACTTTGTTGTTGATTTCACGCTCAGTACCTTTAAATTAAAATAGCATTTAAATCTCTATAACTTATACCTTATATCTTTAAATGAACATAAAATCTAAATCTGTAAACCTTAAAAACTGTTTCACACCCAGGCTCTTTAAGTGTAAAAGAAAGTATAAAAAAAATTTTATTTATTAAAAACAGGAGGAGGGCCCTGCTCGTCTTCTGGCCGAGCGGGTGGAGGTGCCCGGGCTGGGGAGGGTGGGGAGGCCGCTGTGCCTGGCAGCTTTGGCCTCGAGCTCTGACACGCTCCTGGGACGACTCGGCCAGCCCGTCCTGCTCTCAGGCTGGCACACAAAGCCCACGCCTCGTTCCCAGCTGCCGGGGCAACCGACCCGCTGGCACAGACCCCAGCCTCATTGGAGGCTTCTCGTGTGCTCCCCCGAGACAGAGGCTGCGGGTGAGGGGACGTGGGGAGGATAGAAGGCTTTCCTCCGCGCAGTTCCTCGGCTGCAGTACCCCTGGGGGTGGAGCCCCCGGCTGGGGAGAACACAGAGCGCAGGGCCAGGAGGGCCGCTCCCCGCCCCGGCCGCTGCCCTCGGCAGGGGCTTTGCCCTTCTCCACGTGTGGGCAGCGGGCCACGGCCAGCCAGAGGGCACGAGGAGAGGGGCGGAGGGGCGGTCGTTGTCTCCCACAGACCCGAGGCCTCGGGACTTGGCTAATAAACTCGCAGTTACCAGGACTTTACTGGCAGTCCAGTGGTGAAGACTCCATGCTTCCCCTGCCGGATGCACAGGTTCAATCCCTGGCTGGGAGCTGCAGTGGCCAAGAAGAAAGTCACGGTTATCTCTGGGGCGGCTTCCCTTGCCTCCCATCGGAGGGAACCGTCCCGGAGCAGGCAGGTGGGGGAGGGCAGTGCCGCGGCACGAGCGGGCCTAGTGGCGTCTCTGCTCTTTGAGAACAGCTTCCGGAGGAATCTTGTTTACTTACAGCCTTCATCCTAGAGCCACCGAGCTGCTGTATCTTTAATGACTGGGCTTGTAGAATTTGCCACAGCTCATCAGAGTTGGAACCTGTTTGGAAATGTTTGCTCTGTAAGGCTGGTATTTGCTCTAAAACTGACCAGGGCTGGGACCCTCTAGCCCCCGGCTCTCCTGGCTGAACCATGGGCCCGACGAAGGTGTCCTTATCACCCCGACTTCACAGATGAAGTGACGGAGACTCAGGTTCTGTAACCTGCCCAAGGTGACAACAGAGAGCAGAACCTGGGTCTGAGCTCTGCCTGGCCAGATGCCAAAGCCCCAGGCGCTTCGCCACGTCTCGGGCGCCTCCTCCTGGAAGAGCGCGCTGCACGAGAGTTGCTGTGAAGTGGAAGATCCCCAGGGTGCTGCGTGGAGGTGGCGCCCAGCCGAGGAGGGAAGCATCCGTATCCCACCGTTGAAGTTTGGGATTCAGTCCTCTCAACACACTTGAGGCGTTCCCAGCTGTGTGGAGAGCCGGAGGCTGGGTGCGGGCTGGGAGCCGCAAGCCCCCAGCAAGGGGCAGGTTGATAGCACAGGAGCTTATAATTAGGGGACAGGTCAATGAGCCTCTGAACTTCTATCTCCAGGCAAATGGGTATTCACTGAAGAATTTTAAACAGGATGGAAGTGTGTGTGTGTGTCCTGTTGTGCACAGGTTTTTCTCTAGTTGTGCTTTGCCTGCCATGCAGGCTCAGTAGTTACGGCGCACAGGCTTAGTTGCCCCACGGCCCCTGGAATCCCCCTGTCCCCTGGTGGGGACAGGCGAGCTGGTGTAGGGTGTAGGGAAGACAGGACCATACTGCATCGGGTGTGGCACTCGGGGACCCGGTGCCTGATGTGGAGCATCAGGGAGGAGGCTGTGTCAAGGAGGACCCCTCGGTTTCTGGCCTGGGCAGTCGGGTGCCCATGAAACAGCCATGTGGAAGGGCTCTGCTCAGCAGTCATGACTGGATCGTGCCCCCGGGGTTAAGCTGTGGCGGCTGGCTCACTCAGCCCCTGGTCACTAACCTTCTCCCAGGCCCCGGGCAGGAGAAGGCTGCTCACAGGAGTGAGTGTTTCATATCTGCTGATCTTTTTCCCTTCAAAATTATAAATGCCTCAATCATAAACCAGATGTTCCTGGGGCATGCTGAGTCGCTTCAGTCCTGTCCAACTCTGTGACCCCGTGGACTGCAGCCCGCCAGGCTCCTCTGTCCATGGGATTCTCCAGGCAAGAATACTGGAGTGGGAAGCCATTCGCTTCTCTAGGGCATCTTCCTGATGAAACCTGGGGGTCCCACACTGCAAGCAGTCTTTACCGTCTGAGCCGTAGGGAGGCGCTGGTGGTCCCTGGAGATGGGTAGAGGCTGGTGGAGAGTGACAGTGATAAAAGACTGGCGGGCCGATGCTTCCAGTTGCAAGAGTTATTCATGTTTATTATCTGCTTTGAGTTGACACAAGTAGGAATCCCTGCCTGGGCTTTCACACAGTTAAATCCCAGTGAGCCCCCCTCTTAGAGGGTTCTAGGACAGCCAGAGAACAGGAATGTTTTTCCAAAGTGAAGCATCATCGGGACGGTCCTGGTGGTCCAGTGGTCAAGACGCCAAGCGCCCACTGCAGGTGGGATGAATTCAGTGTCTGGTTGGGGAACTAAGGTCCTGCATACTGTGAGGTGTGGCCAAAAAAAAAGAATAAAGTACAGAATTGAATCATCTTTAAAAAAGAAAGAGAGGAATAATGGGAAGACAGGAGCCATTGGTTGGCCAGCAAGCCCAGTGCCTCTGGCCCTGCAGTCTTCATTTCTAGAGGGCTAGGCCGGGGCGAGGGTGGCTTTGAGGCCTGTAGGAGAGGATTCAGAACAAAAGGGAAAGATAAAATAGCTAAGGAGGCCAGACAAAAACACGCAGGACAGAAGACAGGAGCCCTGAACTCCTCCCAGCCCAAGGCCCAGTCCAGGTCTGTTCACAGCCTCGGCTCTTCTGTCGATCAGCAGGATTTCACAGATTCATAAGCAATGACTCCGTCGGGGCAGAACTGGCTCTTTTAACGTAGAGCAGCTGAGCACTGACGGGTGAATGGCTCTGATGGCGAGGCCGGCTGTTTGGCTGCTGTTGATGAAAACCAGATTCAAGATGTGGCCACTCTCTGCTGGATGAAGAGACTCCTCCCACCATTCCCACGTGAACGTGAGGGTCAAGCTTTTGCTCGTGACCAGCTCTGTAGGGACATCAGGGAGGGCTTCCTGGAGGGACCACTTTGCGGGCATGCTGAGTCGCTTCAGTCCTGTCCAACTCTGTGACCCCGTGGACTGCAGCCCGCCAGGCTCCTCTGTCCATGGGATTCTCCAGGCAAGAATACTGGAGTGGGAAGCCATTCGCTTCTCTAGGGCATCTTCCTGATGAAACCTGGGGGTCCCACACTGCAAGCAGTCTTTACCGTCTGAGCCGTAGGGAGGCGCTGGTGGTCCCTGGAGATGGGTAGAGGCTGGTGGAGAGTGACAGTGATAAAAGACTGGCGGGCCGATGCTTCCAGTTGCAAGAGTTATTCATGTTTATTATCTGCTTTGAGTTGACACAAGTAGGAATCCCTGCCTGGGCTTTCACACAGTTAAATCCCAGTGAGCCCCCCTCTTAGAGGGTTCTAGGACAGCCAGAGAACAGGAATGTTTTTCCAAAGTGAAGCATCATCGGGACGGTCCTGGTGGTCCAGTGGTCAAGACGCCAAGCGCCCACTGCAGGTGGGATGAATTCAGTGTCTGGTTGGGGAACTAAGGTCCTGCATACTGTGAGGTGTGGCCAAAAAAAAAGAATAAAGTACAGAATTGAATCATCTTTAAAAAAGAAAGAGAGGAATAATGGGAAGACAGGAGCCATTGGTTGGCCAGCAAGCCCAGTGCCTCTGGCCCTGCAGTCTTCATTTCTAGAGGGCTAGGCCGGGGCGAGGGTGGCTTTGAGGCCTGTAGGAGAGGATTCAGAACAAAAGGGAAAGATAAAATAGCTAAGGAGGCCAGACAAAAACACGCAGGACAGAAGACAGGAGCCCTGAACTCCTCCCAGCCCAAGGCCCAGTCCAGGTCTGTTCACAGCCTCGGCTCTTCTGTCGATCAGCAGGATTTCACAGATTCATAAGCAATGACTCCGTCGGGGCAGAACTGGCTCTTTTAACGTAGAGCAGCTGAGCACTGACGGGTGAATGGCTCTGATGGCGAGGCCGGCTGTTTGGCTGCTGTTGATGAAAACCAGATTCAAGATGTGGCCACTCTCTGCTGGATGAAGAGACTCCTCCCACCATTCCCACGTGAACGTGAGGGTCAAGCTTTTGCTCGTGACCAGCTCTGTAGGGACATCAGGGAGGGCTTCCTGGAGGGACCACTTTACCAGTCTAGGAGGTAACTTAGCAACAGGGAGGAAGGTCGGGAGGGCAAGGAGAAGTGACGGCCTGTGCAAAGGTCCTGTGCAGGGGAGAAAAGAGCTGAGTAACTGGAAAATGTGAAACTGAGTCTCTGTGGAACCGTGTTCCATTAACCAAGCTTATAATTAATCTCTCAATCCAAAACTTTATCCCCTTCCCCTTCCCCTCTGACCTTAATCCTGTGCTAAATGACACTAAACAAGCAGAGTCAGATGACTAAACCTGCTGCTGTTGATAACATTGTTAATGTGCTAAATGTGCAACCTTAGGGCAAGATGAGGTAACAGGCCCCTCAAGCCAAGAACACCTGGCTGGAGAGTGAACGGGAAACATCCTGACAACCAAAACTTCAGTTATGAAAATGTCACAAGAGATGAGGGGAAAAAAAAGAAATGTCACAAGACAATGAGTCACCCCAGCTCCTTTGGTCTTCCCTTTAAAAAAAAAAAAAGAAAACCCTGTGAACTCAAAGACCACGCTGCAGTGGGTCCAAGGCTTGTCTCCCACTCCCCTCCTTGGTGCCTCGCAGTAAGTCTTTGCCGCGAACCCACTATGAGAGTTTGGCTCTGCATCATGGGCACAGGAGCCCTCTGCAGGGTTGCCAAAGGGTTGGCATCATGGAACCAGTCCAGACCACCTTGGGGCACCAAGTATTACCTTGTTAGAACCGATCCCAAGAACAACTCAACCCTGAAAAGGTTTAAGCAGAGGCCAAAAAATGGAGGTAGTCAGACGTTAACACATATACCACAGTTTAGTCTTCCCTGGGGACTCGGACAGTAAAGAATCTGCCTGCCAATACAAGAGACCAGGTTCAGGCTTCCCTGGTGGTCCAGTGGATAAGGACACCACCTTGCAGTGCAAGGGGCGCCAGTTTGATCCCTGGTCTGGGAAGATCCCACGTGCTGCGGAGTGGCTGGACCCATGTGTCCAATTACCGAGCCCGAGCTCTGGAGAGCATGCGCCCAGAGCCGGTGCTCTGCGACAATAGAGACCACCGCGATGGGAGGCCCACACGGGCCAAAGAAGAAAAAAAAAAAAAGATGGGTGAAAATGGACAAATGAAAGACCAATAGAAGTGGCCCGCCTGCTCCTCTCCCTCCCCACCCCACCCCCACCTAAATAAATAAATAAATAAACCTTTAAAAAAAAAAGACCAGGTTCAGTCCCTGAGGCGGCCAGATCCCCTAGAGTAGGTAAAGTCAACCCACTCCCGTATTCTTGCTTGAGCAATTCCACGGACAGAGGAGGAGAGTCACTCCATGGAATCGCAGAGAGTCGGACACCACTGAGCAACTATCTCTTTCATACCATAGTGCCTTATATGTGTTAATTCATTTAATCCTTCCAACACTCCTATGAGATAAGTAGTTACCACCCGCTTTCTTTCCAAATGAGGAAACTTCAAAGGCGAAGGGAAAGTCAAATCCTAGAATATGAGCCCCCAAACGGGGGCTCCTGTGTCCCTGCTCGCAACCCGTTCCGCTGCCCGAGGTGGTACGCCACTGAGGATGCCGCCTTCAGGAGGTGGGTGACCCTTGAGGGCAACGCCCAGAGCCTCGCAAAGGGCCAACCTCCCTTCGGGGCCCGGCAGATCGCCCGCAGTCTGTGCCGCCCCCGGGTGGCTGGCCGAAGGCATGGCCCGCTCACATCTCCGCCCAGCCGGGTACTTGCGGGGCCTGGGAGCCGGGTGCCCGCAGCCCACTCCAGCCGAGAGCAAGGCGCTCGGGGCTCCCAGGCAGGAGGACTCCGCGGCCGGGGCGGGGGGCGGGGCTCCCAGGCGGGGGGCGGGGCTTCCGCCGTGCGCTCAGGCGCGGCTCAGGCCACCCCTGCCGGGTCCTCGGAGCGCCGGCCTCAGGCAAGATGGCGGCGCCCTGGCGGCGAGTCGTGCTGTACGGGAGTCGGAGATGGCAGGGCTTCAGCACCTCGGGTGAGGGCTCTGGGGGTGAGGGGCTCCTGGTGGTCCCCGTGTAGCCGGACCCTGGGGCTCGGGCCGGGGCCAGCCTGACGTCCGGCTCTCTGCCTGCAGCCGCCCTGAGCCGCCGGGCCTCTCCTCTGGGGCCGATGCCCAACGAGGACATCGACGTGAGCAACCTGGAGCGGCTGAAGAAGTACCGCAGCTTCGACCGCTACCGGCGCCGGGCGGAGCAGGAGGCGCGGGACCCGCACTGGTGGCGGACCTACCGGGAGCACTTCGCGGGGGAGCCAGGTGCGCGGCCGGCGGAGTGGGCCGGGCCCCCGTCGCCTGGGGACTCGCGTCCTCCCGAGCTTTCCTGGGCGCAATGGGGGCGGCTTAATCCCCCGAGTCCTTTTCACACCCTTTGGTCCCCTTGCTTGAGAAGTTATCTTTTTTCATTATTTCTACCTTCGGCATTTGTACACCTAAATTCTTCCTCACCAGCTTCCCCGGTCCCCATTCTGGGTTAGAACGCCCACGCCTGAACTCCATGGAATCGCAGAGAGTCGGACACCACTGAGCAACTATCTCTTTCATACCATAGTGCCTTATATGTGTTAATTCATTTAATCCTTCCAACACTCCTATGAGATAAGTAGTTACCACCGCTTTCTTTCCAAATGAGGAAACTTCAAAGGCGAAGGGAAAGTCAAATCCCAGAATATGAGCCCCCAACCGGGGGCTCCTGTGTCCCTGCTCGCAACCCGTTCCGCTGCCCGAGGTGGTACGCCACTGAGGATGCCGCCTTCAGGAGGTGGGTGACCCTTGAGGGCAACGCCCAGAGCCTCGCAAAGGGCCAACCTCCCTTCGGGGCCCGGCAGATCGCCCGCAGTCTGTGCCGCCCCCGGGTGGCTGGCCGAAGGCATGGCCCGCTCACATCTCCGCCCAGCCGGGTACTTGCGGGGCCTGGGAGCCGGGTGCCCGCAGCCCACTCCAGCCGAGAGCAAGGCGCTCGGGGCTCCCAGGCAGGAGGACTCCGCGGCCGGGGCGGGGGGCGGGGCTCCCAGGCGGGGGGCGGGGCTTCCGCCGTGCGCTCAGGCGCGGCTCAGGCCACCCCTGCCGGGTCCTCGGAGCGCCGGCCTCAGGCAAGATGGCGGCGCCCTGGCGGCGAGTCGTGCTGTACGGGAGTCGGAGATGGCAGGGCTTCAGCACCTCGGGTGAGGGCTCTGGGGGTGAGGGGCTCCTGGTGGTCCCCGTGTAGCCGGACCCTGGGGCTCGGGCCGGGGCCAGCCTGACGTCCGGCTCTCTGCCTGCAGCCGCCCTGAGCCGCCGGGCCTCTCCTCTGGGGCCGATGCCCAACGAGGACATCGACGTGAGCAACCTGGAGCGGCTGAAGAAGTACCGCAGCTTCGACCGCTACCGGCGCCGGGCGGAGCAGGAGGCGCGGGACCCGCACTGGTGGCGGACCTACCGGGAGCACTTCGCGGGGGAGCCAGGTGCGCGGCCGGCGGAGTGGGCCGGGCCCCCGTCGCCTGGGGACTCGCGTCCTCCCGAGCTTTCCTGGGCGCAATGGGGGCGGCTTAATCCCCCGAGTCCTTTTCACACCCTTTGGTCCCCTTGCTTGAGAAGTTATCTTTTTTCATTATTTCTACCTTCGGCATTTGTACACCTAAATTCTTCCTCACCAGCTTCCCCGGTCCCCATTCTGGGTTAGAACGCCCCTCTGAGCGCCTGTAACGCAATCGTGTAACCTTGGCCACACTGCATCCTGACCCTTCGCTGCTTTCCTCCCAGATTATGATTATTTATCGATCCCTGAGGACAGGGATCCTGGGTGTCTGTCTGTCTTGATCCCCACTGGATCCCTACACCTGCCGCAGATGTGCGATCCTCCGCCGGCCAGCTGTGAGCAGGCTTGAAAGTGATCCCACCCATAATTAGGGTGACCATCCGCCTGGGTTTTCCATGACCAAGACAGATGAGGTCCGGGAGGAGGCCATGGCAGCCCACTCCAGTGTTCTTGCCTGGAGAATCCCAGGACAGAGGAGCCTCGAGGCATACAGTCTGTGGGGTCGTGGAGTCAGACGCTCCTGAAGCGACTGCATGCTCGCCTGCAGACAGATGTTGTAACCTGGTTTTATAACAATCTTCAGTTATGTCCAGTTTGCGTAACAGCTGGGATGAGTTCAGGTCTCCGAAGTTGACTACACAGTATGTGTTAGTTTTGTGAATGACGGGGCAAGCTTTAGTAGCAGAGTTTGTCTGGTGAAAGGGAAGTATGAACAGGCAGCTTAACCAAGACCTGATTCCAGTCCCTCCGACACATGCTCTCTCCCCAGACCCCAAAGACAAGGTTGACATTGGACTGCCTCCACCGAAGGTCTCCCGGACCCAACAGCTGCTGGAGCGGAAGCGGGTCCTCCGGGAGCTGCGGGCCAACGTGGAGGCGGAGCGGGCCGCCCGCCTGCGCACAGGTGAGCCTTCCCAAGGGAGGGCTCCTGGAACGGGACCTGCACTCACCCTGCAGCCCCACTGGCATGGTTCCTTTTCCAGCGAGCATCCCCCTGGAGGCCGTGCGGGCCGAGTGGGAAAGGACCTGCGGCCCCTACCACAAGCAGCGTCTGGCCGAGTACTACGGCCTCTACCGGGACCTGTTCCACGGGGCCACCTTCGTGCCCCGCGTCCCCCTGCACGTGGCCTATGCCGTAGGCGAGGATGACTTGGTACCTGTGTACCACGGCAATGAGGTCACTCCAACCGAGGTAACTGCCGGCCTGTGCCCCTCCCCGCCCTGTGTGCGCAGACGCGTCCCACCGCGGGGCCACAGACAGCTGCTTTTTGAAGGCATTTACAGAGGCGGATTTTCCGGAGGTTAAGAACACAGCACGGTGTCTGGGTCGGCTTACCTGGGGTTTTCTTGTTCTCTCTTCTTTTTGATTTCCTGGTAAATAACATCATGATGAAATAATCACAAGGAAGAGAATCTAAAATGAAAGAGAAAGAAGCCCCCTCGGCGTGCCTTCCCGGCCCCTGGTCACTGGCCTTTGGGTGGCTTAGGCAGCTCTGCAGGGCTCTCTGGATGAGTCTGCACTCTCAAGGGGCGCTCCAGGGCCTTTCGTTCCAAATGGGCTCTCCTTTCTCTGAGCCTCCCTCAGGTCCCTGCCCTCCAGAATAAAGGTCTGGGGAGAGAGCTGTCAGGCCTGCCGGGGGTGACCGCTCCTCGTTCTGTCTCTCCCCACCAGGCTGCCCAGGCCCCGGAGGTGACCTATGAGGCGGACGAGGGCTCCACGTGGACGTTGCTACTCACCAACTTGGGTAGGGGTCTGGGGCCCGCCGGGACCGCTGCCTCCCTCGCTGCCCGGGGAGCTGGGGGGCCGGGCGGGGGCAGCGTGCCCGCGGTCACGGGGTGTGTCTGTGCGCAGATGGACACCTGCAGGAGCCCGCCGCCGAGTACGTGCACTGGCTGGTGTGAGTACCTGGGGCCGGGGGTGTGGGCTCCAGCACCTCAGTCCTGGCTTCACCAGGGGCTGGCAGCACCTGCCAGCCCCGGAGGTGTGCCTCCCCTCTGCCTCCTGAGGGGTCCCGGGCATGTGATTCAGGGCCTAGAGGAGCACCGAAGAAAGGCAGGCGGCGCCTCGGGCCCTCCCGCAGGCCTCTGGGTCTCCGGAACTTACTTCCTCGCCTGTGAAACAAGGGTCCTGCCACGACGTGCTGTAGCCCCCCAAAGGGCTCTGGGCCAGGAGACCGTGCAAGGCCTCCGCACCAGCGGGCTGCCATTGTCTGCTCGGTGGCCTTTGGTTCTGAGCGCCAGGCCGAGGTCAGGCGTTGTTACTTGCCTGCACTCCCCACTGTGCCGCAGGACCCTCTGGGGGTGGTGCCTGGCGGCCCAGGGCCACTCCAGTGCCAGGCTGGGCAGCCCTCTCTGACAACCCCAAGCCTTCAGGAAATGGGGAGAACGGGCCCGTCCCCTGGGGTCTGGGTGGTGCCAGAGGGATCTAAGAACACAGCACGGTGCCTTACCTGGGGTTTTCTTGTTCTCTTCTTTTTGATTTCCTGGTAAATAACATCATGATGAAATAATCACAAGGAAGAGAATCTAAAATGAAAGAGAAAGAAGCCCCCTCGGCGTGCCTTCCCGGCCCCTGGTCACTGGCCTTTGGGTGGCTTAGGCAGCTCTGCAGGGCTCTCTGGATGAGTCTGCACTCTCAAGGCGCCCAGGGCCTTTCGTCCAAATGGGCTCTCCTTTCTCTGAGCCTCCCTCAGGTCCCTGCCCTCCAGAATAAAGGTCTGGGGAGAGAGCTGTCAGGCCTGCCGGGGGTGACCGCTCCTCGTTCTGTCTCTCCCCACCAGGCTGCCCAGGCCCCGGAGGTGACCTATGAGGCGGACGAGGGCTCCACGTGGACGTTGCTACTCACCAACTTGGGTAGGGGTCTGGGGCCCGCCGGGACCGCTGCCTCCCTCGCTGCCCGGGGAGCTGGGGGGCCGGGCGGGGGCAGCGTGCCCGCGGTCACGGGGTGTGTCTGTGCGCAGATGGACACCTGCAGGAGCCCGCCGCCGAGTACGTGCACTGGCTGGTGTGAGTACCTGGGGCCGGGGGTGTGGGCTCCAGCACCTCAGTCCTGGCTTCACCAGGGGCTGGCAGCACCTGCCAGCCCCGGAGGTGTGCCTCCCCTCTGCCTCCTGAGGGGTCCCGGGCATGTGATTCAGGGCCTAGAGGAGCACCGAAGAAAGGCAGGCGGCGCCTCGGGCCCTCCCGCAGGCCTCTGGGTCTCCGGAACTTACTTCCTCGCCTGTGAAACAAGGGTCCTGCCACGACGTGCTGTAGCCCCCCAAAGGGCTCTGGGCCAGGAGACCGTGCAAGGCCTCCGGCACCAGCGGGCTGCCATTGTCTGCTCGGTGGCCTTTGGTTCTGAGCGCCAGGCCGAGGTCAGGCGTTGTTACTTGCCTGCACTCCCCACTGTGCCGCAGGACCCTCTGGGGGGTGGTGCCTGGCGCGGGCCCAGGGCCACTCCAGTGCCAGGCTGGGCAGCCCCTCTCTGACAACCCCAAGCCTTCAGGAAATGGGGAGAAGCAGTCCTGGGTAGCGTGGCTGGCCCGCTGGGGCCACGTGCAACCCCACCAGTGCCAGGGACCAGCTGCTTGAGCGTGCGCTCACCCTGATGACTCCTGGGCCCCTGTTGGCCTCCGAGCCCCTGCCTCTTCCTCCACAAGTCTGCCGTCCACCTGAGGGTTTATAAAAGGCTCTCGTCCCTACTTGATTGTACAGCAGAGATCACTTCAGGGTCCTCCTGGGACCTGTGTCCGTCTCTAGGGAGCGCCTCCCACGAGTGGCGATTAACAGATATTTTCCTCCCACCAGCACCAACATCCCAGGCAGCAGAGTGACGGAAGGACAGGAGGCGTGTCCCTACCTCCCCCCCTTCCCCGCCCGAGGCTCCGGCTTCCACCGCTTTGCCTTCCTGCTCTTCAAGCAGGACAAGCCAGTCGACTTCTCCGAGGACACTCGGCCCTCACCCTGGTACCTGTCTCCCACCCCAGGAGTGGGCAGCCTGCCTTCGGCCTCCTCTCTCGTCCCTTGGCCTTGGGGCGAGCAGAGGGTCGTTGAGTTAGGCCAACCCTAAGGGTCTTCTCAGCACTGCCTGTGGGACCAGAGGTGGTGGGTGGGATTCTGGTGCCCCCTCCCCACTCTCAAATGCTCTCCTCCTCCTGCAGCTACCAGCTTGCCCAGCGGACCTTCCACACTTTTGATTTCTACAAGAAACACCAAGACGCCATGACCCCGGCTGGCTTGGCCTTCTTCCAGTGCCGCTGGGATGACTCGGTCACCCGTATCTTCCACCAGCTCCTGGGTAAGGCAGAGGGCAGCCGGCCTGAGCGCACAGACCTCTTCTGATGCTCCAGGAGCGCCCACCAGCAGGCGGGCCCTTCCAGGGTGGGCTGGCGGGAGAGTCCCGCCGAGCAGAGGCGAGGCTGAGGCTGGCCGGCCACACCCACGCCCTGTCTCCACCCTCCTTGCAGACATGCGAGAGCCTGTGTTTGAGTTTGTGCGGCCGCCCCCTTACCACCCCGAGCAGACGCGCTTCCCTCACCGGCAGCCCCTGCGCTACCTGGACCGCTACCGAGATGGTCATGAGCCCACCTACGGCATCTACTGAGCAGCCGGAGTGCCACCCGCCTCCGCGCGTGGACGGGGCCCCTCAGGCCACCCAGCGGGCTCCGCAGGCAGGAGCAGTAGACACACAGCGCCTAGGGCGGAGCATTGCGGCCAGCCCCTCTGCCACCCCCGCAGCAGGCCCGGGCAGGGGGTGAAGAAGGCTCAAGGGTGGGGTTTCCAATAAAGACTTGCTGTAGCTGCTCTGGGTCTGTATTCTGGGGCAGCCAGAGCGCCCCCTGGTGGGACTCTGTTGCTTTGTGGGTGGGAGGAGGGCTGCCTCGCTCCTCTGCTACCTGAGGGTGTCCGAGGCCCTGGGGTCCAGTGGCTGAGGATGGGTTCAGAAGAAAAGCTGGCAGGGGGCCCAGGCTGCTCCCTCAGGCCTCTTAAAAGAAACTTACCAGCCCTGGGCCTTGGCCTCACCGGCTTTTCTCAGGCTG
Organism: Tragulus kanchil; assembly: GCA_022376925.1. Lineage (NCBI taxonomy): Eukaryota > Metazoa > Chordata > Mammalia > Artiodactyla > Tragulidae > Tragulus > Tragulus kanchil. The sequence goes on along the minus strand of JAIOJX010000027.1, from coordinate 23,108,143 downwards.
CTGGCCTCCAGATGCTTTGAATAAGAAGCTTTGTCAGGTGGGGGGGATTTCCCTGGTGGTCCAGTGGTTAAGACTCTCTGTTCCCAGTACAGGGGGCCGAGGTTTGACCCCTCGTCAGGGAACTAGATCCTGCATGCCACAGCAAAGACCCAGTGCAGCCAAATAAACAAAAAGAAGCTTTGTCAGGTGGGGCAAAGGCAGTTCTCAAGAGATCCCAGGGGATGCCTCTGCCTGGGGTCCTGGCAGCTCTTGCATGGTCTCTGGATGGTTAGGGTATCTTCTCAAAAGGGAAAGACTGCCTAGGAAGCAGTCAAGAAGAGATGAGAAAGAGAAACTAAACATTACAACACAGAAGGCCCAGTCATGCAGCAGCATCAAGTGAGAGGACCTCCTGCCTGAGACTTAGGCCAGCTCCGTCAGAAAGAAAGAAGAGTTACCTGACCGACCCGAGCTCCTGGGTAAGGCAGAGGGCAGCCGGCCTGAGCGCACAGACCTCTCTGACCGGCCCCCCCTGGGGGGACCGAGCAGAGGCGAGGCTGAGGCTGGCCGGCCACACCCACGCCTGTCTCCACCCTCCTTGCAGACATGCGAGAGCCTGTGTTTGAGTTTGTGCGGCCGCCCCCTTACCACCCAGAGAAGACGCGCTTCCATCACCGGCAGCCCCTGCGCTACCTGGACCGCTACCGAGATGGTCATGAGCCCACCTACGGCATCTACTGAGCAGCCGGAGTGCCACCCGCCTCCGCGCGTGGACGGGGCCCCTCAGGCCACCCAGCGGGCTCCGCAGGCAGGAGCAGTAGACACACAGCGCCTAGGGCGGAGCATTGCGGCCAGCCCCTCTGCCACCCCCGCAGCAGGCCCGGGCAGGGGGTGAAGAAGGCTCAAGGGTGGGGTTTCCAATAAAGACTTGCTGTAGCTGCTCTGGGTCTGTATTCTGGGGCAGCCAGAGCGCCCCCTGGTGGGACTCTGTTGCTTTGTGGGTGGGAGGAGGGCTGCCTCGCTCCTCTGCTACCTGAGGGTGTCCGAGGCCCTGGGGTCCAGTGGCTGAGGATGGGTTCAGAAGAAAAGCTGGCAGGGGGCCCAGGCTGCTCCCTCAGGCCTCTTAAAAGAAACTTACCAGCCCTGGGCCTTGGCCTCACCGGCTTTTCTCAGGCTGCTGGCCTCCAGATGCTTTGAATAAGAAGCTTTGTCAGGTGGGGGGGATTTCCCTGGTGGTCCAGTGGTTAAGACTCTCTGTTCCCAGTACAGGGGGCCGAGGTTTGACCCCTCGTCAGGGAACTAGATCCTGCATGCCACAGCAAAGACCCAGTGCAGCCAAATAAACAAAAAGAAGCTTTGTCAGGTGGGGCAAAGGCAGTTCTCAAGAGATCCCAGGGGATGCCTCTGCCTGGGGTCCTGGCAGCTCTTGCATGGTCTCTGGATGGTTAGGGTATCTTCTCAAAAGGGAAAGACTGCCTAGGAAGCAGTCAAGAAGAGATGAGAAAGAGAAACTAAACATTACAACACAGAAGGCCCAGTACGATGCAGCAGCATCGAAGTGAGAGGACCTCCTGCCTGAGACTTAGGCCAGCTCCGTCAGAAAGAAAGAAGAGTTGACCCCGCATTTCGTGCTGGCCCAGCACGTACTGCCCCAGGCACGGTGGGCTAGTGAATAGGACCCCTTCCTCTGCTCAGCTGTAGGGGAACCACCTCTAAGAAGGGGGGTTCCAGAACAGGATGCAGCTGCAAACAAGGAACTCCCCAGCACAGGGCTGACTCCCTTGTTCTGAGTGCAGCTGGAGACGCCTGTGAGTTTCCATGAAAGGGGATGGGAAGGAACCACAGTTTGCAGGTCTCTGTCTCTTGGTAACCAGAAATTTCCACCTCACTGTTTACTTAAGAACCAAAATTAGGCATAGCCTAGAGAAGGGAGACACCCCAGTCTGGTTAAGTGCCTGAAACTCAGCTCAAGGAAAAAGCGCAGCAGAGCTCATCCGGTAGGGAGTGCATGTGATGAGTGCCAGCTGTGTGCCCAGGGCTCCTTGCCAGGCGCTCCCACGTGCGGCCCCGTTCCATAATGGTCAGAACCCCTGGTAGGCAGCTAACTGTTGTCAGTATTACTTGTACTCGATTTTCAGATAAGGCCTCAGAAGAGGTGCTGGTGGTGGCCCTTAGTCAGGAGGAGACTTAGAAGCCCCATGGGTTTCCCAAGGCTCTAGTCTCGGACCCTGGGGCCAGATTCCCTGCACAGGAGCTGCGGGACTGAGGATCTAGGGAAGTGGGTGGAGGACCCAGGGTGCGACCAGAGAGAACTGGACCCCATCTCCCAGCCTGCGTGTAGGAGGCAGGCGAGGGCGCCTCGGGCCAGAGCCCGGAGGGGTGGAGCACTGGAGCCTCGGCGCTGGGTGGAGGGGGCGGGCTGGCAGGAGCGGAAGAAGGGTTGTCTTCCCAGCCGGGCCTCGCTCCGCCCGCCTCACCCACACCCGGGCGCCCGCGGTCCCTTTAAGAGGCCGCGCGTCCTTTCAATCCGGGCTTCCGGCCGCCGCCGCCGCCATGGCCTCGCAGCGGCTGGAGGACAAGCTGACCTGCTCCATCTGCCTGGAGCGCTACCGGGACCCGGTGACGTTACTCTGCGGCCACAGCTTCTGCGAGGCTTGCATCCAGAGCTGGTGGGACCGCTGCGAGAAGGTGTGCCCGGAGTGCCGGGCGCCCTTCCCGGACCACGCCCAGCTGCGCCGCAACGTGGCTCTGAGCAGCTTGGTGGAGGAGCTGTGTGCAGGCCTCGGTCGCGGCCCCGGCGCGTGCTGCCCGCGGCACGGCCGGCCGCTCGAGTTCTTCTGCCGCACCGAGGGCCTCTGCGTGTGCTCCGTGTGCACCACGCTCGAATGTCGCCTCCACGAGCGGGTGCCGCTGGACGCCGAGCGCCGGGAGCGCGAGGTGACCTGCAGGGAACCGGCACTGCTCTCTGCGCCAGGGCGGGGGCAGGCAGCTTTCAACAGCGCGGCTTGGCCCTGCTTTTATCCCGGGTTGAGAGGAGGTGGTGGTTAGGAAACGGATGCTTGGAATAGAGACGTCAGAGCTGGCGACAGGTCCAGGGTGAGGTTACAGGAGTGAGTAGCTGAGATGGAGTGAGGAGGTCAGGGAGCCCAGCGGCCGATTGCTGGAGGACAGACAACCTCTGTGGCAGCCGAGGGCACAGAGGAAAAGATGCCACAGCTCTGGGGCCTGAAGACAGTGCACTAAGCTGGTGCACTGAGTGGAAGTTTGCAGGGATTTTCAGATAAGGCCTCAGAAGAGGTGCTGGTGGTGGCCCTTAGTCAGGAGGAGACTTAGAAGCCCCATGGGTTTCCCAAGGCTCTAGTCTCGGACCCTGGGGCCAGATTCCCTGCACAGGAGCTGCGGGACTGAGGATCTAGGGAAGTGGGTGGAGGACCCAGGGTGCGACCAGAGAGAACTGGACCCCATCTCCCAGCCTGCGTGTAGGAGGCAGGCGAGGGCGCCTCGGGCCAGAGCCCGGAGGGGTGGAGCACTGGAGCCTCGGCGCTGGGTGGAGGGGGCGGGCTGGCAGGAGCGGAAGAAGGGTTGTCTTCCCAGCCGGGCCTCGCTCCGCCCGCCTCACCCACACCCGGGCGCCCGCGGTCCCTTTAAGAGGCCGCGCGTCCTTTCAATCCGGGCTTCCGGCCGCCGCCGCCGCCATGGCCTCGCAGCGGCTGGAGGACAAGCTGACCTGCTCCATCTGCCTGGAGCGCTACCGGGACCCGGTGACGTTACTCTGCGGCCACAGCTTCTGCGAGGCTTGCATCCAGAGCTGGTGGGACCGCTGCGAGAAGGTGTGCCCGGAGTGCCGGGCGCCCTTCCCGGACCACGCCCAGCTGCGCCGCAACGTGGCTCTGAGCAGCTTGGTGGAGGAGCTGTGTGCAGGCCTCGGTCGCGGCCCCGGCGCGTGCTGCCCGCGGCACGGCCGGCCGCTCGAGTTCTTCTGCCGCACCGAGGGCCTCTGCGTGTGCTCCGTGTGCACCACGCTCGAATGTCGCCTCCACGAGCGGGTGCCGCTGGACGCCGAGCGCCGGGAGCGCGAGGTGACCTGCAGGGAACCGGCACTGCTCTCTGCGCCAGGGCGGGGGCAGGCAGCTTTCAACAGCGCGGCTTGGCCCTGCTTTTATCCCGGGTTGAGAGGAGGTGGTGGTTAGGAAACGGATGCTTGGAATAGAGACGTCAGAGCTGGCGACAGGTCCAGGGTGAGGTTACAGGAGTGAGTAGCTGAGATGGAGTGAGGAGGTCAGGGAGCCCAGCGGCCGATTGCTGGAGGACAGACAACCTCTGTGGCAGCCGAGGGCACAGAGGAAAAGATGCCACAGCTCTGGGGCCTGAAGACAGTGCACTAAGCTGGTGCACTGAGTGGAAGTTTGCAGGGAGGAACAGGTGGTCCAGCAGGACAGCAGATGCACGGAAGCAGCTAGAGCTTGGCTAGAGGGAGGGGAGCTGATGTTCAGGTGCAAGGGCCCCCCTAGGGGAGAGTCAGGAAACTCTGCCCTGCCTCCAGCATATTATACTGTGCCTGAGGCCCTGGGCCCTGGACAGAGCACTGGCATTACACCTGGGAAGACCCAGCAACCTGGCCAAGTTGGCTTCCCTCATCTGTGAACCGGAGATAACATGGGTCCTCACCTCAGGGTGTCGCTGGGAAGCCAGGCAGGCTCTTGACCAGGTGCAGGGCACCAAGCCCTAGGGGGCATGCCATCCTGCACTCCCCAGAGGACAGCCCTGTCGCTCGTCTTCAGACCACAGTCTGGGCACCACCCGGGCACCACTCTGCTCCCGGTGGGGAAGAGGCCTGGTCCAGGCCTCCTTGGGACCCTGCTGCAGCTCTCCCGGGGCTCAGACCAAGGCGGCTGCCCAGCGTGCGGGCCTCGCCCGGGTGGCATGTGGAGGGATGCTCAGCCCTGCTGCAGGTGTTTGCGGACTGGCTGGGGGTGGGGGACATCACAGCCAGTCCTGGCCCCCTCTTGTCACCCCTGGGGGGCACCACAGGCCCAGCTGAGAGCCACCCTGGAGGTCACCCAGCAGCAGGCCACCCAGGCTGAGAGGCAGCTACAGGAGTTGCAGCGGCGTAGCAGCCAGATCCAGGTACAGGCCATTCCCTCCCCTCCCTGCCCATGTCCTCATGCTGTGTCCTTCAGGTGGCCACCAGCTGATCCCTGGGACACGAGGCAGTAGTTGTGAGCAACCTTGAAAATGCCTCTTGGCAACAGGAAATGAAGGGCTGGGCTGCCCACATCCCCACCCCTCAGCCCAGTGGGCCGCCGAGGCTCCGGGCTATCCTCAGCTCCTCCTGTGCCCACCCAGAGCTCAGCCTCCACCCAGACCTTCGTGGTCTCTGGCAAGTTCAGCCGCCTGCTGCAGGCTCTGGAATTGCGGCGGAGCTGGGCTCTCAGGGACATTGATGCGGCCAAGACCCAGGCCCTGGAGCAGGCCCAGGACAAGAAACAGCGCCTACAGGACCACCTGGAGGCCCTGTCTCTCTGTGGCCGCAGGATTAGCCACCTGTTGGAGCAGCTGGATGACCGGACCTTCCTCCAGGTACCAGGCCTCAGGGAGGCAGGGTGAGGGCATCTGCCCGCCCTTTGTGCCCGCCCCCGGGCTCACCACAGCTGTCCCCTGGGCTCAGGAATCAGAGAACCTGGTGCCCCCAGGCCCTCTGGGACCACTGACCCTCCCGCAGTGGGATGAGGATCAGCAGCTGGGGGGCCTGGAGGAGTCCCTGAGCCAGCTGTGTGCCCTCCTCCTGGAAGAAGCGGACCACCCCGCAGCGGCCGCCGAGGCCATGGACGTGGGCTCCGCGGGTAAGGCCGATCCCTCTCCTCCCCTCTGGGCCTGGCTGTCTCTCCCATCACGGGTGGGAACGGAGTCAGTGACCTGGCCCCCATGTGAGCGCTCCTCCTGATCCCTCCCCTAAATCCCTGCTTTGCTCCCTAGAGGCCTCGGGTCCCCTGGTACCAGCCCTGAGCCCGGTGTGTCCACTGAGGAGGAAGCTCTGGCAGAGTAAGGTGGCTTAGGGCGCGCGCGTGTCTGCCCCTGTGTGAGCATGTGTGTGTGAGTGCGTGGTACGTACCCAGGGGTACGTGTGTGCTCGTGTGTGAACAGTGAGTGCAGGGGCCCCTGCTGAGCCGGTTCTGTCCAGGAAGCCTGTTTCACACCCCTCCCTGGGCTGGCTCGCCCCCGCCCCGCATCCCTGCTGTAGGATGCACACCTCTCAGACATGCAGGGGGTGGAGCGTTTGAGATTCTGGGATCGATCATGATCCTTCCACCTCCTGTGAAGTTGGGTGAGCCTTCTCAACCTCAGTTTTCTCATCTGTGAAATGAAGCTGACAGAAGGTTCCCCCTCAGGGGTCACACAGGGGATCGGATGCTGAGCTGATGTCCACATTTGCTCAGTTTCCAGTGGGATCTGTTCGTGAACTTCAGTTGCCGTCTGTCTCCTCTGGGGACACCCAGATGCAGACACCCTAGCTCACTCAGCTTCTATCTGTCGCTGCCCAACAGATTATCGCAACCTGACCTTTGACCCCATCAGCGCCAATCGCCACCTCCACCTGTCGCAGCAGAACCAGCGGGTAAAGCACCGGCACAAGCCCCGGGGCCCAGATGGGCCGGGCAGCTTTGAGCTCTGGCAGGTGCAGTGTGCCCAGAGCTTCCAGACCGGGCAGCACTACTGGGAGGTGCGTGCGTCCAACCACTCGGTGACGCTGGGGGTCGCCTACCCGGAACTGACAAGGCACAAGCAGGGGCCCCACACGGACAACATCGGCCGCGGGCCCAGCTCCTGGGGGCTCTGCCTTCAGGAGGACTGCACCCAGGCCTGGCACAACGGGAAGGCCCAGCGCCTCCCGGCGGTGTCGGGGCGGCTCCTGGGAGTGGACTTGAACCTGGCCTCTGGTTGCCTCACCTTCTACAGCCTGGAACCCAAGACCCAGCCCCTCCATACCTTCCATGCCTTCTTCACCCAGCCTCTCTACCCCATTTTCTGGCTCCTCGAGGGTCGTACCCTGACCCTGTGCCATCAGCCCGAAGCCACACCTCCTGCAAGGCTCCAGGAAGAGGCCTCCGGGCTCAGCTGAGGACGGCGATGGCAGGGCGGACACGCCACCATGGTGCCAGGTGCCACCATGCCCGTGGGCTGCAGAACTGCCCCAGCAGCTGCCCTGGGGACCTGAGGCCGCAGCCCTAATTGGACCAGTGGTTGGCTGAGGACCTGGCTAGGCCACTTGGAGAGAGAGGTCGGGGGAGCCTCCAAACTGGAGTTCATTTTTCCAGCGCCTCTGAAGGGGAAGCAGCCACAGGGAGGAAGCCGGGAGCCCACCCTAGGTGCCGCCTGGACCTCAGAGACCAGCGTGGCGCCCAGGCCTTGCAGGAGAGCGGGCGTGTGCCAGGCATGCCACTGCGCGGGACCGAGTCATTCACAGGCCAGTGCCAGTTCACCTGCTGCCAAGACTGTTGACCTAGGAGCAAACCATTCCTAGCGGAAATCCTGAGAAGACTGATGTTCACCTCTCCCTCCTCATCTCTGTTTCTATTTTCCTTCACGTTTGGGCATATTTTCGTTGTCTTCTCTTTTACTTTGTACATCCTGTGTTTGTAGTCTATCAACATTTGTGTTTTCTGCATCTCTTATTTACCATAAGCATCTTTCACATAAAGTTTTTTTGCTGAGTGTGACTACAATATAAATGGTCATTTTCTTTTTTTTTTTTTAATGATTATTTATTTATTTGGCTCCACTGGGTCTTAGTTGCAGCATGTGGGATCTAGTTCCCTGACCAGGGATCAAACCTAGGCCCCCTGCATTGGGAACACAGAGTCTTAACCACTGGACCACCAGGGAAGTCCCATAAATGGTCATTTTCTAATGAAAAGACAAATCCTAGTCAGAATTTGTGTACCTATTATTGGACTTCAAAGTTTTTATTTAGGGATTATAAGAATGTGGCTGTGGAGCTTCCCTTGTGGCTCAGTGGATAAGAACCCGTCTGCCAATGCAGGAGACACAGGTTTGATCCCTGATCTGGGAAGATCCCACATACCGCAGAGCAGCTAAACCCACACATCAACAAAGACCATAGCACAACCAAAAATAAATAAATAAAAGTTCAAAAAAAAATGTGGCTGTGATGACTTTTTTAATTTTTGGCCACACTCTGCAGCATGTGAGATCTTTGTTCCCCAACCAGGGATTGAACCCACGCCTTCTGCAGTGGCGGGTCAGAGTCTTAACCCCAGGGTCAGGGAAGTCTTGTAATGACGGCTTTTGAGCAAGAAGCTTTGGCCATGTTGATTGCCGTGTACACAGGCTACGCTCCCTAAGAGGGATTGCTCAACGGAGACACAATGGAGACGTGAAGCCTTTATTTTTATACGAGAGACCAATATGAAGAAACCTCGAGTCAAGCCAGCTGGTGCCCCTGTCTGGCCCCATCAGCCAGCCTATCACAGCAGATCTCAGCCGCCATCATCACCTCATCCCTGCCTGGGAGCGGGCAGCGCCTCTGGGGGCCCACAAACTCCTCTTGTCGTGGCTGTTGCTGTCCAGGACAAGCTTCCCTGAAGATCCTTATGCGTTTCAGCTTGTCTTTCTGAAGGAAAGGGTGCTGGGCCATGGGAGAGCAGTAATTTTGTACTTGAAAGGTTCTACCTCTTGATCCGGGTGTTGTTCCCAAACGTGTCTGCTTCGGAACTTTTTACATTGCGCCTACATGTTTAATACATGTAAGTATCTGACAATAAAAGGGTCTTTTTTTAAAGGATAATGTGCAAAACCACATACTCCAAAAATTACAAAATATCTTTATATGCCTATAAGATATATTTCCCTCCCCACATTGTGACTGCCTCCAGCCGCCATCACGGCTGCGTTCGCCATCTGTGGCCTCACTTTTCAGCCACGTGACTCTCGATTCAAAGGGGGCACCAGGCCTCTGATGGTTGCAACCGGGGCAAGGAGCAAGATTCTTAAGGTGGCGAGAGCCCCAAACATGGGAAGAAGGCTCTAACCTGGGGCCATCAGACAGTGTGCATGGGTCAGCAGCAGGAGCTGAAAGCCCAGGCAGGGCAGATATCGGACTAGGCTGCTCAGGTGGCCGTCATTGCTGGCTGCCCCCGCGAACAGATCCTGACCCTCCCTCCTGACCCCTGAACTCCCAACACATGTGTCACTAGCCGAGCCCACAGAAAAAGGGGCAGAGAGAGGAAGGACAGACTCCTCTCTGCTTCAGGGGTAAAAAGTGTCCTGGGTCATTTAATCTATGAACTGTTTTATTCGGTTGTTAGTCCTTTCCATGGTGACCCGTGGAGTGTCCTATGCGCTGGCCCTTGCTTTATGACGCCACCGTCTTTTACTTTTTTGGCCACACCATGTGCACGAGGGCTCCTAGTTCCCCTGATGAGGGATCAAACCGGCTCCCTCGCATTGGGAGCTTGGCGTCTTAACCACTGGAGCACCAGGGAAGTGCATATTTGTGTAGAGTCCTACAGAGCAGTGGTTTCCAAGCAGATGTTGAGGATGAACATTAACCCCTGGACAGCTGCTTCCGAGTAAATTCGCTCAGCCCTCCCGATGGTAACAACTCTCCGCCTCCTCGGTGAGAGAGAAAGACACATGGACTCTGGGGCGATCCAGGTCCAGGGATCAAACCCACGTCTCCCACATTGCAGCCAGATTCGTTACTGTCTGAGGCACCAGGGAAGCCCAACATGTGTAAAGGGAACACATTTGATGCGCCTAGGAGTGTTTCCGGCATCTCTGCCCCAGTCCTCAGTTCCTGGGCGTCTGTGAGGCAGAATAAGAGGGCGGGCACATGGACAGAACAAGAGAAAGGAAAAGTGGGAGAGATTTTAAAAGGTGGGGTCCTCTGGGGTTGGAGGGAGTTGGACTTTATATGCCTATAAGATTATTTCCTCCCACATTGTGACTGCCTCCAGCCGCCATCACGGCTGCGTTCGCCATCTGTGGCCTCACTTTTCAGCCACGTGACTCTCGATTCAAAGGGGGCACCAGGCCTCTGATGGTTGCAACCGGGGCAAGGAGCAAGATTCTTAAGGTGGCGAGAGCCCCAAACATGGGAAGAAGGCTCTAACCTGGGGCCATCAGACAGTGTGCATGGGTCAGCAGCAGGAGCTGAAAGCCCAGGCAGGGCAGATATCGGACTAGGCTGCTCAGGTGGCCGTCATTGCTGGCTGCCCCCGCGAACAGATCCTGACCCTCCCTCCTGACCCCTGAACTCCCAACACATGTGTCACTAGCCGAGCCCACAGAAAAAGGGGCAGAGAGAGGAAGGACAGACTCCTCTCTGCTTCAGGGGTAAAAAGTGTCCTGGGTCATTTAATCTATGAACTGTTTTATTCGGTTGTTAGTCCTTTCCATGGTGACCCGTGGGAGTGTCCTATACGCTGACCCTTGCTTTATGACGCCACCGTCTTTTACTTTTTTGGCCACACCATGTGCACGAGGGCTCCTAGTTCCCCTGATGAGGGATCAAACCGGCTCCCTCGCATTGGGAGCTTGGCGTCTTAACCACTGGAGCACCAGGGAAGTGCATATTTGTGTAGAGTCCTACAGAGCAGTGGTTTCCAAGCAGATGTTGAGGATGAACATTAACCCCTGGACAGCTGCTTCCGAGTAAATTCGCTCAGCCCTCCCGATGGTAACAACTCTCCGCCTCCTCGGTGAGAGAGAAAGACACATGGACTCTGGGGCGATCCAGGTCCAGGGATCAAACCCACGTCTCCCACATTGCAGCCAGATTCGTTACTGTCTGAGGCACCAGGGAAGCCCAACATGTGTAAAGGGAACACATTTGATGCGCCTAGGAGTGTTTCCGGCATCTCTGCCCCAGTCCTCAGTTCCTGGGCGTCTGTGAGGCAGAATAAGAGGGCGGGCACATGGACAGAACAAGAGAAAGGAAAAGTGGGAGAGATTTTAAAAGGTGGGGTCCTCTGGGGTTGGAGGGAGTTGGAGTGGAGGCCAGAGAGAGGACGGGAACAGAGGCTGCTCCTGCCCGGGCAGGGAGGACGGAAGGGAGCAGCGTGCCGACCAGGAAATGTGGCTTCAAGGAACACGGGGCTGGAAGCTGGAAGACAATGGAGCCCGGCCTCTGCGACTCTGAGAGGGGAAAGGATTTCCATGCAGAATTCCATACCCAGCCAGACTGTCAATCATGGTGAAGCCTGAACAAAGACCTTGGCAAACACTTCCGCGTCCATTCCCAGGAAACTCCCAGAGGATGTAATTTTCAAAAACAAAGAAATACATCAGCGCAGGGAAAGGGAGACCGGGCTCCAAGCAAAGGGGAATTCGACATAAAGGAGACGCGATAAAGAATCGAAATCTCGGGACTTCCTTGGTGGTGCAGTGGTAAAGAATCCACCTGCCAACGCAGGGGACACAGGTTTGATCCCTGATCTGGGAAGATTCTACATGCTGCAGCACGACTAAGCCCGCGTGCCCCAATACTGAAGCCCCCATGCCTAAAGTCCATGCTCTGTAACAAGAGAAGCCACCCCAACATGAGAAACCTGCACACTGCAACTAGAGAGTAGCCCCCTGCTCGCTACAACTAGAGACAGCCCGTATGCAGCAATGAAGATCCAGCACAGACAAAAAGAAAAAAGAATCAAAACCTGGCTTTCCGGCAGTGATGACTCAAAAAGCCAAGACTGCCTTCATCTCTAAAAAAAGACAACGTTTTATGACTGGACTGCTTCCGAGTAAATTCGCTCAGCCCTCCCGATGGTAACAACTCTCCGCCTCCTCGGTGAGAGAGAAAGACACATGGACTCTGGGGCGATCCAGGTCCAGGGATCAAACCCACGTCTCCCACATTGCAGCCAGATTCGTTACTGTCTGAGGCACCAGGGAAGCCCAACATGTGTAAAGGGAACACATTTGATGCGCCTAGGAGTGTTTCCGGCATCTCTGCCCCAGTCCTCAGTTCCTGGGCGTCTGTGAGGCAGAATAAGAGGGCGGGCACATGGACAGAACAAGAGAAAGGAAAAGTGGGAGAGATTTTAAAAGGTGGGGTCCTCTGGGGTTGGAGGGAGTTGGAGTGGAGGCCAGAGAGAGGACGGGAACAGAGGCTGCTCCTGCCCGGGCAGGGAGGACGGAAGGGAGCAGCGTGCCGACCAGGAAATGTGGCTTCAAGGAACACGGGGCTGGAAGCTGGAAGACAATGGAGCCCGGCCTCTGCGACTCTGAGAGGGGAAAGGATTTCCATGCAGAATTCCATACCCAGCCAGACTGTCAATCATGGTGAAGCCTGAACAAAGACCTTGGCAAACACTTCCGCGTCCATTCCCAGGAAACTCCCAGAGGATGTAATTTTCAAAAACAAAGAAATACATCAGCGCAGGGAAAGGGAGACCGGGCTCCAAGCAAAGGGGAATTCGACATAAAGGAGACGCGATAAAGAATCGAAATCTCGGGACTTCCTTGGTGGTGCAGTGGTAAAGAATCCACCTGCCAACGCAGGGGACACAGGTTTGATCCCTGATCTGGGAAGATTCTACATGCTGCAGCACGACTAAGCCCGCGTGCCCCAATACTGAAGCCCCCATGCCTAAAGTCCATGCTCTGTAACAAGAGAAGCCACCCCAACATGAGAAACCTGCACACTGCAACTAGAGAGTAGCCCCCTGCTCGCTACAACTAGAGACAGCCCGTATGCAGCAATGAAGATCCAGCACAGACAAAAAGAAAAAAGAATCAAAACCTGGCTTTCCGGCAGTGATGACTCAGCCACCAGAACATGTCTCTCGCAAAGGACTGCCTTCATCTCTCTCCAGAAGAGAAGAGGAAAGACAAGAAGCAGCACCAGTTCCTCTTTCATGGATGTGAAGTGCTCAGGATGCTATTGGAGCACCACGTCGTTAGCCACGCACGAACAGACGTTTTGTGTGCGGGCTGCTCCACTGTCCTCGGCCAGCGTACGGGAGGCAAACCAGGGCTTACAGAAGGAGGCGCCTTCTGACAGAAGCAGCACTAGAAAAGTGCCCTGGGGGCTTCCCTGGTGACTCAACGGTGAAGAGTGCCAATGCAGGAGACACAGGTTCGATCCCTAATCCGGGAAAATCCCACATGCTGCGGAGCAACGAAGCCCGTGAGCCACAACTATGGAGCCTGGGCTCTAGAGCCTCAGAGCCGCACCTATGGAGCCCACGTGCCCTAGAGCCCAAGTTCCACAACGAAAGAAGTCACCGCAACAAGAAGCCAGCTCACCTCAACTAGAGAGTAGCCCCCACTCCCTGCAACTAGAGAAGAGCCTGCGGCATCAGTGAACACCCAGAATAGCCACACAAAATAAGTGCCCTGTATCAAGACAAATGGGAAACCATCCCAATAAACACCTTTTGGATACCAAAAAAAAAAAGATCAAAATCTCCAGAAATATGAGCACAGTGTCCCTTACTTAAGAGCCAATTCATTTCAAGAATAATGAACACAGGGCTTCCGTGCTGGCTCAGCGATATAAAGAATCTGCCTGCCGACGCAGGAGACACGAGTTCGATCCTTGGTCCGGGAGGGTCCCACGTGCCTCAGGGCAGTTAAGCACGAGTGCTGCAAGGACTGAAGCCAGCAAGTTCCAGAGCTCGTGCTCCCCAACAAGAGAGTAGCCCCTACTTGCTGCAACTAGAGAAAAGCAGCCAAGACCCACCAGAGTCAAAATAATAATAATAATCAATACGTTGGGCAACTTCAAAGCTTCCATAATGGAAATGAGATATCAAAACACCGCCACCCTGACAAATCATATCTCCAGGCATTCCTGGAGGGGACATCTTCCTGAACAGGCTGTGAGGCAGGGTGCAGACGGCTGGCAGCCCTCTTCCCTCTCTCTACCCCCAAAGCCGAGCGGCAACCTCTCCCTCCAGAACCGGGCAGGTCTCTGGTCTCAGCAAGCCCAGGCAGCCTGGCAGCCACGCCTCCCAGGGTGGCCTGATGTCTGAGCCTCTGAACGTGCTCAGGATGCATGGGCACCAGTGCCACGAAGTTTGGCCTGCTCACTGTCCTCGGCCAGCGACGGGAGGCAAACCAGGGCTTACAGAAGGAGGCGCCTTCTGACAGAAGCAGCACTAGAAAAGTGCCCTGGGGCTTCCTGGTGACTCAACGGTGAAGAGTGCCAATGCAGGAGACACAGGTTCGATCCCTAATCCGGGAAAATCCCACATGCTGCGGAGCAACGAAGCCCGTGAGCCACAACTATGGAGCCTGGGCTCTAGAGCCTCAGAGCCGCACCTATGGAGCCCACGTGCCCTAGAGCCCAAGTTCCACAACGAAAGAAGTCACCGCAACAAGAAGCCAGCTCACCTCAACTAGAGAGTAGCCCCCACTCCCTGCAACTAGAGAAGAGCCTGCGGCATCAGTGAACACCCAGAATAGCCACACAAAATAAGTGCCCTGTATCAAGACAAATGGGAAACCATCCCAATAAACACCTTTTGGATACCAAAAAAAAAAAGATCAAAATCTCCAGAAATATGAGCACAGTGTCCCTTACTTAAGAGCCAATTCATTTCAAGAATAATGAACACAGGGCTTCCGTGCTGGCTCAGCGATATAAAGAATCTGCCTGCCGACGCAGGAGACACGAGTTCGATCCTTGGTCCGGGAGGGTCCCACGTGCCTCAGGGCAGTTAAGCACGAGTGCTGCAAGGACTGAAGCCAGCAAGTTCCAGAGCTCGTGCTCCCCAACAAGAGAGTAGCCCCTACTTGCTGCAACTAGAGAAAAGCAGCCAAGACCCACCAGAGTCAAAATAATAATAATAATCAATACGTTGGGCAACTTCAAAGCTTCCATAATGGAAATGAGATATCAAAACACCGCCACCCTGACAAATCATATCTCCAGGCATTCCTGGAGGGGCACATCTTCCTGAACAGGCTGTGAGGCAGGGTGCAGACGGCTGGCAGCCCTCTTCCCCTCTCTCTACCCCCAAAGCCGAGCGGCAACCCCTCTCCCCTCCAGAACCGGGCAGGTCTCTGGTCTCAGCAAGCCCAGGCAGCCTGGCAGCCACGCCTCCCAGCAGGGTGGCTCTGATGTCTGAGCCTCTGAACCGTTCCTCATCCTGGCAAGCCAGAGACAGTCAAGATCAAGTGTTCATTATGGAAACCAACTTATGGAACTCATTACACGCCTCTTTGCCAAACTAGGCACACCCAGGCGGGTTCACTCTGCTGCTCTGCCCAGAAAATCTTTTCCCACACAGGTTTCTGCACGTCACCAAGCCCCAGCAGTCTGCGAAACCGCAACTCAAATGCGACTACCTCCATGCAGGCCTCCATGACTCCCTTCCCCCCACTTCCCACAAATTCCTCAAAGGTGAGGCCCACTTCTCTTTTAATATTTAATAGATCTCAGTTTTCACTGAGAATTACCATTTCTTTCTAGTACGAATGCAGAAAACACACCACAGTGATATTAGCAATAGCTGTGACTTGTCACGAACAGAGATGACAAATCTTTCATATCACATGACAGAGGGGACACAGAACTTGAAATATGTTTACATGCATCACTGTCTCAAAAATACAGTCGTTCTTAGGCCTCCATCAGATCTTGTTCCTGTATTTCAATGTAATTGGTTGCCATGGAATCCTGTGCATTTTATTTTGTGCATTTAGAAGCATTACTCTGGGAGCTTCGCAGGTGGTCCAGTGGTGAAGACGCCACACGTCCACGTCCAGAATACACACTGCACTTAGCTCTCATGCCTCCATGGACTTCTCCTAGCGGTGACCATTGTTCAGACTTTCCCTGCTTTTGTTTGATGACCTTTCAAAAGGTTTCCAGGGGCTGTGGTCAGGGGCTGTGGAGACTGCGTCTCCACTGGGGTTTGTCTAACGTTTTAACCGTAACTGGAGCTGAGCTCTGGTAGGAGGACCACATCGTATCGAGGGGACTAACTGCCCGGCGGGACTCATCGCTGTTGTTGTTGACCTGAGTCACCGGCTGAGGTGGTTTTCATCACTGTACCTATGAAGTGACTCTTCTGCTCCCTTTGGAAGAAAGTCACTGCGCACGCGCCACTCTTAAGGAACGCACAGTCACACTCCACCTTGGCGTACATGCAAAGCTATTTAGAATTCCTCTGAATGGGAAATCTGTCCATTCTCCCTCATTTATTTGTGTATCCAGTCATTTATTTATAACAGCATGAACTCATGGATATTTATTTTATACTTAGGGTTACAGCCCAATGCGCCTGTATTTTGTTGCCATTCTAGTTTTCAATTTAACGTTATGGAGGTATAGTTTACATACACTACAGTGCACCATTGTAAGAGCACAGCTGGACTACTCTCAGCAAATGACTCCATTTGGGGAAACCTGCACCCCTAGTCCCTGGCACACCACGTGAGTGTCCACGGACTGGAACTGAATTCCTAGGACAGTGGACTTGGGAGAACGACATTAACTTCCTATTTCGAATTTAGAGAAGCTCAAGTTCCCCACCAGAGGTAAATAGAGTCACTAAGGGCCCAAAACATAAGCACATCAGCAGTTTTTCCTGCAGCTCAGCAACCTTCTTTTTTTTTTTTTTTTTAAGGCTGTGCCGGGCCTTAGTCGTGGCATAGGGGATCTTAGATCTTCGTTTCCGGTATGTGAGGTATTTAGTAGCTTAGTTGCAGCACCTGAGACCTAATACCCTGACCAGGGATTGGGAGTAAGGGAAGTCTTGGCTACCGGACCTCCAGAGGAAGACGCAGCAGATCAGCAGCTTTGCTAAAGGTTCTGGGGCTGGGGCTGGAGCATAAAGGTGCCTCCTGGGGTCACCCACCCCTCTGGAGTCTCTGGTTGGCCATGGGGTAGGGGGGAGTTTATGGGGATTCATGGAGGGGTGAATTCCTTGCCGGCTTTCAGTGTGTCCTCCCCAGTCGCCTTCTCTGCCTTCTACCCGCCCTCTCTCTCACTGTCCTTTCATCCAGGAGCCCCTAGGGGTCAGACAGGGCCCAAAGGCCACCCCTCGTTGCCTGGGCTAGGGCCGGGTACAGACTGGCCTGTGGCCCTTGGGGGCGGTCCGAGCCGGGGGCGGGCGGGGGCCGGACCCTTGGCCTCGGTCCCAGGGGGCGGCGCCGCGTCGCGAACGGTCCGGGTCCCACCCAGGCGGGAGCAGCACAGGCGGTGGCCCGCGGCCGCAGAGCCATGGACGGTAGCGGGCCCTTCAGCTGCCCCATCTGCCTGGAGCCGCTCCGGGAGCCGGTGACGCTGCCCTGCGGCCACAACTTCTGCCTCGCCTGCCTGGGCGCGCTCTGGCCGCACCGCGGAGCCGGTGGCGCCGGCGGACCGGGAGGCACGGCCCGCTGTCCGCTGTGCCAGGACCCCTTCCCCGACGGCCTGCAGCTCCGCAAGAACCACACGCTGTCCGAGCTGCTGCAGCTCCGCCAGGGCTCGGGCCCGGGGCCCGGCTCCGGCCCCGCCCCGCCCCCGACCCCGATCCCGGCGCCGGCCCCGGTCCCCGAGCCGGCGGCACCCAGTGCGCCGCCGCCCAGCGCCCCTGAGCCATCGGCCCCCTGCGCGCCCGAGTCGTGCCCGGCGGGTGAAGAGCCTGTGCGATGCGACGCGTGCCCCGAGGGCGCCGCCCTGCCCGCCGCGCTCTCCTGCCTCTCCTGCCTCGCCTCCTTTTGCCCGGCGCACCTGGGCCCGCACGAGCGCAGCCCGGCGCTGCGCGGACACCGCCTGGTGCCGCCGCTGCGCCGGCTGGAAGAGAGCCTGTGCCCGCGCCACCTGCGGCCGCTCGAGCGCTACTGCCGCGCGGAGCGCGTGTGCCTGTGCGAGGCCTGCGCTGCCCAGGAGCACCGGGGCCACGAGCTCGTGCCGCTGGAGCAGGAGCGCGCGCTCCAGGAGGTAGGGCGCGGGCGCGGCGGGCGGCTGGGGCGGGTGAAGGGCCTAGCGAGCCGGCCGTGCGCCATGGGGTAGGGGGGAGTTTATGGGGATTCATGGAGGGGTGAATTCCTTGCCGGCTTTCAGTGTGTCCTCCCCAGTCGCCTTCTCTGCCTTCTACCCGCCCTCTCTCTCACTGTCCTTTCATCCAGGAGCCCCTAGGGGTCAGACAGGGCCCAAAGGCCACCCCTCGTTGCCTGGGCTAGGGCCGGGTCCAGACGGGCCTGGGGCCCTTGGGGGGGGTCCGATCCGGGGGCAGGCGGCAGCCGGGCCCTTGGCCTGGGTCGCAGGGGGCGGCGCCGCGACGCGTACGGTCCGGGTCCCACCCAGGCGGGAGCAGCACAGGCGGTGGCCCGCGGCCGCAGAGCCATGGACGGTAGCGGGCCCTTCAGCTGCCCCATCTGCCTGGAGCCGCTCCGGGAGCCGGTGACGCTGCCCTGCGGCCACAACTTCTGCCTCGCCTGCCTGGGCGCGCTCTGGCCGCACCGCGGAGCCGGTGGCGCCGGCGGACCGGGAGGCACGGCCCGCTGTCCGCTGTGCCAGGACCCCTTCCCCGACGGCCTGCAGCTCCGCAAGAACCACACGCTGTCCGAGCTGCTGCAGCTCCGCCAGGGCTCGGGCCCGGGGCCCGGCTCCGGCCCCGCCCCGCCCCCGACCCCGATCCCGGCGCCGGCCCCGGTCCCCGAGCCGGCGGCACCCAGTGCGCCGCCGCCCAGCGCCCCTGAGCCATCGGCCCCCTGCGCGCCCGAGTCGTGCCCGGCGGGTGAAGAGCCTGTGCGATGCGACGCGTGCCCCGAGGGCGCCGCCCTGCCCGCCGCGCTCTCCTGCCTCTCCTGCCTCGCCTCCTTTTGCCCGGCGCACCTGGGCCCGCACGAGCGCAGCCCGGCGCTGCGCGGACACCGCCTGGTGCCGCCGCTGCGCCGGCTGGAAGAGAGCCTGTGCCCGCGCCACCTGCGGCCGCTCGAGCGCTACTGCCGCGCGGAGCGCGTGTGCCTGTGCGAGGCCTGCGCTGCCCAGGAGCACCGGGGCCACGAGCTCGTGCCGCTGGAGCAGGAGCGCGCGCTCCAGGAGGTAGGGCGCGGGCGCGGCGGGCGGCTGGGGCGGGTGAAGGGCCTAGCGAGCCGGCCGTGCGCCAGAGGACCCCTCGCCCTCATTCTTCATTCCCCACTCTAACCTGAGGCTCTTTGCGGTTCCTTCCTGCCATCCGCTCGCTGTGGGACCTTTCGCTCAGGATGGGAATGGGGGTTGGAGGGACCCAGTGAGAAGTCGAAACGGATGCAAAATGCGGGCCGGAGTCCTGACGCTGGGGCGGGACCCGTGGGGGGTTAAAGCATCAGGGAGCCGGACTGGGCCCACGAGCCCCGGCGGCTGCTGCCTCGGCAGGACGCCCACCCGGTCCCGCTCTGGTTTGCCTGGGCTGAGGGTCTCGATGGGTGTGGCAGGCAACGGGAGTGGGGTAGAGAGGGGGCCAAGCACTCAGACCGCTCTGTCCGGCTGTCCCAGGGGCTCGTGGTGAGAGCATGTGCTGACTATCGGGGCCGTCGCCTCCACCCCCAGTTTCCTTTGGCCCCCAGCCCGGTCTTGGCGCCTCTGGCCTTGGGATTTTCCGTCTCTCCTGCCTGAAGTGGTGACTCATAAGACCCAGGGGATTTACCCGGAATCCCCATTTTTCAGGCCTGGATTGGGGCACAGTGGTCCCCAGGAAAGCTGAATGTCACCTTTGCAGGGCCCCCCTCCACACTCTTTTTCTCTTCCTTTTCCCCTCGGAAGGATGTTCCCTAGTGAACCTGAGCAACATGGAGGCCCCGGACGGCCCTGTGCTTGCTCACCGGTCAAAGAGGGGAGGCAGAGAGCCCGCAGGTGGCCAGCCTGCCCTCTCCTGGGCACTTAGAAACGGCACCAGCCTGGGTTCGAGGCTCCTTTGGTATATCAGCCGCTCGCGGTGCACCAATACTCAGCTAGCATTCCTGATCACCCCCTCCTCCCCCTTGGGGAGGCCTGGAACCCCAGGGCAGGGCTGCAGCCTCTGCCAGACCCCATGTTCCTTAAGGGTGTCATCCACAGGCCGAGCAGCCCAAAGTCCTGAGCGCCGTGGAGGACCGTATGGACGAGCTCGGCGCCGGCATTGCCCAGTCCCGGCGCACGGTGGCCCTCATCAAGGTCAGGTCAAGATCCCGTCTAATTTCTGTCCCCATCCACCCGTGCAGCAGGCTCCGTGAGCTCACAGCACGGTCCTGTCTACCCCAGAGACGCCCACGCTCAGGGCATGGCCCGGCTCCACTGGGCATGACAGCTCCCCGGACCTGGCACAGAGCCAGGGCAGCTCGGGCTGGAGCCTCTGTCCCCCAGACAGGATGGGTGGGAAGGTGGGGCCTGAGAAGGCGGCCAGAACGGCAGGGTGGTCTCTGTCCTCATTGCCTCCCCGCCGTCCTCCTGTGCAGAGCGCGGCCGTGGCTGAGCGGGAGAGGGTGAGCCGGCTGTTCGCCGAGGCTGCGGCGCTCCTGCAGGGGTTCCAGACCGAGGTGCTGAGCTTCATCGACGAGGGGGAGGCGACCATGCTTGGCCGCTCCCAGGGCGACCTGCGAAGGCAGGAGGAGCAGCGCAGTCGGCTCAGCCGCGCCCGCCACAACCTCAGTCAGGTCCCTGAAGCCGACTCGGTCAGCTTCCTGCAGGTGAGGGTGGCCCTGCGGGTGCAGGAGCGGGGAGGGAGAGGGCAGTGGGTGCCGCCTCCAGGACTGTGCCAGCCTCCCGGCAGAACTGTCTCTCTCCAGCCGGGAGGCGCTGCGGCCAGCCCGGCCTTCACCGATGCTTGTCTGGCTCAGGAGCTCCTGGCACTCCGGCTGGCCCTGGAGGAGGGGTGTGGCCCCGGGCCCGGACCCCCAAGGGAGCTCAGCTTCACCAAGTCGTCCCAGGCTGTGCGGGCCGTGCGAGACGTCCTGGCGGCGGCCTGTTCCAGCCAGTGGGAGCAGCTACAGGGGCAGGGCGGCGACGAGGATGGGCTGCAGAAGCCTGGCCCGGAAGGTGGGCGCCCCCAGAGTGACTCACCCTTCCCCAGACTCCCCGCACCGGGCCCCAGGCCCGGTGCCCACTCAGGAGTAGGGGGTGGAAACGGTGCCTAGCCTAGGGTGGGACCCCAAATCCTGCCAGGGACTGGAGCCACCACCCTGTCATCACGAGTCCGCCCCTTTGGCCACAGCTGAGAGGGCAGAGCGGGCCTGTCCTCTCCTGCCCTCTGGCTTCAGAAGGGCTGAAGCCCGTGGAAGCCGTGGCGTGGGAACACGGGGTACCGTATTGGGCGCGTGCCTGTCCCCAGGTGGCCTGGGTGCTGGGAGGATGGGGGAGGGTGATTTCGATCACAGGTTCAGAGGAGGGGTCGCCTCGTGCAGCAGCTGGGGAGACCCCCCCCTTCCCACTGTCTCCTCTTGGGCAGCAGACGGTGAGTCCCAGGACCCCGACAGCACCAACAACCTGGAGAGTGAGGCTCCGAGAGATTACTTCCTCAAGTGTAAGTTGACCCTGGGCCGGCCTGAGGTGATGCGCACTCGGTGCTCCGGAGGCTGCTGGGCAGGTGCTCGAGGGCCTGGATCCCTGTCCCTGGTTCACGGGGTGACCTAGGTCAGCTCGCAGGGGGCTCCCCAGGCTGGCTGAATAGTGCCAGTTGCAAAAGACAGGAGAGGTGTGTGTGAGGAGGTTGGCCCCACCTGCCCTTGGACCTGAGCCCTGCGCTTCTCTCTGGTCCCTGGGGCAGTTGCCTACATCGTGGACCTGGACAGCGACACGGCCGACAAGTTCCTGCAGCTGTTCGGAACCAAAGGCGTCAAGAGGGTGCTGTGTCCCATCAACTACCCCGAGTCGCCCACCCGCTTCACCCACTGCGAGCAGGTGCTGGGCGAGGGTGCCCTGGACCGGGGCACCTACTACTGGGAGGTGGAGATCATCGAGGGCTGGGTCAGCGTGGGGGTCATGGCCGAAGACTTCCCCCCGCAAGAACCCTACGACCGGGGCCGGCTTGGCCGCAACGCCCACTCCTGCTGCCTGCAGTGGAACGGACGCAGCTTCTCTGTCTGGTTCCACGGGCTGGAGGCGCCCCTGCCCCATCCCTTCTCGCCCACCGTGGGCATCTGCCTGGAGTACGCCGACCGAACTCTGGCCTTCTATGCCGTGCGGGACGGCAAGATGAACCTGCTGCGGAGGCTGAGGGCCTCCCGGGCGCGCCGGAGCAGCTCCCCGGCCTCCCCGGTCGACCCCTTCCAGAGCCGCCTGGACAGCCACTTTGCGGGGCTCTTCACGCGCAGGCTCAAGCCCGCCTTCTTCCTGGAGAGCGTAGATGCCCATCTGCAGATCGGGCCCCTTAAGAAGTCCTGCATATCTGTGCTGAAGAGGAGGTGATGCGGGGGGCCCGGGGCCTCCTCCTGCCGCTGCCCCAGCTCCCGGACGGCTTGCTTCTCTGCATCCCTGTTTTCCCCCAGAGGAGCCACCAGCCTTGGAGTCCGGCACGTTCCCTAGCCTTCTCTCTCCTAGAGGCCTCTACCTTCCTTACTCAAGGCCTTCGGCCTCTCAGGGAGGAGGCTGCACAGACCCTGTCCCCCGGCACACCTTGTTTCTGGGAGAAGGAACCACAGCTTGGACAGCTCCAGGCTACCCCGATGCCTCCTCTCCCAGGTTCCTGGGACAACGTCTGGCACGTAGTAGGTGCTCAATAAACATTTGTTGAACGACCAACTCCCTTTTCTCCCCTTCTCTCATGTGTGTGTGCTCAGTCACGTCCCACTCTCTGCGACCCTGTGGACTGTAGCCCACCAGGCTCCTCCGGCCATGGGATTTTTCAGGAAGGAATACTGGAGTGGGTAGCCATGCCCTCCTCCAGGGGATCTTCCTGAGCCAGGGACTGAACCCACATCCCCTGCATTGGGAGGCAGGTTCTTTACCACTGGGCCTCCTGGGAAGCACCCTTCTCTACATTTACCAAAAATCCCGAGTATTTCTCATCTTTCGAGAGCTGGTCTTGAGGACCTCCCCTGATGGTCCACTGGTTAAAAATCCACCTTCCAAGGCAAGGGGATGGGGGGTTGATACCTGGTTGGGGAGCTAAGATCCCACATGCGACAGCACCTTTGCCAGGCGGGTCATGGCACAAGACTTCCCCCCGCAAGAACCCTACGACCGGGGCCGGCTTGGCCGCAACGCCCACTCCTGCTGCCTGCAGTGGAACGGACGCAGCTTCTCTGTCTGGTTCCACGGGCTGGGCGCCCTGCCCCATCCTTCTCGCCCACCGTGGGCATCTGCCTGGAGACGCCGACCGAACTCTGGCCTTCTATGCCGTGCGGGACGGCAAGATGAACCTGCTGCGGAGGCTGAGGGCCTCCCGGGCGCGCCGGAGCAGCTCCCCGGCCTCCCCGGTCGACCCCTTCCAGAGCCGCCTGGACAGCCACTTTGCGGGGCTCTTCACGCGCAGGCTCAAGCCCGCCTTCTTCCTGGAGGCGTAGATGCCCATCTGCAGATCGGGCCCCTTAAGAAGTCCTGCATATCTGTGCTGAAGAGGAGGTGATGCGGGGGGCCCGGGGCCTCCTCCTGCCGCTGCCCCAGCTCCCGGACGGCTTGCTTCTCTGCATCCCTGTTTTCCCCCAGAGGAGCCACCAGCCTTGGAGTCCGGCACGTTCCCTAGCCTTCTCTCTCCTAGAGGCCTCTACCTTCCTTACTCAAGGCCTTCGGCCTCTCAGGGAGGAGGCTGCACAGACCCTGTCCCCCGGCACACCTTGTTTCTGGGAGAAGGAACCACAGCTTGGACAGCTCCAGGCTACCCCGATGCCTCCTCTCCCAGGTTCCTGGGACAACGTCTGGCACGTAGTAGGTGCTCAATAAACATTTGTTGAACGACCAACTCCCTTTTCTCCCCTTCTCTCATGTGTGTGTGCTCAGTCACGTCCCACTCTCTGCGACCCTGTGGACTGTAGCCCACCAGGCTCCTCCGGCCATGGGATTTTTCAGGAAGGAATACTGGAGTGGGTAGCCATGCCCTCCTCCAGGGGATCTTCCTGAGCCAGGGACTGAACCCACATCCCCTGCATTGGGAGGCAGGTTCTTTACCACTGGGCCTCCTGGGAAGCACCCTTCTCTACATTTACCAAAAATCCCGAGTATTTCTCATCTTTCGAGAGCTGGTCTTGAGGACCTCCCCTGATGGTCCACTGGTTAAAAATCCACCTTCCAAGGCAAGGGGATGGGGGGTTGATCCCTGGTTGGGGAGCTAAGATCCCACATGCGACAGAGCAACTGAGCCCCTGTGCTCTGGAGCCCCCACGCAGCAGTCAAAGACGCTTCATGGCCCGGTGAAGATCCCACCGCAACAACAGCCAAATTAATAAAAAATAATAATAAGACCTGGTCTTGAAAGCCCGATGGGAGCACAGCCCTGGGCCCCGCATTCCTACTGGGAGAGCCCAGCCCAGCAAGAGGAGGCTGCAATAGGGTGCCTGCCCGTTGAGGCACCCCCTCCTCCCTGGTTATGGACAGGGAGAGCTAGAGGTGGCTTTTCCCGGCGCGGCCCAGCCCCACACTCATTCTGGCTGCCCCCGTGTTTGCTTTGGATGGTCTTGCTCCCGTTAGCTATTCCCCTCCTGTTGCCCCAGTGTAGCTCTGGAGCCTGCCTGTGGGTGTCCGTGCCCAGGGTTCCGTGCAGACCTCACACCCCCAAGAGCAAGGCAGGACTCCTGGGCGTGGCCAAGGACGTCTGAGACCTCGAGCGGCTTCTCTCGGGCACGTTCCTTCTCAGCCCAAGAGGTATGCTGAGCCGACCCCAGGGTGTGGCCGCAGCCGGGAACATCTTCCCTAAAAGGACCTGTTTCTGCCTTCGGAGGCATCTCCACACCAGCCGCACGGCTGGAACGGGGCGCAGCCTCCACGCTGGAGAGACCCAGGGCCCAGCGCCCCAGCAGAGCCTCTGCCTCTGGCCCCAAAAAGGCCCAGGGCCCCCTGCTGCCCCCCATCCCAGTTCAGGATGCCCGCATTCTGCTCTCAAGGCGGAGAACTTGTTCCCTGAGGCTAAAAGGTGAGTGTTCACAGGCCAGGCCCCTCCTCCGGGGACTCTGTGACTCAGGTGCGCCCCAGGCAGGGCGAGCCTGGAGAGCGGGGCAGACAGAGGCCTCGCAGCCCCCGCCGGAGGTCGGGCAAGACAATGGCTGAGTTATGCAGCCAGACAGCAAGGCCATACAAGTCCTGCCCCGGCTGCCTCACCAGCTAAAAATAGCCCCTCCCACGGAGCCTGCTGGTGCTCCAGCCGCCAGGATGTTGTTTTTCCGGGCGGGGCCTGCGGGCTCCTGGGACCCAGTGTTCTCCACACCGTTTCCTTGACAGCCGAGGGCCCCAGCACACCGGGCCGGGGGGCGGAGGCTCCTGTTCGTGTGGGCCAATGGGGAGTCCCCTCACCTCTGGGAACCGCCCATCTTTCGTAGAGCTCCACCCACCCCACCGTGGCACGCCCCACCCCTCTCACTCCCCTGTAGAGACGCCTCAGGCCCCTGATTCTGCAGGGTCCTGGCAGGTCCCGCAGCGTGAGTGCGGTGGCAGAGGCCCCTGCGCAGGGCTGGCGCTCCCTGCCTGGAGTGCAGGCCTGGCCAGTCAAGCCTGCAGCCACCGCATTCCTGCCACTTGCAGAACGACTTTGTTTAGTCACTAAGTTGTGTTCGACTCCTTTTCTACCCCAAGCTCCTCTGTTCATGGGATTTTCCAGGCAAGAATCCTGGAGTGGGCTGCCATTTCCTCTTCCAGGGGAACCTTCCAGACCCAGGGATCGAACCCACGCCTCCTGCATCAGCAGGTGGATTCTTTACCACTGAGTAACCCGGGAAGTCAGCAGAGTGACTGCTGGCTTCCAGAGACTCGTAGGACCTTGTGCATCTTAATCTCAGACCCCAGTGTTAACAGATTCATAGCCCAGAGCGGGGAAGCGGCTCATTCAGGGCTGCATAGCTCACAAGGGGACTGGCTGAGGCCGACCCCAAGTTTCATTGCTATCCCCAGCCTGGAGTATTAGCGGCAATCACTCCCCATGTGACTCTAGGATCGTGCTACATAGAGCTGGAGAGAAGGGGGAGGTGATCGTCTGTGTTTCTGGGTGCATCTCTTTGCCTGTGTGTGTGTTTATGTGTCCGTGCATCTCTGTGTGATTCTGTGCTTACACGTTGTGTGTGCATTGGTGTATAGGTGTAGCTGTGTGTATGGATCCAGCCCAGTGACCTCACAAACAGGCTCTGAGGACATACGGAGTGCTGAGGAGGCACACGGGGGCAGCGCAGACTGGCTGGTGGGAGGGGAAACCAGGGGGCCAGCCCCTCACCACCCCCCCAACACTTGACTCAGAGCAGATTTCACCCAAGCTGATCTGCAAAAAGAGAAGCTGTTAAAAAGACAAAGGTTACGGGCCAAAAAACAAAGATGAATGAAAAATAGATAATGAAAGACCAACAGAAGTGGCCCGTCTCCCTCCCCAACCCATCCCCTCCAAAAAATATATATATAAAAAAAAAAGACCAAGGTTAGAAACGCATGGATCCAGCCTAAACCTTTACCCCTACCATTTCCGAATGAAGAAACTGAGGGTGAGCTTGGCTGTGTCTACACAGGCTGCTTCCCAGAACTGTCGCCAGTGCCAGAGCTGCCCCTGTCCCAGACCCCAGTTACCACGGCCACCAGAGCCCTTCCTTCTAGGGCTGCCCCGAGGCCCTGCGGTTTCCACAGCTCCGTGGGCCCCACGCCAGTCACAGACAATGGCAGTGTGTGAAGAGCGTGAAAGGGGCTTCCAAGGTTGTGCTGCTGTTAGCGGAGTCTTGGCTCCTTTGGGCTAGGCGGGGAGCCAACCTCCACTTGAGCTTTGTTTCTGTGGGAAAATGGGCTCCTGAATTCCAAACAACAGACTGATCAGAGGACTTAAACATCTCTCCCCTCCCAGCTGGGTCCTGTACCCTCTCGGCTCCCACCATCCCCCACCCCATTCCAGAAGGAAAGAAATAGACAGGCCTTCTTCCCCCTCCCCCTCCTCCCTCCCCCTCCTCCCTCCCCTCCTCCTCCTCCTCTTTCTTCTCCTTCTCCTCCTCCCTCCTCCCTTCCCCTCCTCCTCCTCCCTGCCCCTTCCTCCTCCAGCCCACTCAAGGAACTCATAGAAGCGCCTTTCTTCACCTCCCAGGCACAGGGTGAGGCTGTGGCTAAAAATGAAGGCCTGGCCAGGGAGATGAGGCTGAACTGGGAGGAGCGAAGGTTTGCAGTCTGCTCTGCTGTTGCTGCATTTTCTCTCCTGGGAAAAAGTCAGCATTTAGCCATAGGATCTGTGTTCCATTCAGTCCTGCAGTTCGGTTCAGTTACTCAGTCGTGTCCGACTCTTTCAACCGCATGGACAGCAGCACGCCAGGCTTCCTTGTCCTTCACCATCTCCCACAGCCTGCTCAGACTCATGTCCATTGACTCAGTGATGCCATCCAACCATCTCGTCCTCTGTCGTCCCCTTCTCCTTTTGACTTCTATTTTTCCCAGCATCAGGCTCTTTTCCAAGGAGTCGTCTCTTCCCATCAAGTGGCCAAAGTATTGGAGCTTCAGCCTCAGCATCAGTCCTTCCAATGAATATTCAGGGTTGATTTCCTTTAGGAATGACTGGTTTGATCTCCTTGCAGTCCAAGGGAATCTTAAGATCCTTCTCCAACACCACAGTTCAAAGGTGTCAATTCTTTGGTGCTCAGCCTTCTTTATGATCCAGCTCTCACATCCATACGATACTGGGAAAACCATAGCTTTCACTACACAAACTTTTGCTGGCAAAGTGATGTCTCTACTTTTCAATAGGCTGTCTAGGTTTGTCATAGCTTTTCTTCCAAGGAGCAAGTGTCTTTTAAATGTCTTCATGGCTGCAGTCACCATCCGCAGTGATTTTAGAGCCCAAGGAAATATTTTGGGGACTGTCCCACACCTGAGCTGAGCTAAAATCTTGACTCCCTGCCCACCGATGCCAAACAGAAATATGGAGACAGAGTCTGGAGGAAATAGAAAGATGGGTTAGAGGCTTTCCTGGTGGCTCAGTGGTAAAGAATCTGCCCACAGTGCAGGAGACAGAGGTTCAGTCCCTGATCCGGGAAGATCGCACATAGTGTGGAGCAACTAAGTCTGTGTGCCACAACTATTGAGCCCATGCGCAAGTACTGAAATCTGCAGGCGCTGGAGCCCGTGCTCCGCAGCAAGAGACGCCGCCACAGTGAGAAGCCTGTGCACCGCAACCAGAGAGTTGTCCCCCGCTCTCAGCGACTGGAGAAAAGCTCACACAGCAATGCAGACCTTGTACAGCCAATAAATGAATAAAATTAACAATAATCATAAAGATGGCTTCATGCCTCTGCCAGGCATGGGGTAAGACTCAGCAGGCTAACTCCTAGGGAAATTGAGAGACGTGATATAGCCAGAGCTCCCTGTGATACGGCTGAAAGTAACAAAGGTCTCCTATTCTTCCTCTTGCATTATTCCAGAACAGTCCGGTAACTGGGTTCATTCGTCTCTGGGTCATCGGCCTTTGACTTTCTTCCTGAAATGCAAACACCTGTAAGGGATGATTTGCTTCAAGAGCAGGCAGGGAGAGCAAATACCAGGTGCAGGATATAATTCAGGGAGTATCGGCGGGTGATAGCAGAGCTTTGTGAAGGACACATCTAACAGACACTACAGATTAGTGACAGGTAAAATCCAGCTTGGAGTGGTTAACTCTTTTAGGCCCGTTGATGTGGCTTCTCTAGCCTGTTCACTGTTCTCTTTCCTTGCTCTCAGGAAAGGGAACATTTCATTTCTGTTTTTGTTGCTGCAGGCTCAACACATGCATTCCTGTTTGATGCCAGTGTTTAAAACCTAGAACACACATATGGCTAATCTGGGATTTTACATATCTGTAAACAACAAAACACTGTAAAAGTAAAAAGTAAAATTAAAAAAAAAACCCTAGAACGCAAGGTCATTCCTCCTCTGCACCATCGTGTCTTCTGGGAGATGCTTAAGAACCGAGGGAGGCTGACGGGTCCTCGGGGGCCCCCCTTGGGTGGAAGCCTCAACCTCCTGCCCAGTGTCCTCAGAGAAGCGGCCCGGGAGGAGCTCACAGCCTGAGCACGGAGGCAGGTAAGACAGAGTCCTGCGTACTTTGTGTGTAAATGACGTTCCGTTTTGGTTTTTACTCTGTAATATCTCTGATTTGGCTTTAATGTAAAGAGTAGCGCTTCTCGGAAGGGTAACACAGAGTCAGGAAAGATGGCGCCTCCCAAGACCTTGCGGAGAGATGCCCTGGTGACGGCACAGATTCTGAAGGATATGAGCATTACGGAGTACGAACCAAGGGTTATAAATCAAATGTTGGAATTTGCTTTCCGATATGTGACTTCTTTTCTGGATGATGCCAAAAATATTCAAGCCATGCTAAGAAACCCAATGTTGACGCAGACAAGGTCAGACTGGCATGTCGGGCTGACCAATCTGTTACCTCCCCTCCCCCGAGAGATTCTTTTATTGGGTATTGCAAGGCAGGAAAATCAACCCCCTTTACCACTGATTCAGCCATCTGCGGGACCCAGACGGCCACCTGACAGATACTGCTGGACAGCTGCACCCTAGAGGCGGACGGCCTGAATTACAAAGGGACGACCAAGGACGACTAGCTCCACGGTTAAATGTCGGTGCCCTTAGTAGCGGACCTGCCGCTCCTAGTGTTGCTACGGCTGCCCCGCAGACTGTCTGTCCCAGATGAAGCGGCACCTCGCGCCAGCGTCAGTGACAAGCCGAAGATTTACAGGACAGATGAAGCCCCCGGGCACCTGCCGCGTTGATGTGGCTTCTCTAGCCTGTTCACTGTTCTCTTTCCTTGCTCTCAGGAAAGGGAACATTTCATTTCTGTTTTTGTTGCTGCAGGCTCAACACATGCATTCCTGTTTGATGCCAGTGTTTAAAACCTAGAACACACATATGGCTAATCTGGGATTTTACATATCTGTAAACAACAAAACACTGTAAAAGTAAAAAGTAAAATTAAAAAAAAAACCCTAGAACGCAAGGTCATTCCTCCTCTGCACCATCGTGTCTTCTGGGAGATGCTTAAGAACCGAGGGAGGCTGACGGGTCCTCGGGGGCCCCCCTTGGGTGGAAGCCTCAACCTCCTGCCCAGTGTCCTCAGAGAAGCGGCCCGGGAGGAGCTCACAGCCTGAGCACGGAGGCAGGTAAGACAGAGTCCTGCGTACTTTGTGTGTAAATGACGTTCCGTTTTGGTTTTTACTCTGTAATATCTCTGATTTGGCTTTAATGTAAAGAGTAGCGCTTCTCGGAAGGGTAACACAGAGTCAGGAAAGATGGCGCCTCCCAAGACCTTGCGGAGAGATGCCCTGGTGACGGCACAGATTCTGAAGGATATGAGCATTACGGAGTACGAACCAAGGGTTATAAATCAAATGTTGGAATTTGCTTTCCGATATGTGACTTCTTTTCTGGATGATGCCAAAAATATTCAAGCCATGCTAAGAAACCCAATGTTGACGCAGACAAGGTCAGACTGGCATGTCGGGCTGACCAATCTGTTACCTCCCCTCCCCCGAGAGATTCTTTTATTGGGTATTGCAAGGCAGGAAAATCAACCCCCTTTACCACTGATTCAGCCATCTGCGGGACCCAGACGGCCACCTGACAGATACTGCTGGACAGCTGCACCCTAGAGGCGGACGGCCTGAATTACAAAGGGACGACCAAGGACGACTAGCTCCACGGTTAAATGTCGGTGCCCTTAGTAGCGGACCTGCCGCTCCTAGTGTTGCTACGGCTGCCCCGCAGACTGTCTGTCCCAGATGAAGCGGCACCTCGCGCCAGCGTCAGTGACAAGCCGAAGATTTACAGGACAGATTCCACCTGTTAAGTCCACACCTGCCGAACCAGTTCCTGCAGCAGCTGCAATTCCAAAGGTTCCGCTTAATCCTTCCATGACTGGGCCCCAAAATATTCTTATTACCATCAACATGGTTTCATCCCAGAACATGGCCAACGAATGAAACCCACTGAAGAGAAAACACGAAGATGATGATGATAATGATACCATGTAAGAAATACAGTGTCGTCTCTATGCATTTCAAATGTGTAGTTGAGTTTGAACCCATATCCCAAACTAGGACATTCCTGATCTTCTCACATTTGGTCTTAGCCTAAATGTAGCTGCGGTAGTTTTCACATTCATTTAAACTGTTAGGTTTCTTAAGGGTACGGACGCTTTTTCATTTGGCTTAAAGTATTAAAAGTTAAGTACTTGTTTCTTTTTTTAAAAAATTTTATTTATTTATTTTTGGCTATTCTGGGTTTTCACTGCTGCCACAGGCTCTTCTCTAGTTGCAGGAAGTGGCATCTACTCTCTAGTTGAGGTGAGTAGCACTTCTCTGCCCCAGCAGCGGGGAAGAATGGTTTTGGGTGTGAGTTCTGGAATCAGAAAGTCTTGGCTAAGAATTCCACTCCAGCCATTGCCTAGCTGTCTGCCTTTAGCCCCCTCTGCGCCTCGGTTTCCTCACTAGTAAAACAGGGATGAGACTAGACGTGCAGGGACGTCCCTGGTGGTCCAGTGGTCAAGACTCCTCGCTTCCAGCGCAGGCGGCGCGGGTTCCATCCCTGGTCGGGGAATTAGGGTCCCGCATGCCGCAGAGGGCAGTCAAAAATAATAATAAATAAGTGATGAACAATTACAGTTGATGAATCTAGACGTCTAATGATTGGTATTTAAAAATAACAGTGGTGGAACTGCAAATGTAGATGCTGAGAAGAGACAGCTGGTTGCCAGAGGGGAGCGGGCTGGAGGCAAAGAAACAGGTGACGGAGACTCAGAGTAAATTGAACAGTGTCATTTTGAGGATGGAACGAGCTGTTTAGGCAAAGTGCTTGGCACAAGGCTGGCACAGAGAGAACCTTCAGGGAGGGTTAGTTGTTCCTGCTGTAGTTCCAGTGAGGAGGCTTCTTTTCACTCACTGCACCCAGCTCTCCTGTGCTCCTCAAAGCCCTATTGTTTATTCTCCCTCTGTCTGCTGGCACGACTGCCGGCCCGGTCAATGGCTTTCGGAAGCTTTATCAGTGCGAGTGTGGTCTGTGTCAACTCTGCTGTGTAGTCGTTTGTGTACACGTCCTGATTCTAAAATACATTCTTAGGGACTTCTCTGGTGGACCAGTGGCTAAGACTCCAGGCTCCCAGTGCAAGGAGCCTGGGTTCGATCCTTGGTCAGGGAGCTAGATCCCACATATTGCAACCAAGACCGAGCACAGGGCTTCCCTGGTGGTCCAGTGGGTAAAGAGTCCACCTTGTAGTGCAAGGGGCACCAGTTCGATCCCTAGTCCGAGAAGATCCCACGTGCTGCAGAGCGGCTGGACCGATGTGTCCAGTTATCCGAGAAGATCCCACGTGCTGCCACAGGCTCTTCTCTAGTTGCAGGAAGTGGCATCTACTCTCTAGTTGAGGTGAGTAGCACTTCTCTGCCCCAGCAGCGGGGAAGAATGGTTTTGGGTGTGAGTTCTGGAATCAGAAAGTCTTGGCTAAGAATTCCACTCCAGCCATTGCCTAGCTGTCTGCCTTTAGCCCCCTCTGCGCCTCGGTTTCCTCACTAGTAAAACAGGGATGAGACTAGACGTGCAGGGACGTCCCTGGTGGTCCAGTGGTCAAGACTCCTCGCTTCCAGCGCAGGCGGCGCGGGTTCCATCCCTGGTCGGGGAATTAGGGTCCCGCATGCCGCAGAGGGCAGTCAAAAATAATAATAAATAAGTGATGAACAATTACAGTTGATGAATCTAGACGTCTAATGATTGGTATTTAAAAATAACAGTGGTGGAACTGCAAATGTAGATGCTGAGAAGAGACAGCTGGTTGCCAGAGGGGAGCGGGCTGGAGGCAAAGAAACAGGTGACGGAGACTCAGAGTAAATTGAACAGTGTCATTTTGAGGATGGAACGAGCTGTTTAGGCAAAGTGCTTGGCACAAGGCTGGCACAGAGAGAACCTTCAGGGAGGGTTAGTTGTTCCTGCTGTAGTTCCAGTGAGGAGGCTTCTTTTTCACTCACTGCACCCAGCTCTCCTGTGCTCCTCAAAGCCCTATTGTTTATTCTCCCTCTGTCTGCTGGCACGACTGCCGGCCCGGTCAATGGCTTTCGGAAGCTTTATCAGTGCGAGTGTGGTCTGTGTCAACTCTGCTGTGTAGTCGTTTGTGTACACGTCCTGATTCTAAAATACATTCTTAGGGACTTCTCTGGTGGACCAGTGGCTAAGACTCCAGGCTCCCAGTGCAAGGAGCCTGGGTTCGATCCTTGGTCAGGGAGCTAGATCCCACATATTGCAACCAAGACCGAGCACAGGGCTTCCCTGGTGGTCCAGTGGGTAAAGAGTCCACCTTGTAGTGCAAGGGGCACCAGTTCGATCCCTAGTCCGAGAAGATCCCACGTGCTGCAGAGCGGCTGGACCGATGTGTCCAGTTATGAGCCAGCACTCTGAAGCGCATGTGCCCAGAGCCTGTGCTCTGCGGCGAGAGAGGCCGCTGCAATGGGAGGCCCACACAGGCCACAGAATAAAGATGGATGAAAATAAATAAATAAAAAACCAATAATAAAAATAAAAGCCAAAATTAAAAAAATAAAAAAAGCACAGCCAAATAAATAAATAAAATAATAATCAAATATATTGTTAAAAAATAAAGTGTGTTTATTTATATTTCAAAAATAAATAAATAAAATTGGGACTTTTGGAAGTTTTGTCAGGCTGCAGGGGAATCCATGAATTTGATCTTTGGAAGCTAAGATTAGCCCAGACCTAACGTGGTCAGGACAGGGCTTCCCTGGTGGCTCAGTGGTGGAGAGTCTGCCTGCCGATGCAGGAGACATGGGTTCGATCCCTGGTCTGGGAAGATCCCACATGCTGCAGAGCAACTCAGCCTGTGAGCCACAGCCAGGGAGCTTGTGCCCTGGTGCCCTGGAGCCCGGGAGCCGACCACCGCTGGGGCCTGTGCGCCCTGGAGCCCTTGCTCGGCTGCAGGAGAGGCCACTGCAATGAGAAGCCTGCTCACCACAACTCGAGAGCAGCCCCCACTCCCTGCAGCTAGAGAAACGCCCTCGTGCAGCCATGAAGTCTCAGAATAGCCAAAAATGAATAAATAAATACATTTTTTAAAAATAAAATAAAGCGGTTAGGACACTACATGCTGCCCCACTCACTAAGACTGGACACTGGTTCACACTCAGCAGCCTGTGTGGAGTATGGTGTGTGTACACAGAACTGGGGATACCATGGTGAGCAATCCAAACAGATGCCTGTGCCCCACAACCGCTCCGTGATCATCCTAGCTGTAATAAGTCCTATTCAAGAAAAGAGCAGTGACTCCACCCTTGGGATACACCCAAAAGCAGGGACTCAAACAGAGGCTTGTAAACCCATGTTCACAGCAGCCCGATTCACAACAGTCTAGGGGTGGAAACAGTCCAAGTGTTCCTCAATGGACGACGGATAAACAAACTGTGCTCTGCATATACAGTGGCCTTAAAAAGGAATGAAATTCTGACACAAACTATCAACATGGATAAACTTGGAAGACGTTATGCCACGGGAAAGACGCCAAAGTAAAAGGACGAATCTTGTGTGTTTCCACGTATACAAGGCACCCAGGATAGGCAAATTCATAGACAGAGAAAGTAGGAGAGGGCCTCCCAGAGGCTGGTTAGTGGGGTCGGACTTCCCATTTGAGATGATGAATAAGTTCTGGAGCTGGGTCGTGGGGACGGTCTCACAGCCGTGGGATCGTACTTGTCGCCACCGAACAGCCCAGTTACAGCGGGACGTGGTATGTGACGCAGCCAGTGTGCTTTAGCGCTGAAGAAACGCTCTGCCTCTGCTCTATTACAGAACAAGATGAAATGGAATACAGACTTCCCAGGGACAGAAATACAGGGGAAAAAAAAAAAAGGAAATAGTGGTGGTAAGAAGGGGCCCCAGTGGGTCTGGGGAAGGGCATGTCCAGGGAGGACCTCTCTGACGGGAAGCTGAGTCCTGGAGCATAGGAGTGAGCAAGGCGAGGATGGGTGTGGGCTCGGGACTGGGCCAAGCACTCCCCACACCTAAGCGCTTTGAGGAGGGCAAGCGGCATCAGGTGGCAGCTGGGCCTGGTGGGGCAGAGCCTGGTTAGGATTCTGGATGTTACTTAAGAATGGGCAGCCATGGCAAGGTTTCACATGCGTAAACAATGCCATCGGATTTGGGAGTTTGAAATCACTCTATAGGAAACAAAATAAAATCACTCTATAGGGAATTCCCTGGCGGTCCAGTGGCTCGAGCTCCGTGCTTCCACTGCAGGGGGCTCGGGTTAGCTCTCTGATTGGAGAACTAAGATCCCCCAAGCCTTGTGGGGCAGCCAAAAAATAACACTCTAATAAGTGAGAAATGATCTTAAAGAATGAGCAAAAAAGAGGATGAGAGAGAACTTGCACCCTTCCAGGGAGATGGAGGGGACCCTCCCTTTCCCTCCACACTCTTGGAAGGAGGACCCAGAAACAGCAGGAAAGGGTTCAGACACACAGGAGCCCCTCCTGGCCCCTCCCTGAACTTCCTTCTGTAGAAAGGTCCCTCCAGGTGTGGCTCCTCCTCTGTGCTGGGGTGGGGACATTGTCCAAAGAGATGCCGTGACTTTCTTCAGGGATTTTGGAGGCCCTGAGGGCACTGGACAGAGGGGCACTGGGTAAACACGCTGCCAGAGCGAATCAGCACCGCCCTTGCAGCTGTGCCTGGGGAGACCGAACTCCACAGAGCTGAGGTCTGGATGGGGAGCCACCGGGTGGAGTTCATCTCCATAGCAACCGGAAACAGCCCCAGACAAGCTCTGGCTGCGCTTCCCAATGGAGGAGCAAGGAGCCTGTGTTGCTGAAACACCCATGGCCAGCATGACACTCCCTGACACCACTCACTCCCCATCACTGGCGTCCCACGTGGCGTCTACTGATCTGTCTTCGAAGCCCAACCAACCAACAGCAGACAGCGGAAGGTCGAGGGTTACCAAGAGTCAGGTTGAGTGGAAAAAAACAACGCCTGTGTATCAAGCACAAACTGACTCCATAACGCTCAGATACAAGAAATGTCAACGGTGGTGTTTTTCCTAAATCATAAAATTTCATAATGAGCTTCTCTTTGCCAAGAGGGTAAGAAACTCAGTCTCAGGCTTTTTTCGCACGGGGATGAGAGTCTTGTCCTCATAGAATGATAGTCTGGGTTTACACAGGGCCGTGGGATAGAGGGGGCTCTCCTTCCTGGATGACTCGACGAGTAAAGAATCTGCCTCTGTGCCTGCAACGCAGGAGGCGCAGGTTCAGTCCCTGGGTCAGGAAGGTCCCCTGGAGGAAGAAACAGCAACCCACTCCGGTGTTCTTGCCTGGGAAATTCCACGGGTGGAGGAGTTTGGCGGGCTACTGTCCAAAGGGTCTTAAAAAATCAGACACGACCGAGTAACTAAGCACGCAGCATACACGTGGGGCGGGAGAGCTTCTCCACGGAGGAGGAATCTTCCGTCCACTGGGGCAGCCGCTGAGATGCCGCTTGTCTGAGCCTAGGCGGTCTTTGCATGCTTCGCCTCCCCTCCCTTGGGCCAAGCAAGGTTTGGACATTGTGACAGCCATGGGTGGCTTTCTGGTCCAGCCCCGCTGTGCCAGTCTGCTGAGGGTGTGGTGACGAAGTAACACAAACCAGGTGGCCTAAACAACAGAACTGCATTGTCCCCCAGCTCTAGAGAGGCCAAGTCCACGATCAAAGCATTGGCAGGGTCGATCCCTTCTGAGGCCATGAGGCGGGAGCTGTACCAGGGCTCTCCCCTAGCTTCTAGGGGTTTGCTGATGTTTCACAATCCTTGCAGCGCTCCGCCTCTGTCTTCACACAGCATTCTCCCTGGGTCCATAGCTGTGTCCAGATTTCCTCTTTTTATAAGGACACACCGGTCATGTTGGATCAGGGTCCGCTCTAATGACCTCATCTTAACGAACTATATCTGTCACAGCCCTCCTTCCAAATAAGGTCACGATTTGAGGCCCTAGGGGTTAAGACTCTGACACCTGCATTTAGCAGGGAACACAATTCAGCTCATTAACTTTCACCCTCTAAGCTGGGCTGCCTGAGCCAGGGGCTGGGACTCGGTACCTGCCACTCCCTGCTGGGCTCTGCCATCAGGGGCGCTAGAGGGCCGGCAGGGCAGGGGAGCCGGGGCCAGCTGCCTCCCAGCGGCTGGCTGTTTCCTCATCTCTGGAAGGCTTCTTCAACCTGGCAGCTGCAGTTCCTTTGTTGCTGTTGACTCTTGCGACCCCTGGACTGTAGCCCACGAGGCCCCTCTGTCCATGGGATTTCCCAGGCAAGAGTACTGGAGTGGGTGGCCAGTCCCTTCTCCGGGGATCTTCCCAACCCAAGGATCACACCTGCATCTCCTTCGTTGGCAGGCAGATCCTTTACCACCAAGCCCTCTGGGACGCTCAGCGGCAGTGCCTTACTGGCAGCACGCAGTGGGCAGTTTTTCCACCCCTTGCAGAAACCAGCCACCCTGAGCCCCCTTCAAAGACTCCAGCACCAGCAAGCATGTGCCCCACTCACAGCGTGAGGTTTTAGTTCCCAGGGATCTTTTCCTTCAAGCTCCTATGTTTTATTATAAGTTTTCCAACCTTGCCTTTTGGTTCCTCCAGTCCTAGGTCCAGGTGCTTCTGGGACACCTCAGAGTTATTTTTTTCACCGTTTCATTACCTAGCAACCTAACTCGAAAGCAGCATGCTTAGCTTTATACCTATGTTAATTCTTTTTCTTTATTTTTTTAAATTGAAGGATGGCTTTACAGAGTTGTGTTGTTTACTGCCAAACATCAACATGAATTGGCCACAATACCTATGCTAATTCTTTTTTTTTTTTTTTTTGAGGGGGGGCACTTCTATTGGTCTTTCATCTATTTATTTCCATCCATCTTCGTTCTTTGGCCCCTGTGGGCCTCCCATCGCAGTGGCCTCTCTTGCTCCAGAGCTCCGGCTCAGTAGTTGCACACATGGGTCCAGCTGCTCCACAGCACATGGGATCTTCCCAGACTAGGGATCGAACCGGCACTCCTTGCACTGCAAGACGTGTCCTTACCCACTGGACCACCAGGGAAGCTCTATGGTAATTCTTTATGCTGAATTCTCTCTGTTCAGATAGCCTGGTCCTTTCACACAACCCCCAAACCACACTTTAGGACCTTCACTGACCACAACCCACCTCTCAGGACTGTCACATGGGAGCAGCACAGATAAGGGGAGGCTGGAGGGCTAATTCCACTCTGGTCTGGGGCTCTGGAAACCACCCCTTCCCTCTCTAGCTCCAGCCATTCTGCTGTCCCCAGCTGCTGTCTCTAGCTCCTACAGCCCCTGTCACAGAAAATAGGCTCTAGATCAGAGCCTGGGGCTTTGTACCTTCAAGCTGTGTGACAATTTCTGTGTTCAGCTAGAGCTGGGAACCACTGTTAGGTAACAGGAAGGCTTGCCTGCCCTCTTGGTTGAGAAATGGAAACATCTTCTCAGTCTTTTGCATCTCCTAGCCCAGGAAGAGTGAAACAAAGATGTGACATCTAAAAAAACCTCTCGGACTTCCCTGGTGGTTCAGTGGGTAAGAATCCACCTGTCAATGCAGGGAACACAGGTTTGATACCTGGTCCAGAAAGATTCCACACATCACCGGCGGCTAAAGCCCATGTGTCACAACTACTGAGTCTGAGCTCTATGGCCACAACTACTCAAGCCCCTGTGCCTAGAGTCTGTGCTCTGCAACAAGAGACGCCACCATAATGAGAAGCCCGTGCACCACACCTAGCGAGCAGCCCCCTCACCGCAACTAAAGCCCAAATATAGCAACGAAGACTCAGCGGCAACCAAAGATAAATAAATAATTATATATATATATAGTAAGAAAAACAAAACTCTTCTCCCACCAAGAGGTTCAGAATGACCCAGATCTCACGGACACTACTCTTCAGTAAACTGACTTGGGAGCCGTAAATGTGGGACAGTTTCAGCTCCAGGAGCTGGGTGGCTGCAGGCCCAGCTCTGGCAGGGTGGGGTGGGGATGTGGCCGGCGCTGTTCCCAGCCACTCCTGCCCTCTCTCCTCCCTCCATCGCTCCCACCCCTGCTGCCCCCATCCTTCCTTTTGGAATAAGAGTTTCCAAAGTAAGGATTGCAAAATCAGTTTAGAGCACAAGGATTAGCAGATTTTAATTTTTTTTTTTTTTAATTTTAGTTTTGGCTGTGCTGGGTTGGGTCTTCATGACTGTGCGTAAGCTTTCTCTAGTTGTGCTAAGTCTGGGCAGTATACAGGCTTCTCTCTGGGGTGGGGTCTTTTGTTTTGGACATGGGCTTCAGTAGTTGTGAGACACAGCTATTTAGTTGTCCGAAGCATGTGGGATCTTCCCGGAGCAGGGATCGAACCCGTGTCCCCTGCGTTGGCAGGCAGATGCCTAACCACTGGACCACTAGGGAAGCCCAGAATTAACACATGTTAAATGGCAGTGTGTTACAGAAAATCTCAGAGAACATCACATTACAAAAATTGTCTCAAGGCTTCTCTGGTGATCTACTGGGTAAAGAGTCTGCCTTGCAGTGCAAGGGGTGCCGGTTGGATCCCTGGCCCGGGAAGATCCCATATTCCACTGAGAGGCTGGACCAGTGTGTCCAATTACAAGCCAGCGCTCTGGAACACATGCACCCAGAGCCGGTGCTCTGCAATGAGAGAAGCCACTGCAATGGGAGGCCCACACAGGCCAAAGAATAAAGATGGATGAAAATAACTAAATAAAAAAAACAATAAAAGAGGCCAAACAAAAAAAATTTAAAAAAAAAAAATTAAAAAATTGTCTCAATCCTGAGCTGTGGCTATTTTTTTTTTTCTTTTTATGTAATACAATTCAGTTTCCTTCCCAGGGAGAAAATAGCATTCATGATGAAATGTTTATGTAATTTTTATTTCATTTAGTTTATTGAGGTAGAGTTAATTTATAATGCATTAGTTTCAAGTGCACAGAAAAGTGATTCAGTTATACACACACACATATATGAATATATGTATATATATTTTTTCAGATTATTTTCCACTATAGGTTATAACAAGGCATTGAGAATAGTTCCCTGTGTTATGCAGTAGGTCCTTTTTGTTTGTTGCTGTTTGCTGTTTAGTCGCTAAGTCGTTCCAACTATTCACAATGCCATGAACTGCAGCCCTCGAGGCTCCTCTGTCCATGGAATTTTCCAGACAAGAATACTAGAGTGTGTTGCCATATCCTACTCCAGGGAATCTTCCTGACTCGGGGATCGAATCTGGGGTCTCCTGCTTGGCAGGTGGTTTCTTTCCCACTGAGCCACCTGGGATTATAGAGTAGTATATGTTAATGCCAAACTCCTGATTTACCTCCACATCCACCCCCTATGCCCCAACCTGTGGTTCAGCAATGAACTGCCCTGGAGCACCTTAGTGTGGGTCCTGGAAAGGACCTGCCCTGTCCATCACCTGGGAGCAGCCCTAACGATGTGTTCACATGGTCACGTGGTGTGATAAAACTTGCAGGAGTTCCACACTTAAGCCAGAATGGGCTCAGCCTGTTATCTTGCCCCACTCAGACTTCCTCTTGCTCACACTTCCCCTCCTGTCATGAGGCCTCAGTATGGTCACAAACGGTGTGTTTATAAATCATGTATTTTCGTTCTTAAGCAGGACCTCCGACATGGAGAGGCTGCAGGCTCTACAAACCATCGCCCGGGAAGATCCCATATTCCACTGAGAGGCTGGACCAGTGTGTCCAATTACAAGCCAGCGCTCTGGAACACATGCACCCAGAGCCGGTGCTCTGCAATGAGAGAAGCCACTGCAATGGGAGGCCCACACAGGCCAAAGAATAAAGATGGATGAAAATAACTAAATAAAAAAAACAATAAAAGAGGCCAAACAAAAAAAATTTAAAAAAAAAAAATTAAAAAATTGTCTCAATCCTGAGCTGTGGCTATTTTTTTTTTTCTTTTTATGTAATACAATTCAGTTTCCTTCCCAGGGAGAAAATAGCATTCATGATGAAATGTTTATGTAATTTTTATTTCATTTAGTTTATTGAGGTAGAGTTAATTTATAATGCATTAGTTTCAAGTGCACAGAAAAGTGATTCAGTTATACACACACACATATATGAATATATGTATATATATTTTTTCAGATTATTTTCCACTATAGGTTATAACAAGGCATTGAGAATAGTTCCCTGTGTTATGCAGTAGGTCCTTTTTGTTTGTTGCTGTTTGCTGTTTAGTCGCTAAGTCGTTCCAACTATTCACAATGCCATGAACTGCAGCCCTCGAGGCTCCTCTGTCCATGGAATTTTCCAGACAAGAATACTAGAGTGTGTTGCCATATCCTACTCCAGGGAATCTTCCTGACTCGGGGATCGAATCTGGGGTCTCCTGCTTGGCAGGTGGTTTCTTTCCCACTGAGCCACCTGGGATTATAGAGTAGTATATGTTAATGCCAAACTCCTGATTTACCTCCACATCCACCCCCTATGCCCCAACCTGTGGTTCAGCAATGAACTGCCCTGGAGCACCTTAGTGTGGGTCCTGGAAAGGACCTGCCCTGTCCATCACCTGGGAGCAGCCCTAACGATGTGTTCACATGGTCACGTGGTGTGATAAAACTTGCAGGAGTTCCACACTTAAGCCAGAATGGGCTCAGCCTGTTATCTTGCCCCACTCAGACTTCCTCTTGCTCACACTTCCCCTCCTGTCATGAGGCCTCAGTATGGTCACAAACGGTGTGTTTATAAATCATGTATTTTCGTTCTTAAGCAGGACCTCCGACATGGGAGAGGCTGCAGGCTCTACAAACCAGCCTCTGTCTCCGCACCAATCAGGGTCCTGCCCTGTTGTCCCCCGTTCTCTCCTACAGTCCTCATAGCAGCGGTTATTGCACACCCGTTATTGGGTGGGTTTCTCTTTCTTTTTGAAATGTATCATGAACATTTAAAATGTGCACAGTAGGGACCTCCCCTAGCAATTCAGTGGTTAAGACACTGTGCTTCCACTGTAGGGGACACGGGTTCGATCCCTGGTTGGGGAACAAGAGCAAGCATGCCACATAGCCAACAAAACAAAAAAAGAGTGCACGATGAACAAACACTGTAAGCGAGCACAGAATGCACAAAAGTCATCTGCAAACCCCAATTCCCAGAGCTGAGCTTCAAAGCGGTAATGCAAAAAACAATGTCTGGTGGAAACAATACCTAGATGGTAATTTTTTTTTTTAAAAGATTTATTTATTTATTTGGGGGGGGAGTCGGGTTGGGGAGGGAGGGGGGTGGGCCACTTCTATTGGTCTTTCATTCATCTATTTTCATCCATCTTTGTTCTTTGGCCCGTGTGGGCCTCCCATCGCGGTGGCCTCTGTTGTTGCAGAGCACCGGCTCTGGGCGCATGCGCGCCCCAGAGCTCCGGCTCCGTAATTGGACACATTGGTCCAGCTGCTCCGCAGCACGTGGAATCTTCCGAGGCCAGGGATCGAACCGGCGCCCCTTGCGCTGCAAAGCGGTGAGCCACCTGGGATTATAGAGTAGTATATGTTAATGCCAAACTCCTGATTTACCTCCACATCCACCCCCTATGCCCCAACCTGTGGTTCAGCAATGAACTGCCCTGGAGCACCTTAGTGTGGGTCCTGGAAAGGACCTGCCCTGTCCATCACCTGGGAGCAGCCCTAACGATGTGTTCACATGGTCACGTGGTGTGATAAAACTTGCAGGAGTTCCACACTTAAGCCAGAATGGGCTCAGCCTGTTATCTTGCCCCACTCAGACTTCCTCTTGCTCACACTTCCCCTCCTGTCATGAGGCCTCAGTATGGTCACAAACGGTGTGTTTATAAATCATGTATTTTCGTTCTTAAGCAGGACCTCCGACATGGGAGAGGCTGCAGGCTCTACAAACCAGCCTCTGTCTCCGCACCAATCAGGGTCCTGCCCTGTTGTCCCCCGTTCTCTCCTACAGTCCTCATAGCAGCGGTTATTGCACACCCGTTATTGGGTGGGTTTCTCTTTCTTTTTGAAATGTATCATGAACATTTAAAATGTGCACAGTAGGGACCTCCCCTAGCAATTCAGTGGTTAAGACACTGTGCTTCCACTGTAGGGGACACGGGTTCGATCCCTGGTTGGGGAACAAGAGCAAGCATGCCACATAGCCAACAAAACAAAAAAAGAGTGCACGATGAACAAACACTGTAAGCGAGCACAGAATGCACAAAAGTCATCTGCAAACCCCAATTCCCAGAGCTGAGCTTCAAAGCGGTAATGCAAAAAACAATGTCTGGTGGAAACAATACCTAGATGGTAATTTTTTTTTTTAAGATTTGTTTATTTATTTATTTTGGTGGGGGTGGGGTGGGGAGGGAGGGGAGCAGGCGGGCCACTTCTATTGGTCTTTCATTTGTCCATTTTCATCCATCTTCGTTCTTTGGCCCATGTGGGCCTCCCATTGCAGTGGCCTCTGTTGTTGCAGAGCACCGGCTCTGGGCGCATGCGCTCCAGAGCTCCGGCTCCGTAATTGGACACATTGGTCCAGCCGCGGCACGTGGGATCTTCCCAGGCCAGG
Organism: Tragulus kanchil; assembly: GCA_022376925.1. Classification (NCBI taxonomy): domain Eukaryota; kingdom Metazoa; phylum Chordata; class Mammalia; order Artiodactyla; family Tragulidae; genus Tragulus; species Tragulus kanchil. The sequence goes on along the minus strand of JAIOJX010000027.1, from coordinate 23,064,556 downwards.
GATCGAACCGGCGCCCCTTGCACTGCAAGGCGGTGTCCTTACCTACTGGACCACCAGGGAAGCCCTAGATCGTATTTTTTAGACAAACGAAAGTATATTCATACACCATTTGCTTTCATTCAGCTGCTGCATAGATTGTATATGTGGGATTTCTGGGTTTTTTGACTGCGCCCCAGGACACAGAAGGATTTAGCTCCCTGACCAGAGATGGAAACTGTACCCCCTGCAATAGAACCACTGGACCGCCAGGGACGTCTCCACATGTATGGAATTTAACCTAACTTTTTAGGGTCGACTTCATCACGTCTCTGACGTACTACTTCATTGCATTTATTCGGCAAGGTCCAACCTGGTTCTGCACAAGACCGCACAGAAAGCTCTTCCGTGCTTCATAATAATTTTCTAGCTTTTGACCCTTTACGTAGGAAATCTCACTCAAAAAGAAAGTCAAGCAGATGAATCACAAGGTTGGCCACCGCGAGTCAGGAAATCAGCTGTCTGTTTAAAATCAAACTCTGATTCCTTAAGATTAACGCGGCACCAGCACCGCCCCGCGGGGAAATGAGACCCCGGCCTCCTGCCACGACTGCCGGGAAAGACCCGCCTCGGCGGAGGCGGGAGAGTTTACAGAACTACAGCGGCCGAGCCGGGGCCGCACAGTGCTGGGTCACGATGAGTCAGCGCTCAGCTCTGGACCTCGCATTGTGCCCAATTCCATTCTGTTACTCCGAGTCTGGTTTAAATCTTCGAGCCTGAAAAACGCGGCGGCAAGGCCAGCGTGCTCTGGAGGGAGCAGCGCCGCCGCAAGGCCACGGGTGGTGGAGGCGGCAGTGGGCTGCGGGCGCTGGGCTCGGGCTCTGCTCCCCGCGCCGAGTTTCACCGCCCACTTCCGAGGGTCTGGGTTTGATTTCCTGGGAGGGATCGCAGTTTTGCCAGAGTCCTCTCTGCCAAAAGAGACTTGCACTCAACTATCTGGCTCAGTGACTACCCAAGAATGGGGGGAGTGGGTGCAGCGGGAAATCAAAGTCCCCGGTTTTGCCCACGCATGGCCAGGTCCGACCGCGCACGTGGGATCTTCCCAGGCCAGGGATCGAACCGGCGCCCCTTGCACTGCAAGGCGGTGTCCTTACCTACTGGACCACCAGGGAAGCCCTAGATCGTATTTTTTAGACAAACGAAAGTATATTCATACACCATTTGCTTTCATTCAGCTGCTGCATAGATTGTATATGTGGGATTTCTGGGTTTTTTGACTGCGCCCCAGGACACAGAAGGATTTAGCTCCCTGACCAGAGATGGAAACTGTACCCCCTGCAATAGAACCACTGGACCGCCAGGGACGTCTCCACATGTATGGAATTTAACCTAACTTTTTAGGGTCGACTTCATCACGTCTCTGACGTACTACTTCATTGCATTTATTCGGCAAGGTCCAACCTGGTTCTGCACAAGACCGCACAGAAAGCTCTTCCGTGCTTCATAATAATTTTCTAGCTTTTGACCCTTTACGTAGGAAATCTCACTCAAAAAGAAAGTCAAGCAGATGAATCACAAGGTTGGCCACCGCGAGTCAGGAAATCAGCTGTCTGTTTAAAATCAAACTCTGATTCCTTAAGATTAACGCGGCACCAGCACCGCCCCGCGGAAATGAGACCCCGGCCTCCTGCCACGACTGCCGGGAAAGACCCGCCTCGGCGGAGGCGGGAGAGTTTACAGAACTACAGCGGCCGAGCCGGGGCCGCACAGTGCTGGGTCACGATGAGTCAGCGCTCAGCTCTGGACCTCGCATTGTGCCCAATTCCATTCTGTTACTCCGAGTCTGGTTTAAATCTTCGAGCCTGAAAAACGCGGCGGCAAGGCCAGCGTGCTCTGGAGGGAGCAGCGCCGCCGCAAGGCCACGGGTGGTGGAGGCGGCAGTGGGCTGCGGGCGCTGGGCTCGGGCTCTGCTCCCCGCGCCGAGTTTCACCGCCCACTTCCGAGGGTCTGGGTTTGATTTCCTGGGAGGGATCGCAGTTTTGCCAGAGTCCTCTCTGCCAAAAGAGACTTGCACTCAACTATCTGGCTCAGTGACTACCCAAGAATGGGGGGAGTGGGTGCAGCGGGGAACAAAGTCATTGAAGTGCTCCCAACACGTTTGTGAACTGACGGAAGACGCCCCAGTAGCGTTCAGCGCTCCCACCGCAGGTGTAGGCTCCCATCCCCATCCTGTGCATACGAGCTTTTACGTCCTGGGCTTTTACGATTAATTCCCTTGTGACGCAACCAAGTATTTACTCGGCTCCCTCGGAGGGCCGAGTGGAGGTGGGTGGAGATCAGTTATGCAACTAGCGACGTCCATCCGGGCCTGCCGTTCGGGAGACTACAAGTTCCAGAATGCATCCTTCCGTTAGCGTAGGGATTGTCGAGGTTGAGGGAGCATGACCTTCTGGGAGTTGTAGTCCCGAACGTGTTTGCGATGCAGGCGAAACGGTGGGGGGTGGGGAGAGGCAGTAAACTATCAGCACGTGACGCCCGGGATCAGGTGGTAGGGCCAGCCTCCGCACAAGGCCTGTGATTGGCTGACTCTAATACGAACGACGCCACTAGGGGCGGGCCGAAGGAGGGCGCAGGCGCACTGCGTTCCGAGTCTCGGGACCCTTTTCCGAGAGGCTATGGCGCTCAACAAGAATCACTCGGAGGGCGGCGGAGTGATCGTCAACAACACCGAGAGGTGAAAACACTGGGGAAGAGCCCTGGAGGAAGGAAGGGTGTGAGCGGTGGGGAATAAACCCGTGGAGAGGGGGAACGGACGGGGGTGGGGGAACGGCTGGGGGCGGGGCTGGAGGAGGATGACGGGGTTGTTAGGGGAGGGCCGGGATGTTGCCAGCGTTTGTGCTATGGGGGTTTGGAGAGTAGCGTGGAGCCTGCGGCTAGTTCTGGAACCCCTTTGCCAGAGTAGGTGACGTTAAGAAACGCGGAGCGCTTTAGACAGAAATAAGTGCCGTTTATTAGGCTTTGAGTGTGTCAGGGCGGGGCGACACCTGTTCTGCCCTTTTCAGTATGCAAATCCTGGGCGGCAGATGTTCTTTCTCTACACACTTGACATGTGAGGAAACTGAGGCAAGGAGCAGTTAAGAAACTTGCAGGAGTTTACAGAGCGGGAAGTAACAGGAGAGGAGCCTTGATTCCAAAGTCAGTAGCCTTCACGACCAGAATGTAGCCTTTCCAGGTGAGAAGCTGAGGCCCAGGGGTGAAATTACACATTTGACGTTTGTCAGCTGCCTGACATATTTCTGGTAGAGGTCTGCTTTTGCTGATTTCCCTTGAATTTCTGTTGATGTGGGTCACTCCCCAGAGCTGTCTCCAGCTTCCTATCCACCCCCACTCAATTCTGTCTCCTCCTACGTTTCTGCTCCTTGAATGGCTTCTTTCCTCTTGCTTCTTGGATGTTGAGAATCAGACCAGCCAGCCCTGATTGAGCTCTGACGACCCAAAAGTACCTCTTGAAAGAACACAGGAGGAAATCTGAGTCCCCAGCGGGAACGTGGTGGGTTCAAAGCCTGGCGACTGGCTAAGGCCAGCACTCAGCCCCGGGCTGTCGCTCCAGCATGCTTGATGAGTCAGAGGAAAACACCCAAGGAGCCCAGAATCCCGAGTCTTCCTCCAGCTTACCTGCTCTGGGTCTGCCGGCCCAGCCCGGCCCTGGCAGTGACCTCTTTTCACTGAGCTTTCCTTGTCTTTTCTGGTACTGCTCCTCTCTCCACTTCATCCTCCCCAGTAAAAGGAGGTTGTGATATCTGGAAGGGAAAAGAAGACGAAAAGAACCACGTGAACGTGGACCTTGTTGTCTTGTAATCAGAGAAACCGCACATCGCTCTTGGTGTGTAGCCTCTCTGTGTGCGAGCCAGCCCCGGGGTGGACAAACCCTGGCGATGCCATTTGGTACTGTCTCTGGGGCCTGTTCTTTCTCTCTCAGTGGGACTTTTCTGGAACAAGAATGTGTCTATCCTGCTGGACCTCCTACCTGGTTTAGGACTTGGTGCTGCTGAAGAATGGCGTGCTTTGTTTCAGACAATGCTTGAGCCCCATTTATGAAAAAAAATTGTGTAAACAGTGACTACGTGTACATCCAGCATGTAAAATTTGATGTGTTTTAAATAGTGAACTTCAGCCCGCGTTCTCTACACACTTGACATGTGAGGAAACTGAGGCAAGGAGCAGTTAAGAAACTTGCAGGAGTTTACAGAGCGGGAAGTAACAGGAGAGGAGCCTTGATTCCAAAGTCAGTAGCCTTCACGACCAGAATGTAGCCTTTCCAGGTGAGAAGCTGAGGCCCAGGGGTGAAATTACACATTTGACGTTTGTCAGCTGCCTGACATATTTCTGGTAGAGGTCTGCTTTTGCTGATTTCCCTTGAATTTCTGTTGATGTGGGTCACTCCCCAGAGCTGTCTCCAGCTTCCTATCCACCCCCACTCAATTCTGTCTCCTCCTACGTTTCTGCTCCTTGAATGGCTTCTTTCCTCTTGCTTCTTGGATGTTGAGAATCAGACCAGCCAGCCCTGATTGAGCTCTGACGACCCAAAAGTACCTCTTGAAAGAACACAGGAGGAAATCTGAGTCCCCAGCGGGAACGTGGTGGGTTCAAAGCCTGGCGACTGGCTAAGGCCAGCACTCAGCCCCGGGCTGTCGCTCCAGCATGCTTGATGAGTCAGAGGAAAACACCCAAGGAGCCCAGAATCCCGAGTCTTCCTCCAGCTTACCTGCTCTGGGTCTGCCGGCCCAGCCCGGCCCTGGCAGTGACCTCTTTTCACTGAGCTTTCCTTGTCTTTTCTGGTACTGCTCCTCTCTCCACTTCATCCTCCCCAGTAAAAGGAGGTTGTGATATCTGGAAGGGAAAAGAAGACGAAAAGAACCACGTGAACGTGGACCTTGTTGTCTTGTAATCAGAGAAACCGCACATCGCTCTTGGTGTGTAGCCTCTCTGTGTGCGAGCCAGCCCCGGGGTGGACAAACCCTGGCGATGCCATTTGGTACTGTCTCTGGGGCCTGTTCTTTCTCTCTCAGTGGGACTTTTCTGGAACAAGAATGTGTCTATCCTGCTGGACCTCCTACCTGGTTTAGGACTTGGTGCTGCTGAAGAATGGCGTGCTTTGTTTCAGACAATGCTTGAGCCCCATTTATGAAAAAAAAAATTGTGTAAACAGTGACTACGTGTACATCCAGCATGTAAAATTTGATGTGTCAAATAGTGAACTTCACTCTTTAAGAATCCCTGAGAGGGGTGCAGGCTATGAACTCTTGCAGGAAAAGAGCCTGCCGGTGATGGTCTCGGGGGCTCGCCGACTGACATCCCTGCCAGCCCAGCTCAGGAGCCCCAGGTTTAAAGGAACCCAGAAGGGAGCCCTTTGGTAAGGTGGAGAGGTCATGGCTTAAAGTATTATCCATCAGGAGTGAAAAAGCAAGTTGACAAAAACAGAACACCTACCACGAGCACCTGGAAGAAAACAGAAGAGTAAACCCAGATAACCTAACCTGATGTGGGGGATTATGGCCTCTCCAGAGCCCGGTGGCTTTTTTTTTTTTTCTTCCGGCGGCTCTTCTTTACTGAACTGGTTACTTTTTTTTTTTCTTTCTGGCTGTGCCCTGTGGCTTCAGGGGTTTTAGCCCCCTTACTGGAGGCTGAGCCTGGGCCCTATGCAGTAAGAGCTGGGGATCCTGACTGCTGGGCCACCTGGGAAGTCCCTGCCCTGGTCCCTGAGGAGCTGTGTGGGTGGGGTTTGGCAAACGCCAGCTTGCTCAGTTTTTCCTGTGGCTGTGTTACTCGCTTCCTCACAGCAGTGTTGGAAGGGAGCACATGCCAGCAGCTACTCATACACAGCTGCTCCCCAGGGGGGTTCCGTCCCTGGGGGTGACAGATCGTGACTCCCACGGTCTCATCAGGGCCTTTCCTCTTTGCTTGTCCCAGCATCCTGATGTCCTATGACCATGTAGAGCTTACGCTCACGGACATGAGGACTGTGCCAGAGGCCTTCAAAGGGACCAAGAAAGGCACCGTCTACCTCACCCCGTACCGGGTAAGTCGCGCAGTGAGATGGTGGGTTTGGAGACTTGTGACTCCTGGAGGCGGGCGTGAGAGGCTTAGCTTAGGTCAGCCTCAGCCTTGTGAGTCTAGTGGGCTCTGAACCCTGGTGCACGTCCGCGTGTTTCTGTCACGTGCCCCCAACCACGTGTCTCTAGCCGCCGAGCTCTTCGCGCCGCAGGACTGGTGGCCAGGCTGATGGCCAGCCGGCGAATCCGTGCCAGATCCAGAGCTGCTGCCACAGGCTCTTGAGTTGAGGGCAGCTGCTGGAAGGGCCTGGAGTGGAAAGGCCGTGGTTACCTCGAGTTCTCGAGGAGAAGCCCCGCGAGGCCTCTGGGCACATCCAGAGTGACAGATGCGGTTAGCAGGGTTCAGTAGCATGGCCGCAGCCTCTGGACGGGCAGAGAGCCTGGCCAGGCCCTGCAGAGCAAGAGACACCAGCCTGCAGAGTGGCCCTCGCCTCGAGTTTCCCAGGCTGACTCTACAAGCCTTCCGGAGAACCACATACCGATGTTCTTGGAAGAAGATGGTCGGCCGCCTGTGGCTACCCAAGAGTTAGACTTAAAGATGGATGGGGCAAGACCGCCCAGGCCTTGGCGGATGCCGGGGTCGGGGTGGGGTGTCTCTGAATCCTGTCGCTGGGGATTCAGGCTGGCGTCTTCAGTGTGAAGTGGCAGGCTGGTGTGGGAGGCTTGCTCTGTGGGCGGGGTCTGCGGACGGGGCAGGGTGCCCCTTCTCCCGGGGTCTGCCGCTCCCTCTTCTCAGTTCTGGGGGGCGCAGGCTGGACACTCCCACTTCAGGAGCCCTGGCCTCGCAGCCCCTTCCACGGGGCTCCACGCCCGCCCCCTCCCCACCGCCGGTGCAGCCTGAGTCACGCGTTTTTCTTGTGAATTCACACATGTGGCCCCTCTAGCCTGGCTACGTGTGAGGCCTTTTCCTCTAAAAAGTGCTTTTCTGGGGTCACTGGTGCACAGCCCGCCGTAGGGCTGCTGGCTGGAGCCGTGTCATCACAGACAGGAGGTGATAGCCAGGCCATGGTTGGGGCGGTGATGGCCCTCGTCCTCTCTCCCTGCAGGTCATCTTTCTGTCCAAGGGGAAGGACGCCATGCAGTCCTTCATGATGCCCTTCTATCTCATGAAGGACTGTGAGATCAAGCAGCCTGTGTTTGGGGCCAACTACATCAAGGGGACGGTGAAGGCGGAAGCAGGAGGTGGGTGACCGCATCTTGGAGACCCCGCCAGGCTTCCAGGCAGGCGCTCTGGGGCCCCTCAGACCACGGCCCTGGAGAGGTCCGCTCTGGACACCCTAGACTGACCTCTGCCTGGCTCCGAGTAGCCTCCACGATCAGCACTTGGGCTACCAGCTGTTCAGCAGGGGTGACGTTGCCAAGAACTGAGAAAAGCTGGCATGAAACATGAAGGGAGCACAGTGACTGGCCCACGGAAATGCTTACTGTGACCTGGGGCGTGTGTCTGTCATCAGGTGTGGCAGGGAGCTCCGTCAGCTTCATAGGAGGGGCCTTTCGCCTCGCGCCCCTCTGTGGTGCCCAGAGAGTCCCTGCTTGGTGGCAGGCTCTTTGCAGAGCCCAGAGGCCCTGCGCATGCTCACCTCCCCTCATGCTCAGCCCCGCCCGGGCCCTGCTGTTGAGCTCATGGTCCTCCTCTGGACAGGAGCCAGGCTGAAGGGTCCAGGCGTTTGTCCTCAGGCCCCCTTGGGACGAGAGATGCACTCTTAACCTGAACAGCAGCTCTGGCTGAGTCCACTTGCTCCAGGAAAGCTATTTTATTGGGGGGTGGGCGGCCCCAGTGCAGCTTTGCTTACAGGGAAGTGCGGGAGGCGGGCAGGAGGCAGGCCGTGCCCTGTGGACCGCAGGCCGTTGAATGGGGCCTGAAGAGGAGGTGTAGCCATCCCTGCAGACTGAACTCACGCTCTTCCCCTGGCTATTGATGTGCTCTTCACTTCTCAGGTGGCTGGGAAGGCTCTGCATCCTACAAGCTGACCTTTATGTCAGGGGGCGCCATCGAATTTGGACAGCGGATGTTGCAGGTGGCGTCTCAAGGTATTGAGACTCAAAACCCAGGGCCAAGAACATGTGGAATGAGTGTGCTGTTTTGTTCATTTGGGTTTGTGTAGTTCTTGTGTTTTTTGTTTTTTTTTTTAAGTCGTCAGGAGGTGACTCCCTGGGCCCTGGGCCTCCCAGGGCTGGGTGTTGGGAAAGTGACAGTGTTAGTCGCTGAGTCACCTCTGACTCTGCACCCCTGGGGACTGTAGCCCGCCAGGCTCCTCTGTCGGTGGAATTCTCCAGGCGAGAAAGCTGGAGTGGGTAGCCATTCCCTCCTTCAAGGGATCTTCCTGACCCTCCGTTGCAGGCAGATTCTTTACTGTCTGAGCCTCCAGGGAGGTGGGAAGGAAACCTGTAATTAGCATCCCCCTCCTGAACCCAGAGGCTGAGATTGCCCTGCCTGGAGCAGGTACGGGACCTTGCGACAGAGCTCTTTGGCCTCAGGCACATTTTAGTATGGCCTCATAGAAACACAAACCCAACCATCAATCTAAGGCAACCTTTTTAAGTCCCCAAAGGCTGTGGTCAGCAGACCTCACATCTGGACCCCAGTCTCACCCGGCTCCATTCTCACCGCTCCCTGAGCCTCCTTCCTCCCCCTCCACCCCTTCTCCTCTTCACCCGAGCTCTGGCATCTCCCTGCCTCCAGACCCCTCGCCTCACCCCTGATGGAACCGGACGCCAGCGGGGCGGGGGGAGGCGTGGATGCCCTGCGCATTCCTGGGACCCTCCGGTTCCCCTGACCAAGTGGTCGGGCCGCCCGCTGCCCAGCACCCGAGGCTGGAAACACTCACTTCTCTCTCCCCTTGTACGTAGCCTCCCGAGGCGAAGCCCCCAACGGAGCCTATGGTTACTCTTACATGCCCAGCGGGGCCTATGTCTTCCCCCCACCAGTCGCCAATGGAATGTACCCCTGCCCTCCTGGCTACCCCTATCCACCGCCCCCACCTGGTGAGTGTGTCCTTTGCTGCCCGCCCCCCACTAACCACCCCTGCCCAGGCCAGGGGATTGTAGCGGGGAGACTTGTTGGACCTGCTTCAGGACTAACGGAGGAGCTGGAGAAGCCTGGGAGGGGGCCAGCGGAGGGGGCCAGGGCGGCGCTGCTCACTGGGCCCTGTCACTCTCTTGCCAAGCAGATTTCTATCCAGGACCCCCCATGATGGATGGGGCCATGGGGTATGTGCAGCCCCCGCCGCCGCCCTACCCTGGACCCATGGAACCTCCGGTCAGCGGCCCCGACGTCCCCTCCACTTCTGCAGGTGAGCTCAGCCCCTGGGCTGCTCCCACTGGTTGCATGCTGGCCCAGGGACAGTCTCAGGGGACCACAGCATGGCGGCCTGGTGGTGAAGAGGTATCAGTAGATGCCAGCCCCGCCGGGCTTCAGCTGGCCCTGTGCTCTGGGGAGGGTTCTTGCCGGCCTTCAGTCTGCTCATCCGCAGAGTGTGACAGCTGTTCCCCAGGGGGTGTGGTGACGGTCCGATGGCAAGCGAGGGGTAAAGGACTGGACGGGCGGTGTCTGAATGGTGCAGAGAACGCCCAGGAGAGCTTAGCCACTTCTCTGTGATGGGACCACTGGCTCCTCCACGCCAGCCCCCCGAGCACTGGGGGCCGGGGTCACGGGGGGCGGGCGGCAGCAGGGAGGCCTGTCCCTGGGGCTCGTCCCGAGTGCACGTGTCCTCACAGCCGAAGCCAAGGCCGCGGAAGCAGCTGCCAGCGCCTATTACAACCCGGGCAATCCGCACGATGTGTACATGCCGACGGTGAGTGGGGCTGGTGAGGGGGTGGGCGTGCGCTCGAGGGGCCCCACGGCCCGCTTTGCTTTGGATTTGGGGGTGGGAGAGACCGGATCTTGATTTGACTGTCTTAACACGATCTTTCCTTTCTTTCTCAGAACCAGCCCCCTCCACCTCCCTACTACCCTCCGGAAGATAAGAAGACCCAGTAGACCCTGACACCCGCCTCCTGCCTCTGCTCTTTCCTTCCTCCCCGCGGGGCGAGTCTGGGATTGGAGAGTGGGTGGGAGGGGCTTGTCCTTCCTCCAGCTCTGGATATAAAACAGTTACCAGGAGCTCCCTTGAGGACGGGGAGGGGCCCCTCGACGGGGCAGTGCTTCCCAGTTCCCACTCGAGCTCAGAGCCCACAGGCTTCCTGCACCCTCTCGTGACGTGGGGGAGGACCCCCTGTTCCCGTCTTGCTCTCGTAGCTTCTGCCCACGAGGGACTCTCTGGCCACCTCCTCTGCTACAGTCCAGCTCCCTGACTTCAGCCACTGTTTGCCCAGCCTCAGCGTTCTGCCTCCCGCCCGGGCCCCCGCCAGGCCCTCCTCACATTCCGTCTGCTCTGGTCTGTGCCCGGCTGTGGAAGGCCCCCTGCCCAGCCGACAGGCAGCCTACATTCCGTTCCCAGCCGGCCTCGGCCCTTCAGACTCCCCTTCCCTTCCCTGTCCTTTGCTGGCTCATCCTGTCACCTCCGATTTAGACGGTTGAAGTTTCCCGCGAGCCTCCAGGAGGCGGATGGCATGAGGGCCCCCTCTGCTGCCTTGCTAGTCTTTCTGGAACTTGTTTCTTTTCACCTTCTCTCCTTTCCCTCTAAAAGGGGCCTCGGATTAGAACTGGAGATGCATGCCCGCTTGAAGGCTGCCGGGCAGGCTGGGAGCCAGGCCCTTAACGCCGGGGCCTGCCCCGGACCTCGACTGTGACCTCCGTCTGCCTTCTTCCCTTTAAGCTTCATGCCTGGTTGGCAGTCTGTCCCCTAGATGCACTAAAATGTCACTCTCACTTGCTCCTGGACTGGCTGTGAAGAAGGGAGATGGTTATTTAAAAGAGAATTCCCTATTTATCTGACAGACAAAAAAAACAACAATTAATATATTAATGTGAAATAAATCCTGTTTGCACCTTGCTTTGTCTCCTGAAAATGTGAATTGGTGAGAATGAGGTGACTGGACCCCTGTCTGGCTCTGTGTGTGGAAAGGGCAGCGAGCTCTGGGGAAGGAGAGCTGTCTGGCCTCCGGGGCCGAGAGGCTCCAGGGAGACCGTGGACCCTCCCACGTGGGCGTCCCTGTTCTCTCAGCCCATTTGGGCCCAGGATCCTGAGGCCTCTCCTGTGTCCATCTTGTGATGGTTGCTCAGCAACGGTGTCCACTCACCAAGTCCCCTGGGGCCTGGCACAGCCCAGCAGCCGCCCGGGGTGGGAGGCGTTGGAAGCAGGAAGCTGGGCTGGATGGGCGTTCCCACGCCCCTGGATGCCCTGCTCGCTGCCCTGCCGTGTGGGGCGAGGGGGCCCCAGGCGTGTCTGAGAGTCGCCCAGGCGAACCTGGCCCCTGCAGTGCGGGCCCTGGTGCCACCCTGTGTGTGAACAGCCTCCATGCCTGAGCCCAGGGGAAAGTGGAAACAGCCCCCACCCACGTCCAGGCCTGCACCCCCGGGAGCCCGACCGGGGGCCCTAGATGTGGTGGAGTCCAGCCCAGCCCTGAAGGGTCCATTTTCCTGGACCTTCTGGACCAACGTGCCTCCCCAGCCTCTGCCTTCTGGCCAACCTTGCCCAGCAGCTCCTGGGGTTGGCTAAACCCTCTACAAGGGCATTTGAAGGGGGCAGGGGCTGTGGGACTGTCCCCAACCTACACCACCTGGCCTTGTCAGCTTGGTGGAATGTCACTCGTGAGGCAGAGCAGGTCGAGCAGTAGGCTGACGGCTGGTGAGACGCCTCTCTGGGGCCCCCACCCTGTGCCCTGCCCACCCCCACCCTAACTTCAGGGCCAGGGCCCGTTCAGGAAAAGCGGCGGGTGAGAATCCCACCAGCCGGGTGGACGCCCCTCAGTCACCTGGATGGGGCCAGGCTGCTGACCCGGGTTGGGGACCTCGACTGTGACCTCCGTCTGCCTTCTTCCCTTTAGGCTTCACGCCTGGTTGGCATTGTGTCCCCTAGATGCACTAACATTTTGCTCTCACTTGCTCCTGGACTGGCTGTGAAGAGAGGAGATGGTTATTTAAAAGAGAATTCCTATTTATCTGACAGACAAAAAAACAACAATTAATATATTAATGTGAAATAAATCCTGTTTGCACCTTGCTTTGTCTCCTGAAAATGTGAATTGGTGAGAATGAGGTGACTGGACCCCTGTCTGGCTCTGTGTGTGGAAAGGGCAGCGAGCTCTGGGGAAGGAGAGCTGTCTGGCCTCCGGGGCCGAGAGGCTCCAGGGAGACCGTGGACCCTCCCACGTGGGCGTCCCTGTTCTCTCAGCCCATTTGGGCCCAGGATCCTGAGGCCTCTCCTGTGTCCATCTTGTGATGGTTGCTCAGCAACGGTGTCCACTCACCAAGTCCCCTGGGGCCTGGCACAGCCCAGCAGCCGCCCGGGGTGGGAGGCGTTGGAAGCAGGAAGCTGGGCTGGATGGGCGTTCCCACGCCCCTGGATGCCCTGCTCGCTGCCCTGCCGTGTGGGGGCGAGGGGGCCCCAGGCGTGTCTGAGAGTCGCCCAGGCGAACCTGGCCCCTGCAGTGCGGGCCCTGGTGCCACCCTGTGTGTGAACAGCCTCCATGCCTGAGCCCAGGGGAAAGTGGAAACAGCCCCCACCCACGTCCAGGCCTGCACCCCCGGGAGCCCGACCGGGGGCCCTAGATGTGGTGGAGTCCAGCCCAGCCCTGAAGGGTCCATTTTCCTGGACCTTCTGGACCAACGTGCCTCCCCAGCCTCTGCCTTCTGGCCAACCTTGCCCAGCAGCTCCTGGGGTTGGCTAAACCCTCTACAAGGGCATTTGAAGGGGGCAGGGGCTGTGGGACTGTCCCCAACCTACACCACCTGGCCTTGTCAGCTTGGTGGAATGTCACTCGTGAGGCAGAGCAGGTCGAGCAGTAGGCTGACGGCTGGTGAGACGCCTCTCTGGGGCCCCCACCCTGTGCCCTGCCCACCCCCACCCTAACTTCAGGGCCAGGGCCCGTTCAGGAAAAGCGGCGGGTGAGAATCCCACCAGCCGGGTGGACGCCCCTCAGTCACCTGGATGGGGCCAGGCTGCTGACCTGACCTTGGGCCCCTTGCCGGATGGCCCTGGGCCCTCCCCGGGGCCCCTGTGTGGGAGGGTGTGGTGGGGCAGCCCCGCCCTCTTGGGTTACCTCTCCCTCCAGTCTGCCCAAGTTCCTCCCAGGATCCCAGCCAGCGCGCGGGGAGGAAGGTGCCGGAGCCAGGAGCCAGAGGCCCGCGCCGGCGCCCAAAGTGGTGAAACCCTGACCTGACCCTCCCCGGGCCCGCCCTTCCTTTCCCCTCCCCTGGCACCGGTGGCAGCCCAGGGCTCTTTGCATAACCCTGTGGCTTCGCTATCTTCACCAAGGCGGAGGGAAGGGCAGGGCTGGCCACCATGGCGACGCTCTTCTCGCAGCCCCAGCGGCGCCCTCCCCTCTTGCGCCAGGTCGTCAAGATAAGGCGCCGCAGGGCCAGAGGTCTGCAGGATCCCCTGCCACAGAGGGCTCAGGAGGTAGGAGGGACCTCGGAGGGGGGAAGAGCAGGCCTGGGTGGGGCTCTGGCATCTCTGGGTTCCGGGCCCCACCTCGTGTGGGCTGTGGCTGAGGCTGTGGTCCCCTGCCTGCCAACCCGGGCAGAACCTTTGGGGCCAGGGTCGCCAGAACACGGTCTGCCAGGTGTTCTCAGGGCTACCTAGGGCCTCGGGTCTGGGGTCTGGTCCTCTCGGAGCCCCCTCCCTCGGGCGGACCCAAGGCCCACTCCACCCGCTGCTGGTGGTCCTTGATTCCTCCTGCTCCAAAGACACGGGCCCTGTGAGGCAGGGAGTGTCCCTGCTGTGGGCTGGGCTTTGGGGGACCCGCTGAGCAACCCCCAGGCCTGCTGCGTATGACCTCCAGTCTCCCACCTCGCTGCTGGGCCTCACTTCCGCCGCTGGGGCGCAGAGCGGAGCTGCCGATAAGCAGCGCTATTTCCTCTGGGGAAGGAAGGGAGGCCGGGCCACGGGTGGTGCTGAGCTCACGCTCAGGGGCCGCGGAGCACCCATGGACCCAAGCCACGGCCACAGCAGGCCAGGGGATGAGGAAGGGGCCCCAGGGACCGGACCCTCAGGAGGCCAGCTGTGGGAACAGGTGCACAGCACCGGTGGGGCTGGAGGCGGGGTGCCGGGACCCCTGAGCTCTCGGACTGAGCCTGCCCTGGGAGGAGCCATTCTGGCGTCTGAACCCCGGTCCAGGCCTCTGGGACACCTTATCTTTTCACCTTCCTCTCCAGGTCAAGCCTCCATCGCACCACCTGCCCCCTGAGGAGGTAAGAGTCCAGTGTTTGGGGGCACGGAGGGGTGCAAGGAAACAGGCCCACATCCTTCCAAACGCCGCTCGGCCAAGGCTGGGTCTCCGCCCCCTCCCCTCCGCTGGGTATGCAGACGCCCGGTCCTGCGCCGGGCACGTGCCCCGGGTGCCGGGGTGGCTGGTGGGGTTCAGACCTTGGTTCCCGAGGTGACCCTGCCGTATCTCAGCGGGCCCTGCTCTACGAGGAAGCGCTCTACACTGTCCTGTACCGCCTGGGTCAGCCCGAGCCCAACCATGTGGGGGAGTCCTCGGAGCTGCTGCGGTACCTGCAGGAGGTGAGCCCAGCGCCGCGCCCCCGGCCCCCTGCAGCCTGGCCGCCCCCGCCCCGCGCCCCCAGCCTCTCACACGCCTGCCCCCCCAGGCCTTCCGCATGGAGCCCGGGGAGCATCAGCAGATCCTGCAGCGGGTCCAGGCGCTCGAGGTAACCGGGCCAGCGGCCAGGGCCGTCCTGGGCACGCGGCGGGGCTGGGAGGCCCAGCTCCCTGGGGACTCAGGCTCCACCTCCCGTCACTCCAGAAACCAGTGTTTTGTCTGAAGGCAACAGTGAAGCAAGCCAAGGGGATTCTGGGCAAGGACGTCAGTGGTGAGTAGGCGGCGGGGGCCTGGGGCTTCCTTCCTCGGTCTTCCTCTCTCTAGCGCAGCCTGCCCCAGAGTTCCCATCTGCCCATTGTCCCCTGGAGCTCAGCGGGGGCCTCGCGGACCCCTGGCCTTCGGAGTCTGGGCCAGGGCGGGGGTGATAAGGACTCGCCCTGGGAGCCTAGCCTAGCCCTGACTGCCTCCCCCACCTCCTTGGCCCCCAGGGTTCAGTGACCCCTACTGCCTCCTGGGCATCGAGCAGGGGGTGAGCGTGCCAGGGGGCAGCCCCGGGCTCCGGCGCCGGCAGAAGGCCGTGGTGAGGCACACCATCCCCGAGGACCAGACCCACCGCACCCAGGTCATCACGCAGACCCTCAACCCCGTCTGGGACGAGACCTTCATCCTGTGCGTGGCCCTGCCTCCGCTCCCACCCCGTCTGGTCTGGTCGGCAGGGGCTACTCGGGTGGTGGGGTGCCCCTCACCAGTGAGATGGGAGGCTTCCTGGCTCAGGGGAGGGAGCGTGGCTTGACTGGGAGAGGGGAGGGGAGACAGACCAGAGGCCAGACTGGGCAGAGCGGAGGCATAAAGTGCTGGCGAGGGCCAGGGGGTCAGGCACATCTGGGGTCCTAGAAGGGGTGGAGGCTGGAGGAGGTGGGGACGTCGTTGAGAGGGACTGAAACTTGACAGCGGGTGACGCGGAGGATGCTTGGGCCGGCCTGTGGCCTGGTCAGGGGTCTAGCTGTCCAAGCCCCTCAGCCATGCTCTTTTCTGCCTACAGAGAGTTTGAGGACATAAGCAACGCCCGCTTTCACCTGGACATGTGGTGAGGCGCGTGCCTGTCCGCAAGGGTGGGGGAGAGAAGCACGGGCGGGGCGGAGGGAGCGGGGCGGAAGGGGAGAGGGCTCCCAGCAGGCCCTCTCTGCCTCCTGCTCAAGTCCCTGCCCCACCAGGGACATGGACACGGTGGAGTCCGTCAGACAGAAACTTGGAGAGCTCACAGACCTGCATGGGCTGCGGAGGTGAGTGCCGGGGACCCAGGGCTCCTTCTGCCCTCCCCGCAACGCGCACCCTGGCTGCTGGGCCGCAGGCTCCGGCTGGGCCCGGGTGGCCACAGGTAGGGAGCAGAGCCCAGCCTGACCCGGCCAGCTCTCGGCCCCTCTCCCTGGAACAGGATCTTCAAGGATGCACGGAAGGACAAAGGCCAGGACGACTTTCTGGGGAACTTGGTTCTCAGACTACAGGTGAGTGCCGTGGGGGTGCCGAGGGGCCCAAGGGAAGGGCCAGGTCTGCGCTGGTCAGAGCCCGGGGTCGCGGGTCTGCGGCTCATGGGCGCGGGCGCCTCTTGCCCACGCGGCCCGCCAGGACCTGCACTGCCGGGAGGATCGCTGGTACCCGCTGGAGCCGTGCACAGAGACCTACCCGGACCGCGGCCAGTGCCACCTCCAGTTCCAGTTCATCCACAAGCGGGTACGTGGCCTGGCTGGGCGGGGAGGTGGGGCTGCCCCGGGCGGACGGCCCTCGGTTCACGGCCCTGCTGGCCCCCGACCCCCTGCAGAGGGCCACCGAGGCCAGCCGCTCCCAGCCCAGCTACACGGTGCACCTGCGCCTGCTGCAGCAGCTCGTGTCCCACGAGGTCACCCAGCACCAGGTACTGCCCCCCGAGGGCCGGGCGGGGCCGGGGTCTGCCTGCCGGGTCCCGACACCCCGCCGCCTGCCTCCTCAGGCCGGCAGCACCTCCTGGGACGGGCTGTTGAGCTCCCAGGCGGCCACCATCCTCTTCCTCCACGCCACACAGAAGGACCTGTCGGACTTCCTCCAGTCCCTGGCGTGAGTTCCCCCAGCCCGGCCAGGGCACCCAAGGGCCGTCTGTGCCGCACCACCTTCCTCCTCCCTCCTCACCTGGACATGTGGTGAGGCGCGTGCCTGTCCGCAAGGGTGGGGGAGAGAAGCACGGGCGGGGCGGAGGGAGCGGGGCGGAAGGGGAGAGGGCTCCCAGCAGGCCCTCTCTGCCTCCTGCTCAAGTCCCTGCCCCACCAGGGACATGGACACGGTGGAGTCCGTCAGACAGAAACTTGGAGAGCTCACAGACCTGCATGGGCTGCGGAGGTGAGTGCCGGGGACCCAGGGCTCCTTCTGCCCTCCCCGCAACGCGCACCCTGGCTGCTGGGCCGCAGGCTCCGGCTGGGCCCGGGTGGCCACAGGTAGGGAGCAGAGCCCAGCCTGACCCGGCCAGCTCTCGGCCCCTCTCCCTGGAACAGGATCTTCAAGGATGCACGGAAGGACAAAGGCCAGGACGACTTTCTGGGGAACTTGGTTCTCAGACTACAGGTGAGTGCCGTGGGGGTGCCGAGGGGCCCAAGGGAAGGGCCAGGTCTGCGCTGGTCAGAGCCCGGGGTCGCGGGTCTGCGGCTCATGGGCGCGGGCGCCTCTTGCCCACGCGGCCCGCCAGGACCTGCACTGCCGGGAGGATCGCTGGTACCCGCTGGAGCCGTGCACAGAGACCTACCCGGACCGCGGCCAGTGCCACCTCCAGTTCCAGTTCATCCACAAGCGGGTACGTGGCCTGGCTGGGCGGGGAGGTGGGGCTGCCCCGGGCGGACGGCCCTCGGTTCACGGCCCTGCTGGCCCCCGACCCCCTGCAGAGGGCCACCGAGGCCAGCCGCTCCCAGCCCAGCTACACGGTGCACCTGCGCCTGCTGCAGCAGCTCGTGTCCCACGAGGTCACCCAGCACCAGGTACTGCCCCCCGAGGGCCGGGCGGGGCCGGGGTCTGCCTGCCGGGTCCCGACACCCCGCCGCCTGCCTCCTCAGGCCGGCAGCACCTCCTGGGACGGGCTGTTGAGCTCCCAGGCGGCCACCATCCTCTTCCTCCACGCCACACAGAAGGACCTGTCGGACTTCCTCCAGTCCCTGGCGTGAGTTCCCCCAGCCCGGCCAGGGCACCCAAGGGCCGTCTGTGCCGCACCACCTTCCTCCTCCCTCCTCACCTGCCCTCCTTCAGGCAGGTAGCTTGAAGTCTAACCCTCCAGAGATTTCTGTTTGGGGCCCAACTGTGTATGTTAAGTTTTAAGTCCGTTCCCAACTTTCTTTATTTTTAAATTTCATTTATTTATTTATTTATTGTTATGCTGGGTTTCATGTGGGCTCTTCTCTAGTTGTGGCAAGGGGAGGCTACTCTCTAGTTGTGGTGCGAAGGCTTCTCATTGCGGTGGCTTCTCTGAGTGAGGAGCACAGGGTCCAGGGTGTGCGGGTGTCAGCGGCTGTGGCCCACAGGCTTAGCTGCCCCGAGGCATGTGGAATCTTCCCAGGCCGGGGATTGAACTTGTGTCCCCTGCATTGGCAGGTGGATTCTTAACCACTGGACCACCAGGGACGATCCATTGCCCTGTTTTAAAAATCTGGAGATTTCCCCTGCAGATTCCCAGCTCAGGCTTCCCGTGAGAGTTTCGTGCTGGAACTGCAGGGCTGTCGCCTTGCTGGGCGGCGGGGGGTCAGAGCAGAGCCGTGTGGCTTCTTCCCTCGTCCGTCCATCATGGTTGCCACCTGGACGCGTCTCTCCCTGACATCACCTGAGCCCTAGGCAGCAGAGTTTGCCCCTCTGGGCCCAGACCCCAGAGTCACAGAACGAATCTGTGCTCAGGACTCCCACATCCACACTGAGGAAGGGAGCCCCAGTCTGAGTGCTTCCCGTCTGCCGCAGGCAGTGGCTGGCCTACAGCCGGCTCTACCAGACCCTGGAGTTCCCCAGCAGCTGCCTCCTGTTCCCCATCACCAGTATCGAGTACCAGTGGATCCAGGGCCGGCTCAAGGCCGAGCAGGTGGGCCGGGGCAGGGCAGGGTGACTTGGGCAGGCAGGCCTCGGGGAGCGGAAATGGCTGCAGGCACCCCTAAGGAAGCCCCGGCCCGGTCCACCCGCCGCCTGCCTCCTCAGGCCGGCAGCACCTCCTGGGACGGGCTGTTGAGCTCCCAGGCGGCCACCATCCTCTTCCTCCACGCCACACAGAAGGACCTGTCGGACTTCCTCCAGTCCCTGGCGTGAGTTCCCCCAGCCCGGCCAGGGCACCCAAGGGCCGTCTGTGCCGCACCACCTTCCTCCTCCCTCCTCACCTGCCCTCCTTCAGGCAGGTAGCTTGAAGTCTAACCCTCCAGAGATTTCTGTTTGGGGCCCAACTGTGTATGTTAAGTTTTAAGTCCGTTCCCAACTTTCTTTATTTTTAAATTTCATTTATTTATTTATTTATTGTTATGCTGGGTTTCATGTGGGCTCTTCTCTAGTTGTGGCAAGGGGAGGCTACTCTCTAGTTGTGGTGCGAAGGCTTCTCATTGCGGTGGCTTCTCTGAGTGAGGAGCACAGGGTCCAGGGTGTGCGGGTGTCAGCGGCTGTGGCCCACAGGCTTAGCTGCCCCGAGGCATGTGGAATCTTCCCAGGCCGGGGATTGAACTTGTGTCCCCTGCATTGGCAGGTGGATTCTTAACCACTGGACCACCAGGGACGATCCATTGCCCTGTTTTAAAAATCTGGAGATTTCCCCTGCAGATTCCCAGCTCAGGCTTCCCGTGAGAGTTTCGTGCTGGAACTGCAGGGCTGTCGCCTTGCTGGGCGGCGGGGGGTCAGAGCAGAGCCGTGTGGCTTCTTCCCTCGTCCGTCCATCATGGTTGCCACCTGGACGCGTCTCTCCCTGACATCACCTGAGCCCTAGGCAGCAGAGTTTGCCCCTCTGGGCCCAGACCCCAGAGTCACAGAACGAATCTGTGCTCAGGACTCCCACATCCACACTGAGGAAGGGAGCCCCAGTCTGAGTGCTTCCCGTCTGCCGCAGGCAGTGGCTGGCCTACAGCCGGCTCTACCAGACCCTGGAGTTCCCCAGCAGCTGCCTCCTGTTCCCCATCACCAGTATCGAGTACCAGTGGATCCAGGGCCGGCTCAAGGCCGAGCAGGTGGGCCGGGGCAGGGCAGGGTGACTTGGGCAGGCAGGCCTCGGGGAGCGGAAATGGCTGCAGGCACCCCCATAAGGAAGCCCCCTGCCTCACGACGCCTTCCTGGCCTTGCAGCGCGAGGAGCTGGCCACCTCGTTCGGCTCCCTGCTGGCCTATGGCCTCTCCCTCATCCGGAGGTTCCGGTCTGTCTTCCCCCTCTCCGTGTCAGACTCCCCAGCCCGGCTGCAGTCGCTCCTCAGGTCGGTGGTTACCCCTCACCCTCCTGAGGCACCGCTGGGCATGGGGTGGGGTGGAGAAGCCTGCTGGAGGAATGAGCGGGGTCTGTGGGACAGCGGGCATCTCGGACACGCCTCTCCACCCCCGCAGGGTGCTGGTACAGATGTGTAAGATGAAGGCCTTTGGGGAATTATGCCCGGACAGTGCCCCCCTGCCCCGCCTGGTGACCGAGGCGCTGCGGGTATGCTGCCCGCCCTGGGGGTGGGGAGGGCCCCTGCCTGGGGCCAGCAGCCCTCCCAGCTCACGGACTCTCCGCCCACAGACCGGCACCGTCGAATGGTTCCACCTGAAGCAGCAGCACCATCAGCCCATGGTGCAGGTGAGGGGCTTGGGCGCAGTAGCAGGTGGTGGGACGGGATGCCTGCCCTTCGCAGCTCTTCCTGGCTCACATCTGTCCCTGCCAGGGTGTGCTGGAGGCGGGCAAGGCCCTCCTGAGCCTGGTACAGGACATCATTGGCGACCTGCACCAGTGCCAGCGCACGTGGAACAAGATCTTCCAGAAGTGAGCAGGCGGCCGGGGCGGGAGGCCATGCCGTAGGGAGGGCCTCAGAGTGGGGTCCGGGGGGACCCGGCTGCGTGCCGCCAGGTCCCACCTGCTGCCTTTCCTCCAGCGTCCTCAAGATCGACCTCTTCTCCATGGCTTTCCTGGAGCTGCAGTGGCTGGTGAGCCTTCCCCCCATTCCCCAGGTCGCACCCCCACCCCCTTCCTGGCTCTGGAGCTCCGCCCACTATGCCTTTCCTCCCCAGGTGGCCAAGAGAGTGCAAGACCACATTGCCGCAGTGGGCGGCACGGTGACCCTGGAGGCAGGCGAGAGCCTGTTCCAGCTCTACGTCAGCCTCAAGGAGCTCTACGAGCTACGCTCGCTGCTCTCAGAGAGGTGGGTAGCAGACTGGCTGCAGGGAGAGGAGGGCTCACTGCCCGCAGCAGCCCCGGCCTTCCGCCCGGCTGACCCGGCTCTCCCCAGGGATGGTGTCCTGGCCCTGGATGGCTTCCACCGCTGGTTCCAGCCGGCCATCCCCTCCTGGCTGCAGAAGACCTACAGCGTGGCCCTGGCGCGCGTGCAACGTGCTGTGCAGATGGACGAGGTAGGGGTGGGGGCCTGGGCTAGGGGCAGAGTCCCAGATTTGGGGGTGTGGCTTGGGCTCCGTGGGGACCCTGTGGCACGTGGGTAACCAGCTTTGAGGGATGCTTTTGAGGTTAGCCGCTTGCTGAACGCTGTCTGCTGTTACACTCCAGGATGAAGCCGGGCTCTCAGGCTGACCCTGGCAGCGCGGGGCCTCTGAGTGCAGCCCTGCTTGTGCCCTCGCAGTTCCTGCTCAGCTCTGAGCTTGCTGGCTGTAGGAGCTCTGGATGCTTGCAGATGGGAGCGGGAGGAAGAGGCATGGCTTGGGCAAGCCTTGAACTCTCTTTTCTACACATCCCCCACCCCGTAGCTGGTGCCCCTGGGTGAACTCACCAAGCACAGCACATCTGCCGTGGATCTGTCCACCTGCTTCGCCCAGATCAGCCACACCGCCCGGCAGCTGGCCTGGCCTGACCCAGAGGAGGCCTTCATGATCACCGTCAAGTTCGTGGAGGTGCAGCCTCATTCCCACCATTTCCCCCAAATTCTCACCTGAGTTCTCATCCAGTTCCCTGACCAGGGACTCCCCTGAGCCCCTCCCACCTTGGGCTAAGTCGTGTCGGCCTTCCCGATAGCCCCGGTCTGTCCCTCTTCTCCATGGCTTTCCTGGAGCTGCAGTGGCTGGTGAGCCTTCCCCCCATTCCCCAGGTCGCACCCCCACCCCCTTCCTGGCTCTGGAGCTCCGCCCACTATGCCTTTCCTCCCCAGGTGGCCAAGAGAGTGCAAGACCACATTGCCGCAGTGGGCGGCACGGTGACCCTGGAGGCAGGCGAGAGCCTGTTCCAGCTCTACGTCAGCCTCAAGGAGCTCTACGAGCTACGCTCGCTGCTCTCAGAGAGGTGGGTAGCAGACTGGCTGCAGGGAGAGGAGGGCTCACTGCCCGCAGCAGCCCCGGCCTTCCGCCCGGCTGACCCGGCTCTCCCCAGGGATGGTGTCCTGGCCCTGGATGGCTTCCACCGCTGGTTCCAGCCGGCCATCCCCTCCTGGCTGCAGAAGACCTACAGCGTGGCCCTGGCGCGCGTGCAGCGTGCTGTGCAGATGGACGAGGTAGGGGTGGGGGCCTGGGCTAGGGGCAGAGTCCCAGATTTGGGGGTGTGGCTTGGGCTCCGTGGGGACCCTGTGGCACGTGGGTAACCAGCTTTGAGGGATGCTTTTGAGGTTAGCCGCTTGCTGAACGCTGTCTGCTGTTACACTCCAGGATGAAGCCGGGCTCTCAGGCTGACCCTGGCAGCGCGGGGCCTCTGAGTGCAGCCCTGCTTGTGCCCTCGCAGTTCCTGCTCAGCTCTGAGCTTGCTGGCTGTAGGAGCTCTGGATGCTTGCAGATGGGAGCGGGAGGAAGAGGCATGGCTTGGGCAAGCCTTGAACTCTCTTTTCTACACATCCCCCACCCCGTAGCTGGTGCCCCTGGGTGAACTCACCAAGCACAGCACATCTGCCGTGGATCTGTCCACCTGCTTCGCCCAGATCAGCCACACCGCCCGGCAGCTGGCCTGGCCTGACCCAGAGGAGGCCTTCATGATCACCGTCAAGTTCGTGGAGGTGCAGCCTCATTCCCACCATTTCCCCCAAATTCTCACCTGAGTTCTCATCCAGTTCCCTGACCAGGGACTCCCCTGAGCCCCTCCACTGGGAGAACAGAGTCTTAGCCACGGGTTTGTTTTAGTTGCTAAGTCGTGTCGGCCTCTTTGCGACTACATGGATGGTAGCCCCCTAGGCTCCTCTGTCCCTGGATTTCCCGGGCAAGAATACTGGAGTGGGTTGTCATTCCCTTCTCCAGGGGATCTTCCCGGCCCAGGGATCGAACCTGTGTCTCCTCCATTGGCAGGTGGCTACTTTACCACTGTGCTACCTGGGAAGTCCCACTTCTTGGCTTGCCCTAGCAGCATCCAGAAGCCTCCATCCTAAATGCCCAAGTCTCTGAGGCTCTGTGCCTCTGCACCATCTATCCTGGCATCCTCCCCACAACCAATCATCTTCTCCTCACCCCAGGACACCTGTCGGCTGGCCCTGGTGTACTGCAGCCTTATAAAGGCCCGTGCCCGCGAGCTTTCTGCAGGCCAGAAGGACCAAGGCCAGGCAGCCGACATGGTAGGGGTGGGGGCTGGGGCTGGGGCTGGGGGTGGAGCCTGCCGGTCCTGGCACTCTTCAGGCAACTCAGCATCCCTGTGCCCGTGCCTGCCTGCAGCTGTGTGTGGTGGTGAATGACATGGAGCAGCTGCGGCTGGTGATCGGCAAGCTGCCCACCCAGCTGGCGTGGGAGGCGCTGGAGCAGCGGGTGGGCGCCGTGCTGGAGCAGGGGCAGCTGCAGAACACACTGCACGCCCAGCTGCAGGGCGCGCTGGCTGGGCTGGGCCACGAGATCCGCACCGGCGTCCGCACCTTGGCCGAGCAGGTAATCTGCCTGACCCCCCGTGACCTGGCCCCAGCCCGCCTCAGCCTGACGTCTCCCCCAGGAGAGCAGGACACGGCTCAGTGTCGGCCCCTCCTCTTCCGGAACGTACACTCAGACCCCAAGCCACCTCTCCCGACCCCCAGCTCACCCCCGACCTCCCTCCTACCACTTTGTGTCTCTAGCTGGAGGCAGGCATTGCCAGGCACATCCAGAAACTCGTGGGCATCAGGGAATCCGTCCTGCCGGAAGATGTGAGTGGCCCTCCCTGTTTTCTGACCTTTGCCAGCCACGTGCGTCAGAAGTTGCCAAGGGGCTTAGGATGGGTTGGGGGTGCTGAAGGCCATGAGGTGTCAGAGTTGATTCCCCAGACGTGGGCAAGGAATGCTCCCTCCTGGCTTCAGTGTTCTTCTTGGCAGCCAGGAGGGCGGGGCTGGTCGTTCCACAGGCTCTCCCAGCACCTCCCGTCAGTGTGGGGGCTGCCGTGGGGGCGGGCCGGGACGGCAGCCAGATGGCCCTGGGAGCGTCCTTCTCAGCTGCCCACTCGCGTGGCTGTTGCATGGCCAGCTGACCTCAACTTCCTCATCTGTCAGGGATAATAAGGAACACTTCTAATTGTTCGGGAGAATGATATTCGTTCATCAACTACTTAAGCACCCACTTGGTCCCAGGTATTGATTTAGACACCGGGGATACATAGTAATGAATACGGTGACGAGCATCCCTGCCTTCCTAGAGTTTTCATTCCAGTAGGTGAAAAAAGAGCTAAGGATAAACTGTCACTAAGGCTATTATTTGGAGGAGGAAATGGCAACCCACTCTAGTATTCTCACCTGGGAAATCCCATGGACGGAGGAACCTGGAGGGCTACAGTCCACAGGGCTGCAAAGGGTCAGACACAGCTGAGCCTGCACACATACATACAGCTGTTATGAGAACTATACATGTGTGTGCATATAAATGTGTATGTCTGCACACATGGTATATTAGACAATGAGAAACGTTCAAGAGAAAAAATACACAAGGGAGCAGAAAGGTGATAGGACTGTTTCTCTCTCTCTCTTTTTTTTTCCGACTGTATCATGCGGCTTGTCGGATTTTAGTTCCCTGACTGGGACCCAAACCACACCCCTCTAGTGAAAGTATGGAGTCTTAACCACGGGGCCACCGGGGAAGTCCCTGAGGCCCGTCGTTTTAGATAGTGGCCAGAGCCGGCCTTGCTCAAAGGGTAACCGCTGAGTCAAGACCTACAGGAAGCAAGAGAAGGAGGCATGAGGATTCTGCCAGAGGGAACTGCACCGGCAAAGGCAGGAGCAGGCCTGGCCGGTACGAGGGCTATGGAGGAGGCCAGAGTGGCTGGAGCTGACCGTGGTCAAGGGCCAGTTCTGCGGGCATGCCATGGATGCGCAGGAAAGCCCCTGGCCTTGTTTTCTTTCCGGCTCGGGGCAAGGGGATGGGGCTGGGACCTGGTTAGGCCAGAGCCAGATGTGCTGCCGCCCCTGCCCAGGCCGTTCTGCCCCTGATGAAGTTCCTGGAGGTGAAGCTCTGCTACATGAACACCAACCTGGTGCAGGAGAACTTCAGCAGGTCTGTAGCAGCCGCCTGCCCTGTGGGGTACCCCCTCTCCTCCCACCCGCCCCCCTCTCCTGGCCTCAGCATCCATCCTCAGGGGAGAATGCAACCGGCCTCTTACATGCTCGCTCCCAGGGTCAGGGTGCTCCCCACTGCACAAGCCTGTCTGTTTCACCTTAGGCAGAGCTGAACCCTGCCGGTTCTCCCTTCGCCCTGGGCTGCGTCTTGGGAGGATGTATTGATTCACCGGATACAAAAAGTAATGAAATACGGTGGACGAGCATCCCTGCCTTCCTAGAGTTTTCATTCCAGTAGGTGAAAAAAGAGCTAAGGATAAACTGTCACTAAGGCTATTATTTGGAGGAGGAAATGGCAACCCACTCTAGTATTCTCACCTGGGAAATCCCATGGACGGAGGAACCTGGAGGGCTACAGTCCACAGGGCTGCAAAGGGTCAGACACAGCTGAGCCTGCACACATACATACAGCTGTTATGAGAACTATACATGTGTGTGCATATAAATGTGTATGTCTGCACACATGGTATATTAGACAATGAGAAACGTTCAAGAGAAAAAATACACAAGGGAGCAGAAAGGTGATAGGACTGTTTCTCTCTCTCTCTTTTTTTTTCCGACTGTATCATGCGGCTTGTCGGATTTTAGTTCCCTGACTGGGACCCAAACCACACCCCTCTAGTGAAAGTATGGAGTCTTAACCACGGGGCCACCGGGGAAGTCCCTGAGGCCCGTCGTTTTAGATAGTGGCCAGAGCCGGCCTTGCTCAAAGGGTAACCGCTGAGTCAAGACCTACAGGAAGCAAGAGAAGGAGGCATGAGGATTCTGCCAGAGGGAACTGCACCGGCAAAGGCAGGAGCAGGCCTGGCCGGTACGAGGGCTATGGAGGAGGCCAGAGTGGCTGGAGCTGACCGTGGTCAAGGGCCAGTTCTGCGGGCATGCCATGGATGCGCAGGAAAGCCCCTGGCCTTGTTTTCTTTCCGGCTCGGGGCAAGGGGATGGGGCTGGGACCTGGTTAGGCCAGAGCCAGATGTGCTGCCGCCCCTGCCCAGGCCGTTCTGCCCCTGATGAAGTTCCTGGAGGTGAAGCTCTGCTACATGAACACCAACCTGGTGCAGGAGAACTTCAGCAGGTCTGTAGCAGCCGCCTGCCCTGTGGGGTACCCCCTCTCCTCCCACCCGCCCCCCTCTCCTGGCCTCAGCATCCATCCTCAGGGGAGAATGCAACCGGCCTCTTACATGCTCGCTCCCAGGGTCAGGGTGCTCCCCACTGCACAAGCCTGTCTGTTTCACCTTAGGCAGAGCTGAACCCTGCCGGTTCTCCCTTCGCCCTGGGCTGCGTCTTCGGGAGGATGCAGCTTCTGGTTTCCCTAACATTCCCAGAAGCTGGTGTTCCTCTCCCACATTCCAGGGGGTCTCTTGAAGCAGGGCCCAGCACACCGGGCAGCAGGGGGTAGGGGTCAAGAGCATGGGCTCTGGGTGACCTGGATTCAGACTCCAGCCTCGCCACTGCTTGGTGGGTGGCCGTGCGCAGATCACTCGAGGTTTCTGTGCAGATGGTCCTCGTTCTGGCCTCTGTTGAGGACTGAGTGAGTCACGTGAAGGCCGAGAGCCGTGCCTGCCGCAGAGGAAGTGGTTGATGACAGAGCTGCCATGACAGCAGGGACGAGGAGGACGACAGGTCCCCCAGCGGGGGCTGCCGGCCCCCGGAGTTCTGCTCCTCTCCCAGTGGGGCCGTGGGGCTTCGGGAGCTCACCCCCTGGGTCAGAGAATGCCATTCATTCAGCTCTGATTTTCATTCTTTGATTTCTTGAGACCCCTCCCATTCTTGGTTATCATTTGGCTGCCCCAGGTCTTACTTGCCGCATACAGGATCGTCCCTCTTTGTTGCGGCATGAGGGCTCTTTAGTGCTGCGCGTGGGATCTTAGTTCCCTGACCAGGGACTGAACTGGAGCCCCTGAGTTAGGAGCAGAGTCTTAACCACGGGACCATCGGGGAAGTGCCGAGACCTTTCCCATTCTTTTTTTTTTAGGGGGTGGGGTGAGGGGCAGGTTGGGGAAGGAAGGGGTCGGGCGGGCCACTTCTATTGGTCTTTCATTTATCTATTTTCATCCATCTTTGTTCTTTGGCCCGTGTGGGCCTCCCATCACGGTGGCTGGTGACCTCTGTCGTCGCAGAGCACCGGCTCTGGGCGCATGCCCTCCAGAGCTCCGGCTCGGTCATTGGACACATCGGTGCAGCCGCTCCGTGGCACGTGGGATCTTCCCAGGCCAGGGATCGCACCAGTGCCCCTTGCACTTCAAGGTGGTGTCCTTACCCACTGGGCCACCAGGGAAGCCCCTGTCCCATTCTTAAGCACACATTTGTGTGTGCGTGCTCATCTGCCTGACTCTACTTTGACAAGTGAAACTTCAGTTAGTTCAGGTCATTATTAGAATGGACTGTGGCTTGGTGGTTATTTTTTTTCCTCCCTGCAAGTCGTAAATGCTTATCCATGAGATCCTATTCATTTTGGCCCTGCGCATCTTCACTCAAGATTCTGTCCCTGGAGGTCCACCCCCTACACTGACCCACCTTGTTTATTGGTGTTTGGTAATCCTGCGAGAAGGATTCGTCACGAGCTTGTCGACAGGACTGGGCCTGACTGCCTACCCCTCACCCCACCTCCCTCAGATCAGCCCTCGCTCCCTACCCTGCCTGCACCCCAGGCCCCAGTCCCACCAGGTGGAGGGTCGGGGTGGGGAGGAACTGGGGTCGGAGGGTGGGGCTGGGTGCCGTGAGGCCTCCTCCGCCTCAAGAGCGTCTCCACTTCCTCCTCTTCTGCTCTCCTGTCCCCGGTCCTCCATCTCTCTGCGCCTCGCCCAGCCTCCTGAGCCTGCTCTGGACCCACACGCTCACGGTGCTGGCGGAGGTGGCCGCCTCCCAGCGAAGCTTCCCCCTGGCCTCTAGCAGGCTGAAGTTTGCACTACAGGTAATCATACCAGTGACAACAACGAGGACCCTGGTGGGAGAGTGCCTGGGGGTCACCTCTGATATCTTGCCCCCTAGAACTTGGAGATCTGCTTCTACGCAGAGGGCTGTGGCCTGCCCCCCGAGGCCCTGCACACGGCTACTTTCCAGGTAGGGGCCTTTGCTGGCGAGGGGGAGCCCGCCTTCCTGTGCACCTGTGTTCTATTATTAAAAAAAAAAAAACAGAAATTTAAGACAGCGACAGCGGAGGGCTGAACCCAGTGTGACGGTCTCTGAAACACGGCTGGGTGGGGCAAAGCGTGACACACCGTGGAGCCCACCCCGTCGCTGCCTCTGGCTGTCGTCGGGGCTACCCTGGCTGGTGGTCCCACAGCGCCCGGGGCTTCCCGTGTCGCACGGTGGTCGCGCTGGTTGGCCGTGAACGGCTGAAGGGCAGCCCTGGGCTGTGTTGAGTCTGACGGCTCAGGGCACTCCTCAGCTGTGCCCGCTCCCCAGGCTCTGCAGAGGGACCTGGAGCTGCAGGCTGCCTCCAGTCGGGAGCTCATCCAGAAGTACTTCTGCAGCCGCATCCAGCAGCAGGTGAGGCTGCCCGCCCCGCGGCGCTCACCGGCACCTGCGGCCCCGCCCCGGCCCGCGCGGCCCCCGCTGACCCCGCCCCTGCGCGCCGCCCGCAGGCGGAAACCACCTCCGAGGAGCTCGGGGCCGTCACAGTCAAGGCCTCCTACCGCCCCTCCGAGCAGAAGCTGCGTGTGGAGCTGCTCAGCGCCTCCAACCTGAGGCCCCTGGACTCCAATGGTGAGTGGAGGCTGCCCCGGCCACTCTCCGTGTCCCTCATCTGGTCCCCCCAGTTCCCCGGGGCCTCTGCTCGTCCTGCCTGGGCGCTGGGTGCATTTCTCCAGGATTGCCACGAGGGGGCAGTGCTGCTGGGGTGGGGACCGCACTCGGGGCTGGGATCCTTGGCCAACATCCCCTTGCGGGCTACTTGCCAGGCTCCAGCGACCCCTTTGTCCAGCTGACCTTTGAGCCCAGGCACCAGTTCCCTGAGCTGGCCCCCCGGGAGACCCAAAAGCACAAGAAGGACCTTCATCCACTGTTTGATGAAACCTTTGAATTGTGAGTGTTCCCTACATGGGTGGCGTCCCCAGCCCTGGCCCTGACTCGGGCCTGTTCCTCCCCGCTGGGGCTCAGGGGCTCCCCTCAGATGACCACGTCTGAGCCCCAGGGGACAAGGGTTTGCTGGCACAGGCCTCAAGCCTCCTCCCTTGCAGGTGGGATGGGGGTACTTTGGGGGAGACTGCTCCCATGTGTTGGACTGAGAGACTTGCCTTCAGGAAGGGGTCCTGTCCCCGAGATCCTCTGTTCCCCAAGATAGGCGGTCCTGGGTGCACAGGGCCCCCTGGTCTAAAGCATCAGCTCACAGAGCAGGCACCAGAGCATGTGACCCAAGATGTGCCAGGCTGAGAACTGGCTGTGATCCCAGTGCCCACCCGCGGGCGAGCCCTGGTGGTCCCACAGCGCCCGGGGCTTCCCGTGTCGCACGGTGGTCGCGCTGGTTGGCCGTGAACGGCTGAAGGGCAGCCCTGGGCTGTGTTGAGTCTGACGGCTCAGGGCACTCCTCAGCTGTGCCCGCTCCCCAGGCTCTGCAGAGGGACCTGGAGCTGCAGGCTGCCTCCAGTCGGGAGCTCATCCAGAAGTACTTCTGCAGCCGCATCCAGCAGCAGGTGAGGCTGCCCGCCCCGCGGCGCTCACCGGCACCTGCGGCCCCGCCCCGGCCCGCGCGGCCCCCGCTGACCCCGCCCCTGCGCGCCGCCCGCAGGCGGAAACCACCTCCGAGGAGCTCGGGGCCGTCACAATCAAGGCCTCCTACCGCCCCTCCGAGCAGAAGCTGCGTGTGGAGCTGCTCAGCGCCTCCAACCTGAGGCCCCTGGACTCCAATGGTGAGTGGAGGCTGCCCCGGCCACTCTCCGTGTCCCTCATCTGGTCCCCCCAGTTCCCCGGGCCTCTGCTCGTCCTGCCTGGGCGCTGGGTGCATTTCTCCAGGATTGCCACGAGGGGGCAGTGCTGCTGGGGTGGGGACTGCACTCGGGGCTGGGATCCTTGGCCAACATCCCTTGCGGGCTACTTGCCAGGCTCCAGCGACCCCTTTGTCCAGCTGACCTTTGAGCCCAGGCACCAGTTCCCTGAGCTGGCCCCCCGGGAGACCCAAAAGCACAAGAAGGACCTTCATCCACTGTTTGATGAAACCTTTGAATTGTGAGTGTTCCCTACATGGGTGGCGTCCCCAGCCCTGGCCCTGACTCGGGCCTGTTCCTCCCCGCTGGGGCTCAGGGGCTCCCCTCAGATGACCACGTCTGAGCCCCAGGGGACAAGGGTTTGCTGGCACAGGCCTCAAGCCTCCTCCCTTGCAGGTGGGATGGGGGTACTTTGGGGGAGACTGCTCCCATGTGTTGGACTGAGAGACTTGCCTTCAGGAAGGGGTCCTGTCCCCGAGATCCTCTGTTCCCCAAGATAGGCGGTCCTGGGTGCACAGGGCCCCCTGGTCTAAAGCATCAGCTCACAGAGCAGGCACCAGAGCATGTGACCCAAGATGTGCCAGGCTGAGAACTGGCTGTGATCCCAGTGCCCACCCGCGGGCGAGCCCTCGGGCAGGGGTGGCCGGCAGCTGAGCCTGACTCCATGCCCGCCCAGCCTGGTGCCTGCTGAGCCTTGCCAGAAGGACGGGGCGTGCCTCCTGCTCACGGTGCTGGACCACGACACGCTGGGGGCCGACGACCTGGAAGGAGAGGCCTTCTTACCCCTGTGCTCCGTGCCGGGCCTGACGGGGACTGAGGAGCCGGGCGAGGTGCCTCAGACCCGCCTACCCCTCACCTACCCTGCGCCCAACGGTAGGCCTGGGCCCTCGAGCAGGGTAGGGCAGAGGCTGGGAAGCTGCGAGTGTGGGGCCTGGCCCAGCACAGGGGATGCAGGGGAGGGGCAGCCTCCCAGAGAGGCGACCTTGGGGCCAGAGGAAAGCCTCCCTGGAGGGGTAAGGCTGTTGGGCCAGCGTGGTGGCTCGTGTTGTTGAGATCGTGTGTCTGATTAAGGACCGGTGACGGTCAAGCTGGGCCGAGTGTGCGCGACTCGCCCTGGTGGGATAAGGTGACCATGTTTGCCTGGGGCGAGGGGCCATCTCTCTGCCCAGGGGCCGCGTTCCTACAGAGCAGCCCCCCAGCTTGAGGAGAGCCGGCCTTGTGTTCGAGCACTTAGGACAGGTCCACGCTGGGCCCTGGGTGTGGGGGCGCTCCTACCACTCCCCTACAGCCACCCAGCGAGGCAGGCGCTGCTGTTCTCCAGATGAGGCAGCTGAGGCACACGTGGGTTCACTGGCCTGAGGGTCTCGTAGGAAGAGGTGATGGTCGCCCCGAGGCACGTCAGCCCCTGCCCCTGCCCAGAGTCCAGGCGAGTGCCGCAGCCCGGGGGCAGCGAGAACAGCCCCTGTGCTGTCCACCAGGCTGCCCTGCGAGCGTGGCTAGTGTGGACCCATCACAAGGCTCCAGGGAGAGGAACTGCAGCCCCAGCCACTCCCCAGGCACCGTCTCTCCCGGTCTGACCCCCGAATGCCTCTCTTCGCAGGGGATCCAGTCCTGCAGCTGCTGGAGAGCCGGAAGGGGGACCGTGAGGCCCAGGTGTTTGTGAGGCTGCGGCGGCAGCGGGCCAGGCAGGCCTCCCAGCACGCCCTGCGGCCAGCGCGGTAGCAGTGGAGGCTGGGCCCTCGGGAGGGAGGTCGGAATCCTCCTACCACAGTGCAGCCCTCCCGCCGGGCCTAACACCCCAGAAGAGCCCTGAAGTTGGCAGCCCCGTGTGCGGGGCCCCTGCGGCCAGAGCCGGGGCCCATGGTGATGGGAGGCCCATTTGCAGTATTTATGTTCTTTCCCTCCTCCAGCCAGCCGTGGCCTTCGCATTCTGCCCCAAGGGGAGGGGACAGCTGTGTCCTCACCTGTCCCCCCCTTAGGGAGACGCGGCTCTGGCGCAGAGAGCCCTGTCTCCTGTTCCAGCCACTGGGGTGGGGCCCGGTGCGGGGGCCTGCTCGTCAGCAGCTGTAATGAAGGAACCTCGGTCCCCTCCTGAGGGGCCTGCCAGCACCCAGGCCGAGAGGCTGAGAGCCCGAGGCCTTCTGGCTCTGAAGGACGACAGCTGGCCGGCAGTGGGGACAGACTGGCTGTGTCCGCTGAGGACCCCTCTTCCTTGGGACAGTGCCTGCCACCTAGAAACTTTCTTAGCAAAAATAAAACGAACAATCCACTGTCCTCTCACAAAACAGAACTGCTGGCCCGCAGTGGGGTCCGAGTGAGTCAGGCCCTGGGCTTCCCTGGTGCCTCAGATGGTAGAGAATCCGCCTGCAGTGTAGGAGGCCGGGGTTCCACCCCTGGGTTGGGAAGATCCCCTGGAGGCTGGAATGGCAGCCCACGCCAGTGTTCAGCCTTGCTGGAGAGTCCCACGGCTCGGCCTTGGGGGCTGCACGGCAGGGCTGAGGGCTGGCTCCCCGGGGCTGCCTGGCAGAGGGGCCAGAGCCCGAGGCCTGCTTGTCGTTCCGGTTGGTGACTGTGGCTGAGCCTCTTAACCTCTCTAAGCCTGCACAGGGATGATCAGATGAAGACCATCTCCAAGGCTCCTTGCAGCTCTGTTCCTCTGAACCCTACACAGAAAGCCCACTGCGTGGGTTTTCACAGCCACCGACAGGCCAGCCCACCGCAGGGTAATGAGGTGGCTCAGGCGCCCCAGGGGGCAGGCCCACCCTCTTTTGGTGCTTTTCTGAGCGGGCACTGTCTGTTCCTTGGAGAAGCTCCTGGGGCCCTCGGTGTTTCTGGGTAACAGTAAGTACTCCAGTTGCCTCTGATGACAGAGCTCTGAGGAGCCCTCTGGCCTGGGCAGTCTCTGGGTCCAGGATCAAAGGTCCCACCACATCAGCTCCAGCAGGCCTGTGTCGAGAACAGGCGGTCTAGGAGCCTGGGGCAGGCCTTGGGCCTGGATGGGATGGCCAGGGTGGGAGCTGGCCCTGTGCACGGGTCGGAGGCCGTGGGACCCCACCCTCCCGCATCCCCACGTAAACAGGCTGCCTTCACAAGTTCATATTTTATTTCCAATGTTTGGAGCTTTGATTTTTGCATTTTTGTAAAAAAGTTTTCAATTAATTAAAAGCCCTTTCGTGCTGAGCCCAGGGGGGGCCTGGGCCGGGCCAGACCCTCTGCCACCTCGTGCTCCCACCCCAGACCGCCAGGGCGGGGAGCGGGGCGGCGTCCCTTGCCCACTCTGCCCTCCCGTCCCGCTGCCTCTCTCTGTACAGGACAATTTTTAAAATGGAAGCTAAGACACAATATACATCGGACAGGCACGCACACACATGCACACAGGCGTCTGCTCCAAGCGGGCAGGACGTCAGCTGCACTCAGAGAGCACCAAGGAATGCATACGAGCCCCTCCTGGCGAGGAGGCAGGGCCTGAGCCCCACCTTGGTCCTCACAGCCTGCAGCCCCTCCTGCCTGCCGCCCTGCCGGCTGCCAGAGGGAGGGGCGCAGCACAGAGGGCCGTGCAGAGGAGGGGCAGCCGCGGGCAGCGGGGGCCGGGGCAGTGCCGGCCTGGGGCCGGGGCCGCTGCTCCCGGAGCCCAGGGGGTTGAGGAGGGCTGGGGCGGACCCCGGCCTCAGGTACCTGAGGGGTCGACCACCTGGGCTTTGCCCCTCGAGGAGCTTCACAGGCCCCGGTCAGGAGTGGGGCTGGCCCTGCCGCTTTGGCCTGCCAGCCTGGACTGAGTACACATTTGGTAAGTCCAGAAGCTTGGCGGGCTAGGATCCCCTCTCAGCCTCACGGCTGGGAACCAGGGCTGCCCCCAGGTCCTCCACGGGGCTGCCTCTCGCCCTGGCCTGGGGAGGAGGGGTGAACAGGGCCTGCCCTGAAGGCTTGTCCCCTCCCCTCAGCCCCCTCCAGCTTCCCACCCTGCCCTGCTCAGGCCCCAGGAAAAAGTTAAAAATAGTTAGTTCCTACATAAAAAAAAGAGACAGAAACAGGTTCCCTGCCAAAAGGCTGGGGGGACAAGAGGGGGTGCAGCGGGAAAAGTGGGCGCGGGCGGGTGAGGACTGCAGAAGTTTTTTCTTTTAAAAAGTGCTTGGTAAGTCTGTTTTAAAGTGTGTGTCTATATCTATGTAAGATATACACACAGACACTGTTCACACACCGGCCGCCCACACATACCTGCACACGTACAGAAATGTATACATATACATAATCATATACATATACATACATACATACATACATATATATATATATATATACTTTAAAAAGTCCTAGGTGAGAAGATCCGAGCCAGGCCGAGGCCAGGCCCACAGGGTCACGACTGGAGGGCGTGAGGGCGGCCTGGCTGGCAGACGGGGCACTCGCTGCCCTCGGCACAGAGCTCGCACAGCACGGCGTGCTGGCACGGCAGCACTGCTCGGTTCTGCTCCTGACACTTAAGGCATTTCACCGACTGCATGTGGAACACGGCCTGCGGAGGGAAGGACGCCAGTCACGGCCTGCCCTGCACCGACGAGCCGCTCTGCTGACTCTCGCTTCAGCCCCGCCGGGTGGGGAAACGCGCGCAGAGCTCGGGAGCGCGCCCACGGGCCCCGGGTGACGGGAGGGCAGGGCCAGAGGCTGGCTGAGCACCTCCAGGTGCCCCGTGTCTGCTTTAGCCGGCAGGGGCCAAGCGGGGAGAGGCGGCCAGGGCTGCCCTGCAGCTCCCATCGGTCGGGCTTTTCCTCACAAGTAGGCTTCTGCCTCTCGTCTCGTGTGACCTCGTGGTGACTCTAGGTCCCGAGTGAGAACTGCAGGGTCTAGAGAGGGCCGTGACGAGCCCGAGGTGACACGGCCGTGCATGGGGCCGGGCTGCCAAATGTCCAGGGAAGGGAGGAAAGCGCCTCCCTGGACCCCGCGGGGCACCGAGGAATGCAGACATTCCAGAGTGCCTGCTGGCAGGCGCGGAGCTCACAGGAGCGGTGATCAGGATGGGACCCAGGGCCCAGGGGAACTACTGCAGCTTCGATCGGCACCTGCCTCCAGAGTGCAGGGGTGGGCCCCGGTGCCCGCCTGCCTCCACCCTCCCCGTCCCCACCGAGGGACCAGCGCCTCCAGCACGGGCACCTGGCTCGGCTCAGCGGGGGCAGAGGCTCTCAGGAGGAGGGGGCCAGCCCTGGACCCGCAGGGACCCATCTGAGGCCCGGCCCGGGCTGAGGCCACTGTGCCTCCCCGCCGGGGCTCCCCGGGCTGCTGACCTTGTCCACTTGCTCCAGGTGGGCCCGCAGCTGCTTCTGGAGCGAGTAGAGGGTGGAGAGGGAGAGGGCCTCCAGGTCGGGGAAGGCGGGCAGGGCCTGCGGCTCTGGGCCTGCCTGCAGCCGCTCCAGCTCCCCCTGCAGCT
This sequence comes from Tragulus kanchil, assembly GCA_022376925.1. Taxonomy (NCBI): domain Eukaryota; kingdom Metazoa; phylum Chordata; class Mammalia; order Artiodactyla; family Tragulidae; genus Tragulus; species Tragulus kanchil. Next base: position 23,028,841 of record JAIOJX010000027.1, on the reverse strand, counting down.
TCTTCACCTGCACCTCCAGCGCGTCCCGCTGCTCCCGGGCCCGCTCGCACTCTGCGCCCGCCGTGCTGGCCCGCTCCCCGGCCTCCTCTGCCTCCTTTTTCCAGGCATCACAAGCCTGTGGGCCCAACACGCAGCCCCTGGTCACGATGGCCCGACACCCTTCTCCCTGCCCCGAGAGCGCATCTCTGGGAGCCGGTGGGGGCCACCATGGCTGCGGGGCCTGCTGGGAGCTGGGGCAGGTGTCTGGGGAGAGGGGCAGGGAGGAGGGCTGGCGCTGCCTGCAGAGAAGAGAGGTTTCAGGACCTGCAAGAGACCCTGTGGGCAGGGCAGGGGGCCGAGCCCAGCGGAGCAGGGGAGCACCAGGCGGACCTGGCCAGCACCTGGGGCAGCCAGGCTGTGGCTGGACACAGGGCCCATCTCAGAACCTAGAGCCCAGGAGCCAGGGCTTCTGGGGAGAGGCAGGCGGTGCTGTGGGACTAGACCAGATCAGCAACCTGCAGAGGGAACGCCAGGCCTGAGATCCCAGCCACCCCAGGGGCCCTACTGGACAGGCCGAGTTTCTCCACTTGGGAGAGACGACACACAACTGAGCTTCTGTCTGGCTGCCCAGGACCCCGACTCCCCAGCCCCGCACCCACTCCGTCTAGGATGGGCCCCAGCTGAGTGCGGCACGCCCTGGGAAGGGCGGGGGCCCTGCGGGCCCAGTACCTGCTTGGCCTGCTTCCAGGACTCCTCCCACTGCTTGATGGTGCTGTTGGCTTCGTCCAGCTCTTGCCGAAGCCGGGCCAGCTCGGCAGCCCCCGGCCCTGACAGGAAGGCAGGGGAAGTGCCCGGGGAGAAGCTTCCAGAGGCAAAGTGCTCCCAGATGCTGCTGTTCATCCCGTTCAGACCTGCCCCAGGAAGAGGAGGACCCTCAGCGCTCTGCAGGGCTTTGGGCCCAGGCCCCGTTGGCCTGCCTGGGGGCTTCAGGGGCTGTCTGCGCCAGGCTCCGGCAGCATCAGGCGGGGGGACTGCACGGGGAGGTGTGGGCCCCGGCACTCCTCAGCTGCCAGCACTCTTCCACGTCTCAGGGTCCCACATCTGTGGAGCGGGGCTCCCCTCACCTGCCTCACAGGGTGACTCGGGGGACCTGGGAGAGCAGCCCGAGAACCCTCAACTGTCCTGTCAGGCTGGAGGAAGGGGAGACTTCCTGCGTGCTGATCTAAGGCCGAGGTAGAGATTCAGGAAAGTAAGACATGAGTCAGGGCCTCAAGAGAGCAGAGCTAGAGCAGGACGTGCTTGAGGAGCCCTGGACCAGCCCCCTTGTTTTACAACCAGGAAACTGAGATAAACCATGTTGCCAGGAGTCACGGGAACAGCTGGTGGGCCGCTTTGTGGCAAGCAAGCCCCGTGCTCAGCCAGTGCCCTCGGCCCCTCCTGCGGCGGCTGCTCATGGCACCACAGTCCCACGCCCCGAGGGTGGCCCTTCCTCCGAGGGAGACCGATTCCCACCTCCGGCCCATTCTGCCCACACGTTACCACTCTAGTGACTTCTTGCTCCCCTTCCCATTAATCCAGCCAGGATGTTCCAGAACCACATTTAAGACAGTCTGTCTCCCAAGCAACACAAATACAACCACAGGACCAAGGTCTTCCCGGTGGAGACACGAGGCTCTCGGCCCCTCCCGGGAGGCGAGGCGCTCCGCTGGCACCTGCCCCTCGCTCAGGTGGCTCCCCTCCAGGGCAGGTCCCTCGTTACCCTGAATCACAGCGCCAGCCCCTTGCCTCCACACGACAGTGACAGACTCTGAAGTATGACCTCACGTCTTGGCGCCCGTGCCTGCCCCCAGCTGACCACAGGACCATGCCCGTGGGGACGCCTGAGCCCACACTGTAGCCGGGAACGACTCGGCGACCATGCAGGGGAGGAGTAAACAGTGGCCAGTATGGAGGCTCCAGTCAAGATGCCTCCAGAGGGCGGGGCAAGTCAGACCGGCGGAGTGCTAGCCTTCTGGGGCGGAGGGCTCAGCTGTCACGGGGCGGCCCGGCCTCCAGAGAGGTCAGGCAGGACCCAAACCTGGTCAGGAGATCAAAGGGCAGCTCAGAGGCTCAGTGTGACCAGCACCCTGGGGGGCTCTGGTCTCCAGGAACGGCTGATGGCAGAGGGAGTGTCAGCCGCAGTGGCTCGCGACCAGCAGGCGTGGGCTGGCATCCTGCTTAGGTCTGCACCCTCTGCGAACGCTTACCGCGCCCCGACGCAGCCCCCCTCAGCCTCTAGCCCCTCTGCTCCCTGCCCTCCAGAGCCCTGGCCCCCAGCTCTAACGCTAGGTTTGGCACACAGCCTTTGGGGTCAGAGCTGGGTCTCACCAGCCCCTGTGGTGGCCAGGAAGGCCGCCCTGCACCGAGGATGAACCTGTTCAGACCTTTGCCTTGGCCTCCAGGAGCCCCGGGTGACGAGCAGAGCCATGGCACCGACACGAAGAGCGGACTGAGGCCTGGGTGCCTCCGAGGCCATGCTTGTCACTGTGCCCCGACCCAGTGCTCGGCATTTCACTCATATGACTTAAGCCTCACAACTAGCTTACGAGGAGGTGCTGCCGCTGTACCTGCTTTACAGAGGAAACTGAGGCAGAGAGGTGAGTCACTTGTCCAGTTAACACAGCTCAGAGAACAGTGAACCAGGGACCTGACCTGCCTCAGAGCCCAAAGCCCGGCTCTAACCTCCACTCTGTGCTGCCTCTGAAGTGACACGAAAGTCGCTCAGCCGTGTCCAACTCTCTGTGACCCCACAGACTGCAGCCCGCCAGGCTCCTCTGTCCATGGGATCCTCCAGCAAGAAGACTGGAGTGGGTCGCCATTTCCTTCTCCAGGGGAGCTTCTTGACGCAGGGATCGAACCCAGATCGCGTGCATTGGCAGGCAGATTCTTTCCCACCTGAGCCCCCCGGGAAGCCGCGACCCGGGACGGAAGACCCAAAGGCCACATTCCAAAAGCCCAGATCCCTGCCCAAGGCCTTAGAGAGCCATACCCCTCTTACCCAAAGATCCATGGGATGCTGAGGTCCCCAAAAATGTGTTCTCTGACTGGCTCAGGTGGCCCTGGGGTTGCTGCAGGAAGTGCGAGGAGAGGCTGACGGGAGGCGAGGGGGACGCGGAGTGGAAGGAGGCAGAGCTGCCTAAGGAGCCGGGGATGTTCACGGGCGCAGAGCTCTGCAGCAGACTGCCGCCTGCACGGGAGGCCGGGACGGGGGCTGAGCGAGGACGGGGCAGGCCACAGGGGGCCCCGCCAGGCAGGGGACCCCAGGGACCTGTCCAGGCCACCCTGCCCGCCACTGCCCAGTACCGATGGTGATGCTGCCTGGGTGGGCCACCGTGCTGCTGTCGAAGGTCTTCTCCAGGGCAGCCACCCCAAACTCGTTCAGGTCAAGGTCATCCAGCGCGGACTCTAGAGACAGAGTGGAGTCTGACCGCCCAGCCTCCCGGGGGCCACAGTCCCGAGGCTCCAGGCCGGCTGCCCGGGCACACCCGCCCTTCACTGCCTCTTCTCCTGCCTCTGCCTCGCCTCGAGCCGCTGCTGTGCCTGGGCTGCTCCTCCGCCCCCACTGCCTCCCCTCACATCCACCTCCAGCGGCGCTCATTTCTGAAGCCCTCGCTGATACCCCGTGGGAAATGAGCCCCAGCCTGGCCGACAGGTCTCATCTCCCGACGTGACCGCCTGCAGACCTCACCCCTGAGCTCCCTGAGGGCAGGCAGGTCTCTGGAGCCTCGGTGGCTAGTGCCTAGGAGTTGCTTGCTCAGCTCCCGTCCACTGGGCTCCGAGGAGCTGGACCGGGAGCACAGGGAACGGCCTGTCTTCATCGGTCACCGCAGTACCTGCGATGGACCTGGCACCAAGCGTCACCCACACGTGACTGCTGAAGGCGACGGGTAGTGGCGTCTAATGGTCAGGCGCCCCGAGGACAGCCAAGCAGGCTGCTCACAAGGACACTGCAGGGGCTGACGGGCCCCTGTGGTGCGAGGACACCGCACACACCCACGGGAGGCAGCCTCTCCTCCCGTCCGCACAGAAGAGCACACTGAAGGCCAGTCTTGGCCCCGCCTCGAGCACGTGCTCCATGAGGGCCGAAGGGCTCAGCGTGCCCGCCTTCTGACTCTCCAAGACAGAGGACTAGAGCGACCCGTCTCACTCCACAGACCCAGCGCGTCTGGCTCCAGACCTGCTCCTAGACTCACAACAGAGAGGCTGACGGGGGGGGAGCGGAGGGACGGGCCTAAGGAGCCGGGATGTTCACGGGGCAGAGCTCTGCAGCAGACTGCCACCTGCACGGGAGGCCGGGACGGGGGCTGAGCGAGGACGGGGCAGGCCACAGGGGGCCCCGCCAGGCAGGGGACCCCAGGGACCTGTCCAGGCCACCCTGCCCGCCACTGCCCAGTACCGATGGTGATGCTGCCTGGGTGGGCCACCGTGCTGCTGTCGAAGGTCTTCTCCAGGGCAGCCACCCCAAACTCGTTCAGGTCAAGGTCATCCAGCGCGGACTCTAGAGACAGAGTGGAGTCTGACCGCCCAGCCTCCCGGGGGCCACAGTCCCGAGGCTCCAGGCCGGCTGCCCGGGCACACCCGCCCTTCACTGCCTCTTCTCCTGCCTCTGCCTCGCCTCGAGCCGCTGCTGTGCCTGGGCTGCTCCTCCGCCCCCACTGCCTCCCCTCACATCCACCTCCAGCGGCGCTCATTTCTGAAGCCCTCGCTGATACCCCGGGGGAAATGAGCCCCAGCCTGGCCGACAGGTCTCATCTCCCGACGTGACCGCCTGCAGACCTCACCCCTGAGCTCCCTGAGGGCAGGCAGGTCTCTGGAGCCTCGGTGGCTAGTGCCTAGGAGTTGCTTGCTCAGCTCCCGTCCACTGGGCTCCGAGGAGCTGGACCGGGAGCACAGGGAACGGCCTGTCTTCATCGGTCACCGCAGTACCTGCGATGGACCTGGCACCAAGCGTCACCCACACGTGACTGCTGAAGGCGACGGGTAGTGGCGTCTAATGGTCAGGCGCCCCGAGGACAGCCAAGCAGGCTGCTCACAAGGACACTGCAGGGGCTGACGGGCCCCTGTGGTGCGAGGACACCGCACACACCCACGGGAGGCAGCCTCTCCTCCCGTCCGCACAGAAGAGCACACTGAAGGCCAGTCTTGGCCCCGCCTCGAGCACGTGCTCCATGAGGGCCGAAGGGCTCAGCGTGCCCGCCTTCTGACTCTCCAAGACAGAGGACTAGAGCGACCCGTCTCACTCCACAGACCCAGCGCGTCTGGCTCCAGACCTGCTCCTAGACTCACAACAGAAGTGGCCCAATTACCTATGACCGACTCTACCGTGTCGCTGGTGGGGTAGAAGGGCAGGGCGTTTGCATTCATGCCAGGGACGCTGCTGGCGCCGGCGGGGCTAGGAGGAGTGGCTGCGAGGCTGGAGGTGATGCTGGAAGAGATGCTTGAGGTGAGGGGGCTGCCCGCGGGGAGGATGCCCAGCACGTCCTGCAATGAGAGGGCAGAGGGCGTGTCACGGCCGGCCGCTCACGGAGCTCTGGCAGGCGCTGGCAGGCGCGGGCTGGGGCAGACGGGGAGGGTGAGTCCCAGCTCTCTGCTCGTGGCCCTCAACGCCTAGTTAGAGGCTGCAGCTGGAGACACGCGGCTTGGAGACTGTAAACCCCCTTGTCCCTAAAGCCCTGAGGTAGGGAAGGGGGAAGTGAGTTCAGGGCCCGTTGCTCAGTGAGGTGTTTTTTTGGACTAACGAATGAGTCCAGGTGGTGAGGGGCTCCAGAGCCTGACCCCCCACCCTCTCTGGATTTGGGGCTACGGCCCCACCTCAATCTTGCCCTCAATTTGTAGAGAAAGCAGCGTCTGGGATTCTGGGCCCATCCTAGCCACAGCAGGTGCCAGGAGGAGGGGAGGAGGCCGAGGGCTCTGTACCTGTTTGGGCTGAAGCAGAGGCTGCTCTTGACTCCTGGGCTCCAGTGAGTGGGGTTTTAACTTGGCCTGAGAGAAAAGTCAGGGAGCAGGAGGTGAATGTGGCGCCCGCGAGGGCCCTTGAGCCCGTGGTCCTCCTACGCCTCGGCGTGGCTTACTGAGGCTGCAGGGACTGGGGCAAGAAGGCACGTGAGACGCCTGGTGTGTGGGCCCTTCACACACGTGCACCCGCCTTCCCTACTCTGGGACCAGGGAGCTGCTCCTCTCCTCCCTGGTGACTCCAGGCCACACAGAAGCCTAGTCCCAGACCCCTCTTGTCCTGTTCCCCAAGGCCTGCTACTCCATCAAGGCAGCATGGGCAGGACAGAGGCCGGATGTGGGGTCAGAAGACGGCAGTGGGAACCCCTACCCTTCCCTTCCCTGGCTCGGACCCTGGTGGGGTGCTGCGCCTCTAACCCGCCTGTCTTAGTCTGTAGAACGGGATGGCCTTGCCCACTCTGCTTTGTCTCTGAGGCTGAGATCAGGGCCTTCCTAACTCCCAGTCACGCTCCCTATAGCTGGGCCAGGGCCACCCTCCAGGGCTTCTCTTGCCCCAGGGAGAATGTGGTTGACCTCGCTGGGCTGTCCCCACATCCCTTACCTGACATTTCAAATTTTTCAGGTACTCGGCTCCCACCTGGTCTTCCCTCTCGAAGCCAGGAGCCTTCTTATAGCTGCCAGGAGCGAGGCCAGACTCCCCAGGAAAGACAATGCCTTCCAGGCTGGAGGGCTTCCGGACGGAGCCCGGCGGGGAGCCACAGAGGTTAGACGGGCTGCCCAGGCTGCTGTTTCTACAGAGGAGCTGCCGCGAAGGAAGAGAGCGGGCTGGTGGGCAGGACGCAGGCTGGGGCACGGCCGCCCTCCATCCCCGCAGTGGACGGGGAGTCTCCAGCAAGAGCTCCTGTTCCATTTCCGTTTGCCAGTGGGAGCAAGCAGCACCCAGGGACTCAGAACCTCACGAGGCTCTGCCCCTCCTACAGCTCTACCCAGGCTGGTGTGGCCTCTAGCCACGATCAGCTTCTGACAGAGTGAACATCCCTGGAGCAGAAAGGTCAGGACCCCTTGGGCGAAGGCCTCCCCCAGCACAGGCCCGAGGCGGGTTCTGGCTCCGGCCAGGCACGGTGCACCCTGTACCCCTGGACAGGCACGTACAGCGCTGAGGTCAGGGGCATGCGGGCTGGAGGGGCTCACGGGCACCGAGTCTCCGGCAGCGGACGGCATGTACAGGACGGGGCCTGGCTGGGTGGGGCTGGACACCGCGGAGGAAGGCTGCAGGTCGTCGCCGAGGGGAGGCTCTGCAAGAGACGGGCCGACGTCACGGGCTCCCGGGCCAGCCTCAGCCCTCCAGCAGTGCGTCTGGACCTCTTTCAAAGGAGACCGCGCAGCCCCCCGGGTGTGAAGGGACGGTTCCTCCCTGTTTCTATTAATGTCACACACTCTATGACACACTTACTATGTGTCAGGCAACCTGTACAAATTGTGAGTCTTCACAATGACTGGAAGACAGAAGTAGTATCATGCTCTCCATTTTACAGATAAGGAAACTAAGGCTCAGAGAGGTCAGGTAAACCTCTCAAGGTGGGCTAAGCTAGACAACAGAAGAGCTGGGATCTGAACCCCAATCCATGCGACTCCAGAGCGGGCCACCCCCTGCTGCCCCGGCCTGCCTCGGCGGGGCCACCAGGAACCAATACGTGCTCTCCCTTACTGGGCCCACGGGTCATTCTTCACTCTAATCCCAGATACCAGGCCTGAGGCTCGGAGGAGGTTAAGGACAAACAGAGCAGTGGCCCAGGGTGGCCACGGGTGGTCACGCAAGCCCGTCCCTGAGACAGGCAGGGCGGTCTGGAGCTGCGCCGAGCGCCAGGCCGTGGCTGGTCTGGACTGGAACGTGCAGCAGCCGCTCAGGTTCACACTGGCTTTCAAAGACTTGGTTTGAAAACAAAAAAAGTAAAATACCTTGATTTTATACTGATTATATTTTAAATGATACTATTTTATGTTGTATTAAATAAAAATATACTAAAAATCAATTTAACCTATTCCTCTTGTTTTACATGAGGCTACTGTCTGCAGTGACACCAGGCGCTGTATGAGGTTCGGTTGGGCGGCTCTGCTCTCAGCGGGGCAGAGGGCCGTGTCCCGTCGGTGACGTCTGCCGTGGGAGTGGCGCGGGGCGGCTGCCGGGACTGCGAGTACACCAGCAGGGCCAGGGTCCTGCTGTCTCACGCCGTGGGAGCTCTGGGTTTCGAGCCAGTGCCCGAGAGACGGGGCGGGGCGGCGGGGGAGCGAACTCCCAGTGGGGACAGGCCCACTGCTGTCTGACGGATGGAGCCTCAGGGGAGGGGACGAGAGGTGGGGAGGGCACTGCCCCAGGACAGGGGGACAACATACGTTCTACGTGGGCAAAGGCGCAGAAGGGTCCTCGTGGACAGCTGCCCGACTGCTGCATGTCGTTGCACTTGGTGGATTTATAGATCTGGAGAGCAGAGCAGAACAGAGGGGCCTTCAGCAGGGCTGGGTTAGCTGGGAAATCTCTTTCTCCTCCCCACTCAAGGTCACTTCCCTAAGTCTCTCCCTACCAACTTCTTCCTCGAGACAAAGTAGACACTGCCCGCCCATGCCAGGAACCACCTTCCTTCTGGGTCCCAGGCCCAACCGGCGCTGACCCAGGCTGACCCAGGGACCTCCCCCTGCTGCTCTCACTTGTGCTCTTGGCCAGGGCTATGACCTTCCATTCCAGGTGCATTAGAGCATTGAGGGAGCCATGCTCAGAGGGAACACCCGCCCCTCAAAGGCTGGCAGTGCCAAGGCCCACCTCCGGGTGGAACTGCTGCTCCGTGCGGGTGTGGCAGCACTGGCAGGAGTCTCCGTTCTCACACTTGCCGGGGTCTCCCCACTCGTCTCCGTGTTTTACGTTCGGACATGGAGACGACCTGGTTCAATGAGAGGGCGGGGTCAGAAAGCCGCAGACAGGACCCAGGGGATGCCAACCAGATGGCTGCTGTTTAGGGCCCCTTTCTGGTCTCTCGGCTTTGCAAAGCCAGGCTCAGAAATAAGAAAGATCAGCTACCCAGAGAGGACCTTCCCCGGGCTTCTCTGGCTCAGCCTGGCTACATCCTCAGAACACTGGTTTCTTCCCCCTCAGGCATCATGCCGCCCAAGGAGGGCCAGGCGACAGTGACATCACAGCTTAGCGCTGAAGACGCCCTCAGGGTCAGAACCAGACTGGCTTCTGACACAGGATCCTTACTTCCTGCCAAGGGAGGATCCAGGCCGGCCCCTCGGGTTCAGCTCTCCTGACCATTCCCCTCCTCCACGGTGGGGTCCTGCGATCCCCAGAGCCGGCCCCCTGCCCCTGGGGGCACAGTGCAGCAACCCCTGCCCTGATCCCTCCCCTGCCGCCCTCCCCACAGCTGGCCTGCTGGGATCATAGGACCTGTATTTGTGTTTCCGGGGCTCCGCCGCCGGTCCTTGCTGTTGTGGTAGTAGGGACAGGCGTAACCCTGGCGCAGAAGGGTCCTCGTGGACAGCTGCCCGACTGCTGCATGTCGTTGCACTTGGTGGATTTATAGATCTGGAGAGCAGAGCAGAACAGAGGGGCCTTCAGCAGGGCTGGGTTAGCTGGGAAATCTCTTTCTCCTCCCCACTCAAGGTCACTTCCCTAAGTCTCTCCCTACCAACTTCTTCCTCGAGACAAAGTAGACACTGCCCGCCCATGCCAGGAACCACCTTCCTTCTGGGTCCCAGGCCCAACCGGCGCTGACCCAGGCTGACCCAGGGACCTCCCCCTGCTGCTCTCACTTGTGCTCTTGGCCAGGGCTATGACCTTCCATTCCAGGTGCATTAGAGCATTGAGGGAGCCATGCTCAGAGGGAACACCCGCCCCTCAAAGGCTGGCAGTGCCAAGGCCCACCTCCGGGTGGAACTGCTGCTCCGTGCGGGTGTGGCAGCACTGGCAGGAGTCTCCGTTCTCACACTTGCCGGGGTCTCCCCACTCGTCTCCGTGTTTTACGTTCGGACATGGAGACGACCTGGTTCAATGAGAGGGCGGGGTCAGAAAGCCGCAGACAGGACCCAGGGGATGCCAACCAGATGGCTGCTGTTTAGGGCCCCTTTCTGGTCTCTCGGCTTTGCAAAGCCAGGCTCAGAAATAAGAAAGATCAGCTACCCAGAGAGGACCTTCCCCGGGCTTCTCTGGCTCAGCCTGGCTACATCCTCAGAACACTGGTTTCTTCCCCCTCAGGCATCATGCCGCCCAAGGAGGGCCAGGCGACAGTGACATCACAGCTTAGCGCTGAAGACGCCCTCAGGGTCAGAACCAGACTGGCTTCTGACACAGGATCCTTACTTCCTGCCAAGGGAGGATCCAGGCCGGCCCCTCGGGTTCAGCTCTCCTGACCATTCCCCTCCTCCACGGTGGGGTCCTGCGATCCCCAGAGCCGGCCCCCTGCCCCTGGGGGCACAGTGCAGCAACCCCTGCCCTGATCCCTCCCCTGCCGCCCTCCCCCCCACAGCTGGCCTGCTGGGATCATAGGACCTGTATTTGTGTTTCCGGGGGCTCCGCCGCCGGTCCTTGCTGTTGTGGTAGTAGGGACAGGCGTAACCCTGGCGGCACAGTCGCGGGGGCTTCTTGCACGGCTCCGTCTTATAGTTCCCCAGCACATAAGTGGTCTCTGCGCAGGGGGCCAGAGGCAGGGGTCAGGTGGGTGGGACGGGGTGGGGGGAGGGGAAGGAGGCCACTGGGAAGGGGCCAGGAGCTGAGGCTTTGGTGAGAGGTATGAGCAGGGCCACTCCCTCATGGACCAACGCCAAGACAGGCCGAGGAGAGAGGTACGGGGGATGCTGCCGCCCTCCCTGGAGATGCTGGCAGCTCAGAGGGTAAACAGGGCGCCCTCAGGCGGGCTGAGCCCACCCACTCATGTACACGCTCGGCCACGCATGCGTGTGAGAGTCCCCTGAAGGCACTTAAGGAGCTCCTGGCTCCTCTGTCCATGCTCCCTCCAGGCAAGGATAGTGGAATGGGTGGCCACTCCCTTCTCCAGGGAAACCTCCAACCCAGGGATCCAACCTGAGCCTCCTGCACTGCAGGCAGATTCTTTGCCATCTGAACCACCAGGGAAGCCCTTAATACTTCGGGGTGATGGTCAGGTGCATGTGGGGAGACTTCACTGGCAGGGCCCCAAATGACTGGGCCGCAGCTGGTGTGAGGTGGGATGAGGGGGCACGGGCCCCCGGCAGAGGTGGTGGTGAGCCAGGTTCTCAGGGCGGCCATGGGGAGGACAGACAGCTGGTGGGAGGGGCATGGCCCTCTGTGCGGCCACCCTTACCTTGCCACCGTGGCTCCTCACTGAGGATTTTTTCGATCATGGCGTGGCTCGCGGCCCCAGCCGATGGGCCCTCTATGCTGCCCTCCACTGTGGGCTGGCCGTTCTGCAGGGCCTCCATTGCCTGGAGCTCCCTGGGCGGAGCAAGGGAGAGCGCAGGGAGGGGACGTGAGGAGGAAAGCAGCTGTGTGCCAGCCCCGCTCCCAGCGACGGGCCTCCCCGGGTCCACAGCGCGCCCGGCGCTGGCCCCAGCCGCCGGCCCGGCCCGGCCCCCAGCCCACCTGATGTCGTAGACGGGGGAGCGCAGGTCATGGGGCCCGTGGGCGAAGGCGCAGTGCAGGCCGTTCTTGGTGCAGTTGCCCTTCGAGTCGGTCTCGTGGATGCAGATCCCAGTCTTGTAGTAGCGCAGGTGGTACCTCCGCTCTGTGTCCCCGGTGGTCCTGTGCAGGAACGGGCACCTGGAACACAGCGGTGGGCGGGGGGCACTCACCTCTGCCCGCGCCGCCCGGGCTCCCGGCCCTGCCCTTCCTTCCTGCCTGTGGAAGGCTGCTCATGACCTGGGGAAGCCACGGATGGTGGGCTGAGGAGGCGAGCGAGGGGCGAGTCCCGCTGTGGTAACAGCCCCCCTTCCGCGGCCAGCAGCCCGGGGTGGGGCCCGACGGGGCCTGGCATTCCACGTCAGTTTCTCAAAGGCTCCTCAGCCCGGGGCCCTGGGCTGTCCTGAAAAGAAGCTCCACAAGGGGGCGCTCTTGGAAAAACAAACGTTGCCCAGCAGGTCAGGGGTCTTCAGAGAGGCAAAGAGCCTGCTCAAAACATGAGCAGGGCTTCCCGGGGTGGTCCAGTGGGTAAGGACACCGCCTTGCAGTGCAAGGGGCGCCGGTTCGATCCCTGGCCTGGGAAGATCCCACGTGCTGCAGAGCGGCTTGGACCGATGTGTCCAATCACCGCGCTGGAGCTCTGAGGCACATGCGCCCAGAGCCGGAGCTCAGCGACGACAGAGGCCACCGCGATGGGAGGCCCACAGGAGCCAAAGGACAAAGACGGATGAAAATAGAGAAATGAAAGATCAATAGAAGTGGCCCACCCACCCCCCCCCCTCCCCACCCCCCCCCCCAAAAAGATTAAAAAAAAAACAAAAAAAAAAAACATGAGCAAACCTCCTCGAGCCCTAGGGGCTTCATGAAGCTGGGGGAGGGATCCGCAGTCTCAGACCCCTAAGCGAATGGGAATGGCCGGTGCGGGATGGTCAGTGAGGCGCACCCACGGAAGCCCCAGGAGGGCCCCACGGCCACCCCGGCGTGGGAAACACACCGGGCAGGGTCACGACGTGGCCCTTCTCACTAGAGATGTCCCCAGGTGCCACCTCCTGACGCCTGTCATTCGTTATGCTGTCTCTTCACAGAGCTCTCTCTGGGGCAAAATATTTTGTTGTTGTTGTTGTTTTAGTACCTAAGTCATGTCCAACTCTTTCCCGACCGCATGGACTGTGGCCCACCAGGCTCCTCTGTCCATGGGATTCTCCGGGAAAGAACACTGGAGTGGGTTGCCATTTCCTTCTCCAGCAGATCTTCCCAACCCAGGGATCGAACCCACGTCTCCTGCATTGCAGGCAGATTCTTTACCACTGAGCCACCTGGGGAAGTCCTGGAAAAGTATTTAGAGTCAGCAAAAAGGGAAACTAGAGGGGCTCCATGTAAACAGCCACGGTGGGACCAGTGTGGGCTGGGGAGAGGATCCCTGTGACCTGCATGGGAGCCAGAACAGAAGGCCCAGGCCCAGGCCACAGGAAGAGGGGCCAGGCTGCAGCAGTCCCCCAGAGGCAGCCTGTGACCCAGGGGACGGGCTCCTCGGAGGCGCTGGGCAGCACTCACTCGTCGCCCTCCGGGCAGAGCCCCGTGGCCTCGTCGTACTTGGTGCAGTAGACGTCAGGGCTGTAGTTGAAGGTGCCGTCCCGACGGCGGATGGACCGGCGGCGCCGCTGGTTCACAAAATGCCAGTGGAAGCAGGTATAGGGCCGATGCTGAGTGCATTTGTGTTGCACAAAAAGTGGGCACTGCTCAGTGCGGAACTCCTTCAGGTACCTGCAGGGAGAGCCCCCACACGGGCGGGCCAGGAGCGGAGAGTTAAGTCCCTTCCTTCCCAGCGAGAGGTGGGCCACCCAGTCCCCCAAGGGTCCTACTCTTGAGGGGCCGGTTCACCTGAGACACTAGAGGAGACCCAGAGTGAAGGCAGGACCTCAGCGTCAGGATCCCTCGCCACAGACCACAGGGGCCCTCAGCGGTCAGCTGCCTGCCATGGCAACCGGGGGAGGGCCTCATCAGTGGCCCATTCTCCGAGGGCGCCATGAGGTTTCCCAGGCCAAAGCACTGATCACAGAGGAGCGGCTGCAAACAAGAGCACGTGGGGCCTCTCCAAAATGTCCCGCAGGGGTCTCTGCTACCTCAGGTGAGGAGGCCTCGCTTGACCCAGGAGCAGGGTGGGCGCCAGGCTGAGGGCCAGGAACACTGCTGCTTTGGAGCTGACAGCCCAGGTGACCGGGTGTCCCTCTGGACCACCGTCCCAGGCAGTCCTATCTGCCAAGCGCTCCTAGAGACACTTCCTAGCATTACCGAAGTGTCTGCTGGTGAAGCTCACGCAAGAAGCCTCTGAAAATACTCCCTCTTAGCCATGCCCCACCCCCAGGAGTCTCATGAACACGCACCGCAGAGCCGAGGTGTTCCAGTTCCGTCCTGACTCACCTGGGCATGGGGACAGTCCTCCTCCCAACGTGCATCTCTCTCTTTCCTCTGCATCTAAACACTAAGACAACTCCAAGCTCCACCCGACCCCTCAGTGGAGGCCTGACCCCCGACCCCCTTTCAGAACCATGCCACCCGTCTGTGTTCTGTCCTCTATGTGTCCAGGTGGAGTGTTTCTTAGATTTATCCCCCACTCACACACGCTGGGGGCCAGGCACGCAACCAAGCTCTCCTTATGCATCCCCTCAAGCCCTAACAATGCAGAAAACAAATGGCTTGAGAGAGGGCATCTGATTCCAGTGAGGATGGTTCATGAGGGCACAGAAGGTTGTGGGCAGAAGGGACCGACCACCTGACCTGGAGCCTTGCCCGGAGCTGGAAGGCCTGGAACACAGGCGAGCAGGTCCAGCCCGTGTCTCTGGCTTATGCCAGGATGCTCAGGGCCCCGCCACGCTGGGCACATGGAAAGTGTGAGGACAGGGCTAAGCCGTTCCAGATAGGCTTTCTTTAACGCTAATGAAAGTGCTGAAAAATCCTCCCAGCCAAGGGGAATTCCTGGGAGTCCAGTGGTTACAACTTTGCACTTTCATTGCCAAGGGCCTGTGTTCAATATCTGGTTGGGGAACTGAGATTCTGCAAATCATGTAGTGGCAGGAAAAAAAAAAAAAATCCCCCAGGTCTCCAGTGCGGAGAAGTGTCTCGGAGAAAGCTGGAGTGGGTGCTCCCTGCAGAGCCAAGAGAGGGGCTTAAGGGGCACTGAAGCTTCCAGTTAAATAGCATCCCACACATTCAGCACCTACTTGCTGAGCACCTACTAGGTGCAGGCACGGTAGTGAGCACTGAGACACAAAGGCAGCAGGTCCGTATCCTCAGGAAGCCCGCATATTCACAAGAGACACACTAGTAACAAGTACAGTCAGTCAACTGGGGCAAAGGTTAGGAAGAAGGTTTGCTGAGGTTTCCTTGGGAACTCAGAGGAAGGATCCTTGACCCAGTCTGCCACAGGGAATGGAGGAAGGGAAGGAGACGTACTTGTCGGTGACGAATGCGGAAGCGTGTTTAGGCCGAGGGAACAGTATGAGCTTAGAAACAGCATGTGTAGGTCAAGGGCTCCAAGAGCCTTTGTGACACGTGAATCAGGTAGAAGAACCCCAACAGAGGAATGAGGAAGAGGGGGCCAGATGGCAGGGATAGCATCTCCAGGCTGCAGGGACATTCTGAGATACCAGGCTCAACACTGCAAGGTTTCCTAGGGCCCCTCCCACCCGCTTTGGCATTGGAAGCCAAGGTCTTTCTCCCTGTCTGATTACAGACAGAACTCCACCTGTGCTGTATGCAGAGCCCAAACCCTGGCACTGAGTTGGGACAACAACCCCCACACGGCTAGACTTATCTCTCCTGGGCAACACCTACTCTTTTTTTTTTTTAATTTATTTTAAAGATTTTACGGAGTTTTGTTGTTCACCAACATGTATGTTCGGCACCTACTCCTGACTCCCGGCCCACAGGAGACTCATTCAGGAGGTAACAGGTGGGGCATCGGAGAGGAGGAAGCTGAGCCCAGGACCAGAGAAGAGGAGGGGAGTAGTTAGGATTGACACACTAGATACAGAATACCCAGTTAAACTGGAATTTGATAAATCAAGTATGTAGTGGGACACACTTATACTAAAAATGTTTCCATTATCCCAAACTACAATCTAACTGGCATCCTCCATTTTCATATGCTAAAGTTAGCAACCCTAAGAGTGCCCCCTGTCTGCTTAGCCTCAGTGTCTCCAGTGCGGAGAAGTGTCTCGGAGAAAGCTGGAGTGGGTGCTCCCTGCAGAGCCAAGAGAGGGGCTTAAGGGGCACTGAAGCTTCCAGTTAAATAGCATCCCACACATTCAGCACCTACTTGCTGAGCACCTACTAGGTGCAGGCACGGTAGTGAGCACTGAGACACAAAGGCAGCAGGTCCGTATCCTCAGGAAGCCCGCATATTCACAAGAGACACACTAGTAACAAGTACAGTCAGTCAACTGGGGCAAAGGTTAGGAAGAAGGTTTGCTGAGGTTTCCTTGGGAACTCAGAGGAAGGATCCTTGACCCAGTCTGCCACAGGGAATGGAGGAAGGGAAGGAGACGTACTTGTCGGTGACGAATGCGGAAGCGTGTTTAGGCCGAGGGAACAGTATGAGCTTAGAAACAGCATGTGTAGGTCAAGGGCTCCAAGAGCCTTTGTGACACGTGAATCAGGTAGAAGAACCCCAACAGAGGAATGAGGAAGAGGGGGCCAGATGGCAGGGATAGCATCTCCAGGCTGCAGGGACATTCTGAGATACCAGGCTCAACACTGCAAGGTTTCCTAGGGCCCCTCCCACCCGCTTTGGCATTGGAAGCCAAGGTCTTTCTCCCTGTCTGATTACAGACAGAACTCCACCTGTGCTGTATGCAGAGCCCAAACCCTGGCACTGAGTTGGGACAACAACCCCCACACGGCTAGACTTATCTCTCCTGGGCAACACCTACTCTTTTTTTTTTTTTTTATTCTTTATTTTAAAGATTTTACGGAGTTTTGTTGTTCACCAACATGTATGTTCGGCACCTACTCCTGACTCCCGGCCCACAGGAGACTCATTCAGGAGGTAACAGGTGGGGCATCGGAGAGGAGGAAGCTGAGCCCAGGACCAGAGAAGAGGAGGGGAGTAGTTAGGATTGACACACTAGATACAGAATACCCAGTTAAACTGGAATTTGATAAATCAAGTATGTAGTGGGACACACTTATACTAAAAATGTTTCCATTATCCCAAACTACAATCTAACTGGCATCCTCCATTTTCATATGCTAAAGTTAGCAACCCTAAGAGTGCCCCCTGTCTGCTTAGCCTCAGTGTCTCAGGAAAAATCCAAGAGGCCGTCCGGAGCAGTGACTGCGGGCACGGTCTGTCCTGAACGAAGAGGTCCTGGCAAGGCCGCTTCCCGGGGCAGCCACGTCCACCGCGCTGCCCACAGGTGCTGCGGCTACAGAGGGCTCCCGCTCGCAAGGGTGCCACAGAGAACAGACACGGAGCCAGCACATTACCTCCTTTCATGCCTCTTTATCTCCATTGCTACTGCCACAGGAGAGACACTTGGTACCTTTTAATAAACATATCCCCTGCATCTGGCCCCCTGTGTTCAGTGGATGCTACACAGCACACATCCTTCTTCTCAGAGCCCAAATTTAATTTTCACTTTCTTAAAAGCCTTTTGCTTCTACCAGGAGCCACTGATAAAGAGCAGTTATCTGGTCTGCCACTTCAAGCCCTACATATTTGGCCCAGTGGACTTTCCCAGCTTCATTTCTCTTAATTCCAGTAACTCTAGTCCTTGGTGGCTGCAAAGAGATGTTGAACTTCCCTGCCTTGATGCCGCCCACTCCCTCACCTGGAGAAACCCTTCAAGGCTGAATTCAACGGGAATGAATCTTCTGGTTGCCGCCACCTCCATGAAGTTTTCCTCCGTGTCTACCTACCCTCCCCCACTTCCTGCCCTTGTCCCCAGCTATCACCTCTAAGTTTTTAAGGCACTTTCCCTAGACATTTCTTATAGCTCTTACTTTGCACTGCATATTAATAATGTGTACATTTTCCTCTATTACGAGATTATAAGTCCCTAACAGTAAGCCTATAAGAACCCATTACGGTGACAAAGTTGGCTAAATGAATATAATAAGAAATAAAAAGTCGCACAAGGGGCAAAGTCCACAGAGCAATACAGAGTTTTACGATGGGCCAGCAGGAATTGAGAGCTGGAAGCCTCCTCCTATTTATTTCCCCGTGGAGAGGGACTACAGTGCTGCAAACTGGTAACTCAGCAGATAGGGCAGACTGTCCTGCGGAGAAGTCTCTCGTGAGAGAACGGGCCAAACAACAGAAGCGAGGCAGGCAGGGTACCAGGCCACCTCCCGGCAATGCCCGCACTCAGGGATAAATGACAATGAGCATAGACTAGCTGCAAACTGCAAGCCTTCAGTGACCCACTGTGGCCAGGATAAATCAAGAAACCACCCAGGGCGTGAGTAAATAAGAGCTGATGGAGACAGCCACACCTTTGCCCAGTGGAAGCATCAACTTTCCAAAGTCATCCTCCACTCCTTTTTAGGATAGCATATTAATTACCTTCTTAATGGTTTACTTACAAATGTAAAGGATCATTATGAAAGTAACATGTCCACTTAGAAAAAACTTTTAAATGTAGGAAAGGGCAAAATCATCCTTGATTCCACCATGAATAATGCTAGACTTCAGGTAAATTTTCTCCCAGTTTTTTCACACAGAATCATAAGGCACCCATCTTACTAAACTGCTTTGCAAAACTAATACTGCTCCCTAAACACTTTTTTTGAAGATACCTCTAACATTTTTTTACATTTTATTTATTTCTGGCTGGGCTGGGTCTTTGTTGGGGTGCAAAGGCTTCTCACTGCAGTGGCTTCTCGTGCTGCGGAGCACGGACTCTAGGAGCACACGCAGGCTCAGGAGTAACGCAGGTCTATTAACAGGAATGAACATGGGGGGCCTCCCTGGTGGTCCAGTGGGTAGAGTTCGCCTTGCAATGCAAGGGGCACTGGTTTGATCTCTGGCCCGAGAAGATCCCATGTGCCACAGAGCAGCTGGGCTGGTGTGTTCAGTTATGAGCCAGTGCTCTGCAGTGAGAGAGGCCACTGCGATGGGAGGCCCACAGAGACCAAAGAATAAGAATGGATGAAAATAAATAAAAAACCAATAAAAGAGGCCAAAATTTTTAAAAAAGAATAAACATGGGGACGTGGGGGTGTAACATTTGCAAAGTTGGGGCTTCCCTGCATCAAAATGGTTATAAATGTTCACCTGCTAATGCTGATTCTGTTTTACCTATTTCACCATCAGAAAAGTCTGTTCCCATAGATAGTTATTGCCAAGTGCAGTTATCATTCTAAAAGCATGACTCTTTACCTGCGTGTGTATGAGTCTTAGAAGACATTTATAGAATTCTATTAGTGAGTGTCCTGATATTTTTCTCTTAATCACTGCCAATTGAAGGTCTGATGTAAATTCCTTATTTGCAAAAGTACATGGATTCTGAAATGTGGCAATTTCCTTTGTATTCTTTTTTTTTTTTAAATTATTTATTTGGCTCTATTGGATCCCAGTTACAGCATGTGGGCTCTAGCTCCCTGACCAGGGATTGAACCCAGGCCCCCTGCATTGGGAGCACAGAGTCTTAGCCACTGGACCACCAGGGAAGTCCCTCCTTTGTATTCTTATCAAGATATAAAAATCACTGTTCAAATAATTTGAAAGTAACATGTCCACTTAGAAAAAACTTTTAAATGTAGGAAAGGGCAAAATCATCCTTGATTCCACCATGAATAATGCTAGACTTCAGGTAAATTTTCTCCCAGTTTTTTCACACAGAATCATAAGGCACCCATCTTACTAAACTGCTTTGCAAAACTAATACTGCTCCCTAAACACTTTTTTTGAAGATACCTCTAACATTTTTTTACATTTTATTTATTTCTGGCTGGGCTGGGTCTTTGTTGGGGTGCAAAGGCTTCTCACTGCAGTGGCTTCTCGTGCTGCGGAGCACGGACTCTAGGAGCACACGCAGGCTCAGGAGTAACGCAGGTCTATTAACAGGAATGAACATGGGGGGCCTCCCTGGTGGTCCAGTGGGTAGAGTTCGCCTTGCAATGCAAGGGGCACTGGTTTGATCTCTGGCCCGAGAAGATCCCATGTGCCACAGAGCAGCTGGGCTGGTGTGTTCAGTTATGAGCCAGTGCTCTGCAGTGAGAGAGGCCACTGCGATGGGAGGCCCACAGAGACCAAAGAATAAGAATGGATGAAAATAAATAAAAAACCAATAAAAGAGGCCAAAATTTTTAAAAAAGAATAAACATGGGGACGTGGGGGTGTAACATTTGCAAAGTTGGGGCTTCCCTGCATCAAAATGGTTATAAATGTTCACCTGCTAATGCTGATTCTGTTTTACCTATTTCACCATCAGAAAAGTCTGTTCCCATAGATAGTTATTGCCAAGTGCAGTTATCATTCTAAAAGCATGACTCTTTACCTGCGTGTGTATGAGTCTTAGAAGACATTTATAGAATTCTATTAGTGAGTGTCCTGATATTTTTCTCTTAATCACTGCCAATTGAAGGTCTGATGTAAATTCCTTATTTGCAAAAGTACATGGATTCTGAAATGTGGCAATTTCCTTTGTATTCTTTTTTTTTTTTAAATTATTTATTTGGCTCTATTGGATCCCAGTTACAGCATGTGGGCTCTAGCTCCCTGACCAGGGATTGAACCCAGGCCCCCTGCATTGGGAGCACAGAGTCTTAGCCACTGGACCACCAGGGAAGTCCCTCCTTTGTATTCTTATCAAGATATAAAAATCACTGTTCAAATAATTTGTGTTCAGAAATTATATCCATGATAAATCTGTGTAGGAACAGAGGTCTCACCTTTGTTTTAACTTTTAGCAGCAGAGGAGTACATAAGGCAGTTTGAGCAGTTTGACTTATGATTCAAACATTAGTTGTCAAAATGACTTTAGTGCAATATAAGGTTGGCATATAAGAAGTGTTTTGCCTTGCTGGTTTTAAAGTGAATTCATTAAGAAACATCAAGTCTGCAGGAAAAGCTAATTTCCAAAGACATTCAGCGTTCTGTAATAGCAATTGAAAATGGTTGTTCTTCCAGAAAAATTAAAATTCCAGCCCTCGATCCAAAAAACTACAAGAAAACTTTATCACAGCTAAGCTATCAAACTGTTGTGTAGTAGAGTGTTTCCGAATATTCAACGTTTATTTCTGATAAAAATTCATGGACCTAAGAATGGTTAAATCCCACAAGAGCAAGTGCAGTTCATCACTGATCCTAGCGTTTCAGTAACTCACGACAGGTGAAATCGTCTTCTGCTCTGCACAGATGCCCACCGTCATCAGCTGTGACAGATATGGGCAGATTATACCTCAGGTTGTACTGAATTAGTGTCTTCTTAGCGCTTTTGAAAATAGTCTCAGCTGCAGCTGTTTTCAGGAGACTATTCAAAGAGGCTACCGCTTTAGGCACCTCATACATGGCACAGACTCCATGAATACAACAACGAAACAGCCGCTTCTGCTGACGCACCCAAGAGCCACGAAAAAGCACACAAAATCATCTGCCTTATTTTTAATTGACTATTGATGTTGCCTCCACGGACCTCAACATTTTGAGAAACTGTTCTTGTGAAAGGCTAATGCTCTTAAACAAACACTCTGGACATATTTCGTCAGTTGCTGCAATCAAATGCAATTTAATTAATCCAGTATCAGTGTGGCTTTTCTTTCCTGGCTAACAAATGAGGCTACATCAATCGTAGCCTCATTTTCATTTTTATAAAGAAATTCTGCTGTAACCAAACAGTCTCTTTAAATTTTTCCAGTTTTTCTGACCGTTGCCTTCCTACGGGCTGGAATACTGTGACAGTTGTGTAGTCTGGAATACTGATGGACTCTTCAAGCACAGCTTTTTAATTAGATAGCTCTGCCAACTAATTCAGGGACAAGAAAAGCCACACTCCACTGTGCCCTAAAAACATGACATTCCAAGTCCATGTTTCTCTTCCTCTCTGTTTTGACATGATAGTTAGGCACTGGTAATAAAGTATAAACAAGACGCTGTGGCGCTGGGAACGCTGTCGAGTTGTAACTGCGTCGCTGAGATCTACAGTGCACACAATAGCAATGCAGAGCACCGGCCTGGTTGCCACCAAACTACTGCACTCTGGTTAACCTGCAAAAGCGGCCATAGACAACATGAAAGCCAATAAGCGCGGGCTCCAATAAGGCTTTATTTATGGATGCTGACAATTAAATTTCACGTTATTATCATATGCCACAAGATTTAATGGCTGATAATCTTTTTCAGCCGTTAAAAAGTAAACGCTATTCTCAGCTCACAGGCCACCCAAAGGCAGGAGGCTGGATGGCTATGTCCGAGGCTGCAGCTCCCGTCCTCTGCCCCGAGGAGCAGGCATTCCCCAGCCACCACAGCCGCCCGCACTGCTCATCTCCGTGCTTGCTGTCAGGCTGCTCCTGGGTCTGAATCACCTCTGGCTTCTCTCTGCATTGCCGCCCAGCGTTTTAAAGCTCAGCTGCAGCTGTTTTCAGGAGACTATTCAAAGAGGCTACCGCTTTAGGCACCTCATACATGGCACAGACTCCATGAATACAACAACGAAACAGCCGCTTCTGCTGACGCACCCAAGAGCCACGAAAAAGCACACAAAATCATCTGCCTTATTTTTAATTGACTATTGATGTTGCCTCCACGGACCTCAACATTTTGAGAAACTGTTCTTGTGAAAGGCTAATGCTCTTAAACAAACACTCTGGACATATTTCGTCAGTTGCTGCAATCAAATGCAATTTAATTAATCCAGTATCAGTGTGGCTTTTCTTTCCTGGCTAACAAATGAGGCTACATCAATCGTAGCCTCATTTTCATTTTTATAAAGAAATTCTGCTGTAACCAAACAGTCTCTTTAAATTTTTCCAGTTTTTCTGACCGTTGCCTTCCTACGGGCTGGAATACTGTGACAGTTGTGTAGTCTGGAATACTGATGGACTCTTCAAGCACAGCTTTTTAATTAGATAGCTCTGCCAACTAATTCAGGGACAAGAAAAGCCACACTCCACTGTGCCCTAAAAACATGACATTCCAAGTCCATGTTTCTCTTCCTCTCTGTTTTGACATGATAGTTAGGCACTGGTAATAAAGTATAAACAAGACGCTGTGGCGCTGGGAACGCTGTCGAGTTGTAACTGCGTCGCTGAGATCTACAGTGCACACAATAGCAATGCAGAGCACCGGCCTGGTTGCCACCAAACTACTGCACTCTGGTTAACCTGCAAAAGCGGCCATAGACAACATGAAAGCCAATAAGCGCGGGCTCCAATAAGGCTTTATTTATGGATGCTGACAATTAAATTTCACGTTATTATCATATGCCACAAGATTTAATGGCTGATAATCTTTTTCAGCCGTTAAAAAGTAAACGCTATTCTCAGCTCACAGGCCACCCAAAGGCAGGAGGCTGGATGGCTATGTCCGAGGCTGCAGCTCCCGTCCTCTGCCCCGAGGAGCAGGCATTCCCCAGCCACCACAGCCGCCCGCACTGCTCATCTCCGTGCTTGCTGTCAGGCTGCTCCTGGGTCTGAATCACCTCTGGCTTCTCTCTGCATGGGAGCTTCCTGCCTGGCCCAGGGCTATCTGTCGCCCCCTCCTCCAGGCTTCCACCACACTGTGCGAATGCAGCTGGCGCAGCCCCACCCCAGTGGGTTTCGACTGCTCTGTATACAGTCAAGTCTGTGCATCTTTGTATCCCTGCACAAAGTCAGCTTGCAGCAGGTGTTCAAGACACATTTATCCAAGACAAAGCAAAAGCAAGTGGCGAAGCCTGGCTCACAGCAGCTGTGCACTCACCCAGCAAAACACAGGGGAGCAACTCAGATGCCTGTCCTGTCAACCTGGAGTCTCTAGCTACCTTCCCCACAACATTTGCACAGCTGAGTTCCTCACCCTCAGTGCTAAATTTAAGATCTCCAGCCTCACATGCAGACTAGAAAAGCAACAGTGGGACGGCTTGCTCTCTAGCTGTTGCTGAGCTTGGGTCGATCCAGCAGAGACCTAGTCGACCCCTCTTTCTGTTTCCTCAGACACCTAAGGGATATGATGACAACTGGCAGAAGCTGGCTACAACCAGAGATGAATATTAAGTCAAAGGAAAAGATTACAAATATAACCAGACAGTTAGCTGTTAGCTAATCTACATACAGAAGGAAAAATGGAAAGAAAAATACATTCAATATTATTGGTTTTAGTGGTTATTGTGAGTTGACTGTAACATTATGTTTAGGATAAAAAAAGAAAACTTGTTAGGAAAGAAATCTACAGTTTTACTGACAAAATTAAAGAGGTGCGTTACTAGTAAGTTAGAAGAGTTAAGTGAAAAGTGAACTGTGGTAAATCTTTTTTTTGGAGGGTGGGGTGGGGAGGGAGGGGGACAGGCCGGCCACTTCTATTGGTCTTTCATTTTGTCTATTTTCATCCATCTTTGTTCTTTGGCTCCTGTGGGCCTCCCATCGCGGTGGCCTCTGTCGTTGCAGAGCGCCGGCTCTGGGCACATGCGCCCCAGAGCTTCGGCTTGGTAATTGGACACAAGGTCCAGCCGCTCCGCGGCACATGGGATCTTCCCAGGCCAGGGATCGAACCGGCGCCCCTTGCACTGCAAGGCGGTGTCCTTACCCACTGGACCACCAGGGGAAGCCCTGGTAAATCTTTTTGTAAAACAAATGACTACGGAATGTCATCCTGCCTCTGTTCTGTCAAGTCTGAGTGGACCCACACATAGAACGGTTAGATCTGAGCAGAGGCACATGGACAAGGCGACGACAGCCTCTAGAGGAGCCACAGGAAGAGGTGGGGCAGCAAGGCCCAGCAGGCTCAGACCAGAGGACGCCCAACGTCCACAGTAAACAGCAATCTGTGAGCCCAACAAAAAGGGGACGACAGACTGAGCCGACAGTGGAAACCCACCCCAGACGCCTTGCAGCCTGGAGGCCATGGCTCTGCTCCTGGCCAGGCAGGAGTCACTGCTCCTGAGCCTCCCACAAGGGCTGCAGAGCTCTGGCAACACGACAGATGGCCCCACGTTCCCAGTAAGCCGCCACTGTTCATCTTTACTACAGCTGGTCTTATACATCCGACTTTCATCTATTTCAGGAAACATAAAAGTTTTATCGTGGAAACAGGAATCTTAAAATGCAAGAAGTGGCCCTGTTCTGAAATATTCCTTTTGAAATCTAGTCACAACGTCATAGGATTCTGAAACCAGCAAAGGAAAACAAACACCCCGCCCCCAAACTCTAGTTATTGTCAAAGACGACACTGTAGTGCCCAAAGGTTCAAATGGTACTTTTCTATTAATACAACCTACCATCTTCCATACTCATACTGACCTTACTGGCCACTTTTTTTTCCTCCCATATATAACTCCTATAAAGAAATTTAGTCATAGAGCTCATAGTTCATGGCTTACCAAAGATTCATTTTTTAATTTGAGAATAAAATCTTTAATTTCAAGAATACTGTAAGAGCAGATAAGCAGTACATTAAGAACTAAATTATTTATCAAAGTGTGCGTGTAACAAAATTTCCTTACAATCTGCAGAAAAATCTTTCCTCATTTTTGAAGAGCGTTAAGTAAACTATGAGCAATTCTAGGTTAAATGTTTGTAAGGATAATACACACATTCTGTTTTGACACCAAATACCCAGAAACCATACAATTTTGTAAGAATAATCACATCAGGGCTTCTCTGGTGGTCCAGTGGATAAGGACACCGCCTTGCAGTACAAGGGGTGCCGGTTCGATCCCTGACCTGGGAGGACCCCACGTGCCGCGGAGCAGTTGGACCAATGTGTCCAATGACCGAGCCGGAGCTCTGGAGCACATGCACCCAGAGCTGGTGCTCTGCAACGACAGAGGCCACCACGATGGGAGGCCCACACGGGCCAAAGAACAAAGATGGATGAAAATAGAGAAATGAAAGACCAGTAGAAGTGGCCCACGCCCCACCCCCCAAATAAAATAAAATAAAATATAAGATCTTAAAAAAAAAAAAAATCATATCAGTTGCCCCACCCCAAAAAAGGCTTTTAAAAAAACGTCAAATAAACCTAAAATTGGTAACTGGTAAATATTTGGATAAAGCACTGATAAATTCTGATAAAGTGCTATCCTCTCACGTGATCCTGGTTTAGAACATTCTCTCCGGCAGAAAAAAATAAGTTCAAAGAGTATTCTTCAGGCAAACAAAATCAGCATCGAGTGAATTTCTGTGAATGGCTGTATCTTCAAGACAGACTTTGATTCTATAACCAGGTTCTAGCCAAAGACCTTAGGGCCAGTACCAGCCTCCCAGCCACGATGAAACTAACCTGACAGATACATACACAAGGACCCATGGTACGAGCGCAACAGGCACTGTAGCATTTTAGCACGGGGAGACACTCGCCGCAGATGATTTCAGCCCATTCTTCACTGGGAAAGAGCTGACACCTGTGAGTTATCCCGGCACCAAGAATGAACAAGAACCGTGTGACAAACCTAGACAGTGTATTAAAGGGCAGAGACATCACTTTGCCGACAAAACTCCGTAGTGTCAAAGCTATGGCTTTTTCAGTAGTCATGTATGGATATGAGAGATGGACCATAAAGAAGGCTAAGCGCCAAAGAACTGATGCCTTCGAATTGTGGTGCTGGAGAAGACTCGCGAGTCTCCTGGACTGCGAGGAGATCCAACCAATTAATCCTAAAGGAAATCAACCCTGACTAGTCACTGGAAGGACTGATGCTGAAACTGAAGCTCCAATACTTTGGCCACCTGACGCGAAGAGACAACTCACTGAAAAAGACCCTGATGTT
This sequence comes from Tragulus kanchil, assembly GCA_022376925.1. Classification (NCBI taxonomy): domain Eukaryota; kingdom Metazoa; phylum Chordata; class Mammalia; order Artiodactyla; family Tragulidae; genus Tragulus; species Tragulus kanchil. The sequence goes on along the minus strand of JAIOJX010000027.1, from coordinate 23,002,321 downwards.
GGGGAAAAATAAAAAGCAGAAGAGGAGGGCAAGATGGTGGGACGGCATCACCGACACAATGGACCTGAGTCTGAGCAGGTTCCGGGAGATGGTGAAGGACAGGGAAGCCTGGTGTGCCGCAGTCCATGGGGTCAAAGAGTTGGATGCGACTAAGCAACTGAACTGAAGTGATGAACAGTACCATGATGTTATCCCTGGTCCCCTCTTTCTGTAACTGTCTCCTTGGCCTACAGATCTTGCAATTGGTACAACTGAGGAAAGTTCATTCATATCACTGATTCTAGAGAATATGTGAGTACCGAATACTCTGATTCATTCTTCCCTAAATTAGGTAACACCTTGCTTTGATTCAAAGTCTTCTTGTACACAGCTGGCCTGAAAAGCTTCCAAATTTGATGAGCATTAGTATAAAGTTTTAACTGATACATTATTTTGAACACAGCTTTCTGTACAACAAATTCTGGGGACTTCCCTGGTAGTTCAGCAGTAAAGAATCCGCCTGGCAATGCAGGAGAACAGGTTCAACCCCTAATCTGGGAAAATCCCACATGTTGCACAGGAACTAAGCCCACGAGCTGCAACTACTGAGCCTGTGCTCTAAGGTCCGGCAGTCACAACTACTGAGCCCATGTGCCCTAGAGCGTGCACTCAACAAGAGTAGCCATCGCAGCAAGAAGCCTGCTCATCTCAGCTAGAGTGGTCCCACTCCCTGCAACTAGAGAAGAGCCCGCCACAACAATGAAGACCCAGAATAGCCAAAAAAAAAAAAATTCTGTATCCCTGAAAGAGTAAATCTGTTTAGAAAAAATGCATCATGTAAGATATAACCAGGTTGCTGATGGCTGTAAAGAACAGTGACTCAAGTGAAATTCCAATGGATACAGAAGAGATGAGTGTGTTCTGAAGACAACAGACAGGCTGCTGAAGGAGGCAGCGATGCTCCTGCAAGCAGTAACCTGGACACTGATCAGATACTGAGTAGGAACAGTACTCACGCTGTGCTAATGCCAGACATGGGTTTTAAGCACTTTACATACATTAATTCACTGGACCCTCGAAACAAACCCCTTGGCACAGGTACTAAAAGTATCATCAGTAAACTGCTGCACAAAGAGGGAGATGACTCACCCAAGACCCCAGAGCTGGCTCATGGCTTGAACAGTCTGGTCCTAGAGTCACAGCTCTTAAAACTACACGGCCTGTTAACTATGCTTCTCTTCGCTGATACAGCAATGGCAGCAGCAGTAACAAGTAAGCATAAGCAGCTCTCCAGAAGCTGCTGAAAGCATGTCAGGGAGTTTTTGACGAGCCATAATTACAATACCATAAAATCAATTAAAAACAGAAATGTTAACATATTCTACTGGGTATTTAATATTCATCCTATGTATTTAGTTCAACAGGAAAATTTGTTTGATTTGGTTTTAAATAAGAAAATACATTTATGAGCTTCTAATTTTGTTGTTTTGTTTTCCAGCGGTGCCATGCGGCACATGGAACCTTAGTTCCCAACCAGGGATGGAACCCATACCCCCAGCAGTAGAAGTGTGGAGTCTTAACCACTGGACCACCAGGGAAGTCTAATTTATGTCACCTTTGACTTACACAAATCCTGAACTGGCAGGCTACCAGATGCGTGGCACTTCTTAACAGTAAAAGCAAAATAAAAAAAGATGCATTAATGCCCTTGCCAAACTGAACACAAGCTTAGATATAAGACTTTCAGTCATTATACACCGCGTCAAAGGTTTTTATCAACCTCTTCCTGAGCAAAACCAGCCCCCTCAACGGGTGCAGTTTTGTGAATAGGCCCAAACTTCACAGGAAGATGGGAACAGGTCTTCCCTCCTCACAGGAAGTCGTTCTGTTAGGACTTACAGTAGCCACACAGTGTTTCAAACACTAATAAGAAACAAATGAGTCAACTTATGAACACATATAGCAAACTGTGAGGTAAAGAATATGGAAGGGGAGGGAACATTTCAGTAAGCTCAGCTATGACATGATGATACTATTACAAGCCTTAGCATCTCCTCCGTCTCTTAAATTAGCTGAGCCTCCAACAGCAGAGGGTCGCCTCACAGAGAGCACTATGAGATTTCTAGGTCGCTAGACTCCTTTCCATCTTCTCTTCCTTGTCAGCTCTTGACACTGCTGTCAAATTCTACACCCTGGCAAAGAAAAAAGGAGTGAAAACTGAGGGACTTTATAAAGAAAAAACTGTTTGCTGTGATGATCTGAACTAAAAACATTACAGACATGGATACTATTGTTTTGAGGGCCTGTCCTAACAGAAATGCCTGTGTGAACATTAAAACAATGATCACAACCCCTGAGGAACAGAGATGACTCATTTAGGCAGAACAGCAACCTCTTCTACCTCGCACCCGTCCTACTAAGCAAACACAATTCATTTTATGAAGCTACTGGGAAAAGAGTGTTTGTTCTATATTATGGTTATCAATTCAGAGACAATTTAACGGACAACTACCAACAACTAGGAGCTTCTCTGGTGGCTCAGATGGTAAAAAAAAAATCCGCCTATAATGCGGGAGATGTGGGTTCGATCCCTGGGTTGGGACGATCTCTGGAGAAAGGAAAGACTACCTGCTCCAGTATTCTTGCCTGGAGAATTCTATGGCTCATTCATGGGTCGCGCAAAGAGTAGGACACGACTGAGCAACTTTCACTTTTCACCAACAACTAGGATCCCAAACTTGCTAAACAGTCACTTCTTAAAAGAATCTCCACAGACTTATAACACGGAGGCATCCGCCTAGAATGGATATATAGAGACAAAGCCACTGAGGAGGCTGAGAAAAGGGTGCCAAGGAGCTTTTTGTAAACAGTGGGCTTTCCCATGTTGAAGGATGCTGCCATGCCCTCACAGGGCACGGTGTCTAAGGTCTCTAGCAGGAGGGACTCATATACACTGATGTCAACAATTCCCTCCCCGCCAAAAACTGAGATGTAACTTACACGAACATACAAATTCACCATATTAAAAGTGTACATTTCAGTGGCTTTTAGTATAACCAACATCATGGTCTGATTCCAGAACACGTTCATCTCCCCATAAACCCCATACCTATATGTTCATAAGCACTGACTTTACCCACACTTTCTCCACAGGTCTCTCGTTGCCCATGCAGGTGATTAAGGTGCTGGCTGGGGTGACTCTAGAGAATCTATATGGAAAGAAAACAAGAAAACTACACTCCAGAAGGATCCTGACTGCAAATCCTTGGCATTTTCAGTATTTAGACTCACGTAAGAGGAATGGCAGGGAAACTTACATTCAGCATCCGTCTTCACAAAACACAATAGTGTGCCCTCAAAATTCATCCAAGATGTTAAAAGAAGGGAAGACAGTCTACTAGGATTAGCCATGACTGTCCATAGCTGTAATTGCAAAATACAGAAGATGCATACGTGGAAACCTCCTTCAGTATCCAGCACAGCAATGTTAAACAAAAAAAAAGACAGAAGTTTGATTGCAAACACAATTCATTTTATGAAGCTACTGGGAAAAGAGTGTTTGTTCTATATTATGGTTATCAATTCAGAGACAATTTAACGGACAACTACCAACAACTAGGAGCTTCTCTGGTGGCTCAGATGGTAAAAAAAAAATCCGCCTATAATGCGGGAGATGTGGGTTCGATCCCTGGGTTGGGACGATCTCTGGAGAAAGGAAAGACTACCTGCTCCAGTATTCTTGCCTGGAGAATTCTATGGCTCATTCATGGGTCGCGCAAAGAGTAGGACACGACTGAGCAACTTTCACTTTTCACCAACAACTAGGATCCCAAACTTGCTAAACAGTCACTTCTTAAAAGAATCTCCACAGACTTATAACACGGAGGCATCCGCCTAGAATGGATATATAGAGACAAAGCCACTGAGGAGGCTGAGAAAAGGGTGCCAAGGAGCTTTTTGTAAACAGTGGGCTTTCCCATGTTGAAGGATGCTGCCATGCCCTCACAGGGCACGGTGTCTAAGGTCTCTAGCAGGAGGGACTCATATACACTGATGTCAACAATTCCCTCCCCGCCAAAAACTGAGATGTAACTTACACGAACATACAAATTCACCATATTAAAAGTGTACATTTCAGTGGCTTTTAGTATAACCAACATCATGGTCTGATTCCAGAACACGTTCATCTCCCCATAAACCCCATACCTATATGTTCATAAGCACTGACTTTACCCACACTTTCTCCGCAGGTCTCTCGTTGCCCATGCAGGTGATTAAGGTGCTGGCTGGGGTGACTCTAGAGAATCTATATGGAAAGAAAACAAGAAAACTACACTCCAGAAGGATCCTGACTGCAAATCCTTGGCATTTTCAGTATTTAGACTCACGTAAGAGGAATGGCAGGGAAACTTACATTCAGCATCCGTCTTCACAAAACACAATAGTGTGCCCTCAAAATTCATCCAAGATGTTAAAAGAAGGGAAGACAGTCTACTAGGATTAGCCATGACTGTCCATAGCTGTAATTGCAAAATACAGAAGATGCATACGTGGAAACCTCCTTCAGTATCCAGCACAGCTGACCAGAAAACAAAACAAAATAGAAACTTAATCATTAAGCAAATATCCTCCCAATTTGGGAAAACAATCCCTAGGCCAGTCCTCTACTTAAAGCAATGCAGCTTTAAACACAGCCTGACTTTTATCAGTCTCCTCACCTAGAGTCACTCCTAACAAGAAAGACCACCTTTAGGCAAAGGTCTGGCAGGAAAGCCGTGGATGCGTGGCGCTGAGGCTGCGGCAGGGCCGGCGTGACCTGAGTGAGCACTCGGCTCCTAAGACACACGGGAGGGAGACCTCACCTTCAGGCATCAGTGTGTTGAAAGTGGGAGGAAGGCAGTCCACGAGGGTGTCTTGCTTTTGTGCACCTATCTGGGGTGCTGTGTCCAGAGAAGGAGCTCCTTTACAGAATGCGCCCAAGATGGATTTCTCTAAGTTGCTCTGAGTTGTCCAGCTGCCCTCACCAATAAGCCAGTCTTTGTAGGTTGAGAGAACCACCAGTCAAAGCAGATGCATATGGATTGTGAGGAAAACTTCTTTAGTATCTAACACAGCTGGATTAAAGCAAAAACACTTAACCATTAAGCAAATCTTCACTTTAATCATTAATTAGATTATAGCAAATTATCAACTAGGTGCTAAACTTGAGGCTACCCTTAGCATGATCACTTAAACTTATTAATGGGAATTTTGTGGGCTTATCTAAAGGCCATAGTGAACTCTCAATTTTGTCCTGCAAGAAGTTAGTTCTCCCTGATAAACAAGTAAACAAGGTACAGAAATGTTTACTAATAATTTAACTCATTCCCACTGAGGCTGCAAAGCAATCCTTCCAGTGACTTCCATTGTGCAACAAGTTGTGTTCCATAGTAATGTATTTACAATGTTACTGCAATCTGCAATAACGATTTAAATACTGTTCATTGCCTGGATTTTCCAAAACACAATCAGATGCAATCAAGAGAAGCTCGTGATATTTACATAATGTATATACTAACAAATTTCCCTCAAAATAATTTATCTATGGAAATACTGCTACATTATTCTTGTTTAAAAATACTCTCAGAAAACAGTCCTCAATTAAAATGACAATTGGCTAGATGAGTCTACGAAACATTTATCCTCTACCTATAAAAAAATCACCCAGTGGCCAGAAAGCTCCAAGAAACCTTCAATAAACTAGAATTTCGGGTATCCCTTGTGGTTCAGTGGATAAGAACCCGTCTGCCAATGCAGGAGACACAGGTTTGATCTCTGAACCAGGAAGATCCCATATACTGCAGAGCAGCTAAACCCACACATCAACAAAGACCCTGCACAGTCAAAAATAAATAAATAAAAGTTAAGAAAAAAAAAAAAACACTAGAATTTCATTTTCCTTTAGTATAGAGCATCAGGAAATCTGAGAACTAACTGCAACTGAAAGAATCCAAAATGATTTAATGTCTTTGAGGCTTACATCTGCTTATAGGACCAAAATAATGAAGTCAAAAACTTAATTTTTATTTGGCTGCACTGCAGGATCTTAGTTCTCTAACCAGGGACTGAGTCCAGACCACTGCAGTGAAAGTTCTGAGGTCTAACCATTGGACTACCAGGGAATCATCAAATCCCAAATGGCAATTTTGGTGACCTTTCAGTTACACACTTTTAACAATTATGTAGCAAAAAAGTCCAAAGTTGACTAAATTTGTAGGTACATTTCAAAATGTAAATTGCTCCAAAATTTCCCACTCTTCAATCTGTTCTTATAAAACTTTTCTAAAATATAAGATGGATTTTTTTCTAAAGTTGCATTAAACTTGGTCTTTGTCAAAAAAAAATTTTAAAAGACAAATTATCCAGCAAGATGTCATATGGTTCTTGAAGAGTACTAATACATGCACATTATCATTTTACTTAGCACTAATCAAGCACATGGAATTGTACAACAGAGGAAATTCTGATATAACTATTTTCTAAAAGAGTTGAATTCCTCAGGTCTAACACAAGTGCCTGATATACCAATTTTCTGAAAGGATTAATTTTGTTTCCCTTAAGGAAAGATTATTCAAGAGCTTAAAAAAAAACTCAACAAAATAATTACCCTTTAAACTATGTTATGATAATCCTCTCGGTCTAGGAAAAGGGTAACTCAAAATCTAGGACTCTGGTTGTGGGATAAGAATAAAAGGCAAGAAGCAAGCCAACAGGAAGGCAATTTTTGCTTTTGAGAGATTCAATCCTGTTTGTCAAGACTGCTATCGTGATGACTGGGATTCAATTTTAATGCAAATCTCTTCTAAATTATTACAAAATTATTCCATGTCATATAATCTCAAATAACATCAGGTACAAAAAAATCCAAAGTAACATTATTAATGTATAAAACAGCTTTAAGAGGTCAAAAAAAATATGGACAAGTAAAAAAATACATTAAAAAAAAAGAGTCAACAAGGGATCAATGTAATAGATAAGGTCATCTTTAGACTGGAACAAATTTCTAGAAATTCATACTACGAAGAATAAAATAATGTTGGGGCAGCTCATAATTTTATAGCAAATACTGAAATCAAAATTAAAATGTTCCTGCCTCCTAACCCCCAAGGAAAACAAATGGGTTCAGAACCCACAAGTACACTGATTCTGTCGTCATGCTCCCTGTCCCTCAGATCTGTCTGACAGGGAATGACAGCTTTCCAAATCATCAAGGTTTCTGAATGCCTGTAAATCTACCAAGAAAGACTGCCGAGTTCTATCTTTAATTTTTGGAGATAAAAACATATAAACACACACGAACAGATAACAGAAAATCAAGAGGTGGTAATAGCTTCAATCACCCAATCAGGTAAAACCAAGCTTTTGGTGACCTTTCAGTTACACACTTTTAACAATTATGTAGCAAAAAAGTCCAAAGTTGACTAAATTTGTAGGTACATTTCAAAAGGTAAATTGCTCCAAAATTTCAAACTCTTCAATATGTTCTTATAAAAATTTTCTAAAATATAAGATGGATTTTTTCTAAAGTTGCATTAAACTTGGTCTTTGTCAAAAAAATTTTAAAAGACAAATTATCCAGCAAGATGTCATATGGTTCTTGAAGAGTACTAATACATGCACATTATCATTTTACTTAGCACTAATCAAGCACATGGAATTGTACAACAGAGGAAATTCTGATATAACTATTTTCTAAAAGAGTTGAATTCCTCAGGTCTAACACAAGTGCCTGATATACCAATTTTCTGAAAGGATTAATTTTGTTTCCCTTAAGGAAAGATTATTCAAGAGCTTAAAAAAAAACTCAACAAAATAATTACCCTTTAAACTATGTTATGATAATCCTCTCGGTCTAGGAAAAGGGTAACTCAAAATCTAGGACTCTGGTTGTGGGATAAGAATAAAAGGCAAGAAGCAAGCCAACAGGAAGGCAATTTTTGCTTTTGAGAGATTCAATCCTGTTTGTCAAGACTGCTATCGTGATGACTGGGATTCAATTTTAATGCAAATCTCTTCTAAATTATTACAAAATTATTCCATGTCATATAATCTCAAATAACATCAGGTACAAAAAAATCCAAAGTAACATTATTAATGTATAAAACAGTTTTAAGAGGTCAAAAAAAATATGGACAAGTAAAAAAATACATTAAAAAAAAAGAGTCAACAAGGGATCAATGTAATAGATAAGGTCATCTTTAGACTGGAACAAATTTCTAGAAATTCATACTACGAAGAATAAAATAATGTTGGGGCAGCTCATAATTTTATAGCAAATACTGAAATCAAAATTAAAATGTTCCTGCCTCCTAACCCCCAAGGAAAACAAATGGGTTCAGAACCCACAAGTACACTGATTCTGTCGTCATGCTCCCTGTCCCTCAGATCTGTCTGACAGGGAATGACAGCTTTCCAAATCATCAAGGTTTCTGAATGCCTGTAAATCTACCAAGAAAGACTGCCGAGTTCTATCTTTAATTTTTGGAGATAAAAACATATAAACACACACGAACAGATAACAGAAAATCAAGAGGTGGTAATAGCTTCAATCACCCAATCAGGCCTGGGCTTTCCACAACTTACTAAACCACTACCACTTCAAGAGCCAAGCCTGACTACTCTGTAGTTACCCAACAAGGAGTGGAAAGACAAGATTTTAAATAAGTTTCTTATTTGAACAATTAGCATCAGGAGGACAAAGATTCATATTAACCTTTCTACAGCTGTGGATCTGTTTCATCTCTCAATTCTAAATTGATTAAAAACCTTTTCCTAATACTGATTCCATAGTATACTCAAGGACAACATAGAAGCACAAGCTGCTGAAACCAATCTTCACATTGCTCCAAATGTTTACCAATACTTTACCGAAAACAAACAAAAACGTGATCTGAGCAACCAGAGATCATTTACAAATAAGTTCTAATAAGATGAAGTTTGCAGATGTCCCAATCTAAACCATGCTATTGGTGGGCCATACCCTTCGTCTGATCACTGAATTCTCTTAGACCATCTCACCAAAACCAATGGCAGGACCGCAGAAAGAACTCTGGCTAAAAACTGACCAGCAAAGCAACGGCCACATCAGAACAGTTACAGTTAACATGAGTCAGACTGAAGTCAAGAAAAAGTTTCAAATCATTTCAGCCAACAGCAGAGGACCTCACAAAGAAACCAGTAAACTTCCTAAAAAATGATGTTCCCTAATGCCAGAAAAGTTTCCCCATGGGTCTTCCTTCCGTCAGTGAAGGCCAAGAGCTCTTCCGGTGTACTTTTCGCTATTTCTACTCCAACACATGCTTCTTGCTCTTGGTTCACCAGGCGGCGTTATCAGGTGCCTCTTACGGGTTTTCAACTCCCAGGTCAAGCAAGACTGAGATACACTTGGGAGATCCTTCTAAACTTGTACACAACTTGGGAGCCCAGGAGGACGTCCCACACTCAAAGACCATGCAGGGCAAACGGAGACCAACATTTTACTCAACAGGAGGGCCTGCCTCTTTTTCTTTCTTCCAAAGCATCCAGCACTAGGTAGTTGCTTAAAGTACTCTGAAGGGAACTAAAAAGAAGACAGGAACCTCCACTTAAGATGCAAGCAGATTCTCGGGGAGAGTTCTTCCATCTTTATAGACTCTCGTAGGATTGGCATTTGGGGCTCCCTCTGATGTCACATTTGCGTTGTCCCGAGGACATACTTGGACCCCATCAGCCTTGGGATCCTTGAGTTAAGCCGGGGTCACTGTCTTAAGTGAATTCACGCAAGAGCGGCCTCGGTGGGTAGCTCACTGGCCTTGAGGACCCAAAAGGCCTCCAGTCCCCACTACGGGGGTTCACATAAGGGGGTCTAGGGCTGGCCCCTGAGGAACTCATCCTGGTCGCGTCTTGGACTTCTCATTGCCCCGAAAGGGCCTGGGACGGTGGTTTTACGGTCTGAGCAACAGTTAGGCCTCGAAGGCCCGGCCTACGAGCTGTGCACTCCGCATCCCGAGCTCCCGCCTCCCGCCTCGGCGGCAGAGACCGGGCTTCCCGCCCCGCGAGCCCGACCAAAGGTTGGTGGCGGTTGCAGGCAGCTGGGACCGGCCCCAGCAGGTTGGAACCGGTCTGGGCCGGGCCGGAGGAGGAAGGGGGGAGGGAGCGGCCGCCTCGCGCTCTCCCTGCGCGCGTGACTCACGCTGGCCGCTGACGTCAGGCGTGCGCGCGCGGCGGGGGGGCTCTACGTACGTGTAGTGCTGCGGTTTCTCGGGCTGTGCCTGCAGCACCTGAGCGGTAGCGGCCGGGGGCGCCGAGGAAGCTGCGGAGCCGCCGGGCCCGGGGCCCTTCGACATGGTCCTGTCTTCCTGCCTCTTCGCCGCTCCCCTTTTATTATTCAGTCTGCGCGGTCCGCGCCGAGGCCCCAGTGCGCCTGCGCCGCGCCACGAGGACGTGAAGACCCCCCGCACGGCAGCAGGGGTTGCTGGGAGTTGTGGTCCCGGGTTCCGCTGGAATTTTACCGCTGGCAGAGGGCTGCTGTTGAAGCAACGGACCACAATACCCAGAGAGCCTTGCAGACGGTGTCCCGGATACTGAGGACCCGCGACCATTTCTGGGGATTGCAGTTCGGCTGCATTTTTTCTTTTTCTTCTTCTTCTTTTTTTTAATTTTGGCCTTCTTTATTGGAGGTTTTTAATGTATTTTCGTCCATCTTTATTCTTTCGCCTGTGTGGGCCTCCCATCACAAGCAACCTCTCTCGTAGCAGAGCACCGGCTCTAGGCGCATGCGTTCCAGAGCGCTGGCTCGCGATTGGACACACCGGTCCAGCCGTTCCGGGGTATGTGGGATCTTCCCTGGCCGGGGATCGAACCGGTGTCCCTTGCACTGCAAGGCGGACTCTTTACGCACTGGACCACCAGGGAAGCCCCTGCGTTTCTTCTTAACTGCGTTTCCAGGTTCTATTGAGGACCCAAAGGCCTCCAGTCCCCACTACGGGGTTCACATAAGGGGTCTAGGGCTGGCCCCTGAGGAACTCATCCGGTGGTCTTGGACTTCTCATTGCCCCGAAAGGGCCTGGGACGGTGGTTTTACGGTCTGAGCAACAGTTAGGCCTCGAAGGCCCGGCCTACGAGCTGTGCACTCCGCATCCCGAGCTCCCGCCTCCCGCCTCGGCGGCAGAGACCGGGCTTCCCGCCCCGCGAGCCCGACCAAAGGTTGGTGGCGGTTGCAGGCAGCTGGGACCGGCCCCAGCAGGTTGGAACCGGTCTGGGCCGGGCCGGAGGAGGAAGGGGGGAGGGAGCGGCCGCCTCGCGCTCTCCCTGCGCGCGTGACTCACGCTGGCCGCTGACGTCAGGCGTGCGCGCGCGGCGGGGGGGCTCTACGTACGTGTAGTGCTGCGGTTTCTCGGGCTGTGCCTGCAGCACCTGAGCGGTAGCGGCCGGGGGCGCCGAGGAAGCTGCGGAGCCGCCGGGCCCGGGGCCCTTCGACATGGTCCTGTCTTCCTGCCTCTTCGCCGCTCCCCTTTTATTATTCAGTCTGCGCGGTCCGCGCCGAGGCCCCAGTGCGCCTGCGCCGCGCCACGAGGACGTGAAGACCCCCCGCACGGCAGCAGGGGTTGCTGGGAGTTGTGGTCCCGGGTTCCGCTGGAATTTTACCGCTGGCAGAGGGCTGCTGTTGAAGCAACGGACCACAATACCCAGAGAGCCTTGCAGACGGTGTCCCGGATACTGAGGACCCGCGACCATTTCTGGGGATTGCAGTTCGGCTGCATTTTTTCTTTTTCTTCTTCTTCTTTTTTTTAATTTTGGCCTTCTTTATTGGAGGTTTTTAATGTATTTTCGTCCATCTTTATTCTTTCGCCTGTGTGGGCCTCCCATCACAAGCAACCTCTCTCGTAGCAGAGCACCGGCTCTAGGCGCATGCGTTCCAGAGCGCTGGCTCGCGATTGGACACACCGGTCCAGCCGTTCCGGGGTATGTGGGATCTTCCCTGGCCGGGGATCGAACCGGTGTCCCTTGCACTGCAAGGCGGACTCTTTACGCACTGGACCACCAGGGAAGCCCCTGCGTTTCTTCTTAACTGCGTTTCCAGGTTCGTAGGGGAGTCTTTTCCTGAAATTGGAGCCCTAGGGATAGAAAAGGCCAAGAGCTAGGGAGGGCCTAACGAAGGCTGTGAAACCTTTCCAAGTATAATTTGAATGCCAACAGTATAATAATTAACTAGTCTCCATAACTAGCACAACTTGGGCTTGGTTCTGAGGCGGGCCCCCACTGGCTTTGAGCTGCAGGCACCTGGGGCCCCCCAAGCATCCTCATTCCTGCAGCAGGACCAAGGGTGAAGGAGAGTCAGCCTGCTGAAAGTCAACTTGAGAAAGCTTTGCTAGAGAAGAGCAGTACAATACTCTGTTCCTGCGCCTTTGCCAAGGCGATCCGTAAACCTTCCCCAGCCCTGAAACCTGGAACTCCGCGACTTGAGTCCCTCCTCAACATGACACCTGGCCCGACCAACGTGTTTACAGTACATTAAGGGCCAAGGACGAATTTAGTCTCCGTCTAGCATAGTTTCAGGTACACTGGCAAGTTCCAGGGGCGTCGAAAAGCATCAGAGGAAGGGCCTGGGTTTGAGAGGGGAATACGATTTATAACCCGCCCCACTTTCTTGCTCCGAACCTCAACCTTTCTAGCGGAAAAAAATGTCTCCTCCTAGTTTTCCCACCAGTTGGAGGAAGTTTTTCATAGATACATTAACACTCATCATTTAAGCAACGGACCACAATACCCAGAGAGCCTTGCAGACGGTGTCCCGGATACTGAGGACCCGCGACCATTTCTGGGGATTGCAGTTCGGCTGCATTTTTCTTCTTCTTCTTTTTTTTAATTTTGGCCTTCTTTATTGGAGGTTTTTAATGTATTTTCGTCCATCTTTATTCTTTCGCCTGTGTGGGCCTCCCATCACAAGCAACCTCTCTCGTAGCAGAGCACCGGCTCTAGGCGCATGCGTTCCAGAGCGCTGGCTCGCGATTGGACACACCGGTCCAGCCGTTCCGGGGTATGTGGGATCTTCCCTGGCCGGGGATCGAACCGGTGTCCCTTGCACTGCAAGGCGGACTCTTTACGCACTGGACCACCAGGGAAGCCCCTGCGTTTCTTCTTAACTGCGTTTCCAGGTTCGTAGGGGAGTCTTTTCCTGAAATTGGAGCCCTAGGGATAGAAAAGGCCAAGAGCTAGGGAGGGCCTAACGAAGGCTGTGAAACCTTTCCAAGTATAATTTGAATGCCAACAGTATAATAATTAACTAGTCTCCATAACTAGCACAACTTGGGCTTGGTTCTGAGGCGGGCGCCCACTGGCTTTGAGCTGCAGGCACCTGGGGCCCCCCAAGCATCCTCTTTCCTGCAGCAGGACCAAGGGTGAAGGAGAGTCAGCCTGCTGAAAGTCAACTTGAGAAAGCTTTGCTAGAGAAGAGCAGTACAATACTCTGTTCCTGCGCCTTTGCCAAGGCGATCCGTAAACCTTCCCCAGCCCTGAAACCTGGAACTCCGCGACTTGAGTCCCTCCTCAACATGACACCTGGCCCGACCAACGTGTTTACAGTACATTAAGGGCCAAGGACGAATTTAGTCTCCGTCTAGCATAGTTTCAGGTACACTGGCAAGTTCCAGGGGCGTCGAAAAGCATCAGAGGAAGGGCCTGGGTTTGAGAGGGGAATACGATTTATAACCCGCCCCACTTTCTTGCTCCGAACCTCAACCTTTCTAGCGGAAAAAAATGTCTCCTCCTAGTTTTCCCACCAGTTGGAGGAAGTTTTTCATAGATACATTAACACTCATCATTTAACTTTTGTTTTTCATATTGAACCAATTTAAAACGATTGTTTTATAGGCTAATTATGTTTTATTAGATAAGGTTAACTAACAGTAATCTCATTGAAGAAACACAGTCCGATTCACCTTACAGGTGAAGCAGGGTGGGCTGAATGGAAAATCGTTAACGTTTAAGATTGATACATATCTATTTTATGTTGTTCTGAGTAATTGCACATCAGAAGCCAAACTGTCAGCCTACAAAGTTGAGAAACTGGTTTTTTGTTGGTTTTTTTTTTTTTGAGAAATTGGTATGTCTTAAACAGACCAAATCAATTGTTTAGCCACGAGGGGCATTTGAAGAGGAAAAATTACGGAAGGACAGAAAAGTTATGCATTGCTTTAATTCTATTGTTAAATCCAAGTGCTCAGCTTATATGTTATCCCCAAAATACCAAAGTTGTATATTTTTTAATATATAATTTTATTTTTTTATTTTGGCTGTGCTGGGTCTTCATCGCTGCAGGGGCTTTTCTCTAGCGGTGGTGAGTGGGGGATATCTTGTTGTGGTGCCCAGGCTTCTATTGCAGGAGCTACTCCGGCAGCAGAGCCCAGTCTCTAGGGTGCATGTAGGCTTCAGTACTTCCCGTTCCTGGGTTCTAGAGCACAGGCTCAGTAGTTGTGGCACATGGACTCAGTTGCTCTGTGGTGTGTGGAATCTTCCCAGACCAGGGATTGAACCCGTGTCTCCTGCATTGGCAGGTAGACTCTTAACCACTGAGACACCAGGGAAGCCCCCTAAGTGTGATTTCATTGAAGAAACAGAGTTCAGCATGCTAGATTTTAAATGAGTGTATACCATGAGCTTCACAGTGTGCACTGGTAGAATTGGGAGATGATATCATCCAGACTGCTTAGTTCACAGAAAAGGAAACTGAAACTCAGAGAGGTTAAGTAACCTGTGCAAAATTACTCAGCAGGTATGTGACAGAACAGGAATTAGGACAGTGACCTATATGCTGCATCATATTCTGTATTGTTTGTAATGTATTAACATTTTAAGTTGTTCCCTATTTCCTGTGTTGCTTTTCCTCTGATCCACTTGGGAAAAGGAAAAACTAGTGATCAGACTGCCTAGTAAGAGAGACAAACTGTTTCCACAAATCACTGTTTCCACGAATCATCCTTAAATGGATGCATGTAAATTCACATCTAGTTTCTCCTGGAGCAGTTTTAGTTCATCTCTAATAATTAGAAAAACTGGGGGCGGGAATGGGCGGGGGTGTGGTATGGAATGGATAACGACTCTCTTCTGTAGAAAGCGTGGTACAGATAGGGTTCTGGAACTCCTAGAAAAGCCTTGGAACACAAAATGGGTGTTAATTTAGGAGCTACTCCATCTCCAGGCCATCTGAGCAGTCAAAAAAAGATGACAGGGTATTTCTCTGATTTCACTACAGGATATTTGATAGCCTCTTACCTGGGGTGTGATCAGTGTCCTATTTTTCAGCTTTA
Source organism: Tragulus kanchil (assembly GCA_022376925.1). NCBI lineage: Eukaryota > Metazoa > Chordata > Mammalia > Artiodactyla > Tragulidae > Tragulus > Tragulus kanchil. The sequence continues at coordinate 22,987,016 of JAIOJX010000027.1, read as the reverse complement.
CACAGGGCAAAAGCCTTCATCTTGGTTTCTCTTGTTAGCTGGCATGAAACAGCTTAATAATTCCTCTACCCTAAACAGAAGGCAGAAACTAAAGTTGATTGAATATAATATAGAAGTTTAGACGTATGATAAGTACATATTGTGTATATTATGATTGAGAGGGCTGAAATAACAAGAGGAATTTGAAATTTAGAGGTTGAGCCAAAGGTGTTTTTGCCATAAGCTGCTTTGTCAAAATGCATTTTCTCCTCAGTTGATGGTAAGAGGGGGATCTTTTGGTGTCAGGTGTAAATTTTTGAGATATTTTTATTTATGTGTAATTTTCTTAAGTTGAAATCAATGTGTACCTGGTTTTGTTGCTTTTTTATTTTAATAATTTAAACTATTTGGTGGACCCAGAGTAAGAACTGCAGAGTACGATGCCCAAGGTCCTGTTTCAGTTTTCTAAACTTTGACTGGTCTTAACCTAAAGCCTACTTTGATACTTTATATAACTGAGTCATATGAAGGACTAAATGTTAAAATCCACTCAAGTTTAGGCAAAGGTAGAGAATACCATTTTTATATATTTGTCCTGTTTCTTCAGAAGTAATACATTCCATTGTATTCCATTGAATACAGAGGAACATATTTAATTTAGTTGTCTTTTGTTTATTCCTTTGGGGGAGTGGGGGGGTTGGGGAGGGAGTGGGGCAGGCGAACCACTTCTATTGGTCTTTCATTTATTCAGTTTCATCCATCTTTGTTCTTTCGCCCCGTGTGGGCCTCCCATCGCAGTGGCCTCTGTTGTCACAGAGCACCGGTTCTGGGTGCGTGGGCTTCAGAGCTCCGGCTCGGTAATTGGACACATCGGTCCAGCCACTCCGTGGCACGTGGGATCTTCCCGGGCCAGGGATTGAACCGGCGCCCCTTGCACTGCAAGACGGTGTCCTTAGCCACTGGACCACCAGAGAAACCCTTGTTTATTCTTTACAGTATGCAAATACTGGTTTAGAATTGACTATTACCGTTCTAGCTGTAGTCATTTCGTTCAGTTGAATTACATCATTAAAAGAAAAAAAAAAATACGCGGGGGCTTCCCTGGTGGTCCAGTGGGTAAAGAGTCCACCTTGCAGTGCAAGGGGCATCGGTTCGATCCCTGGCCCGGGAAGATCCCACGTGCCGCGGAGCGACTGGACCGGTATGTCCAATTACGAGCCAGCGCTCTGGAGTGCATGTGCCCAGAGCTGGTGCTCTACAACGAGAGAGGCCACTGCAATGGGAGGCCCACACAGGCCAAAGAACAAAGATGGATGAAAACAGATAAATGAAGACCAATAAAAGTTGCCGAAAAAGAAAATATCTATATCTATCTATCTCTCTATATATATACACGCTGCCTTAGTAAATTACCTTTTTTTTTTTGCCTCCAAGTCATCATTTATTCTCATCCATCTCTATTCTTTGGCATGTGTGGGCGTCCCATTGCTGCAGTGTCTCCTTCACCGCTGAGCACGCGCTCCAGAGCGCAAGCCGGCAATTGGACACACTGGCCCCGCCTCTCAGCAGCATGTGAGATCTTCCCGGGCCAGGGATCCAGCCAGGGCCAGGGATCGAACCAGTGTCACTTGCACTGCAAGGTGGACTCTCCACCCACTGGACCGCCCGGGAAGCTCTAGTAAGTTACTTCCTGTTTAACTGTAAGCATATTGAAATCACAAAGTGTTTTATGATGGTACTTTATTAACATTTGTTTCTTTGTATCTGTTACTTACCTCTCCCCACCCCATCAAACAGAATAACTGCATTTTAGTTAAAATGTATATGCCTAGTACGCAAGATTTGATAACATAATGTATGGAATTCTAATTTTCATTTACACTACTGTCAAAATGTTCATGGAAAGTAAATAATCACAGGGAGTGCATTTTATTTTATATTGGAAAATAAAACTTTTCACTAAAGTAACCTCTGCTTCATTGTATTAGTTTGATACAAATAACGTTAGGCCGCTTGTCCTCCCGACTGTTAAGTTTGATAGGGACCAGTGCAGTTCATTTGCATTGACTTTCTACTGTAGAGCTTTGGAACCAAGGGAAGGATCCAAACATAGCTCCATTTTATCCAATCAGAAGAGCGGGTTAGTGTTAAACTCTGATTCGCCCATTCCTCTTTGCATTCATCCAATCGTTAGGCCACTTTAACAGCCAATCAGTGGTCTAGATGTCCGCCAATCAGGGAACGGGGCCGAAGCACGGCCTTTGTGTCGAGGGATGTCAGCGCGTCGGCGAAAGCATCAGCCAATAGTAAAGGTCGTTGGTGTATGCAAATTAGGGTCCTATGACGCAGAGACGCAGCGTGAAGCGTGGGTATAAAGACAGAGGCACAGGGGGGCTTGGAGCGCAGAGCGGTTTGGGGATTCGTTGGGGAGGCTTTATCCCGTCGCTTGGCTCCTGCGGCTCTTCATTGGGCAGCGGCGGTCGGAGAAGCGGCCTGAGACTTCGGCGTTGGGTAAGTGTTCTTGGCCGTCTCCGTGACCTGCGGCCCTGCCCGCCGTTGATGGCGGCGGTTGAGAGCCGAGTGCCGGCTGGTGCGGGCTTCCTCCTTGTGTTGGCGCTGGCTGGTTGGGGTCGGGTGGTTCTCCCTTGGGGTTTCGCTCCGGAACCGCGTCTCCGCCTCCTTCCCGCTGGTGACTCACAGGTCCCGGCGCCGGGTTCCGGGCAGCCGGGCCTCCGCCCGCCGAGGAGGGGAAGTGGCTCCTCCCCGCGCCCCCCCTCCCGGGGGAGGCTGCTGCTCCTCGACGCCTGAGTCATTAGGGGAGGGGGAGGAGGCGGCGGCGGCCCTCGGCCATCTGCCGCCCACCTCGGGGCGCGAGGAGGCGAGCGCGACTCGGCCGCGGAGTCACGGAGGCCCTCGCAGGTGAAAGAAAATGGCCCGGACCAAGCAGACGGCGCGGAAGTCCACGGGTGGGAAAGCGCCCCGCAAACAGCTGGCCACCAAAGCGGCCCGGAAAAGCGCCCCCTCTACCGGCGGTGTGAAAAAGCCGCACCGCTACAGGTAGGAAATTCATGGAAAGTAAATAATCACAGGGAGTGCATTTTATTTTATATTGGAAAATAAAACTTTTCACTAAAGTAACCTCTGCTTCATTGTATTAGTTTGATACAAATAACGTTAGGCCGCTTGTCCTCCCGACTGTTAAGTTTGATAGGGACCAGTGCAGTTCATTTGCATTGACTTTCTACTGTAGAGCTTTGGAACCAAGGGAAGGATCCAAACATAGCTCCATTTTATCCAATCAGAAGAGCGGGTTAGTGTTAAACTCTGATTCGCCCATTCCTCTTTGCATTCATCCAATCGTTAGGCCACTTTAACAGCCAATCAGTGGTCTAGATGTCCGCCAATCAGGGAACGGGGCCGAAGCACGGCCTTTGTGTCGAGGGATGTCAGCGCGTCGGCGAAAGCATCAGCCAATAGTAAAGGTCGTTGGTGTATGCAAATTAGGGTCCTATGACGCAGAGACGCAGCGTGAAGCGTGGGTATAAAGACAGAGGCACAGGGGGGCTTGGAGCGCAGAGCGGTTTGGGGATTCGTTGGGGAGGCCTTATCCCGTCGCTTGGCTCCTGCGGCTCTTCATTGGGCAGCGGCGGTCGGAGAAGCGGCCTGAGACTTCGGCGTTGGGTAAGTGTTCTTGGCCGTCTCCGTGACCTGCGGCCCTGCCCGCCGTTGATGGCGGCGGTTGAGAGCCGAGTGCCGGCTGGTGCGGGCTTCCTCCTTGTGTTGGCGCTGGCTGGTTGGGGTCGGGTGGTTCTCCCTTGGGGTTTCGCTCCGGAACCGCGTCTCCGCCTCCTTCCCGCTGGTGACTCACAGGTCCCGGCGCCGGGTTCCGGGCAGCCGGGCCTCCGCCCGCCGAGGAGGGGAAGTGGCTCCTCCCCGCGCCCCCCCTCCCGGGGGAGGCTGCTGCTCCTCGACGCCTGAGTCATTAGGGGAGGGGGAGGAGGCGGCGGCGGCCCTCGGCCATCTGCCGCCCACCTCGGGGCGCGAGGAGGCGAGCGCGACTCGGCCGCGGAGTCACGGAGGCCCTCGCAGGTGAAAGAAAATGGCCCGGACCAAGCAGACGGCGCGGAAGTCCACGGGTGGGAAAGCGCCCCGCAAACAGCTGGCCACCAAAGCGGCCCGGAAAAGCGCCCCCTCTACCGGCGGTGTGAAAAAGCCGCACCGCTACAGGTAGGCCCGCGGCCGGGGCCGGGGAGCGGGCGGCGCGGCGGGCGGGACGCTCGCTGCCCCCGCCGCGCCCCGTCGGTCAGCGCTGTCGCTCTGCGCCCCCTGCCTCTGCAGGCCCGGGACCGTGGCGCTGCGAGAAATCCGCCGTTACCAGAAGTCCACCGAGCTGCTCATCCGGAAGCTGCCGTTCCAGAGGTTGGTGCGGGAGATCGCCCAGGACTTCAAGACCGACTTGAGGTTCCAGAGCGCCGCCATCGGCGCGCTGCAGGTGAGCCGGCGGCGGCCGGGCGGCGGGCTGGCGCGCTGCCCCGCGGAGAGGCTAACGGTGTGGCTCTTGTCCTCTGCAGGAGGCCAGCGAGGCGTACCTGGTGGGCTTGTTTGAAGACACTAACCTGTGTGCCATCCACGCTAAGAGAGTCACCATCATGCCCAAAGACATCCAGCTGGCTCGCCGGATACGGGGGGAGAGAGCTTAAGTGAAGGCGGTTTTTACGGTGTTTTGTAGTAAATTCTGTAAAATACTTTGGTTTAATTTGTGACTTTTTTTGTAAGAAATTGTTTATAATATGTTGCATTTGTACTTAAGTCATTCCATCTTTCACTCAGGATGAATGCGAAAAGTGACTGTTCACAGACCTCAGCGGTGTGAGCACTGTTGCTCAGGAGTGACAAGTTGCTAATATGCAGAAGGGATGGGTGATACTTCTTGCTTCTCATGATGCATGTTTCTGTATGTTAATGACTTGTTGGGTAGCTATTAAGGTACTAGAATTGATAAATGTGTACAGGGTCCTTTTGCAATAAAACTGGTTATGACTTGATCCAAGTGTTTAACAATTGGGGCTGTTAAGTCTGACCATACATCACTGTGATAGAATGTGGGCTTTTTCAAGGGTGAAGATACAAGTCTTAACCACAGTGTAACTTACAGTTTCCTTAAAAAAAGGAAAAAAGAAGTAAACCTGGCAGCTATGGAATACACTATGTGCATTTATAATAGCTATTTTATATGTTGTAGTGTCAACATTTTAAAATTAAATGTTTTACATGGACATGTGGGGAGTGTTGTCATTAAGGTGTGTGTAATTTAGAGTCCCAATGGTTTTCTCCGAAGTAGACTGCACTTGTTTTCCTAGTAGTAAAATGCTTTCCGCATTGTACCTTGCAGAAGTCCTCATTCTACCACATGTTGAACTAACCCTCTAGCTGATAATGCAAACACTAACGGGGGATTATTTATAAGGGCTCTAGACGATAATACAAGTTATTCACACCAGCATCATCTGTTACTAATACAGTAGTTAACTAGTGCAGCTTTTCTTTGTGTTGTGGTTGGTCTCATAACTAGGTTGAGTTTTTCTCTACCAAGAGGGAACAGTGCCCAACTTTTCCTTGTGGAGTCTGTATTATAATAGCCCTTAGGGTAAACCTGCTGTGGGGAAGGGACACAGCTTCAGCTTATGGAACCTCTACCAGTTACAGTGGTGTCATCTGGCATGGGTTCTGGGAATAGCACTCCATAGAGAGATAGCTTTCCAAGTGGTTTTAAGATTTATCCTTCTATTGAAGTTTTTAGGTCAATTATGTATGTTGACTAAATTTACAAATAAACTTGTTTATCCAACCAAGTGTCAAAAACCTAAATTGAATGTGCAAAGCTTTAATATCGAGGTTAAGTTCAGCTTATTTCAGGGTTTAGTTGATAGACAAAAGTGACATTTATTTACAGGAGTAATTCTTCAAAGCATGTAAACTATTCTTTTCCGTCTCTTCTGTATTGTCAAGGAAAGTAAATTTAAAATTCTAGAACTCAAGCTTGGGGTTTGTTCCTGAACCTATTTGTGGAGAATGTTGATGGATTCCCTTATCTATAACAGGTTACCTGAACAAGTATCCACAGGTGTTCATCCAGAAGCTACCATTTCAGTGGGAAAAGGCCACCAGGACAGCATTGTGTGTTGGCAAGACATGGACCCAAGAACTACAACAGTCAGATGGAAACACTTGGAAATCAGCTATAGAAAGATGTTTATCCCCTGATTAAACAGTTTGTAGCGAGATTTTTTTTCAGACTTGAAAGTGTTAAGGGGTATGAAGGGGTTTACGGTTGGAAGGCAAGGAAGTTAAGGTTGAGACTCTTGGTAGCTTTTATGAGGTGCTAAAAGTGGAATGTGATGCCCTGTGAGGAACAGTTTCCTGGAAGGTCCGTGAACCACGTCTGGCCAGTGACTCACATTGTGTTTGCGAAGGACATTGGCATCCTGGCCAGAGAAACGGGTCCCTGGCAGTGTCCCTGCCCAGTGGTGCCGAGTCTCCTTAGGGTACAGCTTAAGTGGGTGGCACTGGGACGTCCCCAGAGTCTGCACCCTGAGGTTGGGTTTTGTGCAGTGTGTAGTCCGCCGCTTAAACAGTACGGTTTGCACTTCTAGAGTTTTAAACCCAGAAGGCAAAAATACGGGTTCTCAGAAACTGCCCATATCTTCTTTGTCTGGATGTAGGTTGTGCAACAGAGACTGAGGGGAAAAAAGCAAAGAAAAAATAAAAGTTTACAGTTTAGACTTTCTCATTTTGGTCTTCTTTCCGGTGATACTTTTTTCCAGTGGTTTTAAGATTTATCCTTCTATTGAAGTTTTTAGGTCAATTATGTATGTTGACTAAATTTACAAATAAACTTGTTTATCCAACCAAGTGTCAAAAACCTAAATTGAATGTGCAAAGCTTTAATATCGAGGTTAAGTTCAGCTTATTTCAGGGTTTAGTTGATAGACAAAAGTGACATTTATTTACAGGAGTAATTCTTCAAAGCATGTAAACTATTCTTTTCCGTCTCTTCTGTATTGTCAAGGAAAGTAAATTTAAAATTCTAGAACTCAAGCTTGGGGTTTGTTCCTGAACCTATTTGTGGAGAATGTTGATGGATTCCCTTATCTATAACAGGTTACCTGAACAAGTATCCACAGGTGTTCATCCAGAAGCTACCATTTCAGTGGGAAAAGGCCACCAGGACAGCATTGTGTGTTGGCAAGACATGGACCCAAGAACTACAACAGTCAGATGGAAACACTTGGAAATCAGCTATAGAAAGATGTTTATCCCCTGATTAAACAGTTTGTAGCGAGATTTTTTTTCAGACTTGAAAGTGTTAAGGGGTATGAAGGGGTTTACGGTTGGAAGGCAAGGAAGTTAAGGTTGAGACTCTTGGTAGCTTTTATGAGGTGCTAAAAGTGGAATGTGATGCCCTGTGAGGAACAGTTTCCTGGAAGGTCCGTGAACCACGTCTGGCCAGTGACTCACATTGTGTTTGCGAAGGACATTGGCATCCTGGCCAGAGAAACGGGTCCCTGGCAGTGTCCCTGCCCAGTGGTGCCGAGTCTCCTTAGGGTACAGCTTAAGTGGGTGGCACTGGGACGTCCCCAGAGTCTGCACCCTGAGGTTGGGTTTTGTGCAGTGTGTAGTCCGCCGCTTAAACAGTACGGTTTGCACTTCTAGAGTTTTAAACCCAGAAGGCAAAAATACGGGTTCTCAGAAACTGCCCATATCTTCTTTGTCTGGATGTAGGTTGTGCAACAGAGACTGAGGGGAAAAAAGCAAAGAAAAAATAAAAGTTTACAGTTTAGACTTTCTCATTTTGGTCTTCTTTCCGGTGATACTTTTTTTCCAGTGTTCTTTGGGGAGATGTTCAGAAAAGGCCTTCCTCAGCCTTCCAGCAGTGTCTCCTGGGGCTCCCCGATCTGGCTCCTCGTGAGCCCTGCTGCTGGCCTGTTGGGGCTGGGGGCTGTGTCTTGATTGGAAAGCAGGCCCCTTCCGATCACCTTCAGGTAGAGCAACAGATGGTAGAGACCCCTGGATCAACAGGAATGGGGGGGGTACTAAGTGTCTGCAGGCAGAGGCCAGCCTCCCTGTGAGAGGGGCCGTGCAGTCCACCTCAGGCTTACGGCCTGTGGCCAACTGCCAGGGCCAGCCCCCTTCCAGGGGGAAGGGGGAGGTGTGGCTTTCTGCACACCCTCTGGCCATAGCCTCCCTGCAGGTAGTGTGGTCCACTAGGCCCCATCCCTCCCCACTGCTTAACATCTCCCTGTCACGGTGACCAAGGGGCTTCACCAGGTGGTTCGAGAGGTAAAGAATTCACCTGCCGATGCAGGAGAGCCAAGAGATGAGGGTTCGATCCCTGGATCAGGAACATCCCCTGGAGAAGGAAATGGCTGCCCAAGCCAGTGTTCTTTCCGGGAGAATCCCATGGGTAGAGCCTGGCAGGCTACAGTCCATGGGGTCCTGAAGAGATGGGTATGACTGAGCACAGGCTGCGTCAGGGTCCTCAAAGCGGGTTTCCTCCAGCCCCACCCCAGGCACTGACACGAGAACACAGCTGCACGGACTGCGCTTTGTCGAGTTCTACAGCCTTCTCTGCCCCTCGCCCCCTTGGTGGTCCCTCTGCCTCTAGGCATTGCTCAGGGATGTCCCCAGCCGGTGCCATTCCATCCAGCTGGGCCTGGCTTCTGGCCAGCAACACCCACAAGCGGCTAGCTTCCACCTACCTTCCTGAGGGCGGGGCTGGAGAAAGAACAGACCCTAGCCCAGGTTCCTCGCCCAGGTCCTGCAGCTCGCTCAGAAGGCTCATGTCCTCGGGCCAGGTGGCCAGCCTTTTGGCTCCCTGACTCCTTGGTCAGCAGGTCTGGGGAGCTAGCAGAGATGCCGGCCGGCCGAGGTGGGTGGGTGCAGCTGGAATAGCTTCAAGTTTATTCACCGGTGCTGTGCTGTGAGGGCAGAGCCAGACACTGTTGTCCTCCCTCCTGGCTGAGTGGAGAGGTGCCTGCTCCCGGAGGTGAGGGATCCCACCCGGACAACCACCATTGTTCCAGGCGTAGTCATGGGACTTCTCTGGTGTGTCCCCACCCTGCCCTGGTGCTGTCCTCACCTGAACACTATGGCCACTGTCCCGCAGGGGTGAGAACCATCATGTGTACTCAGGAGCAGCACCTTAGCTTCTGCCCTGAGCAGAGGACCCTCTGCCCTCACTGGCCCGTCTACCCCACTGGCCTTCCTTGGAAGAAGCTGAGAGGCTCCAGTCACCCCCGCTTCTCTGGAAGCAGAGTGGAGGGGCGCTTCAGTGAGGAGAAGACTCCTGGAGGGGCTGGAAGGCCGTAAGTGAGATGCAGTGGAGCGCCGCCGGGCCGTCAGGCTCCGGGGTCTTGGGATCTGCCCAAGCCCCCCATTTAGGAAGCTGCAGTTTTGGGACCAAGCAGAGTGGAAGGGAGAGTGGACTGAAGAAGAAGGCCATCTGTAACCTTCCAGCCCCAGCAACAAAAAAAGGCTCTGGGGAAGGGAGGCTGCTGGGCTGCCAGCTTAGGGCCGGCAGCCTTTGGCTGAGGGTGTGTGAGGGACTGCACATGTCCCAGGGAGGCGGTGGCCAGGATCTGTCAGCCTCCACTGCCTTCCCACCCCCACTTTTGGACACACTGGGCCCCTTGGGTCCCTCTGCCTCTTAGCCCCCAGCATTGCACGGACTGCGCTTTGTCGAGTTCTACAGCCTTCTCTGCCCTCGCCCCTTGGTGGTCCCTCTGCCTCTAGGCATTGCTCAGGATGTCCCCAGCCGGTGCCATTCCATCCAGCTGGGCCTGGCTTCTGGCCAGCAACACCCACAAGCGGCTAGCTTCCACCTACCTTCCTGAGGGCGGGGCTGGAGAAAGAACAGACCCTAGCCCAGGTTCCTCGCCCAGGTCCTGCAGCTCGCTCAGAAGGCTCATGTCCTCGGGCCAGGTGGCCAGCCTTTTGGCTCCCTGACTCCTTGGTCAGCAGGTCTGGGGAGCTAGCAGAGATGCCGGCCGGCCGAGGTGGGTGGGTGCAGCTGGAATAGCTTCAAGTTTATTCACCGGTGCTGTGCTGTGAGGGCAGAGCCAGACACTGTTGTCCTCCCTCCTGGCTGAGTGGAGAGGTGCCTGCTCCCGGAGGTGAGGGATCCCACCCGGACAACCACCATTGTTCCAGGCGTAGTCATGGGACTTCTCTGGTGTGTCCCCACCCTGCCCTGGTGCTGTCCTCACCTGAACACTATGGCCACTGTCCCGCAGGGGTGAGAACCATCATGTGTACTCAGGAGCAGCACCTTAGCTTCTGCCCTGAGCAGAGGACCCTCTGCCCTCACTGGCCCGTCTACCCCACTGGCCTTCCTTGGAAGAAGCTGAGAGGCTCCGCAGTCACCCCCGCTTCTCTGGAAGCAGAGTGGAGGGGCGCTTCAGTGAGGAGAAGACTCCTGGAGGGGCTGGAAGGCCGTAAGTGAGATGCAGTGGAGCGCCGCCGGGCCGTCAGGCTCCGGGGTCTTGGGATCTGCCCAAGCCCCCCATTTAGGAAGCTGCAGTTTTGGGACCAAGCAGAGTGGAAGGGAGAGTGGACTGAAGAAGAAGGCCATCTGTAACCTTCCAGCCCCAGCAACAAAAAAAGGCTCTGGGGAAGGGAGGCTGCTGGGCTGCCAGCTTAGGGCCGGCAGCCTTTGGCTGAGGGTGTGTGAGGGACTGCACATGTCCCAGGGAGGCGGTGGCCAGGATCTGTCAGCCTCCACTGCCTTCCCACCCCCACTTTTGGACACACTGGGCCCCAGGACCTTTCCCATAAGCTCCTCGCTGCGTAGCACTGAGCCAACAGCATCGGCAGAGGGAACAGGATGGGATTGGGTCTAAGGTCCAGTCTTCAGGACCTGAGGGTCCTGCTGAGCCCAAGGGCCCCTCCCTCCTCAGTGTCCTGCCTTTGGCCAGTCTCAGTCCTCCTGCCCACCCAGGGTGGCCCGGGGACTGGGTCAGCTGCAGTGCCTAGGGCGAGGGGCAGAGAGAGACGGCTGTGGCTGTGTCTTACGAGTCGGCATCTGCTCTCTGACTGGCTGTCAGCAGGATGGTCGTCTGCCTAGAGGGCAGGAACTTTAAGGACACCAAATAAAGGCAATACTGGCCCTCCCTAGCAGGGGCATCTGAGGTCAGGGATGGACAAGAAGCTCCTGGCGCTCCAGAGGCAGGGCCTGGATCTTGTCCGCCTCTGGAGTCATGCTGGCACACGGCAGAGACTCCAGGCATACTTGCTGGCCACCCCAGCGGCTGGCCCTGGCAGCCCCACAGCACAGCTGGTTGGATCTGCTCCCGACTCAGTGGCAAAGAATCACTCAGGTTCCCAGCTTCCAAAGTGGCAGTGTTCCACGTGGGAACAGGGGCTCCAGGAGTCCTGGAAAGCAGCTTACCCTGTTCCTTACCAAGAGCTGAGCTTGGGATCTTCAGTAAGCAGAGGCGGCGGCAGGTCCGAGTGGGGGAGTGGGGTTGCTGAGTGAACAATCTCAGGGTCAGACAGAGCAAGGTTCAAAGCCCAGCTGGCCCACTCGAATGAGCTCCTGAACCCATTTGTGCTTCTTTCCTCATCTGTAAAGTGGAAATAAAACTGGTGCCCACCTAATAAGCTTGTAAGAATTCAATGAAACAGCATGTACAAAGTTTAATGCCTTTAAAAATATTTGACAACGGAAATCCAGAGCACTGACCAATCAGAACAGGCACTGGCAGTGAACAACCAGTGCCACTCTACAGGCTGCGTCTCAGCCTTGGTACCAGGGCTGACCACAAGCTTGATGTTAGCATAAGCAATACTACAGAAACTGTTACCATTCATGCAACAGAAGGCAGAGGGGGTCCAAGTCAGGAGACAGGTTCACCATCTGGAAACAATAATAACCTCCCAGAATGGATGAGTGAAAGTGAAGTTGTGTTTGATTCTATGCAAGTCATGGAATTCTCCAGGCAAGAATACTAGAGTGGAGAGCATTTCCCTTCTCCAGAATCTTCCCAACCCAAGGATCGAACCCAGGTCTCCTGCACTGCCGGCAGATTCTTTATGAGCTGAGCCACAAGGAAAGCCCTAGAATGGATGAAGAGGGAGAACCATCTGCTGAGAGCAAATATTTTCAGAGACTGTAGATATTATCTTGGGAGATGTAGACCCAAGTCCCTCCAGGAAACCAGTCTAGGGATTTCCATGGTGGTCCAGGGGCTAAGACTCTGTATTCCCAATGCAAGGTGCCCGGGTTCTCTAAGAACTAGATCCCACATGCCACAGCTAAAGGAAACCAATCTTGTCTATAATTACAATGAAAAGGCCAAAGCTGCATGAAGCACACAGACCTTCAATGCATGAAGAAAGACCGGGTCTAGCAGGGAGAGCCCAAAGACTTGAGCAGCAGTGTCCCCTGTAACGTGCCACCTTCCCCCTGCTCAAGGCCCAATGTTGTGACATATGGCCAGGAAATGGGAGGGAGTCAAAGGTCAGAGACCAACTTCCTTTTGAACAAATTTTATGTAACGTGCTAGACAGGATTCAAACGCTCATTGAGAGTAAACATGTTTTCCAGATGAAATAAACGTTTCAGAGTCCACTGTGAGCCAACAGGAGCACTTGCCCTTGGGTCAAATTCAAGTTTTCTTAAAAGAACTGAAACTATTCAAAGGATGAGGATGGGTCAAAGGGATGTGTTTTCGATCAAAATAAAACAATGGAAATAAGAAAATAAGGGTGTGGGCTGCTTAGTCCTCAGAATTCCTCCTCTCTTTCTTACTTAGACAGTCAGGGTGGGGCAAGGGTCAGATTGAGCAGGTCCCCTATCAGAGTCAGAGCTGACAACGGAATCAGAACAAAAGGCACTGGCAGTGAACAACCAGTGCCACTCTACAGGCTGCGTCTCAGCCTTGGTACCAGGGCTGACCACAAGCTTGATGTTAGCATAAGCAATACTACAGAAACTGTTACCATTCATGCAACAGAAGGCAGAGGGGGTCCAAGTCAGGAGACAGGTTCACCATCTGGAAACAATAATAACCTCCCAGAATGGATGAGTGAAAGTGAAGTTGTGTTTGATTCTATGCAAGTCATGGAATTCTCCAGGCAAGAATACTAGAGTGGAGAGCATTTCCCTTCTCCAGAATCTTCCCAACCCAAGGATCGAACCCAGGTCTCCTGCACTGCCGGCAGATTCTTTATGAGCTGAGCCACAAGGAAAGCCCTAGAATGGATGAAGAGGGAGAACCATCTGCTGAGAGCAAATATTTTCAGAGACTGTAGATATTATCTTGGGAGATGTAGACCCAAGTCCCTCCAGGAAACCAGTCTAGGGATTTCCATGGTGGTCCAGGGGCTAAGACTCTGTATTCCCAATGCAAGGTGCCCGGGTTCTCTAAGAACTAGATCCCACATGCCACAGCTAAAGGAAACCAATCTTGTCTATAATTACAATGAAAAGGCCAAAGCTGCATGAAGCACACAGACCTTCAATGCATGAAGAAAGACCGGGTCTAGCAGGGAGAGCCCAAAGACTTGAGCAGCAGTGTCCCCTGTAACGTGCCACCTTCCCCCTGCTCAAGGCCCAATGTTGTGACATATGGCCAGGAAATGGGAGGGAGTCAAAGGTCAGAGACCAACTTCCTTTTGAACAAATTTTATGTAACGTGCTAGACAGGATTCAAACGCTCATTGAGAGTAAACATGTTTTCCAGATGAAATAAACGTTTCAGAGTCCACTGTGAGCCAACAGGAGCACTTGCCCTTGGGTCAAATTCAAGTTTTCTTAAAAGAACTGAAACTATTCAAAGGATGAGGATGGGTCAAAGGGATGTGTTTTCGATCAAAATAAAACAATGGAAATAAGAAAATAAGGGTGTGGGCTGCTTAGTCCTCAGAATTCCTCCTCTCTTTTCTTACTTAGACAGTCAGGGTGGGGCAAGGGTCAGATTGAGCAGGTCCCCTATCAGAGTGAGAGCCGGATATCTGGCCCATTGCCTGCAGGAGAGTCCAACTGTGTATTAATGGATGATTGATAACAATAGCAAATATTTATTCTGTGCTCACCAAGTGCCAGAGGCTGGGCTGGGCACTCTGTGAAGATGATCTCATCTACTTCCTCTTGAAATAGTCTGTTGGGAAGGAAACACCAGCCCCACTTGATGGATGAGAAACTGAGGCTTTCAGAGAGGATAAGGTATCAGACCGAAATCTCATGAAACAGGCCATCAGATGAAATTTGGAGTTGCTTTTTTTCTCCGTTTTTGTTTGGTTTTGTTTTTTGGACACTTCTATTGGTCTCATTTATTTCCATCTTTGTTCTTTGGCCCGTGTGGCCCTCCCATCTCACTGGCCCCTCTTGCTGCAGAGCACCGGCTCTGGGCTCCATAGTTCTGGCTCAGTAGTTGGACACATCGGTCCAGCCGCTCCAGGGCACGTGGGATCTTCCCAGGCCGGGGATTGAACCGGTGCCCTTTGCACTGCAAGTTGGTGTCCTTACCCACTGGACCACCAGGGAAGCCCTCCATTTTTGTTTTTTTTTTTTTTTTAAAGATTTTGGGTTTTTTTTGCCACTTCTATTGGGCTTTCATTTATTTCCATCTTTTGTTCTTTTGGCCTGTGTGGGCCTCCCACCACCAGGGAAGCCCCTCCTCCATTGTTTTGTTTTTTTTTTTTTTAAAGATTTATTTATTTATTTACTTTGGGCCGAGGTTGGGTTGGGGAGGGAGGGGAGCGGGCGGGCCACTTCTATTGGTCTTTTCATTTCTCTATTTTCATCCCTCTTTGTTCTTTGGCGCCTGTGGGACTCTCATCGCGGTGGCGTCTGTCGTCGCTGGCTCTGGGCGCATGTGCTCCAGAGCTCCAGCTCGGTAATTGGACACATCGGTCTAGCCGCTCCACGGCACGTGGGATCTTCCCAGGCCAGGGCTCGAACCGGCGCCCCTTGCACTGCAAGGTGGTGTCCTTACCCACTGGACCACCAGGGAAAGCCCTCCATTATTTTTTAAAACAAGTTTACTTAGGTACAATGCTCAAGGACTTCCTAGGTAATCCAGTGACTTATGCTCCATGCTCCTAGAGCAAAGGGCCCAGGTTCGATCCCTGTTCAGGGAACTAGATCTACCATGCTGCAGGGAAGATTGAAGATCCAACATACCACAACTAAGACAAAGAGCAGCACCCCCCCAAAAAAATGTGTATACCATACAGTTTATCCATTTAAAGTGTACAATTCAGTGGTTTTAGTATATTCACAGATAGGTGCAACCATCACCAGTCAATTTTAGAACATTTTCATCACCACACAGAGAAGTTGGTACTCTTGATTATCACCTCTTATTCCCCCATTTTTCTGAACCTCAAGCAACCACTAATCTACTTTCAGTCTCTATAAATGTGCCGATTCTGTATATTTTCTACGGATAGAATTGTTGCAGGGAGAAAATTAATTCTGGCTCCATGTTGCTAACTGTTTCTTTGACTTGTTTCATTGCTATTATTATAGTCATACTTAATGGCTTGCCTCCAGGACCCTGCCCCTCTGCCTGAGTGTTAAAGCTAAAATACCTTTAAGAATCCTGTCCACTTGTAGATGGCAGGGAGAGAGAAGGTAACACTTCCCCTGCTTGAGGCTTGCTATTCTAAGAGATGTTCGCAAGATTAAGGACCTTTTTTGCTTTGCTTCCTCACCTCCCCCAATCTCTGCTCTATAAAATAACCTGGCATCTAAACTCCAATAAGATGGTTTATTTCGAGGCGCTAGCCTGCCATCTTCTCAGTCAGCTGCTTTCTGAATAAAGTCATTTCCCTTCCTTCCCTCAGCACCTCTCTTGAATTCATTGGCCTGTCTTGAGGACAGAGTGAGCTTAGACTTGGTAACAAAATCATGTAATTTGTAGTCTTTGGCGCCTGTGGGACTCTCATCGCGGTGGCGTCTGTCGTCGCTGGCTCTGGGCGCATGTGCTCCAGAGCTCCAGCTCGGTAATTGGACACATCGGTCTAGCCGCTCCACGGCACGTGGGATCTTCCCAGGCCAGGGCTCGAACCGGCGCCCCTTGCACTGCAAGGTGGTGTCCTTACCCACTGGACCACCAGGGAAAGCCCTCCATTATTTTTTAAAACAAGTTTACTTAGGTACAATGCTCAAGGACTTCCTAGGTAATCCAGTGACTTATGCTCCATGCTCCTAGAGCAAAGGGCCCAGGTTCGATCCCTGTTCAGGGAACTAGATCTACCATGCTGCAGGGAAGATTGAAGATCCAACATACCACAACTAAGACAAAGAGCAGCACCCCCCCAAAAAAATGTGTATACCATACAGTTTATCCATTTAAAGTGTACAATTCAGTGGTTTTAGTATATTCACAGATAGGTGCAACCATCACCAGTCAATTTTAGAACATTTTCATCACCACACAGAGAAGTTGGTACTCTTGATTATCACCTCTTATTCCCCCATTTTTCTGAACCTCAAGCAACCACTAATCTACTTTCAGTCTCTATAAATGTGCCGATTCTGTATATTTTCTACGGATAGAATTGTTGCAGGGAGAAAATTAATTCTGGCTCCATGTTGCTAACTGTTTCTTTGACTTGTTTCATTGCTATTATTATAGTCATACTTAATGGCTTGCCTCCAGGACCCTGCCCCTCTGCCTGAGTGTTAAAGCTAAAATACCTTTAAGAATCCTGTCCACTTGTAGATGGCAGGGAGAGAGAAGGTAACACTTCCCCTGCTTGAGGCTTGCTATTCTAAGAGATGTTCGCAAGATTAAGGACCTTTTTTGCTTTGCTTCCTCACCTCCCCCAATCTCTGCTCTATAAAATAACCTGGCATCTAAACTCCAATAAGATGGTTTATTTCGAGGCGCTAGCCTGCCATCTTCTCAGTCAGCTGCTTTCTGAATAAAGTCATTTCCCTTCCTTCCCTCAGCACCTCTCTTGAATTCATTGGCCTGTCTTGAGGACAGAGTGAGCTTAGACTTGGTAACAAAATCATGTAATTTGTAGTCTTTTGTAACTGGCTTCTTTCCTTGACTATGTTTTCAAGGCTTATCCATGTCATAGCAGTTACCAAAGTTTTATTCTTTTCATAGCTAAATAATATTCTACTGGGACTTCCCTGGCAGCGTAGTGGATAAAAATCCACTTGCCAGTGCAGGGAACATGGCTTTGATCTGTGGTTCAGGAAGGTCCCGCATGCTGCGGAGCAGCAAAGCCCGTGCGCTGCAACTGCTGAAGCCCACACACCCCAAAGCCAGGAAATCACAGCTACTGAGCCCACGTGCTGCAGCTACCGAAGGCTGTGCACCTGGAGCCTGTGCTCTGCAACTAGAGAAGCCCACACACCGCAACTAAAGAGCAGCCCCGCTCTCCGCAACTGGAGAGAGTCTGTGTGCAACAACCAAGACCCAGCACAGCCAAGCATAAATAAACAATAATATTCCTTTGTAAAAGCCACATTTTATTTATCCGTTTATCCCTTTTGGATTGCTTCCACCTTTCAGCTAATGCGAATAGTGCTGCTGTGAACACCTAGGTACAAGCTTTTGTGGGGACACGTGTTTTCAGTTTTCTTGAGTGTATATTTGGGAGTGAAATTGCTGGGTCATAACAATAACACTGTGGTTAGTGTGCTGTGGCTCTAATGCTTTGTTTTACATTCATTCCCACCAGCAGTGTTTGAGGGTTTTGATTTCACCACATTCTCTCCAACAATTGTTGTTTTCTGTCTTTTAAAAATTTTTTTAGCCATCCTAATGGATGTGAAGTAGTATCTCACTGTGGTTTTGATATGCATTCTCCAGATGACTAGTGATGTTGAGCATCTTTTCACATCTCCTTTGGAAAAATATTCAAATCCTTTGCCCATTTTTTTCAAGCTTTTAAAACTTTTCTTTATTGATCCCCAGGCCTTATAGTTAATTTTTTTTTCCATTTTAAAGTTGTCTTCTTAAAAAAGTAAAATAGGGCTTCCCTGGTGGTCCAGTAGGTAAGGACACTGCCTTGCAGTGCAAGGGGTGCCGGTTCGATCCCTGGCCTGGGAAGATCCCACGTGCCGTGGAGCAGGCTGGACCCATGTGTCCAATTACTGAGCCGGAGCTCTGGAGCGCATGTGCCCAGGCCCACATGGGCCAAAGAACAAAGATGGATGAAAATAGATAAATGAAAGACCAATAGAAGTGGCCCGCCCACCCCCCTCCCTCCCCAACCCCCCAAAAAAAAGTAAAATAAAATTGTCTTTCTTCCTGTTGTAAGAGTTCTTATACATTTTTTTGGTAAAGACTCAGCATTTTAGTTTTTACTTATTTTTATTTACTTATTTGGTTGTATTATGTCTTAGTTACAGTCTGTGGGAACTTTGTTGCATCATCTGGGATTGTGTGTCCTGGTGCACAGGCTCCAGAGCAGTGAGGCACTGTAGTTGTGAAACAGGAGGGAAGGGGGCAGGGCACAACTTTTGAAAGTATGACAGAACCCGAGGACAAAACATAACTTACTAGAATCAAATGGGTCCAAGATGGCAGACAAGTTAACTTTGACTAGACACACCCAGAGACGCCATGACAGTTTCAGTTCAGTTCAGTCACTCGGTTGTGTCCGACTCTTTGTAACCGCGTGGATTACAGCACGTCAGGCTTCCCTGTCCTTCACCGTCTCCTGAGCTTGTTCAAACTTACGTCTATTGACTCAGCGATGCCATCCAACCATCTCTTCCTCTGTCATCCCCTTCTCTTTCTGCCTTCTGTTTTCCCCAGCATCAGAGTCTTTTCCAGTGAGCCATCTCTTTGTATCAGGTGGCCAAAGTATTGGAGCTTCAGCTTCAGCATTGGTCCTTCCAGTGAATATTCAGGGTTGATTTCCTTTATAATTGATTGATCTGATCTCCTTGCAGTCCAAGGCACTGTTAAAAGACCAAAAAGTGGACAGTGGCCCAATTCCTGGAAATCTCCATCCCTTTCTCCAAAATGGCTGAAATAATCCTCCCACTCATTAGCCTATGAAGTTAGCCAGCCCATAAAAAACTAAGCACACCGCATTTTGTAGCCACCACACTCGCCCTCTGCGATGGCCCACACTCTGTAGGGTGTGTTTCTCTTTGAATCTGAATAAATCCACTTCTGACTGAGCACTTTGTCTCTCACTGAGTTCCTTCTGTGATGAGACATCAAGAATCTGATGTCTTGATTAGGTCCTGAAACCAGATCGTGATGGGTTTTGGCAAGGTGCAAGTTCCAGTACATGGGTTCAAGTCCTCATCTGAAGTTATTTGCAGAGTGGCCAAAGAACAAAGATGGATGAAAATAGATAAATGAAAGACCAATAGAAGTGGCCGCCCACCCCTCCCTCCCCAACCCCCAAAAAGTAAAATAAAATTGTCTTTCTTCCTGTTGTAAGAGTTCTTATACATTTTTTTGGTAAAGACTCAGCATTTTAGTTTTTACTTATTTTTATTTACTTATTTGGTTGTATTATGTCTTAGTTACAGTCTGTGGGAACTTTGTTGCATCATCTGGGATTGTGTGTCCTGGTGCACAGGCTCCAGAGCAGTGAGGCACTGTAGTTGTGAAACAGGAGGGAAGGGGGCAGGGCACAACTTTTGAAAGTATGACAGAATCCGAGGACAAAACATAACTTACTAGAATCAAATGGGTCCAAGATGGCAGACAAGTTAACTTTGACTAGACACACCCAGAGACGCCATGACAGTTTCAGTTCAGTTCAGTCACTCGGTTGTGTCCGACTCTTTGTAACCGCGTGGATTACAGCACGTCAGGCTTCCCTGTCCTTCACCGTCTCCTGAGCTTGTTCAAACTTACGTCTATTGACTCAGCGATGCCATCCAACCATCTCTTCCTCTGTCATCCCCTTCTCTTTCTGCCTTCTGTTTTCCCCAGCATCAGAGTCTTTTCCAGTGAGCCATCTCTTTGTATCAGGTGGCCAAAGTATTGGAGCTTCAGCTTCAGCATTGGTCCTTCCAGTGAATATTCAGGGTTGATTTCCTTTATAATTGATTGATCTGATCTCCTTGCAGTCCAAGGCACTGTTAAAAGACCAAAAAGTGGACAGTGGCCCAATTCCTGGAAATCTCCATCCCTTTCTCCAAAATGGCTGAAATAATCCTCCCACTCATTAGCCTATGAAGTTAGCCAGCCCATAAAAAACTAAGCACACCGCATTTTGTAGCCACCACACTCGCCCTCTGCGATGGCCCACACTCTGTAGGGTGTGTTTCTCTTTGAATCTGAATAAATCCACTTCTGACTGAGCACTTTGTCTCTCACTGAGTTCCTTCTGTGATGAGACATCAAGAATCTGATGTCTTGATTAGGTCCTGAAACCAGATCGTGATGGGTTTTGGCAAGGTGCAAGTTCCAGTACATGGGTTCAAGTCCTCATCTGAAGTTATTTGCACTGCCCCAGTTCATGTGGGATCATACAAGGCGGATTCTTTTTTTGGAGGGGAGGCGGCAGGTTGGGGAGGAGGGGGCGGGCGGGCCACTTTTTTTTTTTTTTTTTTAATGTTTTATTTATTTATTTATTTTGGGCGGGGGTCGGGCTGGGGAGGGAGGGGAGCGGGCGGGCCACTTCTATCGCTCTTTTATTTATCTATTTTCATCCATCTTTGTTCTTTGGCCCGTGGGGGCCTCTCATCGCAGTGGCCTCTGTTGTCGCAGAGCACCGGCTCTGGGCACATGCGCTCTAGAGCTCCAGCTCGGTCATTGGACACATCGGTCCAGCCGATCAGTGGCATGTGGGATCTTCCCAGGCCAGGGATCGAACCGGTGCCCTTTGCACTGCAAGGCGGTGTCCTTACCCACTGGACCACCAGGGAAGCCCCAAGGCGGATTCTTAGCCACTTTTATATATTCCTTTCCCCCTCCCTCTTCTAGCTCCCTTTGATACCTTCTTGACGTGAATCCTTTAAATATATGATCTGGAAATATTGTCTTCCATTCTGCGAGTTCTCTTTTCACTTTCTTGATGGGGTCCTTAGATGCACAAAAGCCTCTTATTTTGATCAAGTACAATTTACCTATTTTTTGTTGTTGTTGCTTGTACTTTTTTCTTCTTTTTTAAAATTTTATTTATTTACGTATTTTTGGCTGTGCTGGGTCTTTGTTGCTCTGTAGGTTTTTCTCTAGTTGTGCCGAGCGCGGTGCCCGGGCTTCTCATTGCGGTGGCTTCTCATTGCAGAACTCAGGCTCAATAGTCGTGGCTCACAGGCTCAGCTGCTCCGCGGCCTGTGGGAGCTTCCTGGAGGGAACAGCTGTCTCCTGTCTTGGCAGGCAGACTCTATCCCTGAGCGACCAGGGAAGCCCTTGTTGGTTGTCCTTTCGGAGTCGTATCTAAAAAACCATGAGTGAAGCTAAGAGTCCCAAGGTTTACCCTCAGGTTTACTTTTAGGAGTTTTCAGAGCTAACTTTTTTTTTTTTTTAAAGATTTATTTATTTATTTTAGGTGGGTGAGGGAGGGAGGGGAGCAGGCGGGCTACTTCTATTGGTCTTTCATTTGTCTATTTTCATCCATCTTTGTTCTTTGGCCCGTGTGGGCCTCCCATCACCATGGGCGCATGCGCTCTGGAGCCCCAGCTCGGTAATTGGACACATGGGTCCAGCCCACTCCGCAGCACGTGGGATCCTCCCAGGCCAGGGATTGAACCGGTGCCCCCTGCACTGCAAGGCAGAGTCCCTACCCACTGGACCACCAGGGAAGCCCCAGAGCTAACTTTTGAATGGTCTCAGGGCACCCCCCGGGCAAACCCCCAGGTGCAGCCCTGGCCACAGCCCTCTACCAAGCTCCCTTCCCTATTTTCAGACCGTCTGCTTATATGGCCAGCCCTTTCCCTTCCAAGGGTTCCTATAGGGTGGCCGACTGTGGACAGGCTTGAAGGTTTAGGATGCAGGCTGGTGAGAGGAGGTGACTGGTGTCACACTCTGGGCCGCAGACTCTGGGACCAAGGGTCTCAGCTGAGGAAGTACCTCCTTGGCAGCTGGGCTCACCTCTGTCCACCGCTGCCCTCCTTACAGCTCCAGTGCTAGGGACTGGGACAGCGGGTCCACTCTCAAAAAGGAGCCTTTAGAACGCGACTCCACCAGACTTGGTTGTCCTCATCTCTATGTATACTGGTCGTCGCGGATTAGAGATTCCTGATCAGGGGTTGGTGACCGCCTGCAAATGCCGGACTTTAGGACCTAGGAGATCCCTTTGGGAGACCCAGGTGCGCTGGAGGCCCGCTCTTGGGCTCCTCCCGGGGTGGGTGGCTGGGTGGAGGCTGGGGAAGGGCAGCTCAGATCCCCGGCCTGGCCAATCCCCGCCCCGGAGGGCGCCCGCCGCTCTTTCGGAAAGCCCGCCTCGGCCCCCAGCCGGTGGCCTGGGCCGGCGCGGCCGGGTTGGGGCGGCGCGTGCAGCTAACTGGAGCCGGCGCCGCGCGGCCCCGCCCCGGCATCCCGCGCTGACCCGGCTGAGCCCGGCCGAGCCGCGGCGAGAGCGTCATGGCCGCTTCGGAGCAGCCCCAGGCCGGAGCTGCTGGCCAAGGCCACCTCGGAGGAGTGGCGGCCAGCTGGCCGTGTCGGCCCCGGGCCGCGGTGGGTGAGGGAGGGAGGGGAGCAGGCGGGCTACTTCTATTGGTCTTTCATTTGTCTATTTTCATCCATCTTTGTTCTTTGGCCCGTGTGGGCCTCCCATCACCATGGGCGCATGCGCTCTGGAGCCCCAGCTCGGTAATTGGACACATGGGTCCAGCCCACTCCGCAGCACGTGGGATCCTCCCAGGCCAGGGATTGAACCGGTGCCCCCTGCACTGCAAGGCAGAGTCCCTACCCACTGGACCACCAGGGAAGCCCCAGAGCTAACTTTTGAATGGTCTCAGGGCACCCCCCGGGCAAACCCCCAGGTGCAGCCCTGGCCACAGCCCTCTACCAAGCTCCCTTCCCTATTTTCAGACCGTCTGCTTATATGGCCAGCCCTTTCCCTTCCAAGGGTTCCTATAGGGTGGCCGACTGTGGACAGGCTTGAAGGTTTAGGATGCAGGCTGGTGAGAGGAGGTGACTGGTGTCACACTCTGGGCCGCAGACTCTGGGACCAAGGGTCTCAGCTGAGGAAGTACCTCCTTGGCAGCTGGGCTCACCTCTGTCCACCGCTGCCCTCCTTACAGCTCCAGTGCTAGGGACTGGGACAGCGGGTCCACTCTCAAAAAGGAGCCTTTAGAACGCGACTCCACCAGACTTGGTTGTCCTCATCTCTATGTATACTGGTCGTCGCGGATTAGAGATTCCTGATCAGGGGTTGGTGACCGCCTGCAAATGCCGGACTTTAGGACCTAGGAGATCCCTTTGGGAGACCCAGGTGCGCTGGAGGCCCGCTCTTGGGCTCCTCCCGGGGTGGGTGGCTGGGTGGAGGCTGGGGAAGGGCAGCTCAGATCCCCGGCCTGGCCAATCCCCGCCCCGGAGGGCGCCCGCCGCTCTTTCGGAAAGCCCGCCTCGGCCCCCAGCCGGTGGCCTGGGCCGGCGCGGCCGGGTTGGGGCGGCGCGTGCAGCTAACTGGAGCCGGCGCCGCGCGGCCCCGCCCCGGCATCCCGCGCTGACCCGGCTGAGCCCGGCCGAGCCGCGGCGAGAGCGTCATGGCCGCTTCGGAGCAGCCCCAGGCCGGGGAGCTGCTGGCCAAGGCCCGGAGAGCCTTCGTGGAGGAGTTCGGGGCCGAGCCCGAGCTGGCCGTGTCGGCCCCGGGCCGCGTCAACCTCATCGGGGAGCACACGGACTACAACCAGGGCCTGGTGCTGCCCATGGTGAGGGGCCGGGCGGGAGGCGCTGTCTCCCCGCGTGCGCCGCTGGGCGGGTCGCTCCGAACTTTCACTCCGCGGAGTGCGGGGGATGAGCACGGAGAGAGAGACCCTGGAACGGGGCATTTCCCACGTTGGAAGGGAGGAAGTAATCTGTGGACCGCTGATCTCGCCATCTCCCTGGGAGGCACCTCGCATTGTGGGGGAATGCGGAAGAGGGGCGCCCTGGTAGATCGCGGGAAAGGAAGCCCTGAGCCTCCTGGTCCAGCCCGTTTTAATTCGCAGAGGAGGGAACGGAGGCTCAGAGAGGGCTGGTGAGCTGCTCGAGATCACACAGCTGGGGTTGGACTTCCTTAGCCAGGGGCTGTGTCCATCCCTTCGTGCAGCTTGACAGGTTGCGTGAGTACAGGGCCTCCGAAGTTGCCTCAAAATGGGAAAGTGCCGGAAGGAGCCCCCCTGGTTTTGTTTTCCTGTGCAACTCTCCCCCTTGCCCCACAGCCAGGAGCCCACGCTCAGGGCAGAGTTCAGGCAGCACTCCGGAAGCACTAGCGCTGCCCTGGGGGCGGGACCCAAGCCCCCTCAAGGCCCACTGAGCACGCAGGCTCTTGCCTGAGACATTCCCCATGCCCTTCAGGCGGAGCCTGGGATCAGCTCCTTGTCTGTCCCAGGCCCCCTGGTATTGGAAGTTTAGCATGCTTTTTCGTTCTCCTGCCAGGCTCTGGAGCTCGTGACCCTGCTGGTGGGCAGCCCCAGGGCGGATGGGCTCGTCTCTCTCCTCACCACCTCTGAGGACGCCGATGAGCCCCGACGGCTGCAGTTTCCCCTGCCCACGAGCCAGCGGCCATTGGAGCCCGGGACCCCCCACTGGGCCAACTATGTCAAGGGGGTGATTCAGCACTACCCAGGTAAGGGAGCTCAGGCCTCGGTCGGATTCCCACCTCAGCCACAAAGCTCATTAGTGGATCTAATCCACTGTGGGATGGGCGTGCAGGGTGGCGCATTCCCAGTGTGCAGGTGAGGAGACTGAGCCCTCGAGAGGTTCCAGAACTTGCCTCGAGTTACGCATTCCACAATTGGAGGTGCCGGGATTCGAACCGTAACCTGTTGGTCTCCAGGGCCCTAAATCCGGAGAACTAGGAGACTGTGTCCCACGAGCCTCAGGGTGGGAGGGTGGCGGGCAGCGGACCCCTTCAACAGGTTGGTGACCTCTGACAAGTGAGACACGTCCCCCGGAAGCAGCTGCTTGCCAGTTGCCTGCCTTTGTACCAAAAGGGCATCCCCTTCTTGTGCTCTTGATCCCACGTGGCCCATCTTACCATCGTCCGTTCTTTTCCCGACAGCTGGCCCCCTCCCTGGCTTCAGTGCAGTGGTGGTCAGCTCAGTGCCCCTGGGGGGTGGGCTGTCCAGCTCAGCGTCCCTGGAAGTGGCCACGTATACCTTCCTGCAGCAGCTCTGCCCAGGTACCTCCTAGACCCCAGCCCCGCCCCCAGCCCTCCTTCTCTGAGGTCCTGCGGTCCTCTGAGCGTCCTACCCCAACCATGGCCTTGGTGGGGGTAGGCGGGGAGTCTCCCTGGAATGTCGTTGGAGCTGCTGCTGCTCCCCCCGCCGACCCCCAGGGCCCCCTCTCGGACCCCAGCCTCCCCACCTGACCCTGTGCTGCAGACTCGGGGACCATAGCTGCCCGGGCCCAGGTGTGCCAGCGGGCCGAGCACAGCTTCGCAGGGGTGCCCTGTGGCATCATGGACCAGCTCATCGCGCTGCTGGGGCAGAAAGGCCATGCACTGCTCATTGACTGCAGGTCAGGGGCCTCCCTTGGACCTCCCACCTCGCAGGAGCTCCTGGACGGAGCGTGTGTGGGAAACATGCCGGGCCTTGTCACTTCCCCGGCTCCGTCTCTGTCCCAGGTCCCTGGAGACAAGCCTGGTGCCGCTGTCGGACCCCAAGCTGGCTGTGCTCATCACCAATTCCAACGTCCGCCACTCACTGGGCTCCAGCGAGTATCCCCTGCGACGGCGTCAGTGCGAAGAGGTGGCCAGGGCGCTGGGCAAGGAGAGCCTCCGGGAGGTGCAGGTGGAGGAGCTGGAGGGTGAGTGGCGGGTAAGGCTGCCTGCGTGCCCCCGGGGGGTGGCCTCTGTGTGGCTTTAGCCCCTCACCTCTAGGGACCTCCGCCAAGCTCCACTCACTCCTAACACTGCTAACCTAGGACTGCTGGAGAGCTCAGTGTTGTTTTTTCTGAGTTAAATACAACTGTGGAAAATATAGAAAGGTACAAAGAAGAAAATAACATGCTGTAAGGTCGCTACCCAGAGATAGCCACTGAGCTTTTTTTTTCCATTGAGTTTCTGGCTGCACGCGGTCTTTGTTGCTTTGCTCGGGCTTGCTTCGGTGGCACCGATCGGGACTGCTCTTTGCTGTGGTGCCCAGGCTTCTCACTGCCTACGCTTAGTAGCTGTAGCTCCTGGGCTCCACAGCACGGGCTTAGTCGTTGGGCACACAGACTCAGTTGCTTTGCCGCGTGTGGGATCCTCGGAGACCAGGGATCAAACCCGGGTCCCCTGCACCAGCAGGTGGACTCTTATTCACTGTGCTGCCAGCAAAGTCCCTCTCATTTTTTGTGGTGGGCGACGTACAGTAAGTGGCAGGGGTAAGACTTGAACCCCGGCCGATCCGCTCCGCAGCATGGACTCCTAACTCCCTAGGGCTTCTGGCCCTAGGAGCTGCCCTTTCTGGCCGTGTGGGGCCCACTTCAGGGACCATCGGATCCTTCTTGGGGAGCTACCACCTTTAGGCCTGCTCCACCCCCTCTCCCCACCCCCTCGGCTGGGTCAGCGTGGTCACAGTCCCGTTTCTCCTCTTGGGCCTGCCCCGGGCTCTGTCCCCAGCACAGAGCTCCAGCCACCGCTGCCCCACTGAGCATTCAGTTGGGCACCCGAGGCCCCCATTTCCACCCGGGGTCTTGGAGGCTTCACTGGGCCCCGAAGGAGCTCATCTGTCTCCCTCTGGACGCCTCTCCTCCCGACGCAGGCTGTCTGGTATTTCCCCATCCTTGTCACTCCTGTTGGAAACTTCAGAGTGCTCCCTGGCGCCCTTCCCCCTCCAGTCCCTGACCTCTTCCTCTTCTTCCTCCAGGCCCTCGTGGTCTCGGGCTGTTTAGCAGCTGCTGGCTGGACTCCTGGAGGTGCCTGCCTCTCCCCGCAGGGCCCCTGCCCGAGGCAGTCACTTTCGTAAACTAGAGCTCAGCTCGGCTCCGCCCTCCCCTGCTCCAGGACCTCGCAGGCACCCGGAATTAAGTGGGAAGTCCTTGGTGCTGAGGGCTGCCATTAGTGACTCTGCCTGCCTCCGTGTCAGCCAGTGGGACGGCGTGCTGGGTCCCTGGGGTGTCCCAGGCAGACCTGGGCTGTATCCCAATCCTGGATTCCTGGCCCTTGAAGGCTTCACCGTTTAGTCCAGCAAAAACACCAGCAGGACTTTTCCTTTCTGTTCTGTCTTGACCTCTGGTTGAAGGCAGCATTGTGTCCCATTCAGCATGGAAGCACCGAGTGTGGAGCTCAAGCTGCTGTTTATTGAGCGCCTACTGTGTGCCAGGCCTGCTGGGAGCTCTCTGTCCGCTCGCTGAGATCTCCCCGCACCCCAAATGAGGTGGATATCCCCCACCCCTTTTCGGCCAGGCTGTGGGGTCTTAGTTCCCCAACCAGGGATCGAACCCATGTCCTCTCCAGTGGAAGCGTGGCGTCTTAGCCACTGGACCACCGGCGAAGTCCTGGGTACCACCGCTTACATAATCAAGGAGGGAAGGTTTGAAGCCTTGCTCACCAGCCCGAGGTTCTACCCACAGCTTCGTCGGAACCAGGTCTCGGATTGGAGACGCCCCCGTCCACCCCGGTGCCCGTGCCCTGCAGCCGTCTTGCCCCTCCTTCATGCCCACAGGGGCCCAGAAGCAGTGGGAGATAGGTCTGCTGAGCCCTTTTCCTCCCCAGCTGGCAGGGAGCTGATGACCACGGAGGCCTTCCGGCGGGCGCGGCATGTGGTGGGCGAGATCCGGCGCACAGCCCAGGCGGCGGCCGCCCTGCGCCGCGGCGACTACAGGGCCTTCGGCCGCCTCATGGTGGAGAGTCACCACTCGCTCAGGTGAGGGCCCCCTGGGGGCCCAGCTCCTCCCGGCGCACGTGTTGCCGGTGGGACCGGCGCAAGGCCTCCCCTGCCCCGTGTCTCTCCGCAGAGACGACTACGAGGTGAGCTGCCCGGAGCTGGATCAGCTGGTGGAGGCCGCGCTCTCGGCGCCCGGGGTCTACGGCAGCCGCATGACCGGCGGTGGCTTCGGGGGCTGCACGGTGACCCTGCTGGAGGCCTCTGCTGCTCCCCGCGTGATGCAGCACATCCAGGTGGGCCGGGGCCGGAGGCGGGGTGCTGGGGGAGCAGGAGAGCGGGGCTCCCGGGGCCCGCGGTGCTCAGACCACCCCCCACCCCCAGGAGCAGTACAGAGGGACCGCCACCTTCTACCTCTCCCAGGCGGCCGACGGCGCCAAGGTGCTGCCCGTGTGAGACCCTCCCCAGGGTGGCGCCCGCGGGCCTGCGCTCCTGCCTGGGTGCTCAATAAACTTGTACTCTGACTCAGAGGCCCGCCTGTCTGTGTGCCTGGGCATCAGAACAAGGTGAGTGTGGGACTTCCCTGGTGGTCCAGTGGCTAAGACGCCGTGTTCCCAATACAAGGGGCCCGGGTTCGATCCCTGGTCAGAGAACTAGACCCCACATACTGCGACTGAAGGTCCCGCACGCCACAGCCAGGATCTGGCACAGTCAGATAAAATAAATAAACATTTAAAAAAGGAAAAAAAGGCGGCGGGGGAGAAAAGAAAATTGTGAGTGTAAGAACCGCTTCCCTGCTCTGGGCAGGTCCCAGAAACACGGTCAGGACAGAGCCAAGTGGTAGCAAAAATCCTTTATTAAGTGCAGAACAAAGCTGGGGCCTTGTCATGCTGGTTCCAGCTCTTTGGTTACAAACGGGCTTGGGCCCGGGGCAGGAGGGCAGCCAGGAGGACCTTCCCGGACCTCTGCCCCCTTCATGCCTCCCAGAGGACACTCCCCCTGTGCTGTGACCAGGGGAAGCGGCCCTGTGGTCAGCATGCAGGTGGGCTGAGCCGCCAGGGGTCCAAGGATGGAGCAGCTGAGGCAGCGCTGGGGAGAGCAGGTGCGGCGGGGGGCTTAGGTCTGGAAGAACTGGTGGTCCACGTGGCTGCTGAGGGTGCCACTGGTGGTCAGCGTCCGGCTCACGAACTCCTGCGTCACATGCCGGGTGAGGGATCCGCTTGCTTCCAGGTGCTGGGAGCCCAGGGTCAGCCCATCTGCGGGGCAGACGCATTGAAGGACCGACCTGGGCCCCCGTCACCCTTTCCTCTCTCAGGTCTCTGCCTTCCCCCGGCCCCGGAGAGCCGGGCGCTCCCGCTGGGCAACTCACCCAGGAGGAAGGGCTCGGTGGTGCTGGCGTGGGTGGTGATGGTGCTGTATTCCCCTGATGCTGGGTGTTGGAAGAGCCCGGGGTGGCTGCTCAGCTGTGGGAAGGGTCCTGGAGGGGCAGAGGGGCTCGTCAGAGGCGGGGCCAGGAGGGGGCGGGGCCGAAGGGGCGGGGCGGGAGGGGTGCCGCTGCCTGCCTCCGTCCTGGGACTCGATGGTGATGATCCCCTCACGCTCCGGCCCGAAGCCCTGGGTGGTCTTGGCCTGCACCTTGAACTTGTAGGGCACGTTCTCGCTGAGGCCGGGCACTGTCAGCCGGCTCTCGGGGCTGTCGCCGTCTACCAGGAATGTGGTGGCTGGCTCTGGGTGGGGAGGACGCCTTTAGCCTCCACGGCTCCCTCTCCACCCCTTCCCCGGCCCCCGACCCCCGACCCGGGGCGGGCAGCACCTCCTCCGTGGGCCCTCTCACAGGTCACCAGGTAGCCAAGGATGTCGCCGTCGGGCCTGCGCGGCCGCTCCCAGCTCAGCTGCAGCGAGTCGGGGCTCAGGGCGGTGAACACCAGCGGGCCTGGGGCGCTGGGCGTGCTCAGCGTGAAGGCAGAGCCTGGGGGCAGCAGAGGCAGGGTGTCCGTGGGTGTGCGGGGGTAAGGCAGGGGCTCTGTGGGGGCGGGGAAGGCAACTCACCCGGCAGGGGGCAGAGTGGGCTCTGTGGGTGCACCTGGGACTCGATCGTGATGACGCCCTCGCGCTCTGGGCCCCAGCCCTCCTGGCTCTGGGCCCGCACGCGGAACACGTAGGACTGGTTGGGCAGAAGGTCCTCCACCACCACCGAGGTCTGGCTGGGGTTGGGGATGTTGAGGCGACGCAGCTCACCTGGGTGGGGGATGGAGACAGACAGCGGAGTGACCTCGTTCCTCATTCCTACCCCTGGCCTGATGCCCCCCTTCCCCAGGCTGCGGCCAAGACCTGGCCGTCACCCAGCTAGGGTTAGCTGTGGGTGGGGCGCAGGTGGGGTCAGCCTCGGGTGGTATGGCTGGTTGTCCAGGTCGTCCACTCCGCAAGGGATGCGTGGCACCTGACATCCCATCTGTGTGTGCGGGCTCTTTATGGGCCCAGATCATGCTGCTGCGTGTGTGTCTGCCCAGGGAAGTGCCACTTCTCAGGCCAGCGGAGAGGCCCTGGGTCCCCAGGCCGTGAGGTCTCGTGGGGCAAGACCTAGCCCTGGACGTGTGATCTGGAGAGGGGCCCAGGGAGTCAGATGAGGGTGCAGCAGAAGAGGGGCAGTGGGGGACTTGGACGGGAAAGGGCCTCTCAGAGAGGTGGGGGTGGGAGGGGGGACAGCAGTGGTCCGGGGACGGGGCTGGGCTCCGGGCGCCCCTGTGCGCCGGCCCGGCCGCGCCGAGCCTCACCGCCGTTCAGCAGCTGGTACTCCACGCTGTAGCCCTGCAGCGCCCGCTCACACTGCGGCTCCTGCCAGCTCACTTTCAGAGACGTGGGCCCCAGGGCTGAGAACACCAGGCGGGTGGGCGTGTTGGGCACGCCTGCGGCCAAGCGGGAGCCTGCAGACGGGAGCCCGCAGTCAGCCCACAGGGTGTCCGGGCAGGAGTCCCGGTTCTGACCCCACCTCCCTCAGTGGCCGGGCTGCCCACTCACCCTGCGACACCCTGTCCTGGCCACCCACCACCTCCCAAACGTCCCCAGAGCGGGTGCAGGTCCTGGCCCTCTCCGGCCCCTGCCCAGACCAGCGCCCAGGAGGACAGGCTGCGTTAGGCATCAGCGCTGATGGAATGGAATGGCGGGTGAGGAGGTGTGGGCCGTGGTGGCGGTGGGCAGATGGTGACAGATGGAGCCGGACAGCCGCGCAGCCACAGGATGGCCACCCCTGCACTACCTGAGCCCCGAGAGGGCACTGTCGGCTGTCCAGCCAGGATTATAGAGTCTCTCGAGTCCCCGCGGGGGACCCCCTTCACCTGAGCCCGACTCCGGGACCCCAGGGTCCAGGACAGCGGAAGCCTGCTCCTCCCGCGTTCCCAGATGGGAGGGAGGCCTAGGGCAGGGGAAGACAGGAGTGAGCCGGGGCAGGGCGTGTGCCGTCGGAGGATGGGCCGCAGCCCGTGCCTCCAGGAGCTGGGGGAGAGGCCGGGTTCGCGGGCGGGGAGGGCAGGGGCTGGGGTACTCACTCTGGGAGGAGAGGGAGGTGAGGGTCGAGTAGTCCCTGGGCAGCGAGGCGGAATGCGAGTGCTCCTGGTGGGTCAGCGAGCGGTAGTCCCGCGTGAGGGTGGAGGACGTGCTGAGCACGCGGTGGGTCAGGTGCGGGCTCGGGTGGGTGCCGTAGGCCGCGTTGCCCACGGTCATCCTGTGCAGGGAGTTGGCGCTGCCTGGGAAGCTGAAGTCCATCCGCCCGTTCGCCAGATGCTCTGCGGGGGAGAGGAGGGTCACTCGGACAGGCCGGCACCAGGCCCGGAGCCCCGAGGCGGGGCCGGCTGCAGCCCTGGGAGTTCCAGGGGTTCCTACCCTCTGGGGGCCCTTGGCATCAAATCACCCATCTTCCCTCGGCCCACCAGGGACAGAAGTCCCTGGAGAGCCCAAGGCTGGGTCACAGCCTTCTGTAACTGAGGTCCTCCCGTCTGGCAAGGCGCCACCGTGGACCTGACTTCAGCCGCCCTGGGGAGAGCCCACACGCCTGCCCTGGGGTCCCTTGGCCCTGGCCGCGGTGGGCTCTGCCCGGAGCCTCGGTGGGTGTGGGTGGGGGCGTGCCGGTCACCTCCCTCCCCGCCGGCGCCCCGCGCGGCCCCATCGGCCGCAGCGGCGCCGTCTTCCGGGGGCCCGCGGGGCGGCTCGGCGGAGTCGGAGGAGCGCCGGCTGCTGGCGGACAGGGACCGGCGCGGGATGAGCTCCGGGGGCAGCCGCCAGGTGACGCGCCGTAGGTCCAGCTCCTCCCCCAGCAGGGGCTCGAACTTCCAGCCGCCGCCTTGGGAACAACGAAGGGCCGCGTTGGCACCGCCAGGGGGCGCAGGGGGGCCGGCGGCTCCGTGGAGGAGCCCGGGGCCGGGGAAGAGGCCCGGTGGCGAAGGGAGCCGGTCTTCCAGCTCTGGGATCTGGGTGTGCGCGGGGGAGCCCGGCGGCAGGCAGGACTCTCAGGAAAACCCCCTGGCCCAGATCCCCGGCTCCGCCGCCGGATGCTCTGAGCCTCAGTTCCCCATCTGGATGGAGGGAGTGCTCTCTCCCCGGCCTGCCTCCCAGCGAGCTCCAGCAGCCTGAGTACTTTACGGGCAGAGCTGTGTGCATAGGATTCCTACCAGCTGCTCTTCACCCCACTCCCTCGAAACCCTCAAGACCCCTGGGCTTGGGTTCCTTAAACCAAAGCTTGGCCCCATGGAAGCCTGATACAGGTGAGGATGGAAGAAAATACAACTCTGGGGCTTCCCTGGTGGTCCAGTGGGTAAGGACACCGCCTTGCAGTGCAAGGGGTGCCGGTTCGAGCCCTGGCCTGGGAAGATCCCACGTGCCGTGGAGCGGCTGGACTGATGTGTCCAATCACCGAGCCGGAACTCTGGAGCGCATGCGCCCAGAGCCGGCGCTCTGCGACAATGGACGCCACCGCGATGGGAGGCCCACACGGGCCAAAGAACAAAGACGGATGAAAACTAGACAAATGAAGGACCAATAGAAGTGGCCCGCCTGCTCCCCTCCCTCACCACCCCCCAAAAATTAAAAAAAAAAAAAAAAAAATACAACTCTGGAGCCTCCCTGGTGGCTCAGTGATAAAGCATCCGTCTGCCAATGCAGAAGAAATGGGTTAGATCCCTGGTCTGGGAAGATCCCACACACCACAGAGCAACTAAGCCCGTGTGCCATAACTACTGAGCTGTGCTCTAGAGCTCAGGAGTTGCAACTACTGAGCCAACGTGCGGCTGCTATGGAAGCCCGCACACCCGAGCTCACGCTCCTCAACAAGAGAAGCTACGGCAATAAAAAGCCTGCACACCGCAACTAGAGAGCAGCCCCGCTCTCCACAACTAGAGAAAGCCAGTGCAGCCGAAAACAGAGCATAACAAGAAGGAAATATAAATCCTGGAGGATTTTCACTCCGGGTAGTGTGACTGGCCCCATTTCACAGGTGAGAAAACCAAGGCAGAGAAGGATTCGCCTGAATTCCCGCAGTGGAGCCAGAGCTAAAACTGAGACCCCAAGAGTCCCAGTCGAGGGCTCTTTGCGTCACACCGCGCAGGAATCTGGGAGAGGAGGAGCGGAACCCGCGTGGGGAGCCCTGCTCTGGGGGCTCTAGAGCCCGTGGCTGTCCTGGGATTCCTGGGCCAGCCCTGTCCCCTGGAGGAGGCCTGGGCGTCCTGACTCCATGGCACAGCTGGTGAGCCTTGCGGTCAGTGTTTCCAGTCCCAGCTGCACGAGCCCGTGGGCATGTGCCCCGGCCCATGTCTGTCCTGCCCATCCCCACACACAGACGCGCACCCGAGCCATGTGGGCTGCGAAGGCTTTGTCCCTGCCGTACCCAGAGCCAGGACAGCGTCTGTCAAATCATTGCACCTAGCGGAGAGGGGACTTTTCGTCTTGGCCGTCATGCCTGGCGGTCACTGGCCCCTTGGCTCTCTCTGGGCACCAGCAACAGCGCCACCCTTTCCCCAGGAGCCCCAGCTCCACTCACCTGTGTCATCAGAGACGCTGGGCCTCTGGCTGCCGGCCGGGGAGCGGAGGACATCGTCGCTGTACATGAGAAAGCTCTCGTAGTCCTCCCCGCTCTGTGCGTCCACGATGGGGATGTCCGGGATGATGGGGACTGCGGGGGGGCAGGGGATGAGCCAGGGGCCCCGGCCTCAGCCCCCCGCCTGGCCTGGGCCTCCCTGCCCCTACTCACTGGACATGGGCCGCTTGGGCTGGGTGGCCAGGTTGATGATGGCCTCCCGCTCAGGCCCCCAGCCTGCCCCGTTGCGCGCCTTGACCGTGTAGCGGTAGGGCTGGGACTCCCGCAGGTTCTCAATGAGCAGCGTCCGCTTCTTGGGGCTGTCCACCAGCACCTTCTTCGTGGGCCCGATGGGTCCTGGGGCAGGGAGAGAGCTTCAGAGGGCTCAGCCAGCTCCCGGCCCGGTCCCGGCCTCGGAGGCACCAGCACCGTCACCTGGTCCCTGGACCGCCCAGGCGTTCGGGGAACGAGGCAGGGAGCAAGCAGCTGTGGAACCGCGGCCACGGGCCAAGGCCGGAGACCCTGGTCTGTGACCGAGACGTGTCCCTGAGACCCATGGGGTGGATCAGTAAGTTGAGTGGCAGAAGCAGATTAGACTCAAGCCAGCCCTAGGTCTCCTCTACCAATTGGTAAAGCGCCTGCGTTCAGGTGTGTCTGTGAGGTTGGCCCCAGCTGAGCCTCCGAAGCCAAGCCCCAAATGCTCTATTGAAGAATCACAGGTGGAGATGTTCGGGGTCTTCCCTGGTGGCCCAGCGGCTAAGACCCTGCGCTCCCAATGCAGGGGGCCCAGGTTCAATCCCTGGTCAGCGAACTAGATCCCGCATGGTATTGTTGCGTGGCTAAGTCGTGTCCGACTCTTGGCAGGCCCATAGACTGTAGCCCACCAGGCTCCTCTGTCCATGGGATTCTGGAGGGGGTTGCCATGCCCTGCTCCAGGGGATCTTCCCGTCCACGGGAAGGAACCCGTGTCTCCTGCACTGGCAGGCGGGTTCTTTACCACTGAGCCACCAGGGAAACCCCAGGTGCTCCAACGAAAAGATCCTGCAGGCCTCAACAAAGAAAATCCCACATGCCCCAACGAAGACCCGCCCGGCACAACCAAAATGAATAAATCAATAAATTGTTTAAAGTGGAGTCATTCGGACACTGGGCCAGGGCGGGAGGAGAGAGGCAGGCCTGAACCTGCACCTGAGGACAGGCTGAGGCCTGTGGGAGCCAAAGGCACTGGGGTGGAACGGCGGTTACACAAGAGTCAGCTGGCCGGGAGCAGAGGTGAGGTACATGCCCCACACCTAGGAGGGTGGACACACAGCCCTTGGAGGGAGCGAGAGAGAGCCCCCAGGCTGCTCTGAGTGAGCTAAGGTGCCTGGGCCCCAACCTGACAAGATGGGACCCTCTGTGTTGGAGGGCGTCTGGGTGACCAGAGAACATCTTGGTGCCCGAGGGGTCCGTAAGAGGGCTCTGGAGAACACCTGCTGAACTTGACGCTGTTTTGAACATGGCTGCACACCACGAACTGGCTGATGTTGGCCTGTCTGCCCGGAGGAGGCCTCTGAGTGCCAAGGTCGGGGCCACCCCCCTGCACACCTGCCTGCCAGCGGGTGAAAGGAAAGGGGCCACCCCAAAGTGCTGACACCCTTGGGTCAGGAGGGCTGCCTCACACATTTGTGACGCAGCAGCTAAGGCCGTGGGCTGAAACCATCCGTCACTCCTGGGGTTAAAGGCTGGGTCAGAAAAGGCTTCTTGACAGGGATCCATGGGTAGACCAGGTGTCGTAAACCAAATTAAGCCAAGGATGTGATGCAGCTGCAGAAAAGACTGGGCTCGGTCAGCCAGGCTAGCCGCGCAAGGAGCCTGCAGCCCGGAACCTCCTGCTGCCCTCTACCCTGCTCGGCCACCTGGGAGTGCTAAGCCTGACCCACTTTAGGGGTCCGCAGGTTCGTATTTGAGGGTGGTAAGCGCTCCATCCTTGGGCTGAACCAAACAGGAAAGGGCAAAGGGAGGAGGGCCCTGCACCAGGCAAGAGGGGAGATGGAGTTCCCTTGAAAAGCGTTCCCTCCTGACTACTGGCAGGGGTCGTCTCTCCCTTCCAGCACCAGGGAAAGATAACAGTTCTGCCAGGTGCACTGGCCTAGGGCTGCCAGATAAAATACTGCACGAAATGTACTAGAAAAACTGTCTGAAGTTCAGGGCGTCTCTGCGTTTTGTTTGCTAAATCTGTCACCTCTACCCAGCCAGACAC
This sequence comes from Tragulus kanchil, assembly GCA_022376925.1. Classification (NCBI taxonomy): domain Eukaryota; kingdom Metazoa; phylum Chordata; class Mammalia; order Artiodactyla; family Tragulidae; genus Tragulus; species Tragulus kanchil. The sequence goes on along the minus strand of JAIOJX010000027.1, from coordinate 22,950,836 downwards.
AGTTGCTCATCCACTGTGACCTCCTCCCATCCTCCACCCCTCCCTTCCCTGGGGGCGGAAGGGGAGGTCTAGGCCCTTACGGTTGTCCTCGTTGACCAGGCCGTAGGAGACCTCGTAGGCTGTGATCTCGCCGTTGGTCTCGGCGGGCTCTGCCCAGCTCAGCTGGGTCACAGTGGAGGAGACGACGTTGAAGGCCAGACGCCCGGGCTCGCTGGGTGCTGGGGGCAGGGGGGCGGCAGGCAGAGCTGTCAGCAGCGGAGCGGAGAGGGGCCGAGCTCTGGGCGGGGACAGGGCGGCCGGGGGGCGGCCGGGCGGCTGGACGGACGTGGCGAGGCCTCACCTTCCTGGTGGGTGCGGCAGGTCACCAGGGAGCTGTAGGGGCCCTCGCCCTGCGCCCCGTAGGCGCACACCTTCATCTCGTAGTCGCAGTACGGGTACAGGTTGGTGAGCTCCACCGAGGGCACCCTGCTGTCGAGCAGGTGGGCTTCGGACTCAGAGTCCCCCTGGATCCAGTACTTCACCTGCGCCCGGGGCGGGGCTGGTCAGTGGGCAGCAGCTGGCAGAGCTCCCTCCACGAGCCCTGTTCTTAGTGGCCCCTTTGTACACAGGAGGGGAGGGGCTGCGGGGCGGCCAGGCGCACACAGGGCTGGTGCAGAGCAGAGGGGTTTCCAGCTGGTGGGGCCACATTCCAGGGACGTCCCGCTCCCTCGGGCGCAAATGAGGGTTCCCCCATTCACTGAGGCCAAGTGCGCCCTCTCCCTCAACGGCCCTCTGGCCTCGGGTGCCCCACCTCCCCAGTGTGTGCCCGGCCTCCCCGTATACCTCCTTCATTGCCCCCCAACCTTACCCGGTACCCTGTCGGCTTGCCGGGAGGGGGCAGCCAGTTGAAGTGGATCTTCCGGGACCCAGCGGCCTTGGCATTGGGGTTCTGTGGGGCACCCAGGTCACCCCTGGGGGGTGGGGGTGAGGACAGGGTCTGGTTTATTATGTTCCGGTCCACGTCATCTGTAGTGGGTCAAGCCAGGGCAGGCGAGTTAGCGGAGACAACCCGGCTCCACCCAACCCCTAGCGCTGAGCATGCAGGAACCCATCCTCACCACCAGGGGGCACCAGAAACCCCGTTAAAAATCAAGACTCCCTCCAGCTCCAGCCTCGACCTGCGGCCCTGGAGGGTCTGTAGCCAGGTGAGAGTTTCCCTTTTTCTCCCTTTGCCAGTCGAGGAGCGTCCCACGTGAGAACATTTGCTCTTCCCAACTCCTCTACCTCAAGGCTCCTCCTCCTCCCCTGTCCTCTCGGCAAGCCCCCTCTCCAGGGTGGGCTCCCAGGCCCCACTACACTGGAGGCGAAGGGCCCATAAGAACTGTTTAACCCCCTCTGGAACACTTGCATTTTAGCTGGACCTAAGGCTGGAGTCAAAGGGTTAAGCCCTGGGCTTCCCCTGGTGGTCCAGTGGGTAAGGACACCGCCTTGCAGTGCAAGGGGCGCCGGTTCGATCCCTGGCCCGGGAAGATCCCACGTGCCGCGGAGCGGTTGGACTGATGTGTCCTACTACCGAGCTGGAGCTCTGGGGCGCATGCGCCCAGAGCCAGTGCTCTGCGACAACAGAGGCCACCGCGATGGGAGGCCCACAGGAGCCAAAGAACAAAGACGGATGAAAATGGATAAATGAAAGACCAATAAAAGTGGCCCGCCCATCCCCCTCCCTCCCCACCTCACCCCCCAAAAGATAAATAAATTTTAAAAATTAAATTAAATTAAAAAAGAAAATAGAAATTACAGTCCACTTCTTGAAAAAAAAAAAGGGCTAAGCCCTAATGGTAGCACAGCCAGCGGCAGACCAATGGCCACGCAACCCGTCTCTCGATTGAGAGCAGGGTCGCCGGATAAAGGCAGGATGCCTAGTTAAATTGGAATTCCACACAAACGAACACCCTTTTTTAGAATAAGTATATCCCAAACGGTGCGTGGAATGTACTTTTACTACAAATGTGGTCGCTACTGACCTGAGATTCAAATTTAACTGAGCGTTCTGTGTGTTTACTGGCTGAGGCAGTCACCCTCCGTCCCCTGCTTCAGCCGACCCCGGGCTCTGCCTACCTTGGTCCCCGATGCTGACAGTGGCGCACTGGGGCTGGGGGGCCCCTCCACCCAACCCCTGGGAGCATGCAGGAACCCATCCTCACCACCAGGGGGCACCAGAAACCCCGTTAAAAATCAAGACTCCCTCCAGCTCCAGCCTCGACCTGCGGCCCTGGAGGGTCTGTAGCCAGGTGAGAGTTTCCCTTTTTCTCCCTTTGCCAGTCGAGGAGCGTCCCACGTGAGAACATTTGCTCTTCCCAACTCCTCTACCTCAAGGCTCCTCCTCCTCCCCTGTCCTCTCGGCAAGCCCCCTCTCCAGGGTGGGCTCCCAGGCCCCACTACACTGGAGGCGAAGGGCCCATAAGAACTGTTTAACCCCCTCTGGAACACTTGCATTTTAGCTGGACCTAAGGCTGGAGTCAAAGGGTTAAGCCCTGGGCTTCCCCTGGTGGTCCAGTGGGTAAGGACACCGCCTTGCAGTGCAAGGGGCGCCGGTTCGATCCCTGGCCCGGGAAGATCCCACGTGCCGCGGAGCGGTTGGACTGATGTGTCCTACTACCGAGCTGGAGCTCTGGGGCGCATGCGCCCAGAGCCAGTGCTCTGCGACAACAGAGGCCACCGCGATGGGAGGCCCACAGGAGCCAAAGAACAAAGACGGATGAAAATGGATAAATGAAAGACCAATAAAAGTGGCCCGCCCATCCCCCTCCCTCCCCACCTCACCCCCCAAAAGATAAATAAATTTTAAAAATTAAATTAAATTAAAAAAGAAAATAGAAATTACAGTCCACTTCTTGAAAAAAAAAAAGGGCTAAGCCCTAATGGTAGCACAGCCAGCGGCAGACCAATGGCCACGCAACCCGTCTCTCGATTGAGAGCAGGGTCGCCGGATAAAGGCAGGATGCCTAGTTAAATTGGAATTCCACACAAACGAACACCCTTTTTTAGAATAAGTATATCCCAAACGGTGCGTGGAATGTACTTTTACTACAAATGTGGTCGCTACTGACCTGAGATTCAAATTTAACTGAGCGTTCTGTGTGTTTACTGGCTGAGGCAGTCACCCTCCGTCCCCTGCTTCAGCCGACCCCGGGCTCTGCCTACCTTGGTCCCCGATGCTGACAGTGGCGCACTGGGGCTGGCCCAGGCGGGCCCCGAGCTTGGGGTTGCTGAGTTGGATGTGGAAGCGGCGCGTCTGGAGGCCCCGCAGGAGGGAGTCCATCTCCTGCCGCCCCAGGAGCTTCACCTGCAGCTCCTTCCAGGTCTCCCCGGGTTGGAACAGCAGCTCACCCTCGGCGGGGATGTAGTCCTGGGAGTGAAGGGGTCAGCGCTGAGCCAGGCCTGGGAGACGAGCCCCAGCCACAAGCTCCGCTCCAGCCTCACGCGCAAGGCAGAGGCCCTCGGGCAGAGACTGTGCCATGGGGACGCGGAATGGCTTGTGTTGATACTGCACCTCTTGTGCATCAAGCACGTCACAAATACGAGTTCATTTAATCCTCAGGGCAGTGCGAGGTAGAGATAGTATTGTCCTCATGTTACAGATGAGGTAGCTGAGGCACACAGCGGTGGAGAAGCCTGCCCAGGTTCACACAGGTGGCTGTGGTGGAGCTGGGATTTGAACTAAGGCACAGAGAGTGTCTCAGCTGGTAAAGAGTCTGCCTGCGATGCGGGCGACCTGCGTTCGGCCCCCGGGGTGGGAAGATCTCCTGGAGGAGGGCATGGCATCCCACTCTAGTATTTTTGCCTGGAGAATCCCATGGACAGAGGAGCCTGGGGGGCTTCAGTCCATGGGTTGCAGAGTTGGACATGACTGAGCAGCTAACACTTTCACAGAGAAAAAGAGATGCAGATGTGGGAGGGTCCCACGTAGGCAAGCACTCAGGCAGGGGAGCTAAGATTCGCCTGTCCTAAGCCTCCCATCGCAGTGGCCTGTTGTCGCAGAGCACCAGCTCTGGGTGCAGGCGCTCCAGAGCTCCGACTTGGTAATTGGACACATCGGTCCAGTTGCTCCGCGGCACGTGGGATCTTCCTAGGCCAGGGATCGAACCGGCGCCCCTTGCACTGCAAGGCGCTGTCCTTACCCACTGGACCACCAGGGAAGCCCCTATTATCTCCAGTTTTTATTTTTCAATGCCCTAGAGCTTTTCTGAGCGTCCTGGGATGAACGTGTACCGGTGTGGGGCAGATAGCTGGCGGTGTGGGAGCAGGGGGAAGCCTTCTCATATGACACCACTAGGTGGCGCTGCAAACTAGCATTCGGATTTTTAACCATCTAAGCAACCGGGGAAGCCCCAAAACAAAAGAACTGGAGGTACTGGGGATTGAACCCAGGGCCTCATGCATGCTAAGCATGCGCTCTACCACTGAGCTATACCCCCAGGCATCTGTAATACATTCTGTATAGAAATATAACTTTGTGTCTATATAGTTATAAAGTAACTATCAACAAAGGACAAATGTATGTGAAGAGGAAATGGGTGCTAATTTTATTAGTCTTTCCATTATGCTGTAGGTTTGAATTTTCCAAAATAAAAAGTTGAGAAAAAATATTAAAAAACATAATGCATTACCAAAGGATCTTTATAAAGGGCTTTCCTGGTGGTTCAGATGGAAAAGAATCTGCCTATAATGCAGGAGACCTGGGTTTGATCCCTGGGCTGGGAAGATCCTCTGGAGAAGGGAATGGCAACCCACTCCAGTATTCTTGCCTGGAGAATCCTATGGACAGAGGAGCCTGGAGGGGCTACAGTCCATGAGGTCACAAAGAATGTGACACGACTGAGTGACTATCACTTTCAGGGAAAAGTTATGGATGTACAAATTCCTCTTTGGAAGTTTTACTGGGAACATTAGAGCAGTGATGAGAACTATTTCTACCTATAAAAAGAAATAAAGAATAAGGTGTGTACATAGACTCCCATCACTGCCAAGGGGGCCTGCAGGCCAGTGAGACTAGACTTTATTACTTTTTGAGTGAAGTTTTGTTGTGTTTTTTTTTTTTTTTGGGCCTCACTTTGTGGCGTGTGGAACTTCCTCCAACAAGGGTCAGACCCACGCCCATTGCAGTGGAAGCATGGCGTCTTAACCACTGGTCCACCAGGGAAGTCCAGTGAGGTGGTTTGTTTTGTTTTTTAATTTATTTATTTTGGCTGTACTGGGTCTGAGTTGCGGTGTGTGGGATCTAGTTCCCTGACCAGGGTCCAAACTCAGGCCACCTGCATTGGGAGCTCAGAGTCTTAGCCACTGGACCACCAGGGAAGACCTCCAATGAAGTTTCATTTTTATTTTACTTGCCCCACCTTCCCTACCAATGAAATTTTTTTTTTTTTTAACCAATGAAGTTTTTATGTGAATATTTTTAGTTTTCAAATGGTGGTAATAGGTATAAAATAGATAACTAATAAAGACCTACTGTATAGCACAGAGAACTCTACTAATATTCTATAATGACCTCTGTGGGAACAGAATCTAAAAAAGAACGGATATATGTATATGTTGAACTGATTCACTTAGTAGAAACTAACCCAATATTGTAAGTAAACTATATGCTACTAAAACATTAAATTTTTTAAAAATGTTGGTAATGGTAATAGGGAATTCCCTGGAGGTCCAGTGGTTAGGACTTTGATTTCATTGCCATGGCTCTGGGTTCAGGTTCGATCCCTGGTGTAGTGTGCATCTTTATAAAGGGCTTTCCTGGTGGTTCAGATGGAAAAGAATCTGCCTATAATGCAGGAGACCTGGGTTTGATCCCTGGGCTGGGAAGATCCTCTGGAGAAGGGAATGGCAACCCACTCCAGTATTCTTGCCTGGAGAATCCTATGGACAGAGGAGCCTGGAGGGGCTACAGTCCATGAGGTCACAAAGAATGTGACACGACTGAGTGACTATCACTTTCAGGGAAAAGTTATGGATGTACAAATTCCTCTTTGGAAGTTTTACTGGGAACATTAGAGCAGTGATGAGAACTATTTCTACCTATAAAAAGAAATAAAGAATAAGGTGTGTACATAGACTCCCATCACTGCCAAGGGGGCCTGCAGGCCAGTGAGACTAGACTTTATTACTTTTTGAGTGAAGTTTTGTTGTGTTTTTTTTTTTTTTTGGGCCTCACTTTGTGGCGTGTGGAACTTCCTCCAACAAGGGTCAGACCCATGCCCATTGCAGTGGAAGCATGGCGTCTTAACCACTGGTCCACCAGGGAAGTCCAGTGAGGTGGTTTGTTTTGTTTTTTAATTTATTTATTTTGGCTGTACTGGGTCTGAGTTGCGGTGTGTGGGATCTAGTTCCCTGACCAGGGTCCAAACTCAGGCCACCTGCATTGGGAGCTCAGAGTCTTAGCCACTGGACCACCAGGGAAGACCTCCAATGAAGTTTCATTTTTATTTTACTTGCCCCACCTTCCCTACCAATGAAATTTTTTTTTTTTTTAACCAATGAAGTTTTTATGTGAATATTTTTAGTTTTCAAATGGTGGTAATAGGTATAAAATAGATAACTAATAAAGACCTACTGTATAGCACAGAGAACTCTACTAATATTCTATAATGACCTCTGTGGGAACAGAATCTAGAAAAGAACGGATATATGTATATGTTGAACTGATTCACTTAGTAGAAACTAACCCAATATTGTAAGTAAACTATATGCTACTAAAACATTAAATTTTTTAAAAATGTTGGTAATGGTAATAGGGAATTCCCTGGAGGTCCAGTGGTTAGGACTTTGATTTCATTGCCATGGCTCTGGGTTCAGGTTCGATCCCTGGTTAGGGAACTAAGATCCCACAAGCCATGTAGTGTGACCGAAAGAAAAAAAAAAATTCATACCCATCTTGGTAACTCATTTAGAAAAACAAACAGATATATAAGCCAAACCAAGCTCATCCACCACCTGGACCTGGCTGTCCCCTGAGACAGGGGTCCAGGGATGAAGTTGACACCAGCCCAGCACAAGGCCCTCCCGGCCCTGAACAGGTTGGTCCTGTGGCTTTTGTGGCAGTGACAACTCGTGGACATGAGGCCTGTGATCCCACGTCGATAAACCCAGAGGGGAAATGAAAAGAGGAAAAAAAAAGTAAAAAACAAACAAAAAGTAAGAAACCCAGAGGCCTTGGGCTAGGGCAGACGGGGGAGTCTGTTTCTTAGAAGAGCTTGGTTGTCCTGTGGATCCTGGGATATTGCAAGGGGGCCATGCACGGTCTGGAGAAGATGAAGCTTTACTCAGGGCACCACTGGCCCCCTGGGTGAATAAGACGCCCCTGCGGCCGGGTGGCAGGGCGGGGGGCATGCCCTCGGGAGGCCAGCCCACGGCACCACCAGCCGCCAGAGACCCAGGCAGCTCCTGTGCCTGGCTCCAACCGGGCCCTTGGGACGCGTCTCTGGGGCAGCGGCAGGGACTCACCCGGTGGCCCCGCGCGGTGTTGTCCTGCGTGCGGTATGAGACCTGGGACTTGCCGTTGTCCAGGATGCGCCGGACGACGGGGATGCGGGCCACCTGCTCCCCGCTGCTGACCACGTACTCAGGCTGCTCAAAGGACACGATCCCGCTGGCTGCAAGGAGCCAGGCGCCAGTCAGCAGCCTTGACCACCCTCGCCTCTCAGCCCCTGCCCTCCCTCTGGCCCAGCCCAGCCTAGACTTCAGGAGTTTGCTCATCACCCGTCCACTCTCTGGACGCAAGGGCTGGAAAAGTCTTTCAAGAAATGTTGACAGGGGCTTCCCTGGTGGTCCAGTGGGTAAGGACACCGCCTTGCAGTGCAAGGGGCGCCGGTTCGATCCCTGGCCTGGGAAGATCCCTCGTGCCGCGGAGCGGCTGGACCCATGTGTCCAACTACCGAGCTGGAGCTCTGGAGTGCAGGCGCCCAGAGCCGGTGCTCTGCGACAACAGAGGCCACAGCAATGGGAGGCCCACACGGGCCAAAGAACAAAGATGGATGCCAATGGATAAATGAAAGGCCAATAGAAGTGGCCCGCCCGCCCCCGCTCCCTGCCCAGCCCACCTCTCCCCACCCCCACCGAAAAAGAAATGTTGACAAAGCTGGAACAGTGTCCAGCCGACATCCTGGAAGGGTTGGGCAGAGGAGGGAGGCCAGGCGGGGCAAGACCTGAGAAGAGGCCTGAGGCCGAGGGTCGGGGCAGCGTGGGCCTAGGTCCTGAGGCAGCGGGAGGAGGGGTCAGCAACCAGGACAGACCCTCCAGACGCCAGGAGGATGGTCAGCAACGAGTGCAGGTTCCCCGAGAAACCAGCAGGGCAGGCGGGGTGGGTGACAGCAGGGTGCCCACGTCTCTAGGGAGCCCTAAGCAGAAGGAGCCCAGGTCCCTTCCTGCTCTGAGGTCCTGGCATCCTGGGGGCCCATTCAGTCTCAGGTTCAAAGACCACAAGGAAAAGAACAAGGACATGGCACGGCTCCAGGAGAACGCGGCACCCTCTGGTGAAGCAAGAGAAGCCCCCACGGAGCACTCGCCCCGGCACTGCACAGAAACACAGTCACACGCCCTGCACAAGAGCCTGATGACCCATTTTGCAGATGGAGAAACCAAGGCTCAGAGGTTAAGTCACTTGCCTAGGCCACACAGCCAGGTCCCACTTCCACCTAGATGTGAGACGGGACAAGGGGTCCCAGAGTCCCCTTTTGTTCCCCCTGTTGCCCGCAGCCTGACCGACCTTGCTCCTTGATGATGGTGATGTTGACCAGGCGGCGGCCGAGGGTGGCGGTGCCCACGGGCACGTCGATGGCCTCCACCAGCAGCTGCTTCTCGTCGTCGTCCTCGGGCCGGATGAAGAGAGGCACGCGCACGTCCACCAGCTCCACGCCCTCCTGGAACTCCACCATGCCCCGGGCGTCTGGGTGGGGGGTGGCGGTCAGATGGGGGCCGGGGGCTGCACAGGGGTGGGAGGTGAGAGGGAGGGACACAGGCAGCCTGCCCGCCTACCCTGCTCTGCAGTGAGGGTGTAGTAGCCGGGGGCCACCTTGAGCTCGTGGAACGCCCCCTGCTCCACGTGCTTCTCCGTTAGCTTGAGCAGGGCCTGCTTGGCCGAGCGGGGAGCCGTCAGCACGGTGTCCACAATGGTGTGGTCCTGCCTGGGGGCGGGGGCGGGACGGGAGGTGTCAAGCTGACCGGGAGGCTGCCACATGTCCCTGTCCGCCACTCCTGCCTGTCCTCTCTCCATCAGGGGACAAGATTCCAGGCAGCAAAAAGCTGTCTTCAGAACCAGACACACCTAGAGGCCCAGGCTGGCCCCAGTGCCTCCCCCTGCAGCCTCGGCAGCCTCCTCTGAGAAGGGAGGCTGCGACCCCCGCCCCCCTCACCCAGAAGGGCTGGTGACGCAAACGCAGAGGCAGCAGAGCAAAGATGCGAAGGGTACAGGTCAGACTGCCTGGGCTCAGTTGCTGGTTTTAAAACTTTTTTTTTTTTTTAATATTTATTTGGCTGTACCAGGTCCTAGTTGCAGCATGTGGGATCTAGTTCCCCATCCAGGGATCGAACCCAGGCCCCGTGCATTGGGAGCTCAGAGTGGAAAAGAACGAGGACATGGCACGGCTCCAGGAGAACGCGGCACCCTCTGGTGAAGCAAGAGAAGCCCCCACGGAGCACTCGCCCCGGCACTGCACAGAAACACAGTCACACGCCCTGCACAAGAGCCTGATGACCCATTTTGCAGATGGAGAAACCAAGGCTCAGAGGTTAAGTCACTTGCCTAGGCCACACAGCCAGGTCCCACTTCCACCTAGATGTGAGACGGGACAAGGGGTCCCAGAGTCCCCTTTTGTTCCCCCTGTTGCCTGCAGCCTGACCGACCTTGCTCCTTGATGATGGTGATGTTGACCAGGCGGCGGCCGAGGGTGGCGGTGCCCACGGGCACGTCGATGGCCTCCACCAGCAGCTGCTTCTCGTCGTCGTCCTCGGGCCGGATGAAGAGAGGCACGCGCACGTCCACCAGCTCCACGCCCTCCTGGAACTCCACCATGCCCCGGGCGTCTGGGTGGGGGGTGGCGGTCAGATGGGGGCCGGGGGCCGCACAGGGGTGGGAGGTGAGAGGGAGGGACACAGGCAGCCTGCCCGCCTACCCTGCTCTGCGGTGAGGGTGTAGTAGCCGGGGGCCACCTTGAGCTCGTGGAACGCCCCCTGCTCCACGTGCTTCTCCGTTAGCTTGAGCAGGGCCTGCTTGGCCGAGCGGGGAGCCGTCAGCACGGTGTCCACAATGGTGTGGTCCTGCCTGGGGGCGGGGGCGGGACGGGAGGTGTCAAGCTGACCGGGAGGCTGCCACATGTCCCTGTCCGCCACTCCTGCCTGTCCTCTCTCCATCAGGGGACAAGATTCCAGGCAGCAAAAAGCTGTCTTCAGAACCAGACACACCTAGAGGCCCAGGCTGGCCCCAGTGCCTCCCCCTGCAGCCTCGGCAGCCTCCTCTGCGAAGGGAGGCTGCGACCCCCGCCCCCCTCACCAAGAAGGGCTGGTGACGCAAACGCAGAGGCGGCAGAGCAAAGATGCAAAGGGTACAGGTCAGACTGCCTGGGCTCAGTTGCTGGTTTTAAAACTTTTTTTTTTTTTTTAATATTTATTTGGCTGTACCAGGTCCTAGTTGCAGCATGTGGGATCTAGTTCCCCATCCAGGGATCGAACCCAGGCCCCGTGCATTGGGAGCTCAGAGTCTTAGCCACTGGACCACCAGGGAAGTTCCAGTTGCTGGGTTTATATCTGAATAACTAGGTAACTTCAAGTAAGGGGCTTCCCAGGGTGGCTGAGGGGTAGAGAATCCACCTGCCTGTGCAGGTGGCTCAGGTTTGAATCCCTGGGTGGGGAAGGTTCCCCTGGAGAAGGAGATCCCATGGACAGAGAAGCCTGGCAGGCCACAGTCCAGGGGGTCACAAAAGAGTCAGGCACGACTTAGCGACTAAACAACCACAACCTGGGATAAGTTACTTGACCTCTTTGATCCTCAATCTCTTCCACTATAAAACAGGAATAGCACTGGTACCTACTTGGATAAGATAACCACATGCATGAGGTCCTCAGAACAAGGCCTGGTCTATTGTCAGCACTCACAGCGCTGACCTCAGCGGATCTAACGGATGAGGCTGTGCCCGCTGAAAGCCGCGTTCTGTCCTCTCAGCACTGAATCCCTGGGGGCTGGGACTCCAAGTTGGAACTGGGAAAGAGGTGTAGCACCCACTGGGCCCTCTTGCGGGCACCTAGTGGTGTCTCCAGGATCAAGTCCTTTGGCCTTGGCGGAGGGCCGGAGCTGGGCCCCGGCCATCCTGGTCCTGAATGGGGGGCCATTGCCCCTGGGACGGGTGGACTGGGTCAGCTTGCTTCCCTGCAGTTTCCCTGTTCTAGTACAGGGGCTGGCTCTTGGTGAGGGCTTCGTATGGGTATTTGTTCAATGAAGGTCCTGCCCCAGGACGGACACTGCCAGCCCTCCTTTCCCGCGGGGTGCAGATGCCGGTGCAGGTGGAGGTGGGGTGGGAAGGGACAATGGAAGTGGTATCGGGGTGGGTCCTGCCCCCCTGTGTATCTCTGACTCACTTTTTCCCGGCGTTGGGCTGCTGCCTGTGGGGGAAAAGTGAAGACCGTGAGCTAGACAGTCCCTGGGATGCGCGTCTTTATCTGCTTGGGGGTGATGCCCTGCTGTCGGCTGGAGGGGCAGGCCCCCCACAACCCAACCCCGGGCACCCAGGACCCACCGGAACTTGGTCTGCTGGAGCTTGTGTGCGCCTGTGACTTGTCTGTACACCTCGTTCAGCTGCCGGGCAAGGGAGGCTGTGAGGCTGGGGCCCCGGGGGGTTCTCCCCTCCCAGAGGACCTCTCAGGGCTGGCTGCGGGCATGGCCATGGGCGTGCACATGGGCTCTACCCTTCTGGAAACATTCACAGGGTCCAGATCCCAGGGTGACCCCCGGACAGGCACGTGCTCAAGGAGGCCCCTCTTGCCTGCCCAGGAAAGTCCAGCCTCCACAGCGACTTCCCTCTGCCCTCCTGCCACCCAGCTCACACCTGGCCCAGAGGTGCCCACTGCCCGAGACCGGCTTCTTTGGTCCTTACATTCTCCTCCACCTCCTGGCGCAGCTGGTCACATTCTCGGGTGCCAGGCTTCAGCAGGTTCTCGGTGCAGGCGGGCAGGGGCAGTGCCAGCGCTGTTTCCTCCAGCGGATCTAACGGATGAGGCTGTGCCCGCTGAAAGCGCGTTCTGTCCTCTCAGCACTGAATCCCTGGGGCTGGGACTCCAAGTTGGAACTGGGAAAGAGGTGTAGCACCCACTGGGCCCTCTTGCGGGCACCTAGTGGTGTCTCCAGGATCAAGTCCTTTGGCCTTGGCGGAGGGCGGAGCTGGGCCCCGGCCATCCTGGTCCTGAATGGGGGGCCATTGCCCCTGGGACGGGTGGACTGGGTCAGCTTGCTTCCCTGCAGTTTCCCTGTTCTAGTACAGGGGCTGGCTCTTGGTGAGGGCTTCGTATGGGTATTTGTTCAATGAAGGTCCTGCCCCAGGACGGACACTGCCAGCCCTCCTTTCCCGCGGGGTGCAGATGCCGGTGCAGGTGGAGGTGGGGTGGGAAGGGACAATGGAAGTGGTATCGGGGTGGGTCCTGCCCCCCTGTATCTCTGACTCACTTTTTCCCGGCGTTGGGCTGCTGCCTGTGGGGGAAAAGTGAAGACCGTGAGCTAGACAGTCCCTGGGATGCGCGTCTTTATCTGCTTGGGGGTGATGCCCTGCTGTCGGCTGGAGGGGCAGGCCCCCCACAACCCAACCCCGGGCACCCAGGACCCACCGGAACTTGGTCTGCTGGAGCTTGTGTGCGCCTGTGACTTGTCTGTACACCTCGTTCAGCTGCCGGGCAAGGGAGGCTGTGAGGCTGGGGCCCCGGGGGGTTCTCCCCTCCCAGAGGACCTCTCAGGGCTGGCTGCGGGCATGGCCATGGGCGTGCACATGGGCTCTACCCTTCTGGAAACATTCACAGGGTCCAGATCCCAGGGTGACCCCCGGACAGGCACGTGCTCAAGGAGGCCCCTCTTGCCTGCCCAGGAAAGTCCAGCCTCCACAGCGACTTCCCTCTGCCCTCCTGCCACCCAGCTCACACCTGGCCCAGAGGTGCCCACTGCCCGAGACCGGCTTCTTTGGCCCTTACATTCTCCTCCACCTCCTGGCGCAGCTGGTCACATTCTCGGGTGCCAGGCTTCAGCAGGTTCTCGGTGCAGAGGCGGGCAAGGCGCAGTGACAGCCCGTAGGGCACTAGGGGCAGGCAGGGAGGGGGGTCATCAGCCCCCTGCAGGTGGGCACCCCAGGTGCCCCCTCACGGAGTCCCGCTTGGATGGGGGCACCTGAGGCGTGTGCCCATCAGGAAGAGTAGAAGGCGGCCAGGCCTGTGCCGGCACTTGATACCCAGAGAAAACAGGAGTGGAGTGATCCTGGACCTGGGAGCAGCGGTGCCCAAGGTCAACAGCAAGAGCCTGGTGCCCAGCGCCGGCCCTCACCAAGCTCCGAGGGGCTGATGCCAGCAGCGTGCGAGGCGAAGCCAGGCCGCTGCACGTTGTTGGTGATCTTCCAGCGGACCGTGTCACGCCCCTTGAGGTTCCCGCTGCGCAGCAAGGGCGTGTCCAGGTGGTCCGAGGCCATCAGGTTCTCTCGAAGCATGTAGTGGTCTTCCTTGAAGCCCACCATGTGACCTGCGGGACCCGGTCCTCAGCACAGGGCTGCTTCCTAGACCTTCCCCGCCACACCCTGCGGGCGGGACCCCGGGGCTCTCCACCTCTGCTCCAGGCTTGGTCCCTGCCTCCCCTCCACCCCAGTGGAAGGAAAGGGTCATCAAAGCCCACCACCCCTGCCGATGCCAGGCCCTACCTCGGTTGCAGCAAGGGAGGAGGGCCAGGCAGGCCTAGGAGGCAAGGGGGGCAGGGAGGAGAGCTGAGACAGCTGCCCTGCCCCGTGAAGCCCCTCCAGCGACCACCTCCCGCCCACACCGGGGCTCCAGAGTGGGCAACACGACCTTCCCTAGACCCTGGGACATCCAGGCAGCTGCCAGGGCCTAGCTGTGGGTACAGAGCGGGGTAGGGGCAGAGGGTTCCCCAAATTCAAGTCATGGGGCTCTGGTCCTGCTGTCTACTCTGGAAAGTACAGGTGCTGTGATTAAACCCACCAGGGAAGCACTGAACTCGCTCCCTATGTAGTTTCTCTATACACACAACTAGATCCAAGGCTCTGAGCAGTCCTGCAGAGAAACTGCTTTCTCAAATGTATTTGCTCACAGAACTCTTTTTCTCTGTAATGCACACGGATACCACACTGGGCGTTGCCGCAGCGTCGCCTCTGCCACATTCAGTATCTGACCTCATACCATCCTCCAGGCTTTCCTGTCTGCTGCCTTTCCTCCTCCTGGTGAGGGGACCAGCTCCTGGGGAGCAGAGCCCTCCCCTGCTGTTGGCACCCGTGACCCTCTGCACGTGGCTGGCCCCGCGGGCAGGGGCTCCCAGGAACCCGGCCACTGGTGGTTGGCAGAGGCGAGGGGTTGGGGTGGGGAGGGCACCAGAGCTGGGCAGAACTTGCGGGTTCCCTGGCCTCTGCCGCCTCCAAGGACCGGGTGGTGTGGGGGGGGCACCGGGGAGCGCCCACCTTGCAGCAGGCGCAGTATTTCCAACAGAGCAGCAGCAGCAAGACGGGGAAGAGCAGCAGGAAGATGAGCAGCGGGATGAGCCACCAGAAGGTGCCGGGAGGGCATTCTAGGGAGGAGCAGGGAGAACAGGAGCCGTGCCATTGTAGGTGCCCAGGCGCCAGGCCCCACCCCCGCGCCTCCAGGCCCCGCCCCGCGCCGCCAGGCCCCGCCCCCGCGCCGCCAGGCCCTGCCCCCGCGCCGCCAGCGCACCCTTCCTCCTCTGCACCAGCACCGAGCTGTTGGGCCCGGGCGCGCCGTCGCCCTCCACGGTGTAGCTGTAGGTACAGTCGTCGTCCTCGTCCCGGAAGGAACAGTGCTCCACCACGTCCTCCGCTGCAGGCACACACACTGTCAGCAGGCACCCACCCTGCCCCGGGGCACCTCAGGGGCCCGGGGCCCACCCATCACAGCGGCGGAGGTGCCTCCCTGGGGAAGAAGGCAAGGTCCCCGCACACGGTGCCCACGGAGGGGCGAGATGGGGGCTGCCCTGCCCAGGAACGTCCAGGGCTGCACATCTGTGCGTGTCCCGGGCATTCTGCGGGAGCTGGGCTTCTAGGGCACTTTTCTGACCTAGAGGGAAGGAGGCGGTGGGCCCCCACGGCCCAGTGATGTGTCTTTGCCGCGTTCAGGGACGGGCTCAAGCCGGATGCCCCCTCCTCAGGACGGGGTGCCCTGGCCAGTCTGTGTCCCCTCCCTGAGTCTGTGTGCCCTGTGGATTCTGTGGCCACAGCCGGGCCTGGAACCTCTCTCTCTGGTCTCCTCGGTTTGGATTAGGAGGCCCTTACTCGACTGTACAGCCCCGCCTTGACAAGAGACACCCCCGGAGGCCCTCGCTTGCCGGGTCCCCTTTCCCGCCCTGTACCTTTCTTAAGTTCGTCCACCATCTTGACCTTGAAGCTGCACTCCTCGCACGTGCGCCCCTTCTTCTCCCCGGTGCCCCACGCCTGGCACTGCACGCAGGAACGCAGGTCCTCGCAGAGGCCGAGGTGGATCTGGATGGGCGAGGGGGGGCACGGGCACTGCACGGCGGCCCCGCCAGGCCCACACCCCTGGGCCGCTCCTACGGCCTCCGGCTCAGCCCCTCCGGCCGGTCAGGTCCTGTGCCCGGGGTCCCCGTGCCCGCGCCCACGCCCAGGGAACCGGGCCTCACCGCGGAGTAGTTGATTTCACAGACGGTATCCGTGTAGAGCGACTGCTGGTTGCAGTGGCAGCGGCCGCACTGGCAGTAGCCACGCCCATTACAGAGCCCCTGCGGCGAGAGGGCACCCGTGAAACGCTGCGCCCCGACCCCTGTCTGAGAGGGAGGCCCTGGCCGCCGCCTCCCGCCGCCTGCCTCAGGCCCAGGCTGACCCCGTTACTGTCGATGCAGGTGGCGTTGCTGAGCGGACAGTCGCAGCTCAGGCCTGTCCAGCCGGGCTCACACACACACTGGCCCATGGAGCAGCGGCCCCGGTCTGCAGAGGCGGGCAGGCGAGAGAAGAGGCGCGTTAGCACCTGCAGTCCGGGCGGCCCGCCTGCCGCAGCTACCTCGGGAGCTAGGATATCTCTTCCTCTTTCCCGGAGCGCCCGTCTCTCCATTTCCCTGGTACTATTCTGTCCTTCTACCTTCCACTGTGTAGCTGGAGTGATCCCCCAAACACAAACCCTGTCATATGTCTCCCCAATTTTTGTCTCCCCTACTTAAGAACCTCTAGGGCTTCCCTGGTAGCTCAGTGGTAAAGAGTTCGCCTGCCAATGCAGGAGACACGAATTCGATCCCTGATTTGGGAAGATCCCACATGCTGCAGAGCAGCTAAGCCCGTGAGCCACAACTATGGAGGCTGTGCTCTACAACCTCAGAGCCACAGCTATGGAGCCCATGGGCCACAGCTACTGAAGCCCGTGTGCCCTAGAGCCCGAGTTCCACAAGAGAAGTCACCACAACAAGAAGCCTGCTCACCTCAACTAGAGGGGAGCCCCCACTCCCTGCAGCTAGAGAAGAGCCTGTGGCAGCAGTGAAAACCCAGAAGAGCCAAAAATAAATAAGTAAATATTAAAAAAAAAAAAGAACCTCTAATAAGTCCTGGCCAATGCAATAAGATAAGCAACAGAAATAAAACGTAAGTATTGGAAGGCACTCATTGGATCACTCATTGGAAAAGACCCTGATGCTGGGAAAGATAGAAGGTAGAAGGAGAAGCGGACGACAGAGGACCAGATGGTTGGATAAGTCAATGGACATGAGTTTGAGCAAGTTCCAGGAGATAGTGAAGGAAAGGGAAGACTGGCGGGCTACAGTCCATGGGGTTGCCAAGAGTCGGACATGACTGAGCGACTGAACTGAACTGGTTGACGGCCGCACTGGCAGTAGCCACGCCCATTACAGAGCCCCTGCGGCGAGAGGGCACCCGTGAAACGCTGCGCCCCGACCCCTGTCTGAGAGGGAGGCCCTGGCCGCCGCCTCCCGCCGCCTGCCTCAGGCCCAGGCTGACCCCGTTACTGTCGATGCAGGTGGCGTTGCTGAGCGGACAGTCGCAGCTCAGGCCTGTCCAGCCGGGCTCACACACACACTGGCCCATGGAGCAGCGGCCCCGGTCTGCAGAGGCGGGCAGGCGAGAGAAGAGGCGCGTTAGCACCTGCAGTCCGGGCGGCCCGCCTGCCGCAGCTACCTCGGGAGCTAGGATATCTCTTCCTCTTTCCCGGAGCGCCCGTCTCTCCATTTCCCTGGTACTATTCTGTCCTTCTACCTTCCACTGTGTAGCTGGAGTGATCCCCCAAACACAAACCCTGTCATATGTCTCCCCAATTTTTGTCTCCCCTACTTAAGAACCTCTAGGGCTTCCCTGGTAGCTCAGTGGTAAAGAGTTCGCCTGCCAATGCAGGAGACACGAATTCGATCCCTGATTTGGGAAGATCCCACATGCTGCAGAGCAGCTAAGCCCGTGAGCCACAACTATGGAGGCTGTGCTCTACAACCTCAGAGCCACAGCTATGGAGCCCATGGGCCACAGCTACTGAAGC
Organism: Tragulus kanchil; assembly: GCA_022376925.1. Taxonomy (NCBI): domain Eukaryota; kingdom Metazoa; phylum Chordata; class Mammalia; order Artiodactyla; family Tragulidae; genus Tragulus; species Tragulus kanchil. Next base: position 22,933,112 of record JAIOJX010000027.1, on the reverse strand, counting down.
CCGTGTGCCCTAGAGCCCGAGTTCCACAAGAGAAGTCACCACAACAAGAAGCCTGCTCACCTCAACTAGAGGGGAGCCCCCACTCCCTGCAGCTAGAGAAGAGCCTGTGGCAGCAGTGAAAACCCAGAAGAGCCAAAAATAAATAAGTAAATATTAAAAAAAAAAAAGAACCTCTAATAAGTCCTGGCCAATGCAATAAGATAAGCAACAGAAATAAAACGTAAGTATTGGAAGGCACTCATTGGATCACTCATTGGAAAAGACCCTGATGCTGGGAAAGATAGAAGGTAGAAGGAGAAGCGGACGACAGAGGACCAGATGGTTGGATAAGTCAATGGACATGAGTTTGAGCAAGTTCCAGGAGATAGTGAAGGAAAGGGAAGACTGGCGGGCTACAGTCCATGGGGTTGCCAAGAGTCGGACATGACTGAGCGACTGAACTGAACTGGTTGGACGGTAAGAAATAAGAAAACCATCATGATTTGCCAGTCTCAGAATGTCACAAAGCAACAAGAAGAATCTATAGACAGGTTATTAGATTTCATAAGTGAGTTGAGCAAGGTGACTGAGTTAACCCATAAAGAGTTAGAAAATGAGGGCTTCCCTGGTGGTCCAGTGGGTAAGGACACCGCCTTGCAGTGCAAGGGGCGCCGGTTCGATCCCTGGCCTGGGAGGATCCCACGTGCCATGGAGCAGCTGGACAGATGTGCCCAATTACTGAGTCGAAGCTCTGGAGTGCATGCGCCCAGAGCCGGTGCTCTGAGACAACAGAGGCCACTGTGATAGGAGGCCCACATGGGCCAAAGAACAAAGATGATGAAAAATAGATAAATGAAAGATCAACAGAAGTGGCCCGCCGCCCCTCCCTCCCCAACCTGCCCCCCCAGAAAAAAAAAATTAAAAAAAAAAAAAAGAGAAAATGAAATTAAAGCCTCCAATGACTCCCTTGGCCCAAAGGACAAAGTCCAATATCTTTGCTACAATTGGGGTTGACTAACTGCGGCCTGTAGGCTGGATCCGGCTCACCTCCTGCTTTTGCAAAAGCATTACTGGAACAAGGTCACAAGGTCACACTGGTCTGCTTGTGTACTGCCTAAAGCCGCTTTCTGCTACAGTAGTAGCAGTAGTGCAGCTGAGGAGCAGGGACAGAGCCCAGCTTACAAAACTGAAAATATTTCATGTCTGGCCCTTTCAGAAAAAGTTTGGTCTGGACTAAAACTGGATCCAAACCCCTTGCACACTGGCCCTGCCTCCCTGCCGCAGCATCTCCCTCCCCTCCCATCTCCAGGCTCTGCTGTGCCCAACGCTGCCTTCCTCCAGACATCCTGGGTTCTCCCTTCATTTCTCTGAGCGCCGGGGGGTTGGGTGTGGGGTGGGCAGGTGATGAGAAGGGAAGGCACATAAGAGCAAGAACAGAGGAAAGGGAAGACTGGCGGGCTACAGTCCATGGGGTTGCCAAGAGTCGGACATGACTGAGCGACTGAACTGAACTGGTTGGACGGTAAGAAATAAGAAAACCATCATGATTTGCCAGTCTCAGAATGTCACAAAGCAACAAGAAGAATCTATAGACAGGTTATTAGATTTCATAAGTGAGTTGAGCAAGGTGACTGAGTTAACCCATAAAGAGTTAGAAAATGAGGGCTTCCCTGGTGGTCCAGTGGGTAAGGACACCGCCTTGCAGTGCAAGGGGCGCCGGTTCGATCCCTGGCCTGGGAGGATCCCACGTGCCATGGAGCAGCTGGACAGATGTGCCCAATTACTGAGTCGAAGCTCTGGAGTGCATGCGCCCAGAGCCGGTGCTCTGAGACAACAGAGGCCACTGTGATAGGAGGCCCACATGGGCCAAAGAACAAAGATGATGAAAAATAGATAAATGAAAGATCAACAGAAGTGGCCCGCCCGCCCCCCTCCCTCCCCAACCTGCCCCCCCAGAAAAAAAATATTAAAAAGAAAAAAAAAGAGAAAATGAAATTAAAGCCTCCAATGACTCCCTTGGCCCAAAGGACAAAGTCCAATATCTTTGCTACAATTGGGGTTGACTAACTGCGGCCTGTAGGCTGGATCCGGCTCACCTCCTGCTTTTGCAAAAGCATTACTGGAACAAGGTCACAAGGTCACACTGGTCTGCTTGTGTACTGCCTAAAGCCGCTTTCTGCTACAGTAGTAGCAGTAGTGCAGCTGAGGAGCAGGGACAGAGCCCAGCTTACAAAACTGAAAATATTTCATGTCTGGCCCTTTCAGAAAAAGTTTGGTCTGGACTAAAACTGGATCCAAACCCCTTGCACACTGGCCCTGCCTCCCTGCCGCAGCATCTCCCTCCCCTCCCATCTCCAGGCTCTGCTGTGCCCAACGCTGCCTTCCTCCAGACATCCTGGGTTCTCCCTTCATTTCTCTGAGCGCCGGGGGGTTGGGTGTGGGGTGGGCAGGTGATGAGAAGGGAAGGCACATAAGAGCAAGAACAGAGGAAAGAGTTGAAACGCAAGGGCCTGACCCCCAGCGGCAAGAATACTCTGGGGCTTCATAAGGATTTTCATTCATTCTCTTCCATGTACCCAGGCAGCCCTTCCGTGAGGCCCCTGTGGGTTCTGTGACCCCTGGCAGCTCCCGAAGCTCTGGCCAGGCTATGTGCCCATGGCCTGGACCCCACTGTGTCAGGCCCTGTGGGGCGCATTGCTCCAACCCTGCCTGCTAGACATGTAGCGTCTTTGAGAGAGGAGGGAGCGCCACGCCTTACGCCTGCCAGGCCCTGAGACTGCGCTGGGTGGTACCCACCCCAGTGGGATGGGAGAGTGCAGAAGGGGGGTGGGCACAGACCGGAGGACCTCAGGGGAGCCTGAGTCTTAAACCCAAAGGGACCCTTATGCAGGCCGGGGCCGTGGGCACCACGTTCGCGGAGGAGGAGAGAAGTCCAGGCTGGGGCTGGACTTCGAGGAGGCCCTCGGGGAATCTGGAGGGGGGCTGCGCCTGAAGGTGGGGTTCTGACTGCCGTGCAGCTCTCCCTGTGTGGCTTCTGAGAGGAGAGGCGGCGGGGCAGGGTGGAGGCCGGGCGCCCAGGCCGCCCCCCGCGGGCCAGCTCACCGTTGCAGAGGAAGCCGGAGGCGCGGGGGCACTGGAAGTTGTCGTACTCGCAGAACGGGCCCTCGTGGCGGCCTTCGCCGTAGCACACGCAGTGGCCGCACTGGCACTCGCCCCGCCCAGAGCACGGCCTGTCCTCGCCCTCCCGCACGCAGGGCGTCAGGTCGCTCCGGGAGCCGGTGGAGCAGTTGCAGGTCTTGCCGCTCCTGGGGGAGGAGCGGGTCACTTCCCCGGGCCCGGCGTCAGGCCTCTGCGGGGCCCAGCCCCGGCTCAGGGAGCGGCTGGCCTCTGCCGGCCGGCTTCACTCGCCCCCCAGCACTCACCAGCCTTCGTGGCACACACAGTGGCCGCACATGAAGTCCCCGTGGAAGTCGCAGCGAGAGGACCGCTCCTCTTTTTGCTGGAAGGAAATCGTGGCGGGGTGGATGAGGGAGCGGCAGGGGGCGCTGGGTGCTGCCCCGCAGGGCACCCCGAAAGGGAGCTCTGCTTTGTGACTCAGATCCTCGGGTGGTCAGCGGAGCCCCTCCCTGCCTCCCCTCCCCCCGGCGGGGCCGGGTCGCACCAGCTCACAGGAGCACACGTCGCAGATGATGCCCACGTCCACCCTGAGGCCGTTGGAGAAGGAGGGCTTCAGATGGATGTTGCCCTTCTGGTCCGCTTCCGGCAGCTGGCACACGTGAATCCCGTCCAAGTCCTCGATAGCCCGCAGCTGCACTTGGTACGTGCCCTGCAGGACCGATCCCACCTTCAGCCAGGGCTGGCCTGGCCGGACCCCCAGAGGCAGTTCTACCTGAAGTCTCTTGGCCCTCCAGCTTTAAGGATGTGTCTGGCCCCTGGCCCCTGGCTCCCTGCCTGTCCTTCCTCAAGGCTGCAAACTTGCTCCTTCCAGGCACAGGCAGGATAACAAGCAGCCAGGGCTGTTTTCGGCCCATTGATTCATCTGAGCAACCTGGACTCCGTGCTGATCGATCTCCACTTTGCAGCTAAGGGAGGGGCAGAGCTCAGCCAAGCGGCTGCTCCAGGGGTTTCAGATCCAGGTCTGTCTGCCTCGGGAAGCCACACTCTGGACCTCTGTCCAGGTAGACCGCACCCTGCAGGGCACTGTCCCCATCCTTCCTTGTCTTGGGGCCCCCACGGAGGCGTACCACTTCCCCCCGACGGATGAAAAAGGACCCCGTGTTGGTCTTCTGAAACATCCGGGAGGTGACCTCTGTCCGCAGGCCTCGGGGGCTTTCCAGGGCCCGGATGTCCAGGTTGGAGCGGATACGCTAGAAGAGAGCAGGCTGGCAATGTCAATGTCAACGGCCTGGGAGGCCGGGCCCAGATGCACCCGCCCTGGCCCAGCTGCCTGTGCTGTCACCCCGCCTGCACGGAGGCCTGGGGGCCGGGGGGGCAGGGTCAAGGGAGCAGAGCCCTCAGGAGCCTGGGGCCAGGCCCAGGGGGTCCCAGGGGGAGGCCCTTCCTCCCTCCCAAGCTGTTCCCCAGTCCTCTGCCATTCCGCCTTCCCTCCTGCCCGCCCCGCCCCTCACGTTGAAGGCTTCCTGCAGCAAGTCCACGATGTTGGATGAGTCCTCCTGCAGCACCCCCAGTGAAGAGACAGGGAAGTATGACGACAGCCTCTGCAGAGAGAGCGCCAGGCCCGGCTCAACCTCAGGCAGGTGTCGCCGCTTTGGACCCAGACCGCAGCTCCGGGGCCTGCCCACTGCGCAGGTGCGGAAGCGAAGGCCTGCCACCTGCTGTGCAATCTAGAGGCTGCGCCCTTAGCTCCCACCTGCCTGGGAGTGGGGATGGCCACGTGACCTCCTCTTCCCACCGGGGCCCATCCCAAGCTTCAGGAAGGAAAGTGGGGGTGGCGTCCGAGATGTCCCACCCGGCCCCGAGCCCCGCCCCAGCCCGCCCCGCCAGGCCCCGCCCGCACCTCGTAGTAGCTGTAGGAGTAGTTGGTGACGGCGAAGATGGGGATGATGTTGTGCCGGCCCAGCAGGCGCACCAAGGTGGGCACCGACGGGTAGTCCTGCGTCTTGTACTGGGTGTAGGTGCCCGTGGGGTCAAGGTGGCACTCCTCGTCGTTGCGCCGCATGATGCCGGCCAGCACGTTGGCCCCGTCGGCCTCGTAGTGGAAGGCCGACTCGGTGGAGAACACCAGCAGGTGGGTGCTGTCGGGGCGCCAGCCGATGTCCCTCTGGGGAGAGGAAGGGGGGGCGCCGTGGAGCAGGCTGCCTGCCGAGGACGACGTCACCGCGCCACGCACGGTCACGGCGAAGGCGCGTCCCAGCACGGGCCTCAGCGAGGATTAACCGCCTCCAAGCGCGACCCCGTGATGAAGAGCACGCGAGTTGTGACAGGGGAGGGAAGTGGGGAAGGGACGCGGGGACTGCCCACGGCGGGCTCCACACACGGAGGTGAACCAGGCTCAGCCAGCAGTCCCCTCGAGGGCTTAATCACTCTGCAAGAATCTCTCAACTGCACAGAAGAACGTACAGCGCGCACTGTTCCACAAAAGAGAACAGGGGCTTTCCTGGCGGCCCAGTGGGTAAAGAGTCCGCCTTGCAATGCAAGGGGCGCTGGTTCCATCCCTGGCCCGGGAAGATCCTACATGCGGAGGAACAGCGGGGCCGGGCGAGGCCCTCCTCCCCCCCAGCCCTCAACGTTGAAGGCTTCCTGCAGCAAGTCCACGATGTTGGATGAGTCCTCCTGCAGCACCCCCAGTGAAGAGACAGGGAAGTATGACGAAAGCCTCTGCAGAGAGAGCGCCAGGCCCGGCTCAACCTCAGGCAGGTGTCGCCGCTTTGGACCCAGACCGCAGCTCCGGGGCCTGCCCACTGCGCAGGTGCGGAGCGAGGCCTGCCACCTGCTGTGCAATCTAGAGGCTGCGCCCTTAGCTCCCACCTGCCTGGGAGTGGGGATGGCCACGTGACCTCCTCTTCCCACCGGGGCCCATCCCAAGCTTCAGGAAGGAAAGTGGGGGTGGCGTCCGAGATGTCCCACCCGGCCCCGAGCCCCGCCCCAGCCCGCCCCGCCAGGCCCCGCCCGCACCTCGTAGTAGCTGTAGGAGTAGTTGGTGACGGCGAAGATGGGGATGATGTTGTGCCGGCCCAGCAGGCGCACCAAGGTGGGCACCGACGGGTAGTCCTGCGTCTTGTACTGGGTGTAGGTGCCCGTGGGGTCAAGGTGGCACTCCTCGTCGTTGCGCCGCATGATGCCGGCCAGCACGTTGGCCCCGTCGGCCTCGTAGTGGAAGGCCGACTCAGTGGAGAACACCAGCAGGTGGGTGCTGTCGGGGCGCCAGCCGATGTCCCTCTGGGGAGAGGAAGGGGGGGCGCCGTGGAGCAGGCTGCCTGCCGAGGACGACGTCACCGCGCCACGCACGGTCACGGCGAAGGCGCGTCCCAGCACGGGCCTCAGCGAGGATTAACCGCCTCCAAGCGCGACCCCGTGATGAAGAGCACGCGAGTTGTGACAGGGGAGGGAAGTGGGGAAGGGACGCGGGGACTGCCCACGGCGGGCTCCACACACGGAGGTGAACCAGGCTCAGCCAGCAGTCCCCTCGAGGGCTTAATCACTCTGCAAGAATCTCTCAACTGCACAGAAGAACGTACAGCGCGCACTGTTCCACAAAAGAGAACAGGGGCTTTCCTGGCGGCCCAGTGGGTAAAGAGTCCGCCTTGCAATGCAAGGGGCGCTGGTTCCATCCCTGGCCCGGGAAGATCCTACATGCGGAGGAACAGCGGGGCCGGCGTGTCCAATTACGAGTCAGCACTCTGGAGCGCATGCGTGCAGAGCCAGTGCTCTGCAATGAGAGAGGCCACTGAGATGGGAGGCCCACACATGCCGAAGAATAAAGATGGATGAAAAAAATAAACAATGACGTAGAGGCAAAAAAAAAAAAGAGAACAGGGACAGTGGTGTGTGGCCGTTTGTTCAAGAAACGCACTGGGTGATTTTGGAAACTGTCTTACAGGAGAAAATGTGTACGATAACATCAGGTGGAAAGAACAAAGGAGAGCTACATGTACATTGATGTCGGCTGTACAGGGAAAAGGAAACGAAGCGTGCTGGCGGGGCTGTCAAGCAGCTGCCTGTGCAAGGCTGGTGACACTGTGGGCAGTTTCTGTTCCTTGTTCTCCAAATTTTCTATAGTATCGATGCGTGAAAAATGGATGTGTGCATAAAAAGCACTCTCTTCTCGCACAGATCTTAGCAGGAGGACTTTCCTCCAGGCCCTGAAGATTCCAGAACCCTGACACGCAGGTCTGCCTCGCTGGCCAACGCACAACCAGGCCAAGACTGTTCAGGCCCTGACATCTCTAAACTTGGATTGGAAGTGAAGACCCCCTCGATGGTCTGAGCTCATCTTGGGCGGGCCAGCGGACCGCTCACAACCTTGGAGGGAAGCGCTACCCTGGCGTAGGCCGGTGGGACCCTCCCGGGACTCACGGTGCACACAGCCGTCTGCAGGATGGCATCAAAGCCTCCTTCGGGGGCGTCCAGGTTGCCTGAGATCCGCTCCCCCTTCAGCTTATTCCGGAACTCCTCCACGTCTTGCGTCAGGCTGATGACGTTCTTGAAGGAGAAGGGGGGGTCACTGTTGGGCCAGGGCTCCTTCAGCCTGGGAAGGTGGGAAGGAGAGTCAGGGAGAGACACGCAGGGAGAAGACCCCCACGCCCCCTGCCCACCCTCCTTGGGGACCGACCCCTTGGCTCATTTCAACCCCAAGACTTTGATGTGCCTGGGGGTAGAGGAGGCGGGCCACCCAGCCAGGACCCCTGTCCACTTGGTCACTCACTTCTCGGGCCTCATGTCTGTCTGAGGGACGCTGACTTTGTCCACGAACTTGCCAAATCCGATTGTGTAGTCGCTGGTGAGCTGCCTCAGGACCTGGGCTGGCCATCAACAGGAAAGAGAGGGGCAGCTGAGGGTGGGACCGATGGCGAGAAGAGCGTGGAAGCAGATAGACCAGCGTACGTAAGATAGCCAGTGGGGATTCGCTGTGTGACTCAGGAACCCGACTCCCGGGGGCCCTGTGACAACCTAGAGAGCTGGGGTGGGGTGGGAGGTGGGAACGAGGTTCAGGCGGGAGGGATTATCTATATACCTATGGCTGATTCATGTTGATGTGTGGCAGAAACCAACACAATACTGTAAAGCAACCATACTCCCATTAAAAATAAATAAGCTTTTAAAAAATACAAAGAAAGGGCCAGCTGAGCCCGGAGGACCCCACCTCCACACAGGGGCCGTGGGCTGGCTCCGGAAGAAGGAAGGGGAGGAAGAACTTCACGTCACACTCTGCCCGTTGGGCATCAGTTCACGCGCACCACAGCCCTTGTCATTATTTGAGGATGAAGGACGTGGGGCTCGGGGGACCCGGAATCACGCGTGCAGCAAGTTAGACAGGGCAGCTGGGGAGCTGGGCCAGCCATCTGCAGTGCTAGAACTTGACCTCAGCCTCATAGCCACTGGTCCCCTCCTCGTCAGGATCAGAGGAGGGCATGTCCGGGCTGTCCAGCGGTTAGGAATCCACACTTCTACCGCAGGGGACACGGGTTCGATCGCTAGCTGAGGAACTAAGATCCCACAAGCCGTGAAACACAGTGTGGCCAAAAAACCCCAAAAGGACCAGAGGGGGCTGGTGAGCTTATTCCGGAACTCCTCCACGTCTTGCGTCAGGCTGATGACGTTCTTGAAGGAGAAGGGTCACTGTTGGGCCAGGGCTCCTTCAGCCTGGGAAGGTGGGAAGGAGAGTCAGGGAGAGACACGCAGGGAGAAGACCCCCACGCCCCCTGCCCACCCTCCTTGGGGACCGACCCCTTGGCTCATTTCAACCCCAAGACTTTGATGTGCCTGGGGGTAGAGGAGGCGGGCCACCCAGCCAGGACCCCTGTCCACTTGGTCACTCACTTCTCGGGCCTCATGTCTGTCTGAGGGACGCTGACTTTGTCCACGAACTTGCCAAATCCGATTGTGTAGTCGCTGGTGAGCTGCCTCAGGACCTGGGCTGGCCATCAACAGGAAAGAGAGGGGCAGCTGAGGGTGGGACCGATGGCGAGAAGAGCGTGGAAGCAGATAGACCAGCGTACGTAAGATAGCCAGTGGGGATTCGCTGTGTGACTCAGGGAACCCGACTCCCGGGGGCCCTGTGACAACCTAGAGAGCTGGGGTGGGGTGGGAGGTGGGAACGAGGTTCAGGCGGGAGGGATTATCTATATACCTATGGCTGATTCATGTTGATGTGTGGCAGAAACCAACACAATACTGTAAAGCAACCATACTCCCATTAAAAATAAATAAGCTTTTAAAAAATACAAAGAAAGGGCCAGCTGAGCCCGGAGGACCCCACCTCCACACAGGGGCCGTGGGCTGGCTCCGGAAGAAGGAAGGGGAGGAAGAACTTCACGTCACACTCTGCCCGTTGGGCATCAGTTCACGCGCACCACAGCCCTTGTCATTATTTGAGGATGAAGGACGTGGGGCTCGGGGGACCCGGAATCACGCGTGCAGCAAGTTAGACAGGGCAGCTGGGGAGCTGGGCCAGCCATCTGCAGTGCTAGAACTTGACCTCAGCCTCATAGCCACTGGTCCCCTCCTCGTCAGGATCAGAGGAGGGCATGTCCGGGCTGTCCAGCGGTTAGGAATCCACACTTCTACCGCAGGGGACACGGGTTCGATCGCTAGCTGAGGAACTAAGATCCCACAAGCCGTGAAACACAGTGTGGCCAAAAAACCCCAAAAGGACCAGAGGGGTCTGGTGCCCACCCCACCTCCTCTGTACTCCTGAGTGGTTACTGTGGTCTGGTCAGGACCCTCCTCTGAGAACAGGGGGAAGGCGTTCGTGGGGTGTTCCTGTCCTTGCTTGAGGAGTGGGTGCAACTGGCCTGAGCCCTGGCCACCTGAGCAGGCGCCCGCCCGGTGGGGTCGCCCTTTCCGGGCCCTGCCCCGCTGTCTTCCACACCGTACCCAGGTCCTGCCCCATCCTCTTGAGGTTGTCCAGATCGTCAGACATGGAGTTGGAGAAGTCCATGAGGATGTACAGGTCCACGGGGCTCTCCAGGGGCTCGAACACCTGCATCTCGAAGTGATGCTCCTCGCCCGGCCGCAGCCGCACCCGCAGCCCCTGGGGCGACACCTGGCTGCGCCGCAGGGTGGTGTCGATCTGGGTTGCCTGTGTCCAGGGGAGGGAGACACATGGCTGGAGGGTCGCTCCAGATCTGACGGAGAGACCTCTCAGCTTGATCAGGTGACCCGATGAAATGCGAGTCGCTTAGTCGCGTCCAGCTCTCGGCCACCCATGGACGAACCATGGAACTCTCCAGGCAAGAATCCTGGAGTGGGTTGCCTTTCCCTTCTCCAGGGGATCTTCCCAACCCGGGAATCTAACTGAGGTCGCCTGCATTGCAGGTGGATTCTTTACCAGCTGAGCGACAGGGAAGCCCTGACAATCCCCCGTCAACAGCCAGCCTCGAGCCTGGACGTCCCGCCCTCCCGGACGGCCCCCTCCAGGCACCTCTGTGATCTCGAAGCTGCTCTTCATGACCACCACGCTCTCCAGCCGACAGCCCGCTGCCAGCAGCTCGGCCTGGGTGTTGCAACGCCGGTCCTTGAACATCTGACCAGAAGGAGGTGGGGTCAGCAGGGCAGTGCCCATCCCCCAGCTGTCCTAACCCTGGATTTATGCCCCCTCGTTTTCCTGACCCTTGCCTGTCCTCCCACGCCTATGTGGCCCAAGGCTGGGCTGAGGCCGGGCCGAGGGTGCAGCCGGTGTGCACTTGGCCAGAGCCCAAGGGTGGGGTGCCTGACACAGGATGTGGCCTAAGATCCCACAAGCCGTGAAACACAGTGTGGCCAAACCCCAAGGACCAGAGGGGTCTGGTGCCCACCCCACCTCCTCTGTACTCCTGAGTGGTTACTGTGGTCTGGTCAGGACCCTCCTCTGAGAACAGGGGGAAGGCGTTCGTGGGGTGTTCCTGTCCTTGCTTGAGGAGTGGGTGCAACTGGCCTGAGCCCTGGCCACCTGAGCAGGCGCCCGCCCGGTGGGGTCGCCCTTTCCGGGCCCTGCCCCGCTGTCTTCCACACCGTACCCAGGTCCTGCCCCATCCTCTTGAGGTTGTCCAGATCGTCAGACATGGAGTTGGAGAAGTCCATGAGGATGTACAGGTCCACGGGGCTCTCCAGGGGCTCGAACACCTGCATCTCGAAGTGATGCTCCTCGCCCGGCCGCAGCCGCACCCGCAGCCCCTGGGGCGACACCTGGCTGCGCCGCAGGGTGGTGTCGATCTGGGTTGCCTGTGTCCAGGGGAGGGAGACACATGGCTGGAGGGTCGCTCCAGATCTGACGGAGAGACCTCTCAGCTTGATCAGGTGACCCGATGAAATGCGAGTCGCTTAGTCGCGTCCAGCTCTCGGCCACCCATGGACGAACCATGGAACTCTCCAGGCAAGAATCCTGGAGTGGGTTGCCTTTCCCTTCTCCAGGGGATCTTCCCAACCCGGGAATCTAACTGAGGTCGCCTGCATTGCAGGTGGATTCTTTACCAGCTGAGCGACAGGGAAGCCCTGACAATCCCCCGTCAACAGCCAGCCTCGAGCCTGGACGTCCCGCCCTCCCGGACGGCCCCCTCCAGGCACCTCTGTGATCTCGAAGCTGCTCTTCATGACCACCACGCTCTCCAGCCGACAGCCCGCTGCCAGCAGCTCGGCCTGGGTGTTGCAACGCCGGTCCTTGAACATCTGACCAGAAGGAGGTGGGGTCAGCAGGGCAGTGCCCATCCCCCAGCTGTCCTAACCCTGGATTTATGCCCCCTCGTTTTCCTGACCCTTGCCTGTCCTCCCACGCCTATGTGGCCCAAGGCTGGGCTGAGGCCGGGCCGAGGGTGCAGCCGGTGTGCACTTGGCCAGAGCCCAAGGGTGGGGTGCACAGGCCTGGGGCGGCCGGGCCGGGGGGCTGCGCACCTCGTCCGTGCAGTAGGCACAGTCCTTGTCCACGCGGATGCACTCAGTGCAGCTCTTCACCTGGGCCTTCTTGCAGCGGTTCGCTGGGGAGCAGAGAGGGGTGGTCCCACTGAGATGGGCCTTACCCAGGGCTAAGCCCTTCCCTACACACCCTTGTTTGAAAGAGGTGGGGAGTCTCTCCCAGTGTAGAGAGGCCGGTGGCGGCTATGTGGTCAGCCAGCCACAGAGCCAGGTCTCACATGGGGACTTTCCACCACGTCTGGAGGGAAGGATGGCAAGGGCAGAGACGGAGGCACTGGCCCACGTGCTGGAGGGGACACCCTATCCATCCCCCTCACCTGCTGCTCCGGGACCGGGTCTCGTTCATCCGTGTCCCTGGTGCCCCGCCCAAGCCCTGCACATGGTGAGTTTCGAATACCTGGGGAAACATTCCAGTCTCCCCAAAGGCTGGGACTCCCTTTGGGTTTGTTCAGTTACAATGACACTATTATGTGCACCAGTGGGTGCTCTCCCGGGCTCCAGGCACAGGGGCGCTATCAATGGTTAGCGGTCTCTCTGGCGAGGGTGGCGCAGCCCTGACTTGCAGCATTCGCCAGCTCCCAAGGTTCCCACATGGTCTGTTTCAGGACAACCTCCACTGACAGGCAAAACTGCATCCGTAGGAGCCCTTTGTGGACTGCAAACCCTCCGAGAGCAGGTGGTGACCCCCCTCTCTCCTCCAGACTCCTATCAAATCTTTCCGCTCCGCTGTCCAAGCCTCAGCATATCCTGCAAGTGCCTCTGTTCTCCGAGTGGATGTCTCCTCACTCCTCTGGACCATGCCTCCTTCCAACCCTCTGGGTGCTCTGGGCCCTGCAGCTCAGGATCATGGCGCCCCAGCCCTCAAAGTGGGTGGTGGCTATTTGTTGAATGGCCAATTGTCTGGGCAAGACCCTCAGGGAGAGCTTCCCCTGACGCCCTGCCCCCTGAAGGGCAGTGGTTTGAAAGCTGAACCCCTGCCAAGAGGGGTGTTGCAGCGGCATGGCTGACTCACCCATGTCCCCAGGGAAGCTGACACTCAGCAGGGCTGCCAGCAGCAGCCCGGTCCACGGGCTGGGATGTGGCCCCGTCATCCTCTTCCTCCTGTAAAACACCAACAATGGACATACGGTGGCTGACGGCCCTGGTGTGTGAATCAGCTCGCTGGGTCCTCATTCGGAGCGGTTCGCTGGGGAGCAGAGAGGGGTGGTCCCACTGAGATGGGCCTTACCCAGGGCTAAGCCCTTCCCTACACACCCTTGTTTGAAAGAGGTGGGGAGTCTCTCCCAGTGTAGAGAGGCCGGTGGCGGCTATGTGGTCAGCCAGCCACAGAGCCAGGTCTCACATGGGGACTTTCCACCACGTCTGGAGGGAAGGATGGCAAGGGCAGAGACGGAGGCACTGGCCCACGTGCTGGAGGGGACACCCTATCCATCCCCCTCACCTGCTGCTCCGGGACCGGGTCTCGTTCATCCGTGTCCCTGGTGCCCCGCCCAAGCCCTGCACATGGTGAGTTTCGAATACCTGGGGAAACATTCCAGTCTCCCCAAAGGCTGGGACTCCCTTTGGGTTTGTTCAGTTACAATGACACTATTATGTGCACCAGTGGGTGCTCTCCCGGGCTCCAGGCACAGGGGCGCTATCAATGGTTAGCGGTCTCTCTGGCGAGGGTGGCGCAGCCCTGACTTGCAGCATTCGCCAGCTCCCAAGGTTCCCACATGGTCTGTTTCAGGACAACCTCCACTGACAGGCAAAACTGCATCCGTAGGAGCCCTTTGTGGACTGCAAACCCTCCGAGAGCAGGTGGTGACCCCCCTCTCTCCTCCAGACTCCTATCAAATCTTTCCGCTCCGCTGTCCAAGCCTCAGCATATCCTGCAAGTGCCTCTGTTCTCCGAGTGGATGTCTCCTCACTCCTCTGGACCATGCCTCCTTCCAACCCTCTGGGTGCTCTGGGCCCTGCAGCTCAGGATCATGGCGCCCCAGCCCTCAAAGTGGGTGGTGGCTATTTGTTGAATGGCCAATTGTCTGGGCAAGACCCTCAGGGAGAGCTTCCCCTGACGCCCTGCCCCCTGAAGGGCAGTGGTTTGAAAGCTGAACCCCTGCCAAGAGGGGTGTTGCAGCGGCATGGCTGACTCACCCATGTCCCCAGGGAAGCTGACACTCAGCAGGGCTGCCAGCAGCAGCCCGGTCCACGGGCTGGGATGTGGCCCCGTCATCCTCTTCCTCCTGTAAAACACCAACAATGGACATACGGTGGCTGACGGCCCTGGTGTGTGAATCAGCTCGCTGGGTCCTCATTCGAGTTCCACTGTGCCCACTGCACAGGTATAGAAACTGAGGCTCCAAGAACTTAGTGATGTTCTGAGCCATCTGGCCTGCAAGTGACAGGGCCCAGGGCCCCTGAGCCCTCTTCTCCACTGCGCCCTTCCTTGGCATCCCTGGAGTGGCCAGATGCCCTGCAGGCCTATGCCCTGCCCAGGGAGCGGGGAGAGGGGAGGACCCCACCTTCTCACCACTCAGGACTCTGAGCTTGTCCCGGCGCTCAGAGGGTCTCATGGACTGGTCTCTCCGGAGGGCATACAAGGGCTTATTCCAGCTTTGCCTTTCAGACCCCAGAGGATTGGGTCAGGCTTGGCAGGGAGAGGGTCACCCTGGAGGGTCCTGGCTCCACCTTCCTGTCCCCCCTTTGTCCAGGCCCACTGAACCCTTGGTGATGGTACAGCTAGGAGGAGGGGGGCCTGGGGAAGGGAGGATGGGCCTGCTGAACTTGCCATGTTCTGTGATGGCTGCCGGACCCATCAGAGGAGGGTCCCCGCCCCGCCCTCCACCTGCCCCAGAGTTGAGTGTTGGATGGCCCTGAGCAGATCCCCCTTTCAAGACTTAGCCTGAAGTTGTATTATAAACCCCTGCTGCCCACTCACACATACAGAGAGACATTGCCAGCCACCCCAGGAGACCATCCTTTGATTCACTATTTGGTTCATTATAAAAACTCTGCCTTTGGTTCACTATTTTTTTAATGACTTTCTGTATTATTTTTGGCTGTGCTGGGTCTTGGGCCAGTCACATGGGCTTTCCTCTAGTTGCGGTGAGTGGGGCTTTCTCCAGCTGCGGCACACTGGATTAGCTCCTCCTTGGCACTGGGGGGTTGTCCTGGATCAGGCATCAAACCTGTGTCTCCTGCATTGGCAGGGGGATTCTTTTACCACTGAGTCACCAGGGAAGCTCCCCTTGGTTCATTCTTAAACCATCTCAAGTCGTTAGTGACCTCCGGGACTGGCATCCCTGAGAACTTTTAAAAGATGGACAGCCTGCTGAAAAGAGAGGCTGGCCAGAGCCAGCTGAAGGTTACGCCCCCGTTGCCTTGTGGGGCAGGCACAGCCCCAGGCTCTGGGGAGACCCATGGGGGGCTGGAGGAAGGCGTGGCCTCCATCTCTCCGAGGTAGCCATTAGGAACTCCGACCCATCAGCAGGCGTAGTCGGCTGGAGAGGAGCCAGCCTCTAAGAGGGGCCTGAGGTAAGGGACCCAGAGCCAGCTGAGCAGGGTGTTTCTTGGGGGAAACAATTTTCCCACAGCCTTGGGCACAGGCACCGTACCCACAGCTACTCAGTACTGGCTGCTGCCCCACGCCTCCCTGGGGCTCCATTACACACGCAGGTACAGGCACTCCCCGCCTGGCTCTGACTCACGCCTGTGCCCACAGGCTGGGCACACAGCGCGCAAGTGCCCAGCATGTCACCTACATAACTGCCACTTCATCTGCAAGGAACCCGTCGGGGATGACGGATGAGCCCCCTTTCCCAGATGAGACCGGGCAATGCAGCAGCCCCCGCTGAGCTTTCGCCTCACGCTTGGAGACTCTGAAACGACGGCAGTTACGCACACAAAAGTGTTGTGTTTGACTCAACTTGTCTTTAGAAAATTTTGTTTTTCTTTTAGGCTGAATCTTGCAGCATGAGCGTTCTTAGTTCCCCAACCAGGGATTGAACCTGTACCCGGTGCATTGGCAGCATGGTGTCTTAACCACTGGACCGTCAGGGACGTCCCTAAAAGGCCTTTTCTGTTTGGCTACTCTGTATGAGATCTTAGTTCCCTGACTAGGAATTGAACCCAGGTCTAGGCAAGGACAGCACCAATGCCTATCCCCTGGCATCAGGCCCGGGCAAGGACAGCACCAATGCTTACCGCCGAGTGCATGCTTGCTCAGGCGCTCAGTCGTGTCCAGACTGTTTCCAACCCTGTGGACTGTAGCCCACCAGGCTCCTCTGTCCATGGGATTCCCCAAGCAAGAATCCTGGAGTGGGCTGCCATTTTCTTTTCTAGGGGATCGTCCCAACCCAGGGATTGAATCTGAGTGTTCTGCATTAGCAGGTGGATTCTTTACCACTTTTGCCACCTGGGAAATCCTGGACCACCAAGGGAACTTTCTAAAAAGTTTTCAAAGTACTTGTTGGTGGGTTAAAAATAATCTAAGATTTCACATAAAAGTTAGGACTGTGGGCTTCCTGGAAGATTGGTTATGGCGGGATGGGCAGAGCCCTTGGGATATAGACTCTCCAGGTTCCCCTGGGTCCCAGCAGGCTGCGGGTTCTTCTCATGCACCAGCCAGGTCCCGGAAGTGTCTAGTTGCCACCACTGTTCTCACGTAGGGCACACCCAGCTTTGCAGGCTCGGGGACATGCATATTCTTGGACACATGCTATGCCACTATAACATGGGCTCTCCCGTGGGCTCAGTGTTCTCCTGATACTCACTCTAGATCCCACTCCATGGGACCCCTGCTTAGCAGGTCTGCACCCTCCCTCCACGGCTCTCTCCTCTCCCGCCTTCCCATCCTCTGGCCCCTCTGTGGCTCCATCACCCACAGATTCAGGTCCAAGGAGACAGGCACCCCTTCCCCGCGTCCCTCCTGCTCTCCTCTACCTGCTCAGCCTCCGGGACGGAGACCCTCAGCCTTCACTTCCAGCAGCCACAACCATGTCTGGCCTTAGGCTCAGGGTGTGGCGAGGCCACGGGGAGAAGGAGGAGCCCAGCGGCTGCCCTCAGGAACCATCTAGAGGCCCCCACCCACAACCAGAGAGGGCCACCAGGGCTGAGGGGGTGGGCCAGCCCTGGAGGAGGTTGCAAGGGTGGGCACAGCCTCCAGGGCTGTTGGATGAGGTCAGGGGAGCTTCCTGGAGGAAGGGTGCTCTGAGCTGACTTTGGGAGCAGGGCAGGCATGTGCCCGGCCAAGGGCAGAGCAGAGTCAGGGAGTCCCCAGACTCCTGGGGGTGGTGGACCATCCAATCAAACCGGAGCGCCTCTGCCTCTAGGTGGCTGCTGCTGTTTGAATCCCAGAGGGGCCCACCCCGTAGGCCTGCCCACCGGCTGGCCCCTGCCCAGTTCTCCCGGGCACCCACTCACCGCCCCCGCCTCTCTCCCTGCTGCCCTCCTCCACCCAGAGGTCTGACAGCCGAGCGTCTTCTCCAGCTCTCCGGTTCCTTTCTCCTGGTTGTCCCCGGGACACACCCGGGCAGGCTGGGCACCTGCCCTGGGCGGCAGGGGTAGAGGGAAGGTTAGAGCTGGGAAAACAAAGCCACCGGCCCGCCAAGCAGCGCCCGGCGGGGCCGCGCGGGCTGGGGTGCGCCCTCACTTTCTGCCTCTCCCCTCGGAGATCCCCGGACCGGCGCCCAGCCTCGGCGGCTCCAGGGCATGGCCCCCCCCGGCCGGGCGCCGCGCCGGGCCCCGGGGTGCGATGCACCAGCCAGGTCCCGGAAGTGTCTAGTTGCCACCACTGTTCTCACGTAGGGCACACCCAGCTTTGCAGGCTCGGGGACATGCATATTCTTGGACACATGCTATGCCACTATAACATGGGCTCTCCCGTGGGCTCAGTGTTCTCCTGATACTCACTCTAGATCCCACTCCATGGGACCCCTGCTTAGCAGGTCTGCACCCTCCCTCCACGGCTCTCTCCTCTCCCGCCTTCCCATCCTCTGGCCCCTCTGTGGCTCCATCACCCACAGATTCAGGTCCAAGGAGACAGGCACCCCTTCCCCGCGTCCCTCCTGCTCTCCTCTACCTGCTCAGCCTCCGGGACGGAGACCCTCAGCCTTCACTTCCAGCAGCCACAACCATGTCTGGCCTTAGGCTCAGGGTGTGGCGAGGCCACGGGGAGAAGGAGGAGCCCAGCGGCTGCCCTCAGGAACCATCTAGAGGCCCCCACCCACAACCAGAGAGGGCCACCAGGGCTGAGGGGGTGGGCCAGCCCTGGAGGAGGTTGCAAGGGTGGGCACAGCCTCCAGGGCTGTTGGATGAGGTCAGGGGAGCTTCCTGGAGGAAGGGTGCTCTGAGCTGACTTTGGGAGCAGGGCAGGCATGTGCCCGGCCAAGGGCAGAGCAGAGTCAGGGAGTCCCCAGACTCCTGGGGGTGGTGGACCATCCAATCAAACCGGAGCGCCTCTGCCTCTAGGTGGCTGCTGCTGTTTGAATCCCAGAGGGGCCCACCCCGTAGGCCTGCCCACCGGCTGGCCCCTGCCCAGTTCTCCCGGGCACCCACTCACCGCCCCCGCCTCTCTCCCTGCTGCCCTCCTCCACCCAGAGGTCTGACAGCCGAGCGTCTTCTCCAGCTCTCCGGTTCCTTTCTCCTGGTTGTCCCCGGGACACACCCGGGCAGGCTGGGCACCTGCCCTGGGCGGCAGGGGTAGAGGGAAGGTTAGAGCTGGGAAAACAAAGCCACCGGCCCGCCAAGCAGCGCCCGGCGGGGCCGCGCGGGCTGGGGTGCGCCCTCACTTTCTGCCTCTCCCCTCGGAGATCCCCGGACCGGCGCCCAGCCTCGGCGGCTCCGGGCACGGGGCATGGCCCTCCCGCCCCGCGCCCGGGCGCCTGCCGCGGCCCGAGGCTGGACCTACCTTGGGGCGGACTCGCGCCCTCCCTGCGCTGGGCTCGGCTCGGCGGCTCCGGAGGCGGCGCGCGGCGAGCCGGGACGGTCCGGAGGGCGGGCGCGGGCGGCGGCGGGAGGGCACCGCTTTATGGGGCGGGCGGCAGGTAGGGCGGAGGCGCGGCCGAGTCAGGCCGCCGCATTCCTGCGCGCGACGCGCACCTGTCGGGGCAGGAGCCGGGCGCGGCCGCCGCCGGGCCCGCCCCCCGGAAAAGGCTGCGGCGCCCGGCCCCGCGCCCCGACCCAGGGCGGCGGGGGCAGGGAGGAGCCAGCGCCCGCTCTCTCGGTCCGGCCCCGGGAGCGGCGCCTCCCCACCCCTCCAGGCTCCAGACTCGGGGGCCCGGGCTGCCCCCAGCTGGTGGTGGCCCCTCCTAGCCCCTTTCCGGGACCGCCGCCCTCTCTCTTCCAGACCCTAGGCCGGGGTGTCGTGCCCCGCTGCCCTTGCGAGCCATCGAGAGCCCCAGACCCACAGCCCTGCGGGCGTCGACGGCGCTCCTGCCCTCCCCGCTTCCTGTGCCAGCGCCAACGATGGGCCTTGGGACGGCCCCAAGCCAGGTCTGCCTTCGCTGGGTCTCCTCAGCCGCCCTCAGTCCCCAAGGCACTCCAGTGTGCCCCCGGGAGCTCTGAGCAAGGACTGGTTCTCCGACTATCTTCAGACCAGCTCATTAAACCTTCTTAAAGCGTGAATGATGCCCCTCAAGAGGCAGCACCCTCCAGAGGGCCCAGTAGGCCTCCCAGGCTGCCCAGTTAGACCCCCCCCCTCTCTCCCTGCTGCCCTCCTCCACCCAGAGGTCTGACAGCCGAGCGTCTTCTCCAGCTCTCCGGTTCCTTTCTCCTGGTTGTCCCCGGGACACACCCGGGCAGGCTGGGCACCTGCCCTGGGCGGCAGGGGTAGAGGGAAGGTTAGAGCTGGGAAAACAAAGCCACCGGCCCGCCAAGCAGCGCCCGGCGGGGCCGCGCGGGCTGGGGTGCGCCCTCACTTTCTGCCTCTCCCCTCGGAGATCCCCGGACCGGCGCCCAGCCTCGGCGGCTCCGGGCACGGGGCATGGCCCTCCCGCCCCGCGCCCGGGCGCCTGCCGCGGCCCGAGGCTGGACCTACCTTGGGGCGGACTCGCGCCCTCCCTGCGCTGGGCTCGGCTCGGCGGCTCCGGAGGCGGCGCGCGGCGAGCCGGGACGGTCCGGAGGGCGGGCGCGGGCGGCGGCGGGAGGGCACCGCTTTATGGGGCGGGCGGCAGGTAGGGCGGAGGCGCGGCCGAGTCAGGCCGCCGCATTCCTGCGCGCGACGCGCACCTGTCGGGGCAGGAGCCGGGCGCGGCCGCCGCCGGGCCCGCCCCCCGGAAAAGGCTGCGGCGCCCGGCCCCGCGCCCCGACCCAGGGCGGCGGGGGCAGGGAGGAGCCAGCGCCCGCTCTCTCGGTCCGGCCCCGGGAGCGGCGCCTCCCCACCCCTCCAGGCTCCAGACTCGGGGGCCCGGGCTGCCCCCAGCTGGTGGTGGCCCCTCCTAGCCCCTTTCCGGGACCGCCGCCCTCTCTCTTCCAGACCCTAGGCCGGGGTGTCGTGCCCCGCTGCCCTTGCGAGCCATCGAGAGCCCCAGACCCACAGCCCTGCGGGCGTCGACGGCGCTCCTGCCCTCCCCGCTTCCTGTGCCAGCGCCAACGATGGGCCTTGGGACGGCCCCAAGCCAGGTCTGCCTTCGCTGGGTCTCCTCAGCCGCCCTCAGTCCCCAAGGCACTCCAGTGTGCCCCCGGGAGCTCTGAGCAAGGACTGGTTCTCCGACTATCTTCAGACCAGCTCATTAAACCTTCTTAAAGCGTGAATGATACCCCTCAAGAGGCAGCACCCTCCTGAGGTGGAGCAGGCGCTCAAATGGACGGTTACAGCCATCCTTGACAAGCTGCTTCACAGCTCTGGCTCTCCGAGCCTCTCTCAAGTGCTGCTGGTTAAGTGTGTTCATGCCGAACCCTCGCACCCTGTTCCACGACTTGGTCTATTTCTCTGGCCCCACCTTGCACAAAACGCCCCCTCTCTCTCCCAACGAAGCAGCTTCAAGCCCGCATGCTTTTGCAAACGGAGAGAGCGGTTCTTTTGCACCAGGGTGGTCCCTTTGCTGGAATCCTCCCACTCCCTCCCAGCCTAGTGCATCCTCCTGACCCTTGAGGGCCTCCTGCTCAAGTCACATGCTCCAAGAGCTTCCTCGACCCCCCTGACACCTGGGTTGGGTTGTGTACCCCTGGGGTATGGCTTTTTCATGTCATTTGCCATATTAGTTTGAAGTCGTCTGTTTAGGGGGTCTCTTCCCCCTTGGACTGTGAACCCCAAGGATGGACACAAGAGTGTGGCACAGCTTCTGATCAAGACACATGGGGTTGACGCAGAAAGGATGGTCACGTGGCCTCCCTGAACCTCAGCGTCCCCATCTATAAACGCTGCCAGCTCTCAGAGTGACCGTGGGAACAGCCGGGATGGACGTGGACAAGCTGAGGACGCCAGTGCCCACTGCCACTGTGCGCGCCACAGTTCACCCCTCCGCCGCCTTGCCCACTCCGCTGAGACCTGCTCTGCACGGGCCGGCGGCTCAGAGAGGCTGGCTCTTGGCCACAGGCGCTCTGTGGCAGGAGTGCCAGTTTGGCTGGGACACCCAGGTCATGCGCTGTGGACCTGAGCTCCTCCAGCAGCTCCCAGTCCACCCCGGGAGACACGAGCTCAGGGAGCAGCCTGCCGGCACCATCATCAGAGGGTGCAGCCCACTGCAGGGTTGCTGATGCACCGACCTAGAGGCAGTAATGCCACAGACCCCAGCTGGTCTCAGCAGCCCCTTCCTCTTCTCATTCCAGACCCTTTTAAAAATGACTAGCGGGGGACTTCTCTGTCAAAGAACCCACCTGTCAATGCAGGAGATACAGGTTCGATCTCTGGTCTGAAATGATTCCACGTGCCGAGGAGCAGCTCAGCCCGTGTGCCACAACCGCTGAGCCTGTGCTCTAGAGTCTGGGAGCCGCAACTACGAACGCCTGAGCGCCCTGGAGCCTGTGCTCTGCAACAGAGGCCTTCAAAATGAGAAGCCTGCACACCGCAACTAGAGAGCAGCCCTGCTCGCCACTAGACAAAAGCCTACACAGCAGTGAAGACCCAGTACAGCCAAAAATAATTTTTTTAAAAAAATGACTGAGAGGACTTCTTTGGCAGTTCAGTGTTTAAGACTTGGTGCTTCAAATGCAAGGGGTGAAGGTTCAAACCCTGGTTGGGAAACTAAGATCTCTCATGCTGTGCCGCACGACCAAAAAAAAAAAGAAAAATTAGGGGAGCAGCAGAGAGGTGAGATGGCATGGCACCCTGGGGAGACCCTCAGAAGAAAAGCCTTGAGATTCCTTGGGTTTCTGGAAGAGCAGCGTTTCATCACGCAGAACCTAAGTGTGGACCAGAGGGTCCCTGCGTCATCTGAGATCGAGTGTAAAACTCAAGGTGTATCTGACACAGGAATGTGGGCTTGCTAGTAAAAAAAGGGCCTTCGCGTACACTGAATTTCCAAATAGGTAATGGTCCCCAAAGGGTTAAGGAGCTTTGCACTTCTATAAAAAAGAAAATAAAACAAAAACCCCTATTGTCTGATTCCGAAGCCTTAGGGCCTGAGTGGGTCTGGTATGTAGTGGGGTTTTCCTTCTGCAAGTCTTGCCAAAGTGCTGAGGTCCCGGGAACAAGATGGAGAAGTTCAGGAACCTTGGACACAGCTCCCATCTGCCTGCATTCATCCTGTGGCCTCCGGGAGCCCAGACGTTGCTCATTCGTTAGTTCAATCCTTTATTCACTTGACAAGTATTTAATGACTCTTATGCGAGGTGCCTGGGATCCCAGAGGAGTGACACACACCGCCGGCTCCCTTCATGGAGCTCACAGCTTGAACCACGGGCATCCAAGATGGGTTGCGTGGTCTCCAGGGATGCAGCACAGGATCCACTATTTTTTGCTTGACAGTCTGCATCACCTAGGGCTTCTTCGGTGGCGCTGAGTGGTAAAAACTCACCTGCTGGGGCTTCCCTGGTGGTCCAGTGGGTAAGGACACCACCTTGCAGTGCAAGGGGCGCTGGTTCGATCCCTGACCTGGGAAGATCCCACGTGCCGCAGAGCAGCTGGACTGGTATATCCAACTACTGAGCCGGAGCTCTGGAGTGCATGCGCCCAGAGCTGGTGCACTGCAACAAGAGAGGCCACTGTGATGGGAAGCCCACACAGGCCAAAAAACAAACATGGATGAAAATGAATAAATGAAAGACCAATAGAGGTGGCCAAAAAAAAAAAAAAAAAAAAAACAACCTCACCTGCCAGTGCAGGAGACATTAGAGACATGAAAGATATGAGTTCAATCCCTGAGTCAGAAAGATCCCCTGAAAGAGAGCATGGTAAGAAAATAAAATTAAAAAAAAAAAAAAAAAGAGGGCATAACAACCCACTCCAGTATTCTTGCCTGGAGAATCCCATGGACAGAGGAGCCTGGCGGGCTACAGTCCAGAGGGTCACAAAGAGTCAAACATGGCTGAAACAGCTGAGCACGCATGCATGTACATTACTTATGGTAGTTGTTTCTATAAATGAATAACTTAAATGATAAATGGACAGCGAATGTACGACCGGAACACTTCAGTGACCTGTCTAGAGACCTTGTATCAACTCCACTATAGTTGATGGTTCTTTCTTACTCCTAAAACAGTCTTTCCCCTCCCTCACCCCCAAACAGTGACCTTTTACAGTTGACCAGCACAAAGTCTGACTGTCTATATTCGTCCGATTGCTTCCTCACGGTGTCACCGGACTTGATTTTTTGGATCCTCCTGTAAACCAGAAGGTGGGTCTGAAAGCCTGACTAGAGTCAGTGTGAAACTTCTGGGCAGGATGGTCTTAGGAGGTGCTGTCTTTTGTTGGGTGGCACAGGATGGTCGCTGCCTCGCTGCTGTTGGGGATGAGTAAGGAAGCAGCTGCCATCTCTCTTCGTTGTAAAAATGCATTTTCACTTTATGATTAAGAAGTTAAAAAAGAAAAAAGTATTGACGAGGGGTGATGGCATTTTGTTATCTTGCCAAGATGGGTTGCGTGGTCTCCAGGGATGCAGCACAGGATCCACTATTTTTGCTTGACAGTGCAACTTCGGTGGCGCTGAGTGGTAAAACTCACCTGCTGGGGCTTCCTGGTGGTCCAGTGGGTAAGGACACCACCTTGCAGTGCAAGGGCGCTGGTTCGATCCTGACCTGGGAAGATCCCACGTGCCGCAGAGCAGCTGGACTGGTATATCCAACTACTGAGCCGGAGCTCTGGAGTGCATGCGCCCAGAGCTGGTGCACTGCAACAAGAGAGGCCACTGTGATGGGAAGCCCACACAGGCCAAAAAACAAACATGGATGAAAATGAATAAATGAAAGACCAATAGAGGTGGCCAAAAAAAAAAAAAAAAAAAACAACCTCACCTGCCAGTGCAGGAGACATTAGAGACATGAAAGATATGAGTTCAATCCCTGAGTCAGAAAGATCCCCTGAAAGAGAGCATGGTAAGAAAATAAAATTAAAAAAAAAAAAAAAGAGGGCATAACAACCCACTCCAGTATTCTTGCCTGGAGAATCCCATGGACAGAGGAGCCTGGCGGGCTACAGTCCAGAGGGTCACAAAGAGTCAAACATGGCTGAAACAGCTGAGCACGCATGCATGTACATTACTTATGGTAGTTGTTTCTATAAATGAATAACTTAAATGATAAATGGACAGCGAATGTACGACCGGAACACTTCAGTGACCTGTCTAGAGACCTTGTATCAACTCCACTATAGTTGATGGTTCTTTCTTACTCCTAAAACAGTCTTTCCCCTCCCTCACCCCCAAACAGTGACCTTTTACAGTTGACCAGCACAAAGTCTGACTGTCTATATTCGTCCGATTGCTTCCTCATGGTGTCACCGGACTTGATTTTTTGGATCCTCCTGTAAACCAGAAGGTGGGTCTGAAAGCCTGACTAGAGTCAGTGTGAAACTTCTGGGCAGGATGGTCTTAGGAGGTGCTGTCTTTTGTTGGGTGGCACAGGATGGTCGCTGCCTCGCTGCTGTTGGGGATGAGTAAGGAAGCAGCTGCCATCTCTCTTCGTTGTAAAAATGCATTTTCACTTTATGATTAAGAAGTTAAAAAAAAAAAAAAAGAAGTATTGACGAGGGGGTGATGGCATTTTGTTATCTTGACTTTTTCCCAACACACTTTCACTGAATGGTTCTAGCTTCCATTGTGGATCCTTGCTTGAATCATTTCTCTTTGGGATTGAAGAGTACTGATTTTCTGTTTCTACATTTAATAAAAGGTATTCTCCAAAATAATAATAATAATAATAAAGGTTTCTTTCATCAACTGGGAATGAATTCTATACCTCCAAAATATAGAGTAAATTCTTTTCTTTTTGAGTTATGGAACTTTAAACAATTACTATTATATTACAAAGTGGCCCCCCAATTTTATTTTTTTTTTTGCTGAATGCGTACTCAGTCATGTCCAACTCTTTGCGACCACACGGACTGGAGCCCGCCAGGCTCCTCTATCCATGGAGCTTTTCAGGCAGGAATACTGGAATGGGTTGCCATTGCCTACTCCAGACCCTCAATTTTTTAAAAAATTGTAGTAAAAACATAACATAGAAACCACATCAGGATCAGCTATTTATTTAGACTGCACCTCGTGGCTCGCAGGATCTTGATTCCCGACCCAGGGATTGAACCTGGGGCCGTGGCAGTCAAAGCACCAAGTCCTAACCACTGGACCGCCAGGGAATTCCCTTCATTAGTTTTAAGTGTACAATTCAATAGTGTTTATTTAGTATGTACATGTTGTTGGGAAAGATTTCCAGAACTTTTCCATTTTGCAAACTGAAACTCTGTACCCATTAAATGGCTCCTCGTTTCCCCTTCCCCTCAGCCCCTGATTAAGTATTGTTCTACTTTCTGAATCAGTGATCTTGACTACTCTAGTACCTCATGTAAGTGGAATCATATAATCTGTCTTTTTGTGTTTGGCCTATTTCACTTAGCATAATGTTCACAAGCTTCCTCTATGTTGTAGCATGTGACAGGGTTTTCTTCCCTTTGAAGGATGAACAATGTTTCATTGTATGCATAGTCCACATTGTTTTTGTCCGTTCCTCTGTCTGGGACATGGAGTAACTTCCGCCTCTTGGTGCGCAACTGTATCTTCCACACCCCGCTTTCCAGTTTATTGGCTATTAACCCAGAAGTGATGGATCATGGGGTAGTCCTATTAATTTTTTGAGGATCACTGTACTGTTTTTCATAACACTTCCATCATTTTATAGTCCCATCAACAGTGTAAAAGGGTTAATTCTTTTCGCTTCGACTTTCAGAGTAAAGAGTGATATATTCAGCTTGAATGGTGTTTCTTTTTCAAATAGTGCACCCGAATAGATTTTCACTTATCCGATAGTTGACACTGGTAATGTGATAGAATAAAAAAATATTCGTTTGGTTTTTGTCCATGGTTCTTGGAACAGCTCCAGAGCAGTAAAGGTGAAAGGAGAGTCTTTGTTATTCATAACAAACCTCTTTCAACCACCCCAGGGTTT
Source organism: Tragulus kanchil (assembly GCA_022376925.1). Lineage (NCBI taxonomy): Eukaryota > Metazoa > Chordata > Mammalia > Artiodactyla > Tragulidae > Tragulus > Tragulus kanchil. Next base: position 22,906,547 of record JAIOJX010000027.1, on the reverse strand, counting down.
ATGCTAATGAGGTGACTTTTAGAAAGCCCCTAAGGCTGGGGACTCTGGTTGTCAGGGGAGCCAACCAGGGGATTAGAGTTGGAACTTCTAGCCTCAACATTCCCCCATTATCACCTCAACCCTCACCTACCTCCAGAAAAGGGGGCTGGGTTAGAGTTGAGCTTTGTCTTCAAAACGACGTCCGATGATTTAATGAATCTTGCCTAATGATGAAGCTGCCCTAAAAATCCTAACCCAAATGGGGTCAGATTGCCTCCGATTGCTGAGGACGTGGAGTGCGGGAGGGAGGCTGGCAGTGCCACACGTCTTACCCCATACTGGGTCCTCTGCATCTCTTCCTTCTGGCTGATCCTGAGTTGCATCCTTTTATAATAAACCAGTGATCTAGTGGGGCTTCCCCGGTGGCTCTGCCAATGCAGGAGATTCGGGTTTGATCCCTGGGTCGGGAAGATCCCCAGAGAAGGAAATGGCAAACCAGTATTCTTGCCCGGGAAACTCCATGCACAGAAGAGCCTGGCGGGCTACAGTCCAGGGGCTCTCAAAAGTGTCAGGCACGACTTAGCGACTAAACCACCATAAAGGAATCTAGTAAGTGGTTTTCTTGAGTTTTATGAGTCATTCTAGCAAATTATTGAGCCCAAGGGAACCCCCGATTTATAGCCAGTCCTCAGAGGTTAGGGGAGGCCGGATGCGCAATTGGCTTCCGGGTAGGGGGCAGTCGTGTGGGCTGGAGCGACCCCTCTTCACCTGTGGGATCTGTGCTGACTCCAGACAGTTGGTGTCAGAATTGCTTGGTTGAAAAGCCACACACTTGATATCAGAGCATATTATGGGTATTGTGAGCAGCAGTGTGCAGGCAGCAAGGGAGTTTTTCCTTTTCACTGTAATTGGCCAGTGGGAGGGCTTTTCAAACCAGCTCCTAGAGTAAAGGGTGATATATTCAGCTTGAATGGTGTTTCTTTTTCAAATAGTGCACCCGAATAGATTTTCACTTATCCGATAGTTGACACTGGTAATGTGATAGAATAAAAAAATATTCGTTTGGTTTTTGTCCATGGTTCTTGGAACAGCTCCAGAGCAGTAAAGGTGAAAGGAGAGTCTTTGTTATTCATAACAAACCTCTTTCAACCACCCCAGGGTTTATGCTAATGAGGTGACTTTTAGAAAGCCCCTAAGGCTGGGGACTCTGGTTGTCAGGGGAGCCAACCAGGGGATTAGAGTTGGAACTTCTAGCCTCAACATTCCCCCATTATCACCTCAACCCTCACCTACCTCCAGAAAAGGGGGCTGGGTTAGAGTTGAGCTTTGTCTTCAAAACGACGTCCGATGATTTAATGAATCTTGCCTAATGATGAAGCTGCCCTAAAAATCCTAACCCAAATGGGGTCAGATTGCCTCCGATTGCTGAGGACGTGGAGTGCGGGAGGGAGGCTGGCAGTGCCACACGTCTTACCCCATACTGGGTCCTCTGCATCTCTTCCTTCTGGCTGATCCTGAGTTGCATCCTTTTATAATAAACCAGTGATCTAGTGGGGCTTCCCCGGTGGCTCTGCCAATGCAGGAGATTCGGGTTTGATCCCTGGGTCGGGAAGATCCCCAGAGAAGGAAATGGCAAACCAGTATTCTTGCCCGGGAAACTCCATGCACAGAAGAGCCTGGCGGGCTACAGTCCAGGGGCTCTCAAAAGTGTCAGGCACGACTTAGCGACTAAACCACCATAAAGGAATCTAGTAAGTGGTTTTCTTGAGTTTTATGAGTCATTCTAGCAAATTATTGAGCCCAAGGGAACCCCCGATTTATAGCCAGTCCTCAGAGGTTAGGGGAGGCCGGATGCGCAATTGGCTTCCGGGTAGGGGGCAGTCGTGTGGGCTGGAGCGACCCCTCTTCACCTGTGGGATCTGTGCTGACTCCAGACAGTTGGTGTCAGAATTGCTTGGTTGAAAAGCCCACACACTTGATATCAGAGCATATTATGGGTATTGTGAGCAGCAGTGTGCAGGCAGCAAGGGAGTTTTTCCTTTTTCACTGTAATTGGCCAGTGGGAGGGCTTTTCAAACCAGCTCCTGGACCTTTGAAACACTCCTTGGAGTCCTCCCTGCTTGCTGGGACTAACTGGTCTAGTCTCACTTAGATTTCTGGATTAGCCCTTTCTCTCCAGGCAGCCCTGGCTCCTTTTGGGGTTGGAGGAGAGTAAGACTTGGATTCTGTAATGCGCTCATTGCTATGAGTGGGGGCGCATTGCTTCTGGTTCCTTTCGAAGGACAGAGCTGGGACCTTTTTTCTTATTTTTGAATCGTGAATTCATATTGATATTTCCAATTTAGAGTTTTCGGTGTCTCTCTCCTCTCCTTACTTTTTCTGTTGTATTTCCATCCCACCACCATTTTACACAAAAGCATATTCTATGCACTATTTTGCAGCTTGCCCTTTTTCGTTTTATTTCTCCTGAGAATCGCTCCAAATCTGGCCACAGAGATTTTTCTCATTCCTTTTTTTTTTTCTTTTTCTTTTTCTCATTCTTTATGGCTCAAAGACCCTGGACTTTTTTAAAAAAAATATTATAAAGATTTCATTGTATTGGTTACATGGAATGTGGGATCCTAGTTCCCTGACCAGGGATCCACCCGCTGCAGTGGAAGTGTGGAATCTTAACCATGAGGCCACCAGGGAAGTCCCTAGAGATTTTAAACATGAAGAAAGGCACTCCTCCTCATTACGGGGAACACCCACATCCTTTCTCTCCAGGTGTGGATCTCTGCCTTGCAATTGCTTTAAATAAACAAACTTTCTCTGTATGCACCTCTGGCCCCCTGCAGAACAAAATGCATAAAATTAGAGAGTATGGGAACTTTCCCAGAAGTCTGATCTAGTGATTAAGACTCAGCACATCCAATGCAGAGGGCATAGGTTTAACCCTTGATCAGGGAACTATAATCCTTCATGCTGTATGGCGTGGCCCTCAAAAAACAAAACCCAAATGAAAAGCCAGAGGGAAAAAAAATCCTCCTTCTTCCTATCTTAGCTCATGTGATAAAGCTGTTTATTGTTCTACAAAAGTAAAATGTCTACTCCTTTAAAATATAATCGAGTGCACTCATCACTGAGACTTTTCAACCACCAAGATGGGGCCAATGTACAGCTTGGTGCCATGAAGTTGGCACATAGGTTGGGAGTTTTCAGTCCAGAGCCATGGGGGCAGGGATTGGTGTCCCTCCATCCCACCACCCGGGTTCTCTATCACACGAGCCACTTAGCACAGTTGTTGGAGTGTGGCGTTTCCGCTCGTAAGATTTGTGGGCTAAGCCCAACGTGTGGACAGATATTGCAAGGCAGTAGTGTTATCAGAGATGCAAGAAAGAGTAGGACACTGAAAAAGGAGCAGCTAATGCCCAGGGCGGGGCTTGGGGGTGGTCAGGAACAGTTTAAGTAAATCTGAGCTGCTTCTTGCCGGTGTCTGCTGAGGTTGGGAGAAAGCTGGGAGGAACCAAGCATGGGAGTGTGGGTGGGGTCTGTGGTGAAGGTGTGGGCTGGGAGAGAGGCTGGAGAGGTGATGAGAATGCTGGTGGGTTCGCTGGCCTGGCTGATGTGGGCTCCGCCATCAGCGGGAGGTCACGTGACTTGGCAAGAGCTGGGGGCAGGAAGATGCCGGCCAGACTGGAGCTTGAAGTGAGAAAGCCAGCAGATGAGGCAGGAAACTGAGGCAGCAGTAGAGATGAGGGCGAAGGGGTTTCAGAGTTGACCCACAGGATGAGGGGGGAGCACAGGCGTCCGGGACACAGCGGTGGGCCCTGGATGATCACAAGGTCATCACCCAAGATGAGGACTTTGGGGAGAGGGTAGGGGTTGCGCGGATGGTGGGTAGGCTGTGAGCAGGGGCCCAGCACCCAGAGACGATCATCCACGCCGGGGGGCTCCCTCAGTAGGACTAAGGTGGGAGACACTAAGCCTATGAGTAAACAGACTCCGGGACTGAAGACCTCCACCGCTCATAAAGCTAGTACGTGGAGCAGTACTGCCAGCTCCCAGACCTCATCCCCAGGGCCCCTGCAGCTAGGGCCCTGCAGGGGAAGAGCCATCGCTGATCCGACCAGACAGGCTGGGGGTCTGGGAGGGCCTGAAGGACAAAGGCCATGATGCTGGCTGATTTGATCATCTCCAGAGGGCGCTCCCCTTCTTGGTCTAAAGTGAGAAGTACTGGATCGGACAAGTCCTGTGGAGTACTTTATAAAACTTATCCTCGGGGCTTCCCTTGTGGCTCAGTGGATAAGAACCCGTCTGCCAATGCAGGAGACACAGGTTCGAGCCCTGATCCGGGAGGATCCCACATATCGCAGAGCAGCTAAACCCACACATCAACAAAGACCCAGCACAGCCAAAAATAAATAAAGTTAAAAAAAAAAAAAAAACTTATCCTCGGCAGCTCAGTGGCAAAGACTTCACCAGGTAATGCAGGAGAAAGAGCAAAGGAGGGCTTGATCTCGGTCGGGAAGATGCCCAGAAGGGAATGGTAACCCACTCCAGTGTTCTTTCCTGGAAGCCTCATCAACAGAGGAGCCTGAAGGGCCACAACCCACGGGGTTGCAGAGCTGGCCACAACCGAGTGAATAAGTGACAACAATGATACAACCAGCTCAAGAAGCTTTATTACTGTGATTTGACAGGAAGGACATACAAAGCGAAGGGCCCAAGACACACGACGCAAACACAATTTGCTTTAAACTGGGATCCGCAGCAGAGCTGCTGACTCCGGTTCTGGCAGCCACGAGCTCCACAGGGCCCTGATGGAGGCTGCAGGCAGGAAGCCCCTTCAGACAAGGGGCACCACCCTCCCTCCAGGGGTGCCAAGTCTTCTCAAAGGACGGGGAGTCCAGACCTCTCATGGTACTGCAGGTGTACCCGTGGGGAGGGCACACGGGGGGCTCGACTTCTGTTCTGGGGGCGCAGGGAAGGGTCGCCACTCCTCCAGTGCACCAGCCTGCAGTACCACCTGGGGACCCCCTTTCTGAACCCCTGCCCGCCAGGCATTTCACAGCCCAGCTTCCTTCTCTGACGCGCAGCCCTTCCGCTGGCAGAGGGAGAGCTGCCAAACAGCAGGAAAGGCAGACCTGCTCCCTCCGGCCCAGGGACTCCAGGCCCGGCAGCGGCTGGAAAATCCGTCCTGGCCCCAGAGGAGCTGGGCGCCCCCGGTGCCGCCCGGGGCTGCTGTGGGCCGGAGATAAGAGGCGCAGGAAGGGCGTGGTGGCGGATCCTGCCAGGAGCCTGGCCTCACATAAACAATGAACGGCTGCCCGGCCAGACCAGGAGGTGATTCATCTCCCCCAGGCTGGCCGGCCGACACCGCGGCCCCTCCTCGCGTGGGCCGGGGGGCACCCCAGCCTTCTGGTGATGGGTGGGACTTCAAAAGTCAGGGTGTGCCCAAGAGGTGGTCTGAAGAGGGCTCAGCGGCCCCCAAGGGAGGAGAGGCTGGGCTTCTGCCTGAGAACTGGTGGGGCTCAGAGCCGCACAATCAGGAAGTGGACAGTGGGAACCCGGGCCTCCTCCACGCTCGGGACCCCCGCCTGCTCATGCCAAGAGGCGTTTGCTGGGAAGGACCGAGGTGACGCCCAGGCCACCCCCCGGGCTGTGCTGCACGCAGGCTGCGGTCGCCCCGAGGCCAACCCTGCGGCGAGGACCCCAACTGAGAGGACACGAGTTTTCACACTGGCCTGAAAACAGGCTGCAGAAGAGACCAGTGCATCTGAGACGCCGAGAGGCGAGGACACGGCAGCACTTTTGATAGGGCGGCAGGCCCGCGGCGGGGGCACGCCCTCCACAGTGCCCTGCTCCTCCGCAGCAAGCGCTCTTCCAGGTCAGGGGCCACGCGGAGGCTCCTCTCGGGGAGGAGGGATGGGGGACAGGTCCCAGTCCTGAAATGTACAAAGTGGGACGTCCCAGTGGGCATCGGGTGCACTCCGGTCAAGCCTAGAGTGGCTCCTCCCCTCCAGAGAAGAGACTGTTTGTGCCACCCTGAGCCAGCCCCTTGGGTCACTGCTTGGCCTTCTTCACGATGGTGCCCACAGCAGAGATCACGGTGGTCTTGGAGCCACTGGCACTGGTGGTCACTGTGACGACGGCCGGCAGGGTGGCTGTGGTGGTGAGGATGGTGGGCTGGGCTATCGTGGTCACCGGGATGGCCGAGTCCCACTTGCTCTTTCTCTTCTGGGCGTCTGGGGACGCGGCAAGAGAGGAGTCAGGACCCACGCCCGTCAGAAAGTAACACCCTCCTCCCAGCGGGCCAGTGCTCAGAGGTCAGGCAGCAGAAACTGCAGGGCCCCAGCCCCAGGACGCTGAGGGTCAGCGGGTGAAGCGGGACCCCCAAGGCGTCTGTTCCCCCAAACATGGCAAGGAGGCCCTGGCTCCCTGCGCGGGGAGGCGAGCTGCCTCTACCTGCGACGGCTGTGCTGGCCGTGGTGGTGGTGCTGGCCGTGGTGTTGGTGGTGGTGCCTTTCTTGGTGCCCGTCACAAACTCGATCTGGAGGCGAGAGGGACAAGCGTCAAGACCCAGGCCCAGCTGCGCCCCCACGCTGTTTTGCCAGCTCTCCGCTCCTGGGGACGCGAGTCTGGCCCCGCACAGAGGAAGCACTGAGAATCCGCTCTGACTGTCGAGGGGAGGGCAGGGGAGGGGAGGGGACTGCTGCTCGTCTGAAGAGGACTTCCCAGACACGCCGGGCCCTCCCAGCATCGCCCGGGCCCCGCGCCTGCCTGGGCACCCTGCCCGCCCGGGCCTCAGCCCGCAGGGCAGGCGGTGCCGTGTGCACAGGGGAAGGACAGCTCCGGTCCCCAGGTGCCGCAGACACGCCCCTACAACAAGCCCGGGGTTTGCAAAGGGGGAAGGAAAGAGTCGGGAATTCAACCAAAGGTTAAGAATGAGGAAACCTGATTGTCCCCAGCACCAGCTCCCTGAGGGATCGACCCTGCAGCCCCGGGGAGAGGCTGGAGGGCACACGGCCCTGAGGCCACGACCGCCGCGAGAGGAGGGCCAGGCTAGACCAGGGTGGGAAGAGCTGGCGGCCTGTCCTGCGGCCGCCCGGTACTCTGGGCAGAAAGGGGGCAGCGCCTGGAGACGCGGTCTCACAGTCGTTTCTGCTCCCTGAAGGACTGAGGCCACAGGGAAGCAGCGTGCTCTGGGTCCTGACATGAGGGGTCACCTCCCACCAGACCTGGGATGCACAGGGGAGTGCTCAGGCAAGCTGCAGAGGTCAGTCCTGGAAGCCAGGAACAGCACAGGCCAGGGCGCTCTAGGAAGGGCGTATTTCTTCCGTTCAGATGGGGAAGATCAGTCAGATTCAGCCAGAATCTTAGGGGAGATCCCCAATGGCCGCAAAGGGAGAAGGCCCCCGGGGCTCGGCAGCTCTGAGGGGTGTGGTGGGGAGGAGGCAAGTATTAAGACCCCAAGAAACCAAATGGAAGTGACCGGGAGGCATCTTTCAAGTTGAGTTACCGAGGTTTAAAATCCAGCACAGGGCCCGCCTAAGGCTGCTCAGAGCATCGATGGCTGATGAACCAGCGGAAGCGAGAGCAGCCTGGACTCCCCGGGCGTGGCCAGCAGGACCTGCGCACCCCAGGCAGCTGCCTCCTTTATCAGGATGTCTGCCTGTCACTTACTTTGGTTCGCTCCTTTTTGGCTTTTTCCAACTTGTCCATTTCGATCTTCTGGGCTTTGGCTACAAAGACAGAACAGGAGCTACAGAGAAGCTGATTCAACAACTCTCACGAGAGGAGGTAATCCAGGCCAAAGGACACTACACTCGCATTTGCCGCTTTCCCAGGGTTCTTGTTTGCAGCAGCCCTTTGTGACGGGCAAAATCAAGTGCCAGTCCTCGGCCAGCAGGCCTCAACCTCCAACGGCCCTGAAGTTAAGGCTGCGCACGTGCATCTGGAGGGGTCCGCTGCTCCCGGGCTTCAGCGGGCTGCCGGCATGTGGGAACGCTCGCCTAGGGTGACTAACTTCTCAGTGACCAACAGCAGCCAGAATCTTAGGTTAGTATTATTTATTTTTTGGTTGTGCTGCATGGCACGTGGGATCTCAGCTCCCCGACCAGGGATCAAACCTGTGCTCCCTGCAGTGGAAGTGGCGTCTTAACCACTGGGCCACCAGGGAAGTCCCCGGATTTTTGATAGAATATCGGCAATGAATTCAAACTGAAGCAAGACAGAACTTGTAACGCAAAACACACGCACAGGCCAGATGTGGCCCACAGGCTGCTGGCTCGGGGCCCAGCATCTGAGGGACACAGGCCCTTTGAAATTCCTTCCAGTTCTCCCAGCTGGGCCTCTGCAGAGAGTGCTGCACTCCTGCCGGCCCTCTGCCTGGACACGGTCTGCACCAGCTCGGCCAGACTCTTCACCTCCAGACCTCAGCTTGGACACGGCTTCCTCGGCAAAGCCGCCCCACCGTCTTGGCCCGGGGAATCACGCCTTTGATCCTCACTTCTTCACTGTATTGTTAGCCTCTAAGTCAGAGATGGGGTCTAGATGGTTCAGGGCTGTATACCCAGCTTCCCAGACATGGCCGAACACAGAGGAGACGCTGTGTCGCCTAGTGCCTGGGTGGAGAGACGGACGGACGGATGGGTGAGCAGGCAGATGAACAGCTACTCACCTAATGCCTCATAGTAGGAGTCTTCAGACCAGCCATGGGGGTCAAACATATCCTGAAAAAGAAAAGCTGAGAGCTGCAGAAAGGGCCAATAGACGGAAATGACTCAGAAACCATGTGCTTCCCCTGAGTTGTATTTTTTTTTTTTTTCAAGTATGTATTTATTTGGCTGTGTTAGGTCTTAGTTGCCCCATGGCATATGGGATCTTAGTTTTTCCTGACCAGGGATTGAACCTGTGCCCCGTGAATTAGCAGGCAGATTCTTACCCACTGGACCACCAGGGAAGTTTCCCCTTGAGTCTCTCTATGGCTCCTCCTGGCCTCAAGGGCACGGGGGCTCAGCTATCATCCCTGGTCTGCAGCCAGTGTTCTTAGGGTGATGGCAGAAGAGATGCACTGGGCAAGTGCTGATCTATAGAGCACGGTGAGTCCATACTAGGCCCGAGCTGAGCAAGAGGCCCTGGGGCCAAGAGAGAGGTGGACTCCTCTCCTCAGGTGGCAGTCCTGCTGTGTGGACCGTGCAGTGGCTTCAGGTTGAACCCAGCAGAGAGGGCACAGGGCCCTGGGTCCCTTCCCCCACCCGCTGCCTCTGTGGGTGGGACGTACCTTTGGGTAGTTGGTGCCGAGTTCATCAATTGCACAGAACTGGATGAGCTTCTCATAGATGCTGAAAGAAGAAAACCACAAGGCACTGAGTAGGCTCCAGGCCTGTGGCCGTGTGTGGCGTCAGATTTCAAGAGATCAGTCATTCAGCACCCATGCTCAGGCAAAACCTTTGAACCCAGCCGAGTGTTCTAAGCAAGCTTCCAGAGGGGAGGAAGACGCCCATGAGCTTGACACTAAAGGTCACTTCCGGCCTTCCGACCTCCCAGAGAGAGACTGGAGCCAGCGGGCAGAGCAAGGATGCCGTCGAGAAGAGGGCTCAACTGGATGCCTGACTTACGTCTGCTTGGCTGGGTCGGGGCCTCCCCACGAGGGCCCGTGGGGGCCAGCGCAGGCCCCGCCTGTCAGTGCACGAGGCTCTCCCGGGTGTATCCCTTGCTCGAGCACCGGATGCAGGAAGACCCGGCACAGGTCTGTGTCTCAGACCTCACCCCTGCACACAGCCGACGACGTTCCAGAGGGAGGAGGACCTGGGTGACAGTCTCTAGTGAAGCCCTCAGCGTACGCGGAGGACCCGGAGGCCTGGGCGGTCGCGCGCTTTGGAGCAGAGCGGCCCCTCCCACCTGGCCCCGACCTCTTGGCTTCCCCTCAGCTGGACGTGCTCTGTCTGGCTCTTCAACAGTAAACAGTAAACCTAGTCAGGGTTGATGCAGCCTGGGTGGTGGTCCATTTGGGCTCCAGCGGGGCCTGAGCGGGGCTCCCCTCTGCCACCTCTACGTGGGCATTCTGGTCCCCTGTCCAACACCAACTCCCAATGGCCCCTGCGGGCTCATGAGAAACTCACCTGGGGTTCCGAAATTCCTTCTTCCTCTGGATGATGTAGTTCATATCCATTCCCTCCTTGATCTTCCGCTCATACAACTTTTGGATCTTGTCCTATGAAAGAGAAACAGGACGACTGTGATAAAACCCCAGCCCCTCACGATCCCTGTCTGTGGTCACACAAGCTGTGGACACGATGATCCAGGAGAGCCACGGGGCCAGGCGGCCCGCCCGCCGGACGGCCTTCCTCTACCCAGCACAGACGGGACGGGTGGAGATCACTGCCTGTCCCCGTCTGGGTGGTGAGCGGAGGAAGGGATACGGTCCAGGCAGAGAAGACCCTGAACAAACCCGCTTGGTGATCAGTCCCCGAATCACCTGAAGAGGTTTCAGGCGTTAGTGTTGACACACAGGGGCTGAATGCAGGTTTTTAATTTTAATGCGGGGTAAGTCCTCAGCAGGAGACCTGGGAAGGCTCAGGCAAAACCTTTGAACCCAGCCGAGTGTTCTAAGCAAGCTTCCAGAGGGGAGGAAGACGCCCATGAGCTTGACACTAAAGGTCACTTCCGGCCTTCCGACCTCCCAGAGAGAGACTGGAGCCAGCGGGCAGAGCAAGGATGCCGTCGAGAAGAGGGCTCAACTGGATGCCTGACTTACGTCTGCTTGGCTGGGTCGGGGCCTCCCCACGAGGGCCCGTGGGGGCCAGCGCAGGCCCCGCCTGTCAGTGCACGAGGCTCTCCCGGGTGTATCCCTTGCTCGAGCACCGGATGCAGGAAGACCCGGCACAGGTCTGTGTCTCAGACCTCACCCCTGCACACAGCCGACGACGTTCCAGAGGGAGGAGGACCTGGGTGACAGTCTCTAGTGAAGCCCTCAGCGTACGCGGAGGACCCGGAGGCCTGGGCGGTCGCGCGCTTTGGAGCAGAGCGGCCCCTCCCACCTGGCCCCGACCTCTTGGCTTCCCCTCAGCTGGACGTGCTCTGTCTGGCTCTTCAACAGTAAACAGTAAACCTAGTCAGGGTTGATGCAGCCTGGGTGGTGGTCCATTTGGGCTCCAGCGGGGCCTGAGCGGGGCTCCCCTCTGCCACCTCTACGTGGGCATTCTGGTCCCCTGTCCAACACCAACTCCCAATGGCCCCTGCGGGCTCATGAGAAACTCACCTGGGGTTCCGAAATTCCTTCTTCCTCTGGATGATGTAGTTCATATCCATTCCCTCCTTGATCTTCCGCTCATACAACTTTTGGATCTTGTCCTATGAAAGAGAAACAGGACGACTGTGATAAAACCCCAGCCCCTCACGATCCCTGTCTGTGGTCACACAAGCTGTGGACACGATGATCCAGGAGAGCCACGGGGCCAGGCGAAGCCCCGCTCCGGCCGGACGGCCTTCCTCTACCCAGCACAGACGGGACGGGTGGAGATCACTGCCTGTCCCCGTCTGGGTGGTGAGCGGAGGAAGGGATACGGTCCAGGCAGAGAAGACCCTGAACAAACCCGCTTGGTGATCAGTCCCCGAATCACCTGAAGAGGTTTCAGGCGTTAGTGTTGACACACAGGGGCTGAATGCAGGTTTTTAATTTTAATGCGGGGTAAGTCCTCAGCAGGAGACCTGGGAAGGCAGGAGGAGCGGTGTCACAAGCCTCCCCAGTGTCCTTTGAGGGGAGGCCAGAGACAGCTGGTCCTTACCACTTGATCAGGAGGCATCACCAGGGGTCAAGAGCCCTCTTCTCATTCAGACTCCCCCCCAGGCCCTGCTCTGCCTCAATGGGAGCCAGGAGAAGCAGTTGGCAGGGGTCCAGGCCAGTGTCACAGGTGCCCCCGGGCCTGCAGAGACCACGGATGCCCGCGTGCCTGGTGAGTGAAGAGGCCCCAGGAAGGACCCAAGCCGCGTCTTGAGGAGTTGGCTTACCCAGCAAGGCTTGCGCTGGCCCGGGGCAGGATCTCCCGGCAGCCTTGCCAAATGTTCTCCTGAACAGTCTGTTCAGCTGCTGCTAGTGGGTGAGGCTGCCAAGACCCTGCCCCGGGCAGCTAAACAGACTGGTACTCCCCACCTGCAAGAGGAGGTGGGCAGGGTAGGAGCGCCTGAGTGAGGCCCTCTGGGACAGCAGGAAAGGTGACCTACTCCGGCCAGAAGCCAAGACTGCCCAGAGGAAGCACTGAACTGGAGAGGGGTCTGTAACATACTTGCTGGGAGAGAGAAGCCAAGTGCCTGCCCCCACGTCACCTCGAGGGCGATGGAGAGAGGCCTACTCAGAAGGCTCGGCTGATGGCGGCAGAGCTGGATTTTAAGGATGACTCTGCGGTGTGCCCTCGGCCATGGGGTCTCCCATCTCAGGTGAACTAAAACCTCTGCTCTGTGTCATGGCTTCTGCCACGAGGAGGATCCTTCTGATCTTGAAGGCTGGGCCGGCTAGCTCTGCCTGGTGACTGCTGGACCGACCGACAGGCTGTGGCTCGCTGCCTAAAGCGCAAGCGACACGGTGCTGGGGAGGGGGTGGTGTGCGGTGGTGGGAGACGGCTCAGTGGAGGGAAAGGACTTCCGGGAAGAGAAGGGACAGGGCGCTGCGCCCGCTGCCTGCGCGGCCCCGCCCAGGTCGCCACGGTCCTAGCCCTGGGCGCCACGCCGGGGCAGCCAAGGGTGTCCGTCCTCCTCGGGGCAACAAGCAGAGGGACGAGAAGAAACCACCACCGAGGCTGACAAGGAGGAGGCACCTCTGCCGCCCCGAGGGCTGCTCCGAGGGCGCGACGGCACTCAGCGTGCCATCTCCTCAGGCCAGGTCTGCACAAGGTTTCTCAGACAAGAAGCCAGTGAACCATTTCAGGACGAGGACTGAGGTGTATGCCTTTACGTGCTTGTGTGTTTGCATTTCTATTTGTGTCTTTTACATTCTGATGATCCCTCAGGTTCTTGGCCAAGTTCCTTCTGAGCTGTTCCTTGGCTCAGGGTTGCCCAGAAAAGGCATGTGGTTTCCTCTGCTTGCAAGGTCACCGAGGGCGGGTGGGGGGCCCAGCTGAAGTAGCAAGGGGTGGCGGTGGGTACAGAGCCAGCTCCTGGGAGGTCACCAGAACTGCAAACTCCTTCCCACTTGGGCTGGTTCTCTTCCAGAAGCCTCTTAAATCAGAGCCAGCCAGACACCTGGCCAGGCTTTCTCACCTGCACAGCAGCCGAGTGTGCGCGTACCTGTAAGTGATTTGAGCATCGGCCGGGGGGCTCCGGTGGGATCTTGATTTCATCGGGTGACATGTTCCTGATTTTTTCCGGCCAGAAGCCAAGACTGCCCAGAGGAAGCACTGAACTGGAGAGGGTCTGTAACATACTTGCTGGGAGAGAGAAGCCAAGTGCCTGCCCCCACGTCACCTCGAGGGCGATGGAGAGAGGCCTACTCAGAAGGCTCGGCTGATGGCGGCAGAGCTGGATTTTAAGGATGACTCTGCGGTGTGCCCTCGGCCATGGGGTCTCCCATCTCAGGTGAACTAAAACCTCTGCTCTGTGTCATGGCTTCTGCCACGAGGAGGATCCTTCTGATCTTGAAGGCTGGGCCGGCTAGCTCTGCCTGGTGACTGCTGGACCGACCGACAGGCTGTGGCTCGCTGCCTAAAGCGCAAGCGACACGGTGCTGGGGAGGGGGTGGTGTGCGGTGGTGGGAGACGGCTCAGTGGAGGGAAAGGACTTCCGGGAAGAGAAGGGACAGGGCGCTGCGCCCGCTGCCTGCGCGGCCCCGCCCAGGTCGCCACGGTCCCAGCCCTGGGCGCCACGCCGGGGCAGCCAAGGGTGTCCGTCCTCCTCGGGGCAACAAGCAGAGGGACGAGAAGAAACCACCACCGAGGCTGACAAGGAGGAGGCACCTCTGCCGCCCCGAGGGCTGCTCCGAGGGCGCGACGGCACTCAGCGTGCCATCTCCTCAGGCCAGGTCTGCACAAGGTTTCTCAGACAAGAAGCCAGTGAACCATTTCAGGACGAGGACTGAGGTGTATGCCTTTACGTGCTTGTGTGTTTGCATTTCTATTTGTGTCTTTTACATTCTGATGATCCCTCAGGTTCTTGGCCAAGTTCCTTCTGAGCTGTTCCTTGGCTCAGGGTTGCCCAGAAAAGGCATGTGGTTTCCTCTGCTTGCAAGGTCACCGAGGGCGGGTGGGGGGCCCAGCTGAAGTAGCAAGGGGTGGCGGTGGGTACAGAGCCAGCTCCTGGGAGGTCACCAGAACTGCAAACTCCTTCCCACTTGGGCTGGTTCTCTTCCAGAAGCCTCTTAAATCAGAGCCAGCCAGACACCTGGCCAGGCTTTCTCACCTGCACAGCAGCCGAGTGTGCGCGTACCTGTAAGTGATTTGAGCATCGGCCGGGGGGCTCCGGTGGGATCTTGATTTCATCGGGTGACATGTTCCTGACTCTTTCAGAAAAGGATGCTGCGGAGAGAACAGAGACGCCTTCTGTGGGTGCATGGGAGGGTCAGGGCGGGGGACAGACATGGACCATAAAAAACCCTTCAAAACAAGAAAGGCACATAAAACGTTTTCAAAGAGATACACACTATGAAATGGTAAAACGGGGCATGCAAGCTGGCTCTCTGGGAGGGGCATCTGAGCTTAGATCAAATGATCAGGAGTCAGCAGCTGCCAGCTCGGGGGAAGAGAAGTTCAGGTAGACAGCATGAGAGTGAAGACTCCACGTGGTCACACCAAGAGGACGTTCATGGAGGAAGGACTGCCCTGGGGGTGCCCGTGAATGCTCAACACCCCACTGGGAGGCGGGGAGGGGCTGTGTGCAGGGACATGTGGTCCGCAGCACCTGCCCGATTCTGTGATGTGAATCCTCCTGTCACAGTCCATCGATTCCAAGCTACCAATGGGAAGTCACGAACTCGGGGCTGGGAAGGCACACACGCCACGCCGCCTCCCACGCGCTCAGCCCCTGAAACACCCTCCCAGGAGTCTGGGAGCTCAGAGCTGCCTGGTGCCACCCTGCCACCTCAGGCTCTCCTGCCCCGGCTCCACCAAAAGCTCAGGGTTCCCTAGGCTTTGGGACTTAGCATTCAAAACTGCTTTGAAGCGTAAATGACATCTATTCACTACCAAACGGACTGCTGGTTATGAGCTTTGGGCCCTTCGGCAGTAAATCAAGCAACCCCCACTCATTCCTGGGAACAAAAGGTCTGATTCTGAAGAAGACCCACAATCCCAAGGAACAACTCCCTTGGCAATGTGCGCCGCCCACCCAAGTTCCTCCCTCTCTTCACTCCCCTCCCTGCTGCCTCTGGCCACCCTGGCAACTGCGGAGACCCGCTATGGATCACCCAGACAATGTGCCGTTTGTTTTAAGATTCTGCCAGTGCTTTTAAAACACTCACTCATGAAAAGAACTACACAATGAGCAAACAGCAGGCGCAGCAGGGTGGGGCAGGACGAAGGCAACGCACAAACAATCCAGCACCACGAACGCCCAGCAAGTCCTCACTGGGCACCAGCCTTGTGGCCACCTGGCCTGCCTGGTGACCTTCTCCTTCTCTCCCAGGACTGGGTTAGTATTTTCTTAACAGATAAGGTGCTTTGATTTCCGCTTTGAGCTTCACTACTCAGTTGCTGCCAAACAAGCCCAAAGTCACACTGAAGTCGGAGCCCGAGCCCAATGAGCGCCTCCTAACAGCTGTGTGTGCTGAGTCTCAGTGCTGGTGGGTTCTCGCTGGATGCGCCCCGAGCACAGGGCTCAGAGACTGCGTGACACACTCTGCTGGGGACGTCACAGCACCCGAGAGCACGTTCCAGCCCGGGACCACGTGCTGCTCTCTGCTCAGCACCTTCCATCTCCTGCCTCCTGAAGCGAGGGTGACACCCTGATCTCATCCTGGCTTCCTCTCTCCTCCCAGTCCTGGGGGAGGCGGGAGTTCTCAGCCCGAGGCCCACGCAGGCTGCGGAGGCTGCCTGAGAGTGGAATCGCTGGCTGTGTTGGTTCTCATGTCTCCTAAGTATCAGCCCCGAGAGCCAGGGGGGCCGGGCTGGCTCTGGGTGCACAAGCTGGGGGGTTCATGGCTTCCCTGGGGTGGGGAGCATGTGCAGGAGACGAGGGAGACAAAGAGTGCCCTCTGGCATTTGCCAGGAAAGCCTTTCAGAAAAACAGGGTGTGACGCTGGCTGTTGCCGTTAGCAACCCAACCACCCTGGGGCTCAAGCGGTAGCATTCAAAACGGGAAACTGCTGGTTATGAGCTTTGGGCCCTTCGGCAGTAAATCAAGCAACCCCCACTCATTCCTGGGAACAAAAGGTCTGATTCTGAAGAAGACCCACAATCCCAAGGAACAACTCCCTTGGCAATGTGCGCCGCCCACCCAAGTTCCTCCCTCTCTTCACTCCCCTCCCTGCTGCCTCTGGCCACCCTGGCAACTGCGGAGACCCGCTATGGATCACCCAGACAATGTGCCGTTTGTTTTAAGATTCTGCCAGTGCTTTTAAAACACTCACTCATGAAAAGAACTACACAATGAGCAAACAGCAGGCGCAGCAGGGTGGGGCAGGACGAAGGCAACGCACAAACAATCCAGCACCACGAACGCCCAGCAAGTCCTCACTGGGCACCAGCCTTGTGGCCACCTGGCCTGCCTGGTGACCTTCTCCTTCTCTCCCAGGACTGGGTTAGTATTTTCTTAACAGATAAGGTGCTTTGATTTCCGCTTTGAGCTTCACTACTCAGTTGCTGCCAAACAAGCCCAAAGTCACACTGAAGTCGGAGCCCGAGCCCAATGAGCGCCTCCTAACAGCTGTGTGTGCTGAGTCTCAGTGCTGGTGGGTTCTCGCTGGATGCGCCCCGAGCACAGGGCTCAGAGACTGCGTGACACACTCTGCTGGGGACGTCACAGCACCCGAGAGCACGTTCCAGCCCGGGACCACGTGCTGCTCTCTGCTCAGCACCTTCCATCTCCTGCCTCCTGAAGCGAGGGTGACACCCTCATCTCATCCTGGCTTCCTCTCTCCTCCCAGTCCTGGGGGAGGCGGGAGTTCTCAGCCCGAGGCCCACGCAGGCTGCGGAGGCTGCCTGAGAGTGGAATCGCTGGCTGTGTTGGTTCTCATGTCTCCTAAGTATCAGCCCCGAGAGCCAGGGGGGCCGGGCTGGCTCTGGGTGCACAAGCTGGGGGGTTCATGGCTTCCCTGGGGTGGGGAGCATGTGCAGGAGACGAGGGAGACAAAGAGTGCCCTCTGGCATTTGCCAGGAAAGCCTTTCAGAAAAACAGGGTGTGACGCTGGCTGTTGCCGTTAGCAACCCAACCACCCTGGGGCTCAAGCGGTATACAGAGTGACAGGGAGGGGAGCCTCTACGGAGCTCGTGGGTAGAGGTGGGCTAGGAGCTAGAGAACGCCTCTCGGGAGCCACCAATCAATGAAGGGATACAGTCAGGAAATACGGTGGAAGGTGATGTCCCAGACTTCAGAGGCAACCTTTCTGCGAGGCTGTCCGCCCTGTCTCAGAGCGCATCCAAAGCAGAGGCCACCAGACCCGCACACCTGGCCGCTGGCGCAGCCTCAAAGCTGCTTCCCTGGAGAAACACTGAGATGTGTGGCTGGGCCCCTGGGGGCTGCGCCGTGTCGGTGGCTACTCCGGGTCTGCTAGGCTGTTCCAGCCAGGCACCTTACTCAGGAACTGAAAAGCGGGCCGTTGGTATGATTCACCCTGGGTGTGAGCCCACGTCACAAAGCGGTGCTGCATCCACAGCTGCCAGGCACGAAATCTCTGCAGCAGCGGCTTGTCAGCTGGGCGTGTGTGATGCAGGAGGGCGGGCAGCCTGGCGGGCGCTGTGGGGCGGGAAGCAGGAGGCAGTGGCGTGTCGCCAGCTACCTGGAGACAGAGAGAGCCCAAGTGGACGAGCACCCCAGGGCCCCTGCTCCAGGCCCGCCTGCGGGGCATCCGCGGGGCACTCGCAGCGAAGGACGGGGCCCGTGCTCCGCTCTGTCCAGCAGCTGCAGCGCCGGGGAGCCCTGAACCAGCTCCTCTGCTTGCCTTTGCTCCTTTACACCTGGGACCGTCTCACAGGGAACACACTGCCCACACCAGCCCAGTCCTCCATCGAGGGCCGTGGACGAAAGGAGCTGAGCTCAGGCGGAGGGCCGGACAACCACGTGCAGGGCACCCACCCCCTCCGTGAGAAACGGCAAGAAGAAACCAAACCACGAAGCTTAAAGATCCCCCTGTGCTCTCCATGGGGGAATGGATTCAAGAAACTGTGGTGTAGCCCTCCAACGAACTAATATTACTGAAAAACCCCAAAGAAAACTGTGGATATGCTCAAGAACAAGCATGGGTCTCCAAAACATTATGGGAAGTAAAGAAGCCAGACAAAGCAATGATTCCCTTTGTATTAGTGGTTCTTGATCACGGGCAATTGGTCCCTCAAGGGGACATTTGACAATGTCTAGAAAGCTTTCTCGTTGTCCTGTTTGGCAGGGGGAGGGCGCTGCTCTTGGCATCTAGGGGGCAGAGACCCAGGATGCGGCTGAAACTCTGAACCCGGCACAGGCCAGGCCCCACAGGAACCAGCCAGCCTGGAATGTCAACAGTGCCGAGGCCAATGTATGAGAGATGCTAAGGGAGACAAAACTACAGTGAAGAAAACAGATCAGCGCTTGCCTGAGGCTCAAGGAGGAAATGTGTGTAAGGGGAGGGGTGCAGGGAACATTCTGGAGTCACGGAGAGGTTCTCTATCAGGACTGTGTGGGGCTACACTCAATGAGGTTACACCTCAATAAAGCGGTCCTCCAAAAGGGACACGGAGAGAAAAGGCAAAGCCGTCTGTGGAGGAGGGGCCGAGATGGCTGAAGCCCGCACACAGGCCACGGCCTGGGCTGGCGCTGCTGGCAGGAGCGGAGGGCTGCTGGCTGGGCTCCCGGGGAGGCGGATCCCGCCTCCCCACGTCCTGGAGTGGACAGCGGGGACCGGCTGTGAGGAGGCCGAGGCTGCAGCCAGCCCCACCGATGGCCCACTCAGGGAAGGCCGTGGGCTTCCTGCAAAGCTGTGCTCTGCTCCCTCTGCCCGTGGAGCCAACTGTACCAGCCCTGTGGCGCCATTTCAAAGAGCAAACACCTGGTTTTAGGAAAACGTGGGCTTTTAGAGGAAAGGCTCACACCCCATTCTTCAGAAAACTTGGGGCTAAAGGGCAGATTCATGCTGAGCATCTGAGCTGCCTAGTGTGGTCACACTCCCACCAAATCCTTCCTCAGGAGATAAATACAATGAACAATTTTCAGGTCTTTCAGTTGGGAAAATCAGAATGGATTCCTACCTGCCATGAAGAGACACTGTCCCCGACCCGAAAAACGACAGGTCAGAGGGCTGCCGGATGGCGGGAGTCGGGGGTGAGTGTCAGAGGCTCCAGCTAGAAGGGGAGGAGCGGGGGAGCAGGAACCCTACTTCTGTGAGGATTAACGGAGAGGGTGGGGAGACACCGGCAGAGTTACCATAGAGGGGGAAGGCCGAAGCCCTCAATCTGAGTCTGGGCCAGGCCTCAGGGGAGCCCCTACAAAATCCGTGGCCAAAATGAAGGCGTTAAGAGACCTTCTGGAAGGCTTCAGAGGCTGGGTAACCTGGGGCTGCGATGACATGGGGTCATGTTCCAGAAGTGTGACTGCCCGGCCCGGTACACAAAGGGCCCCAGGCTCCAGGCTGGGAGGTGTGCCTCCCGGGGAGAGAAGAGCGTGCCAGCAGAGGCCACGTGCTTGCACCCTGACGTCATGAGCATGTCAGCGGAGGGGGCTCCAGGGGTCCAAGGACGGGCGCACAGAGGACAGGGAGAACCAGCTCTCAGCTGAAGCCGGCCCTGAGTCCCTCTTGACAACACTGGCCATGGACCAAAGCCCCGCGAAATGCACCACGAAAGTGATTTTCCCAGAGCTGTCCCCTTGGTGCTTCACCCAGATCTCCTAGGAAATGCCCAAAGCCCTGAGACAGGGAGTCTGAAGACAGGCTCACAGCAGAGCAGCTGCCTCGGCCGAAGCAGAGCGAGCCGCCCGCGTGGCCGGAAGCCAGCGGGCTCTGGGTGAGGCGCGGAGACCTGCCCCAGGCCCCCCACACCCAGGGTACTCACCAACTAATTCCTGGGGGTCTCGCTTTTCCACTTCTGGGTTATCCTGCAAGAGAAACACAGGAACACAAGGAGTCAGCCTGAAACTCCTGACTCCAGTCTCTCTCCTCACTGATGCCACTCGAGGTTTTTAAGGAAGGAGACAAGGGAAAACCACAGCAAGGAACCCCGAGAGTGAGCCAATACTTTGAGGGTCCTGAGACCCCTGAAACTCTGAGTCCCCCTTCTTCCTTCATGAGAGCTGCTGGGAGGCTCCAGACACCTGCTCCAGCCTCCTCCAGGCCTCCAGCTGACCAGGACGCCCCAACGCTGAGGGGAGCAAGCAGCCGCCAGCCAGCCAGCCCCTGCGCACCCGCCCCTGCCCGTGCTCCACAGCCCTGCTGCCGGGGCCGGGCAGCTTCCCCAGAGCACGGCGCCCAGGAACCAAGAGGTGGCCAGACGATCTCAAGACCAAAACACAAAGGCTGTGTGTCCAAGAGATTCTTTTTACTTCCAGCTTCAGCAAAAGAGGGAGGCTTTATCACAGGGGGTAGTTCCTGGAACCAGGGGCAGCAGGCAGGCAGGCAGCAGGCCCTCAGCGAGTCGCGTACCGCCCTCAAGCCAGCCTGGCTCAAGGCAGCTTCGCTCTTTCTCCTGGGCTCGCCTGCTGGTTCTAACAATGGCTCAGTCTCTCCAAAGAACAGCTCTCTCCGACCCTTCACGCAACCCCCGCCGCCGGCACCCACTGCCACGCCACGCATTCCGTTCCAGCGGCGGGCACAGCCCTAGGAGCAAAGGTTTCTCATCAGACTGCTTCAGATCACACTGCTCAGAGAAAATGCTTCATCTAAACCAAATCACTCCCAGACGTCCCTGCAGTCCACTGCGCTTCCAGTGCAGGGGGCGTGGGTTCAGTCCTCGGTAGGAAAACTAAGACCCCCACACACCGTACGTCGCAGGCAAGAACGCCCAGCTCCAGCCACGGTCTCACACACCCTTTCCCTGCTTCTGCTGCCCCAAATGCACAATGGCAAGAACATACCTGTTTTCCCTATTTCTGGGGAACTGAGCCCTCAAACACTGTTATGTCAGGGGTCTCAGGTGCCACGGCATGGTAATCATCACAGGGGCAGAAGGTGTGCTCAAGAGGTTGCTCACGTCCCTCCCCTTGGTCAGGGAGGGAGGTGAGAAGACAGTAACGATTCTGGACCTGGCGGGCACGGGGAGGTGGCCAGGGAGCGCGGTGCACACCGCTCCCACAGAGCACCATGACACGGAGGAGGCTGGCACGCGGAGGCCGCCAGCCCCAGCCCGGGCTAAGACCAGAGCAGCAGTTCTTAGACCCCTCTCCAGAAAGTCCCTCCCGGTTCTGGTAGAGGCCCAAACGCCCTCATTCTTCAGAACACCGCAGCTACTTATTTGACCTGGATGGGCACAGCGTCCAGGCTAGGCTGCTTAGCAACGGTCTCCCCAGCCACCGGCCCCCTGGCAGTCACGTGGGCAAAGTGGGAGGGCTACCACGCCAAATTCAGGTTGGCCATCCATCAGCTGCTCCACAGAAAGCCGGTCTTTGCAGGCCCCACAACAACCTCCTTGTAGTGAGACTCTGGGGGACCCCAGCTAAAGAGCATGGCACCTGGGACTGTAAAAGGTCCCTGAATCCTCCCTCCAGGGGCAGCTGTCAGGGTGCTCAGTGTGGG
Source organism: Tragulus kanchil (assembly GCA_022376925.1). Taxonomy (NCBI): domain Eukaryota; kingdom Metazoa; phylum Chordata; class Mammalia; order Artiodactyla; family Tragulidae; genus Tragulus; species Tragulus kanchil. Next base: position 22,884,745 of record JAIOJX010000027.1, on the reverse strand, counting down.
AAAACACCACTTGGGCACAGACTACCTCCCCTCCCGGGCCATCTGGCTGGTAGCACAGGTCTGACCATTAGGGCTTCAGAGGCCCCCTCGGGCTTTTTCCCAAGGCGCTGCTGCCGCCCTGGGCGCTTTGGTGGCCAAAACACAGTGAGGAAAGAGGAAGTCTGCTCCAGGGGCAGAGGAAGCCAGCCAGTCACCAAGAGACAAATCTCTTCACAGGGGAAGGAGCGCTTCACATCACAAGCTCCTGGGCAAGAAGAGGTGTGAGGCTCCCTTTCCAGGGCTTGCCTGGGCCTAGCCATGGGAGGGCCGGCAGCAGATGGGGGATTCCTGCATTTCACAAGGGCCTGGGTTTGTTTAGTCACATTTGGGGAGGAAAAGAGAAGATGGGCCAAATCACAAACAGGAGGCACTTTCCACTTCTGTCAGGCTTTCCCCTCCTGGCCTGGCTCCGTGTTTCCCCACATTTACCTTCCTGTACACATTCCACTCCTGAAATTAACCTGTAAATCGGCTTCAATCTGCTTTTCTACACTCTCAGCATGCACACACGAGGAACGGGGTAGTGACCAGAGCCCCCTAAGTCCCATGAGCTAGGGCATTTTATTCAACTCCAAACAACAAGCACCTCTAGAAAGAAGTCCCCCTCCTTCCCAGCAGGAATCCAGCTCCAGGCTGTCTCCAAGCAAAGTGCTGATGGATGGATCACGGACCGAACCACAAGCAAGAGATTCCCCTGCACTGAGAGAATCCTAGAAGCCAAACACATAACTGAGCCTCCGCAGACCAGAAGTCACACAACTGTGCACAAAGGTCTCCTGGGAAGACTGGAGCTGCCCTTGTTCGGACCCACTTTGTGTCACAGGCACCCGTGTGATTCCTAAGGCCCTGGAGAAGCAAACAATGGGACTCTGTGCCTCCTGGTGGCCGCACCTTGTTACGCTTTAGAATGAAATTCCCTTGTCCTCTGACAGGAACAAGCTGACTGTGGGCCTGCTGAGCTCCTGGGCATGTGGCATGGTACCAAGATGCTCCCAAAGAAGAGAGCCGGCGGCCCAACTGCTTTCAGATCTCTGCCGCAATGTGAGCTTGAGGAGCAGCGCCTGACTGCACTCCACCACGAAGGAGCTGGAGCCACAGCAACGTGTTCTTGGAATGGAGCTGGCTGCAGGACTCTAAGCGATGCTGCAGAAAGCCCAGCACGGAAGGGGCATCAGGGTGTCCAGTGAGACCTCTGAGGACTGGTGTCAAACACCCCAAAGACGCTTGGGTTGCCAGCTTAGAACTATTTACACTCAACAGTCCGTTGAGGCAACTTTCATCCAATGAAAGCAGCCTTGGGGGCAGGATGGGGCTCCACATTCAACATAAAGAAAAGACGCAGAGGGGGGCTTCCCCTGGTGGTCCAGTGGGTAAGGACTCCACCTTGCAGTGCAAGGGGTGCCGGTTCGATCCCTGGCCTGGGAAGGTCCCACATGCCGCGGAGCGGCTGGACTGATGTGTCCCAATTACTGAGCCGGAGCTCTGGCGCGCGTGTGCCCAGAGCCGGTGCTCTGCGACAACAGCGGCCATCGAGATGGGAGGCCCGCAGGAGCCAAAGAACAAAGACGGATGAAAAATAGACAAATGAAAGACCAATAGAAGTGGCCCGCCCATCCCCCTCCCTCCCCACTCCACCCTCCAAAAGATAAATAAATAAAAAATCAAAAAAAACACAAAAAAACCCCAGAGGGACAGTCATGCTTTGGATACCAGGAATTCAGCACAAAAATAGGGGAAAAAGAAAAAGTGCGAACAAAGCGCCCAGGAAAGTTATCTTGGAAGCCAGCCACGGTGTGGGAAAAACAACTGATAAAGTATTAGGAGGACAGAACTAAGCAGGCAGAAGGAAGGTTCACAAACTCAGCTGGCCAGGAGGCTAAGAAGCCGGCCTGACAAAGCCTGTGGAGGCGGGGAGGGGGCAGCTAAGAGGACACAAGGAAAAGCAACAAGAAACCCCTGTTTCTTTCTTCCTCCATGAAGTGTTTCAGAAGGCACATGGGACACCTGTCTGGACTTGTGTGAATCCACCCTCCCTGGCCTCCAGCGGGATATTCAGTTGGCCACAGAAATGAACTCAGCCTGGAGATCCGTTTATCAGACAGATGACTGTCCGTTTCAGCTGGGAGGCATGGGGCCCAGAGCCCTGGACGTGACAGCACACGTCCCCCAGACACACAGGCTGGGCGCTTTCCACCCAGTTCCTTAGGAAGGTGGAGACGGGGCGTCTTGCCTAAGAGAACATCTCACACAGCAGTTCCCAGGACAAAAGACCAGGCAAATCTGGTTTCTGCTTTCTAGTTCAAGTGCTGCTAAGACGCAGGAAAACAAAGCAAAACAAAATCTGTATCTTCCCATGAAGCCAAGGGAGAAAGAGAGGCCTGAGGCCTCTTCTTCAGACTGCCCACACCCTTCAACCTGCCAGCGTTTAAGTACTACCCACCAGGGTGCTAGGGGGCCTGGGCCTTCCCTACAGGGCTGTGTTCTGAACATAAAGAAAAGACGCAGAGGGCTTCCTGGTGGTCCAGTGTGGACTCCACCTTGCAGTGCAAGGTGCCGGTTCGATCCCTGGCCGGGGAAGGTCCCGCATGCCGCGGAGCGGCTGGACAGGTGTGTCGCGAGTACTGAGCCGGAGCTCTGGCGCGCGTGTGCCCAGAGCCGGTGCTCTGCGACAACAGCGGCCATCGAGATGGGAGGCCCGCAGGAGCCAAAGAACAAAGACGGATGAAAAATAGACAAATGAAAGACCAATAGAAGTGGCCCGCCCATCCCCCTCCCTCCCCACTCCACCCTCCAAAAGATAAATAAATAAAAAATCAAAAAAAACACAAAAAAACCCCAGAGGGACAGTCATGCTTTGGATACCAGGAATTCAGCACAAAAATGGGGAAAAAAGAAAAAAAGAGCGAACAAAGCGCCCAGGAAAGTTATCTTGGAAGCCAGCCACGGTGTGGGAAAAACAACTGATAAAGTATTAGGAGGACAGAACTAAGCAGGCAGAAGGAAGGTTCACAAACTCAGCTGGCCAGGAGGCTAAGAAGCCGGCCTGACAAAGCCTGTGGAGGCGGGGAGGGGGCAGCTAAGAGGACACAAGGAAAAGCAACAAGAAACCCCTGTTTCTTTCTTCCTCCATGAAGTGTTTCAGAAGGCACATGGGACACCTGTCTGGACTTGTGTGAATCCACCCTCCCTGGCCTCCAGCGGGATATTCAGTTGGCCACAGAAATGAACTCAGCCTGGAGATCCGTTTATCAGACAGATGACTGTCCGTTTCAGCTGGGAGGCATGGGGCCCAGAGCCCTGGACGTGACAGCACACGTCCCCCAGACACACAGGCTGGGCGCTTTCCACCCAGTTCCTTAGGAAGGTGGAGACGGGGCGTCTTGCCTAAGAGAACATCTCACACAGCAGTTCCCAGGACAAAAGACCAGGCAAATCTGGTTTCTGCTTTCTAGTTCAAGTGCTGCTAAGACGCAGGAAAACAAAGCAAAACAAAATCTGTATCTTCCCATGAAGCCAAGGGAGAAAGAGAGGCCTGAGGCCTCTTCTTCAGACTGCCCACACCCTTCAACCTGCCAGCGTTTAAGTACTACCCACCAGGGTGCTAGGCGGCTGGCGCGGGCCTGGGCCTTCCCTACAGGGCTGTGTTCTGAACCTAACAATTTTGGTTTTGTGTTAATCGTGTCTGAGACTTGGGAGAATTCAACAGCTATGGCAGGGGCCTGGTTCTCAGGAATCACAGAATCTGAGATGTGGTTCACCGTATAGAGAATATGTAAGTCCAGCCACCAGCAAAACCACGAGGGGCAGAGGAAGGAAGTGGAAACGAAACAATATGGTCCCACACTGGGGGACAAGCTGCCCCATGAGCTGGAGGGTGTCCCCCGCAGAGGAGTGGCAGCTCCTGGCAGGGAGGACAGAGGCTTGTTCACAGCCAACAATGCTTCATCACCCCTTCCAAGAACCAGCCCCACAAAGCACACTTGAAGGTCTGGGATCCAGCTCGAGACAAAGCAAGTTGGCAGCTGGATTCCACCAAATCTAAACACTGCCTCTTCTCCCCATGTCGGGGAGCACTGGGCACAGAGAAAAGCCTCTAACAGAGGCAAAGGACAGCCGCTCCCTGTTACAGGGGAAAGAATGCTACAGAATAGGGTTTCTGTTCGATGATGTGATCCTGCATCTCCAAAGCAGGGGGCAGCCAGGGAAGCAGAGCAGCAGCACGAAGCCTTCAGAACCTTTGCTCCCCTTGGACAGGGGGCCGCGCTGGCCATTACAAAGCCCCAAAGACATCTCACTCCATGAACAGAGACAGCGCTTAAAAAGAACCCTTACTCTGGCCTGAGCCCCCGAGAACTCTGCCAGCGGGTCAGCCCCCTCCCCTGCACCAGGGTCCCGGCAGAGCTGCTCCCCGCATCCCCCCTCCCCCACCCTGGTCTAGTAAGGCCCATTGAGATTTCAGACCTTGGTTCAAGGAAGTGTTCTTCCACCCCACCCCCACCTGGCCACGAGAGGACACTTGTCCTATTCTGTGCTGTCTTTTTTTACAGCTGTGTTCCCAGGACTTGCAACAGGCAGCGCCCTGGCCCCAACAGGTGTTCAAACACTGATCTCACACACACACCAGTCGGTTTTTCTTTAGTCCAGTTTTAGGGTTTCAAAGCCACTACCAGCTGCAGAACCCCCCAGTGTGGACTCGACATCAGAAAGCAAGGTGGCAGAGGAGCTAGGCTTGCAATAAAGGCTGATATGGAAAAATTAAAAAAGAAAAAAAAAAAAAAAAGGTTGCTATGGGGCAGGCAGGAAGGGTGTGTAACGTATGTGTGTGTCACCAATACTTAATAAAGAAAAAACCTTACATCTACCTTGTTGTTTCTGATATTAAGACAAAAAAAAATAATTACTATGAAGTTAATTCATTTATTTACCCCACAAATTAACTTATCAAGCATTAATTATGTACCAGGCAATGAGCCAAACACTGGGCATGCAATATGAACAAAACTTGGTCTTGGAGAATAATGTTAGGTATTAGGCTAAACTCTTCAGCGAAAAGATCTCATTTGATTCTTACAACAGCCTCGTGAGCTTGAGGACAGACAACCTGCTGCTTCCGGAACCACTGAAGCCTTGGGAACCCCCTGAAGGGCTCAAGCTGACAGACAATTAAGGTTTTCCGAGGCACATGTGAGCCCCTTCAGGATGTCCAGGAAGTGGCCATTCCAGAACCACTGTCAGTATACCTCCAAGCTCCAGAATAAAGTCATGTGGTTTGACCCACAGGGTTGGGGGCGTGGACCGAGAAAGGCAGTCACCCCAAGGCTCACTGTCGCGCGGAGGCCCCCTGCAGCAAAGATACTCGGCACAGGCTGTTTTACCCACATACCCGGGAGAGCCCAGGAGACAGCCCGTCACCAGCACACTTCCTTTGGTTGTATCCTGTTGGTAAGGATTGGGCCACTGCCTCGGCAGGCTGGGGATGGAAACACTCAACTTATCAGAAAATGGGCGGAAGCTGGCAGGGCCACTCCAGACTCAATGGACCTGCCTTCACTCCCAGCTCACCGCTGGGAAGGCTCAGCTCCACAAGCAGAGGTTTCTACAGGAAAGGGTTCAACAGGCGTCTGCCAAGACAAACGACGCCAGCTCCAGAGCTGGCCTTGTAGATGGAAGCAAAAGGCAGGGAGCAGGAGAGGAAACGTCTCTGAAATCCTGGCTTCAGTCATGCCCCCACTGCTCGCGTGCACTAATGCGCTGTCACGTGGAACCAACCAGACTTCCCGTGAGGGCAAAGCTCTGGCTGGAACCACGTCTAAAGGGGCGAATATGCTATCTATTTTGAATGTAACCACAGATGTGACTCAAGACACCTAAATTCAAGATCCTTGTCCTCTTGAAGTCTGTAGCACAGGTGGGCAGTGTCTGTCTGGGCAGAGAGGGCACCTCACGCCAAGGGCTGGAGTCTAGTCCTCAGCCGTTGAGGCCAGGCTGTGCTTTCTTCTTACAAGTGTTCCACAAAAACAGTGTCTGTGACTGCGTGAGTGGGGAGGGGGAAGACCCTGAGCCAGACAAGGACAAAGGAGATGGCTGTGAGAGGCAGAGGACCGCAAAGTGAAGGTTTTGAGACACATCTTGACAGCGCCACCAAATCACCAAAGCATTATCTTGCCTGGGAGGTCAGCTGCCAGGCCGCAATGTTAGATTAGCATTGGGGCAAATATAAGTGAGATAACAGAAAGTCAAGGGTGTGGACACGTAAACTGGTCCACATAATGGTAGGAAGATGACCCGTCCACGGGGCCAGAGGGACGCCAGGATCTTTAAGGCCCGGTAGAGGGAAATCACCTAACTCCAAGAGATAAAGTCATGTGGTTTGACCCACAGGGTTGGGGGCGTGGACCGAGAAAGGCAGTCACCCCAAGGCTCACTGTCGCGCGGAGGCCCCCTGCAGCAAAGATACTCGGCACAGGCTGTTTTACCCACATACCCGGGAGAGCCCAGGAGACAGCCCGTCACCAGCACACTTCCTTTGGTTGTATCCTGTTGGTAAGGATTGGGCCACTGCCTCGGCAGGCTGGGGATGGAAACACTCAACTTATCAGAAAATGGGCGGAAGCTGGCAGGGCCACTCCAGACTCAATGGACCTGCCTTCACTCCCAGCTCACCGCTGGGAAGGCTCAGCTCCACAAGCAGAGGTTTCTACAGGAAAGGGTTCAACAGGCGTCTGCCAAGACAAACGACGCCAGCTCCAGAGCTGGCCTTGTAGATGGAAGCAAAAGGCAGGGAGCAGGAGAGGAAACGTCTCTGAAATCCTGGCTTCAGTCATGCCCCCACTGCTCGCGTGCACTAATGCGCTGTCACGTGGAACCAACCAGACTTCCCGTGAGGGCAAAGCTCTGGCTGGAACCACGTCTAAAGGGGCGAATATGCTATCTATTTTGAATGTAACCACAGATGTGACTCAAGACACCTAAATTCAAGATCCTTGTCCTCTTGAAGTCTGTAGCACAGGTGGGCAGTGTCTGTCTGGGCAGAGAGGGCACCTCACGCCAAGGGCTGGAGTCTAGTCCTCAGCCGTTGAGGCCAGGCTGTGCTTTCTTCTTACAAGTGTTCCACAAAAACAGTGTCTGTGACTGCGTGAGTGGGGAGGGGGAAGACCCTGAGCCAGACAAGGACAAAGGAGATGGCTGTGAGAGGCAGAGGACCGCAAAGTGAAGGTTTTGAGACACATCTTGACAGCGCCACCAAATCACCAAAGCATTATCTTGCCTGGGAGGTCAGCTGCCAGGCCGCAATGTTAGATTAGCATTGGGGCAAATATAAGTGAGATAACAGAAAGTCAAGGGTGTGGACACGTAAACTGGTCCACATAATGGTAGGAAGATGACCCGTCCACGGGGCCAGAGGGACGCCAGGATCTTTAAGGCCCGGTGTAGAGGGAAATCACCTAACTCCAATGTTAAGAATTTGTTGTCGTTTAGTTACTAAGTCATGTCTGACTCTTATGACCCCACGACTACAGCCCACCAGGCTCCTCCGTCCATGGGATTTCCTAGGCAAAAATACTGGAATGGGCTGCCATTCCCTTCTCCAGGGGATCTTCCCGACCCAGGGATCGAACCCACATCTCTCGCTTGGCAGGCGGATTCTTTACCACTGAGTCACCTGGGAAGCCCAATGTTACTACAAATGAGTAAGATGGTGTCAAACCCAGAAATCATTCGGTAGCATCACACGGGACATGGACTGAAACAGAACAGAGATGTGAAGTGCTGGATTCCTAAGGACAAGCAACTTCCCTCTTGTGACGAAAATTTCAAAAAGTCAAATAAATCCTCATTGGGGAAGGAGGCGCCCGCCACTCCTTGGTGAGTAATCCATGGCATGTGGCCCCGAAGGGAAGGAAGTCTGCTGGGGCCTGCACGTCTGATGGGCAGGCCGATCAGGCACACTGCGGCTCCTTCTCGGATGCAGAACCCACAGGGGCGGGCGGGGCTCCTGCGAGTCTCCGTTCCAGCTGACTAGGAGCGAGTGCACGCGAGAGGAGGCCCTGCGCCGCGGGGTGGGGGTGGGGGGCAGCCAGGACCGGGGTCTGGGGGTGTTAGGAGGGAGAACAATGGTCCTAGGAGGTCACAACTTTCAGCAACCGTAAGGTTTCTCCCAGCAGTGTTCAGTTCCAGATGTAGCCAAGCCGCTTTCGGAAGGTGGTGAGACAGAGGACCTACCTTGGATTTCTTTTAATCTGGACAAGAGAGCTATGGCCACAGCCTGCCCTGCCTCTGGCCACCTGTCTGCTGCTCAGATCAGTCGATCAGATCACCACCCAGACGGACTCACAGACTCCAGCCTGGGGTGGGTGGATTCTCCCCAGCATGGGAATTCTACGTCACTTACTCTACATGTAAGGACAACTGTCGCCTTGTTCAAGACCTGCTCTAGAGAAGGCTATGCGGCCATGCATTGTGGTGAGAGTAAGGCAAGGCCAGTGTTAAACAGGCCTGGGCACCCTCAACAGTTCAAAGGCCAAATTACAACAGCCGGAAGTTAAGAGTGAATGGCTCGGAAGCCGGCAGTGGTCAAGGGCCATTTCCTTCTCTGCTCTTAGGCGAGCCACATGATCATTTTTTACCCCCTCTCATCAGTACTCAAAGGATCATGGGTCTGGGAGGCAGAACATGGAGGCAGGCAGGAAAATAAAATCAAGATAGAGGGGCCAAGCAAACATTCTCCCTGTCACACCCTAGACAAAACTCACCAAAAGCTAACAGACATTGATCAAGTCCCATAATACCTCCTTGAGGCAGAGATTATTTCCATTTCACTGACAAGCAACCCACAAAATACAATGAAGCAGTTTCTTGCCCAATAAATGGCAATATTCTTGAATTCAAACTCTAGCCTGACTGCAAACACACTCAACTTCTTACCTACTCCCTTGAGACTAGGAGGCTGTGAACACCCATGATTTCTATGAAGCCCTTGGTTCAACCAACAAGGAAAGTACAAGTGTTAGTTGCTCAGTCCTGTTCAACTCTTTGCAACCCCATGGACTACAGACTGCCAGGCTCTCCTCTCCATGGAATTCTCCAGGCAAGAATACTGGTGTGAGTTGCCATTCCCTTCTTCAGGGGATCTTCCCGACCCGGGGATCAAACCCGTGTCTCCTGAACTGCACACAGATTCTTTACTGTTTGAGCCAACCAACGCTGAAGACCAAGGAGGTAAAATTCCTCTCCGGGAACAACTCCACTGCAGGTCACCGGCAAAACAGGTGCTCCGCCTCCACTTAAGAAGTCAACCAGATCTATTACCTTTTTAAACCCCGACAATCAGGAAACAGCTCAAGAATTCACAGTGAGTAATGTCTGAGCCAACGTGAACGGAAGGGCTGGCCCTGAGGCCTTGATCACCTACACAGTGGGTGCTGCCGCCTCTGTCCTTAGCTTAGAGACTTCCTGGGGGCTTATAGAGGAAGTCCCAAATGCTGCTGAGCCAGCCTCCCTTACTGGGGCAACAATCGTGCAGACTTTCAATGAGAAAAATTTCAATTGGAGACACATTTTCTGTCCATCAGGGACTTTCACTGGAAAGGCCAAATTACAACAGCCGGAAGTTAAGAGTGAATGGCTCGGAAGCCGGCAGTGGTCAAGGGCCATTTCCTTCTCTGCTCTTAGGCGAGCCACATGATCATTTTTTACCCCCTCTCATCAGTACTCAAAGGATCATGGGTCTGGGAGGCAGAACATGGAGGCAGGCAGGAAAATAAAATCAAGATAGAGGGGCCAAGCAAACATTCTCCCTGTCACACCCTAGACAAAACTCACCAAAAGCTAACAGACATTGATCAAGTCCCATAATACCTCCTTGAGGCAGAGATTATTTCCATTTCACTGACAAGCAACCCACAAAATACAATGAAGCAGTTTCTTGCCCAATAAATGGCAATATTCTTGAATTCAAACTCTAGCCTGACTGCAAAGTCTAGAAACACACTCAACTTCTTACCTACTCCCTTGAGACTAGGAGGCTGTGAACACCCATGATTTCTATGAAGCCCTTGGTTCAACCAACAAGGAAAGTACAAGTGTTAGTTGCTCAGTCCTGTTCAACTCTTTGCAACCCCATGGACTACAGACTGCCAGGCTCTCCTCTCCATGGAATTCTCCAGGCAAGAATACTGGTGTGAGTTGCCATTCCCTTCTTCAGGGGATCTTCCCGACCCGGGGATCAAACCCGTGTCTCCTGAACTGCACACAGATTCTTTACTGTTTGAGCCAACCAACGCTGAAGACCAAGGAGGTAAAATTCCTCTCCGGGAACAACTCCACTGCAGGTCACCGGCAAAACAGGTGCTCCGCCTCCACTTAAGAAGTCAACCAGATCTATTACCTTTTAACCACGACAATCAGGGGAAACAGCTCAAGAATTCACAGTGAGTAATGTCTGAGCCAACGTGAACGGAAGGGCTGGCCCTGAGGCCTTGATCACCTACACAGTGGGTGCTGCCGCCTCTGTCCTTAGCTTAGAGACTTCCTGGGGGCTTATAGAGGAAGTCCCAAATGCTGCTGAGCCAGCCTCCCTTACTGGGGCAACAATCGTGCAGACTTTCAATGAGAACTGAAAAACTGAATTACTTCTTTTTGACTCATGTTGAAGAGCACGACACATTTTCTGTCCATCAGGGACTTTCACTGGAAAGAAACTGCCTATGTAACACCTTGTTCAACAGCAACTATAAAAATATATTTGTATTTTGCAATTCTAACATGCCACTTCTGGACTTTATCTTAGTTAGCTGAATACATAAGAACTAAGGGCCCTGGTGTGAAAAAATGTGTTGCTATTGACTGGTGTGACTACTGGAACAAATGCTGGTGAATCTCAACCTTTTCTTCAATAGTCCCCATTTTCAAATATTTAGAAAGTTATAAAAAAATCTTTCTTACAGCAGTTTTATGGAGATATGACCATCCCATGCAGTTCTCAAGCATTATTCATTTGTGTCATTGGGCTTCCCAAGTGGATCAGAGGTAAAGGATCTACCTGCTAATGCAGGAGATGCAGGTTCAATCTCAGTTGGGAAGATCCCCTGGAGGAGGAAATGGCAACCCACTCCAGTATCCTTGCCGGGAGAATCCCATGGACAGAGGAGCCTGGTGGGCTACAGTCCATGGGGTCACGCTAGAACAACATTAGATAATTACCCAGACTATAGCAATATTGAAGATGTTAACAATACAAATGAGAACAAAACTGGATACAAAACAGATCCCTTAGTATACAGGCAAATCTTTTAAAAAGATGGGAGAATAAAAATGGCTACACTGTTAGGATCATGGAATTAGGTGATTTTTTTTTCTTTCATGAAACAGTCAATCTTGTTATTTCAATAGTCCGATGACAAAATATGCACAATATAAAAACAAAACCCTAGGGGTTTCCCTGGTGGGTCCAGTTGGTAAGGACACCACCTTGCAGTACAAGGGGTGTCAGTTCGATCCCTGGCCTGGGAAAATCCTACGTGCCATGGAGCAGCTGGACCAATGTGTCCAACTACCGAGCCGGAGCTCTGGAGCGCATGATCCCAGAGCCGGTGCTCTGCAGCGAGAGAGGCCACTGCGATGGGAGGCCCACACAGGCCAAAGAACAAAGAGAAATAAATGAAAAATCAATAGAAGTGGCCAAAACCCCCTCCAAAAAACCAAAACCCTGGTAAGATAACCACCAGGAAAACAGTGCCATATGACCTTTTCCACGTCAAAGACTGCTAAGAAAAAGCCCCCGTCAAGCTCAGACGAGACCACCATTGCAGTTCCATCCTGAAAAAGAATTCTCAACAGAACGCTCTGCAAGGGAGGCTTCTCCAGAAGCTCACCAAGCAAAGGCCCCCCACGGCCCATCTCCGCTGGCTGGAAAGGGCCTCTGGTTCCTCTGCCATTCCCCCCACCTGCCTCGGGAGCATCCTTCAGGATGCCCAGAACCCTATGCTGCTTCTTTGTGAAAGGTGTGGCGCCTCCCTTTCTGATTCCAGAGCCCTGGGGTACAGCCATCACACCCACAGCTCCGGGAGGAAAGCACTTTGCTCTCCATGGATCCTGCGGAAGTCGGCAGCCTCTTCCCTTGCGTGCTAAGAGAATGCTGGCAGCCCCTGGAACTTACTCCTAGCATCAGTGGTCAACAACAGCCTCCTGAGAAACAAGCTCTGTGGGCTGCTTTCGGTCTCCAGGTCTTTGATTCTGGCATTTTAAAAGATCAGTAATAATGCCGGGTCGGGGAGAGGCGCCTGGCTGAGAGCAGAGGAAATGTGTGGGTTACTGAGTCAGTTCTGCCCTAGGCAAATCCTTCCTCTCAACTGAGTCAATTAATACTATCTGGCGACCAGGACGCTGGTCCTTCTGGAGGGAATTCAGGTGTGTACTAGTAGTCGCTGAAGGCCTCCGTGAGAGGGTGAGCAAGGACTCTAATGAGCAAGCCCTAATGCTCTGAAACTCTTAGGCGTATTCACCAACGCAGTTCCCAAACTGTCCGTCAAGGCACCCCAGGTCCCCCCCCAGAGGTGGCTGTGACAGTTACAGATTTCAGGGCAAACAGCATACTTCGACATCTGTCAGACATCATGCTAATGGATGGGTTACCTTTTTCCCCAATAGCTTAGCTTGGCTACACTAAACTGTGGGGCTTCCCAGGTGGCTCAGTGGTAAAGAACCTGCCTGCCTACGTGGGAGACGTGGTTTCATTCCCAGGTCGGGAAAGGCCGCTGGAGAAGGAAATAGCAGTATCCTTGCCTGGGAAATCCCGTGGACAGAAGGAGCCTTGTGGGCGACAGTCACGACTTGACAACGGAACAGTAACACACTAAGCTGTGAGGACACGGATGCTGACTGGAGGGCATCACTTACTGAACGGAACCGCCAGGTTGTTTCTTTAGGCCTAGGAGTATTGTGAAAAATTTCTGTGACACCAAGCGTGCTGTGAACTGAGAAACCTTTGCCCTCCAGGATGGGGGCGGAGAACCAGACGTGCTGGGCTGACACGGCCCAGCGCTGCTCACAGCTCCACCTTAGGCTGAGAAGAACACGTCCCTACACGTTCTCTCCTACTGCGGCTACCACCTGCTGGTAGAGGGTGTGCAATTCTGACTTCAGACACGCCCAGCACAGGTTAAGCTGGCCTGCTGGTCCGCGGCTGGACAGGTGCCGCACCAGCGCTCAGCCCAGGTCTTCTGACTCCAAACCTACCAGATCCGCTCCGGGTTGTGAGCTCCTCCTTTCTGCACTGCTTTTGGGTTCAAAGGAGTTTTGAAATGTTTTCTTTGAACTGAGGTTGTTCGCGCCTTTTAAAAAGTGCTGGAACAATTCTTTCCCCACCCGACGTCACCTCCTTGACCCAGAGACACTACTTTGTTTTAACAGATGTTTGCTTCTTCTGTTTCAAGCATTCCTTCCCTGGGTAAAGCCTGCACCATCGCCCCTCGGAGGCCGACCAGGGTGCCTCGCCCCGCAATGGGGCGCCGGGCCTCCCAGTGTGCTGGCCGCTCGCTGCTCCAGCTCGCCCGTGCCAGCTCATCAGTGCCCGTGTTTGTTTGCAGAGGAAGTGTCCGGAACAGTAGGTGAGTGGAAATACCTTTATCTACAGGAACAGTGGGAGTGGGAAAAAAATAAACAAGGGGAAAAGTTCCAGGGCAACCGAGGTAAAACCAGGACAAAGGAGGGTGGCGAAAGGGAAGTCACGGGCCAAGGGCAAACAGATGTAGGAAGCACTAGAGCTTGAGGCGCCCATGCCTGCTGGACAGAGGGCTGCCCCGCCCACCCTGATGTTTCTAGGACAGCAGCGCCACCTTTTGCTGAGGAGCCTGAACACCTGAGCCTGGCGTCTTACTGAAGAGGAGGCCAGGGCACCGAAGCTGGGGAACAAGGGCTGAAGGAACGCACGTGCCCATCCTGCTCCCTGTGGGGTGCTCTGCCACCTCCTCCAAGCTCCTTTCTTCGTGGCTTAGGGCCCGACCCCTGCGACCCTGGGCTGACGGCTCAGGAACGCTCCCTGTGTGTGGGAGGTGGGGGTAGGCGGGCAAGACCTGGAGTCCTCATTTCCCAAAAACGAGACTGTGCACAGGTGGTGACCTCCGACAGCAGCGGATCAACACAAGGGCCACCTCCAGTCGCTGTGCTCTGCTTTTGTACTTCCCAAAGTCAACAGATAATAAAGTCAGAGCATATTCAACTTTGTGAATCCACAAGGCCAACTCCTTTCCCAAGAAACAGCTTCGTGCTTTATTCCTACCTCAACCCTCACATTTCTTTTAGGACATTAGTGACAAGTGGTTTCTTAAAAGGCCCAGAAACAGTTTCTACAACGTCAAAACACTTCATATAATACTGAGACGTGTTTGCCCTTTTCACTGTGTTAAATTTATAGGAGCGACAACGGGTAAACCTGTTGGCCCTTTAGAATAAGTTAGGGCAGCAACACCAAAGTGAGCAGTAGCTGTACTTTTTTTTTTTAAAGCATCCTGTGCAACTGAGTTACAAGCTGAAATAGCTGTTTTCTTTATGGATGAGTGCACGTCCTTCTACGCCGCCATCTTAGCTCCACCTTCCATTGAAAACCTTCATGGAATATCATTTTTGCTTGAAAGAGTAACTGAAAACTATGGTTATTCAGACTTATGTAGCTGGCAGCCATTTTTTAAAAGACTAAACCTATCACTTAAAGGAAAACTTTCCCATTGTATTTACTGGTGATGGGAAGATTCAATTTCTTAGGTGACAATTAGAATCTGAGAAAACACATACTTCCCATCGCGAGCATGACAGCTTTCTTATACTTAAGGGCTTGTCTGATGAGATCAGTAATGTCGCTAACAAATAAGCATTTTTGGACACTACAGAACAAAATGTGTCAGCATGTAGGAACTAGAGGAGAACAAGGGCTGAAGGAACCCCACGCTGCCCATGCCTGGCGTCTTACTGAAGAGGAGGCCAGGGCACGAAGCTGGGGAACAAGGGCTGAAGGAACGTGCCCATCCTGCTCCCTGTGGGTGCTCTGCCACCTCCTCCAAGCTCCTTTCTTCGTGGCTTAGGGCCCGACCCCTGCGACCCTGGGCTGACGGCTCAGGAACGCTCCCTGTGTGTGGGAGGTGGGGGTAGGCGGGCAAGACCTGGAGTCCTCATTTCCCAAAAACGAGACTGTGCACAGGTGGTGACCTCCGACAGCAGCGGATCAACACAAGGGCCACCTCCAGTCGCTGTGCTCTGCTTTTGTACTTCCCAAAGTCAACAGATAATAAAGTCAGAGCATATTCAACTTTGTGAATCCACAAGGCCAACTCCTTTCCCAAGAAACAGCTTCGTGCTTTATTCCTACCTCAACCCTCACATTTCTTTTAGGACATTAGTGACAAGTGGTTTCTTAAAAGGCCCAGAAACAGTTTCTACAACGTCAAAACACTTCATATAATACTGAGACGTGTTTGCCCTTTTCACTGTGTTAAATTTATAGGAGCGACAACGGGTAAACCTGTTGGCCCTTTAGAATAAGTTAGGGCAGCAACACCAAAGTGAGCAGTAGCTGTACTTTTTTTTTTTAAAGCATCCTGTGCGACTGAGTTACAAGCTGAAATAGCTGTTTTCTTTATGGATGAGTGCACGTCCTTCTACGCCGCCATCTTAGCTCCACCTTCCATTGAAAACCTTCATGGAATATCATTTTTGCTTGAAAGAGTAACTGAAAACTATGGTTATTCAGACTTATGTAGCTGGCAGCCATTTTTTAAAAGACTAAACCTATCACTTAAAGGAAAACTTTCCCATTGTATTTACTGGTGATGGGAAGATTCAATTTCTTAGGTGACAATTAGAATCTGAGAAAACACATACTTCCCATCGCGAGCATGACAGCTTTCTTATACTTAAGGGCTTGTCTGATGAGATCAGTAATGTCGCTAACAAATAAGCATTTTTTGGACACTACAGAACAAAATGTGTCAGCATTTAGAAGACCCACATAATGCAGGGAGCCGACACTGTCCAAATCACCAGTGTCTGACGATGTGATATCAAGCACGAGCAAAAGAGGCATGCAACGCCAGACAGACCTGTGGATTTTAATGAAGCAGGGAACAAAAAGTTCATTGATAAGGATTCACATTCTCGTTGCAACGAACTTTAGGAAACTACTGCCTACTGAGTCCTGATGAAGAACATCCACAAGGACTTGAGGGCTACCAAAGTACTCTCCTTGTCCAATGAGCAGTCTGCATGAAGCCAGAGTTTCTGCAAATTCTTCAACCAAAATGCCATATTGCAACAGACTGGACACAGAAGCAGTTATGAGATCCTATTAATAGCCGCCTATGCAACTAGACGTTAGATATTAAAGAGACTTATAAAATGCTAAAATACCACTTTTTGTTCTAACCATTTTTTGTTTCAGAAATGATAATTTTCTCATAAAACCGGTATTTATGTTAACATGTAATAGGTATGTTATTTTAAAATAAAAAACAAATATTTAAAATATCAAGAGATAAAACTAAAATGAATAAAAGCTCTTTGGGATTCTAGTTTTTAACTGTGTAAAGGAACCAAATTGGGGGGTGGGTGGGAGGCTCAAGAGGGAGGGGATGTATGTAGACTCATAACTGATCAACACTTTTGGACAGCAGAGACACAACACTGTAAAGCAATTATCCTCCAATTATAAAAAAGTGGCTTTGAAAAGTGCTATAGTAAAAACACAAAAGCAGGGGGCTTCCATGGTGGTCCGGTGGGTACGGACACTGCCTTGCAGAGCAAGAGGCGCCGGTTAGATCCCTGGCCTGGGAAGATCCCATGTGCTGCTGAGAGGCTGGACCCATGTGTCCAATTACCGAGCCCGAGCTCTGGAGCGCGTGCGCACAGAGCCAGTGCTCTGCGACAACAGAGGCCACTGCGATGGGAGGCCCACACGGGCCAAAGAACAAATATGGATGAAGACAGATAAATGAAAGACCAACAGAAGTCGCCTGCCTGCCCCTCTCCCTCCCCAACCCGCACCACCACCCCAAATAAGCATTTTTTGGACACTACAGAACAAAATGTGTCAGCATTTAGAAGACCCACATAATGCAGGGAGCCGACACTGTCCAAATCACCAGTGTCTGACGATGTGATATCAAGCACGAGCAAAAGAGGCATGCAACGCCAGACAGACCTGTGGATTTTAATGAAGCAGGGAACAAAAAGTTCATTGATAAGGATTCACATTCTCGTTGCAACGAACTTTAGGAAACTACTGCCTACTGAGTCCTGATGAAGAACATCCACAAGGACTTGAGGGCTACCAAAGTACTCTCCTTGTCCAATGAGCAGTCTGCATGAAGCCAGAGTTTCTGCAAATTCTTCAACCAAAATGCCATATTGCAACAGACTGGACACAGAAGCAGTTATGAGATCCTATTAATAGCCGCCTATGCAACTAGACGTTAGATATTAAAGAGACTTATAAAATGCTAAAATACCACTTTTGTTCTAACCATTTTTTGTTTCAGAAATGATAATTTTCTCATAAAACCGGTATTTATGTTAACATGTAATAGGTATGTTATTTTAAAATAAAAAACAAATATTTAAAATATCAAGAGATAAAACTAAAATGAATAAAAGCTCTTTGGGATTCTAGTTTTTAACTGTGTAAAGGAACCAAATTGGGGGGTGGGTGGGAGGCTCAAGAGGGAGGGGATGTATGTAGACTCATAACTGATCAACACTTTTGGACAGCAGAGACACAACACTGTAAAGCAATTATCCTCCAATTATAAAAAAGTGGCTTTGAAAAGTGCTATAGTAAAAACACAAAAGCAGGGGGCTTCCATGGTGGTCCGGTGGGTACGGACACTGCCTTGCAGAGCAAGAGGCGCCGGTTAGATCCCTGGCCTGGGAAGATCCCATGTGCTGCCGAGAGGCTGGACCCATGTGTCCAATTACCGAGCCCGAGCTCTGGAGCGCGTGCGCACAGAGCCAGTGCTCTGCGACAACAGAGGCCACTGCGATGGGAGGCCCACACGGGCCAAAGAACAAATATGGATGAAGACAGATAAATGAAAGACCAACAGAAGTCGCCTGCCTGCCCCTCTCCCTCCCCAACCCGCACCACCACCCCCAAAAATTCTAAAAAAATATAAAATAAAATAGAAGCAGATCTTAAAAGCCAAAGTAGGAAGGAATGCCATCTAGTGGAAGAGAGAGTTATGACATCGATTCGTTTGCTAACAACACCTAACATCTGCAGCAACACATCCTAATATCAGAAACTTCACATACTTAGGCAGAAATTTGCAAAATTAATGATTTAAAAAATAAAAGTATTGTTAATTACTGACTGAAATAAAACTTAAATGTGACAGAAAAATTCCAGAAGGAGGGGTGAGAAGGGTGTGAGGGGGAGATTTAGGACCTGGCAGAGACTGTGGTGCCAGCTTAGGCAGAAGCCGAAGTCCAGGCAGGCAAGACCCACCATGGGGAGCACACAAAACTCATGCTGGGGGCCGTTCCTCGTCCTTGGAGGTGCCACAAGGACTCGCTCTTGCTGCCCCCCGCGGGCCTCTGCGGGCCTCTGGGGAGCCAAAGCTGCCTGAGCTGGCAAGCTCCGTCCGATCCCCACAAGAATACCCTCCATGAGATCTACATCCAGTCACTCTGAAGGCTGGGTTTTGTGCTGATTTCCAAGGGCCCCCTAACAGAAACAGTAATTGTTCCCCGAGGACTCTTCATTGCACAGTCAGACTGGAAACTCAAATGCCTGAGTGAAAAACAGTTAAGCACATCAGTCAGCCTCTATGTGGGACCAAGAAAGCAGAGGCTGAACACAAGACATTAATAAGCGTCCTGATTTTGCCTATTTGGGGAGCAGGGCGGCTGCTCGTCCCTCTCCCACAGGCCCGTCATCCCCGGAGGAGCTGCAGTGTGTATCACTGCTTTCCAGGTGTGTCCGTTAAAGGCATGCGTCTTGCTCTCCAGCTAACCTCTCCAGGAGGCTCCAGCTTCACGCTGGCAACCGCAGACAGGCTCCAGGTCCCATGAATCCTACTTTCCGTCCACAACTTGGTGGCCCCTGAGGCTTATTTTATGCACAGGCTCCAAGGCCCACGTACGCCAAACTAAGACAGAAGGAGGACACTACCACAACTGGCCATTTGCTCTCTGTGAGCCCAAGCAGAGCTCCACAGTCCCTGGTGCAGGCCATGGGTCTACCCTCCTACTAGTAAGGCTTCAACGGGTTCCTAATCCTGAGTTGCTCACAAGGCACAGTGAGGAGCTGGCACTGCAGTCTGTGGGACAAACTTTTTTTTTTTCTTTCTCCTGCATGCTGGTGCCTAAACTTTCTTGGTAGAATGTTTTCTCATCTGCATCATCCACAGCCCATCATGGGTTGATTTCAATTGTTGCACACAGTTCTAGTCAATCATACAACCAGCTCAAATTTAGAACAGCTCATGCTATTTTTGGACACACCCTTGCTTTAGATTGTAATTGGGGATAGTTTCCCTAAATTCCACAAGGTCACCTTAAAGGCCTCAGCTGGTTTTAATGCAGTTTTTAGACACAAAACTTGGCTCCTATTCCTCAGGCCCAGAGTGATAAAATTAGTCTTTCTCTTTGGAGGGAAAAAGTTTGTCTTCCAAAGAATGCTTTCTCATCAGGCACATTTATACGAGCGCCCAGCGCCGAGAACAACAAGGGTACCCAACATGCGTGTGTGCATGTGTCTGTCTCAGCCTTTATAAGATCGGGGTCAAGGATGTGTGAATTACTCTCAGCTCCACTGGGATGGAAAAGAGGAAGAAACGACTATGTTGTTTCAGAACAAATCATTCTGTAAGGTTTACTGGAGAGTGGAAGGGCACAAGCCTGGAAAAACAAGGCTTAGGCTCAGCATCCCCAATAGCTGGGACACGTCTCATTTTGTCTGGCCCTCTATGGCCTTTCTTCACGTCTGGACGTCTGAAGAGAACCCATGGTGCACGAGGCAGCCCCTTGGATTCCTGCTCCTAACCCACCTGCAGGGGCAGGACCCCACAGAGACCACCTGGTTTAAGAGCACAGGAAGGAGGTTGCAGTCAGCCAAGCCTCTCACTTTGGCAGCGAGGCTGGAAACGAAACTGCCTCAGGACAGTCCAGAGTGACCTCCAGGTCCCATGCCTACTGAGGCCTTCAACCAGGACGTAAGACAGAAGGAGGACACTACCACAACTGGCCATTTGCTCTCTGTGAGCCCAAGCAGAGCTCCACAGTCCCTGGTGCAGGCCATGGGTCTACCCTCCTACTAGTAAGGCTTCAACGGGTTCCTAATCCTGAGTTGCTCACAAGGCACAGTGAGGAGCTGGCACTGCAGTCTGTGGGACAAACTTTTTTTTTTTCTTTCTCCTGCATGCTGGTGCCTAAACTTTCTTGGTAGAATGTTTTCTCATCTGCATCATCCACAGCCCATCATGGGTTGATTTCAATTGTTGCACACAGTTCTAGTCAATCATACAACCAGCTCAAATTTAGAACAGCTCATGCTATTTTTGGACACACCCTTGCTTTAGATTGTAATTGGGGATAGTTTCCCTAAATTCCACAAGGTCACCTTAAAGGCCTCAGCTGGTTTTAATGCAGTTTTTAGACACAAAACTTGGCTCCTATTCCTCAGGCCCAGAGTGATAAAATTAGTCTTTCTCTTTGGAGGGAAAAAGTTTGTCTTCCAAAGAATGCTTTCTCATCAGGCACATTTATACGAGCGCCCAGCGCCGAGAACAACAAGGGTACCCAACATGCGTGTGTGCATGTGTCTGTCTCAGCCTTTATAAGATCGGGGTCAAGGATGTGTGAATTACTCTCAGCTCCACTGGGATGGAAAAGAGGAAGAAACGACTATGTTGTTTCAGAACAAATCATTCTGTAAGGTTTACTGGAGAGTGGAAGGGCACAAGCCTGGAAAAACAAGGCTTAGGCTCAGCATCCCCAATAGCTGGGACACGTCTCATTTTGTCTGGCCCTCTATGGCCTTTCTTCACGTCTGGACGTCTGAAGAGAACCCATGGTGCACGAGGCAGCCCCTTGGATTCCTGCTCCTAACCCACCTGCAGGGGCAGGACCCCACAGAGACCACCTGGTTTAAGAGCACAGGAAGGAGGTTGCAGTCAGCCAAGCCTCTCACTTTGGCAGCGAGGCTGGAAACGAAACTGCCTCAGGACAGTCCAGAGTGACCTCCAGGTTTCTCTGAAAGTTGGGCTGATCCCCCCAACCCAAATTGCACATGGTTACACAGTATGCTAATGGGACAGACCTGGACCAGACATATGAACTGAGCCATGATGTTAAAAACGCCTTGTTGGTATCCAGCCACCCCACCACAGCCAAACCAAATACCTGTGGGTCATCAGCCTCAGGTTTTTCAGTTTCTGAATCGTCATCTTCCTACAAGACAAAGAATTCAGAGGATTAAGCTCAAAGGAGCGGCCTGAGGTCCTCACACACATAACTAGGGGACGGAGCAAATTTACCCTGCCTGGCTCGTCCCACCAAGACCCCCCCGGCCCCACCACATAGCCCAGGCTCCAGTGAAAGAGAAGGGGGAAAAGATGTTCTGGGGGAGAAAAAAAGAACATCGGCAGTCAAAGTCATTACTCCAGCAGGGCCACAGTCTATATCCGTGAAAATGCCTGAGGTTAAAAAAACCACACACACAAAAATGGAGACAGGCTGCAATACGCTTGAGAAAAGATCAGGCCGCACAGGAAAAACCAGGCAAGGCGTTTTCAATGAAATACCAAGGATTTCAAACCAGGTACACGAGTCTTTTTTTTTCTTTCTTTGCCTTTCACGTCCACACTAGACAGAGCTCCCACGAGAGTGTTCACCACCCTGAGCGCCATGACCCCCTACCCCAAGCTACACCCAAGCGCTTCAACCCAGCAACATCTGCACATTAGCATGAAGAGTAGGAAGGCAGGCTGCAAACGACCAGGGCACATGACCTGAGAGAGGCAGGACTGTCCTGGGCCCCGTCTCCATCCAAGCTCTTCAGGTCTAGCCAGCTGTGTTCTTTACCTAAATGGCCTGCTTGACACAAAGCCCCATGTGGGCAAGACATTTTCCAATGCGTGCCCCGGCCTCACACAAGCTAGCACATCATTCCACTGAATCATACTGAAGGTCAAAGATCCGCTACCCCATAAGGCAGCTGTCTCCCAACTCTATTCCACTATGTGCATACCCCAATGCATGGGAGCTGTAAGAAAGTTTCATTTGAAATCGCTGTTTTCAATCACTCTAACCCCCAAATGAAAGAGCTCGCCAGATGTTCATATAAACATCACCTGAGAGACCTGAACTAGTCTGATGGCTTTGAAATTTAATTGTTGTACAAGGCATCAGAGAGCCACAGGTTTTAAACACAATCTCCTCCAAATGAAACCCATCAGGCCAAATAATCAGAGACTTATTGCCAATAATAATCAGCCAAATGCAATGAAATTTTAGAATGTCTATTTTGGTAATCTATCCGAGGATTTTACTGAAATATGAAATAAAGCTTAAACGTAGTGAAAATTCTATGCAAAGCAGATGAAGAACACTTCAAAAATACACATCATGCAAATTTGCTGAAGGAAAGAGTTACTGGATGTCAGACCAGTATGTAAGCATTTAAGAAGAGTCAGGAAAATGAAACAACTTACAAAGCCTTTCTAAACAATTTTAGTCAATTCTGATTATCAGCAATAATGGGGGAGGGGAAGCCTCAGGGGATAAAAATATCTTCCAAAAGAACAGAAAATACCAATGCACTTTTGTTTAATTTGTTAAAGCCTTTTAAAGCTAACATTTATGTAACAAAGAGTAACATTTTAAAATAAATAGTATAGGACATTAGACCTTATAATTAAAGCTGTTACTAAACAGCCAGATTTTATATTGAGGTTCAACTCTGTATGCCTTTGTCTTAAGCACCAGCCCCTGAATCCTTGTTTTTCTCTAAACTCAAATTCTCCAAACTTTAAATTTTAGCTGACAGTGAACCTAAAGACTTCCTGGTCATATTAAGATGCAAATTCTCTTTTCTTTGACAGTTTGCGCATACTGAACTTTAGGCAAGTTTGTCATCAAGAACACTCTGACAAAAAGGGCCAAGTAGAAAATCAAGAAAGGAGTTAATAAGGATCGGATCACAAATAATGGTCCTTCCTAGTCTTCTGAAAAAACTAAATGGTTTGAATGAGCCCCAACCAAGATTACAAATAACACAGAATTGATTGCAGATATAAATGATACACCAGTTAGGATGAATGCACTGTTTCAAATGGAATAAATTATCTAACCAGGGAAAACGAATATAAGACACCTATTGATATTTGGGTTAAGTAAAACTGTCCATTATCTTTGCCCCCAAATTTCAAATCAAAGGTTAATACAAAATGATTCAGGTGAAAAAGATTACATTTGCAGAGACCTACTGATCTCCAACCCAGTTCTCTCAACTGACACTAAACACAAAAAAAGGAGAGGGAGAGGGGAATGATATTCCTCATGAAATGGAACACTGCTGGTACAGGTCAGGAAGTTTCCGACAAATGAAATGGTGCTTTGAGCGGCTCTGGATCTGGGAACAGATTCACCTACCGACTGTCTGCTGTTCTCGTCCTCTTCTTCTTCATAACCGTCTTCGTCACCCCCGATGCGGGAAAAGTCATCCTCTCCATAGGCGTCTGATACCAATCCGCCTTTCTCCTCTTAAACAGAAGAGAAAAATAAAATGAATGACTGGAGAAAAGGATGCAGAAAAATACTTGAGTGATTTGAGCGACCAGGGCTATCTCTGAAGAGACAAGGTAAACCCAAATCTCATGTTAAGTGACCACTGGCCCAGATACCACTTTGGGGAAGACCACAAAATTTAGTGTATGAATTCATTAAAACAGCAAGGAAGAAGAAAAAAAAAAAAAGAACAAGGAAGAAAGCAATTTCGTTTCTAATGGTTCCAACCCACTTGTTACACAACTGAAGCCTATTTTCCTCTTAACTATTACACAACCTTCCTTAAGCCCCTCTTTTGCTCTGCCTATGTCTATCTTTTATCACAGGCACCAATAAAATCATCTTCTCATACCAGACAAGGACTCTGTCATCCTCATTTTTGTGCGTTCTCCCCTAGGAAAAGGACCTTAAAACAGGACCTTAAAAGCTTAAGAGGTTCCTAGTCATATCTATTTGAGGAACAAAATCTTTCTCTACGTTTAAAACAAAAACAAACGAACAACAACAACAACAAAAACCGCAAGACCCCCCCAAACAATGCAAATTACTGAGAAATCACCAGGAGTACGTCCTACAGGTCAAGACCACTCAAACCGAGTAGCTAACCCAGTCCAAGACCTTCCATCGCCTCCTGATTAGGAAACCAAGACCCTAATAGGTTGGGTAACTTGCTGCCTCTCTACACTCCCATATACATCTGTTTCCACTTCTTAATACTGTAATTCTCAATCTTGAGTAGGCCAACAAAGCACTGATGGGCTTTAACAATTCAAAAAGTCACGAAATGACCAAAAACCCTTGGAAAGTTCACAAATGCCCAGGTCCTTCCCCAGATCTAGGAAATTAAGACTCGCGGTGGAGACCGGATGTATGTATTTTTAAAGGCTCCAAGATATGTCAAGGGCATGCTATTAATTCAAAGTTTCGCTCTCCCCCACCAAAACGGGTAGTAGTTCCATAGCATTGGATCCTGTCTCCTTTGTCCATCCTTCTGCCTAGCACGACGCCCAGGAGGGAGATTTTCAGTTAAGTTCCCGAAGAATAACCGAATCAACGGAACGAGACGGCCCATAGTTACTACAGAGCATATAACGCTCGGTCTAGCCCAGGACTCTGAGGGCCCTTTTCAGGGGTCCGGGGCCCGACCTCGGGGCACAATGACATCTCTTTCCCTCCCACTTGCTAGGGGAGCAGTATTCTGACAGAGGCCTGATTCTCCCCTTCCAGCTCCCTACTTGGGCCTCACCAGCCGTGCCGCCCGCCGTTTCAACTCCAGCCTCTCCGTCAGACTCCGGCTCTGAATCTTCCGCGTAAACTGCCAGAGACGACAGAACATTCTTCCTCCCCGCCATCTTACTCTCACAGCCCCGGCGTGGCTCACTCCTATGACTCCAAGGAGTCGATTTCCGCTCAAGAAGGCCGCTTCTTCCGGATCCCAGGATACCCCGCGCCCCTTCCGGACCGAGAACCAATCAAAACGGCCCATCCCGCGCCTGGATCCGCCCACTCGTGCCAACGTCATCACTGCGCGACGGACGCAAGCTTGTGTGGGTTTTAGCTGGTATTACCTCCCCGGCGTTTGGGCTTTTCAGAGTATTTGGAGGCATATGGGGCTCTCGGAGTAGTTCCCGAGCCAGCAGGCAGCAGCAGCCCGACGAGAGCCCTTCGCTTCTTGGAGCCCACGACCGACTCTGATATCTTGGGGTTAAGAGAGGGAGGCTTTGGCTAGGGAGGGGAGCAAAGAGCGAATCTGGGCTCGGAGTAAGAAAAGGGAAGAGCTTTGGGGGAGAGGGTGTTGAGAAGAAGGGTTCAGGTCCTCGAGGGGAATAAACGGTCGTCAGCGACTGTGCTTATGGAGCAGAGGGTGGGTCTTAGAAAAACGAGTCTATCTTCTCCAAACTGTTCCTCAGATATTTGTGCTTTTTCCTTATGATCTGATTTCTAGCTCTGCGCTATAATGTGGCCTGGGATAGTTAGATTTTTATTTTCACTGAGCATAAAAATGGAGACGTTAATTACTCAGGAATGTATTGCTCGAGGCTCTTCACCTGGAGCTATATTACTTGAAAATAATATACTGAGTGTAATAATACGTTGACTGAATGTTAGAAAAGTAAACAGTCTTTTAAAAGCAGAGCGTAGGGTTCTACTTGCAGCCATATGATCATCACTTTTGCCTTAACCTTTGGCCACGTGTTGGTAAGGATGAGTACCCACTCTTCCTCTCCTCTTGACCCTGAGCGTCGAGTCCGGAGCACACTGAAGAAGGTCTTTGGGTTTGACTCTTTTAAGACGCCTTTGCAGGAGAGGGCGACCATGGCTGTAGTGAAAGGTAACATTGCAAAGCTGCCTGTGTACATTTGTGCTGCTACAGAACACTTTCTTTCTGTCCCTTTGCCCTTGGGCCATATTTGGCATTGGCGATCTTGTCGACCGTGAACTTTGTTTTATCAGAAACACCCAACTGTTCTGGTTCTGATCTTTCATAGTCAGAGCTAAGGCCTTTGAAATTGCTTCATAAATTGTCATTCTCTTGTTTGGTGTAGGCAGCATTGGTGTGTCAGGGGTTGGGGTGGGGGTGGTTGGCAGGAATAATCTAAGTGAGTCATCTAGGTAATTTCCTTGTTGAAGATTGAGTGGCCTGGATCCCAAATTGGGAAGGAGTAATACCATTATCAACCGGATGACAGATGGAGGTTGTCAAGAGGGGAGCGGGAGTTACACGGTAACATGTATAAACAAAACTCCTCTAAGTGATGGTGCATCCATGTCGACACAGCTATGCCCGCTCATCCAGAGGAATTCAGCTTTCATAGCTGCTGATTTCAACCCTCTCTTTGCCAGCTGACTCAGGCTCCTTACCCTTGTAGTTGTTGCCACTGCTGGAGATGATGCGGGGCGTTGCCAAATCTCCCTGGATCGCTCCCCTTTTCATAGAAAGGACGGGAAGGGAATTGTGATTGCACTGAGAGCCTTCCCTGCACCAGACACTCTGCGGGGGCATTCTCATTTAATTTTAACAGCCTTGATGAGGGGAAGAAGTAAAAGCCCAGGAGCACTGAGATGCTGTCTTTGTCTTTTGGCAGGTGACAAGGACGTCTTTGTGTGCATGCCCACAGGGGCAGGAAAGTCCCTCTGCTATCAGCTCCCTGCTCTGTTGGCCAAAGGCATCACCATCGTGGTCTCTCCTCTCATTGCTTTGATTCAGGTGAGGCTCAGGTGAATGAAGTTGGCAGCCCAGAAAGTTGAGGCGGGGTGGGGGTGGAGGGGGCTTTTTTTTTTTTTTTTTTAATAGCTGGGAGTTTTACTTCTCCTTTCGTTGGTTTTTGGCTTCTTGATTTTGGAGTCTTGTGTTTTGATGGCCCAAGGTCTCTTACTCTCCTTTTGAACTTTTTGTCTGGAGGAATGTGGAACTGTCTGTGTAGACACATACACACTCTCACATGTACACACATGCACTCTTGATGTTCTAGAAGATGCAGGTGGATAGAGAGGGAAAACCATATGAGGAAATCCCTGGTCTATTCTTCTTTCTTCTGGTAGGACCACAGCTCTGAAACAGAAAAACATGAGAAATGTTTGGGGATGTTGTTAACTGTCCTACAGACTGTATTTAAAGCCCGCAAATGGGGCTGATAGAATCAGAAATGAGGAGGTATGGCCCTGTGGGTAAGAGCCATCCACCATGAAGAAGAGGAGAAAGAGAGCGAGAAAGACAGAGACCAACAAGGACAATGTGTAGTGAGTGTGCACTCATCTCAGGCTTTGTGCTAAGGGTCTTAGGGGCATAACTTACCTTTGAGGAATAAAAGTTCATCTAGGACTTCCCTGGTAGTCCAGTGGTTAAAGAGTCTGCCTTACCGTGCAAGGGGCACCAGTTTGATCCCTGGCTCAGGAAGATCCCATATGCCCAGAGTGGCTGGATGGGTGTGTCCAATTAGGAGCCAGCGCTCTGCAATGAGAGGGGCCACTGCAGTGGGAGGCCCACACAGGCCAAAGAATAAAGAGATGGGTGAAAATAAATATAAATAAAAGGCATGATTGGGGAAAAGAAAGAAAAAAAAAGTTCATTTGATTCTTACAACAATCCCATTAGGTAGTTTCACTCTTTTTATAGTAAAGAGAAAGAGAATGAGAAAGTTGAGAAATTAAGAACCAGCTGAAGAGTATGTGGTTCCTGAACTGGAATTAAATCCACACCTGTCTGGTGCCACACTTCAGTGACTTCCGCTTCTGTATTTCTTTTATGCAAAGAGAGTGCTCTCTGGAGGGTGGGAGGAGGATGTTTTATGACTGAAATGCCCCCGGGAGTCCCGGAGACCTTTACCACGGAGTCCTGATCGCCCCTTACTGTCTGCTCTGGGCCTCTCCCGCGTCTGCCTTCAGGACCAGGTGGACCACTTGCTGACCCTGAAGGTTCGAGTGAGTTCCCTGAACTCGAAGCTCTCGGCGCAGGAGAGGAAGGAGCTACTCTCCGACCTGGAGCAAGAGAAACCCCGGACCAAGCTTCTGTACATCACGCCGGAGATGGCGGCCGCCTCCTCCTTCCAGCCCACCCTGAGCTCCCTGGTGTCCCGCCACCTGCTCTCCTACCTGGTGGTGGACGAAGCACACTGTGTGTCCCAGTGGGGGCACGACTTCCGCCCTGACTACTTGCGTCTGGGAGCCCTGCGCTCCCGCCTGGCACACACCCCCTGCGTGGCTCTGACCGCCACGGCCACCCTGCAGGTCCAAGAGGACGTGTTCGCTGCCCTGCACCTGAAGCAGCCAGTTGCTACCTTCAAGACTCCCTGCTTCCGGGCCAACCTCTTCTATGACGTGCAGTTCAAGGAACTGCTTCCCGACCCCTATGAGAACCTGAAGGACTTCTGCCTTAAGGCTCTTGGACAGAAATCCGATAAAGGGGTGAGGGCACTGAGGTCGGGGGACCGAGGGGCAGCGGGGTGCTAGCCATAGCATAGAGATGGGTTCTCATTTCTCAGACCTTTATTTCTTCCAGCTTTCTTAGCTAGGACTAGCTGTAGCTTCTTGTTTTTTTGTGGGGGCTGCCCTGTGTGGCATGCGGGATCTTAGTTCCCTGAGCAGGGATCAAGCCTGTGCCCCCTGCAGTGGAAGCCTGGAGTTTTAATTAACCTTCACCACTGCTTTGACTGACTACGAAGAAAGTCCCAGCTGTATGTAGCTTCTTAAAACTCGCACACAGAGTTTTGGTTTCCTGGCACTGTTCCCCTTACTGGGCTTCCTGTGTCCTGGACTCCTTTTTCCTCCTTTGCAGGCCTATCCAGGGCTTGAGAGGAGGGAGCAGAGGGAGTGAAAAGATTGGGTTTTGAACTGCTTTGGTCCCACCATGTTAGAAAGTGGCAAGGCTGTGCTGGGTGGTCTGCCTCAGAGGAGATGGTGAGGCAGATGAGAGAAAGTGCCGCTCTTGAAGCGGCCGCAGGATGATAGGCTGTTTGTTCTTTCCAATGCTTGTTTTCTCCCCGTGTCTCGCCATTCAGCTGTTGTCCGGCTGCGGCATCGTCTACTGCAGGACCAGGGAGGCCTGTGAACAGCTGGCCATAGAGCTCAGTTACAGGGGTGTGAACGCCAAGGCGTACCACGCAGGTAAGGGGCGCCCAGGCCCCTTGGGCCTCCTCAGTCTCTGAAACTTCTGAGGTGGTCTCTTATTCTTTCAGGATCCTGGATAATCGGGTGGTCCATCATTTATTTCCAGATACCCAGGCAGAGCTACAGTGAGTCCCATCAATCCACAGAAAGGTGCCTAGATCCGAATGAGACCTGAAAGGATCTCCTGAGTTTTTGTTGTCAGCCTGGGCTGACCCAGCAGTCCAGGAACTGGTGGTGTGGAAAGAGCACAGGCTTTGGAGGCCAGTGGACCTGGCTTTTTTTTTTTTTTTAATATTTATTTGTTTAACTATACCAGGTGTTATTTGCAGCACTTCCTTGCAGCAGGCGAAGTCTTAGTTGTGCTGTGTGGGCTTTAGTTCCCTGCCCAGGGATCACGCCCAGGCCCCCTGCATTGGGAGCACAGAGTCTCAGCCACTGGATCGCCAGGGAAGTCCCTGGCTTGGGTTTGAATCCGGGCTCTGACGCTGATGAGTGCGCGGTGCCGCGCGCAGGCAAGAGTCTTTATTGGATTGGCTCGGGCGCAGCGGCTTCAGTGCCTGACCTGCGGTCCCGCAGCCGGCAGGTGCTGGGTTCAAGGTACACGTGCAGGTCGGCCCCAGGGCCACCCGTGAGAAATCAGAGTTCCCGTCCTCATTTCCCCCTCGTTTCTAGGGCTGAAGGCTCCTGAAAGAACGCTGGTGCAGAACGAATGGATGGAGGAGAAGGTCCCTGTGATCGTGGCGACCGTTAGTTTTGGGATGGGAGTGGACAAAGCCAATGTCAGGTGAGCGCTGGTTCTTGTTTGACTCTGCCAGTCAGGGTGTGGCTTAGGGTGGGAGTTGGGGGCTGCCTGGTGCTCTGCCTGGAGGGCCAGGGGGGACGGAGGCCCCAGGACGGTATCCCAGGTACACAGTCCAGACGCTGATGGTTCCCGCATGCTCCACTCTCACCCTTTAACTCAGCCCGGCTCACTCCCGTCTCAGCAGCTGCAGCTTGGGAGGGGGTGGAATGAACTCTGAAAACCACTTCCTGTGGGAAGCCGAAGGCAATGATCTTGTTACTGTCTCCACTTTTATTCCTGCTTGCTGGACAGTCCAGCCTAGAGGGGTGTCCCAGCCTCCTCCCCACACTGGCCACTGTTGGGGCATCTTTACCTCCAGCCATACCCCGGACCACTTTGCTTGCGGGGGTTTTCTTTCAGGATCCTGGATAATCGGGTGGTCCATCATTTATTTCCAGATACCCAGGCAGAGCTACAGTGAGTCCCATCAATCCACAGAAAGGTGCCTAGATCCGAATGAGACCTGAAAGGATCTCCTGAGTTTTTGTTGTCAGCCTGGGCTGACCCAGCAGTCCAGGAACTGGTGGTGTGGAAAGAGCACAGGCTTTGGAGGCCAGTGGACCTGGCTTTTTTTTTTTTTTTAATATTTATTTGTTTAACTATACCAGGTGTTATTTGCAGCACTTCCTTGCAGCAGGCGAAGTCTTAGTTGTGCTGTGTGGGCTTTAGTTCCCTGCCCAGGGATCACGCCCAGGCCCCCTGCATTGGGAGCACAGAGTCTCAGCCACTGGATCGCCAGGGAAGTCCCTGGCTTGGGTTTGAATCCGGGCTCTGACGCTGATGAGTGCGCGGTGCCGCGCGCAGGCAAGAGTCTTTATTGGATTGGCTCGGGCGCAGCGGCTTCAGTGCCTGACCTGCGGTCCCGCAGCCGGCAGGTGCTGGGTTCAAGGTACACGTGCAGGTCGGCCCCAGGGCCACCCGTGAGAAATCAGAGTTCCCGTCCTCATTTCCCCCTCGTTTCTAGGGCTGAAGGCTCCTGAAAGAACGCTGGTGCAGAACGAATGGATGGAGGAGAAGGTCCCTGTGATCGTGGCGACCGTTAGTTTTGGGATGGGAGTGGACAAAGCCAATGTCAGGTGAGCGCTGGTTCTTGTTTGACTCTGCCAGTCAGGGTGTGGCTTAGGGTGGGAGTTGGGGGCTGCCTGGTGCTCTGCCTGGAGGGCCAGGGGGGACGGAGGCCCCAGGACGGTATCCCAGGTACACAGTCCAGACGCTGATGGTTCCCGCATGCTCCACTCTCACCCTTTAACTCAGCCCGGCTCACTCCCGTCTCAGCAGCTGCAGCTTGGGAGGGGGTGGAATGAACTCTGAAAACCACTTCCTGTGGGAAGCCGAAGGCAATGATCTTGTTACTGTCTCCACTTTTATTCCTGCTTGCTGGACAGTCCAGCCTAGAGGGGTGTGTCCCAGCCTCCTCGCCGCACACTGGCCACTGTTGGGGCATCTTTTACCTCCAGCCATACTTGACCTTCAGGAGACATTTTGGGCTAGTGTCTGAAGCCCTTTTCTCTGAGTAAAACACCAGCGCTAATGCCTGTGTGATTCACAGAGCACTTTTGCACACGTGATCTGGTTAAGCCTCGTGGTAACCCTGCTTTGGTCAGGGTAGGAATTAGACCACAAACTACACCTGAGAGAACATGGACTTTGGAGTTGGGGGTTTGAACCCTGGGTCAGCTGTGTCCTGTTAGGGGCCAGCTTTGGAGTCAGACACCTCTAGGCTCAAATCCTAGCTCTGCCATCCGCTGGTACAGTGTACCCTCTGAGTCTCACGTTCATTGTCGATAAAATGAGGCTCCCTCACATGGTAGTGACTATAGTGATTAAACAAGACAAGACTCTGGCTCATAGCAGGTACTTGGTAAATGTTAGCTCTTTTGCTCTCCAGTGATGTTATAAAGGACTCACTCAGCTCCCAAGTGTCCTAATCTTGTTTCCTTAAGCCCACTAATTTTCCCACAGGGTGCTCCACGGCAGGGAGGCCTACTGATGGACCAAGGGTGTCCTGTCCGCATGACTCTGGGGTCCCATCTCTGCCTGTCAGCCTCCCTGCTCCACCAGCTGTCTCTCTCCCTGCCTCAGCTTTTCCGCCACATCTCATGCTGCTTGTCTCTTGGGTCCTAGGTTTGTCGCCCACTGGAATATCGCCAAGTCTATGGCTGGGTACTACCAGGAGTCCGGCCGGGCAGGCAGAGATGGAAAGCCATCCTGGTGCCGCCTCTACTATTCCAGGAGTGACCGGGACCAAGTCAGCTTCCTGATCCGGAAGGAAGTTGCAAAACTCCAGGTGAGTCTTGGCTAGTAGCAGCCCTTTCTGTCTGACCCCGCTGCTCCCCACTTCATGCAGCTTACTTCCAAACTCAGATGGAGCTTCTGTAACCTTGAGGGGTGCTCCTGAGGCCAGAAGGGACAGCTGGCGGGGCAAATGGGGTGTTGCTGGTAGACGGTGGTGGTTTAGTTGCTACGTCGTGTCCGACTCGTGCAGCCCCATGGATTGCAGCCCAGCAGGCTGCTCTGTCCATGGGATTCTCCAGGCAGGAATACTGGAGTGGGCTGCCATTTAGATAGCTTATCACAAACTGAATTAGACCTTTTTCTTTATGCTCAATTGATCTGCGTACAGTCTGGGGTGTGTGTGTTATTTTACATAGTCAACATCAATCCTGCCTTGGCCGTCCAGTGGTCAGGACTTGGTGCTTTCACTGCTGGACTTTGGAGTTGGGGGTTTGAACCCTGGGTCAGCTGTGTCCTGTTAGGGGCCAGCTTTGGAGTCAGACACCTCTAGGCTCAAATCCTAGCTCTGCCATCCGCTGGTACAGTGTACCCTCTGAGTCTCACGTTCATTGTCGATAAAATGAGGCTCCCTCACATGGTAGTGACTATAGTGATTAAACAAGACAAGACTCTGGCTCATAGCAGGTACTTGGTAAATGTTAGCTCTTTTGCTCTCCAGTGATGTTATAAAGGACTCACTCAGCTCCCAAGTGTCCTAATCTTGTTTCCTTAAGCCCACTAATTTTCCCACAGGGTGCTCCACGGCAGGGAGGCCTACTGATGGACCAAGGGTGTCCTGTCCGCATGACTCTGGGGTCCCATCTCTGCCTGTCAGCCTCCCTGCTCCACCAGCGCTGTCTCTCTCCCTGCCTCAGCTTTTCCGCCACATCTCATGCTGCTTGTCTCTTGGGTCCTAGGTTTGTCGCCCACTGGAATATCGCCAAGTCTATGGCTGGGTACTACCAGGAGTCCGGCCGGGCAGGCAGAGATGGAAAGCCATCCTGGTGCCGCCTCTACTATTCCAGGAGTGACCGGGACCAAGTCAGCTTCCTGATCCGGAAGGAAGTTGCAAAACTCCAGGTGAGTCTTGGCTAGTAGCAGCCCTTTCTGTCTGACCCCGCTGCTCCCCACTTCATGCAGCTTACTTCCAAACTCAGATGGAGCTTCTGTAACCTTGAGGGGTGCTCCTGAGGCCAGAAGGGACAGCTGGCGGGGCAAATGGGGTGTTGCTGGTAGACGGTGGTGGTTTAGTTGCTACGTCGTGTCCGACTCGTGCAGCCCCATGGATTGCAGCCCAGCAGGCTGCTCTGTCCATGGGATTCTCCAGGCAGGAATACTGGAGTGGGCTGCCATTTAGATAGCTTATCACAAACTGAATTAGACCTTTTTCTTTATGCTCAATTGATCTGCGTACAGTCTGGGGTGTGTGTGTTATTTTACATAGTCAACATCAATCCTGCCTTGGCCGTCCAGTGGTCAGGACTTGGTGCTTTCACTGCTGTCGACCCAGGTTCAGTCTCTGGTCAGGGAACTAAAGTCCTGCCAGCTGAGAGGCCAAAAAAAAAAAAGATTAAGGACTTCATGTAAAAACCAAACAAAATTTAGTCCAGGGTATCACCTAGGGCTGGAGACAGGGTGAAGATATTTTTGTACCGAAAATGAAAAATCCCAAAAGCTCTCTTTTGGCTGCAGAGAGTTGGGCATGACTCAAGAGACTGAGCACAGCATGTCTTCAAAAACCAGATATTGGATACATTAAAAAGAACTGTAGAAAAAAAAAAAAAAGTATAGAAAGTTTCTATAATCCTGAATCTATGGAAAATTTTTATGTAGTGAAGAGACCATCAACAGAGGCAATAAACAGTAGACCTAGAAAAATATTTAACATAAAAGGCAAACCAAAGATTAAAGTTGAGAATAGAGAGCTTTTACCAGAAAAGTAAAGAAAAAAGAAAAAACAAAGGATGTGAAAAGTTCCCAGAAAGGCACATCCAAAGATACTCAAATCTGGGGACTTGCCTGGTGGTCCAGTGGTTAAAACTCTGTGCTCCCACTGGAGAGGGGCACAGGTTCGATCCCTGGTTTGGAATCTAAGATCCTGCCTGCCCGACAGCACGGCCAAAGGAAAGACAACAACAGAAACCCCCAGAAGTGTTCCAGTTCAGTAGTGATCAGGTAAATGCAGGTTACAGTGAAATGATTTGGCACACGTGTAAAAGAGGTCACACTCCTGTTGCTGGTGGGCATGTGCAGAGAAGAGTGCCCACACTTTGCCAAGAGAAAACTGCAGTGTTACTGTCTTCTGGATGGGGTGGGGGAAGCAGTCTAGCAGGATCTATTTGAATTTTAAAATACTGGTGTTTGTGGTCCAGTGGTTAAGACCCCGTGCTTCCACTGCAGAGAGTATGGGCTCGATCCCTGGTCTGGGAATTAAGATCCCACCTGCTGCATGGCACGTGCCGTCCCCCTCTAATAATACAGTTACCCTGTGGTCTAGGTACCCTATTTCTGGAACTGAGTCTTCTGAAATAACTTTTAAAATGTGACCTGCCCTCTCCCCCTCCCCCAGGACTGTAGAATTGAACTTTCTGAACCTGGAGCTTTGGGGAGTTTCTGTTTTCAAAGAGCTGCCCCACTGATGTGTGGTCAGGAGTGAGGGACTCTGCTTTGTGAATGACTTTATTAGTGCCATTGGGTATTTTTCTCTCTTATGCTTTGTTGGGCTACACGGCAGTCCAACTATGTAAGACTTTTTGCTGAACGGTTGTTTCTTGTCTCCAGGAAAAGAGAGGGAACAAACCATCCGATAAGGCTGCGGTCTTGGCCTTTGATGCCCTGGTGGCCTTCTGTGAAGAGTCGGGGTGAGTGACATATCTCGTGTGTGCGGCCGAGGGCTGTGAGACCTCTCGCTGCCCCGGCCCCACTCGCTAACCGGCTCCCGTGGGGCAGCTCTTGGGCCCACCAAGGGACCCCTGCCTGCTGCCGCCCGTCACACGGGATGTTTTCTGTCAGGAAGCAGGGAATTTGGTACCCACTTGCTTCCCTGTGAAAGGCCTCAGGAACTCTGGCCCTCTGAGGATTTGTTGTGTACTTTGGGTGGTCACCCACCCATCCCAGTCTGCCCACTTCTGGAGCGGCTGGCCCCGCAAGTGACTCAGTTCTGAGAGACGTGACCTGTTCCGCGCCACTGGCAGCGCGGTTGTCACATGCCATGGTGCTGAGCCACTGGCTGCACCTGTGGGATAGTCGCTCTTGTCCCAGATCCCAAGACACGTGGCTCAGCTCCCCGCTTAGGGGGCAGAAGGGGTGGTAGTGTGCTTGGAGAGAAACCAGCTTTTCTAATATGATGCCAACCTGCTGACTTGGGACCCATGCATCTGTTTGATCTGCGTCTGCTGGCACCGGGGGCCTTGGCTCGGCACCAAGCCGATTGTGGCAGGGCAGGCCCCAGGCACGAGCAGCTGTGGGCGCAGTGTGTGAGGGACGTCCAGGAGCATTCTGGACAGGCTGGGAGCACTCGTGTCTGTGTAGCGCTTTGACTGAAAAAGCTCTTTGATTCGTCTGCTCTCATTGATCAGATCTCACTGGACAACCCTGTAAGGTGCATGAGGGCATTGATTGCTTCAGCCTTTGAGAGGAGCTGAGGCCTCCTAGTGTGTCGGGCGCTGGGCATCAGTGGGCCTGCTCTTGCCCCACGAGCCGCCTCATCTCTTCTGTCTCACTTGCTGCATGTGAGGGCGTCTGATTCCAGGACTTCCAGGCCCTGGGGTGGAGTGACCACGGCTGGTATGGCTGGATTTGAAATTGTCCTTGCGTGAAAGGGAATGTTTCTTCATTGCATGAATGGGAGATGGCACGAGGGCAAAGGCCCTTCCCCACTAGACATTTGTCCCTTTTCTAAGAATAGCCTGGTTTGAGGTTGACACTGCGGCAACTGTTTGCAAAGGGAGGGCACCTGGCAGCCAGGGACAGGCCAACGTGGTGGCGTCGGCCGAGGGGGAAGAGATTTCTACAAAGGCTGTGTTTGTAGTGTCCGGGAGCACGGGGGCTGGGAGCCTGTGAGGGACACCTGGGCGTCTCTGGGACCAAGAGGAGAGACACTTGGGTCACATGAAGGAGGCCAGTGTGGGGTGTCCAGCCGGCTTCCCCTTTTCTTGGCGTGCAGCTGCTTTCTCTGAGTGTGACCATAAAGAGTGTTTGATGACCGACGACAGGCCAGGTTCCCCTCCGAGTGTAGAAAGGAGCAGCGCGTAGGCTGCAAGCGGCCTCTGGCCTGGAGGCCCCTGCACCCTGTCTGGGACGGGAGGCCCTGCTCGGGTTTAGGCCTGGATTGTCCTGGGCTCTGTCGCCTCCTGGGGTCTCCGGACTCGCGGAGCCAACAGCCCAGCACCCCTCTGTTTATCCCTTCCCCTGCTCATTTGGTCATTCATTCTCTTGTTCAACCAGCTAATGTCGATTGGCACTGACCGCGCGAGGCACAGCAGAAAAGGGGATACGATGGGAAACAGAAAGAAGCCCAGCCCCTGCGTTTTGATGCTTGGGCCCATGGGGAAAACAGGCATGTTATCAGATCATCACATGAAACATGTGTAATTCCAGACTGTTAAAGGGGCTTGAAGAAAAGGGATGTGGTGTTTTGAGAGGGTTTAAGGGTGGTGCCCTTCTTGGCCAGCAGAAATTCAGGTCACGAGTCTTCACTGTTATCCTCACTCTGGTTGGTTGTGTTGCACATGGGGAGCCAACCAAAGATAATAGCAAACAAGATGAGAGACAGCACCGTGGTGGTGAACAGGAAGATCACGGCCAGGCCCCCCTGGTCCCAGGGGTTCTGCCAGAACTCCAGCTTCCAGGTGCGTTTCAGTCTGTCCATTTGGACCTGGAAAACGGGGACAGAGGCCCTGAGTGCAGGGCCCTCTCCGCGGCCCTGCCCAGGTGCTGGCCCCTCCCCCAACTTCCTTCTCTGGCACCGTCTCAGAACAGCAGCCACCTCTGCACCTCGCGGGCACGGAAGGGATGCTGGGGCTCGAGGCCTCTAGCAGGGATGGACCCCAAGGGTGGCCGGGGGTGGGGGTGTTCTGCCTTCTCTAGCCTTTTCCTGAGCAGCCCTGCTGTGAGCAGGGACTTCCTGTCTTATCCCTGCGACCTGCTCAGTCAGAATCTAAGACCCAGAGGAGGACACTTGGGTCACATGAAGGAGGCCAGTGTGGGGTGTCCAGCCGGCTTCCCCTTTTCTTGGCGTGCAGCTGCTTTCTCTGAGTGTGACCATAAAGAGTGTTTGATGACCGACGACAGGCCAGGTTCCCCTCCGAGTGTAGAAAGGAGCAGCGCGTAGGCTGCAAGCGGCCTCTGGCCTGGAGGCCCCTGCACCCTGTCTGGGACGGGAGGCCCTGCTCGGGTTTAGGCCTGGATTGTCCTGGGCTCTGTCGCCTCCTGGGGTCTCCGGACTCGCGGAGCCAACAGCCCAGCACCCCTCTGTTTATCCCTTCCCCTGCTCATTTGGTCATTCATTCTCTTGTTCAACCAGCTAATGTCGATTGGCACTGACCGCGGAGGCACAGCAGAAAAGGGGATACGATGGGAAACAGAAAGAAGCCCAGCCCCTGCGTTTTGATGCTTGGGCCCATGGGGAAAACAGGCATGTTATCAGATCATCACATGAAACATGTGTAATTCCAGACTGTTAAAGGGGCTTGAAGAAAAGGGATGTGGTGTTTTGAGAGGGTTTAAGGGTGGTGCCCTTCTTGGCCAGCAGAAATTCAGGTCACGAGTCTTCACTGTTATCCTCACTCTGGTTGGTTGTGTTGCACATGGGGAGCCAACCAAAGATAATAGCAAACAAGATGAGAGACAGCACCGTGGTGGTGAACAGGAAGATCACGGCCAGGCCCCCCTGGTCCCAGGGGTTCTGCCAGAACTCCAGCTTCCAGGTGCGTTTCAGTCTGTCCATTTGGACCTGGAAAACGGGGACAGAGGCCCTGAGTGCAGGGCCCTCTCCGCGGCCCTGCCCAGGTGCTGGCCCCTCCCCCAACTTCCTTCTCTGGCACCGTCTCAGAACAGCAGCCACCTCTGCACCTCGCGGGCACGGAAGGGATGCTGGGGCTCGAGGCCTCTAGCAGGGATGGACCCCAAGGGTGGCCGGGGGTGGGGGTGTTCTGCCTTCTCTAGCCTTTTCCTGAGCAGCCCTGCTGTGAGCAGGGACTTCCTGTCTTATCCCTGCGACCTGCTCAGTCAGAATCTAAGACCCACTGCTGTAGGGATTCCCTGGTGGCCCAGTGGTTAAGACTCTAATCCTAACCACGATTCCGGGGCACAGGTTCAGTCCCTGGTCAGGGAGCTAAGAGCCTGCCTGCCACGTGGCATGGCCAAATTAATGAATTGAAAGCACCGATATAGATCCTCCCCAGTTTTCCTGCCTCAGTGGCAGACATCTGGGGAGCATTTTGAGAGGTCAGCACCGGAGCCAAGGGGTAGACAGACTCGAGCGGGAAGCTCGGCTGGCTTCCTTAGAGGTGGGGGAAACAGGACTAAGGAATCATTGTGAAGCACAGCTGAGATGGGAGGCTGGGAGCCTGGAGCCTGTTGAAGAGGGTGAAGGCAGAGGAGCAAGGCGCCGTTACCTGGATCTGCCAGTCTACTGCCATGTCCTAAGAGAGGGCAGTCAGGGGAGTCCTTCAGACTCCACGCTTTGCGGGGTCCGAGCTGAAGATGCTGCCGGGAGACGAGGGCGGCACCCTGACTCAGAGGAACAGCTCCTGGGAGGCAAAGGGGTCGCATGGCTGACTGGCCCTGACCACAGCAAACAAAGGTGGGCTAGGGCCCGTTGCCTAGCAACCACATTCCTTCTCAACCTCTCACACTTACCCCTCTGCTGTGTTCTGCCGTCTTGCGATGGGGTTTTGGGGACCACTCAGGGCTGAGTTGAGGTGTCCTGGCGGAGACAAGTCAGACTTGGAGTGGGTAGGGGAAGAGACTGGATCCGGGGCTCCTGCCCCAGGCCACCCGTCCCCCTCACCTGTGTCCCTCCCCTCAGTGCGGAGGAGCCGTCCACTGAAGGGACCTGCTCAGGGCTCACGGGGCCCTCCCCATGGGTGTCTGCTTCCCGTGGCACCAGGTGAATGATTAACCACAGCTCCGGCTGGCACCTCCTGGAATCAGCAGCTGGGCGTGGGTCTGCATAGAGGCCGCGCGTTCCTACGGAGGCCTGACTCCTCTCGCGGTATCTTTGCCGTTCAGGCCAGGCCTCGGCTGTTTCGTGTGGGTTCTCACTCTCTGGTGTGATGGGACGTCTGGGAAATGGGAGCAGGGCCTGTGCCCAGTGCATGGAACCTGGTGGCGACCCTTCCCTCCTTGAAAGACAGGGGTCGAGTGCCCACAGTGGCCAGGATTGCACCGGGCCTCGTGTGTCCAGCTGGGAGCGACAGAGGCAGGCCCTGCCCTCCCAGGGGTTACATGCCAGGCCCTGTGGGAGTCGTACGTGAACTTGACTGACTGCCTGTGCCCCGGCCCCGCCTCTGGGTGCATCAGAGCCTTGTGCTTGGTAAAGCTCACTGGGTGATTGCACCTGCGGCCGGGGCTGGAGGAGACAGTGGGCGAGTTCTGTGAAGACCTTCTTAACTCTCCTGGCCGAACTGACCCGGCTCACCTGCCGCCTCGTGTTTCCTTCTGTAAAACACGCTGACGAACGTGCTTGGCCCCCGTGGGCTCAGCAGACCCTTGGACTTCCGCTCCATCAGCTTAGCTGGATGCTTATCAAGAG
This sequence comes from Tragulus kanchil, assembly GCA_022376925.1. NCBI lineage: Eukaryota > Metazoa > Chordata > Mammalia > Artiodactyla > Tragulidae > Tragulus > Tragulus kanchil. The sequence continues at coordinate 22,844,456 of JAIOJX010000027.1, read as the reverse complement.
TCAGCTGTCTGTTCCTGAACCTGTTTTGTGGCAGCTGTACTTGTTATTCTAATTACATAATTGCACTTAACACTACATGAAACGAAGCAGTGGTAATAGCTGAAACCCCGGTTTTACAGTGGGGGAACAGGCATGGCGAGGTTCAGGAGCTTACCCGAGGTCATGCAGCCACGAAGTTACTGCCCTGGGCTGTGGACCCAACCATTCAACTCAGCTGCGTGATCTGAGCTCTGAAGTGCTGTGTTGGACCTTGGAACAAGGGAAGAGAGCAAGTCCTTCCTGTAAATAACTATTTGGCCTCTTTGGAATCAATCAGATGTCATTTCTGTCAAAAATAGATGTGGTCAAGACAACTCTAAATACTTCCCCAAAATGCAGAAGGATTTCAAACTCAGGTTTCTCTGCAGATGTCTTTTTTAGAAAGCTCTTATTTTTTTTTTAAGATTTATTTTATTTACTTTGGGCGGGGGTCGGGTTGGGGAGGGAGGGGAGCGGGTGGGCCACTTCTATTGGTCTTTCATTTCTCTATTTTCATCCATCTTTGTTCTTTGGCTCCTGTGGGCCTCCCATCGCGGTGGCCTCTGTCGTTGCAGAGCGCCGGCTCTGGGCACATGCGCTCCAGAGCTCCGGCTCGGTAATTGGACACACTGGTCCAGCCGCTCCGCGGCACGTGGGATCTTCCCAGGCCAGGGATCGAACCGGCACCCCTTGCACTGCAAGGCGGTGTCCTTAGCCACTGGACCACCAGGGGAAGCCCAGCTCTTATTTTTTTAATTTAGAAAAATTTTATTTGTTTGTGTTAGGTCTTAATTGCGTCATGTGGGATCTTTCTCTGCGGTGTACACTCTCTAGCTATGGTATGCAAGCTCGGTGGTTGTTACACGTGGGCTTAGTTGCTCTGAGGCATTATGGGGTCTTAGCTCCCTGACCAGGAGTTAAACCCAAGTCCCGTACATTTCAAGGCAGATCCTTAACCACTGGACCAGGGAGGTCCCCTTATTCTGCCTCAAAGAAATCAAAATCAGGAAGCGTGGTCAGCAGGCCCACACTCAGAGAAAAGACCTTGGTCCTATATCAAAAAGACAGGCTGAGGACCGTGCATGTCTGTCTCCATCTCAGATGAAGAGTGTAGAGTCTATGTGTCTCATATACACAAACGTTTTTAATGGACCTTTTCGATTAATTGCTGGAAATTTTCCGATTTCCAGATCGGAAAATTCTTCTGAAATGATCACCATGAAGGGAATGGTATGATGGGAAGAAGTAGTGAGTGCTGTTGGTGCCCATGGCCCAAGGGACCTCCCTGGGAGGAGTGATGATTAAGCTGAGGTGTGAAGATGATGGGAGAGTTAGAATTAGGGAACAGTGTTCCATCGCAGGCAGCTGCTTCCCAGGGAGAGCAAGGAAACGTTTTCTAAGGACAGAATTAAGTTGTCTTCAGTTTTTGTTATTTGTGTAGTATTTTGTTGTTGTTGTTTGCACCTTGTGTCTTGTGGGATCTAAGAACTGAACCCGGAGGTGTTGACCAGGGACTGAACCTGGACCACAGCAGTGAACAAGCCCAGAATCCTAACCACTGGACCACCAGGGAACTCCCTGTTCTCTGTTTGTTTTATGGTCTGGAATTTGTTATTATTCACATGCAAATATATTGTCCTGAAGATTGTTATTTGTAGACTGCATTCAAATGTTAATGTTTGGAAGAAAGATTTCAGAGAAAACATTTCCGTGTGCCCCCTGCTAATGAGATTCTTTCACTGGTCGCTTTACTGTCGTTTCCAATAAGGCCTAACACATAGAGAGTGAACTGTGCAGATCTGAAGTGTGGAGTGAAACCTTTGTTAGGCACCAAGAGGCCACAGTCATGGTCAGTGTCGGTGGAGATGCCGCAGGCCGGGGGGAGGACATGGAGAGGCTGCGGAGATCAGCGCTGAGACTGGCTGGACTGTGGCAGTGACCGCAGGCAGGCGCTGCGGGCAGCTTGGTCGAGGGTGGTGGGAATGGAGAGGTGTCATCCCTGGTCTCTGGGGCTTGGGCGGCCTGACAGCCCCCCTTTAGTGGCCCCACCTACCTTTCTGGATCTCCATTTACTCTTTCCTGGGGTGGGGTGGGGGTGGGGATAGCCTCCTCTCGAGGCGCATCTTCCTGGAGTGTGCCGGAGCATGTCAGGCTGCTGCTGTGTGCAAGCAGATCTGCTCGACTGAGCGAGTGGGCTTGGAGCCTGCCTGGGAGCTGGCCCGACAGCTGCGGGGGAGCCTCTGCTAGTGGGCTGTGTGCCCCCTTAAGCCCTCTGAGAATGGGGACGGCATCTTACTTGGACTCAGCAGTTAGGTACAGCCAGGCTCGGAGCAGGAAAACACAAATGAACTTCCTGTCCACCTGTAGGTGCCCAGGGCTGCTCATGGTCCCCACTTCTTGGCCACTTCACCAGGGAGCCTGAATCTTCTCTAGAAAGGACGCTCTGCCTCAGGCATGCTGAGGAAGGCTGCTGTTGGCGCTGATGAAGTCTGCTGAAGGAGACTCGCACAGGGCCGGTGCCCTGCGTCTCCTGGCCCAGGGGTTTCCTGGGGCCTCCAGCTGTGGGTGCGGGGCCTGGAAAAGGCAGGGCTTCATCCTTCCACCCTCCCTGTGTTTCTCTTCTGGGAGGGAGAGGTGGATGGGCCCCACCCCAGCTCTTAACTCGGCCACACCCGCTCACGGGGCTGTTACTCTGAGGAGGGAGGGAGTGTCTCTCTGGGCCTGAGGCTGGTGGACGGTGGGTGGGTGAGAGAGCCTCGTCAGCCTTGCAGCCGCGGCCAGGGCCTGGGAGCAGGGGCTGCGGAGCTAGAGGCCGCTCGGCCGCTTTTCAGTGGTCCACTTAAGGAGGTCACCTACTTCCTCCCCTTTAAAAAGCGAATCCATAATGGACCTTCTGGCACTGAAGTTGTTGTGAGGATGAAATGAATGCGTCTGCTGTCTGCTTCAGAGCGCTTAAGGCGCTGCCTGGGGCGGGACTGAGCCCTCTGCGTTTACCACAGTCATGGTCAGTGTCGGTGGAGATGCCAGGCCGGGGAGGACATGGAGAGGCTGCGGAGATCAGCGCTGAGACTGGCTGGACTGTGGCAGTGACCGAGGCAGGCGCTGCGGGCAGCTTGGTCGAGGGTGGTGGGAATGGAGAGGTGTCATCCCTGGTCTCTGGGGCTTGGGCGGCCTGACAGCCCCCCTTTAGTGGCCCCACCTACCTTTCTGGATCTCCATTTACTCTTTCCTGGGGTGGGGTGGGGGTGGGGATAGCCTCCTCTCGAGGCGCATCTTCCTGGAGTGTGCCGGAGCATGTCAGGCTGCTGCTGTGTGCAAGCAGATCTGCTCGACTGAGCGAGTGGGCTTGGAGCCTGCCTGGGAGCTGGCCCGACAGCTGCGGGGGAGCCTCTGCTAGTGGGCTGTGTGCCCCCTTAAGCCCTCTGAGAATGGGGACGGCATCTTACTTGGACTCAGCAGTTAGGTACAGCCAGGCTCGGAGCAGGAAAACACAAATGAACTTCCTGTCCACCTGTAGGTGCCCAGGGCTGCTCATGGTCCCCACTTCTTGGCCACTTCACCAGGGAGCCTGAATCTTCTCTAGAAAGGACGCTCTGCCTCAGGCATGCTGAGGAAGGCTGCTGTTGGCGCTGATGAAGTCTGCTGAAGGAGACTCGCACAGGGCCGGTGCCCTGCGTCTCCTGGCCCAGGGGTTTCCTGGGGCCTCCAGCTGTGGGTGCGGGGCCTGGAAAAGGCAGGGCTTCATCCTTCCACCCTCCCTGTGTTTCTCTTCTGGGAGGGAGAGGTGGATGGGCCCCACCCCAGCTCTTAACTCGGCCACACCCGCTCACGGGGCTGTTACTCTGAGGAGGGAGGGAGTGTCTCTCTGGGCCTGAGGCTGGTGGACGGTGGGTGGGTGAGAGAGCCTCGTCAGCCTTGCAGCCGCGGCCAGGGCCTGGGAGCAGGGGCTGCGGAGCTAGAGGCCGCTCGGCCGCTTTTCAGTGGTCCACTTAAGGAGGTCACCTACTTCCTCCCCTTTAAAAAGCGAATCCATAATGGTCCTTCTGGCACTGAAGTTGTTGTGAGGATGAAATGAATGCGTCTGCTGTCTGCTTCAGAGCGCTTAAGGCGCTGCCTGGGGCGGGACTGAGCCCTCTGCGTTTTAGCTAGCTTTGTCCTCAGCGTGGTTGTGATTGTGTTTATCGTCATTACGCTTCTGAAGCCCATTCTCTCCTTGGAGTGGTAGAGGGGTAGACTGTAGAGACAAGACTCTTGAATTCCTTTTATTTTCTGTGGAAGCATTTCCCCTGTGGGTCTTCCACCCACACCAAACCCATCAGACAAGTCCCTGGACACCAGGAAGTGAAACCCACCAGGGAGAGCGCTTCTGCCAGCTGAGGGCCCGTCAGCTGGAGATGAGGGGGGTGGCAGGCGAGTGGCAGGGGCTGGCGTCCCCTTTCCCCTCCTGTTTTCTGAGCAGCTAGGGCTCTGCCTCCCGGGCAACAGGGCAGGGCTGCCTGGGCCACGATGAGGGAGGTGTGTGAAGAACGCAGTCACTAACAGCCCTTCACGTAGCTCATGGGGCAGGGGTGGGCAAGGATTTGAACCCGGACCATCTGGCCCACTGGGGAGAGGACGGAGTAGTCGGGATGGAGGTTATGGTGGACAGTAGGGACCTCACCTCTCTTACTCCAGAAGTTTGGGAAGACCTGCTGGGACAGGGTGTGCCGCCTACAGTTAATGGCAGGGGTGACTGTGGTATTCCTGAGCCCGGCGCCTGCCTGGGTCAGACAAGCCTCCGACACGGCTGACTGGGCATCTGGGAGGCCGTGCTCAGCAGAGAGGGTCCTGCCTCCTTCCCCTGGTTCCGGCATCTTACCACGCCACATGGCATTCCTGCTGGTGTGTTTTTCCAGCTTCCATGGGCACAGGGAGAATGGAGGCCTGGAAGGAGCAGTCACTGGCCACGTCCTGAGATCCTGGGACGCCACCCTCCCAATGCCCAGGGCCAGCCCAGGGAGTGGGCCACCTCAGAAACACATCATCAGAAAGCCTTTACTGGAAAGAACCAGGCGAACGCTGGACTAGAGCACTGACACATTCCCTGTTCTGGGGGAGCCTGGGACCCCGTAGCTACTGCACAAAGCCCCCCTGCTTGGCCCACTGCTCCCTGGTGTGGGAGCCCCGAGGCCACCTACTTCCTCCCTTTAAAAGGGATCCATAATGGTCCTTCTGGCACTGAAGTTGTTGTGAGGATGAAATGAATGCGTCTGCTGTCTGCTTCAGAGCGCTTAAGGCGCTGCCTGGGGCGGGACTGAGCCCTCTGCGTTTTAGCTAGCTTTGTCCTCAGCGTGGTTGTGATTGTGTTTATCGTCATTACGCTTCTGAAGCCCATTCTCTCCTTGGAGTGGTAGAGGGGTAGACTGTAGAGACAAGACTCTTGAATTCCTTTTATTTTCTGTGGAAGCATTTCCCCTGTGGGTCTTCCACCCACACCAAACCCATCAGACAAGTCCCTGGACACCAGGAAGTGAAACCCACCAGGGAGAGCGCTTCTGCCAGCTGAGGGCCCGTCAGCTGGAGATGAGGGGGGTGGCAGGCGAGTGGCAGGGGCTGGCGTCCCCTTTCCCCTCCTGTTTTCTGAGCAGCTAGGGCTCTGCCTCCCGGGCAACAGGGCAGGGCTGCCTGGGCCACGATGAGGGAGGTGTGTGAAGAACGCAGTCACTAACAGCCCTTCACGTAGCTCATGGGGCAGGGGTGGGCAAGGATTTGAACCCGGACCATCTGGCCCACTGGGGAGAGGACGGAGTAGTCGGGATGGAGGTTATGGTGGACAGTAGGGACCTCACCTCTCTTACTCCAGAAGTTTGGGAAGACCTGCTGGGACAGGGTGTGCCGCCTACAGTTAATGGCAGGGGTGACTGTGGTATTCCTGAGCCCGGCGCCTGCCTGGGTCAGACAAGCCTCCGACACGGCTGACTGGGCATCTGGGAGGCCGTGCTCAGCAGAGAGGGTCCTGCCTCCTTCCCCTGGTTCCGGCATCTTACCACGCCACATGGCATTCCTGCTGGTGTGTTTTTCCAGCTTCCATGGGCACAGGGAGAATGGAGGCCTGGAAGGAGCAGTCACTGGCCACGTCCTGAGATCCTGGGACGCCACCCTCCCAATGCCCAGGGCCAGCCCAGGGAGTGGGCCACCTCAGAAACACATCATCAGAAAGCCTTTACTGGAAAGAACCAGGCGAACGCTGGACTAGAGCACTGACACATTCCCTGTTCTGGGGGAGCCTGGGACCCCGTAGCTACTGCACAAAGCCCCCCTGCTTGGCCCACTGCTCCCTGGTGTGGGAGCCCCGAGGGCCAGCTGTCCACAGATGCGACTGTTCTCCAGGTAGGGAGACCACACTTGCGTGCTTTGTTAAAAAGTGCAGGTCCGCAAAGAATCCCCAGTGATTTTCTGTCCTAGGAAGCTTTGATTCTTCCTGGGCATCCTGCAGGCGAGAGTTCCGTGGCAAAACAGCCCGTTCCCTGATGAGGCTCCAGGCCTCAGTCAGTGTCTGGGTCCCTGGCCTGGGCCAGGGCTGGGCTGTGCGTCTTGGTCTTGAGAGGCAAGGGCCGCAGGGCCAGGCTGACACCCTGGGTCAGGGCTTCCACGATCTCCTCTCCAGCTTCTCGTCATGGCCCTGGCCCTCACGGTGGGCTCAGGGGTCTCACCTGGGTCCTCCTGCCTCTGCGCCTGGGGCAGCAGCACTGAGAGCAGCAGAAGCCGCAGGCAATCAGCAGCAGCAGCACCACGGTGGCTGGCGAGGAGGGGAGGCAGCAGAGAGCACGGCAAGCTCAGACGGGGCGGGGGAGAGTGCCCCCCCTTTTGAAGAAGCCCCTCTGGGGGCCTGGAGGCCCTTCACCAAAGGTCTGCCTGCTGGTCAGGACCACCCAGAGTATTCTGGGGAGAAAGTGACTGTCCCCACGCTGGCCTCCAGGGCTTTGCTCCCTTCATCCTGGGCTGAGGCTCCGGGAGTGTCTCAGGGCTCTGGTTCCCAGCACACCCTGTCCCCAGGGGCAGCATGTCAGAGGATCCGGGGAGAGCCCCTGGCTCCCCCTGGGGGCTTCTCTTCCTGTCGGGGACCTCCCAGCCCTCTGATGGGCTCCGCGGTCTCCTCTCTCCTGGTTTTGAGAAGAGCCGCGGGGGCCAAGGAGACTCTGGGAGTCCCGGCTTACCTGTGAAAACGACAAGGACCGAGAAGGCCAGGATTTCCACAGGCTCAGCCTGCGGCAGCTGCTGCAGCTTCAGTAGCAGCCTGTCCCCGATGGACTGCAGCTCCTGCACCAGGTTGCTGGCTGCCATGCCGGCCGGTTCCTGCCGGGTGCCTCCTGGGCTGCAGAGCAGAGAGAGGACCTGGTGTCCCCGCCCTCTCACCCACCCCGGCCCGTAGAACGAGTTTGTCAGGTCTCACCCATCGCAGCCCCGTGGTGGCTCAGCAGGGAGGAAGCAAGCTGGCGGGGCCCCTCGCTCAGCAGGGTGCCTTACTGGCACTGTCCTGGCGAGGGACACGGTGAGGGGATGACCGTGAGCTGCAGGCCCTGCCGCGGGGCTGCCGGCCGGGCACAGCTTGCCCAGGAGGGGTCTGCCAGCCGGCCAAGGGCAGCCTGGTTGCTGACCACACCGGTGACTGCACTGTTCCGCTCCTTTGTCTTAGACGCCGCTCCTAGGTATCGCCAGGGTGTCTCAGACAGACAGGACATGGGGCCTCGGGATCCCAGCCTGGCACTCTTGCTTTTCATCGTGTGTGAGGACAGTGTCAGCTTCTGGGAGCAGGCCCCTGGGGGCTGCTGGAGGGCTGGCTGGAGGTGACAGCTGACTGACTGGGGTGGTGGTCTGAGGCCCTCTGGGGTCCCTATCCCCGTCATCAGCCCGCTTTCTTTACTCATTCAGTGTCCTCTTGTGAGAAGACACAGGTGACACCGTACCGTCTAGTTTTCCCCAAGGGATTCTCTCTCAGGTGGAGCCAGGTGTCCCAGGGTGGGTTTAGCCTCTCCACTCTTCTGGCTAGGACCTGCTCCTCTGGCTGACCAAGACGGTCCCCTCTGCTCCCCCTTCCCCCGAAACCCTGCCCCCAGCCCCAGGTGAGGGACCACACAGCCCCCAGGCCCCATGACCAAGGGCCTGCCTCCTCCCGTCTGTTGTGCCTGAGGGGCCAAAGGTGAAGGTCCAGGCTGAGTCCGTGAGGCGGGACACGTGACGCCTCAGACTTCCTTTCCCTCCCTCCTCACTGGTGGGCACGAGGGAGCCGGCGCCTCTTGAGAAAGAGGCCGGGGCCAGCCCGGGCCAGCCCAGCCTCAGCCTGTTCACCAAGGCAGCTCAGACCAACGAGGGGCTGCTGGCAGCCTGGGACCTGTGACCGCCGCCTTGTCCCTGCTCTGCGGTGGGCAGGGTCACCCCGAGCTGAGCAGGCTGCGCTCTGCGAAGCGGGTCCCTTCCAGCGCCGCCACCGCAGCGCAGCGTCCTCCGAGCCGCCCGAAGGTCATCCACCCGGTGCTCCGTGCCGCCCTCGGCTCCCTGCCCAGCCTGGCCCCTTCCTTCTTCGGCAGCCCTTGTCCTTAGACGATGGGACCTCTAGTGACCTCCTGAGCCCCACCTGTGGTCACTGAGGCCACCGCCCAGGGCCTGGACGTGGCTGGCTCAGGTGCCTCCTCCATGGTAACTGCTCCCTGCTTTTGAGACTTGGGAGTCACGTCGTCTCTTCGGGTCTGTCCCCTCGTTTTACATGGAGACGAGAGGCTGTCGGGAGGGTTGAGCCCAGCACCGGGCTCCGGGCATGTCCCGCACACACGATCCTACTCTGCGCAGGGAAGGGCCAGGCGGGCTTTGGGGACAGCCACAACCCGGCCAGCCGCCCGCGTGCGGTCATGACCCCGCTCCAACCCCTCCGGGCACGCCGTCTGTGTCCCGCGTGCCCAGGATGTCTGGTGTGCGGAGCCAGCTGGAGGCGGGAGCGGTGCTGTGAGTGATGCTGGGGCGACAGACAGGCGGCGGCGGCTCCGTGGAGGATGGCATGGTTTCCTGTCCGAGGGGGAGGCTCCTGGAGTTAGAGCCCCGCAGTGTCTCCCACGCCCCAGCCCAGGGCCCGCACGTTTCCACAGAGGAGATCGGGAACCCAGTTTTCGGTGTCCCCAGAGGCCAAGGATTCTAGAATGCCACGGCTCATCCACTTCGGCCTCTTTTCTTGTGCCTATGGGGACACTGAGACCAGAGGAAGGGACCTCTCCACTGTCACGTGGTAGGACAGGGTAGGAGCCTGGTAGCACTGCCCCGCTGTCCCTCCCCGGGGGCCGCTCGGGCCGCCTGCGCTTGGACAGACAAGATAAGCCAGCTCAGGAGCAGCTCGCCGAGGGTGAGGTCCACGCTGCACCCCACCCCTGGGAGTCTGCAGCACGGCTTCATCAGTCACTGGGCCACACCTGGGCTCTTCAGGAGCCTCCCTGTCAAAATCTCGGGCAGTCCCTGAAGTCCCGAGGGCAGCGCCCCCCCCCATCCCACCCGCGCTGCGCGGGCCCCCAGCGCCGCCACCGCAGCGCAGCGTCCTCCGAGCCGCCCGAAGGTCATCCACCCGGTGCTCCGTGCCGCCCTCGGCTCCCTGCCCAGCCTGGCCCCTTCCTTCTTCGGCAGCCCTTGTCCTTAGACGATGGGACCTCTAGTGACCTCCTGAGCCCCACCTGTGGTCACTGAGGCCACCGCCCAGGGCCTGGACGTGGCTGGCTCAGGTGCCTCCTCCATGGTAACTGCTCCCTGCTTTTGAGACTTGGGAGTCACGTCGTCTCTTCGGGTCTGTCCCCTCGTTTTACATGGAGACGAGAGGCTGTCGGGAGGGTTGAGCCCAGCACCGGGCTCCGGGCATGTCCCGCACACACGATCCTACTCTGCGCAGGGAAGGGCCAGGCGGGCTTTGGGGACAGCCACAACCCGGCCAGCCGCCCGCGTGCGGTCATGACCCCGCTCCAACCCCTCCGGGCACGCCGTCTGTGTCCCGCGTGCCCAGGATGTCTGGTGTGCGGAGCCAGCTGGAGGCGGGAGCGGTGCTGTGAGTGATGCTGGGGCGACAGACAGGCGGCGGCGGCTCCGTGGAGGATGGCATGGTTTCCTGTCCGAGGGGGAGGCTCCTGGAGTTAGAGCCCCGCAGTGTCTCCCACGCCCCAGCCCAGGGCCCGCACGTTTCCACAGAGGAGATCGGGAACCCAGTTTTCGGTGTCCCCAGAGGCCAAGGATTCTAGAATGCCACGGCTCATCCACTTCGGCCTCTTTTCTTGTGCCTATGGGGACACTGAGACCAGAGGAAGGGACCTCTCCACTGTCACGTGGTAGGACAGGGTAGGAGCCTGGTAGCACTGCCCCGCTGTCCCTCCCCGGGGGCCGTTCTCGGGCAGCCTGCGCTTGGACAGACAAGATAAGCCAGCTCAGGAGCAGCTCGCCGAGGGTGAGGTCCACGCTGCACCCCACCCCTGGGAGTCTGCAGCACGGCTTCATCAGTCACTGGGCCACACCTGGGCTCTTCAGGAGCCTCCTGTGACTTGTCACCAAAGGGCAGATCTTGCGAGTCTTTCTGTCTCAAGTCCCTGAAGTCCTTCCTGAGCATCGAGCCCCTCTCCTCAGGTTCCACCAGACAGACCTCCTCCGGCTGGCCCACGGAGCAGGTGTGCACAGGAGGGTGTCCCCTCGGGGCCTCCTGCTCCCTGGGTTTTCTGGAGGATGGGAGCCTGTCCGCCAGCCCCATTCTGGCGGGCCGTCCGAAGTCCCGGGGGAGCTTGCACGGGGCCGCGGAGCTGGGCTGCTCCCCCTTCCCTTCTTTGGCTGCACTTGCCCTGGCTTTCTCAGCCTGGTTGGCCCAGGGCCTGCATTGCCTAATGGAGCCATCAGACACTTCTTCGTAGAGGAAGCGGAGGAGAGCGGGGTGGTAGAGGGCTTTTCCACCTGTGCCCCCCACGCCCAAAGACCCCGGAGGGATCGCAGAGGGGCATTTCCACTTTGGAGCGAACGGTTGCTCGGAGACCCTGGTCAGTCCGAGGGGGTGGGAGCTGTGATCCCCACAGCAGGGAGGAGGAAGGTGGGGAATGTTGCTTTGCAGGAAAGGCGGGGCCTGTTGGCCCTCCAGGAAGTCAGAAAGCTGCAGACTCATGCTTGGGGGACCCGGCCCCACTCTGGGAAAAGCGTCAGTCCACACCAGCAGCAGGCCTTAGACTCGGCCAGCCGGGGCCTCTGGGGACCTGAACTGACCACCTGTGCCTGGGTCAGCCCCGAGGTACCCACGGGATCCCATCTGCACTGGGACGGGAGCAGGGCTGCTGGACACGGCTGTTCTGCCCCAAAGACTGATGCCCCCTTTGCTCTCCAGTTGCTGTTTCGTCCTTTCCAGCTTGGCCTTGAGTAGAAGGAGCCGTGGTGGGGCCCGTGGGGTAGCTGGAGGGCCGTGTTCTCCTAGAGGGTGGAGGCACATTCCAGCAGGCCCTGGGCGCGCTTCCCAGCATGCTATTTAAAGCGAGGCCAAGGGGTGCCTGACACCGGGTGCCCAATATAACCAGCTGTCATCAGGTGACCGTGTGGCCTGTGCCCCAGCTGTTTCTCAGCCCTCTGCTCCCAGCTGTGGCACAGGGAAAGTGGGGGCGCTGGGGTGGGCTGCCTCGTGTCTCCTTAACCTTCTGAGGTTTGGAGAGGGAAGGGCAGGGAAGCCCCATGGGCTTCTTTCGAGTTTCCCAGTCTTCCTCTCTCAGGTCCACCACATCTCTTCCCAAACTGTACTTCCTGCTTGTGAGGGAGGGAGGCTAGAGTCTCCCCCAGCCTCTCGGTAGCTCCCTGGGTTTTCTGGAGGATGGGAGCCTGTCCGCCAGCCCCATTCTGGCGGGCCGTCCAAGTCCCGGGGAGCTTGCACGGGGCCGCGGAGCTGGGCTGCTCCCCTTCCTTCTTTGGCTGCACTTGCCCTGGCTTTCTCAGCCTGGTTGGCCCAGGGCCTGCATTGCCTAATGGAGCCATCAGACACTTCTTCGTAGAGGAAGCGGAGGAGAGCGGGGTGGTAGAGGGCTTTTCCACCTGTGCCCCCCACGCCCAAAGACCCCGGAGGGATCGCAGAGGGGCATTTCCACTTTGGAGCGAACGGTTGCTCGGAGACCCTGGTCAGTCCGAGGGGGTGGGAGCTGTGATCCCCACAGCAGGGAGGAGGAAGGTGGGGAATGTTGCTTTGCAGGAAAGGCGGGGCCTGTTGGCCCTCCAGGAAGTCAGAAAGCTGCAGACTCATGCTTGGGGGACCCGGCCCCACTCTGGGAAAAGCGTCAGTCCACACCAGCAGCAGGCCTTAGACTCGGCCAGCCGGGGCCTCTGGGGACCTGAACTGACCACCTGTGCCTGGGTCAGCCCCGAGGTACCCACGGGATCCCATCTGCACTGGGGACGGGAGCAGGGCTGCTGGACACGGCTGTTCTGCCCCAAAGACTGATGCCCCCTTTGCTCTCCAGTTGCTGTTTCGTCCTTTCCAGCTTGGCCTTGAGTAGAAGGAGCCGTGGTGGGGCCCGTGGGGTAGCTGGAGGGCCGTGTTCTCCTAGAGGGTGGAGGCACATTCCAGCAGGCCCTGGGCGCGCTTCCCAGCATGCTATTTAAAGCGAGGCCAAGGGGTGCCTGACACCGGGTGCCCAATATAACCAGCTGTCATCAGGTGACCGTGTGGCCTGTGCCCCAGCTGTTTCTCAGCCCTCTGCTCCCAGCTGTGGCACAGGGAAAGTGGGGGCGCTGGGGTGGGCTGCCTCGTGTCTCCTTAACCTTCTGAGGTTTGGAGAGGGAAGGGCAGGGAAGCCCCATGGGCTTCTTTCGAGTTTCCCAGTCTTCCTCTCTCAGGTCCACCACATCTCTTCCCAAACTGTACTTCCTGCTTGTGAGGGAGGGAGGCTAGAGTCTCCCCCAGCCTCTCGGTAGCACCTCCTGTAGAAGCAGCCAGAACAAGTGTTGGCTTTCCCTGGCCCGACTGCCTGCAGCGGTCCCTCGCGCAGCCTGCAGAGGCTGCTTCCTGGCCAGAGTGGCAGCCGGTGCAAGCGGAGTGAGCCCGGCCGAGGGAAGGCCGGCGGCGCCGGAGGCACTGGAGCACATGCCGTTGTGTGGCGTCTCCTGGCACAGAAGACCCGGCGACTGAGCAGGCAGGCATCCCGCAGGCCGGACAGCTGCCCCTGGGTCACTGAAGTGGCCCTGTTTCCTTCTTGGAAGACGGACACTCCAAGTCCAGTCACAGCTGCGTGGGGAGAACCCAGCTGGCGGGTGTGTGGCGTCTGATAAGGGTGTGTTGATGCCTCGGTGCCCAAGGGCTTCTTGCCCTGCCTTGTTGTTTCGTCAGGGTGGATTTCAGCCGCCCTTGCTTGCTGGAGAAACAGCTAGCATGCGGCATCACTGAAGCTGTGGGCATCCTTGCGGAGGGCTTGCTGTGCTTGGGCTCTGGCCCCCGCTTGCGGTGGAAGGGACGCTTGAACCCTCCCGGCCCCACTTCTCCAGCCCCATGGCTGTCCTGCAGCGGCTGACTCCGCATCCCGATGGGTGTCAGCCCTCTCGCCCCACTCAGGGACTGTGTACGGGGAGACCCGTCCGCCTGTGTCCTCTGGCTCTAGGGGCTCTGATCCCCGCCTGCCTGCCCGGGCCACCTTAGAGCGGCTCACCACTGCGTCCCTCCCTCACCCCGCGTCTGTCCCTTCTCTCTCATCCCTGCGCACCCCTGCAGGGCTGTCAGCCTCCCCAGCCGGCAGCCCAGGCTAGTCCTACAGCTTCTGCAGAGCCAAGAGCATGGAGGCCGATCTTTGGTTTCCACTTTAACCTGGGTGGTTGTTTTTCTTTCTAAGTAGATATGGACTTATTTGCCTGGGGGAAAGCCTCTGGGGGGTGGGGGTGAGTGGGGAGGGAGCCTGTAACGCTGGTCTGAGGACTGGGAGGAGTAGGCAGGCGGCCTCGGCTCTCTCCGGACCCTGCCCAGGAGGGCTGATCTCCTTGCCGCCCCAAGAACCGCTTTGGGGTCGGCATTCTGGTGGCGGCTGTGGGCGCGGCAGTGCTTCCCCCAGCTTCGCTCCCACCCCAGTCACCTTCCTACCCGACTCTGGGGCTAGGGCCCTCATGCACCGGGCGTAGCGCTCAGGAAGATTTGTGGGCTCCTGGAGATCTCAGTTGGCCCAGGGAGTAGCACCTGGGCCTAGCCCCCAAGCTGAGAACCCCAAGCCCCTCTCAAGGCACCAGGATGCTAAGGGCCGAGCTGCTGAAGGTTCGCATCGTGAGGGGGTTTGAACTGGCTTGGCCTCCTCGACTGGGAGAAAGCAGGGACTTGATCCCGAGAAAAAGGGGGACTCAGTGAGCAGGCCAGTCAAATCCCTCGTTTAAGCCACCTGAATAGAAAGGGCTTAAACTAACTTCTGCTGAGTAAGCAGGCACCGGGGGCCCCTCTGCCTGCTCAGCAAGCCGGGAGAAACCACCTCACAGAGGGCTGCAGCCTCAGCCCGGCCCCGGGCGACTGACCAGGTGTGTCCGCCAGGACCCTCTTCTCTGTGTTCATGGTAGATCATGGCCCTCCACCCTCGAGGCAGGGGGCCCTGGAGGCTCCCTCCCCACCATCGCCGCCGCCTCTGACCGGTGCCACTCACCTGGGCGCTCAGGTGTTGCTGGGGGTGGGAGAGCCCCAGGTACAGGGCAGCCCAGCAGCCTCGCCTCCCTGCCTCGCCTCCGCCGGCCGGGCTCACACCTCTTCCTTCCTTTGCGGACGCCTCTTTCCTGACCCGCGACTGCTCCCAGGGTGCCTCTGCTCAGCGCAGCGGAGCTCTTGGCCGCTGACGGCCAGCTGCTGTCTCTCGGCCTCAGCTTTTTTGTTGTTGGTCGTCCTGGAGATTCAAGTGTCACATTACACGGGCGGCCGCTGATGTGGGGAGCCCGTGCCACCCGCTGCCCCGCAGCAGCGGGCGAGGGAATCCCTGCTGGGCGTGTGTCCTGCGGGGCTCCTGTGCCTGCTCCCTGGCCCGAGGTCTGCACGCCCGCTTCTGTTCCTCCTCCTCTTCCTCTCCTCCCTCCTGGCGGGTGTGGGCTGGGCCTGGGCTCTGAGCTGATGAAAGAGGAGGTCGGCTCTCACTCTCACGTTCCCTGGCAAAGATGACCTCTGGGAGGTTCCACCTGAGCGGTGGCGTCGGGAGGGAGGGGCACTTGCAGCTCTCCAGCCCGCTGCCTCCCTCCGCATGCCCTCAGGAGGGCCCATGGCCCTCGACCCCAGCCTGTCCTTCACGCGACTCCCTGGCAGGTCCTCCTCTTTTCTCCCGGGAAAGAGAGTAAATCCTAGGGGAGCTGCCAGACCACCCAGGCAGCCAGCCCATAGGGAGGCATCTTGGGGAAGAACTTGGAGTCCCAAGTGCCTGGGGTGTGGCCCCGGGAGGAGAGAGGACACTGCTGATCTGTTCTTGCCAGAGTGCCGGCTGGGGCTGTCTCCAAGCTCCTGGCCTGACCGGCAGGGACGGGCTCCAGAGCGCAGCAGCTGGCGGGGCCTTTTGACCTTTGGCTGGTCGTGCCACCCCAGCAGACCAGGCGGTGCCCGGAGCGGGACCGGAGCCTGTCCCAGCCCGCGTCTGCCGGCTGTCAATGGAGCCCTTTGAGCGTGAGCACAACACGCCAGTGAGTCAGGGCTCGGCAGAGGGCGGGGGGAAGGAAGCCAGGCTTGTGGCCACACCACTTGGATGCCAGAGCCTCCCAGAGGCTGGACAGGCGGCCACTGTGCGATCGCACAGACTCGGTCGTGGAATGAGTGACACGTCGGTTTGGGGTGCGGCGGGAATGGCGCCCTCTGGTGGCTGTGCAGCCGGCCCGCCTTGCCTAGGGGCTGGGTCCCCGCCTCCTGTTCTGTTTCTGGAGGCTGCCCCGGGGTCTCCACTCCTCCGTCTGTTTCTGGTGGCCCCAGGCAGTGCTCGCGCCGGCACGTCTTCCGCCTAGAGCAGTGCCGCCAGCCCTTCTCATCTTGGGGATGTGGTGCCTCTGCGTGGGCATCTCGCGGGCTCCCCTACCCCCTGCTGCTTTCCTGTAGCAGAAACTGCTGTTCGAAATGGCCCTGCCAGAGCGATGCCCCCAGGGTCTCTGCATCTGTTCCCCCTAGGGGAGACTGCTGGAAGCTGGCACCCCAAGGGGGCTGGTAGGTCAGGGGAGTGGGAGATGCAAGGAGGAGGACCACGGCCAGGGCCGCTCTCAGCAGTGCCCGGCCGCGGGCCAGCCCGAGCTGCCCGGATCCTGCTCCTCAAGAAGTCCCCAGTCGCGGGCTGTACGCTGGGCCGGGCAGAGCCTTGCTGGGGACAGCAGTGGAGGTCACCAGGAGGCAGGAGCGGAGCAGAGTCCTCCTCTTTTCTCCCGGGAAAGAGAGTAAATCCTAGGGGAGCTGCCAGACCACCCAGGCAGCCAGCCCATAGGGAGGCATCTTGGGGAAGAACTTGGAGTCCCAAGTGCCTGGGGTGTGGCCCCGGGAGGAGAGAGGACACTGCTGATCTGTTCTTGCCAGAGTGCCGGCTGGGGCTGTCTCCAAGCTCCTGGCCTGACCGGCAGGGACGGGCTCCAGAGCGCAGCAGCTGGCGGGGCCTTTTGACCTTTGGCTGGTCGTGCCACCCCAGCAGACCAGGCGGTGCCCGGAGCGGGACCGGAGCCTGTCCCAGCCCGCGTCTGCCGGCTGTCAATGGAGCCCTTTGAGCGTGAGCACAACACGCCAGTGAGTCAGGGCTCGGCAGAGGGCGGGGGGAAGGAAGCCAGGCTTGTGGCCACACCACTTGGATGCCAGAGCCTCCCAGAGGCTGGACAGGCGGCCACTGTGCGATCGCACAGACTCGGTCGTGGAATGAGTGACACGTCGGTTTGGGGTGCGGCGGGAATGGCGCCCTCTGGTGGCTGTGCAGCCGGCCCGCCTTGCCTAGGGGCTGGGTCCCCGCCTCCTGTTCTGTTTCTGGAGGCTGCCCCGGGGTCTCCACTCCTCCGTCTGTTTCTGGTGGCCCCAGGCAGTGCTCGCGCCGGCACGTCTTCCGCCTAGAGCAGTGCCGCCAGCCCTTCTCATCTTGGGGATGTGGTGCCTCTGCGTGGGCATCTCGCGGGCTCCCCTACCCCCTGCTGCTTTCCTGTAGCAGAAACTGCTGTTCGAAATGGCCCTGCCAGAGCGATGCCCCCAGGGTCTCTGCATCTGTTCCCCCTAGGAGAGACTGCTGGAAGCTGGCACCCCAAGGGGGCTGGTAGGTCAGGGGAGTGGGAGATGCAAGGAGGAGGACCACGGCCAGGGCCGCTCTCAGCAGTGCCCGGCCGCGGGGCCAGCCCGGAGCTGCCCGGATCCTGCTCCCTCAAGAAGTCCCCAGTCGCGGGCTGTGTACGCTGGGCCGGGCAGAGCCTTGCTGGGGACAGCAGTGGGGAGGTCACCAGGAGGCAGGAGCGGAGCAGAGTGCTGAGGTGGGGCAGGGCCATTCCCGCTGTTCCCTCCTTACCCGCCCCCCAGAAAAGTGAAGAGTGATAATAAGAGCCACGTGCCGAGGAGCGTGTGGCACACCGCAGGTGAGTTGTGCTTGAGCAGCGCGGGCTTCAGGAGGCCGGAGGCTTCCCTAGGAACACAGCCTCAGCAGAGGTCCAGAGGCGTGCCGCAGGAAGCAGAGGCCGGGGGTCATGCCCTGGCTCCTCTGGGCACACGCGTTACGTGACTGAGGAATCTCCTTCAGCTCCCCGTCCCCACGGTAAAGTGGGCGCCCCAGCGATGCCTGGGGAGGCTTGCGTGAGGCGCCGGCCATGGTGCCAGACAGGCGGCCACGCTCGGCCAGAGCTTGGGGATCGGGTGCAGGAGCGCTGGCCCGGGGGCCCGGCCTCATCTGCGCCCCGCTGCCTGCCCCAGGTGCCGCCATGCCGCCATCGCCAAGTACTTCGGGGACGCGCCCCCCGCCTGCACCAAAGGCTGTGACTGCTGCCAGAACCCCGCGGCCGTGCAGAAGCAGCTGGACGCCTTGGACCAGAGGAGCAGCTGGAGCAAGACCTGCCTCGGGCCCTCCCAAGGGAACGGCTACGACCCCGAGCTGTACGAGGGCGGCCGCAGGGGTTACGGGGGCTTCAGCAGGTAAAGAGCCGTGCCCAGCCCATCAGAAAGAGTCTGGCCTTCTCTGCCTGGGACGGAGGCCAGACCAGAGGTGACACGCCCCCTCACCTCCCACTGCACCCCCGGTCCCCAGGGCCGCCCTGAGCTCCGGGGCCTCGGAGGTCTGCCTGCCCCACCAGACCCGTGACGGGAGGGCCCCGCCCGGAGCCAGGATGGCTCAGGCCCAGCCCGTCCCCTAGGTACGACGAAGGCTCTGGCGGCAGTGGCGACGAGGGCAGAGACGAGGCCCACAAGCGCGAGTGGACCCTCTTCTATCAGAAGCAGATGCGCCTGCGCAAGGTGTCGGAGGCGGGCTCGGTGGGCTCCAGAGGCCCCCTGCTCACACCTCGCAGCCCCTCCCTGTTGCTGCAGGGTAGGGTGCCTCAGAGCCTTGCTGGGGACAGCAGTGGGGAGGTCACCAGGAGGCAGGAGCGGAGCAGAGTGCTGAGGTGGGGCAGGGCCATTCCCGCTGTTCCCTCCTTACCCGCCCCCCAGAAAAGTGAAGAGTGATAATAAGAGCCACGTGCCGAGGAGCGTGTGGCACACCGCAGGTGAGTTGTGCTTGAGCAGCGCGGGCTTCAGGAGGCCGGAGGCTTCCCTAGGAACACAGCCTCAGCAGAGGTCCAGAGGCGTGCCGCAGGAAGCAGAGGCCGGGGGTCATGCCCTGGCTCCTCTGGGCACACGCGTTACGTGACTGAGGAATCTCCTTCAGCTCCCCGTCCCCACGGTAAAGTGGGCGCCCCAGCGATGCCTGGGGAGGCTTGCGTGAGGCGCCGGCCATGGTGCCAGACAGGCGGCCACGCTCGGCCAGAGCTTGGGGATCGGGTGCAGGAGCGCTGGCCCGGGGGCCCGGCCTCATCTGCGCCCCGCTGCCTGCCCCAGGTGCCGCCATGCCGCCATCGCCAAGTACTTCGGGGACGCGCCCCCCGCCTGCACCAAAGGCTGTGACTGCTGCCAGAACCCCGCGGCCGTGCAGAAGCAGCTGGACGCCTTGGACCAGAGGAGCAGCTGGAGCAAGACCTGCCTCGGGCCCTCCCAAGGGAACGGCTACGACCCCGAGCTGTACGAGGGCGGCCGCAGGGGTTACGGGGGCTTCAGCAGGTAAAGAGCCGTGCCCAGCCCATCAGAAAGAGTCTGGCCTTCTCTGCCTGGGACGGAGGCCAGACCAGAGGTGACACGCCCCCTCACCTCCCACTGCACCCCCGGTCCCCAGGGCCGCCCTGAGCTCCGGGGCCTCGGAGGTCTGCCTGCCCCACCAGACCCGTGACGGGAGGGCCCCGCCCGGAGCCAGGATGGCTCAGGCCCAGCCCGTCCCCTAGGTACGACGAAGGCTCTGGCGGCAGTGGCGACGAGGGCAGAGACGAGGCCCACAAGCGCGAGTGGACCCTCTTCTATCAGAAGCAGATGCGCCTGCGCAAGGTGTCGGAGGCGGGCTCGGTGGGCTCCAGAGGCCCCCTGCTCACACCTCGCAGCCCCTCCCTGTTGCTGCAGGGTAGGGTGCCTCACGGACTTTCATGTCACCTTCCAGGGCAAAGACCCCAAGACAGAAGAATTCGTCCCGCCAGGTCAGTACAGAGATGTCCCCTGGGCTGGTCCCAGGGTCTGGATGGAGGATGCCCCGCTGGGGGTTGGGGATGCTGGCGAGCAGAAAGTAGGTGGAAGGACTCGCTCTCCTCCCTGCAGATGAGGGCTGTCCCCTGCGAGAGGCTTCTAGCAGGAAGATCCCCAGGCTCACTGTGAAGGTAAGAGGTGGGCAGCTCCTCAAACCTGCCTCGCAGGCCCCTGCCCCAGCCTGGGACCGCTGTGACCGCCTTCCCTCCTCCGTGCAGGCCCGTGAGCACTGCCTGGGGCTCCTGGAAGAGGCGCTGAGCTGCAACTACCAGGCCGCAGGTTCCGCCAGCGGGTGGGTGTCGGCCCCGCGGCCTTGCTCGGGCACGCGTGTGGGCTCTGTGTCTCAGTCGTGTTCCACTCTTTGAGGCCCCGTGGACTGTAGCCTGCCAGACTCCTCTGTCCGTGGAAATCTCCAGGCAGGAATACGGGAGTGGGTTACCATTTCCTCCTCGACCAGGGGTCAAGCCTGCCTCTCCTGTATCTCCTGCATGGGCAGGCAGACTCTCTACCCCTGGGCTGCCTGGGAGGCCGGGCTGATTTGGGCACCCCTCCTCAAACTGACCCATCTTCCTCCCGGGGTCTGGGTCTTTACACAGTCCCCCCCGGGGGCAGGCTGGTCATGACCAAGGCGTTGCCAGGAGCTGCCGACGGAGAGTGGCCACAGGGCCCAGACGGTCCAGGTCGGAGGCCCTGTTCCCAAGGCCATTCCCAGCAGGCCCAGCCCGTCCCCTAGGTACGACGAAGGCTCTGGCGGCAGTGGCGACGAGGGCAGAGACGAGGCCCACAAGCGCGAGTGGACCCTCTTCTATCAGAAGCAGATGCGCCTGCGCAAGGTGTCGGAGGCGGGCTCGGTGGGCTCCAGAGGCCCCCTGCTCACACCTCGCAGCCCCTCCCTGTTGCTGCAGGGTAGGGTGCCTCACGGACTTTCATGTCACCTTCCAGGGCAAAGACCCCAAGACAGAAGAATTCGTCCCGCCAGGTCAGTACAGAGATGTCCCCTGGGCTGGTCCCAGGGTCTGGATGGAGGATGCCCCGCTGGGGGTTGGGGATGCTGGCGAGCAGAAAGTAGGTGGAAGGACTCGCTCTCCTCCCTGCAGATGAGGGCTGTCCCCTGCGAGAGGCTTCTAGCAGGAAGATCCCCAGGCTCACTGTGAAGGTAAGAGGTGGGCAGCTCCTCAAACCTGCCTCGCAGGCCCCTGCCCCAGCCTGGGACCGCTGTGACCGCCTTCCCTCCTCCGTGCAGGCCCGTGAGCACTGCCTGGGGCTCCTGGAAGAGGCGCTGAGCTGCAACTACCAGGCCGCAGGTTCCGCCAGCGGGTGGGTGTCGGCGGCCCCGCGGCCTTGCTCGGGCACGCGTGTGGGCTCTGTGTCTCAGTCGTGTTCCACTCTTTGAGGCCCCGTGGACTGTAGCCTGCCAGACTCCTCTGTCCGTGGAAATCTCCAGGCAGGAATACGGGAGTGGGTTACCATTTCCTCCTCGACCAGGGGTCAAGCCTGCCTCTCCTGTATCTCCTGCATGGGCAGGCAGACTCTCTACCCCTGGGCTGCCTGGGAGGCCGGGCTGATTTGGGCACCCCTCCTCAAACTGACCCATCTTCCTCCCGGGGTCTGGGTCTTTACACAGTCCCCCCCGGGGGCAGGCTGGTCATGACCAAGGCGTTGCCAGGAGCTGCCGACGGAGAGTGGCCACAGGGCCCAGACGGTCCAGGTCGGAGGCCCTGTTCCCAAGGCCATTCCCAGCAGGCCCTGAAGCCATCTCCAGGGTCCCCAGGGAGGATCGTAACGGGGGACCTTTGGCCTGACACCTTAATCTCATTCCTGCCCTCAGACTTGACCTCCACGCCAAGGCAGTAGAGCTGGAACACGAGACATTTCAAAATGCCAAGGTGGCCAACCTGTACAAGGCCAGCGTACTGAAGAAGGTGCGCACCAGGCGGGGTGGGCGAGGCAGCTCCCCACCCAGGGGGCCACTTAGGCGAGGGGAGCCCGACTTCTCTCCTTTCCCGGATGCGAGTGTTTCTAGCTGACCCTATGTGGACTAGAACTTGTCCGGTGTCCAACTGCCTGCGGCCATGGGCCACAAAACCCACTCGTGGAAAGCCTGGAGCTCGCGGGTGTCAGCCCGAGTGTTCCCCCTGCCCGTCCCAGGTGGCTGAGATCCACAAAGCCTCCAAGGATGGGCGGCTCTATGATGTGGGAGGCGGTACCAGCAGCGGCAGTGCCCAGGCTGAGCCAACGGAGCCCACTGAGCATGACCTCCTGCCAGCCTCCCAGGTGTACTCGGTGAGTGGCGACCTTGCGTCCACCCAACCCAGAGGCGCCCCGGCCTCTCCGACGATGGTTTGTCCTTGCTCGCACCTGGCTTCATGGCCCTGGCCCTCAGGTTTTCCTGCCCTGCAGCCCCCCAGTGCTTCTCTCACCAGCCCGACCCAGAGCCTGGTCCTGCCCAGCTTTTCCTCCCCCCGCTCCGAGTATGGGTGCACCACACCTGGACCCGCCAGCGCGCGCCCTGGAGGGGCCTGTGGTCAGTAGCCTCTCTCCTCACAGCCAAAACCCAAGCGGGTGGGAGCTGGATTCCGAAAAGGCTCCTGCCCGTTCCAGACGGCCACTGAGCTGATGGAGAAGATGCAGGTGCTGGAGCCAGACCCCCGGCTTGTGCAGGGAGGCGAGCGGGAGCCACCCAGCCAGCCCCGTGACCGCCAGGATCAGGAACCCGCTGAGCCCCTCCCCGAGCCCAGAGGAGAGGCCCCTGGGAGCAGTGCTGTTTGTGGGGGCCCCTCCCCTGAGGAGAAAGGTCCCCCTCGGGGCAATCCCACTGCCAAGGCCCGGGTCAACAAGAAGCAGCAGCTCTTGGCTGCAGCAGCTCTCAAGGACTCTCAGAACATCGCCCGCTTCTTCTGCCCAAGGACCAAGAGCCCCCCTCCACTCACTGCAGCCCCAGGGGCAGAAGGGGCCAGCCCCTCCCATGATGGGGTGCCTGGACCCCCGCCGGCCTCCGAGAACAGCACAGGGCAGGAGGATGGAGCCGTGGGATGTCTGGCTGCCCACTCCCAGGCCGCGGAGGGGCCAAGGTGAGGGCACGGGCGGTCCTGGAATCCTCTGGGATCCCCTTTACTAATGGGGTCTCTGTGGCTTGGCCTGTTCCTACTGTGGGCTTTGCTGGGCCACCTGGGCTGAGAGCAGCGAGTGCCCGGGCTCTGATGCCTGCTGCCCCTCTGGCTAGTGCCTGTCCACTCAGAGACCAGAAGCCCCCTGAAGGCCAGCCCAGCCCCCCAGAGGAGGCGCAGAGAAGCAAGCGGCCCAGACCCCAGCAGGTACTGAGAGGGATGGGGCTGCGGGGTGGGGTCTGCTCTGGGGAGGGGCTTGGGAAAATTGCTTCTCTCCACATCGCAGGGCGATGGGCTGGGCTAGAGGGAGCCAGTGGGTGCCGAAGCCCAGCCTTCCAGAAAGAGGGAAGGGGCCTGTAACAGGGAGCCCCCGAGTGACTCCTCTGCTGTGGCCCTGCCCAGGAGACCCCAGGGAGCCAGGCTCAAAAGAGGCCGCGCCCCTCAGCCAAGGCCTCCATCTTAACTGAGGCCAAGGGCCGCATCTCGGCCAGCGATCAGAGCACCTCGAACCCCCATGGCTCCTGCCAGCTCTTGGCGCCCGGCATCTCCCTGAAGGAGGCTGCGAGCGTGGTGGTCAAGTGTCTGACCCCTTTCTACAAGGAGGGCAAGTTTGCATCCAAGGTAGGGTGGGTGAGGGGGCCCTGCTCTCCCCTCCGTCCGGGGCGCTGGGGTGGGGCGTGGGCAGGGAGTGTGGGCCCAGGACAAAACAGGGCGGCGGCAGGCCGGCTCAGAGGTCTGCCTGGCTCTGGGTGGTGGCTGTGGAGGCCCCAGGGACAGGGTCTGTGCTCCTGGCTCCTACTCACCCTCCGTCTCCAGGAACTGTTTAAAGCCTTTGCCCGCCATCTTTCACACTGGCTGACCCAGAACCCCTCGCCAGGAAGGAGCGGTGAGTGCCGGCAGCACGGGCCGGGAGGGACGTGGCGGGGCTCTGCCGCGGGGGGACGGCACTCACGGCCCCACCCTGAACCCAGTGAAGGAGGAGGCGCAGAGCGCCATCCAGCAGCTGTTCCACGGCCGAGCCCGGTGTGAGAGTGAAGCCGACTGGCACGGCCTGTGTGGCTCACGGAGATGACCGACGCTGCCCCGCGGGCAGCCCCCCGCCGCCTCCTCCACGGCCCTGCCCGGGCCCCGCTCAGGAACGGGGGCCGCCTCTGCTCTCAGGTGCTTTCTCCTTCCAGCCACGCTTCGCTCTGTAAGGGGGCCTGGACACCTCCCAAAGCGAGGTCAGAGGTCAGCCCACCTTTGTTTTTGCTTGCAAAGCCTGAGGTCCTCCTTACCGCCCTGCCTTCCTGGCCCTCGTGGCTGGCTTTTCTGGGCCAGATCCCCAGGTTAGAAGTGGCGGCTGCCGGAGGAACAGAAGGAAAGACGGTCCTCCACCTCTTGTTCTTAAAACATTTAAGCCCAGGGCGAGGCCCAGCAGGTCTGGCCTTGGGCCGACTCCGGAAGAGCCCCTGCCGCTCGGTCCACCGCCGCCGCCCTCGTCCCCTGTGACGCCGGCCCGCCCGGCCCCGGCGCAGAGCCTGTGGGAAGAGGGCCAACGGCCAGGCCCTGTGCAGGCCCCGCTCCTGGCCAGGAAGGCCGGCAAGGCTCAGCACTGACCAGAGGAATAAAGCGTCCCGTGCGTTCTGACACACACCTGCGCATGGCCCTGTTCTCTGGGGAGTTTTATTTTCTCAGCAGCTGCTCCTCCCAGGTCTGGGCATGTGCTGATAGGGGCTGGGGCCCAGGGGGGCATCTCCCCCAGACCTGGCGAGGCCCAGACCGTGTTCCTGCAGCCCCTGCCGTGGGCCGCGCTGCAGCGGATTCCAGAGCAGCCAGGCAGTGAAGTCCACATCCCGCTGGCCTGACAGCACCAGAGGAGACCGTCTGGGTGAGGCGTGGGCCGGGGAGGGGTGCCGTCCCTGTCGCTGCTCCACCCTTGGGTGCAGCCCAGCCGCTAGATGAGAGGGTTGTCGTCCAGCAAGAAGGTGATGGTGTGCTTCAGCTCCCGGGCCTGCGCGGCATGGGCATGTGGGGCTCGTGGGGCAGGGCTCCCGCCAGCCCCACCTCGGCCCCAGCCCCCTCGCCGCAGCCTGAGCCGGGCTCCAGGGCCCACCAGACCTGGGCGAGGCACTCGCCAGCACCTCAGGGTGCAGAGGCCACCCACCTGCGGCAGCTCAAACCAGATGGTCTGGGGGTTGTCGGCCGAGCCGTAGTTGAGTTCCAGGCCAGGGGACCCCTCTGCCTCCAGTGGGCTCAGCACGTGGAGCCGCTGCAGGTCCCTCAGGGCGACGGAGCAGCACAGCTCCTGGGGGTGGGGGCGGTCAGTGGCGGGGGAAGCCCAGCGCCCTGGGGGTGCCAGGCCAGCAGTGGGGCGAGAGCCTGGCCCACCTGGGAGCGGGGGTCCATGAGGACAAGGTGCTGGCGGTTCAGCCCCAGGAGGCCGGGGCTGGGCAGCGCCGGATTGCTCACTCGAAGCACAGTGTAGACCGTGTAGCCAAAGAGGGGCAGCTCACTCACGGCCTCTGCGGACGGAGGGCGGGGCTGGTGGAGAAGCTTCTCGGCCCCTCCACCCTCTCCCCTCCTTTATGGGTGCCCCCTCCCCACCCCGGCTGCCCCCTTCCCCCAGACCCACTGATGAAGCTGATCTGTGCTTCCTGGGAGCTGCATCCTTGCAGCTGCCTCAGCTCCTGGCCCGTCAGCCTCTGCACGGTGGCCATGTTCATCTGCCGTTGCAGCCGCTTCGGCAAGTAAGCCAGGAGCTCTTGCCTAGGACACAGCCCGGTCAGGCGAGGCTGGGCATACAGCCTGTGCTGAGTCAGCGAGCCAGTGGCCGCCGTGGGTGAGGCCAGGGGTCCTGGCACGTGGATGAGGCACGAGCCCTGCCCTGAGGAGCGTGGCGCGGGATGGGGGCATAGGTGCACACGGCCCCTGTGTGGTTAAGGCCGTGAAAGGGACAAGTGACCTTCAGCTTGGAGGAGGGGTTGGAGTGGGGTGACAGGCGGCAAGGGGCCGTGTTCACTCACTCGGAGGGGGGCTCCTCGTGGCTCCTGCTGAGGTGCTGCAAGGCAGCCAGCCTGGCGAGGCGGGCGTCTTCCTGGCCGCTGAGCCCCAGCTTTCCCTGCAGGTAGTCCCGCAGCACCTGACCGGGGGAACCAAAGGGGCAGCTCCTGGGCCTCAAGCCCATTCCTGCCACCGTCCCTTCTCCTTTGAGGAGCCCCCACTTGAGGGGCTCTCCTTCAAGCCAGAGCCAAGGCTGGTACCGCCAGCGGCACCATGGCGGGGGCCTCACCTGGCCATAGTGGGTGCTGATGTAGGTGGGGTTGTCGAAGTGCAGCCGGGTCTCCCAGTCGAGCCGCCGGCTGTGCAGGCTCACGTCTGGCCCCCGCAGCACGCTGTTGAGGTACTCCTGGGGCCACAGGGGCCGCACCAGCTCACCTGCACGGGGAGTCCAGGTCCACAGCCCGCCTGGCGGCCCAGGGCCAGCCCACCCGCGCCCTCCCAGCCCCAGCACAGGAAGCACCTCCCCTGTGGCCACGCGAGTGACTTGGGCAGGGAAGGCCATCTCCCCGAATCCAGCCAGGCCGTGCTCCCTCCCCAGGCCAGGCGGCTCACCGTCCCCTTGGATGAGGAAGAGGGCAAATTCCCGCACTTCCTGGGGGTCTGTGACGCCCATCTTCCCACACAGCTCCTCCAGCACCTCTGCTGCCACCTGGACGTGGGGACAGGGCCACGGCTGGGGTGCTGGGGAGGGGTCCCCAGAACTGAGGCCCGTGGCCTCCCCGTCTCTCCACCCCCTCCTCGGTGGCCCTGCACTCACCGTGAAAGTGCGGATGTTGGTCTTGTAATCCACACCCCCAGGCAGGTGAATCAGGAGCAGGTGGACTACTTGTCCCTTCTGCCGGGGCGGGTGCACGGTCAGTCCACCTGGGGACAGGCCCAGCCCCTCACCCCCCAGGAGAGAATCCCGGACCACCCCCGGGCCTGCACACCCCGTACCAGGAAAGCCTGCACCTCGCCCGGGGACGGCAGCTGCCGGCGGCCCCCGTACTTGACCGTGCGCTGGAGGTGCTCCTGGCTGCTCTGGGCCAGCTCTGCAGAGAGGAGCCAGGCGGGGCCGTGGGCGTCACCAGAGCCCTCCCTGAGCACCCGGGACCCCGGCCCGGTCGCTCCTCCCCGAGCAAACGAGACCCCAGGCTGGGCGCCCCTCCCTGCTGGCACCTTGGCACGAGCCCTGGTCCTGCAGGAACTTGGTCACGTAGGGCATCAGCGTGCTTGACGGTGGGAAGCAGCCGGTGAGGAGGCTGAGGAGGCGCCAGCCTCTCGCACAGGGTTTCCTGTCGGGCAGAGAGCCTGGGCTTCAGGGCTGTGCTGCCCACGAGAGCCCCGTCGCGCCCAGCCCGGTCCCCCACACTCACGGCCGGGGGTGTCCCGTGACCTGCTTGATGGCCTGGCAGTACACCTCGTCCCTGAGGTCCTCCTCCTCCTGGCAGAGCTGCGGGGACAGGGGGGGCGGGGAGCGGGGGGCCAGCTCAGGGACAGCCCACGTCCTCTCTCGGTCGTGGTCCCGCTCGGCTCAACAGCCGCGCTGCCCAGCTGGCGCTCGTCCAGCCGCTGTCTTCACCTGCCTCCAGGCTGAGCTGGGGCCTGTCCTCTTCCTCCGGTCCCTCTGTCCTAGTCATCCCGGCTGACTTCCTTGTCTCGTGGCCTCTAGAGGCCGTGGTGGCCCCGGGCGTCCATGTGCACTTGCTCCCCGGTGACCTCAGCTGTTCTCTGCTCACGACTCCCAGTGCCTGCCTCTAGCCCAGACGCTCCACCTGGGAGACAGGGCTCCAGACGTCCCACGTGCCCAACAGAGTGCGCCCCGAGAGCCAGAGGTCAGCCCCGCTCCTCACTCAGGCATCCGTGTGGTGGACCAGCCGGGGCCCTGGCCGAGGCCTTGGTGTTACCCTTGGCCTCTCTCTCAGCCCACATGCACTTCACAACATAGCAAACCCGGCTGCTGCCTTGGGCCCCGGCCAGCACCGTGTCTGACCCGAGGTCTCAGCAGTAACCTCCTAGCCCTTAAACTCCCAGAATCGCCAGCAGCCAGAGCGACCTTATGAAACATAAGCCATGTCTCTCTTTCTGACCCCCTGAGGGTTTGAAGTCCTGACTGTGGACACAAGGTCTTCTGCGACCTGGACCTGCCGTCCCTCCCGGTCCTCCCCCTCCAACCTCCCCTCGCTTGCCGGCCACGCAGGCCCTGCCGGCGCCGGGCCCTTCCTCTAGTCAGGACCGTCGCCCCGCTGGCTGAATGCCCTCCCCCCCGGGCACACAAGCCTCCCTCCCTGGCCTCCCTCAGGGCACCTTGTCACCCAGCCTTCTGCACCGGAGCGGCCCGCCCCGGCTTCACCCTCTGTGGCACTCTTGGCCCCAACACACTGCCATGGTTTGTAGACCACCTCCTCTAGCTAGGCTGTAAGCTCTGCGGGGACAGCTTGGTTCACCGCCCTGTGCGCAGCATATCACAGGTGCTCAGTAAGTATTTCTGGATGGTTTGAACGTGACCAAGGAAAGGGGACCCCCTGGAGGTCCCAGCAGGAGAGCAGAGAGGGGCCTCAGGGTTCACCCCCTCCCCACAGGGTCTAGCTCACGAGCCGCTGTCTTCACCTGCCTCCAGGCTGAGCTGGGGCCTGTCCTCTTCCTCCGGTCCCTCTGTCCTAGTCATCCCGGCTGACTTCCTTGTCTCGTGGCCTCTAGAGGCCGTGGTGGCCCCGGGCGTCCATGTGCACTTGCTCCCCGGTGACCTCAGCTGTTCTCTGCTCACGACTCCCAGTGCCTGCCTCTAGCCCAGACGCTCCACCTGGGAGACAGGGCTCCAGACGTCCCACGTGCCCAACAGAGTGCGCCCCGAGAGCCAGAGGTCAGCCCGCTCCTCACTCAGGCATCCGTGTGGTGGACCAGCCGGGGCCCTGGCCGAGGCCTTGGTGTTACCCTTGGCCTCTCTCTCAGCCCACATGCACTTCACAACATAGCAAACCCGGCTGCTGCCTTGGGCCCCGGCCAGCACCGTGTCTGACCCGAGGTCTCAGCAGTAACCTCCTAGCCCTTAAACTCCCAGAATCGCCAGCAGCCAGAGCGACCTTATGAAACATAAGCCATGTCTCTCTTTCTGACCCCCTGAGGGTTTGAAGTCCTGACTGTGGACACAAGGTCTTCTGCGACCTGGACCTGCCGTCCCTCCCGGTCCTCCCCCTCCAACCTCCCCTCGCTTGCCGGCCACGCAGGCCCTGCCGGCGCCGGGCCCTTCCTCTAGTCAGGACCGTCGCCCCGCTGGCTGAATGCCCTCCCCCCCGGGCACACAAGCCTCCCTCCCTGGCCTCCCTCAGGGCACCTTGTCACCCAGCCTTCTGCACCGGAGCGGCCCCGCCCCGGCTTCACCCTCTGTGGCACTCTTGGCCCCAACACACTGCCATGGTTTGTAGACCACCTCCTCTAGCTAGGCTGTAAGCTCTGCGGGGACAGCTTGGTTCACCGCCCTGTGCGCAGCATATCACAGGTGCTCAGTAAGTATTTCTGGATGGTTTGAACGTGACCAAGGAAAGGGGACCCCCTGGAGGTCCCAGCAGGAGAGCAGAGAGGGGCCTCAGGGTTCACCCCCTCCCCACAGGGTCTAGCTCACGCAGCGGGTGCTCACCTGCAGGAGCCCGTAGAGGAGATCTAGCTTGTTCTTGCCCCGTGGCTTGGACCGGTCCCCCATGAACTGCATCAGAGCTGTGGGCAGGAGGAGACACGTGGTGAGCCGGGCCAGGGCCTGGCCCTGGCTTGTGCTGTCGCCACACAGGGCCATCTTGAGCCTTGCTCTGAAGGCGCATGGGAGCCGGGCAGGGCTGCGGTCTCAGCTTTACCAGTGAGACGGGGTGCAGAGCTGCGGTCTCAGCTTTACCAGTGAGACGGGGTGCAGAGAGATTCTGTGGGTCCCAGAGAGTACAGAGAGGGCCAGGTCCACCGCTGCCTTCCAGCCCAGACCCCCACAACCCCCTGAGCGTGAGCAGAAGTGTGGAAGTGGGGTGAAGGAGCCACCAGCGAGCCTCTCTGAGTTGGCAAGCTCCAGAGGGTCCCAGGTGCTGCAGACACAGGGACCCGAGGGGCTGTGCCCCCTCACCCAGGAAGCTCTCCACAGCCTGCTTGTTCATGTCCTCGTCGCTGAAGCTGATGAGCGACGCCTGGATGGGAACCTGCGGCCAAAGGGGCTGGGCTATGGGTCCGTGGGGGGCCAGGGGGCAGGTTCGCAGGCCTGGCTCCTCCCTACCGCCCCCCTTACCTTGCTGTACTGCACCAGGCTGGCCATGGCCTTCCTCTCCGCATCTCCACCTGCCTGTGCCAGCCTGAGGGGGCACGGGAGGACGGCCCTGCTTAGCCCCCCCCCTCCCCAGGCCCAGTCAGGAGGGTGTGAGAGCCCCGGCCCGGGGGCCGTAAGCAGGGAGGCCTGCTTCAGGGAGACTGAGGAGGGGCTGGCACGGGGCGGGGGTGGCGGTGGGAAGGGCACTCACAGGGTCTGGGGCTTTCGGAAGTAGCGCAAGGCGAATTCTTGCATGGTGTAGTCGGAGTCCACGTGCAGGGGCGTGTAGGCCACATAGGGGGACGGGCTGGTGGCCGAGCTGTCGCTGCAGGCCTGGCTCCGGGGGCGGGTGGGGGACTTGGGAACACAGACCTGGTGCCATCTGAGTGAACGCGAGCCTGTCCCGAGGCCCTGCCCCAGAGCCCACCCCGGCCCACCCAGCCCAGGAGGGGCAGGCAGAGCGGCTGCAGTGAGCACACCACCAGAAGCCAGGAAAGTCGCCAGGCGGTTATTGAGCATCTTCCAGCCGCGCTGGACTAGGTACCATGGGGGCCACACGAGAGGCAGAGAGCCCAGCCCCTGCCGCTGGGAGCGGGCAGAGAGCCGGCGCCAGGCCAGGCGCTGCGCACCAGGCGGGGGTGGCCCCGGCCACTCAGGGGCGACAGAGGCCTTTCCTTGACTCCGAGGGCGGCCTCGCCGTGGCCTCTCCCCTCTTCCTCACCTCCAGCGCCCTATCCCGCTCTCCACGCTGCTGCTGACCCCTGTGCGCCCCGCCACTCCTCTGCTCCGTCGAGAACGACGAGTCGGGCGCCGCAGCCGGCTGCACCACGTCAGCGGGAAAGAGTCCGGATCGTCCCCCCGTGGAGCCGAACTGCCAGCCTGGGGGGCGTCCAAGGACGTGGGCTCACCCGCCAGCCGCACCCTCCGGAGGCTCCGTCTCATTGCCCCTCGGCTTGGCCCCAGGGATACCTGGCTCCAGAGTGGCCCCTGGCAACAGCTTGATGAGATCCCCCCGCTGGAGGCTCAGGAGGCTGTGGTCATCCGTGGGGGGCCAGGGGGCAGGTTCGCAGGCCTGGCTCCTCCCTACCGCCCCCCTTACCTTGCTGTACTGCACCAGGCTGGCCATGGCCTTCCTCTCCGCATCTCCACCTGCCTGTGCCAGCCTGAGGGGGCACGGGAGGACGGCCCTGCTTAGCCCCCCCCCTCCCCAGGCCCAGTCAGGAGGGTGTGAGAGCCCCGGCCCGGGGGCCGTAAGCAGGGAGGCCTGCTTCAGGGAGACTGAGGAGGGGCTGGCACGGGGCGGGGGTGGCGGTGGGAAGGGCACTCACAGGGTCTGGGGCTTTCGGAAGTAGCGCAAGGCGAATTCTTGCATGGTGTAGTCGGAGTCCACGTGCAGGGGCGTGTAGGCCACATAGGGGGACGGGCTGGTGGCCGAGCTGTCGCTGCAGGCCTGGCTCCGGGGGCGGGTGGGGGACTTGGGAACACAGACCTGGTGCCATCTGAGTGAACGCGAGCCTGTCCCGAGGCCCTGCCCCAGAGCCCACCCCGGCCCACCCAGCCCAGGAGGGGCAGGCAGAGCGGCTGCAGTGAGCACACCACCAGAAGCCAGGAAAGTCGCCAGGCGTTTATTGAGCATCTTCCAGCCGCGCTGGACTAGGTACCATGGGGGCCACACGAGAGGCAGAGAGCCCAGCCCCTGCCGCTGGGAGCGGGCAGAGAGCCGGCGCCAGGCCAGGCGCTGCGCACCAGGCGGGGGTGGCCCCGGCCACTCAGGGGCGACAGAGGCCTTTCCTTGACTCCGAGGGCGGCCTCGCCGTGGCCTCTCCCCTCTTCCTCACCTCCAGCGCCCTATCCCGCTCTCCACGCTGCTGCTGACCCCTGTGCGCCCCGCCACTCCTCTGCTCCGTCGAGAACGACGAGTCGGGCGCCGCAGCCGGCTGCACCACGTCAGCGGGAAAGAGTCCGGATCGTCCCCCCGTGGAGCCGAACTGCCAGCCTGGGGGGCGTCCAAGGACGTGGGCTCACCCGCCAGCCGCACCCTCCGGAGGCTCCGTCTCATTGCCCCTCGGCTTGGCCCCAGGGATACCTGGCTCCAGAGTGGCCCCTGGCAACAGCTTGATGAGATCCCCCCGCTGGAGGCTCAGGAGGCTGTGGTCATCCGTGATGTAGCTTCGCAGGGCGATAACGTAGCCAGAGTCCTGCAGGGGCGCGGGGGAGGGGCCGGCCCCGGTGACCCTGCTGGCCCGACTCCCCCAGCGCCCTGACCCCCGGCAGCGTGACGGAGCCCAGCGGACAGCCCGAGACCAGCCCGGCACGCGGGGCCCCAGCCGCGGTGCAGGCCCCGCCGGCCCGCCCTTGCCTTCTGGAGCTTGCTCAGGAACAGCTCGACCATGGCCTTGATGGCGCCGGCCCGGACGGTGTGCAGCACCAGCTGCTCGTTCCTCAGCGACAGCTCCAGGGTGGAGCCGGCCGGGCACCGCACACCCAGCACCTCGGCAAAGCTGCGCAGAGCGGCAGGGCGTGAGCTGGGGGCGGTCTCGCCGGCCCACCCCGCGCCCCGGCCCCGGCCCACCTGTAGGAGCACAGAGTCTTCAGCTGGTCGGGGTGCAGACTGGGGCTCTGGGTCATCTTGAGCAGTCGCAGCCCCCGGTGGGACACCGCCAGCAGCTGCACGTCGCTGCCGCTCTCACCCTGCCCGGGAGGTGGGCGGGTCACAGCCAGGCTCCCGGCTCCCCACTGACGTCCACCAGCCCGCCCCGCGCTCTCCTGGTGCCTAGGGACTCAGCGGGCGTCCAGCCCGGGTGCCGCCAGGCCCAGCCTCACTGACCGAGACAGGGAAGATGCGGGAGAAGTAATTGGCCCAGTTGTCCCTGGCGGCCACCACGATGCGCTTCTTGACGCCGTCCTCAGCTGTGTCCAGGGAGTCCAGGCCCACCTCCAGGTCGCCTGCAGGTAGAAGTGGCTCCGGCCTGTGCTCGGGCTCCCTCACAGCAGGGACCCCAGAGTCGGGCCCCTCTCAGCACTCCAGCTCCCTGCCCCCACCCTGCGTCCCCGGACCCTACCCAGCAGGTCTTTCATCTTGCGCCTCTCGTCCTGGGAGATCCGGATGCAGGACTCAGCAAAGGTGTCCCTCAGGATCTGGGTGGCAACGCCAGATGGTCACCATCCGATCCTGAGGCCACAGCCCACCCCAGATACAACCACGCATGGAGGAAACACTGCAGAGCCCCGTGGGCGGGACAGCGAGGGACGGGGGGCTTCCGAGCCCGGGGCCACGCCTCCCCAGAGCTCCCACCTGCCCCTGGATGCCTGCACTAGTCAGGCTGCTGCTGCTGTCAGCTGAGATGAGGTTCCCTGAAGGAGCAGGCCTTGGGGGGGTGGGGGTGGGGGTGGGGACAGATGCGAGCCTCTGGGAGCGTCCAGAGGTGCAGGCAGACAAGCGCCAGTGAGCACCTGCTGTGTGCGCAGCCGCTACCGAGTGCTGCCTGTGCTTTTCTTTTGCTCCTCGTTATGAGTCAAAAAGGGCCTTCCCTGGGGGCTCAGACAGGCTCAGAGAACCTGCCTGCAATGCAGAAGACCCAGGTTTGATCCCTGGGTCAGGAAGATCCCCTAGGGAAGGCAATGGCAACCCAGTCCAGAGTTCTTGCCTGGAGAATCCCACGGACAGAGGAGCCTGGCGGGCTACAGTCCATGGGGTCGCAA
The DNA here is from genome assembly GCA_022376925.1 of Tragulus kanchil. Classification (NCBI taxonomy): domain Eukaryota; kingdom Metazoa; phylum Chordata; class Mammalia; order Artiodactyla; family Tragulidae; genus Tragulus; species Tragulus kanchil. The sequence goes on along the minus strand of JAIOJX010000027.1, from coordinate 22,810,606 downwards.
AATGTTGGACACAACTGAGCGACTAACACCCATTAAGTCAAAAATGGTCGTCATTCCGCGGAGTCAATAAATGAAAGCAGGACTTGAACCACGCCAGGGCCCCACCAGCGTGGCTGTTCTTGCCCACGTGCGGGTGGTCACTGGCCAGCGGGGGGAAGGGTGGGTGGTCTGCACACGTGCTGGGGGGCGGGGTGCTCACCTGCTCACACAGGAGCCTGAGGCAGTAGGGGTGGCTGAAGTTCTCCCGGGGGTAGAACACCTGGACGAGGGCACGGGAGCACGGGGGGGGGTGGGGATGCTGCCCCTGCCCGCCCGCCCCCCGCCCCACCGCGCCGCCCAGCGAGGCCGGGTCCCCCCCCACCCCTGCCTTGGCTCCCACCCAGAGAGGCCGTTGAAGTCCTCCGGGGCCCACCTCCTTGCGCAAGAACAGCCTCCAGGGGGCACCGGCGTAGGAGAAGCACACGCTCCCTGAGGGCGCGAGCAGCTGGGTGGAGACCCCCTGGTCCCGCATGGGCTCCACCAAGCCTGGCAGACAGAGGGGCCAACGAGCATCAGGCGAGGAGCCCCCGGGCTGGGATGGTGGGGACCGGGCGAGAGAAGACCCTCCTCCCTAGGGCCCCGCGTGCCCGGCCCGCTTCACCGCTGCGGCCTCCCTCCCACCCGCAGCCCCAGCTTCCCTGCCGCCTCTGAGACGCTCGGGCCCTCCCTGACCACATCCGCAGGGCCACTCAATTCCCGACGAGGCCAACGCCTTGTGTGTGACAGTCCCTCTGAGCCAGGCAGGGCCCCGGGGTGCCCAGGCCCTGCCCCGGCGGGAACGCGGAAGATGCGAGCCTCTGGGAGCTGCAGGCAGACAAGCGCCAGTGAGCACTTGCTGTGCGCAGCCGCTACCGAGTGCTGCCTGTGCTTTTCTTTGCTCCTCGTTATGAGTCAAGGGCTTCCTGGGGCTCAGACAGGCTCAGAGAACCTGCCTGCAATGCAGAAGACCCAGGTTTGATCCCTGGGTCAGGAAGATCCCCTAGGGAAGGCAATGGCAACCCAGTCCAGAGTTCTTGCCTGGAGAATCCCACGGACAGAGGAGCCTGGCGGGCTACAGTCCATGGGGTCGCAAAATGTTGGACACAACTGAGCGACTAACACCCATTAAGTCAAAAATGGTCGTCATTCCGCGGAGTCAATAAATGAAAGCAGGACTTGAACCACGCCAGGGCCCCACCAGCGTGGCTGTTCTTGCCCAGGGGGGGGTGGTCACGGGCCAGGGGGGGGAAGGGGGGGGGGTCTGCACACGGGCTGGGGGGCGGGGTGCTCACCTGCTCACACAGGAGCCTGAGGCAGTAGGGGTGGCTGAAGTTCTCCCGGGGGTAGAACACCTGGACGAGGGCACGGGAGCACGGGAGGGGTGGGGATGCTGCCCTGCCCGCCCGCCCGCCCACCGCGCCGCCCAGCGAGGCCGGGTCCCCCCCCACCCCTGCCTTGGCTCCCACCCAGAGAGGCCGTTGAAGTCCTCCGGGGCCCACCTCCTTGCGCAAGAACAGCCTCCAGGGGGCACCGGCGTAGGAGAAGCACACGCTCCCTGAGGGCGCGAGCAGCTGGGTGGAGACCCCCTGGTCCCGCATGGGCTCCACCAAGCCTGGCAGACAGAGGGGCCAACGAGCATCAGGCGAGGAGCCCCCGGGCTGGGATGGTGGGGACCGGGCGAGAGAAGACCCTCCTCCCTAGGGCCCCGCGTGCCCGGCCTGCTTCACCGCTGCGGCCTCCCTCCCACCCGCAGCCCCAGCTTCCCTGCCGCCTCTGAGACGCTCGGGCCCTCCCTGACCACATCCGCAGGGCCACTCAATTCCCGACGAGGCCAACGCCTTGTGTGTGACAGTCCCTCTGAGCCAGGCAGGGCCCCGGGGTGCCCAGGCCCTGCCCCCGGCGGGAACGCGGAAGCCAGGGCTCCTCGCCCATGGCTTCAAAGTCCACGAGTCCGGGACGCTGAGCTCAGCGCCGCGAGTGCGGAGAGGCCCGTGGGACTCGCCCCCACCCCGCTAAAGCCCGCGGCCCAGGGACGCGGGGTTCCTCACGGTGGGGCTCCGCTGGAGGGCTCGCTGGCGCCCAGGCCGGAGGCAGTGGGGGCGCGGGTGGAGGCGGGGGTTTCTGAGCCATGGGTGGGTTCTGGGCAAACAGATCCTGAAGGGGTCCCTGCTTCTCCTTGATGGAGCTGGAGGGCACGAGCCGTGGCCGGGCCCTGGGTCGAGGGGCCACGGCTGGCGGGGCGGCCTTCCCTGGGCTGGGGGACAGCGTCTGGGGGGCACAGAGAACAGACACGGGCTGTGACGCGAGGCCGCGTTCACCCCGGGCGCCTCGGGAGGACGCCGGCGCGGAGCAGGCGTGTTCTGGGTGGGACGGGGACTCACCGGAGGGGGCGAGGCACCATTGATCCCCAGCTTAGCCAGAGCCTCATCCTTAGGGTTGTTTTTCTTCAGGAAACTCTGGGGGGGCTTCCTGAGAGAAGGAAGAGGTCATGAGGCCCCAGGATGACTTCTGGGGAGCGAGCACCCCCACCACCACCACCCTGGGCGCACCTGCAGGGCTGCACGGGCACGGGCACGGGGCCGGGGCGGCTCTGGTACATGCGGATGATGTTGCGGATTTCCCGGCTGGGCTCTGGCCGCCAGGGCTCGGGGTCCGAGCGCCGCACCACGGCTCTGCCCTTGGCTGGCTCGGAACCGCGGCCGGGCCCTGCCTCTGGGGCCGGCTCAGCCTCTGCCTCCTGTGCAGCTTTGGCTGCACCGTGTGCCTCTGTCTTCTTCACCACGGGGGGAGGAGGAGGGGAGGGCGCTGGCCAGGCAGAGAGGAAAGATGTGAGACCCCGTGCACGGACCGGGGCCCAGCCCGCCCCAGCCCGCCCCAGCCCGCCCCTCTCTCCCGCCCACCTGCTCGCTGTTCCTCCTCTTCCGACTCCTCCTCCAGCTCCTTGCCCTGGGGGATCTTCACTTTGGCTGGAGGCTTCACGGTCTTCACCTTGACCTGCTGCTGCCCTGTAAATGCCCCCGAAGGCCCTGTCCGTTACCTTCCACCTGGCCCGCCCCACTGGAATAGAGTGAGGAATAGAGGAATAGAGTGCACCCCGCCAGCCCCTGGCCAGGCTGGGGTGGCAACTGAGTCTCCGTATAGGACTGACTCCCCAGGGGCGCTCACCCAGCTTCTGGAAATAGTCCCGTTTCTGCTGGAAGCTCTTGGGCCGCGGGGGCCTGTCTTCAGCCTCCTGCGAGCCCTCCTGTTGACAGGGAGGGGAAGAGAAGAAGCCGCACACCTAGTGCACGCGCTCGGATCCACAGGGCTGAGGCCGGGCCGCGTCTTTCTTCACATCCCCCCGTGATCCCACCGCCCCGCCATGTCTGTTCCCCACCCCCAGCCCTGCCATCTCGCCCGCCTTGGCTCCTCGCCCTCAGGCAGGCGCCTACCAATTCCAGGCCACGCTCTGGCTCCTTCTGGGGGGTGGGTTTCTTCTTGGGCTTGGGGGTGATGGCTGGAGGTGAGGTCGGGGAGGCAGCTCCTGGGGCCGGGGCCGGGGCCGGGGCCCGATTCTGGAGCTGCTTTGCCTGCTGCTCCAGGGACAAGGTCATGGCCTGGGTGGTCATCTGCTGGGCCTGATGGGGGAGGCGTGGTGTGCTGGATGAGCGCCAGCTAGCCCCTCCCCACGGGCCGGTTCCCACCAGACAGCCCGTGGCCCTGCCCGTGCTCACCAGGATGCGCGCCTGCTGGTTGATGAAGTCCTGCTGCTGGGCCGCCAGCTGTCTCACGTCCATGCCGGGCAGCACGGGCTGGGACTGGGGCGGTACCACCATGGCTGCGGGCATGGCGGGCGGGCTGGGTGAGCGCCACGGCCGATTTCCAGCCCTCTGCCCCCTGTGCCCTCAAGACAGGAACTTCCCTCCTCCAGTCTCCCCGAGAAGGGACCCAGGGACCACAGTCCAGCCTTACCTGGGACCGCCCCCATGGCTGGCATCATGGGCATGGGCGCTGGCACCATGGCTGGCTGGTAGCCGGGCATCTGCATCACCCCTGGGTACACTGAGGGGACAGGGCACTTCCGGGTCAGTCCCCACCCAGCCTGGCAGCCTGCCGCCCTCCAGCCCCGGGCGAGGAGGTGAGCACGGGCCACCGTGGCACTGGCCGGAGCTCTGATGGGAGCTGCGTTGGGGCGCCCAGGCCACGTGTGCCCATGACGCCGGGCAGGGGTACCCCGGATGAGCGCTCAGCCCCGCACTCACCTATGGGGTAGCTGCCTTGCTGCATGGGCCCCATGGCGCCCCCGCCCTTCATGCGGCCACTCAGAGCCCTGCCCTGCTCCAGATCCTGAAGAGGCGAGGGTCACAGGTCACAAGAGCAGAGCTGGTAGTCCTAGGAGGGCTGGGAGGGGCAGCAGAGGCCCAGCGAGCTAGCGGGCAGGGCTCGGGTGGGGCAGGACACTCACGCTGAGGCCCGGAGAGAGGACTGGCTCAAAGAGGTGGTCCAGGAAGCCACTCAGACTCCCAGAGGCCCGGGACTCCCCTGTGGAGGGTGGGTGTCACCTGCCTGGGGCAGCGGGGCTTCCTGCACCCCCTTTCCCAGCGCTCTGCCAACCCGAGGGTGCCCACTCCCAGCCTTACCTGTGCGGCCCCCGCTGGGCAGCACTGGGGCTGGACCTGGAGGGGGCCCCGGGGGCAGGGAGGGGGCCTGGATGCCAGGCGCTGGGGGGATGTCCTGGGTCCTGCAGGAGACAGTGGGCCCCGCTAAGGGGTTGGGGGACCCGCCTCCAGCCAAGGAGGCCCAGCCATGGCTAGGGGTGGGGTGCCCAGGCTGAGGCAAGGGGTAGAAGGGGATCGAGGTGTGCAGGGGTCACCCTGCAGGGTGGGAGGCGGCTTGGGGGCTGGGCTGGGCTCAGCACGAGGAAACCCCAGGGCACGACCGGGTGGCTGTGGGGTCGCCTAGGAGCAGACAGGGACAGGAGTGGGCCAGGGGTACCCTGGGTGGCACCTACAAGCCACGGGGGGCAATGGGGTAGCTGTGGGGCTCGGCCGGGTCCCCTGGGTCCTCAGCCTGGCCGATCAGGTCCAGCACGAAGTCGCAGCCGGCCAGGTCCCTCCAGGAGTCGCTGGAGTGCAATGACACAGACCAGCCACGCGGGGGCGGGTCCAGGCCTCTGGGTGAGACGGGCAGGCAGGAGAGCGGGGTCAGCCAGGCAGGGGGCCACCCGGAGGGGCCGAGGCCCTGAGAGCGGACCGGGGGAAGGGGACAGGAGGACCCGGTTTCTCTCCTTTATCTGCAGCTTACAGCCCTCTACTTCTCCGTCAGCTCTGACATATTTATTCATTCACCAGTTTGATCAGAATCTGGGCGACCTAGCTGGTATTTTCTCGACCTGCTCTCCACCTTGAATCTCCTGTCTGGACCTGCCCGCCTACCCCCACCCCTGTCTGTCGGGGAGCAGGCCTGGGCCCCGCAGGAGCAGCTGCAGGAGGGGCCTGGCGGGACCGCGGGCTGGATGAGGCGGACACGGCAGGAGGACAGGACAGTGGTCACGGCGGCCGCACCCCCCCGCCCGGGCCCCACACCTGCTCTGCAGAATCCACCCGGCCAGCTGCTCCCCTGTGGTCCAGGACTCCACCTCGGCCGAGTAGCAGTCCTCTGTAGGGACGAGGGGTGGGGTCAGCGTGGCGGACAGCAGGGGCCACCCTCCCAGGAAGGGGCTGCTGTCCTGCAGGCGTTCTAACAAGCGGGACGGCAGGGAGGTCCGGGTCATATCGGGAGGGCTGAGGTAGGAAGGGGGCCCAGGGAGGGCGGGGGTGCCGGTGGGCCAGGGGCGCCTGAGCAGGAGACGGGCCTCACCGTTGAAGGTGAAGACGTCCAGCGCCATGCGGCCTCGCCGCCATCCGGCCGTCCACTCGAGCTGGGTGGGCGGGTGGGCGCGTGCGGACCCAGGGGCCAGCTGTGTCTGCTCCAGGGCCCCCAGCAGCTTGTGTTGGCACAGCGCTGCCATGCCCCTGGGGGCCTGGTCAGACACAAACCTGCGGGCACAGCACAGGCTGCTGTGGGTGGGTGGGGGCCTGTGGGTCCCAACCATGGGGTCCCACCCGCTGAGCCCCTTACTTGAGCAGCGGCTTCTGCAGGGCGTGTGTGGGGGCGAAGGCGCTGAGCAGGACGGCCATGAGGGCCCAGCCGCGCTGGCTCTGCTGCTCATCCGGGTTGCGCCAGAGCTGGGCCACCAGCTGGCTGAAGAGCTCGTCTCGCAGTCCCGGGCGGCGCTGCCCTTGCCGCACCAGGTACTGGCCCATGGTCTGCTCCTGCCAGGTGGCCAGAGACCCATCCCCCAGCAACCGCAGCATCTGCAGATACCAAGCGAGGGGAGGCGGGCCGTGCAGGGCGCCCTGAGCCCGGCCAGCACCCCTGCCCGGCCCTCCCGCCCCCTCCCTGTGTCACTCACCACCTTGTTGACATCTAGGGCGTGCTGAGGGTTCTCCCCGTCTAGGCGGGTCAGGGGCTTCGTGAGTGGCTGCCCAGGGTGGGGCAAGGAGGGCTCCTGCGACAGGGGAGGGTGACACGGCACCTGAGCAGAGGCCACGCTGGGCTGACCTGCCAGACGCAGCCCGGGGGGAGCCCCAAGGGAGGGCGCGCTCTGCCAGCGGGAGCCGGGCTGGCGAGGAAAACCACCTGAAAAATACGCCTCGATTGGGCTTCCCCGGGGGTCCAGTATGTACGAATCCACCCTGCATGCAGGGGACACCAGTTCGATCCCTGGCCCAGGACAATCCCACATGCCACGGAGCAACGAACCCCGTGTGCCCAAACTACCGAGCCTACGCACTGCAAGCACTGAAGCATGCGCCCTGGCGCCCCTGCTCCATAACAAGAGACATCACTGCCATGAGAAGCGGCGACAAACCACGAAACGCTGCCACCAGAGAACAACCCTGCTCGCCCCAACCAGAGAAAGTCCTCGCAGCAGCAGAGACCAGCACAGCCGAAAAATACACACCAATACACCTCCATTACTCTCTCTGAGTAGAGAGCTAAAGTCTGTGGATACAGAAAACTCAGAAAACACAGGAAAGGACGAAGAATAAAAACCACCGATATTCCACCGCCAGAGATAGCCGCGGTTGACATTTTCACCTCTTTCTAATTTCACTTTCTAGGTGAAGCACCACGTCATCTCCCCCCTCCCCCCGCCGCCCCGCGGCTGTTAACCTCATTGGGATAACACTCCGATGTGCACTTTTGAATCCTGCTTTTGTTTCCAGCCAACACTGTTGCCTGGACACCCTGCCTGGCCATTAAACAGATTAGCAGCATGGCTTCAGTGTGCAACGGCGGGGCAAGGCTGCAGGCGTCACAAAGGCGTGGCATTGCCCGTAAGTAACAGTAGAGCGAAAGGCAGGTTCAGTGGGTTTTCCGAGAAGCCCAGCAGCATCTGCAGATACCAAGCGAGGGAGGGGGGCCCGTGCAGGGCGCCCTGAGCCCGGCCAGCACCCCTGCCCGGCCCTCCCGCCCCCTCCCTGTGTCACTCACCACCTTGTTGACATCTAGGGCGTGCTGAGGGGTCTCCCCGTCTAGGCGGGTCAGGGGCTTCGTGAGTGGCTGCCCAGGGTGGGGCAAGGAGGGCTCCCGCGACCGGGAGGTGACACGGCACCTGAGCAGAGGCCACGCTGGGCTGACCTGCCAGACGCAGCCCGGGGGGAGCCCCAAGGGAGGGCGCGCTCTGCCAGCGGGAGCCGGGCTGGCGAGGAAAACCACCTGAAAAATACGCCTCGATTGGGCTTCCCCGGGGGTCCAGTATGTACGAATCCACCCTGCATGCAGGGGACACCAGTTCGATCCCTGGCCCAGGACAATCCCACATGCCACGGAGCAACGAACCCCGTGTGCCCAAACTACCGAGCCTACGCACTGCAAGCACTGAAGCATGCGCCCTGGCGCCCCTGCTCCATAACAAGAGACATCACTGCCATGAGAAGCGGCGACAAACCACGAAACGCTGCCACCAGAGAACAACCCTGCTCGCCCCAACCAGAGAAAGTCCTCGCAGCAGCAGAGACCAGCACAGCCGAAAAATACACACCAATACACCTCCATTACTCTCTCTGAGTAGAGAGCTAAAGTCTGTGGATACAGAAAACTCAGAAAACACAGGAAAGGACGAAGAATAAAAACCACCGATATTCCACCGCCAGAGATAGCCGCGGTTGACATTTTCACCTCTTTCTAATTTCACTTTCTAGGTGAAGCACCACGTCATCTCCCCCCTCCCCCCGCCGCCCCGCGGCTGTTAACCTCATTGGGATAACACTCCGATGTGCACTTTTGAATCCTGCTTTTGTTTCCAGCCAACACTGTTGCCTGGACACCCTGCCTGGCCATTAAACAGATTAGCAGCATGGCTTCAGTGTGCAACGGCGGGGCAAGGCTGCAGGCGTCACAAAGGCGTGGCATTGCCCGTAAGTAACAGTAGAGCGAAAGGCAGGTTCAGTGGGTTTTCCGAGAAGCCCAGCAGCATCGACCTCCCACCCAACAGGAGACGGAGGAGGGGGTTGGAGAAGGAAGGACAGATGCAGCTTCTGCCTGGCGGGGGCTCTCGCCTGGGGAACGTGGGCAGCAGCCAAAAGAGCTGAGCCCGGGGAGCCCACCTGAAAGCCAATGGAGACGAAGCTGGAGAAGGGGAACTGGTCAATGTTGGGCGGGAGGGTCAGGCTGGGCCGGGCCAGAACTTCCGGGGGCATGGCCTCGGTGATGCTCTCGGCCAGGGTGTGCTGACGGCCTGGGATGACAGAGGGGGCGGTCCAGAAACGCCCAGGTGAGGCGCCTGCCCCTGGGGCCACCTCCAGCTCCCAGCGTCACTGGGAGCTGGGGGCACACCCAAAAGGGCACCGGAAGGCCCCTAGGGCAAGACCCTCCACGCAAGAGGGGGTCGTGGAAGAAGGCTGCCCATCATGACTCACCTTCTGCTGTCCTCAGCATGATGGCCAGCTCAGCTGGGATCTGCAAGCGCCCCAGTTCCTGGCGGAGAGGAGCGATCAATAGAAACTCAGGGAGAGGATGTAGGGACCCAGGGGCCCTCCTCACTCCCAGGGCTACAAGCTTCCCCTCCAAACACCAAGGATTCTAGTCCTGAACATTCAAATAGGGCCCCCTGAGCCCTCAGAGGAAACCAACGGCACCCCAAAGGCTTTTTCTTGGGGGGCACAACAGATGGGCCTGAGGACAGGACCCATCTCGGCACCCCTGGGACCCCAAGCCCCCCTCAAGCCAGGCCAGGCTCACCGGGCTCACGACCCCCGACACCCTGCAGCTCCCAGGCCACTTACCATGCCTGGCGCTGTCTCGGAGGCCCTGACGCCGTGACGATGCCCAAGCTGCTGGGGGAGACGTGGGAGGAGACGGTGGCCCCGGGAGGCGTCACCAGGAGCTCCCTCGAGGCTCCTCCCTTGATCGACAGTTCAGCTGCCCCCCCCGCCTCCCTGGAGGCCCCAACACCAGTGGGAAAACAGGTGCAGACCCAGGGCGCTGGCGTCTACCCCCACTCCTCCGGAGCCCTCACCGGCCTAGCGTCTGGGACGGGAGTCACTGCCCATCTGCCAGGGTACCAGGAAGAGGGCAGGAAGAAGGGAAGAAATGGTCTCAGGGGACAAAGTCCAGCTAGGGAGGGGCCGGAGAGGGGGCAGTGTGTAGGCACTGCCCTTTGAGCGGCTTTATGGCCCTCTCGTTGGAGTCATCGGGCGAGACAGGGAGCAGCCCAAGGGGGACCCGGAGGGATGGCGGCACCAGGGCCAGCAGGGGAGAGCCAGGCCCTGGCGGTGCGCACGGGGGAAGGCCGCCCCGGGTCAGGCGCGGGGACGGGAGGCTCCACCAGCTGCAGCCCCTGAGGCCTCGGTCCTCATGCAGCTGGGCTTGCAGGGTGGCCACTGTCGGGATCGGCTAATTTGGCCAGGCTGCCTGCCTCCCCGCCCCGAGCCGCCTTGGGCTGCATCCCAGCCACGGGCTTCACCTGTCGCCTCCGCCGTCTCCAGAGCAGGGGCCGGGCCACCAGCACGATGGTGTTCAGCTGCCCCAGAGCCACCCGCCGCCGGAGGTACCGCTTCCTGGAGGCCGGAGAGGGGGTTCAGTGAGGAGTCCAAACTCGCTCCCATCCCCGGTCCTCCAAGTCCAGACGTGGGTGTAGAAGCTGACCCCAGGGAAGCCCCCGGCTGCCTGACAGAGGCAACAGGGAAAGGACAGGACACTGAAAGAAGAGCAGGTGAGGGGCTTCCCTGGTGGTCCAGTGGGTAAGGACACCGCCTTGCAGTGCAAGGGGCGCCGGTTCGATCCCTGGCCTGGGAGGATCCCACGTGCCGCGGAGCGGCTGGACGGATGTGTCCAATGACCGAGCCGGAGCTCTGGAGCGCATGTGCCCAGAGCCGGTGCTCTGCAGCGAGAGAGGCCACTGTGATGGGAGGCCCACACAGGCCAAAGAACAAAGATGGAAATAAATGAAAGACCAATAGAAGTGGCCAAGAAAAAGAAGAAAAGAAGAGCAGGTGAGCTGAGAGGCTGTTCTGGAGTCAACCATCTGGGCTCTTTCCCCCCATGGCTTAGTCACTGCAGTCTTGGATAAATTACTTTACCTCTCTTGGGGTGTGTGTGTCTGTGTGTCTGTGTGTGTGCTGACATGCTTTGTGGCTTTTGGGATCTTAGTTCCCTGAACCAGGGATTGAACCTGTACCCTTGGCAGTGAAAGTGCTGAGTCCTAACCACCGGACAGCTGGAGAATTCTTACTTTACTTCTCTATCTTTCATTTTCATCTTCGCTAAAATGAGGATTATTGTAATGCCTGCTCCATAGTAAGATGACATGAATTAAAAGGTGTGTTTTTGGAATAGAGTCTGGCATATTATTATTTAAGAAGTAGAACTTTTTTTTTCCCTCCCTGCAAGAAGAATAACTCCTAAAAATGAGAATAAAATTATCACTGGAAGTCTAATAGGAAATCCCGGAAGAGACAATATCTTTGGGAATTTTCCAGGTATGAGAAAGACCAGACTCCTCAAGGAAGCAGCCCTGAGCATGATAAATATTTTAAAAATAAATCTATATACATAAGTAGACATGAAATAAACAACAAAGATCTTCTGATATTGAACTATAGTCAATATCTTGTTAATTCTCCAGAGCAGGGGCCGGGCCACCAGCACGATGGTGTTCAGCTGCCCCAGAGCCACCCGCCGCCGGAGGTACCGCTTCCTGGAGGCCGGAGAGGGGGTTCAGTGAGGAGTCCAAACTCGCTCCCATCCCCGGTCCTCCAAGTCCAGACGTGGGTGTAGAAGCTGACCCCAGGGAAGCCCCCGGCTGCCTGACAGAGGCAACAGGGAAAGGACAGGACACTGAAAGAAGAGCAGGTGAGGGGCTTCCCTGGTGGTCCAGTGGGTAAGGACACCGCCTTGCAGTGCAAGGGGCGCCGGTTCGATCCCTGGCCTGGGAGGATCCCACGTGCCGCGGAGCGGCTGGACGGATGTGTCCAATGACCGAGCCGGAGCTCTGGAGCGCATGTGCCCAGAGCCGGTGCTCTGCAGCGAGAGAGGCCACTGTGATGGGAGGCCCACACAGGCCAAAGAACAAAGATGGAAATAAATGAAAGACCAATAGAAGTGGCCAAGAAAAAGAAGAAAAGAAGAGCAGGTGAGCTGAGAGGCTGTTCTGGAGTCAACCATCTGGGCTCTTTCCCCCCATGGCTTAGTCACTGCAGTCTTGGATAAATTACTTTACCTCTCTTGGGGTGTGTGTGTGTCTGTGTGTCTGTGTGTGTGCTGACATGCTTTGTGGCTTTTGGGATCTTAGTTCCCTGAACCAGGGATTGAACCTGTACCCTTGGCAGTGAAAGTGCTGAGTCCTAACCACCGGACAGCTGGAGAATTCTTACTTTACTTCTCTATCTTTCATTTTCATCTTCGCTAAAATGAGGATTATTGTAATGCCTGCTCCATAGTAAGATGACATGAATTAAAAGGTGTGTTTTTGGAATAGAGTCTGGCATATTATTATTTAAGAAGTAGAACTTTTTTTTTCCCTCCCTGCAAGAAGAATAACTCCTAAAAATGAGAATAAAATTATCACTGGAAGTCTAATAGGAAATCCCGGAAGAGACAATATCTTTGGGAATTTTCCAGGTATGAGAAAGACCAGACTCCTCAAGGAAGCAGCCCTGAGCATGATAAATATTTTAAAAATAAATCTATATACATAAGTAGACATGAAATAAACAACAAAGATCTTCTGATATTGAACTATAGTCAATATCTTGTTAATTACCTATAGTGGAAAAGAATCTGAAAAAGAATATATATATTGATATATATGAATATTTATATATGTAACTGAATCACTTTGCGATATACCTGAAACATCATAAACCAATATACTTCAATAAAAATAAACCTACAGGGCTTCCCTGGTGGTCCAGTGGGTAAGGACACCACCTTGCAGTGGACGGGGCGCCAGTTCGATCCCTGGCCTAGGAAGATCCCACGTGCCACGGAGAAGCTGAACTGATGTGTCCAATTGCCGAGCTGGAGCTCTGGAGCGCTTGCGCCCAGAGCCGGCGCTCTGCGACAACAGAGGCCACCGCGATGGGAGGCCCACAAGGGCCGAAGAACAAAGATGGATGAAAATAGAGAAATGAAAGACCAACAGAGGTGGCCCACCCGCCCCCTCCCTCCCCAGCCCGCCCCCCCAAAATAAATAAATAAAATTTTTAAAAAAATTAAAAAAAAATAAACCTACAGCTTTTGTATACCAAAGTATACTATCAAGAGAGGAGACTGCTTATAAATTGGATATTTGAGAAGAGTTTAGTATCCAGAACATATAAAGAATTCCTAGAATTCAATAAGAAACAAATGATCTGGGCTTCCCTGGTGGTCCAGTGGGTAAGGACTCCGCCTTGCAGTGCAAGGGGCACCGGTTCGATCCCTGGCCTGGGAAGAGCCCACGTGCCGCAGAGCAGCTGGATCGATGTGTCCAGTCACAGAGCCGGAGCTCTGGAGCACATGCGCCCAGAGCCGGTGCTCTGTGACAACAGAGGCCACTGCGATGGGAGGCCCACACGGGCCAAAGAACAAAGAAGGATGAAAATAGATAAATGAAAGACCAATAGAAGTGGCCCGCCCGCCCCCTTCCCTCCCCAACCCACCCCCTACCAAAAAAAAAAAAAGAAACAAACGATCCAATTAAAACTCAGGCAGAGGACAAATGCCCATGCCCATAGGCTACAATCCTTACGCGTACGGCCAGTATACTATGCCATATCCGCCAGTGGATCACCAGAGCCCTGGACAGGCTGCGTACCCGGCACCCCAGCAGCCTTCATACCCCTCCCCGAGCCCCCACAGCAGTCTTACTACCCACAGCAGTCATAGGTCAGCTCAGACGCTCAGCGGCTTCAGTTCAGAGGGAAAAAAACACCAACACGCAACAAGTGTTCTAAACTCTACATGCTGGTTACTCCGGTACTGAATGCAGCATATCATCTCTGTCTCTGACTAGCAGCAGTGTCCCAGTTCCACATTTGATAGCACCCCAGCGACTGGCTGCTATTGCAGTATGAACACTAAGTATGATAGGATTTGAAGTAAAGTATATCACAGTTCATAAAAGTTGCCGATGAGAAATTAAACCCACCAGAGAAACATCTGACATGATTACACTTCAGTCTAAGTGACTGGAACATCAGATGCTTACAACGATGGTTTAAGTATGGATATTCAAGAAAACGAAGTTACCTTCCTCTTGGGTTTATTGATTTGGTTTAATTTTTCTTATGCTGTTTTGCATAATCAAAACATTGTAAGTCTTATCATTTAAAACATAAATTCCTTAAGAACAACCAGAAAAAATCAGGCAGAGGATTCGAATGGACATTTCTCCAGAGAGAGACACAAATGTCCAAGAAGAACATAAACAGATGCTCAATATCACCAGTCATTAAAGAAATGCAAATCAAAACTTCAATGAAATACCACTTCACATCCACTAGATCGGCTAGAATAATAAAAAGCAGAAAATAACAAGTCTACCAAGGATGTAGAGAAACTGAAACCTTTACACTATGCCGGTGGGAATGGAAGATGGTCCCGCCACCATGGAGAACAGTCTGTCAACACCTCAGAAAGATACACGCAGACTTACCAGATACCTCGGGAATTCCACTCCAAGGGAAGAACCCAGAACTGAGATTATTTCTTGCACACTCCTGTTCATAGCAGCCTTATTTACAATAAGCCCAAAGGTAGAAACAACCCACAAGTCCATTAGACAAATACATGGATAAACGAATGTGGTCCCTTCACACAACGGAACAATTCTCAGGCATGAAAAATGTATGAAGCTCTGACGTATGTTTCAACGGCATCAAAGCCTGAAGATATTATGCTTAGTGCACTAAGCCAGATGCAAAAAGGAATTACTGTAGGAGTCAACTTAGATGACACATCTAGAGCAGGCAAATTCACAGAAACAGAAAGCTGCCTGGGAGCTCTCAGGGGCTGGAGGGAAGGGAGAGGGAGGTACCATTGCTGAATGGTACAGAGTTCCTGCCAGTGTTGAAACGATTTGGAGGGACTTCCCTGGTGGCTCCTGCCTACAATGCAGGAGACCTGGGTTCAATCCCTGGTCAGGGGACTGTTAATAGATTCCACATGCCACAACTGAGACCCAGAACAGCTTTAAAAAGAAGAAAAAGAAGAGTATTCCTGCTGCAGAGCGGAGAACAGAGTAGAAAAAAGAACAGTCAGACTTCCCTGGTCATCCAGTGGTTAAGAATTTGCCTGCCAGGGCTGGGGACATGGGCTCGATCCCTGGTCCAGGAAGAACCCACAGGCGGTTGAGCAACTGAGCCTGTGAGCCACAATTACTGGACTGCTGCTAACTGAACTCCCTGAAGCTTAGGCGTGCACTCTAGAGCCCGTGCTCCACAACAAGAGAAGCCCCAGCAACGAGAAGTCCTTGTACCGCCACAAAGAGTAGTGCCCGCTCACCGCAGCTAAAGCCCACATGCTGCAGTGAGGACCCCACGCAGCCAGGAATGAATAAATAAATGAAACACCAGTCCAGGAGTCAAGACAACAGGCTTGAGAGGCCTCATCAGGTAATGAGCTCCTTGTGGCTGGGGGTATGCAAGCAGAGATGGCACAGGTACGGGCAGGGATGTTGGCAAGGAGAGTCCAGTGCTGTCGGGATGCAGAAGACAGGCTTGCCTCAAGGCCACGCGTTTCCCCTGAGCCTGCCCCACCACCTGGAGGAGGCCGACAGCCCCAGCCCGCCCTGCGCACCTGGCCTGGAGCCCTCGCACGCGAGCCTGCATCCGTGGCAGGAGGCGGAGGCGCTGGCGGGAAATGCAGACGCGGAGGCCCCGGTGCAGGGTGAGCAGGGCCTGGGCGCGCTGCTCGGCCCGCTGCTGCTCCAGCTGCTGCCAGCCGGGCCCCCGCAGCAGCACCTGGGGGCAGAGGCTTGGGCTGGAGGCGGGCCAGGTGGCTGGGGCCCGCCCTGAGGTCTCCGTTGGACAACCCATTCTCCCAGGGTGCCCGGGACACTCTGCCCCACTCACCCCCCAACCGCCAAATCCCGAGGGGGTTCCGGGGTCTCCTCCCGCCACACCTGCCTCCCTGCCTCCCTCCTCCCTCACGCCACCCACCTGGGTGCTTCCCAGGTGACCAAGGGGCGACTCCGCCCCCAGCACCCGGTTCAGGATGGCGCCACACCTTTCTCGTTCCGAGAGCGCTCCCGGCTCCTCTGTCGCTGGGGCCCGGAACCTGCCCCAGGCACAGAGCTCCCATGTTGGAACAGGCGCAGCGGGGTCCTCCCTCCACACTCGTTAGATCCCGAGCCCCTTGGGTCTACTCAGTCTGTAAGTCACTCAGCTGCCACGCAGAGTGCACCTGTTATGTACTAAGCATCCAGGAGGAAGGGCGGGCAAACACACAGAGGCGTGGAGAGATGTGGGGGTGACGAAGAGTGGAAGCAGACAGGGACTGAGGGAGGGAAGGAGACAGGATGGACGGAGGGAGGGCTGGACATCCAGCCCACGGTCTCTGGGAAAGCAGGGCCATCGCCCCCCAAAGGAGCCCCAGGTCCATCAGCCACTCCAGGGGGTCGGCTTAGTGAGCCCTGGCCCCGTGGTGCCAGTGCCCGGGGTGCCCCATCCTGGGTCCTACCTCGCCAGGAAGGCCTGGAAGGGCAGGCGAATGGGGAAGTGGGTGCTGCGGGCATGCACTGCCTCCAGGATGCCCGCCTGGCGCAGTTGCTCTGCCACATGATCCACATCAAAGAGACCTGGAAGCTGCGGCCGCGGGGCAGAGCCGAGAGATGGAGCTGAGAGGCTCAAAGCCGAGGGAACGTGGGGCAGGGGACGGGACGGGCGAAGGGGGCTGCGAAGAGCAGGGCAGGGCGGGGGTGGGAGGGCTCTGGGCCCAGGTGCCGGGAGAGCTCACCTTCCCTGGGTTGGGGTTGAGGCACTGGATGGAATAGACACGGCTGCTGGTGGGTGGAAGTGGGGGGTTCACATGAGCACAGACTGGAGCCCCCATTCAAACTCCCTGGAGACAGGGTGGGGGCCACTGTTCTCACCTGCTCAGCCGGGCTAGGAGCTCCCCCAGAGAGTTCTGGAAGCGAGAGGCCAGCGTGGGCTTGCCTGGTCCTCCCCCGGACTCGGGCTCTGCTTCCTGGAACAGGCTGCTCACCAGCTGTGGGGCGAGGGGTATCGAGCCGGCTCAGTTGGCCAGTCCAGAGCCCGGCCCACCCCCATCTCCACCCCCAGGGAGCCGGGGTGAATCAGCCAAAGAGCCAAGGTGCCAGGATCTTGAAGACATTCTCCTGGGCAAGACTGCCTGGGCAAGAAGAGCAGAATGGGGGCACGGAAGGGCTGGCAGGGGCACCTGGAGCTGGCTCTGGGCAAGCATTTCCACAACAGCAGGCTCCAGCTGATCCCGGTTTCTGTTTAGAAACTTGTGAACCTGGGAGAGAGAATGTGAGGAGAGGCGGGGACACTGAGCAGAGGCGGTCAGTGTGGAAGCCGGTCCCTTTGTCACGGAATCCAGTCTCTTCCCTCTAGTTAGAGTCCAGCTTCAAAGGTGGCCTTTTATCTCACACTGTGTACCCAACGCAACTCAAAATGAAAGGATCTAAGACCTACGTGTAGGACCTGAAACTATAGAACTCTTACAAGAAAACAAAGGGAGAAAGCTTCACAGCATGGGACTTGGTGATGATTTCCTGAATAGGACACTAAAAGCAACAGGCAACAAAGGAAAAATGAACTTTCCACTAAAATGAAAAGCGTGTGTGCCTCAAAATATAGTGTTAAGGGAGTGAAAAGACAGCCCACAAAATGAGAGAAGATAGCACATATCAGATAAGGGATTCATATCCAGATGAATGTCAAGAACTCCTACCGCCCAGTAAAAAAAAGAAAAAACTGAAACAACCCAATTCAAAAATGAGTAAAGGACTTGCATAGATATTTCCCACAAATGACCAAGAAGCACATGAAAAGATACTCAACATCATTAATCACTAGAGAAATGCAAATCAAAACCACGAGATACCACTTCACACCCACAAGGATGACTTGCTCCACCTCAAACCAGTCACCTGATCCCACCCTTTCTCTACCAGGCCTCCACCCCTGCGCAGCCCTCCTCCTGGATAGGTGTGCCGTCATCATGAAACTCAGACGGGGGAAAGGCAGTCCCATCAGCAAGCCCAGTCCCATCCGCAAGCCCCCAGGACAATGCCATAGGACAGATTTTCCATAGGGCAACGGAGGCTACGACTGCTCACCAGCTGTGGGGCGAGGGGTATCGAGCCGGCTCAGTTGGCCAGTCCAGAGCCCGGCCCACCCCCATCTCCACCCCCAGGGAGCCGGGGTGAATCAGCCAAAGAGCCAAGGTGCCAGGATCTTGAAGACATTCTCCTGGGCAAGACTGCCTGGGCAAGAAGAGCAGAATGGGGGCACGGAAGGGCTGGCAGGGGCACCTGGAGCTGGCTCTGGGCAAGCATTTCCACAACAGCAGGCTCCAGCTGATCCCGGTTTCTGTTTAGAAACTTGTGAACCTGGGAGAGAGAATGTGAGGAGAGGCGGGGACACTGAGCAGAGGCGGTCAGTGTGGAAGCCGGTCCCTTTGTCACGGAATCCAGTCTCTTCCCTCTAGTTAGAGTCCAGCTTCAAAGGTGGCCTTTTATCTCACACTGTGTACCCAACGCAACTCAAAATGAAAGGATCTAAGACCTACGTGTAGGACCTGAAACTATAGAACTCTTACAAGAAAACAAAGGGAGAAAGCTTCACAGCATGGGACTTGGTGATGATTTCCTGAATAGGACACTAAAAGCAACAGGCAACAAAGGAAAAATGAACTTTCCACTAAAATGAAAAGCGTGTGTGCCTCAAAATATAGTGTTAAGGGAGTGAAAAGACAGCCCACAAAATGAGAGAAGATAGCACATATCAGATAAGGGATTCATATCCAGATGAATGTCAAGAACTCCTACCGCCCAGTAAAAAAAAGAAAAAACTGAAACAACCCAATTCAAAAATGAGTAAAGGACTTGCATAGATATTTCCCACAAATGACCAAGAAGCACATGAAAAGATACTCAACATCATTAATCACTAGAGAAATGCAAATCAAAACCACGAGATACCACTTCACACCCACAAGGATGACTTGCTCCACCTCAAACCAGTCACCTGATCCCACCCTTTCTCTACCAGGCCTCCACCCCTGCGCAGCCCTCCTCCTGGATAGGTGTGCCGTCATCATGAAACTCAGACGGGGGAAAGGCAGTCCCATCAGCAAGCCCCTCGTATGTGCCAAGCACCTGCCCCGCCATCTCCACGTGACCCTACTGATCCTCAGGACAATGCCATAGGACAGATTCCTGTTCCCATTTTTCAGATGTGGACAACGGAGGCTCAGGAGGGGCAGCAGACTGCCTGCGGTGAGCAGAGCCAACTCTCATGCATACGCTCTGCCCCTCTGGCTCTGGAGGGTCCCAAGGCTTGGACTCCCCTGCCCCATTATGCTCGCCCAGAACTCAGGAAGTCATGCACTCGGTGAGGCGGAGAACCCAGGCAGGGACAGATGGTCAAGCCTCGGAACAAGCCTGCCACACGTAGCCCCCTCGTCTGTCAGGTGGCTCCCCAGGGTCACACGCCCTCGCCCTGATACCTGGTAGGTGACGGGCCCGGCATAATGCCGCACAGTGAAGATGGGAAGGGGCAGCTGGGGCTTGGTGTAGTGCCGATGGTTGCCATGGTGATAGTGGCACTTCTGCAGGAAGGTGTGGTCCGTGGCCTGGCGACAGGAAGAGAGGCTCAGCCGCCCCCAAACCAGGGGCTGTTTTGAAGAACTGTTTTCCATTTGAGAAACACTACAGGAGCCGCGCGCATCTTAGTCAATAAGATTGGGTGCCTTAGAGGACTCTCGATAAAATCATCTCAAAGAAACGGGGCTGCGGGACTTGAAGGCATCACTCCCGGGAGTCTGGTCTCACAGGTGCTTCTGAACAAATCTTACAAGGATACGATTAAAAAGCCATCCAAACAGCAAAACTCTGCACAGGTAAAAAGTTAAAAAAAAAAAAAAAAGCCATCCAGTGGCCTGGAGGGATGGGACAGGGACAGGTAGGGGGGAGGGATGGGGCCAGAGATATACATGTGACTCATCTGGGATTATACACATCTGCAAATAACAAAACACTGTAAAAGTAAAAAGTAAAATAAAAATTAAAAAAAAAGGAAAAAAGCCATCCCGGGGCTTCCCTGGAGGTGCAGTGGTTAAGACTCTGTGCTTCCCATGCGGGGGGCCCAGAACCAGGGACTGCTCCCTAGTCAGGGAACTAGACCCCACCACTTTAAGAAAAATTGTAAAAAGGAGGGACATACAGTACAGTTAAATGAAACATTAAGCAGACATGGAATATAGACTTCTTTAAAAAAGATTCATAACGCAGTAAGAGATTATCTTATGAAGCTAAGGCGCTTATAACAAGAAATCCTTCCCACAGGCCCCGCCCAGTCCCCACCACCCCGCCCCTCGGGAACGACTGTCCCTCTTCGGCATCGAGGACTCTCACGTTGGGCATCACACTCAGGACCGTCCAGAGGTGGGATCTGAACCGAGTCTGGCCACTGCCTTCCCAAGCTGGGCTGAGGGCCTGTGGGCAGGGCCCCGGGACCTCAGCTCTCCGTGGCTCCCCTGGGAGGCCTGGCCACCAGGGCCCCCACTCCTTCTCCCCAGCACAAGGCTCACCTGGGACAGCCATGTCTGGGCCTCCAGGATCCTCAGCAGGCTGTGGGGCTGGTTTACCAGGAGGTCCAGGCAGGATTCCTGCGGGGGCCGGAGGACGGGCACCCAGGGCAGCAGCTCCTGCCGACACTCCTCCTGGGGACGGCCAGCACTTGGCTCACGGAGACCACCGTGTCCCTGGGGGCCTCCTCTGAGCCAGAGCAGGGCTGGCCCTCCCACTGTACAAGTGAGTCAACTGAGGCTCGGGGGGACCGAGCAGGCCCAGAGCAAGGGCCTCTGGGGCAGCACTCTCAGTGGCACGCCCTTTCGTCCCCAGGGATGGCCTCGGCGCTAGCAGCAGCTGGTGTCCCCGCCCGCCTCCAAGCCCGGCTGCCGCACCTCCTCCTGGGCCAGCAGCCGCCGGGTGCAGGAGAGCTGCAGGTGCTCGCTGCCGAGATTGTTGCAGAGCTGCTCCAGACCGTTGACCCGCAGGGCCTGGGGGCGCACGGGCAGTGAGGTGGGCATCCACTCGAGGCGGGGGGCCGGGGCAGCGGGGGGGCCAGCACGCAGGCCGGGTGCCCTTCACCCCCTCCCACAGCTGCCCACGCTCTCCCCAGCACCAGGCAGGAGTGGGGTCCCATGGCAGGCGTGGCTGCCCCCAGGGTCAGGCCCGAAGACCCCGGCCTAGGGCACAGGCCGTCTCAGTCCTGCCCCAGCCCCAGGCAGGCGTCCCTCCAGTAATTCACCCCCGTCCCCGGCCTCAGCACTGCTGTGAGCCTGCGGGCCTCGGACCACCGCCATCCTGTGGTCGGGAAGGCACCTCTTCCTACAGCCTTGCTCACTGGCAATCAGAAAGCCACATCCTCATAAGCAGAGCTCCAGACTGCTGCCTCCAAGACGCCTGCCGGGACTCCTCCTAGTGGAATTCCAGGCTCCTTCCTGAGGCCCCCAGCATTTTCCCAGTAAGCCTAGCAGAGCCCCTGCTTCATGCAGCTTTGACATGCTCGAAAATACACCCACGTGTGCACATGTATGCACACGCACACACAGGTGTCAAGATCATCCCCGTCACAGAGAGGGCTGGCCACCCAGGGCACGCTGGAGGAGGAGACAGCAGGGGACAGGGCAGGGCGCCCAGCCAGAGGCTGAGGTGTGGCCGGTTCCTTGGCTCTCGTCCCTCCTCCCTGCCTTGAGGGGGCAGGGTGCTCTGGAAAGGGGTGAAGAGCTTAGGAAAACTCAGGGTGCTCTGGAGGACTCCCCTCTTTCCCCTCCTCTCGGCCATGGACAGGAGGCTGTCCCATCCCGGGGTCTTTCACGGCCTTACGGCCCCATGCGTCTCTGCAACAAGGCCAAGCAGGCAGAGCGCTGGAGGCGACGTCACGAGTGGACCGGGCAGCCGGCTGTGCCTACAGAGAGTGCAGCTGTCTCGTGGACCACCTTATGGTCAGAAACACAAGGAGTGCCTGAAGGTCCCCTACAGGGGAGCTGCTGGGGTCCCCAATATCCACCCTTCCTGGACCCCATCCCCGGGGTGACCTCAAAGCCATAGACGTCAGCGACCGTGATGGTGACCGCGCTGCCTGCCTCCCGGGGCCCCTCCAGCCGCGTTGGCCATCCTCAGGAGCCGGGTAAAGGGCCGCGAGTACAGAGCCTTGGCCAGGGCGTCCCTGTGGGCGTCGTGAGCGAGCCACGTGCAGCGGGGTCAGGCCCCCCACAGCTCTCACCTGTCCCCACGGCTCCCCAGGCAGGCGTCCCTCCAGTAATTCACCCCCGTCCCCGGCCTCAGCACTGCTGTGAGCCTGCGGGCCTCGGACCACCGCCATCCTGTGGTCGGGAAGGCACCTCTTCCTACAGCCTTGCTCACTGGCAATCAGAAAGCCACATCCTCATAAGCAGAGCTCCAGACTGCTGCCTCCAAGACGCCTGCCGGGACTCCTCCTAGTGGAATTCCAGGCTCCTTCCTGAGGCCCCCAGCATTTTCCCAGTAAGCCTAGCAGAGCCCCTGCTTCATGCAGCTTTGACATGCTCGAAAATACACCCACGTGTGCACATGTATGCACACGCACACACAGGTGTCAAGATCATCCCCGTCACAGAGAGGGCTGGCCACCCAGGGCACGCTGGAGGAGGAGACAGCAGGGGACAGGGCAGGGCGCCCAGCCAGAGGCTGAGGTGTGGCCGGTTCCTTGGCTCTCGTCCCTCCTCCCTGCCTTGAGGGGGCAGGGTGCTCTGGAAAGGGGTGAAGAGCTTAGGAAAACTCAGGGTGCTCTGGAGGACTCCCCTCTTTCCCCTCCTCTCGGCCATGGACAGGAGGCTGTCCCATCCCGGGGTCTTTCACGGCCTTACGGCCCCATGCGTCTCTGCAACAAGGCCAAGCAGGCAGAGCGCTGGAGGCGACGTCACGAGTGGACCGGGCAGCCGGCTGTGCCTACAGAGAGTGCAGCTGTCTCGTGGACCACCTTATGGTCAGAAACACAAGGAGTGCCTGAAGGTCCCCTACAGGGGAGCTGCTGGGGTCCCCAATATCCACCCTTCCTGGACCCCATCCCCGGGGTGACCTCAAAGCCATAGACGTCAGCGACCGTGATGGTGACCGCGCTGCCTGCCTCCCGGGGCCACTCCAGCCGCGCGTTGGCCATCCTCAGGAGCCGGGTAAAGAGCCGCGAGTACAGAGCCTTGGCCAGGGCGTCCCTGTGGGCGTGGTGAGCGAGCCACGTGCAGCGGGGTCAGGCCCCCCACAGCTCTCACCTGTCCCCACGGCTACCTGGCATCGACGGCACCTTCCACGGGCAGGGATCTCGAGACCTGGCCATAGGGCGTCTCCTGAGGGCAGAGGATGTGACCGTGGTGCATCAGGCCCAAGGCCCACTCTGGTGCTCCCCAAGACTTTGGGGGTCTGATTTGGCCCCCACGTCCCCCGGATCCCCCCAGCTCACCACGACTCTCCTGGTGACAGCCCCCTCCAGGCGCTCCGGTGGCACCCGCAGCAATCGGGCTGCCGTGTGGATCTCAGCCCAGCTGGACACGGCGGCCACTTCCTGAGACTCTCTCTGGACGGAGGAGGGAGGGAACAGCGAGAGCTCTGCCTGTGGCCTGGCTGCTGCCCACGGGCAAGGGCAGCGCCCGACTTAGGCTGCCAAGGTCCCCTGTCATCCCCAGATAGACCTGGGCAGGTGGGAGCCGGCTCTGGAGCCCGAGGGCCTGAGTGTGAATCCAACTTCACCTCTGAGCTAGCTGGCAGCCCCCACAGGTCTCCCCTCTCAGCCTCCACTGTCTTGTCGTTAACGGGGAAACAACAAGCCTCAGTGAGGACGTTCTCAGGAGCACTGAATTAGAAACTGTATGCACAGAATTCCCTGACGGTCCGGTGGTCAGGACTCTGCACTATCGCTGCAAAGGGTGCAAGTTTGATCCCCTGATGCTACTGCTGCCTTGACAACGCGGGCGTGACAAGCCACCATGCGGCGCCTCCGAGGGAGCCCACCTCTGACGAGGAGAAGCAGATGTTGCCCAGCTGCAGGATGGAGGCCAGCATGGCCCAGACTGCCGTCAGCTCCTCAGCGCACAGACCCAGCGCCTGCAGAGCCTTCACCAGCCTCGCGAAGTCCTGGGCGTCCTCCTTGCCCTCGAGCCTGCAGGCACGACCCTGCAGAGCCCGGCAAGGGTCAGGGGTGAGGGGGCGGAGCCTGGCCTCCCAGAGCCTCCCTTCGCCAGGTCCCAAGAGCAGAGATCCAGTGCGGAGGGGGCCACCCCTCACCTGGTTGAGGTAGTAGTAGGTCTCCGGCCCCTGCAGAGAGAGCTGCTCCTGTTCCAGAGGGTCCAGCCCTGCCAGCAGCTCATAAAAAACATGGAAGCTCCGCTCAGCCTGGGCCTTGGGGAAGAAAGACTGGCTTAGGCGGAGCAGCAGCTGGGTCCCGTGCCCTGGGAGAGCAAGGACAAGCCCCAGGAGAGGCAGGCCCGGGGGCTGAGGGGCCACAGCCCCTCCCTGTCTCCCGAGCCGGGAGCAGCCGGCCGGGCTCTACCTGAAACACCACTCTCGAGGTCTCAAGCAGATGATGCGTCACAGAAGCTCCTACGACGACCCCGCTGTGGGCACAGGACACGGGATGAGGGTGCCCAGGGTGCATACTCAGAATGGGACCCACCGGGGCGGGACCCAAGGGCGGCAGCCTCAGGTCCCCAGTCAGGGGAACTGACCACACCCCTGCCCTCCTGGACCCTGGTGACTCACTGCTGCAGGGACAGGCTCAGGACCTGGCCGAAGCGACTGGCGTTGGCGTTGAGGACTGTCTTGGCGTGGCCAAAGCTGCTGAGCACGGGCAGCAGGTCCTCCAGCTGGGGGGAGGAGGGGCATTCAAGCATCCCTGGGTGCAGCCGGGGTGCCCACGGGTCAGGCAGCCCAGGTGAGAACACAGGGTACCCAGGAACTCTGTTGGTCTGTGGAGAGGTGGGTCACCCAGCCCACCTTGCCCGCCTAGTAGGCTGTTCCCGAGGAGAAGCCTCCTGGCCAGCCTCCTGGCCCTCCCTCTTGGATCCCTGGGCACTGGCGAGCGGCCCCTCACCTGACACCCTCTGTCCCTCGTCCGCTCTTCCCCCAGATGGCTTAGGAACTGCACGATCTTCTTGGTCGCCTCTGTTTTCCCAGAGCCGCTGTGCCCACTGCAGGAGGAAGGAGCGCATAGGAGGGCTCCAACTGGGCCCCAAATTAGGGATATGCCCATCTGGAAGCGAACCCCACTCTAAAGGAGACTCCCAGAAATGCAGAGACATAGACCCAGGGCATGGAGACCAAACAGAAAAAGATCCCCAGGCTGCCTCGTTCAAGGGGCATGGTCTCAGGAAGTCCTGAGCTGCGCCCAGCAGTGGCCCGTCGGGCAATGTCAAGTGCGGACCTCACGTCCACACCCCAGCCTTCAAGGTGGCCTGAGGGTTCAGCCACCACTCACCTCAGAAGGATGCAGGCGGCCTTGCCGGCGCTCTGAGACAGGCTGTAGGCCGATGCCGCGATGGCAAAGACGTGCCTGACGGAGGAGCATGGAAGCAGAGGAGAGAGGAGGTGGCCAGAGGTTGGCATCTGGGGCCTCCCACGCGTAGGCAGGCCCTGCCCGCCGTCCCCTGGACCTCCGTCAGTAGGATGAGCTGGGGTTCAACCACCCAACGTGAGCAGAGGGCTGGTGGGCACATTCACGTACGGGGTGGTGTTGGGGGCCTTCCTAGGGTGGTAGCTGGCCAGGACCTCCGGTGAGGAGAGAGGCAGGGGCCGATGAGGGTTCAAGGCAAGCAGGAGGGGCCCCCCAAAAGTCTGGGAAGAAAGCGGAAGCCCTTATCAGAATGTGGAGGGAGCACATGATGCAGACAGAGTGAAGCTTTGGTGCGCCCAGCCCCTCCCTCCTCTGCAGGACCCCAGAGAGGGTTTAGCACTCACCCAGGAAGAAGAAAGGAGGGGGACACTCTGGGGGTGCCCAGAGGGACCTCTAATCCCAGGGGAAAGGGAATCCAGCCCACCCACCCCTCCCGGCGCCCCCGTACGTAGACTCGGCCCAGGTCAAACCTCTTCTTGAGACAGAGCAGCACCGAGCTCTCACACACCGGCCTGCGGGGAAGCGGGTGGAGGAGAGGGGCGTTGGGAGCTGAAAGAGGTCCCGGGCTAGCGCTGCCCCTGGCGGCAGAGACCCCTCCACTGAGTCATGCACGCTCTCCGAGCCCTTCCAGAACACAGGGGCCCCGCTGCCAAGCAAGTGACCTCCTCCATGGGTGCTACAAGCAGGGCCAGGCTGCTGACCCAGAAGAAAGCTTCCGGCCAATTAGAGACGACCTTGTGTGGCAAAACCTCTTCCAAGGAGAGATTCATAAAAATCGGAGGGAGGGAGGCAGGGGTGACCCAGGCAGATCTAGCGCAGAACCACATGAGGTCGGTGTCTCAGGAAGTCCTGAGCTGCGCCCAGCAGTGGCCCGTCGGGCAATGTCAAGTGCGGACCTCACGTCCACACCCCAGCCTTCAAGGTGGCCTGAGGGTTCAGCCACCACTCACCTCAGAAGGATGCAGGCGGCCTTGCCGGCGCTCTGAGACAGGCTGTAGGCCGATGCCGCGATGGCAAAGACGTGCCTGACGGAGGAGCATGGAAGCAGAGGAGAGAGGAGGTGGCCAGAGGTTGGCATCTGGGGCCTCCCACGCGTAGGCAGGCCCTGCCCGCCGTCCCCTGGACCTCCGTCAGTAGGATGAGCTGGGGTTCAACCACCCAACGTGAGCAGAGGGCTGGTGGGCACATTCACGTACGGGGTGGTGTTGGGGGCCTTCCTAGGGTGGTAGCTGGCCAGGACCTCCGGTGAGGAGAGAGGCAGGGGCCGATGAGGGTTCAAGGCAAGCAGGAGGGGCCCCCCAAAAGTCTGGGAAGAAAGCGGAAGCCCTTATCAGAATGTGGAGGGAGCACATGATGCAGACAGAGTGAAGCTTTGGTGCGCCCAGCCCCTCCCTCCTCTGCAGGACCCCAGAGAGGGTTTAGCACTCACCCAGGAAGAAGAAAGGAGGGGGACACTCTGGGGGTGCCCAGAGGGACCTCTAATCCCAGGGGAAAGGGAATCCAGCCCACCCACCCCTCCCGGCGCCCCCGTACGTAGACTCGGCCCAGGTCAAACCTCTTCTTGAGACAGAGCAGCACCGAGCTCTCACACACCGGCCTGCGGGGAAGCGGGTGGAGGAGAGGGGCGTTGGGAGCTGAAAGAGGTCCCGGGCTAGCGCTGCCCCTGGCGGCAGAGACCCCTCCACTGAGTCATGCACGCTCTCCGAGCCCTTCCAGAACACAGGGGCCCCGCTGCCAAGCAAGTGACCTCCTCCATGGGTGCTACAAGCAGGGCCAGGCTGCTGACCCAGAAGAAAGCTTCCGGCCAATTAGAGACGACCTTGTGTGGCAAAACCTCTTCCAAGGAGAGATTCATAAAAATCGGAGGGAGGGAGGCAGGGGTGACCCAGGCAGATCTAGGGGCGCAGCCACTCACCACAGCTGGGCCAGGTCCTCGGTGTCTTCCAGCCCTTCTGCGAGGCTCCTGCCCTCGGCGCCGGGGAAGGGAGGCGCCTCCAGGGCCCGCCCGACACCCAGCTCCAGGTCCCTCTCCAGCGCCTCCTCCACCTCATCCTCCGGTTCCCATCGGTCCCTCGGGGAGCTGCAGGAACCCGGGCTCCTCTCCCGCCGCAGACGGGTCTCCAAAGTGAGCCGGGGCAGCAGCGCTTCCGTGTCAAGGGCAGGGTCGCTGTGGGGATCCGAGCCCTGCGCCCAATGCACAGGAGCCTCGCCTCCCAAGGTCTCGAGCTCTGCCTCGGTGCTGGGGCCACTTCCCTCGAGTGGGAGCTCGTCGGGCGCATTCGGGCGGAGAGAGGCCTGGCGGGACCCGGCCACCCCTTCTGCACTGGCCCTGCGCCCTTCGCTGTCCGCGGATGCCCTCGCATAAGGCCCCACGCGCCCCTCCCGCCCCTCGCCGGCAGGGGAGTCCGCGGACGCCTCCTCTGAGCTCCGGCTGCTCGAGGCCCTCTCTGGCCTGTGGATCCTGGGGAACACGACGGCGAACTTGGGATCCGGAGTGGGATCCTCATCCTCTGAAGGGTCGTGGGCTGGACTTTTTGCAACCTGCGGGGAACACGGGCCGCGGCCAGAGGGAGCCCTCGGTCGCCGGCCCAGCCCCACCACGCCCGCCAGGCTCAGCACGAGACGCCGGCGCAGCCCCGGCTCGCGGCCTCTCCCCTCGCTCGTCCCCGGCCCGGAGCCC
Source organism: Tragulus kanchil (assembly GCA_022376925.1). NCBI lineage: Eukaryota > Metazoa > Chordata > Mammalia > Artiodactyla > Tragulidae > Tragulus > Tragulus kanchil. Next base: position 22,782,565 of record JAIOJX010000027.1, on the reverse strand, counting down.
CGCGCCCCGTCTGCCCGCCGCTGGAGCCGCAGCCGCAGCCAGTGCAGGAGCCCCAGGGCCCGCACCACGCGCACCAGCCGGTCCTTGAGGCCGGAGCGGCGGGGAGCGGGGGCCTGGGGAGCGGGGCCTGGCGGGGGCCTCGTGCGGAGCCTGCGGAGCGCCACCAGGGCGGCCAGCGGCGCGGGGGCCCGCGGCCCGTCTCCTCCAGCCCCCGCTCCGCTCACGCCCACCGCCTCGTGCGCCACCCCCACCACCTTTCCAAACGGGCGGCGCGGACCCAGGTCGGTGGAGGCCTCCGCGCCCCTTGGCTCTGCCTCTGGCTGCACCCCACTGTCTCTGGCGTCTCGGTCCCGCCCGCGGTCCCGAGAAGCCCACGAGCTCCGGGGGACGCCCGCGCGGCTGCCCTCGAGGGGACTGGAGGCCGAGGATGCTCTGCCCTGGTCGGCCTCGGGGGCCCCGCTTGCGGTTCCTGGGACTGCCTGTGCGCTCCGGCCGGGCCCGGTCCCCTCGTGACTGGAGGCCGTGGCTGTCCTGGAGTCCTCGGGCTCTCCCTGGGGCCTCGCCCCTGGCGATCCTTCCGGGCCCTGGGGCCCGGCGCGGGGCTTGTCGCTGCCCAGGTCATCGCTGCCCAGGCCGTCGCTGCCCGGGCGCGCTCCTGGCGCCTCTGGCGCGGACTCGACGCCGGTTTGAGCGCTCCCCGAGCCCATGTTCTGGAGCTCCGAGCTGGGGCTCGGTTCCAGGGCCCCGCCGCCCTGGCTGCCGCTCTCCTCGGCCTCCTGGGCTTCGCTGTCCGGGCAGGAGCTGGCGCCGTCCCCACCCGACGTGTCCCCCTCGAGGCCCCGTGTCTCTCGGCGGCCCCGCGGAACCGGGCGTCCCCGCCTTTTTCCTCTTCTTTTGCGGCGCTCGCGCGTCCCCTCTGCTCCGAGGAGACGCTCCTCCTCCAGGCGCCCCCCGCGGCCGTCCCCCGGCTCGCCACTCTCCCTGGGCTCGCATTCCGGACGCCGCGGGCTGCCTCCTCTCCCCTCGCCCTCCACTGGCGGCCCAGCCTCTGGCCGCCTGCCGTCCCCGTTCTCCTCTCCTGCGGGCTTCCTGCGGCCACCGGGGGTCTCCTGGCCTCGCATGGTGCAGGGTTCCAAGACCCGTCTTGTCCCCTGGGCCTTACGGTGCCCCTTTAGATGTTGCCGGCTGGGCGTGCTGTCTGCGCTGGCGGACCCGGATTCCTGCTCCCCCGAGGTCGGCCTCCCAGGCCCCTCCGGGCGCCGGGGCGCCTTGCCCTTGCTCCTGCCCATGGCTTCCCGGAGTCTCCCTCCTCTTCCCTCCCCTAGGAGATGGCTGCCCGAGGCGCTCTCGCCAGCACAGCACACGGGTCCTGCTTGGCGGGGGCGACAGGCTCAATCGACCCGCCCCTGCGTCTCCCGCCTTACCCGCGGGCATCAATAATGCAGGGCGCTGCGGGTGCCGACCTCCTCGGCCAACAATAGAGAGGAGGCCCATCAGGAAAGAAGAGCTGCAGCTGCGGACAAAGGCCGTGGACAGAGCAACCGTGCTGCCCTCAGGTGCTGCCCGCTGGCCAGCCTGGCGCTGCGCCCAGGTGCGTGGCCGCCGGCTCTGCTCCTGCCTCTCTGCTTCCGTATCGGGGGTGGGGGATGCCGAGGGAACCTATGTGGGCCATCCTCCTCTTTCTGGGGGCCTAGGGGAACCGCCCTCCTCCCTTAGCCTTTTGGAGGCTGAGGCCAGGCTGCCCTTGGGCACAGCCAGCACTCAGTGAGGGCTGTTTTGTTGTGAAATATAGAAGACAACTCCATAAAACATAAACGGTCACCTTGAACTGGTGTAAAAATAAAACGCTTGTTAGTCATGGAACATAACCAAACCCCATAAATTCCTGAGCACCCCAAAGTGTGTGTGGTGCGAATATTTGATTTTTTGAATCAGTAATGGATTCACATCATTCACAATCCACAAGGTGAAAGTTTCCCGTTCCTGATCCTCAGCTGTTCATTTTCTCCTGAGGTCACCTGTTTCCTGTATTTCCTTCCGGAGCTATCCGGGAAGAGAAAGCTAAGTATGATTGCTTTCTAGTGAGCACAGGTGGAAGCTTTCCCAGCTCCCGGTGCTTCCCTCTTACAGGTTTTTCCTACGAACAGATTAACTCGGAGAGTTCATAAGAGTAAAGAGCTTTTCCTTTTTTTTTTTTTACATCTTCATACTATTCCAGCAAATGTGCCATAGTTTAACCAATTCTTTTTATTTATTTACTTATTTATTTATTATTGGTGGGGGATGGGGTGGGAGGGAGGGAGCAGGCGGGCCACTCCTATTGGTTTTTCGTTTATCCATTTTCATCCATCTTTTGTTCCCGGCCCCCAGGTCGCCAGCCCCAGTCTCCTCCTCTTCCCTCCCTAGGAGATGGCTGCCCAGGCGCTCTCGCCAGCACAGCACACGGGTCCTGCTTGGCGGGGGCGACAGGCTCAATCGACCCGCCCCTGCGTCTCCCGCCTTACCCGCGGGCATCAATAATGCAGGGCGCTGCGGGTGCCGACCTCCTCGGCCAACAATAGAGAGGAGGCCCATCAGGAAAGAAGAGCTGCAGCTGCGGACAAAGGCCGTGGACAGAGCAACCGTGCTGCCCTCAGGTGCTGCCCGCTGGCCAGCCTGGCGCTGCGCCCAGGTGCGTGGCCGCCGGCTCTGCTCCTGCCTCTCTGCTTCCGTATCGGGGGTGGGGGATGCCGAGGGAACCTATGTGGGCCATCCTCCTCTTTCTGGGGGCCTAGGGGAACCGCCCTCCTCCCTTAGCCTTTTGGAGGCTGAGGCCAGGCTGCCCTTGGGCACAGCCAGCACTCAGTGAGGGCTGTTTTGTTGTGAAATATAGAAGACAACTCCATAAAACATAAACGGTCACCTTGAACTGGTGTAAAAATAAAACGCTTGTTAGTCATGGAACATAACCAAACCCCATAAATTCCTGAGCACCCCAAAGTGTGTGTGGTGCGAATATTTGATTTTTTGAATCAGTAATGGATTCACATCATTCACAATCCACAAGGTGAAAGTTTCCCGTTCCTGATCCTCAGCTGTTCATTTTCTCCTGAGGTCACCTGTTTCCTGTATTTCCTTCCGGAGCTATCCGGGAAGAGAAAGCTAAGTATGATTGCTTTCTAGTGAGCACAGGTGGAAGCTTTCCCAGCTCCCGGTGCTTCCCTCTTACAGGTTTTTCCTACGAACAGATTAACTCGGAGAGTTCATAAGAGTAAAGAGCTTTTCCTTTTTTTTTTTTTACATCTTCATACTATTCCAGCAAATGTGCCATAGTTTAACCAATTCTTTTTATTTATTTACTTATTTATTTATTATTGGTGGGGGATGGGGTGGGGAGGGAGGGGAGCAGGCGGGCCACTTCTATTGGTTTTTCGTTTATCCATTTTCATCCATCTTTGTTCCCCGGCCCGTGTGGGCCTCTCATCGCGGTGGCCTCTGTTGTCGCAGAGCACTGGCTCCGGGCGCATGCGCTCCAGAGCTCCAGCTCGGTAATTGGACACATCAGTCCAGTCGCTCCGCGGCACGTGGGATCTTCCCAGGCCAGGGCTCGAACCGGCGTCCCTTGCACTGCAAGGCAGTGTCCTTACCCACTGGACCACCAGGGAAGCCCTAACCAATTCGTTATTAATAGTGTGAAATTAATGAAGGAAAACCTCACTAGTTCCGCTGGTAAAGAATCCACCTGCCTGCACGGCAGGAGACCCCATTTGCTGCTGGGAAGAGCCCCTGGAGACAGGATAGGCCCCGCGTGTTGTAGCTCATGGGGTCCCAAAGAGCCTGATCTTTTGCTCATTCACTCGCTCACTAAAAGGGGATCCAGAGGCCAGAAGGGGGCGCTCTTATCCACTTAGCCACTTCACCTCAATACAGCTTCCCAAGAGAAACAAGTGTACTTTGAATCTCAGGCCGGAAGTAACCCGACTTTACTGCCGCCAGCTGGAGGAAGATTTTCCTCTGGCCTGGCAATAGCTCAGCCAATGAGAAACTGTCAGACTAAGCCACCATACTTCAAACTCCCAATTTCCTCCAATGGACTTTTTGTTTATAACAGCCTGTCCCAACATCCCCTTTTCCTCTTATAAGAGTTTCCTTTATAAAAAGTTTTCCTTCCTGCTGAGTTGTGTGTAGTGGATATTCACTGTAGTTCCATGTTGTAATTCTTTGCTGGTAAAATAACTGCCTTTTAACAATTATTTTAGGTTAATAGACTTCTACGACTAAATGAATGCTGCCTTCACCTAACCTTTGCTTCAGTTACAGACAGCATTGATTCCACCTGCGTCCAGGCAGAATGAACTCTTAGAAACTGAATTTCTGGGCCGTCACGTATGTGCCTTTGTATAACCATTTGGAGAGCTCCTGATTTTCCTCCACAGAGGCTGTCCCAGTTTACACCCCCACCAAGATGGGAGGTCATCCATTTTCATATGGCACAGAGGCAGGATAGGATCCAACATGTCTGCCATTCTGAAACATGACCAATCTCAGTGTCCACATCGGACTCCTGGTCCCTGCTGACCTCTGATCTCTCGTCAACCAGGAGCCCCACCCAGAATCAGAGTGGGGAAGGCAACGTTCCAGACTGTGGCAGTTTCCTTGGAGGGCTCTCCTGTTGGGTCCTACTTGCCTTATACCTATCTGCACATCTGGCGCCAACCTCAGACCTGGGTGGAGCTGCTGCAAGCACTCATGTTACCCAGGAGGGCCCCTCACAGCCCAGGGGCCTGGTTTGAGCAGTTGAAAGTGACTTGGCCTTTGCCAAGGAAGCAGCCTTGGAGAGAAGGAAGCAGTTGTCCCGAAGGAACACAAGTGCAAGGGTAACATCGGTTCCACTGGACTCCAAAAACTGGTGTCTTTGACAGTGTGCTTCCCAACCACCAGGGCTGACTGAGGCAAAGGGCAGTCTGACTCAGAGGGCTCGTTTCACCTGCCCAAAAGTAGATAACGAGAGGATTCTTGCATTGATAACGACCTACAGCTGCCAGCAACATACCTGGGTTATTTCACATACCTGGTTACTTCACAAGTGAGTGAAGAAACCAGGCATGAAAGAATTAGAGTCACTGTCTGATTCTATTTATATAAAGGACAAAAGGAGGAAACTGGGGGCTTCCTTTGTGGTCCAGTGGGTAGGATGCCACACACCCAGTGCCGGGTACCTGAGTTCAATCCCTGGTCAGGGCACTGGATCCCACATACCACAACTAAGACCTGGTGCAGCCAAATAAATAAATAAATATATATATATATATATATATATATATATACACATATATATATATATATTTTTTTTTTTAAAAGAGGAAACTGAGGTAAGTGAGTTACAGGGTGGGGGTGAGAAGTTGAAAGGAACTAGGAGGGTCACCAGGAAGCCTCCGTGGGTGAATCTGTTCACTTGGTGAAGGCTTATTGGGTTTAGTTCCTATGACTTGTGTTATTCTGTTTGTGTTTTACAATAAAAAAAGATAACAGGGGCTTCCCTGGTAGCTCAGTGGTGAAGAGGTCGCCTGCCAATGCAGGAGACATGGGTTCGATCCTTGATCCGGGAAGGTCCCACATGCTGTGGAGAAACTAAGACTGTGAGCCGTAACTATTGAGTCTGTGCTCTAGAGCCTCGGAGCTGCACCTACTGAAGCCTGTGTGCCCTGGAGCATGATGAACGTCAGGCAAACCTTGTCGTTAGTGGGTACGGGGTGAATCCATTTTCAAAGAGCCCTCTTGGTGTTTCTGGGTGTGTGTACTTGCTGTTGACCTGGTTTTTTTCTTCTCTAAGTCATCATTTATTTTTCATCCATCTTTATTCTTTGGCACGTGTGGGCCTCCCATCACAGTGGCCTTTCTCATCACAGAGCACTGATTCTGGGTGCATGCGCTGCAAAGTGCAGGCTCATAATTGGACACACCAGCCCAGCCACTCCTTGGCACATGGCATCTTCCCGTGCCAGGGACCAAACCAGTGCCCCTTGCACTGCAAGGTGGATTCTTTACCCACTGGACCACCAGGGAAGCCCCTGCTGTTGACTTCTTATTCGAGCTGCTGAACCAGATCACCGCCGCAGCAGAAAGCTCCTCTGAGCCACAAAGTACAGGCTCTGCCATTTTCTTCTGATACATTGATGTTTACATTATTATTGTCTTCAATCCTTGGGTTTCTTGGCAGGAACTTCATGTCGTTTGTCTATTTTTGCGAATTAATTTAGGTAACGGGAGAAAACACATGGAAGCCTCCCCTAAACAGGCAGTCTCAAAAGCATACTCTCTCCCCAGGCAAGGGAGGGGCTACCCAGCTCTCTGAGGGTGGCATTCCCACCCCTTCCTTGGCACCCACTTTTGATGCAGGATTCTCTGACCCATGGATTGAGGATCCCAGTGCCAATCCGAGTTAGAAAGAGCAAGAAAACAACAACAAAACAAAAACGAACTCAACTTTCATTTGTGATAAAAGATAAAGACATCCTGGACTTCCCTGTGGTCCAGTGGCTAAGACTCCATACTCTCAATGCAGGGGGTCTGCGTTGGTTCCCTGGTCAGGGAACGAGAGTCCACAGGCCACAACTAAGAGTCTGCATGCCCCAGCTGGAGAGCTCACACGCTGCCACTAAGACCTGCTGCAGCCAAAGCAGGTGGGGGGAAGATGAAGGCCTCCTGTGTATCAAACTCTTTTTAAGATGTTTTCCCTGATCCTGACAGGATTACCGTCATCATTAACCCATTAACTTCGTGGACTCGTAAGAACCTCGAAACAGATCAAGAGGGAATACCATTATCATCCCATTTCCCAGGAGAAGCTGATGCAGAGCACGTAAGTAATTTGTCCAAGTGGGACTTGCTGGGGTTGACTAGCTACGGCAATCTCTAGAATAGATCTCGTGGAACTTCCGGCTCCAAGCCCCATGGAGATGCTTCCTTTGTCTCAGGATCCAGTCCAGGCTCTCGTCTTGCAGGGCAGGTGGTTCTCCCCTCCCAACTGTGGCTTCGTCTTCATCCGCCGAGCGTTCTTTCTCTAAGCATTTTCTTCCTTCAGGGAGCTGTTCCTCCCACTCCTCATGGTTCTTGGGGCTCCACGTTGTTCAGTCGCTATATCTGACTCTTTGCAACCCCCATGAGCTGTAGCACGCAGGCTTCCCCGTCCTTCACTACATCCTGGAGTTTGCTCAAACTCATGTCCATTGAGTCTGTAATGCCGTCCAACCACCTCGTCCTCTGCTGCTCCCTTCTCCTCCGGCCCTCAATCTTTCCCAGCATCGGGGTCTTTTCTAATGAGTCGGCTCTTCACATCAGGTGGCCAAAATATTGGAGCTTCAGCTTCAGTCCTTCCAGTGAATATTCAGGATTGATTTCCTTTAGGATCAGCTGGTTTGATCTCCTTGCTGCCCGAGGGGCTCTCAGGAGTCTTCTCCGTGCCACAGTTGGAAAGCATCAACCCTCCCGTCTCAGTAAGCCCTGCTATTCCTTTGAGGAGAAACGAGGGATGCCTGGGTGGTCCAAGTCCCCAAATTCAGAGACTCGGTGGCATCCCATGGCCCTTCCCCAAAGTCCAGAAGCAGCCATGAGGCCTGAGATACCGTGAGCATCGTCCCCTCCTGACAGTAAGGAAAGGTCAGTAAGCCGTGGCTAGGGACCTCCTGCTGCCCCCCACCAGGGATGCAGACAGACAGACTCAATTTGGTTAACTTTTTGTCATTTATTCCCAAAGAGAGAAGGCATATAGTGTTCAGACACAACCACATACAGTTCAATCTGATTCCAAATAGCTTAAAAAACAGAAAGACTCTCCTGAGCACCAGCCTGGTCCAGGGGCCGGACCCCAGAGGCGAAGGCAAGGAGCCAGTTAACCATCATGTCTATTTACACGGAAAACCTCTGCACGAGTAAAAAACAATTCAAGTCTTTGGGCCAGTCCAGTGAAGAGGTAATAAGGTGTTTATTAAAAACTTTTTCACCTGGAGGCAATTAAGATTTATAATTTAAAACCCAGCCCACTACAAAAAGGGAGGGGAAGGGGGTTAAAGACTGTGCAACATTGATGGGGGGCCGGGAGAGGCCAGGCCCGGGCAGGGACAGCCCCGGGGGCTGCAGACCCTCCCATCCGAGGCCAGAGCAGCAGCAGGGCTGACCCTGGGTGGTCCAGCCCCTGCACGGCCCAGCGCCGGGGCGTCTCCAGGCAGCGGTGCCCCGGGAGGAGCCCTCAGTAGTGTGTCGTCCTTGTGCAGGCGGCATGCGCGCCCCGCTCACTCGGCTGCAAGAGAGAGCGCGCGAGGCTAGCACCGGCGCGGGCCCAGAGGCGGAGGCTTCAGGCAAGGCGGGGCCGGGGTCAGGGTGGGCATGAACCGAAGCGTCTAGGGCAGCGGAGACCGGGCTCTTCCTCGCCGCCCTCCGCAGGAGCACGCCCCCGCCCCGCCCCGCGGTCGCCCCCAGAGCCCCTACCGCCGCCGTTGCTGAGTCTGCAGCCCACGGGCACTCGCTGAGAACGCCAGTCGCCACGGCTCCTGCGCGGGCGGAGACGGGCTGTCACCGTCCAGGGAGCTCCAGACCAGGACCCGCGCCCCACAGCTCCCGGGTCCCCCACCAGCCCGAAGGCCTCTCACCCTCGGTCTCCCTCCAGCGTGCTCTGGATCTCCTTCAGGACCCCTGCGGGGCAGAGTTGGGGAACGGAGGCCTGGTGAGGCCAGCGGAGGTGGGGCCGGACACCGGCCTTTCCCCCCACTACTGATGGGGTGCACGGGCTGCCCTTTTCAGGCAACCGGCCCACATTTCCACGTGGCCAAGCCCCCCACCCCAAACATCCCTCCTGCTAGCCCACCCACTCCTGCCCCGACTCACTCTCGTCATTGAGCAGAGCGTGTTCCATCACGGGGCCCGACCGCCTCTCTGAAAGGCAGAGGCCAGGCCGTGTGAGCCTCGGGCCCTCCGCTGCCCCGGCTCCCTCTTTGTGGGGTGGGGGTGCTGGAGCCTGAGCCCAGGACCGGAAGGGAAGCTGTTTCGACTCCCTGCCTGAATGCCACCTGCTCACCTGGGCTCCCCTTCCCTCCCCGCTTCCCTCCCCAGGGGTGCCCCAGCGCTCCGCCCCAGCCCTAGAGAGACCTGTCTTACCCTCTCCATCGCTCTGGCTCCCCGAGTTCCTGTGGGGAAGAGACAGTCAGGACCTCAAGCCGCTAGGATGCCATGGGACTCCCCGTCTGGCTGGGAAAGCCCCATGCCACGACCTATGACGTCATGACAGCTGACTGGCTTGCATGGGAGGGCGGGGAGGGCGGGGCGTGCGGAGTGCGGCCAGGAGCCCAAGCAGGGAGGCTGGGCCGAGTCTCCAGGGAAAGGGTCTCTGCGCAGCCCCACAGCGGGCACAGCGGGGTGAGGAGGGGCTGGAGGAGAGGCCGCCTGCCGTCTCCCCACCTGGCTCGACCCAAGGCCTTCTCGGGGCCTGATCCGTTGCGCGGGCGGCCGCGGCGCTTCGTTTCTGCTGCGTCCACCAGGCACCGGGGCTCAACCAGCCACTTGGTGGAGAGAGAGAAGCGCTCAAACTCGGAGGGTGAGATCAGGTAGAACCCTGGGGGTGGAGAAGCGGCGGTGAGGGCGACCCGAGCGTCCCGGGTCCTGCGCTGCCGACCGCACGCCACCGCCCCTGCCCTCTGCTCGGGGGTGGCCAGAGAGCAGACCCTCTCCACAGCCTCTGCGCGAGAGGCCAGGATGTGACTGCAGTCATCCTGGCTATCCTTCCCAGAAGCCTGTGACACAGTGGAGCCCCCCTGCCCGAGCCTGGCAGCGGCACCGGGGTGCCCGCCCCCTGCACACCTTGGCCGTATTTGGTGAAGACGCAGGAGGCGATGCCGCTGACATCCTCGCGCCGGATGCAGCTGTACCGCACCTGGGGCTTAAGCAGGGGCAGCGAGACCACCTGGACATCGCCCAGGTTGGTGAGGACAGCCAGGTGGTGCTCCCCGTAGTCCTCGGCGCGACAGCTGCCAAAGCGGGCCGCGCTGACCCGCCGCACCCGCGAGCCCTCCAGGGCGGTCAGCTTCAGCTTCAGCCGGGCGCTGACCTTGGGCAGCGTGAACACCTAGGCCACAGGGCAGCCGGTCACCCCGCGGCTGGACTAGACCGCCGTGCTTTATCCAGGCCAGGGGAACTTCCTGCTTTCCTGCCCGGCGCTGCCCAGCTTCCCAGCAAAGCCCGCTGAGCCCCGGCGCTCCTGCTCCAGGGTCGCCAAGTTCCCCGTCTACACTTCCTGTTCCTTCCAGAGACACGGGTCCCGCTGTGGTGTCCCTGCCATTGACCTTGGGACCCCGGGACTCCACCAGCACCCCACTTCTCTCCAGCCCTCACTCAGCAACTGCAAGCCCAGCTTCAAGTGAGTCCAGCCAGGCTCCCTTGTGCTGGGGGCTCCCGGGGTCCCCTCCCCTTACGGTAAGGCACCTTGAACTGCTCCTCAGACACAACGAGCAGCTGGTGGCTTCCCTGCATGTCCGGGCTCTTCGACAGGTCGTGGGCCACCTCCAGGGGCTCGGGGAGGGGCACGCTGTGGCCGTCCAGCACCAGGATGCCCACCACGGGGGCTCGGTGCATCAGCTGGATCTCCTTGGCTGTGCGGATGGAGGCAGGCAGTGGGGACGGAGGCTGGGCGGAGAGCGAGCCTGGAGACACCACCCCGTCCCCTGCCTAGGCAGACACGTGCGCCCCACCCCCCAGCACTCACCCTGCTCTGCCCGCACGGGCTCGTCCGCTCTCCGCTCCGCCGGGGGCACGCGCAGGGCAAAGGCGTAGACGGTACCGCCGTTGGTGCCAGCCCACAGCGAGGGGCAGTGGCGGGAGCCTGCCAGGAGGCCGAGGTTGACACTTAACCCCTGACTCTGGGCTCGGGAGACAGCCAGGAGACCTGGCTCACGACCCATGTGACTCCAAGGTCAAGTCAGCAAACTTCATAAGCCTCAATTTACTCCTCTGTGAAATGGAGCTACAAAAGGCTGGCAAGGCTCCCTGACAACCAAGCGCCCCGTGCAGGCGATGCCAACCCCAGGACAGCTCAGCCCTCGAGATCCAGCCTCCAACAGTCCTCCACCCGCCCTCACCCTGGCGGCCACACAGCTTCCAGAGGGCCTCCTGGTGCCAGCAGGCATGTGGCATGTCCTAGCCCATGCAACCAGTCTAGGAGGAGGCCACTCCCCGTGGTCCAGGGGGAGGAGCCAGACCCAGAAAGGCTAAGTGAGACATCCACGGCCACACTTCTAGCAGAGAGCGGTGGAGCCTGCCTATGAGGCCAGGGCGACCAGACGCAGAGACCCAGGCAGGGGAGGGAAAGACGCTGACAGCAGCGCTGGCCTCCCCTGGCTCCCAGAGGGGAACCACCGCTAAGGGTGCTACAGCCAGCAGCTTCCAAGGCACCCTCAAGCCAGAAGGTGCTTGCCCAGGCCCCCGCCTCAGACTGGCCACTCACTGTCCCTCAGGTAGGTGTCAGCGAAGTAGAGGGTCCGGACAAAGCCCGTGAAGGAGTCCTCCGCCGAGCGGGCCTCGATCTTGCGCTGCACGGGCGCCAGCTCCATGTTTTGCAGGCCAGTCCGCTCGGCTCTGCTGGCCCCTTCCTGCACCTGCAGCGTGTTGGGCCGGGCCTGAGGATGGGCTCTGGCCTTCCTTCCCAAAGGCATCGGATTGCTTCACATGGATCCTTCTAGGGAAGACTGGCCACAGCCCCCTCCACTCTCTGCCCGAGGACATGGCCCTGTGGTGGTATAATGACTGCCGTTCACACTCGGGGAAACCGAGGCACAGAGAGGCAGAGTGACAGATCCGAGGTTACAGCACTGGGGGGAGAAGGGCCTGAGCCTACAGCCAAAGCAAGTGGACGAGGCAGGGGTGGCTGGGGCCTGCCAGGGGCTGCTCCCAGCGTTGCCTGGGCTCACGGCCCGTCTCGGCCTCACCTCTCCCTGGGGGCCGGCAGGCCGCCGCTTCCTGCTGGACACCCGGCTGCGACGTATCCGGCGGAAGGACTGGCGCAGGGACTTCTTTAGGGACTTCACGCGGGACAGCGGGCCCTCCATGGCAAGCTGGTCACTGGGGTGCAGCGTACACCTGGAGGGGCCGTCGGGCGGTCAGCGCCATCCGAGTCTGCCGGGCCTGGCCAACTCCGGTGCCAATTCCAGACCCGGGCCTCCGCCACCCCGGGGGAGCTGCTCACTTGACAAAGACCTGCCGCCGCTGCTGGTGGTCAAAGAGGCCGAAGCCATGGCTGGTGCCGAAGGCCACGAGCCGCCACTCGGAGTGCAGGGCCAGGGAGGTGACCACGGCCGGGGGCTGGCACTGCACCAGCACGAAGGGCTGGAAGCCGGGCTCGAAGAGCACGGGCCCCGGGCGGGCACACAGCCGCTCGTGCCCCTTCCAGCGGTAGCCCTCCTGGTCCTGCAGCAGGTCGGCCTCCACCTGCTCCACCGCGTGCTCCGCCTCCTCGTCGTTCAGCTCCAGCACCAGCACCTGGGCGGGCGGCAGAGGGGCTGAGCCACCCCGGCCCCGAGGCGCAGCCGGACCTCAGGGGCCCCGAGGGCAGGGGACCCGAGACCCACGCCAAGGCCTGGGGTGAGACGTGCCCAGCCTCTGGCCCTGAACTCGGGTTTCCGAAGGAGAAACCACCATCCCCAAAGCGCCCCTCTAAGAGGAACGGGGAACTGCTCACTGGGAAGAGTCAAGGGCGGGGGGCGCTCCTGGGGGACACCGTCAGTGGGCGCTCAGGAGGCTGGCTCCTGCCCTGCGTGTGCATGCTAAGTCGCCTCGGTCTGTTCAACTCTTTGTGACCCCAAGAGGACAGGGGGGAAGACTGCCGTTCACACTGGAAACCGAGGCACAGAGAGGCAGAGTGACAGATCCGAGGTTACAGCACTGGGGGGAGAAGGGCCTGAGCCTACAGCCAAAGCAAGTGGACGAGGCAGGGGTGGCTGGGGCCTGCCAGGGGCTGCTCCCAGCGTTGCCTGGGCTCACGGCCCGTCTCGGCCTCACCTCTCCCTGGGGGCCGGCAGGCCGCCGCTTCCTGCTGGACACCCGGCTGCGACGTATCCGGCGGAAGGACTGGCGCAGGGACTTCTTTAGGGACTTCACGCGGGACAGCGGGCCCTCCATGGCAAGCTGGTCACTGGGGTGCAGCGTACACCTGGAGGGGCCGTCGGGCGGTCAGCGCCATCCGAGTCTGCCGGGCCTGGCCAACTCCGGTGCCAATTCCAGACCCGGGCCTCCGCCACCCCGGGGGAGCTGCTCACTTGACAAAGACCTGCCGCCGCTGCTGGTGGTCAAAGAGGCCGAAGCCATGGCTGGTGCCGAAGGCCACGAGCCGCCACTCGGAGTGCAGGGCCAGGGAGGTGACCACGGCCGGGGGCTGGCACTGCACCAGCACGAAGGGCTGGAAGCCGGGCTCGAAGAGCACGGGCCCCGGGCGGGCACACAGCCGCTCGTGCCCCTTCCAGCGGTAGCCCTCCTGGTCCTGCAGCAGGTCGGCCTCCACCTGCTCCACCGCGTGCTCCGCCTCCTCGTCGTTCAGCTCCAGCACCAGCACCTGGGCGGGCGGCAGAGGGGCTGAGCCACCCCGGCCCCGAGGCGCAGCCGGACCTCAGGGGCCCCGAGGGCAGGGGACCCGAGACCCACGCCAAGGCCTGGGGTGAGACGTGCCCAGCCTCTGGCCCTGAACTCGGGTTTCCGAAGGAGAAACCACCATCCCCAAAGCGCCCCTCTAAGAGGAACGGGGAACTGCTCACTGGGAAGAGTCAAGGGCGGGGGGCGCTCCTGGGGGACACCGTCAGTGGGCGCTCAGGAGGCTGGCTCCTGCCCTGCGTGTGCATGCTAAGTCGCCTCGGTCGTGTTCAACTCTTTGTGACCCCAAGGACCGTAGGCCTCCAGGCTCCTCTGTCCACGGGCTTCTCCAGGCAAGAACACTGGAGTGGGTGGCCCTGCCTTCCTCCAGGGGGTCTTCCCCCCACAGGCACTGAGCCAGTGGCTCTTGTGTCTCCTGTATCGATAGGTGGTTTCTTTGCCACTGAGCCAGAGGGGAAGCCCGGCTCCTGGCCCTCCTGTGCTCCTCAGTGCTGGAAAGAAGCTCCTGGCCCTGGACGCTGCCCTGAGGCATTTCTTCCCCGCTGCTCCCTACGCCCAGCCTGGCCTGCTACCTGCCCTGCCGTGCCAGCCACAGCCAGGTAGCCGCTGTATTTGCAGAGGAAAATCTTCTGGATGCCGAGCCGAGGGTCATCACTGTAGGGGTCAAAGGAGCCCACCTGTCAAGGGAGAGGAGGCCCGTGAGTGGCCGTAAGCTTTGGACCTGGCCCGCCCCGCCCTCCCTGGTTCCCAGGCTCCGGGCCTCACCTTGCGGAGGGGCGGCCACTCGTCCTCGCCCTGGGTGGTGAGGCTCTCGCTGGGGTCAGTGTCGGTGAGGAACACCCGCACGGTGCTGAGCCGGTACAGCAGCCGCAGGCACACGCCCGAGGCATCCCAGAACCGCACCGTGCCGTCCTCGTGCCTGCGGGCGGGACCGTGAGCCGGCTGCCGCGCCGGGGGAGCCGGGGCCCTGCCCTACCCCACGTGCCCCCCTGGCAGGAGGAGGGTGCCCTCAGCGTCACCTACCCAGTGAGCAGCAGGTCTCTCTGGGGCGGGGCCGGGGCCAGGCTGGTGCCGCCGTCAATGGGCCACTCCTGGGGGAGAGACAGGGGAGAGGTTCACGGGGGAGGCTGGCCCCGGGGTGGGGCTGGGGCTCGGGCCGGGCCTACCATGGCGGAGAAGTGCGTGCCCAGCCTCTGGCCCTGAACTCGGGTTTCCGAAGGAGAAACCACCATCCCCAAAGCGCCCCTCTAAGAGGAACGGGGAACTGCTCACTGGGAAGAGTCAAGGGCGGGGGGCGCTCCTGGGGGACACCGTCAGTGGGCGCTCAGGAGGCTGGCTCCTGCCCTGCGTGTGCATGCTAAGTCGCCTCGGTCGTGTTCAACTCTTTGTGACCCCAAGGACCGTAGGCCTCCAGGCTCCTCTGTCCACGGGCTTCTCCAGGCAAGAACACTGGAGTGGGTGGCCCTGCCTTCCTCCAGGGGGTCTTCCCCGCACAGGCACTGAGCCAGTGGCTCTTGTGTCTCCTGTATCGATAGGTGGTTTCTTTGCCACTGAGCCAGAGGGGAAGCCCGGCTCCTGGCCCTCCTGTGCTCCTCAGTGCTGGAAAGAAGCTCCTGGCCCTGGACGCTGCCCTGAGGCATTTCTTCCCCGCTGCTCCCTACGCCCAGCCTGGCCTGCTACCTGCCCTGCCGTGCCAGCCACAGCCAGGTAGCCGCTGTATTTGCAGAGGAAAATCTTCTGGATGCCGAGCCGAGGGTCATCACTGTAGGGGTCAAAGGAGCCCACCTGTCAAGGGAGAGGAGGCCCGTGAGTGGCCGTAAGCTTTGGACCTGGCCCGCCCCGCCCTCCCTGGTTCCCAGGCTCCGGGCCTCACCTTGCGGAGGGGCGGCCACTCGTCCTCGCCCTGGGTGGTGAGGCTCTCGCTGGGGTCAGTGTCGGTGAGGAACACCCGCACGGTGCTGAGCCGGTACAGCAGCCGCAGGCACACGCCCGAGGCATCCCAGAACCGCACCGTGCCGTCCTCGTGCCTGCGGGCGGGACCGTGAGCCGGCTGCCGCGCCGGGGGAGCCGGGGCCCTGCCCTACCCCACGTGCCCCCCTGGCAGGAGGAGGGTGCCCTCAGCGTCACCTACCCAGTGAGCAGCAGGTCTCTCTGGGGCGGGGCCGGGGCCAGGCTGGTGCCGCCGTCAATGGGCCACTCCTGGGGGAGAGACAGGGGAGAGGTTCACGGGGGAGGCTGGCCCCGGGGTGGGGCTGGGGCTCGGGCCGGGCCTACCATGGCGGAGAAGTGCGTGCTCTGCCGGCTGCCGGCGGCGATGACGCGCTCCCACAGCTTCAGCGGGATGTTGGAGACGTGGTGGGAGCAGGTGATGGCTGAGCAGTGCAGGGAGGCCAGGTAGGGAGGCTGGACGGGCGGCCAACCGGCCGTCTGCAGGTCGATCACCACCAGCTCCTCCTCGGCCAGCACCACCAGGGCACAGGGGTCGTCGAAAGCTGCGGGGACAGGCCGAGGGTCGGGGCTGCAGGAGCCACGGGGAAGCAGTGTGCCCGGCCGGCCCTGTGCAATCTAAACTCGGGCGTTGGAGCCAGGGACTCTGCATTTTACAAACAGGCTCAGGGCCTTCCCTGGTGGTTCAGTGGCTACGACCCCACGCTCCCAAGGCAGGGGCCCCAGTTTGATCCCTGGTCAGGGAACTAGATCTCACATCACATACCTGGTGCAGCCAAATTTGGTAAATACATTTAAATGTTAAAAATCAGTTAATTAGGGCTTCCCTGGTGGTCCAGTGGGTAAGAACACAGTCTTGCAGTGCAAGGGGCGCCGGTGCAATCCCTGGCCTGGGAAGATCCCACATGCCACGGAGCGGCTGGACCAATGGGTCCACTACCGAGCTGGAGCTCTGGAGGGCATGCGCCCAGAGCCAGTGTTCTGCAGTGAGAGAGGCCACTGCGATGGGAGGCCCACACAGGCCAAAGAACAAAGATAAATAAATGAAAGACCAACAGAAGTGGCCAAAAAAAAAAAAAAGAATAAAAAATTAATTAATTAAAACAGGCTCCAAATCCAACAATGCATAAAAAGAATTCTAGGCCACAATTAAGAGGAGTTTATCCCAGATATGTAAGTCTACATGTGTGTTCAAAATCAAGTAATGCAATCTGTTGTGTCAACAGGCTAAAAAAGAAACGTCCTATAACATTAGATGCAGAAAAAGTGTCTGACAAAACCCATTTATGATTAAAACTCTCAGTGAAGTAGGAATAGAGGGGACTTCCTCAACTTGATAATGGACGTCTTTAAAAAAAAACCTACAGCTGGGACTTCCCTTGTGGTCCCGTGGCTAAGACTCCACACTCTCAATGGAGGGGACCTGGGTTCGATCCCTGTTCAGGGAACTAGATCCCACATGCTGCAACTAAGACCTGGCACAGCCAAATAAATATATATTAAAAAAAAAAAAACAAACAACCTACAGCTGACATAATACTCGATGGTGAGAAGCTGGAAGCTTTCCCACTGAGATCAGGAACGAGGCAAGGACGGTTCCTCTCACCGCTCCTTTTCAAGTACAAGCTAACGCAGTAGGACAAGAAAAGGAAATACAAGGTGTACAGACGGGGAAGGAAAAAGGAAAACTGTTCACAGATCGTCAGTGTAGGAAATCTGAAAGCACCGACCCAAACCCGGCCCTGGCTGCCGGCATGCTGCCAGCTGTGAGGACGGAAGAGTGTGGGAAGAGCGGGAAAACAGGCCAGTCTCCCTCTGCAGAGCCGCTAGCGAGGCCAGGAGGGCACAGCCCAGGGCGTCCCGTGTCGGCCTGCCCCCTACCCGGAGGCCTCGGGCCTGTCTGGTCACAGGCGTGTGGGGAGGAGTCAGGAGATCTCCCGCCAGGCCTCTGCTCCCGGTTTCGCACCAGCCCTTTCTGGTCTTGCCTGTCGCCCAATTTAGGAGGCTGACTCAGCACTCTCCTGGCCTGGCTGGGCTCCAGGAGGCCCGCCCGGCTGGTCCCTCACTGCCGCCTGTCCCACCCCACGAGGAGGGCTTCCCCGCGTCAGCCGGGCGGGTGTTCGATCCAGCAGTGCAGACCGGGCCCCGCCTGGGCCAAGCTGTTAGGTGAACTGGGGACGTGCAAAGAGAGCCTGGGGTGGGTGGGAGGTGTGGCCAGCAAGGACAGGCCCCAGGCCAGCAGGAAAGGAAAGGGGGCAGCCTCTGTGGACTGAGAAGAGGTGCGGTGGGGCTGAGGGACTCAGGATGGCAGCGCTGGGGACACCTGCAGGCCCTTCCTCTGCCTCCCGGGGGCCAGCCCTCCACGCCCCCGGCCTACCAGCCGCAGGGTCTGCCTCGACGAGGACAGTGAAGTCGATGACCCGGGAGGTGAAGTCGAAGGCCGTCTGCTGGCCGTTGTGGACCACCGAGATGCAGTGGCGGTCCCCGTAGCTGGCCCGCGGCATGCCGCCCTGGAAGATGGTGAAGGGCAACCTGGCAGGCACAGAAGAGCAGGGGTGGGCTGGGGCTCCATGGACCACCCCAGAGGCCGCGGGCTGAGCCGACCGAGGGACAGTCCTGTGACTGGCCTCTGGGGCAGGACCGGGGAGGGGGCCGGTCTCAGGGTGAGTGTCTGGTCAAAATTCCCAGGAAGGGCTGGTGCGGACCTTCCTCTCTTCCCAGCTCAGTAGCCCAGGAGAAGGTGAGGGCGAGCAGCGGGGCACGCGGGCTCCAGGCTCGGAGACTCTGCCGCCATCCAACCAGACCCTGCCACCCTTTCCTGCTTAGGTATCAGGTCTCCCTCTATGACTCTCTTTGAGTTGGGAACCTGCTGACCTGAGTCATCTGTCCGGGAGGGTGAAACGGAAAGAACGGGAACTTTTTTAAGGATTCCATCAGAGAAGTACAAATGGACCCCTCTCAGTTGCTTGGAGACCAGGATGTGGGACCCAAAGGCATCTTCTAGGCACTGTCTCCCCCAGGCAGAGGCCTGAGCAGCCCTTCGAGCTCCCCAGGAAGGCTCCAGAAAGGGAACAGCACAGAGCACCGACACCTACCCCTGCTTGGTGGTCAGCCAGAAGATTTTGGTAATAGCTTTGCAAGGAAAAGGACCTAAAAGAAAAGGAACTACCTTGAACACTCCTTCCGCCCTCAGAGGCCCGTGGCCCATAGCACAGACCCCGCACACCCACGGAGCAGCTTGAGGCTCGGGAGCCTTGCTCTGAGCGGTTCTGAGAGAAAGCCACAGTGCATGTCACAAGACACCCGCTGTGTGGTTCTCGGCATGGCCTTCACCCTCTCTGGGCCCCAGCTTCTGCCCCTGTGATTTCAGCTCCTACACCTGCAAGCCGGAGAGAGCGACTGGGACCAGAGAGCACACCGCCCGCTCCCTGGCAGCGGGAAGAGCACTGACCGTAAGGCACGCAGCTGTGCAGGGGCTCAGGCTGTGGCGTGTTGCTGGACACGGGCCACTGGCAGTAGCTGCCGTCGGAATGGCAGCTGACCATCAGACGGCCGTCTCGCTGCCAGCAGACGTTCTCCAGTTGCTTCGCGGCGGGTGAGGAGAAAGAGCACGCGTGGGCTGGGGCCGGGGGCAGGCGCGGCGCCACCGCCCACACGCCCCGCCTCAGACGGGCTGGTGTGCCACGTGGAGCCAGGAGAGCTGGGCGCACCCCTACCTGGCTGCTGAGGAAGTGACAGAGCACGCGGCCGCCCTGCAGGTCCCAGATGACGACGAGGCCCCGGCTGTAGCCGATGAGGATCTGGTTGGGATCCCGGGGGTGTTCCTGCAGAGCCTCCACCATCTCAAACGTCCGCCGGTGGCGGGCCTCCTCGGGCAACCTGGGCGAGGGGGCGCTGTGAGCCGTCACCAGCCACGGCGCCAGCTGGCACCGCAGGTCTCCCTCTATGACTCTCTTTGAGTTGGGAACCTGCTGACCTGAGTCATCTGTCCGGGAGGGTGAAACGGAAAGAACGGGAACTTTTTTAAGGATTCCATCAGAGAAGTACAAATGGACCCCTCTCAGTTGCTTGGAGACCAGGATGTGGGACCCAAAGGCATCTTCTAGGCACTGTCTCCCCCAGGCAGAGGCCTGAGCAGCCCTTCGAGCTCCCCAGGAAGGCTCCAGAAAGGGAACAGCACAGAGCACCGACACCTACCCCTGCTTGGTGGTCAGCCAGAAGATTTTGGTAATAGCTTTGCAAGGAAAAGGACCTAAAAGAAAAGGAACTACCTTGAACACTCCTTCCGCCCTCAGAGGCCCGTGGCCCATAGCACAGACCCCGCACACCCACGGAGCAGCTTGAGGCTCGGGAGCCTTGCTCTGAGCGGTTCTGAGAGAAAGCCACAGTGCATGTCACAAGACACCCGCTGTGTGGTTCTCGGCATGGCCTTCACCCTCTCTGGGCCCCAGCTTCTGCCCCTGTGATTTCAGCTCCTACACCTGCAAGCCGGAGAGAGCGACTGGGACCAGAGAGCACACCGCCCGCTCCCTGGCAGCGGGAAGAGCACTGACCGTAAGGCACGCAGCTGTGCAGGGGCTCAGGCTGTGGCGTGTTGCTGGACACGGGCCACTGGCAGTAGCTGCCGTCGGAATGGCAGCTGACCATCAGACGGCCGTCTCGCTGCCAGCAGACGTTCTCCAGTTGCTTCGCGGCGGGTGAGGAGAAAGAGCACGCGTGGGCTGGGGCCGGGGGCAGGCGCGGCGCCACCGCCCACACGCCCCGCCTCAGACGGGCTGGTGTGCCACGTGGAGCCAGGAGAGCTGGGCGCACCCCTACCTGGCTGCTGAGGAAGTGACAGAGCACGCGGCCGCCCTGCAGGTCCCAGATGACGACGAGGCCCCGGCTGTAGCCGATGAGGATCTGGTTGGGATCCCGGGGGTGTTCCTGCAGAGCCTCCACCATCTCAAACGTCCGCCGGTGGCGGGCCTCCTCGGGCAACCTGGGCGAGGGGGCGCTGTGAGCCGTGTCACCAGCCACGGAGGCGGCACAGCTCAGAGCGGGGCATAGCCGTGCGTGGCACCCGCGAAACAGCGGGCCTGGAAGGTGTCGCACGGAAAGGCTGCCAGGGTGCACTGTCCAGGGGCGAGAGGAGCCATGTGCGGAACAGGACAGTGATGGCAGCCCCCCAGGGACGCACACAGGTGGCTCCGCGACAAGGGAAGGCAAGGAAGTGACTTCCAGAAAAGTCCAAGTGGTGGAGACCTCTGGGGGAGGGAGGGAGCTGTGGCTGACCGGGCCGCCGGGGCCAGGGGCTGGCCAAGTCTGTCCTGGCGCAGAGCTGGCTGCAGGGCTGCTTGGCTTAACAAGCATCGATTACACTGTGCACTCAGACTTAGTGCATTTCTGTCAGGTGGTGGTATTTCACAAAAAAGACTTTTTAGGACCCCGCAAATCTTTGCATCAGTTGTCATGGCCTTGACCCTCACTTTCTTTGCTGGGCTTGGAATGCTGATGGGGAGTCTGGAGGTGCTGCAGCCAGCAAAGGCCTAGGAGGGGGCAGGCACGGGACCATGAGC
This sequence comes from Tragulus kanchil, assembly GCA_022376925.1. Lineage (NCBI taxonomy): Eukaryota > Metazoa > Chordata > Mammalia > Artiodactyla > Tragulidae > Tragulus > Tragulus kanchil. The sequence continues at coordinate 22,761,455 of JAIOJX010000027.1, read as the reverse complement.
TAACACCGAGGATGAAATCAGTGGAAACAGCCTGAATCCTGAGGGGGCTTCTATACCCAAACCCAAACCTAACTCTCTAAATTTAAAACAAGGATTTAGACTCATAGGAGAGGTCCCCAGGGCACTCAAGCTAGGAAAGTCCAGTGAGACTAGCCACCCGTGCGGGTGAGGTGGGCGCTGGCTCAGCCACAACGCGGAGCAAGTCCTTCCACTGTCCTGCCCACAGACCAGGGGTCCCGCGGAGTACCAGGTGTACCTGGAACCCTGCAAACAGTCCTGCTCCAACCACTGGCAGGCCGCCATGACTCCACCCTGCACAGTGCTCAGAGGGACTCAGCCCCAAGCAGGAACCTTCCCAACCCAGCAACACCCGGCCCTGCTTGACCATCACCCGGGGCCTGACGACGGCAAGTCTAACAGGCCTGGTGTGGAGCCCTGAGGAAGCTCGGGCCTGGAGCAGCTGCACAGACCGGTCCTGTGGCCTCCCTGGAGCCCTCCAGCCACCATCCTGGCCCCATGAGCTGCTGATGGACTCCTCCATCTCCTCCCCGGCCTGGTCCTGTGTCACCAGCCACGGAGGCGGCACAGCTCAGAGCGGGGCATAGCCGTGCGTGGCACCCGCGAAACAGCGGGCCTGGAAGGTGTCGCACGGAAAGGCTGCCAGGGTGCACTGTCCAGGGGCGAGAGGAGCCATGTGCGGAACAGGACAGTGATGGCAGCCCCCCAGGGACGCACACAGGTGGCTCCGCGACAAGGGAAGGCAAGGAAGTGACTTCCAGAAAAGTCCAAGTGGTGGAGACCTCTGGGGGAGGGAGGGAGCTGTGGCTGACCGGGCCGCCGGGGCCAGGGGCTGGCCAAGTCTGTCCTGGCGCAGAGCTGGCTGCAGGGCTGCTTGGCTTAACAAGCATCGATTACACTGTGCACTCAGACTTAGTGCATTTCTGTCAGGTGGTGGTATTTCACAAAAAAGACTTTTTAGGACCCCGCAAATCTTTGCATCAGTTGTCATGGCCTTGACCCTCACTTTCTTTGCTGGGCTTGGAATGCTGATGGGGAGTCTGGAGGTGCTGCAGCCAGCAAAGGCCTAGGAGGGGGCAGGCACGGGACCATGAGCTAACACCGAGGATGAAATCAGTGGAAACAGCCTGAATCCTGAGGGCGCTTCTATACCCAAACCCAAACCTAACTCTCTAAATTTAAAACAAGGATTTAGACTCATAGGAGAGGTCCCCAGGGCACTCAAGCTAGGAAAGTCCAGTGAGACTAGCCACCCGTGCGGGTGAGGTGGGCGCTGGCTCAGCCACAACGCGGAGCAAGTCCTTCCACTGTCCTGCCCACAGACCAGGGGTCCCGCGGAGTACCAGGTGTACCTGGAACCCTGCAAACAGTCCTGCTCCAACCACTGGCAGGCCGCCATGACTCCACCCTGCACAGTGCTCAGAGGGACTCAGCCCCAAGCAGGAACCTTCCCAACCCAGCAACACCCGGCCCTGCTTGACCATCACCCGGGGCCTGACGACGGCAAGTCTAACAGGCCTGGTGTGGAGCCCTGAGGAAGCTCGGGCCTGGAGCAGCTGCACAGACCGGTCCTGTGGCCTCCTCCCTGCCCTGCTTCATGGCAGAACTCTCCACGGCCACCATCCTGGCCCCATGAGCTGCTGATGGACTCCTCCATCTCCTCCCCCTGGGACTCTGGTCCTCCCCCGACTCCCTCCCAAGACCCGCTCTGAATCCCTCTCTACCACAGACACCACCGTTCAGGAGCAAAGATTCTGAAATGATCTCAAGAACCCTACAGGCTGTGGGCATCAGCGGTTTGGGGCCATGGAGCCCGCATGCAATCGAACAAGTTGTCGAGACTCCAAAACACAGGCATCAGCGGAAGCTGCCCAGCTGACGCAGGGAGGTCTGGGCCTCGTCTGCCCCGCGGCGGAGTCCCGGGCTCTGAAAGAGGCGGTCTTGGCACCAAGAACATTGACTGAGAGTCAGCATCATCACAAGGTCATTTTGAGCCTCATCTCGCTCCCCTTTAAACGGGCTGGCAAGTCCCTCCCAAGACTCCGCTTAGTGCTGGGGTGCTGACACTTTGGGCAGCGAGATTCTCAATTCCGGAGACAGGTGGAGAGCTGAGAGTCTGGCCTCCCGTCCCCACAGACATCCCAGGAGAGAAACGACACGCTCCCGCGGCATCCGTGGGTGGAAGGGAGAAGCCCTGTCCACCGCCAGGGCACGGGGGACTCCGCGCCCGGGACTCACTGCTGCAGCACGGCGTCCGAGCTGATGGCCCGGTCCTCCAGCACACGGAAGGCCGGCAGCTGGACCACGAACACGGTGCCGCTCTCGGTGCCCAGGTAGAGGAGCTCGTGGGAGGAATGCGGCAGGACCACGGTGATCTGCGTGGCACTGGGAGCAGCCCTGCGGACGGGAATGACGACCGTGAGCCGGCCTCTGCCCAGGCAGGGGGCACCTACGGCGGGGATCCCCGACTCCCTCAGCGGCCCCAGGGAAGGCCAGGCCTGGGGGGTCCTTTAACGGGGTCCATGGCTATTCAGGCCAGAAAAACACATTGATTCTTTTCTGTCAAGACAGGAGACTGATGGCGGAGAGCTGAGGCTAAAGGGCCGGGAGAGGCCGTCCAGAGCCTCAGCCCTGCCCGCTTCTCCCGGGACACGTGGGCTGGCGGAGCAAGAAGACAGAGCTCTTACCCCGGGGGGCCACGCAGCGTGAAAGCCTCATCTTCCTGCAGCTCTGATGCCCCGCCTTTGACCCTCAGGCTCCACAGGTGCAAGCTGTTGTCGTCCAGCAGGGTGACCAGCTGGCACTGGGGAGGACGTGGGGGGGAGTGTCCAGTCTCGTTAACCGGGGAGAGGCAGCACGCCCCACGGAACTGACCCTGGGGGTGGCTGGGCCGGTTCGGGTGGTTTCAGAGAGCCCGGCTACTGCTAGCCTGGCCGCTGGGGACAGGCAGGTGCGTCCCGGGTTCTCTCATCAGCACCAGACTCAGGACCACCACACGCAGGGCACAGGGCGGGGAGCGGCTCACCTGGCCAGGCAGGAAGTGGATCTGCACGACGGCGTTGTTCTCCCGGTGCAGGCCCATGAACTCCACCCCGGGGGCACCGTAGCTAGAAGCGGGCTTAGGAAATGCTCCAGAAGGCGGGACACCCCCTGCCACCCTGGCCTGGCCTCAGATCTAAATACCCAGCATCGGAGAAGGCCTCACCCTCTCCCAGGCATCAGGACCCAGGGGTGGGGGCGAGGGTGGGGACGGTTGCACTGGGGAGGTGGCGGCAGTAGGCATGGTCCGAGGGCAACAGGTCCGAGAACCTGACCCCCGAGGGGGAAGCCAGCCAGCCAGAGAGGGGTGGGCCGACTCCTTAGAGGACTGAAACCTTATCTTGGCAACTGTCAGGCTGCCCACGGTACCCCTGCCTCCCAGCCCCCACACCTGAGCCGCTGGAGACCGTCCCTCCACAGGGCGGCACCTGTCGGCCCACCTGCGGCAGCGGGGCACGAGTCTTGGCACTGAGAACTGTGACCAGGATATGGCCGCGGCCTGGCAACCATTAACCAGCTGAGGGAGGGCCGGGTCCTGTGGAATCTGTGCGGCCCTCCTGTGTGCGCACCACCTCCCGCCTCGCTCCCGCCCCCGTCCTGCGGCGGAGGGGCCCCGGGTGTGACCGCTTCCCGGAGGAGGTGCCGGCTGGGCTCTCCGGGGGCAGGGGTGGGCACCTCCCAGTTCCCCTGGGTGCCCCCCGGGGGCTCAGGTCAGATCTGGGGGTCCTGGAACCCATGCCCCGCTCTCCCGCCTCGTGCTGGCTTCTGAGATGGACTCACTGGACCTTGTCGAGCCGCAGGGCATGGAAGGACTGTCCCTGCCAGCGTGCGTGCGTGCGTGTGTGTGTGTGTGTACGTGGGAGTGAGCACAGTCAGCTGACGTTAACGCAGCTCCTCTGACCCCAGGCCACCCTGTCTCTGGCTTGGAGAGAGCCCTGGGGCCAGTCTGCGGACTCTCCCGGGGTGGGCGTGGGGAAGGGGAGATGCCCACAGCGCCCCTGCTCGGCCCTCCCCAGCCTCCACTCACCATATTCAGGGCTGACCCCGCGAAGGTCTGTGGAACGTCCCGGGAATACGAGGGGTCATCTGCAGGTTGTTTTTCTATGGGGGGTAGGGGCTCGTTCTTGAATCTCACCCGTTCCCAGGCCCCCGCCCTTCCAGGGCCCCCCTGGGTGGGAGCTGGGAGAATGGGAAGGATACAGCTTGACGGCCCCGGAGCGGGTGCCGATGGCCAGGATGCGCAGGGAGGGGCTGTAGCCGAGGGCGCTGGGCTGGTGCGGGAAGCCATGCTCCACCGTCTGAAACGAGAACCAGGCAGCATGGGCCTGCGGCCACGTCCCCGCCGGCCCTCCACGGCCGGGCCGGGGTCAGCGCTGGAGGGAGGGGCCGCAGCACAGAGCCACCCCCGCAGGAAGGGGGACTTCAGTCACATCCAGGTCCCTTCCTGGACCCACCTGGGCCCCACCCTCAGTCCATTCCTGAGCCAGTCATGGTCACGTGGCCTCCCCGGGAGCTCATTCTCCCCAGACGCCACGCCGGCCCCTCGCTCTCCAGGAACTCTGACACAGGTCCCCCACCACCCGTACTGTGGGTAACCCACCCAGCGCTCCTGCCGGGGTGCGGGGGAAGCCTGGGGGGCCGGCACGGGGGGGCCCCAGGTAGTTCAGGAAGGCCAGCTGCATCTCAGCTCCAGGTGGGCCCATGGGGTCCGGAAGAACCCACAGCTGCCCTTCCCGACTCCGGGCCACCCCAGGCGCCTCCGTCGCTGCGCCCCTGCCTCGTGAGCTCTCGTCCGCCGTCTCCCCACAGACAACGCTCTGGAGTGTCATCGCAGACACATACCTCTGCTCATGTCTTATTCTAGAAATAAAACACGTTGTAGACAACTTGGAACATATAAAGGAGTTTGAGAGGCAAACCCCAAATCACCCACACTCCCATGACCGGAGTAACCCTTGCTAGCAAGGCGGGGGTCCGACTGTAGGTACGAGGGTCTATGCTTAGAGACAGAGGCCTCGGGGAGAAACATTGTCTCTTGTCACTTACATGTGGAATCTAAAGATACAACCAGCTAGTGAATATGATGAAAAAGCAGCAGACTCACAGATGTAGAGAACAAACTAGTGGCCACCAGCGGGAAGGGGTGAGGAAGGGCCTGCAGAGGTGGGGTGTGAGGTACAGACCCCCGGGTCTCAGGTAGGACTGAGGACCCAGGGAACCGAGTCAATGCTCTGTAATAACTGTAAATGGAAGGTAACCTTTCTAAACTTTTTTTTTGAAATTTTGGCCTCTTTTATTGGTCCTTCATTTATTTATTTTCATCTGCCTTAATTCTCTGGCATGTGTGGGCCTCCCACTGCAGTGGCCTCTCTTGTTGCAGAGCACTGGCTCTGGGCGCATGCGCTCAAAAGCGCTGGCTCATCATTGGACACACCGGTCCAGCCTTCCACGGAACGTGGGAACTTCCGGTGCCAGGGATTGAACCGGTGCCCCTTGCACTGCAAGGCGAACTCTTTACCCACTGGACCACCAGGGAAGCCCCCTTTCTAAAATTTTAATTTGGGGACTTTCCTGGCGGTTCAGTGGTTAGGACTCAGCACTTCCATTGCAGGGGGTGCAGGTTTGATCCCTGGTCAGGGAAAATATATATATTCTAAACAATTGTAAATAAAAATATGAATAAAACTTTTTTTTTAAAAAATCAGAGACTTAGGTTAGATCCCATGGATATAGGTACACACATACAGCTCTGTAACCTGTCTCTCCACTTATAGCCAGTCCAGGCTATTAAAAGCACTAACATGACTTTTTAATTTTATGCTTTTAAAACTTTGGCTGCACTTGGCGGCGTGTGGGATCTCAGTTTCTCAACCAGGGATTGATTGAACCCAGGACACGGCTGTGTCAAGTACCAACCCCTAGACCCTCAGGGAACTCCCTCGAAAGACCTTTAAAGGACTGAAGAACAGTCTTCAGCGGGAGGTGGTTAACTCACTAGGCCTCTGGTGCTAAATAGTTACTTTGTTTCTGGATGTATTGCAACTGACAGTTAGACTCCTGCCTCTGCCTGTAACTCAGTATTCCCCTAGGCAGACGTCCTGGGGTGGAAGCACAGGTTAAAAGGGTAGGGACGGGCCGGGAGCGCTCGAGACTCAGACTGACAAACCATCTCCAGGAGGGTTTCAGCTGTTTCTCAGTTAGCAAATCCCAGTTTCCCACCCTCACCCAGAGGACACTTAACCTGCAGAGCTAGATTAGAGGGGACACAGGATGCCGGCCAGCTACTTCAAAGATTTTCTTTTAAACCATGGAGACGGCTCTGCAGGAAAAGGCTTCCCCAGAGAGGCAGCCCTCTCTTGGCCCAAGGCTCTGCTCTGGGCTTTACTTGGCCTCCAGGGAGCAGGTAGAGGTACATCCTGGTGACGGCTGGGGGGACAGCTTAGCAAACCCAACTGCTGCCCGCCTGCCCGCCCACCCTGGCCAGCGGATCGAGGAAGGAGGCCTGTGCTGGTGTCGGCCCGGGGACGAGCGCTCCAGAGAGTGCCTATTCGGGGATGTCTAGGTCTGGGGGGCTCCCCACAAGCCCGGTTCTCTGCCAGGAACACAGCCTGCCCTGTCCACGGCACCTGGAAGGGGCAGCAGTGAGCGAGCCCATGGGAACCCCACCCCCTCCAGCCCAGGTCCCTGTTCAGCTATGCGAAAAATGCAGAGCCTGGAAAAGCCTTGGGGAGATAGCAGGGTATTTGAAATGTAAACATTTCCCAGGAAAAGGAAGGCAGGCACTAGAAGCACTGAGCTTCCCAGGAGGGGCCTGCCATTGTAAATAAAAATATGAATAAAACTTTTTTAAAAATCAGAGACTTAGGTTAGATCCCATGGATATAGGTACACACATACAGCTCTGTAACCTGTCTCTCCACTTATACCCACTCCAGGCTATTAAAAGCACTCACATGACTTTTAATTTTATGCTTTTAAAACTTTGGCTGCACTTGGCGGCGTGTGGGATCTCAGTTTCTCAACCAGGGATTGATTGAACCCAGGACACGGCTGTGTCAAGTACCAACCCCTAGACCCTCAGGGAACTCCCTCGAAAGACCTTTAAAGGACTGAAGAACAGTCTTCAGCGGGAGGTGGTTAACTCACTAGGCCTCTGGTGCTAAATAGTTACTTTGTTTCTGGATGTATTGCAACTGACAGTTAGACTCCTGCCTCTGCCTGTAACTCAGTATTCCCCTAGGCAGACGTCCTGGGGTGGAAGCACAGGTTAAAAGGGTAGGGACGGGCCGGGAGCGCTCGAGACTCAGACTGACAAACCATCTCCAGGAGGGTTTCAGCTGTTTCTCAGTTAGCAAATCCCAGTTTCCCACCCTCACCCAGAGGACACTTAACCTGCAGAGCTAGATTAGAGGGGACACAGGATGCCGGCCAGCTACTTCAAAGATTTTCTTTTAAACCATGGAGACGGCTCTGCAGGAAAAGGCTTCCCCAGAGAGGCAGCCCTCTCTTGGCCCAAGGCTCTGCTCTGGGCTTTACTTGGCCTCCAGGGAGCAGGTAGAGGTACATCCTGGTGACGGCTGGGGGGACAGCTTAGCAAACCCAACTGCTGCCCGCCTGCCCGCCCACCCTGGCCAGCGGATCGAGGAAGGAGGCCTGTGCTGGTGTCGGCCCGGGGACGAGCGCTCCAGAGAGTGCCTATTCGGGGATGTCTAGGTCTGGGGGGCTCCCCACAAGCCCGGTTCTCTGCCAGGAACACAGCCTGCCCTGTCCACGGCACCTGGAAGGGGCAGCAGTGAGCGAGCCCATGGGAACCCCACCCCCTCCAGCCCAGGTCCCTGTTCAGCTATGCGAAAAATGCAGAGCCTGGAAAAGCCTTGGGGAGATAGCAGGGTATTTGAAATGTAAACATTTCCCAGGAAAAGGAAGGCAGGCACTAGAAGCACTGAGCTTCCCCAGGAGCCCCCCTGGGCCTCGGCTGCCCCAGGTTGCTGGGCCCTTCCTGGGCTGATGACATGTTCCCATCATCACCACCAGCAGCAGCTCAAAGCCAGAGCCTCCGCAATTCGGAGGACTCTGGGGAAACGCCCAGCAGGAGCCTGGTGGGGGCCCTGGTGCCAGGAGATTCTGAGCCCATGCAATGTGGCTGGTGCCACCAAGAAAGTGAACTTCTAACTGCACTTCATTTTATTTAAATTCAAGGATGAACCCTCACAATTCTGTAATTAGAAAACATTCCAGGTTGTGTTCCAGAGGCTAGAGGTAGATAGACTAGAGCTTTGAATTTCCTTTCTCAGCTGTAAACCTTCCAAACGCAAAATGGGGATCACATATTCCCAAAAAAGATGTAATGGGTAGGGCTTCCCTGGTGGTCCAGTGGGTAACGACACTGCCTTGCAGTGCAAGGGGCGCTGGTTCAATCCCTGGCCTGGGAAGATCCCACGTACCGCGGAGCGGCTGGACCGATGTGTCCAATTACCGAGTCAGAGCTCTGGCGCGCGTGAGCCCAGAGCCAGTGCTCTGCGACAACGGTGGCCACGGCGATGGGAGGCCCGCAGGAGCCAAAGAACAAAGACAGATGAAAATGGAGAAATGAATGACCAGTGGAAGTGGCCCGCCCATCCCCCTCCCTCTCCACCCCACCCTCCAAAAGATAAATAAATTCAAAAAAAAAAAAGATGTAATGGGTAAACTGAGATCTGCTAGCAGTATAAAATATGCCTTTGTATTAAAGACAAATATTAAGAAAGAAAATCTAATGTCTATTGACCACATGTTGCAACAATAACATTTTGGATATACTGAGTTGAGCAGAATACATTATCAAAATTCATTTCACTTTGTTTAAAAAAGCTTTGTAATGTGGCTCCTATAACACTTTCTATTACATACGTCTCACCTTCCTACCAGACCCAGGTGCTGCCATAGATGAGTCTACCTCAGGGCATCGGCAGGAAAGTCAAGCCAGAGAAAACAGCTCTTCATTTGGGGCTCGGGCCACATGTTATCCTATCCACACGTCGGCAGGAAGTTCTCCTAACATCTCACCTGAGTCAGTCCTGCTGCAGCTCACTCCTTCCCCCAACCCAGAGGGCAACAAAAGTCAGGCCTACCTACCGTTCAATCACTCCTACTCATCCCTCATTTCCTTCCAGGTCCTGAGGACATTATGCCACCCTTCCCTCCCAAACCATGTTCTTTCCCATAGGTTGGTTTAGAAAGAACAGGAACTGAGGCTCATGAAATGCAGAATCCTCTGTAACCATTTAAAAGGCAGCGGGACTTGGGCAAGCTACGCTGCCTTGTTTCACGTGTGGTCAACAGAATGATCCTAGAGACGGTATTGAGCAGGGCTGTCCCTGGCTTGAACAAGATGAACCTCAGAATGGCCACTTGACCGTGGCTGGAGGGCTCAGCTGGCCTCACGGGGCACAAGCTTTGCTCCTTGAGGTCCCTGACTCCTTCAAAGATTCTTTCTCATTCCCCCGTATCCCTCAGGGCATCTTTTCCAAGTTTTTGAGGAACCCAGGTGCCCTCAAAAACAAAATGGAGGAATTCCCTGGTGGTTCAGTGGTTAATAACCCACACTTCCAATGCAGAAAGCATGGGTTCAATCCCTGGTCGGGGAACTAAGATTGTACATGCCTCACTATGTGGCCAAAAAAACCAAAAAACAAAAAACCCACACACAAAACAAAATGGAAGGGATTTAACGGTGCCTCTAACTAGCTGGAACCAAGAGAGTGGATGTGAGCATAGACAGTGTGGAGACAGGGGGATCTCCGGGAGCGGGGATGGTGGCCCTGCTTCCACACGCAGGTAAGACCCACGGATCCCTGAATGAGGCACCGCGACAAGGTGACAAGAGGCGGCAAATTGAATATGAGCTCGGGCCCCAGGCCGGTTACAAGAGGCCAAGGTGGTCTTACCGGGAAGGAGGAAGGAAGGGGTTTGGACACAGGGAGAGGACAAAGGTCAGTAAATGGGGGGGAACAGGGAGGAGGTGGACCCCCCGGGCCTGAGAAGCCTGGGGAAGCAGAAGTTTCCGCCAGGCACCTTGGCCTGCCCTCTGGCTGCCTCCCAAGCTCAGGCGCCCCTCCCTCCAACTCCCAACAGCCTTTGAAGACTCGGCTCCTCCCACTGGAGCACCAGGCCCAGGCTGGCGGGGACACCCGCAGGCTGGCTTGGGATTTAGGCCCAGTTCCAGGAAAGGTATGAGACCTCCCTTAAAGGAAGCGGCCCCCAGAGACAGGAGGGCTTCAGCCCCAGGGGGCTCTTGTGTGGACTTCCAAGGCACACAGCACCCGCAATCAGTCCTCTGCCCCAGAGGCCCAGGTTCTGGGGCCAGCCCTCCCAGCCGACTCCAGCTCAGGTTCAAGGCTGGAGGCTGACCGGAGCCTGGCAGCTCAGCATCCAGCCTACCTGGCACTGCCCCCGCCCTGCTACCTGGCTCAGGTGACCTCGGCTAAGGGAAGGGAGAACAATGAATGCTTGTGACAGGGAGTTGGGAAAGGAGAGATTTGCAGGAGACGCCAAACTGCAACCTTAGCCTGGTGTGGAGAGAAAGCCCGTCTGTCTCACTGGGGTTCTGGGACCCCATTTCAGGTTCCCGGAAGGGAGAGTGAAGAGGGGGCTTGTCTCAGAGGGAGGGAGCCCCTTCCTCCTGCCCTCAGCAGGGGGCCCGTCCAAGATTGAGGGCTGATGAGTCCCTATACTTGGGGGGCAGACAGGAAGGCTGCTCAGGGGCACCTGAGGGGGTACCCGCGTGGGGGGGAGGGAGGCACTGCCCTGGGTTGGGTGTGGTTAGCCCGGATTCCTGGAGCTGGCAGCAACCCAGGCCTCCCTGAGCGGCCGTCACCTGACACCAGGGGCCCAGTCACGCAAACAGCCAAGCCCAGACTGCCCAGGCCTGGACAGGGGCAGCTGGGCAGGAGCACACTGTTTGTTCAGAGCCTGGTGGGGGGGAGGGCCCTGGCACCCTTATCAACCGGCTGGCAGGTCTCACCGGGGAGTCAGGGCCTCGAGGGATTCCTCAAGGAAGAGTCTTCCTGAAGTCCCCGGGGCCACTCCCTCCCTCCTGTGGCTCCCATGGTCCCTGCCTTTGGTTCTCAGTGGCCCTGCTCGCATGGCCAGCTGGCTCGTCTTTCTTTACAACCGGCTTGAGGACCCGGCACCTGGCACTGGTAAGAGAGACCCTGAGGTCTCACAGCTTGCAGAAGGCACTGGGAGCGCATTCCAAGTGGGTGCCCCTCCATGTGCCAGGCTGTGCAAGCCTGGAGCCTCAGTTTCCTCACCTGCAGGGTGGGAACCTCACCACCTGTGAGTCGTCAGGAGGCGGTGGCGAAGATGAGGCCCACCCTGGATGGCCGTGTGGGGGCGCCATTCAAAGCAATTTAACTCACTCAGCACACCCACCTGGGTGTGGGGGTTACTATAATACCCACTTCACAGATGAGGAAACTGAGGAGCAGAGCGGGCAGGAGCGTTTCTGCAGTCACTCGGGGAGCTGGTATCTAGACCCAGTCTCCCGGCTCGAGTCCTGGCCCACCACTACCACCCTGCCCTCGCTGGGCCCGGCGCCTCTGGGAGCGGGAGCTGCTCCTCAGACAGTCCGTCCCTAGCAGGGGCTTCCGAGTGTCTGTCCACAGACACAGCTCCCGCCCTGGAGCCAATGCCGAAGAAGCAGGACGTGCTGCCCTGGGCCTCTGGGGGTGCTCTCTCGGAGGCATTTCCCTGGCTGTGGGTGTCCAGGAGTTTGGCCAGAGGTGCTAGAGGGAGAGCCCCACGCTGGCGGAGAAGCCGGCATCTGCAAGCCCCTCTGGACTGGCCGATGATGGAGCCATGTCCCGCTTCCCCCCTCCGTGCCCTACAGACCAGCCCTTCAGGACGGACACTGCCTGCTTCCCAGATGCGAGTCTCTGAGCTCCAGCTCTGTGTGTCCCAGCGTTTGCTGGGCCCCGGCTGCACCCAAGGGTGCCTCGACCCTGCATCCTCAACCTCGAGCCAGCCAGCATTCCAGGGCTGGGCTAACACTGGAGCCACTGGTCGCTTAGGCCCTCAGCTTACACGTCAACTCACTGCATCTGCACGCGGGCACCAGCAGGCGGCTTCCGCCATCTCTCCACTTGGGGAGGAGAACCTTGTCCCAGGTCCCCTGGCTGGTGAACCCCGGTGGTGAGGTACCCGATGGGCACCACGCCTCTCCGGGCAAGCCTGCATCTCTATAAATGGATGACCGTTGCTATCGCTCTTCGGCTCAAATCACACGTCGCCTTCACCACCCTCCTTCTCGCCCCTCGTGGGCACCCCATCCCAGTGGATGACAGACACAATTGCCCAGTCAGGAGAGAGACCCCTCGATCATGCAGGACACCCACCTCCCTGGCTTTCTAGACCCCATCAATCACCAGGTCCTATCAACCTCACGCCTTAAAGAGTTCTCTATCAGGGACTATTTGACGGGGGACGCATGGCAGCGTATGGACACGTTTTCAGTTGTCATGTCTTGGGAAGGTGGGCCTGGGGATGCTGTTCACAATTCAGCATGTCCCAACGGCCCCAAATGTCAACAGTGCGGAGTTGGGACTCACCTCACGGCTGGGCCCCACCGGGTCAAGGCGAGGTCTCCTAAGTGCTCTGAGCTCACCTGCTTCTGACTGAAAGGATAAAAATGGCTCCAGAGGCACCTTCTCTAAGTCATAGATGAGATCACTCAAAACCCACCAGGCGGGCTTCCCTGGTGGTCCAGTGGGTAAGGACACCGCCTTGCAGTGCAAGGGGCGCCGGTTCGACCCCTGGCCTGGGAGGATCCCACGTGCCGCGGAGCGGCTGGACTGATGTGTCCAATTACCGAGCCGGAGCTCTGGAGCGCATGTGCCCAGAGCCGGTGCTCTGCGACAACAGAGGCCACCGCGATGGGAGGCCCACACAGGCCAGAGAACAAAGATGGATGAAAAATGGATGAATGAAAAACCTATAGAAGTGGCCCGCCTGCTCCCCTCCCTCCCCACCCCATAAAAAAAAAAAAACACCCCACCAGGCTGGGCTTCCCTGGTAGCTCAGTGATAGAGTTCGCCTGCCAATGCAGGAGACACGGGTTCAATCCTTGATCCGGGAGGATCCCACATGCTGGGAATAAACTAAGGCCGTGAGCCACAACTATGGAGTCTGTGCTCTAGAGCCTCGGAGCTGCAACTATGGAGCCCACGTGCCGCAACTACTGAAGCCCGTGAACCCTAGAGCCCGAGTTCCACAACAAGAGAAGTCACCGTAACAAAAAGCCTGCTCACCTCAACAAAAGAGTAGTCCCTACTCCCTTTAACTAGAGAAGAGCCTGTGGTGGCAGTGAAAACCCAGAAGAGCCAAAAATTAAAAAAAAAAAAAGAAAAGAAAATCTACCAGGCTCCGGTGTATCAGACCCAAACTCCCAGGTTCCAGCCTCCCTGACTCCACAGCTGACCGCCCCCGCTGGGGGCGGGGCTTGTGTGAGTAGGCCTTCCCAGGCTTCCCTCCAATCCCAACCCTTCAGGCTCCACCACTCACCCAGAGCCTAGAGGAGTCTAAACCCCTGCCTCCTCCCCAACGATCCGCCAAGACAGTCCCCTCTCAGGAAGTGGTATTTTAGATCATGAGCACCCTTCCTTCCACCAGCTTATAAATGGCCTGGAGGGCAAAGGTCTTATCTGAGATTTCCCAAAGCCCCAGCCCTGGGCTGGGTATACAGAAGGTACTCAGTGCATGGTTCTTAGAAATGAATGGAAAGAAGAAGGAATTCCAGGAGTCTCCCCAGTCAGGGCTGGGGGTGTGGCAGCCAAATTTGGGGGTACGGGGGGGGGGTTTGATTTCTCTGCCCTGGCCCCGCCCCAGCCCCACCCGGCTGCTCCAGTCAGATCTTGGGGCGGGGGTTCAACCTTCTTCACTGAGCCTGTCTATCCGGTTTGCACTGGAATCAGCCATTTTTTGGGGGTGTGAGATCCCAGCATTGTCATCTGGGGCAACGCAAGGAGTCAGGGGTCACACCCAGGCCCTGTGATGGGTGCTAAGGTTCTGAGACCCACACTCAACACCCACGGGCTGCTCTCTTGGGAATGAGGAAGGCAGATTCCCCATTCATAGCACACGTCGCGCCCCAACCCAGGGCCCCAAAACTCCGCCTTAGCTTCCTGTTGTCAGTGGGAGGAGGTATTCCCTGATCCCAGTGGGAGGGGGAGACCCCCCGGGAATAAACTAAGGCCGTGAGCCACAACTATGGAGTCTGGGCTCTAGAGCCTCGGAGCTGCAACTATGGAGCCCATGTGCCGCAACTACTGAAGCCCGTGAACCCTAGAGCCCGAGTTCCACAACAAGAGAAGTCACCGTAACAAAAAGCCTGCTCACCTCAACAAAAGAGTAGTCCCTACTCCCTTTAACTAGAGAAGAGCCTGTGGTGGCAGTGAAAACCCAGAAGAGCCAAAAATTAAAAAAAAAAAAGAAAAGAAAATCTACCAGGCTCCGGTGTATCAGACCCAAACTCCCAGGTTCCAGCCTCCCTGACTCCACAGCTGACCGCCCCCGCTGGGGGCGGGGCTTGTGTGAGTAGGCCTTCCCAGGCTTCCCTCCAATCCCAACCCTTCAGGCTCCACCACTCACCCAGAGCCTAGAGGAGTCTAAACCCCTGCCTCCTCCCCAACGATCCGCCAAGACAGTCCCCTCTCAGGAAGTGGTATTTTAGATCATGAGCACCCTTCCTTCCACCAGCTTATAAATGGCCTGGAGGGCAAAGGTCTTATCTGAGATTTCCCAAAGCCCCAGCCCTGGGCTGGGTATACAGAAGGTACTCAGTGCATGGTTCTTAGAAGGGAAGGGAAAGAAGAAGGAATTCCGGGGGCCTCCCCAGTCGGGGCTGGGGGTGTGGCAGCCAAATTTGGGGGTACGGGGGGGGGGTTTGATTTCTCTGCCCTGGCCCCGCCCCAGCCCCACCCGGCTGCTCCAGTCAGATCTTGGGGCGGGGGTTCAACCTTCTTCACTGAGCCTGTCTATCCGGTTTGCACTGGAATCAGCCATTTTTTGGGGGTGTGAGATCCCAGCATTGTCATCTGGGGCAACGCAAGGAGTCAGGGGTCACACCCAGGCCCTGTGATGGGTGCTAAGGTTCTGAGACCCACACTCAACACCCACGGGCTGCTCTCTTGGGAATGAGGAAGGCAGATTCCCCATTCATAGCACACGTACCGCGCCCCCAACCCAGGGCCCCAAAACTCCGCCCTTAGCTTCCTGTTGTCAGTGGGAGGAGGTATTCACTTAGGGGAGCCCTGATCCCAGAGTTGGGGAGTCTCACAGCCACAGGTCAAGAAAGTCGGCCGAGCACGCTGGCCCCCTGAACACGGCCCTAGAAGCTCACTCTCCTGGGGAGGCACACGGCCCCAGAAAACAGCACTTGACACTCCCAGGCCACCGTGCCTAGCGTTTAAATGAGCTAATTCCATGTGATCCTCAGGACAGGCCCATGCCGTGGAGAGGGCACAGCTCACCCCACTTCTAAGTGGCTAAGCTGGATCTCAAGCCCACCCGTCAGCATGGCCTGGAGGGGTCCTGGGCCCCCTGAGGGGAGGAGTATCTTGTTGCTCCTCTTCCTGGAGTCCCCTTTCTGGAGGGGAGGGACGCTCAGGGCCCTAGATCAAAGCAGAGGTGAGAGGGGCTAATTACCCTGAATGGGCTGCAGATTGCTAGGTGGCCTCCGTGCTAATAAACCAGGCTGCTGCCTCCTTCCCTTTTATAGGCCGGCTCCGGCCTTCCCAGGCCCAGTCTCCAAGGAAGCCCTGTGATCTCAGAAAAAGGATACTTGCTTTGCGGGTCTTAGGAGCAGGGGTGGGGTGGGGGCAGTCAAATGCCAACCCGCACCTTCTCACAGGCACCTCTCCCCACTCGCCTAGGCTTAGACACTGCCAGAAAGAAGCGTGCGTTCTGCCTGCCTGGAATACAGCGGTTTCTTTTAGGGGAGATTTAAGGAGGAAGGGACCAGCGTGGCCCGTGGCCACAGGGCTCCAAGGAGCCTGGCTTCAGACACTGCCAGGATGGGCAGAGCCACCCGCCCCCCCCCCTGCTCCAGTCAGATCTTGGGGCGGGGGTTCAACCTTCTTCACTGAGCCTGTCTATCCGGTTTGCACTGGAATCAGCCATTTTTTGGGGGTGTGAGATCCCAGCATTGTCATCTGGGGCAACGCAAGGAGTCAGGGGTCACACCCAGGCCCTGTGATGGGTGCTAAGGTTCTGAGACCCACACTCAACACCCACGGGCTGCTCTCTTGGGAATGAGGAAGGCAGATTCCCCATTCATAGCACACGTACCGCGCCCCCAACCCAGGGCCCCAAAACTCCGCCCTTAGCTTCCTGTTGTCAGTGGGAGGAGGTATTCACTTAGGGGAGCCCTGATCCCAGAGTTGGGGAGTCTCACAGCCACAGGTCAAGAAAGTCGGCCGAGCACGCTGGCCCCCTGAACACGGCCCTAGAAGCTCACTCTCCTGGGGAGGCACACGGCCCCAGAAAACAGCACTTGACACTCCCAGGCCACCGTGCCTAGCGTTTAAATGAGCTAATTCCATGTGATCCTCAGGACAGGCCCATGCCGTGGAGAGGGCACAGCTCACCCCACTTCTAAGTGGCTAAGCTGGATCTCAAGCCCACCCGTCAGCATGGCCTGGAGGGGTCCTGGGCCCCCTGAGGGGAGGAGTATCTTGTTGCTCCTCTTCCTGGAGTCCCCTTTCTGGAGGGGAGGGACGCTCAGGGCCCTAGATCAAAGCAGAGGTGAGAGGGGCTAATTACCCTGAATGGGCTGCAGATTGCTAGGTGGCCTCCGTGCTAATAAACCAGGCTGCTGCCTCCTTCCCTTTTATAGGCCGGCTCCGGCCTTCCCAGGCCCAGTCTCCAAGGAAGCCCTGTGATCTCAGAAAAAGGATACTTGCTTTGCGGGTCTTAGGAGCAGGGGTGGGGTGGGGGCAGTCAAATGCCAACCCGCACCTTCTCACAGGCACCTCTCCCCACTCGCCTAGGCTTAGACACTGCCAGAAAGAAGCGTGCGTTCTGCCTGCCTGGAATACAGCGGTTTCTTTTAGGGGCGATTTAAGGAGGAAGGGACCAGCGTGGCCCGTGGCCACAGGGCTCCAAGGAGCCTGGCTTCACGGGATCGTGATTACACTCCGCAGCACTCAAGAGCCTTTCATCTTCCCCAGCCCTAAGTCTCCTCCAGAACCCCAGGGAGGTGGGCAGGGCCGGCAGCTGTATCCTCATGTTATAGGCGGGGAAACTGAGGCTGGGAGTGACGGAGGGACTTGCAGAGGTCACACAGCCAGCAAGAGATAAGGGGTAAAGAGAGCCGGTGCCTCGCATCCTGCTGTCCTTTCCAGGCAAGTCGCGCTCCAGACCCCAATTCCCAGGAGGCACTGCCAAGCACCACACCCCTCCTCAACCACCCCCCCACAACCCCCATCCAGGTAAAGGCGGCCCCAGCGACAGCCCTCATCTGCAGGAGGGTGGTACCTTTGGTTCGCTGGTTTGGCTGTGCTGCATGGCTTGCAGAAATTCAGTTCCCCAACCAGGGATCGAACCCACACCCTCGGCAGTGAGAGTGTGAAGTCCCTGGGAGAGTGATACCCTCGTGCCCACCATCCCTCAGCACCCGGCTGGCCCCTACCCTGCCCCCACCCCTCTTACCTTGTTAAACTGGAAGAGGTCCTTCTTGAGCCTCTCCCTCGCAGGGTCGTGTCCTGGCCTCAGGAACCTCCTCATCTTGCTGTGCGCGGCCCCCTGGGGAAAGCAGGGAGTGGCTGAGTCCCGGCGAGGGAGGCCCCAGAGCCCAGCCTGGTGGGCAGCGTGGAAAGCCCCTCTCCCAAAGCACGCGGGCGGCCGACCCCCAGGCCAGGCCAGCTTCACCTTCAGCTTCCCCATGCCCGTGCCCTCACCCCTGGGGTGCGGTTCCCTGAGAGGAGACTGGAGGGAGCTCAGTACCTGGAGGCCAGGGCCTGGGTAATGTTTTGACGCTTGCTCCCGGCCAGCTGCGGCCCTTATAAAGCTGGGGGAGGAAGCCATTTAGCCCGGCTTTATAGGAACAAGAAGGGCCAGAGGCCCTGAGGTTAATTAAGCTTAATTATTAACCTGTTTTCTGGAGAACCATAAAACTTGGGCTCCACAGAAAGGGAAACTTCACAAGCCGCTCTCTCCAGAACTGGGGGAAGCTGAGACTGCACAGGCTGAACACCTGGGCTCCAGGATCAGAACCCAGATGGGGATGGGGGAAAGGCCCAAACAACCCCAGGCTGGGGCCCAGGGGAGTCGGCACCCTGGGCCGACTTCCTTCCGCCCTCAGGGAAGGCTTTCCAGGGACTCAGCTGAGGATGCTCCCCACACCCGGAAGCACGCGGGAGCTGGGTCAACCCCCATGGCTGTTGAGACCCCTGCAGCCCCAGCCCCAGGCTTCTGGATGACCCCGCCTCTCTCCCTCATCTCTGGCTCTCCCAGTTCCAGCTCCCCTGGGCTCTGATGGGATGCACCTGTTTTCCCACAGGCCTAAGGGGAGGCTAGTCAGGAGAAGAAATCTGCTCCCAGTAAAGAAACCAGCTCAAGGCCCCCCAGCCGTGCCCCCATAGAAGGCATTCCCAGGCCCAGGGGAACCATTTCTGGCTCACAGCGCTCCAGCTTCTAAGAGCACAACCTCCCCCCGACCACAGGACACCAAGGCCTGTCCTTGGAAATGCAGGTGCTTAGGCCCACCCCAGAAATGGCTTTTTTGGGAGAAGCCAGAGCAGAGCAGGGATGTCCCACTTCTCCAAGGATCGGCACGCAGTCAGGAAACTCCCAGGTGCCCCCTTGACCCAAGGAACAAACATGGGAAAGTCCCGGAGGCTCTTGGAAGTAACAGAGGCCGGGCTGTAGCAACCTCCTGGACAAACAGCTGAGTTGGTGGCCCCGCATTCCAGCCACGGGGGAGGGTGCGCCAGCTCATCAGTCGGCTGCCCCAGGCTTCTGGGGCTGCCACGCTCCCTTCCCTGGCCTGGGTCACTGGGTCAGAAGTCAGGAAGCTGGAGGGCTGCCCCGGATGGCGAGAGGGGCCTGCAGACTCCAGGAAGGAGGCTGCGCTGCACTCTGCCCCGGGACCCTCGGAGGGGATGAAGTGGCGACCAGCGGGCACAGGGCCGTCTCTTCTGAGGACCCATACGGGCTCAAGGCTGACACTGCACAGTCGCAGGGAAGACGTGCAGGTTAGGAGGGCGCAGGCCCACTTGGGAAGGGAGGTCAGACACTCCGTGGACCCAGCTTCCCCTCAGGGCCTTGCTGCCTACTGGGCGCTGAACCACGCCTTCATGTGTGAGAACAAGGGCCACCTGAACCTCATCCTGGATGTTCATTCCCCTTCCAGAAGCCTCCTTGGGAGGCGAGTGGAATAATCCATTGGCAGACAAGGAAGCAAAGGCCACAGAGGCAGGGCAACTCATCAGATCATAGAGAAGGAAAGGACAGAATGCCGACCGACTCCAGCTGTGGCCAGTTCCCAGCTCTCGGGTTTTGGGAAGTAGCCAAGGAGGCATCCAGCAGGACAGAGGTGCCTCGTTACAGCCCCGAGCTTCAGAGGTGCGCACACGCACACTCCCACACGCCTTCAACGCGGGGTCCACCAAGCAGTGGCGTGGCCGCTGAGGAGGTCTGGCTGGAAAACGGGCTGGATGACCTTGCCTGCCCCCGCCCCTCACTCCACCGCGGGCTGGGGCCCCCGTGGCTTGGGGTGACGGAGCCAGAACCACAGGGGGGGCTCCCAGGTCGGCTCCTCATGCCCAGTGACTCCTCCGTGGAGCTCCCAATACAGAACCACTGCTCACAACGAGACGTAAAGCGTGCCACCCCATCTTGGAGGAGGACAGGTCTGGGACTGGCCAGACTCAGCTTCAGGCAAAGCTCCACTCAGCTCCACTCACCCCAGACAGCAGGTTCTCTGAGGAGAAGCTTCGGGTGCAGAACAGATGCTATCTCCTCAACTCACTCCTGGGAGGGAAAGACGTCAGGGGACGAGCCCAGGGTGGGGGACCCACAGCCAGGGCCCACGCACCATGCTGTGTGGTCCCCAGGCCAGCTCCTCAAGGCCCAGAGAGCTGGCCCGCTGCGAGCAGGCACGGGTAGTGCCAAATGCCAGTGCCCGCACAGAGCAAGCACGCTCCTAGGCCTGCCACGCCAGCCAGGCCAGAGCCTTTAGGTCAGCAGGCTCGCACCCTGGCTGCGGAGTGAAATGACTCACAGGGGCACAGAGTCGGTCAGCGGCCCGTTTCAGATAGCGATCAGAGCCTCCAGTAAACTCAGGAAGACGCCCAGACAAAGGGACCAGGGTTCAGGATTTTTAGCGAGTCCGTGGACCCAGCTTCCCCTCAGGGCCTTGCTGCCTACTGGGCGCTGAACCACGCCTTCATGTGTGAGAACAAGGGCCACCTGAACCTCATCCTGGATGTTCATTCCCCTTCCAGAAGCCTCCTTGGGAGGCGAGTGGAATAATCCATTGGCAGACAAGGAAGCAAAGGCCACAGAGGCAGGGCAACTCATCAGATCATAGAGAAGGAAAGGACAGAATGCCGACCGACTCCAGCTGTGGCCAGTTCCCAGCTCTCGGGTTTTGGGAAGTAGCCAAGGAGGCATCCAGCAGGACAGAGGTGCCTCGTTACAGCCCCGAGCTTCAGAGGTGCGCACACGCACACTCCCACACGCCTTCAACGCGGGGTCCACCAAGCAGTGGCGTGGCCGCTGAGGAGGTCTGGCTGGAAAACGGGCTGGATGACCTTGCCTGCCCCCGCCCCTCACTCCACCGCGGGCTGGGGCCCCCGTGGCTTGGGGTGACGGAGCCAGAACCACAGGGGGGGCTCCCAGGTCGGCTCCTCATGCCCAGTGACTCCTCCGTGGAGCTCCCAATACAGAACCACTGCTCACAACGAGACGTAAAGCGTGCCACCCCATCTTGGAGGAGGACAGGTCTGGGACTGGCCAGACTCAGCTTCAGGCAAAGCTCCACTCAGCTCCACTCACCCCAGACAGCAGGTTCTCTGAGGAGAAGCTTCGGGTGCAGAACAGATGCTATCTCCTCAACTCACTCCTGGGAGGGAAAGACGTCAGGGGACGAGCCCAGGGTGGGGGACCCACAGCCAGGGCCCACGCACCATGCTGTGTGGTCCCCAGGCCAGCTCCTCAAGGCCCAGAGAGCTGGCCCGCTGCGAGCAGGCACGGGTAGTGCCAAATGCCAGTGCCCGCACAGAGCAAGCACGCTCCTAGGCCTGCCACGCCAGCCAGGCCAGAGCCTTTAGGTCAGCAGGCTCGCACCCTGGCTGCGGAGTGAAATGACTCACAGGGGCACAGAGTCGGTCAGCGGCCCGTTTCAGATAGCGATCAGAGCCTCCAGTAAACTCAGGGAAGACGCCCAGACAAAGGGACCAGGGCAGCTGGAAGGGCCCCGTCACCTCTCCTGGATCTGGGTCTGTGCTCCGTTCCTGCTGCCCACCCCGCTTTTCCTCCAGACCCTCCACGCCTCCCACCTTCGCCTCCCCTCCTGTGTGCCTTCGCTGAATGAATGAGCGGGGAGTGACAATACCTCCACCCAGTTTCAAAGGTAGGAAGCGGTCAGGGGCAGGGCGTGCCAGGCGGCCGGAGCAGACTCATCTGTACCCTGAGGGGCTGGGCGCAGGCACTGGGAGGGACACCTTGGGTCAGAAAGGGGTTCTGGTGGCCACAGCAAAGAGTTTCAGTATGTCTTTATTGGGAACCCCCAGCAGTGTGGGGCGGGGGCCGGATGGGGTCCCCCTCTGATGGCCCCCACACCAGCCCCACTGACTATGGTCTCTCTGCTTTCATCTTCACGGTTCTCTCTGAAATAAACTTTTTGTCCCTCAGGCAGCATATATATATATAAATCACCTTCCCTACAGCACAGGGAACCCTGCTCCACATGATGAGGCGGCCTGGATGGGAGAGAAGCTAGGGAAGAATGGATCCATGTGTCTGCAGGGCTGAGATCCCTTGTCCACCTGAAACGATCACAGCACTGTTCATCAGCTACATCTCAATATGAAATAAAAACTAAGAAAAAAAAAAATCGCCTTCCAAAAAGCATGTCCGTCTAAACTCAACCTGACCACGCTGACCGTGTGTCCCCAGGGTGGGGACCCACAGCCAGGGCCCACGCACCATGCTGTGTGGTCCCCAGGCCAGCTCCTCAAGGCCCAGAGAGCTGGCCGCTGCGAGCAGGCACGGGTAGTGCCAAATGCCAGTGCCCGCACAGAGCAAGCACGCTCCTAGGCCTGCCACGCCAGCCAGGCCAGAGCCTTTAGGTCAGCAGGCTCGCACCCTGGCTGCGGAGTGAAATGACTCACAGGGGCACAGAGTCGGTCAGCGGCCCGTTTCAGATAGCGATCAGAGCCTCCAGTAAACTCAGGGAAGACGCCCAGACAAAGGGACCAGGGCAGCTGGAAGGGCCCCGTCACCTCTCCTGGATCTGGGTCTGTGCTCCGTTCCTGCTGCCCACCCCGCTTTTCCTCCAGACCCTCCACGCCTCCCACCTTCGCCTCCCCTCCTGTGTGCCTTCGCTGAATGAATGAGCGGGGAGTGACAATACCTCCACCCAGTTTCAAAGGTAGGAAGCGGTCAGGGGCAGGGCGTGCCAGGCGGCCGGAGCAGACTCATCTGTACCCTGAGGGGCTGGGCGCAGGCACTGGGAGGGACACCTTGGGTCAGAAAGGGGTTCTGGTGGCCACAGCAAAGAGTTTCAGTATGTCTTTATTGGGAACCCCCAGCAGTGTGGGGCGGGGGCCGGATGGGGTCCCCCTCTGATGGCCCCCACACCAGCCCCACTGACTATGGTCTCTCTGCTTTCATCTTCACGGTTCTCTCTGAAATAAACTTCTTGTCCCTCAGGCAGCATATATATATATAAATCACCTTCCCTACAGCACAGGGAACCCTGCTCCACATGATGAGGCGGCCTGGATGGGAGAGAAGCTAGGGAAGAATGGATCCATGTGTCTGCAGGGCTGAGATCCCTTGTCCACCTGAAACGATCACAGCACTGTTCATCAGCTACATCTCAATATGAAATAAAAACTAAGAAAAAAAAAATCGCCTTCCAAAAAGCATGTCCGTCTAAACTCAACCTGACCACGCTGACCGTGTGTCCCCAGGGGTGGACCACACCATAAGCTAAGCTGACGCCTAAAACCGACGTGGACTTGGGCACCCACCGAGCTCCATGGACTGTCTCCCTGACCTTGTTGGGCTTGTCATTAAACTACTGGGAAAAATCTGAAGCCACCTAAGTGGCCAACAGCAGGGGGCAGATGCAGGGGGCTCAGCCCCACGATGGGAGGCATATGGTCACGAAAAGGACAGGAGAGGATGGCTGTGGAAACATAGGTCCAATGTATCCAGGAGTCTATTAAAAATATTTACCTAAGTCACCACCACCCTGGAAGGGTTATGGGATCACTGGATGTTTTTTTCTTCTGTTTACCCACCTCTCAGGCAGGGGAGATAAGAGGATCGCAGGGAGCGAGGCCCAGGCGGTGGTCAGGTGTGAGGGCGGCCCTGTGCTCACAGCAGGCCCTCGGTGCCACTGGGGGATCGCTCCTTCTGCTCCCCCTGTCCACCCCTGGGGGCCCCAAATAGGCGCAAAGGCAGGGAGCAGACAGCGTAGAGGGACCAGCTGCTGTGATCTCAGGCTTCAGGGGCCCTGGCCTGGGGCGAAAAGGTTGTTACTCCACGGCAGGCTGTGAGCGTCAACAGGAAGGCCTGGGAGGGGGCTGGCGAGCTCTCAGGTGCTGCACACATCCATGCTGTATACGGGGGATGTGGGAGAAGAGTTCAGGGACCCCTCTCACTGAGGAGCCCCCGGCCAACTCTGACACCGAGAAGCTCAGTTGTGTCCAACTCTTTCTCAACCCCATGGACTGGGGCCCACCAGGCTCCTCTGTCCAAGAGATTTCCCAGGCAAGGACACTGGAGTGGGCTGCCATTTCCTTCTCCAGGGGATCTGCCAGACCCGGGGATCGAACCCAGGTCACCTGCCTTGCAGACAGATTCTTTACCATCTGAGCCACCAGGGAAGCCTACCTGCTTGTCCACAGGCTAGCAAAATCACACCTGGTCTTCCCTTCCCATCCTCTGCTCAGACCCTACGGCGGGGAGGCGGGGGTGGAGATGCACACAGACCTGCCTCTCAGGCGCTCAGGGCAGAGACCAAGGAGGCAGGAAGAGACACACGCAGAGTCGGACACGAGCAGGGTCGGGCTTGTCTCAGCTCCTCACTCTAAGCAGTCGTCTGATCGTGTCAGAGGGAGGAAGAAGGGGTTTGGTTCTCAGAATGGACAACTCGTCCCATGTTGGCTGTGTTTGGGGCACCTGGGCTCATCTCTCCCCAGGAGACCAAAGGCTTGCCGGAGCTGCGGCCGCCAGTCCTGGAGGTCCTCCTAGAAGGTCCCCCCACGGCCTGGGCTTCTGGGAGAGGCTATCTCCAGAAGCGTGACTCTCAGCCCATGGGAGAGAAGGCTCCCGGAGCCCTGAGAGCACCTGCCCATGTCCACAGTCTCCAGGAGCACGCCCGGCATGGGGCCGAGCCGGGCTCTCCTCTCCTCTGCCCCCTGCGCGGGCTCCCACAGCCTGCTACTGCTGAAGCTGCCCTCCCTTCCCCGACATCCTGTGTGAGGCCCGTGTGGGGCTTCGGCCTCCGTTTGCCGGGTGTGAGCACACCCTTGCACCTCTACCGGGGGAGCGCTAAGGCACGGCTCTAAGTGCCCGGGGCAGCTGCTGACCCCTCTGGCATCTACTCGCGCCAACTCGGATGCCACGGCTGCCCTGCCAGTGCCTGAGCTGTCCTGGGAAACCCAATCCCCCAAGAGGCACCAGCAGCCCTCGGCCAGCAGCTTAGCAACCAAACCACAACTGAAAGGGCACCTCTGTGGAGGTGGGGCTAGAACACAGAGAGGAGGCGGGAACCACAGAATTGTCGCTGCTGCTGTTAGGTAATAAAAGCGACGGAGAGGGCACTGTGGCCAGAGGCTGCTTGAAGCACCCCTCAAGCAGCGTGTCATGGAATTCTCCCAGTTACTTGGAGCAGCGAATTCTGAGAGCTAGCGAGCCCCAGGAGGAAAAGTCAACCTGAACTCCACCAGACGCAGACCGTCTCCCTCCCAGGACAAAGGGGCTCCCCAACAGCCCGCGCCCTCCCTGGCTGGGTCCAGCTCAGTCGACAATCCTTCACTTCCCACTGTCCAGCCCATGGAGTCACAGGGCAGTCCTACAGTCCTGGGAGGGCCCGCCGGCCACGCCCTGGCTCCTCCTGCACGTGGAGTGGGCAGTCGGAACTCCTGCGTCCCCTCCACACCCCGTTCTGGGGGCCTCGGTTCCTTCCTGCGGCCTAACCCCAGTCTCTCTCCAGGGAGGTGACAGATTGGGATTGACCAAGCACCAGGAACACGCAAAGCCATTTTGGGGAGAAGAAAGATGACCCACGACTTGCCTGGGGTCGGGGTGGGTACGCTGCCTGGTTCTTCCCATCAAGTTCCATACCACGGCCTCTTGCCTAAAACTTGAGCAGCCGATCCAAGGAGCTTTCAGGATATGTCAGCCCAGGAGGGAGGAACCACACCATGCCTGACCTTCCACGGCTGTATCTCCAGTGCTTACAGCCCCGACACCTGAGAGGCACCGAATTTTATTTAAAGAACTCCCTCACCTCCTGTAGGGCTTCTCCTGTAGCTCAACAGTAAAGAAGCCACCTGCAAGGCAGGAGACACAGGTTTGATCCCTGGGTAGGGAAGATGCCCTGGAGGAGGGCATGGCAACCCACGTCAGCATTCTTGCCTGGAGACTCCCATGGACAGAAGGGCCTTGCAGGCTACAGCCCGTAGGTCACAAAGAGTCAGACACAACTATGTGAGGCAAGGCACCTGCTGTAAGTCTGTGTTCATGTGCGATCTTTTTGATGAAGCCATCCTGACCACTTTCTTTCTTTTTTTTCTGACCACTTTCTTTGTCGCACCTTGCCCCCTTCCCAAGGGGTCTTGATCCCCAGCCTCAGTTCTTACTCTATAGCTCATACTTCCTTTTAGCAGATTATTTATTACCTACAGTTAACTTCTGATCACTCAAGAGTTCCATCCTTTAGAACACAAGTCCTGGGATGGCAGAGATCTTTGCTTAGTGTAAGGATGACATTGGGTGTCCACTTCACCACAGTGAAGTGAAAATTGCTCAGTCGTGTCCAACTTTTTTGCGGCCCCATGGACTGTAACTTGCCAGGCTCCTCTGTCCATGGAATTCTCCAGGCAAGAATACTGGAGTAGGGAGTGGTTCCCTTTTCCAGGGGATCTTCCCTACCCAGGGATTGAATTAGGTTTCCGCATTGCAGGTGGATTCTTTCCCATCTGAACCACCAGGGGAGAAATTGCATCGGAACTCCTCGTCCTCCACACCCGTTCTGGGGCCTCGGTTCCTTCCTGCGGCCTAACCCCAGTCTCTCTCCAGGGAGGTGACAGATTGGGATTGACCAAGCACCAGGAACACGCAAAGCCATTTTGGGGAGAAGAAAGATGACCCACGACTTGCCTGGGGTCGGGGTGGGTACGCTGCCTGGTTCTTCCCATCAAGTTCCATACCACGGCCTCTTGCCTAAAACTTGAGCAGCCGATCCAAGGAGCTTTCAGGATATGTCAGCCCAGGAGGGAGGAACCACACCATGCCTGACCTTCCACGGCTGTATCTCCAGTGCTTACAGCCCCGACACCTGAGAGGCACCGAATTTTATTTAAAGAACTCCCTCACCTCCTGTAGGGCTTCTCCTGTAGCTCAACAGTAAAGAAGCCACCTGCAAGGCAGGAGACACAGGTTTGATCCCTGGGTAGGGAAGATGCCCTGGAGGAGGGCATGGCAACCCACGTCAGCATTCTTGCCTGGAGACTCCCATGGACAGAAGGGCCTTGCAGGCTACAGCCCGTAGGTCACAAAGAGTCAGACACAACTATGTGAGGCAAGGCACCTGCTGTAAGTCTGTGTTCATGTGCGATCTTTTTGATGAAGCCATCCTGACCACTTTCTTTCTTTTTTTTCTGACCACTTTCTTTGTCGCACCTTGCCCCCTTCCCAAGGGGTCTTGATCCCCAGCCTCAGTTCTTACTCTATAGCTCATACTTCCTTTTAGCAGATTATTTATTACCTACAGTTAACTTCTGATCACTCAAGAGTTCCATCCTTTAGAACACAAGTCCTGGGATGGCAGAGATCTTTGCTTAGTGTAAGGATGACATTGGGTGTCCACTTCACCACAGTGAAGTGAAAATTGCTCAGTCGTGTCCAACTTTTTTGCGGCCCCATGGACTGTAACTTGCCAGGCTCCTCTGTCCATGGAATTCTCCAGGCAAGAATACTGGAGTAGGGAGTGGTTCCCTTTTCCAGGGGATCTTCCCTACCCAGGGATTGAATTAGGTTTCCGCATTGCAGGTGGATTCTTTCCCATCTGAACCACCAGGGTAGCCCACAGAGGCAACAACAAATACTTGTTCAATAAATGAACGAACAGCTGGGACTGAATGGGGACCAATGAGGCAAAGGTGTTCTTCAGTTAGGAGCCACTGACCCCAAAGAGCACTGGGCTGGGGCCCCAGGGGGTCCTCGGGGAACTTCCCCACCCAGTTCTCTGGCCAAGGCCAGGGCCATGTGAGTATCATGCCTGACATCCAGCTAGGGATACCCTTGCAGACCCTGTCTCAGCCCCGAAGCTCCAGGGCACCTGGCTCCTTGGCAAGGAGATCCAACAATAACATTATTTACTAGAACCAAACAGTCCTGCGCCCAGACGTCCCTCTCGTCAAACCCTGGGAACACTGAGTCAGGTGTCTGGAGAAAAGTCTCTGGTCTCTGCTGGATTCCTGAAGGGTAGAGTCAGGGACCTAGCCGCTTCCCTGTCCCCACGCCCAGAGGAGCCTCTCCTAGCTCAAGAATTCACTGTGGCTCCTCTGGAGGAGAAGGAGGGGCGTGACTCTTCCCAGGACAAGTTTCCTCTGAGAGGCAGGGCGGGGAGGGAAGGCCACCCCAAGGGAGGTAGACAAAGCCCCATGGTGACAGCCCTCCGGGAGGGGAGGGTCTCCTGGGGAACCCTAGGGAGCCAGGGCAGGAGAAAGGCAAACAGTGTTGCCGGCCCCGTGGGGGACGCCCATCTTCCATCCCACACCCCACTTCTCCCTGCAAAGGACTCCAGGGCAGGGGAGAACAAAGTTGCCAAACAGACGTGGTGCGCCTCGACCCAGGAGAAGCCATGATAGTGGTATCGCCTGAGTGAGATAAGAAGGCCTCTCGGGCCAAGGCCTCAGGATAAGTGGGTCCAGGTGGCCAGTGCTGCTCGAAACAGCCAACCAGGAGCGGAGGCCGTTGGCCTGGGTGTCTCAAAAGCTGCCTCTGACATGTCTTTGGCCAACTCCCATGGACTGTAACTTGCCAGGCTCCTCTGTCCATGGAATTCTCCAGGCAAGAATACTGGAGTAGGGAGTGGTTCCCTTTTCCAGGGGATCTTCCCTACCCAGGGATTGAATTAGGTTTCCGCATTGCAGGTGGATTCTTTCCCATCTGAACCACCAGGGTAGCCCACAGAGGCAACAACAAATACTTGTTCAATAAATGAACGAACAGCTGGGACTGAATGGGGACCAATGAGGCAAAGGTGTTCTTCAGTTAGGAGCCACTGACCCCAAAGAGCACTGGGCTGGGGCCCCAGGGGGTCCTCGGGGAACTTCCCCACCCAGTTCTCTGGCCAAGGCCAGGGCCATGTGAGTATCATGCCTGACATCCAGCTAGGGATACCCTTGCAGACCCTGTCTCAGCCCCGAAGCTCCAGGGCACCTGGCTCCTTGGCAAGGAGATCCAACAATAACATTATTTACTAGAACCAAACAGTCCTGCGCCCAGACGTCCCTCTCGTCAAACCCTGGGAACACTGAGTCAGGTGTCTGGAGAAAAGTCTCTGGTCTCTGCTGGATTCCTGAAGGGTAGAGTCAGGGACCTAGCCGCTTCCCTGTCCCCACGCCCAGAGGAGCCTCTCCTAGCTCAAGAATTCACTGTGGCTCCTCTGGAGGAGAAGGAGGGGCGTGACTCTTCCCAGGACAAGTTTCCTCTGAGAGGCAGGGCGGGGAGGGAAGGCCACCCCAAGGGAGGTAGACAAAGCCCCATGGTGACAGCCCTCCGGGAGGGGAGGGTCTCCTGGGGAACCCTAGGGAGCCAGGGCAGGAGAAAGGCAAACAGTGTTGCCGGCCCCGTGGGGGACGCCCATCTTCCATCCCACACCCCACTTCTCCCTGCAAAGGACTCCAGGGCAGGGGAGAACAAAGTTGCCAAACAGACGTGGTGCGCCTCGACCCAGGAGAAGCCATGATAGTGGTATCGCCTGAGTGAGATAAGAAGGCCTCTCGGGCCAAGGCCTCAGGATAAGTGGGTCCAGGTGGCCAGTGCTGCTCGAAACAGCCAACCAGGAGCGGAGGCCGTTGGCCTGGGTGTCTCAAAAGCTGCCTCTGACATGTCTTTGAGGACCCTCCGGGGAACATCACATTGCCCCTGACTCCTGTCAGGGATGCTCAACATCTCCATTAGAGTAGAGAGAGGGGCACAGACTGACGGCAGAGGACCCACACTCTCCAGCTCTGCGTACCACCTTCTCTACGGGAGGGAGGGTCCTGGGCCAGGAAGCCCCGGCAGGAGGGGATACCTCTCCCCTGAAAGAGGCTGAGAGGACGCAAGATGGAGCCCACAGAAGATCTTCTTAATGACAACAGAGCAGCACAGGAATGTGCTCCCCCTACCTACGGACCCATCCGCCAACCCACCAGGGTGCAGAATGGCTAACAGTCAAGCCCTCCCCTGAGCACAAAGCAGAGATCTGGCCATCAGGCCTCACTCCTAGCTCTTCTGAGGAGCAGCAGAAGTACGGAGGGCCACTTAACCACAGTGAGGCTGCGAGAGGCCACTGCCCTCTACCTCTGCCCTCCAAGGAGCAACAGCATCATTCTAAACGTCCTCGTCTCCAGAGGCTTTCAAAAATCAGGATTTCTGGACAGAGAAGCCAAATGTCCTCACAACCCTCACACTCAAAAGGCCCAGGCATTTGCCCAAAGGCCTGCAAGTGACCATATTTTTTTCTTTTTCTGAAAGAAAGCCCCATTTTTTTTTTAAAAAAATTGTGGCCTCTTTTATTGTTTATTTATTTATTTATTTTCATCCATCTTTATTCTTTGGCCTGCGTGGGCCTCCCATAGCAGCGGCCTCTCTCACTGCAGAGCACTCCAAAGAGCTGGCTTGTAATTGGACACATTGGTCCAGCTGCTCTGTGGCATGTGGGATCCTCCTGGGCCAGGGATCAAACCCGCACCCCTTGTACCGCAAGGCGGACTCTTTACCCACTGGACCACCAAGGAAGCCTGACCATGTGTTTTTTATGCTTCCTGGGGAGGTTAAGCAGCCCACCCTCACCTGGCGCTGGCCAGGATCAGATGTTTATGTTGTTTTTCATCCTCCCATCAACATCTGTAAAAACAAGGCTCACTGAGGTCTGGCATCGGTAAGTGACAGAGCCAAGGTCAGGTAGCAAGAAATCAGCATGGCACAATTCAAAACTACACCTGGGTCTGGAAAGACACTAAAAACCTTAATGAGCGCTTCCAGATGGTTCAGTGGCAAAGAAATCGTCTGCGAGTGCAGGAGACACAAGTTCAGTCCCTGGTCCAGGAAGATGCCACATGCTGCATGGCAGCTAAAACCATTTGCCACAACTCCTGAGCCTGTGCTCTTGATCCCAGGAGCTGCCGTGACTGAGCCCATGCAGGGCAGCGACTGAAGCCTGTGCGCCCTAGAGCCCAGGCTCCACAACCAGAGAGGCCACTGCCATGAAGAGCCTGCACATTGCAACTAGAGAGTAACCCCCTATCGCCACGACAGAAAAGCCCATGCAGTAATGAAGTAATGTGCCCCAGCACAACAAAACGTAAATAAAAGTATTAAAAAAAACACAAAACACCTTAATGAGCATTACATCTGAGGCAAGACTGTGAGACAAGAGGGAGAAGATTTTTTCCCTCTTATTTTAGACTTTCAAAAATGCTTCATTTGCCCCAGGGGGCTCCTGTTATCTTGTTTTTGAACCCAGTGGGTGTCATCTGGGATTGAGGCACTTTTCTTTCTTTCAGTGTTTTTGTGCATTAAAACACCACTGAGGAGGAAGCTGGCTCAGCCCTGACCGCTCAGCGCCAGCCAATGCAGGAGACGTAGGTTCGATCCCTGGTGCAGGAAGACTCCTCTGGAGAAGAAAATGGCAATCCACTCCAGTATTCTTCCCTGGGAAATCTCATGGACAGAGGAGCCTGGCCAGTTACTGGCCATGGGATGGCAAGAGTCAGACAGGATTTGGCAACTAAACAACAACACAGGACTAATCTACTAAATTGTTAAAATTATATTAATCTGCTGCTAAGGGGGATATTCCATTGACTCAGGGAAGATTAGGGATGCAAGATGACTCCAGATCTTGGAAACACTGCTCAGGGGTCCCAGAGAGACGGCCCATCTAACGTCAGAGAAGAGCAGCAGGGACTCAGAGCGGTTGGAGCCCCAAGAGCCGGGTTTGAGTCCTAACTGACACAGGCGAGCACTGTGGGCAGATGGCTGAAAGAAACCAAGTCTGAGTGGCCTGTGATGACCCACAGCAGTTGGCCCATCTCTTCCAGGACCATTCCCACGCTTCAGCTCACAGAGACCCAGTGTCTTTCTCAGAAGACCCTGCTTCCCTTGGCTCCCCCGAGCGGGGCCAGGGCTCTCCAGGACCGCACTCTGAGCCTCCCACCTGGGGTTTCCTGTCTCCGTGATACATATCGCCCCCCTGCTCCCCTCTCTGCTCAGGATCCCCTCTGCAGACTGGCAAGGCCCAGAGGTGTAAGCTCTACGGAAGGTCCCTAGAGCCGAAGTGGAGACGCCCTGCATCTGGCCCAGGGATCCCCAAGGGAAGGGCGCTGAGTCTACGCCCCGCCCACCTCACGCAAAGCTCACCTGTCTCAGGTGAGAGCTTCGGGAGGCCACACCGCAGCGCTCCTGGTTACCTTCAGCTCTCCCCACAGCCCAAACGCGGGGTGCCTGCGAACCCTCTACCCGAGCAAACTTTGCACACTTTCTTTGGCAAGGCAGAATTATTCCACTTCTCGCCAAACCCCAACGTCCCGCGGTGCAACCCCACCCCCATGGCCGCGGAAAAGAGACTGGGTCTCCATCAGGTCTCCTAAAGGCATCCAAAGCTGCCCGAAGGGGAGAAAGGCCCCAAGATCCAAGCCCCTACCTCGGGCTTCCTCAGCGCCAGCCAATGCAGGAGCGTGGTTCGATCCCTGGTGCAGGAAGACTCCTCTGGAGAAGAAAATGGCAATCCACTCCAGTATTCTTCCCTGGGAAATCTCATGGACAGAGGAGCCTGGCCAGTTACTGGCCATGGGATGGCAAGAGTCAGACAGGATTTGGCAACTAAACAACAACACAGGACTAATCTACTAAATTGTTAAAATTATATTAATCTGCTGCTAAGGGGGATATTCCATTGACTCAGGGAAGATTAGGGATGCAAGATGACTCCAGATCTTGGAAACACTGCTCAGGGGTCCCAGAGAGACGGCCCATCTAACGTCAGAGAAGAGCAGCAGGGACTCAGAGCGGTTGGAGCCCCAAGAGCCGGGTTTGAGTCCTAACTGACACAGGCGAGCACTGTGGGCAGATGGCTGAAAGAAACCAAGTCTGAGTGGCCTGTGATGACCCACAGCAGTTGGCCCATCTCTTCCAGGACCATTCCCACGCTTCAGCTCACAGAGACCCAGTGTCTTTCTCAGAAGACCCTGCTTCCCTTGGCTCCCCCGAGCGGGGCCAGGGCTCTCCAGGACCGCACTCTGAGCCTCCCACCTGGGGTTTCCTGTCTCCGTGATACATATCGCCCCCCTGCTCCCCTCTCTGCTCAGGATCCCCTCTGCAGACTGGCAAGGCCCAGAGGTGTAAGCTCTACGGAAGGTCCCTAGAGCCGAAGTGGAGACGCCCTGCATCTGGCCCAGGGATCCCCAAGGGAAGGGCGCTGAGTCTACGCCCCGCCCACCTCACGCAAAGCTCACCTGTCTCAGGTGAGAGCTTCGGGAGGCCACACCGCAGCGCTCCTGGTTACCTTCAGCTCTCCCCACAGCCCAAACGCGGGGTGCCTGCGAACCCTCTACCCGAGCAAACTTTGCACACTTTCTTTGGCAAGGCAGAATTATTCCACTTCTCGCCAAACCCCAACGTCCCGCGGTGCAACCCCACCCCCATGGCCGCGGAAAAGAGACTGGGTCTCCATCAGGTCTCCTAAAGGCATCCAAAGCTGCCCGAAGGGGAGAAAGGCCCCAAGATCCAAGCCCCTACCTCGGGCTTCCTGCGTCCGGGGATTAAGAGGCACAAACGGCCAGCAGGGAGAGGGCCCAGATGGCAGGAGCAGGGGCTAAGCCGCCGACGTAACGCGCTCCGGCCCCGGCCCGCGGAGAGAGGGCCGCTGGGGTCGCGCGTCGCCGGCCTCTCCGGCCGGGCGCCGTACACGTGGGGCCCAGGAGCCGGGGACTCTGTCTCCGCCCGCAGTGACCCTCGCACCCAGCCGGGCTGAGCACCTGTTTCCCTCCTCTCCAAAGCCAGCACTATTGTGCAAACCCGAAACCCGAGTTCCGTAATCGCGGCCAGATCAGCTCGGGAAAGTTCCCAGCGGCACTTTCTACAGGTGTCTTTCTCTCAGACGAGCCGAGCGACGGATCCAGGGCGAGGCGAGCGGACCCGCGCGCAGCCCTCCCCGCCCGGCCAGGAGAAGCCCAGGGGTCTCGGCCCTCCCCAGCCTCCCGAGCGAGGCGCGCCCCGAGGCGGCGGCCCCGATTAGGTGGGTCCCGGCCCGCATCTCACCTGGAACCCCAGGCCGGCCCCCGCCCGAGGCCTCCGCGTCCCCAGGCAACCGCCGCCGGCTGCGCTCGCTCTGCCGCGGGCCCACGGGCTGCTGGGCGGCCGTCTCCTTCCTGCTCACCTCCAGTGCGGCGAGCGGGGGGCGGAGCCGCCGCTATTTACATAAAGGGCGAGCCGGCCCGGCCCGCGGAGCCCGGAGCGCCGGGCCCCAGCGGCCCGCCCGCCGCGCCTGGCCCCGCCCCCAGATGCCCAGGGCCGTCTAGGCGGGGCGCCGCGCAGGCGCCCCCGGGGGGCGGGACGCGCGCTCGGGCCAATCCGCGGCCCGTCGAGTTCAGGGGCGGGGACCGAGGCTGCGTGAATATGCATGAGACACCGCCGGCCCGCCCCCCGCCTCACCTGCGCGCACCTGGCCGCAGGACGCCGCGCCGCGCCCAGTGTCCCGCCGCCTCCCGGAGGAGGAAGTAGTCCCCAGAACGCGCGGCTGCCCCGGGCCATCTCCCAGGGCTGGCTGCAGAGGGAGAGGTCCCTCCCACAACCCGGCCCCGAACTGCCCGGGAGGGAGGGGCGTAGCCCGGCCTGCTCTTTCTGAAAGCGTCCAACTGGGCGGACACTGGGCCAAGTTTCGGGACGCAAGAGCTAGGTGGTTTGGGAACCGGGCGTCGCCGAGGCGCCTCCTCTCCGGGCAGGCCTCAAGTCTGGACCCTCCTCCGAGTCGACGACAGTAGCAGCGAGTGGAGTTTTTAGCACAGTGAAAGAGGGGATTGGAAGGACAAGGAGTGGGAGCAGAGGAGCGCGGAGGCCAGGCCCGGGCGTGAATAGCACGCTCCTCCGCAGAGCATAACGACTAAGGTTCAAGCCACACGGACATGGTGCCTCTCTGCCGCGCCTCAACCCAGACCCGGCTTCATCCGGGTAAAGGACTAGTGGAGTGCCAACTTCCTACCTCGGACTACCCTTCTGAAAGCCAAGCTGAGTAGAGGTCAGTACCCATCCTGCGAAAGGCTCCGAGTCGCATTCCTGCCCTCCCGCGGGTTGCTCCTTGCTTTTGCCCCAGAGAAAGCAGCGCTGTGGGTCGGCAAAGCAGGGAGCAGGGCCTGGGGACCAGTCCCATGGACAGTGGGTGGTGGGATACGGAGGACTCGTCCAGTATATCCAGCCACAACAGAAAACGGATCTATTTTTTTAATGGCTTTGGCTTTATCGCAAGAAGCAGACACCCTCTCATTTAAAGGCACAGAGTCTTCTCTTCTGCCCCCGCTCGCTGGTCTCTGAAATCTAGTCCTGAGTTGAGGGCACTGCTGCCAGGCAGCACTCTCAGACCTGGGGCTTGGAAGCGCTGCAGCCGCCAGGTGTGGGGGGCAGGGCTTCGCTCCCCCGCAAGCATCAGACACCCAGGGCCAAGGCCCAGACTAGCCTCTGAAGCCACAGGTCAGAGTCTGGGTGTAGGAGGCAACTGCGATGGTCCCTGAGTACACAGTCCACCCCAGGGCAGGCCCCAGTGTGTGGTCAGTGCTCCAGATCCCTGGGCAGCGTGAAGTCCCTGAAGCTGTAGAAGGAGATGTCTCCGTGGTCCAGCAGGGCAAAGATCAGAGGAACATCCCCGCTCTGGTAGGACAGCCGCTTGAGGGTGCGGAGGTCTGGGACTGGCTCATCAAATCTGCGAGAATCAAGGTGAGACTGAGACCGGAACGGGGCCCACCCGTAAGCTCTGAGAACCCAGGCTCCCAGGGGAAGGCAATGCACCACAGAGTTGCAGGGACACGAGGTCTGGCTCCGGGGCTCTCCTGTCTGCAAACCAAAGGGCTCTGATTCCCCAACTCACACCCAGGGCCCTGACTGGGGAAGGGGGCTGGGAAGAGCGGGGGTCTCGCCTCCCTCAGCCTGGAAACCCCTCGTTCACTCTCTTCCGCCAGCTGAGCCTGGGACTGAAGTGGCCCAGGAGAGAGGCTACTCAAAAAGGCCAGGAGAGTGGAGGAGGCGGCGGCTTGGGTTCCTGTGGCACTAACTGGCTGTGTGGCCTCTCTCTGGAGCGCTGGTTCTTCTCAGCAGCTCACAGACTAGCTGGGGAGGTGGGAGCACTCAGCAGGGACGTCCATCTAGTTTACAGAAGAACTGGCAGCAGTCTGGGCATAGTGCTCGCTGCTCTCATACCCGCTAACGCACAGCCGGACATAGGGCTTCCCAGGGTGGTTCTTTCGGAAGGTGGCCACAGCGTCGGCCTGGTAAACATCAAAGCTGATCTCCAAGCTCCCGGGCTTCTCCAGCAGCCTGAGGACAGAGTGGGAAAACTTAGGGGACAGGAAGCTCTCCTCTCCCAACTTTTCCGTCCTTACCACCCTTTCCTCCCTCAGATTCAAGGAGCAGCCTCCTCCAGGGGGATGAAGAAGGGGCAGCAAGCCTGTGTCAGAACCCGTGGGATAGACCGACCTGGCTCACTGCTGCAACACACGGGAATATTATTATCAGGGTAGGGCCAAGGCCCAGACTAGCCTCTGAAGCCACAGGTCAGAGTCTGGGTGTAGGAGGCAACTGCGATGGTCCCTGAGTACACAGTCCACCCCAGGGCAGGCCCCAGTGTGTGGTCAGTGCTCCAGATCCCTGGGCAGCGTGAAGTCCCTGAAGCTGTAGAAGGAGATGTCTCCGTGGTCCAGCAGGGCAAAGATCAGAGGAACATCCCCGCTCTGGTAGGACAGCCGCTTGAGGGTGCGGAGGTCTGGGACTGGCTCATCAAATCTGCGAGAATCAAGGTGAGACTGAGACCGGAACGGGGCCCACCCGTAAGCTCTGAGAACCCAGGCTCCCAGGGGAAGGCAATGCACCACAGAGTTGCAGGGACACGAGGTCTGGCTCCGGGGCTCTCCTGTCTGCAAACCAAAGGGCTCTGATTCCCCAACTCACACCCAGGGCCCTGACTGGGGAAGGGGGCTGGGAAGAGCGGGGGTCTCGCCTCCCTCAGCCTGGAAACCCCTCGTTCACTCTCTTCCGCCAGCTGAGCCTGGGACTGAAGTGGCCCAGGAGAGAGGCTACTCAAAAAGGCCAGGAGAGTGGAGGAGGCGGCGGCTTGGGTTCCTGTGGCACTAACTGGCTGTGTGGCCTCTCTCTGGGCGCTGGTTCTTCTCAGCAGCTCACAGACTAGCTGGGGAGGTGGGAGCACTCAGCAGGGACGTCCATCTAGTTTACAGAAGAACTGGCAGCAGTCTGGGCATAGTGCTCGCTGCTCTCATACCCGCTAACGCACAGCCGGACATAGGGCTTCCCAGGGTGGTTCTTTCGGAAGGTGGCCACAGCGTCGGCCTGGTAAACATCAAAGCTGATCTCCAAGCTCCCGGGCTTCTCCAGCAGCCTGAGGACAGAGTGGGAAAACTTAGGGGACAGGAAGCTCTCCTCTCCCAACTTTTCCGTCCTTACCACCCTTTCCTCCCTCAGATTCAAGGAGCAGCCTCCTCCAGGGGGATGAAGAAGGGGCAGCAAGCCTGTGTCAGAACCCGTGGGATAGACCGACCTGGCTCTCACTGCTGCAGACACACGGGAATATTATTATCAGGGTAGGGCCCCTCAGATGATCCCCCGGCTCAGGCCCAACTTCAGGAGTCTGATCCTAGCCGCCAACTCCTGCTGGCGCCTCGAGTCCTGTGGAGGCGGGCACTACCTGGAGACTCACCGGGCACCTCCGTCAGCAAGGTGGGTCGTCTGCAGCACAGAGATCTGCTCAAGGACCGTGGCTACAAGGACGGTGAAAACAAGGCGTCAGTGAGGACAACCATCCAGACCCCCTGACATCTCTGAATCTGCCATCTTGTTTCGGGTTCCCAGATTTAGCAGATTTTGTTTTTTAAGTATAGGCATGTCTCATGCATGGAGAACGAAATGGCAGTCCACTCCAGTATTCTTGCCTGGGAAATCCCATGGACAGAGAAGCCTGGCAGGCTACAGTCCATGAGGTGACAAAAAGTTGGACAAGACTGAGCAACTAACAACACATGCGCGCGTGCGTGTGCAACATCTGAAACATACTAAAAAGAAAAAGTAGTTGTTTATTTGAAATTCAAATTTAACTGTTCTGGCAACCTACTCTAGTTACTTGCAACTCACCACGTTTCCATAAGGATTGTAGTTCTGAATTCCTTAACGCCATTCTTGCCTTATTAATTCTCTATTCTTAACATGCAAGGCATATAGAAAGCCTTCCTTTCATTTGGCCAACATATCACCCCCTTGTTCCTCATCCACACGCGTCTCGTTTATGGTTTTAAGGATGTGGTCGTGGTTTTCATTCCTCCTTGCCTCTCCCCGGGCACGGACTTTCTAAACCTTCCCACGTGGGCTCTGCTGCTCCCCAGACTACCCCTGTGGGGTCCACTCCACCCACGGCTCTCCCCTCCCCTGTCTTTCCCAAGCCTCTATCACTTGCGGTCAAGGCATGCCCCTTTCAAATCTTGTGTCTCCTCAGCTGCCCGTGGCCTATGGCAGGGTGTGGGGGTACCTGGGGAGTCGGCCCGACCAGGACTCAGCAAGGGGGCGACAGGCTGGTCCCACAGGTTCGGGGGATGCCTCTGGGTCTTCTGCAGGCGCCGCCGCTGCAGCAGCTGCTTGTACTCCCGCCAGCCCGAGCAGCGCTGCACCTCGGGGTCCGCGTTCACATCCTCCCGGAAGTGCCGGGCCTCTGCCTGTCGCTCCCGTTCCCGTGGAGAGAACTTCTCCTTCCGCTGGTTGAGCTTCTGGCACCAGTACTCGGCATCCATCTCCCGGCCGGCCACGTTGGCCGGGAGCAGCTCCGGGGCAGGGGCAGGCAGGAGGGTGTGGCGGCTGTCTGAAGCCATGTTGGGGAAGGAGATCTGGTGAAAGTCCCAGCGGGGCTTATGAGCCCCTGTGGCCCCGTTCTCTCTTCTGCCACTCTCCTGGCTGCACTGCGCCTCCTCCCTGGCCAAACCAGGGCCGGGCTCCACGGACCCCCGAGGCTGAAAGGGCCCCACCGGACCCGTGACGGGGCTTGACTCCTGGGGCTCCTCCTCTGGGCAGCAGCTCTTCTGGCTTTGGGGAGGTGGGCTGGAGGCTGCCGGGCTCTCAGGTGTCCCGTCCACCCCCAGCAGGGGATTCTGCAGGGCCTTGGGCTTCTTATTAATGGACCTGAGGGGCGTGGGGAGGAAACGCAGCACATCTGCTCCTGACGGCTGAGGTGCACGGGACCCACCAGGCCCTAGTGCCGCCCTGAGCCGACGCAGCAGCCGCCCAAGCCCAGTTGGTAAGCCCAGGCATTCACCAAGGTCCCAAACACCAGCACTTCCACAAAACTCTCCCCACGGGCGGCCAGTGGGGAGCATTACTGAGCACTGGAGCTCCTTCTCTTCCTCTTGCCAGTCCGGTCCTCCAGGCACTGGGCACCACCGTCCAGGTTCAGCTGCCGCTCGTAAGGGGACAGGATGGAACTGTTGGGTGAGAATGGGGCGGGGGTTAGCAATTGATTCGCCTCTTCGGTCCGCGTTCCCCGAGGCATGTGTGAGGGACTGGCCCGGAGTAAGTCAGTGGGCCAGGACTACAGCCACAACCAGGGCCTGGGGCCCCGGGCAGACCTGCAGGTGGAGTACATGGGGGCAGACGCAGGGGCCTGCCTGTGGACCTCTGTCTAGGACTCAGAGTCTCATCAATGGCACCTCTGAATAGTGGTACCCTGACACCAGGGCTGCTGAGAGCCAGCGATAAGTAACACTGGTGACAAAAATCAGGACTAAGACATTTGGAAAATAAAGAAAAATGGGCCTTCCCTGGTGGTCCAGTGGGTAAAGAGACTGCCTTGCAGTGCAAGGGGTGCCGGTTCAATCCCTGGCCGGGGAAGGTCCCACATGCCGCGGGGCAGCTGGACCAGTGTGCCCAGTTACGAGCCAGCACTCTGCAACGAGAGAGGCCACTGCAGTGGGACACCCCCACATGCTAAAAACTAAAAAAGATGGATGAAAATAAATATAAGTCAAAAAAGAGGCATGATGGGGAAAAGACAAAAAAGACAGTTTAAAGAAAAATGAAAATAAAGCCCATGTATACATACCACTGTAACATTTTGTTTCCTACACATGTACTGATGGTCGGTCCCCATATGTTTTTCTCTGTCGAAAAGGACATTGTACTAACACACTGTTGTGTGGTAGTGGAGAATGGGGAGGCCTGGTGGGCTGCAGTCCGTGGAGTCACAAGGAGTCGGACGCGACTTTGCGATTGAACAACTGTTGTGTGATCTTTTTTACAACACTGTATTGTGGATGTGGCCCCTCACAGCAGGGAAGCGTTCTTCCTGCTGTGGCTAGTTTCTATGGCTGTGAGGCTGCACTCCCCATTATAGTAGCCCTAAACACAGGGGCTATTTAAGTAAAATTTAAATCTATTAAAATAAAATTAAAATCTCTACACAAGTCATGTATACTGGACAACACAAAGAACATTTTTTTCATCACAGAAAGTTCTACCAGATAGTGCTGCTCTAAGGGATGAACTAATCTGCGGGACCATGCTTTCCTTGGCACCCCCGGGCCCAGGCACTGGGCACCACCGTCAGGTTCAGCTGCCGCTCGTAAGGGACAGGATGACTTGGGTGAGAATGGCGGGGTTAGCAATTGATTCGCCTCTTCGGTCCGCGTTCCCCGAGGCATGTGTGAGGGACTGGCCCGGAGTAAGTCAGTGGGCCAGGACTACAGCCACAACCAGGGCCTGGGGCCCCGGGCAGACCTGCAGGTGGAGTACATGGGGGCAGACGCAGGGGCCTGCCTGTGGACCTCTGTCTAGGACTCAGAGTCTCATCAATGGCACCTCTGAATAGTGGTACCCTGACACCAGGGCTGCTGAGAGCCAGCGATAAGTAACACTGGTGACAAAAATCAGGACTAAGACATTTGGAAAATAAAGAAAAATGGGCCTTCCCTGGTGGTCCAGTGGGTAAAGAGACTGCCTTGCAGTGCAAGGGGTGCCGGTTCAATCCCTGGCCGGGGAAGGTCCCACATGCCGCGGGGCAGCTGGACCAGTGTGCCCAGTTACGAGCCAGCACTCTGCAACGAGAGAGGCCACTGCAGTGGGACACCCACACATGCTAAAAACTAAAAAAGATGGATGAAAATAAATATAAGTCAAAAAAGAGGCATGATGGGGAAAAGACAAAAAAGACAGTTTAAAGAAAAATGAAAATAAAGCCCATGTATACATACCACTGTAACATTTTGTTTCCTACACATGTACTGATGGTCGGTCCCCATATGTTTTTCTCTGTCGAAAAGGACATTGTACTAACACACTGTTGTGTGGTAGTGGAGAATGGGGAGGCCTGGTGGGCTGCAGTCCGTGGAGTCACAAGGAGTCGGACGCGACTTTGCGATTGAACAACTGTTGTGTGATCTTTTTTACAACACTGTATTGTGGATGTGGCCCCTCACAGCAGGGAAGCGTTCTTCCCTGCTGTGGCTAGTTTCTATGGCTGTGAGGCTGCACTCCCCATTATAGTAGCCCTAAACACAGGGGCTATTTAAGTAAAATTTAAATCTATTAAAATAAAATTAAAATCTCTACACAAGTCATGTATACTGGACAACACAAAGAACATTTTTTTCATCACAGAAAGTTCTACCAGATAGTGCTGCTCTAAGGGATGAACTAATCTGCGGGACCATGCTTTCCTTGCTGGGCACATAGGAGGTTTCCAAGATGACTGATTTTGCAGAGTCACGGTGTTTCCTGTGAGTTTCCCTAAACCAAGCTCTGTGGCCAGCGCTCTTCTCGGCTATTCCTCAGCAGCCAGCGTAAGGCCTGCCACCAGTGAGCGGTCAGTGCATGCTCAGTCGCGTCTGATTCTTTGAGACCCTATGGACTGTAGCTCACCAAGCTCCTCTGTTCATGAGATTTTCGAGGCAAGACTACTGGAGTGGGTTGCCATGCCCTCCTCCAGGGGATCTTCCCGAGATCCAGGGGGCTGAACCCGCGTCTCTGAGGTCTCCTGCAGTGAGAGGCGGGTTCTTTACCACCAGAGAACCCAGCAGAAGTCCAAGTAGGCAATGTGGTGTTAAGGGAATGACCGAATGAATCAGCATTCTTCCAGGTAAACTGCCCTATTTCTTTAGGTTATGTTCCGCTTTCAGGAATGAAAGGTGTGCCTGTTCTAGAATGTTCAAGTTCAGGACATACTGTGAACCGGCACAGACTATACCAGAGTTCCCACCTGACTCTAAGTCTCTGTGACCCTTAGCTATGCTAGATTATTAAGGTGATAACCCTCAGAAGCCCCAGACGGAAACAGCATCTAGTTCCAGGAAAAGGAATGTGAAGTCCTACTCAACTATTAATTCTTCACTTGATCCTCCGTTCATAATTTCACTCGACAAATCTGCTTGTATACCTGCTTTGTGCTAGGCACTGTTTCGGTACAGCTCTCCACGTTTGCACGCAGTGGCTTAGCTGTCATCTGTGGAGTGCACGGGCTGGAGATGAGGCTCGGTCTGATAGCCCACAATAAGATGAAATGACCCAGATCCGTTCCAACATAGAACACTTCCGGGCTTCCCAGGTGGCACTAGTGGTAAAGAACCTGCCTGCCAATGCAGACAGCAGGTTCCATCCATGTGTCAGAAAGATCCTCTCGAGGAGGGCATGGCAACCACTCCAGTATTCTTGCTTAGAGAATGTCAAGGACAGAGGACCCTAGTGGGTTATGGTCCATAAGGTCACAAAGAGCTGGGCACGACGGAAGTGACTTAGCACAGCACAGAGCGCTTCCGGTGGAGGCCCCTGGCCCATGTTCCAGCTCCCCAAGGATTCCAGGTAAGGAGGGGCCGCTTTCCACTCTGGGACCACTCAGCCAGGCTCCAGGACTAGAATACACTCGAGGGACGTAAGATGGCAATTTACCTTGGTTGGAATCGTCGAACCACATAGCCCAGTCTCTTAAGGTGGCTGAAGACCTCAAAAAAAACAAAGAAGATGTCAGACACCCACTTCTGAAAACGAACTGTTTCTCCAGATACAAGCCATGCGCCACACCCCCAGATTCCAAACCCTGGCACTGAAGGACCAGACCCCCTAATAAACACACCCCCCAAAAAACTTAAGGTCTCAAGTCTCTGAATTCCTGTCTCTCACGTGCCTTACTCTGGGCACAAGTGACATTTAGCAGTTTCTTGATTTAAACACAAATCCCCCAAAGCTGATAACTGACGGACCAGGAAAAACACACACCCTAGAATACAAGGGCGGCTCCTGACTACAGTACAGATGAGGCAGCAGAAAGTGGTGGCCATCCTGCCACCCTG
This sequence comes from Tragulus kanchil, assembly GCA_022376925.1. Lineage (NCBI taxonomy): Eukaryota > Metazoa > Chordata > Mammalia > Artiodactyla > Tragulidae > Tragulus > Tragulus kanchil. The sequence goes on along the minus strand of JAIOJX010000027.1, from coordinate 22,718,151 downwards.
CAACACCTCCAAGGATGGGTGGGGCAGGGGGAAAGGTCCCTGGATGAACCACGGGTCTCTGTGTGCCCCCGAAGGCGTGTCTGAATGATGGGTGCGGGCAAGCCCCACTTGCTTGGTCCCTCAGAAGCCCCAGACGGAAACAGCATCTAGTTCCAGGAAAAGGAATGTGAAGTCCTACTCAACTATTAATTCTTCACTTGATCCTCCGTTCATAATTTCACTCGACAAATCTGCTTGTATACCTGCTTTGTGCTAGGCACTGTTTCGGTACAGCTCTCCACGTTCGCACGCAGTGGCTTAGCTGTCATCTGTGGAGTGCACGGGCTGGAGATGAGGCTCGGTCTGATAGCCCACAATAAGATGAAATGACCCAGATCCGTTCCAACATAGAACACTTCCGGGCTTCCCAGGTGGCACTAGTGGTAAAGAACCTGCCTGCCAATGCAGACAGCAGGTTCCATCCATGTGTCAGAAAGATCCTCTCGAGGAGGGCATGGCAACCACTCCAGTATTCTTGCTTAGAGAATGTCAAGGACAGAGGACCCTAGTGGGTTATGGTCCATAAGGTCACAAAGAGCTGGGCACGACGGAAGTGACTTAGCACAGCACAGAGCGCTTCCGGTGGAGGCCCCTGGCCCATGTTCCAGCTCCCCAAGGATTCCAGGTAAGGAGGGGCCGCTTTCCACTCTGGGACCACTCAGCCAGGCTCCAGGACTAGAATACACTCGAGGGACGTAAGATGGCAATTTACCTTGGTTGGAATCGTCGAACCACATAGCCCAGTCTCTTAAGGTGGCTGAAGACCTCAAAAAAAACAAAGAAGATGTCAGACACCCACTTCTGAAAACGAACTGTTTCTCCAGATACAAGCCATGCGCCACACCCCCAGATTCCAAACCCTGGCACTGAAGGACCAGACCCCCTAATAAACACACCCCCCAAAAAACTTAAGGTCTCAAGTCTCTGAATTCCTGTCTCTCACGTGCCTTACTCTGGGCACAAGTGACATTTAGCAGTTTCTTGATTTAAACACAAATCCCCCAAAGCTGATAACTGACGGACCAGGAAAAACACACACCCTAGAATACAAGGGCGGCTCCTGACTACAGTACAGATGAGGCAGCAGAAAGTGGTGGCCATCCTGCCACCCTGCAACACCTCCAAGGATGGGTGGGGCAGGGGGAAAGGTCCCTGGATGAACCACGGGTCTCTGTGTGCCCCCGAAGGCGTGTCTGAATGATGGGTGCGGGCAAGCCCCCCACTTGCTTGGTCACTCAGCAGCCTTCCACAAAGCCAAGCACTTCTTGCAAAGACCTTCCTTTGGTCTCCGTGGAGCCGGCTCTCCTGGTTTCTCTCTCGTGTCGCTGGACACGTTTCAGGTCTCTTACTGTCCCCTTGACCTCCTCGTGTTAGAGTGCTCCAGGTCTCAGACATGGCCCTCTGCTCTGGGCACACCTCCCTAGAGCCCGGTGGGGTTTGAAATATCATCCATGCCGCCATGACGTCCGCATTTGTCTCTAGCCTGGTGCGCCTTCTCTTTTTCCTAGCACTCAACCGTGAAGTCGATCATCTATTTGCTCACTTGTGTATTACTCAGGGGCTACCGCTCGGATGCAAGCCCTTGCCGGTCTGGTAGCCTCCAAACGTGGCTGTGCGTCCGGCACCTTGCTGTCTTGTCACTAAATTGTGTCTGACTCTTTGAACTGTAGCCCACCAGGTTCCTTCTGTCCATAGGATTTCCCAGGCAAGAATACTGGAGTGGGTTGCCATTTCCTTCTCCAGGGGATCTTTCCGACCCAGGGGCTGAACCCGCGTCTCCTGCATTGGCAGGAGGGTCCTTTATAACTGTGCCACCAGGGAAGCCCCTGTTGGTGCCTCTACTCATCAGTCCAGCGGATGAGCGGCTTCTCTCCCAGGACAGGGTGGCAGATACCTGGTACTGCGGAAAAGTCACAGTGTCCTCGGTCAGCAGCAGCTGGTAGGCCTCCTGGATGGACAGCGGCAGGTCTTGGTAGAACAGCTGGATGGAGCCCTGAAAGTGCACAGCTGGGCTTGTGAACCCTCCCTGCAGGGACGCAGCCAAGGGGGCAACTTCCCCCTCTGATATATCTGCGAGCTACACCTTCCCTTCATTACAGCAAGAATACCAGCCGGCCAGGAAGGGGAGGGAGGCACCGGAGGGTGCACCACTAACTTAGACCGGAATGCCTGCTCCCTGCGTGGCATGCTTGCCCCCTTCTCTAGAAATCAGGTCACAGGCTCTGAACCCTCAGTTGTAGATACTTCTCCCCAATAAAAGTGTTCTTCCTGTTCCTTAGTCATGACTCCTTCTCCCCTCTCCCAGGGCCCCACTCACACACTCCAGCAGATACAAGGCCTCTTCTGGGTGAAGCCGCTGCCGGCCCTGCTCGGAGAAGCCCATGGTCTGCCAGAATTTACCCTGCGTGGGACCCAGAGCAGATGTCACCAAGGAGCCGGGAAGGCAAAGAAGGCGGGGTCCCGGTGTCTGAGCCCGCCGCTCACCGCAGGAGACTTCAACTCCACGAAGCCTTCTTCCGGTCTCCACTCGGCGGCCACCAGACTGCCCCTGGCGAGGAGTGGGAGGGCGTCTCAGTCCCCACCCGACCCGGGCCCCCGGTGGGGTTTGAAATATCATCCATGCCGCCATGACGTCCGCATTTGTCTCTAGCCTGGTGCGCCTTCTCTTTTCCTAGCACTCAACCGTGAAGTCGATCATCTATTTGCTCACTTGTGTATTACTCAGGGCTACCGCTCGGATGCAAGCCCTTGCCGGTCTGGTAGCCTCCAAACGTGGCTGTGCGTCCGGCACCTTGCTGTCTTGTCACTAAATTGTGTCTGACTCTTTGAACTGTAGCCCACCAGGTTCCTTCTGTCCATAGGATTTCCCAGGCAAGAATACTGGAGTGGGTTGCCATTTCCTTCTCCAGGGGATCTTTCCGACCCAGGGGCTGAACCCGCGTCTCCTGCATTGGCAGGAGGGTCCTTTATAACTGTGCCACCAGGGAAGCCCCTGTTGGTGCCTCTACTCATCAGTCCAGCGGATGAGCGGCTTCTCTCCCAGGACAGGGTGGCAGATACCTGGTACTGCGGAAAAGTCACAGTGTCCTCGGTCAGCAGCAGCTGGTAGGCCTCCTGGATGGACAGCGGCAGGTCTTGGTAGAACAGCTGGATGGAGCCCTGAAAGTGCACAGCTGGGCTTGTGAACCCTCCCTGCAGGGACGCAGCCAAGGGGGCAACTTCCCCCTCTGATATATCTGCGAGCTACACCTTCCCTTCATTACAGCAAGAATACCAGCCGGCCAGGAAGGGGAGGGAGGCACCGGAGGGTGCACCACTAACTTAGACCGGAATGCCTGCTCCCTGCGTGGCATGCTTGCCCCCTTCTCTAGAAATCAGGTCACAGGCTCTGAACCCTCAGTTGTAGATACTTCTCCCCAATAAAAGTGTTCTTCCTGTTCCTTAGTCATGACTCCTTCTCCCCTCTCCCAGGGCCCCACTCACACACTCCAGCAGATACAAGGCCTCTTCTGGGTGAAGCCGCTGCCGGCCCTGCTCGGAGAAGCCCATGGTCTGCCAGAATTTACCCTGCGTGGGACCCAGAGCAGATGTCACCAAGGAGCCGGGAAGGCAAAGAAGGCGGGGTCCCGGTGTCTGAGCCCCGCCGCTCACCGCAGGAGACTTCAACTCCACGAAGCCTTCTTCCGGTCTCCACTCGGCGGCCACCAGACTGCCCCTGGCGAGGAGTGGGGAGGGGCGTCTCAGTCCACCCGACCCGAGCGCGGGGTCCCGCCGCCCGGCCCCGCCCCCTTACAGGCGCTCCACGCGCTCCTCCGCCAGCAGCTGCCAGAGCTCCTCGCGGCACACGCGCAGCCGCTCCGCCTGGGCCTCGGAGCCGTCGGGGAGAAAGTCCTTGGGGCCATGCGAGCGCTGGGGGAGCTTCTGGGACCGGGACCGCGCGGCGAACAGCTCCGGGGCGCTGGGGAAGGAAGGGACGCGGCGTTGGCAGCGCGCAGCCGGGGCCGCTCGGGATCCCCGGCCCGGGTGCCCCGGCCCTTCCCCGCGGTCGCCCAGCGCCTCCCGCAGGCCGGGCCGCGCCGCGCCGCACCTGAGCACGCGCCCGGCCGGAACCTCCACGCAGGCTGACTCCGGTTCGGGCTCCATCGGGGGGCCGACTGCCGCTGCGCGCGCGCACCGCCCATGCCCCGCCCACCGCCGGAACTCCGCGCGGCCCTAGCGCCCGCGGATCCGACCTCTGCTCCGGTCTCCGACCCACCGACCTGCTTTCCACCTTCCTGGGTGTCCTGGGTCCTAGTGCCCGCCGACACACATGTGCCTCGATTCCGGGGGTGGAGATCTTCAACGTTTCTGGATGTGTAGGAGCTCCGCTCTCCCATCCCCAGCCTGCCTCTGGGCTCCTCTGTAGTAAAACTTGAGGAGGCCGGCGTTCGAAAATGTACTATGGAGTCATATGAGTGACCCTCCCCTCCGCAGCCCTGGGCTGCTTAGCCTCCACCACCTAGGCTGGACAGGAAGGGAAGAGGAGTTTTAGAGAAGGCTGAACATGGGCGTTCCAAATTCCAGCTTCGCAAACTGAAGGCCACCAATGGCTGTCAGGTGCGGTCTAGGTAGGTTCGGAGTTCCTTCAGGTTCTTCCGTTGGGTCCCTTTCTAGGGGCTCGGAAGCGGGGTTGTCAGGACCAGAGGGGGCGGGAGGCGCTGTCCTACCCACGATGGTGCTGAAGCGCCACCCCAGCTCGTCATTAGCACCTCCTGGAGGCTGGGGTCCCCGCGGCCACCACCTGGGGCCGTTCCCACACAGTCCGCTAGGTGGCATCATTGCTCCGACCAGCGGCTGTTGGTCTGCGACTCCGGTCGCAGGCGGAGGCCACCGCGGGAGTCCCGGGAAGGACTAGGGGCAAGAAGCGGGGGATTCCCAAGTGGGATTCTTGGGTCTCGGTTCCCAGATGCCATCACATCACGTCTTCCCTCGCACCCAGTCACACACAGGGTATCTCACCCGTCGGTCTGAACGCAAGAGCCCCCGGTTGCTCCCGGGCTCCAGAATCAGGATGCCGAAGGCTCGCACTCCAGTCCCCACCCACCGCCGCTTCACCTGGGCGCATGCGCTGACCCTGCAAGCGGCCGCGGTCCGGACCCCAGGGATGGGGCGTGGCCTCGCGCAGATCGGGGCGGGGCCGCAGGAACTGACTGACAGCCCGACTGCGCGGCCGGGACGGTCCCTCCGCTCCCGATCCGGCGGGAGGGAGGGGGGAGGGGCGGGATTTCCTGCGGGAGGCGCCGAGCCGGCCTTGGAAAAGGAGGAGAAGGAGGAGAGAAGGGGCAAGGGGGGCAGTGGGAGCCACCGTCCAGGGTGCCAGGGGCTGAGCAGGACCCGCCGGACCCCCGGCGGGGCGGCTGGGAGAGGTGAGACCCCGGGGCCTGATCTGGGGGTCGGCAACCTTGAGGGCGGGCACAAACTAACTTTTCTTGCGGGATCTGAGGGCGCCTTCATCTGCCGGGTCCTTCCGTCTTCCTCGCGCCAGTATTCCGTCTTCCCGCATCAATCCCTCCGGCGCTTGGCCCTCCCGGTCCCTCCCGCCGCTTTGTTCCCCGGTCGGCCCGAGCAGGGCTGGGCTGGGGGGTTGCGCAGCGCTGGACTGGCATTCCGGGGGGCGGGGGAGCCAGCCCGACCCCATACACTGCCAGGGACGCCCTCCCCCAATGTCGGTCGTGGGCTTTGAGCGGGAGTGCCATCTGGTTTGTGCTTGGGACTTTTGGGGAGTAAAGACCCCAGCTAGGGCCCCAGGCCTGCATGGGTCTCGTGCCATAGGTCTCGGGCAGCAGATTCTCGGCCACTGAGGAACTGACGTAAGCTTTTCTAAAGTGAAGTCGGGGCTCTGGGACTCAGATTCAGGCCTGGAAGGGAGGCAACCCCATTCACCAACAGTGCCCCTCAGCTCTCACCTCTGTTCTGGGCCCAGCGGCTGCTTCATCCCTCACTAGGCGTGAGGATGGGTCAGCAACAGGTGTTGTAAAACCTCCCTGTCCTGCAGGCAGGCCCCCTGCCAGAGATGGGTGGCCATAGCTCCCCCTCCACCCTCCGAATTCATAAAGCACCGTGGGGCTAAGGCATCCAGCAGTCAGAGGTGGGGGGTCTGGGGCAGGCACCTTCCACAGGGATGACCCCGGCCTATCCGCCGATGCCCAACCCTCCCATGCCCCACCTTCTGGCCCCCACCCCCCTTGTCTGTGGGCGTCAGAGCCTCGGGCTGTGGAGAACAGGCTGCTGGCCCGACTTGCCCCAGTATGTCGTGCTGCCAGGGCCCCTCCTGCCCCAGGTTGAGGTGCTGCCAGGTGCCCTGGGGCCTCAGTGACTCAGCCTCGCCCTCCCAGAACCCCACCTCCCCTCCAATACTCCTCTCCTGCAGGGCGGCTGGCTCCCCCTTTGAGCGACTCGGCCCCTCCCTTGACTCAGAAGAGCAGCCAGGGTGATCGGGACGCTCCCAGGAAGCCCTGTCCCGTTCTCTCTCTGAATCCTTCTCTGGGACCCTTACAGGCCCTGGTCCAGCCTCCAGCAGACCACATCTCTTCCAGAGCTCTGAGACCTGGCCACCCCTGCTGCCCGAGGCCCGAGGGGATGCTGGCTACTCTCTGGGTGGGCACTGGTGCTCCGGAGCCACGTCAGGAAGATTGGCGCCCCCAGTCCCGGCCCATCCCTGGGCTGTCGGAAGCTGCAAGCTGATATCCGTCCAGATTTCCACACAGCCTCCACCCGCTCAGAGATCAGCTTTCCTGCTTGTGGCGGCAGCTCACGGAGCACCTTGAGGGAGTACCCGTCCACGCCAACCCAGCAGCCCACTGCCTGGGACACCGGACACAGGCCCCCAGCCGCCCGGCCCTCCTAAGGGCCGAGGGGTGGCACCCTGACACCTCGGCTTAGATCAGTTTCCCTGCCTCTGTCCTGGATTCCTGAGCCCAGAGCCCAGCGCAGCGACCAGGATGGGTCGAGAGCAGGACCTGATCCTCGCTGTCAAGAACGGAGATGTCACCGGTGCGCAGAAACTGGTGGCCAAGGTCAAGGCCACCAAGACAAGTGAGTGCTTGGTGGGCAGCTGTCTACCCGAGCCCCTCCCCTGAGTGCCAGTTTGGAGAGAGGCCTAGGGGTGGTCATCTGATCTGAAGACTTGGGGTGGGTATGCCTCTGTGGAGAGCCAGAGAGGAAGTTGGGTCCCCTCTTGCTGTGTATCCTTAGGCAAATCACTTAACCTCTCTGGGCCTCAGTTTCCTCCTCTATAAAGTAAAAGTACTAAAGGACATTCATACTGATGGGGGCGGACGGGTGCCTGTTATGTGCAAGTCTCAGTTCTAAGCTCTGAGCCACAGCAGGGAACAAAACCAACCACATTCCTGCCCTCATGGAGTTGCCTTCAGCAGGTTCTTTTTCCAGTGTGTTCTTTGGAGCGGTGGGATTTCTTGCAGTGGGTTGGGAAAGACTGAATAGATGGAGCCCCCCTTGTTCAACCGGAGCATCTCTGCACTTTTATCAGTTTGATGGCAACGTCTATAAGGCAGCTTTTTAAAATTATTTAACCGCAGCAGTGGGACACTTTTACTGTGGGCTCCTCCGAGTATTCGGTAGCTGTTTAAAGACAGTTTTGCTTAATACATAGCTCAGCGTTATCTAGCCACTGACTAAAGCCCCTTCCCCTTGACGTATCTGCCTGTGTTCCCGGGGGGATGTGACCAAAAGTTAATTTCCTGGAGGCCTCTCTGCAGCCGGGGGTCTGAGGCTCAGTGCACAGGTGACCACATCCAACTTCTGGCCCCTGACTACCTCTGCTGGGAGACCTCACCCCACCCTGAGGAGAGTAGACCTTCAGGGCAAGCTCTCTGGACTGTCCCAAGAGGGTCCTGGACTTATCCCCTTAGTGCCTAGACCGGCAGGGACGGGAGATGGCTCCTGCCAGCCCACTGCCTGGGACACCGGACACAGGCCCCCAGCCGCCCGGCCCTCCTAAGGGCCGAGGGGTGGCACCCTGACACCTCGGCTTAGATCAGTTTCCCTGCCTCTGTCCTGGATTCCTGAGCCCAGAGCCCAGCGCAGCGACCAGGATGGGTCGAGAGCAGGACCTGATCCTCGCTGTCAAGAACGGAGATGTCACCGGTGCGCAGAAACTGGTGGCCAAGGTCAAGGCCACCAAGACAAGTGAGTGCTTGGTGGGCAGCTGTCTACCCGAGCCCCTCCCCTGAGTGCCAGTTTGGAGAGAGGCCTAGGGGTGGTCATCTGATCTGAAGACTTGGGGTGGGTATGCCTCTGTGGAGAGCCAGAGAGGAAGTTGGGTCCCCTCTTGCTGTGTATCCTTAGGCAAATCACTTAACCTCTCTGGGCCTCAGTTTCCTCCTCTATAAAGTAAAAGTACTAAAGGACATTCATACTGATGGGGGCGGACGGGTGCCTGTTATGTGCAAGTCTCAGTTCTAAGCTCTGAGCCACAGCAGGGAACAAAACCAACCACATTCCTGCCCTCATGGAGTTGCCTTCAGCAGGTTCTTTTTCCAGTGTGTTCTTTGGAGCGGTGGGATTTCTTGCAGTGGGTTGGGAAAGACTGAATAGATGGAGCCCCCCTTGTTCAACCGGAGCATCTCTGCACTTTTATCAGTTTGATGGCAACGTCTATAAGGCAGCTTTTTAAAATTATTTAACCGCAGCAGTGGGACACTTTTACTGTGGGCTCCTCCGAGTATTCGGTAGCTGTTTAAAGACAGTTTTGCTTAATACATAGCTCAGCGTTATCTAGCCACTGACTAAAGCCCCTTCCCTTGACGTATCTGCCTGTTTTCCCCGGGATGTGACCAAAAGTTAATTTCCTGGAGGCCTCTCTGCAGCCGGGGGTCTGAGGCTCAGTGCACAGGTGACCACATCCAACTTCTGGCCCCTGACTACCTCTGCTGGGAGACCTCACCCCACCCTGAGGAGAGTAGACCTTCAGGGCAAGCTCTCTGGACTGTCCCAAGAGGGTCCTGGACTTATCCCCTTAGTGCCTAGACCGGCAGGGACGGGAGATGGCTCCTGCCACCAGAGTCGGACTAGAGGAGGGAGGCTCCTTCTCAAGTGCTGGGGCTCTAGCCCCAAGGCATAGCTTGGCCCTTGCCCAGGAAGGAGTCCCCCAGGCTCCCCGAAGACATCTAATTATCCCCGCCCACACCTGGGAGGGTGGGGTGCTGGAAGGAAGGGTTTTAAGGGCCTGGGGGTTGTGTGCATGTGTGGGTACCCCCACTGCCCCACCAGGGCAGGACACCCAGGGTGGAGGGAGGTGGCGTTGGAGGGGTGGCTCTCTGTGCCCCGGGGAAGTGGATGCGGGGAGAGCCCGATCCAGAGAAGGTGCCAAGGAGGGCCCTGGAGGCCCAAGAGGGAGCCCCACCCGCCTCCCCGCACCTCTGGGTTGTTTTTGGCAACCTGCCCAGTGGGGCCTCGGTTGAGCCGCTGCTGGCCTCGTAGCCCTGGGGCCTCAAAGTGAGGCCCTCAGGAGGGCAAGTGGCTGGTGGCAGGAGCTTTGCAACTAGGGTCCTAGGCTCAGGAAAGTTCCCTGTGCTCAGGGGGAAATATCTGGAGGGGAGGATGACCCTTCCCCACCCTCACAGGGCTTGCACAGCCACAAGCCTGGGTCCTGGGACTCCCTGTCTCCCCTCGCAGTCCTCTGAGACCTGGGAGAGCTGGGGACAAAAAGGAGCTCATAAAGTGACCTTGGCGGACCCTGGAGTTTCTGAACGTCTGTAGTTCCCTCCATTCCCTGTTAGATAAGCGCTACTGTAGCCACAAATAAGGAATGTGACCCTCTGAGAGGGTTAGTGATTTGCCCCAGGTCACACAGCCGGTGCGTGGCAGATGACAGAACACTCAGCTGCCCGTCAGGATCGCCCAGGGATGGTCCTGCAGAGTGCCGACTCCCTGGCCTCCCCCAGAATTACAGCATCACAGAGCACCTGGGACTCTGCAAGTCAGAAAGCTCTTCAGGTGATTCTGATGCAGTTCCCAGAAGGGGAAACGCCTACTCCATACCCGGAAGGGCAAAGGGGACTGCCGCGAGGGAAATGTCAGGGCTCCCTTGGCCGCTCCGGGCCGTGGCTGGAGCTTCCTGGCCGTCCAAAGCTGGGTGCACCCTCCGCCTCCTCCACCAGCTCTCGGGTCACTGGGGCCGCTCTCCCTGCCTCCCCGGGCCCTCCTCAGGGAGCAGGTGCCTGGGAGGAGAGGGCTACAGGGGCCCTGTCCTTGCCTCTGCCCGTCCTCCCTCCCGCGGCTCCTTCCTCTTCTGAGCTGTCCCCTTCTCTGGCCAGAGGAAATGGAGTGGGCTAGGGGTGGCCCGCTGAGCTCACATCCTCCGCCCGAGCCTAAATCAGGAGCGACCCTTCCACCCCCAGAGCCGGGCCTGGGAAGAAGGTGGTGGCAGGGGAAGTGCGTGGAGCTGCTGCCAGAAACCTAGGACCCTCCGCCCTCCCGCCAAGGTCCCCAGCCCAGTCACTCCAGGCCTCTCCCCCACCGCCTTTCCGGGCATTGTTCTGGAAAGAACAGAGCCACCCAGCCCGGCCCTGCCCTTGTTCCTGTCACGTTGTCCTGCCACTCCCTGGAGGGGCTGCCTCTCGCCGCCCCAGACTGTCCAGGCTGGCAGCAGGTGGAGGGACGTCCTGTGCCTCTTCCCTGCTGGACCTCGCTGTCTTCGCTGAGGTTCGGAGAGGTCCTGGGGCTGGCCAAGATCACAGAGCCGTCAGCGGGAGAAGAATTTGAACCACGCGCTTCCTGCTTCTAGGGCTCCTGTTCTTCCCACTGCACAGAATGGTTCTGAGTGACAAGGAGTTTCCAAGGGGACTTCAGGAAGGCTGGGAGTGGCCTCCACCCCCTCGCCTCTTCTGTGGCTCCTCGGCTCCGTGTTTACCTTTTCGGAACAGCGTAACTCCGCTCAGTCCTAACTGTAGCGGTCCCACCCACCCCCATCCTGAGCTCCTCACTGCAGGCTCAGTCCCTCCCTATTGGAATGAGGCCCTGTCTTGCTGGGGTATTCAGGGGCCCACCAGGGCCTGGGGGGCAGGCCTGGACCAGCATGCTTGGCACCCTGCCCGGCTGGGTTGAGCCGGGCCTCCTCCTTCCCGGCAGGGGTGGGTTCCAACAGGAGGCAGGGGCTGCCTGGGACGGGCGCCCCCCCCCGCCAGCACGCATCGAGGATTGCCCCTCCTGCGCTCTGGCTCACACGTGGAGCGCACTGGTGTGAACCCCGTCCCCAGAGGGGACGGAACCAGTGTCCCGCCCGTGCCCATGGCTCTTCTTGCCACCCCCTACCCCGGGGCAGGGAGCGCTCTGCTAGAGCCCACGGGTGCAGTCAGCGGCTACTCCCTGGGCCAGTGGGGCCAGTGAGGGTACTGTACCCACTTTAGCGGGAAATCGCATCTCCGTAGTACTGGCTCACGTGTAGTGATGGGTCCCGTCTTTTACAAGGGTCAGGCGTTGTACTCACAACCCTTGTGAGCGGCTCCTGTGATCAGCCCATTTAACAGATGTGGACACTGAACCTGAGAGGTTAAGTGACTTGTCCCAGGTCACACAGAGAGCACCTGGTGGAACCGAGGCATGGTGACGCCACCTTCCCCACCATGCTCCACTTGGGGATGCCCCTAGACCGGGCATGTGGCCCTTGGGTCCAGTGCTGGCATCCACCCTCTGCCCTCGAGCTTCTGGTCCAGCTCTTCTCTCTCAGCCCCCTCGGCCCAGTGGAACAAAGAGACTCCCCGCTCAGGCAGGAATGCCAACCATGGGCTCGTGGGCCTTCTTTTGAAGGCACGGCATTCCAGCGCCCCCATCTCCGCCCCCTTTGCCTATAAACAAGTTGGGTTGGGGCCGGGGAAGCCAGGCCCCAGTGGCAGCAGCTCCCAGCACTCAGTGGCCTCCCAGGGACGGGCCAGGGTGGGGAGCCCTAGGACGCTGCTCTCGAGCCATGGGGCAGGTGCTCTTCTGCGCTCCGAGAGGTCAGCGGGAGGCGAGAGGTGGGCAGGGAGGGCCGCTGGGTCAGGGACGGGTGCCCTGACCCTCTGCTCTGACCCCAGAGCTCCTCGGCTCCACGAAGAGGCTCAAGGGTCCCACTGCCCCACGGGCTCAGTCCCTCCCTATTGGAATGAGGCCCTGTCTTGCTGGGGTATTCAGGGGCCCACCAGGGCCTGGGGGGCAGGCCTGGACCAGCATGCTTGGCACCCTGCCCGGCTGGGTTGAGCCGGGCCTCCTCCTTCCCGGCAGGGGTGGGTTCCAACAGGAGGCAGGGCTGCCTGGGACGGGCGCCCGCCAGCACGCATCGAGGATTGCCCCTCCTGCGCTCTGGCTCACACGTGGAGCGCACTGGTGTGAACCCCGTCCCCAGAGGGGACGGAACCAGTGTCCCGCCCGTGCCCATGGCTCTTCTTGCCACCCCCTACCCCGGGGCAGGGAGCGCTCTGCTAGAGCCCACGGGTGCAGTCAGCGGCTACTCCCTGGGCCAGTGGGGCCAGTGAGGGTACTGTACCCACTTTAGCGGGAAATCGCATCTCCGTAGTACTGGCTCACGTGTAGTGATGGGTCCCGTCTTTTACAAGGGTCAGGCGTTGTACTCACAACCCTTGTGAGCGGCTCCTGTGATCAGCCCATTTAACAGATGTGGACACTGAACCTGAGAGGTTAAGTGACTTGTCCCAGGTCACACAGAGAGCACCTGGTGGAACCGAGGCATGGTGACGCCACCTTCCCCACCATGCTCCACTTGGGGATGCCCCTAGACCGGGCATGTGGCCCTTGGGTCCAGTGCTGGCATCCACCCTCTGCCCTCGAGCTTCTGGTCCAGCTCTTCTCTCTCAGCCCCCTCGGCCCAGTGGAACAAAGAGACTCCCCGCTCAGGCAGGAATGCCAACCATGGGCTCGTGGGCCTTCTTTTGAAGGCACGGCATTCCAGCGCCCCCATCTCCGCCCCCTTTGCCTATAAACAAGTTGGGTTGGGGCCGGGGAAGCCAGGCCCCAGTGGCAGCAGCTCCCAGCACTCAGTGGCCTCCCAGGGACAGGCCAGGGTGGGGAGCCCTAGGACGCTGCTCTCGAGCCATGGGGCAGGTGCTCTTCTGCGCTCCGAGAGGTCAGCGGGAGGCGAGAGGTGGGCAGGGAGGGCCGCTGGGTCAGGGGTGGGGACGGGTGCCCTGACCCCTCTGCTCTGACCCCCAGAGCTCCTCGGCTCCACGAAGAGGCTCAATGTGAACTACCAGGATGCTGACGGGTGAGTGGGAGCCCCCGCCCCACCTGAACACTCGGTGGTGGCGGAGGGGTGGGCAGAGATCTGGGACCTAGAGTCCTCTTCCCCCTCCAACGTGGCCCTTGACGTGTGTCTGCTGAGCGTGCCGGGCCCTGTCCGCCCACGAGCGGGTCCGTGGAACCGTCCCCGAGAAGGAGAGTGGGCCCCAGTGTCTCTCTGAGGGGCCTCCTTGGGTTGGATTCCTGTGGGGCCCCCTTTTCTCCCTGGAGGGTCGGAGCCCTCGGGCCCCCGCTCCCACGGCCCCCTCCCCGGGCTGGCTGGGGGAGGCCAGACAAACGGGCCTCTCAACCCAGACACTGAGCCCTTTCATGCTGCGGCCCGGCTGCTCGGCGCTCCCACGGCAGGGCTGGCCGGGTCCTGGGGGGGCACACTGGGCACGTCGCTCAGCCGTGCCAGCACCCAGGGTGGGTCTGCCCCTGGAAGACCAGGATTTGGGGGGCAGGGGGGCTGCTCGTGGACACCCTGACCTGTGTGCCCCCACACCAGCTTCTCGGCGCTCCACCACGCCGCCTTGGGGGGCAGCCTGGAGCTCATTGCCCTGCTGCTGGAGGCCCAGGCCACCGTGGACATCAAGGACAGCAATGGTGAGAGCCCGGGTCCCCACCCCGGCCCCTGCTCCCTCGTAGCGGCGCAACTCGAGGTGGCGTCGCTTCTCTGAGCTTGTGCGCGGGCCACCTGGTCAGTCTTCACAGCCTTCTGGGTGGCACAGACGTCCTGTTACCCAGATGAGGAGGTTGAGGTCACAAGGTCACTGGATCCCCCTGGTGGGCAAGGTTGGCTTCTGGCGTCCGCCCTATCAGCCAGACCCTTCCCCGGCCAAACCCAGCTTCCTCTGGCTCTGGCTCGCCGCCAGCTGGCGTGGCTCCGGCCTGCGCTCAGTTCTGTCCTCCGACCCCGGGCCGCCCCGGGACCTCCTCCCGAAGCCCGCTTCCTCCCGCAGGCATGCGCCCGCTGCACTACGCGGCTTGGCAGGGCCGCCTGGAGCCCGTGAGGCTGCTGCTGCGCGCCTCGGCGGCCGTGAACGCCGCCTCGCTGGACGGGCAGATCCCGCTGCACCTGGCTGCCCAGTATGGACACTACGAAGTGGTACGTGAGCCTGCCAGCCTGCGGGCACTGGGGCTGGAGGCCGAGGCGGGCCCAAGCGGCCGGCCGGGCCGGACCCCTCACTCGGCTCCCCCGACCCCAGTCAGAAATGCTCCTCCAGCATCAGTCCAACCCGTGCCTGGTCAACAAGGCCAAGAAGACGCCCCTGGACCTGGCCTGCGAATTTGGACGGCTCAAGGTGAGGCCTGCTGCCCTCGGGGGACTGGGCCTCTGCGGGGCTCAGGGGAGCCCCGGCCTGAGTGCTGGTTGCTACAGGTGGCCCAGCTGCTGCTGAACAGCCACTTGTGTGTGGCGCTGCTGGAGGGCGAGGCCAAGGACCCGTGTGACCCCAACTACACCACACCCCTGCACCTGGCTGCCAAGAATGGCCACCGAGAGGTCATCAGGTACCCGCCGCGCCCGCCCTGCTTCCTCCTCCTCTTCCCGCGAGACTGGCAATGCCCCCTCAGCGCCCTGCCCTGCGGCCCTCTTCACCCTTGCTCTGGACCCCCTCGCAGCCCCCCGCAGTCAGCTTCCTCTCCTTCTCCGCCTCCTGGTCCTACCCCCATGGTGCACCTGCCCTCCACAGGCAGCTCCTGAGAGCCGGGATTGAGATCAACCGCCAGACAAAGACGGGCACGGCGCTCCACGAGGCCGCGCTCTACGGCAAGACCGAGGTGGTGCGGCTGCTCTTGGAGGTGGGTGTGGACCCCCGGTCACCCCGCGGGTGGCTACGGAGCCCCACAGGTGCCGGCTCCAGGCCCGGCTGGGGAGGCAAGGGAAGGCGTGCCGTGCGAGGGTGCGGGCCAAGCGCCTGGAAGGTAGACGGGCCTGGTTCGAGTCCCAGTTCTGCCTTTTACTAGCTGTGTGACCTTGAGCTCGTCCTTGACCCTCTCTGAGCTTCCTTTTGCCCGTGTGTAAAATCTGAAGACGGTAGCTACTTCCTGGGTAGTTGTGAGAATGGAGAGAAGCGGCAGGTGCGGCGCTGAGCCCAGGCTCAGCCGCTCTGTGCACCCAGGGCGGCGTGGATGTGAACATCCGGAACACGTACAACCAGACGGCTCTGGACATTGTGAATCAATTCACCACCTCCCAGGCCAGCCGGGAAATTAAGCAGCTCCTGCGGGGTGAGTGGTGGGGGGAGAAGACCCAGCCCAGGGGGCCCCACGCCATTCCAGAGGGTCCCCAGAAGTCGAGGAGGCAAGGATGTCACACCCCTGGGCCCGAGGCTGGTCGGGGGGATGGGGTGGAGAGGGGACGGGGACCCGGGGACGGTGGGAAGATGCCCTGGGGACCTCAGGCGACACCTGCCCTCCTCCCTCCCCAGAGGGGCTCAGGATTTCTGGACGTGCCTACAGGTGGCCCAGCTGCTGCTGAACAGCCACTTGTGTGTGGCGCTGCTGGAGGGCGAGGCCAAGGACCCGTGTGACCCCAACTACACCACACCCCTGCACCTGGCTGCCAAGAATGGCCACCGAGAGGTCATCAGGTACCCGCCGCGCCCGCCCTGCTTCCTCCTCCTCTTCCCGCGAGACTGGCAATGCCCCCTCAGCGCCCTGCCCTGCGGCCCTCTTCACCCTTGCTCTGGACCCCCTCGCAGCCCCCCGCAGTCAGCTTCCTCTCCTTCTCCGCCTCCTGGTCCTACCCCCATGGTGCACCTGCCCTCCACAGGCAGCTCCTGAGAGCCGGGATTGAGATCAACCGCCAGACAAAGACGGGCACGGCGCTCCACGAGGCCGCGCTCTACGGCAAGACCGAGGTGGTGCGGCTGCTCTTGGAGGTGGGTGTGGACCCCCGGTCACCCCGCGGGTGGCTACGGAGCCCCACAGGTGCCGGCTCCAGGCCCGGCTGGGGAGGCAAGGGAAGGCGTGCCGTGCGAGGGTGCGGGCCAAGCGCCTGGAAGGTAGACGGGCCTGGTTCGAGTCCCAGTTCTGCCTTTTACTAGCTGTGTGACCTTGAGCTCGTCCTTGACCCTCTCTGAGCTTCCTTTTGCCCGTGTGTAAAATCTGAAGACGGTAGCTACTTCCTGGGTAGTTGTGAGAATGGAGAGAAGCGGCAGGTGCGGCGCTGAGCCCAGGCTCAGCCGCTCTGTGCACCCAGGGCGGCGTGGATGTGAACATCCGGAACACGTACAACCAGACGGCTCTGGACATTGTGAATCAATTCACCACCTCCCAGGCCAGCCGGGAAATTAAGCAGCTCCTGCGGGGTGAGTGGTGGGGGGAGAAGACCCAGCCCAGGGGGCCCCGCGCCATTCCAGAGGGTCCCCAGAAGTCGAGGAGGCAAGGATGTCACACCCCTGGGCCCGAGGCTGGTCGGGGGGATGGGGTGGAGAGGGGACGGGGACCCGGGGGACGGGTGGGAAGATGCCCTGGGGACCTCAGGCGACACCTGCCCTCCTCCCCTCTCAGAGGCCTCAGGGATCCTGAAGGTCCGGGCGCTCAGGGATTTCTGGAACCTGCACGATCCCACTGCCCTCAACATCCGGGCAGGAGATGTCATCACGGTGAGGACCCCGTGCAGCCAGTCCCTTGCCTGCTGTCACTTCTTCGGGCACCTGGTCTGGATCAGGCTCTGTGTTAAGGTCTTGATAGGTGGGATCGCACTGATCTCTTCCCCATCCATGTAAGGGAGGCGTTCTGACCATTTCCTTTTGGGGGCTGACAGAACTGAGGCTTAGAGAACTAAAGCCATTGGTCCCGGCTGGCAGGACAGCCTGCAGTGGAGCTGGAACCTGGAGCAGGCTGACTCCAGACTTGTTTGTTTGCCCCGGAGGCCGGCGGGGGGCTGGGCTGGACGCTGGCGGGGCGGGCAGGCCTGTGGGCCGACCAGGGCTTCAGCAGCCAGCTCGAGGGGGAGGGGAAGAGCTGGACCACAGCTGCAGGCTGGCCACTTGGCACAGGAAGTGACCGTGTCATCGCCCGTCCCCCCGCCCGTCGGCTACAGGTGCTTGAGCAGCATCCTGACGGCCGCTGGAAGGGCCACATCCACGAGAGCCAGAGGGGCACCGACCGTGTGGGCTACTTTCCCCCGGGCATCGTCGAAGTGGTCAGCAAGCGGGTGGGGGTCCTGGCACCCCGCCTCCCCTCTGTGCCCGCCCCGCTGCGCCCAGGCTTCTCCAGGACGCCACAGCCGCCGGCCGAGGAGGCCCTGCACCCCCTCACCTATGGCCAGCTGCCTCGGGTGGGCCTCAGCCCCGACAGCCCAGGTACATCCTCCCGGGGGGCGGGGCAGGGGGTGCTGTGCACTGGGGTGGGTGTCAGGCTCTGGCCAGCCGCCTGCCAACTGTTGGCGGGGCCCACCAGGGCTCTAACCGCTTGGCTTCTGCCCCTGCAGCAGGTGACAGGAACAGCGTGGGCAGCGAGGGCAGCGTGGGCAGCATCCGCAGTGCCGGCAGCGGGCAGAGTTCCGAGGGCACCAACGGCCACAGCCCCGGCCTCCTTATTGAGAATGCCCAGGTGGGGTGGGGAGGGGGCTTGGGACCAGGGCTGCCCCCCTCCCCACGCTGCCAGTTCCCAGGAGTCAGCTCCTTCCCGTCTCCAGCCGCTGCCCCCTGCCGGAGAGGACCAGGTGCCGCCAGGACTGCACCCGCCGTCCCTGGCAGGTAGGGAGGGAGACGGGGACCTGGGTGGGCTAGGAGGGGTGCAGGTGGGGAGGACGAGGGCCTGGCGCCCCTTCACCCTTCCACCCTGGTTCCATTTCTCTCCCTGCTCAAAGACGATCCGAACCACCACCCTCTGGCCAACTGTCGCTCCGGGGAGCAGCACTTCACCCAGGACGTGAGGCCGGAAGAGCTGCTGGAGGGAAAGGTGTGGCCGCTGCTGGGGAGGGGGTGGGACGGGCCTCCGTGTGGCCTCGGGTCCCTGTTCACACCAGGCCCGTGGGGAGGCCGGGCTCCCTGGCTGGGCTGCGGCCTCGGCGCTCCGCCCGCTCCCCCGCAGACTCAGCTCTGTCCCCCCACGTCGCAGGATGCTCAAGCCATCCACAACTGGCTGAGCGAGTTCCAGCTGGAGGGCTACACGGCCCACTTTCTGCAGGCCGGCTATGACGTGCCGACGATCAGCCGCATGACGCCCGAGGTAGGTGCCTGGGCGGGAGGGCGGCGCGGGAGCCCCGGGACAGGGGCGGGGCCTGAGGGCAGGACTCTGTGGGGCAGGACCTGACGGCCATCGGGGTGACCAAGCCGGGGCACCGGAAGAAGATCGCCTCAGAGATCGCCCAGCTGAGCATCGCCGAGTGGCTGCCCAACTACATCCCGGTGAGTGGGCGACGGGCACGGGCTCCCGCCGTCCGCCGAGGCTTCGAGCTGCCCGCCTCGCGGCTCGGGGCTGACGGCGCGGCTCCCGCAGGCGGACCTGCTGGAGTGGCTGTGCGCGCTGGGGCTGCCGCAGTACCACAAGCAGCTGGTGAGCAGCGGCTACGACTCCATGGGGCTGGTGGCCGACCTCACCTGGGAGGAGCTGCAGGAGATTGGCGTCAACAAGCTCGGTGAGGACGGCCCGGGGCCAGCTGGCCGGGCCCCCTGTGCCTCCGAGGGGCTCCAAAAGGTTTGGGGGTCCGGGAGGAATGATGGTGACCCTTTCCAGCCCCAACTCACCTTTCCACCTCGGTCCACCCCGTCTCAGGTCATCAGAAGAAGCTCATGCTGGGGGTGAAGCGGCTGGCCGAGCTCCGGCGGGGACTGCCGCCGGGGGAGGCCCTGGGGGAAGGCGGCCGCCGGCTGGCCAGGGGCCCGGAGCTGATGGCCATCGAGGGGCTGGAGAATGGAGACGGTCCGGCCGCGGCCAGCCCGCGCCTCCTCACCTTCCAGGGCAGCGAGCTGAGCCCGGAGCTCCAGGCAGCCATGGCAGGGGGTGGTCCCGAGCCGCTGCCCCTGCCCCCTGCCCGCTCCCCCAGCCAGGAGAGTATTGGGGCCCGCTCACGGGGCTCCGGTCACTCGCAGGAGCAGCCTACCCCCCAGCCCAGTGGCAGAGATCCCAACACCCTACAGGAGAGGAATCTTCCGGAGGGCACCGAGCGGCCTCCTAAGCTTTGTTCCCCACTTCCTAGCCAAGGGCCCCTGCCGTACGTTTTCATGTACCCCCAGGGCTCACCCTCCAGCCCAGCCCCCGGGCCGCCTCCCGGTGCTCCCCGCGCCTTCTCCTACCTGGCTGGCCCCCCGGCCACGCCTCCAGACCCACCTCGACCCAAGCGGCGGTCCCACAGTTTGAGCCGGCCCGGCCCGGCCGAGGGGGAAGCTGAAGGCGGGGCTGAAGGGCCGGGGGACAGTGCCTTGGGCAGTTACGCCACCCTCACTCGGAGACCAGGACGCAGCGCGCTCGCCCGGACCAGCCCCAGCCCGACCCCAGCCCGAGGGGCTCCCCGCAGCCAGTCCTTTGCCCTCCGGGCTCGCCGCAAAGGCCCCCCACCCCCGCCGCCCAAGCGCCTCAGCTCCGTCTCTGGCCCCAGCCCGGAGCCCTCGCCACCGGATGGAAGCCCAGGGCCCAAGGAGGGGGCTGCGGGGCCCCGGAGGCGAACACTGAGCGAACCCACGGGCCCCACGGAGCCCCCCAGCCCGCCCACCCCAGCCGGCGCCGCATCGGACACGGAGGAGGAAGAGCCGGGGCCGGAGGGGACACCCCCGTCTCGGGGCAGCTCAGGGGAAGGGCTCCCCTTTGCGGAGGAGGGGAACCTGACTATCAAACAGCGACCCAAGCCTGCGGGCCCCCCGCCCCGGGAGACGTCCGTGCCCCCTGGCCTGGACTTCAACCTCACGGAGTCAGACACTGTCAAGCGGAGGCCCAAGTGCCGGGAGAGGGAGCCGCTGCAGACGGCGCTCCTGGCCTTTGGGGTGGCCGGTGCCGTGCCCGGCCCCCCGGCCCCCGTATCCTCGCAGACCCCCAGCGAGTCCCCTGCAGCCTGCCCCAGCCCTCCCCGGCCTGACCCGGGCAGCCTTCCCGCCCTCGGAGCCCCAGCCCCTCTCTCCCCCAGCCCCTCGGCCCAGCCCCCCGTGTCCGCTCTGGAAAACGGCCGGCGGCCTGGGGAGACGGAGCCCCCAGCTGCCCCCGCTGCCCTCATCAAGGTGCCCGGAGCAGGTATGGGGCCAGGCCTGCGGGAGCGGGTGGTGTGGGCAGGGCCTGTCTCCGGCTCAGCTGGGTTGCAGCCGCCCTCTTTGTCCCTGCAGGCACAGCCCCCAAGCCTGTGTCTGTGGCCTGTACCCAGCTGGCATTTTCTGGCCCTAAGCTGGCTCCCCGGCTCGGCCCGGCCCGGCCGAGGGAAGCTGAAGGCGGGGCTGAAGGGCCGGGGGACAGTGCCTTGGGCAGTTACGCCACCCTCACTCGGAGACCAGGACGCAGCGCGCTCGCCCGGACCAGCCCCAGCCCGACCCCAGCCCGAGGGGCTCCCCGCAGCCAGTCCTTTGCCCTCCGGGCTCGCCGCAAAGGCCCCCCCCCCCCGCCGCCCCAGCGCCTCAGCTCCGTCTCCGGCCCCAGCCCGGAGCCCTCGCCACCGGAGGGAAGCCCCGGGCCCAAGAAGGGGTCTGCGGGGCCCGGAGGCGAACACTGAGCGAACCCACGGGCCCCACGGAGCCCCCCAGCCCGCCCACCCCAGCCGGCGCCGCATCGGACACGGAGGAGGAAGAGCCGGGGCCGGAGGGGACACCCCCGTCTCGGGGCAGCTCAGGGGAAGGGCTCCCCTTTGCGGAGGAGGGGAACCTGACTATCAAACAGCGACCCAAGCCTGCGGGCCCCCCGCCCCGGGAGACGTCCGTGCCCCCTGGCCTGGACTTCAACCTCACGGAGTCAGACACTGTCAAGCGGAGGCCCAAGTGCCGGGAGAGGGAGCCGCTGCAGACGGCGCTCCTGGCCTTTGGGGTGGCCGGTGCCGTGCCCGGCCCCCCGGCCCCCGTATCCTCGCAGACCCCCAGCGAGTCCCCTGCAGCCTGCCCCAGCCCTCCCCGGCCTGACCCGGGCAGCCTTCCCGCCCTCGGAGCCCCAGCCCCTCTCTCCCCCAGCCCCTCGGCCCAGCCCCCCGTGTCCGCTCTGGAAAACGGCCGGCGGCCTGGGGAGACGGAGCCCCCAGCTGCCCCCGCTGCCCTCATCAAGGTGCCCGGAGCAGGTATGGGGCCAGGCCTGCGGGAGCGGGTGGTGTGGGCAGGGCCTGTCTCCGGCTCAGCTGGGTTGCAGCCGCCCTCTTTGTCCCTGCAGGCACAGCCCCCAAGCCTGTGTCTGTGGCCTGTACCCAGCTGGCATTTTCTGGCCCTAAGCTGGCTCCCCGGCTCGGCCCCCGCCCGGTGCCTCCTCCGAGGCCGGAGAGCACTGTGGCCGCGGGCCCAGGCCGGGCCCAGCAGAGACTGGAGCAGACCAGTTCGTCCCTGGCAGCCGCACTGCGGGCCGCGGAGAAGAGCATTGGCTCTGAGGAGCTGGAGGGGTGAGGAGCGCTGCGGGGGAGAGGCGGCGGCAGAAGAGCTCCCCCTGAATCCCACGTCCTTTACCCAGGGTCAGGGGGTAATGGGGGGGGGTGCCAGTGTCCGCCGATCCTCAGGCTGCGGGCTCCCTATGGGGCTGGGAGGAGCCACCCAGATCTGGCCTGCAGGGAGTCCTGGTGGCTGCCAGAGGCACAGGAGCTTGGACCAGGCACCGCCTTCCCCCTGTGGGCCCCAGGGCCTCTGTGCCAGGAAGGGGACGCTGACTCCTGTGGCCTCAGGAAGTTGTGAGAAACAGGACACGATACACATGCAGTGGTCGCCCCAGCCAGGCTGAGCAGCAGCTCCCTTGCCCACGGCTGGCAGGGTGCAGAGCCCTGGCCGACCTGACCTGGTCCTTCTCTGCCGCAGCCCCCCGGGCACCTCCACCAAGCGCATCCTGGATGACATCAGCACCATGTTCGACGCCCTGGCTAACCAGCTGGATGCCATGCTGGACTGAGCTGAACCTGCCAGCAGCCTTCAGCGGTGCCCGCTGTGACCTTCCGCGGTGCCTGCTGCCTTTCCCCAGCACAGGAGATGCCCCTGCTGCTCTCGGCCGGCGGCCGTCTGCACAGCAGCCCCGTGGGCAGCTGAGGGGACGCGTCAGAACCTGACACGTCAGCAAAGCCCCCCTCCCAGGGTGTGATCTGATGGGAGAGGACCCTGCCTCTTGGACAGGGACCCTGGTAAGAGCTTCCTGCCCAGGAAGAAAGAGGTGCCCAGGCTTCGAGGGGGCCTTCTTTGTCCCCCATTCCCGTGTCTCAAGTACCTGTGCCAAGGTCCTCCGGCCACCCGCTGTGCTGTCCGGGTGCCCTGAGCGGCTGCAAGAGGCGGTGTGTCGGGCCCGGTCCCCGCAGGTGTGCACAGGGCAGTGAAGAAAGGCTGGGGGCCTGCTCTCACCATCGGCGGCGGCGCCCAGGCCAGCCCCCGGCTCTGCCCCTGCCTGCTCTCAGTGAGGCAAGGCTGGCGGGCGTGGGGCCGGTGGGATTCACAGATCCCCAGAGTCCAGCCGTTTCCAAACTGTAAATGTTATTTTTTAAGCAGAGAGAAATGCATATATTTTAAATGGAATTTATTCTATCTATAACTGCCTAAGGGGATGCAGTGGGGGAGGGGCTTCGGACCACAATGAGAGAACCCACTGCCCACCTTGGGGCTGGAGGCCTGACCTGCTCGGCCCAGGCCCTGGCTCTGTAAGCATTAACCTCTTCCCCAACTAACACCAATGAAAGTGTCATTCCACAAGATCGCGCTGTGTGTGTGGATGTGCGCCGTGGACCTCTGAGCCAGGGGCCGAGCCAGACCCGGGCACCCCCAGCAGTGTGCCAGGAGGAAGGCTCGGCCCCGCCTCGCCTTTGGGGAGGAGCTCCCCACTGGCCAGACCCTTGGGTGGGACCCTTCGTGGCTGCCTCAGGGACCAGGTTTTGCTTCAGCAGTTTATAAGTTTTAATACAAACCAGTCTGTATTTATCCCAAAAGGCTCATTTCCAGTAAAAAATATACACCAGTAAAAACATTCTCACAGGGTAACTGGGGCGCGGGCTGGAAGGAGCCCCAGGCGGCACCCCTCCAGCCTGGCTCTGGGCCTGCTCCACTGAGGGCAGCAGAGGAGGAGGTCCTGCCGCTGGACAGGGGCTCTGCGCCATCCTCAGGTCCCAGCACAGCACGAGGCTCCCCCCGCAGAGGGAGGGAGGCCATGGGGCCAAGGCGGGGCGCTGCCCCAGGAAGACAGGATGAGAGGGGCACGGGGAGGGGGCCCCGCCACCCCTGCCCCCGGCGGTGGCCCGGAGAGCTGTGCGCACCTCCTGCAGCGGCCTCCCACAGGAGGCGGGAGCTCCAGCCCCAAGGCTCGCGGCTCTACCCAAAGCTCCAGGCAGCGCTGGGTCAGGGGAGCCTGAAGGGGGGCGGCGCACACGTGGAGGGGGCTGAGGGCCCCTCTCCTAAGCACTCGTGGTCATACATTCAAGAGCCCAGGGGTCTCCCCCTGGTGAGGAAAGAGCCAGCCGGCCCTGAGACCAGGGCTGCAGCTCAGGGTCTCCGCGGGAAGCCAGGGCCAGGACAGCCGGGTCTGACGGTGGGAGCTGGGCCTCCAGGGACACGCGGCATGGGAGCAAACCCTGAAACATTCGTGATATCAACTCCCCAGACTCAGACACGGGTCTGGCTTCAGCCCCAGGGACCAGCGCAGCGACGGCCACCGCGGTCAGTGGCTCAGAAGGGAGAGTTCATGCCCAGTTTAGTTTCAAACTGCAGCTTCTGTCGCTTCTGGTAGCGGACCCGGACCCTAGTGGGGGCGAAAATTAAGGGCCAGGTCAGCACGTACTCCAAGACCAGGAGACTGGCAGACCACAGAGGAGGGAGGGCAGTGCACAGGCAGCAGGAAGGCGGGGGATACTGCCGGGAGGGGACAGGCTTAGGGAACATGCCTGAGCCCAGAGGGGACACCCGCCTGGCCAGGGGCTCACCGGATCTCGTGCAGCTTGACGACCTCATTGATGACCACCACGAGGACCAGGGAGAGGCAGCCCAGGAGCCACGTCAGCAGAGGCACGTCCTCCAGGCCAAAGTGGACGCGGCTGTCCCTGTGCGTCCACAGCTGCAGGTCCACCGCCGTCTGGACCACCTGGCCCAGAAGCCTGCAGGCGGGGGCAGCCCCGTGTCAGCTGGGGTCTCCTGCTTCCTTCCCCGCTCTTCTCAGAGGGCACCCTTCCTTCTCTGGCCCAAAGCCCGCTCTCACAGCACAGCCCCGCTGCGGCCCCTCCACCCCAGAGACTCACACCGCGGGCACGGTCACGGCCCACCAGAGGTTCGTCAGGGGGCTCTTTCTCCACAGGGGCTTGGCGCGATGCACGTGGGTGATGGAGACGAAGACTGGGGAAGACGGGGTCGGGGCAGGGGTCAGACGTCCACGGCAGAGGCCCCGTCCCCGGGGGGCCCCCACCCCACCCTGGGGAGCCCCTCACCAGTGTGTAGGACAATCAGGGCAGCGGCGAGCTTCTGGGCCGACAGCAGCCCGTTGGCGAAGTCGTCAAACCAGGCTGGGGCCGTGTCAGCGTGGCTGCCGAGACGAGGGGGGCGCTCAGCCTCCTCGGGGCCCCGGAGAGGCAGCCGGGGGCCGGCAGGGGTGGTGGTCAGGGCTGGACTCACCTGGGCAGCATGATGGAGGAGCAGTTGGTGAGGTTGTGGGTCCGGGAGCCGCTGCAGAAGCTCTGCAGCGTGAAGCCAAAGCAGATGAGGCACGAGCCGATGGTGAGGCTGAACTTGAGCAGGAAGCACAGCAGGAAGTAGTGCTGGGTCTGCAGCGGGAAGAGGCCCCTCACGCGGGTGCACGGAGTAACGGGGTCCTCAGGGAGCGGGCAGACCCGGAGGACAAGAGCCAGGAGCTCTCCCTGCTCTGTACCCTCCACCCCTGCGGCCTGGGGACTTGCTGATGGAACTCACCCTCGCCCCCCCAAGACTCGAGCCCTCTTCACACTCACCTTTCTCAGGAAAAGCCCAGGCTCGCAGGCTGCAAGCCGCTTACCTTCTTAGGGATGGACTGAAGGTTCTTCCCCGTTGCCATAGACATGATGGAGCTGTGCGGGGGCTTCCCCAGCAGAGAGATGCTGAAAAGCAGGTACGCGGTGAAGGCTGGTGACGGTGACCCCGTGTCCCCCGATTCCCTCTCCTTTTTTTGTAAATGTATGCTTTTCTCTTTTTTTGAAATATTTACTTTTATTTATTTGGCTGAACTGGATCTTAGATGCATCAGGTGGGATCCAGTTCCAAAACCAGGATGTGAACCCAGGCCCCCTGCACGGAGAGCATGGAGTCTTAACCCCTGGACCGCCTGCAGGGCAGCCCCCTGGCCCCGGTTCTTCCCGGGGAGAAGCCTTTCAGGAGTCCCGAAAGGGAGGCCAGCTCTGCTGGGAAGATGGGTTAGACAAGGAAGAGAGTCGCCCGGGGACTCCTGGGCCAGAGGGGGCACGAGCATGGCTTCCTAAACCTGGCTTCTGGGGACACTTGGGGACCTCCCAACCCTGTCTTCCTGGGCACGGGGTGCGCTCTGGCCTCTCACCTGAGCAGAGGGTAGCAAAAACAGGACAGCCACAGGATGTCGGTGGTGCTGAGGATTGGCGGCAGCTGGACGAGGCAAGAGAGGAACTGGGCCAGGAGAGGCCAGGAAGCATGGTTACATTGGGGCAGAGATGCCGGGAGCCCTGGGGCTGCCTGGCCCTGTGGCAGGGCTGGAGGGGGACACTCTTCTGCCAGCAGGGGTTCACAGAGCCTCTGGGCCCCCAGCCCCAGGCTGGGCCGCATCCTCCCAGCCTCTCATCTGTCTGGAGCACGGGAGCCGGCGGGGAGGGGGTGCACAGGCCAGCCCGCCTCACCTGGATGACCACGAGCGTCAGCTGGCACTGCAGCAGGAAGAGGAAGCACTTGCGAAGGCCGTAGGTGGCGTGCCGGGCCTAGGGAGCGGGAGGGGCGGGTGGGAACTCTCTCACAGGCCCTGCAGCGGGTGAGCTTCAGCCAGGTGTGGCTGATGTTCCCGCTAGGGAGGGGCCGAGGCAAACGAGACAACCTGGGCGATCAGCCCCCTCCCCCCCGCAGGCGAACCACTCCTGGGAGCCCAGGGTGGGTCCTGCGTCACAACGCCCCCGCCCCCAGCCAGCCCTGCCCCCGGCCTGGGCCCCCACCTGCTCGATGAGCCGGATGATGCTGATGGTCTCCTCCTGGCGGAAGGTCAGGGAGCAGGGCAGGCTGTTGAGCTGCCCAGAGAGCTGCAAAGGGGAAAGGCCGTCCGAGGTCTGGGCCATGCTGGTGCTGGTGGCGTAGCCGAAGGTCTCCCAGGAGCAGCGGGACGGGTAGAGGGGGTCCAGAGCGATGCTGCTCGGAGTACGGGGGAGCGTACCCGTTAGCTGCGGCCTGCCGAGACCCATCTCCCCGGACTGAGAAAGTGCCCACTCCCTCCTCTCCCCGCCAGGCCCGGGCCCCTTGGTCCCCAGCAGGGCAAGGCCGGCTGGGGAGTCCCGGCTCCGGGTGTCCCCCTGACCTGACGTCGCTCTGGAGGAAGAGGCAGCTGTTCCGCAGGTTGGCGGAGCTGCCCAGGCAGCAGGTCACCTCCCCGTACTCCTGCATGATCTTGATCATCTCACACATGGCTGGGGGGCAGAGTCGGAGCACGTGTCAGGCTGGCGGCGCCCCTCATGGGGCACTGGGCAGAGACTCCCAGGACAAAGCAGGAGACAAGGGAGAACAGGCCCCTCTTGGGAAACATCCTGTCCCCAATTTTATGATCATAGGAACACTGTCACTTCTGACTCCCTAGAATGGGTGACCCAGGGCTCCCACCCGCGAGACTCCCCAGCTCCTCCCAGCCCAGCGTCCTCCACGCCCTGCGTAGGAAACCAACACCCCTCCAGAACCTACGGGGTGCCCAGGTGCGGGCGGGGCTCCGCCCAAGGCCGGGCTGGCCAAGCGGCCGCGGCCCCAGCACTTACTCTCAGGGGTACAGTCTGTAAAGAGGGGCACCAGCAAGGGCACGTTGTCGATGTTCTGCAGGTGGGGCCGCACCTGGTGGATGCCCCGGGGCAGCTTGGCCTGCGGAGATCAGAGACGCGCGTAGCCCCAGGGACCCTCGCCCTCCCTGCCCTGCCCCGGCCCGGGGCTCTGGGGGGAGACCGCGCGGTCAGACCCGGTTGCAGTCCTCCAGGAAGCTGGGGAGGTCGCTGTCCGTGGGCTGGAAGCTGATGAGGTCTGAGTGGCCCTCCTCCTCCATCAGAAGGAGCCCTTCCGCGTCATCGCGGGACACTGTGGGGACAGAAGCCTGTCCCTCACCTTGGGGTCAGCCGTCTGCGGGCTGTTCCTTGCCCTGAAGTTGGCATAGAACTTTCTTCTCGAGTTCTCCTCTCCCCCCACCCCATCAACTTCTGTCACCGCAGGGGGTTCCGGGCCAAGTTCCCAGGTGGGATCCAGGGAGGTTCTTTCTAGCTGTGGCTCCAAGGACAGGGAACAGCCCACCCCCACCTCGTGTCCACACCAAGCCTCTGCCCTCACCCTGGTTCAGGTCATCGTGCAGGGAGCCCGCGTGGCTGGGGCTGGAGGCGGGGATCTCCGAGCCGGGCATGTCGCCGTTGGGCGTGAGGGAGATGTGGCAATTCCAGCCCGTCTCCAGGCCCATCTTTTCCGCGAACACCTGGCACCAGGCAGACAGCAATGAACAGAGACCCCAGAGGCTGTGGGAGAGGGGCAGTGGGAGCAGAGGGGTCAGTGGCTCCCTCACCTTGCTTTTGAGCTCATCCTCCAAAGAGAAGTAGACGAAGCGGATGCAGGCGTTGACCAGCCCGTCGATGAGGCGCACGATGTCCAGCCGGGCCTGGTACTGGGAGGACACCATGCCCATGAAGATCTGGCCGCTCAAGGCCTGCATGCAGTCTTCCTTCTCCAGCACCTCCCCGATCCCTTCTTCAGGAGCCACCAGGCACCGAGCCCGGCCAGGATGCAGCCCGGGCAGGACACCCAGGAGCCGGCAGATTCCAGGCGGCAGCCCGGGGCCACACACGCCAATGCCAAGCCCAGATCAATGAGCACGAGGGCCCAGGGGACCACACACACGCACAACCAGGACAGAAAGGAGACAACAGACACGGGGAGGTGAGGGGTGGGGAAAGAGACAAGGAAAGGTACTCGTCAGGTGACAAACCCTGGTCCAGGGCCCGGGGGTGGGGTCCCCCCTCAGCAGTGGCTTCAGTTCATGGGCTCTTGGGTCATGAGACCTGGGAGGAGGGAGGGGTGGACGGAGCTCTGAATCCCTCTCTTCCAGCAGTGTTTGTGACCAGGTCTTTTGTCTGATTCAAATAAGGCTGATGCTCTATACACGCTACTCTCTGTAATCTTGAGAGAAAGCAATTTTCTTTAATCATCCCATGGGAGACACTACAGGAACCTGCCCACGCCACCAGGGGCTGGGGGCCACCAAGGTGTTCTGGGTCTAGCGCAGCCTGCTGTCCCCTCTTGCTAGGATCTCCTCCTGGCCTCCGGAAGCTCTCCTGGCCCCTGGCTCCCCAGTACCGTCTGAGCTCCAGCTGCCGCGGCGGGCACTCAGCCTGATGGGAATGGTGCTGGGCAGTTCGCATAAGGTGAAGATGCTGCTCTGGCCGGGAGCCTGTACCAGCTCGATGCACTTGCCGTTGAGCTGGGAGGACAGGGCACAGCTCATGGGCTTGTAGGCGAAGGCCGAGCAGTATCCAGAGAGGCAGGCTCGCTGGTAGAAATCCAGCACTTTCTTTCTGCCGGGGAAGCAGGGTGGGAGGGAGGTCAGTGGCTCCCTCACCTTGCTTTTGAGCTCATCCTCCAAAGAGAAGTAGACGAAGCGGATGCAGGCGTTGACCAGCCCGTCGATGAGGCGCACGATGTCCAGCCGGGCCTGGTACTGGGAGGACACCATGCCCATGAAGATCTGGCCGCTCAAGGCCTGCATGCAGTCTTCCTTCTCCAGCACCTCCCCGATCCCTTCTTCAGGAGCCACCAGGCACCGAGCCCGGCCAGGATGCAGCCCGGGCAGGACACCCAGGAGCCGGCAGATTCCAGGCGGCAGCCCGGGGCCACACACCAATGCCAAGCCCAGATCAATGAGCACGAGGGCCCAGGGGACCACACACACGCACAACCAGGACAGAAAGGAGACAACAGACACGGGGAGGTGAGGGGTGGGGAAAGAGACAAGGAAAGGTACTCGTCAGGTGACAAACCCTGGTCCAGGGCCCGGGGGTGGGGTCCCCCCTCAGCAGTGGCTTCAGTTCATGGGCTCTTGGGTCATGAGACCTGGGAGGAGGGAGGGGTGGACGGAGCTCTGAATCCCTCTCTTCCAGCAGTGTTTGTGACCAGGTCTTTTGTCTGATTCAAATAAGGCTGATGCTCTATACACGCTACTCTCTGTAATCTTGAGAGAAAGCAATTTTCTTTAATCATCCCATGGGAGACACTACAGGAACCTGCCCACGCCACCAGGGGCTGGGGGCCACCAAGGTGTTCTGGGTCTAGCGCAGCCTGCTGTCCCCTCTTGCTAGGATCTCCTCCTGGCCTCCGGAAGCTCTCCTGGCCCCTGGCTCCCCAGTACCGTCTGAGCTCCAGCTGCCGCGGCGGGCACTCAGCCTGATGGGAATGGTGCTGGGCAGTTCGCATAAGGTGAAGATGCTGCTCTGGCCGGGAGCCTGTACCAGCTCGATGCACTTGCCGTTGAGCTGGGAGGACAGGGCACAGCTCATGGGCTTGTAGGCGAAGGCCGAGCAGTATCCAGAGAGGCAGGCTCGCTGGTAGAAATCCAGCACTTTCTTTCTGCCGGGGAAGCAGGGTGGGAGGGAGGTCAGTGGTCCCGGGGTGTCTTCACCCCTGGGAGCCAGGACAGAGCCTACGCCTCTCACCACCAGCGCCCGCCTCCTCACCGACCTGTCGGAACCTGAAAGAGGGTAGATGTCGGCTCCGTCCCAGAAGTCTGTGCAGGCCTCCAAGACCACGTCGGCGGTGCCGTGGGACAGCATCTGCTCTGTGCCTGAGGGCCGTGAGGGAGAGGGCGCCAGCCCTGAGTGCCCCAAGCCGCCTGCCCCTCATCTGAGCCCCAGGGATACACTGCCGCCCTTGAGGAAGGCGCTAAAGGAGCCCCTGGGTGATGGAACCCCAGGCATCGTGGCAGCAAACCTGCTGGCGAGGTCACTGAGCCTGCCAGGTAGACACTAAGCGGCCCATCCTCCAGGCCTGATCTGTGGCACCTGCCATCCCAACCCCTGTCCCCAAAGCCCGGCTCTGCCACGCTCCCAGGAGGCTCACTGGTGGTGGTGTCCTTGATGAAGAGGCTGATCATGTGGCTGAGCGGGGGACGCCGCTTGGTGACGCAGGAGAGCCTCCCCAGCGAGGTCTCCTTCATGGTCTCGGCGCTGGGGAGGCGGTAGAGGGCAAGGTGGTTGCCCTGCTTGAAGAGCTCCTTGGCTCCGGGAGTGAAGCCTGCAGACGGACGGATGGATACATGAATAAACAGATACAGATGCAGGTGAAGGGGTGAGTCACCGGCTCAGAGGGTTACTGCTGCTCTTGACGAAGGCCACACCTGGACCTGGCCTATCTGGAGCCAGTGGCCCAGGAGGAGGGATGGCATCTGCTTCCCTCTGGGAGGATCCCCACCCCACACACCCCCCTCCTCCTCCGGTGAGGAGAGAACCCCCGTCCGGCCTGGCTGCTTCCCTTCGCCCGTCCACCCCACGGGCAGTGATCTTCCCTGATGAGGAGGCGGTGCCTGGTTAGAGGAGCTGATCAGGGAATTCCCTGGTGGTCCACTGCTTAGGGCTCGGGGGTCTCACTGTGGTGGGTCTGGGCTCAAGCCCTGGTGGGAGAACTAGAATCCCAGAAGCCACGTGGCACAGCCGTAAGTAACTCCGTGGATGGGTGGGTGAACACACACATAAAGGGGCTGATCAGAAGCTCAAAGCGTTGCTGCGGCTCTTGACCAAGGCCACCCCTGGACCTGGTATGCTTGGAGCTGGGGGCCCAGACTCTCGGGAGAGGCCAGCCGAAGCCAGCCCAGCGGCCGACCCCGTGGGGCCGCTCACCAATGAGGCGGGCAAGCTCGCAGAGCCCCCAGGGCACGTGCACCGGCAGCACGGTGCTGTGGCTCTCCTGCAGGGCGACGTTGCACAGGTGGTCGGAGAAGCGGCACAGCCGCTCGGTGACGCTGGCGTTGCACAGGTTCAGCAGCACGTTGAGGCCTAGGGGCTTGAGCGAGGCAAGGTGCAGCTGCCAGTTGGAGTCATCGAACTGGATGCAAGAGGGGTTCTGCTGGTCCTGGGAGAGGCTAAGCATCTCCAGGTGGTAGTCACACACAAAGTCCTCGGCTTCGTAGGGCTCGCCCTCCAGCCCATGCTGGGTCTGGGGAAATATGGAGGGGAAGGGGGACCTGAGACTGGGGTGTCGGGGCGCAGGGGTGCTCCTGAGAGAAGGCGTTCCCTCCCAGCAGGGCGTGCTCCTGCTCACGCTCTCCTAGCTCTCCAAAAAGCCCTCCGCGTCCTTCCTGACTCCTGGCTGCTTCTAGGACCCGTGCCCAAGACCACCGTCACCAGCTCCTAGGAGGCCGACCAGACCAGGCAAGAAATGACAAAACCTCTTTCCCAGCCAGGGGAAGTGTTTTTAGAGGACACCACTGGCTTTCTGTATTCCGAGAAGGCTGTGATCAGGAGGAAGGGTTCTGCCCCGAGCAATTACCACCATGGACCAAACCAGGAACACAGAGGGGCCGACTTCCCTGGAGAGCCGGGGGCGGGGCCTCAGACGCCGGGAACGCAGGCCGAGAGGTCTGAGCCCGGGGTTCTCTGCTCAGGCTGGGCTGGACCCTGTGAGCCCCAGGCAGGGGAGGCCAGGACGCCCCGTGGCCAAGGTGGTCACGCCCTGCGCGCCGCTCACCTTGCTGGGGTCGTCATCGTCCCCACCCTCTGTGTCCCTGCTGAAGCTCACGCTGGAGCCCGACAGGTGCTTGCTGCGGCCGTGTGCTCGGTGGGGAGGGTGGGGCTCGGGGGCCTTGGGACCGTCGCCTGGCCAACTGCTGCCACGCTCTTGCTCATTGGAAAGGTGCAGGGGAACGTTCAGGGAGCCGGCCAGGAGGGCGTCTCGTTCGTGGGGCTGAGGAGAACAAGGAGCACAGGCCTCGGACTCTCGTCCCGATGTTGCCTCAGGCCGGGAGGCCGGGCCATCGTGGCGTCCCCTCTGAGCCTCGTCTCGGAAGCAGGTCCTGAGGCCTGAGCCCTCCCCCTCCTCGCCTTGCTCTCCCAGAGGCCTCCAGCCCGGCCGTACCTCCTCCTCGACCTCGGGATGGCAGAAGGAGCGGGTGGACAGGTCGTCTGTGAGGTCCTCGTGGCTGCTGTGCGGGGGTTCCACCTTCCCGCTGAAGAACAGCACGGTCTCGGGGCTGGGATTGGGCCACGACAGGATCCCCTGTTTGTCTACACAGCACAGGACCTGCAGGGAGAGATGGGGAACCGGGAAGGGGGCTTGGCATTCCCCAAGCCACTGGGGCCACCCAAGCGACCAGACACGGCCGGAGAGCCGCCTGCCACGGCCGGGTCCCGGGCGCCGCCCTCACCGTGACGGAGCCCAGGCTGTGCAGCAGGCTGGAGCTGTGGCTCAGCGTCGGCGACGTCCCCTGGATCACCCGCAGGAAGTGGCCCCAAACGCAGCGCAGCATCTCCTGGGGCAGAGATGGGGGCTCGTCCCTATTTCCCTGGAGATGGCCTTGGGGGCTCCGGGGGCACCAGGACGTTGGGACAGGAGCATGCGTCCCACCCGGTGGTGATGTGTTACCCACATGGGACGGGGGATAGAGGGTTCTGAGAGGGAGGCTCGAGGCCATAATGCAGGGGAATCCGGGGTTCTAGCAGGGGCCTGAGGGGCTGGGGTACAGGGGCAGCCTCCACCGGGCGAGGGTACCTTGGAAGAGACGGCTTCCGTATAGCTGCTGAGAGTGTCCTCCGAGAACTTGGCCAGCTGCACAGAGAAGAGGGGGTGAGTCTGGGGAAGAAAACCGCCACCGCCCACAGGCTCTGAGCTAGCGGGTGGGGGCCTCATGCCAGCAAGCCTCCCAACGCCTCTGATGAAGGACACTGGGCAGCCCCGGAACCCCCCGTCTGCTGAGAGCAAGGGTGGACCTGCGCTCGGCCATCCCTGGGGCCTGGTGGTCTCCCCCGGCTAGAGAGGGTGAAGCCCTTGGAGAGCTGCCCAGGGCTTGCCTGGGTGCGGGGCCACAGGGCGGGGGCGGGGCTGGACTCCTGCCCCTGTTTGCCAGGGAACAGCCAACTCTCTTCCTGTCCACGGTCCTTTCTGCGCAGCCTCCAGCCCTCCCCTCTCGCCTTGCTCTCCCAGAGGCCTCCAGCCCGCCGTACCTCCTCCTCGACCTCGGGATGGCAGAAGGAGCGGGTGGACAGGTCGTCTGTGAGGTCCTCGTGGCTGCTGTCGGGGTTCCACCTTCCCGCTGAAGAACAGCACGGTCTCGGGGCTGGGATTGGGCCACGACAGGATCCCCTGTTTGTCTACACAGCACAGGACCTGCAGGGAGAGATGGGGAACCGGGAAGGGGGCTTGGCATTCCCCAAGCCACTGGGGCCACCCAAGCGACCAGACACGGCCGGAGAGCCGCCTGCCACGGCCGGGTCCCGGGCGCCGCCCTCACCGTGACGGAGCCCAGGCTGTGCAGCAGGCTGGAGCTGTGGCTCAGCGTCGCGCGTCCCCTGGATCACCCGCAGGAAGTGGCCCCAAACGCAGCGCAGCATCTCCTGGGGCAGAGATGGGGGCTCGTCCCTATTTCCCTGGAGATGGCCTTGGGGGCTCCGGGGGCACCAGGACGTTGGGACAGGAGCATGCGTCCCACCCGGTGGTGATGTGTTACCCACATGGGACGGGGGATAGAGGGTTCTGAGAGGGAGGCTCGAGGCCATAATGCAGGGGAATCCGGGGTTCTAGCAGGGGCCTGAGGGGCTGGGGTACAGGGGCAGCCTCCACCGGGCGAGGGTACCTTGGAAGAGACGGCTTCCGTATAGCTGCTGAGAGTGTCCTCCGAGAACTTGGCCAGCTGCACAGAGAAGAGGGGGTGAGTCTGGGGAAGAAAACCGCCACCGCCCACAGGCTCTGAGCTAGCGGGTGGGGGCCTCATGCCAGCAAGCCTCCCAACGCCTCTGATGAAGGACACTGGGCAGCCCCGGAACCCCCCGTCTGCTGAGAGCAAGGGTGGACCTGCGCTCGGCCATCCCCGGGGCCTGGTGGTCTCCCCCGGCTAGAGAGGGTGAAGCCCTTGGAGAGCTGCCCAGGGCTTGCCTGGGTGCGGGGCCACAGGGCGGGGGCGGGGCTGGACTCCTGCCCCTGTTTGCCAGGGAACAGCCAACTCTCTTCCTGCCCACGGTCCTTTCTGCGCAGCCCCCCACCCCGACCTGAGGCCTTGGAGCAACTCACCAGGGAGCTGGGGGAGGCCTTGCTCATCTGGGCCAGGACCCGGGCTTCTCCACAGGCGGTGGCCAGGACCCAGAGGACAGGGAAGAGCAGGGGGAGAATGGGCAGGACACCATTCACCTGGGCAAGAGGGGGCCCCGGTGAGGCTCCTGGTGAGCAGCTGGGGGAAGGAAGAGGAGGAGGAGGGAGGGAAGGAGGGAGGGAGGAGGGAGAGAGGAGGAAAGGAGGAGGGGGAGGAGGGCGGGAGAAGGCAGGGGATGAGGGAAGGAAAGAGGGAAGGAGGAGGGAGGCGATGAGGGAGGGAAGAGGGAAGGAGAAGGGAGGGAGGGGTGGGGAGGAGGGAGGGGAGGAGGGGGTGGGGAGGAGGAAGGGGAGGAGGGAGGCATGCCCTGGCCCTGGCCCCCTCCCCTGAATAAAAAGGACAGCTGGGGACAGTGGGCAGGAAGGGAGGAAGGAAAGCAGGTGCTCTGAAGCTGAAGTCCAGAAGATCCCTGGGCTGCAGAGGGGGAGGGGCGGCCAGGGCACCATGAGGGACCCAGTCCTGGGGAGAGAAGCACCACAGGGAGGAGAGGGCGGTCTTACCTGCAGCTGGAGGAGGGTGTACTGCCAGGTGGTGACGCCGGGGGCATTCAGCATGAAGCGCAGGGCATTGGTGATGAGGAAGCTGGCCTGGCAGGGACAGGAGAGACGCTGCCTTAACCCCCTCTGGAGGGGGACCCAGGCTCCCGCGCTCCTCGTCTCCTGCCCACTCGCACCCCCGCCCCGCGCTGGCCGGCTCACGCTGGGACCCCCCCGTCTGCTCACACACTTGCCTGAGCCTGGCCGCGAGGCTCCCCCGTCCCCGCCCCCTGCTGCCCCAGGCCTCACGCACCAGGACCACAGGCACCGCGTAGCACAGCATCATGGACTGCACCGTGAACCTCTCGTTGTCCAGAGCGGTGACCGGGCGGGACAGGGCCATGTCTGGGGCAAGGGTGGACCTGCGCTCGGCCATCCCCGGGGCCTGGTGGTCTCCCCCGGCTAGAGAGGGTGAAGCCCTTGGAGAGCTGCCCAGGGCTTGCCTGGGTGCGGGGCCACAGGGCGGGGGCGGGGCTGGACTCCTGCCCCTGTTTGCCAGGGAACAGCCAACTCTCTTCCTGCCCACGGTCCTTTCTGCGCAGCCCCCCACCCCGACCTGAGGCCTTGGAGCAACTCACCAGGGAGCTGGGGGAGGCCTTGCTCATCTGGGCCAGGCCCCGGGGCTTCTCCACAGGCGGTGGCCAGGACCCAGAGGACAGGGAAGAGCAGGGGGAGAATGGGCAGGACACCATTCACCTGGGCAAGAGGGGGCCCCGGTGAGGCTCCTGGTGAGCAGCTGGGGGAAGGAAGAGGAGGAGGAGGGAGGGAAGGAGGGAGGGAGGAGGGAGAGAGGAGGAAAGGAGGAGGGGGAGGAGGGCGGGAGAAGGCAGGGGATGAGGGAAGGAAAGAGGGAAGGAGGAGGGAGGCGATGAGGGAGGGAAGAGGGAAGGAGAAGGGAGGGAGGGGTGGGGAGGAGGGAGGGGAGGAGGGGGTGGGGAGGAGGAAGGGGAGGAGGGAGGCATGCCCTGGCCCTGGCCCCCTCCCCTGAATAAAAAGGACAGCTGGGGACAGTGGGCAGGAAGGGAGGAAGGAAAGCAGGTGCTCTGAAGCTGAAGTCCAGAAGATCCCTGGGCTGCAGAGGGGGAGGGGCGGCCAGGGCACAATGAGGGACCCAGTCCTGGGGAGAGAAGCACCACAGGGAGGAGAGGGCGGTCTTACCTGCAGCTGGAGGAGGGTGTACTGCCAGGTGGTGACGCCGGGGGCATTCAGCATGAAGCGCAGGGCATTGGTGATGAGGAAGCTGGCCTGGCAGGGACAGGAGAGACGCTGCCTTAACCCCCTCTGGAGGGGGACCCAGGCTCCCGCGCTCCTCGTCTCCTGCCCACTCGCACCCCCGCCCCGCGCTGGCCGGCTCACGCTGGGACCCCCCCGTCTGCTCACACACTTGCCTGAGCCTGGCCGCGAGGCTCCCCCGTCCCCGCCCCCTGCTGCCCCAGGCCTCACGCACCAGGACCACAGGCACCGCGTAGCACAGCATCATGGACTGCACCGTGAACCTCTCGTTGTCCAGAGCGGTGACCGGGCGGGACAGGGCCATGTCCAGGCACCACCTGTAGAAAGACGATCCTACGCTCAGGAGAGCCCTGCTCCCAGGAGAAGCCAGACGGCCCACCCAGTCTTCGAGGAGCCCTGGGTCCTGCATTCCCTCCTCCCCTCGCAGGCCCTGGCCTGGCTCCGGCCAAACGGCTTCCTGGCCACCATGGCCGGGGCGGGAGGCCACCTCGAAAGTCGTCCCCTCAGAGTCCCGACGGACAAGGGGCCAACCCCCAGTCTAAGAATTCTCTCAAGAGGGACTGCCCTGGTGGCCCAGTGGCTAAGAATCCACCTTGCAGTGCCGAGAACGTGGGTTCAGTTCCTGGCCGAGGAACTGCAGTCCCACATGTGGTGGAGCAACCGAGCCCGGTGGTGTGCCTACTGGGCCTGCGTGCCACAGCTAAGACTGACAGAGTCAAATAGACAAATTGAAAAATAAATAAATAAAAAGAACTCTCACAAGAAGCTGCAGAGAAGGCCCTCTGGAGAAGCCTGCTCTACAGGCTTTCGGTATGAACGAGACTCTTTGCTATCACAACCGCCGCCCACCAGCTCCCAGGGGGGCTCAGGGGGAGACATTAGGGGTCAGCGCAGTACCCCCACCTGATGTTGTCAATCACGGGGGTCTCGAGGACACGGAAGAGCCGGTGCTGCTGGGGGTTCTGCGGCCCCTTCTTCACTTCTCCCCGGGGGGAGGGGGGCGGCGAGAAAGGGGGGAACAGGTCTCCTGGCTCCAGGACAATGTGCTCGTCATCCTGCCGGGGCAGAAGCGGAGAGTGATCATTGGGTCCACGGAAGCCACTCTTCTTGGACTGGTCCAGCTAAGCAGGGACATCTTCCTGGTCGAAGAGCATCAGTGAGCAAGGTGTCAGCTGGGGGTTTGGGGAGGACCCGGGGACTGGATTCCTAGTGGGTTGAGCATCACAGGGAAGAAAAACAGGACAAGGAGGAAGACGCTGCAGCTTTTCTCCGTTTTTCCTAGAGCGCTTGCCAAGAAATCTGCACATTGGGCAGGAAGTGTCAGGATGCAGCTCCAGGACCCCCTCACCACCGCTGGTGGACATTCCCACAGCATTTCCAGGGAAGGAGAAAAGCCGCTGGCTACCTTGATCCCTCTCAGAGAAGCAAACGATTCCTGGCCGGGCCTCAGAGCTATGATATCTCCTTCCACCAACAGGCTAACTGGCAGGTTGACCAGGTGTCCATCTCTGTAGGCCCAGTGCAGGGACCAGGAGGGTGCAAAGGGCATGTGGAGGTCTGGGTACACAGCATCTGGCCACGTGATCTCCTTGCCATCCCTGAGGGCATCTGATGAGGACGGAGAGAGGGACGCGGCCTCACCCAGGGCTCTGCACGCCGTCAGATCCAGCACACCCCCTGGGGCCATGTCTGCTCTCCTCCCTCCCCAGGAGGCCTGCGTCCACCCGCCCCCACACCCCTCATTCCAGCCCTTCCCCTCTGCAAGGTCCGTTCCCCGTCCGGCCTCACCTTGGATTTGGTCGATGATCCCCCGGAGTCTACGTTCTACCTCCCGGCGCTTCAGCCGGTCCTGCCGCCCGATGAGGACCAGGCTGAGCAGCAGCAAGAGGAGGAGGGCGGAGGCGTTCACCAGCTCCACCCCGCGGCTGGCAGGGAGAGGCAGGCGGCACTGGGGATGGCCGCCCAGCCACCCGGGGCCCCGCATGGCCTCCCAGGGGCTCAGGGGAGACATTAGGGGTCAGCGCAGTACCCCACCTGATGTTGTCAATCACGGGGTCTCGAGGACACGGAAGAGCCGGTGCTGCTGGGGTTCTGGCCCCTTCTTCACTTCTCCCGGGGAGGGGGCGAGAAAGGGGAACAGGTCTCCTGGCTCCAGGACAATGTGCTCGTCATCCTGCCGGGCAGAAGCGGAGAGGGATCATTGGGTCCACGGAAGCCACTCTTCTTGGACTGGTCCAGCTAAGCAGGGACATCTTCCTGGTCGAAGAGCATCAGTGAGCAAGGTGTCAGCTGGGGGTTTGGGGAGGACCCGGGGACTGGATTCCTAGTGGGTTGAGCATCACAGGGAAGAAAAACAGGACAAGGAGGAAGACGCTGCAGCTTTTCTCCATTTTTCCTAGAGCGCTTGCCAAGAAATCTGCACATTGGGCAGGAAGTGTCAGGATGCAGCTCCAGGACCCCCTCACCACCGCTGGTGGACATTCCCACAGCATTTCCAGGGAAGGAGAAAAGCCGCTGGCTACCTTGATCCCTCTCAGAGAAGCAAACGATTCCTGGCCGGGCCTCAGAGCTATGATATCTCCTTCCACCAACAGGCTAACTGGCAGGTTGACCAGGTGTCCATCTCTGTAGGCCCAGTGCAGGGACCAGGAGGGTGCAAAGGGCATGTGGAGGTCTGGGTACACAGCATCTGGCCACGTGATCTCCTTGCCATCCCTGAGGGCATCTGATGAGGACGGAGAGAGGGACGCGGCCTCACCCAGGGCTCTGCACGCCGTCAGATCCAGCACACCCCCTGGGGCCATGTCTGCTCTCCTCCCTCCCCAGGAGGCCTGCGTCCACCCGCCCCCACACCCCTCATTCCAGCCCTTCCCCTCTGCAAGGTCCGTTCCCCGTCCGGCCTCACCTTGGATTTGGTCGATGATCCCCCGGAGTCTACGTTCTACCTCCCGGCGCTTCAGCCGGTCCTGCCGCCCGATGAGGACCAGGCTGAGCAGCAGCAAGAGGAGGAGGGCGGAGGCGTTCACCAGCTCCACCCCGCGGCTGGCAGGGAGAGGCAGGCGGCACTGGGGATGGCCGCCCAGCCACCCGGGGCCCCGCACTGGCCTCCCACCCCTGCTTCAGACATCCGCCGGCCAAGGGACCGTGGATTTCCACACGACCCAGGCGCGGACTGGGGGGCCGCCCGTCTCCCCAGCCGGGGGCGGGGGCAGGAGAGGGGCCAGCCCGGACCCTGAGCCGCGAGACAGGGGAAGAACCCACCCGCGTCCAGGGCTGCAGGCCGCCTACCTGCCGGCCGGCTGGCCCCCGCAGCAGCCCAGCAGCAGGAGCACGGCCAGGAGCGTGAGCGAGGCGCCCGGCCAGTGGAAACACGAGCAGCGGTTACTGTGGTGCAGGAAGCTGCGCCTCCACGTCTCCTGAGGACGGAGGGGCGGGAGACGGGGAGTGAGAGGCCACGGGAGAAAGGAGCCGAGAGGACGGGCCTGTCTTCCTCCCTGGCCCGCCTCCTGTGGCTGCGCCACTCTGAAAGGAACCCCGACTTCCTCCTGCCTGTTAGTGATGCCCAGAGCCACAGGGCGAGTTCCGGCCCTGAGAACCGACCTCCCAAGCTTCTCCACCGCCCCAGCCAGGCCCTGGGCTCCCATGGGGACGCGTCACCTTCCACGTGAGACATTTCCTCCGCTCCTTCAGGTGTCCGTCCAGCACTGCCTCCAGCTGCTCCCTCAGAATGCTGAGGGCCTTCTGGGTGGAAAGGCCCAGGGCCAAGGGCGACTCGCCCTGGAGGGAAGAGAAGGAAGGGGTGTTCGGCATCTCACGGGAAGCCCAGGTCCCCTCCCTCTCCCTCCTCCCGATCCTCACCCTCCCTCCTCCACCTGCGCCGGTCCTTCAGGGCCAAATAGAAGACATCCAGGTACACAGACCCCTGCTCTTCAAAGCCAAGTTCAAAACAAAACTAGAGGGACGTCCCTAGAGGCGGTCCAGTGGTAAGACTCCACGCTCCCAACGAAGGGGGCATAGGTTCGATCCTTAGTCAGGGAACTAAGATCCCCATGCCATGTGGCCAATAAACAAATAAAGCAGGACCAGAAACTAGCCTTTCTATGTTCAATGTCTTCTAACTCACCTTTCATTCAATTCCCAACCTGCCGCCATCAGCATCCCCAGCTCCACTTAGGCCGTGCTCGCCACCAAGCTCTACCTGCCGCACTGGGGCCATCTTTCCCTGTTCTCGGGCTCGAAAATGTGTATTATTTAAGTGGGGAGAAGAGAGCGAACCCAGAGACACGAGCTTGGTGTCCTTCCTAGCAGAAACATTAAAGGGAAAAAAAAAAAAAAAGCGCCAACCATTTCCTAAAAGGGAGGCTACTGTAACGCGGCAACAGCGGGAAGAACACAATCT
Source organism: Tragulus kanchil (assembly GCA_022376925.1). Lineage (NCBI taxonomy): Eukaryota > Metazoa > Chordata > Mammalia > Artiodactyla > Tragulidae > Tragulus > Tragulus kanchil. The sequence goes on along the minus strand of JAIOJX010000027.1, from coordinate 22,677,081 downwards.
CAGTAAAAGACGGCCACTCCAGGGAAGCGCGCTCGCCTTGCTGAGGGGAGGTGGAGCGAGATACGGACGGCGGCGGCGGCACGTTTGCCTAGGTGACCCCACAGCATGACCGCTGCCACTGCGACCCCATTTTCCCTGGTCCTGTCCCTCCCCGCACAGTCCATCCGATGACATCTTCTCCACACCTTTATCTACGTCTCCAAGGCAACATCAGCCACATGGCTTCACCTGCCATCAGTGAGCTTCCAGCTCCTCCATCTGACCTCTAGCCTGACCACTGTCCCAAACTCTGGCCCGTGTCTGAACTACCTCACAGCTCTCGCACAGGCACCAGGCAACAGGTCCAAACCCACCAAAGTGCCGCGCAGCTCCCCTGTCAAGAGCCAGCACCCCTTTGCAGTGATCCCCTTACCCAGGCACCCCAGGGCCTCCCCCAGCCCTTGCCTCCCCACGCCACCTCCCGGTCCCTACCTTTCACCCCAGCCGGTGAGTGCACATCTGATCAACAGACCCTGCCTCCCTTTAGAATCCAGCCCAGACGCTGGCATGTGATCTGGGATCTTCTCCAGCCTCCTCTCCTGCCGTCCTGTCTCACAGCGAGCTCCCTGAGCCTGTGTGCCGGCATCTTCCTGGACCTGCCTAGTCAAGAACGCACTCCCTGCCCCAGACAACTCTTCCTTTTCCTTCGAGACTCGACTCAAACACCACCTGCTCTGGGAAATTTTCCCAAAACCCAGGCCTGCGTGGACGGCGCCCCAGCGCAGCCTGGCTCACAGGCGGCACTGCAGGGGCCGGTCATGATACGGTCACTGGTCTGGCTCCCTCACCAGACGGCCAGTTCCTTGAAAACAGGTGCAGAATTCCTCCATCTCCAAACCCCGCCCACCTGGCACGGGGCAGCCGCGCCGTGAATACTTGCTGAATGAATGAATGAAGGAAGGAACGTGTATTTTGGTTCCAGGACACCTTAATCAGGGTTTTCAGAAGTGCTCAGTGGCTCTGCCACGTCCGACTCTTCGACTCTGTGGACGCAGCCCGCCAGGCTCCTCTGCACATGGGACTTCCCAGGCGAGAATACTGGAGTGGGTTGCCATTTCCTCCTCCAGGGCATCTTCCTGACCCAGGAATGCAACCCACGTCTCCTGCCGTGGCAGATTCTCACCACTGGCGCCTCCTGGGAAGCCCATCCCCGGAACCTGGAGTGGAACCGCCGGGACTTCTACCAACAAGGACATCCAGGCCCCTCCCCAGAGCGACCGAACCCAAACTTCGGGAGGTGAGGCCCAGCCTGGGTTGGATCTGAGGCCCAGATCCCCAGTCGGGGGTCCTGAGGAAAAGACGACCCCCAGCAAAGACAGGGCCTGGGAGAGAACTGAGTCGTTCCTAGGGCCACCTGAAGAGCATCGATGTGGCCTTCCACCGGGGAAGGTTCCCGGGCAGGAAGAAAGGAGCCCTAGCCCGGGGGCACCAAGAAAGGGATTGGGTTTATCTCCTGAGTCCTGGGCACGCTTCACTGAGCCGGGGCGGGGCCTGGCTGCCTGGGCTCACGGCCCCGCTCCCTCCCAGCCCTGGTCCGAACCTGGCTCTGCCCACTAACATCCTGGATTTCCCCCTCCTTGCAGGGTCTCTGTCTCCACCCCGCTCCTTGGCAGCCTTGCCTCTCACCAGACACAAATCTCCAGAACTAGGAGTTGATGGCCCGGGGATGGCATCCCCTGGCTGCAGACCGGGCACCAGGGACTCCCAGTGGGCCTGTCGCCAGCTCTCTTGGCCTGATGACAGGCCCCAGAGTGGGTTCTGCCCCCAAACCTCCCAGGCTCCTCACCAGAAGCTCCCCTGAGCCCCATCTCCACCGAGGCTCTGGCGTTACAAGGAGGAGAGCTGCCTGTTTCCAGAGGGAATAACTAGCTATTTCAGCTCAGGAAGAAACGGCCCCCTGGCTGGGGAGCTGGCACCCCCATAAAGGTATACACCCCGCTCTGGCAGGGATCCAGGAGGCCTCCTGCCCCCGAGAGGCCGTGGTCCGGAACAAATGAGTGTCAGGGAAGGCCTGCACCTCTGCCTGCGCGACCCCCAGCTGGGAGGAAGAAAGCCCCCACGGGCAGGAAGGAGGAAGAGAAAAGCAAAGGGCGACCACAGGCCTTCCTGCGTCCAAGGGACTGGCCTAGACAGGGATGCCTGCCCCTCTCCTCTGAAGAAAACCCAGGAAGAAGAGAGTCTGGAAGGCCCACCTGGCCCTTCGCCTGCCCCTACCTCCCTAGGGCTCAGTCCTCCGAGCTCTGACCCCCAGCAGGTCACGCGCGGCCCCTGGTGGACTTGCCCAGGCCAGATGTCTAGACACTAAAGTGAGTAAACCCCCTGTGGGCAGGGGAGGGCCGGCTGGCAGCGGCGGAGAGGCTGTCTGCCAAAGGGCGGGAGAGAGCCCGGGCCGGCAGACCCCAGGGAGCTGCGGAGTCACCCAGAACGCTGCTGGGCCTGGAATGGGTGCCAGCCGGGGAAGGCAGGGGAAGGCTTGAGGGCGCAGCCAGGGCTCCAGGGCAGGGCCGTCCTCCGGTCCGGCCTTTAGACCTTGGACACGCAGGAACTGCCCTCCACGTGCCCTGTGGCTGTCTTGTATCTGCTGCCTTATTTCAGGCCCCCCAAGCCCCCTCAGCCCCCACTCAGCGATCCTTTCGCTTCTTCTCTGCCTCCAGGTTCTTGGAACCTGCACGCCGCTCCTCTCCAGGTGCTGGAGGAGGGGCCCGAGGGGCAGGTCTGGCACAGGGGGAGGGGACACGGAGCCGGGGCGAGCTTCGACCCCGCGTGTTGTGTCTGGTCTGAAGCACTAGTTTCAGACTGGAGATTAAAGGCAACACAGCAGGGAACATGAGCCATTTTAATTATATGCCTCCTGAAGAAAGTGCCTGCCCGCACAGAGGCCCTGGGGCCCGACACCGCCCTCAGGTCGACCCTCCGCAACCCCCACCCCGCTGGTCCTCGGCCTGGCCGCACACAAGGCCGGCTCCGGGCTCCATCGGCAGTCCTGGGTGCGGGGAGAGCCACTGTTTCTCCCACCGTCCGAGGAGGCTTTTCCCCCGGGCGGTGTGAGAGCTCTAAGCTGAGCAAAGTGGTTAAAGACCTGCACCCTTTCCCAAGGAAACAGAAAGGGCTCATGGCGACGGGGCTCAGCTGGCCCTTCCCGAAGCGCGGAGAGAGGCTGGGCCCCCACTGTGCCTGGGCCCCCACGGGGGAGAGGGGCGCTGTGTGCCAGGCTGGGCATGGTGTCAGAGACGGGAGCCCCGTCATGCACGCCACTGAGGTCTGGTCCTCTGGCCCACCGAGAAGGGAGAGGACAACCCTGCCCCGGAGGGATTACAGGAAGCCACTCTGCCTGCTTCCCGGATGCTCAGAAACTCCTGCTCCCCCACCCCAGGCACCTCCAGGATGCTCCTGGGGTTGAGCGGCCGTGGCTAAGTCAGGTTTCTAAGCCCAAGGAGAGGGGCAGCCCTGCTTCTCCCCCAGCCCACCCCCGTTTCAGCTGCTCAGCCTCCTCTCGAGGCTCCAGGAGGGGTGGGCTCAGGAGGGGCTGGGCACGCGCCCTCACCCTACCTGTGCCTTCCTCTCCGTCTCCGTCAAAGGAGGACACAGGCTGGGCCTGGGGACTCGGGGAGCAGCAGGTGGTGACAGAATCAGAACCGCAAGGCATCTGCTCCAGAACAGAACCAGCTCCCCAGGGCCCAGAGCTGAGCATCTGGGTCGGTCTAATGAGGCTTCAAGAGCCTGCACACTGTGCCCCCTCGGTCAGGCTCCGCAGGCTCGGGACTCCCCTGAGGTCCCCTCAGCACAGCAGCGGCCTTCCTTCCAGTTCTACCTGTTTCGGGAGAAAGTGGCATCAAGGTCCCCTGGGCTCAGGTAGACAAACTACGAGTTAGCTTTGGCCCCTGGCCCGGCAACAGCAGATAACCACTGATCAGACCCAGCGGCCCCTTCGCCAGGTCCCCAGGGTCACAGCCTTCTTGGCCGGTGCAGGTGGGGAGGGGACCCAAAGCTTGGCCACACGATGCTAGTCACCAGAGCAGAGCCTGGGCCGCTGTCCACCAGGACCTCAAGCATCACTAAGTCTCCTGAGCGGCCAGCCACAAATCCACTCTGCCTGCAGACCAGCGGCTCCTCCTCCTGCTCACACTGACCCGGCACTGTGACCCTTCTTCCTCACCTCCTGCAGCCAAAACCCAGGAAGAAGTCCCCCAGCTCCTGTCTCATGACCCATGTGGTCCAGCGAGAGAAGTTTCTCGAATGGCCCTGAGGAAGGGACAGCATCCACGCCTTGCGAGGTGACCCGGCGCCGGCCCACGGTGGACAGAGCGCCCACGCTGGCCCTTCCCAGCTGAGAGAGGCTGGGCCCCCACTGTGCCTGGGCCCCCACGGGGGAGAGGGGCGCTGTGTGCCAGGCTGGGCATGGTGTCAGAGACGGGAGCCCCGTCATGCACGCCACTGAGGTCTGGTCCTCTGGCCCACCGAGAAGGGAGAGGACAACCCTGCCCCGGAGGGATTACAGGAAGCCACTCTGCCTGCTTCCCGGATGCTCAGAAACTCCTGCTCCCCCACCCCAGGCACCTCCAGGATGCTCCTGGGGTTGAGCGGCCGTGGCTAAGTCAGGTTTCTAAGCCCAAGGAGAGGGGCAGCCCTGCTTCTCCCCCAGCCCACCCCCGTTTCAGCTGCTCAGCCTCCTCTCGAGGCTCCAGGAGGGGTGGGCTCAGGAGGGGCTGGGCACGCGCCCTCACCCTACCTGTGCCTTCCTCTCCGTCTCCGTCAAAGGAGGACACAGGCTGGGCCTGGGGACTCGGGGAGCAGCAGGTGGTGACAGAATCAGAACCGCAAGGCATCTGCTCCAGAACAGAACCAGCTCCCCAGGGCCCAGAGCTGAGCATCTGGGTCGGTCTAATGAGGCTTCAAGAGCCTGCACACTGTGCCCCCTCGGTCAGGCTCCGCAGGCTCGGGACTCCCCTGAGGTCCCCTCAGCACAGCAGCGGCCTTCCTTCCAGTTCTACCTGTTTCGGGAGAAAGTGGCATCAAGGTCCCCTGGGCTCAGGTAGACAAACTACGAGTTAGCTTTGGCCCCTGGCCCGGCAACAGCAGATAACCACTGATCAGACCCAGCGGCCCCTTCGCCAGGTCCCCGGGGTCACAGCCTTCTTGGCCGGTGCAGGTGGGGAGGGGACCCAAAGCTTGGCCACACGATGCTAGTCACCAGAGCAGAGCCTGGGCCGCTGTCCACCAGGACCTCAAGCATCACTAAGTCTCCTGAGCGGCCAGCCACAAATCCACTCTGCCTGCAGACCAGCGGCTCCTCCTCCTGCTCACACTGACCCGGCACTGTGACCCTTCTTCCTCACCTCCTGCAGCCAAAACCCAGGAAGAAGTCCCCCAGCTCCTGTCTCATGACCCATGTGGTCCAGCGAGAGAAGTTTCTCGAATGGCCCTGAGGAAGGGACAGCATCCACGCCTTGTGCGAGGTGACCCGGGCGCCGGCCCACGGTGACAGAGCGCCCCACGAGGCAACAGCGGCTCTGGTCCCACTCGGGAGCGGGCGGGCAGCTCCACTCACCGCCGGCTTTCTGGCTCCCACGCCCAGCTTCCTTCCACGGTCCTCGCTCCCCCGTCACCCAGGCTGCCTCTGGTCTAGCATCCACCTTCCACCGTTAACCCAGGCCTCCGGCACAGACCAGGGAAGCGGGCAGGCGGGCGGAGCAGGAACATCGAGCCCAGCTGGCATACTCACTTTGCCGCCTTTGCCCTGAGGGGCCATCCATAGCTCTGCCCGCTTAAAGAGCATGGGGCAGCGCCGGAGTCACAGCGAGTCAGCCAGCGAGGCGGCGACAGCACTGCCCACGCCGCCCCGGGGAGGGACGGAAGGAGACAGAGACACAGAGGGAAAGAGAGGGGGAAGAGGAGAAGGGAGCAGGAGCGCGCGTGGACGCCGGGCCGGTGCGGCAGCCGCGGAGTGCAGCTTCAATCTGCTGATTAATTCAGCCTATTTCCAGCCACGCTGCAGATTTGGGGAGGGAGGAGGAGGAGACAGGGCGGGAGGGAGGGAGAGCCGGGCCGGGCGAGGGAGGGGGTTGAGAGGAGAAGGTTGGCAGGGGCTCTGCCAGATGTCCGGGGGCTCGGTGGTACAGCAGAGGAGGCACCGCAGCCCAGGGGTTCGGATGCGCCGGTGGGAGGAGAAGCTGGGCAGGAAATGGCTGCTGTCGGCCCGCAGCCCCAGGGGCAGCTGCCAGGAGGACCCAGTCTCTTCCCGCTCCAATCCCTTTCCTGGGGGCCCAAGTCACGGGGCAAGGTGAGGACCCCCAGAGCTCTGAGACTCCAGCACAAAGCCACGCCAACCACAGCCCTCTCCTCCCTTAGAGCAGGAAGGAGGGGAGAGGGGACTTGAGTTATTAATAGCAACACAGGAGCAGAGACTTCCCGGAGGGCAGGGGGCGGGGAGAGGGAAGAGCCCCTGAAGGGCCTCGGGGATTCCCACACCGGACCCAATTCCCTCCCCACCAGGCTGGGAGGCGGGTCTCAGCCGCTCATCAATGCCGGTGCGGCGCGCAGCTGCCGGCTGGTACCACAGCTGCATGCAGACACTTCTGCCCAGGTGCTGCAGGCACCAGGTCAGCGGGCCTCATCCCAGGAAGAAAGAGGAGGCTGGGGACCCGGACTCCTGTCTTGGCACCTCCTGGGGCTTCACTCAGGGCCTGGGCGTCACTCTGGGACCCTGAACTGGACACATCGGAAGCTGTACAAACAGACCCCCTTGGGTGATGTGGGGGCAAAAGACCTGGGAGTGGACAGGAGCCTTCTCTGCCTCCATCCAGACCCCCTGAGGCTGGGGCAGGAAAACCTCGGCAGAGAGGAACAGCCGAACAGGTCCAATAACCGGAACGCGGGCTGGAGCCTGAGAGCGTTTCTCCAGGGCCCTGTTTCCTAGACGACACCATCACCATCATGTGGCGACCGGCCCCTCCCCTCCCCTCCCCTAGCACAGCTCCCCAAGGGGCCCGCCAAACCCAGAGCTGAATGGGAACAGAAAAGGAGGGCCTGGTGTCCAGAGGTTAAGAGCAGAAAGTCTCCCTGAGGCCAGGGGAGGAGGGGCTCTTGGCTCTGAGCCCGTCGCTCTGATGCTGGGCCGCCTCAGCAAAGCGCCAAGGAGACCCCTGAGCCCCAGCCCGGGCTCCCAGGCCACACTCTCCTTTAGCGGCCCAGCAGGGCACTGCGCCAGGGGGACCGCAGCTAAGCCAGCACTCTCCCTGCGGTGCCACAGGCCCTAGAACGCCTCATGGGGTCCCCAGCCCAGTCCTCAGCATCTAGATGCTCTGCATCTGAGAATGGGGGACCCAGGCCATCACCTGTGCCTGGGACACGGCGGACAGGTAGGTCACAAAGAGGAGGGGAGCGAGGGGCAACAGATCAACCAGCTACAGCCGGTTGCCAGGCAACAGCAGGCAACCTTCCCATCAACTCCCAGCACGTCAGTTCCCCTACTCCTGCTGGAGGCCCTAGGGATCCACTTTGGAAGCCCAATTTACACCAGGCACAAGGCCCCTCAGGTAGAAAGGGCATCAGCTCCGTCACTTGGCCGTGTGTCCTATGAATTCCTCGACTAGACGGTGAGCCTCTGCAAGCGGAGGCCATCCCCTCTCTCTGGGCCAAGAGCTCCACCAACCCACAGGAAACCTTCCGTAATGACGGTGGTGACGGAGCTTTCTAGATCAAGAGAACATCTATCCAGAAGGAAAAAGAAGAGGATGAAGAAAAACCCTCCCTGCCTGAGAGACATCCAGGCTAGGTTTCCAAGTGTTCTTCCTCGGGCGTGAGAGAGAAGCCAGCCTGTGGACCACAAAACTCTTGTTTCCCTGACTCACTAGGAGTGGATGTTTCAGCCACACGCTGGAACCAGAGGGAGATACTGTCCTTTGTCTGGGGGGACATTCAGTCTCGCCCAGGCAGGCCACCACCTCGCACAACATCATAGCCTTCGGCGGGGGAGTGCTCCCTAGAACTGAGCAGTGCACGGCCACTCAACACAGCCTGCACCCAGGCTAGGGGTGGGACAGGTGGCGCTCTGCTCACCTGCCAATCACGGTCAGGAGGGACACCTGCAGAGCAGCCAGAGGCCTCAGGGGATGGCAGGCTGAACACACCCAGCTTAAGCTCAGGTCTGCAAGCCTGCTCCACAGCCCCTCCAGAGGCAGGTGAACCCCCAAGCTGAACATGTCAACCATCAGACTCCAGTGTGCGGACCCAGACCTCCTGAGATCTCTTTGGCAGGAGGATCATTATCGTAAGTCCATGTCAATAAATACTGTGAGCCCTTGCTGCGTGCCAGGCTCTGTGCTAGGGGCCAGGGACACTGTGTAAGTGGGACGGACAGGCGTGTCAGCACAGTGGAACGGCCCCCAGGGGTGCCCCAGCCCATCCTCCAGCCAATCTAGATGCTCTGCCATCTGAGAATGGGGACCCAGGCCATCACCTGTGCCTGGGACACGGCGGACAGGTAGGTCACAAAGAGGAGGGGAGCGAGGGGCAACAGATCAACCAGCTACAGCCGGTTGCCAGGCAACAGCAGGCAACCTTCCCATCAACTCCCAGCACGTCAGTTCCCCTACTCCTGCTGGAGGCCCTAGGGATCCACTTTGGAAGCCCAATTTACACCAGGCACAAGGCCCCTCAGGTAGAAAGGGCATCAGCTCCGTCACTTGGCCGTGTGTCCTATGAATTCCTCGACTAGACGGTGAGCCTCTGCAAGCGGAGGCCATCCCCTCTCTCTGGGCCAAGAGCTCCACCAACCCACAGGAAACCTTCCGTAATGACGGTGGTGACGGAGCTTTCTAGATCAAGAGAACATCTATCCAGAAGGAAAAAGAAGAGGATGAAGAAAAACCCTCCCTGCCTGAGAGACATCCAGGCTAGGTTTCCAAGTGTTCTTCCTCGGGCGTGAGAGAGAAGCCAGCCTGTGGACCACAAAACTCTTGTTTCCCTGACTCACTATGAGTGGATGTTTCAGCCACACGCTGGAACCAGAGGGAGATACTGTCCTTTGTCTGGGGGGACATTCAGTCTCGCCCAGGCAGGCCACCACCTCGCACAACATCACAGCCTTCGGCGGGGGAGTGCTCCCTAGAACTGAGCAGTGCACGGCCACTCAACACAGCCTGCACCCAGGCTAGGGGTGGGACAGGTGGCGCTCTGCTCACCTGCCAATCACGGTCAGGAGGGACACCTGCAGAGCAGCCAGAGGCCTCAGGGGATGGCAGGCTGAACACACCCAGCTTAAGCTCAGGTCTGCAAGCCTGCTCCACAGCCCCTCCAGAGGCAGGTGAACCCCCAAGCTGAACATGTCAACCATCAGACTCCAGTGTGCGGACCCAGACCTCCTGAGATCTCTTTGGCAGGAGGATCATTATCGTAAGTCCATGTCAATAAATACTGTGAGCCCTTGCTGCGTGCCAGGCTCTGTGCTAGGGGCCAGGGACACTGTGTAAGTGGGACGGACAGGCGTGTCAGCACAGTGGAACAAGAACAACGGTGGAGGTGCTGTCAATGCCGAGAGGAGGAAAGGCGGAGGGATGAGGACGTATCCGGGGAAGGTCATGCTTCAGCCCGATCTCGAATGAAAGAAACGCAGGAGTCTGGCAGGAAAAGGTAGCGGGGGAGTTTTGAGTAACAGCCTAAACCCAGAGCGTGCTCCCGAACTCTAAAGCGTTCACATTACCAATGGGGACGTCCCTGGCAGCCTAGTGGTTAGGACTGCGTGCTGACACTGCAGGGGTGCAGGTGTTTTTGTTTTTCTTTTTTTAGGTAATAAATGGATTTATTCAGATTCAGAGAAAGCACACTCCACAGACAGAGTGTGGGCCATGGCAGAGAAAATCCAGTGGCCAGGGGCACAGGTTTGATCCCCGGTCAGGGAACTAAGATCCCACAAGCCGCAGAGCAGCCCCTCCCCAAAAAAACAAAACAACTGCCAGTGGTAAAGGCCAAGGCAGGGAAGGTGAGACAGAGCGGGCCAAAGGGCAGGAGTTTCCCTGCTTAAAAGTCATCACATCACCAGCAGAAACCTTTAGTGTGGAGTCCAGAGCCCTCCACTGTCCCACCTTCCTGCCTGCCCAGTGGAGACAGAGGGTCAGAGACAGAGGGACCTGCGAGGAAGGCGTGACCGGAGTCCAGGCAGAACGGGAGGCCCTCCCCTAGGGCAGCCTTCATCCCGGGAGAGCGGTGCTCCGATCCACAACAACTGTACCTCCGTGTAAAGATGGTGTATCTGGAGGCTGGGGCGCCTGAGTCACGGTGGGGAAGCCGCCTGGACCCCCGGGGGGCTCACCCCCAGCGGATCTGGCAGTTGTGTCTGACTGGGGAGCTTGTCCCTAACCACGGAGAGGACACCCGACAATACGGAACACGGCTCAGCAGGTTGGGGCAGAGCCTGGCAGAGAGCAAACAAACGAAATTACACAGCCCTGGGCGAGGTGTGGAGACGGGCCGAGAGCCAGCCCCATCAGGAACCGGCTCCCAAGCGGCCACGTGAACGGGTGCACCCTTTGTCCTTGAGTCCCAGCTCCCTGGGCCTATGCATTCCGGCCGGCCAGGAGCACTGCTGAGCGATGAGGTCGTGGGACCCGAGGTCCAGGGCCGTGCCTCCTCCCTCCCGCTCAGTGTCAGGCTCCCACAGGCGGACCTTCCGGCACACACCGGTCCGGAGAGTCCGACAGACACACAGTCCATCCCCAGAGGGCACCGTCACGGCCTACCTCGGGCTTCTCCTTCAGGTCCATGGGCCCAGGGCACCGCAGGCATGCCCAGAGGGAGGCAGTCACCCCCGACAGGAAGGCTCCTCCCCAGCATGTACGAACCCCAGTGACGCTGTCACCATCAACACATCTGGGGAGAAAAAGGAGAAAGAGGTCCCATGAGGCTGCCGGAGCAGGCAACTTCTGGGAAACACAGGCGTATCGTCTTGACGGTCAGGCAGGACATGGGGGAGACGGTGCCACTGACCGCTGGGCCCCAACGTGCTGGCAGCTGTGGACTTTGCGAATTCCACTCTCTGAGGCCAGGAGGGAGAGGGCCACGGAGGGGATGCTGGAGGGCTGCGAGCTCTCCGTTTTTTAACCCTAGTGTTCTGAGGCATGGCTGGTTTGTTCTGTGACTTGCTGACTTCCAGCAGGCAGGAAAAGCCGTGGCTCATCAGCTCTTCATTTTTGTTTCTGGCCGCACTGCATGGCACGCGGGACCTTAGTTCCCGGACCAGGGATCAAACCCACACCCCCTGCAGTCGAAGTGCAGAGTCTTAACCACTGAACCGTCAGGGAAGTGCCTCCTCAGCTCTTTAAAAGTGACGGTATGGGGGCTTCCCTGGTGGTCCAGTGGGTAAGGACACCGCCTTGCAGTGCAAGGGGCGCCGGTTCGATCCCTGGCCTGGGAAGATCCCATGTGCCACAGAGCAGCTGGACCGATGTGTCCAATTACCGAGCCAGAGCTCTGGAGTGCATGCGCCCAGAGCCGGTGCTCTGCGACAACAGAGGCCACCGCGATGGGAGGCCCATAGGAGCCAAAGAACAAAGATGGATGAAAATAGACAAATGAAAGACCAATAGAAGTAGCCCGCCTGCTCCCCCCCTCCCCACCCCACCCCCCCAAAATAAATAAATAAATCTTAACAAAAAAAGTGACAGTATGGGACATCCCTGGTGGTCCAGTGGCTGAGACTCTGGGCTTCCACTGCAGGGAGTGTGGGTTCAGTCCCTGGTCGGGGAACTTGGATCCTGCAGGTCACACGGTGCAGTGGGGGAGGGGCCTCCAAAAAAAGTGAAGGTAAACTGGGATCTAGATTCAAGGTGAATAATCAGGCACAGGGTAGAGAGCGCGGTGGGGATGATCGAGGCAGAGACGTGCTCACTCCCCTGCCACCAGGAACGCAGCCTCCCTCTCCTCCCACCGGCTGGGAACACACATCCCAGGCAGAGGCGTGCAGGCCCGCGGAGAGCAAGCCTCCCGTGTGCCTGGCCCACAGGGCAGGGCTCTGTGCGTGCCTGGGCCGGTGCCCCGGGGTACGGGATCCAAGGCAACAACACTCTGGAAAATGGCGATCAGCCGTGCGTCCCCTCCCCCTACACCCTCCCCCTGACACACGTGCATGATTTCAGACAAGTGTTTGGGTAAAAAGTGCCACTGAGGAATCAGGTCCAATGCCAGGTGACCAGTCGTGCATGCCAAGTCACTTCAGGCGCGCCCGACTCTCTGCAACCACACGACCACACGGACCGTAGCCCGCCAGGCTCTGCTGTCCATGGAATCCTCCAGGCAAGAACACTGGAGTGGGTTGCCATGCCTTCCTCTGGGGGATCTTCCTCACCCAGGAATCAAACCAGCGGCTGTTCCGTCTCCTGAGTCGGCAGGCGGGTTCGTCACCACTAGCGCCACCTGGGAAGCCTGAGGGGCTGTGGAGGAAGTGTGGATCCGCTGACCAGCGCAGCTCTCTTGGGGGCCTGCACCACAGCCTGGTTAAGCGGAGCTGGTCAGAAGCCCAGGAGAACTGATCCATAAAAGAACTGTCTAGAAACAAACGAACAAAGGCTGGGTCCAGACGACCCCAGGCAGAGGCCCTGGCGCTGCAGGCACTGACTTGACCCACGATCCCATCCAGCTCCTCGCGGGGCAGCACCAGCGCCGAGGTCACCGGCTGGCACTGCCAGGCCTGTCCCTTCCTCTGCTCTCCAGGCAGGGCTCTCGAAGCCGAGCCAGCCCCACAGGGCCGGAGGCAGACCGCGGTGCTGGGAGCAGCCAAGTGAAACGGGATCCTGGGAGGCAGAATGCGCTTCTCCCCAAGGCCGCTCTGACACGGCACCTGGGCCCTGTTTACGAGTACAGCTCAAGGTCCCCATGACACCCCGTCTCAGGAGGGGTTGGAAGAGGCGATCACCACAGAGGGAAAGGCACCAAGAGCCAGGCAGGGATTCTGCCTAACTCCTGCCAACGCGACAAGGCTGAAGTCACGGTGCGGCCAGCTGGAACCGCAGCGGCTCCGAAAGGGCATCCAGGACCGCGACATTCTTCCACGAGTCTGTTTTCCCATCACGCCATACATGGGATTCTGGGAGACAGCCATCCTTAACTGCCTGATCTGAAACCAGCAGCTCTGTCCTTAAAGGGCCAGGCCTCCTCCCTATCCCTTGTGAAAAAATCACAGGCTTCAAAGCCAGACATTCAGGGGTTCAAATCCTGGCTCCATCGTGTATCGAGTGCCGGACGACCCCGGCAAATCACTTGTCTCTCTGAGCTTCAGCGTCCTCGCTTACTAAATGGGAGTGGTGATACCTATTTCATGGTATTCCTATTAACACTGTAAAAGAATGACTGAAATGAAAAGACAGACAGTACCTGGCGTTGGAGAGGATATGAGCTTGTAAATTACTGGTGGGAATATCACTTGGTATAACCACTTAGGAAAACATTTTGGCAGTTTCTGATAAAGCACAGGTGACTCTTGGACAAGCCAGAGGTCAGAGGCACCAACCCCTGACCCCACCATACGACCTCCGGAGTGCAGTGGAAAGTCTACACGAGACTTCACAGTCGGCCCTCCAAATCCACAGGTCTGCCTTCGTGGAGCCAACCAACCACGGATTGTGTCACTTTCTGGTTTACACTGAGTGAAAGAAAGCTACACATAAGTGACTTCATGCAGTTCAAGGACAAACTATGAATACTTATTAAATGACCCAGAAATGAAAATACATGCCCTCAAAAAGAAGTGCATACAAATATTTCTGGCAATTTTATTCAAAACAGACCCAAACTGGAATAAGCCAAATGTTTACTCACAGGTGAATGGATGAACACATTGTGGTAAAACCATACAATGGAATTCTGCCCAAAACCAAGACAGAATCAAGTACTGATACTTATAACAAAATGGCTGAATCTCAAAAACATCTGATGAGTAAAAGAAGCCACTCACAAAAGTTGCTAAGTCATGTTTGACTCTTTGTGATCCCATGGATTGTAAGCCCGCCCAAAGACTTCCCCATGACACCCCGTTTCAGGAGGGGTTGGAAGAGGCGATCACCACAGAGGGAAAGGCACCAAGAGCCAGGCAGGGATTCTGCCTAACTCCTGCCAACGCGACAAGGCTGAAGTCACGGTGCGGCCAGCTGGAACCGCAGCGGCTCCGAAAGGGCATCCAGGACCGCGACATTCTTCCACGAGTCTGTTTTCCCATCACGCCATACATGGGATTCTGGGAGACAGCCATCCTTAACTGCCTGATCTGAAACCAGCAGCTCTGTCCTTAAAGGGCCAGGCCTCCTCCCTATCCCTTGTGAAAAAATCACAGGCTTCAAAGCCAGACATTCAGGGGTTCAAATCCTGGCTCCATCGTGTATCGAGTGCGGACGACCCGGCAAATCACTTGTCTCTCTGAGCTTCAGCGTCCTCGCTTACTAAATGGGAGTGGTGATACCTATTTCATGGTATTCCTATTAACACTGTAAAAGAATGACTGAAATGAAAAGACAGACAGTACCTGGCGTTGGAGAGGATATGAGCTTGTAAATTACTGGTGGGAATATCACTTGGTATAACCACTTAGGAAAACATTTTGGCAGTTTCTGATAAAGCACAGGTGACTCTTGGACAAGCCAGAGGTCAGAGGCACCAACCCCTGACCCCACCATACGACCTCCGGAGTGCAGTGGAAAGTCTCCCGAGACTTCACAGTCGGCCCTCCAAATCCACAGGTCTGCCTTCGTGGAGCCAACCAACCACGGATTGTGTCACTTTCTGGTTTACACTGAGTGAAAGAAAGCTACACATAAGTGACTTCATGCAGTTCAAGGACAAACTATGAATACTTATTAAATGACCCAGAAATGAAAATACATGCCCTCAAAAAGAAGTGCATACAAATATTTCTGGCAATTTTATTCAAAACAGACCCAAACTGGAATAAGCCAAATGTTTACTCACAGGTGAATGGATGAACACATTGTGGTAAAACCATACAATGGAATTCTGCCCAAAACCAAGACAGAATCAAGTACTGATACTTATAACAAAATGGCTGAATCTCAAAAACATCTGATGAGTAAAAGAAGCCACTCACAAAAGTTGCTAAGTCATGTTTGACTCTTTGTGATCCCATGGATTGTAGCCCGCCAGACTCCTCTGTCCACGGGATTTCCCAGGCAAGAATACTGGCATGGGTTGCCATTTCCTTCTCCAGGGCATCTTCTTGACACAGGGATCGAACCTGAGTCTCCTGCACTGGCAGGCAGGTTCCTTACAACAGAACCCCCAGCCCATGTAAAATTTAGAACAGGCCAAACGAATCAATCGTGGCAGCAAGCAGATCAGGGGTTGCCTGGGGGCAAAGGGAGGGCATGACTGCAAAGGGCACAGGGATCTTTTATTTACTATCTTGACTGTGGGTGGTGGTTACAGGGGTGGATACGTTTGTCAGAATCCTTTAAGCTACTTAATCGGGTTGGCCAAAATAATCATTCGGATTTTTCCACGCCATCTTACTTTTTGGCCAAGCTGATAAATGGGTGCATTTTATTGTATGGAAGGGATTTCCCAGGTGGTGCTAGTGGTAAAGCACCCACCTGCCCGTGTAGGTAGACATAAGAGATACTGGTTCAGTTCCTGGGTTGGGAAGATCCC
Organism: Tragulus kanchil; assembly: GCA_022376925.1. Classification (NCBI taxonomy): domain Eukaryota; kingdom Metazoa; phylum Chordata; class Mammalia; order Artiodactyla; family Tragulidae; genus Tragulus; species Tragulus kanchil. The sequence goes on along the minus strand of JAIOJX010000027.1, from coordinate 22,661,394 downwards.
CTGGAGAAGGGCATGTCAACCCACTCCGGTATACCTGCCTGGAGAATCCCCATGGACAGAGGAGCCTGGCGGGCTACAGTCCATAGGGTAGCATAGAGTCAGACGGGACTTAAGCAACGTAGCACACATGCACACAATGTATGGACACAGAGTTGCTTCCACAGAGCTGATTTGTAGGGAAACAAGCCGGTGGAGGCTTTTGCAGCCTTGGCCTATCTATGAGAAAAACATCTCAGAATGAGAAAAAACAACTATGAGAAACATACCTGAAAGACCTAAGACAAAAACAAGTTGATTCGATTCACATGGGCTCATTAGCGGGCGTCATACTGATCAGCAAGAACAGGTGGGACTGTTCTGCTCCGGCGGGGAGCGCACGGTAGAATGCTGCGTGCGTACTCAGAACAGACTCCCTAACTTCTTGCTGGTCTCGTGGCCGGCCAGCTGTAGTACACCCTTTCCATTAAGGAAATAACGTAAACGACTCAGAGTCACGAGGGTAATCATTGACCGGGGCTGTGACTTGAGTCCCAGCCTGTGCTGATCATATCACTTCCTGCAAACACCCGGATGCCTAAGCTTTCAATAAAAGCGCACTGTGTGGGGGGAAAAAAAAAAAAAGCTCACTGTGTGAACGTGTCTGGGGCTCTTGACCCAAGAGGTCTTGAGCCTCCCATTCCCATCCTTGCTCTCTCTGTGTGCATGTATTTCTTAAAGTCTTCTTTCAGTCTCTATGTGTGCATGTATTTCTTAAAAAAAACTCTTCTTTCAGTCTCTACATGTGTATGTATTTCTTAAGATCTCGCCACACCCACTATTCCCTATGTGCCTGGCTGACGTGCTGCAGCACTACTTCTCAGAAAGCACCGTGCAACCTGAGCTCAGCCAACCTTTTAAATGCCTGGCACATGCCAGATTTGGCAGATCTCAAAGAGGAGGGATGCTGAGGCATTTATCCGGTGTGTCCCACAGTGTCACAATGGCAGGTACTTAGTAACTATAAGCAATAGTCCTGTTTTCAAAGAAGTCTGAGATGTGGTCCCTTCCCTAGAGGGATTTATCACAGAGTGGTTTGGGCTATTATTTAAAAAAGACAACTAAAATTCAAGTTGGTCTTGAAATAGTGAATGAGAATTTCAGACAGGTGCTTAGGAGTAAGAGGAGGAAGAGCTACCCAAGCAAGAGCCACGAGTCCCAACCAAGGCGCCAGCGAAGAAACGCAGGACCCTTTCTGAAAGACGGTGATCTGGCCTATTTGCTTACAGCAGAAGGCCTGAAGGAGGTCAGAGGGAAGAAATGAATGAAGGGCCACAGGGCAGGGAGTCAGGGACCCTTGAAACAAAGGCACCCTGAGGAGTCGCTGAAGGTTTCTGAGTAGGAATGGATCAGTGGAGAAAGGGAAAGAAATTACAGGCAGAAGAGTTAGAAGAAAACGACAATAACCCTGGTGTGCCAAGACAAGTATCTAGACAAAGGCGAGGAGTAACTAGGCAAAGCAAGACACCTAACTTCTTGGTCGTGGCCGGCCAGCTGTAGTACACCCTTTCCATTAAGGAAATAACGTAAACGACTCAGAGTCACGAGGGTAATCATTGACCGGGGCTGTGACTTGAGTCCCAGCCTGTGCTGATCATATCACTTCCTGCAAACACCCGGATGCCTAAGCTTTCAATAAAAGCGCACTGTGTGGGGGGAAAAAAAAAAAAAGCTCACTGTGTGAACGTGTCTGGGGCTCTTGACCCAAGAGGTCTTGAGCCTCCCATTCCCATCCTTGCTCTCTCTGTGTGCATGTATTTCTTAAAGTCTTCTTTCAGTCTCTATGTGTGCATGTATTTCTTAAAAAAAACTCTTCTTTCAGTCTCTACATGTGTATGTATTTCTTAAGATCTCGCCACACCCACTATTCCCTATGTGCCTGGCTGACGTGCTGCAGCACTACTTCTCAGAAAGCACCGTGCAACCTGAGCTCAGCCAACCTTTTAAATGCCTGGCACATGCCAGATTTGGCAGATCTCAAAGAGGAGGGATGCTGAGGCATTTATCCGGTGTGTCCCACAGTGTCACAATGGCAGGTACTTAGTAACTATAAGCAATAGTCCTGTTTTCAAAGAAGTCTGAGATGTGGTCCCTTCCCTAGAGGGATTTATCACAGAGTGGTTTGGGCTATTATTTAAAAAAGACAACTAAAATTCAAGTTGGTCTTGAAATAGTGAATGAGAATTTCAGACAGGTGCTTAGGAGTAAGAGGAGGAAGAGCTACCCAAGCAAGAGCCACGAGTCCCAACCAAGGCGCCAGCGAAGAAACGCAGGACCCTTTCTGAAAGACGGTGATCTGGCCTATTTGCTTACAGCAGAAGGCCTGAAGGAGGTCAGAGGGAAGAAATGAATGAAGGGCCACACCGGACAGGGAGTCAGGGACCCTTGAAACAAAGGCACCCTGAGGAGTCGCTGAAGGTTTCTGAGTAGGAATGGATCAGTGGAGAAAGGGAAAGAAATTACAGGCAGAAGAGTTAGAAGAAAACGACAATAACCCTGGTGTGCCAAGACAAGTATCTAGACAAAGGCGAGGAGTAACTAGGCAAAGCAAGATGCTTCCTGCTGCCAAGCTCAGAACCAGCATCAAAAAGAACTCGGTGGGGGCTTCCCTGGTGGTCCAGTGGGTAAAGAGTCCGCCTTGCAGTGCAAGGGACGCCGGTTCAATCCCTGGCACAGGAAGATCCCACATGCCGCAGAGCGGCTGGACCAGTGTGTCCAATTATGAATCAGCATTCTGGAGTGCATGCGCTCAGAGCCGGTGCTCTGTGACAACAGACGCCACCGCGATGGGAGGCCCACATGGGCCAAGGAACAAAGATGGATGAAAATGGATAAACGAAAGACCAATAGAAGAGGCCCACCCACCCTGCTCCCTCCCCAAACCCCACCCCTCAAAATAAATAAATAAACTTTAAAAAAATAAATAAATAAAAATAAAAAAGAACTAAGTGGTGGGGGCTTCCCTGGTGGTCCAGTGGGTAAGAATCTGGCTTACAATGCAGGGGACACAGGTCCAATCCATCATCTGGGAAGATCCCACATGTCACAGGGCAACGAAGCCTGAACTGCAACTACTGAGAGCCATGCACCTAAAGTCTGTGCACGCCACAACAGGAAAAGCCAGTGCACCGCAACTAAAGGGAGGGGGGAAAAAAGCCCACAGGCAGCAGCTAAGACCCAGCACAGCCAAGAACGAATAAATAAAAAAAAATTTTTTAAAGAGCTAAGTGGGTGCCCAATGTTCAGGTTGAGGTCAAACTGAGGAGTTGGCTATCCGTATCCCTCGGGTAGCTGTGCTGGTATTCTAGGCTCACACAGTCCACCAACAACACAGTTTGGTGAACTTCAGCTAAACAGCTGTGTCCAATGTGTAGGGACTGAGGTGGCAGGGAGGGAGGGAAATGTTTAATCACAAGTCTCAGGGTTCTATCCTTGGGGGCATTCTAGTCAATGTTTTTATCAGGATTTGGGTGAGGAAACAGACGGTATGCTCATCAAATTCTTGGATAGCATAAGGCTGGAAAGGTGATCCAAGTCAAGCTCCAAGAAGATCTCAACAGGCAGAAATGATGGGCCAAATCTAATACAGTCCATTTAACTGTAAGACATTCAATATTAACTCCTGTACTTAGGTTCAAAAACTACTGTATAAAACACTGGAAAGCAATTATCCTTCAATTAAAATAATTTTTTAAAAAACCCTACTGTATAAAGCTCCTACAAATGGCTTAGCCAAATGCAATTTCAAAATAAATGGCATGGTCACTCAGAGTTCATTCATATTTAGGCTGCCTTAACCAAGAGAGAAGCAAGTTTCCTTCTTGTACATTTCAGAGCACGCCTGGAATATTTTGTTCCTTTGTGCATCATACACTTTAAGAAGGACATTGACAAAAGAGGAAGGCTTCCAGACAGAAGCAGCCAGGTTGGAGAATCTAGGACACGAGAAATAGTGGAAACAGGAACAGAAGGACGGCTGGCCAGGACTCATACCAGAAACACATTAGGTTCGAGCAGAGCTAGGAGGGTGTGCTGGCTGCCGGGGGAAAGAAAGGCCAGGCTTACTCTGACAGGCTAGGGGAGGAAGCTACACAGAGGCAGATTTGGACTTAATAGGAACAATCTCACTTTTTTTTTGGCCATGTGACTTGTGGGACCTCAGTTCCCTGACCAGGGACTGAACCCAGGCCACAACAGTGAAAGCCTAAAATTCTAACCACTAGGCCATCAGGGAACTCCCGAGAGATATCATTACATAATTTGAATTGAATTAAAAAAAAAAAAGGAAGAGGCTACCCTGTGAGGCAATAAAGCTCCCCATCATCAGAAGGATTCAAGCAGAGGTAGGAAATCATGGAACTCATAAATACATCAGGCAACAAATAAGAAAGAGACTTTCTATGCTCTCCTCTAATTCCAAGAGATCATACAATTGAGAAATCCAGGAGCATCTACCTATGAAAAGATGTTCAACTCCACTCAGAGTAAGAGACATTCAAATGAGACTAGCCCAAGGGAATAAGCCTGGAATATTTTCACCACCGGACTTCAAGGTTTATAAAGCTACGCTAATCGATGCCGTATGGTATTGTCCTGTTAATAGGGTCTAGAAATAGATCCAGACAAATGTGGTCAATTGACCTTTGAGAAATGATGGGCCAAATCTAATACAGTCCATTTAACTGTAAGACATTCAATATTAACTCCTGTACTTAGGTTCAAAAACTACTGTATAAAACACTGGAAAGCAATTATCCTTCAATTAAAATAATTTTTTAAAAAACCCTACTGTATAAAGCTCCTACAAATGGCTTAGCCAAATGCAATTTCAAAATAAATGGCATGGTCACTCAGAGTTCATTCATATTTAGGCTGCCTTAACCAAGAGAGAAGCAAGTTTCCTTCTTGTACATTTCAGAGCACGCCTGGAATATTTTGTTCCTTTGTGCATCATACACTTTAAGAAGGACATTGACAAAAGAGGAAGGCTTCCAGACAGAAGCAGCCAGGTTGGAGAATCTAGGACACGAGAAATAGTGGAAACAGGAACAGAAGGACGGCTGGCCAGGACTCATACCAGAAACACATTAGGTTCGAGCAGAGCTAGGAGGGTGTGCTGGCTGCCGGGGGAAAGAAAGGCCAGGCTTACTCTGACAGGCTAGGGGAGGAAGCTACACAGAGGCAGATTTGGACTTAATAGGAACAATCTCACTTTTTTTTTGGCCATGTGACTTGTGGGACCTCAGTTCCCTGACCAGGGACTGAACCCAGGCCACAACAGTGAAAGCCTAAAATTCTAACCACTAGGCCATCAGGGAACTCCCGAGAGATATCATTACATAATTTGAATTGAATTAAAAAAAAAAAAAAAGGAAGAGGCTACCCTGTGAGGCAATAAAGCTCCCCATCATCAGAAGGATTCAAGCAGAGGTAGGAAATCATGGAACTCATAAATACATCAGGCAACAAATAAGAAAGAGACTTTCTATGCTCTCCTCTAATTCCAAGAGATCATACAATTGAGAAATCCAGGAGCATCTACCTATGAAAAGATGTTCAACTCCACTCAGAGTAAGAGACATTCAAATGAGACTAGCCCAAGGGAATAAGCCTGGAATATTTTCACCACCGGACTTCAAGGTTTATAAAGCTACGCTAATCGATGCCGTATGGTATTGTCCTGTTAATAGGGTCTAGAAATAGATCCAGACAAATGTGGTCAATTGACCTTTGAGAAAGATGCAAAGGTGATTCAGTAGAGAAAAGACAGTCTTCTCAACAAATTGTGCCGGAACAACAAAATATTCAGATGCAAAAAACAAAAAACCTCATAAATATAGCTTGCATCATATACAAGAATGAACTAATAATGGCTCATAGGGCTACATGGAAAAGTAAAGAGAAGAAATAATAAGAGAACTTTGAGCTGGATGTCTTCAAGTCAATACCAAAAAACACAGCCTACACAGAAGTAGATATTAATAAACTGGAATGACTGATGAGAGGAGTGGGAAGAACTGTCACTGAATGCATCCTTCTGTGTCTTTCAGATGTACCACGGGAACGTACCACACGTACCTTTAAAGCAGCAGTCTCTCACTTCTGGGTGTGTACCCAACAGATGTGACTTCAGGGGCCCCAACAGGTATCTGCACACTCGTGTTCCCAGCAGCATGATTCATGCCAGCAAAGGTGGACGCAACCCAAGCAACCCAACAGATTAATGGATAAAATGTGGCTGATACATACATGGAATATTATTCCACCTTAAAAAGGAAGGACAGGACTTCCCTGGTGGTCCAGTGGGTAAAGAGTCCGCCTTGCAGTGCAAGGGGCACCGGTTCGATCCCTGGCTGGAGAAGATCACACGTGCCACAGAGCGGCTGGACCCGTGTGTCTGATTAGAAGCCAGCGCTCTGGAGCTCATGCGCCCAGAGCTGGTGTTCTGCAATGAGAGAGGCCACTGCAATGGGAGGCCCATACATGCCAAAGCATAAAAGGATGGATGAAAATAAATATAAGTTAAAAAAAGAAGCATGATGGGGAAAAGAAAAAAAAAAAAAAAAGGAAGGACATTCTGACACATGCTACAGTATCAATGAACTTCTAAGGCCTTTACACCAAGTGAAATAAGCCAGTCACAAAAAGGACAAATATCACATCATCTGCAACATTTTATATTAGGTTCCTTATACAACCTTTCATATGAGGCTCCTAGAGGAGTCGAATTCACAGAGACAGAGAGTAGAATGGAGGCTTCTGGGGACTAGGGAGTGGGGGAAAGCATTTAATGGGGACAGAGTTTCAGTTTGGGAAGATAAAACAGCTCGAGATGGACAGAGGTAATGGGTGTACCACAACATGAATGCACCGAATGCCGTCAAGCTGGTTAGAACGCTAAGTGCTGTCTTACGTACATTTTACCACAATACAAAAACCCCAGCAACTTCTGACTGCGACTGGCTCTGGCTTACACGACAACCACTGCATTCCACGACCACTTTAGTGAGGTTTGTGCGGGTGCTCAGTTGTTTCAGTCGTGACTGACTCTGCAACCCCGTGGACTGTCGCCCGCCAGGCTCCTCCGTCCATGGCATTCTCCAGGCAAGAATACCGGAGTGGGTGGCCATGCCCTCCTGCAGGGCATCTTCCTGACCCAGGGGATGAACCCACGTCTCCTGCATTGCAGGCGGATTCTTTACCGCTGAGCCACCAGGGAAGCCCTTAGGGATGTTTAAACACTCCTTTGAGTCTCTCTCCAGTCTCTCCATTTTCCAGATACTTCCCCATATTTTTCTGTCTACCTTCCTATTAAGGAAGACTGCTATCAGGAATCCCTTTCTCAAGAAGATCGTGATGGGACTTCCCTGGCAGTCCAATGGTTAACTCTTTACCTTCCAATGCAGGGGGTGCAGGCTAGATCCCTGGTCAGGGAGCTAAGATCCCACATGCCTCCTGGCCAGCAAACCAAAACATAAGACAGAAGCAAAATTGTAACAAATTCAGTAAAGACTTAAAAAAAGAAAGAAAGAAGAAAGGACATTAAGAAAACTGGCTTCATATAATTACACTGTTCACATTCATTCTATTCATTCATACTCTATTCAGATTATACTATTCCTATTCATAATTATCCTATTTCTAGTTTCTCAAAGGCTGCTATGAGACCTGAAGGGCTCTCCTTCACTTGGGCACCCCTCTCACCCCATCCCTTGAGGCTTTTGGATGCAGGCCTCAGCTGGAGTCTAATCTGCCCCTTAACCTACTTGCCACGCCAGTGTGTTTACTACCAGCTCGGCAGCCACAGGCAAAGCTTATAATGGTAAACCCCTAGAATGGAGGCTTCTGGGGACTAGGGAGTGGGGGAAAGCATTTAATGGGGACAGAGTTTCAGTTTGGGAAGATAAAACAGCTCGAGATGGACAGAGGTAATGGGTGTACCACAACATGAATGCACCGAATGCCGTCAAGCTGGTTAGAACGCTAAGTGCTGTCTTACGTACATTTTACCACAATACAAAAACCCCAGCAACTTCTGACTGCGACTGGCTCTGGCTTACACGACAACCACTGCATTCCACGACCACTTTAGTGAGGTTTGTGCGGGTGCTCAGTTGTTTCAGTCGTGACTGACTCTGCAACCCCGTGGACTGTCGCCCGCCAGGCTCCTCCGTCCATGGCATTCTCCAGGCAAGAATACCGGAGTGGGTGGCCATGCCCTCCTGCAGGGCATCTTCCTGACCCAGGGGATGAACCCACGTCTCCTGCATTGCAGGCGGATTCTTTACCGCTGAGCCACCAGGGAAGCCCTTAGGGATGTTTAAACACTCCTTTGAGTCTCTCTCCAGTCTCTCCATTTTCCAGATACTTCCCCATATTTTTCTGTCTACCTTCCTATTAAGGAAGACTGCTATCAGGAATCCCTTTCTCAAGAAGATCGTGATGGGACTTCCCTGGCAGTCCAATGGTTAACTCTTTACCTTCCAATGCAGGGGGTGCAGGCTAGATCCCTGGTCAGGGAGCTAAGATCCCACATGCCTCCTGGCCAGCAAACCAAAACATAAGACAGAAGCAAAATTGTAACAAATTCAGTAAAGACTTAAAAAAAGAAAGAAAGAAGAAAGGACATTAAGAAAACTGGCTTCATATAATTACACTGTTCACATTCATTCTATTCATTCATACTCTATTCAGATTATACTATTCCTATTCATAATTATCCTATTTCTAGTTTCTCAAAGGCTGCTATGAGACCTGAAGGGCTCTCCTTCACTTGGGCACCCCTCTCACCCCATCCCTTGAGGCTTTTGGATGCAGGCCTCAGCTGGAGTCTAATCTGCCCCTTAACCTACTTGCCACGCCATGTGATCCTGTTTACTACCAGCTCGGCAGCCACAGGCAAAGCTTATAATTACAAGAACCCCTGGTCACCCAACCACACAGTCTGGCTGGCCGGTGCGCTGGGAAGGAACACATTCCTACTGCGGCTGCGACTTAGCCTTTAGTTCACCTGTGTACTGTAAGCAAATCTGGGCCTGCTCAGGAACCAGAGTTCAAACCGTATTTTGAAAGGAGCCTATCTTCTACGTAAAAAACGGTGCTCTTGTGAAAACAGCGCTGACACACAGCAGAAACTCACACAGCATTATAAAGCCACTACACTCCAACGATTAAAAAAAAATAAAAATGTCAAAAAAAAAATCTCATTAGGAGAAATGAGGGGGAAAAGTACCCAGGAACTTTTGGAAAAGATGGAATAAATTATGATGTATGGCTTAAAACACAACGACATTTCCCTAGTGGTCCAGTAGTTGAGAATCCACCTGCCAACGTCGGGGACACAGGTTTGATCCCTGGTCCCGGGAAGATTCCTCGTGCCTCAGGGAAACTAGGCCCTTGTGCTGCAACTACTGAGTCCATGCGCCGCAACTACTCAAGCCTGAGCACTCAAGAGTCTGCTCCGCAACAAGGGAAGCCCCTGCAATGAGAAGCCCTTGCGCTGCAAGTAGAGAGAGGCTTCCACTCACCACAACTAGAGAGAGCCCTGGAGCAGCAGCAAAGACCCAGTGCAGCCCAAATAAATAAAAACAACGCTGACCCAACAGTCGGATCAAAAAGATTAGCACATGCTGACCAGCAGAGAAGTGCCTACCACGGCTGGAAACCTTCTCACTAAACGCCACGAGTGGATTTGGGAAAGGCTATTATCAGAGCTCACACTCGAGTCAGGTGAGACTCAGTCAAGCCTTGGGTGTAGGCCGGGGTCGCCAACCTCCGGGATCTAATGTCTGATGATCTGAAACGAAGTGGGTGTCATAATAATAAAAATAAAGTGCACAATAAATGTAATGCGCTTGAATCATCCAAAACCATACCCCTCTCCTGCACCACCCATGGAAAAACTCTTTCACTAACCGGTCTTTGGTGCCAAAAAGGCTGGGGACCCCTGGATAGGTCATATTTAGAACAGCATTCCTCCCTCTCCGAATAGAAACTGTTTCCCAGCTCAACAGGAGGGCAGGGGAGGCACGGAGAGCAACCTTCCTTTCTCCGGAAAGCTTATAATTACAAGAACCCCTGGTCACCCAACCACACAGTCTGGCTGGCCGGTGCGCTGGGAAGGAACACATTCCTACTGCGGCTGCGACTTAGCCTTTAGTTCACCTGTGTACTGTAAGCAAATCTGGGCCTGCTCAGGAACCAGAGTTCAAACCGTATTTTGAAAGGAGCCTATCTTCTACGTAAAAAACGGTGCTCTTGTGAAAACAGCGCTGACACACAGCAGAAACTCACACAGCATTATAAAGCCACTACACTCCAACGATTAAAAAAAAATAAAAATGTCAAAAAAAATCTCATTAGGAGAAATGAGGGGGAAAAGTACCCAGGAACTTTTGGAAAAGATGGAATAAATTATGATGTATGGCTTAAAACACAACGACATTTCCCTAGTGGTCCAGTAGTTGAGAATCCACCTGCCAACGTCGGGGACACAGGTTTGATCCCTGGTCCCGGGAAGATTCCTCGTGCCTCAGGGAAACTAGGCCCTTGTGCTGCAACTACTGAGTCCATGCGCAACTACTCAAGCCTGAGCACTCAAGAGTCTGCTCCGCAACAAGGGAAGCCCCTGCAATGAGAAGCCCTTGCGCTGCAAGTAGAGAGAGGCTTCCACTCACCACAACTAGAGAGAGCCCTGGAGCAGCAGCAAAGACCCAGTGCAGCCCAAATAAATAAAAACAACGCTGACCCAACAGTCGGATCAAAAAGATTAGCACATGCTGACCAGCAGAGAAGTGCCTACCACGGCTGGAAACCTTCTCACTAAACGCCACGAGTGGATTTGGGAAAGGCTATTATCAGAGCTCACACTCGAGTCAGGTGAGACTCAGTCAAGCCTTGGGTGTAGGCCGGGGTCGCCAACCTCCGGGATCTAATGTCTGATGATCTGAAACGAAGTGGGTGTCATAATAATAAAAATAAAGTGCACAATAAATGTAATGCGCTTGAATCATCCAAAACCATACCCCTCTCCTGCACCACCCATGGAAAAACTCTTTCACTAACCGGTCTTTGGTGCCAAAAAGGCTGGGGACCCCTGGATAGGTCATATTTAGAACAGCATTCCTCCCTCTCCGAATAGAAACTGTTTCCCGAGCTCAACAGGAGGGCAGGGGGAGGCACGGAAGGAGAGCAACCTTCCTTTCTCCGGAGCTCTGCAGGAGTTAAGCTTTCCGAAAGGCTGATTCTCAACCCAGGGAGCTGGTACTCCCTAGCAACTTCTCAAAATAGAAATGTGAAGGGCTTTCTGTTTTCTGCCATCTCACCGCCCAGCCCAGGCTCTCCCAGTCGCTCCCAGTCACCACAAACAAGGGGTGGGGGGGTGGGGGCGGGGCGGTTCAAGGGCAGTTAGCTCTCAAGTCTTTGGCGGCTGGTTATCAAGGGATGATTTGTACTCCACCTCCGGGCGAAGGCACGTCCCCAGGGGCTCCACCAGTTCCCCTATTTGTCATTCTGACAAAAGCCAATGAGAAAGGAAGTTGCAGCCGAAATTAGCCTTGTGGGGCATGTGGATTTTATGGGACCATCTATCCCTAGCTGCAGGCTTAGAGAGTCTACATTCTGAGGTCTTCTGATCTTTATAGTAATTTTTTACTTGACTTCTTTAAAAAAAATTTTTTTTAACATGTATTGGTTTATTTGGCTGCACTGGGGTCTTAGTTTCAGCATGTGGTATCTAGTTCCCTGACCAGGGATTGAACCCAGGCCCCCTGCTTTGGGAACCTAGTCTTAGCCAGTGGACCACCAGGGAAGTCCCTTACTTTGACTTTTTAGATAATTAACCTGGTGCCTCTTTTTTTTTTTTCTTAATTAAAACCACCTTGCTGGACCCCTAAGATTGACTTCTTTTGCCCAGATTACCATAAACACATACCCCCTGGTATTTCTTCTTTCTTCAGCGCTTCTTAACCTTTTCCTGCCTCCACACTCTTCTTACACAGAATTGTTAGGCAGGAGGTTAGACAGAGCAACAAGGGGGTGCCTGAAAGGGATGCCAGCTGATCTCCAAACTCCATGGAGACACACCCAGGAAAGCTCACAGACAGGTGACAAAATAACCACAGAGACTTTTCAAGCTCCAGCACAGCAGCCCTGGGCACCCAGTAGATAAAAAATAAGCACACGGGCTTCTCCAAATAACCTTAAGATAGTTAGCAGCCCAGGAAGGGCTCATGAATAATCTACATATAATTATAACAGACTGAATTAGGATGTAACAGCACAGCCTACTGTTATATAATTTATAGTACTCAATTGGCCTTGACCGTACGCCCCATTTGCATTCTCTTTCATTGACTGGTGGTGGGGACGAGCCCTGCTTTGCACACACTAAAACCAAAGGAGCAGACTGCAAGTATGAAAGGGGAATGCCACACAGGATTGGGAAGGAGGCTGAGGTGGACCCCTTTGGGGTCAGCCTGTTCCCATGTCTCGGGAGGGTCTGTCAAATAAAAGCCTTGCCTGCTTATAAGCTGAATCGAACCATAACTTGTCAGTTATTCTACACCCTTTGGTCAACTGCTCCAAAATTTTTTAAAATAATTTCATTTATTTATTTTTACTATGGCTGTGCTGGGTCATCCCTGCTGTATTTGGGCTTTCTTGAGTGGCAGGGAGCAGGGGCTACCTTCCAGTTGAAGTGTGTCAACTTCTTACTGTAGTGACTTCTCTTATTTCAGAGCACAGGCTTATAGACCACGAGCACGTGGGTTTAGTTATTCTGAGGCATGTGGGATCTTCCCAGGCCAGGAATTGAACCAGTGTGCCCTGCATTGCAAGGTGGACTCTTAACCACCGGACCACCAGAGAAGCCCTGCTCCAAATTTTTGTTGCAATGAGACAAGAGCTGAAGAAGAGAAATAAGCTGACCTGATAGAACTAGACTCTCTTAAAGACAACTCTAATGACACTATCTGAAACCAAGGAAGCACACTACCTTGCCCTGACTCCACCCCTCCCTGCTCTTCCTGAAAATCACTGACACCCACAATTACAAAGAGAGACTACGATTAACTATAATACAAGAAATCAACCAGTAAACTACCTGTGGTTACTTAAAATAAATGCAAAATATATTAAGTGCTAGACCCCATGCAAGGGATCCAATATAGAGAGAGAGACCCCCATCTCGTAAATAGAGAGAGAGGGGAAACCCCTCACAGGGGGTGACAAAATAACCACAGAGACTTTTCAAGCTCCAGCACAGCAGCCCTGGGCACCCAGTAGATAAAAATAAGCACACGGGCTTCTCCAAATAACCTTAAGATAGTTAGCAGCCCAGGAAGGGCTCATGAATAATCTACATATAATTATAACAGACTGAATTAGGATGTAACAGCACAGCCTACTGTTATATAATTTATAGTACTCAATTGGCCTTGACCGTACGCCCCATTTGCATTCTCTTTCATTGACTGGTGGTGGGGACGAGCCCTGCTTTGCACACACTAAAACCAAAGGAGCAGACTGCAAGTATGAAAGGGGAATGCCACACAGGATTGGGAAGGAGGCTGAGGTGGACCCCTTTGGGGTCAGCCTGTTCCCATGTCTCGGGAGGGTCTGTCAAATAAAAGCCTTGCCTGCTTATAAGCTGAATCGAACCATAACTTGTCAGTTATTCTACACCCTTTGGTCAACTGCTCCAAAATTTTTTAAAATAATTTCATTTATTTATTTTTACTATGGCTGTGCTGGGTCATCCCTGCTGTATTTGGGCTTTCTTGAGTGGCAGGGAGCAGGGGCTACCTTCCAGTTGAAGTGTGTCAACTTCTTACTGTAGTGACTTCTCTTATTTCAGAGCACAGGCTTATAGACCACGAGCACGTGGGTTTAGTTATTCTGAGGCATGTGGGATCTTCCCAGGCCAGGAATTGAACCAGTGTGCCCTGCATTGCAAGGTGGACTCTTAACCACCGGACCACCAGAGAAGCCCTGCTCCAAATTTTTGTTGCAATGAGACAAGAGCTGAAGAAGAGAAATAAGCTGACCTGATAGAACTAGACTCTCTTAAAGACAACTCTAATGACACTATCTGAAACCAAGGAAGCACACTACCTTGCCCTGACTCCACCCCTCCCTGCTCTTCCTGAAAATCACTGACACCCACAATTACAAAGAGAGACTACGATTAACTATAATACAAGAAATCAACCAGTAAACTACCTGTGGTTACTTAAAATAAATGCAAAATATATTAAGTGCTAGACCCCATGCAAGGGATCCAATATAGAGAGAGAGACCCCCCATCTCGTAAAGAACTCAAGAATCTGGACTTGATGACTTTGGTGGCCCTGGCCCTTTACCTCTCCCAATAGTTGGTCTGGGCTTCCCAGGTGGCTCTACATTAGCAAAGAATCTGCCTGCCAACACAGAAGACATGGGTTTGATCCCTGAGTGGGGAAGATCCCCTGGAGAATAACGACTAAACAACAGTAGTCTCCACATCTGTGAAATAAAACGTTAAAATCCCCTCCTGACTCCCATCTTCTAAGAGCACCCAGGCTTAACTGAAGTGAGGTCTTGGATAAAGCAGGAAAAAACTGCCATCGTCCCCAGTGCACAAAATCACAGACGAGAAGGAAAAGGGATTCAGCACAGAATTCCCTGCCTTTTTTCCCCCCGCAAGAGCCACACACACACAAAGAGGGTGGGATGTAGCAGCACGTGACCAACTCAGTGAACACGCCACACACACCAATGAAAGCGCAGCGCTCCCTCCTATCTGGCGCCGGGCAGGGCACGGGCTTCAGCGGTTTAAAGGGTGGCAAGTCCTACTCCTCCGGCTGCTTTTCTAAGGAGCCTTTAAACCCAGAAAGGCGGAAGGCGGAGATGAGTGGAGGGGAGGCCGGGCAAGCTCCAAATGGCAACATCGTCGCTGCTCGGCGCTGAAAAGCCCCTCCATCCACCTGGACACGGGGGACGTGGTCAGCACGAGGGCCCGGGTGGCAGCCAGGCGCGCGCGCGAGGGAGACAACCGTCTGATCTGAGGCCGGGACGGGGATGCCCAGGGATCTGTAAATAAAGCGGACACCTGCGCCGGACGCCTTCTGGGCCAGGGCCCAGGCACGGTCATTCCGGGGCAAGGAGTCTTTGTTGATGGGAGGCTTCGATTTTTCACTCGGGACCCCCAAAGGGGCCAAACCAGGGCCGAGGACAAGTGTGAGCACCTGCGGGGAAGGAAATGGCCAAGAGCTGGAGGCAAAAGCCAGTCCCTTGACTCCTCCACCGAAGGGATAACCCTGAGGCCAGTCCCTGGGTGCAGACCCCAGACTCCCCTCCGCAAACCAAGAATCCCGAGGAAGGAAGGCCAGCCCCACGCCCCTTTGCTCCCCTTGCTTCGGGCCACGGGCCATCTCGTAAAGAACTCAAGACAGATGACTTTGGTGGCCCTTTACCTCTCCCAATAGTTGGTCTGGGCTTCCCAGGTGGCTCTACATTAGCAAAGAATCTGCCTGCCAACACAGAAGACATGGGTTTGATCCCTGAGTGGGGAAGATCCCCTGGAGAATAACGACTAAACAACAGTAGTCTCCACATCTGTGAAATAAAACGTTAAAATCCCCTCCTGACTCCCATCTTCTAAGAGCACCCAGGCTTAACTGAAGTGAGGTCTTGGATAAAGCAGGAAAAACTGCCATCGTCCCCAGTGCACAAAATCACAGACGAGAAGGAAAAGGGATTCAGCACAGAATTCCCTGCCTTTTTTCCCCCCGCAAGAGCCACACACACACAAAGAGGGTGGGATGTAGCAGCACGTGACCAACTCAGTGAACACGCCACACACACCAATGAAAGCGCAGCGCTCCCTCCTATCTGGCGCCGGGCAGGGCACGGGCTTCAGCGGTTTAAAGGGTGGCAAGTCCTACTCCTCCGGCTGCTTTTCTAAGGAGCCTTTAAACCCAGAAAGGCGGAAGGCGGAGATGAGTGGAGGGGAGGCCGGGCAAGCTCCAAATGGCAACATCGTCGCTGCTCGGCGCTGAAAAGCCCCTCCATCCACCTGGACACGGGGGACGTGGTCAGCACGAGGGCCCGGGTGGCAGCCAGGCGCGCGCGCGAGGGAGACAACCGTCTGATCTGAGGCCGGGACGGGGATGCCCAGGGATCTGTAAATAAAGCGGACACCTGCGCCGGACGCCTTCTGGGCCAGGGCCCAGGCACGGTCATTCCGGGGCAAGGAGTCTTTGTTGATGGGAGGCTTCGATTTTTCACTCGGGACCCCCAAAGGGGCCAAACCAGGGCCGAGGACAAGTGTGAGCACCTGCGGGGAAGGAAATGGCCAAGAGCTGGAGGCAAAAGCCAGTCCCTTGACTCCTCCACCGAAGGGATAACCCTGAGGCCAGTCCCTGGGTGCAGACCCCAGACTCCCCTCCCGCAAACCAAGAATCCCGAGGAAGGGAAGGCCGAGCCCCACGCCCCTTTGCTCCCCTTGCTTCGGGCCACGGGCCATCTCGTACTTACCGGGGCCGGGGACTGGTCTTCCTCGCCCGCGGACGCTCCCCTCCCTGCCCCCTCCTCACTTCACGTCCCCTCCTCCCGGGGCCGCAGCCATGTCCGTTACTGGCAGCTCCAAAGGGGTTGGCCTCCCTTCTCAAACAACGGAGACGCCGGCCCGCTAGCTAAAGTCCCGGGCGCCAATTGGTTGAAATCCGAGACGAGCGAGGATTCCCAGCTTCTTATTGGCTGATCCGAGCGCTGGGCTGTAGCCACAGCCGCCCCTCTGGGAGCCTGGCGGAATTTAGTGCCCAAGGCGGCAGGTGAGAGCCGCGACGGCTTCCTCTCCTTTGAGCGTCGTTGCGGTCTGGCGTTTTCTGAGCCAGAGATCCGGATCGGGGACGAGGCCGCGGGTTTCACCTCGATTAGTTTTCCCACGGAAGTATCCGAAAATGATCAACAGGACATTCAGCCCCCCGCCTTTCTTTTTTAAAATAAACCCTGTGCAGAGCGCCTGAGTCCCCTGCTTGGCAGTTCCCTGCTTGTTGCTGGGAACAGATGCCTAGAGACACCTCTCTCAGAGACCTTGGAGGGGAGCCCCTCGGGGGCCAAGACTGCTTCCAATCCAAAGCTGCAGAATCGAAGGCAATCCTGCTATTTTCTCCTCGGTTCAGCTGAACTCTTACGGGGAAAAACAAGTTAAATTTTTTTTTTTTTTTTGTGGATAATTAGAGACATCGCCTGGGAGACCTCTCTTGGGAAAACAAAGCAAGCCTGTGTCAGTATTTGCTTCTTTTTTCCCAGAGATCTAAGTCTGGAGAGTTGGGGTTTTGTTTTTTGGCTTTTAGTGTGTTTAGAAAATCGAGAAAGGTCACAGCTGGCCCTGGGAAGTAAGAGCCCTTTCTCCCTATTAATGAACTTAATTATGTGATTAAAATCACAAGAAGGTGCCATTTCAGTGCGTCGTCTTGTATGTTTGAACTGTTTGAACTGTTGTCTGAAACTGGTAGACTTGAATCTTATATAAAACTGATGGAATTGTGTCACTTTTCCTGCAAACAAAAACCTGCAAGATATCTTCACAATTAGAAAAAATTCACATCTCTCTACCTAACATCGAAGCCCCTCATGAATCGACAGACATACATTTCCTGGCTTAACTCCCACAACTGAAATATTCTGGCAGCCACAGGTTCACCCACCATCCCCTAAACACCTCTGGGACTCTCTCACCTCTGCTTCTTTGCCCAAGAAAACTCCTGGGCTTTGTAGATTCCTTCCTACCAATAAAACCAATGTTCAAACATACACCCACCCTAAAGGTCTACCTCAAGCACCACTTGCCCCAAAGCCTTCCCAGACTTAGTCATTGAAACTCTCCCTAAAGCGCTGTGCTTTTGTGCCTCCTAAAGGCTGTGTAAAAGCAGTCTGCTTTTACAAAAGTATGCTTTGCACAGAATAATTTTTGGAGGACTTCAAGCTCTGTAAAGGCAGCTGGATTACCCTGGCAGTCCCCACAGTCCCTTACTTGGAGCTTGGTACACGGTAAATGTTTGCTGAATTGAACTAGTCAATTGTCTGTTTCGTGTGTCTTTTCACTTCATCCTAGAAGGCTTTGTTTTTGTCTTTCAGTCACTTTAAGTCGTGTCCAACTGCAACCTCACGGACTGTAGCCCTCCAGGCTCCCGTGTCCATGGGATTTTCCAGGTAAGAAAACTGGAGTGGGTTGCCCTTTCCTTCTCCAGGGGATCTTCCTGACCCAGGGATACAACTCGAGTCACCTGCACTGGCAGGTGGATTCTTTACCACTAGGCCACCAGGCGAGCCCCCCACCCCCAGATGGCTTATATGGCTGCATTTATGCTACTAAAAGATGCGCCGCCTGACTGCTCACTGCTCAAAAGCCAATAGGCGGGCCAAGCTGGTGGAAAGGACGATTTGCTGTATTTTAGATGCCAGCAATGGCTGGGGAGGGCAGGTATCTGTCCGAAGGCTCACTCCCCTACCCTGACAAGCAGGGGCTGAGAGCCTTTATAGGCTGATGGGGGGAAGTTTTCCTCTGTTAGTCTGTTGCTGTACAATGAAGGACTTGGGCAACTAACAGGTGAAGACAGAATTCCTCTTTGCAGACAGGAGAGAAAGAAAACCGAAGAATAGGATTTTTTTTTTTTTTTTTTTTTTGCCTCTAAGTCATCGTTTATTTTTCATCCATCTTTATTCTTTTTTTTGGCATGTGTGGGCCTCCCATCACGATGGCCTCTCTCGTTGTAGAGCACTGGCTCTGGACGCATGCGCTCCAGAGTGCTGGCTCGTAATCAGACACACTGGCCCAGCTGTTCCGCAGCATGTGGGATCTTCCCGGGCCAGGGATCAAACCGGTGCCCCCTGCAATGCTAGGCAAACTCTCTACCCACTGGACCACCAAGGAAGCTCTAGAATAGGATTTTAAGAAGATTTCAGATAAATCATTTATGTAATCCCCCCTTTGATGTTTTTCTCAACAGACTACAATAAGGTTTGAAGTTGCTCTGCAATTGTTTGGGAATGCCAGTGATCATTTCTTTGTATATGATTCTGTGGAGAGACTGGACATAATATACATCCCTAGGCTTTAAGTCATTAATAACATTGTCTAATTATGTGTCCTTCCTCTTCCTGTGAGCCTCTTGTGTCCAAGGGCTGTGTCTTACTCATTTTTTGGGCTGTGCTGGGTCTTCATTACTCTGCACGGACTGTCTCTTCTTGTGGAGCGGGGCTTATTCTTATGTTGTGGTACACTGGCTTCTCATCACAGTGGCTTCCCTTGTTTTATCCAGTACACGCGAGTCACCCCACTGCCCGACTGGCTTTCCAGGTAAGAAAACTGGAGTGGGTGTCCCTTTCCTTCTCCAGGGGATCTTCCTGACCCAGGGATACAACTCGAGTCACCTGCACTGGCAGGTGGATTCTTTACCACTAGGCCACCAGGCGAGCCCCCCACCCCCAGATGGCTTATATGGCTGCATTTATGCTACTAAAAGATGCGCCGCCTGACTGCTCACTGCTCAAAAGCCAATAGGCGGGCCAAGCTGGTGGAAAGGACGATTTGCTGTATTTTAGATGCCAGCAATGGCTGGGGAGGGCAGGTATCTGTCCGAAGGCTCACTCCCCTACCCTGACAAGCAGGGGCTGAGAGCCTTTATAGGCTGAAGGAGGGAACTTTTCCTCTGTTAGTCTGTTGCTGTACAATGAAGGACTTGGGCAACTAACAGGTGAAGACAGAATTCCTCTTTGCAGACAGGAGAGAAAGAAAACCGAAGAATAGGATTTTTTTTTTTTTTTTTTTTTGCCTCTAAGTCATCGTTTATTTTTCATCCATCTTTATTCTTTTTTTTGGCATGTGTGGGCCTCCCATCACGATGGCCTCTCTCGTTGTAGAGCACTGGCTCTGGACGCATGCGTTCCAGAGTGCTGGCTCGTAATCAGACACACTGGCCCAGCTGTTCCGCAGCATGTGGGATCTTCCCGGGCCAGGGATCAAACCGGTGCCCCCTGCAATGCTAGGCAAACTCTCTACCCACTGGACCACCAAGGAAGCTCTAGAATAGGATTTTAAGAAGATTTCAGATAAATCATTTATGTAATCCCCCCTTTGATGTTTTCTCAACAGACTACAATAAGGTTTGAAGTTGCTCTGCAATTGTTTGGGAATGCCAGTGATCATTTCTTTGTATATGATTCTGTGGAGAGACTGGACATAATATACATCCCTAGGCTTTAAGTCATTAATAACATTGTCTAATTATGTGTCCTTCCTCTTCCTGTGAGCCTCTTGTGTCCAAGGGCTGTGTCTTACTCATTTTTTGGGCTGTGCTGGGTCTTCATTACTCTGCACGGACTGTCTCTTCTTGTGGGGAGCGGGGGCTTATTCTTATGTTGTGGTACACTGGCTTCTCATCACAGTGGCTTCCCTTGTTTTATACACAGTCTCTAGGTGCTTGCTGTCTGTAGAACACAAGCCCCGTCGTTGTGGCTCACGGGCTTAACTGCTCTGTGGCCTGTGGGATCTTCCCCGATCAGGGATTGAGTCCGTGTCTCCTGTGTGGGCAGGTAGATTCTTATCCACGGTGTCTTCAGGGAAGTTGCCACTGAAGGGTTTGAAGTGGAAGAGTGTCCACGATCTGATTGGCATGCACGGTATGGAAGTGCTTGGTTTGGCTGCTGAGTAGAGCATGGACCGTAAGGAAGCAAGGGGTGGCTCTGAGAGGCCCGGGGAGGAGGCATGGCAGTAGCCGTGGCAGCACAGCCCCTTGCTGAGGTTGTGGCAGCCTGGGCGACAAGAAATAGAGATCCTAAAAGATCTTTACAGGCACACTAGGCAAAACTGAGTGAGTGATAGGACTTAAGGTTGGAGGAGAAAAAAAGGAGGGGGGATTCCTAGGTTTCTAGTCCCTGGATCTCATATGGCATCATTTATAAAAGTCTTGATTGAAATTGTTACAGGATTGCTTCTATTTCCTGTTTTAGTTTTTTGGCCAGAAGGCATTTGAGATCTTAGTACCCCAATGAGGGACTGAGCCTTCAATCCCACACCCCCTGCATTGGAAGATGAAATCTTAATCACTGGACCGCCAAAAAATCTCACCTATGCTGTCAGTTGTAGTGACAAATACCTGTTCAGCTCCAGTCGCCTCAGAAGGGGTAATTTAGAGCAAAGTACTGAACAAAACATCAGCCAGAAAGCATTCCTGTTTGTTTATGACTTCGCTTCATCTAGATGGAGGTACAAGAGGTGAGTCAGAAAAATGTGAGTAACTCAGCAGGGTTGATTCCAGGTCCTGAACAAGGAGCAACAGGCTGAATCCCATCTGCACAGAAATGCGTGCACCACCACCCCACCGCTGCAGCTCCCTTCGTCCTGCGTCATCTGTTCAGCCTAATCAGGTGTCTGATGGTGACGAAGTGAAACTGTTTGAGATTGAACGTGTCTGAGCTGAACACCACGATTGGAATGAATCCCGTGACGGGAATCAGTTTCGATTCACATTCTGCAAATGGCTAAGTATTGATTGTTGCTGCCACCAAAGTTTCAGACCGACCGGTTCGACACTTCTAGGCTCTTTGAAAGGATAACCAAAGGAGCAGAGGATGTGAACTGTTTTCACAAGAAGAAACTAAATATTTTTAATGAAATATTAAAAATACTCTATTTTTATTGGCGTATAGTTGATTTACAATGCCGTATGAGTTTTTCAGGAGTACAGCAAAGTACGTCAGTTACACATATACATGTATCCATTCTTTTTTAGATTCTTTTCCCATGTAGGCCACACATGGCTACAGGGTACTGAGCAGAGTTCCCTGTGCTGTATAGTGGGTCCTCATGAATTATCTGTTTTCTACATAGTAGTGTATATATGTCAGTCCTGATCTCCCAGTTTATCCCAGTTCCTGTTTCCTGCTTTATAATCCCTCATTGATGATCACAGTGACTGTTTATGTGTACGCTCAAGTCTTTACAGTGGCACCGGAAGTCCTGAAAAGGAAGGAGACTGTCTTTGTTTAAGAAAATACTTGATAACTGTTTTAAGGAATGACGAGAAGGTCAGCAAGCTAGGTCAGTAAGCACCAAAGCAATAAGAAAATGAGCCCAAATGCTCTGCATGAAAAAAGGAACCCTAACATTGGACCTGGAGAGAAAGGAAGGAAAGACCAGAAGACTGAGCGATATAAAGGGAGGTTGCAACCTGGATTGTGAAAACAGCAGAGGACTTCTGGGGGGGGGGGAAATATAATCTGGCATGGATTTAAAATTGCCTGTAGGGGCTTCCCTGGTGGTCCAGTGGGTAAAGAGTCCGCCTTGCAGTGCAAGGGACGCTGGTTCGATCCCTGGCATGGGAAGACCCCATATGCTGCATAGCGGCTGGACCGGTGTGTTTAATTACAATCCAGCGCTCTGGAGTGCATGCGTCTAGAGCCAGTGCTCTGCAAGGAGAGAAGCCACTGCGATGGGAGGCCCACACGGGCCAAAGAATTAAGACGGATGAAAATGAATATATGAAGGACCAATAAAAAGAGGACAAAATTTTTAAAAATAATAATAAAATAAAATTGCCTGTGTTTCAGGAATTCCCTGGTGGTCCAGTGGTTAGGACTGCACGCTGTCACTGCCAAGTACCCGGGATCAATCTCTGATCAGAGAACTAAGATCCAACAAGTTGTGGGAGGTGGCCAGTAAAGAAATACAATATAGTTGCTTGTGTTTCTACAATGTAAACCCCTGCATCTCCCCAGTCCTTCGGTAGAGAGAGCTACTCATACAGATGCCTATGTGAGTGGTTGGCTTACTGAAAAATAAGAGGCAGGGTGTGAACAACAGAACTGCGCTCGTGGGATTGTGGGAGAATCCCCGAAGGCAGCCAGTTCAGCTGGGAACCAGAAACACTCATGAGAGCGCAATTCTTGCAGAGAGTTCTTTCACATGGGGATCAAGTTAATGTTTAGGTCTACAAGGACCAAGGAAGCCCGCTGCTGATACCAGACCGATGTTTACATAGCTGTGGCAGGAGTCCTCTGCTCTGGTAGACATGCCAGCAGAAGGCAGCCCACTTCCTCCCAGCGTGGGGGAACACTGGCTTATCTACACAGGGGACAAGTGGGTCAGACAGGACGGATCTCATTAAAGAAACAGTAAAACATCCTGCAGAGGACTGCTTTCTGTCAGTGAGCCGTCGGGACTGTGGAGGATAACAGACAAGCTTCCTGGAACATAAACAGCTGCTCTAGGTCCTCTCCTCCCTCCTGGAGGAATACAGTTTTCTGCTGCCTCTGGGTCGCTCTGGTTCACCTCCCGCCTCACTGGTTACTCCTTCTCAGCTGCCATTACTAGCTCCTCCTCAATCCAGCGCCCCAGATCCTACAGTGGGGACGACCTTCCCTCTTCTCTGCTAGAGTCTCTCTTTAGGTGGTCAAATTCAGTCTTAGCAGTCCTTAATACCATGTATATGCTGGTAAACCCCACACTTACATCCATCTTAATCTCTCCTCTTCATCCCAGACTCACTTCCTTGACCGCTCCGATTAGATGTCTGATGTGTGTGTGCTCGTTGCTCAGTTGTGTCTGCCTCTTTCTGACCCCCTGGACTGCAGCCCGCCAGGCTCCTCCATCCGTGAGATCCTCCAGGCAAGAATACTGGAGTGGGGCTTCCCCTGGTGGTCCAGTGGATAAGGACACCGCCTTGCAGTGCAAGGGGCGCCAGTTCGATCCCTGGCCTGGGAAGATCCCACGTGCCGCGGAGCGGCTGGACTGATGTGTCCAATCACCGAGCCGGAGCTCTGGAGCTCATGCACTCAGAGCCAGCGCTCTGCAACAGACACCACAGCGATGGGAGGCCCACAGGAGCCATAGAACAAAGACAGATGAAAATGGAGAAATGAAGGACCAATAGAAGTGGCCCGCCCGCTCCCCTCCCTCCCCAACCCGACCCCCGCCCAAAATAAATAAATAAATAAATCTTTAAAAAAAAAAAAAAAAAGAATACTGGAGTGGGTTCCCATGCCCTTCTCCAAGATGTCTAATAGGCATCTCAAATTTATTTTTTTTATTTTTTGGGGGGGCCACTTTATTGGTCTTTCATTTATCTATTTTCATCCATCTTCGTTCTTTGGCCTATGTGGGCCTCCCATCGCAGTGGCCTCTCTCGCTGCAGAGCACCGGCTCTGGGCGCATGCCTCCAGAGCTCTGGCTCGGTAGTTGGACACATCGGTCTAGCCACTCCACGGCACGTGGGATCTTCCCAGGCCAGGGATTGAACCAGCGCCCCTTGCACTGCAAGGCAGTGTCCTTACCCACTGGACCACCAGGGAAGCCCCTCAAATTTATTTTTTTACAGATGTCTTGGTGACCATTTTTAAAGTCTGTATTGAATTTGTTACACTATTGTTTCTGTTGTTTATGGTCTGTTTTTCTTCTTCTTTTTCTTTGTCTTTTGTGGCTGTGCGGCATGGTGGACCTTCGCTTCCCAACCAGGAGTTGAATCCGCTGCCCCTTCATTGAACGGTGAAGTCCTAACCTCTGCATCACCAGGGCAACCCCAGAAGCATCTCAGTTATCCAAAGCTAGCGTCTATCTCTAGGTGGTCAAATACCGTCTTAGACGTCCTTAATACCATGTATATGCTGGTAAACCCCACACTTACATCCATCTTAATCTCTCCTCTTCATCCCAGACTCACTTCCTTGACCGCTCCGATTAGATGTCTGATGTGTGTGTGCTCGTTGCTCAGTTGTGTCTGCCTCTTTCTGACCCCCTGGACTGCAGCCCGCCAGGCTCCTCCATCCGTGAGATCCTCCAGGCAAGAATACTGGAGTGGGGCTTCCCCTGGTGGTCCAGTGGATAAGGACACCGCCTTGCAGTGCAAGGGGCGCCAGTTCGATCCCTGGCCTGGGAAGATCCCACGTGCCGCGGAGCGGCTGGACTGATGTGTCCAATCACCGAGCCGGAGCTCTGGAGCTCATGCACTCAGAGCCAGCGCTCTGCAACAGACACCACAGCGATGGGAGGCCCACAGGAGCCATAGAACAAAGACAGATGAAAATGGAGAAATGAAGGACCAATAGAAGTGGCCCGCCCGCTCCCCTCCCTCCCCAACCCCGCCCAAAATAAATAAATAAATAAATCTTTAAAAAAAAAAAAAAAAAGAATACTGGAGTGGGTTCCCATGCCCTTCTCCAAGATGTCTAATAGGCATCTCAAATTTATTTTTTTTATTTTTTGGGGGGGCCACTTTATTGGTCTTTCATTTATCTATTTTCATCCATCTTCGTTCTTTGGCCTATGTGGGCCTCCCATCGCAGTGGCCTCTCTCGCTGCAGAGCACCGGCTCTGGGCGCATGCCTCCAGAGCTCTGGCTCGGTAGTTGGACACATCGGTCTAGCCACTCCACGGCACGTGGGATCTTCCCAGGCCAGGGATTGAACCAGCGCCCCTTGCACTGCAAGGCAGTGTCCTTACCCACTGGACCACCAGGGAAGCCCCTCAAATTTATTTTTTTACAGATGTCTTGGTGACCATTTTTAAAGTCTGTATTGAATTTGTTACACTATTGTTTCTGTTGTTTATGGTCTGTTTTTCTTCTTCTTTTTTTTTGTTTTTTTTGGCTGTAAGGCATGGGGGATCTTAGCTGCCCAACCAGGAGTTGAATCCGCTGCCCCTTCATTGAACGGTGAAGTCCTAACCTCTGCATCACCAGGGCAACCCCAGAAGCATCTCAGATTTAAAGCATCCAAAGCCAGGGTTCACAGCCTCTTTCCTGCACCAGCTCATTTCTTCCAGATCCCCCCATGCAGCAGGTGGCGCTGGCGATACCCAGCAGCTACAGCCAAAACCCGTCACCTTTCATCCCTTCCCTCTCCTCACTTTCTGTCTTCCATTATCAGCAAGTTCTCTGAGCTCTGACTTCAAGCTGCCCTCCTAGTCTGTCCACTTGTCTCAGTCCACCTCTTCTGCCTGCTCCAGACCGCTCCCAGCGCCTGCCCTACCGCCGCCGGAGCTCCTAGCTAGGACCTTGGTTTTTTCTGCGGCAGCTCTCCCCCGACCAATCCAGTGTCTGCCCAGTGGCCAGAGGGAATCACGGCTTGAACTCCTGGCATGGCTTCCCATCACACTTAACTAAAATCTCAAATCCTCACTATGATGTCTTAGCTATCTATTGCTGTGTAACAAATTGCTCCCAACGTTGGTGTTATTTTTGGCACACTGCTGTTCATCTTGTGGGATTTTAGTTCCCTGACCAAGACCTGAACCCAGGCCCTTGGCAGTGAATGCACAGAGTCCTAACCACGGGACCACCAGGGAATTCGCCTCAACCTTGGTATTTTAAAAACAATACACGTCGGTTATCTCAGACAGTTTCTATTAATAGGAGTCGAATCTGGGATCAGCTTGGGAGGATGATTCTGACGCCCAATCTGACATGCCCCACTCCCGACAAGATCCCACTAGCTTTTTAATTCTAAAAAAAATGTTTAAATTGTTTGTTATTTTTACTTTTTGGCCATACTGTGAGGCATGTGGGATCTCAGTTCCTGGACCAGGCATCAAACCCTCTCCTGCTGCATTAAAAATGCAGTCTTAACCACTGAAGCACCAGAGAGGTTCCTTTATTGATTTTTTTGTTTGTTTTTTGAGTACTGATCTCTATCTGCTATATTTTCTTATTTATTTGTTCATTGTCTGTCTGCCCAACCAGGAGTTGAATCCGCTGCCCCTTCATTGAACGGTGAAGTCCTAACCTCTGCATCACCAGGGCAACCCCAGAAGCATCTCAGATTTAAAGCATCCAAAGCCAGGGTTCACAGCCTCTTTCCTGCACCAGCTCATTTCTTCCAGATCCCCCCATGCAGCAGGTGGCGCTGGCGATACCCAGCAGCTACAGCCAAAACCCGTCACCTTTCATCCCTTCCCTCTCCTCACTTTCTGTCTTCCATTATCAGCAAGTTCTCTGAGCTCTGACTTCAAGCTGCCCTCCTAGTCTGTCCACTTGTCTCAGTCCACCTCTTCTGCCTGCTCCAGACCGCTCCCAGCGCCTGCCCTACCGCCGCCGGAGCTCCTAGCTAGGACCTTGGTTTTTTCTGCGGCAGCTCTCCCCCGACCAATCCAGTGTCTGCCCAGTGGCCAGAGGGAATCACGGCTTGAACTCCTGGCATGGCTTCCCATCACACTTAACTAAAATCTCAAATCCTCACTATGATGTCTTAGCTATCTATTGCTGTGTAACAAATTGCTCCCAACGTTGGTGTTATTTTTGGCACACTGCTGTTCATCTTGTGGGATTTTAGTTCCCTGACCAAGACCTGAACCCAGGCCCTTGGCAGTGAATGCACAGAGTCCTAACCACGGGACCACCAGGGAATTCGCCTCAACCTTGGTATTTTAAAAACAATACACGTCGGTTATCTCAGACAGTTTCTATTAATAGGAGTCGAATCTGGGATCAGCTTGGGAGGATGATTCTGACGCCCAATCTGACATGCCCCACTCCCGACAAGATCCCACTAGCTTTTTAATTCTAAAAAAAATGTTTAAATTGTTTGTTATTTTTACTTTTTGGCCATACTGTGAGGCATGTGGGATCTCAGTTCCTGGACCAGGCATCAAACCCTCTCCTGCTGCATTAAAAATGCAGTCTTAACCACTGAAGCACCAGAGAGGTTCCTTTATTGATTTTTTTGTTTGTTTTTTGAGTACTGATCTCTATCTGCTATATTTTCTTATTTATTTGTTCATTGTCTGTCTCCCCCACTAGGATACAAGCCTCATCTGAACAGGAAACTGAATCTATTTTGGTCATTTCTGCCTTTGCAGCACTTAGAACACTGCCTGGCACATATTCATGACTTTGACAAATGAGTGAATGAAGGGCTTTCCAAGGTCTGATGAAAGTAACTACAAGGATATCTACCTGCTTCTGACTTCATGCTTTCTAAGCATCATGTGACAGTATCTTAAGTCTCAGGACCAGCTAGGGGATGTCCTAGGAGACATGCGTGACTAATATCATAGTAGTTAACCCTTGGGTAGGGCTTCTATGTAGTATGCACTGTCTGAAGTGCTTTGCATAAGTCATTCTAACCCTCTGAGGATAGAAATACTATCACTCCCGTTTCAGATGTAAGAAATGTGAGGCCCAGAGGGTCCAAGAGGCTGACCCCCAGATCACAGCGCAAATAAGTGATCAAGCAGGATTCAAGCCAGGCAGTCTGGCTCTAGAGGCCAAGTTCGTTTTTGTTTGCTTGTTTGTTTTTTTTCCAAACAGCTTTCTTTGAGATATAAATCACATGCGTACAGTTCACCCATTCAAAGGGCAGCATCAACGACATTTAGTATGTTCAGAGCTGTGCAGCCATTACCACACCAGTTAGAGAACAGCTGCAGCACCCAGAAAGGAAACCCTGTCACCCCTAGCTCCCAATTCCATTTGCCTCCAACCTGCCCCTGCCAGTCTCAGGTGAATCTAGTCTACTTCCCGTCTTTTGGCTTTGTCTATCAGGATGTTTCCTGTAACTGGAATCATACAGCCTGGGATCATTTTTTAAATTTATTTATTTATTTATGTTATTTCAGGTTCCACTAGGTCTTCATTGCCGAGGGCAGGTTTTCTCTAGTTGTGGCGACCAGGGGCTGCTCTCTAGCTGCAGTGCATGGACTTCTCATGCTCTTGGGGAGCACGGGCTCTCGGGATTGCGGGCTTCCGTAGTTGTGGCTCACAGGCTTGGTTGCTCCAGATGTGTGGAATCTTCTCGGACCAAGGGTTGAACCCGTGTCCCCTGGCAGGTGGCTTCTTAACCACTGGACACCAATGGAGGCCCAGCCTGTGATCTCTTGTGACTGGCTCAACTCATTCAGCACAGTGTCTTCAGGGCTCATCCATGTTGCGATCTATACCAGCACTCCTTCCCTTTCCATTACTAATTTTCTAGTAGATGGACAGACCACATTTTGTTTCTCCATTCACCAGCTGTTGGTCATTTGAGTTCTTTCCACTCTTTTTTTTTAATTATTATTATTACTACTTTTTTGTCTCTAAGTCATCATTTGTTTTTCATCCATCTTTATTCTTTGGCACATGTGGGCCTCCCATCGCAGCGGCCTCTCTCGTTGCAGAGCACCAGCCCTGGGCACATGTGCTACACAATTGGACACACGGGCCCAGCCGTTCCTCTGCATGTGGGATCTTCCTGGGCCAGGGATGGAACTGGTGCTCCTTGCACTGCAAGGTGGACTCTCTACTCACTGGACCACCAGAAGCCTCTTACTTTTGTCGAGGGTCCCAGAGGGTCCAAGAGGCTGACCCCAGATCACAGCGCAAATAAGTGATCAAGCAGGATTCAAGCCAGGCAGTCTGGCTCTAGAGGCCAAGTTCGTTTTTGTTTGCTTGTTTGTTTTTCCAAACAGCTTTCTTTGAGATATAAATCACATGCGTACAGTTCACCCATTCAAAGGGCAGCATCAACGACATTTAGTATGTTCAGAGCTGTGCAGCCATTACCACACCAGTTAGAGAACAGCTGCAGCACCCAGAAAGGAAACCCTGTCACCCCTAGCTCCCAATTCCATTTGCCTCCAACCTGCCCCTGCCAGTCTCAGGTGAATCTAGTCTACTTCCCGTCTTTTGGCTTTGTCTATCAGGATGTTTCCTGTAACTGGAATCATACAGCCTGGGATCATTTTTTAAATTTATTTATTTATTTATGTTATTTCAGGTTCCACTAGGTCTTCATTGCCGAGGGCAGGTTTTCTCTAGTTGTGGCGACCAGGGGCTGCTCTCTAGCTGCAGTGCATGGACTTCTCATGCTCTTGGGGAGCACGGGCTCTCGGGATTGCGGGCTTCCGTAGTTGTGGCTCACAGGCTTGGTTGCTCCAGATGTGTGGAATCTTCTCGGACCAAGGGTTGAACCCGTGTCCCCTGGCAGGTGGCTTCTTAACCACTGGACACCAATGGAGGCCCAGCCTGTGATCTCTTGTGACTGGCTCAACTCATTCAGCACAGTGTCTTCAGGGCTCATCCATGTTGCGATCTATACCAGCACTCCTTCCCTTTCCATTACTAATTTTCTAGTAGATGGACAGACCACATTTTGTTTCTCCATTCACCAGCTGTTGGTCATTTGAGTTCTTTCCACTCTTTTTTTTTAATTATTATTATTACTACTTTTTTGTCTCTAAGTCATCATTTGTTTTTCATCCATCTTTATTCTTTGGCACATGTGGGCCTCCCATCGCAGCGGCCTCTCTCGTTGCAGAGCACCAGCCCTGGGCACATGTGCTACACAATTGGACACACGGGCCCAGCCGTTCCTCTGCATGTGGGATCTTCCTGGGCCAGGGATGGAACTGGTGCTCCTTGCACTGCAAGGTGGACTCTCTACTCACTGGACCACCAGGGAAGCCCCCTTCTTTCCACGCTTTTGTCTGTTATGAATGATGCTGCTACGAATACGTGTTCGTTTTTGTGTGGTTTTGTGTGGAGGTGTATTTCTTGGGTGGACAGACACCTAGGAGTGAGACTGCTATGTCATGTGGTACAGAGACCAGGCTCTTAAATGCTTTGCTTTACAGCCTCCTGTAGTGAAGGAACACCTTGAACCAAATGATCAGTCTGGTTTAAATGATATATAAGTCTTTTTTCTTTTTTAAATTTATTTCGCTACTCCAGGTCTTAGCTGCAGCATTTGGGATTTAGTCCCAGATCAGGGGTCAGACCCAGGCCCCCTGCATTGAAAACAGAGAGTCTTCGCCACTGGACCACCAGGGAAGTCCCTTAAATGAGATCAGTCTTGAGGGTCTTAGAACAGTTGACGCCTGCCTGACCCTAGGGCCTGATCACTTCCGGGTGACCTAAAACCCAAGAGGGGAGGGATTGCCCTCAGGATAACAGAAAATGCCTGCCGAGGAAAAACTATCACCAGGTGGCTTCCCTGGTGGTCCAGTGGGTGAGGACACCGCCTTGCAGTGCAAAGGGCGCCGGTTCGATCCCTGGCCTGGGAGGATCCCACGTGCCGCAGAGCGGCTGGACCCATGTGTCCAATTACCGAGCCGGAGCTCTGGAGCGCATGCACCCGGAGCCGGTGCTCTGCGACAACAGAGGCCACCGTGATGGGAGGTCCACATGGGCTGAAGAACAAAGATGGATGAAAAGGACAAATGAAAGACCAATAGAAGTGGCCCGCCTGCTCCCCTCCCTCCCCACCCCACCCCCCTCAAATATATAAATAAATAAATCTTAAAAAAAAAAAAAAAAGAAGAAGGCTGAGCACCAAAGAATTGATGCTTTTGAATTGTAGTGCTGGAGAAGACTCTTGAGAATCCCTTGGACAGCAAGGAGATCAAACGAGTCCATCCTAAAGGAAATCGACCCTGAATATTCACTGAAGGACTGATGCTAAAGCTGAAGCTGAAGCTGAAGCTCCAATACTTTGGTGCCCTGGAAAAAAGAGTCGAATCGTTGGAAAAGACCCTAGTGCTGGGAAAGCCAGAGGGCAGGAGGAGATGGGGCGACAGAGGATGAGATGGTTAGATAGTATCAGACTCAACGGACATGAGTTTGAGCAAACTTGGGAGATACTAAAGGATGGGGAAGCCTAGTGTGCTGCAGTCCCTGGAGTCCCAAAGAATCAGACGACTTAGCAACAGAACAAGAACGTAGAGCGTATTTTACTGATGACCTACCTAGGCCATCCCTGTGAAATGACCTGCAGAGTTGATAACATCTTATCATATCCACAGCCTAGAACGCTGAAATGTAGGACGACCAGGCCAAGTGGTTTTGCTCAAGATCACGTAATAAATGGGCCATGGGTCAGAGCTGAAAATAAGTCCTAAGCTTATCACACACATCATCCCACCCTGCCCGCAGGCTGAGAGCGTAAACACGTGGTGTGGGAGCAGAGTTCTGCACCCCCGCACCCTCCAGAGCCCGACCCATTCGGACGTGCCTTCCTGCTTCTAGACTAGAAGGGAAAATCCTGGCTTAACTCGAAGGTACAGTGTGTAGCTGTCTTTGCTTTCTTTATCCTTGGTAAACAGCCAGGCTATTCCAGGGTTGCAGAGGAACAACTTGGCTCAGACTTTTCATGTGTAGTCACAGGTTTAAAAACTGAAAACGTCAGAAAGACCAAATTTACCTGATTGGGGAAAAAAAAACTTTATAAAAGAAACTTTTGAAAAAAAATCTTTAAAAGAAAATGATGAAAATTTTTTTTCAAAAAACTGAAGTACGAAAAAATACTCCGTTTTCTGTTTCCTGTTCAGCATTGTAGTATCAGTTGCTTGATAGTTGCTTGTAGTATCAGTTGCTTGCACATAATTTCCAAGTTAGGAATGATGTTTAAGAGGTCATCTAGGGGGTAAAATTATGTTCCTAAAAGATGAACACTTGAACTTCCTCTACCAGATGAAGTCTCAGTGAAGGCAATATCGCTCCTAGAGGGGGGAAAAAAACTGTTCTTGTATGATAAAAAAAAATCCAAGATTTTTGTAAGAGTTTGTGGTCTTCGAAAACTCAGCTCTACCCAGCACAATCTTATTTATTTATCTTCTTGTGGGGGTGGGGTGGGGAGGAAGAGGGATGGGTGGGCCACTTCTATTTGTCTTTCATTTCTCTGTTTTCATCCGTCTCTGCTTTTTGGCCCGTGTGGGCCTCCCATCATGGTGGCCTCTGTTGTCGCAGAGCACCGGCTCTGGGCGCATGTGCTCCAGAGCTCGGGCTAGGTAATTGGACACATCGGTCCAGCCGCTCCGGCGCATGGGATCTTCCCAGGCCAGGGCTCGAACCGGCGCCCCTTGCACTGCAAGGCGGTGTCCTTACCCACTGGACCACCAGGCGAAGCCCTACCCAGCACAATCTTATTTCTTAGTATTTAATTTCCTTCATGAAGGAGAATTGCGGTTTACTTTTTCCCTCTTGGAGAAAATAAAAAAATATTTTAAGTTTAAAACATTGCTCTAGGACTTCCCTGATGGTCCAGTGATGACTGCCAGTGCAAGCGACACAGGTTTGATCTCTGGTCCGGGAAGATGCCATATGCTGAGGGCAGCTAAGCCTCTGAGCCACAACGACTGAGCCCAAACTCTGGGGTCTGTGTTCAGCAACGAGAGAAGCAACTGCAATGAGAAGCCTGTTTGTTCACTGCCAGTGGAGACGAGCCCCCACTTGCCACAACGAGAGAAAGCCCAGTTACAGTCACAAAGTCAAAATTAAACAAATAAAAATGTTTTAAAAACCACTGCTCTGGGCTTCCCTGGAGGTCCAGTGGGTAAGGACACCGCCTTGCTGTGCAAGGGGCGCCAGTTTGATCCCTGGCCTGGGAAGATCCCACACACCACGGAGCGGCTGGACCGATGTGTCCAGTCACCGAACTGGAGCTCTAGAGCTCATGCGCCCAGAGCCAATGCTCTGCAGTGACAGGGGCCACTGCGATGGAGGCCACACAGGCCAAAGAACGAAGATCAATGGAAATAGATATATGAAAGACCAATAGAAATGGACCCCCACACACGCAAAAAAAAATTATTAAAAAAAAAACACTGCTCTAAGAGAAATTTCTCTTCTCGAAGGCAATATCGCTCCTAGAGGGGGGAAAAAAACTGTTCTTGTATGATAAAAAAAAATCCAAGATTTTTGTAAGAGTTTGTGGTCTTCGAAAACTCAGCTCTACCCAGCACAATCTTATTTATTTATCTTCTTGTGGGGGTGGGGTGGGGAGGAAGAGGGATGGGTGGGCCACTTCTATTTGTCTTTCATTTCTCTGTTTTCATCCGTCTTTGTTCTTCGGCTCCTGAGGGCCTCCCATCGCGGTGGCCTCTGTTGTCACAGAGCGCCGGCTCTGGGCGCATGCGCGCCAGAGCTCCGGCTCGGTAATTGGACACATCCGTCCAGCGGCTCCGCGGCGCATGGGATCTTCCCAGGCCAGGGCTCGAACCGGCACCCCTTGCACTGCAGCGCGGTGTCCTTACCCGCTGGACCACCAGGCGAAGCCCTACCCAGCACAATCTTATTTCTTAGTATTTAATTTCCTTCATGAAGGAGAATTGCGGTTTACTTTTTCCCTCTTGGAGAAAATAAAAAAATATTTTAAGTTTAAAACATTGCTCTAGGACTTCCCTGATGGTCCAGTGATGACTGCCAGTGCAAGCGACACAGGTTTGATCTCTGGTCCGGGAAGATGCCATATGCTGAGGGCAGCTAAGCCTCTGAGCCACAACGACTGAGCCCAAACTCTGGGGTCTGTGTTCAGCAACGAGAGAAGCAACTGCAATGAGAAGCCTGTTTGTTCACTGCCAGTGGAGACGAGCCCCCACTTGCCACAACGAGAGAAAGCCCAGTTACAGTCACAAAGTCAAAATTAAACAAATAAAAATGTTTTAAAAACCACTGCTCTGGGCTTCCCTGGAGGTCCAGTGGGTAAGGACACCGCCTTGCTGTGCAAGGGGCGCCAGTTTGATCCCTGGCCTGGGAAGATCCCACACACCACGGAGCGGCTGGACCGATGTGTCCAGTCACCGAACTGGAGCTCTAGAGCTCATGCGCCCAGAGCCAATGCTCTGCAGTGACAGGGGCCACTGCGATGGAGGCCACACAGGCCAAAGAACGAAGATCAATGGAAATAGATATATGAAAGACCAATAGAAATGGACCCCCACACACGCAAAAAAAAATTATTAAAAAAAAAACACTGCTCTAAGAGAAATTTCTCTTTCTCATGGAAAGAATCCATCAGCCGCAGCACATCTTTAGCTCTGACTTTGTCTAGAAGTCTTTTTTTGTTTTTGTCTAAAAGTCTTAACTCTTATTTGGGAGTCAGACTCTCGGTCACATCCCTGGAACGGTGGCAGTCAGTCCTGCATAAATAACCTGGAGGGTGTCATCATGCTGGGATTTGTTGGGCAGAGACGAGTGAGCGCTGGGAAAAGATCTCAGGACGCAGGCTGCCTGCATCCCTTTTACTTCGCCGCCACGTGGCTTACTCCGGTGGTTGCTCACATTTGCACTCAGCAGCATCGTGAATGCAAACTTTGAGAAGGAAGGTGGGAGAATCTCCCTTAAATATTCTGTGGGTGTTAACACTGAACCACTATAATCCTCATTTAAAATCAGGTATATGAAAAAAAACATCAGGTATATGTCCCAAAGGCTTCCAAATGGCAGCCCACTCCAGTATTCTTGCCTGGGAAATCCCACAGACAGAGGCGCCTGGCGGCTTGCAGTCCATGGGGCTGCAAAAGAGTTGGACCCAACTTAGCAACTAAATGACAACATACATCCGAAAACACTGGACAGAACCTGCAGGCCTAGAACCTTCCTTGCTGCTGCTTCCCAGGGTCTGTTATTCAAAGTCAGCCCACCGCGTGTGGCTCTTAGAGGGGAGAGGTGGAGAGAGGGAGAGTTGGGCACCAGGACTGGAGGAGGAGAGGACCAAATGAGATGATGTACATGAGGATCCTGAAGTAGATGAGCTGATGCATGTGACGATGCAGCTGGCAGGGTCTGACTTTCGGGATCTTAGTTCCGATCAAATGGAGCATCTGCAGTAGGAGCACAGGGCCCTAACCACTGGACTGCCAGCAAATTCTCTGCGAAGATACTTTGATGCTGCAGAAAGTATATGAAGTGTTGTATAAATTGTCTCCTAACAGTGTGAATAAGCTACATGAAGGAAGGCAGGTTTATTTATGGGTGATGACCAGATCCTTGCCTTGATTTCAGCACAAAACCTTGGAATGACGGATGGCTGTTTATAAAACTTCTCGGCTGCAAGAAGACCCCACACACGCAAAAAAATTATTAAAAAAACACTGCTCTAAGAGAAATTTCTCTTTCTCATGGAAAGAATCCATCAGCCAGCACATCTTTAGCTCTGACTTTGTCTAGAAGTCTTTTTTTGTTTTTGTCTAAAAGTCTTAACTCTTATTTGGGAGTCAGACTCTCGGTCACATCCCTGGAACGGTGGCAGTCAGTCCTGCATAAATAACCTGGAGGGTGTCATCATGCTGGGATTTGTTGGGCAGAGACGAGTGAGCGCTGGGAAAAGATCTCAGGACGCAGGCTGCCTGCATCCCTTTTACTTCGCCGCCACGTGGCTTACTCCGGTGGTTGCTCACATTTGCACTCAGCAGCATCGTGAATGCAAACTTTGAGAAGGAAGGTGGGAGAATCTCCCTTAAATATTCTGTGGGTGTTAACACTGAACCACTATAATCCTCATTTAAAATCAGGTATATGAAAAAAAACATCAGGTATATGTCCCAAAGGCTTCCAAATGGCAGCCCACTCCAGTATTCTTGCCTGGGAAATCCCACAGACAGAGGCGCCTGGCGGCTTGCAGTCCATGGGGCTGCAAAAGAGTTGGACCCAACTTAGCAACTAAATGACAACATACATCCGAAAACACTGGACAGAACCTGCAGGCCTAGAACCTTCCTTGCTGCTGCTTCCCAGGGTCTGTTATTCAAAGTCAGCCCACCGCGTGTGGCTCTTAGAGGGGAGAGGTGGAGAGAGGGAGAGTTGGGCACCAGGACTGGAGGAGGAGAGGACCAAATGAGATGATGTACATGAGGATCCTGAAGTAGATGAGCTGATGCATGTGACGATGCAGCTGGCAGGGTCTGACTTTCGGGATCTTAGTTCCGATCAAATGGAGCATCTGCAGTAGGAGCACAGGGCCCTAACCACTGGACTGCCAGCAAATTCTCTGCGAAGATACTTTGATGCTGCAGAAAGTATATGAAGTGTTGTATAAATTGTCTCCCTAACAGTGTGAATAAGCTACATGAAGGAAGGCAGGTTTATTTATGGGTGATGACCAGATCCTTGCCTTGATTTCAGCACAAAACCTTGGAATGACGGATGGCTGTTTATAAAACTTCTCGGCTGTCTCCGGGGAACAAGGGCTTCATGAGAGTGCACGATATATTATCAGCTGTTAGTCCACCTGGCTTTCTGCAGCCTCGTCTCGAATTGCTGGCTGCTTAGTTATTTTTCATTGCAATCCTGTCCTTTCTTCTTGTGTCCATAGAAACGACCAGTAATGTGGGGACTTGTCCTTTCAGGGGGCCTCTAAGATTCTCACAGCTTTGCTCTGAGCCCGAGAGATTTTCCGCTTTAGTCAGAAAAAGGGCTGGACTGCTGGTGTCTTCTAACTCAAACCAAAAGTGTCCCTTTTCTATTTAAATGCTGCCTGAGGCATGTCCTACAGAGAAGGTCCTGGCTTGGGATCTACTGGTTGGGGATCAGAGGGATCATACTTTGATAAGTCTGCCAGTCAGTCATTCTGCATAATAATCAGTGACCCCCAACAGGAAAAGCCACATGTACTGAGAACTCAGCTTTGCTCTCAGGCCAAAGAATGTGCGTTAAATCTGTTTCATCACTTTGTGGATTTTTTAAAAAAATTTTTTGGCCTCTTTTATTGTTTTTTGTTGTCACTGTTGTCACTGTTGTTTATTTATTTTCATCCATCTTTTATTGTTTGGCCTGTGTGGGCCTCCCATTGCAATGGCCTCTCTCGGTACAGAGCACTGGCTC
Organism: Tragulus kanchil; assembly: GCA_022376925.1. Lineage (NCBI taxonomy): Eukaryota > Metazoa > Chordata > Mammalia > Artiodactyla > Tragulidae > Tragulus > Tragulus kanchil. The sequence goes on along the minus strand of JAIOJX010000027.1, from coordinate 22,623,808 downwards.
TGGGCGCATGCTCTCCAGAGCGCTGGCTCGCAGTTGGACACATCGGTCCAGCCGCTCCGCGGCACGTGGGATCTTCCCAGGCCAGGGATTGAACCGGTGCCCCTTGCACTGCAAGACAGACTCCTTACCCGCTGGACCACCAGGGAAGCCCACTTTTGTGGATTTTAAGGCTTTAGTTGACAAAGCAATTTGTGAGAAAGTGTGTAATAAGTGTGATGCGGCTGGCCAACTGTAGAGACAGCAGCTCTGAGGGTCACAAGTGGGGCCCAGCGTTTACCTGGTGGCCCAGAGGTTAAGAATCACCTGCCAGTCGACCGATCTGGAACAGTGTGAATAAGCTACATGAAGGAAGGCAGGTTTATTTATGGGTGATGACCAGATCCTTGCCTTGATTTCAGCACAAAACCTTGGAATGACGGATGGCTGTTTATAAAACTTCTCGGCTGTCTCCGGGGAACAAGGGCTTCATGAGAGTGCACGATATATTATCAGCTGTTAGTCCACCTGGCTTTCTGCAGCCTCGTCTCGAATTGCTGGCTGCTTAGTTATTTTTCATTGCAATCCTGTCCTTTCTTCTTGTGTCCATAGAAACGACCAGTAATGTGGGGACTTGTCCTTTCAGGGGCCTCTAAGATTCTCACAGCTTTGCTCTGAGCCCGAGAGATTTTCCGCTTTAGTCAGAAAAAGGGCTGGACTGCTGGTGTCTTCTAACTCAAACCAAAAGTGTCCCTTTTCTATTTAAATGCTGCCTGAGGCATGTCCTACAGAGAAGGTCCTGGCTTGGGATCTACTGGTTGGGGATCAGAGGATCATACTTTGATAAGTCTGCCAGTCAGTCATTCTGCATAATAATCAGTGACCCCCAACAGGAAAAGCCACATGTACTGAGAACTCAGCTTTGCTCTCAGGCCAAAGAATGTGCGTTAAATCTGTTTCATCACTTTGTGGATTTTTTAAAAAAATTTTTTGGCCTCTTTTATTGTTTTTTGTTGTCACTGTTGTCACTGTTGTTTATTTATTTTCATCCATCTTTTATTCTTTGGCCTGTGGGCCTCCCATTGCAATGGCCTCTCTCGGTACAGAGCACTGGCTCTGGGCGCATGCTCTCCAGAGCGCTGGCTCGCAGTTGGACACATCGGTCCAGCCGCTCCGCGGCACGTGGGATCTTCCCAGGCCAGGGATTGAACCGGTGCCCCTTGCACTGCAAGACAGACTCCTTACCCGCTGGACCACCAGGGAAGCCCACTTTTGTGGATTTTAAGGCTTTAGTTGACAAAGCAATTTGTGAGAAAGTGTGTAATAAGTGTGATGCGGCTGGCCAACTGTAGAGACAGCAGCTCTGAGGGTCACAAGTGGGGCCCAGCGTTTACCTGGTGGCCCAGAGGTTAAGAATCACCTGCCAGTGCTGAGTTCGATCCCTGATCTGGGAAGATTCCATATGCGGAGGAGCAACTAAGCCCAGGAGCCACAACTACTGAAACCTGTGCTCCTGGAGTCGGTGTTCTGCAACTAGAGAAGTCCCCACTATGAGAAGCCCCCACAGCACAACTGAAGAGGAGCCCTGTTAAGCTAGAGAAATCCTACACAGCAATGAAGATCCAGCACAGACAAAAGTAAATCAATAAATACAAATTGTTGGCGGGGGGACACATGTATACAGATGGCAGGTTTGGATCAATGTGTGGCGGTAAACAACAAAATCCTGTAAAAAAATAATAATCAGTAAAATTTGTATGGAATTAAAATTTTGTTAAAATAATAATGCGTGCATTCTCAGTCATTCTGTCAACTCTGTGACGCTACAAACTGTAGTCCACCAGGCTCCTCTGTCCATGGAATTTCCCCAGGCAAGCAGACTGGAATGGGTTGCCATTTCCTACTCCAAGGGGTCTTCCTGACCCAGGGATCCAACCTGTGTCTCCTACGTCTCCTGCATTGGCAGGCGGATTGTTTACCACTGTGCCACCTGAGATAGAGAGGAAAATACTCAAGTACTCTTTAAGAAGGTCAGTGAACAAGTGGGGCCCCGTCAAATGAACCCAAGTTTGAATTGCAGACCGGCCACTTCCCGGCTCTGGGACCTCACTCGTGCAGCCTCAGCTTCCTCGTTGGTAGAGTTTGGGTAACAGGAGAACCTTCTCCCTGACTTGTGTTTTTGTTTGTTTGGCCAGGCCACGCTGCCTGTGGGATTTTAGTTCCCTTACCAGGAATTGAACCCCGGCCCTTGGCAGTGAGAGCCAAGAGTCCTAACCCCTGGACCTCTGGGGAGTTTCCTGAAGAGTTCCATGAGAAAACGAGATCAGGAACAGAAGACGCTGAACCCAGTGCCTGGGCCATGGTGAGTGTTCAGTCAAAGGCAGATGTGGTCCCCGTGATTGAAGACCACAATCTTCAATTTACGGGGGAGAAACCTGATTTGGGAGAAAAGGAGCTAAGTCGTGTTTGCTTCAGCAGCACATATGCTAAAATTGGAACGATTTAGAGAAGGCTAGCATGGTCCTGTGCATGGAAGACACGTACATTTGTGAATCGTTCCATATTTGTGAATGTGCTCTGTGACTAACCGGGGCTCTGACAGCCTAGAGGAGGGGAGCGGGGTGGGAGGAGGGGAGCGGGGTGGGAGGAGGGAGGGAGGTTCAGGAGGGAGGGGACATAGGTATATGTACCGCTGGTTCACATTGATGCATGGCAGAAAACAATCAAAATTGTAAAGCCATTATCCTTCAATTAAAAATAAATAATTTTTTTTAAAAGCAAGGGGTTAAGTGAAATTTCACGCAGAAGTTTACAAACCTCATGTTTAAAATTATTGTAAACAAAAAAGTTATTGTATTTGGAATAAGTAATTCATGTACATAAATAATTCAAAAGAAACAGAGGAATAAAAAAATAGGTCTCCCTTCCACCTTTCACCTCACAGTTCCCCTCTCCAAGGCGACTAACATACTAGTTACATGAGTTAGAGAATCTTCCCAGGAATTTTAATATTGAAAAAATTAGTTTGAAATACACTCACGGACTTAGAAATCAAATTTATACTCTTCAAAGGGGAAAGGGAGGGGACTTCCCTGGTGGTCTGGTGGGTAAAGAGTTTGCCTTGCAGTGCAGGGGGCACTGGTTCGATCCCTGGCCTAGGAAGATCCCACGTGCTGCGGAGCGGCTGGACAAGTGTGTCCAATTACGAGCCAGCGCTCTGGAGCGCATGCACCCAGAGCCAGTACTCTGCAACGAGAGAGTCCACTGCGATGGGAGGCCCACGCAGGCTAAAGAATAAAGATGGATGAAAATAAACAAATAAAAACCCAATAAAAGAGGCCAAAATTAAAAAAAAAAAAAAAAAGAAAGGAGCGGGGGAAGGGATAGATTAGGAGTTTGGAATGGACAGATACATGCTACTCTGTATAAAACAACTGTAGAATTTTTTTTTTTTTTGCCACTTCTATTGGTCTTTCATTTATTTCCATCTTTGTCCTTTGGCCCGTGTGGGCCTCTCATCGCAGTGGCCTCACTTGCTGCAGAGCACCGGCTCTGGGCATATGGGCTCCAGAGCTCCTGCTCAGTAGTTGGACACATCCATCCAGCTGTTCTGTGGCACGCGGGATCCTCCCAGGACAGGGATCAAACCAGCGCCCCTTGCACTTCAAGGCGGTGTCCTTACCCACTGGACCACCAGGAAAGCCCTACTGTGTATAAAACAGAACTTCCTGGCAGTCCAGTGGTTAGAACTCCACACCGCCAATGCAGGGGACATGGGTTCGATCTCTGGTCAGGGAACTAAGATCCCACATACCAAAGGAAAAAAAAAGAAAGATAACTAACAAGGACTTACTGTATAGCACAGGGAACTATACTCAATATCTCGTAATAATCTATGTGTTAAGTGTTAGTGACTCAGTCGTGTCTCACTCTTTATGACCCCATGGACTCCAGCCTGCCAAGCTCCTCTGTCCATAGAATTCTCCAGGCAAGAATGCTGGAGGCGGTTGCCATTTCCTTCTCCAGGGAATAATCTATAAGAGTAAAGAATCCAAAAAAGATATATATAGATACACAAGATGCATATACACACACACACACACACACAAACATATGTATACTTTGTTCTATACCTGAAACTAACACAACTTGTAAATCAACTATACTTTCATTTAAATAATATTTCACTTCACAAGGAAATGAGTTTTGAAGGGCAGAAGACATTGATGTAATAAAGACAGCTGCCTATGTGTTCGTGTTGGACCCCAAGTGGAGGAGTATTTTGAAAGCATATTTAGTTCTTTGCAGCCTGAGCCAGACTGGGTGAAGTCTTTCTAGCTATAATAAGACACACGGGCTCAGAAAAGCAATATGATTCAGAAGCGGGATTCACAGCTCCTCGGACAGAGCCCTCCTGCTTGGTGGTGGCTGGCAGGGCAGGGCAGGGCAGAGCCAACGGCGAGGTCTGAACTCTGGACTCTGGACTCATTCCCACATGCCCCGTGCCAAGCCCGCATTGCCGACATTCCCCGAGGGCTTAGGGCCTCTGCTCTCCTCTCGGACAGGGATTGGCCAAGCCCGCAGGTTAGAGGAGACAATGATCAGAAGCCAAGGGTTCCCTTCCTTGCTGCAGAGCACCGGCTCTGGGCATATGGGCTCCAGAGCTCCTGCTCAGTAGTTGGACACATCCATCCAGTTGTTCTGTGGCACGGGGATCCTCCCAGGACAGGGATCAAACCAGCGCCCCTTGCACTTCAAGGCGGTGTCCTTACCCACTGGACCACCAGGAAAGCCCTACTGTGTATAAAACAGAACTTCCTGGCAGTCCAGTGGTTAGAACTCCACACCGCCAATGCAGGGGACATGGGTTCGATCTCTGGTCAGGGAACTAAGATCCCACATACCAAAGGAAAAAAAAAGAAAGATAACTAACAAGGACTTACTGTATAGCACAGGGAACTATACTCAATATCTCGTAATAATCTATGTGTTAAGTGTTAGTGACTCAGTCGTGTCTCACTCTTTATGACCCCATGGACTCCAGCCTGCCAAGCTCCTCTGTCCATAGAATTCTCCAGGCAAGAATGCTGGAGGCGGTTGCCATTTCCTTCTCCAGGGAATAATCTATAAGAGTAAAGAATCCAAAAAAGATATATATAGATACACAAGATGCATATACACACACACACACACACACAAACATATGTATACTTTGTTCTATACCTGAAACTAACACAACTTGTAAATCAACTATACTTTCATTTAAATAATATTTCACTTCACAAGGAAATGAGTTTTGAAGGGCAGAAGACATTGATGTAATAAAGACAGCTGCCTATGTGTTCGTGTTGGACCCCAAGTGGAGGGAGTATTTTGAAAGCATATTTAGTTCTTTGCAGCCTGAGCCAGACTGGGTGAAGTCTTTCTAGCTATAATAAGACACACGGGCTCAGAAAAGCAATATGATTCAGAAGCGGGATTCACAGCTCCTCGGACAGAGCCCTCCTGCTTGGTGGTGGCTGGCAGGGCAGGGCAGGGCAGAGCCAACGGCGAGGTCTGAACTCTGGACTCTGGACTCATTCCCCACATGCCCCCGTGCCAAGCCCGCATTGCCGACATTCCCCGAGGGCTTAGGGCCTCTGCTCTCCTCTCGGACAGGGATACTCTGGGTCACATAGTTTTGCCTTCAGCTGCTGGAGGGGCTGGAGGACAGGTTAGAGGAGACAATGATCAGAAGCCAAGGGTCCCTTCCTGCATTCTCCCCCTGGTCTCCTGGAGTCCAGTTTCTATCCTGTAAAATACACAGATCTTATATTTATCCAGGATCCACTGGAGAAATGTAAACCTGCGCGAGTCCCAAGATGCACCTGTTTAGTAGATAAACAGGCCTGTTGTTACCCTGCTGTTAACAGGGTAATCATGCAGATATATGGAGCCAAGAGAGATCGCCCACCTGCCTCCAATCTTCTGTCAAACAAACGAGTATTGAATCACTACACTGAACAAGGTTTTGTGACCTTGGTAACTGATCTGTTGCAGTACTAAGTTTACGTCGGAAAGTTCCCACTTGGATCTTACCTGAATTCACTAATCTGGAATTATCTGGTATCCAGTTCCAGTTTCCTATTAAGCAAAATCATAGTGATCTTCTTCATGTGCTTGAAACATTCATTAGCCTTTGTCCCTTTAATACTAAATGAGGGACTTCCCTGGTGGTCCAGTGTCTAAGACTCTATGTTCCCAGCGCTGGGGGCCCAGGGTTCTATCCCTGATCAGGGAAATAGATCCCACATGCTGCAACAAAGATTGAAGATCCCGCCTGCCACAATTAAGACCCACTGTGGTCAAAGTATGAATATTAAAAAAAAATTATATGAAAGCCCATCCAGAGTCTTTCATCTTCCATTTATATTCAGTTTCTAATCTCTCATTTACTCATATGACTATGTGTTCATTTTTCTCAGGTCAGAACTTTCCCTATTAAGAACATCAGGAAGGACTCCTGATAGCATCTTTGTACTCCTTTCTTCTCTTCCTATGCATCCTTCAAACCTTCGGAGTTGCTTGCCTGGTTCATCTCAAGCCTGCATGTACGTAAGCTCAGCTATATAAAGCAGAAGATTTTCCCCATCTGACATTCTTAAGTCTCAGAGTGAGGGAAGATGACCCTCCCTTCTGGTCTGTAGGCAGTCCTGGTATTTATGTCACTCTGAACTCATGATGACGCTTGTAGAGATTTGATTTTCCTAAAGCTCGAATGCTCACGTTAATTTGGGAGAGGGTGGAGAGTTGATTTCTTGAGCTGAGCCAAAGGCTGAAGGATGGCTTTGATTCCTAGACCTAAAAAGGCTTCGGGCAAGACTGGGAAACACGTTGCTTTATTATTTTGGAACTCAGAAGCAGAAGAACAGAGCTGGCCTGAGTAAACTCCCAGGGGTTTTGTGACTGGGTAAAGTCTCATAAAACACTCAGATGGACAAAAAAGAGCAGTAGAAGAAGAGGTATGAAGAATCTGAAGCACAAAAACCACTATAATTGATTTATAAGCAATCCTATCCTATTTTCAAATAAAACAAGCCTTAGGAAAGCAGGTAGACTTACGAATTCCCTGGTAGTTCAATGGTTAGGACTTGGCTTTCACTGCTAAGGGACAGAATCAAAAACTGCTGGGGGAACTAACATTCTGTAAGTGGTGTAACAAGAAAAAGAAAAAAGATAATTTAAAAAAAAGAATTAATAAAAGAAAGAGGAATTTCCCTGGTGGTCCAGTGGTTGATGCTTTGCCTTCCAATGCAAGGGATGTGGGTTCAATCCCTGCTTTAGGAACTAAGATCCCACATTCCTCACAGCCCCCCCAAAACAAAACATAGAACAGAAGCAATACTGTAACAAATGATGATTTTTAAAATGGTCCACATCAAGAAATCAATTAAAAAAAAAAACAAGCAAGTAAAGGTACATCACAGACTATTTCTCACAGTACCCTACCATTATTATGGCTAAGGACCCTGAAGCTCAGTTAGATGCCTCACACAGCACTCTGAAACATAGTTGGAACTCAGAACAGGTTTATTCTATTTGTAATTGTATTGCTATTAATAAGAAGAGTTCATCACATAGCCAACAAAGGTCTTATAGTCAAAGCTATGGTTTTTCCAGTAGTCATGTACAGATGTGGAGCTGGACCATATAGAAGGCTGAGTGGTGAAGAACTGATGCTTTTGAATGGTGACAGCAAGGAGATCAAACCAGCCAATCCTAAAGGAAATCAATCCTGAATATTCATTGGACGGACTGTCACTGAAACTGAAACATCAATACTTTGACCACCTGATGCGAAGAGTCAACTCATTGGAAAAGGCCCCCGTGCTGGGAAAGATTGAAGGCAAAAGGAGAAGAGGGCGGCAGAGGATGAGATGGTTAGATGGCACCACTGACTCAACGGATATGAATTTGAGCAAACTCTGGGAGAGGGTGAAGGACAGAGGAGCCTGGCGTGCTACCCTCCATGGGACCACCACTCAGCAACTGAACAACAAGAATTAAAGGAGTAATGGAGTTAACATTCTGCTGGTTGCCAGTGAAAACCTCAGCTACATGGTTGTATAAAACACAGGCAATAAATGGCATCTGTAGTCAAATTGCCAGAGGAGGGTTGTTCCCGGGGACCATCAGTTTAAGTTGTCTGGCCACCTTGGGAGGAGCCTTGAGATGCCACTGAGTTCCTTCGCCCACTATTGCTTCCCTCAGTACTGACAGGTAGTGTCAACGCCATAATAACAGTTTAATAATCACAAGGGCACGTTTCTTGAGAGCTTACTGAGGACTAGGCTCTGACTTAAACACACTCCACACATTATTTCATTGAGGTGCCTAAGACAAAATGTTCAGACACTGAGGATCTTTGCCAGATGGGAGGACCCCAGAAACCCGGCCGCTGAGTTACAAAACAAAACATAGAACAGAAGCAATACTGTAACAAATGATGATTTTTAAAATGGTCCACATCAAGAAATCAATTAAAAAAAAAAACAAGCAAGTAAAGGTACATCACAGACTATTTCTCACAGTACCCTACCATTATTATGGCTAAGGACCCTGAAGCTCAGTTAGATGCCTCACACAGCACTCTGAAACATAGTTGGAACTCAGAACAGGTTTATTCTATTTGTAATTGTATTGCTATTAATAAGAAGAGTTCATCACATAGCCAACAAAGGTCTTATAGTCAAAGCTATGGTTTTTCCAGTAGTCATGTACAGATGTGGAGCTGGACCATATAGAAGGCTGAGTGGTGAAGAACTGATGCTTTTGAATGGTGACAGCAAGGAGATCAAACCAGCCAATCCTAAAGGAAATCAATCCTGAATATTCATTGGACGGACTGTCACTGAAACTGAAACATCAATACTTTGACCACCTGATGCGAAGAGTCAACTCATTGGAAAAGGCCCCCGTGCTGGGAAAGATTGAAGGCAAAAGGAGAAGAGGGCGGCAGAGGATGAGATGGTTAGATGGCACCACTGACTCAACGGATATGAATTTGAGCAAACTCTGGGAGAGGGTGAAGGACAGAGGAGCCTGGCGTGCTACCCTCCATGGGACCACCACTCAGCAACTGAACAACAAGAATTAAAGGAGTAATGGAGTTAACATTCTGCTGGTTGCCAGTGAAAACCTCAGCTACATGGTTGTATAAAACACAGGCAATAAATGGCATCTGTAGTCAAATTGCCAGAGGAGGGTTGTTCCCGGGGACCATCAGTTTAAGTTGTCTGGCCACCTTGGGAGGAGCCTTGAGATGCCACTGAGTTCCTTCGCCCACTATTGCTTCCCTCAGTACTGACAGGTAGTGTCAACGCCATAATAACAGTTTAATAATCACAAGGGCACGTTTCTTGAGAGCTTACTGAGGACTAGGCTCTGACTTAAACACACTCCACACATTATTTCATTGAGGTGCCTAAGACAAAATGTTCAGACACTGAGGATCTTTGCCAGATGGGAGGACCCCAGAAACCCGGCCGCTGAGTTATCAGAATCTGAAAAAGTTTGAGAAAGTGAGAATAAATTCCATAACGCTCTGCGCTTTGGTCATAAAACCAAAAGAATGGGCTAGCAGAGAGGAAAGATGTGTCACACGAGAAGGCAGGGAAAATGTAGCGTTGGGGTTTATTCAATAAACGGGGAAATATGACTTCTGTTCTCGGGTAACCACAAAGAATTGAAACGTATGGTTAAAGATTTAGGGGTTAGGGAGAGAGAGGGGGAGGGTATAGTCTTGTTCCTTCCTGATTTTCTGTTCTGGTTCCAAGGAATTGGGGTTTCCATTGCATAGGGTGCAACTGGATATTTCCTACGCTTCATCTCCAGGACCTGGCAAACGGCATTTCCTGGCACTCAGGAGCAGCGAGTCCCGACAGAAGCGAGGTCAAATCCATTTTTGGAGCCAAACTCCAGCATTCCTTTGCGGTGAGTTCGGCCACTTCAAGGTAGCGCTTCCCTAGAGTGACCTCTAGTGGTGACCACGGCGAGTTGCCCAATTTTCCAGTCTAGGGAAAAATCACCCTAGAAATGTCTGGCTCCTTGTGGCAATAGAAGCCTCTTGGTTCTTTCCCTCACTGACTGCGGGTGGTTGGTGATGACACGTAGGGCTGACAACAGGAGCAAGTTTAAGTCATTCCACTCGCTAGTCAAAACCACGATGACGACTTCCCCTGGTGGTCCAGTGGCTAAGACTGCACTCCCAATGCAAGGGGCCCAGGTTTGATCCCTGGTCAGGGAACTAGATCCCACATGCTGCAACTGAGGCCTGGAGCAACCAAATAAGATAAATTACTCAAAAAGAAAAATCGGCCACAATGAATGCTTTTACGGAGGGCTTCCCTGGTGGCTTAATGGCAAAAAATCTGCTTGTAATGCAAGAGACTCAGGTTTGATCCCTGAGTTGGAAAGATCCCTTGGAGAAGGAGATGGGAACTGGCTCCAGTATTCTTGCCTGAGAAACCCCAATGGCAGAGGAGCCTGGCGGGCTACAGTTCATGGCGTCTCCAAAGAGTCAGGCAGGACTGGGACTGAACCACAACAAATGCTTCAAGTAAAACAGGACAACTCTGAGTATGTTGAAATGTGCCCAGCCTCCCAACTGTGGCAAAGATCGCCCTCTGTTGGACTGAGACACTTGTCCACCTGCGAGGGGTGCAACCTGCCTGGTCGCAGAATGGCCAGGAGTGTTTTCTCTCTCTCTCTTCAGGTGGGACCTTAAGATTTTATAGGAAAAATAGTGGTGATCCATCTACAAAATGTGTCGAGATCATCTGGAGGTTAGGCGTGTAGGTGTGTCCACTCAGGAGAAAACAGCTAAAAGATAAGGCCTGATACGTTTGGAATAACAATGGGAAGTACATCCATGTGGGATCATTAAAATGCAGACGGGGAAAACCAGATGTGTCTGAAGAGTTATGAACTCAAACATTTTGCATCACTTTAATGATGCATTATCTTATTTTGTTTCATTTTCACAACTCTTGGGTAATACATTATTTTCCTCATTTTTTTAAAATTTATTTTTGGCTATTCTGGGTTTTCACTGCTGCCGCAGGCTCTTCTCTAGTTGCAGGGAGTGGGGGCTACTCTGCACTTGAGGTGAGCAGGCTTCTTGTTGCAGTGACTTCTCTTGTTGTGGAACTCGGGCTCTAGGGCTCACAGGCTCCATAGTTGCAGCTCTGAGGTTCTAGAGCACAGGCTCCATTGCTGTGATTCACGGGCTTAGTTGCTCCGCAGTATGTGGGATCCTCCCGGATCAGGGATCGAACCCGTGTCTCCTGCATTGGCAGATGAACTCTTCACCACTGAGCCACCAGAGAAGTCCTGTTTTACTCATTTTAAAAATATATTTTATAAAATTCTTGGCCGCACCATGGGAGCATGCAGGATTTTAGTTCCCCAACCACAGATCCCGCTGGTGCCCCCCTGCGGTGGAAGCACAGAGTGCTGGTCCTTGGACCACCCAGGGAATCCCCTATTTTCCCCATTTTTTTTTTTTTTTCCCTCCATGAGGAAATCAAGTACTAACAGGTGATACCACCTACAGAGGTAAGTCAGAGAAAGGCTGGCGCTGGAAGCCCCTCTCTCACCTTTATAGCCTGTGTTTATTTACACCCTGTGTCCCCTGCGTCCTTCCAACCTCAAGCTCAAATGGGAAGTCACCCTTCATTCCCGCTCCACACGCCTCTCACTTTCTTTCTTTCTTTTTTTTTTTTTTTTTTAATATTTATTTATTTATTTATGACTGCTGAGTCTATGTTGCTTTACGAGGTATTTAGTTGCAGCGCACAGGCTTCTCATTGCGTTGGCTTCTCCTGGCTTCAGTAATTGACTTGCAGGTCTTAGAGCTTAGGCTTAGCAGTTGTGGTGCGTGGGCTTAGTCGCTCCATAGCATGTGGAATCTTCCTGGAGCAGGGATCAAACCCATGTGTCTTACACTGGCAGGTGGATTCTTATCCACTGTGCTACCAGGGAGTCCCACCTCCCACTTTCAGTCCATCAGCAAGGTGCAGTCACGTGTCACCATGATCCGTGGCCGCCACCTGAGGCTTCCCCTGCAGGGAAGGTCTTAGGTTTGTCCACACCACCACCTTTCCGCCCATCCCCGACACACCATCCTAGTTGAGGCTCGCTTGGATTGTTGAAACCCACTTCTGAAGCTTTTGTTACACATTTCTTTGTCGATGGATTTGTCGTCCACCTTTCCACTCGGGACTGTGCTCTCCGTGAGCACGAGCAAAAATCTCGTCTGTTTAGATTCCTCAGTGGTCCCCCAGGGTCAGTCACGATGTGCATTCAATGTGTTTGTGGAGAGAAGGAGTGAAAAAAAATGATAATTCAGCACATCTACAGTCTATTAAAATACTCCTGTCTAGAACCCCAAGCCCTGAGATCCTAATCTATCTGGAATGGGGCCGGGTATCAAGATGGTTTTTTGGGAATTTCCCTTGTGGTCCAGTGGGTAGGATGCCACACACCCAATGCAGGGTACCTGGGTTCGATCCCCGGTCAGGGAGCTAGATCCCACATACCACAACTAAGACCTGGTGCAGCCAAATAAATATATAAGTTTAAAAAAAAAGATGGTTTTGGACTGCACCACATAGCGTGCAGGATCTTAGTTCTTCGACCAGGGACGGAACAACGGCAGTGAAAGCGCCAAGTCCTAACCACTGGAACAACAGAGAATTCCCAAGAGACTATTTTTTTAATATTCAGCATATTTAAATTTTTTCATTGTGGTAACATATACATAACTTAAAATTCACCATTTGGAGTATCAGACATAGAGAACAGACTCATGGACATTGGGGGAGGGAGGAATGGGTGAGAGGTATGGAAAGTGTAACATGGACACTTAATGACCATATGTAAAACAGATAACCAATGGGAACATGCTGTAAGACTAAGGAAATTCAAACAGGGGTTCAGAAATTCAACAGGTAACAACCTAGAGGGTGGGATGGAGGAGATGGGAGGATGTTCAAAAAACCCAGATGCCTATGGCCAATTCATGTTTGGAGTAAAGTGGAATCGTCCTGGAGCAGGGATCAAACCCATTTGGCTTACACTGGCAGGTGGATTCTTATCCACGGTGCTACCAGGGAGTCCCACCTCCCACTTTCACTCCATCAGCAAGGTGCAGTCACGTGTCACCATGATCCGTGGCCGCCACCTGAGGCTTCCCTGCAGGGAAGGTCTTAGGTTTGTCCACACCACCACCTTTCCGCCCATCCCCGACACACCATCCTAGTTGAGGCTCGCTTGGATTGTTGAAACCCACTTCTGAAGCTTTTGTTACACATTTCTTTGTCGATGGATTTGTCGTCCACCTTTCCACTCGGGACTGTGCTCTCCGTGAGCACGAGCAAAAATCTCGTCTGTTTAGATTCCTCAGTGGTCCCCCAGGGTCAGTCACGATGTGCATTCAATGTGTTTGTGGAGAGAAGGAGTGAAAAAAAATGATAATTCAGCACATCTACAGTCTATTAAAATACTCCTGTCTAGAACCCCAAGCCCTGAGATCCTAATCTATCTGGAATGGGGCCGGGTATCAAGATGGTTTTTTGGGAATTTCCCTTGTGGTCCAGTGGGTAGGATGCCACACACCCAATGCAGGGTACCTGGGTTCGATCCCCGGTCAGGGAGCTAGATCCCACATACCACAACTAAGACCTGGTGCAGCCAAATAAATATATAAGTTTAAAAAAAAAAAAAGATGGTTTTTTGGACTGCACCACATAGCGTGCAGGATCTTAGTTCTTCGACCAGGGACGGAACAACGGCAGTGAAAGCGCCAAGTCCTAACCACTGGAACAACAGAGAATTCCCAAGAGACTATTTTTTTAATATTCAGCATATTTAAATTTTTTCATTGTGGTAACATATACATAACTTAAAATTCACCATTTGGAGTATCAGACATAGAGAACAGACTCATGGACATTGGGGGAGGGAGGAATGGGTGAGAGGTATGGAAAGTGTAACATGGACACTTAATGACCATATGTAAAACAGATAACCAATGGGAACATGCTGTAAGACTAAGGAAATTCAAACAGGGGTTCAGAAATTCAACAGGTAACTACCTAGAGGGGTGGGATGGGGAGGGAGATGGGAGGGATGTTCAAGAGGGAGGGAACCTATGTATGCCTATGGCCAATTCATGTGGATGTTTGGCAGTAAAGAACAAAACTCTGGGCTTCCCCTGGTGGTCCAGTGGGTAAGGACACCGCCTTGCAGTGCAAGGGGCGCCGGTTCGATCCCTGGTCTGGGAAGATCCCACGTGCCGCGGAGCGGCTGCACCGATGTGTCCAATTACCGAGCCGGAGCTCTGGAGCGCATGCGCCCAGAGCCGGTGCTCTGCAGCGACAGACACCACCACGATGGGAGGCCCACAGGAGCCATAGAACAAAGACAGATGAAAATAAGAGAAATGAAAGACCAATAGAAGTGGCCCGCCCGCTCCCCTCCCTCCCCAACCCGACCCCCGCCCAAAATGAATAAATAAATAAATCTTTAAAAAAAAAAAAAAGAACAAAACTCTGTAAAGCTATTGTCTTTTAACTGAAAAAAAAAGTAAAAAAAAAAAAAAACTCTTTTAAAAATTCACCATTCTAACCGTGTAAAGTGTACAGCTCCGTGGCATTAAGGACATTTGCGTCCTGGTACCAGCACCAGCGCCGTCTGTCTGTCTCTAGGACGTTCTTATTTCCCCACACTGAGCTCTGTCCCCAGCAGACACTCAGTCCCCTTGCTCTTTCTTTTTTTTAATTTATTCTTTATTTTTTGGTGGGGGAGGTGTGGGGAGGGATGGGAGCGGGCGGGCCACTTCTATTGGTCTTTCATTTGTCCATTTTTCATCCATCTTTGTTCCTTGGCCCCTGCGGGGCTCCCATCGCGGTGGCCTCTGTTGTCCCAGAGCACCGGCTCTGGGCGCATGTGCTCCAGAGCTCCGGCTCGGTAGTTGGACACATGGGTCCAGCCGCTCCGCGGCACGTGGGATCTTCCCAGGCCAGGGATCGAACCGGCGCCCCTTGCACTGCCAGGCGGTGTCCTTACCCACTGGACCACCAGGGAAGCCCCCTCCTTTCTTTCTTGTCTGGCTTGGACTCCAAGCCCTCAGTGTGTCTAGCACCTCGCCCGCACCCTCAACACCCCGACCCCTCACCGTGTGCTGCTATTGGCTGGGCAAATCCCAATCTGGCAAAGCCAGGCTCTTCCCCTGCCCTGGGTCTGCCACCAGGTAGCTGGATGTAACTGGTTAAAAACAGGCTATGGGGTGGAGTGGCCTCTTTTACATTTACAATCATAAATCCAAGAGGGCTCTTAGTATGGCCTGCAGTGTTTCCTGAGTTCGCTAGAACCCCTACAGTCCAGAGGTTCAGTGTCTTCCCTTCTAATCCAAGCAAACCTCCTGCGTTCTCCCCCTTTCCCCTCGGGCAGGACTTCACGCACTGAACTGAGAAGAGAGAAGCCAGCAGTATAGAAAGACGGCCTCTGCCCACCACCCTGCCACCCACCGACCTGCATCTGTCTTCACTTACGCCGCTGCTTGTCCATGAAAATGAATGAATTGCAAGGACTTGGCTCCTCAACTTCCTTCTCGCTCCCTGTCCTAAAGGTTCCTTCTCTACTAGGTAATTCCCTTCAGCACTCAGAGCATGCCCTAATAGGTCCCATATTTAAAATCCCTTCCTTGGCCACCCAAATCCCACTCTTTTTAAAAATATGTATTTTATTGAAGTATAGTTGATTTACAATGTTGTGTTAATTTCTGCTGATCAAATGATTAACCGTGTAAAGTGTACAGCTCCGTGGCATTAAGGACATTTGTCCTGGTACCAGCACCAGCGCTCTGTCTGTCTCTAGGACGTTCTTATTTCCCCACACTGAGCTCTGTCCCCAGCAGACACTCAGTCCCCTTGCTCTTTCTTTTTTTTAATTTATTCTTTATTTTTTGGTGGGGAGGTGTGGGGAGGGATGGGAGCGGGCGGGCCACTTCTATTGGTCTTTCATTTGTCCATTTTCATCCATCTTTGTTCCTTGGCCTCATGGGCCCCATCGCAGTGGCCTCTGTTGTCCCAGAGCACCGGCTCTGGGCGCATGTGCTCCAGAGCTCCGGCTCGGTAGTTGGACACATGGGTCCAGCCGCTCCGCGGCACGTGGGATCTTCCCAGGCCAGGGATCGAACCGGCGCCCCTTGCACTGCCAGGCGGTGTCCTTACCCACTGGACCACCAGGGAAGCCCCCTCCTTTCTTTCTTGTCTGGCTTGGACTCCAAGCCCTCAGTGTGTCTAGCACCTCGCCCGCACCCTCAACACCCCGACCCCTCACCGTGTGCTGCTATTGGCTGGGCAAATCCCAATCTGGCAAAGCCAGGCTCTTCCCCTGCCCTGGGTCTGCCACCAGGTAGCTGGATGTAACTGGTTAAAAACAGGCTATGGGGTGGAGTGGCCTCTTTTACATTTACAATCATAAATCCAAGAGGGCTCTTAGTATGGCCTGCAGTGTTTCCTGAGTTCGCTAGAACCCCTACAGTCCAGAGGTTCAGGGTCTTCCCCTTCTAATCCAAGCAAACCTCCTGCGTTCTCCCCCTTTCCCCTCGGGCAGGACTTCACGCACTGAACTGAGAAGAGAGAAGCCAGCAGTATAGAAAGACGGCCTCTGCCCACCACCCTGCCACCCACCGACCTGCATCTGTCTTCACTTACGCCGCTGCTTGTCCATGAAAATGAATGAATTGCAAGGACTTGGCTCCTCAACTTCCTTCTCGCTCCCTGTCCTAAAGGTTCCTTCTCTACTAGGTAATTCCCTTCAGCACTCAGAGCATGCCCTAATAGGTCCCATATTTAAAATCCCTTCCTTGGCCACCCAAATCCCACTCTTTTTAAAAATATGTATTTTATTGAAGTATAGTTGATTTACAATGTTGTGTTAATTTCTGCTGTATAGCAAAGTGATTCAATTATACATATACATATATAAATATACTTTCTTTTTCATATTCTTTTCCATTACAGTTTATCACATGATACTGAATATAGTTCCCTGTGCTATATAGTAAAACCTTATTTTTTTGATCCATCCTATATATAATACTTTGTATCTGCTAACCCCAAATCCCCAATCCTTCCCTCCCCACCCTTCCTTGGTAACCACTAGTCCGTTCTCTATGTCTGTGAGTCTGTCTCATAGGTAAGTTCATTGGTGTTGTATTTCAGATTCCACATCTAAGTGATATCATATGGTATTTGTCTTTTTCTGACTTGATTAGTGTGGTAATCTCTAGGTGCGTGCTTGTTGCTGCAAATAACATTATTCTATTCCTTTTTATGGCTGCGTAGTATTCCATTGTGTGTATGTACCACATCTTCTTTATCCATTCATCTGTCACTGGAGACTTGGGCTGCTTCCATGTCTTGTCTATTGTAAACAGCGCTGCTATAGACACGGGAATACGTGGGTCTTTGAATAGTACTTTTGTCTGGATGTATACTCCCAAGAATGGGATTGCTGGATCACATGGCAATTCTATTTTCAGTGTTTTCTTTTTTTTTTTTTTAAAGATTTATTTATTTATTTATTTATTATTGGTGAAGGGTGGGGTGGGGAGGGAGGGGAGCAGGCGGGCCACTTCTATTGGTTCTTCATTTATTTATTTTCATCCGTCTTTGTTCTTTGGCCCGTGTGGGCCTCCCATCGCGGTGGCCTCTGTTGTCGCAGAGCACCGGCTCTGGGCGCATGCGCTCCAGAGCTCCGGCTCGGTAATTGGACACATCGATCCAGCCGCTCCGCGGCACATGGGATCATCCCAGGCCAGGGATCGAACCGGCGCCCCTTGCACTGCAAGGCGGTGTCCTTACCCACTGGACCACCAGGGAAGCCCAAGTAAATGTTTTAAAGTGGGAAATATTAAGGGAGAAGAAGAGGGAGAGTCTCATATGAGAATATTTAACTATTTTTCAAAAATATGATAAAACCAGGTCGGCTTTCCCTTGAGCCATCCGGCTGTTCTAACAGCGTTTCCCACTCTAATAAACGTATTCTCCTCTTGTTAAAAAAAAAAAAATATATATATATATATATATATATATATATAATAAAACCAATATTGGAGGAACTCCCTATTATTAAAATTGTGAACACTTCGTTCTCAAGGGCGTAGAAACAGCGGGGAAATTTCCACCCTTTGGATACATCACTTGCCATTTAGCTCAGGCCAAAATGGAATTGACTTCCTGTCGTTAATGAATGTATTCTAATGGAAGAGTCACATGGAAACTGAAACAGAAAGAACAGAGAACAGCCTCCTTGAACTTGACGCTGGCAGGCGACAGAGAGCTGGAAGGATCAGAGTCCATTTGCTTATCTGGCCTTTTCTTTTTAATTTATTTACAGTGTGGTGCTAAGAAGTGCCTCCCGCCCAGACCTTGACACAGCAATGGGCTTTACTGGCATTTCTCAGCCTCAGGCAGCTTAAGACCCAGGGGAGTACCCTGGGAGAAGAGTTCCAGGTTCTGTCCTGCCCACAGCAACTCACATCCTGATTCCTGTAATCTAGGATACTTTGGGAAGATCCCAGAATCCCCACGACTCAATTAGTCAGTAAGCATCATTTCTCAGTCTGCTCCAAAGATGACCAGCCTAAGAATTACCAGCAGCTGCTTACATATATATATATATACATACACACACTTATATATATATTTTTTTAAAACCTACGATTCTTTCAAATTTTATTTATTTATTTATTTTTGGCTATTCTGGGTTTTCGCTACTGCCGCAGTCTCCTCTCTAGTTTCAGGGAGTGGGGACTACTCTCTCGTTGAGGTGAGCAGGCTTCTTGTTGCAGTGACTTTTTCTTGTTGTGGAGCTCGGGCTCTAGGGTACAGGGGCTTCGGTAGTTGCGGCACGTGGGCTCCATAGTTGCAGCTCCGAGGCTCTAGAGCACGGGCTCAGCAGTTGTGTCTCACGGGCTTCGTTGCTCTGCCGCATGTGGGATCTTCCTGGATCGGGGATCGAACTCATGTCTCCTGCATTGGCAGGCGAACTCTTCACCACTGATCTACCAGGGAAGCCCCAGCTGCTTATTTTCAATGTGTATTTCTGAGCCCTTCCCAGACCTAACAAATTAAGTATTTCTGGGTCACTGGAGCTTGCATTTAAAGAGGTCTCCAGGCAGTTCTCTTGTGTGTTAAAACCTGAGCACTGCTACTTCAGAGAAGACTCCTTGGAGCTTTTCTGCATTTTGAAAACTTGCTGTTTGATCTGGATGCGGGAGACAGAACTCGACTCCACAGAGGCAAGCGGGCAGCCAGGATATATACGAGTGTTCGCAGCAAAGTCCAGGTGTTTGGAACATCAGAAGATTACTGTGAATTAAAATCAACCAGGCATCTCCCATTAAGGAATGTGGCGTCTTCTGTGAATGGGAAGATGCAAGCATCTGGGCTCACTGAAATCAGTGCCCTGCCTTTCTCTTACAGTGTGGTGCTAAGAAGTGCCTCCCAGACCTTGACACAGCAATGGGCTTTACTGGCATTTCTCAGCCTCAGGCAGCTTAAGACCCAGGGAGTACCCTGGGAGAAGAGTTCCAGGTTCTGTCCTGCCCACAGCAACTCACATCCTGATTCCTGTAATCTAGGATACTTTGGGAAGATCCCAGAATCCCACGACTCAATTAGTCAGTAAGCATCATTTCTCAGTCTGCTCCAAAGATGACCAGCCTAAGAATTACCAGCAGCTGCTTACATATATATATATATACATACACACACTTATATATATATTTTTTTAAAACCTACGATTCTTTCAAATTTTATTTATTTATTTATTTTTGGCTCTTCTGGGTTTCGCTACTGCCGCAGTCTCCTCTCTAGTTTCAGGGAGTGGGGACTACTCTCGTTGAGGTGAGCAGGCTTCTTGTTGCAGTGACTTTTTCTTGTTGTGGAGCTCGGGCTCTAGGGTACAGGGGCTTCGGTAGTTGCGGCACGTGGGCTCCATAGTTGCAGCTCCGAGGCTCTAGAGCACGGGCTCAGCAGTTGTGTCTCACGGGCTTCGTTGCTCTGCCGCATGTGGGATCTTCCTGGATCGGGGATCGAACTCATGTCTCCTGCATTGGCAGGCGAACTCTTCACCACTGATCTACCAGGGAAGCCCCAGCTGCTTATTTTCAATGTGTATTTCTGAGCCCTTCCCAGACCTAACAAATTAAGTATTTCTGGGTCACTGGAGCTTGCATTTAAAGAGGTCTCCAGGCAGTTCTCTTGTGTGTTAAAACCTGAGCACTGCTACTTCAGAGAAGACTCCTTGGAGCTTTTCTGCATTTTGAAAACTTGCTGTTTGATCTGGATGCGGGAGACAGAACTCGACTCCACAGAGGCAAGCGGGCAGCCAGGATATATAGGAGTGTTCGCAGCAAAGTCCAGGTGTTTGGAACATCAGAAGATTACTGTGAATTAAAATCAACCAGGCATCTCCCATTAAGGAATGTGGCGCTCTTCTGTGAATGGGAAGATGCAAGCATCTGGGCTCACTGAAATCAGTGCCCTGCCTTTCTCCACCTGAAGCCCCTCCGGGTCCATGCAGTTGGGGGTGACTACCATCACTGAGGCTCTGGCTGTGGACACACTGCTTGTCTCCATCCTGAGTTCCCTCAGGGCTCAGTATTTAGGGCGACTCTAATGTCCTGGCTTGACGACTGCAGCGTCTCTCGTTCACTGGTAAGGCAGACCACACAGGCCCCGGGAACTCTGGCCTAAAGGAGAGAAGGACACATAAGTTAGCAACAGATGGTTCACATATGGCCTTATGAAAACAGGAATGGTGGAGCTGCCGAGGGTGCTCTCAGAACCCACTGGAGGGACCAGAGCTTCATGGAAGGCTCCCTGGTGGAGGGGGCCCTGGGTTGAGATTTGGAGGACAGACAGGAGCCAGTGATGGCCGGGAAGGCAGGGAGAGGAGGCATTTCAGCCCAAAGCGGCAGCATGCCAAAACCTTGGAGGTAAGAGAACTGTAGAGTCATTCAGGAAGTTGCAAGTCATCCAGAAAAGAAGAGACAGAAAAGTTGAAAGGGCTGAGGCCGGAGTTCCTGGCGGAGGCCAGCCACGGGGACCGTGCTAAGGACTTTCTCTGTGACCCCCTGGTTCAGTGTACGTTTCAGAAAACCCACCCTGGTGTCAGTGTCAATAGTGACTTGGAAGGGGTAGGGTGATTGGTCAGCCCCGAGGAAGGGTGGTGGAGTTCAGACCGGCTCGGGCGATGGCCATGAAGTCAGGAGGTCGAGGAAGGGAGGTGACAGGAGATGGCGTGCCCCAGTGGCAGGCTCTGCGTCAGGGCCACCCTCTTCAAGCCTGAGAGGAGAGTGTGCAGCCTTGGCTCACAGCTAGAGCAGAGGAAACGCTAAGAGGAGAACATCCAACAGGAAGCAGGTAGGAGTAAAATTTCAATGACCATTTTGGTTGTCCCTGGTGGTCTGCTTCTCTCCCACTAAGAGAAACTAAGAAAACGGGGTTCGGAAGGAATGCCTGCGATAGGCGTCCAAGGTCCAGTCAGTGCCAGGGCAGTGTCCATTTCTGACCGGCAGGGGGCAGCAGGACAACCCCAGAAAGCAAAACAAGGAACCCTTTCCGACGACTGAAAAATAACCGCAAACCCCAACTGAAAAGAGCTGCGCCGTTTCTGTGATTAATTTGTGTATTCCAAAGCGACTGATGTGGCCAATTTGTAATTAGCAAGTTTTGCTGCAGTTACAGCAGTTTTTCACACCAGGGTGTGGCTTGCACCTCTTGCTCCGATTTCTTTTTGCTATTGAACAAACATTCTACATATTACAGCCTCTCCTGTGGATTTTTTTCTCTGCATGGAATGATCTTGGGGAGCATTCTCTCAAGTTTCGGAGTCTGTGTCTGCAGACAGGAATTTTTAATCGAAGAGGCAATGTAACAAATGTCAAATTTTTTTTCTAAGTCCTCCACAATCACTTCATGTAGCGCAATTATTTAAATTATTTTAAAATGTTCCCTTCCAAATCTGGTCCATAGCCATATATTTTGGCATAGACATATTCAGAGTCTGTCTGATCAGTTTTAAAAGGAAGCGCATATTTTTTTTTTTTTTTTCTGTTGTGTTAAGTATCTAGTCTCTTCTGAGATCTCACCCACTTCCTTACCTCAAATATCACATTGCCCAGAAAGGCAGCCACAGCTTTATCTCCAGGCAACCTCTGGTATTTATTCATCCAACCCTCCATCCATCCATTGATTCGTTCTATATGCCCTGGGTTGGGGGCGGAGAGTACGAACGTGAGAAGGCGTGCTCCTGTTGGAGGGCTTGTAGAGCGTTGGATGGGGGAGGAATAAACAGACCACGGCGCTGCAGTGAGATTAGAGGTCCAGTAGGGATTTTGAGGAAGAAACCCTACAACTGACTTGGAGGCCTGAAACAAGGGAAGAGGACCAGCTGAGCAGAGGAAACGTCAAGTACAAAGGTACGGACGTTCGACACACCAGCGCATCTTCTGGAAACCACAGCGGTTTAGTGTTGGTAGAATGTGTTGGTTGGGGCTTCCCTGGTGGTCCAGTGCGTAAGGACACCACCTTGCAGTGCAAGGGACGCCGGTTCGATCCCTGGTCTGGGAAGATCCCACGTGCCACGGAGCGGCTGGACCGATGTGTCCAATTGCCGAGCCGGAGCTCTGGAGCACATGCGCCCAGAGCCGGTGCTCTGCAACAACAGAAGCCACTGCGATGGGAGGCCCACAGGAGCCAAAGAACAAAGATGGATGAAAATAGATAAATGAGAGACCAACAGAAGTGGCTCGCCCCCCTTCTTCCCCAACCCGCCCCCCTCCCCCAAAATGAATGTGTTGGTTGGAGAGAGTGAGGATGGCAGGCAGAGGCCTGATTCATGAGGGTCTTGCACAGATCTTAAGACATTGTCTCGTAGATGATAAACAGCATAGGTCCAACTGATTTTTAAAATTTATTTAACTGGAAGATAGTTATTTACAGTATTGCGATGGCCTCTTACATACATCAGCATGAATCGGCCCTAGGTGTACATGGGTCCCCTCCCTTCTAAATCCCGCTCCCACTTCCCTCCCCACCCTGTCTCTCCAGGATGTCACAGAGCGCTGGCTTTGGGTTTTCTGCCTCATACGTCAAGCTCCCATGGACTATCTGGTTTACATACAGTAATGTATATGTTTCAGTGCTACTCTCTCGAATCATCCCTCCTTCCCCTTCTCCCACTGAATCCAAAAGTCTGTTCTTTTTTTTTAATTCTTTTTTTTGGGGCCACTTCTATTTGTTTTTCATTTATTTCCATCTTTGTTCTTTGGCCTGTGTGGGCCTCCCATTGCAGTGGCCTCTGTCGCTGCAGAGCACTGGCTCTGGGCACATGCGCTCCAGAGCTCCGGCTCGGTAATTGGAGATATCGGTCTGGCCGCTCTGCGGCACACAGGGTCTTCCTAGGCCAGGGATCGAACCAGCGACCCTTGCACTGCAAGTCGGTGTCCTTACCCACTGGGCCACCAGGGAGGCCCCCAAAAGTCTGTTCTTTATGTCTGCGTCTTTGTTGCTGCCCTGCAATGTTGGTACTGCCTTTCTAGGTTTCATATATATGTGTTAATATACAATATTTATCTTTCTCTTTCTGACTTACTTCACCCTGTATAACAGGCTCTAGGTTTATCCATCTCATTAGAACTAACTCAAGTGTGTTCCTTTTTATAGCTGAGTAATATTCTGTTGTGTATATGTACCACAACTTCCTTATCCATTCATATGCTGATGGACATCTAGGCTGCTTCCATGTCCTAGCTATTGTAAATAGTGCTGCAGTGACCATTGGGGTACTCGTCTTTTTCAGTTATGGTTGCCTCAGGGTATACGCTCAGCAGTGGGGTTGCTGGGTTATTTTATTCCTAGTTTTATAAGGAATTTTCATATTGTTCTCTGTAGTGGTTGTACCAGCTTGCATTCCCACCAGCAGTGTAAGAGGGTTCCCTTTTCTCCACACTCTCCACTCTCTCCAGCATCTATTGTTTTTAGACTTTTTTTTTTTTTTAATTTTGGCCTCTTTTATTGGTTTTTAAATTTATTTATTTTCATCCACCTTCACTCTTTTTTTGGCTTGTGTAGGCCTCCCATTGCGGCGGCCTCTCTTGCCCCAGAGCACTGGCTCTGGGCACATGCGCTCCAGAGCTCCGGCTCGGTAATTGGAGATATCGGTCTGGCCGCTCTGCGGCACACAGGGTCTTCCTAGGCCAGGGATCGAACCAGCGACCCTTGCACTGCAAGTCGGTGTCCTTACCCACTGGGCCACCAGGGAGGCCCCCAAAAGTCTGTTCTTTATGTCTGCGTCTTTGTTGCTGCCCTGCAATGTTGGTACTGCCTTTCTAGGTTTCATATATATGTGTTAATATACAATATTTATCTTTCTCTTTCTGACTTACTTCACCCTGTATAACAGGCTCTAGGTTTATCCATCTCATTAGAACTAACTCAAGTGTGTTCCTTTTTATAGCTGAGTAATATTCTGTTGTGTATATGTACCACAACTTCCTTATCCATTCATATGCTGATGGACATCTAGGCTGCTTCCATGTCCTAGCTATTGTAAATAGTGCTGCAGTGACCATTGGGGTACTCGTCTTTTTCAGTTATGGTTGCCTCAGGGTATACGCTCAGCAGTGGGGTTGCTGGGTTATTTTATTCCTAGTTTTATAAGGAATTTTCATATTGTTCTCTGTAGTGGTTGTACCAGCTTGCATTCCCACCAGCAGTGTAAGAGGGTTCCCTTTTCTCCACACTCTCCACTCTCTCCAGCATCTATTGTTTTTAGACTTTTTTTTTTTTTTAATTTTGGCCTCTTTTATTGGTTTTTAAATTTATTTATTTTCATCCACCTTCACTCTTTTTTTGGCTTGTGTAGGCCTCCCATTGCGGCGGCCTCTCTCCTTGCAGAGCACCGGCTCTGGGCGCATGAGCTCCAGAGCACTGGTTCCTAATTGGACACAGTGGTCCAGCCACTCCGTGGCATATGGGATCTTCCCAGGCCAGGGATCGAACTGATGCCCCTTGCACTGCAAGGTGGACTCTTTACCCAGTGGGCCACCAGGGAAGCACCAGTTTTTAGACTTTTTGATGATGGCCATTCTGACTGGTATGAGGGGTAGTAGTTTTGATTTGCCTTTCTCAAATAATAAGTGACATTTCATGTGCTTATTAATCTTCTGTATGACTTCTCCAATTGCTTGTTCACCTTGCAGCTAGAGTGAGAATGCATTTTAAAGATGAAAAAATGCATCCGCTTCAGTATCCCACAGAATCATGTGGCACGCGGGATCTTAGTTCCCCCGTCAGAGATCAAACCTGTGCCCCTTGCTGTGGACACTCAGAGTCGTAACCACTGAACCACCAGGGAAGTCCCTCCGGTCCCTAGTTTTCAGCAGTCCTGGAAAGGCGTGGCATCGCTCTCCAGACGGTCTACCCACATGCCTCATTCTTCTTCATCTCAGGTGTAAGAAGAGCTTCCTGGAGCTCTTTTACGGTCTGACGTTTGCACATGCTCTGCCCTCTCCTGGAACCCTCTTTTCCTCTCAGGCTAACCAGAGCCTCAGTTGAAACCTCCCCGCTCAGTCTTCTCTGATCCTGGACTAGGTCAAGGCACCTGCAGTATATCCCAGAGCTGCCGGTCGGTCCTGAATGTGTTATGTTCTCAGTAGTCTGTCTTCCCCTTCAGACTGCGAGCTCTGGGACAAGCGATCTTGCCGTCTCCAGAGCAGATGCTCAGCCAACACTGCAGACAGCAAGAATGGATGCGTCGAGCTTTTGGACAGTGCACTGGATATTTCTACCTGCATATCTCCCAGAATGATGAACTCTGCTCTTCTCAGACTAGGGTATCAGTATCTTTCTACCTGCCTCTTCCCAGTACACGCTCTGCCCACCCCCATCAGCCCCGCGACCCTACCTCCCGCCCAGCCGGCTCCTTCTCTGTCTGACACATTACTCTGCCCACTCAAAACAGAGAACAACAACTCTTCTCTCACTTCCTCCTCCTCTTTGCTCAGCAGCTAAGTCCTTCCCTTCCCTTTCTTTTTTTTTTTTTTTCGGGCCGCCATTCTAGAACAAAGTTTCAGAGTAGGAGAAGAATACGGGTTTTACAACGAGATGGGTTCAGGTTCCAATCTAAGATCTATTATATTTGGGTTTCCTTGAGTAAGTTTCTAACCTCTTTCATAGTAGTTTGATTTGCCTTTCTCAAATAATAAGTGACATTTCATGTGCTTATTAATCTTCTGTATGACTTCTCCAATTGCTTGTTCACCTTGCAGCTAGAGTGAGAATGCATTTTAAAGATGAAAAAATGCATCCGCTTCAGTATCCCACAGAATCATGTGGCACGCGGGATCTTAGTTCCCCCGTCAGAGATCAAACCTGTGCCCCTTGCTGTGGACACTCAGAGTCGTAACCACTGAACCACCAGGGAAGTCCCTCCGGTCCCTAGTTTTCAGCAGTCCTGGAAAGGCGTGGCATCGCTCTCCAGACGGTCTACCCACATGCCTCATTCTTCTTCATCTCAGGTGTAAGAAGAGCTTCCTGGAGCTCTTTTACGGTCTGACGTTTGCACATGCTCTGCCCTCTCCTGGAACCCTCTTTTCCTCTCAGGCTAACCAGAGCCTCAGTTGAAACCTCCCCGCTCAGTCTTCTCTGATCCTGGACTAGGTCAAGGCACCTGCAGTATATCCCAGAGCTGCCGGTCGGTCCTGAATGTGTTATGTTCTCAGTAGTCTGTCTTCCCCTTCAGACTGCGAGCTCTGGGACAAGCGATCTTGCCGTCTCCAGAGCAGATGCTCAGCCAACACTGCAGACAGCAAGAATGGATGCGTCGAGCTTTTGGACAGTGCACTGGATATTTCTACCTGCATATCTCCCAGAATGATGAACTCTGCTCTTCTCAGACTAGGGTATCAGTATCTTTCTACCTGCCTCTTCCCAGTACACGCTCTGCCCACCCCCATCAGCCCCGCGACCCTACCTCCCGCCCAGCCGGCTCCTTCTCTGTCTGACACATTACTCTGCCCACTCAAAACAGAGAACAACAACTCTTCTCTCACTTCCTCCTCCTCTTTGCTCAGCAGCTAAGTCCTTCCCTTCCCTTTCTTTTTTTTTTTTTTTTTTCGGGCCGCCATTCTAGAACAAAGTTTCAGAGTAGGAGAAGAATACGGGTTTTACAACGAGATGGGT
Organism: Tragulus kanchil; assembly: GCA_022376925.1. Taxonomy (NCBI): domain Eukaryota; kingdom Metazoa; phylum Chordata; class Mammalia; order Artiodactyla; family Tragulidae; genus Tragulus; species Tragulus kanchil. The sequence goes on along the minus strand of JAIOJX010000027.1, from coordinate 22,596,530 downwards.
TCAGGTTCCAATCTAAGATCTATTATATTTGGGTTTCCTTGAGTAAGTTTCTAACCTCTTTAAGCCTCAGTTTCCCAATCTGTAAAAGAGCGATATTATCCACAGTAGAAACACTATGACTGAAGCATGCATCAGGTGGTGAATAGCGGGGCCTTTTGTTATTTCTGTGTCAGACTTCTGCTTAAAAACCTTCAGAGGTTGTTACCTGTCAGTGAACCCTAAACTGTGCATCTGGGCCTGGCTTCTCATTACTCCTTCCCCTTAATCTTAAACTCTGGTCAATCTGAAATATTGGCTGATCCCATCACTCTTTCCTCCTTGCTTTCATGTTGCAGTTCAAACCCAAGTCCTTCCTGACAGGTGCCAAGTACCTCGCTCCCTCCCCTGCAGTCCTGTATGTTACTTAGAACCAACTGTTTTGCCCGGCAGGCTAGGCAATTGTCCTCCGGAAGACAGACTGTGGAAAGGAGACGCATTGTCGGGTTCATCTATCACTCTGCATAGTGCCTGGCATGCAGTGGATGCTCAAGGAATACTGAGAGAAAGACAACTCATTTTCCTCATTTCAGCGGGTTTGTTTTCTCTAGAATCAGACCACCTCTAGCTATTTTGTTGGCTTCCAGGAAGCACATTACCATTAGATGCTCTGTTCTCTCCTTTAACTGCAAAGAGCTTTTGGAACTGAAAAATAGGAATTACTCCTACAAGCATCATCTTCTGCCACTCCCCGGTTACAAATGGAACTACTTAGTATTGCAGGGAACGCTACTCTGACGCCTCCGTTCCTTTGCACATGCCTGATGTTCCCCTCACCCGGAATGCCTTTACCCCCAGTTTCTCTGTCAAACTCCTACACATCCTGCAAGACTTGGCTCAGACATCACGTTCTCTGGGCAGGCTTTGCTCAGATGGGCAGAATAGCGATCCCTCCACCTCAATCTTGTTAGCATCCTCAGCATTACTCCAAATAATTCTAAGAGTACTTGTGGCATTTTAATTTTTCTTCCACTCTTCAAGAGCCTGAATTTCCTTGAGGGCCAGGATCTCTGTTCGTCGTTATACCTGCTATACTTGGCACAGTACTGAGCACATATGAGGCCCTTGATTCACTGGATGAACGAGTGTGTTAATTCATCTAATACTGAGAGTTTGTTTGGACCGGAATTTAACTGTCCTTTATTACCCTGGCTCATACCTTCCCAATCTTTAACAGAGCGATATTATCCACAGTAGAAACACTATGACTGAAGCATGCATCAGGTGGTGAATAGCGGGGCCTTTTGTTATTTCTGTGTCAGACTTCTGCTTAAAAACCTTCAGAGGTTGTTACCTGTCAGTGAACCCTAAACTGTGCATCTGGGCCTGGCTTCTCATTACTCCTTCCCCTTAATCTTAAACTCTGGTCAATCTGAAATATTGGCTGATCCCATCACTCTTTCCTCCTTGCTTTCATGTTGCAGTTCAAACCCAAGTCCTTCCTGACAGGTGCCAAGTACCTCGCTCCCTCCCCTGCAGTCCTGTATGTTACTTAGAACCAACTGTTTTGCCCGGCAGGCTAGGCAATTGTCCTCCGGAAGACAGACTGTGGAAAGGAGACGCATTGTCGGGTTCATCTATCACTCTGCATAGTGCCTGGCATGCAGTGGATGCTCAAGGAATACTGAGAGAAAGACAACTCATTTTCCTCATTTCAGCGGGTTTGTTTTCTCTAGAATCAGACCACCTCTAGCTATTTTGTTGGCTTCCAGGAAGCACATTACCATTAGATGCTCTGTTCTCTCCTTTAACTGCAAAGAGCTTTTGGAACTGAAAAATAGGAATTACTCCTACAAGCATCATCTTCTGCCACTCCCCGGTTACAAATGGAACTACTTAGTATTTCAGGGAACGCTACTCTGACGCCTCCGTTCCTTTGCACATGCCTGATGTTCCCCTCACCCGGAATGCCTTTACCCCCAGTTTCTCTGTCAAACTCCTACACATCCTGCAAGACTTGGCTCAGACATCACGTTCTCTGGGCAGGCTTTGCTCAGATGGGCAGAATAGCGATCCCTCCACCTCAATCTTGTTAGCATCCTCAGCATTACTCCAAATAATTCTAAGAGTACTTGTGGCATTTTAATTTTTCTTCCACTCTTCAAGAGCCTGAATTTCCTTGAGGGCCAGGATCTCTGTTCGTCGTTATACCTGCTATACTTGGCACAGTACTGAGCACATATGAGGCCCTTGATTCACTGGATGAACGAGTGTGTTAATTCATCTAATACTGGAGAGTTTGTTTGGACCGGATTCTCAACTCTTTTTAAGACCTGGTCCTTTATTTGCAGTGCTTCCCGCTGGAGACTCCTCCCTCCTAAACCCCCCGGCCCCAGTCAAATTGCCTTCGTTTGGTGGAAGCAGAAAGGAAGCGACTAGGACGTGGATAAGAGTTGCTTCTTCATGAGGGCGCTCTCATTTACCCACTCTGGCACCGAGAGGGTTACAACGACCGGGGGGTGGAGCCCTGTCCTTGCCACCTGCTGAGGGGCGGTCTGGCGCCTGCGCTCTGGCGGCTAGCTGGTCTACCTGCGGGGGCCGCGCAGGGGAGGCGCGCGTGCGCTCTGGGCCTTTTCCGCCCGGGGAAGTCTCGCGGGGGTGCGGCGGGGCGGGGCCGAGCGGGGAAGTTCTCGCGGGACCCCGACGAGGAGCGGAAGCTGGGTGGCTCTGCTGCTTCTGCGACCGGACGGCGGCGGCGGCGACGCAGAGGGAGCCTGTGGCGGTGACGGGGGCGGGAACGGGCGCTGCTCTCTGGGAGCAGCAGCGGGGTCGGCGGCCGCTCGCACCGCTGCGGAGGGGCCGGCCGGGCACGAGGCGGAGCAGCTGCGCCACGGTGAGTGCGGTGGCGGCGGCGGCGGCGGCGGCGCGGCTCCCGAGCCCCTTCCTCCCCGCTCGGCAGCGGGAGGGGGCCCGGGGGCGCGGGCCCTGCGTACCGAGGGCTGCCGGGCCCGGAGGTCGGGACGGCGAGGCGCGGGGCGGGGCGCGGCATCCCCGCGTTCTGCGCTCCCCGTTTCCCCTTTTGGGGCGCTTCCTTCCTGGGCACCGTTCCTCCCCCGACCTCGACTCGGGACCGAACTCGGGACCGCGGCGCAAGAGGTCGGGGGTTCCTCGCTGCGTTTCATGCCTTTTTAATGAGGGCCTCGGGAGAAGCCCCGGAGCACCGGCTACCCCTTCCCGCGAGTCAGTCTGACCCGGCCCGGGAGGCGGGGGATTCTCAGCGGGTTGCAAATGTGATGGATGCGCCTTCGACCTGCTCGGCCACCACGTCACCACCTCCTGGCGTCTTGGGGCCTAGTTTTGAGAGGAAGCCCACCACCCCTATTAATACTGGGAGTGAGGAGGCTTGCTGCCGGAGCCAGTCGGGACGGCTTTGCTTCTGTTGAGGGATTTTGTTTTTTTTTTGAACTCACTGTGTTAAAAAAAAAAAAAAGTCAATAAAAAGAAGCAGCAGTTGATTGGAATGCCCCAAGGAGAGAGGGGAGGGAATCATTGTTTGTTTGTTTGTTTTCCATTTTGCGGCGCTCTCCGTGTATATGATTGTAAGCCCTGAGTTACAGCTTATTCAGAGAGCTCTTCTAGGTTAACTTCAGGTACAGTAACAGTAGCATTTGCAGAGGAACCCAGGTGCCCTCGAAGTGTGCCTTTTGGTACTGTTGATTCTGGGAAAAAGTGGGAAAGACAGAAGAGAAATTAGCGTTAGTCTCTTTCGCTTCGTGCCACCCAGTTTTCGCCTAGTTCTGTTTCTCTCGCTCCGCTGCGCGACACTAAATGCTTGCTGCTGTAATGTAAGTCACTTGCCCCCGCCGCCCTTTTTTTTCGAATGTACTTCCCCTTCCTCCTTATTGTCCCCTCTCTGGCATAATTTTTTGAAGTTTCGACTCTTGGGCATAATTCTTTTTTTTCCCCTCTTTTAAAGATCCCTTTTCTCTCTCAAGAAGATGCCCTCTTTCCTGCTTTATCCTTCAGTTTTGAGCGTCCCTCTCAGTCAGCCAGAAGGATTGGTGGAGAGCCCTGCGGCACGGAGGCTCTCCCCCCGGGAATGGGGAGGTTTAAAGGATTGAATTCAGCCAGGAGTAATCAATACTGCCTCTCAGTCACAAGTGTAGTTTGCTAGTGTTTTTGTGTTTTAGTTATTTTCTTCGCGATTAGGTCGTGCTTTTGTGCCTGCTCACGCTTTTCTTCCTATGTCTCTTATGTTAGTGAGGGAGAGGGGGTCCGTTTGGGGCTTCTTGGCTTTTAGCGGGGGTGATGAATGTTAAAAGCAAAAACCAACCATAGCCCTGTATTACAATAGAGTGTGTAGCTTGACACATTTAAGAGCATAAAGCTGTTTAGATCGTTGATGAATTAATTAAAGCTTTTGGGTTGTAATAGTACTAATGTATTCTTTACCAGGCTTCTGTCTTTTCTTGCGTATCTGTTATCAGCCTTTGTTATTTGTTTTTTTTTGACAGAAATAATTTTATTTGTTCTCTTGTTCCTTCCTTTGTTCAAAAATTTGGGAATCCCCAAATTAAAAAAGGTTAGTTCTTGTAATCAGCTTTTTTTTTTTTTTATCCTGAAAGCAGGCATTTAAATTATTGAGGCAGTAGGCAGTTCACTTCCTCAGACTGGTATTCAGGAGTGAGGGACTGCTAGGTTTTAAATACTCCTGGTTGGTGGTGCTTAGAGATTTTTTTTTTTTTTCAGTGATTCCTTATTTCAGGCTGCTCATTGTATCTAGTTGTATCTAGTTGTTACTTAGAATAGAAAAGTAGGGAGAAAGAAAAGTAGGGAATTCTCCCTTGGTCCAGTGGTTAGAGCTCTCCTCTTTCACTGCTGAGGGCCTGGGTTCAATCCCTGGTCAGGAACTATGAGCCCACAAGCCGGTGCTGCAGCCAGATTAAATTGAAAAAAAAAAAAAAAACCCAAAACAGAAGAGTAACAGATTTTGGAGAAATTAAGTAATAGAGAGTAGAGACCTATCATGCTCTCCTGAGAGAAATGAGTAGTCACTTGCTTAATTCAGAAGAACTTTCAGACCCTCCGGAAGTTCGTTGAGAGCCTTTGGTTTTATCTGTCAAAGTTGGCTTTTTCCCAGTTGCGCCAAGTGTACATGTAGTGTGTTCACTTCACTCAAAGACATTGTGGTGCATTGTCTGAGATGCAGAGTTTAAAATATGGGCAAGACCCCTTACTGTACAACCTCGATTCTTGCTTTTCTTTTCTTTTTTTTAAAATTTAATGTGCTTAAGAATTTTCCTGTGCGACTTTCCTGGCTGGCCAGTGGTTATGACGCTGTGCTTCCGCTGCAGGGGGCAAGGGTTTCATCTCTACTAGTGGCCAAAAAAAAAAAGAGAGAGAAAGAAAGAAAATTAGCTATGAATCTTACTTAAAATCAGGTTCCAGGCCTAAAGTCACTACATTACAGAACTCCGGAAGGTGCCTCACGGGGAAGCAGTCCCCTGAATGGGGTGATTGTGACGTAGCTGGTTCAAGGTCCAAAACTGTTGTTACAGGACGCATCTGTGAATTTGTGAGACTGCAATGTCACTTGAAATTACTCCACTTTGAACTATACTTTCTGTATAGACAGAGTAAATACCTTAACGTCTAATAGAATAAATGACTATAGATACAGTTAGTTTTATATGTGTGACTATTTATGCATTGTTAGGACTTGGTTTGGGGCTGTTTAATCTTACGGTTTTTATTTAAAGGACTGTTAATTTGCCTATCAAAGCCTTCTTCTGAGTCCCTTTGCAGATGGAAGCTCTAGATGTACTGAGAACATGTAGACCGGTATTTGAAGAGGGTCCAGTGATCCTGGTTAATACCTCTTAGCACTTTATACCAGGGACTAGGCCTTTACAGATGCTGTGTCTTTTAATTAGCAAAATGCCCTTATGAGGTGTAGGTGCCATGGTTTTCCTCATGTTCCAGCAGAGAGACACTAGGAATCAGAGAATGAGTGATTTTTCCAGGGTCGCCCACCCAGTTAGTAAGTGGTAAAGTGGTAACGGAATCCAGGTCCAGCTCCAGAGCATCAGTAAGACTTCGGATTTTTTCTTCATGCTTACGGTAAACACAATGAAAACACAGTTGAGACATGAAGTACAGCAAATAAAAATAGTCTGTGATCTCGTTTCCAGAAATAATCATTAAGCTTTTAATAGCAGACACTGATAAAATTTTACAAAAATGAGATAAACTGATTTTTCTGCAGTTTTTAAAACTTTGATAATGTGTCTTGGTACTTATACAGAAAGATTTGTCTTATTCCTGTTCGTGGATATTGGTCAGGGACAGATGTGTTTTGCACATGGTATTTGTGTGACTATTTCATTGAGATTAATCTGGAATGTGACATTGCTTATCCAAGGATATGTGTCTTAAAATTATCAATAGATGCTATCAAATTACTCTCCAGAAAGATTGAACTGATTAATTCCCTCCCAGAGAATGTGGGCTCTTTGATGGTTTTAGTAATTATAATCCAGTTCCAATATATTGTTAGGTGTACAGTACCTCTTCAAAATGTTCAGCTAATTAATACTGGATAAAGAGTCTGAGAGTCTCTTCATCTGTAGTATTGCAGAGACTGGATAAACCTAAAGAATTTGACAATTAGTGAAAGGAATCTCATTGTTTTAATTTGGGGGGGTTGTTTTGCGTGCAGCTTGGGAGACCTGCACAAACCTGACCAGGGTTTGAACCTGGGTCATGGCAGTGAAAGTCCTAATTTGCCATTTTTAATAATGAAGATAAACATCTGGCATGTTTTAAGTAGAGCACGTTTTAGCTTAGTTTGGGTGACTTAATGTTGGTCTCTAGCCAAAGCGCTTCATGTGTGTCTATTAGGTATATTACCTAATTTAGTGCTTAAGGCAATCAGCAGGTGATAGTATTCCCACTTTTACAGATGAGAAAACTGAAGCTTTTGAAAAGCTTGTCCAAAATTATGGCTGGTATACCTCAGGGTCATTACTTGAACCAGGGTCAAGTAATGCAAACTATGCAGGTTTAACACTAAACTGTACTAGCCCAGTGAGGTGACATGTATTTTATTTTCTGTGAATTTGGGAAGAAGAGAGTTAAATAGAAGGGAGAAAATAAAATTCTACAAATAGGATTTGCTCAGTCCTATCTGATTCTTTGCAACCCCAGGGACAGTGGCCCCCTGGCTGCTCTCTCCTTCATGCTTACGGTAAACACAATGAAAACACAGTTGAGACATGAAGTACAGCAAATAAAAATAGTCTGTGATCTCGTTTCCAGAAATAATCATTAAGCTTTTAATAGCAGACACTGATAAAATTTTACAAAAATGAGATAAACTGATTTTTCTGCAGTTTTTAAAACTTTGATAATGTGTCTTGGTACTTATACAGAAAGATTTGTCTTATTCCTGTTCGTGGATATTGGTCAGGGACAGATGTGTTTTGCACATGGTATTTGTGTGACTATTTCATTGAGATTAATCTGGAATGTGACATTGCTTATCCAAGGATATGTGTCTTAAAATTATCAATAGATGCTATCAAATTACTCTCCAGAAAGATTGAACTGATTAATTCCCTCCCAGAGAATGTGGGCTCTTTGATGGTTTTAGTAATTATAATCCAGTTCCAATATATTGTTAGGTGTACAGTACCTCTTCAAAATGTTCAGCTAATTAATACTGGATAAAGAGTCTGAGAGTCTCTTCATCTGTAGTATTGCAGAGACTGGATAAACCTAAAGAATTTGACAATTAGTGAAAGGAATCTCATTGTTTTAATTTGGGGGGGTTGTTTTGCGTGCAGCTTGGGAGACCTGCACAAACCTGACCAGGGTTTGAACCTGGGTCATGGCAGTGAAAGTCCTAATTTGCCATTTTTAATAATGAAGATAAACATCTGGCATGTTTTAAGTAGAGCACGTTTAGCTTAGTTTGGGTGACTTAATGTTGGTCTCTAGCCAAAGCGCTTCATGTGTGTCTATTAGGTATATTACCTAATTTAGTGCTTAAGGCAATCAGCAGGTGATAGTATTCCCACTTTTACAGATGAGAAAACTGAAGCTTTTGAAAAGCTTGTCCAAAATTATGGCTGGTATACCTCAGGGTCATTACTTGAACCAGGGTCAAGTAATGCAAACTATGCAGGTTTAACACTAAACTGTACTAGCCCAGTGAGGTGACATGTATTTTATTTTCTGTGAATTTGGGGAAGAAGAGAGTTAAATAGAAGGGAGAAAATAAAATTCTACAAATAGGATTTGCTCAGTCCTATCTGATTCTTTGCAACCCCAGGGACAGTGGCCCCCTGGCTGCTCTCTCCTTGAGATTTCCTAGGCAAGAACACTGGAATGACTTGCCATTTCTTTCTCCAGGGGATCTTCTGACCCAGGGACTGAACCTTTGTCTCTTGCACTGGCAGGTGGATTCTTTACCGCTGCACCACCTGGGAACCCCGGAGATACCTTTAGGAGACCGCAGCTTAGGATTCAGTGCACGTTGCTGCAGTTGCCTTCTTAAAATTGCTTGTGATGGGCCACAGGGTGTGTCCTGCTTACAGCTGAGACAGACTCTCAGCAGGCCTCAGTGTGAAGTGTACTCCCTGCCCATTTCCTTGGGAATCAACAGCAGCATCTACTCTTAAAATCATTATGCATTGTGTATACTTTCAGATTTCTTTCTAAGTAATTAGTGTGGTGTATCTGATAGAATTTGTTTCTGTCTTAAGCACACCCTTCACATTTCTCTGGCCTTATCCACCTGAGAAATTGATCTCTGGTTTTCTCTGTGAGGTGCTTATTTTTATTTGGCACAGCCAAGTAGAGGTATTGATTGGTTGGTTTTCATTTTTATTAAACTCTTTCACAGGGCAATTATTGCTTGAAATGCGATTTTCAGGAGTGTTAGTCTAAGTTTTCTCTAGGAAACCTGGAATAGAAAGTTGAGTAACAGCCGGAAACCAAACGTTGAAAACCGTCCTGGTTTCTGCAGTCTGGCGGTGCGGTCCCTGCCGTTGTCTGGAATCGTGCATGATGAAATTCATGCCCCGAGATGCATAGTACCTTGACAGTCGCAGTGCTTTGGGTTTCTGTCTGATTTCTGCTTTTCACTATCATTGGTACCTAGCCCCAACAATCAGACCTGGAGATGAGTGAAAATAAAGGGTCAGGTCAGGGTATGGAAAATGTTGATAGGCATGTAGTGGAGATGTCAGAGCAACTGTTAAAAAAAAAAAAAAGAACGTTTTTTAGATATGTACATAATGGAAAGTAGGCAAAAAAAGGAGAGACAGTTTATTAGTGCTGGGAAAATTGAAGAATGTACCAAAGGAAGACTAGTTATCATATGTTCTTTACATCACCAGAGAACAGTATTTCATAATGTAATATACTCCTGCTTAAACCAGAGTATGTGGCATTACAGGGATGGGCTGTTCAGTCACTGTGTCGTGTCCGACTCCTTGTGACCCATGGACGGAAGCCCCCCCAGGCTTCTGTGTCCATGGAATTCTTCAGGCAAGAATACTGGAGTAGGTTGCCATTTCCTCCTCCAGGAGATCGTCCCAACACAGGAATCGAACCCTCATCTCCTGCTTGGCACACATTCTTTACCATCTGGGACGTCCCCGGGGTGGGGCCTGGTGAAGCTGGCACGGGTGGAACAGCTGGGTCCTCATCTTTCGGGGACAGGGATGGCTGGAATAAACTAAGCAGCAGTGGAAGCATGTTATTTAGAAACACTGTTAGTAAGCATAAAGAGAAATCTGTGACTGAAACTGTGGGTGATTGCTTGTGAGTGCTGGGTTAAGGAACTGCCCCTTTTCATAAACCTTTTGTTTACTCTGACTTTTAAAATTATGTATATGGATTCATTTGATTAAAAAAAAGTAACTATGGTGAGTATAAGTAAAGGTTGTTTAAGGACACACAGAAATACTCTGAGACTAATCTTCGGGCTTTTGTGTATGTATCTGCTGGGACTCTTTGCCTTCCTCTCTAGGAGCCAGAGCAGCGCAGTGTATCCTAGGCATAGCCTGACAGTGAATAGGCATGGACGTGGTGTCTTAGGCCACCTGCAGTGGACTGTCTGGCCTTCGAAGCCGACTGGAGGACTGGCTGCTGGGAGGCTTTCCTCCTTGGTACCCCTGTGTCCCTGTCTGTCACTTTAATGTTCCCAGCGGGTTTGCGCCTCCGTCCTTTTGCAGCTACGCTTGATTAATGCCCCAATTGTTAACTTTAGAACAAAAGAATGATAATCATGCGTGTCCCTCAAACGAGTCCTCTGCTGGATGGTAATTATCCACCAAAGGGTGTCACTATAAATACTCTGTCCCCATTCTGCCAGGGTCAGTGTTGTTTTCTGCTCTTATTTAGCCTGTTTGAAAACAGCAAGGGACCAAACAGGAATGGGGCTTCGTTTTCCTTCAGTTATTAAAGGCCAGGGTTGTGTTCCACATTCAGGACTCCAAATTGGTCCCTCTTCTGCAGTGATTGTACTACCCAGGTTCCGCATTACCTGGTGCATGACCCAAGCATTATTCCAGTGTTTGCCTGCAAAATGCAATTTGGATCAGTTGAGTACTCCTCTGGCTCCGGGAAAAACAGCTGTTCTCAGGGTAGCTGTGAGAGGCTTCTGTTTGGCTTTTTGGCACCGTTTCCCAGTTAAGATATCTGGCAACTCAGAGTCTGAAAAGGGGATTGCTTTCGAGTATAGATCAGGACTTCAACTGTGCTCCTCAGGCTAGTGAGGAATAACTCGGAGTCAGCGTCTGGAATGCTGAGCCTTAGACTGCTGTTTCAAGGGCTCTTGGGCCTCTGCAGTCTTGGGGGGTCTTCAAACGGGAGGGAGCCCTGTGCAGGAGCGGATCTCCGCCCACCAGAGGCTCCGAGCTGCATCTCCTTTCTCCAGTCACCTGAGCTTGCCCATCATGTTTACTCTGACTTTTAAAATTATGTATATGGATTCATTTGATTAAAAAGTAACTATGGTGAGTATAAGTAAAGGTTGTTTAAGGACACACAGAAATACTCTGAGACTAATCTTCGGGCTTTTGTGTATGTATCTGCTGGGACTCTTTGCCTTCCTCTCTAGGAGCCAGAGCAGCGCAGTGTATCCTAGGCATAGCCTGACAGTGAATAGGCATGGACGTGGTGTCTTAGGCCACCTGCAGTGGACTGTCTGGCCTTCGAAGCCGACTGGAGGACTGGCTGCTGGGAGGCTTTCCTCCTTGGTACCCCTGTGTCCCTGTCTGTCACTTTAATGTTCCCAGCGGGTTTGCGCCTCCGTCCTTTTGCAGCTACGCTTGATTAATGCCCCAATTGTTAACTTTAGAACAAAAGAATGATAATCATGCGTGTCCCTCAAACGAGTCCTCTGCTGGATGGTAATTATCCACCAAAGGGTGTCACTATAAATACTCTGTCCCCATTCTGCCAGGGTCAGTGTTGTTTTCTGCTCTTATTTAGCCTGTTTGAAAACAGCAAGGGACCAAACAGGAATGGGGCTTCGTTTTCCTTCAGTTATTAAAGGCCAGGGTTGTGTTCCACATTCAGGACTCCAAATTGGTCCCTCTTCTGCAGTGATTGTACTACCCAGGTTCCGCATTACCTGGTGCATGACCCAAGCATTATTCCAGTGTTTGCCTGCAAAATGCAATTTGGATCAGTTGAGTACTCCTCTGGCTCCGGGAAAAACAGCTGTTCTCAGGGTAGCTGTGAGAGGCTTCTGTTTGGCTTTTTGGCACCGTTTCCCAGTTAAGATATCTGGCAACTCAGAGTCTGAAAAGGGGATTGCTTTCGAGTATAGATCAGGACTTCAACTGTGCTCCTCAGGCTAGTGAGGAATAACTCGGAGTCAGCGTCTGGAATGCTGAGCCTTAGACTGCTGTTTCAAGGGCTCTTGGGCCTCTGCAGTCTTGGGGGGTCTTCAAACGGGAGGGAGCCCTGTGCAGGAGCGGATCTCCGCCCACCAGAGGCTCCGAGCTGCATCTCCTTTCTCCAGTCACCTGAGCTTGCCCATCATGGTTGGCTAATGGAGATCAGCCAACTGAAAAGGGAAAAAAAATGTAGCTCGTAGGGTCCCGCTCTCCCTCCTTCTAGGGGCAGACCGAGGTTTAGTTTCCGGGAGCAGTTAAAGCAAACCGGGACCAAACCCACATTGCTGCCTTTGACTGGGGAGAGGCACCCAGCGTACCCCTCCCCCCAAAAAACCAGATGGGTTGGCAGGAGAAAGCAGGGAGGGAGGCCTGTGTAACAGAGAAGAGTAGGGGCATCCCCAGGGGCAGGCCTTCCTTTCCGTGGACTGCCTTCCGTGGCCCGCGGAGAGCAGCGTGAGGGTCGAGGGAGGAAAGGCGGAAAGGCGGAGACCGCCGGGACTCGGCCGGTTCCTGCACATCGAGCACACCCAGCGGGAGGGAAGAGGAAGTGTGTTCTGGAAGAGCTGGAGCCGCCGCCGCCATTGGCCGGCAGGCCTGTCAGTCGCCTGGGGGCTGAGGCTGGAAAGAGGAAGAAGGAGCTCGGGGCTCCTGCCTGGAGGGAGGGCGGAGGGCCGAGCCCGGCCGAGCCGGGGGGCGTGGGGGCTGGGACGGCAGGCCAACGGGCAGGGCGGGGCTGCCTGCGACCGGCGCTTCTCACCCAGCGCTCTTCTGACTCAGGGTGGCATTGTGTGTCCCGGTGTGCAGGAGCCAGTCCCCGAGGAGACGCGAGGCTGAGCCCAGAGCGCTGGGTCGCTTCAGCAGGGAGGACGCCCTTCCCCCCCGCTCCAGGCTGCTGAGCCCTGAGCCCCGCTCAGAATGGAAGCCATCGCCAAATATGACTTCAAAGCCACCGCAGACGACGAGCTGAGCTTCAAAAGGGGGGACATCCTCAAGGTAAGTGCTGATGCCCAGCCAGCGCTGCGGCGGCCTCTCCCTGTGCTCACCTGCCTTCTTGTGCACTGGTCAACACAAAGAAGCTGTGCTCCTTGCTCCACTGCCCGCTTTTAACATTACCATCCTGCGTGACTGGGGAAGCGGGATGCTGAGTGGAATATCAAATATGACTTCAGGGCTGGGGTGATGTATGGTCTTTAACTGCCTTTGTGTGAATGCCTCAAGCGCTTCTATTTGCTTGTTGTTACTGGCAATTCAAGTAGAGTCAGAGCATGATCATAGTAAAAAAGTGGATGAGTAGATTAGGTTACTTTGTAGTTTTATAAAAAATGAGCATTTTCTTTCTTCCTCTGTTTATTTCGAGGATTTTCTTAAAAGAAGTACTTGTGAAATTATTTTGCATAGTCAAAAGATTTTTGCATTCTGGAATGCAGTCCTAGTAGGTTTGAAATTAATTTAGAGACGTGGTTAGAAGTACGTGCCAAAACTTATTAAAGAACCTCAGTGTCTTCTTATTCTTTGTGAAACAGCTAATGGAGTTCCAAATAACAAGGTTCAGCTTGCTGTTGTACAAGTCAAATTCGATTTTCTTAAGAGAAACCTGAGGAGCAGTAACCCCATATTGGATCCTGAATTGCACGAAAGAAACCTGCTGACAGTTTAAAAATAAGCTTCTCTACAGTTTGCAGCTCACTCGGAGCCCCACTATTTACCTGGGATTCGCCTTCCACCTGGCGCGTGTGAATTATGTTACCATGCCTGGAGCAGCTGGCCCTTTTGGCTATGTGGTTTATTTTTACACGGGTGGGTGTTACTGAACAGTGAGTGCATCAGCTCTGAGAGAAACCTGGTGGAATGTTTGAGTCTTGATTGTGCCTCAGGTTTTGACTTTTTTCCTCTGAACCTCAGTCTTACGGTTGGCATTTGCCAACCAGTTGTTTATTACCCTTGAATGAAATCCTGAGCATTTTATAGAGAAGAAAGTGGGAATATAGCAGTACGACTCTTTGTCAGAGGAATGCTGTCTTGCTGTTGGGTTTTGCAGACCTGCGGAGAGTTGCTGTCTCGCTCTGCCGAGGTGTAGAGCTCTCTCTGGAGGGACCTGCGTGGTAGTTTTCCTTCTGTTAGGAGTGTAGATTGTACTTCTTAGAAAGTGACAGAGAAGCCTTTAAAGAGAAGGAACCTGTGTGTGTGCTTTCCAGCTATTTTTGTGATGCCAAGGTTTTTGACAGTATTCTCCCAGGCAGCACTTAATCGTCAGAAAGCAGACAAAACCAGCTGTAAGTTTTCAAGTGAAATATTACACATCGTCTGTTTCTCAGTTTGCTTAGCTAGAAATTACCAAATTTAGGCCCTAAGTTACTCTGTATCATTGGTGTGCAAAGGGGATAATTTGATGTTTTCTTAGGTGATTACTGTTTTCAGCAGATAACTTGCTCAGATACCATGATAAGCTTGGCTGCTCAAAGAGGATAAAAAGATAGGGTTGTGCAGGTCCTCGCATTTGTCCCTTGTACAAAAATGCTTTGGGGCCAATTTTTGATTTTCTTTTTGTTTTGTGTGTTTACTTAAATACCAGTTAGATTTCTTTGTTAAGCTTACCCTGCAAAGTTGAGCTTGGAAGTTTGTATTTTTTCTTTAAGTCTCTCCAGCTGCATATTTAGCTTAGAAGCCACAAATGAAAACAAAGCTGTGGACTTGAGGTCTGTTTAGAGACTTTTTAGATGAGAACTTTCCCTGTTGGTACTAGCACTGAAGTCAGTCTTGGACCATGAGCATTTTATAAATTCTGCACCTTAAACCAGTGAACTTGTTCAGTCACTCAGCTGTGTCCTGCTCCTTGCTGTCTCATGGACTGTAGCACGCCAGGCTTCCATGTCTTCACTACCTCTCAGAGTTTGCTCAGACTTATGTGCTTTGAGTGTTGCCATCCAACCGTCTCATCCTCTGTCATCCCCTTCTCCTGCCCTCAGTCTTTCTCAGCATCGGGGTCTTCCCCACGGAGCTGGCTCTTCTCATCGGGTGGCCAAAGTACTGGAGCTTCAGCATCCATCCTTCCAGTGAATATTCAGGGATGATTTCCCTTTGGATTGACTGGTTTGATCTCCTTGCAGTCCACAGATGCTCGTTCGAACTTATTGAACAAGTGTAATATCCTTTCCCATCCTACAATAAGGATGCTGTAGTTTTTTTTTATGAAATTTTTATGACGGGGAAGAAAGTGAATCAGAGTGCTCACATTTACTTTCAGAGTCTCTCTGGGGAGAGAGGAAAAAAATACATATATTTGGTTCTTTCCAGTTTGGCAGATAACTGGCTTATGAAGTCATAATGCCATTATTGCTTTTGAATGGTGGCCGTTAGCTGTTTGTTAGTAATCTTGTGGCTTTAGTCCAAAAAAAGAGTGACGATACCGTCGTTTCCCTTTGTCTCATAATTCTGTGAAACAGCTGAGTGAAGAGAAGGGACTCTGCTTTTGTCTGAAATGCTATTATTATTATTTTTTTTTTTTGGTGGGGGTTCGGGTTGGGGAGGGAGAGGGTGGGTGGGCCACTTCTGTTGGTCTTTCATTTATCTGTTTTCATCCGTCTTTGTTCTTTGGCCCATGTGGGCCTCCCATCGCAGTGGCCTCTGCTGTCCCAGAGCACCGGCTCTGGGTGCATGTGCCCCAGAGCTCCGGCTAGGTAATTGGACACATCGGTCCAGCCGCTCTGCGGCACGTGGGATCTTCCCAGGCCAGGGATCAAACCGGCGCCCCTTGCACTGCAAGGTGGTGTCCTTACCCACTGGACCACCAGGGAAGCCCCTGAAATGCTATTATTTTTAAAAAACCAATAGCATTTTCTTTGATTATTCAGGGAGCCACTGGCTTCGTTTGGGTGGCTCTCATTTGGTTTGCTAACTGTGGTAAGGATGGTAGTTGTGAGCCAGATGATGTTTAGAAGTGGCTGGAGAGCATTGACCAGATTCCCTCGAGGGGGACAGGCTTACATTTGCCCTCTGTTGATAAGAGGAACACTTGCACATTGACACTGAGTATATTTTATTTGAAGATAATGAAACAGGAAGGGGCTCAGCCCTCTGGCTTTTCCTCGAGTTCTAGGCAGCTTCTGGAGACTCTTACCCCCTGTCCTCCCGCTCGTTGCTTCCTTACTCTCCATCTACATTTTGACTTGTACAGCCCCGAGAAGAGAGCAAATTAAGAATGTTTTTTTGGAAGCCTTAAATAGAGCTTAAGTCTTCAATATATCTGCCTTTGTTAATTTCCCTCTTAAAAAGCTTGTGTTTTTTTTCTTGAGGAGGACCAGGAGGGCACTGGGACATAGAGAATGGAGGAGATTGTGCTGCTTCTGCAGGTTCAGGCCTTACCTGGCTGAAAGGAACCTAACTTTTGCCCCTGTTGGAGCGCAGCCTTGAGCTAGCCCCAGGGCTTCTCCACTGAGGCCTTGAGTCCTCTGCCCTTGAGCACACAGAATGCTGAACTTACCTAAGAGTGCATCTGCCCTCTAGGCGCTTCTGTGCCTGTACTGAGGTGGTCCTGCACAGAGTTCAGAGGCTGTTTTGAGCTCTCAAACCTTGGCTCGTTGCATTCTTGAGCTGGGTTCTTACTTTGTAACAAGACTTGAAGAGAACCAACGGTAGAACATCTTATCATCTTTGTCTGACACGAACTTCCTTTCCAGTTTCCTGAACTGCTTTAAAACTCGGTCTAGCGTTCAGGGCTGATGACCCTACTTCACTGTCAGGTTTATGGAGTATCTCCTTGAGCCACATCCTGGGGTAAATGGCCTTGAGAGTTGGGGGAGAAGTAGATGTACTTTGTCCCTTTAGGACCTCTAAATTAAATAAGAGAAGATAAATACATGAAACGGTATGTGACCATGTGTAAAATTAGGAGAGCCTTAGAACAGGAAAAAACTTCCTTGTTTCACAGGTGAGGAAATCGTGGCCCACGGAGATTAATGAGCTACCCAGTGGCACAGCTGGTAGTACTTAGTGCTGAACTGGCATCTGAGAGAATGCTGAGGCTGTGTCACGCACTGTAACTGCCAGTGTCGCTTAGAGGGGAAGAGATCGCTAAGAGCTCGAGTCAAAGAAAGCTGCCTGGGGCTTCCAGGTGGTCCAGTGGAACCACCTCGCAGTGCAAAGGGTGCTGGTTTGATCCCTGGCCCGGGAAGATCCCACATGCCGCTGAGTGGCCGGGCCGGTGTGTCAAATTGCAAGCCAGCCACCCAGGGCCAGTTCTCTGCTGCAGGAGAGGCCACTGCAGTGGGAGGCCCACACAGGCTAGAGAATGGCGATGGATGAAAGTTAATAAATACAAAACCAATAAAGGAGGCCAAAATTTTAAAAAGAAGGAAAGAAAGAAAGCTGCCTGGAGGAGGTGTGACTTCCACTGAACCTGAGGATGACCAGGAGAGCAAGGTGAGGAGGGGACAGGCAGGTGGGGCCTGTTGTGTTTATGGAGTATCTCCTTGAGCCACATCCTGGGGTAAATGGCCTTGAGAATTGGGGGAGACAGAAATACTAGAATAAGGTGAGAAAAATAAGGGTAGGTTAGAGCCAGACGAGGAAAACCCAGTAAGGGTTTGATCTTGTCCTTAAGCCTCTGAAGGTTGTTAGCTGATGACGAAGGTGTTGTGTGTGTAAATAGGATCGCAAGAAAGGAAGCCTGGAGTCCCAGCCTGGCGGGTCGCGCTCCCCAGGTTGTGAGATGAGTGTCTGCCCAGGTCTTGGAGACCAGGAGAGGAGGACGGGGCTGAGGAGGGAAAGGGAGAATAACAGGGCTTCTGCCTGTCAGCTGGAGCAGGGCGGTGGGGGTGGTGAATAAGTCTCCTATGTAACTGAGAAGAGAACAGCCATTGAGTATGCTCTTAAGAGCCAGGAGTCTCAACTAGGGTTATGTTTTGACTAGCTCTTAGGTCCTGAGAGTCTCATTTCATGTTTGAACAACCTGTCTTTGTCCCTTTAGGACTCTAAATTAAATAAGAGAAGATAAATACATGAAACGGTATGTGACCATGTGTAAAATTAGGAGAGCCTTAGAACAGGAAAAAACTTCCTTGTTTCACAGGTGAGGAAATCGTGGCCCACGGAGATTAATGAGCTACCCAGTGGCACAGCTGGTAGTACTTAGTGCTGAACTGGCATCTGAGAGAATGCTGAGGCTGTGTCACGCACTGTAACTGCCAGTGTCGCTTAGAGGGGAAGAGATCGCTAAGAGCTCGAGTCAAAGAAAGCTGCCTGGGGCTTCCAGGTGGTCCAGTGGAACCACCTCGCAGTGCAAAGGGTGCTGGTTTGATCCCTGGCCCGGGAAGATCCCACATGCCGCTGAGTGGCCGGGCCGGTGTGTCAAATTGCAAGCCAGCCACCCAGGGCCAGTTCTCTGCTGCAGGAGAGGCCACTGCAGTGGGAGGCCCACACAGGCTAGAGAATGGCGATGGATGAAAGTTAATAAATACAAAACCAATAAAGGAGGCCAAAATTTTAAAAAGAAGGAAAGAAAGAAAGCTGCCTGGAGGAGGTGTGACTTCCACTGAACCTGAGGATGACCAGGAGAGCAAGGTGAGGAGGGGACAGGCAGGTGGGGCCTGTTGTGTTTATGGAGTATCTCCTTGAGCCACATCCTGGGGTAAATGGCCTTGAGAATTGGGGGAGACAGAAATACTAGAATAAGGTGAGAAAAATAAGGGTAGGTTAGAGCCAGACGAGGAAAACCCAGTAAGGGTTTGATCTTGTCCTTAAGCCTCTGAAGGTTGTTAGCTGATGACGAAGGTGTTGTGTGTGTAAATAGGATCGCAAGAAAGGAAGCCTGGAGTCCCAGCCTGGCGGGTCGCGCTCCCCAGGTTGTGAGATGAGTGTCTGCCCAGGTCTTGGAGACCAGGAGAGGAGGACGGGGCTGCGGAGGGAAAGGGAGAATAACAGGGCTTCTGCCTGTCAGCTGGAGCAGGGCGGTGGGGGTGGTGAATAAGTCTCCTATGTAACTGAGAAGAGAACAGCCATTGAGTATGCTCTTAAGAGCCAGGAGTCTCAACTAGGGTTTGATTGGTTATAGTTTTCACAATAGCTCTTAGGTCCTGAGAGTCTCATTTCAGGTGTTTGAACTATCAAACCTGAAAAAATAAGAGGTCGGGGTGGGTGGGGTTTTTTTCCTTCACTCTTTCAAATTGCAGGTATCTGTATACTTTCTAAAGTATTTCTTTACCTGTTGATAGGATTAATCAATCTTGTTAACTAAACTCAGAATGTTGCATTTAATCCTCAAGGATGAGGACATTTTCGGTTTTCTTAGGGACAGACAACTTGTTAGCCTTTCATTATATTCATTCACCCTCTGCCATCTGAACAGACTGTTTCCAGACAGGTGCTAAGAGCGAACTTTCACTTCTTAGGCAGCCTTCCTTTCAGAGGGGACTGGGGCTGGGAGCGAGTTCTGGCTCGAGACCAGTCATCCCTGTTTGGAGAAAGAAATGTCTAAGGAAATGCACCATTCCTTTGGAGTCTTAAGTTTTTACTTCTGTGAGTCACTGTAGGTAAGTCATCATGGACTAGCCACTACTGGTGGGACATTTAATACATGCTTTGGAGTTATGCATAGTCTCTAACTGGGGGCACCAAAGGTTGGCATTATTAGTGCCATCTCGTGGGAGCAGAAGTTCACGGATGGGCTTAGGTAAGGGGCCGAGCTGGGTATGGACCTTTGGCTGGCTGCAGCGCTTCTCTGCGGTCATCAGCACCCCGCCAACCGTCAGGGGCCGGTGAACCAGAGGTGAAGTCGTCCTGGCAGCCCTGAATGCTCGCCTGCCGGGCACAGACAGCTCTCCCTGGCAGTGCCTCTGTGCTGGCCTCCGATGTACTGGGCACCCTATGTAAAGTAAGCTGAGGTTCATAATAAAAGAAATGAGGTGGGGGGAAAGGTGGTTTCACCTGACAGATGAGCAAAGATGATAAACACGAACTCCATCCTCTCTTGGCCAGGGTAGAGGGAAATGGGTTTTCTCACTTCCCACCAGTAGGGTCTTCTGCGAATACAATTGATGTTTCTGAACAGTGGCTTGGTGTTACATGGGTTAGACCATAAACCAGCAATTCTACTTTAAGAATTCAGTCTTAAGAAAATTCAAAAACAAGTTTTCAAAAATTGTAGCTATAAACATGTTTATTTCAGTGAATCTATAGCACCTAGAAAAGAAATGTCTGCAACTAAGTTATGAAATAAGATCATTTATAAGATGCATTTCAGAGATACTAAAAGATGTAAAAAGAGGCATCTTCATATCCATAGAATTGCTGTATTAGGAAGAAAAAACTTCAGTAGCCCATCACTAGGGGCTCCAGGAACTGATTTTGGTGACTGTAAAGCGGGCTTCCCTGGTAGCTCAGCGGTAAAGAATCTGCCTGCCGGGCCGGAGCTGTGTGTTCGATCCCTGGATCTGAGAAGATCCCCTAGAGAAGGACATGGCAACCCACTCCAGTATTCTTGCCCGGGAAATCCCGTGGACGAGGAGCCTGGCCAGTTACTGTCCATGGGGTTGAAAAGAGATGCAGCCAACAACAACAGTGCCTTTTTGAGGAACATCTTGGTCTTTTTGGAAAAACCACCTCTGCTTTACCTCCTGTGGATGTGGAACAAGAGACACCACGGTACCATTTCTCTTGGAATCCTGACTCTGCCCCAGTAGGTCCTGCTTTGTGATCTTGGGATGCTGACTGTGCCTTGGCTCTCCCATCCTCAAAATAGGAGCAATGGAGTCTACTTTCCAAGGGTCATAGTGAGGATTCAGGAATTAATACATAAGTGTGTTTAAGGTGGTCACTTGTATAAAGTAGACAGTGATGCTCCCTGTCATTAGTTTTATTAATGTTACTTAGACGCACAACTTTGATAAGAGGATGTCAGTCCAACTGGCAGTTCAGGTAACTGTTAAGTCACGTGATCTGACACACCTAACTGGGCAGGTGCTTGTCGTGAAATTGCCTCAAACTCGGTACTGTGCATGCTGTCCCAGAGCTAAGCTGAAAGCATGGCATCGATGGAAGACTGTGTGAGAGACAAGTAGTTTCTCCGTTCTGAATAGTCTCTGGTCTTTCTCAGGGTTAAACTGGAAAGCAAAGAGGGTCTTCTGAATACAATTGATGTTTCTGAACAGTGGCTTGGTGTTACATGGGTTAGACCATAAACCAGCAATTCTACTTTAAGAATTCAGTCTTAAGAAAATTCAAAAACAAGTTTTCAAAAATTGTAGCTATAAACATGTTTATTTCAGTGAATCTATAGCACCTAGAAAAGAAATGTCTGCAACTAAGTTATGAAATAAGATCATTTATAAGATGCATTTCAGAGATACTAAAAGATGTAAAAAGAGGCATCTTCATATCCATAGAATTGCTGTATTAGGAAGAAAAAACTTCAGTAGCCCATCACTAGGGGCTCCAGGAACTGATTTTGGTGACTGAAAAGCGGGCTTCCCTGGTAGCTCAGCGGTAAAGAATCTGCCTGCCGGGCCGGAGCTGTATGTTCGATCCCTGGATCTGAGAAGATCCCCTAGAGAAGGACATGGCAACCCACTCCAGTATTCTTGCCCGGGAAATCCCGTGGACGAGGAGCCTGGCCAGTTACTGTCCATGGGGTTGAAAAGAGATGCAGCCAACAACAACAGTGCCTTTTTGAGGAACATCTTGGTCTTTTTGGAAAAACCACCTCTGCTTTACCTCCTGTGGATGTGGAACAAGAGACACCACGGTACCATTTCTCTTGGAATCCTGACTCTGCCCCAGTAGGTCCTGCTTTGTGATCTTGGGATGCTGACTGTGCCTTGGCTCTCCCATCCTCAAAATAGGAGCAATGGAGTCTACTTTCCAAGGGTCATAGTGAGGATTCAGGAATTAATACATAAGTGTGTTTAAGGTGGTCACTTGTATAAAGTAGACAGTGATGCTCCCTGTCATTAGTTTTATTAATGTTACTTAGACGCACAACTTTGATAAGAGGATGTCAGTCCAACTGGCAGTTCAGGTAACTGTTAAGTCACGTGATCTGACACACCTAACTGGGCAGGTGCTTGTCGTGAAATTGCCTCAAACTCGGTACTGTGCATGCTGTCCCAGAGCTAAGCTGAAAGCATGGCATCGATGGAAGACTGTGTGAGAGACAAGTAGTTTCTCCGTTCTGAATAGTCTCTGGTCTTTCTCAGGGTTAAACTGGAAAGCAAAGAGGTGGGTACCTGTCCTGTGTCCTATTGGGGATTATGCTGTTGGCTAACATTAGAAATGAAAGAAACAGCCTCGGGAAAAACTGCCTGATTATATTTACTGTAAGGTGTCTTTCATTATTGGGACTTTCCTGGTGGCTCAACAGTGGAGAATCTTCTTGCAGTGCAGGATACCTAGGTTTTATCCCTGGGCAGGGAAGATCCCCTTGCGAAGGGAATGGCTACCTGCTCCTGTATGGTATTCTTGCCTGGAGAGTCCCCTGGACAGAGGAGCTGGAGTCTTTCATTATTATGAGTGTCCCCAGGCAGGACCAGTGGGAGAGCACTCTCTGTAGCCTCAGTGTCTAGAAGAGGCATGTGTTCCCTTCACACAGCTCTCTGAAATCTTCAGAATGCTCTACTAAGCACTGCCTGACTCCCCGCTTTTTTTTTGGCCACTTCTATTGATCTTTCATTCATTTATCTTTGTTCTGTGGCCCGTGCGGGCCTCCCATCACAGTGGCCTCTCTCGTCGCAGAGCACCGGCTCTGGGCGCATACGCTCCAGAGCTCCGGCTTGGCGGCTGGACACACTGGCCCAGCCGCTCTGCGGCATGTGGGATCCTCCCAGGCCAGGGATCGAACCGGCGCCCCGCAAGGCAGTGTCCTTACCCACTGGACCACAAGGGAAGCCCTCTCTTCTTTATCATGTAAGGAAAGCTTAGAGCCTCCTTTGTCCCATTCTAGCAGTAATCTCATATGTTTTCTGTCTTGATGTTTTCTTTTATTAAAACAGGTAACTTTCCAAGTGTCATAGTGAGGATTCAGGAATTAATACATAAGTGTGTTTAAGGTGGTCACTTGTATAAAGTAGACAGTGATGCTCCCTGTCATTAGTTTTATTAATGTTACTTAGACGCACAACTTTGATAAGAGGATGTCAGTCCAACTGGCAGTTCAGGTAACTGTTAAGTCACGTGATCTGACACACCTAACTGGGCAGGTGCTTGTCGTGAAATTGCCTCAAACTCGGTACTGTGCATGCTGTCCCAGAGCTAAGCTGAAAGCATGGCATCGATGGAAGACTGTGTGAGAGACAAGTAGTTTCTCCGTTCTGAATAGTCTCTGGTCTTTCTCAGGGTTAAACTGGAAAGCAAAGAGGTGGGTACCTGTCCTGTGTCCTATTGGGGATTATGCTGTTGGCTAACATTAGAAATGAAAGAAACAGCCTGGGGAAAAAACTGCCTGATTATATTTACTGTAAGGTGTCTTTCATTATTGGGACTTTCCTGGTGGCTCAACAGTGGAGAATCTTCTTGCAGTGCAGGATACCTAGGTTTTATCCCTGGGCAGGGAAGATCCCCTTGCGAAGGGAATGGCTACCTGCTCCTGTATGGTATTCTTGCCTGGAGAGTCCCCTGGACAGAGGAGCTGGAGTCTTTCATTATTATGAGTGTCCCCAGGCAGGACCAGTGGGAGAGCACTCTCTGTAGCCTCAGTGTCTAGAAGAGGCATGTGTTCCCTTCACACAGCTTTCTGAAATCTTCAGAATGCTCTACTAAGCACTGCCTGACTCCCCCCCCGCTTTTTTTTTGGCCACTTCTATTGATCTTTCATTCATTTATCTTTGTTCTGTGGCCCGTGCGGGCCTCCCATCACAGTGGCCTCTCTCGTCGCAGAGCACCGGCTCTGGGCGCATACGCTCCAGAGCTCCGGCTTGGCGGCTGGACACACTGGCCCAGCCGCTCTGCGGCATGTGGGATCCTCCCAGGCCAGGGATCGAACCGGCGCCCCGCAAGGCAGTGTCCTTACCCACTGGACCACAAGGGAAGCCCTCTCTTCTTTATCATGTAAGGAAAGCTTAGAGCCTCCTTTGTCCCATTCTAGCAGTAATCTCATATGTTTTCTGTCTTGATGTTTTCTTTTATTAAAACAGGTAATAATTGTTCATGGTAAGTAATTAATACTGCTTCAGTCTAACGATGACTTTGATTTTTTCACTAATTGGTTTATTCTTTAGTTTTAACAGTAGAGCTTTAAAATCTAGGTTTAGCAAAATGGCAACGCCTTTTGTAATACTTTGCTTTTGAAAACTATGGAAAGTATCAGTTTAGTATTTTTTTTAAGTGAGAGGAGATGCATTTTGGACCTTGAAACTAAACTTCACAGAGAACAAGAGAGCAGTGTGTGTTTTCAGTCAGAGTATTGATCATCGCCTGTCTTCTTTGTGTCATTTCACAGGTCTTTATTTTCCTGGATGAATGTGTGTGGCTTGAAATGGATTGCTAGAAGAAAAAGAATGCTTTATACTTTGTTATCAATATTCCCATTTTTCTTAACATTTAAAATTACTTTAACAGACATTAAAGGAAAATAAGAGGTAGGCAGTGTACAGTCCTGCGCACGCCTCCCTCCAGCCCTGTTGCTGTTGCAGCTCTCGTCTGAGCTGCGTCCTTAGACGCACGGTGTTACAGTGCTTCAGTGACAGGGGGCTTAAAATCAGCATGTGTTACCACTTTCCTGTATTTGTTTTACTAATTATTTTTAATGGTTTAGTATTTTTAAATATTTTTAAAGTTAATGTTCCATAATTGATCTAGCTATTTCCTAACTGCTGAATATTTATTTAGCTTGTTTCTATTAAAAATTTAGTATATAATCTCAAAGGAGGCGTTTGATTATGTATGATGCTCTGTTGTCCAAAGGGACTGAACAGATTACCTGAGGTCAAGCTAAATGAGAATGACCAGTAATCTTAGCATACATAATAATAGTGCAGCTAGTGTTGGCTTCATTCTCTGTCCTCCGTTAACAATAGAACATTATTTCACAGTTTGACAGCGTTTCGTAGGACTGTGGAGCCAAATTTGTGGAGTGATTAAACCCCTTCACTAAGCATTGAAGCTGCCTCCCCCAGTTTGACAGCGTTTCAGGTAGGACTGTGGAATAGCAAGGAAAGCTTAGAGCCTCCTTTGTCCCATTCTAGCAGTAATCTCATATGTTTTCTGTCTTGATGTTTTCTTTTATTAAAACAGGTAATAATTGTTCATGGTAAGTAATTAATACTGCTTCAGTCTAACGATGACTTTGATTTTTTCACTAATTGGTTTATTCTTTAGTTTTAACAGTAGAGCTTTAAAATCTAGGTTTAGCAAAATGGCAACGCCTTTTGTAATACTTTGCTTTTGAAAACTATGGAAAGTATCAGTTTAGTATTTTTTTTAAGTGAGAGGAGATGCATTTTGGACCTTGAAACTAAACTTCACAGAGAACAAGAGAGCAGTGTGTGTTTTCAGTCAGAGTATTGATCATCGCCTGTCTTTTTTGTGTCATTTCACAGGTCTTTATTTTCCTGGATGAATGTGTGTGGCTTGAAATGGATTGCTAGAAGAAAAAGAATGCTTTATACTTTGTTATCAATATTCCCATTTTTCTTAACATTTAAAATTACTTTAACAGACATTAAAGGAAAATAAGAGGTAGGCAGTGTACAGTCCTGCGCACGCCTCCCTCCAGCCCTGTTGCTGTTGCAGCTCTCGTCTGAGCTGCGTCCTTAGACGCACGGTGTTACAGTGCTTCAGTGACAGGGGGCTTAAAATCAGCATGTGTTACCACTTTCCTGTATTTGTTTTACTAATTATTTTTAATGGTTTAGTATTTTTAAATATTTTTAAAGTTAATGTTCCATAATTGATCTAGCTATTTCCTAACTGCTGAATATTTATTTAGCTTGTTTCTATTAAAAATTTAGTATATAATCTCAAAGGAGGCGTTTGATTATGTATGATGCTCTGTTGTCCAAAGGGACTGAACAGATTACCTGAGGTCAAGCTAAATGAGAATGACCAGTAATCTTAGCATACATAATAATAGTGCAGCTAGTGTTGGCTTCATTCTCTGTCCTCCGTTAACAATAGAACATTATTTCACAGTTTGACAGCGTTTCGTAGGACTGTGGAGCCAAATTTGTGGAGTGATTAAACCCCTTCACTAAGCATTGAAGCTGCCTCACAACAGCATGCAGTTTTTCAGAAGCACGTTTTGTTTCATACTGTTCTTTCAGGTGATTAAGTTGCTTTTTCATGGCTGTGTCGAGTAAATAGGCAATTTAGATAGCTGAGAAATCTGATGTGTATTCATAGATGTAGTTTTAATTCAGTTTTACTTCTCTGGCTAAATGAATTCCTTCTAGCAGGAGATGATCCGTCCTCATGTTTGGAAAAAGATGGGAAGACAGACAAACCAGGCTTTGTTTAGTTGATGCTGCAAATGTTTAGCTTTAGAGCCAGGAGGCTCTGCTGAGAGCTTTGAGAAAGAAGTAGAGTGACTCACTGAAACATGCTCCTGCCCCTCCACGGACTGCCACATAAAGACAAAGACCGCTGTCGTGCGGGTCTTCTCTGGTGGTTGACGACGGAGTGCTGTGACTTTCTGCAGCATGCGCTTCTGTACTGGATGTGTTTGCAGGCATACATTAGTTTCATAATCAGAAAAGCCATAAAAAACAGTCGTTTTCTAGATGTCAGTTTATAAGTCAACAAATATTTATCTTTTACTTTCTTTTTTTTTTTTTTAAGATTTATTTATTTATTTATTTTAGGTGGGGGAGGGAGGGGAGCAGGCGGGCCACTTCTGTTGGTCTTTCATTTGTCCATTTTCATCCATCTTTGTTCTTTGGCCCGTGTGGGCCTCCCATCATGGTGGCCCCTGTTGTCACAGAGCACCGGCTCTGGGCGCATGTGCCCAGAGCTCCCGCTCAGTAACTGGACACATCGGTCCAGCTGCTCCGCAGCACGTGGGATCTTCCCAGGCCAGGGATCGAACCGGCGCCCCCTGCACTGCAAGGCGGTGTCCTTACCCACTGGACCACCAGGGAAGCCCTATCTTTTACTTTCTTAAAAGGATGAAGAAACCAGAATGTCCAGCTTCGTAGACTAAATTTGTTTTGGTTCTTTTTGGTGCAAGTGTGCAAGCATCTCCGCATTATCTAGGGCTGTTACATAGACCCTACGTGAAACAGGGAATGCACAATGATAAGCTAGAAGCCTGTCAGCCCTTTTCCTTATGAAAAAATAAGATTGGCCCTAAAACTGGTACTGCTACCCAGATTTCTAGTTACATCTGGCTTATTTTTTCCCTGCACCTGATACGAAACTAATGTTATATGCTTTCTTACTTACGTAGTTTTGATTTAGGTCGGTCTCCAAACTGGGCTGAGATAGGTAATGCACCCAAATTGCAGTTTTTCAGAGGTTTAATTATCCATGTCTCCTTCCCTATCTCCTGTTCATATATAGCTCAAGTTAAGTTTATGTTTTATCACCTTCTATAAAAATGTTTGGCTTTGGGACTTCCCTGGTGGTCCAGTGATTAAGACTCTGTGTTCCCCATGCAGGAGACTCGAGTTCAATCCCTGGTCAGGGAACTAGATCCCACATGCCACAACTAAGACCCAGTGGAGCCAAAAAAAAAAAAGTTTGGCTTTGAAAAGTAAAATTAAGAGAAAAAAAGATTTGCAGTTATTAGTGGGTTTTAGTTCATCTTGTGACTGCAAAAATCAGATGTCTTTACTTCATTATTTTAAAATGTTTATTAGAGTTGTTTAATAGAAGAGTGTAAAAGAAAGGCAGGCCTTAATCCCTCCTGTCACTGAGATAACTTTTTGAAATTAAATAAGCAGATGTTAAACTTGTTAGCAAATGTAAAAGGCAGATACTCTTCCCAGAGAAAATAACTGTTGTGTTTTTCTGTAACCTTTCAGGAAGAAAACATTTAATGAATATAGCCATAGGTGCTTTCACTATTTTTTTCTGGGTATGATGAGAAGCATGGTGAAGCTGTGTGCAAAATTTTAATATAAAGTAAGCAGGTACTTCATCTTTGGAAGGAACAGTGGGGTTTCTGTTTAAATGTACTGAACCTCTTTAGGAAAAAGCACAAGCTCGAAAGATTTCTTAACCAGCCAATTAGAGAAGGTCATAATGATTAAGGCTTTCTCAAAGTCACATGTTAAAGCTTGAATCAGAGTAGATCTTGAACCTGAACTTGGTGTAAATTTTCCCAGAAGCTGTGCTAATACTGTCCGTATCCAATATCCAAATGAACTTGTGGCTGATGCCTTACTTAGTACTAGAAGTGGAAGCTTGTAGCCTTCCAAGTCTTTCCTTGAGATGAATTATTTGATTGGTCTGCGACCGATAAAGTCTCCAGTACTTTGGCCACCTGATGTGAAGAGCCGAGTCATTGGAAAAGATCCTGATGCTGGGAAAGATTGAGGGCAGGAAGCGAAGGGGGCAACAGGGGATGAAATGATTGGATGATGTCACTAACTCAGTGAATATGAGTTTGAGAAAACTGCAGGAGAAAGTGAAGGACAGGGAGGCCTAGCGTGCTGAGGTCCCTGGGGTCACAGAGAGCTGAACATGACTGAGCAACTGAGCAATAACAAATTCAGGTTACTGGTTGAGAAATAGCCAGGACTTGACTTGGAAGGTCATTCTCTTTATGTTCAGGTGCCCTCCTCTGTCTGCCTTCTTGGAGCACCTACTGTAACTACACACACCTGAACAGCTATTGCTCTTAAAGACTATAGAAGTTTCAGATGTAGCTGTTAGTGTGTTGGTATTGCCTGTCAGAGTGCAAGCTCTCTGCATGTTCTTCCCCTCATTCTTTTTCTTTTTTATCAGATATTAAAGGCCTCAAAAAAGAGGCATGCTTCTCATTTGAATGTTTTCCGACAGTCTGTTGAAAAAATGATTGATTACCTGCTTTGGGATGGGGTTGAGTTTTATAAGTAAAAGACTAGCAGTCTCAGTTTGAAATGAACTGTGGCACATTTTCCTTTTAAATACGTGGGTATAGCCATAGGTGCTTTCACTATTTTTTTCTGGGTATGATGAGAAGCATGGTGAAGCTGTGTGCAAAATTTTAATATAAAGTAAGCAGGTACTTCATCTTTGGAAGGAACAGTGGGGTTTCTGTTTAAATGTACTGAACCTCTTTAGGAAAAAGCACAAGCTCGAAAGATTTCTTAACCAGCCAATTAGAGAAGGTCATAATGATTAAGGCTTTCTCAAAGTCACATGTTAAAGCTTGAATCAGAGTAGATCTTGAACCTGAACTTGGTGTAAATTTTCCCAGAAGCTGTGCTAATACTGTCCGTATCCAATATCCAAATGAACTTGTGGCTGATGCCTTACTTAGTACTAGAAGTGGAAGCTTGTAGCCTTCCAAGTCTTTCCTTGAGATGAATTATTTGATTGGTCTGCGACCGATAAAGTCTCCAGTACTTTGGCCACCTGATGTGAAGAGCCGAGTCATTGGAAAAGATCCTGATGCTGGGAAAGATTGAGGGCAGGAAGCGAAGGGGGCAACAGGGGATGAAATGATTGGATGATGTCACTAACTCAGTGAATATGAGTTTGAGAAAACTGCAGGAGAAAGTGAAGGACAGGGAGGCCTAGCGTGCTGAGGTCCCTGGGGTCACAGAGAGCTGAACATGACTGAGCAACTGAGCAATAACAAATTCAGGTTACTGGTTGAGAAATAGCCAGGACTTGACTTGGAAGGTCATTCTCTTTATGTTCAGGTGCCCTCCTCTGTCTGCCTTCTTGGAGCACCTACTGTAACTACACACACCTGAACAGCTATTGCTCTTAAAGACTATAGAAGTTTCAGATGTAGCTGTTAGTGTGTTGGTATTGCCTGTCAGAGTGCAAGCTCTCTGCATGTTCTTCCCCTCATTCTTTTTCTTTTTTATCAGATATTAAAGGCCTCAAAAAAGAGGCATGCTTCTCATTTGAATGTTTTCCGACAGTCTGTTGAAAAAATGATTGATTACCTGCTTTGGGATGGGGTTGAGTTTTATAAGTAAAAGACTAGCAGTCTCAGTTTGAAATGAACTATGGCACATTTTCCCCTTTTAAATACGTGGGTATAGCCTTAAATTTCCCTCTAAATGCTGCTTTAGTTGCTTCCCATAAATCTGGGTATGCAGTGGGTTTTGTTTCCATTAATTTAAAAATATGTTCCAATTTGTTGTTTTTTTCTTTGATCCATTGGTAATTCAGGAGTGTGTTGTTTAATTTCCACCTACTTGTGAATTTCTCAGGACTCCTTCTGCTATTGATTTCTATTTTCATTCCGTTGTGCTTATAAAACACTGATTTATTGGGACTTGTGTTGTGGCCTGGCACATGGTCTATCCTGGAGAATGTTCTACTATGTGCTTGAGATGAATGTGTTTTCTGCTGTTACTGGTTGGGAGTGTTCCCTAGGTATCTGTTAGGTCTAGTAGGTTAATTGGTTTTTACCTTGGGTATGTGTCATGATAGTTGTAGAATTTTGATGAATTCTTAACACATTATTGACCAGTGGATTTTTGCAGTAAGTAGCACCTGGAGCATTAAGGCGTTAACAATGCATTAAGACTTATCCAGTATCTTGAATGAACTGAGTTTCTCTTAGATTAAGAGTACAATGCTTAGTGCAAAGGGTTTGAGATAAAATTCATTTAATAATACACTGTTTTGAGAGCTTTGCTAGAGGTATGCATGGTGTTCTGAATGAAAATAGACTTGGTAAGACAGGTATATTGAAAAGTTTTCTGAGCTAATTTAGGAACACTTAATGACTGCTTTGTTCATCAAGATACGTCTGATGTACAGAGGCCTCTGTTTCTAACATTAGCAAAGCTTACTATCAGACTCTGAAGAGTTGTTGGAGTTGTCCTAGAGCTTGTAAACTTGGAAGGTTAATTGCCTTTCAGTGTATTTGGCAGTTATGAAGGTAGACATTGATAACAACAGGGCACATGCAAAGAGCTCCAAAGTGATTATGACGCCTCTTTCGTGTTTTGTAACCATCCGTCTCAGTTTTATGTCCATGACACCACTGCCCCACTTTTTAAGGGAATACTTTATGGAAATGGGTTTCTGTTACCCATTTGCATGTAGAACACGCTGAATGGTGTTTTTCAGTGGGCTTACTGTAAATCAGAAATGTCCAGCTGTTGAAACTAGCGTGAACTTTCTACTGGTATTTTGGTAACCTTAGAAATGGAAAGGATTAAATATTTTATTTAGCACCATATGAATGAATCGTATTTAACAAATTTATACACCTGAAATCTGCTATCTAGATGTTAGTTTCTAAAGTTTAAAGAATCTGTGGTCAGGGCTTGCCTGGAGGTCCAGTGGGTTAAGAGGCCGCCTTGCAGTGCAGCTGGCACCAGTTTGATCCCTGGCCCAGGAAGATCCCACATGCTGAGGAACAGTTGGGCCAGTGTGTCCAGTCATGAGCCAACGCTCTTGAGTGCATGCGCCCAGAGCCAGTGCTCTGCAGCAAGAGAGGCCACTGCAATGGGAGGCTCACTCAGGCCAAGGAATAAAGATGGATGAAAAATAAGCAGTGACTTAGAGGCAAAAAAAAAAAAAAGAAATTAAAAAAAAATCTGTTGTCAAGGTAGTGGAAAATTGAATACCTTTTCATGAAGCCTTTGAAAGAAAGTTGCTCAAGTAAATCAAGAAGCTCAAGATTCCTCTTCATAGACGTGAAAACATTTACTCAGCTAAACGTTTACTCAGTTGTTTATCGAATGTTAGAATGGAAGCCCCAGAGTTCAGCATTCTGTCTACAGGAAGCGTGGAATAAGATGTCAGCACGCTGGTGCTCTTAGCCAGGGTCCCCTGACAGGATTCTCTTATTAAAATAAAACTGAAACTTCTGCAGCATCTTTACTCAGCACAGTTGCTTTTTTGTTCATTTGTTTGTTTTAATATTTTATTTTTGGCCTAGCTGGGTCTTCACTGCTGCGTATAGGTTTTCTCTGGTTGCAGAAAATGGGGGCCATGCTCTGTTGTGATCCGTGGCCTTCTCCCTTTGTGGCTTCTGTTGTTGCGGAGCATCGGCTCTAGGTGCTGGGGCTTCAGTGGCTGTGGCTTGCAGGCTCTTGAGCACAGGGTCAGTGGTTGTGGAGCAGGGTCTGGTTGCCCTGAGGCATGTGGAATCTTC
This sequence comes from Tragulus kanchil, assembly GCA_022376925.1. Lineage (NCBI taxonomy): Eukaryota > Metazoa > Chordata > Mammalia > Artiodactyla > Tragulidae > Tragulus > Tragulus kanchil. Next base: position 22,564,448 of record JAIOJX010000027.1, on the reverse strand, counting down.
CTGGACCAGGGGTTGAACCTGTGTCTCCTGCATTGGCGGGTGATTTCTTAACCACTAGACCACCAGGGAAGTCTCTCTTTTTTGTGTTGTTAATTTTTTGAAAACTTTTTTTATATTGGGATATAGTTATTAACAATGTTGTAGTTTCAAGTACACAGCAAAGTGATACAGTTATACATATACTTGTATGTATCCTCTTAAAAGTTCTTTTCCCATTTAAGTTATGTAGTATTGACCAGAGTTCATGAGAACCTAGAGTTTTTTTTTACAGAAAGAAACAAAAACCACTTATTTTTTTTTAAAGTAAGTTTATTTTAGAACATTTTTAGATTTATCAAAAAACTTGCAAAGGTGGTTCAGAAAGATCCCATGTGTCTCACACCCAGCTTCTCATTAACGTAAACTTATATTGGTATATAGTACGTTTGATACAATTAACGAACCAACAATGACATATCATTTTAGGTGTTTGTTTATATATCTATGGTTACACTGGGTTTTCATTGCTGCTCATGGGCTTTCTCTAGTTGAGGCACACAGGCTTTTCATTTTGGTGGCTTCTTTTGTTGTGGAACACAGGCTCTAGGCACACAGGCTTCGGTAGTTGTGGCATGTGGGCTCGGTAGTTGCAGCCCACGGGCTTTGTTGCCCTGCGGATATGGTATCTTCATGTACTAGGGATTCAGCCTGTGTCCTCTGTACTGGCAGGTGGATTCTTTACCACTGGGCCACCAGGAGAGTTTGTGATATGTCATTGTTAACTAAGGTTCATACATAATTCAGATTTCCTTTGTTTTTCCTTTTTTTTTTTTTTTTGGCCACTTCTGTTGGTCTTTCATTTATCTATTTTCATCCATCTTTGTTCTTTGACCTGTGTGGGCCTCCCATCACAGTGGCCTCTCGCTGTAGAGTACCAGCTCTGGGCACATGCGCTCCACAGCTCCGGCTCGGTAGTCAGACACATTGGTCCAGCTGCTCCGCGTCTGGTGGGATCTTCCCAGGCCAGGAATCAAACTGGCGCCCCTTGCACTGCAAGGCGGTGTCCTTACTCACTGGACCACCAGGGAAGGCCTCCTTCGTTTTTCCTAATGTCCTTTTTTCTGTTCCAGGATCCCATCCAGGATACTGCTTTGCTTAGTTGTATCTTCTTAGGCTTATCTTGGCTCTGTTGGTTGAGATTAGAACACACATAACTTAAGATTCTTTGATTGTTCGTACTTAATTGTTTTCTAAAAGCTCATAAGGTGGTATTTCTGTGTAAGATGTTATTGCTTGTGTAACGCTTATTGACATTTTTTTTCTTTTTTTTTGCGAGGGAGCAGGCCCCTTCTATTGGTCTTTCATTTCTCTGTTTTCATCCATCTTTGTTCTTTGGCCTGTGTGGGCCTCCCATTGCAGTGGCCTCTGTTGTCACAGAGCGCCGGCTCGGTAATTGGATGCATCAGTCCAGCCGCTCCGTGGCACGTGGGATCTTCCCAGGCCAGGGATCAAACCGGCGCCCCTTGCACTGCAAGGCGATGTCCTTACCCACTGGACCACCAGGGAAGCCCCTTATTGGCATTTTTAAGGTTGGATCACTTTTAAGTATTTGACTTCCATGTGCTGGATGTTTACCACACTCTTCAGTACTACAGCCACTAAGGACTGTTTAAATTAGGTCAAATAGTCACCTCTTCACTTGCACTGGCTATGTGTCAAGATCTTAATAGCTGCCTGTGGCTACTGGCTGCTGTGCGGCCAGTGCAGCTACAAGACATTTACATCATTGTAGGAAGTTTCTTTGGCCAGCTCTGATGTAGAACGTCACCACCCACATAACAGCATTTGTGTGTGTGTGTGTGTGTGTGTGTTGAGTATTTGGGTTTCACTTGGAAATGCCGGGAATTGTATCATCCTTCTCCTTACAAACCATTGGTGGTGTCTCTGGTCTTCAGAGGTGGGGCCTTGGGCAGAATCGGGCCACAGGGTGGGAAAGTAGGATGCCCCTGTGGATGAGCAGTGGGGCTAAGGTAGGACTTCTTTCTCTCTTCCAGAGCTCTTCCCTCGCGGCACTGCTCCCTTCCCTTGTGAACCTCTGACTTCGCCAACCCTTTTCTCCTGCCAGCCCGTGCAGACAGAGGCAGATGCTGGGAGCCTGTATCTGGTGAAACCTGAAGAGTGCGCGTTGAATGGCCCCAGTGGGCAGAAGCACCACGTGCTCTCGAGGCCGGCGCCGCCTCTTCTGGTTGGGGTCCTTGTGTTGTTGGATGTGCAGTGGGGTCTCGCGCTGAATGCAGCGGCGGCATCTGAGGCCCAGCCAGAGAGCAGAGGCAGTGTTTCTCTGAGTTCAGCAAAACCATAATTATTGCGTGTTCTTTTCAGAACTCTGTTTTAATATCTTGGGCAAAGTCTTACTGTAGAATCATTTTATTTCTTTGTGTTAAATTACATCAACATTTTGCCCAATTAAATATCTTCATAAGAGTTCTACAGCATTTCATTAGTGAACATACTTGCCAGTAATGTCGAATAATGGGTTGTGACTGTATTTAAACAATGTTTGGTCAGTTTTCAATGAGGTTCAGTGTTCCACTGAACACTGAGCTATTTCACACCTTGTGGTCTTCAGACCTGACATTCCTTTGTCTGGTATGGTAACCTTGATCACCTCTCATCCTTCCCTCGAGACTTAGAGCCAGCCTGCCGAGCTCCAGAACCCTCCACGCCTTCCCCATAAGTATTTGACTTCCATGTGCTGGATGTTTACCACACTCTTCAGTACTACAGCCACTAAGGACTGTTTAAATTAGGTCAAATAGTCACCTCTTCACTTGCACTGGCTATGTGTCAAGATCTTAATAGCTGCCTGTGGCTACTGGCTGCTGTGCGGCCAGTGCAGCTACAAGACATTTACATCATTGTAGGAAGTTTCTTTGGCCAGCTCTGATGTAGAACGTCACCACCCACATAACAGCATTTGTGTGTGTGTGTGTGTGTGTGTGTTGAGTATTTGGGTTTCACTTGGAAATGCCGGGAATTGTATCATCCTTCTCCTTACAAACCATTGGTGGTGTCTCTGGTCTTCAGAGGTGGGGCCTTGGGCAGAATCGGGCCACAGGGTGGGAAAGTAGGATGCCCCTGTGGATGAGCAGTGGGGCTAAGGTAGGACTTCTTTCTCTCTTCCAGAGCTCTTCCCTCGCGGCACTGCTCCCTTCCCTTGTGAACCTCTGACTTCGCCAACCCTTTTCTCCTGCCAGCCCGTGCAGACAGAGGCAGATGCTGGGAGCCTGTATCTGGTGAAACCTGAAGAGTGCGCGTTGAATGGCCCCAGTGGGCAGAAGCACCACGTGCTCTCGAGGCCGGCGCCGCCTCTTCTGGTTGGGGTCCTTGTGTTGTTGGATGTGCAGTGGGGTCTCGCGCTGAATGCAGCGGCGGCATCTGAGGCCCAGCCAGAGAGCAGAGGCAGTGTTTCTCTGAGTTCAGCAAAACCATAATTATTGCGTGTTCTTTTCAGAACTCTGTTTTAATATCTTGGGCAAAGTCTTACTGTAGAATCATTTTATTTCTTTGTGTTAAATTACATCAACATTTTGCCCAATTAAATATCTTCATAAGAGTTCTACAGCATTTCATTAGTGAACATACTTGCCAGTAATGTCGAATAATGGGTTGTGACTGTATTTAAACAATGTTTGGTCAGTTTTCAATGAGGTTCAGTGTTCCACTGAACACTGAGCTATTTCACACCTTGTGGTCTTCAGACCTGACATTCCTTTTGTCTGGTATGGTAACCTTGATCACCTCTCATCCTTCCCTCGAGACTTAGAGCCAGCCTGCCGAGCTCCAGAACCCTCCACGCTCTTTCCCTCATGTGCCCCACCAGGGGGGCCATGGTGTATTGCTGTTTCCCCAGGTCTCAGGCTCCTGTGTGTCAGTGTCTTGCAGAGGCCCCAGCCACGTGGTCCTTTAGTTTGGTGGAACAGAAGAAGCGTAGAAACCCACACCAGGTTCATCCCGCTCAGTATAAATCAAGTGCATAGTTGGGTATTGTCTTTGTTAGCCAGTATTGCCCTGTCAGGTCAGGTGTGGTTCTGATGTTGCCTCAGCTGTTTTCACTTTCATTTAGGTGACAGAAACTAGACATAGGAGCTTTGGAATTTCCAGTATAATTTGTTATTCCCTTATTTTGCCAGCACCTGAGTTAGGCTTCTTAGCTGCTTTTCCTTTCAGCCACTGTAAGCTATAATTACACTTCACTGTGTGTGTGATTTGAAGACTATTCAGTCGCTCTTTTGTTACTGTATAAAAAGCATGCCCGGGTTCCAGTTTTTATTTTTGGACATTTATTCTGTCTATAATCATGGTGGTATTTTATTTCAGCAGATGGTTCATAAGATACTGCTATGTAGAAGGAGATTCTAAACATGTGACTTTCTCTCTTGAATTCTTTTTTCTTTTAAGTGTATAAGAAAGACGAGAACAATTTTTTTTACAGGGATACTGTTCCAAGTAACCCTGATGGTTTGTTCTAATTGACATAGTTTACACACCTTCCAGCTTCAAGAGTGCGCGCCAGAGAACCGCTTCCCAGGGGCTGGACTGCAGGAGGAAGAGGCTTGTCTTATCAGATGCTCTCTTGAGTTTACTTTGCTGCTAAAAGCGAGTTGGGTTGGGGGAAAATTTTCTTGTTTATCAAGCTTTACCATAACAGTTTGCTTTGAAACAACTGTGTGAACTCTTCCTGGTGTCCCTGTGTTTCCAGGGATGCTTTTGGATCTGTTAGCAACGCAGGTAGAACACTCAGTGTACTTTGTGGTACTAGACGTAGCTGAAGCCTCCTGGAACAGGTCCAGCCTGAACACGATCCGGAAGTCAGAACGAGCAAGTATGCAAATACTGTTAGAGTCTGAAAGTCTTCTGGAGAGATGCCTGCAGGCGGACCCGCCGAACTGATGAAAACGCGTTCACGGACAGACATTCAGTTGTTCTGGGCACTGAGTGACTGGTTTCAGTCAACAAGGCACTAATGTCTCCTTTTAAATTTGTTCATGAAGCCAGCTCTTGGAATGTAGGTGTCCTGGTGATAAACCCGGATGTTGTTGGGATAGTCAAAAAGTAATGGATTTCAAAAGCATATTTGGTTGGGCTTTGCCAGGTTGTATTTGGTTTTGCTTTTGAGCAAGATAAGCTCTATGTAAATTCACAAAGCTCAGTCCACCCAGTTGTTTACAAGGTGCCCTCTTGGAACAATTCAATGTGATGCCTCTAATCCCAAATCAGAATAGATAATATATCTCTAGTTATTGATTTTTTAAATATACAGTTGAAAAACAGGAAAATATTAAAAATTCCCCATAAGTTACTTGATGCAACCTCTTTAAAAGCCAACTAGATGATTTTGTTAAATGAATCCAACCTTACAGATCATGGAATTAACCCTAAATATACAAAGACAGGGGGAGATCTGAGAAATATTTTGAATTCTTTTTTCTTTTAAGTGTATAAGAAAGACGAGAACAATTTTTTTTACAGGGATACTGTTCCAAGTAACCCTGATGGTTTGTTCTAATTGACATAGTTTACACACCTTCCAGCTTCAAGAGTGCGCGCCAGAGAACCGCTTCCCAGGGGCTGGACTGCAGGAGGAAGAGGCTTGTCTTATCAGATGCTCTCTTGAGTTTACTTTGCTGCTAAAAGCGAGTTGGGTTGGGGGAAAATTTTCTTGTTTATCAAGCTTTACCATAACAGTTTGCTTTGAAACAACTGTGTGAACTCTTCCTGGTGTCCCTGTGTTTCCAGGGATGCTTTTGGATCTGTTAGCAACGCAGGTAGAACACTCAGTGTACTTTGTGGTACTAGACGTAGCTGAAGCCTCCTGGAACAGGTCCAGCCTGAACACGATCCGGAAGTCAGAACGAGCAAGTATGCAAATACTGTTAGAGTCTGAAAGTCTTCTGGAGAGATGCCTGCAGGCGGACCCGCCGAACTGATGAAAACGCGTTCACGGACAGACATTCAGTTGTTCTGGGCACTGAGTGACTGGTTTCAGTCAACAAGGCACTAATGTCTCCTTTTAAATTTGTTCATGAAGCCAGCTCTTGGAATGTAGGTGTCCTGGTGATAAACCCGGATGTTGTTGGGATAGTCAAAAAGTAATGGATTTCAAAAGCATATTTGGTTGGGCTTTGCCAGGTTGTATTTGGTTTTGCTTTTGAGCAAGATAAGCTCTATGTAAATTCACAAAGCTCAGTCCACCCAGTTGTTTACAAGGTGCCCTCTTGGAACAATTCAATGTGATGCCTCTAATCCCAAATCAGAATAGATAATATATCTCTAGTTATTGATTTTTTAAATATACAGTTGAAAAACAGGAAAATATTAAAAATTCCCCATAAGTTACTTGATGCAACCTCTTTAAAAGCCAACTAGATGATTTTGTTAAATGAATCCAACCTTACAGATCATGGAATTAACCCTAAATATACAAAGACAGGGGGAGATCTGAGAAATATCTCTAATCTGGTATTTTTATTTAAGAGGAGTCATTTTAAATTGTTGTTGCTGGTTGCTAAGTCATGTCTGACTCTTCTGCAGTCTCAAAGACTGAAGCCCACCAGGCTCCTCTGTCCATGGATTTTCCAAGCAAGAGCACTGCAGTGGGTTGCCATTTCCTCCTCCAGGGCATCTTCCCCACACAAGGATTAACCCCTGGTCTCCTGGGTCTCCTGCATTGCAGGCGGATTCTCCACCGCTGAGCCATCAGGGAAGCTATTTTAGATTATACCGCATGCCTGCTAAGTTGCTTCAGTGACGTCTGACTCTTTGTGACCCTGTGGACTGTAGCCCATCAGGCTACTCTGTCCGTGGGATTCTCTAGGCAAGAATACTGGCGTGGGTTGCTATGCCCATTTCTAGGGGATCTTCCCTACCCAGAGATCAAACCTATGTCTCTTAAGTCTTCTGCATTAGCAGCCAGGTTCTTTACCACTAGTGCCACCTGGGAAGCCCCTTTTACTATGCATAAGAATAATCCAGAAATCTGTTTTTTGTTTCTTAAAAAATTTTGCATGTTATCCTACTTGCTATATAAACTGGCTCTATGCAAGAAGTTGAGACTGTGTAATTTACATTTTATTTATATATTTTTAAATATATTTTGGGGGGGTGGGAAGGGAGGGGGGCGGGTGGGCCACTTCTATTGGTTTTTCATTTGTCTATTTTCATCCATCTTTGTTCTTTGGCCCGTGTGGGCCTCCCATCGCGGTGGAGTCTGTCGTTGCAGAGCACTGGCTCTGGGAGCATGTGCCCCAGAGCTCCGGCTCGGTAATTGGACACATCAGTCCAGCTGCTCTGCGGCACGTGGGATCTTCCCAGGCCAGGGATCGAACCGGCGCCCCTTGCCCTGCAAGGCGGTTTCCTTACCCACTGGACCACCGGGAAAACCCCTAGAAAATTTTTTTTTTTAAAGATTTATTTATTTATTTTGGTGGGGGTGGGGTGGGGGGGGAGGGGGGCGGGTGGGCCACTTCTATTGGTTTTTCATTTGTCTATTTTCATCCATCTTTGTTCTTTGGCCCGTGTGGGCCTCCCATCGCGGTGGAGTCTGTCGTTGCAGAGCACTGGCTCTGGGAGCATGTGCCCCAGAGCTCCGGCTCGGTAATTGGACACATCAGTCCAGCTGCTCTGCGGCACGTGGGATCTTCCCAGGCCAGGGATCGAACCGGCGCCCCTTGCCCTGCAAGGCGGTTTCCTTACCCACTGGACCACCGGGAAAACCCCTAGAAAATTTTTTTTTTTAAAGATTTATTTATTTATTTTGGTGGGGGTGGGGTGGGGAGGGAGGGGAGCAGGCGGGCCACTTCTATTGGTCTTTCACTTGTCCATTTTCATCCATCTTTGTTCTTCAGCCCGTGTGGGCCTTCCATCGCAAAGGCCTCTGTTGTTGCAGAGCACCGACTCTGGGCACATGCGCTCCAGAGCTCCTGCTCAGTAATTGGACACATGGGTCCAGCTGCTCCGCGGCACGTGGGATCCTCCCAGGCCGGGATCGAACCAGCGCCCCTTGCACTGCAAGGCGGTGTCCTTACCCGCTGGACCACCAGGGAAGCCCTAGAAATCTTTTAAAATCACAGATTCCCAGACACCACCATAGAGATTCTAATTCAGCAGGTCTTGGTAGAGCCTCAAAATTTGCAATTCTGACAGTCTCTCAGCTGCTGCTGCTGCTGCTAGTCCATGGACCACACCTTGAGTGAGACTGTCCTCATCTCCATCAGGGGCGAACAGAGTCTGCAGAGGAGAAAACACTGTTTTCACCTTTGCTCCAAGATGCTACGCAAGCACTCTGCAATATATTCCTCCAATACATAACCTGCGGATCCGTTTTATTTGCTATGAAGGAACTTCACTAGTTATTGCTAAAAGTAATTCTATGGAGGTTTGGATTTTGTAAGTTTTTTGTTGTTGATATTGTTACAAATAAACCTTTCACACAGTTCAAAAAAAAAAGAGTAGTGGATCCGCATCTCTAGTAGGGCCTGGCTTCAGCTTTGACTCTAAGTCAATCTAAGCCTCAGTTGTCAGCGTTCATTAATTTTAAGTGTTTGTGCCTCTTTGTTGCTAATATGATGGCTCATGTTTTGAGTAAACAATATCCTTAAAGCACAGGAGTGCAAGTGTTTTGTTTTTCTAGTAGTGGTAGGCAGGCTCTGTACCTGGTCCTTTGCTCTTTATTCCTCTCAACAGCTCAGTGAAAGAACGTTTTCACGTGTGTTAACACACAGGTTGAATAACTTGTGTAAAATTGCATAGCTGATCAGTGGGGGAATAGATTTTTGAGCATGATTTGATCTGGTTGACAGTTTGAACTGTGGACTAATCAGAAAGCAGATATTTATGTTGATAAAACAGCAGCATTTTCTAACAGGTCCTGGAGCAGTGGATTTACCCAAACTGTTTTAGAAAGACTGTTGTGAGTAGTCCCGGATTAAAGAGGAGAAAGGTTAGAATTTAGATGGAGCACAGGGTGGGGAGCCTCGGCTGGAGCCTGGCCGTCTGGGCACAGGCTTCAGATGTGCGGTTTGCCATGGTTGTGATGTTGAGCAAGTTTTTTCACTTACTCATGCTGAAATTTCCTCATTGGAAAAATGGAGATAATAATATTAGTTACCTCATCAGATTGTTGTGAGGATTAAATTAATTGAAACATGTAAGCAGTTAAAGCTGCAAGTATATAGGAAGCAGTTGTCTTTGGAGTGGGTAGGGGCTGACGAATGGAGGCTTGTGGGATCTCAGTTCCTGATCAGGAGTTGAAGCCCATCAGCAGTGAGACTGTCCTCAAGGGGAACAGAGTCTGCAGAGGAGAAAACACTGTTTTCACCTTTGCTCCAAGATGCTACAGCACTCTGCAATATATTCCTCCAATACATAACCTGCGGATCCGTTTTATTTGCTATGAAGGAACTTCACTAGTTATTGCTAAAAGTAATTCTATGGAGGTTTGGATTTTGTAAGTTTTTTGTTGTTGATATTGTTACAAATAAACCTTTCACACAGTTCAAAAAAAAAAGAGTAGTGGATCCGCATCTCTAGTAGGGCCTGGCTTCAGCTTTGACTCTAAGTCAATCTAAGCCTCAGTTGTCAGCGTTCATTAATTTTAAGTGTTTGTGCCTCTTTGTTGCTAATATGATGGCTCATGTTTTGAGTAAACAATATCCTTAAAGCACAGGAGTGCAAGTGTTTTGTTTTTCTAGTAGTGGTAGGCAGGCTCTGTACCTGGTCCTTTGCTCTTTATTCCTCTCAACAGCTCAGTGAAAGAACGTTTTCACGTGTGTTAACACACAGGTTGAATAACTTGTGTAAAATTGCATAGCTGATCAGTGGGGGAATAGATTTTTGAGCATGATTTGATCTGGTTGACAGTTTGAACTGTGGACTAATCAGAAAGCAGATATTTATGTTGATAAAACAGCAGCATTTTCTAACAGGTCCTGGAGCAGTGGATTTACCCAAACTGTTTTAGAAAGACTGTTGTGAGTAGTCCCGGATTAAAGAGGAGAAAGGTTAGAATTTAGATGGAGCACAGGAGTGGAGAGCCTCGGCTGGAGCCTGGCCGTCTGGGCACAGGCTTCAGATGTGCGGTTTGCCATGGTTGTGATGTTGAGCAAGTTTTTTCACTTACTCATGCTGAAATTTCCTCATTGGAAAAATGGAGATAATAATATTAGTTACCTCATCAGATTGTTGTGAGGATTAAATTAATTGAAACATGTAAGCAGTTAAAGCTGCAAGTATATAGGAAGCAGTTGTCTTTGGAGTGGGTAGGGGCTGACGAATGGAGGCTTGTGGGATCTCAGTTCCTGATCAGGAGTTGAAGCCCATCAGCAGTGAGAGCACATCATCCTTACCACTGGACCGCCAGGAAATTCCCAGGAAGTAGTTTTCGTTGCATGCAAGCTGCTGAAATAAGTTAGCGGGAAAGGAGAAGAGTCCAGATGTAGAGGATGTTACAAGGGAAGACATCACACAACTGGGTGGAGATGCAGTCCAGCAGGAGGGTTTTGAGGCTTTGAGGCTGGTGAAGAGTGTTGGTGTGATGAACAGGATGGGAACGTTAGGAGCTGTCTGTCGGGAAGATGAAGGTGGAATGCTGAACCCCAGGGAGAGGCTCAGCCGTGGACAAGAGCAGCCTCGCACTCGCTCTCTGGAGGGAGCTTCTTCCTGTGTCCTCCCCAACAGGAAGCAGCTTGAGTGTTGAGGAGCCGAGCCCTGGGCAATTCCTGTTAACGACTCAGCAGCTTCAGCTTTCTTGAGACAGAGCGATCAACAGGAGGGTGAGAGGGTGACCCTGTGCGGAAATGCTTCATGCCGTGGCTGTAGATTTCTAAGTGGGTTACAGTATACTTTCTTATTTTATTTGTAGCTAATAGTAAGAATGTTGTTTTTTAGTTGCTCAGTCATGAACAACTCTTTTGCCACCCCATAGACTGCAGCTCACCTGGCTCCTCTGTCCTTGAGATTTCCCAGGCAGGAATACTGGAGTATATTGCCACTTCCTTCTCCAGAACGTCTTCCCACCCAGGGATCGAACCATGTCTCTTGCATTGTCAGGCAGATGCTTTACCACTGAGCCACCTGGGAAGCTCGGTAGTGTGGCCCTGTTCATTTAGAGGAATTCAGGTAAGAATCTCGATTATAAGACCTGAAGTACTGCCACTTTGTGTTAATTTTACATTCCTCGCTTTCCCCATTGCGCTACTGTGCTTACTATGGTAGGCTTAGGAAGAGCTTCCTGACTAGGGTAAAGTGATTACAGGTTCAACAACTGATTCATATAAACAGAAGGATGAAAACACAGGCACTCCTCCCCAGGTCCGGTGGAGAGGGATTGTTCCCAGTGCTGTCAGTTGTCAAGGAGAAGCTCTGTTTTTGACTCTGTTTCATCAGAGTACTGTCCATGTGACTAAAAACCACTTGTGTACCCTGGTTGGTATGCATCACAGGCTGTTTTGCTTGGGAATATTTTGGTCCTGTTGGTGGTCTCTTTTTTTAGTGGTGTGGGGGGTCTGTTTAGTTAGGATTGAAGAACTATTTGAATCCCTGGTGCACTGCTTCTTAACCTGTTTGAAGGTCATACCCTTTGAAGCTCTACTGAAAGTATTTCCTCTTTCCAAATGTATATAAATAGTCCATATTGAGAACCTCTGCTTTATTTTATGATAGAATATGCTAGGCACTGAGACAGTTCAACATAATGTAAAATAATTCCTGCTGTCCAAGAATTTCATATTTGGTTGAGTAGAAGTGACTAATATAGAAACAGTTACATTTAAATTCATAACATGAGAGTCCCCAGTATTGTAGCATTACAGCAGGTGCTCAGTAGATGAGGTGGCTATTGTAATGGTTGCTAACTATCGAAGGCACTGAGCGTTCAGAGGAAGTTGTTGGGGATTATAGGTGGGGAAGCAGAGAAGCCCTGATCCTGTAGGACTGATAGGGAAAAAGGAGAGGATGGTGTTCAGGGGACAGGAGTCAATCCTTTGGAGTGAGAATGGAGTATGAATTTCAAAGACAGTGGTTAATCTGGCAGTCTCTTTTTTGTAATTAAAAAAAATATATATGATGGCTAATGATCAGTACCCAAATCTAGCCCAATTCATTGCCAGAAATAATTTATCTGTCCTAATCATTTTTTCTGGACATTTAAAATTTAAAGGTGGTACTTACTGTACATGAAGTTGCCTTTTTTTTTAAATGTATTTATTTGGTTGCACTGGGTCTTAGTTATGGTATGTGGGATCTAGTTCCCTGACCAGGGATTGAACCCAGGTCCCGAGCATTAGGAGCACAGAGTCTTGGCCTCTGGATCTCCAGGGAAATCCTTGAAGTTGTTTTTTTAAAAAATTATTTTCCCATTGTGTTAAGCCACTCTTGCAAATGACAGGATTTGTTACTCATTCCAGTCTGAACAATAAAAAGTATGTATTGGTTAATATAATCAAAAAGTTCCAGGGTAGGATGGAGATTAGATACAGTTCTATCCAGCTCTGTATTTCCAGGAGTTCTTTGCAGCTGTGCCCTGTTCCACACGTTAGCTTTGTTCTGAGGCTGGTCCCCTGCCCTCCCATCGGTCTGCATGTCACCAGGCCCTCCGTTAGAAGACACTAACATCACAGGGAGAGAGAAGCTGGGCCTTCCTGCCTCCTGCAAATGTTTTGCGATTTGGGTTGATTGGTACAGGTGACTGAGGACTAAGCAGGTCAGTGTGGGTTGGAGGAGATGGACCTGCTCTGGGAGATGCAGTGAGGGAGGCAGTCCCACCCTGGCTCCACGGCTGCTGCTTTGAGGCCTGGTAGAGGAGACCACCCATCGTCTCCCTACCCGTGCTATTATAAACTCTTAGTAAAGGACATTTGCAACAGCTGCAGTCTCTCTGCATCTGCGTGTGTGTAATTTAACTGTTCCACTGCTGCTGCTGGACATTGTAGAGCGTTTCCTCACCCAGCTTTGCTAAATAATGCTCAGGTGACCATCCTGATTATACTTAGAGGCGTTTTAAAGAAGAGTATAATTTAATACTTGGTACAACTTAAGTATGAAGGGAAAGAAGAAGTAATTGTGAAAGTGGTAGTTCCGTGGGCAGACACGGTGAGTTGGACAGTGAGGGGACTTGGGAGGACAGCTGGTTTGGGCGTTAGTGAGTCGAGTGAGGGCCGATCCTTGGTGGTTTTCTTCCCTTTTTTGGTGCACTTGAGCAACCTCTGGGTACCCCCTGGTTATTAATTGCTCCAACTTAAATTCTTTGGTTTTATCTTTAAAAGCTAGGAAAGGTGCTGAGGATGCTTTTTTCCTTTTGCTTATCATTTTCTATCATCCACCATTCCGTTACACTTTGGTTTGAACTTTTCTACTTTGCATAGATGGTACCAGAAGTTCCTTTCAAGTGAAAGCAACCAGTCTCTTACTCCTAACTCAGTTGTGAAGTCAGCATCATGGTAAAAATTATTTTCCCATTGTGTTAAGCCACTCTTGCAAATGACAGGATTTGTTACTCATTCCAGTCTGAACAATAAAAAGTATGTATTGGTTAATATAATCAAAAAGTTCCAGGGTAGGATGGAGATTAGATACAGTTCTATCCAGCTCTGTATTTCCAGGAGTTCTTTGCAGCTGTGCCCTGTTCCACACGTTAGCTTTGTTCTGAGGCTGGTCCCCTGCCCTCCCATCGGTCTGCATGTCACCAGGCCCTCCGTTAGAAGACACTAACATCACAGGGAGAGAAGCTGGGCCTTCCTGCCTCCTGCAAATGTTTTGCGATTTGGGTTGATTGGTACAGGTGACTGAGGACTAAGCAGGTCAGTGTGGGTTGGAGGAGATGGACCTGCTCTGGGAGATGCAGTGAGGGAGGCAGTCCCACCCTGGCTCCACGGCTGCTGCTTTGAGGCCTGGTAGAGGAGACCACCCATCGTCTCCCTACCCGTGCTATTATAAACTCTTAGTAAAGGACATTTGCAACAGCTGCAGTCTCTCTGCATCTGCGTGTGTGTAATTTAACTGTTCCACTGCTGCTGCTGGACATTGTAGAGCGTTTCCTCACCCAGCTTTGCTAAATAATGCTCAGGTGACCATCCTGATTATATTTAGAGGCGTTTTAAAGAAGAGTATAATTTAATACTTGGTACAACTTAAGTATGAAGGGAAAGAAGAAGTAATTGTGAAAGTGGTAGTTCCGTGGGCAGACACGGTGAGTTGGACAGTGAGGGGACTTGGGAGGACAGCTGGTTTGGGCGTTAGTGAGTCGAGTGAGGGCCGATCCTTGGTGGTTTTCTTCCCTTTTTTGGTGCACTTGAGCAACCTCTGGGTACCCCCTGGTTATTAATTGCTCCAACTTAAATTCTTTGGTTTTATCTTTAAAAGCTAGGAAAGGTGCTGAGGATGCTTTTTTCCTTTTGCTTATCATTTTCTATCATCCACCATTCCGTTACACTTTGGTTTGAACTTTTCTACTTTGCATAGATGGTACCAGAAGTTCCTTTCAAGTGAAAGCAACCAGTCTCTTACTCCTAACTCAGTTGTGAAGTCAGCATCATGGTAGAAGAGCCCTGCCTACTGTCTGTCCCCTGCTAGTTTTACTGTGTTCAGCTTCTGTTTAAAATGCATCACTTGGGCTTCCCTGGTGGTCCAGTGGGTAAGAACACCGCCTTGCAGTGCAAGGGGCGCCAGTTCGATCCCTGGCCAGGGAAGATCCCACGTGCCGTGGAGTGGCTGGATCGATGTGTCCAACTACCGAACCAGAGCTCTGAAGCCAGAGCCGGTGCTCTGTGATGAGAGAGGCCACTGCGATGGAAGGCCGACACAGGCCAGAGAACAATGATGGATGAAAATGGATGAGTGAAAGGCCAGTAGAAGTGCCCCCCCCCCCCCAAATGCATCACTTGGGGCTTCTCTGGTGGTCCAGTGGATAAAGAGTTGGCCTTGCAGTGCAAGGGGCACCGGTTTGATCTCTGACCCAGGAAGATCCCACGTGCCGTGGAGTGGCTGGATCGATGTGTCCAACTACCGAACCAGAGCTCTGAAGCCAGAGCCGGTGCTCTGTGATGAGAGAGGCCACTGCGATGGAAGGCCGACACAGGCCAGAGAACAATGATGGATGAAAATGGATGAGTGAAAGGCCAGTAGAAGTGCCCCCCCCCCCAAATGCATCACTTGGGGCTTCTCTGGTGGTCCAGTGGATAAAGAGTTGGCCTTGCAGTGCAAGGGGCACCGGTTTGATCTCTGACCCAGGAAGATCGCACATGCCGCGGAGCGGTTGGACCGGTGTGTCCAATTATGAGCCAGTACTCTGGAGCACATGCGCCCAGAGCTCGTGCTCTGCTACAGGAGAGGCCACTGTGATGGGAGGCCTACACAGACCAAAGAGTTAAGATGGATGAATATAGATAAATGAAAGACCAGTGAAATAGCCCCCCTCCCAATGCATCACTTGGGGCTTCCCTGGTGGTCCGAGGGTAAAGAGTCAGCCTTGCAGTGCAAGGGGCACTGGTTTGATCCCTGGCCCAGGAAGATCCCATATGCCGCGGAGTGGCTGGACCAGTGTATTAGATTATGAGCCAGCTCTCTGGAGCATATGCGCCCAGAGCCATGCTCTGCAGTGAGAGAGGCCACGGTAATGGGAGGCCCATACATGCCGAAGAATAAAAAGATTGATGAAAATAAATATAAATAAAAAGAGGCATGATGAGGAGAAGGAAAAAGAAATTATATATAAAAAAATGCATCACTGATTTACTCTGAGTAAAAGGACAGTTGAATTTCCTGCACTGCTACTAACAACAAAGCAGAATTCATTAAAATAGGATTTAGAATTTCTTTGATACAAGATTCTGTCCAGGAAGATTGAAGTGATTCTGTTTTAGAGGGTTTGGGGTTTTGTTTTGTTTGAGACAGCTGAAAGTAGGGGGATCTGTTGTAAGATGAGCCGTTGGCTTCTGCCCCCTTCGTGGACTTTTTCCCAGTTTAAATGGAAGCATCTGGGTGGGCGGCAGATGGAGCTGCTGCAGGCTGGCTCTGTGACACCTGCCAGCTTGTAAAGCTCACATATTCTCAGTATCACAATCGTTTGATACTAGAACTGCCAGAGAATGTCCTAAAAATAAAGATGGCCAGGAGCAGGGGAAGGGCTGAACAAGATGAGCTTGATCTTTTTCTTCAGAGACTCACTGCCATTAGGAGTTGGGTGTATGGCTGAAAACTCCCAACTAAAATGGACTTTTATATTTGCAGACTGCCCTGCCTTCCAGAAAGTGGGAGGAGACATTCTATTGGAAGACTGATAGTTTTCATTTTCCTGCATGAACTTCAGAAAACTTTTCTGATTGGCTGAATTTCAGTTGGGTGCCAGATACTTGCATGTGAGACAGTTTAGAGTAATTGTATTACTCTGCGCTCATTGTCCATACATTCTTAGCCCAAAATAACTCTTTGTCCCTTAGCCGCAGAAAGTATAAAACCTGGGTAGAAACTTAGCTGGGTAATTGATTCTGCCAAGATTTAGACAAGAAGCAGTGCAGACAGCACTCCTGGGGAGCCCCGTGAAGGACGGTGCGGCGCGGCGTTGGCGGCACGGTGGTGAGCGTAGCTGCCTTCCAGGGACAGGGGCAGACGGCGCAGAGTGGGAAGCGCGCACAGAAGTCACAGGCATGGACCCTGAGTCTAGTCCCCTCACTTCCATCAACAAGCCGGGCCTCCTGGGCAGGTTCTCTGGCCTCTCTAAACGCTCCTTAGGTTCCTCGTCTGTGAATTAGGGTAATACCTACGCACCTTATGCTGTGAGGGTGAAATGGCCTAGGATGTCATGAATCCTGGCACCTGATAAATTCTTAATAAATCTAAGGTGTATTATTTTAGTTATTTATTAGAGGCGCGATGAACTCACTTACCATATAGCACTCATTTACTGAGTGTTCACCTTCTGTAGGTATGTGATAAAGCCAGGCCCTTCTTTGTGAAGGACTTGGGCACATTCAGGGTTTCTGTTCACTAGTAGAGATGTGTACAGGGAGAGCGCTGGTGATGGCATTCACAGAGGGTGGACATTTCAGTTGGTGAGATGAGGTGGACAGACAGGGAGGGGTGTTCCCGGCCGAGGCCTGAAGCACAGAATGTGACGGAGGACGGGCCGTGGGGGCTGTGGACAGGAGGCAGAGTCTTCTCGGGGGAAAATGGCAGAGGTGGGGAAGCCTTCGGCAGAAACTATCGTTGGGGAACTTATATGTTGAGCGAATAAGTGCTTTACTTGATTCTCAAGGGTAGGAAGTTTTGAAGGATGTTAAGCATGGAAATAACATCAGTTGCATTTTAAGAGAGCAATTGTAGCAGAGTGGTAAAGGGAAGTCAGGGTGTTGCACTGTGTAGAGATGATGGACATTTTAATTGAAGAAACCATATGTTTATATGATACAAGGAACTAGACTTGGGATTGGATAAGGAATAAGTCTGATTACGGCTACTTGGTGGCTCTGGGAACTGTTAAGTGGGAAAGGAAATACGGGAGATGTTTCTGGAACATCCTGAGTTCCATTTGGTTGTGGTTAACTGTGAGGTGCTTATGAGAGCTCCAAGGAAAGACTGGGCCGTTGAGAAGGCTCTTTTGGGCTAGAGAGATGTGCACACATCGCAGGAAAACAGGCGGCAGGGAAGTCAGTGGAGCGGTGAGACCGGCCTCAAGGGAACGTGTAGCCTGAGAACAGTCGCAGAAAGAGAACGCCTGACGAGGAGGCAGCAGTCCACGTGCTCTCCGCGGAGGCCTTTCTGCTGGCCCTGAGACTTGTAGCTTTTACCAGGCGTATCCAGGTTGACTTTCTGGTCTGCCGTCAGTGTATTGACTTACAGGTACACAGGTCAGCTGTCTTTGTGTTCTTTGACTGATCTGCTCTTAGGACAAGTTTAACAAAAAAATGCAGAGTTGTGATTTCACAAGAATGAGACTCAGTAAAACATTTTGCGGATTTTTAACATTATTTGCATTTGGTATTTTGGCATTCCTGAAATAGTGTTCAAAGGTTATACCCATCACTGCCCTCTAGATGATCCACATAATCTTCCAAAGTGGAAAAGGTTTTCCAGAGAGAAAGCTTAGAAGCAGAAGGTGCTTTTGGGGAGGAAATGATAGGATCCCCTGGGCTGGTTTTAGAGGGCAGGTGTGGAAGACATGGCAGCCACACCTTCGTGGTTAGGGATCAGGGCATAAAGAAGACAGTTCGGGTGTTCAGAACCTTTGAGGAAGGGCGTCTTGATTCTTAACATTAGAAAGCAGGGGAACTGTGTGATGGAAATATCTCCCTTCTCCCCGAGACAGACCACAGCCTTTGGGACAAGAGCGGTGGTGAGGTGAGGCCTTAGAGCCTCTCCCGGTGGCGCCGCGGTCTCCCCTCTGCTTCTTCAGTCGCCCAGCTCAAGCGCCGCTTTTTTTTTTTCTGTTCTCTAGACTGACTATTCTTCCTCCCTCTGCTCCCCAGAGGAGAAAGCCTTCAGCTTTTAACTGGAGCGCTTTATTTGGCTGTCAGTGTTTGTCACATTAGTAGTTGGGTGGTCCTGGCTGGAGGTGGGGGGCTGTCCTGCCCTTTTGAAGGCCGGCCCGCACACCATTGTACTTAGGTGCCCACATCGGAGCAGAGGCAAGCTGGCTGGATGTTGAACCCAAAAGCGTGATCCTGTGGGTGGGAGAGAGTGTAGTTCTAGAAATGTTAAAGGCAAGGCAAAGCCCATGCACCTAATTTGGGGCGGGGTAGCGGTGGAATAAACTTCACAAAGAGCACTTTTGTTTGTTTCTGTTTTTCTTATTCTACACCCAACCATGTAAATTACTGAAAACAGGAACAAAATGGCAGTTATTCAGCACCTGTTATCTATTGCTTATTGATAAAAAGCAATGCATTAAAAAATATCTACTGGGCCCCAAGTGTTAATACTTCCTGACTTCTGTGTGTTCCGAGTAGCTGAGTGGAGTAAATGAGCTGCATCTTAGAGGCGTGAAGTCTGAAGTCGCAGGGGTGGTTTCTCCTCTCCCCCAAGGGGGAGAAGAAATTTGGTGGTTGAAGGGTGAAAAAAATCGTACTCTTCTTATGCACACGGTATATAAATGGAAATTCGTGTATCTGTGAATTCATATTCGTGTATCTGGTGTGTGTAGGGGGGAGTGGTCTTTTTCATTTTAGGGCTGAAACATGTTAGGCTTTTTTATTCTGGTACCTGCCGTGCCCTGAGCCTGCATGTCTGAGGGTGTTAGTGCACCTTCTTCATTGTTCTCAGCTCTGCACTGGCCTAAGGCCATAGGCTCTGAACGGGTCTCCAGGACCGTCTATGGGTATTTTTAGCGTTACGGCAAAACGTGTAATTCTAACCCTTGCCATGAAATATATACATGATGCTTCAAAAATACATTGATACAGTTCATTAGGGAACTTTGGTTTTAACTAAAAATATGCTGAGAAGAATACTAGGCGTGGGAAGACATGAATCCTGTGATACTTGCAACGTTACAATTTATAAGATTGTGAGTGGGGTTTCTTGGTAACAGGCATGTATGAGTATAGTGTGTTTTGCTCCTGGAATCATGTTGTTTTCAGAGATGTTAAAACCCACTAAGTTGGAAAGTTTTTTTCCCCTAATTTGAGGAGTCTGTTTGTCCTGTGTGCCTGCTCCCACCCACCCCAAGCCATGGATTTTTAGGATTTCCTCAGACTGCTCAAAGTATTCCCCTCATACCTTCATTCAAGATGTCTGATATTTTGCAAGTAGGTATATGGGAACTGTCTTCCCTGGTGACTCAGACAGTAAAATAATTTTCCTACAATGTGGGACCCCAGTTTGATCCCTGGGTCAGGAAGATCCCCTGGAGAAGGGAATGGCAGCCCACTCCAGTGTTCTTTCCCGGAAAATCCCATGGACAGATGAACCTGTGGGCTACACTTCATGGGGTCACAAAGAGTTGCATACAAGTGAGCGACTAACCGCGCCCGCCCACCGCCCCACATTCGAGAAGTAGTCAGACGGCGTGTCCTGATAGATTAAGCAGATGATAATCCATGGCGTTTGTGACGGCAGTTTTAGAGAGCCCAGTTAGGGCCCATTCTTCTGCTCGTGCCCTGTCCTGCTCATGCCGTAGTGATTTATCCTGACCTGTTTTTCTGTCCTCATGCTGCCTGCAGGAGAAGCCCTTGTTTATATCTTGGTCAGTCTGTAGTTCCCTTCCTTCCTTTTCTTTTTCCTTTTTCACTTTTGCTTTTCCAGGAGGCAGATTAGCACAATGTCTTTTAGAATAAGCAGACCTGAATTGGACTTCAGTTTTTATTCTGGTACCTGCCGTGCCCTGAGCCTGCATGTCTGAGGGTGTTAGTGCACCTTCTTCATTGTTCTCAGCTCTGCACTGGCCTAAGGCCATAGGCTCTGAACGGGTCTCCAGGACCGTCTATGGGTATTTTTAGCGTTACGGCAAAACGTGTAATTCTAACCCTTGCCATGAAATATATACATGATGCTTCAAAATACATTGATACAGTTCATTAGGGAACTTTGGTTTTAACTAAAAATATGCTGAGAAGAATACTAGGCGTGGGAAGACATGAATCCTGTGATACTTGCAACGTTACAATTTATAAGATTGTGAGTGGGGTTTCTTGGTAACAGGCATGTATGAGTATAGTGTGTTTTGCTCCTGGAATCATGTTGTTTTCAGAGATGTTAAAACCCACTAAGTTGGAAAGTTTTTTTCCCCTAATTTGAGGAGTCTGTTTGTCCTGTGTGCCTGCTCCCACCCACCCCAAGCCATGGATTTTTAGGATTTCCTCAGACTGCTCAAAGTATTCCCCTCATACCTTCATTCAAGATGTCTGATATTTTGCAAGTAGGTATATGGGAACTGTCTTCCCTGGTGACTCAGACAGTAAAATAATTTTCCTACAATGTGGGACCCCAGTTTGATCCCTGGGTCAGGAAGATCCCCTGGAGAAGGGAATGGCAGCCCACTCCAGTGTTCTTTCCCGGAAAATCCCATGGACAGATGAACCTGTGGGCTACACTTCATGGGGTCACAAAGAGTTGCATACAAGTGAGCGACTAACCGCGCCCCCCCCACCCCCCCACATTCGAGAAGTAGTCAGACGGCGTGTCCTGATAGATTAAGCAGATGATAATCCATGGCGTTTGTGACGGCAGTTTTAGAGAGCCCAGTTAGGGCCCATTCTTCTGCTCGTGCCCTGTCCTGCTCATGCCGTAGTGATTTATCCTGACCTGTTTTTCTGTCCTCATGCTGCCTGCAGGAGAAGCCCTTGTTTATATCTTGGTCAGTCTGTAGTTCCCTTCCTTCCTTTTCTTTTTCCTTTTTCACTTTTGCTTTTCCAGGAGGCAGATTAGCACAATGTCTTTTAGAATAAGCAGACCTGAATTGGACTTCAGTTACAGTTTCACTTTTTATTAACTGTGCAATCACCTGTAAAATAAAAATGCTCTCTCTGGGAAAGATTGTCCTTAATATACATAAAGAGTCATGTAACAGGTACACAGTACCTTGTGCCTTAAGTTATAACGTTGAAGAAGAACCTGGCATTCTAGCCCAGCATTCTTGTTTTATGGGTGATTTTTATGAGGCCTAGACAAGCCAAGGCCGGAGAGTGGGGCTAGAGAGGGGGACAGCCCCGATGCCACAGGTCTCAGTGTTCTCTTCGCTCCACTGCACTGTGCTTTTGTGTCATGTTGTTCCTTACTGTGCGCACACACAGGGAAATGGTGGTGCTTTAGCTCTCCCGGGTGAGCGAACACTGAGTTGGACCTGAACTGTATGGGTAGAGGTTACATTTGGATAAATTCTTAAGGTTAGTTCTGCAGAAGCCTTCTAAAATAGGATAATTATCATGCCCGTGTTTGTGAGTTCATTTACTTACTAGGTTTTATAATAGGAAAATGGATTGGAAAATCTCCTAAAATCCCATCTGGTCCTTTGATTTTTATGTGTGAAGGGCTTACAATCACCAGGAATTGTTCCAAACACATAAAACTGGTCCCTGTTGTCCAGAATTATCTTTCTAAGATGTGCATGTGGGGATGGCTGAGCGAAAGAGACACACACACACACTAAGTGCTTGAAATCTGTTGAAACCATATATTTGAGATTTAAGCTACTGAGGCATTTGGTTATGAATAAAAAGAAAACCAGTCATTGAAATTGATTATGTAATAGTCACATTTCCTCATTTATATTTAGGAGATAGCCTCTCATTTCTTTTAAGAAAGATCTAACTTATTTTGGGGACATACTGTTTTCACCAACAAAGGTTTTTCTTGGAAGACATGCCCTTGAGGATACCAAGGTTAACAGATGAGGCACCTGCCCTCAGGTAGCACAGTCTAATAGAAGGGACAAGTAACTACAATAGATTGAGGCTGGTGTGATGATAGAGCTGTGATAATAATACAAAGATCCGTGACTGCAGACAGGAAGCGATCCTTAAACCTTGACTTTGCCATCTTAACCAGAGGAAACACATACACCAAGTTTGAAAGTCATAAAACATCTTGGCAGTTGGGAAGCAGCTTGCAATATCTATAGCACTGTTGGAATTCAGAGTTCAAGGAAGGAAATAGCAGGAAGACTGGAGACATAGGCGAGGGCCAGGCAAGGGGAGGCTTCGCGTTCAGTGGTGTGCTGCGCTGCCTCACGCCAGGCAGGAAATGCTGTGAGCTTGTGCCAAACTCTGATGAAGTTTGCCGTGCTAGCCAAAAGAATCGATCACCTCTGTCCTTTCACTTACGTTAGTTACTGGATTTATTGTCTGCACAGATAAGTATAGAGTAAGAAAAATAGCTCTTGTAGGTAAGTAAATATTTAAAGTATAAAATGTGACCATTAGGCCTGCTGAGATGAATTGATAGCAGATTGCCTTTTACCTAAATTGTCTTTTTTAAAAAAAAAAAAAATCCTTATATTTAACATTTGTTTAGAGCTTTAAAGACCTCATGCATTGTATTAACTGTATCTTCTACATTATAGGTAGTTTGCTGCTGCTGGTGGTGGTGATGGTGGTAGTTGTTAATCCCAATTTAAGTTACAGCCTCTCTCTTAGGTCCTCTTTGAACATACTCATTCCCCAGTCCCTTCCAGTGCTTGTCGGGTGTTTACTGTGTTACGCCTTATAAAAAACAGTCAACAAAGAGAGGTCACAATATAATGAGAAAATTTGTTGTCAACAAAGGTAGAACTGTCATTGAGAATAATAGGCGATAGTACTTCTGCCTTCACTTGTCTCAGAGAAGCTTGTGGCATTGGAGGTCGTGTTCTGGTCCTTTTCCTAAAGATACCTGTGTGTTCACTCTAAATAAAGCAAAGTCTGTCCTCAAGCCTCACCCACTTTCAGGAGAGTTCCTAGGCTGCTTAAATGTGTATTTATTTGGCTGCATCGAGTCTTAGTTGCAGCACTCGACACTCAGAATCTACAGTCTTCATGGCGGTGTGCGGAATCTTTTAGTTGGAAAGTGCAGACTCTTAGTTGCAGTGAAACCCGGCAACTAAGTGGGAGTGTGGAGTCTTAGCTACTAGACCACCAGGGAAGTCCCTAGACTGCTTTGTGTTGCCTCAGTTTTAAATGTGAATACATTATTGAGGAGCACTGCATGTTTGGAGGAATAAGAAATCTTTGAAGGATTTTAAGCAGAACAACAATCTAGTTTTTATTTTTAAAATAAACTTTACTTTTCAGAACAGTTTTAGACTTACAGAAAACTTGTGCAAAGTATTCAAGTATGCCCCGCACTGAATTTCCCCCTTATTTTTTAGCATCTTACATTAGTATGATGGGTTTTTTTTCTCTCTCAACAATTAGTGAATCGCTCTGGATACATTATTATTAACTAAAGTCCATGCTTTATCTAGATATCCTTAGCTTTCACTTACGTTGGGTTTTTGTCTGCACAGATAAGTATAGAGTAAGAAAAATAGCTCTTGTAGGTAAGTAAATATTTAAAGTATAAAATGTGACCATTAGGCCTGCTGAGATGAATTGATAGCAGATTGCCTTTTACCTAAATTGTCTTTTTTAAAAAAAAAAAAAATCCTTATATTTAACATTTGTTTAGAGCTTTAAAGACCTCATGCATTGTATTAACTGTATCTTCTACATTATAGGTAGTTTGCTGCTGCTGGTGGTGGTGATGGTGGTAGTTGTTAATCCCAATTTAAGTTACAGCCTCTCTCTTAGGTCCTCTTTGAACATACTCATTCCCCAGTCCCTTCCAGTGCTTGTCGGGTGTTTACTGTGTTACGCCTTATAAAAAACAGTCAACAAAGAGAGGTCACAATATAATGAGAAAATTTGTTGTCAACAAAGGTAGAACTGTCATTGAGAATAATAGGCGATAGTACTTCTGCCTTCACTTGTCTCAGAGAAGCTTGTGGCATTGGAGGTCGTGTTCTGGTCCTTTTCCTAAAGATACCTGTGTGTTCACTCTAAATAAAGCAAAGTCTGTCCTCAAGCCTCACCCACTTTCAGGAGAGTTCCTAGGCTGCTTAAATGTGTATTTATTTGGCTGCATCGAGTCTTAGTTGCAGCACTCGACACTCAGAATCTACAGTCTTCATGGCGGTGTGCGGAATCTTTTAGTTGGAAAGTGCAGACTCTTAGTTGCAGTGAAACCCGGCAACTAAGTGGGAGTGTGGAGTCTTAGCTACTAGACCACCAGGGAAGTCCCTAGACTGCTTTGTGTTGCCTCAGTTTTAAATGTGAATACATTATTGAGGAGCACTGCATGTTTGGAGGAATAAGAAATCTTTGAAGGATTTTAAGCAGAACAACAATCTAGTTTTTATTTTTAAAATAAACTTTACTTTTCAGAACAGTTTTAGACTTACAGAAAACTTGTGCAAAGTATTCAAGTATGCCCCGCACTGAATTTCCCCCTTATTTTTTAGCATCTTACATTAGTATGATGGGTTTTTTTTCTCTCTCAACAATTAGTGAATCGCTCTGGATACATTATTATTAACTAAAGTCCATGCTTTATCTAGATATCCTTAGCTTTTCCCTGGTGGCCTTTCTTCAGGATCCCAGTTAGGATGCCTCAGTTACACTTAGTTGTCACTTTTGCTTATCCACCTCCTGGCTGTGACAGATCCAGTTTACATTTTAATGATGTTATTCTGGTTTGCATAATAGAGAACATTCTGAAGGGGACAGAAGGAAAGCAGTGAGGCCAGTTAGGCAGACACGATGCCATAATCCGAGGCAAGAGCTACTGGAAGTGAAGAGCAGGGGTTTGATTTAGGGCTATTTAAAAGCCATCTGAGAAAATAAATAAATAAATAAATAAAAGCCATCTGAGTGTAGGAGAAAATAAAGGGAATGAGTGTAGATAGAGAAAAAAATAAATAGGTCCTGTGATGGAGCCCTTGGGGCCCTTTAAAAATTAATGAGATAGAAAGAAACTAGCAGAAGAGTCCAAACAAGAGCCGCCAGTTCAATAGGAGGAAAACCTAGGACAAGTTACATCCCAGAAGCCAAGCAAGTGTTCCCGGCAGAGCGAGGGGTCACTCTGTTACGGCTTCTGATAGGCCAGGTCAGATGGGCGTGGGGCATTGACCTTTTTCTTCAGTGACAGGCCATCACGATCACTGGTGACTTCTGTGAGATGTTGCAGTGGAGAGAGAGCAAAAGCATGCGAGGAGTGGGTTCGGAGAAGATGGTGCAGGGCAGGGCACTAGACGTGGGGAGCCTTGCTGGGGGGTGGCGGTGGCTGTGTAAATTCTACAGCAGAAGAAAACACTGCAAATTAGTATTTAACTATAGTTAATAATATGTATGTGGAAGTATTTAGGAAAAAGAGTACTGGTGTCTGCAACTTTGAGATGCATTAAAAAATAAAAGGGGGTGTCCCTGGTGACTCAGTGATCAAGAATCCACCTGCCAGTTCAGGAGACACGAGTTGATCCCTGATCCATGGAGCAACTAAGCCCGTGCGCCACAACTGTGGAGCCTGTGCTCTAGAGCCCATGCGCCACAACAAGAGAAAAACCTGCACAGCATCAGAAACCCAGCACAGCCAAAAATAGATAGATAAATAAATACTAGTTTGCAGTATTTTCTTTAAAAGCTTTAACTATAGTTGGAGAGTACTGACATCTGTAACTTTGAGTTACATTAAAAAGCAGTGGGGGCTTCCCTGGTGGTCCAGTGGGTAAGGACACCGCCTTGCAGGGCAAGGGGCGCCGGTTTGATCCCTGGCCTGGGAAGATCCCACGTGCCGGAGTGGCTGGACCGATGTGTCCAGTTACCAAGCCGGAGCTCTGGAGGTGCTCTGCGACAACAGACGCCACCGCGATGGGAGGCCCACACGGGCCAAAGAACAAAGACGGATGAAAATGGAGAAATGAAAGACCAATAGAAGTGGCCCGCCCGCCCGCCTCCCTCCCCACTCCCTGCAAAAAATAAATGTTTTTTAAAAAAAGCAATGGCGGGCTTCCCCTGGTGGTCCAGTGGGTAAGGACACCGCCTTGCAGGGCAAGGGGCGCCGGTTCGAGCCCTGGCCTGGGAAGATCCCATGTGCCGCGGAGCGGCTGGACTGATGTGTCCAATTACCGAGCCGGAGCTCAGGAGCGCATGCGCCCAGAGCCGGCACTATGCAACGATAGATGCCACCGCGATGGGAGGCCCGCAGGAGCCAAAGAACAAAGACGGATGAACATAGAGAAACGAAAGACCAATAGAAGTGGCCCGCCTGCTCCCCTCCCTCCCCAACCCGACCCCCACCCCCAAATAAATAAATAAATAAATAAATCTTTAAAAAAAAAAAAAAAAAGCAATGGATTGGGGGCTTCACTGGTAGCTCAGTGGTAAAGAGTTCGCCTGCCAATGCAGGAGACGCCGGTTCAATCCCTGATCCGGGAAGATTCCACATGCTGCGGAGCAGCTAAGCCTGTGAGCCACAGCTATGGAGCCTGTGCTCTAGAACCTCAGAGCCGCAGCTGTGGAGTGTGTGTGCTGCAGCTGCCGAAGCCTGCATGCCCTTCACCACAGCAAGAAGCCTGCTCTCCCCAACTAGAGGAGCCCCCACTCCCTGCAGCTAGAGAAGAGCCTGCAGCAGCAGGGAAAACCCAGAATAGTCAAAAATAAATAAATAACTAAAAAAAAATCCAGTGGGTTAATGGGAGATTGTATGGATATGTGATGAAGCACATACTGTTAATAGCATAATTTATGTAGTGGGTCAGTGTGTGCTCGTTGTAAAATTCTTTTAACTTTGGCCTGTATTTTAAAACTTTCATGATAAAATATTGGGAGTGGGAGAGAGAACAGGAGGGAAAGAAGTTGAACACAGGGAATGTGAACAGCTGTTCAAGAAGTTTTGATGTAAAGGCAGTAGAATCAAAAGAGGTTTATTTTCATCACAGTCTCAGAGTTGGAAGAAATAACAGCATTTTATTTACTGATAGGAAAGATCCCGTGTAGAGAGGAAAAATTCATGATGCTGGAGAAAGGAAAATTGCTGCACTAATGTCCTTGAGCGAACAAAAACATTGGATCTAGCACAGAAGTGAAATTTTACGTAGGTAAGAGCATGGACAGAAGAAGGCAGAGGGTAAGGATCCAGGCACCAGTGGCTGCCCACCTGGTGTGGATGTTTTAAAGGATCTGTTCTATTTGTTTCTCTCTTTTTTTGGTGAAATAGAAAGTAGCATTATCTGCTGAGAAGGATGGTGGAGGAACTGTGGCGATTCAAGGAGGCAGTCATCCAGGAGAGGGTGAACGGACTCAGGGAAGTGCAGCGTGAGCCCGCTGGAGGTCTTTCAGGAGGTCTAATAATTAACTCCTGCTTAGAGTCTCAAAAGAGAACAGTGCAAAGGAAAGGAAACACACTAAAGCAACCCAGCTTCTCGCAGCTGAGGAATATGGAGTCTTGGATGAGATGGAACCATCGAGTCTACCCAGCGGTCTGTGCAAAACCAGATCCACCCTTAGATAGGTTACTGTTAAATTTCAAAATGACAGAAGAAAGAGGAGGGTTAAAAACATCTCGAAAAAAAGAAGCAAACCTCAATTAAAAAAGTGGTCATCAAATTGCAGTGAACTTGGTGAGAACAACTCCAAATACCAGAAAACAGTGTCTTCCTCATTCTGGGGGGAAATGCTGTTCAGCCTAGAATTCTGCGGAATGCTACACCTCACTGAACTAGCATTCAGTTAGCAAATCAGGGCAATTTCAGCCAGGACCGAAAACATTTGCTTCCCAAGCACCCTTTCTTGGAAGTGTTATTGGTGCACTACAAAACCCAGAATTTTTCCACCCAGGAGAATAGCATAATTTATGTAGTGGGTCAGTGTGTGCTCGTTGTAAAATTCTTTTAACTTTGGCCTGTATTTTAAAACTTTCATGATAAAATATTGGGAGTGGGAGAGAGAACAGGAGGGAAAGAAGTTGAACACAGGGAATGTGAACAGCTGTTCAAGAAGTTTTGATGTAAAGGCAGTAGAATCAAAAGAGGTTTATTTTCATCACAGTCTCAGAGTTGGAAGAAATAACAGCATTTTATTTACTGATAGGAAAGATCCCGTGTAGAGAGGAAAAATTCATGATGCTGGAGAAAGGAAAATTGCTGCACTAATGTCCTTGAGCGAACAAAAACATTGGATCTAGCACAGAAGTGAAATTTTACGTAGGTAAGAGCATGGACAGAAGAAGGCAGAGGGTAAGGATCCAGGCACCAGTGGCTGCCCACCTGGTGTGGATGTTTTAAAGGATCTGTTCTATTTGTTTCTCTCTTTTTTTGGTGAAATAGAAAGTAGCATTATCTGCTGAGAAGGATGGTGGAGGAACTGTGGCGATTCAAGGAGGCAGTCATCCAGGAGAGGGTGAACGGACTCAGGGAAGTGCAGCGTGAGCCCGCTGGAGGTCTTTCAGGAGGTCTAATAATTAACTCCTGCTTAGAGTCTCAAAAGAGAACAGTGCAAAGGAAAGGAAACACACTAAAGCAACCCAGCTTCTCGCAGCTGAGGAATATGGAGTCTTGGATGAGATGGAACCATCGAGTCTACCCAGCGGTCTGTGCAAAACCAGATCCACCCTTAGATAGGTTACTGTTAAATTTCAAAATGACAGAAGAAAGAGGAGGGTTAAAAACATCTCGAAAAAAAGAAGCAAACCTCAATTAAAAAAGTGGTCATCAAATTGCAGTGAACTTGGTGAGAACAACTCCAAATACCAGAAAACAGTGTCTTCCTCATTCTGGGGGGAAATGCTGTTCAGCCTAGAATTCTGCGGAATGCTACACCTCACTGAACTAGCATTCAGTTAGCAAATCAGGGCAATTTCAGCCAGGACCGAAAACATTTGCTTCCCAAGTACCCTTTCTTGGGGAAGTGTTATTGGTGCACTACCATTAAAAACCAAGAATGAGGAAGACTTGAAGTCTAGGAATCCACATGTCCACCCAAGGAGAATGTTGGAGGGAAGTTCCGGAGTGATAGGTGGATTGAAGAGGGAAATGGGTATTCCAGACATTTTCTTAGACATACCATCCTTGAAAAGCTGTAATAATTTAAAAATACATTAAAGCCAGAAAAATTGTTTTAAAGCCATTAAACTCTAGGGAAAGCAGAGTGCCATCCAGTACAGGAAGAACGTGTAAAACCAACCTGACTGTGTCTCCCAGAGCTGAAGACTGGCTTCAGCAGTGAGAATTCACCTGTAGAAAGCTGTGTGTCTGGGTTCTGGTCAGGTCAGATTTCATAGTTGAATCATAGATCGCTTATGCATAGCCTTTCATAGTGTTTGACCTTAGTGGGGAGGCTATAGAGGCTCAGTAATACCCTTCTGTAGTGGCCAGCAGTTGATCATCATTTGGCTGATCATCTTTGTGATTTGGGTAGCTTCTTGTTGTGGGCAAGAAAATAGACCCCATATGCCTGGTTTCCCCTTGCATTTCCAGGCAGCACGAATGTTGTTCTGTAGGCGACCCAGAATTGTGGATGGCACACAAGTTTCCTACTTTAAATACTGCGCGGAATCAGGAAATTGTTCTTCTGCCTGACAAGCGCATTGTCTGCATTGATGCATCCTATTATTTAGTCCTTTTAGTTGCTCTATTATCTGCAGGTTGTGACGTTTCTGTGGGATGAAAGTGCTGGTTTTCTACATGGAGCAGTGTGTAGGTGCTCAGATAAAAGTACCAGGTGGAGCAAGGCTGGGCTTCTCCGCCTTTGATGGCCCAGGCTGAGAGCAGAGCTTCGTGGTTGTGCTTATTTAGCTGTGCCCTTCCACTGTCCCCTCCTCTCCCCTCCCTCCAGGTGGCCTCCCTGCGAACCTGCCAACCTGCCGGCTGAGCCCCACAGCTGCCTGAAGGAGGCTGGGAAAGCTAGTTATTAGTCAAGTCTCCCTTCCAATGGCAGAAGGAGGGGCAGTTCATTCAGCCTGTCTGTTAACAACAGCTATATTTGTCTCCAGTTCCGTTAGAGAGGTGCCCAGAAAAAGTCATATCCTGAATTCTCGTTGTCTGCTTTCTTGATGAAAATGTCTATATTTGGGGTCACTTTTGGAAATAGAGGAAGTTTAATATGTGAGGAAGCATATGCCAGGGTATACTAGCTCAGATGGAGTATTTTCATAGATTCTACAGTTGCACATTAGATTTGGTTAAAAAGTAATGTCAACTTTGTGTGGATGATCTCACTGTACTATACTATGTTTCCTATTCCTGCAAGCAGAGGCTGGAGAGGTAGAGTGTGAAAATAATGTGTGTTGGTTTTGTAATGTTCATCTTACGGTGTTTTCAAAACAGTCCAAATCCCTCCGACCTATTGAAATGCCTGTCTCCTCTAGCCAGGCTTATGCAGTAGCCCCTGAATTAAGTGGCCTTCCTGGGGCTTCTTTTAATCCTGAAAGTTCTTTGCGCCACACAGAAACCAGAAGCATCATACTGAAGAGCAGGTTCAGTCCATGGTCTCCCAGAGTCCTTACTCTGCCCTTCAGAGCCCTGCACGGTCTGGCTGGTTCCCTTTCTCTCTAGCCTCCGAACCTCTGCCTTCACAAAACCCCTTTGGATCTGTTGTTTCCGCTCCAGATCTTCTCCCACCCAAGAGCCTCTATGCTTCCCTCTGCTTGGAATATTTCTTCTCTCTCTCACTCGTGTCCTCTATTCCCACCCCTAAGCCTGGCGAAGACCTACTCATGCTTCTCCAGTATTTACAGTTGACGTGTTAAATGCCTGCCGAGGTGAGCTTTCCTTGACACCTGCATGATTCAGTTAGGTCTCCCCAAGGTGTGCGCTCATCCAGAAACCCTGAACTTTCCATCATAACTTCGATACCTTCTGTCATCATACTTCCTTTCCCTGCTATCAGCTCCTTGTAAGTAAGGATCATTTCCTTATTGTGGTCTCCCTAGGAGCGAGCACTGACGCTGACTCAAAGTGAACAGTCATAGTTGTCTGCTCCCTGAGTCTTAATATAGTGCCTCTTGATTATTTGATTAGAATAAAGTCCTCAGAATGGCTGGATTTTACTAGGTCAGTAAGTAGGAAAATTCAGATCTTCAGTTCTTAAGGCTGACCTCCTTCAAGTAAAATCATACACTAGTAACATCCAGCCATCCTCACCGAATACCGACATGGTCTTGTCTTTGTTGACAGGACCATCCAAAATAAGAGGAAGGGGATGGCCTGTCACATCTCCGAGTGATAGAAACAGAAGGCCGGAGTAGGCCACCTAACTGCCCACGTGATACCCCATCCTTGAAGGCTTCTGGACCCTAAGACTGTTTAGCCTTGCCAGGGGCACTTGAGCAGAGTGGAGGAGATAGCGTGGAGGGGCCATAGAGGACCATCACCGTGGTGGTTACTCCATTGAGCCACATCTAGCCGTCCACAATGCCTGTTACTGTCATTTGTCACTTAAACATGTAGCAGCTGCATTTTGCAGGAGGGCAGTGCGTAGCCTGGCAGAGGATAGCAAGTAAAGTGTGACTTACCAGCAGCTTCCTCTTGTTTTGAACCCTAATTAAAACATACAAGAGGGGCCTCCCTGGTGGTCCAGTGGGTAAAGAGGCCGCCTTGCAGTGCAAGGGGCACCAGTTTGATCCCTGGCCCGGGAAGATTCCACGTGCCACGGAGCGGCTGGACTGGTGTGTCCAGTTACGAGCCAGTGCTCTGGAGCGCATGTGCCCAGAGCAGGTGTTCTGAAGCAGGCGAGGCCACTGCAATGGGAGGCCCACACACACCAAAGAGTAAGAGATGGATGAAAATAAAAATATAAAAATTAAAAAGGCACGATGGGGGAGAAAAAAACATACAAGGGAAGGCAGCCTGTTTACCCTCTTACAGACTCTGAGCTGCTCTGCCTTTAGGTTCTTGCTCTATTCCTGGACTCTGTGAAGTGTCCCTTTTTCTAGTTCCTCCAGACATGAACTGAATTTTCTGTATCTACCAAGCAGCTCGTTTGGAAACAAGTAGCTGTGAATTCCATGGTCAACCCCAAATCAGCCATTTCTGTTTTCCCACTTTTTACTGATTCCCTCGTGGTCTGCACATGTAGCTCCCTCCGCTGTGAACACGTGGAGGGTAGGGACCGGGTCTCTCTGCCCTGAGGTCACCGAGCTGCAGCGCGCACGGAGCTTTCAGTGCGGCGGGCACTCGGACGCTGACGAAAGCACCATTCAGCGAGGGCAGTAGCCGCGGCTCGCTCGTCAGGACAGGTCTTCCTGCCTTCACCACCGCGCCTGATTCCCTGTGACTGTCCTAATAGGAAACAAATATTTGGCCGCTTAACAGTGGTGGACCTCAGGGGTCTTTTAGTTTTATTCTCCCAAGCAGTTGGTGGAATTTGGATACGGCAGTGCCCAGAGCGAGAAACCAGGTTACTTTTCTTGAGGCCTGCTGGAGACAGGGGCAGAGGAAGGGGTGGTGTCACCAGAAGCTGGAGCAGGAAAGAAGTGAGTCAAGAGGGCTGAGACTTTGAGTTGGTGTCTAAGGCGGTCCACAGAAACCCCAGACAGGAAGCTGCCCTCGGTGGGCCTCCCCGTTGGGGAATCTGTAGAAGAGCCTGGCTGATGAGAGCCCACGGGGCTGGAGGGCACAGAAAGGTGAAGGAGGGTGTCCACTGGACCTGGAGAGGCGAAGGGGTACCATCTACCTTTTACAGTTAGGCTCTTTACTCGGGATGACTCTAAACGAAGGAAATTTGCCAGCAGTTCTTTATAGCTGTTTTTATAAAGTGCTTTTAAGAAAAAAAAAAAAATGATGGCCAAGAGGGAGACCACTGAGCCCCATCTGTCCCCCGGTCTCTTTGGTTCCTCCTCCATAAGGATCTTGAACCTGCCTACTTCCCTCTGCCACCTGCCCTGCAGCCCCAGCGTCCTTCACCTGGTGGCCCGTGGGTCCTACCTGGTTCTTCCCTGCTCCACATCTCACATTGGAATGTTTCATGCAGACCGGTCCCTCTTACAGACTCTGAGCTGCTCTGCCTTTAGGTTCTTGCTCTATTCCTGGACTCTGTGAAGTGTCCCTTTTTCTAGTTCCTCCAGACATGAACTGAATTTTCTGTATCTACCAAGCAGCTCGTTTGGAAACAAGTAGCTGTGAATTCCATGGTCAACCCCAAATCAGCCATTTCTGTTTTCCCACTTTTTACTGATTCCCTCGTGGTCTGCACATGTAGCTCCCTCCGCTGTGAACACGTGGAGGGTAGGGACCGGGTCTCTCTGCCCTGAGGTCACCGAGCTGCAGCGCGCACGGAGCTTTCAGTGCGGCGGGCACTCGGACGCTGACGAAAGCACCATTCAGCGAGGGCAGTAGCCGCGGCTCGCTCGTCAGGACAGGTCTTCCTGCCTTCACCACCGCGCCTGATTCCCTGTGACTGTCCTAATAGGAAACAAATATTTGGCCGCTTAACAGTGGTGGACCTCAGGGGTCTTTTAGTTTTATTCTCCCAAGCAGTTGGTGGAATTTGGATACGGCAGTGCCCAGAGCGAGAAACCAGGTTACTTTTCTTGAGGCCTGCTGGAGACAGGGGCAGAGGAAGGGGTGGTGTCACCAGAAGCTGGAGCAGGAAAGAAGTGAGTCAAGAGGGCTGAGACTTTGAGTTGGTGTCTAAGGCGGTCCACAGAAACCCCAGACAGGAAGCTGCCCTCGGTGGGCCTCCCCGTTGGGGAATCTGTAGAAGAGCCTGGCTGATGAGAGCCCACGGGGCTGGAGGGCACAGAAAGGTGAAGGAGGGTGTCCACTGGACCTGGAGAGGCGAAGGGGTACCATCTACCTTTTACAGTTAGGCTCTTTACTCGGGATGACTCTAAACGAAGGAAATTTGCCAGCAGTTCTTTATAGCTGTTTTTATAAAGTGCTTTTAAGAAAAAAAAAAAAATGATGGCCAAGAGGGAGACCACTGAGCCCCATCTGTCCCCCGGTCTCTTTGGTTCCTCCTCCATAAGGATCTTGAACCTGCCTACTTCCCTCTGCCACCTGCCCTGCAGCCCCAGCGTCCTTCACCTGGTGGCCCGTGGGTCCTACCTGGTTCTTCCCTGCTCCACATCTCACATTGGAATGTTTAAAACATGCAGACCGGTCACTTTTCAGTGGCTTCCTGTTACCATCCATAGCGTGCCTGTTTGAACTCCCTAGTTTGCTCACTAGAGCCTTCTGCCTGGACTGCTCACAGGGGATCCTTCGGGCGTCCCCTCAGATGTTACTCTCTGACCACATTCCCCCTCCCTTGCAGACTAGGGGAGGTCCCTGTCTTTTCTGCTCTCTCTTCCTGTGCTTAACCTAACACGAACTCACATTTTCAGTTTAGTATTTGTAGTTACTTATGCAGTTGCCGGCATCACCTCCACCTTGACAGTGTGGTGGGGACTCAGCGCGCCAGCCCAGCCCCGCCGGCTCTGGTGGGATCGCAGACTCTGCTGCCACGGGAGGGGGATTAGCTGCTTGGGAAGTGGAAAATGCTTTGGAAACTTGGGTTTTTTGGCCCAGAATGATAGCATTCTAGGTGTAAAGACCCCTGGCCTTAATAGGAATTTGCTGTATGAGTCAGGGAACTCAAACAGGGGGCTCTGTAAAAACCTGGAGGGGTGGGATGAGGAGGGTTCAAGAGGAAGGGGGCATATGATGCTTGGCAGAAAACAAAATTGTGTAATTATCCTTCAATTTTAAAAATTAATGGATTAATTAATTTAAAAGATCCCTGGCCTTGAGTTTTTCAGAGTCATAGATTCTCATGCAGTGGCCGGTGATTAAGCTTAGTGACTGGTGCCCTTTTTTCTGTTAGACTCTGTGGGTGGCTCTTAGGTCCTAGAATGACTGTAAATCAGTAGACCCTATTAGTTCACGTCTTGGATCTATAAGGCCTGGGTGAAACTTAATAAACTCAGTTGTCACTCATTTGGGGCAGAGAGAGGCTTTGTTGGAAACTCCTGTTTTAATTGGTGAAGCAGTAGGAAGCGAGTTAGATCTTAGAGCGTGGAGCCGATGAACATGAGCAGGTTTGCCTGTCATCTGAGAGCAGGTGACTGCTGCTCCCTGACTTGGGAGGCTTTGCTTGTTTGTTTTGTTTGGTGCTTTGGGGGGGAGAGCTAGTGTTGACTGCCCCCCGGGTCCTTCACCTGGTGGCCCGTGGGTCCTACCTGGTTCTTCCCTGCTCCACATCTCACATTGGAATGTTTAAAACATGCAGACCGGTCACTTTTCAGTGGCTTCCTGTTACCATCCATAGCGTGCCTGTTTGAACTCCCTAGTTTGCTCACTAGAGCCTTCTGCCTGGACTGCTCACAGGGGATCCTTCGGGCGTCCCCTCAGATGTTACTCTCTGACCACATTCCCCCTCCCTTGCAGACTAGGGGAGGTCCCTGTCTTTTCTGCTCTCTCTTCCTGTGCTTAACCTAACACGAACTCACATTTTCAGTTTAGTATTTGTAGTTACTTATGCAGTTGCCGGCATCACCTCCACCTTGACAGTGTGGTGGGGACTCAGCGCGCCAGCCCAGCCCCGCCGGCTCTGGTGGGATCGCAGACTCTGCTGCCACGGGAGGGGGATTAGCTGCTTGGGAAGTGGAAAATGCTTTGGAAACTTGGGTTTTTTGGCCCAGAATGATAGCATTCTAGGTGTAAAGACCCCTGGCCTTAATAGGAATTTGCTGTATGAGTCAGGGAACTCAAACAGGGGGCTCTGTAAAAACCTGGAGGGGTGGGATGAGGAGGGTTCAAGAGGGAGGGGGCATATGATGCTTGGCAGAAAACAAAATTGTGTAATTATCCTTCAATTTTAAAAATTAATGGATTAATTAATTTAAAAGATCCCTGGCCTTGAGTTTTTCAGAGTCATAGATTCTCATGCAGTGGCCGGTGATTAAGCTTAGTGACTGGTGCCCTTTTTTCTGTTAGACTCTGTGGGTGGCTCTTAGGTCCTAGAATGACTGTAAATCAGTAGACCCTATTAGTTCACGTCTTGGATCTATAAGGCCTGGGTGAAACTTAATAAACTCAGTTGTCACTCATTTGGGGCAGAGAGAGGCTTTGTTGGAAACTCCTGTTTTAATTGGTGAAGCAGTAGGAAGCGAGTTAGATCTTAGAGCGTGGAGCCGATGAACATGAGCAGGTTTGCCTGTCATCTGAGAGCAGGTGACTGCTGCTCCCCTGACTTGGGAGGCTTTGCTTGTTTGTTTTGTTTGGTGCTTTTGGAGGAGAGGGTTGTAGAATGTAGCCTGAAGTTGAAGGCCTTCTGTTAATAAACAAGGACAGTAGCTGAGTACATATCATTAAAGAGTCAGCCACGTGCCTGTGTGTTAGTCACTCAGTCCTGTCCGACTCTGTGCGACCCCATGGACTGTAGCCCACAGGCTCCTCTGTTGGTGGGATTCTCCAGGCAAGAATACTGGAATGGGTTACCATTCCCTTCTCCAGGGGATCTTCCCAACCCAGGGGTCCATAGTTTGTGACTATTTTGGTCATTTCCTGTTAGTAAAGATTTTACTATTAGTAAACGTTTTACTAACTTAAGGAAACTTAACCAGTGGTTTAGCCAGTGACTGCCAGATTGGCCAAGGGAATTGTTCGCCCATTTGCCTGATAACAAGTTAAGAAGTCTGCCATGTTTCTTCCCCTCAGAGTTCTACACAAGCCAAACAGAACTAAAAATGCAAGCAGTATAACCAGGGGTTAGGACTGGGGGAATATAACCTTGCTAACTTTTAACCCAGGAAGTTTTCCTTTATCTGCTTAACTGGGCTTAGGCCTTTTGGTTTGGTGTTAGGGATGCAGACGTTTTCTGTTAAGTTGATAGTTGCCAGAGTACCTGTAATGCCCCCTCTCCTGGCATCTGGCATACCCTCCCCCTCGTATAGCCACTAGCAAGCAGGTCCCCAGACTCGACGCTCCCTGGGAAGGGAAGGGCGGCCATTGTGTCCTTGCTCACCTGGCTCAGGGCTTAGCACTCTCATTGCTGAGTCCTTGCCTGGTACGGGTATTGCAGGATCGCTGAGTTTTTCAAACACACAGAATCTTCTCTCTTGAAACTCCTTCGTGTTTATCTTTGTTTCCATCCACCACACTGCCTACCACCCCACCCCACCACCAACTGCCCCCAAACCCCTAAGTTGAAATCCTGACCCTCTTGAAAGCATTGCAGTCGTCTGTTGAGCAGTCAGCTGTATTAAAGTCATAGGTCTCCAGCAAGTCACGGAAGACAGTTATTTTGAATGGAACCTTTTAGGTTTTGTGGCTCCCCTGACTTGGGAGGCTTTGCTTGTTGTTTTGTTTGGTGCTTTTGGAGGAGAGGGTTGTAGAATGTAGCCTGAAGTTGAAGGCCTTCTGTTAATAAACAAGGACAGTAGCTGAGTACATATCATTAAAGAGTCAGCCACGTGCCTGTGTGTTAGTCACTCAGTCCTGTCCGACTCTGTGCGACCCCATGGACTGTAGCCCACAGGCTCCTCTGTTGGTGGGATTCTCCAGGCAAGAATACTGGAATGGGTTACCATTCCCTTCTCCAGGGGATCTTCCCAACCCAGGGGTCCATAGTTTGTGACTATTTTGGTCATTTCCTGTTAGTAAAGATTTTACTATTAGTAAACGTTTTACTAACTTAAGGAAACTTAACCAGTGGTTTAGCCAGTGACTGCCAGATTGGCCAAGGGAATTGTTCGCCCATTTGCCTGATAACAAGTTAAGAAGTCTGCCATGTTTCTTCCCCTCAGAGTTCTACACAAGCCAAACAGAACTAAAAATGCAAGCAGTATAACCAGGGGTTAGGACTGGGGGAATATAACCTTGCTAACTTTTAACCCAGGAAGTTTTCCTTTATCTGCTTAACTGGGCTTAGGCCTTTTGGTTTGGTGTTAGGGATGCAGACGTTTTCTGTTAAGTTGATAGTTGCCAGAGTACCTGTAATGCCCCCTCTCCTGGCATCTGGCATACCCTCCCCCTCGTATAGCCACTAGCAAGCAGGTCCCCAGACTCGACGCTCCCTGGGAAGGGAAGGGCGGCCATTGTGTCCTTGCTCACCTGGCTCAGGGCTTAGCACTCTCATTGCTGAGTCCTTGCCTGGTACGGGTATTGCAGGATCGCTGAGTTTTTCAAACACACAGAATCTTCTCTCTTGAAACTCCTTCGTGTTTATCTTTGTTTCCATCCACCACACTGCCTACCACCCCACCCCACCACCAACTGCCCCCAAACCCCTAAGTTGAAATCCTGACCCTCTTGAAAGCATTGCAGTCGTCTGTTGAGCAGTCAGCTGTATTAAAGTCATAGGTCTCCAGCAAGTCACGGAAAACAGTTATTTTGAATGGAAACTCTTGGTACCCCTTTGGTATACAGAGAGTTTATTTTGGGGTGTATAAGTTTCACTGCCTCTAGATTCATCTGGGTGGAGTAATAGCTACATAAGTGTGAACAACCTTCCTGTTGTGTTAAAATGTCATGAGCATCTTTTTTCAATGACAGTCGAACCTGGAGAGGTTGATAAGAGCACCCAGTTAAGGTTTTTTTGAATACTAAAATATTTCTCAAAGAAAAATATCCTGTTTTGGTTATCCTTAGGATAATCATTTAATTAGTCATCTTAATTGTTCATTCTCCTATACATGTGAACATTATCAAGAAAAGAAGGTCTTCTGTTTTAAGAAATGCTGGTGTGGTCCTGAGCGCTTAGTACAGGCCAGTGTGTGTGTGTGTGTGTGTGTGTGTGTGTGTGTGACGGGGAGAGGGTGCCGGCGCGCGTTTTTGTTTTTGCATCGCCTTGGCTGCCATTCAGAAGGAAGAAAAAGGTGAAGGTCTTCATACTGTCTTTTGTAAACCTTTGGCTGGAGGAGTTGTCGCTGTTAAATTAACACCCTGCTGAAGTAAGTCAGTGGCCAGCCTGCAGGCTGCATACAGCAGGCATCTCCAGGTCCAGGAAGTGCCCTTTGCCAAGGGCTGTCAGTTGGGGCACGTGTAGTAGACGGAGCTACAACTCTTCGCTCCCTGATCCCCCCAGGACATACCCTTTTTTCAGTTTCACACTGAAATGTCCCTTCCCTGCCTCCATGCCCACCCTCCTGCTTTATTTACTTGGAGAAAGTAGAAGTGGTGGTACTGTGGGGAGACCTGACCCTTCTGAGGCACCCCACTGGTCCCTAGCTTACAGAAGGTGGCTTGCCTAAATCCAGCGCTCCCTTTACTTTGCCTCTTCTCCTTGGGGCAACAAGCTGATGACAGTCAGTCTTCTTTCTAGGGTCTAAGAGGTACTGTCTTCACCAAGGTATTTCATGGTGGTGCCTGTTCCATCGTACCCAGGCCCAGCTAGCTCTGATCCTGTGTGCATTACTTAGAACAGAACACCCCCACACAAATCAGTTCCTCAGAATACGCTAGCTCCCAGTCTGAGGCATGTGGAGAACACCGCTGAGCGGCTGAGCGTGCATGGAGCCAGCCCCGAGGGCGCTTGCAGCTGAGTTTAGGAGAGGACCAAAGCGTTCCAGTGCTCAGCGCTGGACCAGTGGGGGACGAGATGTGAGCAGATGAGGACGACGTGGGGAGGGAGGATGGTGTGTGTAGAGGTGGCTGAGCTGACTAGCTTGACGAACTGAAGGGTTCAGTTAGAGAAGTAGTGGGTGAGAAGGGCAAAAAGTAGGTGATGACCAGGTTGTGGAAAGTGGAATGCCAAACTGAGAATAACTTAGGCCCATAAGAGGGTCCTTAAGACTTGTTAACAGGAAAATGGTGGTGTTTGAAGTGAGCCGGAGCACCAGCTACAGTTGAGGTATTACTAGCTCAGCCTTAAACTACGACACCTGAACCTTTGGGAGCTTGCCTCTGGATCGATCAGTGTTTCTCTTTCCAGCTGATCCCTGTTCATAGCAGTTGTTCAGGGAGAGTAGGGAGGTCTCTTGGGCAACAGGAGAAAAGGCACCGCATAGCTGGTTTGTATCGAGTAGCAGTAATCAAGAGATTGAGTGACTTTTTATCAGTGGAAACATGGGAGTTTGGGGTTTTTTTCTGGGCAAAGCCCTAGCGTGTGTTGCTAGTGTTCAGAAGGTAAACTTAATTAACATGCGCTTCGGATTTCTTCAGTTTGGTAAATAGAATCTTTTCTTAAAAAGAAAGTAATGTAAAAAATTAA
This sequence comes from Tragulus kanchil, assembly GCA_022376925.1. Classification (NCBI taxonomy): domain Eukaryota; kingdom Metazoa; phylum Chordata; class Mammalia; order Artiodactyla; family Tragulidae; genus Tragulus; species Tragulus kanchil. Next base: position 22,523,844 of record JAIOJX010000027.1, on the reverse strand, counting down.
GAATTTAGGACTTCTTGATCCCCAAAGAAATGAATCTTCTGGAAATACCATTTCAAAGAAACAAAAAACAGATTCCATGGCACAGATACTTTTGTTGAAAGAGTTCATCATCATAAGGTAAAAATACCCCCTTGGTGTGATATCATTACATAAATACTTTTTTTTTTTAAGCCTATTTTTATTTTATTTATTTATTTTGGCGGGGGTAGGGAGGGAGGGGGGTGGGCGGGCCACTTCCACTGGTCTTTCATTTGTCTAGTTTCATCTATCTTTGTTCTTTGGCCCGTGTGGACCTCCCATCGCGGTGGCGTCTGTTGTCGCAGAACAGTGGCTCTGGGTGCATGCGCTCCAGAGCTCCGGCTCGGTAATTGGAGCACATGGGTCCAGCCGCTCCGCAGCACGTGGGATCTTCCCAGGCCAGGGATCGAACCGGCGCCCCTTGCACTGCAAGGTGGTGTCCTTACCCACTGGACCACCAGGGAAGCCCACAGAAACACTTTTTAAATGAATAGATTTTCTTTTAATAAAACAGCATACTTTGTGTATATACATTTTTATAAATATACCAAAATTGAGAGCGTTTCACAACGTCTTCAATACATTTATTCTCAGCTTTCTGGTCTTTGAGGGCCTGCTACCTGGCACGTGTCTTGATGGGGTCCACAGGTGCCTGCTGTGTCCTTTCAGAGTTGTAGTCATGCATCATGGAGGCCAACCGGCTGTGAATTTGAGGACGGTGGCTCTGCGTGCTTACATAAGCAACTTAGGTTTCTGTGGGACCAGGAGCCTTAATTATTAAACTAGGTTTAAGTCGATCATCTCATCATTGACATTTGGAGCAGCCCGTCTACAGTGTGGGTGTTTTTCATGATTTGGCACACAGGAGAGCAAGCACCGTAGCCAAGTTTTTCTTGTTGAGCAAAAACTGTAACAGATGGAGGTGGTGATTGTAGAAGCACGTCGTTAACGTGTTCAGAATGAGTCAGTGCAGTCTGAGGCTGAGGCAGTCATCCATACTAAGGAAGTCTGAGAAACTGAAGAGCGTCCTAATGGTTTTTAATAAAATATGTAACAGGCAGCTAAGAAAACTATTTTAAATGGCTGCCTCAGTACTATTACCCTAACCGGGGCCCTGCAGAGGTGTTCTTAGGGTTAAAATCTTTAAAAAGCCTCTGTGTGTGTGTGTGTGTTTGTGTGTTTTCCTTCCCCCTTTTTTTTCTCTTCCTTTTTCTAAGAACTTGAAATTATGTGATAAGGTCACTGTAACTCTTTATGTTTGTCTTCAAGTCAGGTTAATGTTTCAGTGTTGCCTATGTGGGATTGGTTGATCTTTAAAAGAGCTGGGAAACCTCACTAGCTCATGTCTAGTGCTTTCTATAAAGCAGAGACCAGCTCTAAGTGGTGTTTTTATTTCTATTTGGTGAAAGAGCTTAAGTGAGCAGTAGTTCCTTTTTACACAAATGCTCTGTCATAAATTGCTTCACAAACTGGTGGAAAATTCTGAAGAATTTGTCCCTGAAGAAGTGTTTACCCCTGTGCAGGCTGTTAGACTGTGTGTCAAAAACTTTGACGGAGCTACAATTCTAGAACTGTGCGGCCTTTTTTTTGTTGTTAATCATGATTTCCTTTTTTGTTTGTTTATTTACAAATGACTGGATGTGTTCAGGCAAGGAAATACCCCAATATTTCAGAATACAGCAATCTATAAACAAAATATGTACTATTTCCCTAAAAGACACTTTTTTTCTATAATTCGTGTAGAAAATGAAGTGCAGTTCTTGTCTCCCAGGGTTGGTATGGAAGGAGCAGGGAAGGGACTACCTACCATAATCCTCAAACTCTGCATTTAAAATCTTGCTTGAAGTCAGCACAGTGGTCTCATACTCTGTGTTTTCACAATAAAGTGAGAATCCTAGTGCTCTGTTCGTAGGTGTGCTATTGGTGCCCCGGCACAGGGTCACATCAGAGATACCTGATTCAGGCAGAACCCGACTCCCCAGAGTTGCCGTGTCTTTCTAGATCTCATGCTGGTAGTATGTAAGGAAAGTAACTGTCAAGAAGTAACTGTGGGGAATTCCTTGGTGGTCCAGTGGCTAAGAGTCTGTGCTCCCAATGCAGGGGGCCTGAGTTCAATCCCTAGTCAGGGAGCTAGAGCCCACATGCTACAACTGAGACCCAGTGCAGCCAAATAAATATAAATAAAATATTTAAAAAAAAAGAAGAAGAAGTAAATGTGTCCACGGCCACAACTGGATGGGAGCCGTGTACTGATTGCAATACTGCTTATTAATATTCTCATTTAACGTGCTCAGTGGTAGATACTGTCATCACTTCATAGACAGGAAACCAAAATCTAGAAAGTGGTCTTTGCCCAAGACCACACAGCTCATTGTTGGTGAAATTGGAATTTGAGCCCCGTGTGAGCTTCTTGAATCCTGTCCACGTCAAGCATCTCCTAAAGGGTCTGAGACCTGAATCTTTGACCTCTGGCTTTTTTCCTTCTTTTTTAAACATTTTAGAAACCTTTAAATTGACATCAGTATAAATATAAATTTGCATTGCCTTTAGAGTGGTCTCAGATTGGGGGTGGGGTGAGGGCAGCAGTGAATCATGCTATCAAAATTATACAGTGGGCTTCCCTGGTGGCCCAGTGGGTAAGGACACCGCCTTGCAGTGCAAAGGGTGCCGGTTCAATCCCTGGCCTGGGAAGATCCCATGTTTTACCAAGCTGGAGCTCTGGAGCACATGTGCCCAGAGCTGGTGCTCTGCAACAACAGATGCCACCGCGATGGTAGGCCCACACGGGCTAAAGAACAAAGATGGATGAAACTAGACAAATGAAAGACCAGTGGAAGTGGCCCGCCCACCCCCCTCCCTCTCCACCCCCGCCAAAATAAGTAAATAAATGTTAAAATTATACAATATAGGAGGGGTGCGAGGAGGTTCAGGAGGGAGGGGTGTATACATAGAGCTGATTTAAGTTCTTTTACAAGTCAGCAAGGGCAGGCTTTCACGGGCCGGGTTCTGAGCCTGGCTGTGCTCTTTTCGATGCTCCCCTGTTTATTTTCGATGTGGAAAGTCTGCACTGGAGGTTTATGAGGCCCTGGGGTGTGTTGCTAACAAGTAAATGGGACCATAATGTTACTGTGTTCTCTTGACTGAAATATTTCTTTCAGTTGAGGTATGATATACATACAGAAAAGTTACATATCGTAGGTACACAGTTCGTTGAATTTTCAGACTGAATATACCCGGGTTATCAGCTTAACAGGTCAAGAAATTTAACTTTAGCAACAGCTCAGAAGCACCCATTGTGTCCTTTACATCAACTGGAATGGTTTAATTTTTGCATGTAAACCTCAAGTCACTCTGTTATCTTTTAGTTTCTTCCTGATTGCAGCCCTCAGTCTTTTTGCAGCCAGAAAAAGAACAAATGAAATTTCACTGGTACTGGTCTCTTCCTCCTTTCTTAATCTCATCTCTTGATCATTCTGCTTCCGTTAAACCAAAGTGTTTTGATGGCTACAGAGTCAGTCGAGGGAATATGGGGGTTGGCATAGAACGTACAGCTGTGGGGTAACAGAGAAAAACATTCCTTGGAATTTTTAAAAATGAATGAAAATTCAGTGGTTTAACTCAATCATCTCTTTGTTAAGAGATCATGAATGGGCGAAGGGTGGGTTGCCGGTGTTTCGGGGAAGTGGTGGTGATGGGAGCAGTCTGGTGCTTCTCAGAACTCAGCTCGGGCTTGAGCAGATTGCTGGGGGAGGATGTGGACTTGCTTCTGAAGCCGTGGCCCGCGAGCACGGTCTCCAGGTGCAGACGCGGCTGGTCCTGGTGCCTGCTCTGCTCTGCTTCAGACGCATGTAGGTCACTTTGTGCACTTTGCTGTTTTCAGCATTTCAGTAAAACTGAATCTTCAGCTCCCGAATCAGGCCATCCTGGGCTTTCAGGGCTTGAATGGGAAAGCAGGTACACCTGCTGGGTGGAAAGACCTGGTCCCCACTCCCAGGTGCCCACAGTTAGCAAGGGCCGTTTCTCCTGGGTTATAATGACTGATTTAAGTTCTTTTACAAGTCAGCAAGGGCAGGCTTTCACGGGCCGGGTTCTGAGCCTGGCTGTGCTCTTTTCGATGCTCCCCTGTTTATTTTCGATGTGGAAAGTCTGCACTGGAGGTTTATGAGGCCCTGGGGTGTGTTGCTAACAAGTAAATGGGACCATAATGTTACTGTGTTCTCTTGACTGAAATATTTCTTTCAGTTGAGGTATGATATACATACAGAAAAGTTACATATCGTAGGTACACAGTTCGTTGAATTTTCAGACTGAATATACCCGGGTTATCAGCTTAACAGGTCAAGAAATTTAACTTTAGCAACAGCTCAGAAGCACCCATTGTGTCCTTTACATCAACTGGAATGGTTTAATTTTTGCATGTAAACCTCAAGTCACTCTGTTATCTTTTAGTTTCTTCCTGATTGCAGCCCTCAGTCTTTTTGCAGCCAGAAAAAGAACAAATGAAATTTCACTGGTACTGGTCTCTTCCTCCTTTCTTAATCTCATCTCTTGATCATTCTGCTTCCGTTAAACCAAAGTGTTTTGATGGCTACAGAGTCAGTCGAGGGAATATGGGGGTTGGCATAGAACGTACAGCTGTGGGGTAACAGAGAAAAACATTCCTTGGAATTTTTAAAAATGAATGAAAATTCAGTGGTTTAACTCAATCATCTCTTTGTTAAGAGATCATGAATGGGCGAAGGGTGGGTTGCCGGTGTTTCGGGGAAGTGGTGGTGATGGGAGCAGTCTGGTGCTTCTCAGAACTCAGCTCGGGCTTGAGCAGATTGCTGGGGGAGGATGTGGACTTGCTTCTGAAGCCGTGGCCCGCGAGCACGGTCTCCAGGTGCAGACGCGGCTGGTCCTGGTGCCTGCTCTGCTCTGCTTCAGACGCATGTAGGTCACTTTGTGCACTTTGCTGTTTTCAGCATTTCAGTAAAACTGAATCTTCAGCTCCCGAATCAGGCCATCCTGGGCTTTCAGGGCTTGAATGGGAAAGCAGGTACACCTGCTGGGTGGAAAGACCTGGTCCCCACTCCCAGGTGCCCACAGTTAGCAAGGGCCGTTTCTCCTGGGCTCTGTGTCCCACAGAACCAGTCTTTCCTTAAGTTATTGAGCAAGCAGACTTAGAGGCACATATAAGTGTACTGTAGCTTTCTGGCGCAAAGGGACATTCTGGATACTAGAATATTCCAGAGAACCAGAATTTTAGTCTCCCATATTCAGACATTTCATTAAAATAATTAAGTGTTGGGAGGTTCTCCGGTGGCCTGTGGGTTAGGATCCCAGGCTTTCCCTGCCATGGCCGGGGTTCAGTCCCTGGCCATGGAACTGAGATCCCACAAGCCATGCAGCCAAAAGTGATGATGATGTGAATCTGAACATATTGGGCCTATATTTCTCTACTTTCCTGGGAGAAGAGCATACTAAACACCAACTATTAATTTTGTCCTACAGAACATGGTAGATCTAAAAGCAGTGTCAAATCCAGGGGATATACAGGAGTTTCTTTTGTTGTGGGGTGAGGGGGACATTTTTTTCGGTGGGGGGTGCCTCTGTCTTAGGTGATAAAAAGAATATGTGCTGTTCCAAGAGGTTCTGGTGTGTGACACCTTTGCTCCAAGGTTATTGGTCACAAATTAAAACTGGCCTTTTCCACCTTACTCTGTTTTTAGGGCCCAAAGGGGCCCTAAGGCTTGAGAAGGTCATTAGTAGACCACAGTTTTCTTCCAGCCCTTCTTTTGGGTGGTGAGAGCATCCTGGCCTGCAGCTCCTGTGCTCGCTTCTGCTGTGGAATCCTCCGTGGTCCTGGGGGGGTGACCCTTGGTGCCTCAGGCCAGACCTTGATGTCCCTGTGGCGGCAAGCGCCTCAGGAGCCCCATCTCTCGAGCCTTCACCCTTGGTGTGCGGGGGGTGTGCACTTCCTAATTGCCTAAAAACAGAATAACTTTTCTGGCCACAGTACAGGTTTTGAAAATAAGGGAACATGATGACAAAAATGTTCATCCCGAGGTTGATGGGACTTCGCCGTAGCTGATTTTTTTTCAGCTGTCACATGTGTTAGCCCTTGCAGGACCTTCTGCCTTCTCTGGTGCACTCAGAGGCCGAGGACCTCACGTTAGGCGGCTTCACCCGTCTGCACCAGCTTTGTAAGCCCTACCTCCTCCTCCTCTCAGAAGTGAGTTCACGGGAAGGCATCGTTAGTGCAGCTTCGCTATTTGTTGGTATCTGTGAGTCTGTCGGTCTGTCTTACCTACCTCTTCCAAAGTTGTATCTCACTGTGAAATATCAAAAGTGGCTCTTGAGGGTAAGAGAAGTAAGTAGAATTTGCCTTTTTTTTTTTTTTTCCTCATTAAAATACATTTTTCCATACAAGGGCACATGGTGGTGCCTGCAGGTGGCAGCGTGGCAGTGGCTGACCCACACTTGGGGTGACCCAGAGGTAGTGTGAGGAGCACCCCAGAAGGGACCTCTGTGATGGTGGACGTTGGCTGCCAGATCCCAGGAGAACTCTCTCGGTCGCTGCCCACCCGGCAGTTGCACCTCCTCTCGCTTCATTCTCTAGGAGTCAGTGTTGGCTCTTCTCCGGAATCTCCTCACAGAGACTCATCTTTTATTTTTCCCTCCCTCTGTTTTTCTTCTGAGGCTTTAATACTAGATTTTAGAGACCTGAACTCTTTATTTCCAGAGACAGTTCCTTTTATCTTTATAAGTATCAGAGTTGACATAAAGCCTGTTGTTTGAAATCAAAAGTTTTGCATCTGTGTGACTGATAATACTCCAAAGAATACCTATTAGGAGTAACAAACCCAAAGGGCAACACAGTCAGCCTCGTGGCTCTCTCCCTAAGAGTGAAAAGGAAATGACTGTCTTCTCTCTTGTTTTCAGGTTTTGAATGAAGAATGTGATCAGAACTGGTACAAGGCAGAGCTCAATGGGAAGGACGGCTTCATCCCCAAGAATTACATAGAAATGAAACCGCATCCGTAAGTAGGACTCTGCAGACCCTCCAGGGTCAGACGCCCCTGCTTGTTTCAGACGGTGTTTTTACAGCTCTTCTAGGGGATTGACAGAGCATGTTGGTTTTCCGTGTTAGTGTATAACCAGAACGTAATGGTAAATAATGGTGAATGTTTTCTATGATAACTGTCAGTGATAACTTCAAATGATAGAACAGGTTAGGCTGGTCCGTAATTCTTCTCTGAAACCCTTGGTGCCAGATGTGTTTTGCATTTTGCAAAAAAGAGAGCCAGATTCTGCACTCTCTGTGTTTCAGAAAGGGTGCTTATTCCATGGTTCTGCACTGGCGTGTTTGATTGTCCTGTGGGACTGTGTCTTAATAGTCTTGGTGTCACTAGAGCCCAGCGCGGGCGTGTTGCGATGGGCACTCAGTCACTGGGTCCCATAGTCACCGCCTCGGCCGCCACCAGTGTCCCGCCACAGAGAAAGCAGGCTGCCAGGAGCAGTGGGGGAAATCTGTTTAACTCCACAACCTTTGACGCTGGTACGTGACAAGGTGGGGTCCTGGCAGCCCTTACAGACCACTCTCCTCGCACCCTTCCCTGCCCCCGCCCTATCATCCGCTCTGACCTCAGGCGCAGTCGCTCTCCTGTGTGTCTGAGAGTTCCGAGTTCAGAGAGTTCTGTCCTCGGACTAGGATGCCACTGAGACCCAGAGAAATGATAGATCTTATCTACTTGTTTTAGCAACAGAACAGTGACGAAGACTTCTGAGATGACAGCCCCCCTCGAGGAGCAGATGCTGGTCCCCCGCCCCCATTGTCACTGTTCTGACGTGTCCCCACCACCTCTCTTCCCCCAGTGCTGGCGCAGAGCTCTCAACCGCAGCTTCACACACACGCGTCTCACAGCACCTTACCCAAAGCTGAACGCCAAGGAGCTCCAAAGGGCCCTGGCTATGATCTAGTTCATTCCTCTGCGCCCTACAAACTAGGAAGGATTCCAGTATTTTTATTATAAAACCACTAATTTATGACTATAGGTCTCATTTTTAATGTTTTAATTTTATTGAAGTGTCAATTTACAGCGCTGTGTGAATTTTTAGATTTCTTTTTCATATAGGTTAGCACAGTATATTAAGTTCCCTGTGCTCAATACCTATTGTATAGACATGTAGAGTAGGTCCTCATTGGTTATCTATCTTACATACAGCAGTGTGTATATGTTCATCCCAAGCTCCTGATGTGTGTAGTTCTTGTTATAAAAGACTAACAGTGTAGAAAGCTCTAGAGCAAGGGGAGTGTCTCCCCGTAGACCTACGCCTTCCATCAGCAGCTTCAGGCGACCACATGCTTCCTTATGAACCAGTCTGCTCCAAGGTGACGCCTCGCCTTCCAGAAAACATGATCCAGGAGCTTCCCCTAAACCGTATGTCGGGTTTGTTGTTTTCAGCTGTCAGGCGACCACATGCAAATGTCCTTATGGACCAATTTGGTCCCGCGGCGTGTTGCGATGGGCACTCAGTCACTGGGTCCCATAGTCACCGCCTCGGCCGCCACCAGTGTCCCGCCACAGAGAAAGCAGGCTGCCAGGAGCAGTGGGGGAAATCTGTTTAACTCCACAACCTTTGACGCTGGTACGTGACAAGGTGGGGTCCTGGCAGCCCTTACAGACCACTCTCCTCGCACCCTTCCCTGCCCCCGCCCTATCATCCGCTCTGACCTCAGGCGCAGTCGCTCTCCTGTGTGTCTGAGAGTTCCGAGTTCAGAGAGTTCTGTCCTCGGACTAGGATGCCACTGAGACCCAGAGAAATGATAGATCTTATCTACTTGTTTTAGCAACAGAACAGTGACGAAGACTTCTGAGATGACAGCCCCCCTCGAGGAGCAGATGCTGGTCCCCCGCCCCCATTGTCACTGTTCTGACGTGTCCCCACCACCTCTCTTCCCCCAGTGCTGGCGCAGAGCTCTCAACCGCAGCTTCACACACACGCCTCACAGCACCTTACCCAAAGCTGAACGCCAAGGAGCTCCAAAGGGCCCTGGCTATGATCTAGTTCATTCCTCTGCGCCCTACAAACTAGGAAGGATTCCAGTATTTTTATTATAAAACCACTAATTTATGACTATAGGTCTCATTTTTAATGTTTTAATTTTATTGAAGTGTCAATTTACAGCGCTGTGTGAATTTTTAGATTTTTTTTCATATAGGTTAGCACAGTATATTAAGTTCCCTGTGCTCAATACCTATTGTATAGACATGTAGAGTAGGTCCTCATTGGTTATCTATCTTACATACAGCAGTGTGTATATGTTCATCCCAAGCTCCTGATGTGTGTAGTTCTTGTTATAAAAGACTAACAGTGTAGAAAGCTCTAGAGCAAGGGGAGTGTCTCCCCGTAGACCTACGCCTTCCATCAGCAGCTTCAGGCGACCACATGCTTCCTTATGAACCAGTCTGCTCCAAGGTGACGCCTCGCCTTCCAGAAAACATGATCCAGGAGCTTCCCCCTAAACCGTATGTCGGGTTTGTGTTTTGGTCACTAAATTTTTACACAGTTCTCATGATGTGCAGAGACCGAGCTAGGTACTGGGAAGTGAGGTTCTGTAGGTAAACTGTAAACTGTGGTATAATAAAATGTGTACTCTTTAATAGGAAGCTCTTTGAGAGATCACATCCAGGAAGCCATTGCCTGGAGGGAGAAGGTTGGGTTGCCCTTCTGTCTGTTAATGAGAAGCTACCCATACGGAAATGTCAATAATGAAACATCTGTGGGGGCCTTAAGGAAACTTCCTGCACTTCAAGAAGCGCCCAGCACCTTGTAATGGCTCACTAAATGTTTCACTGAGTGATGTACAGTCTAATTTGGAAAAACCAGCGTAATTTGGAAAGTACATTTTTCTAGTTTGAATTTGGAACTTGGACTGTTTTGTATCTTTGTAATGTGAGAGTTTGATCTCTCCCTGCCTCCCTGGAAAAGATAACTAGATTCCTTGAAGATGTCTTCTACTTTTATACTCTCTCGAGTGCCTTGCTTCTGCACATAGAAGCTCAGTAAGTGTAGCTGTGAATTGAGACACAGACCCAAATTCCTGTAAGAAGACCAGGACCAATTTGTTCATGATAATACAAGCCAAGAGTATTCACTCTTCAAAGGTGTTATTAACATGGAAGAGATTCCTGGCCCCCTGTCCTTGGACTGATGACGTCCCTCATTGAAGGTCCTGTACCATTAATTTGGAAGATTTTAACATGTAAGCTGTGCCTGGGTTACTAAAATGTAGGCACAAGTAGTGATACCTAGGCCACGACCCAAGATGAGATCATGACAGATTCCTGGCGAGTGTACTGAACATGCTTTTGCATTCTTGTGGCCACTTAGGGTCATAGTTGCTTTGGGCTCTGTGTGGGCTTTTGTGGCCAGTATCACGGAATACACCCTTTGGGGAGAAGCACTCGGGGAATGGTCCCTGGGAGTCGCACAGGGCTTTCTACCTTGGTCCATGCAAGCCAAAAATATGCACATCTGTTCCTACACTTCTTCCTCAAAACAGCCCCAGGCCAGCTCGAGTCTTTCTGTGGAGGCTGGACCATGAAGACTTCAAGCCTTAGGGGCCACGAGCAGTCCCTGTCACATCACATGCTCTTGTTTGAATTCTTGATAGAACCCCTTTAAATTTTTCTGAAATAGTCTTAGATTGTGGGTCACACCAAACTCACATTTCGGCTGAGGTCCATAGTTTGCTGCCTTCAGCAAGATCCAGTGATAACAAAGTCAAGTTAAATTCCCTTTCATTTTCATATTTCCAGCATGAAGGGGAATTCAGCAGAACATCAGGCTGTAATTTTTATATTAAATAAAATGCCTGTGGCTATGCAGCCTCGTTTTCTTCTGATTGTTTCCGGTGACTTTGGCATTTCAGACCTGACTCTTGAAAGGCCGGCCGCCTTTCTTGGGTGGCTGTGGTTGCTGGCTTGATGGGTGGATGAGCCTTTTTGGAGCCGTCACGCTCGTGCCCGTTCCTGTCTCTCCACTTGAGGGACCTTCAGAATAGTAACTGATGGGGAAGCATCCAGTCCAGGCCCCCTGGAGGACTCATACAGAACTATACGTGGGAGGCACTCCTCACCCGTCCAACCACAGAGAGAGAAAGCCGTAGCACCACCACCGCCCCCGCCCCACGCCTGGGCTGGTCGGCCACGGGCCCCGCGTCACGTCGCAGGGCCGCAGGGTCCACAGGCACGGGGTCCAAGTTGGTTTCAGGGCGGTGGGAGACCATGGGGCACCAGGCCCACCTCCATCTCCTCCTCCCCCTTGTTAGTTTCCGTTAGGGAGGAAGAGGGAAGTTTAAAACGGAGTATGACATAATACAGCATTTGAGCTAACAAGTTAAATACAGACTACGAAATGATTTGTTGGCTTTAATGTTGCAACATGAGTTATATATACTGGGGTGGATCCAAATACATGCTTTTCACGTTAAATGCACATGGATGGGCGCCTATGAGATGTAATAGGGATTGGAATCGGAAATAAACAGCCTCTTCTCATGGTATTGTAGCACAGTTCAGCCATACCCATGTAGTCCCACATAATACATCCATTTGTTGCACATCTGTTCCTACACTTCTTCCTCAAAACAGCCCCAGGCCAGCTCGAGTCTTTCTGTGGAGGCTGGACCATGAAGACTTCAAGCCTTAGGGGCCACGAGCAGTCCCTGTCACATCACATGCTCTTGTTTGAATTCTTGATAGAACCCCTTTAAATTTTTCTGAAATAGTCTTAGATTGTGGGTCACACCAAACTCACATTTCGGCTGAGGTCCATAGTTTGCTGCCTTCAGCAAGATCCAGTGATAACAAAGTCAAGTTAAATTCCCTTTCATTTTCATATTTCCAGCATGAAGGGGAATTCAGCAGAACATCAGGCTGTAATTTTTATATTAAATAAAATGCCTGTGGCTATGCAGCCTCGTTTTCTTCTGATTGTTTCCGGTGACTTTGGCATTTCAGACCTGACTCTTGAAAGGCCGGCCGCCTTTCTTGGGTGGCTGTGGTTGCTGGCTTGATGGGTGGATGAGCCTTTTTGGAGCCGTCACGCTCGTGCCCGTTCCTGTCTCTCCACTTGAGGGACCTTCAGAATAGTAACTGATGGGGAAGCATCCAGTCCAGGCCCCGTGGTGGCTTCGTCCTGGACTCTACGTGGGAGGCAGTCCTCACCCGTCGAAGCGCAGAGAGAGGAAGCCGTAGCACCAGCACAGACCCCGCCCTACGCCTGGGCTGGTCGGCTTCACGGGCCCCGCGTCACGTCGCAGGGCCGCAGTGTCCACAGGCACGGGGTCCAAGTTGGTTTCAGGGCGGTGGGAGACCATGGGGCACCAGGCCCACCTCCATCTCCTCCTCCCCCTTGTTAGTTTCCGTTAGGGAGGAAGAGGGAAGTTTAAAACGGAGTATGACATAATACAGCATTTGAGCTAACAAGTTAAATACAGACTACGAAATGATTTGTTGGCTTTAATGTTGCAACATGAGTTATATATACTGGGGTGGATCCAAATACATGCTTTTCACGTTAAATGCACATGGATGGGCGCCTATGAGATGTAATAGGGATTGGAATCGGAAATAAACAGCCTCTTCTCATGGTATTGTAGCACAGTTCAGCCATACCCATGTAGTCCCACATAATACATCCATTTGTTGCGTGCGTGCTCAGTTGTGTCCAACCCTCTGTGACCCCGTGGACTGTAGCCTACCAGGCTCCTCTGTCCGTTTAATTTTTCAGGCAAGTATACTGCAGGGACTTCCCTGGTGGTCCAGTGGTTAAGACTCTGTGTTCCCAATTCAGTGGGCCTGGGTACGATCCCTGGTTAGGGAACTAGATCCCACATGCCACAACTGTGACCCAGCGCAGCCAAAAAAAAAGAGAATACTGTCGTGGGGAGCCGTTTCCTCCCCAGAGGATCTGCCCAGTGCAAGGATCGAACCTGAGGCTCCGGTGTCTCCTGCGTTGACGGCTGCGTTCTTTACCGCGGAGCCACCTGGGACGTCCAGACACCATCATTAAAAGAATTTAGTCAAAGTTATGAACAGTGTAAAATGCTAAGGGAAGCTCAGGGCAGTGGTGTTAGATGTTGTCGCTGAGATGGCCCGCTGTTCCTCACACAGCGTCGTGTCCCCCATATTGTGAAATAGCCTCTCTGGGGGGAGTAGTGAAAACAGGAGCAGATACCAAAGAAGTCTTTATTGAATAAAATGGTCTTTTCTATCTTTCAGGCTAGGTGCTTATAACAAGGGTGTGTTTACTTTGTAAAAATTCCAGTCAACGTCCTTTACGTCACTAAGGCATGTTTTTTTTTAAGTTGAAAATAAAAGTGAATTAATTTTAAGCTGGGGAAAGAAAATGCGGCCTCCATATCTATACATCTGTGCATCTTAAGGGAAAGTCTGAAAGCACACACCTCCCTGCCCGCAGTCGCTGCCTCTAGGGAGATCGGGAGAAGAGTCTTGATTTTTGCTTCCCACACATCTCGGCTGTTTTAGTTTATATCTGTTACTTATACCTTAAAAAAGGAAGACAGAAAGGAACATGCTTGCCTGGTGGGAAGACTAGAGACGGGGGTCTGTGCGGAGCGAGTGGGACTGTGAGGAGCGCCCCCCGCCCCCGGGACTGGCAGGACCCACCGCCCCGGCCCTGCAAGCTGCCGCCTCCTGGCGGCCTCGGTGCTGTGCTGCGTGGCCACTCTGGCCCGCCTCCTTTCAGCCGCCAGGGGACCCTCGAGCGCTTGGTGGGCGCAGGGAGGTTGGCTGTGGCAGGGAGGTTGGCTGTGACGAGCGCCTCCGCAGCCCGGCCTCACGTTGCCTCCAGTGAGGAGGCCTCAGAGCTGCCGACTACAGGTGTGTTTCAAGGTCACTGGAAGCAGCTTCTGCGGGTACGCTTCCCAGCAGCCCCCATCTTTCTGCTTGAATTTGAGCAGAGTAGGTCTCAGCTCGAAGGCAAAAGGAGAGAGAAGGGCAGCAGAGGGTGAGAGGGTTAGATAGCATCTCCAACGCGGTGGACATGAGTTTGAGCAAACTCGGGGAGACAGTGGAGGGTGGGGTAGCCTGGCACGCTGCCGGCCACGGGGCCACAGAGGACTGGACACAACCGAGTGACCAAACAGAACAGTGAAGACGGCGCTGCCGAGAGAGCCTGGGTTTCACAGCTGTCGGTCCTCAGTCATTCGCCGTGGCTTTCCCGTGAGAAGGGAGGTGCCTGTGACCTGGAGCTGCTTCAGAGATTTCTCTTCCTCTTCCTCCTGGGTGCCCCAGCCACTCTTGCCCTTTTCCATGACTTCACCCACTTTTTCCTGTGCCCACCCTCTCCCTGAATCAGCGTGGGGAGGAGGGGACTCCGTAACTGACGCCACATGCAGCTCGCTGCCTCTGCCCCAGGCCGACCATGGCGTCCCTGGGGGTGCCTGCCACCACCCTCCGAGCCATGATGGCAGAGAGGCCTTGAGAGGAGCGCCAGCCTCCGAGCCAGTGGCGGGGTTTTAAGCATCTTAAGGGAAAGTCTGAAAGCACACACCTCCCTGCCCGCAGTCGCTGCCTCTAGGGAGATCGGGAGAAGAGTCTTGATTTTTGCTTCCCACACATCTCGGCTGTTTTAGTTTATATCTGTTACTTATACCTTAAAAAAGGAAGACAGAAAGGAACATGCTTGCCTGGTGGGAAGACTAGAGACGGGGGTCTGTGCGGAGCGAGTGGGACTGTGAGGAGCGCCCCCCGCCCCCGGGACTGGCAGGACCCACCGCCCCGGCCCTGCAAGCTGCCGCCTCCTGGCGGCCTCGGTGCTGTGCTGCGTGGCCACTCTGGCCCGCCTCCTTTCAGCCGCCAGGGGACCCTCGAGCGCTTGGTGGGCGCAGGGAGGTTGGCTGTGGCAGGGAGGTTGGCTGTGACGAGCGCCTCCGCAGCCCGGCCTCACGTTGCCTCCAGTGAGGAGGCCTCAGAGCTGCCGACTACAGGTGTGTTTCAAGGTCACTGGAAGCAGCTTCTGCGGGTACGCTTCCCAGCAGCCCCCATCTTTCTGCTTGAATTTGAGCAGAGTAGGTCTCAGCTCGAAGGCAAAAGGAGAGAGAAGGGCAGCAGAGGGTGAGAGGGTTAGATAGCATCTCCAACGCGGTGGACATGAGTTTGAGCAAACTCGGGGAGACAGTGGAGGGTGGGGTAGCCTGGCACGCTGCCGGCCACGGGGCCACAGAGGACTGGACACAACCGAGTGACCAAACAGAACAGTGAAGACGGCGCTGCCGAGAGAGCCTGGGTTTCACAGCTGTCGGTCCTCAGTCATTCGCCGTGGCTTTCCCGTGAGAAGGGAGGTGCCTGTGACCTGGAGCTGCTTCAGAGATTTCTCTTCCTCTTCCTCCTGGGTGCCCCAGCCACTCTTGCCCTTTTCCATGACTTCACCCACTTTTTCCTGTGCCCACCCCCTCTCCGTGAATCAGCATGGGGAGGAGGAGACTCGGTAACTGACGCCACATGCAGCTCGCTGCCTCTGCCCCAGGCCGACCATGGCGTCCCTGGGGGTTCCTGCCACCACCCTCCGAGCCATGATGGCAGAGAGGCCTTGAGAGGAGCGCCAGCTACAGTGGCCAGCAGGGGCTGCCCCCTCCCAGTCCAAACCTCCCCTCCTGATGCTGTTAGTAGAAGTGGCCCAGCTTCTGGGCCTCCCGGCTGTCCTGCCCACCCCCATCCCACAGCAGAGGCTGCCGCCTGATCTGGTGGCTGCAGGAAGGCCTGTCTCACCTTAAGCGGTTCATCCTGCGCTCAAGGTGACGGGTCTGGGCTTTCCCCGGTTCCTTGATGGTGACTCAGTTAGGGCCTAAGTGGGCTTTGGCTCAGGAGGCCCATTTTTAAGTGCCTTCCTCTGTAGAAAGAGTGGCCCACGATCTGTCTTACGAGTCCCTTTCTGGATAGTGGGGAAGGGAGGAGACGGTGCCCTTCTCAAGCTGTAGTAGCAGGGCGTGTGGAGACAGGCGGGCTGGGCGGGGGAGGAGGGCGTACTTCCCCGACGAGGAGGGTGCTGTTAGGTTTTAGAGGCTGGACATCCCGTTTCTTTGTGCGGAAGCAGATGTTGACTGACTTGCCTTCCTTCCTTAGGTGGTTTTTTGGCAAAATCCCCAGAGCCAAGGCAGAAGAAATGCTCAGCAAACAGCGGCACGATGGGGCCTTTCTCATCCGAGAGAGCGAGAGTGCTCCTGGGGACTTCTCCCTCTCCGTCAAGTAAGTGTTTCCAGGTCCGACTGCCTGGAATCCTGGCTGCAGCTGGTGGGCCTCGTGAAGCCAGGGCCAGGGGTCTGGCTCCAGGCACCAGAGGTGGCAGCCTGGGAGAGGTGTCACCTAAACATCTGTGATAAATTGGAAAAGTCTCCATCAAATCCTCACTTGGCTCCTCTTAAAATTGTCTCTAGCAGCACTGGGTTTAGGTTCCCGTGTGGAGACTGTCTGCGTTGCTGAGCTGCTTCAGAGATTTCTCTTCCTCTTCCTCCTGGGTGCCCCAGCCACTCTTGCCCTTTCCATGACTTCACCCACTTTTTCCTGTGCCCACCCCTCCGTGAATCAGCATGGGAGGAGGAGACTCGGTAACTGACGCCACATGCAGCTCGCTGCCTCTGCCCCAGGCCGACCATGGCGTCCCTGGGGGTTCCTGCCACCACCCTCCGAGCCATGATGGCAGAGAGGCCTTGAGAGGAGCGCCAGCTACAGTGGCCAGCAGGGGCTGCCCCCTCCCAGTCCAAACCTCCCCTCCTGATGCTGTTAGTAGAAGTGGCCCAGCTTCTGGGCCTCCCGGCTGTCCTGCCCACCCCCATCCCACAGCAGAGGCTGCCGCCTGATCTGGTGGCTGCAGGAAGGCCTGTCTCACCTTAAGCGGTTCATCCTGCGCTCAAGGTGACGGGTCTGGGCTTTCCCCGGTTCCTTGATGGTGACTCAGTTAGGGCCTAAGTGGGCTTTGGCTCAGGAGGCCCATTTTTAAGTGCCTTCCTCTGTAGAAAGAGTGGCCCACGATCTGTCTTACGAGTCCCTTTCTGGATAGTGGGGAAGGGAGGAGACGGTGCCCTTCTCAAGCTGTAGTAGCAGGGCGTGTGGAGACAGGCGGGCTGGGCGGGGGAGGAGGGCGTACTTCCCCGACGAGGAGGGTGCTGTTAGGTTTTAGAGGCTGGACATCCCGTTTCTTTGTGCGGAAGCAGATGTTGACTGACTTGCCTTCCTTCCTTAGGTGGTTTTTTGGCAAAATCCCCAGAGCCAAGGCAGAAGAAATGCTCAGCAAACAGCGGCACGATGGGGCCTTTCTCATCCGAGAGAGCGAGAGTGCTCCTGGGGACTTCTCCCTCTCCGTCAAGTAAGTGTTTCCAGGTCCGACTGCCTGGAATCCTGGCTGCAGCTGGTGGGCCTCGTGAAGCCAGGGCCAGGGGTCTGGCTCCAGGCACCAGAGGTGGCAGCCTGGGAGAGGTGTCACCTAAACATCTGTGATAAATTGGAAAAGTCTCCATCAAATCCTCACTTCTGGCTCCTCTTAAAAATTGTCTCTAGCAGCACTGGGTTTAGGTTCCCGTGTGGAGACTGTCTGCGGTTGCTGAGCAGCAGCTGAGCCTCAGCAAACCCTCACCAGTCCCCCAACTCCGCAGTGCTTGCCCCCACCCCACCCCCGGTCAGCTGCCATGTGCACCTTTACCAGGGCTCCCCTGAAGCCTGCCAGCATCAGCAGAAGGTGGCCACAGGCATTTGGGGGGTTGCGTTCCCCAGGGGTAAATGTGTCCATAATGGAAGGGAGTTGTAGGGAACGGGGAAGGCAAGGGGACATACCACTTGGGAGTCATGGTGAATATAAAGTTATGAATATAAAACTTTGAGGGGACTTCCCTAGTGGCCCTGTGGTTAAGACGCGACACTTCCGATGCAGGGGTTGCAGGTACAAACCCTGGTCCAGGAACGAGGGTCCCACATGCTGCTCAGCCCCCCCCCCCCCAAAAAAGAGAAGCCATCATGAGGAGTTCATGTACCATAATGAGGAGTACCCTGCTCAGCTCAGCTGGAGAAAGCCCCTGCAATTGCAAGCAACGAAGACCCAGTGCGATCAAAAATAAATGTTGTGGGGCTTCCTTGGTGGTCCAGTGGGTAAGGACACCGCCTTGCAGTGCAAGGGGCGCCAGTTCGATCCCTGGCCAGGGAAGATGCCACCTGCTGCGGAGCAGCTGGACTGATGTGTCCAGTTACAGAGCCAGAGCTCTGGAGCGCATGCGCCCAGAGCCGGTGCTCTGTGACAAGAGAGGCCACTGCGATGGGAGGCCCACACGGGCCAAAGAACAAAGATAGATGAAAAATAGATAAGTGAAAGACCAGTAGAAGTGGCCCGCCCGCCCCCCTCCTTCCCCAACCCACCCCCACAAAGAAAAAAAGTTTTTTAAATAAATAAATGTTGTGTTAAAAAATCTAAAAAAAACCCAAAACTTTGAGGATCCTCAGCCTATCACCCCCTCCTTGTGACATAAGGGTTTTGACTCAAGTTATTTCCAAATGTGTTTTAACTCTGTCTCTAGTTAGTATATTACTGCAGGCAACCTACCCCACCCTCACCCCAGGAAGCTTCCCAATCACTTCATTTATGATGAAGAACTGATGAGATTAAAACTCAAAAACACTTTTTCAGTTTCAGAGATCAGTTCAGTTACTGTGTTTCATTTTAGGGCAAATATGCAGTTCAAGTGTGGGGTTTTTACTATAGGTTTAAATTGAAGAAATTTTTTGTGTTCCTTTTCTCAGTGATGTGGGAGGTGGTTTCAGGTAGCACCTGCAGTGTTCTCAGCTGCGTTTCCAGTATAGTCAGGTTTTAGTCCTAGCATGAAAAAAATCAAGCCATCTAATTATCAGTTTCCCTCTTCAAAGTATGGCTGTCCTTCTTTCGAGCAGACTTTAGTAGACTTTACTTTTTTAGAACAGGCTTAGGTTCACAGCCAAGTTGAGTGGAAGGTACAGAGATTTCCCGTGTAGCCCTCCCACGTAAGGGGGAAAGCATAGCATGCGGCTTTCTGATGTGCCTGATTAGATGCATGCAAATGAGGCTCTAATGGGCGAGGAGCACCCCGAGGTGGAAGAGTCTTCATGCTTCTCATTAACTTGCACTTCTTCCTGTTTTCCTTACATCTTATACTGACCCAAGTATAAATCAAACTGTGGAGGGCAGCCGGTACAGGCAGTTAATCCTCCAGTGGTGGCCAGAAACCCTTGGCATTCCCGTTTGGTTGTCTGATGGCCGTCGTCCCTGCCCACGCTTGCCAGGTGGCCGCCAAGAAGCGCCCAAGAGTTCCCGTGTTTCTTGCTTTAGAAATCAATTTGAAACAGGTGTCATCACCACCTCTTAACAGCACAAGCACTCGAGCCAGGGAGGGCTCAAGAATCCACGTCCTCGGTTTCAGAGTGGTGGGCGTCTGTCATGGGAGAATGGCTGTCATTAACAGCTCACCCATCAGAGGCCCTGTGCCCCTGTCAGAAGCCACGTGCTGACGGGAATGGGATCCCTGGGTCCAGAAGTGCCTCCTGGATGTGTCTCTCTTCCTCGTCCACCCTTTCTCTCCTGAAATAGCAGTGCTGTCTCCAAGCTCTTCACACCTGTACTCGTTCAAACCTCTTTCAGGCTCAGTGCTGCCACCTGCTGGGTTGGTTTTTTAAAGTGTCTATGCTTTAATACCATTGATGGCAGCAGAGACTCCCATTCGTTCATTTAACCTTCATAGAGCCTCTTCAGGGGGCTGGGTGTGGTGGGGACCGTGAGGACCCAGCAGAGAGCAGGACAGGCGGGGCTTGGCTTGAGCGGATGCTGAAGGCAGAGAGCGTGATGGGCGTGGGCCGTTCCCAGCCAGGCCGAGCTGGTTCCTCGGCCAGTGTGAAGAGCGCGAGTGTCGTTTCTCCAGGTGGTAGGGAAGCCTTGGGGGTGGTGGGGGGTGCCTGTGCCTCATTTTCCCTACATGTGCTTTTCCTTTGAGACCTTTTCCATGAATAGAACTACAATCCCTGAGGAGAAAAGTCGGCCTTAGAGTCTTCCCAGTTATGGAGAATTATTGGAAGTGTGTACAGTCCCTCCTCTTTTCTCACCTTATTTCCCACCCTGCATTTTGTAGTCTTCAGATGTCACGCAGGATTTCAGTTCTGTTCTTTTTTTTTTTTCACTTGGCATACTCAGGGCCCTTAGAAGCGTTCTTTGGATTGGGACTTTGTTTGTTTGTTTAAAGTGTCTTCAGAATTGGACTAACAGGGCTTCCTGTGGGTGAGGATTCTTCTGTCGTCACTGCAGTCCTCGTCGTGGTGGAGGCCCTGGGGCGCGGCTGGACGGCGTACTCCAGGAGGCCGCCTGGCTGAGCAGGGGCCGGCTGATCTCACCTGTGTCCTCTGCCCGCCCCCCTCCAGGTTTGGAAATGATGTACAGCACTTCAAGGTGCTCCGAGACGGGGCTGGGAAGTACTTCCTCTGGGTGGTCAAGTTCAACTCGTTGAATGAGCTGGTAGATTATCACAGATCTACATCCGTCTCCAGAAACCAGCAGATATTTCTCCGGGACATAGAACAGGTGCCACAGGTAAGCCTCGAGAGAGAGATTGGGATCGTCCTTAGCAATTAAACATAGCTCCTTAGGCAAGCAGGTGGTTCTTTTTTTTTAAGGGTTACTTTGGGGCCTTTTGTGCTCATTATTAATTCATATTAAAGATTGGAATTTGAGGGACTTCCTGGTGGTCCAGTGATTGACTCCAGGCTTCCAGTGCAGGGGGCGTGGGTTCAGTCCCTGGTCAGGGAATCCACATGCCTTGCAGTGCAGCCAATAAATAAATGGGAGGAAGAAATTTTAAAATAAAAATGCAGGTTTGAATCTGAAACAGAAATACTTGTGCGTGTTCCAGAGGCTGCTGCTGTGAGGCCGTGTGCTGCACGGTTACCCCGTGTTTCTAGGAAGAGGGTCTTGAACACGCCCTCGCAGCCTCTGCCTGTAGGAAGACTGAGGAAGGTCGCACCTGTGGGGGGGGGGCTGCGCTCCCTGCGGAGGCCCTGCCCACAGGACGCCGGCCGCACACGGTTGCTGTCAGGCTTTTACCCTCGACTCTAAACCACCAGGGTTTCCTAAGTGATGGTGGTAAGAACTGGAACGCTTCCGAAGCTGAGATTGGAAACAAAGCCCCAGGGCTGTTTCTGCCGGAAGCAGTACCTGCTGACGGGTGCTGGGCGCAGCTGGCCACCGTGGCGGGGACTCCCTAGTGGTTTAAGCACTGGTGAAAGATGACACGATTCGCCCTCCCCCAGGAGTTCCTGGAGAGGGGCGGAGGCCTGAGGGGTTGTTTCAGGAGATGGGAGAGGCTGGCCCATGTCCATTTCCCCCTCGTTGGTCCGCTCCCGACTGGCTGGCCACGGTCACGGTGCGATGTGTGTTCTCTCCCTGCCCGCCTCTGCAGCAGCCGACGTACGTCCAAGCCCTCTTTGACTTTGACCCCCAAGAGGATGGAGAGCTGGGATTCCGTCGGGGAGACTTTATCCACGTCATGGATAACTCAGACCCCAACTGGTGGAAAGGGGCTTGCCACGGGCAGACCGGCATGTTTCCACGCAATTACGTCACCCCTGTGAACCGGAACGTCTAAGAGTCGAGAGATTATTTAAAGAAAGCGAAAAATTTTAAACACGTACGAAAGAATTAAGCCCACGAGCTGCCTCTGTCAGCAGCCTTTGAGGGGGCTCAGAACACCTGACTGGGCCACCTGGTGACCCGCTCATCTTGGAACTGGGGGGGGTGGGAGAGGGGGAGTTGGATGTAACAATGCCAAAACTCACCTATAAATTAAGAAGAGAGTTTTTATTACAAGTTTTCACCGCTGCTCCTGTTCCTCCTCCTCTGTCCCCTTTCCTCCTTTTCCTCTTCTGTCCATCAGTGCATGAACTTTACTGCCACACATAGTCCCAGCTGATGCCAATAATAAATGAGAAGAAACCACGCGGGCTGATGCTTTCTCTATGCAAAATGTCTTTAATCGGGAAACAGAGTAGCCACTCCGGTGTCCTGCGTGTTAGAGACACTCGGGAGTGGACGGGAGCAGGCGGCCCTTGCCCTTCAGCTTCTGCCCGAGGAGGGTGGGCGTGGGGCGGGGCGGCAGGAGGATGGCGCCCCCCAGGGCTTCCGAGCCAGGCCCCAGGCCTGCGTCTGCTCTCCATTGTTTCCCTTCCGGTGGAGGTCCCAGCATGTTGTCTTTCCTAGTGCCTTCTGCCTTCTTTCGAGAGTTGCTTCTAAGTGGTGTTTTTTGTTTTGTTTTAAAAATAAGTTAAAGGCAGTCAGCCAGTTTGTCTCCTGCTCTGTAAATATCTTCCCTCGGGGAGGGGAGGACAGGGCAGAGGAGATGCCGGAGAAAGGGGTGTGCGGACGTCTTCCCTGCCCCGCCAGTCTTCACGGGTCAGCTGTACTCACTGCAGCCCTGGAGGGTGACCGAGTCCAGGCTCAGTGGGACCAAATTTCAGTGCCCCTGCCCCCCCACGTCTGACTGCGTCAGGCTGGAAGGGTCAGGGGAGCCTGGGTCCTTGACCTCGAGGTCTCGGCTGTTACCTTTCCCCTCTGCAGTCCCAGACACCCACAGGAACCAGGCCCTGGAGTCCGCCGTTCACATACAGGCACGTCGGAGGAATTTGAACTGTTACCAGGTTCTACCATGTTCTGCACTTCACTTTTCTTGCTCTGAAAGCTAGGGGTATCTGTTTATGGCTTTCACCTGTTGAGTCCCTTGCCCGAGCTGCCCAGGTGAGCTTCAGGCCGCATTTAAGAAGCAGCTAGGTGGTTTTTCATTTTGCATTCACAGCCGGCTGTGTTCGTAGCTGCTCCACCTAAAAAGGAAGCGTCTCTGTGGCACGTGGACTGTTGAAAGGAAGACTGGAGCTAGAAGGCTGCCTCCGTGGCAGAGCTCTGTCTGTCCGCCTCCTGTTGCCTTCCTGTCTCTTGCGGTGCGCCCGTGAGCGTCCTCGTCCCGCCTCCCGCGCCAGAGACGGGGCCGCGGGAGCTGGTCGGCGTCTGAAGCAGCCGTCAGCGTCTCCTCTGGACTCGTTTCAGAGCCTGACCTGGCCCGGAGCGCCTCGGGCCTCCTGGGAGAGGAGCGCCCCCTCTCCCCGCACTCTCCACCAGCTTCTCTCTCCTGATGATACAAGGAATCTGTGGCATCTGCACCTGGACCATTTGATTGTTTTATTTTGGAATTGGTGTATATCATGCAGCCTTGCAGAACTAAGTTTTGTGTGTATATATTTAAAAGAAATCAGTGTTTAAAAAGACCTATGTACTTAATCTTTAACTCTGCGGATAGCATTTGGTAGGTAGTGATTAACTGTGAATAATAAACATACAATGAATTCTTCACTCTGTCTCTCTTTTCCCTCTCTCGCCTTTAAGTAAAAACCTAAAGACTGTCAGGGACTCGGGATGCTCGTGTACTTGTTTCCAACTCACCTCACTCCTTGAGAGTCACGAGGGTCTCGGAGGAGCGATGCCCACGTCAGTGTTGATCGGATGCCTGGGAGCGTGGACCCCGTGCAGAGTGAGGACCCCGCCCCTGCTGCTCCGTGATGGCACCGCCTGCCGCGGCTGACAGAGGCCACCGGCCGCACTTTGGAACCTGGTCTAGACCCAGTGCCCGGGACCAAGCGTGGCTGGCCTGGTCCTCGCCCCCTGCCCCCACCTACATAAAGGACAGATGGACAGGAGCCGTGTGGAACGGGTCTCCGTGTCCTGGGTCACTGCATGAACTGGTCAGTCCAGCGGGCTGCTTTGGGATGACTCCGGGCCTGTCGCCACCCGCAGCACTGGTGACAGGAGGCGGGAGCAGGAAACCAAACCTGCGGAGCTTCTGCTCGGTTCCTGAGCCATTCTTAGAGCCCCCGCGTGTCACCTCACTGTGGCCGCCCTGCTCGGCGCGAGCGTCTCCTCCCTGCTCTGCAGTGGCCGTGAGGAGGTCCGCCCGGCACTGCCCTCCCGGGGGCCACGGGCTCGAAGCCCACCCAGGCTGACTCCTCCCAGACTGAGCAGACGTTTCCAGAACGGGTCGTCGGAGTGAAAACTTACAGCCGTGACCGTCGGCGGCCTCCAGGCTGCTTGCCTTGTTTGGGCTCAACAGCCTCAGGATAGCTGCGGGATCAAGGGGAGCACGGCTGCTTTTGCACAACTCGTCTGGTTACAAGTCTCTGGGTGGCCGTGTCCCCTTCCTCCGACCTGTTCACTTGGTTATGTCATACGGAGTATGGGGTCTTAGTTTCAGACCAGGGTCAAACCTGTGCCCTCTGATGGGTAAGCTCGAGTCCCAACCGCTGGACTCTGGGAAAGTCCCACATGTCACGTGTTTGAAGTGGACCATTCAAGAGCTCCCTCGCTGTTTGATAGGTCAGACGCCACCTTCCAGTGCAGCCGGTGGGGGTTTGGTCCCTGGTTTGGGAACTAACTTTAACTGTGAATAATAAACATACAATGAATTCTCACTCTGCTCCGTTAAGTAAACCTAAAGACTGTCAGGGACTCGGGATGCTCGTGTACTTGTTTCCAACTCACCTCACTCCTTGAGAGTCACGAGGGTCTCGGAGGAGCGATGCCCACGTCAGTGTTGATCGGATGCCTGGGAGCGTGGACCCCGTGCAGAGTGAGGACCCCGCCCCTGCTGCTCCGTGATGGCACCGCCTGCCGCGGCTGACAGAGGCCACCGGCCGCACTTTGGAACCTGGTCTAGACCCAGTGCCCGGGACCAAGCGTGGCTGGCCTGGTCCTCGCCCCCTGCCCCCACCTACATAAAGGACAGATGGACAGGAGCCGTGTGGAACGGGTCTCCGTGTCCTGGGTCACTGCATGAACTGGTCAGTCCAGCGGGCTGCTTTGGGATGACTCCGGGCCTGTCGCCACCCGCAGCACTGGTGACAGGAGGCGGGAGCAGGAAACCAAACCTGCGGAGCTTCTGCTCGGTTCCTGAGCCATTCTTAGAGCCCCCGCGTGTCACCTCACTGTGGCCGCCCTGCTCGGCGCGAGCGTCTCCTCCCTGCTCTGCAGTGGCCGTGAGGAGGTCCGCCCGGCACTGCCCTCCCGGGGGCCACGGGCTCGAAGCCCACCCAGGCTGACTCCTCCCAGACTGAGCAGACGTTTCCAGAACGGGTCGTCGGAGTGAAAACTTACAGCCGTGACCGTCGGCGGCCTCCAGGCTGCTTGCCTTGTTTGGGCTCAACAGCCTCAGGATAGCTGCGGGATCAAGGGGAGCACGGCTGCTTTTGCACAACTCGTCTGGTTACAAGTCTCTGGGTGGCCGTGTCCCCTTCCTCCGACCTGTTCACTTGGTTATGTCATACGGAGTATGGGGTCTTAGTTTCCAGACCAGGGGTCAAACCTGTGCCCCTCTGATGGGTAAGCTCGGAGTCCCAACCGCTGGACTCTGGGAAAGTCCCACATGTCACGTGTTTGAAGTGGACCATTCAAGAGCTCCCTCGCTGTTTGATAGGTCAGACGCCACCTTCCAGTGCAGCCGGTGGGGGTTTGGTCCCTGTGGGGGAACTAAGCTAACATGCTGCAGGGGGTGGCAAAAGTTAAACATGGGGAAAAAATCTTTAATAAAAGTACACTGTTAAACGTTTAATATTACCAATGACGGGATCAGTTTCTGAACTTTTTCGCCACCCCCAAAGAAGCCCTGTGTCTGTTATCAGTTGCTTGCCATTTTAAGTGACGTCATAGGTGACCTTTTGGGGCGGGCTTCTTTCTGCCTCACGCTCCCAAGGCTCGTCCCTGGGCTGGCACGGATCAGGACGTCATTCCTGCCTGTGGCCACTATCACACTCTGGTGTGGAGACACCATGTCGTCTTCCCAGGTGGCCCAGTGGTTAAGAATTCTGCCGTGCAGGAGACTGTAAGGGTTCAGCCTTTGGTTTGAGAAGACCCCCTGGAGAAGGGCCTGGCCGCCCGCTGCGGTGCCGTGGCCAGAGGAGCCTGGTCGGCTACAGTCTGGAGGGTCACAGAGTAGTTGGGTGCGATTAAGCAATTAAACAAGAGTGATGGGCATTTGGGTTGTTTCCACTCTAGCTGTCATGAACGATGCTGCTGTGAACATTCACGTGCCAGGTTTTACGAGGACAGACCCTGAAGGATTTTAAGCAGAGGAGCAGACAGTCCTTTTTGCCTAGCACCGTGGAGACCGGGGACCGCAGAGGCGACCCTTCGGGGAGCAGCTGTCCTGGTGAGCGAGGGCTGGTGTGGGGAGCAGGTGGGAGCTGGTTGATCTGAGCCCCGTGTGGGAGGACTGGCTGGCGGTCGAGGAGAAGGAGGGGTTGTGACGACCCCAGGGATCCTTCTTGAGCACCGGGGAACCTGACGTTGCTGTCGATGGAGACGGAGCCCTGGAGGGGGGGGGACCGGTGATCCTTGAGGTGCCGGTGGCCGGACGCCTAGAGTAGAGAGCGTATTCCCCTGGAGCTCGGGAGACGGATCTGAGCAGGGGACTTGGATCGGAGTCGGGTGCGGAGGTGGACCTGAAGCCCTGGCCCTGGGACAGCACACAGGGCCGGACCCTGAGGAAAGCCGGGCCCTGGGGACGGGATGAGAAGCAGCAAAGGCGGTGAGGAGGAAGACAAGAGACGCAGGAGCAGACCAGGGCTGCACAGTGTGGGGGCAGCCGTGCCTCTGGAAAACAGCCCTGTGGTTGCCCTTCCCCAGGCCCCCAACCTCCACCCTGTCCCTTCCCCGGGGGATCCCAGCAGTTCCCACACTGCCAAGCGCGCCTTCTCCCTTCTGAGAGACCTTCCCCCGCTGCCAGGTTGCTGAGAGGACAAAGCCCAGACTCCCAGCCCACAGGTGTGCTGAGAGGTCAGTCTGAGCTGAGAGTTCTGAGACCCAGGGCTTTATTCCAGGCTGGATGGCCTTGGGCCCAGCCCTTTACCTCTGGTCCCTTCTGGCATCTGTGCAAACAAGCGCGGGTCACCAGGCTGCACTGAGGACTGCATCTGCCGATGAATTATGGACTGCTAAGCATGATGGGGGATGTCCCTGGGGGTCCAGCGGGTAAGGCTGCAGGGGCACAGGTTCGACCCCTGGTCAGGGACCTAGGCGCTCACAGGCTCGTGCAGCCGAAAAGAGAGAGGAAAAAAAAAAATATATATATATATAAGTAATCAGACTGGTACTGATTACGATCTTGGTGATCAAGGCCTTTCACAGCCTGAGCCTGGCCCACTCCTCCAACCCTCTGGCCCACCAAGTCCCTTCTGACTGTCCCTGGCTTTCGCCAGCATCCATCTTTCTCTCTGAGCCCAGGCCAAGGTCTCTTTTCTGCTTGTCCACTTATCCCCAGCCCAACATGGAAACTGACCCTACACACACCCCCATCTTCTTGAGAACCTTTCCTGACAGGCTCCCCGTGAAGGCGGGCTTCACCACAGTCTCGGAACCCCAAATGCAGGACCGCTCCTGAACTCACCACGTGACACACCCCACCCTCTCTTCCAAGCCCCAGGCCCTGCTTCCATAACCTGGCTGCTGGTGGTGATGGATCTCACCTGTGGCCGGAAGCAGTGGAGCCTCAGAGAGGAACCAGATTCTGGGGACAGGTCACCTTCTGTGCCTGGGGAGTTAGTAACCAGGTCGGTAACCTTAAACAAGTTACCTTTCTAAGTCTCAGGTCAAGACACTTAAGTTGATAAAAGAAATTGAGGACTGCGCAAGGTGATGTGGGTTAGTCAGTGCTGGCTCCACACATGGTAATTCATTCCGGGTCGAGCCCCCGCCTCCTCAGCCTTGTGCATGCTCACTGCTCTTCTTCTTACTCAGGGCAAAGGAATTCATCCATCTTGAATGGACATGAGTTTGAGCAAACTCTGGGAGATGGTGAAGGACAGGGAAGTCTGGCGTGCTGCAGTCCAAGGGGTCACAGAGTCGGACCCGACTGAGCGACTGAACAACAGCAAAATTTCACTTTTTCATATTTAAGTCTATGAACCATTTAAGGCTGTGATCAGCGAGAGCTTGGATCCATCTCTGTTTCCAGATGGCTACCTAACTGCTCAGATAGTATTTAGTAAAAGGTCCATTGTCGGCTCTCATATTTGAGGAGGGGCCTTATTTTTTTTAACTTTTCATCTTACACTGGAGTGGAGCCGGTTAACCATGTTGATAGTTGTAGGTGAACACCGGGGGGGACTCAGCCCCACAGATACATGGATGGATCCATTCTCCCCCGAACTCCCCTCCTGTCTGTAACGTGGAGCAGAGTGAGAGGATGCGTTGTGTACACAGAGTTTCTGCGTGTTGGGGTCCTGTGGCTCAGCTTTGTGCCCACGAGCCGGCGCTTGGCCCAGGGGACGGCTTCCTGAGACTCCCCAGCGGGTTAGGACCCCCAGTGGGGCTGTTCCTCCCCCATTGCTGTCCCTTCTTGAATTGTGCTGGCACTCCTTGCTTGTTTATGTTTTCGACATAAACTTTAGCATCGGCTTGTCAAGTTCCAGAAAAAAAGATGCCTCTGGGTGTCTTTTATTTGGATCCTTTTAGAATTACAAGCTACCTTCAGAAGCTACCTTCATCATACCTTTTATGATGCTGAGCCTTCCTGTCCAAGGACACAGCAAGTCTCTCCAGTTTCACGTCCTCTGGGAATGTTTCAAAGTTTTCCTTCTGGAAGTTCTGCACGTTTCTTGTCTCTCTAGATATTAATATTTCAGCTGTTCTGTTGATAATTTTTTTGCATGTGCTAAGTCGCTTCAGTTATGTCCAGCTCTTTGCGACACTGTGGACTATAATCTGCCACACTCCCCTTTCTAAGGTATTTTCCAGGCAAGAATATGGGAGTGGGTTGCCATTTCCTTTCCAGGGGATCGAACCCAAGTCTTTTATGTCTCCTTCACTGGCAGGCAAGCTCTTGACCACTAGCACCACTGAAAAACACATCTTGTTTTCTTTTTTTTTTGTTTTTTATTTTTGGGCAGTGGTTGGGTTGGGGAGGGAGGGGAGCGGGTGGGCCACTTCTATCCATCTTTCATTTGTTCATTTTCATCCACCTTTGTTCTTCGGCCCATGTGGACCTCCCATCGCGGTGGCCTCTGTTGTTGCAGAGCGCCGGCTCTGGGCGCATGTGCTCCAGAGCTCCAGCTCGGTGATTGGACACATCAGTCCAGCCGCTCCGCGGCACGTGGGATCTTCCCAGGCCAGGGATCAAACCGGCGCCCCTTGCACTGCAAGGTGGTGTCCTTACCCACTGGACCACCAGGGGAAGCCCAGCACATCTTGTTTTTTTTTTTTATGGTCATCTTTTTTTTTTTTTTTTTAACTTTTAATTTATTTTTATTTTGGCTGTGCTGCGCGGCTTGCAGGATCTCAGCTCCCTGACCGGGGATTGAACCCGGGCCTCTGCAGTGCAAGAACCAAATCCTAACGACTAGGCCACCAGGGAACTCCCTTTGATTCACTGATCCTCGTTTTTAGGATGGGAAAGCAGAAGAGAGCTCAGGGAAGCACACTGTCTCTCTTTTGAATATTTATTTATTTCTTCGACTGTACCGGCTCTTAGATGTGGCACGCGAGAACCTTCAGTTGCGGCATGTGGAATCTAGTTCCTGACCAAGGATTGAACCCAGGCTGCCTGCCTGGGGAGTGCAGTCTTAGCCTCTGGACTCCAGGGAAGTCCCTTGTCGGTATTTTAAATCAGCCATCTCTTCCACCCTTTCATCTCACAGGTGTTTGTCTTTATGCAGAAAGGTATCGATTTCCCTATACAAAGGTTGAATGTTTCAAAGTTTTCCTTCTGGAAGTTCTGCACGTTTCTTGTCTCTCTAGATATTAATATTTCAGCTGTTCTGTTGATAATTTTTTTGCATGTGCTAAGTCGCTTCAGTTATGTCCAGCTCTTTGCGACACTGTGGACTATAATCTGCCACACTCCCCTTTCTAAGGTATTTTCCAGGCAAGAATATGGGAGTGGGTTGCCATTTCCTTTCCAGGGGATCGAACCCAAGTCTTTTATGTCTCCTTCACTGGCAGGCAAGCTCTTGACCACTAGCACCACTGAAAAACACATCTTGTTTTCTTTTTTTTTTGTTTTTTATTTTTGGGCAGTGGTTGGGTTGGGGAGGGAGGGGAGCGGGTGGGCCACTTCTATCCATCTTTCATTTGTTCATTTTCATCCACCTTTGTTCTTCGGCCCATGTGGACCTCCCATCGCGGTGGCCTCTGTTGTTGCAGAGCGCCGGCTCTGGGCGCATGTGCTCCAGAGCTCCAGCTCGGTGATTGGACACATCAGTCCAGCCGCTCCGCGGCACGTGGGATCTTCCCAGGCCAGGGATCAAACCGGCGCCCCTTGCACTGCAAGGTGGTGTCCTTACCCACTGGACCACCAGGGGAAGCCCAGCACATCTTGTTTTTTTTTTTTATGGTCATCTTTTTTTTTTTTTTTTTAACTTTTAATTTATTTTTATTTTGGCTGTGCTGCGCGGCTTGCAGGATCTCAGCTCCCTGACCGGGGATTGAACCCGGGCCTCTGCAGTGCAAGAACCAAATCCTAACGACTAGGCCACCAGGGAACTCCCTTTGATTCACTGATCCTCGTTTTTAGGATGGGAAAGCAGAAGAGAGCTCAGGGAAGCACACTGTCTCTCTTTTGAATATTTATTTATTTCTTCGACTGTACCGGCTCTTAGATGTGGCACGCGAGAACCTTCAGTTGCGGCATGTGGAATCTAGTTCCCTGACCAAGGATTGAACCCAGGCTGCCTGCCTGGGGAGTGCAGTCTTAGCCTCTGGACTCCAGGGAAGTCCCTTGTCGGTATTTTAAATCAGCCATCTCTTCCACCCTTTCATCTCACAGGTGTTTGTCTTTATGCAGAAAGGTATCGATTTCCCTATACAAAGGTTGATCTCATATCCCTACTGAATTCCTGGGTGGTTTGAAGTTGTTTGGCAGTTTATCTCACAGACAAACACTCTGAATCTCACATCTAAACCGCTTGACCAGGAAAGCTCTGAGAAGGTTCTTCCACTGCTTCCAGAGCCCCCCTGACCAGACTCAAGCAGACAAAATTAGTGAACGAATACAGAGGGTAAGAGCTGGAGGGGGTTTGCCTGGAGGTTCCGTGGCTAAGACTCTACGTTGCCAACGCAGGGAACCTGGGTTCGCTCCCTGGTCAGGGAACTAGATCCTACATAAGTAGGAGCTTGAAAGCCGCAACTAAAGATCCCATGTGCCGAAACGGAGATCTACGATCCTTTGTGCTGCGACAAAGACTCAGCGCAGTCGACTAAATAAATATATCTTTTGAAAAATAAGAGCGGAAGGTGCTATCTTAGATGAAATGCTTGACGACCCCTATAATGAAATCTGCTTAAATATATAAGCACAATTCAGCATATTTCATTCTGAATAAAGGATACGGTCTATTTGCAAACCCTTTCTGACCGTAAAGTTGCTCTTACAGTGCCTTTGAAGCCTGAGAGAACGAACCCATGGGGAGAGGTTATCTTTCTTAGGACAGAATGTCACATCTGTCAGAATGGCTATTTATAAAAAGGACAAAAGGCAGCAAGTGTTGGTGAGGATGTGGAGATAAGGGAACTTCTGTGCAGTGTTGTTGAGAATGTAAATTGGTACAGCCGCGGTGGAATCATATGTAGGTTCTGCAAGCAATTAAAAATAGCCTTCCAGGCGGATGATGTTCAGCCAGCCAGCCAGGGCAAGGCACTTTCCGTCCTAGAACCATGGCCTGGTTTGTCCATAACCTTATTGACGCTGTTGGTCAACGCTGTTGTGACTTAACTCAAAACCCTGACTGGTCACATTTTGAACTGTGGCCAGGGTGAGCAGGTTCCTCCAACCCCTGCCGAGGTCCCTGGTTAGTCAGAGCTTGGAAGACATTGTCCATAGTGCTCACACGGGCGGCTGCCAACAGCTCCCAGCTAAGGAAGCTCTGAACTTAAGAGCATGGCTCTCATGCTGTGTTCTTACCACAGGAAATGTTTAAAACTTAAAAAATAGAAAGACCATTGACTGTTAATAGCTGGATCTGGCACTTCATAGAAGAGGGAAAGTGGGAAATAACCGTGAGAAGAGAGAAAAGTTCATCTTTGCAAATTCCACAAGGACGCGGACGCCCGAGGAGCCTGCTCTGCCCATCCTCCGCCTGTGGTGTAATGTTGGGGGAACAGACGCCCAGAGGCAGTAGTGAGGGTCTTGCCCGAGCCCACAGAACCTCACCCCTTGTGAATGGTCGCCCTGATTTCAGCTCTGGTGAGGACACTGCCTTCCATCTGCATCCCTCACCCTAAGAGTTAAAAACGAGGAGACAGTGAATATTTTATTTTATGTTTTATTTTTGGCCACACCCTGCAGAACCTGAGATCTTAGTTCGCCAAGGAGAGATTTTATATATAAACATACATATATATGTATAAACATAGTATGTGTGTGTATTTTATATATACATATGCACATATGTTACATATGTAATTTACTAGCTGTGCTGGGTGTTTGCTGTGCTCTCTCCAGTTGTGCCTGGGCGGGGGCTCCTCTTCATGGTGTCGCACAGGACCGGAACCCATGGGGAATTCTTTCTTAGGACAGAATGTCACATCTGTCAGAATGGCTATTTATAAAAGGACAAAAGGCAGCAAGTGTTGGTGAGGATGTGGAGATAAGGGAACTTCTGTGCAGTGTTGTTGAGAATGTAAATTGGTACAGCCGCGTAGGCATCAGATGTAGGTTCTGCAAGCAATTAAAAATAGCCTTCCAGGCGGATGATGTTCAGCCAGCCAGCCAGGGCAAGGCACTTTCCGTCCTAGAACCATGGCCTGGTTTGTCCATAACCTTATTGACGCTGTTGGTCAACGCTGTTGTGACTTAACTCAAAACCCTGACTGGTCACATTTTGAACTGTGGCCAGGGTGAGCAGGTTCCTCCAACCCCTGCCGAGGTCCCTGGTTAGTCAGAGCTTGGAAGACATTGTCCATAGTGCTCACACGGGCGGCTGCCAACAGCTCCCAGCTAAGGAAGCTCTGAACTTAAGAGCATGGCTCTCATGCTGTGTTCTTACCACAGGAAATGTTTAAAACTTAAAAAATAGAAAGACCATTGACTGTTAATAGCTGGATCTGGCACTTCATAGAAGAGGGAAAGTGGGAAATAACCGTGAGAAGAGAGAAAAGTTCATCTTTGCAAATTCCACAAGGAGCGGACGCCCGAGGAGCCTGCTCTGCCCATCCTCCGCCTGTGGTGTAATGTTGGGGGAACAGACGCCCAGAGGCAGTAGTGAGGGTCTTGCCCGAGCCCACAGAACCTCACCCCTTGTGAATGGTCGCCCTGATTTCAGCTCTGGTGAGGACACTGCCTTCCATCTGCATCCCTCACCCTAAGAGTTAAAAACGAGGAGACAGTGAATATTTTATTTTATGTTTTATTTTTGGCCACACCCTGCAGAACCTGAGATCTTAGTTCGCCAAGGAGAGATTTTATATATAAACATACATATATATGTATAAACATAGTATGTGTGTGTATTTTATATATACATATGCACATATGTTACATATGTAATTTACTAGCTGTGCTGGGTGTTTGCTGTGCTCTCTCCAGTTGTGCCTGGGCGGGGGCTCCTCTTCATGGTGTCGCACAGGCTTCTCACCGCAGTGGCTTCTCCTGTTTTGGAGCACGAACTCTAGGTGCGGGGACTTCCGTCACTGTGGCTCTTGGACTCTCAGGCAGGTGGTCGTGGCATGGCTCACCTGCTCTGTGGCATGTAGAACCCTCCCACACCGGGAATCAAACCCATGTCCTCTGCATTGGCAGGCAGATTCTTTACCCACTGGACCACCAAGGAACTCTCCAAATGCATGTTTTAGAAGCTACTGATGTCCCTCTCAACGCTTGCTTCCTTTCCTGGGCCCGAGAGGCTGGTCTGAGCAGGAGGAAAAGGTGGTTGATGTGCCTCTCCTTCCACTCTCGGCTCCGAGACTCCCCGGGCAGCTGGAAGTGGCGGAGAAGTGCTGAAGTCTGTCTGTCTGCTCCCACTGCTGAAACAGAATGCTAGGGACCGGGTGTGGGAGCGGGGTGCCAGCAGATCGGTTCCTGAGGAAGTCTCCCTTTCTGGCTCGAGATGGCTGGCCTTACAAGGGGAGAAAGAACATGAGAGGCAAAGAGGGCGCTCTGGTAATAAAGGTGCTAATCTACCATGAGAACCACACCCTCATGACCTCATCTAAACCGAACTACCGCGCAAAGGCCCTACCTCCTAATACCCTCATTTTGAGGATTAGAGCTTGAATGTATGTACTGGGGGGACGCCAGCATTCAGTCCAGGACAAAGTTCGTCATCCCAGCTCCAGACCCTACCAGTTGTGTAACTCTGGGCAAGTTACCCAACGCCCCTGAGTCTGTTTCTTCACCAGTACAATGCCACCCAGGGTCTGCCTCCTGAGGCTCTGGGGAGAAGTGACTCGTGTATAAAATACTATGCTCAGTGCCACACGCTTGGTACTCCCAGTAGGCGTTTCTCTTCCTCTGTCCATCAGTGGCCAAGAGGCTGTCTCTGCCATCTTCCCCTCCTTTTCTTCAAGAGGAATGCTCAGTGTTCAGCCTGTATCTGGGTACACAGAATAAATACCATTGTCTTAGCCACTCTAGCATTTAGGTGTGGCCATGTGACTAAGTTCTGTCCAATGGGAGTCAAGTCACAGGCTCTTGGGGCCGCTCCAGGCACACTCCCCAGGACCCCTTCCTCCTTCCACCCGTCCATCCTCTCACTGGAATTCCACCTGCTGGCCCGGGTCAGACGGTGAGGGCCACACCCTGGCAGGGTGGCATGGTGAGCTTGGGAAGAGTCCATGCCCCTGGGAGGATCATGAGGACAGCCCCCACCAGACCTGGACGAGACTTTGGTGAATTTAAGGCACAGGATGTTGATGAGTTTAAGGCACAGTTATTGTGGGATTCTGTCACTTTCTCAGCCTCTGAATATTATCCTGATACCTCATTGTTCATGCCTGTCTACCAAGTCCCCAGTCTCCACATTTCCTGACATCTCTTTTTCCCTAGAATTTAAGGTACCTCAGAAGCAGGTGTCTCTCCCTCCAAAAGAGAGCAGAGGAAGGCATCTGAAGATGCCCCCACAGTGTTTCTCTCTGCGACTCTCCCATGTGGGTAATCGCCCCCACGCCCACATTTCCCGTCTATTAATACCTTCACAGGGAGGAGGCAGACGTGGAACAGGGAGGTTGTTTCCCTCTGAGCTGGGGCAGGGTTCTGTTTCTTCCCTCAGTGCGCTCACAGCATCTACTGAGCCTTTCGAACACGAACCCATGCCAGGTGCTAGAGATAGAGGCATGGATGAGAAGGTTATCAGACACCAACTTTTGCTCCAGACCTGCAGAGGTATGATACTGAGGAGCGATCTGTCCCAGGACATGGGTGGGAACCAGGTGAGGCAAGAGGGACCACAGATGTGGATGGGTCAGGAAAGGCTTCAGAGAGACACGGGGGGAAAGAAGGGAAGACTGGATCAGCACATGCACATAGCATCAAGAACGCAGACACGAGCAGTGATGACAACGCTGTGGAGACATTGTTCTGGTTTCCACTGTGGCTTGCATGTTGCCACCTTATCTTCTTCTACTCCAAGCCCCGGCGACCTCATTCTGCCTTCAGAGGGTTGCATGAGTAGAACAGGATGTAGCGCAGTGAAAGACGGATGCTCTCGAGAACCCACGTCATGGTGTATGTGCAGAGTTTTCTTTTTGTCACTGAATACTAGTTTATTGTGCAGATATACTAATGGCACAATGTTCTGTTGATGGACATCTAAACTATTTCCCGTTTTGGCTGCCATGAACATTTCTATGCAATTTTTTTTTGGTAGTTTTTTTTTGGTAGAGCTATTTTCATTTTCCTTGAATAAACACCTAGAAGTTAAATTGTTGGGTCCTAGGGATATAAGTGTTTGACTTAATAAGAAAATGCCTGGCCTTTTCCCATGTGTTGGTACCATTCTACACTCCCACTGGCAACGTCTGAGAGACCCTGTTGCTCTAAAGTTCGCTAGCGTTTGGAAGTGGCCGTCTTTTCGGTTTCAGCCATCCTGGTTGGGAAGGCAGTGGTATCTCATCATGGTTTTAATTGACACTTGCCGTCTTTTCGGTTTTAGCTTGTCTACCAAGTCCCCAGTCTCCACATTTCCTGACATCTCTTTTCCCTAGAATTTAAGGTACCTCAGAAGCAGGTGTCTCTCCTCCAAAGAGAGCAGAGGAAGGCATCTGAAGATGCCCCACAGTGTTTCTCTCTGCGACTCTCCCATGTGGGTAATCGCCCACGCCCACATTTCCGTCTATTAATACCTTCACAGGGAGGAGGCAGACGTGGAACAGGGAGGTTGTTTCCCTCTGAGCTGGGGCAGGGTTCTGTTTCTTCCCTCAGTGCGCTCACAGCATCTACTGAGCCTTTCGAACACGAACCCATGCCAGGTGCTAGAGATAGAGGCATGGATGAGAAGGTTATCAGACACCAACTTTTGCTCCAGACCTGCAGAGGTATGATACTGAGGAGCGATCTGTCCCAGGACATGGGTGGGAACCAGGTGAGGCAAGAGGGACCACAGATGTGGATGGGTCAGGAAAGGCTTCAGAGAGACACGGGGGGAAAGAAGGGAAGACTGGATCAGCACATGCACATAGCATCAAGAACGCAGACACGAGCAGTGATGACAACGCTGTGGAGACATTGTTCTGGTTTCCACTGTGGCTTGCATGTTGCCACCTTATCTTCTTCTACTCCAACCCCCGGCGACCTCATTCTGCCTTCAGAGGGTTGCATGAGTAGAACAGGATGTAGCGCAGTGAAAGACGGATGCTCTCGAGAACCCACGTCATGGTGTATGTGCAGAGTTTTCTTTTTGTCACTGAATACTAGTTTATTGTGCAGATATACTAATGGCACAATGTTCTGTTGATGGACATCTAAACTATTTCCCGTTTTGGCTGCCATGAACATTTCTATGCAATTTTTTTTTGGTAGTTTTTTTTTGGTAGAGCTATTTTCATTTTCCTTGAATAAACACCTAGAAGTTAAATTGTTGGGTCCTAGGGATATAAGTGTTTGACTTAATAAGAAAATGCCTGGCCTTTTCCCATGTGTTGGTACCATTCTACACTCCCACTGGCAACGTCTGAGAGACCCTGTTGCTCTAAAGTTCGCTAGCGTTTGGAAGTGGCCGTCTTTTCGGTTTCAGCCATCCTGGTTGGGAAGGCAGTGGTATCTCATCATGGTTTTAATTGACACTTGCTTTGACTAATGATGTTGAGTGCTTTTTCGATTGCTTATTACCTATCTATTTTGCTTTGTGAAATGTCTGTTCACACCTCTTGCCCAATTTGTTTACTGGGTTGTTCATCTTTTTGTCAACTTTACATTCAGATTTGAGGTTCCAAGAAGTCGTCACCCCTAAGTCTGAGGGGATGAGAAGCTGTGGAGGAAGAAGATGTGGTCCGTGGTCGGCGTGGGGCAGGCCCACCCTGCCCTCATGATAGAGCTGCGTCCACTCCCTCCTTCTGTGCGTTCGGTGGTGAGTGAAGACAGGCTTCACACAGACCCGGCAGTAAGTACCTTCTCGATAAAGCTCAGCAATGGGTGATAGGTGATAGGTCATCCAAAGGTGGATGATCTGGTTCCAGAGAACTAGATGCTGAGAACCAAGCATCTGGAAGCCTGGACAGTCCTCCAGCGAACTCGGACACCTTTCTCTTCAGGCTGACACTGACATTCCCTATAGCTTCTTGCTGGGCTTCCCCGATGGCTTGGGAGCAAAGAATCCTCCTGCAATGCAGGAGACTTGGGTTTGATCCCTGGATCAGGAAGACCCCCCTGGAGGAGGAAACGGCACCCCACTCCACTATTCTTGCTGGGAAATCCCAAGGACAGAGGAGCCTAGCCGGCCACAGTCCAGGGGATCGCAAAGAGTCAGACGACTGAGCGCATACACATGGTTTCTTGCCCTTTGGCTCTCCTGAGAGGAAGAAAAGAAGAAAGTTTAAATGTGTAAGAAATCAGCTCTTGAAAGTTACTGGACAGTGAATCCTCTGTTTTTCCCCCTCTTGGTTAGTTTACTGGAGTTTGAGTCATTTGCTGAGTGAATCTAAAAGGACAGAAAAAGGAACTAGATCAGAGCTGTCTGTCGTTGGCCCCTGCAACCTGTCAGAACATCTTTCAGAATCTCCAACGGTTGATTTCCTCAGACTTAGAATCCTAGAGTTTACGAAGTAAGTGTCTAAGTAAACAGGCAGTGGAAACTTCTGTCCACACAAAAACCTATAGACACTTATAGCGGCTTTCTTCATAATTGCTAAAACATGGGAGCAACCAAGATGTCCTTCAACAAATGAATGGATAAACAACCTGTCCATCCAGACAGTGGGCTGTTATTCGGCGTTAAAAGGAAGAGGGCAGGGGTTTCCCTGATGGTCCAGTGGGTAAGGACACCACCTTGCAGTGCAAGGAGCGCCAGTTCGATCCCTGGCCTGGGAAGATCCCACGTGCCGCGGAGCGGCTGGACCGGTGTGTCCAATTACTGAGCCGGAGCTCTGGGGCACATGCGTACTATCATATGTGAAGAAAATAGCTATAGTCATTGCTCTGTGAGAAAAGCAGATCCTTCACGGGTGCTGTATGACGGTCTGGAGGGATGGGATGGGGGTACTAATCTGAGAACATACATATCTGTAAACAACATATCTGTAAAAGTTAAAAGTAAAATAAAAGTTAAAAAAAAAAAAGGAAGAGGGTATAAGATTAGGGAGGGACTTGGATACATATCACTAAGGGAGAGAAAGTCAGCTCCAAGAGGGAAGAAATTCTGATTTGTTCATTGCTATATCCTCTGGTCTGGCTATGTAGGTCCTCAACAGATATTTGATGGGGAAAGATACATGATGAGCCAGAGTCCCTTCCTCTCATTCTGAGTCATCAGAAAGGAGAAATAAATGAGGGCCATGAGCATGATCAGCCAAGATCACATCCCCAGTTCAACATTTCTCCAAATGAGGGTCGCCAGCTAAAACACTCATTCCCAGGCCATGTACCAGATCTGCTTGATCAGGACAAGAGTCCTGATTAAGGGGAGGGTAATCTGCATTTTCTATTAAGCATCCCAGATAATGCTTATATGAAAATGCAGACGATTTTAGACCTGCGGAGGTACAGAGAGGAAGTAAGGCTTGGCCACCGTGTCATCCAACCCCTTCATTTTCTTTTTTTTAATAAGAAATGAATCAGAGCTGTCTGTCGTTGGCCCTGCAACCTGTCAGAACATCTTTCAGAATCTCCAACGGTTGATTTCCTCAGACTTAGAATCCTAGAGTTTACGTAAGTGTCTAAGTAAACAGGCAGTGGAAACTTCTGTCCACACAAAACCTATAGACACTTATAGCGGCTTTCTTCATAATTGCTAAAACATGGGAGCAACCAAGATGTCCTTCAACAAATGAATGGATAAACAACCTGTCCATCCAGACAGTGGGCTGTTATTCGGCGTTAAAAGGAAGAGGGCAGGGGTTTCCCTGATGGTCCAGTGGGTAAGGACACCACCTTGCAGTGCAAGGAGCGCCAGTTCGATCCCTGGCCTGGGAAGATCCCACATGCCGCGGAGCGGCTGGACCGGTGTGTCCAATTACTGAGCCGGAGCTCTGGGGCACATGCGTACTATCATATGTGAAGAAAATAGCTATAGTCATTGCTCTGTGAGAAAAGCAGATCCTTCACGGGTGCTGTATGACGGTCTGGAGGGATGGGATGGGGGTACTAATCTGAGAACATACATATCTGTAAACAACATATCTGTAAAAGTTAAAAGTAAAATAAAAGTTAAAAAAAAAAAAGGAAGAGGGTATAAGATTAGGGAGGGACTTGGATACATATCACTAAGGGAGAGAAAGTCAGCTCCAAGAGGGAAGAAATTCTGATTTGTTCATTGCTATATCCTCTGGTCTGGCTATGTAGGTCCTCAACAGATATTTGATGGGGAAAGATACATGATGAGCCAGAGTCCCTTCCTCTCATTCTGAGTCATCAGAAAGGAGAAATAAATGAGGGCCATGAGCATGATCAGCCAAGATCACATCCCCAGTTCAACATTTCTCCAAATGAGGGTCGCCAGCTAAAACACTCATTCCCAGGCCATGTACCAGATCTGCTTGATCAGGACAAGAGTCCTGATTAAGGGGAGGGTAATCTGCATTTTCTATTAAGCATCCCAGATAATGCTTATATGAAAATGCAGACGATTTTAGACCTGCGGAGGTACAGAGAGGAAGTAAGGCTTGGCCACCGTGTCATCCAACCCCTTCATTTTCTTTTTTTTAATAAGAAATGAAGCTTCGGGCTTCCCCTGGTGGTCCAGTGGGTAAGGACACTGCCTTGCAGTGCAAGGGGTGCCGGTTCGATCCCTGGCCTGGGAAGATCCCACGTGCCGCGGAGCGGCTGGACGGATGTGTCCAATCGCCGAGCCGGAGCTCTGGAGCGCATGTGCCCAGAGCCGGCGCTCTGCGACAACAGCGGCCACCGCGATGGGAGGCCCACAGGAGCCAAAGAACAAAGACGGATGAAAATAGAGAAATGAAAGACCAATAGAAATGGCCTGCCCGTCCCCTTCCCTCCCCACCCCACCCCCCAAAAGATAAATAAATGAAAAATAAATGTTTAAAAAGAAAAAGAAATGAAGCTTCTTAAAAATGACCTATTTATGGCCTCACTGGGTCTTCCCTGCTGCACGGGCTTTCCCTGGTTGTAACAAGTGGGGTCTTCTCTGTAGTTGAGGTTCACGGGCTTCTCATTGCGGTGGCTTCTCTTGTTGCCAAATGTGGCC
This sequence comes from Tragulus kanchil, assembly GCA_022376925.1. Lineage (NCBI taxonomy): Eukaryota > Metazoa > Chordata > Mammalia > Artiodactyla > Tragulidae > Tragulus > Tragulus kanchil. Next base: position 22,482,931 of record JAIOJX010000027.1, on the reverse strand, counting down.
TCTAGAGCCTGTGATAGTTGCACATCCCAGGCTTTTCAGCACAGGCTCAGTAGTTGTGGCACACGGACTTAGTTGCCCCAAGGCATGTGGACTCTTCCTGGGCCAGGGATTGAGTCCATGTCCCCTGCGTGGCCAGGTGGATCTGAACCACTGCACCACCAGGGAAGTCCCTACCTCTTCATCATTGTAGATGGAGAGACTGCAGCCCAGAAAGAGGAGTGCCTAACCAGAGAGAAACAGCAGATCACCTCCTGGTCCTCAGGACTCTTTCGGATGAAATGCTGACCAGCCCTTTCAGGCACTGAGAGGCTCTTTCTCCTCTGATGACAAAGATCATCATCTTAGGAGGCTTCCTTAGTGGTCCAGTGGGTAGAGAGTCCACCTTGCAGTGCAAAGGGCTCTGGTTCGATCCCTGGCCCAGGAAGATCCCACATGCCGTGGAGCGGCTGGACCGGTGTGTCCAATTCCGAGCCAGCGCTCTGCAATGAGAGAGGTCACTGCAGTGGGAGGCCCACACAGGCCAAAGAATAAAAGAGATGGATGAGAATAAATATAAATAAAAGAGACATGATGGGGAAAAAGAAAAAAAATGTTAAAAAGAGAAAAGATCATCGGCTTAGACAGCCGATAAATACCAACTGTATTTGGTCAAGGAGGTGTTTATTCCTCCAAGAAGGTGGGGGAAGTCCAAAGGAACTTTGAATAGTCCGTTTAGGGTAAATGATGACGAAGTCACAGGAGGATTCACTTCCCTAAGCTGACGGGAACCATCATTTTCCGGTTTCTCTTTTCACATGATTTGATTTACTTAGTATATTTAACTTAAAATGCAATGACCAGACTTCCAATATGCAAAAACTAGAACCAGAGGATAAGCCCGAGATAGCTGGCACCTGTCACTAATCTCACCTCAGCTTGGCCACCAATTTGCCATCTGACCTTGGAGGACCTTTGATGAATTGCCCGGTCCACTGGTCCCTGGCTCTGGGTCTTTTTAGTTCTGATTATCTGTGGGTCCCTCAATCTAACTCACCCTATAATTGTGATTAGCCAGGAGCCAAAAGTTGTGCTTGTATTGAATGACCATTGGGAAACCTATTCTAAAGTGGGCTTGGGACTTCCCTGGGGTCCCAGTGGTTAGGAATCTGCCTACCAATGCAGGGGACATGAATTCTGTCCCTGGGCCAGGAGGATCCCCCATGCCTGTGTGCCGGACGACTGAAGACTGCCCTCTGGAGCCCGGCAGCTACAGCAAGAGACACAACCACAGTGAGAAGCCTGCACACTGAAGCTAAAGAGTAGACCCCACTCGCTGCAACTCCAGAAAGCCCACACACAGCAGCGAAGACCCAGCACAGCCAAAGATAAATACATGAAAAAAAAATTTTAAATATGGGTTTGTTCTAGTCTCGAAGAACAAAGTAGAACCAAAGATCTCAATGGCCAATGAGCTTATTTGGCGAGAGGTTAGCAGTCAATCGACAAAACTGCTGGAAAATGAAGATATAACACAGCCTGGGGTTTCATGGGAGAAAGAAAGCCGTCTCTAAGCAAGGGGACAGAGGAAGTGAGTGATGACAAAGGTGACCCTAAGCACACAGTGGGGGACATTTTCAAGAACAAGAGGAAGTAACATTTCTGTACCAGATCTGTCTACTGTGGGCCACATTAATATTTCATTCCCGTGAGAACAACGCTTGTAGCACTTACGCTGAGAGGAAACGAAGTAAAAATTTTGTGTCCCAATGAACAACTGATTTTCAGCAAAGGCGCAAAAACCAATTCATTGGGGGAAAAATGAACTTTTCAACAACAACCAAAAAATAGTGTTTTAAGGTGTTGGAACCATTAAATATCCAAATGAAGGAGGAGGAAGGGGAGAAAAAGGAGGAGATTATTTTATACCTCACATGAGTGCGTGCTAAATTGCTTCAATCGTGTCTGACTCTTTGTGACCCCATGGACTGTAGCCACCAGGCTCCTCTGTCCATGGAATTTTCCAGGCAAGAGAAACTGAAGTAGGTTGCCATTTCCTTCTCCAGGGGATCTTTCCAGTCCGGGGGCTGAACCACGTCTCTTGAGTCTCCTGCATTCCTCACCATCAGCGACACCACCATCTCAACACCGTACACCAAAATTAACCCCAAATGCATCAGAGACATCGATGTAAAACCTAAAGCTATAAAGATTTTTATTGGAAAACATAGGAGAAAAATTTTAATCCTTTGGATAGGTACGGATTTCTTAGGGATGATACCAAAAACATGACCCAGGGCTTTCCTGGCACTTCCCGTGCAGAGGGCAGGGGTTCCATCCCTGGAAGAGAAGATCCTGCGTGCCATCTGGTGCAGAAAAAAAAGATCCATAAAAGGAAAAAAAAAAAATCAATAAACTGGACTTCATTAAAATTAAGAAATTCTGGGCTTCCCTGGTGGTCCAGTGGGTAGAGAGTCTGCCTTGCAGTGCAAGGGGGCACCGGTTCGATCCCTGACCCAGGAAGATCCCACTTTCCACAGAGCGGCTGGACTGGTGTGGCCAATGACAACCCAGCACTCTGGAGCTCATGCGCCCAGATCTGGTGCTCTGCAGCAAGAGAGGCCACTGCAATGGGAGGCCCACACATGCCAAAGAATAAAAGATGGATGAAAATAAACATAAAAAAAAACTGCTGGAAAATGAAGATATAACACAGCCTGGGGTTTCATGGGAGAAAGAAAGCCGTCTCTAAGCAAGGGGACAGAGGAAGTGAGTGATGACAAAGGTGACCCTAAGCACACAGTGGGGGACATTTTCAAGAACAAGAGGAAGTAACATTTCTGTACCAGATCTGTCTACTGTGGGCCACATTAATATTTCATTCCCGTGAGAACAACGCTTGTAGCACTTACGCTGAGAGGAAACGAAGTAAAATTTTGTGTCCCAATGAACAACTGATTTTCAGCAAAGGCGCAAAAACCAATTCATTGGGGGAAAAATGAACTTTTCAACAACAACCAAAAAATAGTGTTTTAAGGTGTTGGAACCATTAAATATCCAAATGAAGGAGGAGGAAGGGGAGAAAAAGGAGGAGATTATTTTATACCTCACATGAGTGCGTGCTAAATTGCTTCAATCGTGTCTGACTCTTTGTGACCCCATGGACTGTAGCCACCAGGCTCCTCTGTCCATGGAATTTTCCAGGCAAGAGAAACTGAAGTAGGTTGCCATTTCCTTCTCCAGGGGATCTTTCCAGTCCGGGGGCTGAACCACGTCTCTTGAGTCTCCTGCATTCCTCACCATCAGCGACACCACCATCTCAACACCGTACACCAAAATTAACCCCAAATGCATCAGAGACATCGATGTAAAACCTAAAGCTATAAAGATTTTTATTGGAAAACATAGGAGAAAAATTTTAATCCTTTGGATAGGTACGGATTTCTTAGGGATGATACCAAAAACATGACCCAGGGCTTTCCTGGCACTTCCCGTGCAGAGGGCAGGGGTTCCATCCCTGGAAGAGAAGATCCTGCGTGCCATCTGGTGCAGAAAAAAAAGATCCATAAAAGGAAAAAAAAAAAATCAATAAACTGGACTTCATTAAAATTAAGAAATTCTGGGCTTCCCTGGTGGTCCAGTGGGTAGAGAGTCTGCCTTGCAGTGCAAGGGGGCACCGGTTCGATCCCTGACCCAGGAAGATCCCACTTTCCACAGAGCGGCTGGACTGGTGTGGCCAATGACAACCCAGCACTCTGGAGCTCATGCGCCCAGATCTGGTGCTCTGCAGCAAGAGAGGCCACTGCAATGGGAGGCCCACACATGCCAAAGAATAAAAGATGGATGAAAATAAACATAAAAAAATAAAACAGGCATGATGGGAAAAAAGAATTTCAAAATTTTTTAAAAATTAAGAAATTTCTGGGAAATGCCCTGGTGATCCGGTAGTCAGGGTGTGTTGTTTTAACAGGACCCAGGTTTGGGGAACTAAGGTCTACCACATGCCTTGGGGTGTAGCCAAAAGATTAAAGAAAGAAACAGCATAGTGAGACACCACTATGTATTTACGAAAATGGTTAAGTTGATTAAATATGACCTAGTGAAGGATGTGGAAGAACTAGAACGGCTATTCTGCCGGGCTGTAAAATAGGACAACCACTCTGGGACCAGGTGGGCAGTATCTTAAAAAGTTAAATGTACACAGACCATATGATTCAGACACTCTACCCCTCGGTCTGTCCCCGAGGGAATGAACACAGATGTCCATACAAAGACATGTATGAATGTTTATAATTAAACCACACTCTTCTCAGGTGGGACTCGAACCCATTCACACCTCAGACTAGGACTTGAACCCACAGTCCCTGATTTAGGAGGAGACTGGAACCCACTGTCCTTCCATCAAAATGGCACACCTGGTCTGAGGACTTACTGAAGCTCTGGTTCTTTTGTCTCAGCGCAGAAAGAATCCAGGGACAGGTGAGCGGTGAAGTGGCAGGCAAGGAGCGAGCTTTTTAGCACAGGATGCTTGTGACAGCTATAAGCAGGCAGGCGAGGAAGCACAGCCCCCAGAATTAGACTTAGCTAGATTTTTATAATCAAAGAAAAAGTGGGGAGGAGGGAAGACCAACTTCTTCCTCATTTCTGGGCAGACGTTAAGACTTACATCATTAGTTCCTCCTTTAACCCAATTTGATCCAATCAGGACTGTCCCAGAACTACTGAAATCATATGTATATTAGCAAAAGGGTGGTCCATGGGGTCGCAAAGCGCGGGATATGACTTAGCTACTGAGCATGCACCCACAGTGACATATACCAAAATATGGTCATTCAGCTCAGGCCTTGGTATAATGTCCTCTTTCACCTCGTTTCCTTCCCTCCATTTCCTTTCACCTCCATTCCTAGCTTGGCTATCTGCAGAAGCAGTACTCTAAAAGCATCATTAACTCCCTGACTTCATGTAACAAGATGTAGACCCCGTATCTATTGCCCATATCTATTGTGTGTGTTAATTGATTTATTTGGCTGTGCTGGGTCTTGGTTGTGGCACTCAGATCTTCAGTCTTTCTTGAGGCAAGCAGGATCTTTAGTTACCACATACAGGCTCTTAGCTAAATCAAGCAGGATCTAGCTCCCTGACCAGGGATCCAACCCAGAACCCCTGCACTGGGAACATAGAGTCCCAGCCACTGGATTGCCAGGGAAGTTCTGATTGTGCTGTGTTGTAACTATCCGGACCTGTGGCTTGAGTGTGCCTGGGGCTTCAGTGCGTCTGGCCTTCCTTCAAGGTGGAGTAGATTGTTGCTAGATTGGTAGTATATTGTTCAGTCGCTCAGTGTGTCTGACTCTTTGCAACCCCATGCACTGTGGCATGCCAGGCTTCCCTGTCCTTCACCATCGCCCAGAGTTTGCTCAAACTCATGTCCATTGAGTTGGTGATGCCATCCAACTATCTGTTCCTCTGTCGACCCCTTCTCCTTCTGCCTTCTATTTTCCCCAGCATCAGAGTATTTTCCAGTGAGTCATCTCTTCACATCAGGTGACCAAAGTATTGTAATGTCAGCATCAATCCTTTCAGTGAATATTCAGGATTGTTTTCCTTTAGGATCGACTAGTTTGATCTTCTTGCAGTATAAGGTGTATCTCTGTTACATCTCAGTAAGGCTGTGTAGAAAACTGTGTTAGCCTAGAACCCTTTGATATATACCAGAAAACAAGGAAATTAGTCATTTTGTCAAAAGAATTCAGGCGCTAACTTGAATAGACAGCCACTGGACAATGATGGGAAAATATGAGTATCAATTAGGGTATTAATTTACCTTGGATTGAAATCACAGTGGAGGGCTTCCCTGGTGGTCCAGTGGGTAAAGAGTCCGCCTTGAAATTCAAGGGACGCCAGTTTGATCCCTGGCACGGGAAGATCCCACATGCTGCGGAGTAGCTGGACCAATATGTCCAGCCACCGAGCCGGAGCTCTGGAGCGCATGTGCCCAGAGCCAGTGCTCTGCTACAGGAGAAGTCACTGCAATGGGAAGCCTACACAGGCTAAAGAACAAAGATGGATGAAAATAAATAAACCAAAGACCAATTTTAAAAAGTGACCAAAAAATTAAGAAAAGAAAATCACAGTGGACTGAATAAGAACACATATTAACATAATGTTCAGATAGATATCAAATCTTTGTGTTCATAATGATAAGATATAAAGTGTGTATTCACAATGATGATAATAAAGAAGCTCACTGATCAATAACCTTTGGAAAATATTAGGGAATCAATTAATGGGAGTCGACTCATTATTACACTCAGGAACAGTGCCACTCAGGGGTGGATATGGGTGAGAACAAGACTGACCAGGAGCAGGTTAATTGTTTAAGTTGAGAATGATCATATGATGGTTCATTGGGCTTTCTACTTTTGTGCATGTACGAATTCATTTATTGGCTTGCTTGGTCGCCTCGCGTCCCCTGGTGCCAGATCTTACTTCACTTATGCCTCCTGCATTGGAAGCCTGTGGAGTCTTAGCCACTGACGGCGAAGGAAATTCCCTGAAATGTTTATACATTGTGCAATAAAAATGGTTTTAAACTGTGCGTCAAAGTTATTGCACTAATGTGAAAAATGCAGTTTAAAAATCGGGAAGGAAGACAAAAAATCAGGAAGAAAGACGGTCCTGCAAAATGCTGATGCTACTTGCGCGAGAGTGGAAGGGTAAGTCAGTTCTCCCTGCATTTCTACATTTTCCGTAACGTATGTCTATATACGTTTTTCTATATTTTTAAACTTTTGTTAGCCTAGAACCCTTTGATATATACCAGAAAAAAAGGAAATTAGTCATTTTGTCAAAAGAATTCAGGCGCTAACTTGAATAGACAGCCACTGGACAATGATGGGAAAATATGAGTATCAATTAGGGTATTAATTTACCTTGGATTGAAATCACAGTGGAGGGCTTCCCTGGTGGTCCAGTGGGTAAAGAGTCCGCCTTGAAATTCAAGGGACGCCAGTTTGATCCCTGGCACGGGAAGATCCCACATGCTGCGGAGTAGCTGGACCAATATGTCCAGCCACCGAGCCGGAGCTCTGGAGCGCATGTGCCCAGAGCCAGTGCTCTGCTACAGGAGAAGTCACTGCAATGGGAAGCCTACACAGGCTAAAGAACAAAGATGGATGAAAATAAATAAACCAAAGACCAATTTTAAAAAGTGACCAAAAAATTAAGAAAAGAAAATCACAGTGGACTGAATAAGAACACATATTAACATAATGTTCAGATAGATATCAAATCTTTGTGTTCATAATGATAAGATATAAAGTGTGTATTCACAATGATGATAATAAAGAAGCTCACTGATCAATAACCTTTGGAAAATATTAGGGAATCAATTAATGGGAGTCGACTCATTATTACACTCAGGAACAGTGCCACTCAGGGGTGGATATGGGTGAGAACAAGACTGACCAGGAGCAGGTTAATTGTTTAAGTTGAGAATGATCATATGATGGTTCATTGGGCTTTCTACTTTTGTGCATGTACGAATTCATTTATTGGCTTGCTTGGTCGCCTCGCGTCCCCTGGTGCCAGATCTTACTTCACTTATGCCTCCTGCATTGGAAGCCTGTGGAGTCTTAGCCACTGACGGCGAAGGAAATTCCCTGAAATGTTTATACATTGTGCAATAAAAATGGTTTTAAACTGTGCGTCAAAGTTATTGCACTAATGTGAAAAATGCAGTTTAAAAATCGGGAAGGAAGACAAAAAATCAGGAAGAAAGACGGTCCTGCAAAATGCTGATGCTACTTGCGCGAGAGTGGAAGGGTAAGTCAGTTCTCCCTGCATTTCTACATTTTCCGTAACGTATGTCTATATACGTTTTTCTATATTTTTAAGTTTTTTTTTGTTTGTTTGTTTTTCTGTCTATATATTTTTAAAATGAGCTGAGCCACTAACGCTTTCACGCATAATAAACCCTAGAGGAAACAAAACCTCCGCATCTTTCCGTCCGCGTCTTGGTCTTAAAAACGCATCTATTCTTTCCCCCAGGCTTTTGCTAAACTTCCCGCTATTCTTTTCAAGTTCAGATGACCCGGGTCCTGGAACTAATTAAGTTTTGCAGAAAGCGGGTCAAGTTCAGACCGCCCGAAACTTCCGCCCGCCAGCAATCAGCCCAAAGCTCCGCGCCGCTCATCGCGGCGACCCCTACAGGAGCAGCCTGGCTTCGGACCCATCTCCCTTCCGACGCGTGAGTTATATTTGCGCATGCGCGCCCAGGGCCTACATCTCCCAGTAGGCCCTGCGCCTTGTAGGGGGCGGCCTTGGTAGAGGAGGACTACATTACCCAGCGACACCTTGCAATAGGCGGTGATCGGGGAAGATCGTGCAACCATTGGTTCTGCGTCTGTCGGAAGCTGCGCGGTGATTGGCCCAGAAGTTCGTCAGTTACCGCCACGCGCAGTTAAGTTTTACTGTTGGACTGCGCGAAGAGGGAGGGAGAGAAGAGCAAGAGGTAGCCGCTCTGTCTCAGCCTGGTGAGTGACCTCTACCTCCGCCCTCTCGCTGTCTGCTCGGGGACCGGCACCCTCTTTCCTCACCCCTTCGGCGAGGGCGGGGACTGTAGGCACACGTGACACATCTGAGCAATGATTTCATATGATGGTTCTTTTTACTTTTGTGCATGTACGAATTCATTTATTGGCTTGCTTGGTCGCCTCGCGTCCCTGGTGCCAGATCTTACTTCACTTATGCCTCCTGCATTGGAAGCCTGTGGAGTCTTAGCCACTGACGGCGAAGGAAATTCCTGAAATGTTTATACATTGTGCAATAAAAATGGTTTTAAACTGTGCGTCAAAGTTATTGCACTAATGTGAAAAATGCAGTTTAAAAATCGGGAAGGAAGACAAAAAATCAGGAAGAAAGACGGTCCTGCAAAATGCTGATGCTACTTGCGCGAGTGGAAGGGTAAGTCAGTTCTCCCTGCATTTCTACATTTTCCGTAACGTATGTCTATATACGTTTTTCTATATTTTTAAGTTTTTTTTTGTTTGTTTGTTTTTCTGTCTATATATTTTTAAAATGAGCTGAGCCACTAACGCTTTCACGCATAATAAACCCTAGAGGAAACAAAACCTCCGCATCTTTCCGTCCGCGTCTTGGTCTTAAAAACGCATCTATTCTTTCCCCCAGGCTTTTGCTAAACTTCCCGCTATTCTTTTCAAGTTCAGATGACCCGGGTCCTGGAACTAATTAAGTTTTGCAGAAAGCGGGTCAAGTTCAGACCGCCCGAAACTTCCGCCCGCCAGCAATCAGCCCAAAGCTCCGCGCCGCTCATCGCGGCGACCCCTACAGGAGCAGCCTGGCTTCGGACCCATCTCCCTTCCGACGCGTGAGTTATATTTGCGCATGCGCGCCCAGGGCCTACATCTCCCAGTAGGCCCTGCGCCTTGTAGGGGGCGGCCTTGGTAGAGGAGGACTACATTACCCAGCGACACCTTGCAATAGGCGGTGATCGGGGAAGATCGTGCAACCATTGGTTCTGCGTCTGTCGGAAGCTGCGCGGTGATTGGCCCAGAAGTTCGTCAGTTACCGCCACGCGCAGTTAAGTTTTACTGTTGGACTGCGCGAAGAGGGAGGGAGAGAAGAGCAAGAGGTAGCCGCTCTGTCTCAGCCTGGTGAGTGACCTCTACCTCCGCCCTCTCGCTGTCTGCTCGGGGACCGGCACCCTCTTTCCCTGGGGGCGACCACACGCGCAGGTGCTCAGGCGAGGGCGGGGACTGTAGGCACACGTGACACATCTGACCTGCGAAGCATCTGCAGGGGACTCAGGAAGCGAAACCGTGGACACACTCGGGGCACCTGCACACGCGGGTGCCCACCTCGCGGGCGTTCTCTTGGACTCGGGGAGAGAAAACATTCCCGGGAGCACACATGGACACCTGTGCCCACACGCCGGGACATCTGCGGAGAGCCTCCGCTGAGCACGTGGGTTCTCGGGCACAGACGCTCGCCGCGGCGGCACCTGCATACCTGAACGCCAGCGGCTTCCGCCGTGAGAGCGCGGTGGCGGAGGCAGACACACACACACATACACACTCACACCCGCCCTTATTCACACCGGACACACACACACACACACACACACACCGCCCTTATTCACACCGGAGGCCTCATCTGCTGGATGCTTTTCTTATAATCATATTTCATGGTTCTTTTTTTTTTGATCTCTTTAGCTAACTGTCAAGGCTTTTTGGTACAAGAAGGAAATTCTGAACAAGCAGAAAAAGTAAGGCCACTACTGAATGATATTTAACAAGCCCTTACACGTGCGTAAGACTTTTTTTTTTTTTTCATTTAATAGTTTTTCTTTTTTTTAATTGGCCTCTTATATTGTTTCTTAATTTATTTCCATCCATCTTTATTCTTTGGCCTGGGTGAGCCTTGGCCTCTCTCGCTGCAGAGCACCGGCTCTGGGCGCATACGCTCCAGAGCGCTGGTTCCTAACTGGACACAAAGGCCCAGACTCTCTGTGGCACTTGGGATCTTCCTGGGCCAGGAATTGAACCAGTGCCCCTTGCACTGCGAGGCAGACTCTACCCACTGGGCCACCAGGGAAGCCGAAACTTTTACTTCCTTGATGGAGCTTATCGCATGTAGTATCTAGCATGATCCTCCCACGAATCTAGCTAGGCAGGGCTGCCATCATTACCATTTTGGCCCAGAAGTTCGTCAGTTACCGCCACGCGCAGTTAAGTTTTACTGTTGGACTGCGCGAAGAGGGAGGGAGAGAAGAGCAAGAGGTAGCCGCTCTGTCTCAGCCTGGTGAGTGACCTCTACCTCCGCCCTCTCGCTGTCTGCTCGGGGACCGGCACCCTCTTTCCTGGGGCGACCACACGCGCAGGTGCTCAGGCGAGGGCGGGGACTGTAGGCACACGTGACACATCTGACCTGCGAAGCATCTGCAGGGGACTCAGGAAGCGAAACCGTGGACACACTCGGGGCACCTGCACACGCGGGTGCCCACCTCGCGGGCGTTCTCTTGGACTCGGGGAGAGAAAACATTCCCGGGAGCACACATGGACACCTGTGCCCACACGCCGGGACATCTGCGGAGAGCCTCCGCTGAGCACGTGGGTTCTCGGGCACAGACGCTCGCCGCGGCGGCACCTGCATACCTGAACGCCAGCGGCTTCCGCCGTGAGAGCGCGGTGGCGGAGGCAGACACACACACACATACACACTCACACCCGCCCTTATTCACACCGGACACACACACACACACACACACACCGCCCTTATTCACACCGGAGGCCTCATCTGCTGGATGCTTTTCTTATAATCATATTTCATGGTTCTTTTTTTTTTGATCTCTTTAGCTAACTGTCAAGGCTTTTTGGTACAAGAAGGAAATTCTGAACAAGCAGAAAAAGTAAGGCCACTACTGAATGATATTTAACAAGCCCTTACACGTGCGTAAGACTTTTTTTTTTTTTTCATTTAATAGTTTTTCTTTTTTTTAATTGGCCTCTTATATTGTTTCTTAATTTATTTCCATCCATCTTTATTCTTTGGCCTGGGTGAGCCTTGGCCTCTCTCGCTGCAGAGCACCGGCTCTGGGCGCATACGCTCCAGAGCGCTGGTTCCTAACTGGACACAAAGGCCCAGACTCTCTGTGGCACTTGGGATCTTCCTGGGCCAGGAATTGAACCAGTGCCCCTTGCACTGCGAGGCAGACTCTACCCACTGGGCCACCAGGGAAGCCGAAACTTTTACTTCCTTGATGGAGCTTATCGCATGTAGTATCTAGCATGATCCTCCCACGAATCTAGCTAGGCAGGGCTGCCATCATTACCATTTTCCAAAAGAAAACACTGAGCCTAGGTTGAATCAACTGCCAATGACACATGAGTGGGACAAAAAGTAGAACTCAGACAATTCTTGCTCTGAGGTTTAAGATTATGTGCAGCCACGCAGAGCTCCTTATTTATAGAAAACCCACCTTCCCTCCCTGACAGCAGGGAACTGCCACTGCTTAGTGTGACCTGAGGAGTCTACGGTGGCTGTGCCTCAGCCACCTGTTGCACGTTTAAACTCCTCACAGGCGCCCAAGGAAGTAATGCCACAGCAGCTTGAGTTAATGTCACAGAGATCTTGATGGGAAAATCCAGGCCTCCTCCTTGGAGGGAGGGTCTGTGGAGAAGCTACCAAGGAACAGGCACATTTCTGGTGAGGGTTGGAAGTTTCATACAGTTAGGTGTTTGTTTGTTTTCTGGCCACACTGCCAGGCTTGCAGGATCTTAGTTCCCCAATCAGGAATCAAACCTGGGCCCCGCCTGTGGACATGCTGAGTCCTAACCAACGGGCCGCGAGGGAAGCCCCCCATTTGACCTTGAATAACAGATCATTTTACTTCACATCGCCAATGGAGCCCCATGGAAGGGCCTTGTTAATTTTGGAGTGCTACTTTGGTAGTTTCAGAAAAGTGAGGGCTTAGGGTTGGGGGAGGATCAGGGGAGGGAAACAATAGCCAGTGGAGGGACCTCTGTGTGACGCTGACTCTCCTGTTACTAAAAGTACTCAAGAACGAGGCTATGTCTCAAGTCTTTTTTTTTCTTTTTTTGGCCACTTCTATTGGTCTTTCATTTATTTCCATCTGTGTTCTTTGGCCTGTGTGGGCCTCCCATCGCAGTGGCCTCTCTCGCTGCAGAGCACTGGCTCTGGGCACATGCACTCCAGACCTCCAGCTCAGTAGTTGGACACATCCGTCCAGCTGCTCCGTGGCACGTGGGATCTTCCCAGGCCAGGGATCGATCTGGCGCCCCCTGTACTGCGAGGCGGTGTCCTTACGCACTGGACCACCAGGGAAGCCCCACTTTATTATTATTTTTTTAAGTGATTGCTTTATTTATTTTAATTTGGCTGCGCTGGATCTTAACTGTGGCATATGGGATCTAGTTCCCTGACCAGGGATTGAACCCAGGCTCCCTGCATTATGAGCACAGAGTCTTACCCACTGGACCACCGGGGAAGTCCCTTGAAATCACTTTATATTTGGTTTTAGTTGGTGCTTAGGGGAGGCGGGGCTGCATAATGGATTCAAGCCATATAGGATTGTGTAAAGGAGGAGATCGGCCCTCCCTCCCTCCCTTGCCAACCCTCCCCCCAGAGGTAACCTCACCAACCTGTTGATGTGTGTCCTTAGAGACTCTCCCCCTATGTGACATGACAGTACAGGGAGTGTGTAGGTCTTACTGTTTCTCTTTTGCAAAAGTGGGGCTCGAATTCTAGTCGGGAGGAACGACAAGAAACATGTACGGCAACAGTGTCCAGTATATCAGTGCTCTAAAGAACAAAGCAGTAAACAGAGAGGAAAGGGACGTGGGCTCTGTCTCGGGGGGATGGTTAGGGAGGGCTGCACTGGGGAGGGGCGGCCGAGCAGGGACGCTAAGAACTCGCTCTGGTGTTTGCTCTTTGTCTCTTGCGTTTAGCTTGAAGCTGATGGACGTTGTACGGGCCATAGGCAGGGATGGTGGGCTATGACCCCAAAACAGATGGCAGGAACATCTCCAATCTCGAGGTGGCTGTGGCCGGGTCTGTGTCCGGACTTCTCACGCGAGCGTTGATCAGCCCCCTGGATGTCATCAAGATTCGTTTCCAGGTACCCTGTCCTCTCTTACCTTGCCAAAGCAGTTCCTGGAGCTGGGAGTTTTGTGAAGGAGAAGCGCTTCACTGCCTTCTCTGAAGTGCCTCCTCCCGCCCCCATCACCCTGACCATTTCCGTTTGGATACCTAGCTTCAGATTGAGCGCCTGTCTCGCAGCGATCCCAATGCAAAGTACTACGGAATCCTGCAGGCCGGGAGACAGATTTTGCAAGAAGAGGGACCAACAGCATTTTGGAAAGGACACATTCCAGCCCAGCTTCTTTCCATAGGCTATGGCACTGTCCAGGTAGGTAGCAGGGGAAGCGGCCAGGCCCCTGGGGTCATGTTGCCCAGTGGCGGAGCCTGGGTGCTGGGGTGGACAGCGGGAAGGGTACAGCGGCAGGAGGCCGTCTCACTTCTCACTCGCCTTGGCAAATTAAAGACCTAGGCTTCGCACCCACAGAACGTCGGGCGTTGTGTCCAGCAGCCTGTCTTGGGGGCTTGGCAGATAGCAGTACAAACATTTTTCATTTTTCAAAATAGCATTTTCATATCAGTGCTTCTTCGAACTTCCCAACGGCACGGTGAGGAAGGAGGAGCAGGTGCTCAGTGGCTCACAGAGAGGCTGAGCAAGCTGCCTGAGGCCACACAGCCCGTAGGAGGCAGGGCTAGGTGAGGATCCAGGCTTCTCGACTCTGGCCCCTGTGTTTGTTCGGCTGAGCGCCAGTTTGCCCACCCTGCGGTGTGTCGTCCAGTTGTGCAGAGGTGGCAGTGACACAGCCCACCCCACAGGGTGCTGGCCAGGGCCAGGCCCCGGGCCAAGTACGGCACAGCGCCACCTCCCGGCAGCCCTCTGGTGAGTTCTGTTCTCTCCCCTAGTTTACAGATAAGAGGGAGGCGGAGAGAGCTTAAGAAGTAGCCCGGCCAAAGTCGCTTGCTAAAAAGTGGCAGAGCGACGACTCCCAGGCAGGCCACTAGCAGCAGAGCCGCCCTGCCCGCTCTTCCTGTGATGTCACGGTGATCGCTTGGGTCACGTGCCCTGCAGCTCCAGCTCTGTTCTGGCCCTGGTACTGCGTGCCCAGGGGTCCATGTGGCAAGATGTGCTCGCAGGAATCCAAGCCATCGTGAGGTGGCAGCAGAAAGGTCTGAGCCCAAGCGGGGCTCACGCCATGGAACAAGGATCATATGGAATTCTCTCGACAGAGGCGCAGCTCCAGAGCATAATGTTTCACTCAGGGCTGCTGCCCGCTGTACTGAAAGGGTCCCTGGCCTAAAATCACATAATGTCCATCTTTTCTCAGTTGTCAGGAAACTAAGTGACGAATAGAATTTTCTTTCTTTCTTTTTTTTTTGCCTCACTCTGCGGCTTGAAGGATCTTAGTTCCACGACCAGGGCCATAGCAGTGAGTTCCCCACCAGGGGCAGAGCCCAGAGCCACAGCAGTGAGGGCACCGAGTCCTGACCACTGGACCACCAGGGAATTCCAGAGTAGAATTTTGTTTGTTTGTTTCCTTATTTGCTGTTTTATTTATTTCGAGCCGCAGCCAAGATGCCAGAATGATGCCAGGAGCTGAATATACAAGTCATTGCTCAGCTACTCAAAACACATGCCCCATTTCTTAGCTGCTGTAGGATGTCAGAGATAATTGTAAACACGTGAGCTCCTGTCTGTTCCTTTAGACAACTCTCGGCCTAGCTTCTGAGTAGAATTTTCTGCTATAAAAATTTCCTCATCTGTTTTCTTAACCCTTGGGTGTTTGGCTCAGCATACGAAAGGGCCAAGGTGACATGTGTATTGTATTCTGTCCCTGGTCGAGAAGAGCGTCTCCTGGCCCCTGGGATAGGCCCTGTGTGGTCACGCGGGGGGCAGGCAGTGTATTTGGGGCGTTTGTCCGTGACGTCATTAAGCACTCTTGCAGTTTCTGTCGTTTGAAGTGCTGACGGAGCTGGTGCACCGGTCCGGCGTGCGCGATGCCCGCGACTTCTCTGTGCATTTTGTGTGCGGCGGCCTCTCTGCCTGCGCGGCCGCCCTCGCCGTGCATCCCGTGGACGTGCTCCGCACCCGCTTTGCAGCCCAGGGTGAGCCCAGGGTGAGTGGCTGGGTCGGAAAAGCAGTGCCCGAGGGATGGAGGGGGGCCCGCGGGGCTCTTCCCCTTGGAGGGAGCTAGGCCGGGGTGGGGCTGGGTCTCCAGGCTGTCCCGCCAGCCTGTCCCTGAGACCCGCGGCTGGACTCAGCACCCGATGAGGTGCTCACAGCCTTACGCGGAGAGACAGGACCTGCCAGGGAAACAGAGCACACACCCAAAGGCCTTCCTCTGAGGCACTGCCCTTTTGTGCGGGCCGCCAGGGCGGAAGCCGTCCGTGTGGTCGCCGGCCTCCAGGACCAAGTGTGAAGGGGGCCCCCCTGCCCAGTACAGACTTCCCTCAGTCGCCCTCGGTCAGTGCGGTGCCCTGCAGTCACAGCCAGGCAGTCAGCCCCAGGCTCCATTGCAAAGAATATATCAAATAGAAGTGTACCAAAAGAAGAAAAAATCAGTGGTCTGCAATCTTCATACATAAAGATCACCTGCTGATAGTTTAAGAAAGGCTCGTATATACAAGGGCTCCCCCGGTGGCTCGGTGATAAGAGACCGCCTGCAGTGCAGGAGCTGCAGGTTCAATCCCAGGGCCGGGAAGAGCCCCTGAAGGAGGCACCCCACTGCAGCGCTCTTGCCTGGGAAACCCCGTGGACAGAGGAGCCTGGCGGGCGACAGTTCGAGGGGTTGCCGGAGAGCTTGCGTGCGGCTGTAAATTATGTAACTGATCACCCACAGTGGGCGTCACGCCTTCCCCAGCCTGCATATTTCTGTGCACTCCGTGGGATAGCCCATGGTGTACGTACCTAGAAAGGGAGGCGCTGGACAATCCTGCCCTCAGAGTTTTTGTCCAGCATTTTCTTTGACCTCCTGGCAGGAGAAGTTAAGCCCCCAGAAACTGGTTTCTCGACTTGGGGGCAATACACCTGGGGGTCTGGGTCCTCCAGCTGAAATGACCACGCTCCCTGTTGCGTGTGTGGTGTCCAGGTCTATACAACTCTGAGAAACGCCGTGGTGACCATGTACAGGACCGAGGGCCCCTTGGTCTTCTACAAAGGCCTGAACCCCAGCTTGATCGCCATCTTCCCCTACGCGGGGTTCCAGTTCTCCTTCTACAGCTCCTTGAAGCGTGTGTACGAGTGGGCCCTGCCGGCTGACGGCAAGAAAAACGGTGAGACCTCCTTCCTGGAAGGGGGAGCTGAGTCCCCCTCCCCATCCACTCCCAAGCCACAGCGCCTTTTTCTGCATCAGGTAGGAGCGAACGTTTCCCTGCAGCAGCCCCGCCACCCCAGACCTCTGAACCCCTGCTCTGTAAAGCAGCCAGCAAAACAAAGCTGTTTGCTCACAGATGACTTTTATTTCTTTTGGCTCTTGCCACTGTTATTTCCAACTACCGGTCATGGTTTTCATTTTTGTCCAAGATCCAGCTTGCAGACAGCCTGGTTTTGCTTATGTGTTTGCTGTGGTTTTTGTATGGGGAGGCCGGGGCGGGCCGTGGGCATCTGTTCCCTCCCAAGCGTGCCCTGAGTCACGCGGCGGAGCCTGCAGGCCCTTCGTGCCTCCAGCTGGGGCGATGGGTGTCGCACGCTCACGCCCCTTCTGCCCCCAGCCTGTCCGGCCTGCGGCCCAGGGTCATCCTTGATCAAAGTTTAAGAAAGGCAGTATACAAGGGCTCCCCGGTGGCTCGGTGATAAGAGACCGCCTGCAGTGCAGGAGCTGCAGGTTCAATCCCAGGGCCGGAAGAGCCCTGAAGGAGGCACCACTGCACGCTCTTGCCTGGGAAACCCCGTGGACAGAGGAGCCTGGCGGGCGACAGTTCGAGGGGTTGCCGGAGAGCTTGCGTGCGGCTGTAAATTATGTAACTGATCACCCACAGTGGGCGTCACGCCTTCCCCAGCCTGCATATTTCTGTGCACTCCGTGGGATAGCCCATGGTGTACGTACCTAGAAAGGGAGGCGCTGGACAATCCTGCCCTCAGAGTTTTTGTCCAGCATTTTCTTTGACCTCCTGGCAGGAGAAGTTAAGCCCCCAGAAACTGGTTTCTCGACTTGGGGGCAATACACCTGGGGGTCTGGGTCCTCCGGCTGAAATGACCACGCTCCCTGTTGCGTGTGTGGTGTCCAGGTCTATACAACTCTGAGAAACGCCGTGGTGACCATGTACAGGACCGAGGGCCCCTTGGTCTTCTACAAAGGCCTGAACCCCAGCTTGATCGCCATCTTCCCCTACGCGGGGTTCCAGTTCTCCTTCTACAGCTCCTTGAAGCGTGTGTACGAGTGGGCCCTGCCGGCTGACGGCAAGAAAAACGGTGAGACCTCCTTCCTGGAAGGGGGAGCTGAGTCCCCCTCCCCATCCACTCCCAAGCCACAGCGCCTTTTTCTGCATCAGGTAGGAGCGAACGTTTCCCTGCAGCAGCCCCGCCACCCCAGACCTCTGAACCCCTGCTCTGTAAAGCAGCCAGCAAAACAAAGCTGTTTGCTCACAGATGACTTTTATTTCTTTTGGCTCTTGCCACTGTTATTTCCAACTACCGGTCATGGTTTTCATTTTTGTCCAAGATCCAGCTTGCAGACAGCCTGGTTTTGCTTATGTGTTTGCTGTGGTTTTTGTATGGGGAGGCCGGGGCGGGCCGTGGGCATCTGTTCCCTCCCAAGCGTGCCCTGAGTCACGCGGCGGAGCCTGCAGGCCCTTCGTGCCTCCAGCTGGGGCGATGGGTGTCGCACGCTCACGCCCCTTCTGCCCCCAGCCTGTCCGGCCTGCGGCCCAGGGTCATCCTTGATCAAAGTGACCGTGTCTGGTTCTCTCGCTTCTGGGTTCAGTTCTTCTGAGTTTGAGGCTACTGGCAGGGTTTTGTTTTCTGGCCAAGAATTAGAACGTATAACCTTAAGTGTACCCCGGATGGCCTTTCTCTCACTGCCCCCCCGCCCTCCTTCTCTGGCTCAGGCAACTTCAAAAACCTGCTCTGTGGCGGTGGAGCTGGAGTCATCAGTAAGACCCTGACGTACCCTCTGGACCTCTTCAAGAAGCGGCTGCAGGTCGGCGGGTTTGAGCAGGCCCGGGCCCCCTTTGGCCAGGTGAGGTCCCCCTGTAGACAGCTCTGACCCTGCTCACTCCCCGGGGACACGAAGGAACCAGGGTCAGCGCCCGCCCAGCCGGCAGCCTCGGCCCTGCCACCCTCTCACCCAGGCCTTTTCCTGGTGTCGATGGACAGGTGATCGGTGCTCACGTGGCAACACAGGCGCTAGAATTTAACAACATAGAGACACTGAGCGCGGCCCCTGCGCGAGGAAGACACGGACATTTGTGAAATGTTCCATAGTTAAAAAAGAAAATCAGTCGATCTAAGAAAACACCGGAAAAACTGGGGATTATAACCCAGGAAGAGCATCTCGGAATGCTCCGCCAACTGCTCTGCCCGCTGGGAGTCGCACCACAGTTTAGTTATGTTTTTGGAGACAGAGGGTGGTCCCGCACGCATTACTGACAGTTTACATAATCTGGATCTAAGCAGCGGTGTGGAGGGTCATGTGACCCCTCACATGCTTACTCACTCCTTATAGGTAATTTGGTAATGTTAATAGTCATTCCTTAGTCTGCTTAGATGTTCATACTGGCCCTTCATCTGCTCCTTTGGGGGCACTGATTCTGTGAAAGGCCAAGGTGGTCATCAGTGGGGCGGGGGGTAGGGCAGGACTGGGTCATTCCAGGGCTTTCCCTCTGGATCCTGGGACGCTGGGATGTCACAGGCCTGCCAGATGGCAGAGGAGTGACAGCGTGGACTGGGAGTCCAGGGCGGGAGCCAGCAAGCCTTACTCAGGGAGAGAGAAGGAGATGGGTTTATACTTGTAATAGTTTCTTCGTAGAAAACGTTAGAAAAGTTAGACAAAAGGAGAGCTAAAAACCAGGTAAATCGACGCCACCCATCCTGAGATGATCACACAGAACCTTTAGCTGTAGTTTTTCTCTTCCTTCTTCTTCCTTCCTTCCTGTTTCTCCTCCTCTCCCTCTCTCCCTTCTCCTTTCTTCCTCACTCCCTCTTCCTTTTCTCTTATTGAAGTATACTTGATTTATAATGTTACATTAGTTTCAAGTGTATGGCATAGAGAGTCAATATTTTTATAGATTATATTCCACTTAAAGGTATTATAAAATGATGGCTGTGTTTCCCTGTTGCTTATCCTTGTTGCTTATTTACATTTTTGTAAATTTTTTGGCTGCATGTGGGATCTTAGTTCCCCAACCAGGGATCATACACTCGCCCCTTGTAGTGGAAGCGCAGAGTCTTAGCCACTGGATGACCAGGGAAGTCCTGTCTAATTTATTCTGTACACAGTAGTTTGTATCTTTTGGTTCGCTACCCCTGCCTTGTCCCTGCCCACTTCCCTCTAGAAACCACTAGTCTGTTTTATTGTTTATATTCCGCATGTAAGTGATGACATGCACTGTCTTTCTCTGACTTGTTTCACTAAGCATAACACCCTCTAGGCCCATCCACACTTCAGTTTTCTTTCTTTTCAGAAGTAGCTACGTGTACATTTTGAACAAAAATGGGGTCATACACAAGGTTTTATAGCTTCCTTTTTCCCACCCTATCTTGAAGACATGGTGTGGAGTTGGACAGAGAGAGCTGGTGAGAACCTATGACAGAGAAAAGGGAGGCCCTGCCCCTAACGGAGAGGTAGTGTGAGCAGGTGGGGCTGGAGGTCGGGGAGGGGTGTGTGCTCTGGGCGGACCAGTGGGAGATAAAGGCAGATCCAGGAGGGAAGTTGAGGCCAGATGGTGGAATGAACGCCCTGAACAGCAGGCTGTGGGGCTTGGACTTGATTCTTTACCGTCATTGTCGGGAGTTCCTGGAGCTTGGGAAGGGGAGCAAGGCTTGAGCAGCGCTGTGTCTCAGGGACACAGCAGCGGTTTGTGGTCTCCTTGATGTGGCCAGGCTGGGGGTGCTGGTCAGGCTCAGAGCTGGCGAGGACCAGGCTCAGGCACGCGGTCAGAGGCACCCCTGGGAGGAGGACCCAGAGCTCACTGCGTCCTTAAGAGCAGTGGGAGGCTCCCTGGCAGGAAGGAGCTCTGTCCAGTGCTGATTTCCACGCACTTCCTCTATGAAGTCGGAGTGAGCCCAGCTGCAAGAGGAAGAACGAGGTTGCCGTCTTCCACCTTTTTTGCATTCAGTCCTTCGTCCAGCAGCTATCCCTTGGGAACTCGAACGCGCCAGGCTCTATGTTGACAAAAGACCAGAGCTCACGTGGCATCACCTCCTCCCCCAACCGGGTACCCTTCCTCTCCCCAGGTGCGGAGCTACAGCGGCCTCCTGGACTGCGCCAGGCAGGTGCTGCGAGAGGAGGGGGCACGGGGCTGCTTCAAAGGCCTGTCCCCCAGCCTGCTGAAGGCCGCCCTCTCCACTGGCTTGGTGTTCTTCTGGTACGAGTTCATCTGTAGCCTCTTCCTCCACACAAGGAAGGCAGACAGCTAGCCTCGTGGGCGGGAAGGGCAGCCTGAGGCCGAAGCCCCTCCTGGAAGAAGACTCCATCTCCAGTCCTGCGTGGCTCAGAGAGGCGCTGCCTGGTGCTCCCCTTCGCCAGCTGTCCCAGCACGAAGAGTCGTCGGGAGCAGGGCAGCAGCCTGGATCCTACTGGAAGCGCACAGGGTGTCTCCTGGGGAGAGCACGGGGAGACATGGGGCTTGGTCTGCGGGGACCCAGCCCCACCTGTCAGAGGGAGCTGGACGTTTGGCCTTTGGCGGACACTCGGGACAGCAGCTGCCCTCCTGCATGTTTAAGGCCTGGCTGCCCAGAGGACCCTCCTGCCTCTGGCCGGGGCTGCAGCTTGACTGCGAGGCTGGGGTCGGGCCCTTTACAGGGATCTGGTCCCCACACTTGGGTCCTTACTCCCACCACCTATTTAATAGACATTAAAGCCGAAAGCAGTCTTTCCCTCTGCCTTCCCTTCCACACCACACCCCTCCTCCCACAGTAGGAGGGAGGGAGCGCGGCCTTCCCAGCAGTTCCATCCCTTGGGCAGTTCTGCTTCTAGTCCTAGGGGAAGCATCCAGCCCAAGTGTTCACGCTGTAAACTCCACCGTGCTCAGGTCATCGTGTGTATAAAGGCACAACTCAGTCTGTTCTCTGCCTGGGCAGGACTGCTTCCAGCCCGTGGGCCTCTAAGGAAAGCAGGTCCCAACAGCACCGCAGGCAGTCGGGGGTGTGCTGATGGGGAGGGGGCGTGGGTGAGGGCAGCAGCCCTTCTCCCCAGTCTCCCAAGATCACTCCTTCGCTCGAGGCTGGGTTAGCCCTCCTGGGTGGGGGGGGGGCTTACAGCTGGGCCAGTGGGGCGCCTCCTGGGTCCAGCATGGCACTGGGTGCGTCCTCTGTAGTTCCAGAAGGAGGGGGTCGAGCAGGCCGCCTGCTGCGGGCACAGCTGGTGCCCCTGGGAGTCGTCCGACACAGGGACCCACAATCCAGGCAGAGTCAGCAGTGTGAAAGGAGGAGAAAGTCACAGAATAACCCCCCTTTCCACCCTGAGCCTCCCCACCCGCAGGGGAGCCTAGCCCAAGAGGTCGGCTGTGCAGGGGGGCCGCACAGGACCTGACCTCACCCTGGCTCTGTCTCCCGCCTTTGCACTGGAAGAAGACTCCATCTCCATTCCTGCGTGGCTCAGAATGGCGCTGCCTGGTGCTCCCCTTCGCCAGCTGTCCCAGCACGAAGAGTCGTCGGGAGCAGGGCAGCAGCCTGGATCCTACTGGAAGCGCACAGGGTGTCTCCTGGGGAGAGCACGGGGAGACATGGGGCTTGGTCTGCGGGGACCCAGCCCCACCTGTCAGAGGGAGCTGGACGTTTGGCCTTTGGCGGACACTCGGGACAGCAGCTGCCCTCCTGCATGTTTAAGGCCTGGCTGCCCAGAGGACCCTCCTGCCTCTGGCCGGGGCTGCAGCTTGACTGCGAGGCTGGGGTCGGGCCCTTTACAGGGATCTGGTCCCCACACTTGGGTCCTTACTCCCACCACCTATTTAATAGACATTAAAGCCGAAAGCAGTCTTTCCCTCTGCCTTCCCTTCCACACCACACCCCTCCTCCCACAGTAGGAGGGAGGGAGCGCGGCCTTCCCAGCAGTTCCATCCCTTGGGCAGTTCTGCTTCTAGTCCTAGGGGAAGCATCCAGCCCAAGTGTTCACGCTGTAAACTCCACCGTGCTCAGGTCATCGTGTGTATAAAGGCACAACTCAGTCTGTTCTCTGCCTGGGCAGGACTGCTTCCAGCCCGTGGGCCTCTAAGGAAAGCAGGTCCCAACAGCACCGCAGGCAGTCGGGGGTGTGCTGATGGGGAGGGGGCGTGGGTGAGGGCAGCAGCCCTTCTCCCCAGTCTCCCAAGATCACTCCTTCGCTCGAGGCTGGGTTAGCCCTCCTGGGTGGGGGGGGGGCTTACAGCTGGGCCAGTGGAGCGCCTCCTGGGTCCAGCATGGCACTGGGTGCGTCCTCTGTAGTTCCAGAAGGAGGGGGTCGAGCAGGCCGCCTGCTGCGGGCACAGCTGGTGCCCCTGGGAGTCGTCCGACACAGGGACCCACAATCCAGGCAGAGTCAGCAGTGTGAAAGGAGGAGAAAGTCACAGAATAACCCCCCTTTCCACCCTGAGCCTCCCCACCCGCAGGGGAGCCTAGCCCAAGAGGTCGGCTGTGCAGGGGGGCCGCACAGGACCTGACCTCACCCTGGCTCTGTCTCCCGCCTTTGCACTGACTCTCAAAGAAGGCAGCAGCGGGGAGCGGGCCTTGGGTGCATGTCACAGCTCTCAGTGGCCCTGGATTCTGGCCTCTTCTCGCCAGTGCTGTTTCGTCTCTGGTCTGAGGTTTTACGGTGTCTGGTGGGTGGAATCCTGACCCCTCGCTGCTCTTGGTCGCTGCTGCTGAAGGTCCAGTCATGGCTGCTGGGTGCCTGGTCATCAGGGCTTCCCGGAGATGGCTGCCTGAGCGCACTTTTTGACATCCATTGAAGTAAAGTTTATTCTCTTCAGCTCTGCTCATTTGGTTTCTTTCTTGGCAGCTGAGGTTCTCTTCCTCGATCATTTTCTGGAGACCACTTTGGCAGCTCTTTGAACAAGAGCGAGCTCTGGATACAGGGATCACCATCAACACTTCTTTCCAGCCTAAGCGACGGGAAGAGGCCATTCTTTCCCAGCCTCTTCTGCATGCCTTCCTGCAGCCCAGGGCTGACCTCCAACGTGGCCCTGTCTGGCCGGCGGGGCCCGCGCCTCCCCCAACCCCAGGCCAAGGCTGAGCAAGTTGCCTCAGTGTTGAACTGTTTGCGGACGGTAGCCCACCAGGCTCCTCTGTCCATGGGATTTTCCAGGCAAGAATAGTGGAGTGAGTTGCCACTTCCTTCTTCAGGGGATCTTCCTGACCCAGGGATCAAAGCTGGGTCTCTTGCATTGCAAGCGGATTCTCTGCTGTCTGAGCCACCAGGGAAGCTCGACTGTTAGCGTCTGTTAGCGTCTCACTCCGAAGTCCTAGGGCGCCTCAACTTGGCAGTTGGGGCCCTTTCTCTTGGGTTGGTCCATTGCTTTTCAACTTATTTTACCAATATCGTTTGTACCTGGAGTAGGAGGGGGTCTTAGTGGGACTGGATCTGGCCCTTAGGACTTCCTCGCCTTCTCTTTTTAGGGTGGGGAGGGGGTGGAGTGAGCCGCGGGGGCTACCACTGGCTGCGGGCCCCGCCCCCGCAGGCCCCGCCCACGCCGCGCGGCCCTGCCCGTCTCCTGACCCCGTTTTAACCTGAGCCCCGGCGTGGGCGGGCGGGAGTGCCGGCGCAGCGGGAGCCTGGCTCTGTCTCCCGCCTTTGCACTGACTCTCAAAGAAGGCAGCAGCGGGGAGCGGGCCTTGGGTGCATGTCACAGCTCTCAGTGGCCCTGGATTCTGGCCTCTTCTCGCCAGTGCTGTTTCGTCTCTGGTCTGAGGTTTTACGGTGTCTGGTGGGTGGAATCCTGACCCCTCGCTGCTCTTGGTCGCTGCTGCTGAAGGTCCAGTCATGGCTGCTGGGTGCCTGGTCATCAGGGCTTCCCGGAGATGGCTGCCTGAGCGCACTTTTTGACATCCATTGAAGTAAAGTTTATTCTCTTCAGCTCTGCTCATTTGGTTTCTTTCTTGGCAGCTGAGGTTCTCTTCCTCGATCATTTTCTGGAGACCACTTTGGCAGCTCTTTGAACAAGAGCGAGCTCTGGATACAGGGATCACCATCAACACTTCTTTCCAGCCTAAGCGACGGGAAGAGGCCATTCTTTCCCAGCCTCTTCTGCATGCCTTCCTGCAGCCCAGGGCTGACCTCCAACGTGGCCCTGTCTGGCCTGCGGGGCCCACGCCTCCCCCAACCCCAGACCAAGACTGAGCAAGTTGCCTCAGTGTTGAACTGTTTGCGGACGGTAGCCCACCAGGCTCCTCTGTCCATGGGATTTTCCAGGCAAGAATAGTGGAGTGAGTTGCCACTTCCTTCTTCAGGGGATCTTCCTGACCCAGGGATCAAAGCTGGGTCTCTTGCATTGCAAGCGGATTCTCTGCTGTCTGAGCCACCAGGGAAGCTCGACTGTTAGCGTCTGTTAGCGTCTCACTCCGAAGTCCTAGGGCGCCTCAACTTGGCAGTTGGGGCCCTTTCTCTTGGGTTGGTCCATTGCTTTTCAACTTATTTTACCAATATCGTTTGTACCTGGAGTAGGAGGGGGTCTTAGTGGGACTGGATCTGGCCCTTAGGACTTCCTCGCCTTCTCTTTTTAGGGTGGGGAGGGGGTGGAGTGAGCCGCGGGGGCTACCACTGGCTGCGGGCCCCGCCCCCGCAGGCCCCGCCCACGCCGCGCGGCCCTGCCCGTCTCCTGACCCCGTTTTAACCTGAGCCCCGGCGTGGGGCGGGGCGGGAGTGCCGGCGCTCAAAACCAAGCGCTTCATGCGGGCCAAAGGAGCAGGTCCGACCCAGTGTCCACGAGCCGATGTGGTCCCGGATGGTCCCGGACAGGCCCGGGGAGGACGAGGTGAGGAAAGGACAGGAGCGGCGGGAGCCGGGTCGCGGGCGTCCTACGCGGTCCCACGCTAGGAACCTCTGAGCGGGCCGGGCCGGGCCGCGAGGGCAGCGCCGTCGGGGCTCCGGCAGGTGGCGCTCGCGAGCGGCCCCGCCCCCGCCCTAGGCCCCGCCCCCACGCTAGGAAATGACCTCAGCGGCGGCGAGGCGCCGGAGGCCTAGCCAGCAGCGCGCACCATGCCGGCCGGCCGGCCCCCGGGCACGGCACCGGCGCGGCAGGTGGGTCCCGGCGCTCCTGCCACCCCTCCAGCCCACGGGACACCGGACGGCGGGCTTCACGCAGCCGCGGGGAAGGGCGTTCCGGACCTAGGAAAGCTGTCCAGGTCTGGAGACCCTTAAGATCCTGTCCTTTGGCCCGCGGGAGGCACCGAGTCCGGAGTGGGGACTCCAGCAGGGACCACCTCTGGGGGACACGTCACCTCTGTCCCCACCTTAGGAAGGATCAGAATGGAGCTCAGAACTCTCGGAGAGTCCTGAGAATGGAGAGTCAAGTTTCTGCCGCTGGGGAGGCCAACTGGACCAGTCCGTCCCCGGGAGAAGCTGGCGGGGACAGGGGGTCAGGGCGGCACTCAACCTCCTGGCGGGTCCCCGGCCCGGGGGCTGGAGGGGTGGGCTGTCTAGGCTGAGGACTCTGACTCGAGGGAGAGGGCTGGGGAGAGGGGCTTGGAACCCTGCTGGGACAGAGCTGTCCGCAGCGTGGAGCCTCAGCGGTCCTCACTCACCGGGAGGCGCGCTGGATCAGCGGCTTCTAGGTCAGCGTATGCGGGCTGGGGAAGTGTCTCATATCCTGTTGGAGGCAGCCTGGAGGGCAGAGGCATTCACCCTTCATATCTGTGCTCTTGTGTAATCCCAGAGGCTGAAGGGGTTCTTTAACTGAGCAGCAGGTGGCTGGCTGGTCCCCAGTCTCCACCAGAAGCCAAGCTTGGTGGGCACCCAGCCAACCACCGAATGCCAGGGACTGCCTGGCCCTACCCAGGGCCCGTAGGGCTGGGAGTCCTGCACACCTGAGACCTCTCCTGCCTCCCCTCCCCAGGTGCTTTCAGTAGCCCCGCCCCGGTCAAGAGCTGCTGAGCTGGACGGTCATGGGGGAGCCCAGTAGAGAGGAGTATAAAATCCAGTCTTTTGATGCAGAGACCCAGCAGCTGCTGAAGACAGCCCTCAAAGGTGAGCGTGGGGAGCCCCCCTGAGCCTGACTCCAGAGCTCCAGAGAAGGGGCCAAGGGACAGGACTGGTGGACTGGGCCTAGCCTGGGAATGCCCCACCCTCTCCTGCCACTTTCTGAGTCTAGGAGTCAGCAACATAATTCTGGAACCCGAAGACAAGCTACATTGAGGGCAGTATTTGGGAGTATGAATCAGTCACTCCTCAGATTATGAAGCATTTTTGTTGTTGAAGTACCCAGGAAAGGAGGGTGAGGCACAGAAAGTCAGTTCCTGCCCCTGGTGTGTGGGACCTGGTTGCTGCCTTGTTGCAGCCCTCTCTCGAGTCCGCAGAGCTGCCTGACTTGGGACAGAAGCTGAAATGTTCTGCTTGGCAGAAGAGCTCCAAAGCTTGGCAGAACTCTCGGAGAGTCCTGAGAATGGAGAGTCAAGTTTCTGCCGCTGGGGAGGCCAACTGGACCAGTCCCTCCCCGGGAGGAGCTGGCGGGGACAGGGGGTCAGGGCCGCACTCAACCTCCTGGCGGGTCCCCGGCCCGGGCGCTGGAGGGGTGGGCTGTCTAGGCTGAGGACTCTGACTCGAGGGAGAGGGCTGGGGAGAGGGGCTTGGAACCCTGCTGGGACAGAGCTGTCCGCAGCGTGGAGCCTCAGCGGTCCTCACTCACCGGGAGGCGCGCTGGATCAGCGGCTTCTAGGTCAGCGTATGCGGGCTGGGGAAGTGTCTCATATCCTGTTGGAGGCAGCCTGGAGGGCAGAGGCATTCACCCTTCATATCTGTGCTCTTGTGTAATCCCAGAGGCTGAAGGGGTTCTTTAACTGAGCAGCAGGTGGCTGGCTGGTCCCCAGTCTCCACCAGAAGCCAAGCTTGGTGGGCACCCAGCCAACCACCGAATGCCAGGGACTGCCTGGCCCTACCCAGGGCCCGTAGGGCTGGGAGTCCTGCACACCTGAGACCTCTCCTGCCTCCCCTCCCCAGGTGCTTTCAGTAGCCCCGCCCCGGTCAAGAGCTGCTGAGCTGGACGGTCATGGGGGAGCCCAGTAGAGAGGAGTATAAAATCCAGTCTTTTGATGCAGAGACCCAGCAGCTGCTGAAGACAGCCCTCAAAGGTGAGCGTGGGGAGCCCCCCTGAGCCTGACTCCAGAGCTCCAGAGAAGGGGCCAAGGGGACAGGACTGGTGGACTGGGCCTAGCCTGGGAATGCCCCACCCTCTCCTGCCACTTTCTGAGTCTAGGAGTCAGCAACATAATTCTGGAACCCGAAGACAAGCTACATTGAGGGCAGTATTTGGGAGTATGAATCAGTCACTCCTCAGATTATGAAGCATTTTTGTTGTTGAAGTACCCAGGAAAGGAGGGTGAGGCACAGAAAGTCAGTTCCTGCCCCTGGTGTGTGGGACCTGGTTGCTGCCTTGTTGCAGCCCCTCTCTCGAGTCCGCAGAGCTGCCTGACTTGGGACAGAAGCTGAAATGTTCTGCTTGGCAGAAGAGCTCCAGTAATGGCCTGGACCAGGGCCTGCCCGCAGCACTCAGGACGGAAGTTTGACTCAGCAATGCCCATGGCATGCCAAGGGAGGCCCTGCCTGGCCCGCTCTTGTCAGGGCTTCATGTGTGTTATAAGAATACTCTCTTCTGTGAAATGACTGCCAGAGACATCCTCACTTACTGTTCTGCCTTCAGCCTCGTGCCGGGAGAAGACATGTCCTAAGAAAATGAGTGTTCTGGGCTTCCTTGGTGGTCCAGTGGGAAAGGCTCCCACCTTGCAGTGCAGGGGACACCAGTTTGATCCCTGGCTTGGGAGGATCCTGCGTGCTGCGGAGCGGCTGGACCGGTGTGTCCAGTTGCGAGCCAGTGCTCTGGAGCGCATGCGCCCGGAGCCGGTGCTCTGTGGCGAGGGACTGCTGCAATGGAAGGCCCATGCGGGCCAAAGAATAAAAAGATGGATGAAAATAAGTAAAAACAATGTAAGAGGTCAAAAAATTTATAAAAAGAAAAAAAAAAGTCTTCAAGAAAATGAGTGTTGATTCTCAGCCACGTGGCCATCTGTTTCCTCTGATCAGACCACCAGGAGGCTCATGGTGACTGCTGCTCCTGTGTGATGTTTCCTGTTTTCTTTTTTTTTTTTTTTTAAGATTTATTTATTTATTTATTTTGGGCGAGTGTCGGGTTGGGGAGGGAGGGGAGCGGGCGGGCCACTTCTATAGGTCTTTCATTTCTCTATTTTCATCCGTCTTTTGTCCTTTGGCTCCTGTGGGCCTCCCATTGTGGTGGCCTCTTGTCACAGAGCGCCGGCTCTGGGCGCATGCGCTCCAGAGCTCCAGCTCGGTAATTGGACACATCGGTCCAACCGCTCCGCGGCACGTGGGGTCTTCCCAGGTCAGGGATCGAACCGGTGCCCCTTGCACTGCAAGGTGGTGTCCTCACCCACTGGACCACCAGGGGAAGCCCCTGTTTCCTGATCTATTTTTGGCCACACTGCCCGGCTTGTGGAGTTCCCTGACCAGGGATCGAACCTGTGCCCCCTGCGATGGAAGCTCAGAATCCTAAACGCTGGGCCACCAGGGACTTCTCCCTTCTGGTCTCTTTAAATGGAAATGCTCGTCAGTGGCCACCTCGAGTCCTTTAGAAGCAGGTGGAGGCAGAATGGTAATTAAGCGGCTCGAGACTCCCCACCTGTCTTTACCCTAGATCCAGGTGCCGTGGACTTGGAGAAAGTGGCCAATGTGATTGTGGACCATTCTCTGCAGGACAGTGTGTTCAGCAAGGAAGCAGGACGCATGTGCTACGCCATCATTCAGGTTGGGTGGGGCTGGCAGAGAAGGGGAGACGGCTTGAGGAAGGTGCTTCAGGAGTGGGCAGAGGCCAGCAGGGCAGAGGTGCGAAGGGCTGGCCTCAGGCAAGAGAGGCCAGCAGGGGCCTCGGCCTTGGCAGCCTGGGTGGAGACGCGACAGCACCGAGCCTGCCCTCCCCTCTCCCCGGCCCGCAGGCCGAGAGCAAGCAAGCGGGCCAGAGTGCCTTCCGCCGGGGGCTCCTCAACCGGCTGCAGCAGGAGTACCAGGCTCGGGAGCAGCTTCGAGCCCGCTCGCTGCAGGGCTGGGTCTGCTATGTCAACTTCATCTGCAACATCTTTGACTACCTGAGGGTGAGGCCCCGCCAGCCACAGCCTGCGCAGCAGAGGGGGCCGCTCTGGTCTCCCGTGCCGCTCAGCCAGCGCCCTGGCCCTCGCTCTCCCCCGCAGGTGAACAACATGCCCATGATGGCCCTGGTGAACCCCGTCTATGACTGCCTCTTCCGGCTGGCCCAGCCCGACAGCCTGAGCGAGGAGGAGGAGGTGGGTGGCCCTGGCACCAGAGAGGGTGGAGGTGGGTCCGTGGAGCTCCCCTCTGGACGCCAGACCCAAGGGCGTCACGTGGCGGGGCAGGAGCCTGCTGGGGGCACTTATGGCCTGTCATGGTTACAGGACAGACCACTCGGTCTGGGATCTCTCCACAGCACAGCACACCCAGACCCCTGGTTCTGAGGTGGAGTTCCCAGTAGGAAAGCAGCTGTGGGTACCGGTGGCCCAGAAACCAAACCAGGGTGGGAAGGGGTAGGAGCGAGGGCTTGAGCAGCAGTCTGGGGGCGGGGCCCGAGTCCCACCCGGCCCAGGCCGAGACCTGACGCCACGCCCCCAAGCTTGTGCTTCTCACGGAAGGCATGGCTGGTGCCCACTGGGGCGTGTGGGGATGAAGGGGGGCGTGTGCACAGGGCACGGAGCCGGCACACGGCGAGCGCTCAGCAGAGGGCTGCTCTGTGACGGGGAGGCTCGCCTGCCGCTGCCCCGCAGGTGGACTGCCTGGCGCTGCAGCTGCATCGGGTCGGGGAGCAGCTGGAGAGGATGAACGGGCAGCGCATGGACGAGCTCTTCGTCCTGATCCGGGATGGCTTCCTGCTCCCGCGCGGCCTCAGCTCCCTGGCCCAGCTGCTGCTGCTGGAGATCATCGAGTTCCGGGCCGCCGGCTGGAAGACGACCCCGGCCGCCCACAAGTATTACTACAGCGAGGTCTCTGCCTAGGCCTCCAGCCAGGCGTCCTCCCCTGCAGCACCAGCCTGTCTTCCGACCACCCCGGCTCGGCCAGCGGAGCCTCTGCCTCGCCCCAAGACTTCTTCCCTTCCACACTTCCGAAAGCACCTGAGATGTTTCCCACTTACGCCGTGGTCCTGCCCTGAGCACCTTCCCTCTGAATCCCGGGCGGGGAAGGCAGCAAGCTCAGCTGCCCCGGAGCCCCGCCAGCCCTTCTCCCTTCACCTTTGACGTGGGCAACTCTCGACAAGCACTGACCTGTGTAACCATGGGTGCAACAGCTATCTCGGTGCCTCAGTTTCCCCAAATGTAAAGGATGGATGCCCAGAGCCATTAGCAGGGCTCTTCAGGATGCCCACGGGGGAGAAGCAGTCACACCAGAAACTGCTTTTGATACATTCTGTACAAGGACCATTTTGGAACTGAGCGTACACCCCCGAGTTGGTTTTAATGAATGGCAATACCACATCACCCGCTACACCGCTAAATTTCTAATAAACCTCTTCTGATACTAAAGCCCTCAAGGAATGGAGAAAAGGGCGTCACGTGGCGGGCAGGAGCCTGCTGGGGCACTTATGGCCTGTCATGGTTACAGGACAGACCACTCGGTCTGGGATCTCTCCACAGCACAGCACACCCAGACCCCTGGTTCTGAGGTGGAGTTCCCAGTAGGAAAGCAGCTGTGGGTACCGGTGGCCCAGAAACCAAACCAGGGTGGGAAGGGGTAGGAGCGAGGGCTTGAGCAGCAGTCTGGGGTCGGGGCCCGAGTCCCACCCGGCCCAGGCCGAGACCTGACGCCACGCCCCCAAGCTTGTGCTTCTCACGGAAGGCATGGCTGGTGCCCACTGGGGCGTGTGGGGATGAAGGGGGGCGTGTGCACAGGGCACGGAGCCGGCACACGGCGAGCGCTCAGCAGAGGGCTGCTCTGTGACGGGGAGGCTCGCCTGCCGCTGCCCCGCAGGTGGACTGCCTGGCGCTGCAGCTGCATCGGGTCGGGGAGCAGCTGGAGAGGATGAACGGGCAGCGCATGGACGAGCTCTTCGTCCTGATCCGGGATGGCTTCCTGCTCCCGCGGCCTCAGCTCCCTGGCCCAGCTGCTGCTGCTGGAGATCATCGAGTTCCGGGCCGCCGGCTGGAAGACGACCCGGCCGCCCACAAGTATTACTACAGCGAGGTCTCTGCCTAGGCCTCCAGCCAGGCGTCCTCCCCTGCAGCACCAGCCTGTCTTCCGACCACCCCGGCTCGGCCAGCGGAGCCTCTGCCTCGCCCCAAGACTTCTTCCCTTCCACACTTCCGAAAGCACCTGAGATGTTTCCCACTTACGCCGTGGTCCTGCCCTGAGCACCTTCCCTCTGAATCCCGGGCGGGGAAGGCAGCAAGCTCAGCTGCCCCGGAGCCCCGCCAGCCCTTCTCCCTTCACCTTTGACGTGGGCAACTCTCGACAAGCACTGACCTGTGTAACCATGGGTGCAACAGCTATCTCGGTGCCTCAGTTTCCCCAAATGTAAAGGATGGATGCCCAGAGCCATTAGCAGGGCTCTTCAGGATGCCCACGGGGGAGAAGCAGTCACACCAGAAACTGCTTTTGATACATTCTGTACAAGGACCATTTTGGAACTGAGCGTACACCCCCGAGTTGGTTTTAATGAATGGCAATACCACATCACCCGCTACACCAGCTCAGGATGAGAATTTTCTAATAAACCTCTTCTGATACTAAAATGGCTTCCTTTCACATGACCCAAAGGTCTGACCCAAGCTGAAGGACAAGAAGGCTGGGTGAGCCTTCGGTTTCTTAGTGGGAAGGGAAATCCCTCTTTGCAAGATGGGGCAGGGAGGGTGAGCTCCAGCCCCCCAGGACAGGACGACCAGGCCCCCGGCCCGCAGGTGTCCGGCAGCGTGGCGGCGGCCGACGCGGTTCCCTGTGGCAGGGCGCGCCGCTCTGCCGGATCCGCGGGCCGCCTCTACCACCAGCGGTAGTGGGCCAGCGCGCGGCTGGCCTCGGCCATCTTGTGCGTGTCACGCTTTCTCTTGATCACAGGGCCCCGGCTGTGGAAGGCCTCCAGCAGCTCGTGAGACAGCTTCTCCGGCATCAGCGTCCGCCGGTGCTTCTCCTCCCTGCACTCAGTGATCATCCACTTCATGGCCAGGAAGCGGCGACGCCGGTCGGTGAGCGGCACGGGGACCTGGGCAAGACGGGCAGCGGGCACGTTAGTCTGAGCTTGCCAGGACTGCAGCCTGCTCCCTCCTAGAGCTCGATAGCTAGCCGCAGGGCCGCTCTGGGCCAGCCCTGGCAGGGTGCTGTGGAGAGCGGCCCGTCCTGTCCTCTCTGAGCTTCCCTCCCCCCGGCTGACCTCAGTGCAGCGGACACCAGAGGCATTCGTGGAGCAAACACTCCTCAGCACTGGCCTCTTTCAGCTCTAGAGAGAGTTCAGCCAAGGTGGAACGAGCACCCCTGGAGAAAGCTCTGTCAGCTGGCATGACTCGGCCAGCGCAGATCATGGGTGCCTCGAAACAGGTCCCCCTTGTCCAAGAATCATTTGCCACTCCCTTGCTATGTGCCAGGTACTGTGCCAGGCCCTGGGCACACAGAGATTCATGAGCAAGTCTCTACCCTTAGGAAGTATACACTACAAAAGGACGAAACATATATATATATATATATATATATTTTAAAAAGGAAACAGAGAAACACCCACTTATGACAATAACATATAATTAAATGCTACCTCCTGGTTCAGTGAAACAGGAGCAGCGGTCAAGCAGAGTGCAAGACATGGTATAAAGACGAGGCATAAACGCAGTCCCTCACCAGGAAGCTTGTGTAGCTTAGACTCTGGGACATAAAATGCTGGGCTAGGGGCAGGGTGGGCTTCCGGAAGCAGTCATTGGGACACTTCTTTTTCTGGACTCTCTTCCATTTTCCACCTGGAATCTCTATACTTCGGGGCTGAGACGAACAGCCCCTGGTGCTCTGCGGTCCCTAGAAAGCTATGAGTCTTGGCCCGCTCGACCTGCCCCACCGGCCCACCCGTGGACAGCCCTGCCTTCCGGCCCTGACCGCTCACCTGGTAGAAATGGCCCCCCTTGAGGATGGGGACCAGCCCAATCACAGGCTCACAGTTTCTCAGGGCTTGGTGGAAGATGGTGTAGGGGTTACGCTCGATGGTGGCCCGCTCCTCGGCAGAAGCAGCGTGGTACTTCTCAAACTGCTTCCTCTTCACAGCTTCCAGGGTCTGCGAAGGCATGAAGAGCAAGAGGCTGCCCCCGGCTCCCTGCCCGGCACCCCATCACCCTGGCTGTAGCTGCCCAGCCACGCCCTCAGCACCTCTGAACCAAAGATCCTGGGCCAGGGCAGAAGAGCCAACAATTTGTCACGGGGAGGGGGTGGGGAGGGCAGGGGTTGGCGCCTGTCTCTGTCCCTCCCACGTGGAAGTCTAGGGAAATTTATTTTAACGACAGATACAGAACCCATTCTTTCTGACGCTGAAATGAAAGCGCCAAATACGAAGCCATGGGTGAAACGGACGGCGGACAGCGGTACTGTTTACCTGTGTCATGAGGGATCTGGCCAGGACTTTGTTTCCTCCTTTCATCATCATGTTGGTGAATTTACTTCAAGGAGAAAAGCAACCCGTTTAGCTTCTGCAGGCTGTGTCACCGAAGCCTCCCGGGAGACCCTCCGCCTACCCCGTGCAGTCCCGCCTCCTGGAACAAGGCTGTTTTCCGCTAACCTGATCACTGGATCCTCAAACACAGAGCCAGTTTTGGTCGCGGGGGCGGCTTTGATCACCTGAGTCTTCCTGAGCTCCCGCTCATACGCCTCCGCCTCAGTCAGCTGGGCCAGGGGCTTGCGGTAATACTCCTTGTCCATCTGGGGGTCCTGGTATTCCGGGCCATAGCGGCTCCACCTCACCTGGGTCAGCCTGGGAAGACGGGGGCCCGAAGCTGACTCCACCGGTAGAAGGCCTGACCTAACAATGGGCCTGGGTGCCAAACCGCCGGCGCGGGAGCAGCCCGGAGACCGCCGGCCAGAGCTGGACCGCAGGAATCCCGGCTCTTGCCCCAAGAAGCCGGAGGCCCTCCCCTAAAGGGCCAGCGGTAAGGACGGGCTCCCGAAGGGCTGGACGAGCCGCCCGCGCGCCCCTCGCCCCACCTCCCGGCAAAGGAAATCCCAGTTCTGAGTTCTTGAAGGAGACTGCACGTTCAGTTCCAAGCGGTAATCCCCCAATGACTCAGCCTTCGGATTGACCCAAACTCCCGAAGCTGGTGAAAGAGGCTTGGACTCCGTCGTCCCGACCCCTAGGTCCTCCCCGGGCTCCCGCGAAGCCTGCCTGCGGTCCCCTCTGTCCCTCCGGGGCGACCCGTAAGCTGCCCCCCAGCGTCTCACCCCGGAAGCCGCGGGACAGGCCTCCGCAGGCCGAGCGCCAAGCCCGACCACCCTCGCGCAGCCTTCACCGTGGGCGCAGCCATCTTGGCTGCCAGGAGGACCCCGGAGAGACTGCCCTCGGCGTGCCTGAGCGCGGGGCGGCAGGCACGGAACATGCTCTACGCGGCCCTAGCTCTGGGCACCAGCGTCTTCATCGGGGCCCATTCTTTCTGACGCTGAAATGAAAGCGCCAAATGCCTGGTAACCCTGTTTACCTGTGTCATGAGGGATCTGGCCAGGACTTTGTTTCCTCCTTTCATCATCATGTTGGTGAATTTACTTCAAGGAGAAAAGCAACCCGTTTAGCTTCTGCAGGCTGTGTCACCGAAGCCTCCCGGGAGACCCTCCGCCTACCCCGTGCAGTCCCGCCTCCTGGAACAAGGCTGTTTTCCGCTAACCTGATCACTGGATCCTCAAACACAGAGCCAGTTTTGGTCGCGGGGGCGGCTTTGATCACCTGAGTCTTCCTGAGCTCCCGCTCATACGCCTCCGCCTCAGTCAGCTGGGCCAGGGGCTTGCGGTAATACTCCTTGTCCATCTGGGGGTCCTGGTATTCCGGGCCATAGCGGCTCCACCTCACCTGGGTCAGCCTGGGAAGACGGGGGCCCGAAGCTGACTCCACCGGTAGAAGGCCTGACCTAACAATGGGCCTGGGTGCCAAACCGCCGGCGCGGGAGCAGCCCGGAGACCGCCGGCCAGAGCTGGACCGCAGGAATCCCGGCTCTTGCCCCAAGAAGCCGGAGGCCCTCCCCTAAAGGGCCAGCGGTAAGGACGGGCTCCCGAAGGGCTGGACGAGCCGCCCGCGCGCCCCTCGCCCCACCTCCCGGCAAAGGAAATCCCAGTTCTGAGTTCTTGAAGGAGACTGCACGTTCAGTTCCAAGCGGTAATCCCCCAATGACTCAGCCTTCGGATTGACCCAAACTCCCGAAGCTGGTGAAAGAGGCTTGGACTCCGTCGTCCCGACCCCTAGGTCCTCCCCGGGCTCCCGCGAAGCCTGCCTGCGGTCCCCTCTGTCCCTCCGGGGCGACCCGTAAGCTGCCCCCCAGCGTCTCACCCCGGAAGCCGCGGGACAGGCCTCCGCAGGCCGAGCGCCAAGCCCGACCACCCTCGCGCAGCCTTCACCGTGGGCGCAGCCATCTTGGCTGCCAGGAGGACCCCGGAGAGACTGCCCTCGGCGTGCCTGAGCGCGGGGCGGCAGGCACGGAACATGCTCTACGCGGCCCTAGCTCTGGGCACCAGCGTCTTCATCGGGGCCTCCCGAATCCCTCACTCAGAGGTGTAAAGCGGCGAGTCAAAAGGGAAACGCCAGCCTTCGCCTGATCCGCGGCAGCCCGGCGAGACCCTCGGCGCCGGCGTCCCGTCCTCGCAGGCCCCGCCCCGGCCCCGCCCCGCCCCGCTCGCCAGTTCTCGCGAGATTTGAGGCCGCGGGGCCGGCCCGGGCGGCTGCAATATGGCGGAGGCGGAAGGGGAGAGTCTGGAGTCCTGGCTGAGTAAGTATTCGCGGCAGATTCTGCGAGCCGCCCCGCTCCTCGCCCCTCTGCCCACGCCCTCGGCCTGCGGTGGCGCCGCCTGGCAGCCTGCCCCGCGAGCGTCCCGGCATCGCGCCGCTTGCCCCGGAGGGCGGCCCGGCCCCAGCCCGGCTCCCGCCCCCAGGGCTGCGGCGCCTAGCTGGAGCCCGGGTCCTGTCCGAGCGCCGCGGGCTCCGGGAAGGCGACAGCCAAGGGCTGCGGGCCGACGTGCATCGGCGCTTCGGGGCGACGGTGGTGGGGCCGTGGCCGTGACTCCGGGACCCCTGCGCCCCGCTTGACGAAAGGGGAAAGCTCCGAATTAGGGCTGAAACTCAGGGAGCGGTGGGTGCCGCTAAACGTGACGCCGTCGCTTCATAGGTAGGACCATGTATTCCAGAAGTGACTGCTTCGCGCAGGCTGAATGTTTGAAGTGAAACTGAGCGGAATTGAGAGAGCAGAGCTCTACCTTTCTCCTGCAGCGACCGAAGCAGGGTGAAAGCTCTGCTGGGGAACCCTTCTCCCCCGCGCCCCGCAGGTCTTAATTGTCATTCGTTGGTAAACGACTCAGCAAAGCGGAGGGGCACAGCCTGATGCTATAGTTGGAGCGGCCTGCTGTCGTGATGGCTCATTAATACAGACTAACCTCAGCTGGCAGTATTTGTCCGAAGGGTCAGTCCGTTGGCTTTTCCACGTCTGGGCTAGAGGAGGCCCCTGGAGGCCTCTTTAAGTGAAGACAAATTGGGCAGGGTGATAAGACAGCCTCAAGCCTAGGCCCGCCTGGTGCTTTATCAGTTATTTACTAGCCTGCGGACTCCTGCAGGTGATGCCTCTTTCCTCCAATTGCCTGACTTCTCTTAATGACAAACCCTGTTTGGGTGGTTGAACGTAGGTTGCTTTCGCGAGGTCTGGGGCTGCAGGCAGGTCACACAGCTTTCTGTATTGTGGAAAGCTTCTCCAGGAGCTCGGAGTGCTCCAGACCGTCATTTATCAGGAACCCCAGCAAAGAAGGTACTGGTGCCACCACGTCAAGGAAGAGGACACCCTGACTCTAACCAGCTCACTTGCCCGGGCCGCCCACTGGATATAAACACTCTGGTTCCATTCACAGAATGGGGACACTGGATCGGCCTGGTGGCGCCGCCTGGCAGCCTGCCCCGCGAGCGTCCCGGCATCGCGCCGCTTGCCCCGGAGGGCGGCCCGGCCCCAGCCCGGCTCCCGCCCCCAGGGCTGCGGCGCCTAGCTGGAGCCCGGGTCCTGTCCGAGCGCCGCGGGCTCCGGGAAGGCGACAGCCAAGGGCTGCGGGCCGACGTGCATCGGCGCTTCGGGGCGACGGTGGTGGGGCCGTGGCCGTGACTCCGGGACCCCTGCGCCCCGCTTGACGAAAGGGGAAAGCTCCGAATTAGGGCTGAAACTCAGGGAGCGGTGGGTGCCGCTAAACGTGACGCCGTCGCTTCATAGGTAGGACCATGTATTCCAGAAGTGACTGCTTCGCGCAGGCTGAATGTTTGAAGTGAAACTGAGCGGAATTGAGAGAGCAGAGCTCTACCTTTCTCCTGCAGCGACCGAAGCAGGGTGAAAGCTCTGCTGGGGAACCCTTCTCCCCCGCGCCCCGCAGGTCTTAATTGTCATTCGTTGGTAAACGACTCAGCAAAGCGGAGGGGCACAGCCTGATGCTATAGTTGGAGCGGCCTGCTGTCGTGATGGCTCATTAATACAGACTAACCTCAGCTGGCAGTATTTGTCCGAAGGGTCAGTCCGTTGGCTTTTCCACGTCTGGGCTAGAGGAGGCCCCTGGAGGCCTCTTTAAGTGAAGACAAATTGGGCAGGGTGATAAGACAGCCTCAAGCCTAGGCCCGCCTGGTGCTTTATCAGTTATTTACTAGCCTGCGGACTCCTGCAGGTGATGCCTCTTTCCTCCAATTGCCTGACTTCTCTTAATGACAAACCCTGTTTGGGTGGTTGAACGTAGGTTGCTTTCGCGAGGTCTGGGGCTGCAGGCAGGTCACACAGCTTTCTGTATTGTGGAAAGCTTCTCCAGGAGCTCGGAGTGCTCCAGACCGTCATTTATCAGGAACCCCAGCAAAGAAGGTACTGGTGCCACCACGTCAAGGAAGAGGACACCCTGACTCTAACCAGCTCACTTGCCCGGGGCCGCCCCACTGGATATAAACACTCTGGTTCCATTCACAGATACCACTGGGGACACTGGAGTTATATAAATGACCTCCGCTGAGTGTAATAGGCCAGGTTTAGCATTTAGACCTGTTTTTGAGGGGGGAGTGGAGGTGGTGACGTGACAGAGGGAGGGTGTCTGGCCTTTGACCCTTTCCTCTCACTTAGGGTGACGTTTTGGGCAGTCTCTTAAGATTCCTTCCATCCTTAACCCTCTGTCCACTTGGCTCTCACGACTTCATGATGCATGCTGTGCCGATGGAAGGAGCCAGGGCTGGTGCTCAGCACCATCTTCGTCTGTG
The DNA here is from genome assembly GCA_022376925.1 of Tragulus kanchil. NCBI lineage: Eukaryota > Metazoa > Chordata > Mammalia > Artiodactyla > Tragulidae > Tragulus > Tragulus kanchil. Next base: position 22,443,565 of record JAIOJX010000027.1, on the reverse strand, counting down.
TCCTTGGCCCTCTGTGGTTTGGTGGAATTGCTGCAGAAGCCCCTGCTGGGTCCACTGCCTCAGATCTCCCCCTCCAAGAGCTCGTCTCGTTGGCCGAGTCGTGCCCTGCTGCTCCCCGCTGCTGCCTCTCAGCGGCTTCCTGAGCCTCTTCCTCGCTTTGGTCAGCCGGGTGTTCCTGTCCCACCAACACACATTCTGCCCCTTTCCTGAAAGCCCTGTTCCCAGTGCTCCTCTGCACGCTTTAAAACCCATCCCAGGGGACTTCCCCTGGTGGTCCAGTGGTTAAGAATCTGCCTTCCAATCCAGGGGATGCAGGTTCGATCCCTGGTCAGGGAACTAAGATCCCACATACCACTAGCTAAGCTCACATGCCTCAACTAAGACCCTGTGCAGCCAAGTAAATAAATATTAAAAAAAAAAAAAACCCATCCCAGATTCTCCTTTCACGCCAACCCTCTCTGGATGACGTCAGCCTTCTCGAAGTTATTTACTAGCCTGCGGACTCCTGCAGGTGATGCCTCTTTCCTCCAATTGCCTGACTTCTCTTAATGACAAACCCTGTTTGGGTGGTTGAACGTAGGTTGCTTTCGCGAGGTCTGGGGCTGCAGGCAGGTCACACAGCTTTCTGTATTGTGGAAAGCTTCTCCAGGAGCTCGGAGTGCTCCAGACCGTCATTTATCAGGAACCCCAGCAAAGAAGGTACTGGTGCCACCACGTCAAGGAAGAGGACACCCTGACTCTAACCAGCTCACTTGCCCGGGGCCGCCCCACTGGATATAAACACTCTGGTTCCATTCACAGATACCACTGGGGACACTGGAGTTATATAAATGACCTCCGCTGAGTGTAATAGGCCAGGTTTAGCATTTAGACCTGTTTTTGAGGGGGGAGTGGAGGTGGTGACGTGACAGAGGGAGGGTGTCTGGCCTTTGACCCTTTCCTCTCACTTAGGGTGACGTTTTGGGCAGTCTCTTAAGATTCCTTCCATCCTTAACCCTCTGTCCACTTGGCTCTCACGACTTCATGATGCATGCTGTGCCGATGGAAGGAGCCAGGGCTGGTGCTCAGCACCATCTTCGTCTGTGTCCTTGGCCCTCTGTGGTTTGGTGGAATTGCTGCAGAAGCCCCTGCTGGGTCCACTGCCTCAGATCTCCCCCTCCAAGAGCTCGTCTCGTTGGCCGAGTCGTGCCCTGCTGCTCCCCGCTGCTGCCTCTCAGCGGCTTCCTGAGCCTCTTCCTCGCTTTGGTCAGCCGGGTGTTCCTGTCCCACCAACACACATTCTGCCCCTTTCCTGAAAGCCCTGTTCCCAGTGCTCCTCTGCACGCTTTAAAACCCATCCCAGGGGACTTCCCCTGGTGGTCCAGTGGTTAAGAATCTGCCTTCCAATCCAGGGGATGCAGGTTCGATCCCTGGTCAGGGAACTAAGATCCCACATACCACTAGCTAAGCTCACATGCCTCAACTAAGACCCTGTGCAGCCAAGTAAATAAATATTAAAAAAAAAAAAAACCCATCCCAGATTCTCCTTTCACGCCAACCCTCTCTGGATGACGTCAGCCTTCTCGAAAGTCCCGCCGTCACTCTCGGTACCAAGTGAGGACCCGCTCGTGAGGAGTTACGAAAAGGAAGAGCTCCAGCATCTTTGCTTCTGTCTGGTGACAGAGGTGCTGGAGTGGGTAACGCACTTAAATAAAAAAATCCAAAGCCGTAAGTGCTAAAATGCAGACAGTTTATTTTGGGAAGTAGTGGATAGGCGAAGTGGGAGAGCGTTCTCACAGTGGGGAGATGGCAGTCGAGCTGAGGCCTTACCAGATGGGGAAGTAGACTAAGGAGACGCCGGACGGTGGTGTGGAGGGAGCAGGCCATGCTTGGGGCACACGGTCACGGGCGCTGGGCTGGCCCAAGCAGGGAGATCCTGTGGGAGCATGGGAGGGAAGGCTGGGACGTTAGAGCCAAACTCTGGACCTGCTTGAGTTCCATCCCAGGAAGTCTGTGTCTGCAGACGTCCCATTCCTGCTGAGCCAGGTAAACTCGGTGTTTCGTGACGGTTCCTATAGGTGCTTTACATAGGATGTGTGGACCGTAAGTTCTGGAAGCAGGTGAGAATAAGAAAATAGTTTTAAAAAGACACTGGGGCTTCCCAGGTGGCTCAGTGGTAAAGAATCTGCCTGCCAGTGCAGAAGATGCAAGAGACTCAGATTTGATGAGTGGATGTAGTGGGCGGCAAGGCCCTCCACTATTCCTGCCCGGAGAATCCCATGGACAGAGGAACCTGGCGGGCTGCAGCCCACGGGGTCACAGAGAGCCGGACACGACACTTCGACTGAGCACAGTACACAAAAAGACACGGGGGTGAATTCCTGGAAGTCTGGTGGTTAGAGCTCTGCACTGTCCTGCCAAGGGCCTGGGTTTGATCCTCACGAGGGAGCTAAGACCTCACAAGCTGCGAGGAAAAAAGGAAAAACAGTGAAGACGTGGAGAAGGAAGAGATTAGAACTGACGGGTTGAGAATGGGTGAGGAGAGGAAGAGGCGGTGTTCCCCCTGGGGGCGGGGGCCGAAGGCGCTCTGGAGTGGTGGCACCCTTTATAGAATAGGGAAGTCAGGAAGGAGAAGTGGCGAGTTGGTTTTTAGACTCGTTTCTGCACCAGATGAGCACCTATGTCATACCCTGGCTTGTTGGGGCTCTGGTCATTTCTCCTGTGTTACACCAGAGGAGCGTACCCTCCCCACGGGCAGGATCCCGATCTTGTACCTTGCTTGTATCCCTCCAGGGCCTAGCACTCTGTACCTAGTTTTCTGTGGCTATTGAATAAAGACTTGGCGATTGACCAAGTCTCCCTTGATTCAAGACCCTCGCACTAAAGTGTGACGCCTGGCTCCCTCTCCATCCTTGTCCTTGCTACACAGAACGGGTCGCTAAGCTCTCTGAGCCACGTTGGGACGAGGTAGCCGAGGCTGCTGTTCGCATCCCTTCTTGGCCAGAGGCCCGGCGGCGGGCTAGAGATTCAGTTGAAAATGAGAGCAGGACCTACAGAGGCAGACACAGACTAGGACGAGGCTTTCGACAGAGACCCGGAAATAGACACGTGGAGTTGAGCCTGGAGGGGTGGTTCTGGAAGGCAGGGTCTGCTGGGAGGCTCCGGTGCCGCCGCCCCGCCAGGTGGAGGAGAACGCGTGTGCATTTGCTAGGGCGGCAATGGGCAGATGGGTGACTGAGCCACCCCAAGTTATCCCCAGAGGGCCTCGCAGTTTCTGGGGGTAACTGAGGTCTGCAGTCTCAGCGGGCTGGAGACTCGGGGGAGATACTCCGAAGTGGGGCAGCCGGGCCCGAACCCGGGGCTTGGTGTGCTCGTGTGTAGGCGGAGGACTCCCTGCAGGGCTGCAGGGAAAAGGTCTTAACAAGGGAACGAAAGTGAGGCTCTCGAGAGGTTGTGCGTAAGTGAAGAGTCACTCAAGTCAGTGGGAGCGTTCTTGGAGGCAGAGGCGGAGTCGTGGCAGCCCAGGCAGGACGCGCCGTCTGGTGAGCGGCCCAGGTTCCGTGCGCCTGTCGGGGCGGGAAGGGCTGCCCACTGTGTCCGTGAGACGCTCTAAAGGATGATGGTGGCAGAGCATGTCTGGCTCCTCAGACCATCTCGTTTTTGAATCCTGCAGCTTTTTAATGTCATGAGAGCTCTAAGCATCTCAGATGCAAGGGATTAGTAACAAAGACATGCTGACGCCTGAGAAAATTTCAGGCACCTGGTGGGAGAGACTCAGGACTTCTCTGGAGGGTGACAGCCCGTAGGTCCCTGTGGCGACAAATAGCCACTTGATTGAATTACTCTCCCTTCACGTCCCTTTCAAGCACGACACGTTCAAGGGTCTGCTAATTCTGTCTTCAAGATTGAGGGCTGACGTCTCTCTTTTCCTCTAAATGTGAGCCTAATCCATCAGAATTTTCTGGCCCCTGGAGCAGAAATGGCCACCCACGCGCCGCACTGGGCGCTGCAGGTCCTCCCGCTGCCGCTGGGGGGCGTCTGCCTCCTCTCGTGACTCCCGTGGGTGGCTAGGAGTCCCTGGTAGGATTCCAGCCTGGAGCTCGTGGTTTTGAACGTCAGGAAAAGGGAAGTTAAAACACAGTCGCCCTCCGCGCTCTCCCGGCCGGCCTCCCTGTAAAGAAAGTAAGAAAACACAGTCAGGAGAAATCAGAATTCAGAAACCCTTGTTGGGAAAGGCTTTTCAAGGCGCTCACTCTGCTTTGGGTTCTGGTGGAAACCTGCCAGAGGAGCCTGCACTTAAAAAAGGACACTCGCCTTCTGTCTTCCGCCTTCAGTCTTCCCTTTCTTCCAGACCTGAAGCGCTAAATTTAGCAAACAGCTTGAGGGTGCTTTCTGGAAGAGACTGACGCTGAGATCTGAATCAGAGATGGGAACACATTTAACCACCCTCAGCTGGAGCTTTCCTTTCTAAGCACAGGATCTGGGAGTGACTGAGGGGAGGACCCACACCAGATGTTAGGAGACTTGGCCTTGACCTTCTGGAGTTTAAACCCCGGGTGACCCTTGAGAGCTCTCCAATGCTGTCTTTGTCCTTGATCCTGGAAGACCGTTTAAACCTCGGGGTGCTGATCACTCAAGCTCAGGTTCTGTTCTGTGACCCAGGGACAGACAGCACAATGACGGGTACTTAGAGGTCTCAGGAAATGGCGTTAGCTTGCTGTAAAGTGAGAGGCTTCAGATTTGTTTTCTCTTTCATTTGTGACTTTTTCAACATTCTGGATAGAACGTGATATTTGTAGGGAATTCATTGGTGGTCCAGTGGTTAAAACTCTGTGCTCTGACTGCCTAGGGCCTGGGTTCAATCCCTCGTCAGGAAACTAAGATCCTACAAGGTATGCGGCGCAGCCAAAAAAAATTTTTTTAAGTATTTGTCTATGCCTTGCTGTCTGCGAGAACTGTTGACGCTTCTCTGTTAGAAAAGACAGGTTTTCACATCAGTGCCATAAAAGTGTGAAGAAACCCCCCTGTCCCCGCGTCCTCCTTGCTCTTTGTAACAGCTGCCCTCTTCTCCTTCTGTCCCTAGATAAAGCCACCAATCCTTCCAATCGGCAAGAGGACTGGGAATACATAATTGGCTTTTGCGATCAGATCAACAAAGAGCTTGAAGGGTGAGTCTCAGAACCTCTAGGGCGGGGGAGAGAGAGTTGGCTGGAAGGGGCTGGCCGGGCCGGCGGCCGCTGTGCTGCAGGTGCCCTCTGCTTGTCTCCAGGCCACAGATTGCTGTCCGACTGCTGGCCCATAAGATCCAGTCTCCGCAGGAATGGGAGGCGGTCCAGGCCCTGACGGTAGGTTGCTCGTGCCGGTGGCGGATCTTCACCAGGCCTTTCCCTGTGAGCCTGCTGGGATCTCCTAGGGAGTCCTGGCCCATGCTCTGAGCCAGCTGAACGCACAAACTAGACTCACCTGGACCTCACTCGGTCAGCTGTTCCACGGATGCATGCACCCCTGTGCCAGGCCCGAGCTTCACGGGTGACTGGGTGTGACCATGAGGCCTGGCGGGAGCAGCAGCGTGGCTGAGGGCGGGGTGGGCGCGGGGCGCAGGCGGGGCGGGGCACAGGCTCACTGCTGTCGGCCCAGAGCCCGCCCAGGGGGACTCGTCCTGAGGCTGAAAATACTGCCGGTCACTAGTGAGGGCACCCCTAGTGGTTAGATCTTAGTGTGTCTTTAGACTCGGGGGATGGAGGAAGTGGAGCCCAGTGCAGGCGCCCACTAAACCTGGATGCCCCCGTTCTCTCCTGACGTGACTCCGCTCCTGGAAGCTCGTGGAAAAGGCACGCAGGCTCCCCACGGGCCGGAGCCGTGTCCTCCGTAGAGCAAAGGCCTCGGGACAGTGGTTCGCCGGGGCACTTGTGTCCCTGGGTACACTGGGCAGTGTCTGGACACGCTGGCGGTTGTCGCAGGTCGGGGGTGCTGCCGCGTCTTAAGTGGACAGAGGCTGGGGTGCGGCGAGCACCCCATAGTGCACAGGACAGGCTCACACACGTGACCGGCCCGAAACGTCCGCGGCGGTGGGGCTCCCCACTTTACAAAGGCGGAAGCAGGAAGGCGCAGCGCTGGGTTGGCCTGCTCCTCGGCGTCGACTCAGTGCCAGGGCCACGGCGGCCCGGGAGGACTTGGGGCAGGCTCCCAGGCTCGACGGAAGCTCGACGGGGCCTGGCTGGGCAGGGAAACGGCCCGTCGTCTAGGATGAAGAAAGCAGACTCGACACATCCCCTCCTGCCTGCCCAGCACGTGGATCAGCTTGTGGAAGGAACCCTGGACCCTGCGTCAGAGAAGCATGTCTTCTCGGCTCCGTCTCCTCAGCCCTCAACCCGGGGCGGGATGTGCAGGCAGCCCCTCCAGGGCTGACGGCCGTCTGTCCGGGTTTCTGGGCTTAAGCGTGTTCTCCTTTAGCGTCCACAGAGCTTCCCCAGAGAGGTTTCCAACGCGCGGGGCACTTGTGTCAGTGAGCCTGTTGCCCGACCCCCCCGGGCCACGCGTGCCTGCTCTCCTGGTTGCATCCTTCCCTGGGGAGGGTCGCCTGGCGGGGCCGGCCGCCTGAGCGCTCGCTCTGGTGCAGGTGCTGGAGGCCTGCATGAAGAACTGCGGGCGGCGGTTTCACGGCGAAGTGGGCAAGTTCCGCTTTCTGAACGAGCTGATCAAAGTCGTCTCTCCAAAGGTCAGTCGGCGGTCCTTTTGTTTCTCGGAACTTCTTTTGTGCTCCTCCTCCTCACGCCTTCCTGGCGTTCACAGCTGGGACGCGCATCTCCGCCGTCTGAGGGGCCCTGGGTGCTGTCCTCAGAGGGCGCGGCGCTGAGGGCAGCAGGTGTCCAGACGGGCCTCGGGTGGGCTCCCAGCCTCCGTGGCAGGCGGCGCGGCGGCCGCTGGGCGCGTGGCAGGGACAGCCTGCGTCGCGCCGGCGTCTGGGCTCCGGGCCGGCATTCGCGGCCCCGCCCGCCTCGCGCGGCTGCCACACCGCTCCGCTCTGTCTGCACGAGCGCTGCTGGAGCCCTGGGTGCCCCCGGCAGCCGAGGGGACGGGTCTTCACGGCAGGGACGTGCTGCTTCCCTCCTGCGAGAGAGTGCGGTTGTGTCTGTGGCCGATTGAGTGTGGAGACGCCGGGACGAGCTCCGGGCCTCCTGCCGCGCTGGCGTCGGCGGCCTTGATGGATGTGCGCCCCCCGCCCTGCGCCGCCCCGCACGCCTGTGGGTCTGGAGGGGGCCTGGGCCCCGAAACCAGTTAGCAACCGGTTCCTTGCCGTGAAGAGCGCCTTCCCTCTGCCTCCAGGCTACACTTCCTAAGTCTTCGTGTTTCCTTTTGCTCCTCAGTACCTGGGAGACAGGGTGTCCGAGAAAGTGAAGACCAAGGTCATCGAGCTGCTTTACAGCTGGACGCTGGCCCTGCCCGAGGAGTCCAAGATCAAGGATGCCTACCACATGCTGAAGAGGCAGGGTGCGCCTGCCTGCCCTCGCCTCCACGCAGCCCCAGGGGAGGGCGCAGGAGGGGCGCTGGGCTGGGCTTTGAGAGCTCGGGTGCCCGCAGGCCTGCTCCCGAGCGCCTGTCCGGGACGCGCCTTGCTGTGCGGAAGGCGCCAGGCCGCCCAGCCTGAGTGCCGCCCTCTCAGGCATCGTGCAGTCCGGCCCCCTGATCCCTGTGGACAGGACGCCGATCCCGTCTCCGCCACCACGTCCTAAAAACCCTGTTTTTGCTGATGAGGAAAAGCCTGCATGAAGAACTGCGGGCGGCGGTTTCACGGCGAGTGGGCAAGTTCCGCTTTCTGAACGAGCTGATCAAAGTCGTCTCCAAAGGTCAGTCGGCGGTCCTTTTGTTTCTCGGAACTTCTTTTGTGCTCCTCCTCCTCACGCCTTCCTGGCGTTCACAGCTGGGACGCGCATCTCCGCCGTCTGAGGGGCCCTGGGTGCTGTCCTCAGAGGGCGCGGCGCTGAGGGCAGCAGGTGTCCAGACGGGCCTCGGGTGGGCTCCCAGCCTCCGTGGCAGGCGGCGCGGCGGCCGCTGGGCGCGTGGCAGGGACAGCCTGCGTCGCGCCGGCGTCTGGGCTCCGGGCCGGCATTCGCGGCCCCGCCCGCCTCGCGCGGCTGCCACACCGCTCCGCTCTGTCTGCACGAGCGCTGCTGGAGCCCTGGGTGCCCCCGGCAGCCGAGGGGACGGGTCTTCACGGCAGGGACGTGCTGCTTCCCTCCTGCGAGAGAGTGCGGTTGTGTCTGTGGCCGATTGAGTGTGGAGACGCCGGGACGAGCTCCGGGCCTCCTGCCGCGCTGGCGTCGGCGGCCTTGATGGATGTGCGCCCCCCGCCCTGCGCCGCCCCGCACGCCTGTGGGTCTGGAGGGGGCCTGGGCCCCGAAACCAGTTAGCAACCGGTTCCTTGCCGTGAAGAGCGCCTTCCCTCTGCCTCCAGGCTACACTTCCTAAGTCTTCGTGTTTCCTTTTGCTCCTCAGTACCTGGGAGACAGGGTGTCCGAGAAAGTGAAGACCAAGGTCATCGAGCTGCTTTACAGCTGGACGCTGGCCCTGCCCGAGGAGTCCAAGATCAAGGATGCCTACCACATGCTGAAGAGGCAGGGTGCGCGCCTGCCTGCCCTCGCCTCCACGCAGCCCCAGGGGGAGGGCGCAGGAGGGGGCGCTGGGCTGGGCTTTGAGAGCTCGGGGTGCCCGCAGGCCTGCTCCCGGGAGCGCCTGTCCGGGACGCGCCCCTTGCTGTGCGGGGAAGGGCGCCAGGCCGCCCAGCCTGAGTGCCGCTCCCCTCTCAGGCATCGTGCAGTCCGACCCCCTGATCCCTGTGGACAGGACGCTGATCCCGTCTCCGCCACCTCGTCCTAAAAACCCTGTTTTTGATGATGAGGAAAAATCCAAGGTAGACTGCACCGCAGCCGCGGCCTCCTCGGATGGGCTGTGGGCGCGCCCAGTCCCAGGGGAGCGCAGCGTGAGTGCTCCCCGGGCGGGCGCTGCGGGCCCTCCACCGCTGGTGCCCTTCTCTTCCAGCTTTTAGCCAAGTTGCTGAGAAGCAAAAACCCAGATGACCTGCAGGAGGCCAACAAGCTCATCAAGTCCATGGTGAAGGAGGTGTGTGGATCCGGAGCCTTGCGGTGCTGGAGCCCACGGCCACAGAGCAGCGGGCCCTTCCCTGGGGCCAGGCCGGTTGTCCCCAGTGCTCAGCTGCACAGAGGAGCGGAGTCGCTGGGGGCAGGACAGCTGCTGCTTTAAAAGGAAAGCGGCAGCTTAGGTTCGCGGCCAGGGAGTCCCAGGAGCCACATGTTGAAAAGAGCTTCCCTGGGAGGGGCCTCTGCTCGCGCGTTCTCGGGGCTGCTGTGCTCCGTCTCTGGTCGGCTCGGGGGGCAGCAGGCTGAGCTCGTGCCCTTGGTCCTCTGACGCAGGACGAGGCGCGGATCCAGAAAGTGACCAAGCGCCTGCACACCTTGGAGGAGGTGAATAACAACGTGAAGCTGCTCGGCGAGATGCTGCGCCATTACAGCAAGGAGGACTCCGCGGAGGCAGACAGAGAGCTCATGAAGGTAGGCCCCGCTCTGGGGAGCCGGGCGCCTGGGGCGGCCCTGCCCTGAGCCCCGCCGCACGCCTGGTGCTCCTTCGCCAGCACGAGGCGGAGAGGCGTGCCGCCCCGACGGTGCGGGTGAGCCTTGCTGACTCGCCGCACGCACCCCTCCTCCTGCCTGACTGCAGACCCGCCTCACCCCGCCCTCCACCTCGCCGCTGCCCTGGGGACCCTTGAGCAGAGAGCCCCCCCCCCCCGGCCCCCTGCAGCGCTCCCCCGTCACAGACTCTGAGTTCTGAGGCTCGTGCTCGCCTGGGAGGCGGGCAGGGACCTGCTGTCCTGGCGCCGCGCGTCCTGGGACAGCGGCAGAGGCCGGCGGCAGGCAGACGTGCGCGGAGCCTGCCTCTGCAGGAACTGGCCGTGGACCCGGGGCAGCCCGGACTTCCGGCGTGACCCCTGGCAGGGGACCTGTTGTGTCTGGGCTTTCCCAGGAGCTGTTTGATCGGTGTGAGAACAAGCGGCGGACGTTATTCAAGCTCGCCAGCGAGACGGAGGACAGCGACAGTGGCTTAGGTGAGGGAGGAGGGAAGAGCGGGCGCTGGGGCTGACCCGGGAGCGCGGGTCTCGCGACACGGGGCACGTCGTGGCCGGGGGTGACACGTGTCTCTCTCAGGGGAGATCCTCCAGGCCAGCGACAGCCTCTCCCGGGTCATCAGCTCTTACAGAACGGTCGTCGAAGGGCAGGTCGTCAACGGTGAGGTGGTCACCTCAGCCATTCCCGACTCGGAAGGTAACGTGTCTGGTTCCTCTCTGGCTCCGCCTGGGTGCCCGCGCCAGGCCACGGTGCAGGCTGACCCCCGTGTCAGCCCCCAGGGTCCCCCGCCCGCCGGCCCTTCGGCCTCCCTGGTGCAGGCGCTCGGGGGCGAGGCCCGACGCTGGGCTGGGGCCCCGCTCCCTCCTCGTGTCCACGAGAGTGGCCCCTAGCTGGCGCCGTCCCCTTCCTTTCCTCCATCCAGGAAACAGCCACTCCAGTGACCAAGGCGCGCTCATCGACCTCGCCGAGCTGGAGGCACCACACAGCCCGCCCCAGCGCTGGCCCGCCGCCGCAGGCATCCCGTCCTCCCCGCCCCAAGCCTCGGGACCAGGGCGCAGCCACCTGTCCGGCCAGCCCGAGGCCGCTGGGACCCGTGGGTTAGCAGCCCCAGCACGAGGCGGAGGCGTGCCGCCGACGGTGCGGGTGAGCCTTGCTGACTCGCCGCACGCACCCCTCCTCCTGCCTGACTGCAGACCCGCCTCACCCGCCTCCACCTCGCGCTGCCCTGGGACCCTTGAGCAGAGAGCCCCCCCCCCCGGCCCCCTGCAGCGCTCCCCCGTCACAGACTCTGAGTTCTGAGGCTCGTGCTCGCCTGGGAGGCGGGCAGGGACCTGCTGTCCTGGCGCCGCGCGTCCTGGGACAGCGGCAGAGGCCGGCGGCAGGCAGACGTGCGCGGAGCCTGCCTCTGCAGGAACTGGCCGTGGACCCGGGGCAGCCCGGACTTCCGGCGTGACCCCTGGCAGGGGACCTGTTGTGTCTGGGCTTTCCCAGGAGCTGTTTGATCGGTGTGAGAACAAGCGGCGGACGTTATTCAAGCTCGCCAGCGAGACGGAGGACAGCGACAGTGGCTTAGGTGAGGGAGGAGGGAAGCGCGGGCGCTGGGGCTGACCCGGGAGCGCGGGTCTCGCGACACGGGGCACGTCGTGGCCGGGGGTGACACGTGTCTCTCTCAGGGGAGATCCTCCAGGCCAGCGACAGCCTCTCCCGGGTCATCAGCTCTTACAGAACGGTCGTCGAAGGGCAGGTCGTCAACGGTGAGGTGGTCACCTCAGCCATTCCCGACTCGGAAGGTAACGTGTCTGGTTCCTCTCTGGCTCCGCCTGGGTGCCCGCGCCAGGCCACGGTGCAGGCTGACCCCCGTGTCAGCCCCCAGGGTCCCCCGCCCGCCGGCCCTTCGGCCTCCCTGGTGCAGGCGCTCGGGGGCGAGGCCCGACGCTGGGCTGGGGCCCCGCTCCCTCCTCGTGTCCACGAGAGTGGCCCCTAGCTGGCGCCGTCCCCTTCCTTTCCTCCATCCAGGAAACAGCCACTCCAGTGACCAAGGCGCGCTCATCGACCTCGCCGAGCTGGAGGCACCACACAGCCCGGCCCCAGCGCTGGCCCCGGCCGCCGCAGGCATCCCCGTCCTCCCCCCGCCCCCCCAAGCCTCGGGACCAGGGCGCAGCCACCTGTCCGGCCAGCCCGAGGCCCCCCTAGGGCCCAGCGGCACGAGCAGCGCCCTCAGCCTGCTGGACGAGGAGCTGCTCAGCTTGGGTGCGTCCCGGAGGGCCGCCCGGCTGCCCGCGGCCAGTGCAGGCGGGGGCGTGGGAGCGGGAGGCGCTGCGGCCCGGGGCGTAGTGAGGGGGGACCGGGGGGACCGGGGCGTCCGCTGGGGGCGGAGGGCCCAGGGCCGTGTCCCTCAGGGTGGGCCGGGAATGGCTCTGCTCCCCTCTCCCCGGGACAGGAGGGTCCCTTCCCCTCTGGAGGCTACTGGGGGGCACCTCTCCCTAGTGGGTCGCCCGCGGACGTCCTGGTAGTCACGTGACCTTCCTCAGGTGAAGGGGGGCTGGGGCTGTCCCAGCCCAGCGTCTCCTCTCCCCGCCGTGTGTCCCCAGGCCTGTGTGACCCGGCCCCGAGGGCTCCTCCCCCAGAGCCGACTGGAAACAGCCAGTGGCCCCTGCTCCAGGTAGGGCCACCGGGGCCACGACCGCCTCCACTCCCAGCATCCTCTTCCCCGCGGGGCCTCACGAGCTAGCCGAGCCGGCCGGCCCGAGCCCTGGGCACCGCCGCGCACACGGGGCCTCCCCGGCCCTGTCCAAAGGGCCCCAGCCTTCCAGCGGGCCCGTCCCAGGGTGCAGGGTAGGGCGGAGAGCCTGGAGCCGCCGCTGCTTGCAGGGCCCCGGCTCCCGCCTGCTTTCCGTTCCTCAGGGTGAGCGGTCGAACCTGGACTTCTTCAGCCCCAAACCCGGGCCCGGTGCCTGCGGCCCCGCGGACAGGCCTCTCCTCCAGCCCTCGGCAGCCCCCACAGGCAGTTCCCAGACCCCGGCCAGTGCTCCTGCCCCCACAGCGGGCCCCTTCTTGTTCTCTGCGGGCCTGGCCCCAGCTCCGGCCCCAAAGACTGAGCCCGCTGCGCTCGGGCACCACAGTCCTGCTCTAGGCGACAGCACGCTGCACCAGTTGGACGCCCTCGGCCAGCTGCCTGAAGAGGCCAGAGTGTAACGAGAGGGAGAGCGGGTGCTGGGGAGGCGGCGGCGGGGGTCCGGGCGGTCCCTCCTCCTGTGGTGGGCTGGCTGGAGTCCGGAAGCCAGGACGGGGAGAGCCGGCTCTGGTCTGAGTGTGTGCGGGGCGGCCAGCAGCGCTGCCTGTCTGACGAGCCTTGTCCTTCCGGCTGCCCAGGACTTCAGGCCCGGTGAGACCCGTCTCCTCCGGCGGCTGCCCGGGCGCTGGCTCCTCCCCTCTGCTCCCCGCCAGCACCGCAGCTCGGCCTCTCCTCCGCTTCTCCACGGCGCCCGGCAGCCCCCTCTTCCAGCCGCCTGCCTTCCAGGCCCAGGGCAGCCCCGTGAAGGGGCCCGAGCTCTCCCTGGCCAGTGTCCACGTCCCTCTGGAGTCTATCAAGCCTAGTAGGTGTTAGAGGCTCGGGGTGAGGGGAGGTGGGGCTCCCGGTCGCAGCGTTTGTGGGCAGGGGCAGGGGCGGGCTGGGTACAGGCTTTCCTTGCTGGGACCCGCAGCGCCAAGCGTGGAGCACCTAGACACGCCTCAGCCTGTGCCTGGCCCCAGCGCGTGCCCTCGGGAGGGTCTGCCCAGCCTCCTTCAGGGGCCTCCTGGTCCCAGGGTCACCGTGCCCTCCCCCCGGCTGCGGTGCTCGGTGCCCAGCCCTCCGCTCGCCCTCACCTGCCCCCTCTCACGCCCAGGCAGCGCCCTTCCCGTGACAGCCTACGATAAAACGGTGCAAGGGTAGGGCCGGGGAGGGGGCCTGGAGCCGCCGCTGCTTGCAGGGCCCCGGCTCCCGCCTGCTTTCCGTTCCTCAGGGTGAGCGGTCGAACCTGGACTTCTTCAGCCCCAAACCCGGGCCCGGTGCCTGCGGCCCCGCGGACAGGCCTCTCCTCCAGCCCTCGGCAGCCCCCACAGGCAGTTCCCAGACCCCGGCCAGTGCTCCTGCCCCCACAGCGGGCCCCTTCTTGTTCTCTGCGGGCCTGGCCCCAGCTCCGGCCCCAAAGACTGAGCCCGCTGCGCTCGGGCACCACAGTCCTGCTCTAGGCGACAGCACGCTGCACCAGTTGGACGCCCTCGGCCAGCTGCCTGAAGAGGCCAGAGTGTAACGAGAGGGAGAGCGGGTGCTGGGGAGGCGGCGGCGGGGGTCCGGGCGGTCCCTCCTCCTGTGGTGGGCTGGCTGGAGTCCGGAAGCCAGGACGGGGAGAGCCGGCTCTGGTCTGAGTGTGTGCGGGGCGGCCAGCAGCGCTGCCTGTCTGACGAGCCTTGTCCTTCCGGCTGCCCAGGACTTCAGGCCCGGTGAGACCCGTCTCCTCCGGCGGCTGCCCGGGCGCTGGCTCCTCCCCTCTGCTCCCCGCCAGCACCGCAGCTCGGCCTCTCCTCCGCTTCTCCACGGCGCCCGGCAGCCCCCTCTTCCAGCCGCCTGCCTTCCAGGCCCAGGGCAGCCCCGTGAAGGGGCCCGAGCTCTCCCTGGCCAGTGTCCACGTCCCTCTGGAGTCTATCAAGCCTAGTAGGTGTTAGAGGCTCGGGGTGAGGGGAGGTGGGGCTCCCGGTCGCAGCGTTTGTGGGCAGGGGCAGGGGCGGGCTGGGTACAGGCTTTCCTTGCTGGGACCCGCAGCGCCAAGCGTGGAGCACCTAGACACGCCTCAGCCTGTGCCTGGCCCCAGCGCGTGCCCTCGGGAGGGTCTGCCCAGCCTCCTTCAGGGGCCTCCTGGTCCCAGGGTCACCGTGCCCTCCCCCCGGCTGCGGTGCTCGGTGCCCAGCCCTCCGCTCGCCCTCACCTGCCCCCTCTCACGCCCAGGCAGCGCCCTTCCCGTGACAGCCTACGATAAAAACGGCTTCCGCATCCTCTTCCACTTCGCCAAGGAGTGCCCTCCGGGCCGGCCCGACGTGCTGGTGGTGGTGGTGTCCATGCTGAACACGGCCACCCTGCCCGTCAGGAGCATCCTGCTGCAGGCTGCCGTGCCCAAGGTACGCGTACCTGCCCCGCTCCGCTGGCCTCTTGGGGCCTCTCCCTGCACCAGGCTGTTCGCACCCGGCTCCGCCGCAGGGACGCCTGCCGTCTCTCTTCAGAGGCGCCTCTCTCTCTAGTCAATGAAGGTGAAGCTGCAGCCGCCCTCGGGGACAGAACTCGCCCCATTCAGCCCCGTCCAGCCGCCCGCAGCCATCACGCAGGTCATGCTGCTGGCCAACCCGCTGAAGGTGAGCCAGGCGCCCGGGGCCCCAGCCGGAAGCCCTGGCTGCCCTGCACGAGGCCCTTGGGCCCACTGGCTCCCAGCCTGGAGCACGAACCACCCTTCGCCCCCATCTCTTCTCCCTGGTTTGGGGGCTGCGTGAGGACAGGGTGGCAGGAGCGGGGCTGGCCCGGCACGGAAGGCCCCCGGGGGTCAGGGAAGGGGGTCCTCACTGTCGCCCTCTGCTGCAGGAGAAGGCGAGGCTCCGGTACAGGCTGACCTTCGCCTTGGGGGAGCAGCTGAGCACGGAGGTGGGGGAGGTGGACCAGTTCCCCCCTGCAGAGCAGTGGGGGAACCTATGACCCCCAGAGGACGCCGTCATCTGCACTTTGGAGCCCAGGCTGGCGGCCCCGAGTCGGGAGGCTCCCCAGGCCTGCTCTGTCTCCACGGCCTGACTGCTGTGCTCAGGAGCTCTGATGTGGAACCGGGGTTCCCAGGCCTCGCTGCCGGGAGCCGAGCCTCTGCTGTGATGCTCTCTCCTCCTTGGCCCCTAAGAGGACCCGTTTTTCCTGCCTGTGTGACTTGAAGTGGCTGTGTGCATCGGGAGTGGGGAGTGGCCTGCCCCGGGAACAGGGCCACGAGGCTGGGGTAGCTGCCCCCACGCGGGCGTCCTCTGAGCAGACTCAGGGCCCTCCCTCCAGGACCACGCCCTCCCCGGCGCCCTTCCCGTGACAGCCTACGATAAAAACGGCTTCCGCATCCTCTTCCACTTCGCCAAGGAGTGCCCTCCGGGCCGGCCCGACGTGCTGGTGGTGGTGGTGTCCATGCTGAACACGGCCACCCTGCCCGTCAGGAGCATCCTGCTGCAGGCTGCCGTGCCCAAGGTACGCGTACCTGCCCCGCTCCGCTGGCCTCTTGGGGCCTCTCCCTGCACCAGGCTGTTCGCACCCGGCTCCGCCGCAGGGACGCCTGCCGTCTCTCTTCAGAGGCGCCTCTCTCTCTAGTCAATGAAGGTGAAGCTGCAGCCGCCCTCGGGGACAGAACTCGCCCCATTCAGCCCCGTCCAGCCGCCCGCAGCCATCACGCAGGTCATGCTGCTGGCCAACCCGCT
The DNA here is from genome assembly GCA_022376925.1 of Tragulus kanchil. Taxonomy (NCBI): domain Eukaryota; kingdom Metazoa; phylum Chordata; class Mammalia; order Artiodactyla; family Tragulidae; genus Tragulus; species Tragulus kanchil. The sequence continues at coordinate 22,427,474 of JAIOJX010000027.1, read as the reverse complement.
GAAGGTGAGCCAGGCGCCCGGGGCCCCAGCCGGAAGCCCTGGCTGCCCTGCACGAGGCCCTTGGGCCCACTGGCTCCCAGCCTGGAGCACGAACCACCCTTCGCCCCCATCTCTTCTCCCTGGTTTGGGGGCTGCGTGAGGACAGGGTGGCAGGAGCGGGGCTGGCCCGGCACGGAAGGCCCCCGGGGGTCAGGGAAGGGGGTCCTCACTGTCGCCCTCTGCTGCAGGAGAAGGCGAGGCTCCGGTACAGGCTGACCTTCGCCTTGGGGGAGCAGCTGAGCACGGAGGTGGGGGAGGTGGACCAGTTCCCCCCTGCAGAGCAGTGGGGGAACCTATGACCCCCAGAGGACGCCGTCATCTGCACTTTGGAGCCCAGGCTGGCGGCCCCGAGTCGGGAGGCTCCCCAGGCCTGCTCTGTCTCCACGGCCTGACTGCTGTGCTCAGGAGCTCTGATGTGGAACCGGGGTTCCCAGGCCTCGCTGCCGGGAGCCGAGCCTCTGCTGTGATGCTCTCTCCTCCTTGGCCCCTAAGAGGACCCGTTTTTCCTGCCTGTGTGACTTGAAGTGGCTGTGTGCATCGGGAGTGGGGAGTGGCCTGCCCCGGGAACAGGGCCACGAGGCTGGGGTAGCTGCCCCCACGCGGGCGTCCTCTGACGCAGACTCAGGGCCCTCCCTCCAGGACCACGCCCTCGGCTCTCAGCCCCCCACTGCTACTCAGCGCTTCCTCCAGCGAGCGCCTGCGCCCAGCTGCAGGGAGGCGGGCCCAGAGCAGGCCCGGGCGTGCTGCCGGAGCGCCACCCCTCCCGCGGCCAGCGCCGCCGTGGAATGGCCACTGGGTGAGGCGTGACTCCTGGTCCCTGGCAGTGGCAGACCGTGTCCTGGGGACATCACAGTGGGACAAGGAACTCAAAGCTACTAAAAACAGAACTTGGCCTCAAGGCAGCCTGAACTGCGGCTAGCAGAGGAAATGGAGAGCAGTGTTGCCCTTTTCTCCGGGAGCAGATCCTCAGCACCTCCTGGGAAAAGTGCCTCCTGCCGTGGTAGGCCGTCTCACTCACTACCTCTTGCTTGGCATGACACAAACTGCTGACCCGCCCTTGCGGCCTCTGAAGGGAGGACAGCACCCTGCGTCCTGCTCTGCCCTCCCCTTCCTCCACCGCTGGCCTGCGCTGGAGCGCGCGGTGGGGACGGGCGGCCTCGGCCAGGCATGCTGCACTAGACATACGTCCTTACCTGCTGCCCCGAAACCTTGCCTGTCCCCAGCTGCTGAGGGGCACCATCAGCGACATGCTGGGTCTGGAGGTGGTGAGATCAGGGGCCTCGCTGGAATCGAGTCGCCAGACCCTATCACTCCGCCTGCTGGCCGCCGCCGCCGGGCCAGGGGCACCAGGCCTCCTGGGCACCAGGAAGTGAGGCTTGGCAGCTGGGACGTACACACGGCTCACCTGAGCTCAGGGGGACAGGCACGAGGCCAGCTCCCAGGACAGGTGGCACCAACGAGGACGCCTGAGCCCTCCCTGCCCTCGCCAGGCTTCCTTAGTCAAGGCCATCGCCCCGCCCCCCTCGGCAAGCAGGCCTCCCTGCTTCACCAGGACAGGCTAAAGTGACTCCGTTCCACTACTTGAGGAGTGAATCCAAGAGCTTTCGGACCTGGGCCGCTGCAGCCCCGGGAAGTTCTGTGGGACTGCTGTCCAGAAATGTACCTTTATGATCCGCTTTAGACTTCTGAATTATTTATGAGCGTTACTCTACTATGAAGGTCACTGCTTTGTGACGAAACTGTGCTGGATGTATCAACTGCTGCCCTTGTTTTGCTGCATGTTAAATAAAACCATTGTCTCCCTATTTGGAATCTTTCTAATACAGAGACCCATCACCCTGGGAAGGGTCGGGGAAGGTGCCCCTTACGAATTCCAAATGCAGACGGTGAATACGCTGGCGCCACCTGAGGTTTTAGGTAAAAGACGAGGCTGCTAGAAACCCAGACTGTCCCCAGTAGCCAGCCAAGGGGAAGGCAGGGTCAGGGCGTCTGGGATGGACACGTACGCACCGCCGTATCAAGCGGATCACCATCAAGGACCTGCACAGCACAGCGGGCTCTGCTCGGGCTCCCCCACAGCCTGGACGGGACGGAGCCGGGGAGAACGGAGACCTGTGGGCGGCAGTCCCGTCGCTGTCCGCCTGAAACTGCGAGGTTAACTGGCTCCACCCTCCAATACAAAACAACAACAAAGGTAACCAGAAAGGTAACGTTTCTGACGTGAGGCCAAACTTCAGACGCAGAAGCAAACCACTGAACGCTTTTGTTCAAGGTTCTGCTCACGGGCCGGAGGGCTCTGCGCTCACCAGGACTTCTGGAGACGGCCTTCTCTCTAAGACAGCTACGGAAGGTTTCCACTGCTGGTAGATTTAAACCTTCCTAGATGAAGGAACTGTAAGTTCTGTAAGCACCTGCCTTATATTTGCAAAAGGAAACATTTATTCTTTTAAAAGTGTATATACACTGTCTTACAAAGATGCCTTGTTGGAGCCAGCCCCGGCCTCAGGAACCTTCCAGCGAGCCTTCTTTTATGATCGACCGAGCAAGATTCCGCCAGAGCGAGCCGCAGCATCTCCACCTTGGTGGTCTCGATGTCGCTGCCCTGCGCGCAGAGAGCCGGCCTGAGGCCCCAGGAAGGGCCCCTCCCTTCTGTGTCCACACTGTCTAGCCGCCAAAGCTGGACCTGGGCCGCTGCAGCCCCGGGAAGTTCTGTGGGACTGCTGTCCAGAAATGTACCTTTATGATCCGCTTTAGACTTCTGAATTATTTATGAGCGTTACTCTACTATGAAGGTCACTGCTTTGTGACGAAACTGTGCTGGATGTATCAACTGCTGCCCTTGTTTTGCTGCATGTTAAATAAAACCATTGTCTCCCTATTTGGAATCTTTCTAATACAGAGACCCATCACCCTGGGAAGGGTCGGGGAAGGTGCCCCTTACGAATTCCAAATGCAGACGGTGAATACGCTGGCGCCACCTGAGGTTTTAGGTAAAAGACGAGGCTGCTAGAAACCCAGACTGTCCCCAGTAGCCAGCCAAGGGGAAGGCAGGGTCAGGGCGTCTGGGATGGACACGTACGCACCGCCGTATCAAGCGGATCACCATCAAGGACCTGCACAGCACAGCGGGCTCTGCTCGGGCTCCCCCACAGCCTGGACGGGACGGAGCCGGGGAGAACGGAGACCTGTGGGCGGCAGTCCCGTCGCTGTCCGCCTGAAACTGCGAGGTTAACTGGCTCCACCCTCCAATACAAAACAACAACAAAGGTAACCAGAAAGGTAACGTTTCTGACGTGAGGCCAAACTTCAGACGCAGAAGCAAACCACTGAACGCTTTTGTTCAAGGTTCTGCTCACGGGCCGGAGGGCTCTGCGCTCACCAGGACTTCTGGAGACGGCCTTCTCTCTAAGACAGCTACGGAAGGTTTCCACTGCTGGTAGATTTAAACCTTCCTAGATGAAGGAACTGTAAGTTCTGTAAGCACCTGCCTTATATTTGCAAAAGGAAACATTTATTCTTTTAAAAGTGTATATACACTGTCTTACAAAGATGCCTTGTTGGAGCCAGCCCCGGCCTCAGGAACCTTCCAGCGAGCCTTCTTTTATGATCGACCGAGCAAGATTCCGCGCCAGAGCGAGCCGCAGCATCTCCACCTTGGTGGTCTCGATGTCGTCGTCCTGCGCGCAGAGAGCCGGCCTGAGGCCCCCAGGAAGGGCCCCTCCCTTCTGTGTCCACACTGTCTAGCCCAAAGGGACAGGAAAGGGCACAGAGCACTCAGCAGTGCCTTTCAGCAAGGCCTTAGAGGAGACTGAATGACAGGAAAGAAACAGCGGGAACACTAAAATCAGCCCGCTCTCCTGAAAAGCTGCTGTGTCACTTACAGGCTGGGAGGGAAGGGAAGGGGCATGAGCTGGGGCCTGTCGGCGGGAGGGGGCGCCGCTCTCATCTCCACGGTGGAACCCACAAACTCACCTGGGGCTGCTGGGCCGCGGGCTCTCCACGCACCGGCCTTCCTGAGGTCAGCTCCCCCAGGCACCGCATCAGCTCGTACGTCTGCTCCGCGGAGAAGATGACCTGGGGGCGGAGGCCGCCTCGCTGAGCCGCCCACCGGCGGGCCTGCAGGCCTGGGCCGGGCCCAGGTGAGGGGCCCTCCCGGGCCTCATGTGGAGAAGTGTGGGGCCCGCAGGCACGCCCTCCCCCAGGACGGGGAGAGGAGACACCGTGGACTCGACCTGTACCTGTTTCTGTTCCAGAAGGGGCAGGGCGTCTGTCAGCAGCGTCATCCAGAAAGACCGGGGGGCGACCTGCGAGGTCATCAGTGACAGGAGCAGGGAAGCGGCGTCCACAAAGCGCTTCTCCCCGTACAGCCGGTGGAACTCGCGGTATTTGCCTGTTGAGAAGAGCGCGCTGGGTCGCCTCCGACCCTAAACAAGAGACCCCCGAGCAGGGGCTCTCTGCCAGAGCTGCCCCCAAGCTCACGGGCCAGCGAGACTGAAGGGATTCGAATACTCGCTTGACGAGGACGCCAGAGAGCCAGGCCCGGAAGAATACAAGCCTGAACAAAATCATCCACGAGGCCACGACTGATGTAAAAGAATAAACAAGGACGAAGGGAACGTCTTCCCAGCGGTGGAGTGCCTACTAAAACCCAAGGACCGACAGTCAGAACATCACCAGCAGTTACGAACGCTAGTGGGTCAAAGTCGGCTGAGAAACAAGACCTGTGAAGAATCCCGGAGTGCAGCCCCACGCCTTCTCAAGGGGAAACCCTGGGCCGTGCAGAGGCGGAGCGGCTGAGTGGTGGACGGCGCTTAACCAGGGCAACAAGCCGGACTCCACTCGTGAGGGCCAGGAGCACCGGGGTCACAGGCCCCGGTGGAGTCCCCGCCCAGTACAGAACCCGAGGCTCTCTGCGGACACACCTCGAGGGAGGGCATTCTACAAGAGAGCTGAACGTCCTCTTCAAAAATGTCCAGATTAAGGAAGACCAACAAAGGCAGAGGCACTGAGACATGAAAACTGAATTCATGAAAAAGTAAAGGGCAGGGCTTCCCTGGTGGTCCAGTGGGTAAGGACACCACCTTGAAGTGCAAGGGGCGCCGGTTCCATCCCTGGCCTGGGAAGATCCCACGTGCCGCAGAGCAGCTGGACTGATGTGTCCAACGACCAAGTCGGAGCTCTGGAGCGCATGCGCCCAGAGCCGGCGCTCTGCGACAACAGAGGCCACCGCGATGGGAGGCCCACACGGACCAAAGAACAAAGAAGAATGAAAATGGACAAATGAAAGACCAATAGAAGTGGCCCGCCCACCCCCTCCCTCCCCAACCCGCCCCCCTCAAAATAAATAAATAAATAAATTTTTTTTAAAAAGTAAAGGGCAAAAAAAGGGGGGGGGGGCATTATTGGGACAACTGATGGAATCAGAATATGGATTGTGGATTAGATGAGAGTATGAACGTTGAACCTCCTGATTTTCTTAACTATGGTTACATAAGAGAATGTACTCTATTCTTACGAAATGTATACTCAGGTATTTATGAAGGAAGTCTCCAACTTACTTTCAAACTATTCCCCCAAAAACCTCATTGAGAGAGTAAGACAAATAAGGCAAAATATAAAGAACTGGTGAACCCTGGGTAGAGTGTGTCTGCTCAGCTGCCTCGGCCGTGTCTGACTCTTTATCGACTCTGCGGGCTGTGGCCCGCCAGGCTCCTCCGTCCACGGGCTCCTCCAGGCAGGAATACGGGAGTGGGCGGCCACACCCTCCGCCAGGGGGTCTGCCCAACCCAGGGACTCAAGCCACGCCGCCGGCACTGCGGCAGACCCCTTACCCACTGAGCCACCCGGGAAGCCCAGAAGGGTGTACGGCGCCTTATTCCTTACACTGCTTTCACAACTCCTAAGCTTCAAGTTACCAAAAAATATTTAAAAGTTACCAAAAAGTAGGCTTTGCAGAGACCACACAGGGTCCTATGTGTTTTGATCTCACCCCACTCAGTTCTGGTCTTTGGCTGTGCTGCAGTATAAGGGATCTTAGTTCCCCAATTAGGAATTGAACCTGCAACCCCTGCAGTGGAAACATGAAGCCTCAACCACCGGCCAGTCAGGGAGGCCCCCCGGGGTTTGCACTGGAGACGTCTAAAACTGCCCACTTGTGGCATAAGCTCGGGAGAAAGAGCCCAGAGAGACTCACCCAGGAACGTCAGTCGATCACTGAGCATCATGGCTGGCCCCAGGTTGTCTATGAGATCCAGGTCAGAGAAGCAGCCTCGCTCACAGTAATCCCTGAGGAACCTGCCAGGCCCAGCCCAGAGATGAGAACAGCAGCGCCAGGCCCGCCGCCTCAGCCCCGGCCTCGCAGGCACGGCCCAGGACGCGCACACGGGTTGTGCCCACCTGTCGGACACCAGCGTGGCAAAGGCGGCGTCTTTGGCTCGAATGCTCCAAGACAGAGCGGAGCCCAGGCGATTGTTGCGGACAGCTTTCATGGCCAGGATCTTACAGATGCTGCGAACTTTGCAGGGGAAAAGAGAAAACACAAACCGTTCACCCCACAAATCACTCCACTCCTGAACCCTGCTGAGACAAGAGCAGCCTTTCCACCACCTCTGAGCTTTATGTGCCTTCTCTGTGGCTCCAAATACAGTCTGGCAGCTGAAGTATGAACTTGGAGGGTTATAAATTGTCTTCTGGCCTTACTAACAGAAAGACACACCCTGATAAGCTTTGGTTCTGTGAGAGGTTTCACTTCAGGGGTAGCAGGAGTATCTGTAAGGCTCCCCAGAGATGAGCACATCATCATCTGTCCATATGCTGGAAATCCTACCAGGCTTTGGGTCCTGAGTGCCATATACTTTCAGGGATGGTCACAAATAGGCAATACTCTGGAAGAATAACTGCTTAGCCTTGCACCACTCAACAGCGAGGCGGGAAGAGAAGGGGCAGACTTCACCACCATCTCCTCTCCGCGCTCTACCCGAGTCACCTGCAGTCGTGCTTTCCCCGGCCAGCCTGCGCTAGCAACCCACCCAGGAGACGGCCACTCGCAGCTGCCCCAGCCTGACGTCTGGAGAAAGCGGGAGAGGGTCAGGACTCCGTAACAGGCAGGGCGCTCGACGGCTGCTAGGTCGCGGGGGTCCGCAGCTCTCCATGCCTCCCCGTGATGTTCAAGCACTCTGGCTCACCTCCCGGCGGCCCCTGCCCGACTTTGCACTGGAGACGTCTAAAACTGCCCACTTGTGGCATAAGCTCGGGAGAAAGAGCCCAGAGAGACTCACCCAGGAACGTCAGTCGATCACTGAGCATCATGGCTGGCCCCAGGTTGTCTATGAGATCCAGGTCAGAGAAGCAGCCTCGCTCACAGTAATCCCTGAGGAACCTGCCAGGCCCAGCCCAGAGATGAGAACAGCAGCGCCAGGCCCGCCGCCTCAGCCCCGGCCTCGCAGGCACGGCCCAGGACGCGCACACGGGTTGTGCCCACCTGTCGGACACCAGCGTGGCAAAGGCGGCGTCTTTGGCTCGAATGCTCCAAGACAGAGCGGAGCCCAGGCGATTGTTGCGGACAGCTTTCATGGCCAGGATCTTACAGATGCTGCGAACTTTGCAGGGGAAAAGAGAAAACACAAACCGTTCACCCCACAAATCACTCCACTCCTGAACCCTGCTGAGACAAGAGCAGCCTTTCCACCACCTCTGAGCTTTATGTGCCTTCTCTGTGGCTCCAAATACAGTCTGGCAGCTGAAGTATGAACTTGGAGGGTTATAAATTGTCTTCTGGCCTTACTAACAGAAAGACACACCCTGATAAGCTTTGGTTCTGTGAGAGGTTTCACTTCAGGGGTAGCAGGAGTATCTGTAAGGCTCCCCAGAGATGAGCACATCATCATCTGTCCATATGCTGGAAATCCTACCAGGCTTTGGGTCCTGAGTGCCATATACTTTCAGGGATGGTCACAAATAGGCAATACTCTGGAAGAATAACTGCTTAGCCTTGCACCACTCAACAGCGAGGCGGGAAGAGAAGGGGCAGACTTCACCACCATCTCCTCTCCGCGCTCTACCCGAGTCACCTGCAGTCGTGCTTTCCCCGGCCAGCCTGCGCTAGCAACCCACCCAGGAGACGGCCACTCGCAGCTGCCCCAGCCTGACGTCTGGAGAAAGCGGGAGAGGGTCAGGACTCCGTAACAGGCAGGGCGCTCGACGGCTGCTAGGTCGCGGGGGTCCGCAGCTCTCCATGCCTCCCCGTGATGTTCAAGCACTCTGGCTCACCTCCCGGCGGCCCCTGCCCGGACTCTGCAGCCCGGCTCGCGTGCCGTGAGCACGGAGGGGACGCTGGAAGGAGAGCCCACTCACCCTGCTCAGTCATCTGCCGCTGCTCGCAAACCCGCAGCACCTTGAGGGCTTTCTGCTCCGTGGTCAGCGGGATCCGCTCGATGTGCAGCTCCAAGGAGACCCGGCCCAGCTCGGGGCAATAATCAAGGTAGTCCACCCCCAGCCGCCACAGGCTGCACAGGCCCGAGGAGGACAGACATGAGGGCTGGGGTGCTGGGCGGGAGCCAAGGAGCCAACCCCTCAGCAGGCTCCTCCCCGCACCCTACAGCCTTCAGGGGCCCAGACGGCAGAGAGTGCCGTCCATGGGCAGCCGCGCGCTGGAGCGCACCCCGGAGCGCACCCCCGCCACCTCGTGCCCCTGGGCCTTCCTACCTGTGATGAGAGAAGAGCCCTGAGGCGTATTCCAGCAGGAGGAACTCTCTCATGTTGGATCCAAAGCTGCAGAAAAACGGAATATGAGCCCAAGGTGCCCGGGGTTCTCTACTCAGGGTCCCCTTCGCCAGCCCCACCTCCCTTCTAGGTGTCCCGGTCTCCTGGCCCTCAAGGGAGTGGGTGGCAGCAAGAAGAGTCAGCACGCCACGGGCACTCACTAGAGATTGTGCGACTGGAGGAGCCGGCAGTGATCCAGCAGGTCCGTCAGGTGGGCCATATACTTTCAGGGATGGTCACAAATAGGCAATACTCTGGAAGAATAACTGCTTAGCCTTGCACCACTCAACAGCGAGGCGGGAAGAGAAGGGGCAGACTTCACCACCATCTCCTCTCCGCGCTCTACCCGAGTCACCTGCAGTCGTGCTTTCCCCGGCCAGCCTGCGCTAGCAACCCACCCAGGAGACGGCCACTCGCAGCTGCCCCAGCCTGACGTCTGGAGAAAGCGGGAGAGGGTCAGGACTCCGTAACAGGCAGGGCGCTCGACGGCTGCTAGGTCGCGGGGGTCCGCAGCTCTCCATGCCTCCCCGTGATGTTCAAGCACTCTGGCTCACCTCCCGGCGGCCCCTGCCCGGACTCTGCAGCCCGGCTCGCGTGCCGTGAGCACGGAGGGGACGCTGGAAGGAGAGCCCACTCACCCTGCTCAGTCATCTGCCGCTGCTCGCAAACCCGCAGCACCTTGAGGGCTTTCTGCTCCGTGGTCAGCGGGATCCGCTCGATGTGCAGCTCCAAGGAGACCCGGCCCAGCTCGGGGCAATAATCAAGGTAGTCCACCCCCAGCCGCCACAGGCTGCACAGGCCCGAGGAGGACAGACATGAGGGCTGGGGTGCTGGGCGGGAGCCAAGGAGCCAACCCCTCAGCAGGCTCCTCCCCGCACCCTACAGCCTTCAGGGGCCCAGACGGCAGAGAGTGCCGTCCATGGGCAGCCGCGCGCTGGAGCGCACCCCGGAGCGCACCCCCGCCACCTCGTGCCCCTGGGCCTTCCTACCTGTGATGAGAGAAGAGCCCTGAGGCGTATTCCAGCAGGAGGAACTCTCTCATGTTGGATCCAAAGCTGCAGAAAAACGGAATATGAGCCCAAGGTGCCCGGGGTTCTCTACTCAGGGTCCCCTTCGCCAGCCCCACCTCCCTTCTAGGTGTCCCGGTCTCCTGGCCCTCAAGGGAGTGGGTGGCAGCAAGAAGAGTCAGCACGGCCACGGGGCACTCACTAGAGATTGTGCGACTGGAGGAGCCGGCAGTGATCCAGCAGGTCCGTCAGGTGGGCCACAAACCACCAGTTGCTCAGGGCGATGCTACAGGTTCGGACACCAAGGCAAGAAGGAAAGTCGGGTGAGAGGCCGCGGCCCCCACGTGTGGAGGACAAGCAGGACCCCACCCCGCTGTGCTTTAAAGGCAGGGGTGGGACGGAGGCAAGCTGGACTCTGAAAGCACAGCAAGAAGCTTCGGCGATTAGGTGGGGACTAACATCAGACACGGAGGAGGACATTCGACCCCAAAACAGCAGCCATTCAATGGAGAATGTCACACAGAACAAGAAGCGCCAGAGACCCAATCAGAGAATGCAGACACAGAGTATCATGTAAGAAGAGGACTAAAAGATCAGCAGGGGGGCTTCCCTGGTGGTCCAGTGGGTAAGGACACCACCTTGCAGTGCAAAGGGCGCCGGTTCGATCCCTGGCCTGGGAAGATCCCACGTGCCGTGGAGCGACTGGACCAATGTGTCCAACTACTGAGCCGGAGCTCTACAGTGCATGCGCCTAGAGCCGGTCTCTGCAGGGACAGAGGCCACCGCAATGGGCCACACAGGCCAAAGAACAAAGATGGAAATAAATGAAAGATCAATAGAAGTGGCCTTCACAAAAAAAAAAGGAAAAAAGAAAGATCAGCATGGTTTGATTCTTGATGAAACAGAATTCAAAGGAATTCTTTGCATTTGGGTTTGCTGTTAAATGTTCTGTTAATATTTCTTATTGTTATATAATTTTGAATACATCATGAACACAACTACGAACATATGCTGTCACTTTGAAAACCATCTTGTAAGTCTTTCCTGATAGCTCAGTGATAAAGAGCTCGCCTGCCAATGCAGGAGACACCAGTTCAATCCCTGATCCGGGAAGATCACACATACTGCAGAGCAACGAAGTAATGAGCCACAACTATGGAGCCTGTGCTCTATTGAAGCCCGTGTGCCCTAGAGCCCGAGTTCCACAATGAAAGAAGCCACCGCAACAAGAAGCCTGCGCACCTCAACTAGGGAGTAGCCCCCACTCCCGGCAACTAGAGAAGAGCCTGCAGCAGTGAGAATCCAGAATAGCCATGCATTTCTTAAAAGAAATTACGAGGCCGGCCCCCAGCAGGTCGTCGGGGGCCACCACCAGTTGCTCAGGGCGATGCTACAGGTTCGGACACCAAGGCAAGAAGGAAAGTCGGGTGAGAGGCCGCGGCCCCCACGTGTGGAGGACAAGCAGGACCCCACCCCGCTGTGCTTTAAAGGCAGGGGTGGGACGGAGGCAAGCTGGACTCTGAAAGCACAGCAAGAAGCTTCGGCGATTAGGTGGGGACTAACATCAGACACGGAGGAGGACATTCGACCCCAAAACAGCAGCCATTCAATGGAGAATGTCACACAGAACAAGAAGCGCCAGAGACCCAATCAGAGAATGCAGACACAGAGTATCATGTAAGAAGAGGACTAAAAGATCAGCAGGGGGGCTTCCCTGGTGGTCCAGTGGGTAAGGACACCACCTTGCAGTGCAAAGGGCGCCGGTTCGATCCCTGGCCTGGGAAGATCCCACGTGCCGTGGAGCGACTGGACCAATGTGTCCAACTACTGAGCCGGAGCTCTACAGTGCATGCGCCTAGAGCCGGTCTCTGCAGGGACAGAGGCCACTGCAATGGGCCACACAGGCCAAAGAACAAAGATGGAAATAAATGAAAGATCAATAGAAGTGGCCTTAAAAAAAAAAAAAGGAAAAAAGAAAGATCAGCATGGTTTGATTCTTGATGAAACAGAATTCAAAGGAATTCTTTGCATTTGGGTTTGCTGTTAAATGTTCTGTTAATATTTCTTATTGTTATATAATTTTGAATACATCATGAACACAACTACGAACATATGCTGTCACTTTGAAAACCATCTTGTAAGTCTTTCCTGATAGCTCAGTGATAAAGAGCTCGCCTGCCAATGCAGGAGACACCAGTTCAATCCCTGATCCGGGAAGATCACACATACTGCAGAGCAACGAAGTAATGAGCCACAACTATGGAGCCTGTGCTCTATTGAAGCCCGTGTGCCCTAGAGCCCGAGTTCCACAATGAAAGAAGCCACCGCAACAAGAAGCCTGCGCACCTCAACTAGGGAGTAGCCCCCACTCCCGGCAACTAGAGAAGAGCCTGCGGCAGCAGTGAGAATCCAGAATAGCCAAAAATAAATAAATAAAATGCATTTCTTAAAAGAAATTAAAAACAAAAAACCATCTTGTACTATCTGTTCACATTTTGTATGAAGGAATTATTTTTTGCTTGATTGTATGATTTATAATTGATTCTATTCTTTTATTTATTGAGATTTTATTGGATAACCTGACACATAAAGAAGGATAAAAGTCCTTCCCCACATCACTTTTAATCATATGTAGCCCCCGTTGAAAATGCCATTTTCTAGGGCCCTCAAAATGTACCTAGATGTAAGGGACATTCTTTACGAAGGAAGCCCTGGAGGAAAGAACCCCCGGCCGCCGCTGCTGCTCGCACAACTGGGCCCATGGACGGCAGCCCACCAGGCTCCTCTGTCCGGGGGATGTCCCGGGCGAGCCTGCTGAAGGGGCTGCCATTCCCTCCCCCAGGGGATCCTCCCCAGCCCAGGGATCGAGCCCACGTCTCGGGTCTCCTGCATTGCCAGGCGTTTTTATTTTTTCTTTTAACCACGAATGCCACCTAGGTAGCCCACTGCTGGTTACAGACGACATATTCAGGAATGCCTACTGCTTTCAATTTTAGGCAGAGACACGACTAAGCCAAGTAACCGCGTGCAGGCCTCTGGGAGCCACCCTCGCTAACCCTCTGCAGACGAGCCCCTCCCCACCATCAGCAGGACTGAGGGTCATCTTCCAGCTCCAGCCGAGGTCCCTGTGCTAACAGTGTGTGGAAGGAATACCCGTCCTCCTCTCCAAACCTAACACCATTGTCTCGAAGCCGCTCCTTTCTTTCTTTTTTAAGCTGTGGCTTTCTTCCGGCCAAACAGGAAGAGCAGGCAGCAGGGGGAGGGAGCGGAGCCCTCCCCACCGCGCAGCTCCACTCACAAAGACCCGGAGTCAGTGAAGGCCACACCTGAGCCAGGCCGCCTGCTGCGAGTCTCTGGGCGCCATACCTGCCTTTCCAGGCTGCATGAGGAGGGAGCGTCAATTCTGACTTACTACACACGGGGGTTTCTGGAAAGTTTTGCCCTGGGTTCAGTGCTTCGCACCCCCTCTCCCGCCTTGCTGAAGGTCTGCGGAGGGGCTGAAGCAGCATCTTTATACAGAACCAGCCAGGAGCCCAGTGGTATGCTAGCCTCTGGCTCACCAGCCAAGCGCTGCTCTGTAAAGTGGCTGCATGTCCATCAAGTTCCCCGAAATAAGCTTGCCGGCTGTTTCTGGCTTTTAAATACCACAGTGCTTTCTTGCAATGCTACTTGAAGTCAACATCCCTGAAATGCAAACTGTTACAGACACAGCAGCCTGCAAGCCCCAGGAAGGTCTCCAGGCTCATCCGGAGAGAACCACCACCTGACGTGGCTGCGGAGGGGGCAGCGGGTCTAATGGGAAGAAGAGTCAGACCCAACGAGAGAACCAGCGATCCTGTGAGAGGACGGCGGCGATGGCCGCAGGACACCGCGAAGGCCCTTGCGCCCGAGCTGCGGGCCTGAGGCGGTTAGCATGGAGCTGGGGCGGCGGCCGTACCTGCACTCTTTGATCACCTGGTGGATGTCGAACTCAAAGGCTGCCAGCAAGATGTTGTCCAGGGGTTCTGGGCTGCTCTCACCTCCCAGAAACAGGTCAAGGCTGGACTGTGGAAAGGTGATGACCCACTCAATCCCCAGACGGAGGCAGAGACTCAAGGGGGCAGGCGGGGCTGCTGTGTAGGGGACCCTGAAGAAGGGCGACGGGGTCCTTTAAAAAGGGCCCAAGGAAAGCCCGACTGCTCTCCAGGGAGGGTCAAGCCGAGGGGCCGCAGGGTGAAGCGGAGCTGGCGGGAGCACAGCCCCAGGCCTCGCGCGCCCTCCCGCCGAGGGAGCCGCACCTCACCTGGGCGTGCAGGTGCAGGTCCATGGGCTTGACCGTGGGGTGGGCGTACAGCAGCCGGGTCACCAGGAAGTGGTACCAGGTGCTCAGGAGCTCCTTCTGCTGCAGCAGGGCAGCGTCGTCGCCCAGCAGGATCTGAGACGAGAGGCGCAGCCCCTTAGCTCCGGAGCCACTTCCCAGGGTGCTCCTCCCCGCAGCGAGACCCGCCGGGCCGAACGCGCGCTCCTTCCTGACGGAGCTCACTCACGGCCCCAGCCGCCGCAGCGCCGGACGCCCCGGCCCGGAAGACACTAACGCGGCCCCCGCCGGGACCTGCTCCCCGCAGACCTTGCAGAGGGACTCGAGGCGGGGGCTGGAGGCGAACGTGCCGTCCTGGAGGTGCCGCTCGCCTTCCTCGTGCCAGTGCTGCCACCTCAGCTCCAGCTCCGTCAGGGTCTGCGTGTTCCCGGGCTACGGGAGAGGTGCAGAGAGGTGCCCTCACCTCACAGCCCTCGGGCCCCCCGGATGGACCCGTCTCCGCGCCCTGGGCTGCTCCCACGTACGCTGAGAACGGGCATGGTCCTCATCAGGTCCCCCAGGACTCGGCACATGCCTGCAGAGGCGGGGTTGGCGTCGGCCTCCTTGGAGAGCATCTGTCGGGCCTCGTCCAGCCGGCCCTGCAGCACCAAGGTGGTCACCTGGGAGGACACCGAGAGCAGCGCGCTCAGCGGGGGCTCGGCAGCCAGCCCCTCCACCCACGCGGCCCCCTCGCCCTGCAGCGCGCGATGGCTCCCTCCCCCAGAGGGAATCCACTTCACCCAGCCTCCTGGGTCTAACTTATGCCATGCTTTTCAAACTGCATATGGTAAGCCACCACAGGTACAACCAACCTTCTAAAAATAAGTGAAATAGGAAATAAAAAATGCCAAAGTGCATCAAATAAAGTACTGGTTCATAAGAGTTACAGTTCAAACACTGGGTTGGCCAAAAACTTGGTTCAGGTGTTTCCATACTATTTCATGGCCTGGGTTCAACCCCTGGCTGGGGAACTAAGATCCTGCAGCCTTGGTGCTGCAGCCAAAATAAAGCAAAGAAAGAAGCCAAGGATACGTAGGCTGACAGGTCCCCAGTCCCCCTCTCTGAATCCCAGACACGTATCCTACCTACTGCCAGTCGGTGTCTCTGCTGGACTCTCAAGGGCATCTGTTTACCACCGCTAGAAGGAAACCCCCCCATTTCCTCCAACTCACCAACCCACGTTTTTCTATTTCTTGCACATCCAACTCATCGGTGAACGCTAGCACTGCGTCTAGCATCGAATCGCTTCTCACCCCCTCGCCTCCTCTGCTCAGCTCCTGCCGTGGCCACGCCACCACCGCCTCTGCCTGACTGAGGACCTGAGCCTCCAGACGGCCTCTCTACTCTGCCTTTTGCTCTGCTCTCAGGCGTGCAGCCAGAAAAGGCTCTGACGACCGAAGCCAGGGACGCCCCTGAAGGTCCAGCAGCCAAGACTCTGGCTCCCAATGCAGGGGCCTGGGTTTGATCCCTGCTGAGGGAACTAGAGCCCACATGCCGCAACTGAGAGTTCACATGCACCCTTCCGGCTGCAACTAAGACCTGGCGTGGCCAAATAATGAAAAGACGGCTTCCCTGATGGTCCAGTGGACAGAGTCCACCTTACAGTGCAAGAGGCACTGGTTCGATCCCTGGCCCAGGAAGATCCCACGTGCCGCGGAGTGGCTGGACCGGTGTGTTCAATTGCGAGCCAGGGCTCTGGAGCGCATGCACCCAGAGCTGGTGCTCTGCAGTGAGTGAGGCCACTGCAATGGGAGGCCCACACAGACCAAAGAACAAAGATGGATGAAAAATAAACAAATGAAACACCAATAAAAAGAGGCCAAAAAAATTGAAAAAAAAAAAAAAAAAAAAAAAAAAACCAGAAACGCTAAGTCAGACCACACTGCTCCTGTGCTCAGCTCTCCAACGTCCCCCTCTCCCCAGCTGACTCGGGAGGAAAACAGGAGCTCTGCCTGTCCATCAGCTTGCTCACACCTGTGTCCTTCCACCAGCTGAACCAGCCAGCCACGTAGGGCAGGTGCTACAAACTCCACGCTACAGCAGCCAAAGGCCTCACAAGCAGTCTCAAAGGCAGCAACTCCTTACCTGAATTTCAGATTTTGTAAGTCTCCATTACTAAGTCCACCAACAACCTCTTCCCTGGTTCCTCCCAACCTCCCAACTGGGTCACAGGTCAGTAGAGGTGAACAGAAAACTACTGCTCTCACAGACGCGGAAACACACACACTCTCTCTCCCTCGCTCTCTCTCAATTCAAAATGATCTGGGGATCCTCAATCCTTTGCTTTTAATAGCTTTACTGACTTGCAATTTACACCTTATAAACATTCACTGTTTACGTGTCTAATCCAGTGAACTTCAGTAGTTTACAGAGTTGTGCGTCATCAGCACAATCCAGATTCAGAGCATCTCTGCCCCCTCCAAACAACCCTCAGTCTCATCTACACCAACCCCTCCTCCAGCACCTATAAACTGATTTTGCGTTACCTTCATGAATTCTCATTCTCATATCCACAAAATCGAAATGCCCTTCTCCATGTGAAGTCTACAAACAGGCATTACTTTTCTTACATGACAATTGAGTTCAGAACTCTCCCACAGAGCAGGGAAAACACCTAATCCCATCTTCATGGCCACAGACTCAAAGAGCCAAGGGCACCGAGGCCCAGCCCGCACGGGCGTCTTACCAAGTTCCAGAAGCTCCCGTGTTTGCTTGGATTCTCACTGCTCAGAACATCTGACAGCACATCGTCCACCTCGCACACGTGCAGTCGGACCCAGTCCAGGAGGTGCAGTAGGAGCGGGCCGGCTGGGAGGAACAGCACTCGTCACGCAGAAGCAGAGGCAGGGGCTGCCACTTCCCGGGAGCCCAGAGAACGCAGGACCGCGAGCGGACCCAGGACCGAGGGGCGTGTCCCTGCCAAGGGAGCTCTCCCTGGCCCTGCCGGCAGGGCTGCTCTAGCCAGCGGACTTCGGTGGAATGCCTCGTCTGTGCCAGGCAGCTCCACCTTCCGCTGCCTCCTGAGATGGGCTGGACATAAGACCCGGAACTCAGCCCCCAGCCTCCCCGGGTTCTTCACAACTACGTCATACTTGGTGGCGCCACAGCAATGGCCGTGTGGAGACGTGGTAACAGCAGCCATCAAACTCCACGCTACAGCAGCCAAAGGCCTCACGTTACCTTTGAATTTCAGATTTTGTAAGTCTCCATTACTAAGTCCACCAACAACCTCTTCCCTGGTTCCTCCCAACCTCCCAACTGGGTCACAGGTCAGTAGAGGTGAACAGAAAACTACTGCTCTCACAGACGCGGAAACACACACACTCTCTCCCTCGCTCTCTCTCAATTCAAAATGATCTGGGGATCCTCAATCCTTTGCTTTTAATAGCTTTACTGACTTGCAATTTACACCTTATAAACATTCACTGTTTACGTGTCTAATCCAGTGAACTTCAGTAGTTTACAGAGTTGTGCGTCATCAGCACAATCCAGATTCAGAGCATCTCTGCCCCCTCCAAACAACCCTCAGTCTCATCTACACCAACCCCTCCTCCAGCACCTATAAACTGATTTTGCGTTACCTTCATGAATTCTCATTCTCATATCCACAAAATCGAAATGCCCTTCTCCATGTGAAGTCTACAAACAGGCATTACTTTTCTTACATGACAATTGAGTTCAGAACTCTCCCACAGAGCAGGGAAAACACCTAATCCCATCTTCATGGCCACAGACTCAAAGAGCCAAGGGCACCGAGGCCCAGCCCGCACGGGCGTCTTACCAAGTTCCAGAAGCTCCCGTGTTTGCTTGGATTCTCACTGCTCAGAACATCTGACAGCACATCGTCCACCTCGCACACGTGCAGTCGGACCCAGTCCAGGAGGTGCAGTAGGAGCGGGCCGGCTGGGAGGAACAGCACTCGTCACGCAGAAGCAGAGGCAGGGGCTGCCACTTCCCGGGAGCCCAGAGAACGCAGGACCGCGAGCGGACCCAGGACCGAGGGGCGTGTCCCTGCCAAGGGAGCTCTCCCTGGCCCTGCCGGCAGGGCTGCTCTAGCCAGCGGACTTCGGTGGAATGCCTCGTCTGTGCCAGGCAGCTCCACCTTCCGCTGCCTCCTGAGATGGGCTGGACATAAGACCCGGAACTCAGCCCCCAGCCTCCCCGGGTTCTTCACAACTACGTCATACTTGGTGGCGCCACAGCAATGGCCGTGTGGAGACGGCACTGCCAGGGACGCAACCATGGCAGAAACATCGCGACAGCCCAGAATCTACTTCAGAATCTACTGGAGGAGGCGGGCAGGCAACCCACCAATTTAATTTCAAACTGCTCTGTGCTTGAGCAGGACTATGCATCAAAAGCTAGGACTGCACAGAGACTACCCATCCACATTATGGACGATAACTATAAACCCACTGAAAGGATGCAAAAAAGCCTGCAGTGCCTCCCCAGAGAGGCCACACAAGCCAGGATACCATGCTGACCACAGTCAAATTCTAGGTCAGCGGAATAATTCAGAGTGGACCACGAACCTGCAGGGCTGCCCCTGCTGCAATCACTGAGAAGGAATTCTCAAGCGACTTTTCCTCCTCCCATCTAATCCCTCCTCCCATCCGTATAGCATTTTCCTTCTTAAAAATGTTCAACAATGGAAATGTTCTGTCTCGCGCTTCAGGAGGCTGAGAGTCTCGGGTGCTGGGAGGGCTGGTCCCCTCAGAGGCTGAGGTAGGCCCTGCACCACGCGGCTCCCCAGCTCCACCGAAAACTTCCCTAGGATTCAGTAGCCCACGATGTACACACTGACTACCCCTTTCGCAGGCTGGTGTAGTATCTGTTTTCTTGGCATTTTTTCGGGGCCACCTGCCTAAGCTCTTAGGTTTTCAGAAGATACTCTGATTCCTTTTGCAGCATCTGACAAAACAGCAGGCCTCTGCAGCTACCACGGAACACCCCCCAGAGCTTCCGCTGGTGAACAGCAGTGGCGAGCACTCCAGGCCGGGGACACTCCGCACAGCACCGGGAGGGCCGGGGCACCTCTGCCGCTGTGGCCAGTGATTCTGTGCTCACCTGGGGCGACTTCAATGAAAAGAATCTCACAAAGGTTCCAAATGAGCTCCACTGCAGACAAAATGGAGATCTAAGGAAGACAGAGAGGCAACGTCTGGCCTGAAAACATTCCGGAGGCTTTTTTCTTAGCGCAAAGAAACACTGCAGAGTTTGAAACATACAATGGTCATTCATTAACTCAACATTTACTAACTACTCCTATGGTAGGGTTTCCCACAAGACAGTCAGTGACAGAATTTTAGGGAGTGGGACACAGAATAATAGTTTCTATTTTAATGGTTGTGATTTTAGGTGGTTTTTTCTTTTATTTTGGCTTCTTTTATTGGTTTTTTATTTATTTTCATCCATCTTTATTCTCTGGCCTATGTGGGTCTCCCATTGCAGTGGCCTCTCTTGTTGCAGAGCAGTGGCTCTGGGCGCACATGCTCCAGAGCACTGGCTTGTAATTGGACACACCAGTTCAGTCGCTCCATAGCACATGGGATCTTCCTGAGTCAGGGATCGAACCGGTGCCCTTGCACTGCAAGGTGGACTCTACCCACTGGACCACCAGGAAGCCCTTGGTTTTAGTTTAATGTGCATTAGAAAATGTAAATAGCTCATTACACTACCATGAGCTTGATGAATATTATAGTTTAGGAAGAGGCCTTGAGTAAAAGGAGAAACGATTTTAGAAATATTTAATAAATATCATAATGAAAAAATTAAGGGTGACATTTAGTCTCGGGTGCTGGGAGGGCTGGTCCCCTCAGAGGCTGAGGTAGGCCCTGCACCACGCGGCTCCCCAGCTCCACCGAAAACTTCCCTAGGATTCAGTAGCCCACGATGTACACACTGACTACCCTTTCGCAGGCTGGTGTAGTATCTGTTTTCTTGGCATTTTTTCGGGGCCACCTGCCTAAGCTCTTAGGTTTTCAGAAGATACTCTGATTCCTTTTGCAGCATCTGACAAAACAGCAGGCCTCTGCAGCTACCACGGAACACCCCCCAGAGCTTCCGCTGGTGAACAGCAGTGGCGAGCACTCCAGGCCGGGGACACTCCGCACAGCACCGGGAGGGCCGGGGCACCTCTGCCGCTGTGGCCAGTGATTCTGTGCTCACCTGGGGCGACTTCAATGAAAAGAATCTCACAAAGGTTCCAAATGAGCTCCACTGCAGACAAAATGGAGATCTAAGGAAGACAGAGAGGCAACGTCTGGCCTGAAAACATTCCGGAGGCTTTTTTCTTAGCGCAAAGAAACACTGCAGAGTTTGAAACATACAATGGTCATTCATTAACTCAACATTTACTAACTACTCCTATGGTAGGGTTTCCCACAAGACAGTCAGTGACAGAATTTTAGGGAGTGGGACACAGAATAATAGTTTCTATTTTAATGGTTGTGATTTTAGGTGGTTTTTTCTTTTATTTTGGCTTCTTTTATTGGTTTTTTATTTATTTTCATCCATCTTTATTCTCTGGCCTATGTGGGTCTCCCATTGCAGTGGCCTCTCTTGTTGCAGAGCAGTGGCTCTGGGCGCACATGCTCCAGAGCACTGGCTTGTAATTGGACACACCAGTTCAGTCGCTCCATAGCACATGGGATCTTCCTGAGTCAGGGATCGAACCGGTGCCCCTTGCACTGCAAGGTGGACTCTACCCACTGGACCACCAGGGAAGCCCTTGGTTTTAGTTTAATGTGCATTAGAAAAATGTAAATAGCTCATTACACTACCATGAGCTTGATGAATATTATAGTTTAGGAAGAGGCCTTGAGTAAAAAGGGAGAAACGATTTTTAGAAAAATATTTAATAAATATCATAATAGATACAGAAAAAACTGAAGTTAGCATTCAAGGGATGACATTTAGTAAACAGTCTATTAAAAAGCAAACCCACGGGCTTCCCTTGTGGCTCAGTGGATAAGAACCCGTCTGCCAATGCGGGAGACACAGGTTCGAGCCCTGATCCGGGAAGATCCCACATACCGCAGAGCAGCTAAACCCACACATCAGCAAAGACCCAGCAGAGCCAAAAATATATAAATAAAAGTTTTAAAATTAAAAAAAAAAAAGCAAACCCAACCTAAGACCACCAATAAGTCAGGTCTGGACTCTGACCTTAGGAATATGCAGTACCCCTGATCATCCTTGCACAATCACAAAAACATAAGGAAATCATACGGAAAAACAAATGCTTTGATCACTTCAGAGATGGTGCACCAGTCCCTATTCTAGAGTTTGAATAATATCCAAATTTTAACCAAAGAAAGAGAATTCTTTCTGTCGTCTTTCAACTAAAATATGACAACCAGCAACCTAAAAATACCAGTTCAGGGCTTCCCTGACAGCTCAGTGGTGAAGTTTTCCTGCCAATGCAGGAGACGCAAATTCAATCCCTGATGCAGGAAGATCCCACATGCTGTGGAGCAACG
Organism: Tragulus kanchil; assembly: GCA_022376925.1. Taxonomy (NCBI): domain Eukaryota; kingdom Metazoa; phylum Chordata; class Mammalia; order Artiodactyla; family Tragulidae; genus Tragulus; species Tragulus kanchil. The sequence goes on along the minus strand of JAIOJX010000027.1, from coordinate 22,405,851 downwards.
AAGCCCGTGAGCTTCAACTATGGAGCCTGTGCTCTAGAGCCTCAGAGCCACAACTACTGAAGCCCGTGAGCCCCAGAGC